>CM073500.1:42670688-45189438 GCA_037074585.1 Biancaea sappan | reverse complement strand
TACTGCCATGTTTGAACCTGTTCTGTTGTATGATTATATATTTGGATCACCCTAAAAAATAGTAGATCGTCAGAGATGAAAGAATAGGAGAAAGAAGAAGAAGATAAGAATGAGGGTATGTGGAGTGAGAGAAGTGGTATTTATAAGTGAAGGGGAGGGACCGGATGAATTCGGATCAAATGCTTTTTTTAAAAAAGATAAACTTGTTTTTAAAGACAAGTATCATGTTTGTCTATAAAAGGATTGTTGAATTTTAGATTTAATGGTTTAAATTTTTAATAATATTTTTGATAAATTTTTAAAAAAAAATACTAAAATTTAAACCATAAAATCTAAAATTTACCTGTCTTCTGTGTAGACAAGCACCGAATTCGAATTAAGGGGTGCGATTTCTCTAACGTAGCAAATCACGGTTGTCGATTTTCTGTTATCTAGATTGCAACACATGGTGATGGGGTGCTATTGTTTTGAGATGCGAAACGCACCATTTCATTCCAAGTTGCTTTTTTATTTTTGGGTTCGATTGACTTTTTTTTTTTTAAATTTCTGTAGCAAATCAGAGCTGTCTCCCAGCCATTTCCGTCCATCAGTGCGAATTTTGCAGCAAGCTCATTCAGTTTATCCATTACAGATAATCGACAGATCAATATAGCTCATTCTCGTCCATCTCAGATAGAAAATAAATTGCTTCACTGCCAATCAAAATGATATTTGAGTGCACATGTATTTTTTGTGTTGCTGCAGGGATGTATCTAGTAATAACTTAGGAGAGATTCCTCAAAACCTGTACAACTTAACAAACCTATAATATCTTGATCTGCATCAAAATCACCTCATTTTAATCTCGCTTTCTGGTTCAATACCTAAATTTCTGGTTCAAGGCTTCAATACACAGAAAAGAACAGATAAGAAAAAGATAATTAGCTACCGTTTGCATTCACTTTCATCCACGCTCTGATCTTCATTTCGTTTTGATTCCCCTGGCCCAATTGGATATATAGATGACGATAAAGGGTTGACCTTCTTCTTCTTCTTTTTCTTCTTTTCCTTTTCTTTTCAGTGATAATTGTAGCTCTTTTAGGGTATTGCTGTTACCAAGTCCATATCATCTTCTAGCTATCTGAGTTATTGTTTTCATGAGCTGTTAGTTTATTTTGATTATAAGTGACTAAAGTTCAGCTATATTGATTTGTCAATTATTTGTAATGGATAAACTGAGACACGGGAATAAGCTTACTTCGTACAGATGGACAAAAATGGCTGGGAGACAGCTTTGATTTGCTTCGAAAATTAATAAATAAAAGTCAATTGAACCCCAAAAAAATGAGTTCACGTCTCAAAACAACCGCACCCCATCTCCACCTGTCACAATCCATATGACAGAAACCAACGACCATGGTTCGCTACTATACAGAAACCTTAGCCAGGGGTAAGGGCTGTCTTACGTATTCAGTGACGTCAATGCGTGCAATGAATACGAGGTTGGAGTTGACGAAGTTGCTTGGCCTGACTTTTCTACAACCAGAGTGTGGGAATGCGAAGAAGGTATCATTTGTCGCGTCTATTGGCAAATACACATTTATTATTCGTTAGCCAAATGGAATTAGTACGCAGTAATCACTATCAGTATTAGTAATACGGTAATCGATGGAGTAATCAAAATTGACGCTCAGTTTTTTTTATTTTTTGGTTTTAAATAGATTATTTTTACTAATTACTTGACATGTATTTTTTGTTAGTCAAATAAAACATATAAAACATAATTGATAAAAAAAAAATTAGAGATAAAATTAAAATTTGATGTAAAATATAAAAAAAATATTTTTTTAAAAAAGCAGCCATATGATGTAATCGAAGTCAAGCGGCACCGATTAAGCCAAAATTTATGTTACTCAAGAATTTGGATTTTTGACTAATCCATATGTTTGTCCCCACCAGTACAATATAAATCTTTTTATTTTTATTTTTTGGAAGTCATCAAACTGACCTACAACTAAGTATAGTTTTTATTTGTTATTATCAAATATTTCCATAAAAAAAATAGCAATTGAATAATTTTTATAATCTAATATTATGTAACAGAGCCTTTTAAACATATTGTGTTGTGCTTAAAAAAACTTAAAAAAAAAAACGGAGAAAGAAAAGCCTTTATTAAAAGTTGTGTCTTAAAGGAAAATTTCATACTATCAAATCGGGTCAAAATATGAAGGCTAATCAATTTAGATCTTTAATGGGATTAGTTAGGATATGTATAAATGGATTAGCTCGTGTAGCCCATAAACTTTTTTTTTTTGAGAAAGTTTGATTTATCTTATATACAAAGTTTTCAGTCCAAAAAAATATACATGTACAAAGTTTCAAAACAAAACTATCCTTTTAACCTTTTACTAGTATAAAAAACATTTTAAAAATATCGACAAACCTATTTAGGCCGTAATTCACGATTCAAAATGGACGAATATATGTATATTAAATATGGATCATTTTTGACATTGCTAGATTAAAGAATTAAAAATTTAAGCGTCATTTAAAGCTTATTTTCTATATTTATACCAAATAAAACGTAGCTGTTAACTAAAATATAAAAATAAAACATAACTATCAGAATCCCCCGCATCGCAGCCCCCTTTATTTTTGTTTTTATTTTTGTTTTTTTGACTTCAGAAACAGATCGAGGATTTCAGAGCTTTATTTGGTCAATTTTTTCAGGGAAAGCGACTGCCTTTTTTTTTTCAAACAAAAAAAAAAGGGGATGGTCGGCAAATGATATAAACTTATTTAAGTAGTCAATTTCCAAAACAGTGTAACTGTTATATTAAAGAGCTTAAAAGTTAAAATGAGTTTTAGAGAGATCATTTTTTTATTAAAAAATATTTACAAAATTTTATTTGGACATTTCTTTTTTGGAATATTAAATTGAAGGAAAAAATATTTTTTTATTGTTAACATTTACTTCAAATTTTCGTTTCTTCGCTAACATCTATTTTTTGGCTTATTTTATCTAATTTTTTTTGGTTTTAAGTTTACCTTTGAAACTAATATTATTAATATAATTAACAAAAAATATTGACGTTCATTGTTTTATAGACATGTTATATTAATTGGTTCAAATTTTAATATTGTCTATAATAATACTGTTGTATCTCTCTCCAAAGAGAGAGACATAGAAGAAATTTATTTAAAATAAAATTAAAATTAAAAATAAATAATATACACGTAGGTTGTGATGTATTCCATAGGAGAGTTAATGTCAAAATTTTCTATTAGTTATATTAATGACATTGTTCTTAGTGACAAAATTTAAAAAAAAAACATATGACAAAATAAATGTTATCAACAAAATTAAGGTGCTTTTACTTTAATTAAAAATGATCAATGAAAGATTAAATTCAGAAACAATAATTTTTCAATGACTAAATTATTAATTTATTGTGTGTATTATAATTCTTTGTGATATTAAAAATTCAAACAACTTGAAACTAGTTGAATGCCAGATTGAAAAGTAGATAAATAAAAATAAAAAACTTATCAAACTAATATCTATAGTATTGCGGAAAAAACTATATTAGAGGAATAACATTGTTTTCATCGATAGAAATCAAAGAAAGATATATGAATATGTACGGCATACACAGATATGATTTCATAATTACATCACTATAATTTTAAAGATTGATTTGATATTTAATTAAAAAGTCATTTTTTACCACTTAATTTAAATTTTTTACCACCTAATTTAATTCATAAAATTATTATTTATATAAAAAACTTCAAAATCTAAAAGATAAGCTTAGAGGTGTGTATTGGGTCAAATCAACCCTCAACCCGCTCTATTCCAAATTGGATTGAGTAAAGGTTTGTTCGATTTTATTTTTTTAACCCGTTAATTATTGATTCAGATAAAATATTTTATAAATTTTTAACTCGTCAAACTCGAACTAACACACGAACTCGTACAAAATTATTATTTTTTGTTTTATTTCTTATATTTTGCACTTCTGTTGCATGTAAAATATTTAGAATTTAGTTAACATACTATTTAGTTTTATTTGTAACATTTCTCTCATCTATATAATAGATTAAAATAATTTCACTCTAAGGTATTAATTACATAGATGTCATTAAACAACATATAATAAAATTAATAAATTAAAATAAAAATTAAATGAATAAATTATGTAAATGAATGAATTCATTTCTTTTAATGACACTACATTAAATTCATTATAAGCAATCCTTTTGATATGTACTGTAGGGCTCTCCTTTAAATTTTGTTAAGGTTGCAATATATTAAATGCAAATTAGGTGATAGATTATATAATGCATTCAAATGAATTTAAAAAATTTGTATTCAAATAAATTCAAACCATCTATATCAGTTACAATAAACTTGAACAAAACTACAAAAAACCAAATTGTAATTTATTCTAATATTTCATTTTCACTCCTGGCATATTTTTCAAAGGATTAACATCACAAATTAAAGATAATAATGAAAATTTCCTCATTCAATTCAAACCTACCTGCCATCTGGCTCTGTTAATGACATTCTAATATGTAATGAGTAAAGATGCTTCAGTCAATCAGGCAGCTAAGTCTGACTTCATCATTCTCTAATCTTAATCTTCCTTTTCCATTAAAAAAATCACTTTTCCACGATACTGATCTCATCTCATCATGGCTGCAAAAAACTTGTTCCAAGAAAATTAAACCCTTCATCGTCTTATATATATATTTTTTGAACAAGGAAAGCTAATTTATAGATTATAAACCCACCTGTTCACTTCATTAGCTCACCCAATACGTCATCACTCCCCTGTCAAATTCTCCAGAATGGTACCATCCCATTTTGATGCTGATTCCAGATGCTTCATATATATCGCCTTCATCTCAAGGGCTTGACTGTTACGTTGCTTGAGCAAATTTTATGATAATATTATATTATTATTGACAAAGTGCTAACCATGATTTAATTTAAGTGGCGTTTAATTCGAAGTGTTTGCTATACTAATTTATTCTTATTGCGCTTTAATTTTTCATTTCTTTTTTTTTTCTTTTTAAATGGGGACGTAGCTTTAATGTGTGTAGAAATAATATTATTCATAAAGCTTATGTATTAAGAGTTGAAAATGATCACTTATTACTATAAAAAAAAGAAAAAATAAATGACCACTTATTTAATTAAAATTCAGACTGAAATCCAAACTTGCTGTCTAATTAAAGTTGGAGATGAACTCAAACTAGCGGTTGTTCCGTTACTGCAACTAAAAAGTTAACTAAAAATTCATGTCTTTTTTTTCTTTTTTAATTATCAGTATCATGAAACTTTCTCAGCTTTAACAAGTATAAAATTTTTTTAGTGTTAATTTTTTTATTAACAAAATTTAAAGTTAAAATCTTAGTTAAAAAACATAAATATTGAACTATTTGAACCAATTATATCCTTAATTATTATTATTACTTAAAGCAAACCTTTGGACAAAATGTGCGGATAAAAATTTGAGTAAACTATTCTTGAAGTAAATTAAAGAACTAAAAGTAACATTGATGATATATTCATATTGTAGCCCTAAATCAAGTTTTAACTTGTAGCCGCTCTCCAAAATCTTGAATGAAGCAAATCTAAGAGCTTGTCTTCAATGTATTCCCAATGTCGATCACAAAACGATACTTGACATCTGCTTTGTGGAGGCGCTCCATCGCAGTGTTGACATAGTCCATAGGAATAACCTCAATCTCTGGTTTCACGTTGTGCTTTGCAGCAAAGTCAATCATTTCTTGTGTCTCCTTCATCCCTCCAATCCCACTTCCAGCTAATGTCTTTCTACCTGCCAATAATATATTGTCGGAACAATTAATATCAGCAACCTTCAAATATCGACTTTAATCTTCAAGTCACTCCCCACTGCATTTTACTTTTGCCTCTAAAACATCCTTTACTAGAAAGTAGAAACATTTATAATTAGCTTATGTTTTTCATATGCATACCCATAATTAAAGGGAAGACCGGCAGCTCCAGAGGCTTTTCAGGTACACCAACTAATACAAGTTTGCCATTAGACTTCAACAGACCCAACAAAGGCACCAGAGGATGCACTGCAGAAACTGTGTCAATGATTCCATCCAAAGTACCCATTGCAGTCTACACAGATACAAATTGACATTATAACATGATATTTGCTACAACTATATTATAAGCATTTAACAAATAGTAATACTAATAGGCACCTGCATCTGATCTTCCTCACGGCTAACCACAAAGGAGTCAGCCCCGAGATGTTCAATGGCTTCCTTCTTTTTGTTAGGAGAAGTACTGATGACTGTGACCTTAGCCCCAAAAGCTTTGGCAAATTTGACAGCCATGTGGCCAAGGCCACCCAGACCAACCACACCCACATGAAGGCCAGGCTGGTCCAGACCAAAATATCTGAGAGGGCTATACACTGTGATGCCAGCACAAAGCAGAGGACCAGCAGCATCAAGAGGCAATTCCTCTGGAATTCGAACCACAAAGTGCTCGTCCGCAACCATGGAGTCAGAGTAACCTCCATATGTGATTGTGCCATCAACATACGGGGCACCGTATGTGAGAATAAATTTTGGGCAGTGATTCTCAAGATTGTTGGAACAGCCTTGACAGGAACGGCAGGACCCGACCATGCACCCTACACCAACCTTGTCTCCAACTTTGAATTTTTGTACCTTGCTTCCCACCTCTGTCACTACACCGGCAATCTCATGCCTGTATGAGGTGAAGTTGTAATTAGAATCAAATACTATATATTGAGGAAGTTGAATAGGATTGAAGGTATTTAGAGAGCATATACAGACCCAGGTACAATGGGATAGATGGAATTGCCCCAATCGTTCTTGATCACGTGGAGATCGGAGTGGCATATTCCACAGTAGAGCACTTTGAATGTCACGTCTTTCTCCCCTGTTTCCCTGAGAGAGTGAAGTGGGTGATTGATTTTAAGAAGAGAAATGTAGAGAAGCAAAAACAAAGATGAAGGCATGGATTGAAAGTAGAAGTGGAAGAGAAAGAGGGTGTACCTTCGAGAGAAGTTGAAAGGGGCGAGAACACCAGATGGATCCCTAGCTGCCCATCCGAAGGCCTTCTTGGGATGTTGGAACTCAGGTTGTGGTTGTACTGCCATGTTTGAACCTGTTCTGTTGTATGATTATATATTTGGATCACCCTAAAGAATAGTAGATCGTCAGAGATGAAAGAATAGGAGAAAGAAGAAGAAGATGAGAATGAGGGTATGTGGAGTGAGGGAAGTGGTATTTATAAGAGAATAGTACAATTTTATAAGTATTTATCGCGTCTATGGGCAAATACACATTTGTTATTCGTTAGCCAAATGGAATTAGTACGCACTAATCACTATCAGTATTAGTAATACGGTAATCGATGGAATAATCAATATTGACGCTCAGTTTTTTTATGTTTTGGTTTTAAATAGATTATTTTTACTAATTACTTGACATGTATTTTTTGTTAGTCAAATAAAACATATAAAACATAATTGATAAAAAAAATTAGAGATAAAATTAAAATTTGATGTAAAATATAAAAAAAATATTTTTTAAAAAAAGCAGCCATGTGATGTAATCGAAGTCAAGCGGCACCGATTAAGCCAAAATTTATGTCACTCAAGAATTTGGATTTTTGACTAATCCATATGTTTGTCCCCACCAGTACAATATAAATCTTTTTATTTTTATTTTTTGGAAGTCATCAAACTGACCTACAACTAAGGATAGTTTTTATTTGTTATTATCAAATATTTCCATAAAAAATATAGCAATTGAATAATTTTTATAATCTAATATTATGTAAAAGAGCCTTTTAAACATATTGTGTTGTGCTTAAAAAAACTTAAAAAAAAACAGAGAAAGAAAAGCCTTTATTAAAAGTTGTGTCTTAAGGAAAATTTCATACTATCAAATCGGGTCAAAATATGTAGGCTAATCAATTTAGATCTTTAATGGGCTTAGTTAGGATATGTATAAATGGATTAGCTCGTGTAGCCCACAAACTTTGTTTTTTAAGAAAGTTTGATTTATCTTAAATACAAAGTTTCCAGTCCAAAAAAATATCTATATACAAAGTTTCAAAACAAAACTATACTTTTAACCTTTTACTATTATGAAAAACTTATTTTAAAAATATATTGTCGACAAACCTATTTAGGCTGTAAATCACGATTCAAAACGGACGAATACATGCATATTAAATATGGATCATTTTTGACATTGCTAGATTAAAGAATTAAAAATTTAAGCGTCATTTAAAGCTTAGTTTCTATATTTATACCAAATAAAACGTAGCTGTTAACCAAAATATAAAAATAAAACATAACTATCAGAATCCCCCTCATCGCAGCCCCTTTTATTTTTGTTTTTGTCTTGTTTTTTGGCGTCAGAAACAGATCGAGGATTTCAGAGCTTTAATTGGTCAATTTTTTCAGGGAAAGTGACTGCTTATTTTTTTCAAACATAAAAAAAAAAAGCGGGATTGCCGGCAAATGATATAAACTTATTTAAGTAGTCAATTTCCAAAACAGTGTAATTATTATATTAAAGAGCTTAAAAGTTAAAATGAGTTTTAGAAGATCATTTTTTTATTAAAAAATATTTACAAAATCTTATTTGGATATTTCTTTTTTGGAATATTAAATTGAAGAAAAAATATATTTTCTATTATTAACATTTACTTCAAATTTTCATTTCTTCGCTAACATTTATTTTTGGCCTATTTTATCTTTTTTTTTGGTTTTAAGTTTACCTTTAAGACTAATATCCTTAATATAGTTAATGAAAAATATTGACATTGATTGTTTTATAGACATGTTATATTAATTGGTTCAAATTTTAATATTGTCCCTAATAATACTGTTGTATCCCTCTCCAAAGAGAGAAATATAGAAAAAATTTATTTGAAATAAAATCTATATAATAGATTAAAACAATTCCACTATAAGGTATTAATTGCATGGATGTCATTAAATAACATATAATAAAATTAATAAATTAAAATAAAAATTAAATGAAAAAATTTATTCTTATTAATAATACTACATTAAATTCATTTTAAGCAACCCTTTTGAGATGTACTATAGGACTCTCCTTTAAATTATGTAAATATTACAATATATTAAATGTAAATTGGTGTGATTGATTCTATAATGCATTCAAATGAATTTGAAAAATTTGTATTTAAACGAATTCAAATTATCTCTTTTAAAACTATAAAATATCATAAATTTAATTAATAATTAAATAATTACAATATATTAAATGTAAATTAGTGTGATTGATTCTATAATTGTATTCAAATGAATTTGAAAAATTTGCATTCAAATGAATTCAAATAATCCCTTTTAAAACTGTGAATCATCTTAAAATTTGAGTGTTTTGAGCTCGATCTGAAGCTGGACAAATTTTGTATTTGGAGAGTTTATATCAGTTATCTTTGTGCTGATCTCAAGCTCGATCTCAAGCTAATACAATGCGTTTCAAACTTCAATAATGACCAAATGTTAAGTGTCATGTGTTGAACTGAGAAGTAGCATTGGAGGAACGATCAGATGGCTCCCATATCAACTTCAGAGTAGATTTCTCTTCACCGACTCAGAGATTTAAAGCTATTTGGTAAGTATTAGGTATACATCTCCAACAAGCATACTCAAAGATTGTTAAATTAGCATTTGTAAAATTACTCATCAAAATCATTTCAATACACAGAATCAAGAGCAATCACACAATAAGGGAGACAACTGATAAGCAAGAGTAGTCCAGAAGATGGCGATTATAGGGAAAAGGTAAACTCCTCGGATCCAATATTTTTTTCCCTTTTTAATTTGTTTGTTCTTTGATTTAATATAGTTCTTTTGTTTGAATCCACTTCACATCTTGGAGTCAATCAATTTTATGATATTCTTTATTTTTTATTTTGTCTCTAATGTTGTAGGGCCTTAAGATTCGAACTGGATTTTTGAATGATGGTAATCCTATTAAATTGAAATAATGTCAGTAAATAACCGTATCAACTTACTATAGCATAAAGGGAGATGAGAATAGTTACAAAAAGTTGACTGAGGATGTGAAGCCTGGTAGTGTAATATTGTGCTCAGATAGAATTATCTCATTTACGGTCTTATCATGTGATAAAAAATTAGGTTTGATTTGATGTCGCTATGAGAACTTTACAGTTCTTGACGAGAGAAAAAATGTTAATTGTAATACCCAAGAAAAAAATAAAATATAAATATTTGTTTACAAACTACTGTAACTATTTCAGTATACGGTACTATTCACCTGTATAATATTATTTACGTATATGATACTGTTCATTTATACAATCGAAATGTCAAGTAATAGATGTGGTTTGGTCATAAGAGAAAACTAGAAAGAAGTTTGTAGGAGAAAATGACGTTTTATGTGTAAAAATACCCTCAGGGACTAAATTGAAAGGACTGATTTGAAAAGAAACTTAAAGGTTTAAGGTGAAAGGATAGTTTTCCCTTTAAGTTTTCAATAGTAATAACAGAAAAATTTTGAGCCGCTATTTGCACAGTAATTGTATTATTAGAAATGTCATTTTCATAAATAGTAAATTGAATATTTTATTAGTGTATAGTATCAAATAGTACCCTTGACTTTTGCTATAAATAGGCCCTTCCATTTCACTTCTAAACTCACACCTTCAACTTCTCTTCTTCTCTCCTTAAGTTTCTCTTATTCCAAAGCTAGGCCTCTGAGATTTTGGGCCTTTCCTTTTCAGCTTAGGTAAGGATACTATGCCCTTTCTATGTCTTTCAAATTTTAGAAGTTAATTTCTTAAGTATGCTCTGTGGTTGCGGTTTTGGCCGATCTTCCACATCAGAAAAACTGTCCTTAGCTGTTTATATGTTATTTTGATTCTCTGATTACCGAAATAGAATGTAAACTGTGAAGAATACATGTCTAGGAAAGTTCTGGCTAAGGAAAGACCTGATTTTTAAGTGTGTCCAGTGTGACCCTCCACTCTTTCCTGGGAACTTACCTGGTGTACTCTTTTACAGATTGTATTCTCTATTTCTGGTATGAATAGTACCCGTATGTATGAATAGTAACTGTATGAATAGTAACCATACATATGAATAGTATCCGTACGTATGAATAGTGACCGTATGTACGAATATTATCCATATATATAAATAGTATCCGTACGTATGAATAGTGACCATATACATGAATAGTGACCGTATATATAAATAGTATCGTATGTATGAACAGTAAAGGAAAGGTTATTACTTGTTTTGATTCCGTTGTTGTCGGATCAAATTTTTATATGGTGGATTTTATAAGCTGAATTCATGATTGAATTTGTGTAGCTATATTATTTTAGGGTACCAGCCAATAAAAGAAACCACTCGCATTAAAAACAAAAAAAAAAACTGAAGGATTACATTGCAAAAAAGAAGAAGTTTACTCATGCATGAGTAATCTAAAAGCGAGGTGGTCTTGGATTAGGAGGGTTGTATTGTATCATCACTCCTCGACCATTCCTTGAAGCGAGAGACAGAGCAATGTCGCGGAGGGTAGTGTAAATTCCATTCATACAATCAACACTTCTTTGTTGTTGATTGCAGAAGCACTGGGTAGACCAATAGAAGAACCTGTCTATTCTTGAAGTCATTTCTGCATGATTGCGTTTAGTTAACTTCTCCAGGTCTCCTATCATCTTTTTCAGATTTTTCACTTCCTGCTCTAGACAGGCGATTTTGTCCTCCGAGGTATGGCCCGTGCTAGTCTCCAATGTAATACCCAAGAAAAAAATAAAATATAAATATTTGTTTACAAACTACTGTAACTATTTCAGTATACGGTACTATTCACCTGTATAATATTATTTACGTATATGATACTGTTTATTTATACAATCGAAATGTCAAGTACTAGATGTGGTTTGGTCATAAGAGAAAACTAGAAAGAAGTTTGTAGGAGAAAATGACGTTTTATGTGTAAAAATACCCTCAGGGACTAAATTGAAAGGACTGATTTGAAAAGAAACTTAAAGGTTTAAGGTGAAAGGATAGTTTTCCCTTTAAGTTTTCAATAGTAATAAGCCACTGTTTGTACAGTAATTGCATTATTAAAAATGTCATTTTCATAAATAGTAAATTGAATATTTTATTAGTGCATAGTATCAAATAGTACCCTTGACTTTTGCTATAAATAGGCCCTTCCATTTCACTTCTAAACTCACACCTTCAACTTCTCTTCTTCTCTCCTTAAGTTTCTCTTATTCCAAAGCTAGGCCTCTGAGATTTTGGGCCTTTCCTTTTCAGCTTAGGTAAGGATACTATGCCCTTTCTATGTCTTTCAAATTTTAGAAGTTAATTTCTTAAGTATGCTCTGTGGTTGCGGTTTTGGCCGATCTTCCACATCAGAAAAACTGTCCTTAGCTGTTTATATGTTATTTTGATTCTCTGATTACCGAAATAGAATGTAAACTGTGAAGAATACATGTCTAGGAAAGTTCTGGCTAAGGAAAGACCTGATTTTTAAGTGTGTCCAGTGTGACCCTCCACTCTTTCCTGGGAACTTACCTGGTGTACTCTTTTACAGATTGTATTCTCTATTTCTGGTATGAATAGTACCCGTACGTATGAATAGTAACTGTATGAATAGTAACTATATATATGAATAGTATCCGTACGTATGAATAGTGACCGTATGTACGAATATTATCCATATATAAATAGTATCCGTACGTATGAATAGTGACCATATACATGAATAGTGACCGTATATATGAATAGTACCGTATGTATGAACAGTATCTGTATGAAAACAATCCTAACTTGTTTTCTCTAATCTTTCATGAAAATCTCCGTAGCGGAATACTGAAATTCATCTGTGTACTCTTATCTGTAACGACTTAGAGAAGCGATATTCGTATGGAATCCAGGTGAGTGAAACGACCCCGTTTTAATAGAGTTTTAGCATTACTGGTGATAAAAAGTATGTCGTAGGACACTCCTAAGATTCATAGGGGGAAATTGGATTCAGAATGACGAATCTAAATGAGATAATTAATCCATAAGTATGGATAAAATGAAATAAGTATCTTATGATGATGTGAAGTTTGAATGTTTTCAAAAATGGATTAATTGTTATCTTGATATGTGGTTTATAAATCCATAATATAGTTATATACTATACCTGTTTTATGGATGAATATTATATTGAGCTTCTGATTATGATATGAAATGCTATTGATTGTGATTGAGCGGGACAGTACCCCCTCTCACGGCAAGGCGGAAAACCCGGTTGACAGGGTGTCTTGACCAATGAGTGTGGAGACAACGATTCCCTCAGTAGGGATATAGCCCGGATTGGTGATAAATCCGTGAGGCGCCCTAGCTAAGAGGATGAGGTTGTGCGTCATGGCGGAAATATACATAATTGGTGAGCCGGCCTGTGTGCGCTCTCCGGGATATATTGCCATTGACGAGTACTAGTAACGTTTGTTGAATTGGATGAATTTTTATCTTGTATGTAAGAGGATGAGGTTGTGCGTCATGGCAGAAATATACATAATTGGTGAGCCGGCCTGTGTGCGCTCTCCGGGATATATTGCCATTGACGAGTACTAGTAACGTTTGTTGAATTGGATAAATTTTTATCTTCTGCCTATTGGTTGAGTATGAGCCTTTGGATATGCTTGCATGACTGGTAATGTATTTGAATTTTATTAATGCGAGGCCGATTCGCTCATTGAGCTTAAAAGCTCACATTGTTTGTACAACCTTTTTGTTCAGATCAGGTTGCCATCGAAGAATATCTGCTAAAGGAGTAGATCACTTTGGACCTTCCCGTTGTCGGGTAGACCTCTCTTCTGTTATAGATTATGTTGCTCTGTAATCGTCTAGGACATCTAGTTCAGGGGTTCGACATTTGGCTTGTATGTCAGTATAATAATGTATTTTAAATTGATAATCTATGATTTTCAGATAAGAAAATTTGATACATTTATCGGAAGGCTTACAGTGATGAGAGATTCATCATTGTGCCGGTCATGTGCCCAGAAAACGGGTCGTGACATTAATCTTCTTGGAGTGATAATGGATCTCCCTACATTGATAGAGAAAGACAATGATGATATCTTGAAATGAGGAGTTCTCAACAAAATTGACATGATTGTTCTTTTTTTTTTGCTTGAAAAGGTTTAGACTTGGTGGAAGTTCAGAAAGTGCTGGGATAATATGCAAAAATATTCATCTCATGTCAAAGGTATGGTCTTTCTTTATAATATAACGTGACCGTTTATTATTATAAATTTTTATTTGTATAAATAATCAAAATTTATATTAAAATATTTATATTTTAAAAAATATATGTCATGACTCATAAGTCTCATAAGTTTTATAAGTTTCACAAATTTATAAATTATAGTATTATTATCAGAATATATTATATGGATTCCAATGTATTTAATATATTATGTGAGTTATTGTTAAAGTAAATAGTAAAATATATTTTTATCAGAATATATTATCATAATTATTAATTAGTGTAATTAGTGAAATTAATAATTAGTAAATTTTATTATTTTATTTGATTTGAATTGATTTGAAGAAATAAATTGGGTAAATTAATAAATTTGATAAATTTAGTAAATTAATGACATCACATAAGATTAATTATTTGATTTGAATTGATTGAAATTATTTGAATTGAAATTAAAAAATAATTACCTTTATTATTTGACCATTGGAAGATAATTAATAACATCGCATTAAATGAATTATTTGATTTGAATTGAAATTAAAAAACAATCACCTCTATTATTTGATTTGAATTGAAATGTATAGATAATAAATTGTTGAAATATATATATATGAAGATCAAAACATATTGAAATTAATTATTGATCATATGTATAAAATTTCTTTACAGTTGATTATCCTACATTCCATATAAACATTTTTAATTTGATTATTATTTTTTAAAAAAATTTTAAATTAAAAACTTTTTATTGATTACACATACATTTTATTATTTTATTCCATTTGATGACTTATTCTATATCATAATATAATATGGTCATTTATTATGATAAATTTTTATTAAAATTTATAATTTATATTTTTATAAATAATTAAAATTTATATTAAATATTTACATTTAAAAAATATATTTCATAACTCATAAGTCTCATAAGTTTCATAAGTTTCACAAATTTATAAATTATAATATTATTATTAGAATATATTATTTGGATCCCAATATATTTAATATATTATGTAGGTTATTGTTAAAGTGAATAGCATAATATATTTTTATTAGAATATATTATCATAATTATTAATAAGTGAAATTAATAATTAGTAAATGTTGTTATTTTATTTAATTTAAATTGATTTGAATAAATAAATAAATTAGGTAAATTAATAAATTTGATAAATTAATAATATCACATAATATTAATTACTTGGTTTGAATTTATTTAAATTATTTGCATTGAAATTAGAAAAAATTACTTTCATTATTTGACCATTGTAGTGTCTTAGAGGATTTTTCAGTAGGTAAAATAAATTCGATTATAGAATTGATATGTGAATTAAAAATTTTACTTTATTTGACTTTATTTTGATTTCTTTCCAAAATAGTTCTTAATTTAATAGAAATCAAAGTTTGAAATATGAATCATTAAATTATTATCCCTTGACTGAAGAAAGAGATAAAAATCAAATTATTGAAAGACAAAATCTGAGGCCTAGAGATCCAGTACAAATGCAGCAGCAACTTTCAATTTTTTTTTCTTCTATGGATCTGATTAAAACAAAAAAAGACGCATTCAAAAGTAAAAATGAAATCAATATTCAATCAATCACTGCTTTATGCAATAAATTATTTATAACAAATAACAAATAATCCACAAATTAATAAATTAATTAATTTACCTATTTTATTCATTTAAATTTATTCTATTAAATAAATAAATTAATTCAAATCAAAGTTGGAATAGGTAAAATAAATTTGATTATAGAACGGATAAATCAATTAAAAAGATTTAGTTATTTATGTTTAAAAAGTACATGTCATAACTCATAAGTTTCATATAAATCAATTGTAATTATTATTATTTTTATAAATTACAAAAATTTTTAAAGTTATAATTCTTTGTGATATTAAAAATTCAAACAACTTGAAACTAGTTGAATGCCAGATTGAAAAGTAGATAAATAAAAGCAAAAAACTTACCAAACTAATATCATAGTATTGCGAAAAAAACTATATTAGATGAATAACATTGTTTTCATTGATAGAAATCAAAGAAAGATATATGAATTTGTGTACGTCATAGACAGATATGATTTCATAATCACATCATTATAATTTTAAAGATTGATTTGATATTTAATTAAAAATCATTTTTTACCATTTAATTAAAATTTTTTACCACTTAATTTAAACCATAAAATTATTATCTATATAAAAACTTCAAAATCTAAAAGATAAGCTTAGAGGTGTGTATTGGGTCAGATCAACCCTCAACCGACTCTATCCCAAATTGGGTTGAGTAAAGGTTTGTTCGATTTTATTTTTTTCAACCTGTTAATTATTAATTTAGATAAAATATTTTATAAATTTTTAACTCCGTCAAACTCGAACCAACATACAAACTCATCCAAAATTGTTTTTGTTTGTTTTATTTCTTATATTATGCACTTATGTTATATGTAAAATATTTAGAATTTAGTTAGCATACTATTTAGTTTCATCTGCAACATTTCTCTCATCTATATAATAGACTAAAATAATTTCACTCTAAGGTATTAATTATATAGATGTCATTAAACAACATATAATAAAATTAATAAATAAAAATAAAAATTAAATGAATAAATTATGTCAATAAATGAATTCATTCCTATTAATGACATCACATTAAATTCATTATAAGCAATCATTTTGAGATGTACTGTAGGACTTTCTTTTAAATTCTGTGAATGTTGCAATATATTAAATGTAAATTGGGTGATAGACTCTATAATGCATTCAAATGAATTTGAAAAATTTGCATTCAAATGAATTCAAACCATCCCTTTTAAAACTGTGAATTTTCGTAAATGTAATTCATAATGTAATAATTTAATAATTGTAATATATTAAATGTAAATTGGTGTAATTGATTCTATAATTGTATTCAAATAAATTTGAAAAATTTGCATCCAATGAATTCAAACCATCCCTTTTAAAACTGTGAATTATCATAAATTTTATTAATAACTTAATTATTGTAAAATATTAAATGCAAATTGGTGTGATTGATTATATAGATTGCATTAAATGAATTTGAAAATTTTGAATGCAAATGAATGCAAACCATCTCTTTTAAAATTATGAATTATCATAAACTTTATTAATAATTAATAATTATATCATTAGCATTTAATATATTCAATTTATTATTTCAAAATTCGAGTTATATAAATAAAGGATAATTTCAACTGTCTTGTATTTTTCCCACGTTTGTATTAATATTATTCTTGCAGAATTAATTTTCATTCTATTAGTTATATGGCTAAATTTAGTGACGTTGCTGATGTTAATGCATCAAAAGATGATTGGAGGATTAAGGTTCGAGTAGTGAGGTTATGGACAGTTCCATCGTTCAATATGCCTAAGGAAATTTTTAGTTTGAAAATGGTTTTGCAAGATTCTTAGGTAAATTTAATTTTATTATATTCAATTATTTTATATTTATTATTTTGTTCCTTATGCTTATGTTGTATTTATTTTTTGGCTTCTAAGGGTGATCGCATACATGGTTGTGTGAAGAGATTATTTGTGAATAAGTTCAAGCGTCAAATAATCAAGGGAAGTGTTATGTACTGTTCATGTTTGGTGTAGTTAAGTTTAATAATGATTATTAAACAACGAAACATCTATTCATGTTTGAGTTTTGATTTTCAACTGATGTCCGACTAATTGAAAATAATTTAAGTATTCCAAAATTTATCTTCATGCTTTGTCCATTCAGTGATTTTTTGAATCATTTGTAAATTATATTTCGTAGGTTAGTTTTTATCTTATGTTTTGTACATTATATTTTATTTGTTATTGATTCCAACTTTATACGAATAATATTATTTTATTTCTGATGTTATTGGGCTAGTCAATAGATTTGGTGTTATTATAAAGAGTTTGAAGAACGACATCAAGAGCCGGTGTATAGAAATTGAGATTGAAGATATATAGTATTGTTGCTGTTATTTTTTTCTTTTCATTTTGTATTTTGATTATTCTATTTTTTTTTTGTATTTATTACTTTATTTTGTTGTATATTTATTATATTTTTCTATTAGTATTCTTCTTATTTTTAACATGTATGTGTGTGTGTGTGTGTGTGTGTGTGTGTGTGTGTGTGTGTGTGTGTGTGTGAACTAAATTAATATTTTATCAATAACATAAGTCATTCAACTATTGTTGTTATTCTCTGGTGCAAGATTCGACAATTTGCTGGTAATTTGTCGCTTGCTCTTTTGATTTCTTTGGTGCAATATTCATTATCATACATATATATATATATATATATATATATATATATATATATATATATATATTTTGAGTTAACATTGTACCTATTTGTTCAGGTTTTGTCAGAATTTTCAACTCCCTATTTTATTTCCTTCTTTTTAGGTCAAAGACATTGTATTTGAAAGGTATTTGTAAATAATATATCACATTGAAAGTGTATTTGCATTGGAGAAATATTAGTATTTTGGATAATTTATTTTTTTTCATTCCATTGCATATAGATATTCTAAATATTTGTCTCTTATATCAATTACTATATATTTGTTGTTAATTAATTATTATTGTTTTATAAGTTACGAAAGCTTTTAAATTTATGAATTATCTATGCATTGCACAGGTCATAACACTAGTTTAACAATAATTTATAATACCACATATAATATCTATCAACTTAATTATTTTTTAAATCACTAGCTCTTTCATTTAAAAGTTTGTTATTACACATTATAATTCTAATAAACACCAAAAGAAAAAAACTAACATGTTATCAAATTATAGGTAAGATTTTATTCTAAAAAACATATAACTATATAAAGTCTTATTTTATTATTATTTTTTAATTTCTAATTATATCATTTTAAATCAAATATACTTAAAAAAAAAATTAACCTGCCAATTCGAACCAACCTAACTCATTTGACAGCGAGTTAAATTTGTTCGAGTTGAGTGAGTAAAAATATTTCAACTCGAATCAATTAAACTCATCATTTTTTTATTATTTTGATTTTTAAAATTTTTTAAATTTAATCCAACTCAATTGACAACGCCATGGCACCTTTAGATTTGTTTTAAGAGTAATTGAAAAAAACAAAAATCACATCAAGCTACATTTACAAAACATTGGGCAGGCATATACATGAGACAACATAAAGGTTGCAATTTGAAATCCAAGGATTGTACTTTGATTTTCACCCTTTGTCTGTTAAAAAGTTTGTCGGTAATGTTACTACTTTTCATGAGACAGTTCCTCAGCAACCACAACAATTATTTAATTCAAATGGTAAGTAGTAGTAATACTTCATTTCTTATCGACACATGGTAGTACCAGCCTTAACATATTACCCCCTACCAGGAAATTATAATTTTGTTTTTGAAAAATTAGATAATTAATAGCCGTTGAATAAGAAATCAACTCTAAGGCCATCTCAGTCCCATCATGAGATGCTATTGACTGTGCGGTTGGCACTTTCTAAAAAACAGAACGACCATATGAAATGCATCAAGGACTAAAATGAAAAAAAAATATTTTTTTAACTGAACCGGGCCATGTTTGGTATTCATTTAGAGAAAATGATTCATTCATGGCAGTGTAGAAGCTTGTTTGGTACTTATTTTGGTGATGGAATGAGAATCCATAGCTGTTAAAAAATGGTACAGACTGTTGGAATCGGATTCCATGAAACTAAATTGACAAAAATGCCCCCAAGCCCCCTCCGCGCATCTTCACCTGTCGTGCTTCTATCGTCTGCCCATCGTCATCCACCCATCGTCACCCACGAGGATTACAGAGAGGAGATGGAAGAAGGAGGAAGAGGAGGAGGGAGAGAAAGACCGAAGGAAGAAGAACTAAAAGACATGGAGAAGGAAATGGACGACTGCATGAGACAGAGAGCGCTAGGAGTACAGTTTTTGTTTTTTTCTTTTCTTATTAATTTTTAATGAAAAGTAATTTAGTAAATTTATATTTAATTTTTTTTCATTTCTTCTTATATCATATCAAATATAATTTAAATATTCTTATTTTTATTTTTATTTCTATTTCTCTTCTTTTTTCCTTATTTAAATTTATGCCAAATAAGTCAAGTGTAATTTTTTTCCAATGCAAAATAAATCATTTTTACTCGTTCTAAGCACGATTCCTGCTTCCTCCTCTTGGCTGGTACGGCTTTCAACAGTGTTTTGGTTTGAGGAATAGCATAAAAATTCTGCTTTCTTTCTCTCTTGGATGTTCTATCTCTCAACCCTCTCTTCTTGGCCTCTCTCTTAAGTTGCAGTAAATAGAAGCTCTCTCTCTCTTTGAGCTTACTCTCTCTATTTGGAAAAAATTACACTTGGATCCAGTTAGAAAAGATTATTTTCATTTTAGTCCTTGATATATTTCATTTTAGTCCTTCTATTTTTAGAAAGTGTCGGCCACATTATATATATTAAGATTTGAAAATTATCACTTATTACTATAAAAGAAAAAAAAAGAAATGACCACTTATTTAATTAAAATTCAGTCAGAAATTCAAATTTGCTGTCTAATTAAAGTTGGAAATGAACTGAAACAAGTGGTTGTGCCATTGCAAAAGTTAACTAGGAATTTATAACTTTTTTTTTTAGAATTATCAGTATCAAGAAATTCTTTTGAAGTTTATTTTTTCTATTCACAAAATTTAAAATTAAAATTTTAGTTAAGGAAAATAAATATTAAACTATTTGAACCAATAATGTCCATACTTATTATTATTACTACTAAAACCAAACCTTTGGACAAAATTTGGGGGTAAAAAGTAGAGTAAACTCTTACTTAACATTGTTTACCTATTCTTGAAGTAAATTAAAGTACAAAAAATAATATTGATACAAGACACCAACGATATATTTATATTGTAGCATAAATCACGTTTTGACTTGTAGCTGCTCTCTGAAATCTTGAATCAGGCAAATCTAAGAGCTTGTCTTCAATGTATTCCCAATGTCGATCACAAAACGATACTTGACATCTGCTTTGCGGAGGCGCTCCATTGCAGTGTTGACATAGTCCATAGAAATAACCTCAATCTCTGGTTTCACGTTGTACTTTGCAGCAAAGTCAATCATTTCTTGTGTCTCCTTCATCCCTCCAATCCCACTTCCAGCTACTATCTTTCTTCCTGCCAATAATATATTGTCGAAACAATTAATGTCAGCAACCTTCAAATATCGACTTTTATCTTCAAATCACTCCCCACTGCATTTTACTTTTGCCTCTAAAACATCCTTTACTAGAAAGTAGAAACATTTATAATTAGCTTATGTTTTTCATATGCATACCCATAATTAAAGGGAAGACCGGCAGCTCTAGAGGCTTTTCAGGTACACCAACTAATACAAGTTTGCCATTAGACTTCAACAGACCCAACAAAGGCACCAGAGGATGCACTGCAGAAACTGTGTCAATGATTCCATCCAAAGTACCCATTGCAGTCTACACAGATACAAATTGACATTATAACATGATATTTGCTACAACTATATTATAAGCATTTAACAAATAGTAATACTAATAGGCACCTGCATCTGATCTTCCTCACGGCTAACCACAAAGGAGTCAGCCCCGAGATGTTCAATGGCTTCCTTCTTTTTGTTAGGAGAAGTACTGATGACTGTGACCTTAGCCCCAAAAGCTTTGGCAAATTTGACAGCCATGTGGCCAAGGCCACCCAGACCAACCACACCCACATGAAGGCCAGGCTGGTCCAGACCAAAATATCTGAGAGGGCTATACACTGTGATGCCAGCACAAAGCAGAGGACCAGCAGCATCAAGAGGCAATTCCTCTGGAATTCGAACCACAAAGTGCTCGTCCGCAACCATGGAGTCAGAGTAACCTCCATATGTGATTGTGCCATCAACATACGGGGCACCGTATGTGAGAATAAATTTTGGGCAGTGATTCTCAAGATTGTTGGAACAGCCTTGACAGGAACGGCAGGACCCGACCATGTACCCTACACCAACCTTGTCTCCAACTTTGAATTTGTGTACCTTGCTTCCCACCTGTGTCACTACACCGGCAATCTCATGCCTGTATGAGGTGAAGTTGTAGTTAGAATCAAATGTTGTATATTTAGGAAGCTGAATAGGATTGAAGGTATTTAGAGAGCATATACCCACCCAAGTACAAGTGGATAGACGGAATTGCCCCATTCGTTCTTGACCATGTGGAGATCGGAGTGGCATATTCCACAGTAGAGCACTTTGAATGTCACGTCTTTCTCCCCGGTTTCCCTGGGAGAGTAAATTGGGTGATTGATTTTAAGGAGAGAAATGTAGAGAAGCAAAAGCGAAGATAAAGTAGAAGTGGAAGAGAAAGAGAGTGTACCTTCGAGAGAAGTTGAAAGGGGCGAGAACACCAGATGGATCCCTAGCTGCCCATCCGAAGGCCTTCTTGGGATGTTGGAACTCAGGTTGTGGTTGTACTGCCATGTTTGAATCTGTTGTTGTATGAGAAAGAAGAATAACAGATCATCAGAGATGAAAAAACATGAGAAAGAAGAAGAAGGGAAGTGGTATTTATAAGGGAGGGAAGGGGGTAAGGGCAATGATTGCAATGTGTACGAGGTTGGAGTTGACGAAGTTGCTTCATCTGACTTTTCTTCGACCAAAGTGCGGGAATGCGAGAAGGAGCTTATGCATATATGAGCTTTTTTATGGGCAAAAGAAAAGTTATGAACGATTAAATTAATTTGATTTAGTAATTTTTATTCTTTAAATAAAAATTTATTAAGTATTAACTAATTTAATAATAATTATAAATGTAATAATAAATATAAAATGATAAATATAAATTTTTTTAACTTAATTTAAAAAAATCAGTACAATTTTATAAATATTTATCGCGTCTATTGGCAAACACACATTTGTTATTTGTTAGCCAAATGGAATTAGTACGCAGTAATCACTATCAGTATTAGTAATACGGTAATTGATGGAGTAATCAATATTGACGCTCAGTTTTTTTTTTTTTTGGTTTTACATAGATTATCTTTACTAATTACTTAACATGTATTTTTTTGTTAGTGAAATAAAACATATAAAACGTAATTGATAAAAAAAATTAGAGATAAAATTAAAATTTGATGTAAAATATAAAAAAATATTAAAAAAAAAAGCAGCCATATGATGTAATCGAAGTCAGGCGGCACCGATTAAGCCAAAATTTATATTACTCAAGAATTTGGATTTTTGACTAATCCATATGTTTGTCCCCACCAGTACAATATAAATCTTTTTATTTTTATTTTTTGGAAGTCATCAAACTGGCCTACAACTAAGTATAGTTTTTATTTGTTATTATCAAATATTTCCATTAAAAAGATATAGCAATTGAGTAATTTTTATAATCTAATATTATGTAATAGAGCCTTTTAAACATATTGTGTTGTGCTTAAAAAAATTTAAAAAGAAAACAGAGAAAGAAAAGCCTTTATTAAAAGTTTTGTCTTAAGAAAAATTTCATGCTATCAAATTGGGTCAAAATATGAAGGCTAACCAATTTAGATTTTTAATGGGCTTAGTTAGGATATGTATAAATGGATTAGCTCGTGTATCCCACAATTTTTTTTTTTAAAGTTTGATTTATCTTATATACAAAGTTTCCAGTCCAAAA
The DNA here is from genome assembly GCA_037074585.1 of Biancaea sappan. Lineage (NCBI taxonomy): Eukaryota > Viridiplantae > Streptophyta > Magnoliopsida > Fabales > Fabaceae > Biancaea > Biancaea sappan. Next base: position 45,165,482 of record CM073500.1, on the reverse strand, counting down.
AAATATCTATATACAAAGTTTCATAACCAAACTATACTTTTAACCTTTTACTATTATAAAAAACTTATTTTAAAAATATATTGTCGACAAACCTATTTAGGCCGTAAATCACGATTCAAAATGGACGAATATATGTATATTAAATATGGATCATTTTTGACATTGCTAGATTAAAGAATTAAAAATTTAAGCGTCATTTAAAGCTTAGTTTCTATATTTATACCAAATAAAATGTAGCTGTTAACCAAAATATAAAAATAAAACATAACTATCAGAATCCCCCTATCGCAGCCCCTTTTATTTTTGTTTTTGTTTTTTTTTTTTTGGCTTCAGAAACAGATCGAGGATTAAAGAGCTTTATTTGGTCAATTTTTTCAGGGAAAGCGACTGCTTATTTTTTTCAAACAGTGTAATTGTTACATCAAAGAGCTCAAAGTTAAAATGATTTTTGGAGAGATCATTTTTTTATTAAAAAAGTAATTGCAAAATCTTATTTGGATATTTCTTTTTTGGAATATTAAATTGAAGAAAAAATATTTTTTATTGTTAACATTTACTTGAAATTTTCATTTCTTCGCTAACATTTATTTTTTGACCTATTTTATCTAATTTTTTTGGTTTTAATTTTACCTTTAAAATTAATATTGTTAATATAGTTAATAAAAAATATTGCTGTACATTTTTTTATGAACATGTTATATTAATTGGCTTAAATTTTAACATTGTCCCTAATAATACTTTTGTATCTCTCTCCAAAGAGAGAGATATAAAAAAATTTATTTAAAACAAAAAATAAATTGCATACATATTGGTTATGATGTGTTCTATAGGAGAGTTAATGTCAAAATTTTCTATTAATTATATTAATAATTTAGTCTTAGTGACAAAATTAAAAAAAACATATGACACAAAATAAATGTTACCAACAAAATTAAGGTACTTTTACTTTAATTAAAAATTATCAATAAAAAATCAAATTCAGAAACAATAATTTTTCAACGACTAAATTATTAATTTATTGTGTGTATTATAATTCTTTGTGATATTAAAAATTCAAACAACTTGAAACTAGTTGAATGCCAGATTGAAAAGTATATAAATAAAAGTAAAAAACTTGTCAAACTAATATCTATAGTATTGCGAAAAAAACTATATTAGATGAATAACATTGTTTTCATCGATAGAAATCAAAGAAAGATATATGAATTTGTGTACGACATAGACAGATATGATTTCACAATTACATCTCTATAATTTTAAAGATTGATTTGACATTTAATTAAAAAGTCATTTTTTACCACTTAATTTAAATTTTTTACCACTTAATTTAAACCATAAAATTATTATTCAAATAAAAAACTTCAAAATCTAAAAGATGAGCTCACGTGTGTGTATTGGGTCGGATCAACCCTCAACCCGCTCTATCCCAAATTGAGTTGAGTGATAAGGTTTGTTTGATTTTATTTTTTTCAACCCAACAATTATTGATTCAAATAAAATATTTTATAAATTTTCAACTCGTTAAATCTAAACTAACACACAAATTTGTCCAAATTTGTTTTTGTTTGTTTTATCTCTTATATTATGCACTTATGTTGTATGTAAAATATTTAGAATTTTGTTAGTACACTATTTAATTTCATTTGCAACATTTCTCTCATCTATATAATAGACTAAAATAATTTCATTCTAAGGTATTAATTACATGGATGTCATTAAATAAAAAATAAAAAAATTAATAAATTAAAATAAAAATTAAATGAATAAATTATGTAAATAAATGAATTCATTCCTATTAATAACACTACATTAAATTCATTATAAGCAATTCTTTTGAAATGTATTGTAGGGCTCTTCTTGAAATTCCGTGAAGATTGCAATATATTAAATGCAAATTGAGTGACAGATTCTATAATGCATTCAAATGAGTTTGAAAAATTTGCATTCAAATGAATTCAAACCATCCCTTTTAAAACTGTGAATTGTCGTAAATGTAATTAATAATGTAATAATTTAATAATTACAATATGTTAAATGTAAATTAATGTGATTGATTCTATAATTGCATTCAAATAAATTTGAAAAATTTGCATTCAAATGAATTCAAACCATCCCTTTTAAAACTGTGAATCATCGTAAATTTTATTAATAATTTAATAATTACAAAATATTAAATTCAAATTGGTATGATTGATTAAATAGATTGTATTCAAATAAATTTAAAAAATTTGAATGCAAATGAATGCAAATCATCTCTTTTAAAATTATGAATTATCGTAAGTTTTATTAATAATTTAATAATTAATAATTACATCATTAACATTTAATATATTCAATTTATTATTTCAAAATTCGCGTTATATAAATAAAGGGTAATTCCAACTATCTTGTATTTCTCCCATGTTTGTGTTAATATTCTTCTTGCATAATTAATTTCATTTTGTTAGTTATATGGCTAAATTTAGTGACGTTGCTGATGTTAATGCATCAAGAGATGATTGAAGGATTAGAGTTCAAATAGTGAGGTTGTGGACAATTGCATCGTTCAATATGGTTAAGAAAATTTTTAGTCTGGAGATGATTTTACAATATTTTTAGGTAAATTTAATTTAATTATATTAAATTATTTTATATTTATTATTTTGTTCATTATACTTATGTTGTATTTATTTTTTGGCTAAGAGTGATCGCATACACGGTTGTGTGAAAAGATCATTTGTGAATAACTTCAAGCGTTAAATAATCAACGGAAATGTTAATGTGCTGTTCATGTTTGGTGTAGTTAAGTCTAACAATGATTATCTGACAACAAAATATCCATTCATATTTGAGTTTCGATTTTCAACTGATGTCTAACTAATTGAAGATGATTTGAGTATTTCAAAATCTATTTTCATGTTTTTTCCATTCAATGATTTTTTGAATCATTTGTAGATTATATTTAGTAGGTTAGTTTTTATCTTATGTTTTGTGAATTATATTTCATTTGTTATTGATTCCAACTTTATACGAATAATATTATTTCATTTCAAATGTTATTGGGCTGGCCAATAAATTTGGTCTTATTATAGAGAGCTCAAAGAATGGTATCAAGAGCATGCATATAGAAATTGAGATTGAAGATATATAGTATTGTTGCTATCATTTTTTTCTTTTCATTTTGTATTTTGATTGTTCATTTTTTTGTATTTATTACTTTATTTTGTTGTATATTTATTATATCTTTCTATTAGTATTCTCTTTTTTTTTTTCTTCTTATTTTTAACATATATATGTGTGGATGGTTGGGTGTGTGTGTGTGTGTGTGTGTGTGTGTGTGTGTGTAAGTGTAAAAAAATTATGTGTACATTGTGGGGACAATTCGCAGACGAGTTGGATCAAAATTTTATCAATAACCTAAGTCATTCAACTATTGTTGTTATTTTCTGGTGCAAGATTCGACAATTCGCTGGTAATTAATCTGTCGCTTACTCTTTTGATTTCTTTGGTGTAATATTCATTATCATATATATATTTTTGAGTTAACATTGATAACTATTTGTTCAGGTTCTATCAGAATTTCCAATTCCTTATTTTATTTCCTTCTTTTCAGGTCAAAGACATTGTATTTAAAAAATATTTGTAAATAATATATTACATTAAAAGTATATTTGCATTGGAGAAATATCAGTTTTTTTGATAATTTGATTTTTTTTCATTCACATTGCATATAAATATTCTGAACGTTTATCTCTTATATCAATTATTATATATTTGTTGTTAATTAATTATTATTATTTTATAAGATACAAAAGCTTTTGAATTTATGAATTATTCGCGCATTGCGCGAGTTATAACCCTAGTTTAATAATAGTTTATAATATCACGTAAATATCTATCAACTTAATTATTTATTAAATTATTAACTTTTTCATTTAAAAGTTTGTTATTATACATTATAATTCAAATAAACACCAAAATAAAAAAAATTAACATGTTATCAAATTATAGGTAAGATTTTCTTCTAAGAAACATATAACTATATAAAGTCTTATTCTATTATTTTTGTTTCATTCCTAATTATATCATTTTAAATAAAATATACTTTTAAAAAAAACTTAATCTGCCAATCTAAACCAACCCAATTCATTTGACAGCAGGTTAAATTTGTTCGAGTTGAGTGAGTAAAAATATTTCAACTCGAACCAATTTAACTCATCATTTTTTAATTAGTGTGATTTTTAAAATTTCTTAAATTCAATCCAACTTAATCATCAACACCATAGATGGCACCTTTAGATTTGTTTCAAGAGTAATTGAAAAAAACAAAAATCACATCAAGCTACATTTACAAAACATTGGGCAGGTATATGCATGAGACAACATAAGGGTTGCAATTTGAAATCCAAGAATTGTATTTTTATTTTCACCCTTTGTCTGTAAAAAGTTTGTCGGTAATGTTACTACTTTTCATGAGACACTTTCTCAGCCACCACAACAATTATTTAATTCAAAGGGTAAGTAGTAGTAATACTTCATTTCTTATCGACACATGGCAGCACCAGCCTTAACATATTACTCCTCACCAGGAAATTGTATTTTTTTTTTGAAAAATTAGATAATTAAGAGTCGTTGAATAAAAAATCAGCTCTCAAGGCCATCTCAGTCCCATCGTGAGATGCTATTGACTGTGCGGCTGACACTTTCTAAAAAACAGAACGACCATATGAAATGCATCAAGGACTGAAGTGAAATTTTTTTTTAATTGGATCGAGCCATGTTTAGTATTCATTTAGAGAAAAGGATTCATTCATGGCACTGTAGAAGCTTGTTTGGTACTTATTTTGGTGATGGAATGAGAATCCATAACTGTTAAAAAATGGTACGAACTGCTGAATCGAATTCCATTAGGTAGGGGAGGGAATATGATTTCATGAAACTAAATTGACAAAAAAGCCCCCAAGCCCCCTCAGCGCATCTTCACCTGTCATGCTTCTATTGTTTGCCCACCGTCATCCACCCATCGTCACCCATAAGGGTTACATAAAGGAGATGGAAGAGAGAGAAGATGGAAGAAGGAGGAAGAGGAAGAAGGAGATCCACTACTAGAAAAACTTCAATTAGCGACGAAAAAATTTCGTCATAAATTCTGTCACAAATTTGTCGCAAATTTCGTCGCTGATTTGAAATTACAACATATGGAATCTGCGACGGATTTTACGACGGAAAATTTCCGTCGCTGATTAAATTTCCGTCGCTAAAATTAGCGACAGACTTTTCCGTCACAAAATTCCGTAGGAAAATATTTCTAGTTTTGCGACGGAAAATTCCGTCGCAAATATTTTTCCATCGCTAAATTCCGTCGCAAAGAATTTTTAATTTTGCAATGGAAAATTCCGCCGCAAAATTCCGTCGCAAAATATTTTTATTTTTGCTATGGAAAATTTCGTCGCAAAAAATTTTTAATTTTGTGATAGAAAATTCCGTCACAAACATTTCTCCCCTCTCATTCTTTTTTACATTTCTCCCCAATTGTCAAATCAATTAAAAAAATAAATATTAATAAAATAAATTTAGGGAAGTTTTTAAACTGAAAATTATAGTTCTGAAAAAATAAGTTTCATTTTAAAATAAATTTTTATATTTTATTTACTAATTTAATATTTATATAAAATTATCATTTATATATATATATATATATATACTATATATATTTTCTCTCATTTTCTTCTCTTAGTTATCCTTAGTTTCATTTCTCATTACTCACTTTCTCTGGTCTTGTTCTACCGTTCTGTTTCGTCTAAGCTCCGATCTCTACTCCAGCTCTAATGAGTTCTCTTTTCACGCATGGCTCATCCCCTTCTTTGCATGGCATGACCACACTTACATACTAAACATTTAGCCCTAGCCTCTCTCACACACACACAAGCACATGTGTAAGAAAGAGACACGCACACATTGGTGCCTTCGGATATCCATCAAAATCGAGCCTAGTGCATGAATCAGTGAGCAAGGGCGTCCTTAACCGTCTCGTGATAAGTGACATGCACAGAAGGAATTATGACCTTGATGGCAGGAATCAATTATCGGTTGGATTTGGACGGAAAAATTAAAGATGAAAAATATAAAATGACAAAAAAATGCATGTATTTTGTAATCTTAAAATAATACAAAATAAACATATTATTTTTTAATTAAATTAATTTAATTATTATGTATATAAAATTAATGATAGTATATATATTTTATATTTTATATATGTATAAAAAAATTAAAAAAATTAAAAGTATAATAATAGAACTTATTTTAAAATCTATTTAAGTAGTGTGGAGGTTTCTAATTAGTGAAAAGATAAGATAAAGAGTAATGTGATAAATTTGGAAAAAATTAAGATTTTTAATAAAAATCAAACAAGGACCTGAGTGAAATGTGAGATATAAGGCCTCCCTCTTTCATTTTTAAGGGCCTATGTGAATTTTTTTAAAGAGTGAAAAAAATTTCTTTAAATACAACAAATGAAAAAAAAAATTCTTCATTAGGACTATTAATTGCTTCTAATACAACAGTTGAATAAAAAAATCCTATAATAAATTATGAATTCTTTTAGCTGGATTTGTGTTTCGATAATTGTAACTCTTATTATTAACCTAAAAATGCCAACAGGGAGTTAACATGGATATTTCCTTCTTATGTATTATTTGACGGTGTTGGAAATTTAGAAATTATACCATTCTTGATGTTTGTAGGTCTATTTTGCACCTCAGGAAGACTTGCATCAATGTTGTCTCTCCTACGCTAGACCAAATCGCCCTTATGTATCAATCGAATTAATTGTGACTAATTATAATGAGAATATTCCCATGTAAAATGAAAAAAAAAAATAATTGAATGTTATGTAATATGATGGATATGTAGTATATACCATATAGATTTATATATATTTGCCATTATATAATAGGCAGGCGTTAAAACAAAATAAATTATAACAAGTTTTTAACAATTATTTATTTAATTATCTTTCATTAAATTTTTTTTAAATAAAATAAATTAATAATTTTTCTTTAAAAAAATTTAATTCTTATAATTCTTATAATTTTTATTCTCTTTATTAATTTATTTTTTAATTATTTCATCTTTTATAATTATATTAATTTTTTTAAAATTTCCCTCCATTCTTTTTTCCCCACTTACTTTGGTCAAAAGTTGAAATTTTTCCCCAATTCTCTCACACCCCTTTCATCAGACTAGTGAGATTCCTCAACGGAACCCTAGAACACACACACGTGACCCTCGCTGCAATCAAGATTTTGGGGCTTCTTGAGGATGCTACAAGGAGCCTTCCTCTGACTGTGCAAGGGACCGATTAGCTGATTAACCCTAGTCCCTGATTTCATTTGTAATCAGCTCACTGCTTTTTCAATCTCCAATGGCTAGTGCTCCCGTCATTCTTGGTTATGCTCAGCACAAAGTCTCGAGTTCTCGACTGCCGTCGTTCTCGGTTCTTCTTCGTGCTTCATTCTTCTTTGTGCTTGGTTTCAATGTTGCTTCATTCTCGGTTCTTCTTCGTTCTCGTAACATTTTTCTTTGTTCTCGACTGCCCTTGAAGGTATTTAATCATAGCCCTCTGTTTGCGGTCCTCTGCCATATGTTTACTGTGATATTTTTGCTGTTTGCACATAATGTTTCAACCTGCCTCTCCTCTCGTCGTATATTGTGAGAGTTCATATTCCCTTAATATTAGGTGGTTTTTTTCCTCTATTTCTTTATCTTATTGTTTACTTTTAAATTATTCAGAAGCCTTTGGTTTTTTATGCCCTTTGAACTCCATTATTGTGAGCATATAGATGTTTAATATTTTTCTTATTGAAACCTGTGCAGATATGAAGTTGTGTTTTATCCTGCTCTTGCTCTTGTACTTATGGCATGGATACTATTTGAAAACACAATCCTCAATTTAAATATCACAAAAAAGTCGTCAGCTTCCATTGAAAACATTGAGAAACATCTCATCCTTGGATATGATAATAAATCTTTGCAATTATCTGATGTGAAAGTCCCATTGATCTTTGTAAGTCTTTTTTTTTTCTTTGTCATATTTCTTCATAACCATTTTAGATTAGAATGTCTTAATTTTTTTATTCATGTTCTAAAGTTAAGTTAACCATGTCGTTAGATGAGTTTTCTTCTAGGATAGTTTGAAGAATGAGATTAGAATGTATAGTATTTTACATTACAGCTGTTTTGTTATATTGTATGAATTGGAAGTTATTCTTTAATTAGTTATTTGAGAGGTTTAATTGTGGTTTCTTGTCATAGTAGAATTAGGATTATTTTAGAATTTGTCTGTACAGAAGGGTCATTTTATTCTAAGAGGATAGTTTTGAATGAGGTCGGTTGCTGTGATGGACTTACCACTTTGGTAAGGTTACCATTTTATGGAACTCTTCCATTGTTTCTCATGATTTTTTAAATATGAAAATGGTCTTGTAACATTAAAATCAAGAATTTCAAATCATGAAACCTAAGGGTAGCCGTACCGAGGAAAAGATGAGGAAAGTCAATTAGATAATTTGATCTGATAGCAAAGAGATTTAAATGTTTTGGTGTAGCACAGGTAGATGATTTGACTTGCATGCTAAATGTTTAAGACGATGCTTGAGCTGTCTCCACAAGTGGTATAGGTGAGAAATAGATCTTTAAAGGATTAAATAGTAAAATACATTTTATTCAGCTAGTTCTTATCATTGACCATTTCAACTCAAAAGTTTTAGGTAATAAGTAAAGACTCATATGTAGTTTCATTTTAATCTTTGACATTCACCCTCACATGAAAGTCTCTGGGCTTGAAGTGTGGACAAAGCACAGACTTGTTATACCTTGTGCTAAAACTTGGTTTTAATTAATAGAGTGGAAGATTGTGATTATTGAACTTGTCTCTAATATAATTTATTAAAGGTCTACAAATGATAACACAGAAGCAGTGAAGTGCCCAAAAACTCTTTTACCATGGTTCACTCTATTTGATGATCTTAGAGAAAAATTAAATTTAAAGATTTAAGTTAGGGTGGATATAAGTATAATTTACCACCCACGATACATACACCCCACCCATGATACATACACCTGTGTTAGTAAAATAAAAATAACATTAAATTGGACAACAAGATGCTTTTCTATTGAATGCAAATAAATAAAAGGGTCAATTGTAAAAAAGAAAAATTTATGTTGCTTATGAATTTATATTTTTGGCTAATTACTCCAAAGGAAAAACATGATTGGCTTTCTCCAATCTTTCTTTTATTTTTTGTTTTTGGTTGTTTTTGGCTTTCTCTTCATCACATATTTTCTGTTAGAAGTTTATAAATCTTATTTAATACTTAGCAATTAACTTTTTTTTGGTGCAGCTGAATAATTTTGGCCAAACATGTGCAGATGTTACTTTACTTTTCACTTGGACTGTAAGTGATACTCTTTGAGTGGATTATTCATGTTTTGTTATCCATTATGAATCCTAAAACTGCTCTGGTCTGAAAATGAATATGTTTTTATGTTGTTTTGGTATAAATTATATTGGCTAAGCACTTTGAAGAATTATTAAAAAATCTAGAATGGTTCTTATAGTTATAATCTCCAATCTACTCAAACTTTATGTTTATTGAGTTACGTTATTTTTGAAGCACTTGCACTGCTTTTGTGAATCTTTGCTAATATGTATTCAGTTAAGCTTACTTTCAAAAATTGTAAGAGTTGACAAAATGGTAATTAGATATTTTTACATTTTTTAGATGTTAAATTTGTTTTTCAATCCCTTGAAAATGATGCTTGCTTAAATAATGAAAATGATGCTTGCTTAAATCTGAATATATTTATTATCTATAGCTTCAGATTTATTTATTTATTTTTCTCTGGCTAACCTGATGTGATACTATCAGCTCATTGCCTCTTTGCTATTATATGATGTTACCACTAAACCTCTGAAATCCTGTATTTGAAAGACTGTTTTTATTCATGATTATGTGATGCAAATTATGCAAAACCTTAAAGCCAAGAATATGTGATTATGTAGAATCATTTTGGTAGTTGTGTGCTGTTACTTCTACCTAGCACAAATGCTTGGCAATATTTATTTATTACCTGTTGCTTCAGACTCTATTTTTATTCATGATTAAATTATGTAAATTATGCTTGGGAAAAGAAAGCACACCTATGTCTGTTTGGAGAAGGACGAAGACAATGACCCCAAAAAGATTCAATTTTAAACAAGTAAAATTTAGATATTCCCATAGCTTGGCAATCTTTGTTTAATTCTCCATGCTTGATGCTTCTAATGTTTAATTGTTTGAAGTTTTTGCAACTTTAGAGCTCATTCTAATGATTTTGTCATCTGTTGTGTCATTTATTTTAACCTTTTCTCACCTATGATTGCATCAAAATATTTCACCCTCACCTTCCCTTTGATTGTCTTAATTACTGCTTATGTGGAATGGATCTTGCCTTCAATCCTTTTCTCTTTTTTTGGATAAAAAATCTTTTCTTTGCACGATCAAGCCCATCTATTTGCTTTTACATATCATTAGTTGTTCTTTATTTCTCTACAGGCATAGAGATCCCTAAGTACATTGATAAAGTAACTCCCGAATATAAACTAAATTTGATGCACTAGTAAATTACTTTCTTAAGTCCTTAGCTTTTTTCTCAGTCTAGCTAGTACTCAGTCAAATACATAACACATGTGATATATTCATGTCTTTTTGATATAGTTGGTGGAACTTAAAGAAACAGAGGAGAAATCTTTGAAGAAGTGTCTGGAGAAGCTTAATATCATGACAACATATGAGTGCTTCCAAAAGTATCTTGAGTTGAAGAAGTTTGATGATGAGATTAGGAATATTATTGGGCCATTGATTACATCTTTTATAGGAGATTTTGTCAATGTAATAGGATTATGCTTATAAGTTACATGACAAACTTGGTATGTATGTTTTGGAAGAATATTGTATTCGAGTTACTAGATGAACTTCTTATTTTGTATGAAGATTATTAGAATTTTAATAAAAAAAATGAATTTATAGTCACAAAATTACTTGCATAACTATTTATTTATTTATTTTTCTTGATGAAAATTGATTTTAGAATTATCAAGACTGGCAAAATGTATTAAAAAAAAGTCTAAAAATTAGCGACGAAATTTTCATAAAAATTTTTGTCGCTGATCAGCGGCGCAATTAGCGACGGATATTTCTGTGACGGAATTAGCGACGAAATTTTCATACAAATATTTGTCGCTGATCAGCGACGGAATTAGCGACGGAATTTTCATACAAATTTTTGTCGCTGATCAGCGACGGAATTAGCGACGGAATTATTTCCGTCACTAATTCCCAAATTTTATTTGCGACGGAAATTTTCTGTCGCCAATTTTGTGACGGATATTGAATCCGTCGCAAATCATTTGCGACGAGCGTTTTTGCGACGGAATATTTTCCGTCACAATGTTTGCGACGGAATTCTACTAATTTAGCGACGAATTTTTTCGTCGCTAATCTCAATTTTTCTTGTAGTGAGAGAAAGACCGAAGGAAGAAGAAGGAGAAAGAAGAAGAAGAAGTAGATGAAATGGAGAAGGAGATGGAAGACTACAGGAGATAGAGAGCGTTAGGAGTATAGTTTTTGTTTTTTCTTTTATTATTAATTTTTTAATAAAAAGTAATTTAGTAACTTTATATTTAATTTTTTTTCATTTCTCCTTATATCATACCAAATATAATTTAAAGATTCTTATTCTTATTTTTATTTCTATTCCCCTTCTTTTTTCTTTATTTAAATTGATACTAAACGAGTCAAGTGTAATTTTTTCCAAAGCAAAATAAATCATTTTTACCCGTTCTAAGCATGATTCCTACTTCCTCCTCTTGGGTGGTATGACTTTCAACAGTGTTTTGGTTTAAGGAATAACGTAAAAATTCTGCTTTCTTTCTCTCTTGGATGTTCTATCTCTCAACCCTCTCTTCTTGGCCTCTCTCTTAAGTTGCAATAAATAGAAGCTCTCTCTCTCTTTTTGAGCTCACTCTCTCTATTTGGAAAAAATTACACTTGGATCCAGTTAGAAAAGATTCTTTTCATTTTAGTCCTTGATATATTTCATTTAGTCCTTCTATTTTTAGAAAGTGCCGGCCACATTATCAACTGCATCAAACGGTGGAAAAGAGAACTGGAGGCAGCCGTTCTTTAAAGAACAGGAGCCAATCCCCACACAGAAATAATATTATTCACAAAGCTTATATATATTAAGAGTTGAAAATTATCACTTATTACTATCAAAGAAAAAAAAGAAATGACCACTTATTTAATTAAAATTCAGTCGGCAATTTAAACTTGTTGTCTAATTAAAGTTGGAAATGAACTGAAACAAGTGGTTGTGCCATTGCAAAAGTTAACTAGGAATTTATAACTTCTTTTTTTTTTTTAGAATGATCAGTATCAAGAAATTCTTTTGAAGTTTATTTTTTCTATTCACAAAATTTAAAATTAAAATTTTAGTTAAGGAAAATAAATATTAAACTATTTGAACTAATAATGTCTATACTTATTATTATTACTACTAAAACCAAACATTTGGACAAAATTTGGGGGTAAAAAGTGGAGTAAACTCTTAACATTGTTTACCTATTCTTGAAGTAAATTAAAGTACTAAAAATAATATTGATACAAGACACCAACGATATATTCATATTGTAGCATAAATCACATTCGACTTGTAGCCGCTCTCTAAAATCTTGAATCAGGCAAATCTAAGAGCTTGTCTTCAATGTATTCCCAATGTCGATCACAAAACGATACTTGACATCTGCTTTGCGGAGGCGCTCCATTGCAGTGTTGACATAGTCCATAGAAATAATCTCAATCTTTGGTTTCACGTTGTACTTTGCAGCAAAGTCAATCATTTCTTGTGTCTCCTTCATCCCTCCAATCCCACTTCCAGCTACTGTCTTTCTTCCTGCCAATAATATATTGTCGAAACAATTAATGTCAGCAACCTTCAAATATCGACTTTTATCTTCAAATCACTCCCCACTGCATTTTACTTTTGCCTCTAAAACATCCTTTACTAGAAAGTAGAAACATTTATAATTAGCTTATATTTTTCATTTGCATACCCATAATTAAAGGGAACGCCGGCAGCTCCAACGGCTTTTCAGGTGCACCAACTAATACAAGTTTGCCATTAGACTTCAACAGATCCAACAAAGGCACCAGAGGATGCACTGCCAAAACTGTGTCAATGATTCCATCTAAAGTACCCATTGCAGCCTACATAGATACAAATTGACATTATAACATGATATTTGCTACAACTATGTTATGAGCATGTTAAATAATAGTTATTCCAATAGGCACCTGCATCTGATCTTCCTCATGGCTAACCACAAAGGAGTCAGCCCTGAGATGTTCAATGGCTTCCTTCTTTTTGTTAGGAGATGTACTGATGACTATGACCTTAGCCCAAAAGCTTTGGCAAATTTGACAGCCATGTGGCTGAGGCCACCCAAACCAACCACACCCACATGAAGGCCAGGCTGGTCCAGACCAAAATATCTGAGAGGGCTATACACTGTGATGCCAGCACAAAGCAAAGGACCTGCAGCATCAAGAGGCAATTCCTTTGGAATTCGAACCACAAAGTGCTCGTCTACAACCATGGAGTTAAGAGTAACCTCCACATGTGATTGTGCCATCAACATACGGGGCATCGTACATGAGAATAAATTTTGGGCAGTGATTCTCAAGATTATTGGAACAACCTTGACAGGAACAACAAGACCCGACCATGCACCCTACACCAACCTTGTCTCCAACTTTGAATTTTTGTACCTTGCTTCCCACCTCTGTCACTACATCGGTAATCTCATGCTTGTATAAGGTGAAGTTGTAGTTAGAATCAAATGCTGTATATTGAGGAAGCTGAATAGGATTGAAGGTATTTAGAGAGCATATACCCACCCAGGTACAAGTGGATAGATGGAATTGCCCCATTCGTTCTTGACCATGTGGAGATCGAAGTGGCATATTCCATAGTAGAGCACTTTGAATGTCACGTCTTTCTCCCCGGTTTCCCTGGGAGAGTAAATTGGGTGATTGATTTTAAGGAGAGAAATGTAGAGTTTGGTCAAGTGCGACACCACTTTGTGTTAGACAGAATGGTGTCGCCCCTGACATTGGCGACATGTGATGGTGGAGGTTGACGCGTGGCCTCGACCCTCCGCGGGCGGTATTTCTTTTCTTTTTAAATGCCTCTCTCTTCCCAGACTTCACTCACAATTTTTCTGCTTTAGCCATCTCAATTTTCCTACTTCTCCTTCAAACTACTTAGCCATATTCTCCCTGTATTCTTCTTCATCTTTGTTCATTATTCTCTCGGGTAAATTCTTCTGTAATGTATTATGTTTTTGTTTTACAGTTTTTATTTATTGTAATTTTACTTTCACATATATTAAGTAGTTTTAAGTTATTGTTATGATTTAGTTATTTTTTTAGTTTAAGATATTTTTGTTTTTTATAATTTAATTGAATATTAACTATCTTTTACATAATATATAATATGATTTTTATGTTAGTCATTATAATTTTTTGAATGATAACTATTTTTTAATTATATTATAAATTTAATCTTATTATTTTTATTTCTGATTTTATGTTTGTTAATATAGAAATATGATAAAATTTTCTAGATGATAATTATTTCTTATTATTTTTATTAAGTAATTTTATAGTTAGATTATATATGATGTGGTCATTTGTCTTAATATATGTCATCACTTTTGATTTGTTCATATAAATTTTATGTTAATTATTACAATTTTCATAATGATAATTTTTTTGTCAATTATATCATAATTTTATCTTTTTTTTGTCTTTATGTTTTAAAATAAGCATTTACATTAGACATACTTATTAAGTAATTTTATAGTTTTATTATATGATGATATAGTCATTTGTCGTAATTTATTATCATTTCTTATTTGTTCATACAATTTTTATGTTAATTATAACAATTTTCTTTAATGATAATTTTTTTTGTTAATAATTATTCGATAATTTTATCTTTCTTATTTTTTATGTTTATTAATAGAGATATGATGAATGTGAAATTTTTTTTATTATTACAAAATAAATAAATATATCAAAGATGCTAAATATAGATATATTTATTACATTTGAATATTAATTAATAATTTGTATAGTTTTTATTTTCTTACTTACATATTAATTTACAATGATTTAAAATTTTTATCATGCATAGAATTATGATGTGGTATACTAATTACCTTTTAAAAAAAAATAGAATGAGTCAAATTGGGACATTCCTAATCTGTGTTTACTGGAACGAAATTATATCGAGGGGAGGATCTAACAGTATATCCTTTGAATCTAATAACATGGCGGTGATGAAAATCAGACGCAACATTTCTTTAGATCTTTTGAGACAATTGATCCATCAAAAGTTGAGGCTGGGACAGAGTGAGAAGATATTGAGGCTAGTATATAGACATCCTTAACAAATAGTGTAGCTTATATTTGGAGAGTTCTAGTTGGACGACGACGACGATGTAGGAGTGATGATTGATTGTCACCTACAGTATGTGGGGATCTTGACAACCATGAAAATTTATGCAGAAAGTGAAACAGAAGTCCAATTTAATTATGAAATTTCAGATTTAATTGAGTAGGGTTCTTGGAATGAGGTTTTTGGACCCTCCACTCGATATCATTTGTCAACCCCATATTCTCTGCTTGTCCACAAATTTAGCCCACAGACGATGACACGGACATTCCACCACCTGATCCACCATGTGATATTATGGACGGCATAGATGTCAATGACATCGAGGATGTTGAGGATGACACAAATATTCTGTCGCCTCACCAATTAGAGTTTGGAGCAAGCATACACAACTTAATAGGCAAAGATGCCAATGTTCAGCAAGTTGAGCCTATCATTACTATGCTCCACCCTCATATATGATGCAAGCAAATACAGCCCCAACAGATGAGCTGAAAATCTCAGACGTCATGGAAGCCCACATATAGGATGATGATTTAGATCATGCATTTAGTTTATTATTTCTAGACAAGAAATCATTAATAGGTGCACTGGAAACATACAACATCAAGAGGCATATTAGCTACAAGGTCGAGAAGTTTTCAAAGAAATACGTGGAAGTGAAATGCATAAAGTACAACGGATCGTGAAGTATAACAGAATGGAGTGTGAGGGCTTGTCTAAAGACGAATTATGACTTTGTGGATGATCACAAAGTACAACGGAAACCACACGTGTTGCATTATCGATTTCTCATTATCATAGGCAGTTGGACTTTGACCTGATTGCCACAACAATAATGGGTCAAGTGAACAAATTCCCAAATATGCCTATCTCTCAAGTGATCCAGTGCATTAATGATTAATTCCCATATATCGTATCTTATAAGAAGGTATGGATGGCGAAACAAAAAGCCATAACCAAGACATATGATGATTGAGAGGCCTCGTATTCACAATTGAGTTGTTGGTTTGTTGCGATTCAATAATATATGCTGGGCACAGAGATAGATTATGAATGAGACACTGACCATGATAATGGCTCGAGAATATTTCGTTGGGTGTTCTGGGCATATAACCATGCATAGATGCATTTGAACACTTGAAACCAATGATTCATGAAGACGAGACTTTCCTTTACAGAAAATATAGAAGGACGCTATTGGTTGCTTGTGGGCAAGATGGGAATCACCACGTCATACCACTTGCCTTCGTAATTGTTGAGAAGGTTGCTTGTGGTCATTTTTTCTGTAGAGGTTGCGTTGTTTTGTTGTGAAGGAGAGGTCTGTTTGTTTGATTACAGACAAACACTGGTCCATCTTTTTAGCCGTGGACGAAGTAGACAACGGTTGGTAGCCACCACAGGGATTCTACGTCCATTGCATGCGTCATTTGCCTAGTGTAACATCCCATATTTTCCTCTATTGAAGTTATATTTTTCTTTATTAAGTTAGAAATGATGTTAGAACTTAGCAAAGTATGATTTTGAATGCCAAGAAACAAGTCATCAAGAGAAGGCATCAGAAACTAGGATAAATGAGCTATTGATAGAAGAAAAATGAAGTTCTAAGGGAATTAGTCGACTAATGTAATAGATCAGTCGACTGGTAGTATCAGAAAAGGACTAGGTTGCTGATATCTGTAATTAGTCGACTGATAATTCTCTGTCATGCTGAAATTTTGGGTCCTATGGCAATCAGTCGACTAATCTAGTTGAATCAATCGACTAATTTCAAATCAGTAGACTAATCATGAGAAATCAGTCGACTGATCGCTTGCTGGAATACGAAAGTAAGTCGGTTCCAACTGAAAATTAGTGGAAAATTGACTAGAATGCCCTTAATATGCCAATAAAGCTTAGAAACATGAGAATAGGGGTAAAAGAAGGTTTTCCATAGTAAGAAGACTCTTGAGATCCTTTAAAAAATGAAAAAAAAAGAGAGAAATGACATTTTTCTGAAAATTAGAGAAGAGAAAGAGAGGGAGAACGTGGAGAAGAAGAAGAAGAAGAGAGAGAAGAGGCTCCTAATTGGGTTTCTAACAAGGAAATGACCAAAGGTAAGCTTCCTAACTTAATTCCCCTAGTTTGGATGGATTCTGGTGCTTGAAAATTCATAGAATAGCCATTTTCAGACTAAGAGGAAGAAAATAGAAGAAGGGGAAGTTTGAAAGTTGAGGAAGCAAGTGGAGCTAAAGAGAAACTAAGAGAGAATCCACAAGTTTCAGCTATTAGGAAGAATCCAAGGTAGCTAGTTATTCATAAAAGTAATTTATTTTCAGTCATTTATCATGCTTGTGTATGATATATTATTATTTTATGGTAAAGCTATCCATGAATGTTTGAGAACATATTTTCTTATGAATATGAGACTTGACTCCTCATGGGATGTAGTAATTTCTCATAGGATGAAGAGTTCTCTTCATAGGAAAGCTAAAAAGCAAGTTAATTGAGTTATTTACCATATTCTTCATGACTTAGGAAGTACAGATATGTGAAAGTTCTCCATGAGAACATAGAATCAACTTTCTCTTGAAAAGTAAAGTTTATGCCTTTATGGGATGACAGAACCAAAAATCCTTCATGGGATGATAGAAATACCTCATAGGATGTATAAATCCTTATGGGAAGACAGAACCCCAGAAATTTCTTATGGGATGACAGAAATTTCTCATAGGACATTGAGTACTTTTCCTGAGAAAGTAGCTAAAGCAGCTAAAGTATCTAAAGTAACTAAAGTAACTAAAGTAGTTAGAGTAGCTAGAATAGCCAAAGTGGCTAAAGAAGCTAAAGTAGCAAAAGAAGTCAAGGAATAGTGCACTATATTGGGAAAGAAGTTAAGACACAAGCTAGGTGTATGTTAGTTTATATTTCATGGAATGAGTTTCCTACTAGGATTGCTTTTATGATAGTTCTTTTATGTTCATGGAAGTATAAACTAGTTATTAAGAAATGCTTTTATGACTGAAATTGTCACATCCCAAAAATTGAACATGTGAAAAGATACTACTCATTTGTTAAAATTCTCAAACATACGTTATTTACATATGTTTTGTAAGGTTTTACATTCAACCTTAATCATTCATTCCACATTACAGAATTATATTCATCTGATAAGCAAATATAGACATACATAGTCTGATATTTCTATCTCATTGCAAGCCTAGGAGACCTATAGTAAGTACAGAGCGTTCCTAGTATCCACATCAATAAGTACTGGTATCCCACCAGACAGAAATAGAGAATAATCCCAAGGGGCTTCTAATATTCAAACGGATACTCTTGTTCTTTGTTTTCTGTATCTGAAAAAAAATAATCATAGGGAGTGTAAGTTTATTTAAAAACTCAGTAAGTAAATAACTGTACTATATAAAATATCAAAAGTACAAATACCACATTTACTCATATATTTAATTGTCTTATACATTGAGTAGTATGGGACTCAAACCCTTTCAAACTCGTGAATAAGATTTCATAAATATACACCGAGTAGTATGGGACTCTAACCCTTTCAAACTCGTGAATAAGTTCTCATAGATATACACCGAGTAGTATGAGACTCTAACCCTTTAAAACTCGTGAATAAGTTCTCATAGATATACACCGAGTAGTATGGGACTCTAACCCTTTCAAACTCGTATTTACAATTTCATCTATTTACACTGAGTAATATGGGACTCTAACCCTTTCAAACTCGTGTATAGTTTTTCATCATTATGCACTGAGTAGTATGGGACTTTAACCCTTTCAAACTCATGTATTAGATCCCGTAGATCTTTACTCATTAATAAGATAGTGAGAACTTCTCACATAGTACAATTTCCATGAAATAAAATCATTTATACATACTCTTATTCCTTTGAATTTCTGTAAAAAAAATATATCAATCATCATATACTGTCATATGAAAAATTGATCAATTAATATCCAAATAATATTGTATAGTAATGATTTGCTACAGTACAGTTGCTACAGTAACGGTTCGCTACAGTGCCGGTTCACTACAGTAACGTTGACTGCTACAGTACCGTTGACTGCCGACACTACAGTAACTGCTACAGTACCCGAAGAAAATTTTCCAGGTTTTTTCCGAAATTTCTGGTCGCTACAGTAACTCGGTTTTTTGCAGAAGTTTTTGCAGAAATTTCTAACAATTTCATCCTTTCCTTTCTTGTTTCAAAACCAGAATTTCAACTCTTTTAACCGATTATAACTCAAATATAACTTCTAAAACAACTGAGATTCATGAATTATCATCAAAATCTTCAAGAACAAAACCTCCTCTGATCTTCTACATAAACTGAAATTTGAGGAAAATAATGAGATTAAAGCTTACCTTCGATCCTTACAAAGCCTTTGAACCGAACAAATAATCAAAGCTCTGAAGATCAAGGAAAGGATTTGAGAAGAGAATGAAGAAAGGAGAGAAAACTTCCTCAGGCTTCGGTTGGGTGAGAAAAAAAATGAGGGGGTACTATTGAAACTTTATATTAAATATTTCTAATGGGTTATTCAATAACCCATGGGTATCCATAACCCAACATCCAAACCCATCCAGTCAATTTACAATAAATGGACTAATTGACCATTCTTAAACCACTTTTCCATGAATTTCACCATTCTTAGAATATATCCCACATGGTGCAAATATTTAGTCCAGTCATTTAACTCAATTTTCATAAATAATATTCAAAGAGAACAATTAAATATGAAAATTAAAAATGACCAAAATAAATAACTAAAGTAACGTTGTAGAATTCTAAAATACTCTTAAGCGAATTATATTCCAAAATTAACGGGTATTACATTCTACCCCCCTTAAAAGAATTCGGTCATCCGAATTAAAATCTTACCTCAAGTTTCAAATAAATATGGATAGTTTTTCCACATTTCATCTTCTGCCTCCCATGACAATAGGGAAGGGGCCACAAAGATCACTTTGCTCTGTACTCTATAGGGGACCTATAGAACCTTCCTCTGATACCAAATTGTCACATCCCAAAAATTGAACATGTGAAAAGATACTACTCATTTGTTAAAATTCTCAAACATACGTTATTTACATATGTTCTGTAAGGTTTTACATTCAACCTTAATCATTCATTCCACATTACAGAATTATATTCATCTGATAAGCAAATATAGACATACATAGTCTGATATTTCTATCTCATCGCAAGCCTAGGAGACCTATAGTAAGTACAGAGCGTTCCTAGTGTCCACATCAATAAGTACTGGTATCCCACCAGACGGAAATAGAGAATAATCCCAAGGGGCTTCTAATATTCAAACGGATACTCTTGTTCTTTGTTTTCTGTATCTGAAAAAAAATAATCATAGGGAGTGTAAGTTTATTTAAAAACTCAGTAAGTAAATAACTGTACTATATAAAATATCAAAAGTACAAATACCACATTTACTCATATATTTAATTGTCTTATACATTGAGTAGTATGGGACTCAAACCCTTTCAAACTCGTGAATAAGATTTCATAAATATACACCGAGTAGTATGAGACTCTAACCCTTTCAAACTCGTGAATAAGTTCTCATAGATATACACCGAGTAGTATGAGACTCTAACCCTTTAAAACTCGTGAATAAGTTCTCATAGATATACACCGAGTAGTATGAGACTCTAACCCTTTCAAACTCGTATTTACAATTTCGTCTATTTACACCGAGTAATATAGGACTCTAACCCTTTCAAACTCGTGTATAGTTTTTCATCGTTATGCACTGAGTAGTATGGGACTTTAACCCTTTCAAACTCATGTATTAGATCCCGTAGATCTTTACTCATTAATAAGATAGTGAGAACTTCTCACATAGTACAATTTCCATGAAATAAAATCATTTATACATACTTTTATTCCTTTGAATTTCTGTAAAAAAATATATCAATAATCATATACTGTCATATGAAAAATTGATCAATTAATATCCAAATAATATTGTAAATGAGACTTATATTGTACTTTGACTAGTAATATCAAATTAGCTTCGCAAGGTTATTCACTCACCTTGATGTTTGTCCAAGTTTACCTTGTTCCACACTAGAATTTGTGTAGGAAAATTTCCTAGTAAAATATATTACAAGGAAACATAAGAAAGGAAACAAAATCACGAAAATATGCAAAATTTTCTGACTGCTACAGTAACGGTTCGCTACAGTGCCGGTTCGCTACAGTGCCGGTTCGCTCCAGTAACATTGACTGCCGACACTACAGTACTGCTACAGTACTCGAAGAAAATTTTCAGATTTTCCCGAAATTTCTGGTCGCTACAGTAACTCGATTTTTTGCAGAAGTTTTTGCAGAAATTTCTAACAATTTCATCCTTTCCTTTCTTGTTTCAAAACCAGAATTTCAACTCTTTTAACCGATTATAACTCAAATATAACTTCTAAAACAACTGAGATTCATGAATTATCATCAAAATCTTCAAGAACAAAACCTCCTCTGATCTTCTACATAAACTGAAATTTGAGGAAAATAATGAGATTAAAGCTTACCTTCGATCCTTACAAAGCTTTTGAACCGAACAAATAATCAAAGCTCTGAAGATCAAGGAAAGGATTTGAGAAGAGGATGAAGAAAACGAGAGAAAGCGAACTTCAGTCTTCCTTCGGTTGAGTGAGAAATGAGGGGGGTTACTATTGAAGCTTTATATTAAATATTTCTAATGGGTTATTGAGTAACCCATGGGTATCCATAACCCAACATCCAAACCCATCCAGTCAATTTACAATAAATGGACTAATTGACCATTCTTAAACCACTTTTCCATGAATTTCACCATTCTTAGAATATATCCCACATGGTGCAAATATTTAGTCCAGTCATTTAACTCAATTTTCATAAATAATATTCAAAGAGAACAATTAAATATGAAAATTAAAAATGACTAAAATAAATAACTAAAGTAACGTTGTAGAATTCTAAAATACTCTTAAGCGAATTATATTCCGAAACCGTACTGTAGCAACTGTACTGTAGCAAATCGTTACTGTAGCAGTCAAAAAATTTTGCGTATTTTCGTGATTTTGTTTCCTTTCTTATGTTTCCTTGTAATATATTTTACTAGGAAATTTTCCTACACAAATTCTAGTGTGGAACAAGGTAAACTTGGACAAACATCAAGGTGAGTGAATAACCTTGCGAAGCTAATTTGACACTACTAGTCAAAGTACAATATAAGTCTCATTTACAATATTATTTGGATATTAATTGATCAATTTTTCATATGACAGTATATGATGATTGATATATTTTTTTTACAGAAATTCAAAGGAATAAGAGTATGTATAAATGATTTTATTTCATGGAAATTGTACTATGTGAGAAGTTCTCACTATCTTATTAATGAGTAAAGATCTACGGGATTTAATACATGAGTTTGAAAGGGTTAAAGTCCCATACTACTCAGTGCATAATGATGAAAAACTATACACGAGTTTGAAAGGGTTAGAGTCCCATATTACTCAGTGTAAATAGATGAAATTGTAAATACGAGTTTGAAAGGGTTAGAGTCCCATACTACTCGGTGTATATCTATGAGAACTTATTCACGAGTTTGAAAGGGTTAGAGTCCCATACTACTCGGTGTATATTTATGAAATTTTATTCACGAGTTTAAAAGGGTTTGAGTCCCATACGACTCAATGTATCAAACAATTAAATATATGAGTAAATGTGGTATTTGTACTTTTGATATTTTATATAGTACAGTTATTTACTTACTGAGTTTTTAAATAAACTCACGCTCCCTATGATTATCTTTTCAGATACAGAAAACAAAGAAGAAGAGTATCCGTTTGAAGAATAGAAGCCCCTTGGAATTATCCTCTATTTCTGTCTGGTGGGATACCAGTACTTATTAATGTGGATACTAGAAAAGCTCTGTACTTTCTATAGGTCTCCTAGGCTTGCGATGAAATAAAAATATCAGACTATGTATGTCTATATTTGCTTATTAGATGAATATAATTCTGTAGTGTGGAATGAACGATTAAGGTTGAATGTAAAACCTTACAGAACATATGTAAATAACGTATGTTTGAGAATTTTATCAAAGGAGTAGTATCTTTTCACATGTTCAATTTTTGGGATGTGACAAAAAATGACCAAAATAAATAACTAAAGTAACGTTGTAGAATTCTAAAATACTCTTAAGCGAATTATATTCCGAAATTAACGGGTATTACATTCTACCCCCCTTAAAAGAATTCGGTCCTCCGAATTAAAATCTTACCTCAAGTTTCAAACAAATGTGGATATTTTTTCCACATTTCATTTTCTGCCTCCCACGTAGCTTCCTCGCGAGAATGATTTCTCCAAAGAACCTTGACAGTAGGAATTTCTTTAGTACGCAATTTCTTGACTTTTCTATCAAGGATAGCTACTGGAACCTCTTCGTAGGTGAGAGTTTCATCAAAATGAACTTCTTGGGGTTGAATGACATGAGAAGGATCAGGAAGATACTTCCGTAGCATGGACACATGAAATATTGGATGAACTCCCTCTAGGTCGGAAGGTAGGTCTAGGCGATATGCCACATTACCCACTCTGTCTACAACCTCATATGGGCCAACATACCTCGGACTAAGCTTGCCTTTCTTCCCAAATCTCATTACTCCCTTCATAGGTGAGATTCGTAAGAAAACCATATCACCTATTGCAAAATTCAAGGTCACGTCGTCGGTTGTCCGCATAAGACTTCTGTCTGCTCTGAGCAGTTAACAACTTCTCTCTGATCAGTTTAACTTTATTTATATCTTCCTGTATCATCTCAGGTCCAAGTATTTTGGTTTCACCAAATTCATACCAACCTTTAGGAGATCAACACCGTCTCCCATAAAAAGCCTCAAAAGATGCCATCTGGATACTGGCTTGGTAACTGTTATTATAAGCAAATTCAATAAGAGGCAAATGATCTTCCCAACTTCCACTGAAATCCATCACACAAGCTCTTAGCATATCCTCTAAAGTCTGAATTGTCCTTTCGGACTGTCCATCAGTTTGAGGATGGAATGTTGTGCTAAGATTCACTTTGGTACTCAAAGCCTCTTGAAAAACTTTCCAGAACCGAGAGGTAAACTGAGGTCCTCGGTCTGATATAATGGATATTGGTACACCATGAAGTTTTACTATTTCCTTAACATAAAGTCGAGCAAGTTTTGCTACACTGAAAGTGGTATGAACAAGAAGAAAATATGCTGACTTAGTAAGTCGATCCACTATGACCCATATTGAGTCATTTCCTTTTGTTGACCGGGGTAAACCTACTACAAAATCCATAGTGATTCTTTCCCATTTCCATTCGGGAATATCTAGTTTTTGCATCAAACCAGGTGGTCGTCGATGTTCAGCTTTAACTTGCTGACAAGTCAAACATCGAGCTACAAAGTCAGTCACGTCTCGCTTCATGTCCTCCCACCAGTAAACTTGTTTCAAGTCCTGATACATTTTCACAGCACCAGGGTGTACAACATATGGTGAACCATGAGCTTCCATTAAGATTTCATGTTTCAAAGATTCAATGTTGGGGACACAAAGTCTTCCATTAAACCATAAGACTCCTTCTTCATCTACCAAGAAACTTGGTGCTAGACCTTGCCTTGCCTTATCTCTGATTTTGACCATATCAATGTCATTTTCTAAAGTTGCTTTTACTTTTTCAACAAGGGATGATCTAACTGTTAAATGAGCTAGAAATGTACCTGACTCAGTGATCTCAAAGAATACTCTATCAGCTTCTAATTCTTGTAGTTCATGTATTAGAGATCTCCTTATAGTGGCAATGTGAGCTAAACTTCCCATAGACTTTCGACTTAGAGCATCAGCCACTACATTTGCTTTACCTGGATGGTAAAGGATGGTACAATCATAATCTTTCAGAAGTTCCATCCACCTTCGTTGTCTTAGATTGAGATCTCTCTGCTAAAAAATGTACT
Organism: Biancaea sappan; assembly: GCA_037074585.1. Taxonomy (NCBI): domain Eukaryota; kingdom Viridiplantae; phylum Streptophyta; class Magnoliopsida; order Fabales; family Fabaceae; genus Biancaea; species Biancaea sappan. The sequence continues at coordinate 45,139,951 of CM073500.1, read as the reverse complement.
TAAGGCTTTTGTGATCTGTAAAAAGTTTACAAGTCTCCCCATACAAGTAATGTCTCCAAATCTTTAGGGCAAACACTACAGCTGCCATTTCCAAATCATGAGTGGGGTAATTCAATTCATGCTTTTTAAGTTGACGTGAACCATAAGCTATGACTTTACCATGTTGCATCAACACACACCCTAAGCCTATCTTTGAGGCATCACAGAATACAGAGTAACCCCCTGGTCCTGATGGTAGGATTAAGACTGGTGCAGAAGTTAAACACTCTTTCAATTGGGTGAAACTTTGCTCACATGAATCATCCCAAATGTATTTAACATTCTTTCGAGTTAACTTATTTAATGGGAGAGCCGTCTTAGAGAAATCTTTGACAAAGCGACGGTAATACCCTGTTAAGCCAAGAAAACTACGTACTTCAGACACAGTTGTTGGTCTAGGCCATTGTTTTACTGCTTCAATTTTACTTGGATCTACATGAATACCTTCTTGGGAAATAACATGTTCCATCCATAATTCACATTTTGAGAGCTTTGCGTACAACTGATGCTCTCTCAAGGTCTGAAGCACTATTCTCAAATGTTCAGTATATTCTTCATGACTCTTTGAATATACCAAAATATCATCAATAAATACAATTACAAACTTATCAAGGAATGATTTGAACACTCTGTTCATTAAATCCATAAATGCTGCTGGTGCATTTGTCAACCCAAAAGACATCACGAGGAACTCGTAATGGCCATACCGTGTACGAAAAGCAGTCTTAGGTATATCATCATTCTTAATTCGTAACTGATGATATCTAGACCTTAGGTCAATCTTTGAGAAGTATTTTGCTTCTTGAAGCTGATCAAACAAATTATCTATCTTTGGTAAAGGATACTTATTCTTCACTGTGACTTTATTCAGCTGACGATAATCTATACATAGTCTCATAGAACCATCTTTCTTTTTCACAAAAAGAACAGGAGCACCCCAAGGTGAAAAACTTGGGCTAATGAACCTTTTGTTTAACAAATCTTTCAATTGTTCTTTGAGTTCTTTTAGCTCAACAGGAGCCATACGATAAGGTGGAATAGAAATTGGTCGTGTGTTTGGGACCAAATCAATACTGAACTCAATATCTCTTTCTGGCGGTAATCCAGGTAAATCTTCTGGGAACACATCTGGGAATTCATTAACCATATGAATGTCTTCTAACTTCTGTTCTTTCTTTTCTAAATCTTTGATAAAAGCTAGAAATCCCTGACATCCCTTTCGCAATATACGCCGGGCACTTAACATAGATATCATGTTGCAAGGTACATCACTTCGATCTCCTTGAAACACAAAATTACTCCTCCCCGGCATATTAAAGGAAATAACTTTGTCACGACAATTTATAGTAGCATGACAAGAAGATAGCTAGTCCATCCCTAAAATCACATCAAAATCTAACATATTGAGAACCATAAGATCTATCTCAGTTTCCATGCCCCCAACAATTATTTTACAAGAACGATAACATGTTTTAACCATCAAAGTCTCTCTCATCGGTGTGAAAACCAAGAATGGTTCTTTAAGAGTAATCGAATCAAATGCAAATCTCTTGGCAAATAGGGGTGACACATATGAGTGAGTAGAACCGGGGTCAAACAAAATACGTGCAGCAAAAGTATTAACAGATAATATACCTGTAACTACAGCATTGGATGTTTGAGCATCCTGTCGGGTTAGAGCATATACTCTTGCATTTCCTCTGCCAGCAGCTTGTTTCCCACGGTCACCTTGGCCTCTTCCAGAACCTCTTCCTATACTACCCCCTATTGAAGGGGTTGGTGTTCGAGTAATAGAAGCAGAAATAGATTGTGGTCGAGGCAGCAAAGTAGACCCTTGACCTGATCTTGTCATGAGCTGAGGACACTCCCTTATAAAATGTCCTTTTTGTCCACAGTTAAAACAACCTGTACCAACAGTGTTTAACCTGCATTCTCCTAAGTGAAACTTTTCACATTTAGGACACTGAGGTTTCTTCCTTCTAGCTTGAGTACCTTCTCTACTAGAAGAACTAAAACCACCCCTGCTCTCTGAACGAGGCTTAGCCACACTGGCTGTAGAATAAGATGACTTAGTAGGAGTGGTTGGAGCATGTTGTGATGTAGTAAAGGGTTTCAAAGTCCTTGAGTCTTCCCCTTGATCAAAAGATCTTCTATATCTAGCTTTCTTCTTTTGTCTATATTCTTCTTTATTCTTTGATTTCCTTACCATAACCAATATGTAAAACTCCGTCCACATAACTGGCGGTGCGCCTTGAATTCTAGCTTTCTTCCAGTTCCTCCACCATTTACCAGCCCTACCCTTTAACTGAAATGAAGTGAATTCTACCTTTTGAGTAGGAGAACACCCTATAGCATCACAGATTGCTCCACAATCTTCAAGGAAACATTGTGGGTCCTCTTTGGGATTTTCCCCTGAAAAAGTAGGAGGCCTCATTTTCTGGAATTCAGACATTTTTACCTCCCTTACATTACCTCCTCCAGCTAACTGAGCTGGTGGTACAATTTCAGCTTCAACAATAGGAGGATCCACTGGCAGGTTAGCTTGTGCAGCTCGACCTCTCATTTCAGCCTTAAATCGGTCAAATCGTTCATTCATCAAATTAATCACATGTGCAATAGTTGCATTACTAATGTGAGCATCAGGTTCGACTCTCCTTGCTTGCTCACTAGTTGCGCCCTCAGTACTTTGAGCATGTAAACTATCACCACGGTTAGGATCATCTTGCACATGTACTGGTGGAATTATGGCCCTCCTTGGACCCATATGCTCATTATTATTAGAAGATCCTTCTGACATTGATCTGTCACAGATCTACACACATAACAAACAATTTCACATCCCAAAAATTGAACATGTGAAAAGATACTACTCATTAAATAAAATTCTCAAACATACGTCATTTACATATATTCTGTAAGGTTTTACATTCAACCTTAATCATTCATTCCACACTACAGAATTATATTCATCTGATAAGCAAATATAGACATACATAGTCTGATATTTCTATCTCATCGCAAGCCTAGGAGACCTATAGAAAGTACAGAGCGTTTTTAGTATCCACATTAATAAGTACTGGTATCCCACCAGACAGAAATAGAGAATAATCCCAAGGGGCTTCTAATCTTCAAATAGATTCTCTTCTTCTTTGTTTTCTGTATCTGAAAAAAATAATCATAGGGAGTGTGAGTTTATTTAAAAACTCAGTAAGTAAATAACTGTACTATATAAAATATCAAAAGTACAAATACCACATTTACTCATATAATTAATTATCTTATACATCGAGTAGTATGAGACTCTAACCCTTTCAAACTCATGAATAAGATTTCATAGATATACACCGAGTAGTATGAGACTCTAACCCTTTCAAACTCGTGAATAAGATTTCTTAGATATACGCCGAGTAGTATGGGACTCTAACCCTTTCAACTCGGGTATAGGTTTTATAGATATACACTGAGTAGTATGGGACTTTAACCCTTTCAAACTAATGTATTAGATCCCGTAGATCTTTACTCATTAATAAGATAGAGAGAATTTATCACATAGTACAATTGCCATGAAATAAAATAATTTCTACATACTCTTATTTCTACCGATCATCTTATACTCCCATATGAAAAATTGATTGCTTATTATCCCAATAATATTGTAAATGAGACTTATATTGTACTTTGACTAGTAATATCAAATTAGCTTAGCAAGGTTATTCACTCACCTTGATGTTTGTCCAAGTTTACCTTGTTCCACACTAGAATTTGTGTAGAAAAATTTCCTAGTAAAATATATTACAAGGAAACATAAGAAAGGAAACAAAATCACGAAAATACGCAAAATTTCTGGTCGCTACAGTAACTCGATTTTTTGCAGAAGTTTTTGCAGAAATTTCTAACAATTTCATCCTTTCCTTTCTTGTTTCAAAACCAGAATTTCAACTCTTTTAACCGATTATAACTCAAATATAACTTCTAAAACAACTGAGATTCATGAATTATCATCAAAATCTTCAAGAACAAAACCTCCTCTGATCTTCTACATAAACTGAAATTTGAGGAAAATAATGAGATTAAAGCTTACCTTTGATCCTTACAAAGCTTTTGAACCGAACAAATAATCAAAACTCTGAAGATCAAGGAAAGGATTTGAGAAGAGGATGAAGAAAACAAGAGAAAGCGAACTTCAGTCTTCCTTCGGTTGAGTGAGAAATGAGGGGGGTTACTATTGAAGCTTTATATTAAATATTTCTAATGGGTTATTGAGTAACCCATGGGTATCCATAACCCAACATCCAAACCCATCCAGTCAATTTACAATAAATGGACTAATTGACCATTCTTAAACCACTTTTTCATGAATTTCACCATTCTTAGAATATATCCCACATGGTGCAAATATTTAGTCCAGTCATTTAACTCAATTTTCATAAATAATATTCAAAGAGAACAATTAAATATGAAAATTAAAAATGACCAAAATAAATAACTAAAGTAACGTTGTAGAATTCTAAAATACTCTTAAGCGAATTATATTCCGAAATTAACGGGTATTACAGAAATGGTTCTTGAATTGAAATCTTTTTTTTAAATAAACTAGCTACTGAGATTATATATCTCATATTTTATGTTTTAACTAACAATTTCAGGATTTGAAGTAGAGAAGCAAAAGTAGCAAGAAACAAGTTATCATAGTTGCTAGATAGTTGCATAGAAAAGAAATGTAATGTTAATTCCCTATGTAAACTTTTAGAGATCTATGCACAATTTGTGTATATGCATGTGAGAATAATGGCTAGAACCCAAGAGGGGGGTGAATTGAGTTTTAAAAAACTAATTGGAAGTTCAATTGGAATCAAATGCTTATTTGAAAAATTTGACAATGCAAAACAGAGATATATTAAGATGAATGAGAATGAGAGCAATAAATCAAATATAAAGCTTTAAATAATTGAAGAGATGAAGTAGAGTGAAGAACACAAATATTTATACTGGTTCAGCTTAACCCAAGCCTACATCCAGTTCTCAAGAGCACTTCTTGAGTATTCCACTATGAACCACAAGTTTTAAACAAAAGGGCACTTGTGAGCCACTACAACAGAGAACTTTTGCTTTCCAAGGGTGTCTCTCCCCCTTACAAATTGTTTTCTCTCAAAACAAACTTAAGGAACACTTTCCTCGATCAATACAAGCAAATGAATGAGTAGAAAATATGTGACTCTCTAAAACAGCGTGAGTGTGCAAGTGAAGAGCAATATAGAATCAATAGATTGATAAGAGATATAGCAATTGAAGAATCAGAGGTAAGAATTCGTGTATTGTATATCTTTGACTGCCTCTGAGGTCAATATATAGGCCCTAAAAGTTTTAGGCCCGTTGGAGGAGTATCCTTGATGATATTAGCTGAAATCTTCATGAAATAGCCGTTGAAACTGATGTCATCATATCGGCAGTCGACTGGTTCAACATCATCAGTCGACTGATACTCTTTAATGCCTCGATAGTCAACTGATAAAAGTGCAGCAGTCGACCGATTTGTTCCTGCCTCAAATGTTTAAAAAGCTCAGACTTGATCAGTCGACTGATGGAAAAGGATCAGTCGACTGATGGGTACTGGAGGATAATTTGAAATGAGACAGTGATAGATTAATTGACTGGTATTGTGGAGCCAGTCGACTAATGAGTCTCTGTCTTAATATTTAAAATTCTTTAGAGTCTATCAGTCGACTGATGCAATGAGATCAATCGACTGATCGAAACTTGCAACATTTGGAATTTAAGATAGAGGCTGATCAGTCGACTGATGATAAACGATCAGTCGATTGTTGTTATCGATGCTAAGTTGAAATATTGAGGCATCAGTCGACTGTTACATGCATATCAGTCGACTGATGTCTTCTGATGTGGTATTTTTCAAGAAGTCTTTGCTTTTGGCATCAATAACAACCTTTTTATCTTCAAAGAATTTTTCAAAATAAGTTTCCCACAAAAGAACTTCCTTGAGCATTATGAGATATTTTGTAATTTAAATGTGTTTGTTGATCATCAAAAGTTTTAAGAGAATCTTTGAGAGCAATGGGGTCAACACATAGAAATATAAGTTTCATGTAAGTTCATTGTATTGTAGCTTCATTCTAAAAGAGAACTTGCAAAGGAGAGTTAAAGAAGTGTTGTAGATTGTGTCCATAATGAAACTAGATAATTTCACCATGTTTCCAAGTTAACTTTTTCTGAAATTTGAAATTCAAAGCACATCAGTCGACCGATGTCCCTTTATCAGTCGACTGATATCCCTCGATTTTAGACATATATAATTCAGAAGACTATCAGTCGACCGATAGCCCTAGATCAGTTGACCGATTGTCTATTGCTAGTTCAAAATTGTACCTTGCAAAAATTTTCAAGTTGCCTTATTTTTATATAATCAAATATTTTGCAAGACTTCCAGAAAAGTTTTCATGGTTTTAACCATAAATTTCACAAGATTTTTAGCAGACTAAATTAGTATACTTTTAGCAGACGTTACATCTAGTAATTTAAACACTACATTCAAGAACAAGCGGCTGAAGCAACTACTTGTGAATAAAGGTATTTTTTTAAAACTGTGATTATGTTATAGATGTACGTATAGTAAACTCCTTCTTACCTACACTGTGTTTAATTGTATAGGCTACTCGTACGAATGACATATAGTTGAGTAGAAGTTGATAGAGTTCCGAGGGCTTAACTAGGACCCGTATAATTGGGTTGTGGAATATGCAGGTGAAAGAGCTTTGTGGTGTCGAGCATATAATGAAGGAAGACATTGGGGTCACATGACGACCAACCTGGCTGAGTGTATGAACGGTGTCCTAAAAGGGGTGAGTAGTCTACCCATCACAGTACTGGCTCAAGCCACTTACTATAAGTTAGCGATTTACTTCAATGATAGGTTGGGTGAGGCAAGTGCCCAGTTTAATACTCAGTGTATATTTTGTCAATACGTGTTAGATGAGTTGAGGGAGCATGAATCGAAGGCTCCTGTCTGTGTGGTAATAATTCTCAACCTCATGGCGTTGTGGTTCGAGGTGCATGAACCATACAACAGACGCCAAAGATAGTTTGTTCGTCATTGTAGAGTGATGTTAGAGGATTGATACTATGATTATGGGGAGTTCCAAATACTTCAATTTCCTTGCACACACGTTGTTCTACTTACTTACATGTTAAAATTACCTACACAAATTTCATTGACTCGATATACAAGTGTGACACAATAGTGGCTGCATATCAAGTCGGTTCCATCTAATTGGAGGGGAGGAATATTGGCCTCAGACACCAGGACTCTAATTTGTGCCTGACTCGAAGGAGATTCGAAGTATAGGAAAGCCCCAGTCTAAGCTCTTAAGGAATGAGATGGTCTAGAGAGATGCAGGCAGTGAGCCACCCAGGTGTGGTTTGTGTCAAGAATTGGGTCACTATCAAAATATTTGTCCGAATCGACATTAACTTTAATAGTCAGTGGTCTGCATGCTTATATGTAATTTTGATAAAATATTTTCATCTAGTTGTAAATTTTAATTAAATTGTATTTTGAATGTCAGTGTAATATTTTTATCTAGACGTGAATTTTAATTAAATTTCATATAGACGTACTATTTCAATGAATTTATAAAAAATGTTAACATTGAGTCTTTAATCTATACGTAAACGTTTAATTGTATTTTAAAATTTAAGCAACACTTTCACTAAAATATAATCGTGTAATTACTTCTTAAAAATTAATCTTCTAACAAACAAAACTTAATATAATTATACTCATGACAATTAAATATAATTACACTCATAATAATTAAATATAATTACAGTCATAACAATTACATCTAATTACTTAAAGTGGCTCCTGGTGCCACATCGATTGCGCCTCCTCGCTCTTTGTGGCCTCCCATACTGTGGTTGCAAATCCTCTACCTGGACCGGGTCGTATCTTCATCCATCCTTCTCATCGTCTAACTATTGAGGCTGAGTGAATCCAACTTGAACCTAGGCCGAAGGAGGCGATCGAAACTGTGCAAAATTAGACTGCGTCCCAATACCAGACCATTATCCGAACCCAATGTCAGTAAATGGGACTTGAGTGTGTGTCGGGGTTGTCAAGCTCTTGCTTAGCCACTAATACATGGAACCCTCAGGAAACCCCGACATAGGTGTGAACATCTCATGAAGCGTGGAGGGGCCTTCGCTGGTGAACATAGAAGGCATCGGTGGGAACATATGAGAAGGCATCAGTGTGAACATATAAGGAGGCATCGGTGTGAACATATGAGAATGCATCGGTCTGAACATACCTGCAATCGGTGTGAGCATCCCTGTCATGGGCATGAACATATCGCCAGTGCAGATAAGTGGCACGGACGACATATCATCGGTGTATATAGGCGACACTGATGACCCCTCGCCGGTGCATATAGGTGGCACTAATGACCCCTCGCCAGTGCATATAGATGTCTGGACTGGTGGGACTGAAGGAGTTGCAGGCGGTGCTGGAACGTATACATCATTAACTCGTTGAAGCACGATTCTCCTAGCTTAACACCTTTCTCCAATCCATGTTAGAAGGTTTCAAAGTACACAACCTCGTATACATCCAACTGTAGAAAAATAATAAATGTTACATAAACATAAGTACATAGAATAACAATGACGATACTAAATATAAACTTATCTAAGCCACCGTTGCAGTTGTTTACGGAGATATCCACTTTCGTGTGATGCACCTTTATATTCAGAGTCTCTCTGTAACTGTTCTTGGAGAGGAGGTACAGTGACTATCTTCTCCCTCTTTGCGTGCTACAGAGCGATGTATTCTTGCTGTTTGAGCTCCCAATCCATATTATGCTTCCCCTTCAAAGTCTATATGTGCTACCAATCATTGTCTGTGGGGGGTAATGGGATGGGTTGATCTCGCCTGAACTAATGAAGACACCTATCTGACTGGTGCCACTCAATGATATGAAAACATATCAAAGGCATAACAGCCTACCAAATGTCAGCACCATCAAAGCAGTAAGGTGGTATCGGCTGTGTGCACACATAACCGTGGTATGGTTGTCACATAACTTGCCTAGAAATATTATAGTCAGAAGGTAAATATTGAATGAAAACAAACGATATTACAGGTAAAGAACATACATCATTCTCTATCAAAGAGTCTAATGTCTTGCGATATTGTTTGAAAAGATGTAGTGGGTTGTCCTCTAGACTTTTAAAATTACTCCACCTACAAATTAAAAATGTTAACACAATAAGTTAAACTGAAGTGTGCAAAATACAATAAACTATATTATATATAATACATGTTTGTTCTCCATCTAGATCCAACCATGCCTCGTGTCGGCCTCAGATGCGGGGCTGGATCTATAGAAAGCGATCCCATGCCCAGACATGTAGCAGGTGCACACATCCTACAATCTCTTTCTTGTCGATATTGATGGCTCCACATAATTCGCGGTATAGATATGCTAGTATCGTCGAGCCCCAACTATAGCCACCAACAACATGTAGATCCTATAGTAAGGGCAAATACTAAGGTGAACGTACATGCTCGATGTATCATTAATGAGCATGCTCCCTATTAATTTCATAATGAAAGCCCGATTATGTTGCTGCAACTGCTACTCTATCGCATCTGAAGGGATTTGACCAAATTGAGTCCCAAGAAAATGGAAGGATATACGTCCTCCTTTTATGATCTCCTCAGGAGGTGTGACTTCAAGCAGCTCCTGACATAGTTACCTCCAATTATTATGGGACTTCCCAACCACAGGAAGACTATCAACTAGTAGGCCAGTCTGGATGTCACATCATGTAAGGTAATTGTGCACTCACCAACATGTAGATGAAAAGTGTAGGTCTCAGGTCTCCATCGCTCTACCAGTACGGCGATCAATTCATAGTCTACTTCGAAGTTCCCCATGCGTGACACGCTATAAAATCTACCCTCCTGGAGATAGGGAACAAATGCTAGGTTCATGTAAAAACTTCGTGCATAGACGTAACACCGTCGCACCTTCGTGAATATGCGATCATCCTGTCACCATAATGTTAATCAGGTCAGTATTACCATAGCATTAAAAATTATATGAACAAAATTAATTATATATGCACAATTACCTCTCCTGCTCACACAATCTAAAAAATGTGTTGTTTTTGTAAGTACAAGAATGATTCGTCTTTAGGGCTAGGGTTTGGCACAAAACTTCTGATGTCTTGTACTGTTATAATTATTACAATTTAAAAATAATAACAATAAGAAGTAGATATTATTTTTCTTTATCATATTTAATGAAAATTAAGTATAATAAACTAAAGGTGAGAGTAAACAAAAATTATCATTTCAAACAACCTAATAAAAAAATCACACCATCTAAAAAGTAAAGATAAATAAAACTAAGATTAATAACAAGAACTAAAAAAGTAAAGACAAAAAAAATATTTCAAATCTAAAAATCCTATACTAAAAAAGTAATAACAAGAACTACAAATCACCTACAATTTTATTTTGAAATAATTATTTAAAATTTATAACTAATTAGTGTCTTAATTATGTGAGAAATATTTTTTTCAAATTAATAACACTTAAATATTTTATAAAACTAATTGTTATAAAAAATAAATATTTAAAATTATGATCACACACAAATTTTTACAACAAATAGAAAAGAAAAAAAAATTTCATATCCAAAAACTCTAAATTTCCTTAAAAAATATAGCAAAAACTTAAATTAACCTAAATTGATTGCTACTAACATAATTATTTAACGTTAATAATTAAAAAGTGCCCTAATTATACAAGAAATAATTTTTTTCAAATTAATTACACATAAATTATTTTATAAAACTAATTGTTATAAACATAAATATCCAAAATTAAAAACACATATATTTTTATTGTGTACAAAATTTTACTACAATATAATCTATCATGTAAAGAGTCAAAAACTAATATTATTATCCAAAAGTAATTATTTACAACAATTATCATAATTATTCAGAAAATAAATACAATTTAAGCAACAATATAACATTGATAACATATACAATTTTAATATGTAAAGACCATTATTAAAATTTAAGCAACCATATAAAGATTAAAAAATTCCTAATTCATAATTACAAGACCCTAAACTAATTAGAAAAAACAACAACTACAAATCAACTAAATTAATTATTACCACAATTAATTAAATCAAACAACAATTAATCAAATCAACCTTAAATTAATAATTGCTATTAAAACAAATTAAAATCCTAGATTAATTCAATCAAACACATCTAAAATTTTTCCTAATTATTGTAATAATAAAAAAAACTTACATATTCTAAACAAATTATTTAAAAATAAAATCCAATAGAAAAAATAGAAAAAAAATATGTACCTTGATAATCATGTATAAAAGATGACTTGGGAGATCAAAAATTGTTATGTACAACTTTCCTAAACCAAAATAAAATACAAACAGATTAAATAAAAATAAAAAATAATAATTTTTAAGGAAATATTAATATCAACCAAAAAAATAAAATACTACAACACTTGAAAATGGAAAGGAGCAAGATCTAGAGGTGGTGGGAAGAAAAAAATGGGAAGAGAAGAGTAGAAGGAAAGAACGAAGAAGAAAAGGAAAGAGAAGAAGAGAGGTGTGGGTGGCAGTAGCGGAGGAAGACACGGCGGCAAGGGAGATAGCAGAGGAGAGAGGGGCGGCGGGGGTTGCAGAGGAGAGAGAGGGGCGGTGGGGGGACGAGTAGCAGAGGGAGAGAAAAAAAAAAAGGAAGAAGAAAGGGAGAAGAAGAACAGGCACGAGGCTGAACGGTCAAACCTGTTGTTGTACGACCGGCGTGTCGCCCCTAACATTGGTGACACGCATGTCACCCCTGTCAAAGGAGACACCGGTTGTGTCAGACGCAATCGATTCACCTCTGACAGAGACGACACATATGTAAACTTTTTTTTTCTTACCAAGGGTGACATGCATGCAAACGAGTTTAGGCCTAAGTAAAAGTAGCATAAATTGAGGAATTAAAAATAAATGAGGATGCCATTGAAATATAATTTTAGAAGGGATATATGAGAATAAAAAATTCGACCAAATTGGCTGACAACTAAGTATCATTTTTAGATGTTATTATCAAATATTTCAATAAAAAAAATATAGCAAGTGAATAATTTTTATAATTTAACATTATGTAATACAGCCTTTTAAACATATTATGTTGTATTTAAAAACAAACACAAAGAAAGAAAAGCCTTTATTAAAAGTTTAGTCTTACGAAAAAATTTATACTATCAAATCGGGTCAAAATCTGAAGGCTAATCAATTTAAATATTTAATAGACGAAGTTAGGATATGTATAAATAGATTAGTTCGTGTAGCCCATAAACTATTTATGTTTTTTTAAAGTTTGATTTATCTTATATACGAAATTTCAAAACAAAACTATACTTTTAACCTTTTACTAGTTAAATACAATTTTTAACAAAATTTTATAAATATGATAAAAAATTTAAAATAAGATTGTCGACCAACCTATTTAGGTCGTAAATCATGATTCAAAATGGACGAATATATGTATATTAAATATGGATCATTTTTGACATTGCTAGATTAAAGAATTAAAAATTTAAGCGTCATTAAAGCTTAGTTTGTAGATTTATACAAAATAAAACATAGCTGTTAATCAAAATATGAAAATAAAACATAACTATCAGAATCCCCTGCATCGCAGCCCCCATTGTTTTTGTTTTTGTTTTATTTTTTTGGGCTTCGGAAACAGATCTTGGATTTCAGAGTTTTATTTGGCCAATTTTTTCTGGGAAAGCGACTGCTTTTTTTTTTTAAAAAAAAGACAGAAAAAAAGATACGGGTCTGCCGGCCAATGATATAAACTTATTTAAATAATAATTTTCCAAAACAATGTAATTGTTATATTAAGGAGCTTAAAGATAAAATACTTTTTAGAGAGATCATTTTATATTAAAAAATATTTTCAAAATCTTACTCAAATATTTCTTTTTTGGAATATCAAATTAAAGAAAATTTATATTTTGATTGTTGTCAAACTTGGATACCAACACGAAAATAATCTGAGTCGCGTCTTTATAATAGACACTGTCCTTAAGGAATTTATTCCGCGACCACAGCTAAAAATCTGTGTCTATAGAACTCCCTCCAGCATTAAACAGATTCTTTTGAGAAAGGTTCTCAGGCCACAGAACAACAGAAATTTTGAAGAGCGTATTGTTGGAAAAATAGCCTTTTAAAGGATTTGTATTTCAAAATATCTTTTTAATAGCTTACATGAACAGAGGCAAATATTATTATTATGAGATTAATTTGGATTAATGTCAGAAAATTAAGGGCTGACAGTTTTGTTTTATTTGTTTTAAATATAATTAATTATTTTGAAACTGCCTATTAATTTTCTGAAACTGCCCATTAATTTTTGAAACTGCCCATTAATTTTTGAAACCGAATTTTAATTGTATTAAAATTCTTGTCTGCCTCATTAATGTTCAGCAGCTATAAAAGGAGTACTCATTCCCCTCATTTTACACACTCACACAACAAACTGTTGTGCTATTCTCTTTTCCTTCTCTCAAACTGTTTGGGTTACGCTCTTCAAAATTTCTGTTGTTCTGTGGCCTGAGAACCTTTCTCAGAAGAATCTGTTTAATCCTGGAAGGAGTTCTATAGACGCAGATTTTTAGCTGTGGTCGCGGAATAAATTCCTTAAGGACAGTGTCTATTATAAAGACGCGACTCAAATTATTTTTGTGTTGGTATCCAAATTTTACAACAATCTTAAGGAATTTAGCTACCAACGCTGCTACAGTCGCGCCTTGATTATCTTCTTAAGGGACACCGGTAACATCTTTTTTAACCTTTGTTGATTTTAGTTACATGGTATTTTGTCTTAAAATTTGATTGTTTCAATTTGCTAGCTACATATATGTATATATATGTGATGTTGGAATTTATTATCACAATATATTAGATAAAAAAAAATTGTTTTACAAGAACCATGTTTCAATTTCGTTCACGTTTTTATTGCCATCATATTAAATCAGAAAAAAGATTTAGAATGGCAATATTTATTTATACGTTGTAAAACTTTTTGATATTAAATCAGAATTAGAAGACATTATATTAATGTCTATGCTATTGTTGTATCAATGATATTTACCTTGCTTATTAGACATTGTTTTCCTTGTCGTTCATCTTGGTCCATTAAGTCCTTTTCACCATTCCTTTTTATCGTTGGCTTTTAATGGCTGTTACATATATGAATGTATATAATCATTTCGGAATAATGATTCATAACTGTGGGTGCATTTATATATATATATATATATATATATATATATAATTATGGCTTTTTATGAGGGACGATGACGTTGGAGAGCAATGATATATATTGGATATGTATAACCGTAATTCTGATATATATTAAAGTTACTTTATGTTGTTTGGACGTTGGCTCTCTTTTATTTGCAATTAAAGCTTTAATTCTGTGTCCTGGCCAACGGTTTTCAAGGAAAAGAGAAGAATTGGAAAGGCAAACACAATATATATATATATATATATATATATATATATATATATATATATATATATATATGAGATATATGTTTGTGTGGTATTTTAAAATTTAAGTATATGATATTTCTGATACTTTATTAAAGGTAATAAATATTTATTTTTAATTATATGTATTTTAATTTTTTTTTGTGGGCTTAGAAAAAAAAATATTTTTAATTTAGTTGTTGCTCACAAAAGAAAATTTTATTTATGAGAAAGAATTTTTCACTATATGAGATACACATAATGAGGTGTGTTGACACAAGACTTGAGTTTTTGCTATATATTGTCTTGTGTATCTACAATATTTTACAAGTTCTTTTAACTTGAGTTTGGAGATTTTCTTTTAAAGTAGATTGTGCATATATTTATATATAGCGTTTGTATTATGTGGAGAAAATATATATACATTGAGTGAAATTATTATTTGCTATTATTTTTATAAGCATAACTTATAATTTTTGAGTTCTAATTTTGAGTGATCGTGAAGTGATCAATTTTGCTCATGAAGCAAATTTGTGCAATGGTGATTTCTTCTCCCTACATCATGAGGTATGTTACACTATTTTAATCTTTCTCTTTTTGAGGATTTATATTAATAGTGGGAGTAAGAGGAAAAATATTTTTGGATAATATTTTTATAAAAATATACAAATTTTCGTAAAAATGTTTTATGGTCAATAGTTAATAATATTATGGTTTAATAGAAATTATGGGTTTATTATATTTGTGTATTGAGTATGTCCCATAAATTTCTATTGATATAACTTTTGATAATATCAAAAGGCTTTCTTGAAGCTTACATGTGAACTATTTTAAAAAAATTCTCTATTTTGAGAATTTTAGTCATGTGGAATGTGGAATTCTTGAAATTAACATATGTGTGAGGGTTTTAATTTAAGAATTCAAAATAGCTTCATTTTAAGCTTTTGAGAGCTTTATTTTGGAACATATTTTTGTGGATTTGTGACCAAATTTGAAGATATTGGCATATAAATTTTGGGCCAATTTGGAAATTAAGAAAACCATCTCTTTGAGATGATGATACGCTGTCAATTTTTAAGTTGAGGAAACCATCTCATTGAAATGATGATATGCCATATATATATAAATTGGAATTAGCATTTTCTAATGCCAATTCATGAAAACTATTCAATTGTACATAGAGGTACAATGTTGTTGAATTATTGGTCACAAAAATGAGATTGAAAAGTTCCAAAATAATTCTATGAAATTATTCTCTTCAAAAAATATATTATATGATGGATGAATTTAAATGCGCATATATGTTATGCGTTTGATGCCCATCTATAATAATTATAAGGTTTTGTATGAGGTTTTATATAAGTTATGTAATCATACTCTTATAGATTTAAAAATGTGGGGGTATTTTGCAAAATTTTTGTTACATGACTATGAGAAAAATAAATTAACTATAAAACCTTAGTTATTATGTTGTTAATAGTTTCTCTTTGTGATTAGTCAAAATATCTCTTTTAATTAAAGATGGATGTGTATATATGTGGAAGTGATAGATGGTAAGGATGATTATTTGTCTGTATATGTGTGACGTAGAAGTTACATAACGTCAAATATTCCTTTACGTCTAGTGTTGACATGAAAGACACGGGTGAAGTAAATGAGATTTTGGGATTAAAACCATAAGGAAAGGTGATGGTATTTTACTATCACAAGAACTTTATATTTAAAATTGTCTTAAAAGTTTAATCATCAAGATAACAAACTGGTAAAAAACTCCTTATGATTTTAACACTCAGTTAAGGAAAACAGAGGAGAGTCTCTGTTGTATTTAATAAACTTTACCTAGCCTGACATATCATGTGTTATGTGTCAGATGGGTGTCGATATGTACACAAATCCAATAAAAGAGTTGAGAGATATCGTAATTTACGATATCATATAAAGTGGATTTTCCATTGTATTAGAAAAATACAATGATATTAACTGAATCTTTGATTCAGATGAGACAAAGTCCACTAGTGGTTAAAACCTCACCCTAGGTGGTGGGATGTTATTTTGGAGAAAGCAGCCATACAAATTTATAGGTTTACTATAAAATCAGAGTTTAGTGCTCTGGAGTTGGCTGAAAGCAAGACTAAGTAGTAGAAAAACTTCTTAGCAAATTTTTTAGTTGGGTAAGAGCCCAATGATGTCAGTGTCTGTGTTTTGTGATTGCCAAATGGCAATAGCCATTGTAAATGTAATACCCGTTAATTTCGGAATATAATTCGCTTAAGAGTATTTTAGAATTCTACAACGTTACTTTAGTTATTTATTTTGGTCATTTTTAATTTTCATATTTAATTGTTCTATTTGAATATTATTTATGAAAATTGAGTTAAATGACTGGACTAAATATTTGCACAATGTGGGATATATTCTAAGAATGGTGAAATTCATGGAAAAGTAGTTTCAGAATGGTCAATTAGTCCATTTATTGTAAATTGACTGGATGAGTTTGGATGTTGGGTTATGGATACCCATGGGTTATTGAATAACCCATTAGAAATATTTAATATAAAGTTTCAATAGTACCCCCTCATTTTTTTCTCACGCAACCGAAGCCTGAGGAAGTTTTCTCTCCTTTCTTCATTCTCTTCTCAAATCCTTTCCTTGATCTTCAGAGTTTTGATTATTTGTTCGGTTCAAAGGCTTTGTAAGGATCGAAGGTAAGCTTTAATCTCATTATTTTCCTTAAATTTCAGTTTATGTAGAAGATCAGAGGAGGTTTTGTTCTTGAAGATTTTGATGATAATTCATGAATCTCAGTTGTTTTAGAAGTTATATTTGAGTTATAATCGGTTAAAAGAGTTGAAATTCTGGTTTTGAAACAAGAAAGGAAAGGATGAATTTTTGAAAGATTTTTCTGCAAAAATTCGAGTTACTGTAGCGACCAGAGATTTCGAAAAAATTCTGGAAAATTTTCTTCGAGTTACTGTAGCAGTTACTGTAGTGTCGGCAGTCAACGGCACTGTAGCAGTCAACGGTACTGTAGCGAACCGTTACCGTAGCAAACCGTACTGTAGCAAATAGTTACTGTAGCAATTAGAAAATTTTACGTATTTTCGTGATTTTGTTTCCTTTCTTATGTTTCCTTGTAATATATTTTACTAGGAAATTTTCCTACACAAATTCTAGTGTGGAACAAGGTAAACTTGGACAAACATCAAGGTGAGTGAATAACCTTGCTAAGCTAATTTGATATTACTAGTCAAAGTACAATATAAGTCCCATTTACAATATTATTGGGATAATAAGCAATCAATTTTTCATATGGGAGTATAAGATGATCGATAGAAATAAGAGTATGTAGAAATTATTTTATTTCATGGCAATTGTACTATGTGATAAATTCTCTCTATCTTATTAATGAGTAAAGATCTACGGGATCTAATACATGAGTTTGAAAGGGTTAAAGTCCCATACTACTCAATGTATATCTATGAAACCTATACCCGAGTTGAAAGGGTTAGAGTCCCATACTACTCGGCGTATATCTAAGAAATCTTATTCACGAGTTTGAAAGGGTTAGAGTCTCATACTACTCAGTGTATATCTATGAAATCTTATTCATGAGTTTGAAAGGGTTAGAGTCCCATACTACTCGATGTATAAGATAATTAATTATATGAGTAAATGTGGTATTTGTACTTTTGATATTTTATATAGTACAGTTATTTACTTACTGAGTTTTTAAATAAACTCACACTCCCTATGATTATTTTTTTTCAGATACAGAAAACAAAGAAGAAGATAATCTGTTTGAAGATTAGAAGCCCCTTGGGATTATTCTCTATTTCTGTCTGGTGGGATACCAGTACTTATTAATGTGGATACTAGAAACGCTCTGTACTTTCTATAGGTCTCCTAGGCTTGCGATGAGATAGAAATATCAGACTATGTATGTCTATATTTGCTTATCAGATGAATATAATTCTGTAGTGTGGAATGAATGATTAAGGTTGAATGTAAAACCTTACAGAATATGTGTAAACAACGTATGTTTGAGAATTTTATCAAATGAGTAGTATCTTTTCACATGCTCAATTTTTGGGATGTGACAGTAAAGAACAAACTTTCAATGGTAAGAGTAGACACTTGTGTTGAGATACAAAGTTATCAAGCAATTGCTAAAAAAATGAATTTGAAGTATACTGATCAGTTCTATAAAGTTAAAAAGTGAATTTGGCCAATTCACTGACTAAACATGCATGTAAGAAGGAAATTAGTCCTTCACACATCGAGGGGATTTGGACTTAAGCCAATATGAAATTAACAGCGGCGGGAACCCAACCTTTGTGATTGGAGATCCCATGAAGAAGGTTCATATGGGTAATAACAAGTCGTCTGTTAATTCTGCTAGCACTATATTCTCAGTCCATTTCCTATGGTGTTAAGTGTGAAAGTGCTAGAATGCATTGACTTGTGGGTTGAGCATAAGCTCTTTATGATCTTCATAGCCCTACATTGAGGGTGGTGTATTCATTGTAGATACACTTGATGAAGTCACCTATATGAGTGTGGAGTGGGGCCGCTCCCATGCGATCGTGGCGAAGTCTCTAGAGCACTCATGAATTCCAGGCACGCGCACGGCCGAAATAACGCGCACAACGGCGTTAACAGTAGAAATATGGGGGGTGAGATGCGACTCTTAAGGTAACTATCTTACGACTAAGAGTATGTTGGTTCATAGAAGCTATATGCTTCACTGACTACTCTGTAAGATAAATCTTATCGGTCTAGGTCTGGTTCATAGTCTAAAAAAAGACAATGGATTAATGCGTCTACACTCATATATGTAACCCAAAAGTTTTTGAAATATCTTTTGAAATATGTGGGGGATTGTTGGAAAAATAGCCTTTTAAAGGCTTTGTATTTCAAAATATCTTTTTAATAGCTTACCTGAACAGAGGCAAATATTATTATTATGAAATTAATTTAGATTAATGTCAGAAAATTAAGGGCTGACAGTTTTGTTTTATTTGTTTTAAATATAATTAATTATTTTGAAACTGCCCATTAATTTTTGAAACCGAATTTTAATTGTATTAAAATTCTTGTCTGCCTCATTAATATTAAGCAACTATAAAAGGAGTACTCATTCCCCTCATTTTACACACTCACACAACAAACTGTTGTGCTATTCTCTTTTCCCTCTCTCAAATTCTTTGGGTTACGCTCTTCAAAATTTCTGTTGTTCTGTGGCCTGAGAACCTTTCTCAGAAGAATCTGTTTAATCCTGGAGGGAGTTCTGTAGACGCAGATTTTTAGCTGTGGTCGCGGAATAAATTCCTTAAGGACAGTGTCTATTATAAAGACGCAACTCAGATTATTTTTGTGTTGGTATCCAAATTTTACAACATTTTTTACTTTTAACATTTATTTCAAATTTTATTTGGTTCGTTAGCATTTATTTTTTGACCTATTTTATCTCACTATTTTTTTAATTTTGTTCTTAAATTTAATATCATTAATATAGTTAATGAACAATATTATAGTTAATAAAAAATATTCACATAAATTTTTTTAATAGACATATTACATTAATTGGTTCAAGTTCCACTATTGTCCCTACTGATATTTTTGTATCTCTTTTCAAAGATGATGAAACAATAATTTTTCAATTAATAAATTATTAATTTATTGTGTGCGCATGTGTATTAGAATTCTTTGTGATATTAAAAATTCAAACAACTTGAAACTAGCTGAATGCCAGATTGAAAAGTAGATAAATAAAAGTTAAAAACTTATCAAACTAATATCTATAGTATTGCGAAAAAAATTATATCAGATGAATAATATTGTTTTCATTGATAGAAATCAAAGAAAGATATATGAATTTGTTTATTGACAGATATGATTTCATAATCACATCATCATAATTTCAAGGATTGATTTGATATTTAATTAAAAAGTCTTTTTTTTATCTTGACTACTTAATTTAAACCATAAGCTTATTATTTACCAAAAAAATTCTTCTAAATCTAAAAATGCGCCTTTAGAATCGTTTCATGCGTAATTGAAAAAAAAAAAAAAAAACACTCGGCAGGCATATACATGAGCCAACATAGAGGTTGCAATTTGAAATCCAAGGATTGACTTTTCATTTTCACCCTTTGTCTGTTAAAAAGCTTGTCCCTAATAATTCTACGTACTACTTTTGGAGGTGTTTAAAATCAAATTAAACCGATAAAAGAAAAAAAAAATCCAAATCAATTTGTTACCAGGGAATTTTAATCACCCATAGTGCATCACCTTAGCCTTTATTTATTCAATTCGTGCCACCTAGTAAAATAAGGGATCATCAAATCCAAATATAACTTCATAGACTGGACTCATATGAAATAGACTGTAAAACTAAATCCACTCCCAGCAGTGAACTAAGAGGTTGGCTTCAGTGTGTTCCCAATGTCGATCACAAATCGATATTTGACATCTGCTTTGAGAAGGCGCTCCATTGCGGTGTTCACATAGTCCATAGGAACGACCTCAATCTCTGGTTTCACGCTGTGCTTAGCAGCAAAATCAATCATTTCTTGTGTCTCCTTCATCCCTCCAATGGCACTCCCAGCTATAATCTTTCTCCCTGTCAAAAATATTCCTACACTATTTTAATCTTTAGATCATTGCGTCGTGCATGTTATTTTTGCACTAAAACATCCACCATTACTATACTAATATTAATAGTGAATTCTGCATCAATAATAAGTTATGTCAAGTTGTATGAGGCTCTTGAATTACTAAAAAGTAGAAACATTAAGGTATGGTAACAACTAACAAGCTAATTACGTACCCGCAAGCAACGGGAAGACTGGCAGCTGCAGAGGTTTCTCTGGAGCACCAACCATCACAAATTTCCCGTGAGACTTCAACAGACCAATCAAAGGCAAGAGAGGATGCTCTGCAGATACTGTGTCAATGATGCCATCCAAAGTGCCTAATACAGCCTACAGAGATACAAATTGAACATCATGTCAACTAGAAGAGGGCCATCTGATATACGTGATAAGCAAGTTTCTAGTAGGCACCTTCATTTGACCTGGCTCACGGCTGATCACAAAGAAATCAGCCCCCAGATGTTCAGTGGCTTCCTTCTTTTTGTTAGGAGATGTGCTGATGACTGTGACCTTAGCCCCAAAAGCTTTAGCAAATTTGACAGCCATATGGCCAAGGCCACCCAGACCAACCACACCCACATTCAGGCCGGGCTGGTCCAGACCAAAATATCTCAAAGGGCTATACACAGTGATCCCAGCACAGAGTAGAGGAGCTGCAGCATCTAGAGGCAAAGCATCTGGAATTCGGATCACAAAGTGTTCATCGCAAACCATGGAGTCAGAGTAGCCTCCATATGTGGTGGTGCCATCAACATACTTGGCACCGTATGTGAGAATCATTTCTGGGCAGTAGTTCTCAAGATTTTGGGAACAACTTTGACAGGAGCGGCAGGACCCAACCATGCATCCCACACCAACCTTGTCTCCAGCTTTGAACTTTTCAACTTTGCTTCCCACCTCTGTCACTATACCAACGACCTCGTGCCTGTGCATGTACCCTAGTCAGAGTAAATTAAACTTAACCCTTTATATCTCTATCATACATTTTTGCAAACACTTAATAAAAAAACGCGAAACTGGGACAGTGGCCACGAAAAAGGGCAGTCAAAGTCTAGTTTAAAAAGTTGTTTGTGATACATGAAAAAAAAAACAAAATAGCGATCTACAGCAGTGGCTGGAGTATTTTATTCCACATTGGCTAGGCTTGTCCAATGAAGTAGGAGAATCCCTGTAATCTTGATTAAAATAAGCATGGATAGTTCACTGACGTAATTAAAAAATGGAAAAACATGTTGAAATCTGTTTTTAACCCCAGTGACATTTGGATTTAAAATTTTTTAGAATAAATTAGGCTAAGCTTTAACGATTTGATTTAATTATACTTGATACTCTTTTGTTTAAAATATTATACTCAACTCTTGCTGGTTTAATATTTTGATATATATTGTCAATTATTTTAAAATTTATTTTTTATCAATAAAAATCAACATTACGTACTGCATAAATATAGTTAAATGCATATTGAGTACAAAATTAATCTTAACAACAAAAAGTACTTTGAAAAGGCCGAGATATAATTTTAAAGTGTGAAAAAATATCAAATGTTATTTAACTAAACTAGTACAGTTTGATCGAATGTATAATTGCCTGTGATATGTAGAGCAAATATGATCAGCATCGTATATAAATAATTATGAGAGCATACCCAGGTACAAGTGGATAGGTGGAAACGCCCCATTCGTTCTTCAACATGTGGAGGTCCGAATGGCATATCCCACAATACAAAATTTTGAATGTTACATCCTTCTCTCCAGTTTTCCTGCAGAGATAGTTGATTTTAACAATCCCCAGTTAAATTGATCAGTAAATAACATGAGGATTAGTGCGTTGTTAGTTGTCACTAAATCTACCATAAACCATAATATCTGGACAAGCAAATCAGTCATGCCCCTGTGAATATATGGATCCAGACCATCTGGTAATAGCAAATAAAGGAACAAACATAGAAGATATGGATCTGGAGCATGTTCTCATGCCTTTTACTGGTTTTTTCATGAAAGCAACGAGATGGGTACCCTTTGAGTTGGATGAAGCATCAACACTTGAAAGAACAAGAGAAAAGGCAAAAAATGGTAAAGGGGGAGTACCTTCTGGAGAAGTTGAAGGGGGAGAGAATGCCAGATGAATCCCTGGCTGCCCATCCGAAAGCCTTATTGGAATGCTCAACCTCTGGTTGTACCGCCATTTGAATCTCTTCTCTTCTGTTTCACTCACACACAAACCAAAGAACAAGAGGGCAGAGTGGTAGTGGAGGGGCTATTGTTGTTGAGTGTGAGTTGTGAGGGAGGAAAGGCGGATCTTATTCGGTGAGACAGTCAAGTGATAGGTGGGGGTAATAAATCACCTTTCAATCTTTCATTAATTACGCAATAAAAAATGGGTAGGATCGGCGCTTTAAAATTGTCTCCTCAACGGAACGGATTTGAAGTTTTAGGGTTTATATATATATATATATATATATATCAATAATATCATAGTCTTTCATTCTGTACACCAAAGCACTTTATTGCTAAGCTAGTTTACTGAATACTGCTGACATGGGAAATGGCTTGGAGGCTCTTTGAAGATAAGTTGTATTAGTTTAATTCAATTATTTTTATTTTTTTATATTTAAAAAAAAATTATAAGTTCTAACTAATTTAATAACAATTATAAATATAATAATAAATATAAAATAATAATTAATTTTTTTATTTTTTAAAAAATATATTAAAAAATACTAAATAATTAAAAATAATTAAATTTTAATCTAACGATTCTCAATACTTTTACGTATAAGAGCAAGGCAAACAGTTACCCGTTACACAAGGAAGACGGAAGACCACAAAAATCGCCGCTTTTGGCTTTGTTCTTTATCATTGAGAAAAAAGTTAGGTACTTTTGTGCCACGTAACCTGAAAGGACGTATTTACCCCCACTCCCTCCCTCACCATTCACCACATTCCAAAATAGATATGTGCCACCTGTTCATCTGTACCGTCCAATTCGATGCGTGTAAGGACAAGAGGGAGGAAAAAAAAAATGATTGATACATTAAATTAATTTTAGTGGCTATGATTTCTGTATTTGAGTGTATAAGATTCGTGAGATTCTCAGCCGTATTTTTCTACTTGAAATATTAGAAAAAATTATTTGAATAAAATGGACGGCTATGACTATATTTATTTTAGACGGCTATGATTTTTGTATATAGGTATTTTAGTTAATTTAAACTTTTATGATATTTTGTTTAAAGATAAAATTTTTTATTAAAAATTGAAATAAATAGTGCAAATACTAAATAGTGTAATAATTAAAATAAATATTTAAGATTCCAAAAATTATATCATTTTATTATGTTATCTTAAAATTGTGTTATACTTATCATTTTTTGTTGATAATTACATTTTATTATATAGTCTCAAAATAATACAAAATAAAGATATTATCTAACATCCCAGAATAGATTAACAATATTGTGTCACAAATATGCAAAAGAAACATGAAGAAGAATAAATTGTATTATGGGTTGTAAGTATGATAATGTTGAAATTTTAATAAAATAATAAGAATAAAAAAAAATATAAAAACTATCAGTTATAAGTTATAATTTATTCAAAGTAGTGTTTCATATAAAACTATAAGCTATTTAAACAAACTTGTGTACCAATCATTCTTAATTTGGTCAAACAAAATTAGAAGTTAATTAAATAAATTATAAACTATTTTATTTGACTTGCTAAACACACTCAAAATTTCCAAGAGCCAAAATTCAACAACATACACATTTTTTGATTCTTGAACATATGAGTGCAAGAAAAATTCCTTCCTAACTTGAAAAAATTAAAGAAAAATCAATTTCAAAAGTGGTTGCTTTAATCATACAAATCAAATGGATGTAGGAGGAAGAGGTGTCTCTAAACGGAGATAGTCATACATGAGTCCTTGGAAAGGACCGGTGGCTTTTATCTGCTTCAGATACAGTGTGTTCATTCCCTTCACAAATCTATCACTTGCTACCTCAAAGCTGAACAGCCTATACAATCCATGGATTCCGTGCCTTGCTATTGCGTTGTCTCTCCCTATTGTCCCTGTCGTCAAGCCACCATCCTCCTTCCCATCATTGAACCAAATCTGATCATAACAATAATAATCACACATCTCAGTATACATATGTGGGTGAAATTAATCGAAAACATCCATTCTTAGTGAGGGAGGGAGGTAGGTACCTGCAAATGAGCATCAGTGGCTGATGCCAAGGCCACATGAAGTGTGTAGTTTCCTTCTGATGGGACATCTTTGAGTTCAAATTTAATCTGCCACGTCGTTGGTTGGTATCCCTTATTTCCCACTTTTCTGCACACCAACCAAATTTAGAATCGAAATCCAACAAATCTTAACAATGAGCATTGGATTAAAAATTTAAGAGTATAAACATTACCTGGTAACATGAGCAAAAAACCAATGCTTGTCATACTGGTCGACGCCGACCTTGTAAACAAGATCATTATTTGGATATAAATCAGTGTAACGTTCCCACAACCCATATTGCCTGAACCTGTTACAAGTTGGAGAAACCGTGTCAGTTGAAGGAGAAGAAAGATCTTTGATTAATCAATGGCAACAACAGATTGTTGTCGTTTAAAAGTTCGGGGACTAACTTGTCTTTTGGGTCTTTCAGAAATAATTTGTTCACAAGCTTAGGGTCAGAGTCTGGAACGTAGAACTCTGCGGCTGAGCGATCTGGGACACCAATTTTCCAAATGGTAGGGCCATTTCTTGGAGGAATATATACAAGTGAATCCAGTACTATGATACGACCTACAAGAACAAATAACGCCGTCAGCAGACAAGACTACGTTAAAAAGTACATAGTACTCAAATGTAATTTAAATTTTCATATAATCTGTTGGACCTGGTTTGACGGTGACTGTAACATTGTATCTATAATCACCAATAAAGCCAGGAACCCAGGCATACAAGTTATAGTCCCCTGGTACAACGTTTCTGATTGTGAAGGAGCCTTTCCAGTCAGCCTGAGTCCAGAATTGATAACCCTATAATAAAAGCAAGCATAAGATTCTCGTATGTTGCTTTTGATGAATAGTTCAAGAAAGTTATTAAGTGGGGATCGGAAACACCTTGCTCTCTGTTTGCCACGATCCATTTTCTCCTGGCAGAGCTAGACCAACATAAGCAAACTTAGCGTCTAAAATTCTCCATCCCCTTAAGTACCTAGTAAAGCAAGCGGCATGAGGTCATTTTCATATATGATTAGGTGTATGATAGAACATATGAAAATAAAAAACGCATCAACGTGTACCAGTCTCGCACTAGTAATCGTCCAGCAACTGTTCCACGTTGTTTGGGTAGAATGAAATCTGGAGATCGAGGGAAATTGTAGGGCCACCTGCTGGCTTCCCTATAGTACTATTCAAGTGAAGAACAAAAAGAAATGAAGTTGAGTGCTATAAACTCTCAATATTGTGTAAAGGGTTAAGGGTATTTATTTAGTATAGTACCTGTCGAACAGCATCTGACCAGAGCCCATGTGAAAGCATCTTGTTGGAAACAGAGTTAAGATAGACAAATACAGGGCCAAAAACCTTCTTGTAAGTTTCCCCTTCTTCAAAATTTATCATCACTTCCGTCCCAGCATAGTGGCTGCTAACAAACATCTGCACATTCATTAACCTTAGAAGCAATTCAAAGGGAGAAAAGTAAACTCAAAGTATAACAAAGAAGCTTGTTTATTGGGCCGGAAGAGATGGACTTACAGCAAGGGTGGTGGGCCCAACATGGGAGGTGAGGTCTTGCTTGATGGGCCCAGCATTCCGGAACTCATTACTTGGCGTTATAACCCAAAAGCCCGTGGGTGATTCCGAATCAGAGCTTATCCATCCATGTACACGGTTATCTTGGTTCTTAGACGAGTACTGGTATTTGTCATCCACCTGAGCCCAACACAATATAGCCCATGAATCATTGCAGGCCCAAAAGCAACATTTCCTGATCCTACTTCAATCAAACACACAAATATGAAATACCTCTCCTCTGATTTCTGGGTCCTTTTCTTTGGTTAAGAGAACAGCTTCAGGATAATCAAGCGGTTGACCAGTTTCTCTATCTTTTGCCGTTGGCATCTTTCTTTGCCTCCTCTCTGATACAGCCATATAGTCGAACCTGTGCGAGTTCATTTTCCATTCTTCAACCTCACAATAATTGATTATATTTTCTTCAATTTATAAATTTCAATTTCCATGATTTAGTAATTACATTTCTTCTTGGAGCTTGTAAACAATCCTTATTTGAGTAACCACAGTCGCTGGAAATCCTTTTGACCGCTCAAATATTGCGTACGTGTAGTATCCCGAATTGCCTCTTCGCAATATATACCTACAATACAATAATATTGTTATATCATAGTAACGTATGTATCTCCGTTAGTTCTCAAATTTTAATGCTAACGACAAAAATATGCCATTCACCTTTTATCAATACTCATAGGGACAGATCCCTTCATGGAAGATGTCCATGTTCTTAAAAATGAAATTTCCACTTGATTTTCGTTCTCTTCTATCACTGAGAATTTAGTCCCGTCGATTCTGCAATACTCACAGATATATTTAATCAGTTTCTTAAATCACTTCCTTGTAGAAGAAGCATGCATGCATTATAAATTATTTGTTCTTTTTCAAATAAGTTAAAAGTAATCCTACCTCTGAAATTTATCTTGGTTTTTTGCTGGTTCCTGCCAGACAACGTCTAAATAACTGCAAATTGAATGAGGAATTATTAGTTGAATGGGAAGAAGAAAGAAAAAAGGGAAGGATGAGAGAGAGAGAGAAGAGAGTGAAGTAATGAAGTAGGTACCCCCTATCCTCATGTTCGTTGTGAGCATCGAGAACATTGTCGATACCATTGTACGATATTCCAAGGACATAGCCCTCTGGGGATGACAACGTAACGCGGACGAGTCCATTATCTATCACAACCTGAAAATTAAAGCCATAAATTTCGTCATGGTCAAAGTCAAATTATATATTTTTTTACACGGGAAAAATAAAGACTAAGAAAAACGAGTTGTTTTATATTTGGACCAAGGATCTTTGATTTCTCCAACAGCACGGCTTACCTGGTTATCCTCAATTTTCAACTTGACTGCAGCAGGAAAATGTGACCGTTGTGGAATGTTCCTCTTCAATTGAGCTCTTCTGCTATTGGAGTATTTATATTACGTCATATAAGATGATGAATTTCAAAGAGCAAATAAGCATATACGCATTATGACAATAAATTGAATTTGATTATACAGAAGAGACATTTTTTTTTTCTTTTGTGAAATACTATTTAAATGGTGCATTTTCCAAGTCTTATAGCTAGGGAGTGCCTGAATTTCTTCCCCCTACTCTCCTAAGTCGTTTTTTTTATGACTTTTCGGAGGTGAACGGAGAAGTTTAATTCATCCCCACTAAGAAAAGAGAAAGAAATTAAAAGGGGTGAAATTGATTGTTAAAGAAAGAGACACAGATATGTTCCTGAACCATAGGGAATATAAGGCATGTAAAATTTTCATGATTTAATTTTGGCAAGGCTGCATGGAATTCTTTCAGTTATTTCCTAAACCATTATTGCCCAAAAGAAAGAAAAATTAAAGGTATATAGGGTGAACATGGCAAAAGCTAAGTATGGAATGACCCAATTTTGTAATGTGTAAGAGCAGTTATATAATTTATATTTTTTTTGTATGATTTTCAGTTTTACTCATTTTGTATTCAAAAACTTTTGCCTAAAAATATATTATTTTTTATCCATAGATGTAAGTTATATTGACTGAACCACGTTAAATCTGCATGATTTTTACTCTGTTTATCTTCTTTGTTTTCTACATTATTTGGTGACAATTATAATTAATTACTATAGGGTGGGGATACCGAGAATAATGCCATTCGCGAGACTTATTATGTAAGGTTAATTGATTGGGCAATTTTATATATCAGGGCTTGAGATGTTAGACTTTTATCATTATATTAAAATTAGGCAATAATTAACTGATAAGAAAGCAGGAAACATTTGAAGTAAATATATAGAGTGAGATGGTGCTGGAGAATGATCCTTGACGTGTTTGTGCCTTTTGAGATTTAAAGACTACAAAGTTAGGCTTTTGAAACTCAAGAAACACAAGTCTAGAATGAAAAAAAAAAATGAAAGAAAGATAGAGATCAAATCACAACTGGACTATGCCAATTGAATTTGAAGAGAAACGTTGGAAAGAAGTTCATATCAATGATGGAAAAAAAAATATATAATGGTTTATAAAATGTGAAGAAGTCAAATCAAATTTTTTTAGATATTTTTAATAATCAATCAAGTTCAACAATTATTCTAAATCAACACTACCAAATATAAACTTGGGCCGGATCCATTAACATTTACGAATTTGAATGCAAGAAAGCTAGCTGAGCCATATTCCTTCTTGTTACAAAATTGATTAACTCGAAAAATGTCTTTTTTGCCCAAAAAAGAAGAAGAAAAATGTCTTTTCTCTAAGATGAAGTTGGACAGGTGAATAGATATATGTAGTATATATATGATATCGGAAGAGAAGCATAAATATATTTCAAAGGAACAATGAGGTAAAATCCATAAAGTTAACAAGTGACTATGATTTTGTTTGGGTAAACAACTTATTTAATTGCTTATAGAATAAGTGCTTATCATATAAGCGTTTATATATAAGTTATTTTTATAATTAAATAATTTATGAGGTCAAACTTCATTTAAACTGTTTTCAACTTATTTTCATAAATTTTTTAAAATAATTTATAAAAATATGTTGAAAATAACTTATTAGTATACCACAAATTATTTCTAAAAACTCTCCCAAACATATACAGAAACACTTATATTATAAGATAAATCAGATAAATTTAAAATAAATTCTTTCAAGTATATTATATATCATGCGGAACAGTGGAAGCCCAGCCCTCGTATTCTTTTATAGTTTCCCATGAAATAATAAAAAACAATAACTTTATCGACATACAGATTACAGAATGTCTGCCTCTTTAAATCTCAGAGTTCTCTCTCTCTTTCTGGCTTTTTTGTTATGTTAGTCTCGAAAAGATAAGTCAAAAGGGCGACAGCAATATTTATATAATATATAAAACTAAAAAGAGAAGCAAAAGATGAGGGAGAAATTAATGACCCAATTGAGGTCGTTTCAGAACAAGCACCAAGTAAGAAACAAAGCTGCACAGCTATTCCAAAACACCACAGGAAGAGGAAAGCTCTTTTCCTTGTTTGCCCTACTTTCTTCATCTTCTTCTACCTATATCAATTTGCAGGCAAAAAATTGATGATAGATATATAACAGTTTCAGCTCTGAAAGGCTAGGTCTTTCATGTAACCTTGAAGGACAACAGAGTGCTAAAATATCCTTTTATACTAGCATTACTCAAGTTAAATGGGAAATAAAATATTGACCCCCAATAGTGGAACTGGAACCCAGAAAGAAAACCAAGTCATCTTGAAAACAAACTTGGACCAAAAACCATATATAGGAGATGAAAGATCAACTGACCAAGTTTACGTCGATGAGTTTATCTTCCTTTGGTTCTCTTTCTTTTCGTCTCTAAATTCTCTTGAGAACCTAATATTAATTAGGTGCTAATTTTGAAAAAGGTTCGGGCATCTTCATAATATAATGCTAAGTGAATGACCTTATATAGCTTCAGACCCTTCCGGTTTCTCCATTCTGTTATGTTACAATATTTTTTATTTAATATATTTGTATTGGCGGCGAAAAGTGCTGCGAAATACCCTGCCTCAAATTTTATGACTTTCATATGGTAAAAGTCAACAAATCTTCTTCAACTTAGGGCAATTCAAAGTCCATATATAACTGCAAGAGGTATAATAGTCCGTAAAAGAAGTATTTGGAAAGAAGGATGTATGGCAGATAAGTAAAATAACCATCGGACTTAATTTGGAAAGATAGAATCGGTAATTTTATTTTCTGAGAAATAAAGTCAAAGTTTGACAAGGACTATAGAATTCAAATTAATGAAAAATTTGGCTTCATTTTATTTTCAATGATCTCAATAAATGAACACGTTTTTGTTAACGAAGTTGTTTGTGTCGTTATACCGAAAGGTTGACTAAATCTGAGACTTTTAATATAAACACTTGCCCCCGTGGGTTTTGGTGCGTTTACCTAATTCGCAATATTCCTAGTTAGAAAAATCGACTCGCAGTTGTAATTAGAATTAATAATAGAAATTAATGCCTAACTTTTTAGGCCTTGATACATGGTATACGGTAGGATATACTTTGACATATATATACATACGTACTTTGTAGTTTGTAGTAGACAAATTGTAAATGGTTCAAAACTTGCAAGATTCCTCAGCGTAACGGATTAGGTAAGAGCGTGCAAGTTGTTCTTGAGTTTCAGAACCAAATTAAATTTGGCAGAAACTAACTAATTAAAATCCTTTGTGAACTCTCAGTGGATTTATCCCTGACAGCAACACGTGTTCGCAAACAAAATACTACTTGATCATGTGACTTGATAATGCCTCTTCTCTGCGTGTGTATGTGTGTATACGTTGATGAAATCAACTCTAATTCTCTGAACTACTACATTATATGTACTTCAATATGTGGGGATACCTTTTTTTAAAATGCAAAATTAGTAAAGACGAGAGGGGTAATTTATATATATCAAATAAGAAACCTAACAAGATAATTCAAAATAGGAAAGTAATATAGAGAAATACAGAAATGTATTCTTAATTAGTTGCTCTAAATCTACAATCCCCACTTTAATTATAAATTTTGAATTCCGATATTATAATTACCACCTAAAAAGTATGATAATCATATTCATATCAGATCTCAGATTGGATCACACCTACAACTTTATTTATGAGATTTCTACTTTTATTGAATAGAATATCGAGGAAGAGGATGTGAAGAACCGAAACATTTGCAGAAAGCATTTGTTTTAAGACAATGGCGAATGGACTTGTTCCTAGTGGGTTAAAGCTGCACTCATAAATTAAGTATAATTGTCAAAAGTTATTTGTTTATTATTTAATCATTAATTATAGTTTTTAATTTATATGATGGTTTTGTTTTCAACTCAGTTTTGAATATTATTGAATGGGAACATTCTCGGAAAGGTATGGCAATGTTTGGCCAAATGGAATGAGAAGTTAAACCGAGAATTGTGTTGTGATTTGAGAGAGAAGATGATAATGGAGTCATGGGTCAATCTTATTAATGTCTGAAGTTGAACAAATGCGTCCCTTTATAATTCGTTTGGAAGAAAAGAGTTCCTGTAAGTCTTCATACCTTCTTTGTTGGAAAAATGATGGAAAAACAACCCAATTTTGAAATCCGCCATGAAAATAAATCTTCATAGCCTTTTTTTCATATTTTGACAAATAGGTTACTCTCACCCAAAATTTAGAATCTAACTCAATTTAGAATATGGTTATGTAATTTTTTCTAAGAGTCAAAATACATTCCTAAATACACAAAGTACGTACGAAATCTCAAAGAGGTCATTATCTAATGCTTAAGTTCGTTGTGTACTTGTTAACAACATTTGGTGGAATGTTAATTTTATCGTTTTATTTTGAAAAAAAAAAAGCCAGTTGCAGTTTAAGTTCTAGCTTCCTTTTCCGACCGTTTTCTTCTTGACTGGTTAATTAGGAAACCATAGCCTACTTATTATTTTATTTGCATCATGTGACAATTAACGAAAATGCACTCACAATAAATTTGGTCAAAACAAAAAACTAGGACTAATTGACTGCCATTACAAACTATATGATAGGAAGATAAATAAAAGAACATTATATTTATTTGTTTCTATTTTTATATAATAGTTATACATCCCTTGTTTAGAATTATATATAGTTTTTCAAAGGAAGCATGTGGTATTGTTGGTCCAAATTTGGAATTCAAAAAGGATTTTACACGTTCTCTAATTTCTCGTTTGAAAAGTCTTTTCACCGTGCGTATGAAGTAAAATTTTAATAAATATGAAAAGTTCTGCAGCTGCTGAATTGTTTAAAAGCTATATATGTATAAAGTTAGTATCCTCTATATATACTTTAGTTAAAACCATGTATATTTAGAATTTTTTTTAAAAAAAGATATTTGATACGCTTTTAGGCTTTAGCCATAGTTAAGTGATCTAATTTCTTTTAAAGAGATATCTAATGCACATAGGTTTATATGTTGGTGTTGTACTCTACCTAAAACAAAGAAGAGGTTTTTGGTGAAAGATAGGAATTCATTAAAAGAAAACAAAAGAGTGCTGCTAAACCAGTTGAATTTCCAGAATGAAAAAGAAAAACTCTCTCTCTCTCTCTCTCTTGAAAATAGATTAAACAAGAAACATGTTGAAAAACGAAGCAGATTAATTTATGTCCTCCAATTTCTGCGGGTTTCAATGCTCCTCAATAAGTTGCCAATTGATAGAAGCAAGCAATATATAGCAGAGAACAAAAACAAAATAAAGAAAAAATACATATTTTTGACGCAAAGAAGGAGAGAGAGAGAGAGAGCAGGAGAAGTGTACCTTTCACGAAGAGTCAAGATCAGTGAAGGACTAAACGATGAGTACAAGTTAAAGTGAAGTAAAAGGCTCAAAGTTCACTGTAGAAAGGTGGTAACAAAACAGCTATACTTGCCGCCAGAGAGAGACACACAGTCAGTCACACACAATGACACAAACAGCTAGCCAGCAATAGAATACAAGTGAATAACTACGCCAATTCTTATATAGAGTCTGTTTTTTTTTTTTTGGGTTAAACATTCCGTTTACATAATGTGTTAATTTATTTGATTTTCATGCATTCACAAATGGCTAGCGCTGGTCTTACATGTAAAGCCAATTTAAGAGCTTCCCCAATGCAGATTGCTTATATCTGCACAAAAGGAAAGTTTGTGAACTTTACCAATATGGTGTTGGCACTTGGCACAGAAAAGAATTTACCTTAAACGTCTACCTCACTAAAAAAGAAAGAAATTAACTTCTGTTAGAGAGAGAGAGAGAGAGAGAGAGAGAGAGAGAGATAGAGACGCAATATTTTAAGATTTTGGAGTGAAAAAAGGAAAGTACTTGAAGATGGGACCTAAATATATTAAAATTCTTTAACATTTATGTATAAGAGAGATGATGCTTTAATTTGAACCAAAACTTTTGGGATATATAGACTCTCTTAATATTTTATCATAGAAAACAAATGACTTTTATTTTAGTTCATTCCTTTTTTAATAAAATAAACATAATGTATCTCCATGCATATCATATATATTATTTGTATATTGGGAAGCACACAAAAGTGCTGATTTTGATTAATTCTTCATATATTACCTTATGTGGATGATTCATGGATGTCAACATTGATATATATATTAAATATCATGTTATTATATATATACATATATTACCTTATTATTTTTTTTAAATAAAGATAATGTATCTCCATGCATATCATATATATTATTTGTACATTGGGAAGCATACAAAAGTGCTGATTTATTTCTTTTATTATATCTTATTTATAGAATTGCATTTTATTGTGTATATTTTTATTTATCTTATCTTTTAATCTTAGAAAGACAAGTCATGCTCTCATTTTATATTTTTAAATTGTTATATTTCAATTAATTAAAAAACAATTGCACGGGTTTTTTACTTATTTAAGATTGGTTACTTACCATATAAATTGAATCATAAACATGAAAATCCACCTGAAGCCTCCTTGAGGTTTAAAATTATTATTATTATTGTGTTGATGATAAATTAATATGGTAAGTTAAATACAAAGAAAAAATAGTTTTACAAATGTAATAGTGCATCAATATCTTGAAACTCCCATCTTGTAGAAGAAAGTTAGAACTTCAACGATAGTCGATAATGCTTCAGATCGATCTTAAAGACAGTGGGTGCAAAATGGTCAATAATATGATCCAAGCACAAATATTAAAGAATTAAAAATTTTTTTCTGACGAGAATAGTAAGTATTAAAGATAAAAGCACAGAGAAGGGAATACTGGCATGAAATGGAACAGTCTAAGACAATGGGTGTAGAATGGGCTAAAGAAAGGAGGTGAAAAATCGGAATTTTAACACGGAAAAAACTTACATGATGTTTCTTATTTTTTATCATTAGACTTTTTGTTAAAATGAGAACATATGTAAAATGTTTTTTAAAAAACAATCATGTAATAAGATGAAAAAATATATACACATTATTTTTTAAAAATATGATAGCAAAGATATAAAAAAATTATATTTAAGTTTTTTTTTTGCTTTTAACTTTTGGCCTAATCTATACAATATAATAAAAGAATTACACTCATCTGCAATAATTGCAAGATCCTCCTTTAATAATTCTACTTCAACAAGTTTTATATTTTTTGTTTACACATGTTGTTTCATTCTTTGTATTACAAGTATCAATTACGTGGCTTTTTGTTAGTTTAAATATTTGGGCTTTGCCATATCATTTATTTTCTTTTCTAAAAAGTAGCATTAAATCCGACGTATTAATCTATGCTTCTCTACTTAGCGTTTGCTACTTACGCTCCATGCCATATAATGCTTCGCACAAATCAAGCAACCTATTGGCATGGTGTCATTTTTTCATTGGTTCAATTTAAATTTTGATTGCGGGTATATCAATGGTCTGAGTTTGAGTTCAAAAGCTCAATCCATTTCTCACACTTTTGCTCCAACTGTTTAATTATTTTTTCTTTTTATCTAGGGAACTTGCACTAATCATTATCTACATAGAAATTTGCACTATGATTACTGCATCGCTTGGCTGGCCAGTCGATCCCTATATCACTATGGAAGTTATTGGCTTTTTATCTTGCACTAATCACTATGGAAGTTATTGGCTTTTTATCTTGGAAAGCAGAACTAATAAAACCATTTATACTAAAACAATTTCACTCCTCTACATTAATTGCAAAATTGTCCTTAAATGCTTCCACTTAAACAAGTTTTATATTTTCTGTTTACACATGTTTTTTCATTCTTTGTATTATTACATGTATAGATTATGTTGTTTTTTGTTGGCTTAAATATTTGGGCAGTGCCATCTCATTTATTTCTCTCTAAAAAGTAGCATTAAATCATGAGCATTGATCTATGCTTCTCCACTTAGGGTTTGCTACTTACGCTCTATGCCATATAATGCTTCGCACAAATCACGCCACCTATTCTCATGGGGTCATTTTTTCATTGGTTTATTTTAAATTTAGATTGTGGCTATATGAATTGTCACATCCCAAAAATTGAGCATGTGAAAAGATACTACTCCTTGGATAAAATTCTCAAACATACGTTATATACATATATTCTGTAAGGTTTTACATTTAACCTTAATCATTCATTCCACACTACAGAATTATATTCATCTGATAAGCAAATATAGACATACATAGTCTGATATTTCTATCTCATCGCAAGCCTAGGAGACCTATAGAAAGTACAGAGCGTTTCTAGTATCCACATTAATAAGTACTGGTATCCCACCAGACAGAAATAGAGAATAATCCCAAGGAGCTTCTAATCTTCAAACGGATACTCTTGTTCTTTATTTTCTGTATCTGAAAAAAATAATCATAGGGAGTGTGAGTTTATTTAAAAACTCAGTAAGTAAATAACTGTACTATATAAAATATCAAAAGTACAAATACCACATTTACTCATATAATTAATTGTCTTATACATCGAGTAGTATGAGACTCTAACCCTTTCAAACTCATGAATAAGATTTCATAGATATACACCGAGTAGTATGGGACTCTAACCCTTTCAAACTCGTGAATAAGATCTCATCGGTATACACCGAGTAGTATGGGACTCTAACCCTTTCAACTCGTGTATAAGCTTTCTTAGATATACACCGAGTAGTATGGGACTTTAACCCTTTCAACTTGTGTATGGGTTTCATAGATATGCACTGAGTAGTATGGGACTTTAACCCTTTCAAACTCGTGTATTAGATCCCGTAGATCTCTACTCATTGACAAGATAGTGAGAATTTATCTCATGGCACAATTGTCATGAAATAAAATAATTTCTACATACTCTTATTTCTACCGATCATCATATACTCCCATATGAAAATTGATTGCTCATTACCCAAATAATATTGTAAATGGGACTTATATTGTACTTTTACTAGTAATATCAAATTAACTGAGCAAGGTTATTCACTCACCTTGATGTTTGTCCAAGTTTACCTTGTTCCACTCTAGAATTTGTGTAGGAAAATTTCCTAGTAAAATATATTACAAGGAAACATAAGAAAGGAAACAAAATCACGAAAATACGTAAAATTTTCTGACTGCTACAGTAACGGGTTGCTACAGTACGGTTTGCTACAGTAACGATTGCTACAGTGTCGGTTCGCTACAGTAACATTGACTGCTACAGTACCGTTGACTGCCGACACTATAGTACTGCTACAGTAACTCGAAGAAAATTTTCCAGAATTTTTCCGAAATCTCTGGTCGCTACAGTAACTAGAATTTTTGCAGAAAAATCTTTCAAAAATTCATCCTTTCCTTTCTTGTTTCAAAACCAGAATTTCAACTCTTTTAACCGATTATAACTCAAATATAACTTCTAAAACTACTAAGATTCATGAATTATCATCAAAATCTTCAAGAACAAAACCTCCTCTGATCTTCTACATAAACTGAAATTTAAGGAAAATAATCGGATTAAAGCTTACCTTTGATCCTTACAAAGCTTTTGAACCGAACAGATAATCGAAATTCTGAAAATCAAGGAAAGGATTTGAGAAGAGGGTGAAGAAACGAGAGAAAGTGAATTCACTATTCACTTCAGCTGCTTCGATCGTGAGAAGAAAATAAGGGGGGTACTATTGAAACTTTATATTAAATATTTCTAATGGGTTATTCAATAACCCATGGGTATCCATAACCCAACATCCAAACCCATCCAGTCAATTTACAATAAATGGACTAACTGACTATTCTGAAACCACTTTTCCATGAATTTCACCATTCTTAGAATATATCCCTCATTGTGCAAATATTTAGTCCAGTCATTTAACTCAATTTTCATAAATAATATTCAAAGAGAACAATTAAATATGAAAATTAAAAATGACCAAAATAAATAACTAAAGTAACGTTGTAGAATTCTAAAATACTCTTAAGCGAATTATATTCTGAAATTAACGGGTATTACATTCTACCCCCCTTAAAAGAATTCGGTCCTCCGAATTAAAATTTTACCTCAAGTTTCAAATAAATGTGGATAGTTTTTCCACATCTCATCTTCTGCCTCCCACGTAGCTTCCTCGCGAGAATGATTTCTCCAAAGAACCTTGACAGTAGGAATTTCTTTGGTACGCAATTTCTTGACTTTTCTATCAAGGATAGCTACTGGTACCTTTTCGTAGGTGAGAGTTTCATCAAAATGAACTTCTTGGGGTTGAATGACATGAGAAGGATCAGGAAGATACTTCCGTAGCATGGACACATGAAATATTGGATGAACTCCCTCTAGGTTGGAAGGTAGGTCTAGGCGATATGCCACATTACCCACTCTGTCTACAACCTCATATGGGCCAACATACCTCGGACTAAGCTTGCCTTTCTTCCCGAATCTCATTACTCCCTTCATAGGTGAGATTCGTAAAAAAACCATATCACCTATTGCAAATTCAAGGTCACGTCGTCGGTTGTCCGCATAAGACTTCTGTCTACTCTGAGCAGTTAACAACTTCTCTCTGATCAGTTTAACTTTATTTATATCTTCCTGTATCATCTCAGGTCCAAATATTTTAGTTTCACCAAGTTCAAACCAACCTATAGGAGATCGACACCGTCTCCCATATAATGCCTCAAAAGGTGCCATCTGAATACTGGCTTGGTAACTGTTGTTATAAACAAATTCAATAAGAGATAAATGATCTTCCCAACTTTCACTGAAATCTATCACACAAGCTCTTAGCATATCCTCTAAAGTCTGAATTGTCCTTTCGGACTGTCCATCAGTCTGAGGATGGAATGCTGTGCTAAGATTCACTTTGGTACCCAAAGCCTCTTGAAAGACTTTCCAGAACCGAGAAGTAAACTGAGGTCCTCGATCTGATATAATGGATATTGGTACACCATGAAGTTTCACTATTTCTTTAACATAAATTTGAGCAAGTTTTGCTACACTGAAAGTGGTATGAACAGGAAGAAAATGTGCTGAATTAGTAAGTCGATCCACTATGACCCATATTGAGTCATTTCCTTTTGTTGACCGAGGTAAACCTACTACAAAATCCATAGTGATCCTTTCCCACTTCCATTCGAGAATATCTAGTTTTTGCATCAATCCAGATGGTCGTCGATGTTCAGCTTTAACTTGCTGACAAGTCAAACATCGAGCTACAAAGTCAGTCACGTCTCGCTTCATGCCCTCCCACCAGTAAACTTGTTTCAAGTCCTGATACATTTTCACAGCACCAGGATGTACAACGTAGGGCGAACCATGAGCTTCCATTAAGATTTCATGTTTCAAAGATTCAATGTTGGGGACACAGAGTCTCCCTTTAAACCATAAGACTCCTTCTTCATCTACCAAGAAACTTGGTGCTAGACCTTGCCTTGCCTTATCTCTGATTTTGACCATATCAATGTCATTTTCTAAAGTTGCTTTTACTTTTTCAACAAGGGATGATCTTACTGTTAAATGAGCTAGAAATGTACCTGACTCAGTGATCTCAAAGAATACTCCATCAGCTTCCAATTCTTGTAGTTCATGTATTAGAGACCTCCTTATAATGGCAATGTGAGCTAAACTTCCCATAGACTTTCGACTTAGAGCATCAGCCACTACATTTGCTTTACCTGGATGGTAAAGGATGGTACAATCATAATCTTTCAGAAGTTCCATCCACCTTCGTTGCCTTAGATTGAGATCTCTCTGCTCAAAAATGTACTTAAGGCTTTTGTGATCTGTAAAAATTTGACAAGTCTCCCCATACAAGTAATGTCTCCAAATCTTTAGGGCAAACACTACAGCTGCCATTTCCAAATCATGAGTGGGGTAATTCAATTCATGCTTTTTAAGCTGACGTGAGCCATAAGCTATGACTTTACCATGTTGCATCAACACACATCCTAAGCCTATCTTTGAGGCATCACAGAATACAGAGTAACCCCCTGGTCCTGATGGTAGGATTAAGACTGGTGCAGAAGTTAAACACTCTTTCAATTGGGTGAAACTTTGCTCACATGAATCATCCCAAATGTATTTAACATTCTTTCGGGTTAACTTATTTAATGGGAGAGCTGTCTTAGAGAAATCTTTGACAAAGCGATGGTAATACCCTGCTAAGCCAAGAAAACTACGTACTTCAGACATAGTTGTTGGTCTAGGCCATTGTTTTACTGCTTCAATTTTACTTGGATCAACATGAATACCTTCTTGGGAAATAACATGTCCCAAAAATGTTACATGACTCATCCAGAATTCACATTTTGAGAGCTTTGCGTACAATTGATGCTCTCTCAAGGTCTGAAGCACTATTCTCAAATGTTCAGTATGTTCTTCATGACTCTTTGAATACACCAAAATATCATCAATAAATACAATTACAAACTTATCAAGGAATGATTTGAACACTATGTTCATTAAATCCATAAATGCTGCTGGTGCATTTGTCAACCCAAAAGACATCACAAGAAACTCATAATGTCCATACCGTGTACGAAAAGCAGTCTTAGGTATATCATCACTCTTAATTCGTAACTGATGATATCCAGACCTTAGATCAATCTTTGAGAAGTATTTTGCTCCTTGAAGCTGATCAAATAAATCATCTATCCTTGGTAAAGGATACTTATTCTTCACTGTGACTTTATTCAGCTGACGATAATCTATACATAATCTCATAGAACCATCTTTCTTTTTCACAAAAAGAACAGGAGCACCCCAAGGTGAAAAACTTGGGCGAACGAACCCTTTGTTTAACAAATCTTCCAATTGTTCTTTGAGTTCTTTTAGCTCAACAGAAGCCATACGATAAGGTGGAATAGAAATTGGTCTTATGTCTGGGACCAAATCAATACTGAACTCAATATCTCTTTCTGGCGGTAATCCAGGTAAATCTTCTGGGAACACATCTGGGAATTCATTAACCACATGTATGTCTTCTAACTTCTGTTCTTTCTTTTCTAAATCTTTGATAAAAGCTAGAAATCCCTGACATCCCTTTCGCAACATACGCTGGGCACTTAACATAGATATCATGTTGCAAGGTACATCACTTCGATCTCCTTGAAACACAAAATTACTCCTCCCCGGCATATTAAAGGAAATAACTTTGTCACGACAATTTATAGTAGCATGACAAGAAGATAGCCAGTCCATCCCTAAAATCACATCAAAATCTAACATATTGAGAACCATAAGATCTATCTTAGTTTCCGTGCCTCCAACGATTATTTTACAAGAACGATAACATGTTTTAACCATCAAAGTCTCTCTCATCGGTGTGGAAACCAAGAATGGTTCTTTAAGAATAATCGAATCAAATGCAAATCTCTTTGCAAATAGGGGCGACACATATGAGTGAGTAGAACCGGGGTCAAACAAAATACGTGCAGCAAAAGTATTAACAGATAATATACCTGTAACTACAGCATTGGATGTTTGAGCATCCTGTCGGGTTAGAGCATATACTCTTGCATTTCCTCTGCCAACAGCTTGTTTTCCACGGTCACCTTGGCCTCTTCCAGAACCTCTTCCCATACTACCCCCTGTTGAAGGGGTTGGTGTTTGAGTAATAGATTGTGGTCGAGGTGGCAAAGTAGACCCTTGACCTAGTCTTGTCATGAGCTGAGGGCACTCCCTTATAAAATGTCCTTTTTGTCCACAGTGAAAACAGCCTGTACCAACAGTGTTTAACCTACATTCTCCGAAGTGAAACTTTCCACATTCATGACATTGAGGTTTTTCCCTTCTACCTTGAGTACCTCCTCTACTAGAAGAGCTAAAACCACCCCTGCTCTCTGAACGAGGCTTAGCCACACTGGCTGTAGAATAAGTTGACTTAGTAGGAGTGGCTGGAGCATTTTGTGACGTAGTAAAGGGTTTCAAAGTCCCTGAGTCTTCCCCTTGATCAAAAGATCTTCTATATCTAGCTTTCTTCTTTTGACGATATTCTTCTTTATTCTTTGACCTCTTTTCCATTCTTCGGGCCACATCAACAGCCTCTGAGTACGAAGAGTAATCGTTCATATTAGAACCCACTTGATCATATAAGGCATCACGAAGCCCTTGCACAAACTTTTCTATTTTCTTCCTTTCAGAAGGAATGATTTCAGGGGCATATTCAGATAATTTAACAAACTGAGCTGAATACTC
This sequence comes from Biancaea sappan, assembly GCA_037074585.1. NCBI lineage: Eukaryota > Viridiplantae > Streptophyta > Magnoliopsida > Fabales > Fabaceae > Biancaea > Biancaea sappan. Next base: position 45,097,250 of record CM073500.1, on the reverse strand, counting down.
GTCAACAGTCATGGTTCCCTGCCGTAGATACAGAAAATCTCTGGCCCTGGATGATCGTTCACTTGCCGGAAGAAATTCATCCATAACCAATCTGTAAAATTCTGTCCACATAACTGGCGGTGCGCCTTGAATTCTAGCTTTCTTCCAGTTCCTCCACCATTTGCCAGCCCTACCTTTTAACTGAAAGGAAGTGAATTCTACCTTTTGAGTAGGAGAACACCCTATAGCATCACAGATTGCTTCACAATCTTCAAGAAAATATTGTGGGTCCTCTTTGGGATCTTCCCCTGAAAAAGTAGGAGGCCTCATTTTCTGAAATTCAGATATTCTTACCTCTCTTACATTAACTCCTCCCGCTAACGGAGCTGGTGGTACATTTTCAGCTTCAACAATAGGAGGATCCACTGGCAGGTTAGCTTGTGCAGCTCGACCTCTCATTTCAGCCTCAAATCAGTCAAATCGTTCATTCATAATGAATCACATGTGCAATAGTTGCATTACCGACGTGAGCATCAGGTTCGACTCTTCTTGCTTGCTCACTAGTTGCGCCCTCAGTACTTTGAGCATGTAAACTATCACCACGGTTAGGATCATCTTGCACATGTACTGGTGGATTTATGGCCCTCCTTGGACTCATATGCTCATTATTATTAGAAGATCCTTCTGACATTGATCTGTCACAGATCTACACACATAACAAACAATTTTCAGACATAAACAAAATATCACTTACTAGCCCCACTGAGAAGTTATCTATAAAATGACGTTATACTCTACAAGGTCTTTTATGGAACCTAATGCTATGGTCATGCCGCGGCTCATGACAATAGGGAAGGGCCCACAAAGATCACTTTGCTCTGTACTCTATAAGGGACCTATAAAACCTTTCCTCTGATACCAAATTTGTCACATCCCAAAAATTGAGCATGTGAAAAGATACTACTCCTTTGATAAAATTCTCAAACATACGTTATATACATATATTCTGTAAGGTTTTACATTTAACCTTAATCATTCATTCCACACTACAGAATTATATTCATCTGATAAGCAAATATAGACATACATAGTCTGATATTTCTATCTCATCGCAAGCCTATGAGACCTATAGAAAGTACAGAGCGTTTCTAGTATCCACATTAATAAGTACTGGTATCCCACCAAACAGAAATAGAGAATAATTCCAAGGGGCTTCTAATCTTCAAACGGATACTCTTGTTCTTTATTTTCTGTATCTGAAAAAAATAATCATAGGGAGTGTGAGTTTATTTAAAAACTCAGTAAGTAAATAACTGTACTATATAAAATATCAAAAGTACAAATACCACATTTACTCATATAATTAATTGTCTTATACATCGAGTAGTATGGGACTCTAACCCTTTCAAACTCATGAATAAGATTTCATAGATATACACCGAGTAGTATGGGACTCTAACCCTTTCAAACTCGTGAATAAGATCTCATCGGTATACACCGAGTAGTATGGGACTCTAACCCTTTCAACTCGTGTATAAGCTTTCTTAGATATACACCGAGTAGTATGGGACTTTAACCCTTTCAACTTGTGTATGGGTTTCATAGATATGCACTGAATAGTATGGGACTTTAACCCTTTCAAACTCGTGTATTAGATCCCGTAGATCTCTACTCATTGACAAGATAGTGAGAATTTATCACATAGCACAATTGTCATGAAATAAAATAATTTCTACATACTCTTATTTCTACCGATCATCATATACTCCCATATGAAAATTGATTGCTCATTACCCAAATAATATTGTAAATGAGACTTATATTGTACTTTGACTAGTAATATCAAATTAACTGAGCAAGGTTATTCACTCACCTTGATGTTTGTCCAAGTTTACCTTGTTCCACTCTAGAATTTGTGTAGAAAAATTTCCTAGTAAAATATATTACAAGGAAACATAAGAAAGGAAACAAAATCACGAAAATACGTAAAATTTTCTGACTGCTACAGTAAAGGGTTGCTACAGTATGGTTTGCTACAGTAACGTTGACTGCCGACACTACAGTACTGCTACAGTACTCGAAGAAAATTTTCCAGAATTTTTCCGAAATCTCTGGTCGCTACAGTAACTTGAATTTTTGCAGAAAAATCTTTCAAAAATTCATCCTTTCCTTTCTTGTTTCAAAACCAGAATTTCAACTCTTTTAACCGATTATAACTCAAATATAACTTCTAAAACTACTAAGATTCATGAATTATCATCAAAATCTTCAAGAACAAAACCTCCTCTGATCTTTTACATAAACTGAAATTTAAGGAAAATAATCGGATTAAAGCTTACCTTTGATCCTTACAAAGCTTTTGAACCGAACAGATAATCGAAATTCTGAAGATCAAGGAAAGGATTTGAGAAGAGGGTGAAGAAACGAGAGAAAGTGAATTCACTATTCACTTCAGTTGCTTCGATCGTGAGAAGAAAATAAGGGGGGTACTATTGAAACTTTATATTAAATATTTCTAATGGGTTATTCAATAACCCATGGGTATCCATAACCCAACATCCAAACCCATCCAGTCAATTTACAATAAATGGACTAATTGACCATTCTGAAACCACTTTTCCATGAATTTCACCATTCTTAGAATATATCCCTCATTGTGCAAATATTTAGTCCAGTCATTTAACTCAATTTTCATAAATATTCAAAGAGAACAATTAAATATGAAAATTAAAAATGACCAAAATAAATAACTAAAGTAACGTTGTAGAATTCTAAAATACTCTTAAGCGAATTATATTATGAAATTAACGGGTATTACATGAATGGTCTGAGTCTGAGTTCACAAGCTCCATTCCTGTCTCACACTTTTTCTCCACCCGTTTAAATTTTTTATTTTTGTCTTGGAACTTACATTAACCATCATTTACATAGAAAATTGCACTATGATTATTGCACTGCTTGACTGGCCAATCCTTCCCTTTATCATCCTATGGAAGTTGTTAGCTCTTTATCTTTGAAAGCAGAACTAATAAAACCATTTATACTAAAACAATTTCACTCCTCTACATTAATTGCAAAATTGTCCTTAAATGCTTCCACTTTAACATGTTTTATTTTTATTTTTTGTTTACACATGGTTTTTCATTCTTTGGTTTACATGTATCAATTACATGGATTTTTGTTGGCTTAAATATTTGGGCAATGCCATATCATTTATTTCTCTCTAAAAAGTAGCATTAAATCCTGTGCATCAATCCATACTTCTCTACTCAGCATTTTCTAGTTACGCTTCATGCCATATAATGTTTCGCATAGATCACGCCACCTATTCGCATTAGTACTAGGTAAAAAGTCTGTAGACCACAGGCCGACCAGTGACCGCCTATAAATAGGCGGTCTTGGACCAAGTAAATTAGACTGCCAGTTCTGTGGGCTGACCTGCAGTCTTTTTTTTTTAATTTTATTATTTTTATAAAAAATATATTATTTAATATAAATAATTCTATTTTATCATATTTTTATATTTTATACCTTATATTCAATAAATATAGTAATTTTGGATATAAAAATTCTTGTAATTTTTTTGAAAGATTAAAGTGATTGGTTATTTGAAAATATTAAAAAAGTAATGTTTTATATGTATAAATATTATTTTAATAAAAAATTATTGAATTTTTTACTTAAAAAATTAAAAAATATATTATTTTAATATTATTTTTTTTAAAAAAGAGGGTAAACCGTGGTCGGCCTGTTTAGGCCAGCGATCTTACACGAGTGGTCTTGGTCTTCTTATATGAAGACCGTTTATAAATGGCCTAGCCTGTGACCGGTCCGTTTAAGTCAAGACTGTGACGGGCTGGCCCGTGAACGGCCCGAACCACCTGTTTCTTGCCACTAATTTGCATGCTGTCATTTTTTCATTAGTTCATTTTAACTTTTGATTGTGGGTATATCAATGGTCTGAGTTTGAGTTCAAAAGCTCCATTCATGTTTCACACTTTTGCACCACCCATTTAATTTTTTTTTTCTTTTTGTCTTGGGAATAACTTGCACCAACCATCATCTACATAGAAATTTGCACTATGATTATTGCACCGCTTGGCTGGCCAATCCTTCCCTTTATCATCCTATGGAAGTTGTTAGCTCTTTATCTTTGAAAGCAGAACTTATAAAACCATTTATACTAAAAGAATTTCACTCCTCCGTATTAATTGCAAGATTTTCCTTAAATGCTTTCACTTCAACAAGTTTTATATTTTCTGTTTACAAATGTTGCTTCATTCTTTCTATTATATGTATCAATTATGTGGTTTTTTGTTGGCTTAAATATTTCGGTTCTACCATATCATTTATTTCTATCTAAAAAGTAGCATTAAATCATGCACATTGAGTCATTGATCCATGCTTCTCCACTTAGTATTTGCTTACGCTCCATGCTATATAATGTTTTACACAGATCACACCAACTATTCACATGGTATCGTGTTTTCAATGGTTCATTTTAAATTTTGATTGTGAGTATATCAATGGTTTGAGTATGAGTTCAAAAGCTCCTTTCATGCCTCACACTATTGCACCACCTGTTTACTTTTTTTTTTTTTTTACTTTTTGTCTTGGGAATAATTTCAACTAACCATCATCTACATAGAAATTTGCACTATGATTATTGCACCGCTTAGCTGGCCAATCCTCCCCTATATCTTCATATAGAAGTTTTTAGCTCCTTATCTTTGAAAGCAAAACTAATAAAAACATTTACATTAAAGAATTCCATTCCTCTGTATTAATTGCAAGATCCTCCTTAAATTCTTCTACTTCAACAAGTTTTATATTTTCTGTTTACACATGTTGTTTCATTCTTTGCATTACATGTATCAATTACGTGGTTTTTTGTTGGCTTAAATATTTGGGCTCTGCTATATCATTTATTTCTCTCTAAAAATTAGCATTAAATCATGTGCATTGATCCATGCTTCTCTACTCAGCGTTTGATACTTACACTTCATGCCATAGAATGCTTCGCATAGATCATGCCACCTATTCACATGGTGTCATCTTTCATTGGTTTATTTTAAAATTTTGATTGTGGAAATATCTATGGCCTAAGTCTAAGTTCAAAAGCTCCATTCATGTTTCACACTTTTGCTCCACCCGTTTAATTTTTTTCTTTGTCTTGGGAATAACTTGAACTAACCGTCATCTACATAGAAATTTGTATTGTGATTATTGCACCACTTGGCTGGCCAATCCTTCCCTATAGCATCCTATGAAAGTTGTTATCTTCTTATCTTTGAAAGTAGAACTAATAAAATCATTTATATTTAAAGAATTCCACTCCTCCGTATTAATTGCAAGATCCTCCTTGAATGCTACTATTTAAACAAGTTTTATATTTTCAATTTACACATGTTATTTCATTCTTTGTATTACATGTATCAATTACGTGATTTTTTTGTTGGCTTAAATATTTGGGCTCTGCCATACCATTTTTTTCTCTCTAAAAATTAGCATTTAATCATGCGCGTTGATCCATGCTTCTCCACTCATAATTTGCTACTTATGCTCTATGCCATATAATCATATATCACGCCACCTATTCGCATGGTGTCATTTTTTCATTGGTTCATTTTAAATTTGATTGTGGGTATATCAATGGTCTGAGCCTGAGTTTAAAAGCTCCATTCATGTCTCACACTTTTGTTCCACTCGTTTATTTATTTTTTTTACTTTTTGTCTTGGAAACTTGCACTAACCATCATCTACATAGAAATTTGCATTGTGATTATTGTGTTGTTTAGCTAGCTAATTGATAGGTTCAAAGAGAATAACAGAGTATTATTTACTAACAAAAAGGATTACAAAGGGAATCCTCCTATCCAGAGCCATTGCTCCTATAGAATGCTCAAAGGTATTCTGCCCTATACAAAATAAACATTTTGTCCACCATGCCTTTTCTTGACCTATTAACCCCCTTATATCCATTACTGACGGACTCATTTACCCTTATCTTTCTATTTTTTCTCTCATACACCCTCCACACTTTGGGTTTAGGCCCATATTCTTGGCCCACCATTACATTTTTAGTCCTAGTCCTATCAATACTCCTGGGTGAATTAAAAGCCTTATCCTCAAGGCTGAATTGAGGAAACTGATTAAAAGAAAAGACTCATCCTCCCAAGTGGCATCTTCAGGAGCCAAAGCTTCCCATTGAATGAGAAATTCTTAGAATGAAAAACCATGGTCCTTCTTTTCTTGAACAACCAATACTTTAACTGGAGCAATAACATCTTCATCTTCCATGTCAGTAGGTAAGTCAACACTTGCAGTGTAGTCTCTAATGGCTCTCTTAAGGAGAGAAACATGAAAAATGAGGTGTACATGAGATTGAGGAGGAAGTTGGAGCTTGTTGGTGACATCCCCAATACGAGCAGTGATTTGGAATGGTCCAAAATAGTGGGGAAACAATTTAGGATTTATACGTCGTGATGCTGATATTTGCCTATGAGGACAAAGTTTTAAAAAAACCCAATCCCCTATAGAAAATTTCACCTTCTTCCTTTTTTGATCTGCATAAAATTTCATTTGATCATGTGCTTTATAGAGATTAAATTGCAACTGCTTGATAGATTCATCTCTGTATTGTAATTCCTTAGCCACTGCATCCACCTTTGTTTCTCACGGTAAATATCTAAGAATGGTTGAGGGAGCTCTGCCATAGACAACTTCAAAGGGAGTGGTTCCTGTACTAATATGGAAGGTGCTATTATACCAAAGCTCAGTCCATGACAAGCAAAAGACCAATTCCTAGGTTGTTCTAATGCAAAACATCAAAAGTTTGCCTCCAAACACCTATTAACAAACTTCGTTTAACCATTGGTCTCCAAATGATAAGAAGAGCTCATTTTTCGTGTCTTGTCATGTAAATTAAAGATCTCTTTCCAGAAGGCACTAATAAAAATTGGATCCCTGTCACTGAGTATAGATCATGGCATTTCATGCAATCTAACAACCTCCTTAATAAACATAATAGCAATGTTTTTAGCAGTGTAGGGATGCTTGAGTAAGATAAAATGGGCATACTTATACAAACGGTCCACCACCACCAAAATAACATCAAAACCTTTAGATGTTGGAAGGCCAGTAATAAAGTCTAAGGAAATTTTCTCCCATACATTCTTAGGAATAGGCAGCGGTTGTAGAAGACCACTTGGCTGAGAAGCATCACTTTTCATTCTTTGACAAATATCACATGATTTAACAAACTCCATAACTTTTTTTTTATTCCCAACCAGTACAAATTGGCAGTCAACCTTCTATAGGTCCTTAGATAGCCAAAATGACCCCTCATTGCCGAAGAATGAAATTCTCGTAATAATGAAGGAATAAATTTAGATTGGGTAGAGATAACTAACTTGTCCTTAAAGAACAATACTCCCTTATGAAGCTTAAAACCTAATCTACTATTCAAATCAGATTTAAGATCCCCAATAATTTTATGCAATTTTGCATCCTTTTCTACTCCCTTCAACATGTCACAGCCTTGTAACCACACTGGACAAGAAGTGATTGTGACAAACTCTACTTCAACTGGTAGTCTAGATAACACATATATAGCCTTGTTCTTTGGTCCTAGTTTGTACACCACTTCAAATTTGAACCTAAAAGTTTAGCCATCTAGTTTTGTTGATCGATCATCATTATTCTTTTAGTAAGCAAGTCCTTGAGGCTCTTTTGGTCGGTAAACACAACAAACTCTCTCCCTATTAAGAAATGCCTCTAATGCCGAATAGGTAACACTATTGCCATAAGTTCCTTCTCATAGACAGACTTGGAGAGATGATGTGGAGAAAGAGCGTTACTGTAGTAGATTAAGGGCTTTCCATCTTGCATTAAGACAGCCCCTAATCCAGCCCCTGAAGCATCACATTCAAGAATAAATGGTTTTGAAAAATTAGGGAGTGCTAATACTAAAGCTGAGGTGATTGCCTTTTTTAAAGTCTCAAAGGCTTATAGAGCTTTTGGTCCTTATTTGAAAGCCTCTTTTTTAGTCAACTCAGTAAGAGGTTTGGCTATTTTTCCATATCCCTAAGTAAATTTTTTGTAATAGCCTGTTAAACCAAAAAAACCCTCACTCCCTTAACATTATGCGGAATAGACAACTCCATCACACTGGCCACTTTCTTAAGATCAACTTCAAGCCCACTTTTGGATAGCATATGACCCATGTATTCTACCTGACTCTTTCCAAAGCTACACTTACTTTTGTTTACCACATACTGATTTACATTCAGCACCTTTAAAACCATATTTAAATGCTCTAAGTGGGTCTCCCAGTCCTTACTATATACCAATATGTCATCAAAAAATACCAAAACAAATTTTCGCAAAAAAGGTCTCTAAATCTGGTTCATCATAGCTTGAAAGGTTGCTGGAGCATTCATGAGGCCAAATGGCATCACCAAATATTCATAATGCCCTTTATAGGTACGGAATGCTGTCTTAGCTATGTCTTCACTTCTGATTCTAATTTGGCGCTACCCTAATTTTAAATCCAATTTGGAGAAGAAAACAGAACCAAGCTCATCAATCAGCTTGTCAACCACTAGAATGGGAAATTTGTCCTGCATTGTAGCTTTGTTTAACGTCCTATAGTCGACACACATCCTCCATGATCCATCCTTCTTTTTAACTAGAATTATCGGACTAGAGAAAGGGTTGGAATTGTTATGAATAATCCCTAACTCTAACATCTCTTGCACTTACAGCTCAATTTAATTTTTCTGATGGTGGGGACATCTATAGCATCTAACATTGATTGATTCAGTACCATCCTTGAGGATAATTTGATGGAAAATTTCCCAAAGAGGAAGCAAGCCAGAAAGCTCCTTAAATACCTTTGGAAAATTTCCTAATAATTTCTCTAAATTCCCCTGTTGCTGCAAAGTACCTTCTTTAAATTCCTTTAACTTCAACTTTCCCTCTAAATTCCACAACACTCTATCCACTAACACAGGAGATGAATCCATGAATTCCAACAGAGAGCAAGTACCCAATTCAGATTTATTTCCACTAATCTCCTTATAAGAACTATCTTTAACCCTTTGAAGTTTCACTGTTTCGGCACACACCTTAAAACTCATTGACATATCCTTCCAGTCCATCTCCATTTTCCCTAAAGTCTCTAACTAAGCCACTCCAAGTATCACGACAACTTCTCCCAATCTAACACATATGCATCCATTGTTATGTTATTGTTTCCCAACTAAATTGGGAGTCCAGTGCATTTCCCTTTCATAAATACCTTATGCCCATTTTCCAACCTCACATCGAAACGTTTGGAAGAGTTTATAAAAATATTTAAGGTCGACACCACTTGCGAAGCAATGAAATTATGACTGGTTCCACTATCAATCAACACCACAACCGTGACTTCACTCAACTTGCCTTCCAGCTTTATTGTTTTTTATAGAATTTATTTTGGGTCTTATAGCCCCCATTAAACCCATTAATTTACACTTCAAACCTTCACCCTCTGTACCCGATTCCACTTCCAGAGTCAACATTTTGGCTTGCCCATCACTATTTTCATCTCCCAGAATAAGAACATTCAGGGACCTCTTAGCACACTAATGAAGGGGGTGGAATTTCTCCTCACAGCAAAAATAGAGCCCCTTTGCCTTATGATGCATCACCTCCTAGTAAGTCAAGTATTTCGTCCCCTTGATTTCTCCCATACTCTTTTTTTGTTGTTCTCTCATCGTTGAGGTGCAGTGCTCATCTTCAAAGACGCGACTCCCTTGGATAGAGAAGACGAAGACGATACACTACCCCTTGCCCAGATGGCATCATTCTACCAGGAGCATTAACATTGGGCTTAACTGAGTTGGATTTGGTGGGTAAGTCAGTAGGCTTTCGAGTCGACCCAGTTCCAAAAACCCGACTTGATGGGATATAACCTAGTCGTGCACGATACGCAACCACATCTGCGTTGATTATGCCTTCTTCAATCTCACGCTCCATATCTCTTACGACTTGCATCACCTTCCACCTGGTATTTAGATGAAATGATCTCACTGATTACCTTCTGTCACGACCCAATTCCTAGGCACATGACCGGCACAATGATGAATATCCCATCACTGTAAGCCTTTCGAAAGATTCTACCCATAAGTAAAATTATTAGTCATTATTTCTATATTCTCAAAATACCATTCCTTAATAAATACAAAGAAAATACATCAAAGTTTCTTAATTAAAAATAATAGATCCTCAATACAAAATACATTATCATACTGAAATACAAGCCAAAAACCAATCCCCTGACCTAAATGTCCTAAACGGTTACAGAGCAACATAATCTATAACAAAAGAGGGGCCTACCCGACAGCAGGAAAGTCCAAAGTGATCTGAACAAAAAAATTGTACAGAGAGTGTGAGCTTTTAAACTCAGTGAGCGAATTGGCCTCGCGTTAATAAAATTCAAATACATCGCCAGTCATGCAAGTATATCTGAAGGCTCAAACTCAACTAATAGACATAGTTAGAAAATACATACTGGAAGATAAAAATTCATCCAATTCAACAAACGTTACTAGTACTCATCAATGGCAATATATCCCGGAGAGTGCACACAGGCTGGCTCACCAATTTTGTATATTTCCGCCATGACGCACAACCTCATCCTCTTAGCTAGGGTGCCTCACAGATTTGTCATCGATCCGGGCTATATCTATACTGAGGGAATCGTTGTCTCCACACTCGTTGGTCAAGACACCCTTTAAACCTGGTTTTCTGCCTTGCCGTAAGAGGGGGTATTGTCCCGCTCAATCACAATCAATAGTACAGTATTTCATATCATAATCAAAAGTATAATATAATATTCATCCATATAACAAGTATAATATATAACTATATTATAGATTTATAAACCACAAATCAAGATAACAATTAAATGATTTTTGAAAAGATTTAAACTTCACATCATCATGAGATACTTGTTTCGTCTTATCCATACTTCTGGATTAATTATCTCATTAAATTCATCATTCTGAATCCAATTTCTCCCTATGAATCTTGGGAGTGTCCTACGACATACTTTTTATCACCAGTAATGCTAAAACTCTATTAAAACGGGGTTGTTCCACTCACCTGGATTCCGTACAAGTATCGCTTTTCTAAGTCGTTACGGACAAGAGTACCCAGGTGAATTTCAGTGTTCCGCTACAGAGATTTTCATGAAAGATTAGAGAAAATACGTTAGGATTGTTTTCGTACAGATACTGTTCATACATACAGTTACTATTTATACATAAAGTTACTATTCATATGTACGGGTACTATTCATACCAGAAATAGAGAATACAATCTCTAAAAGAGTACACCAGGTAAGTTCCCAGGAAAGAGTAGAGGGTCACAATGGACACACTTAAAAACTAGGTCTTTCTTTAGCCAGAACTTTCCTAGACATGTATTCTTCACAGTTTACATCCTATTTCGGTAATCAGAGAATTAAAATAACATATAGACAACTAAGGACAATTTTTCTGATGTGGAAGATCAGCCAAAGCCGCAACCACAGAGCATACTTAAGAAAATAACTTCTAAAATTTGAAAGACATAGAAAAGGCATAGTATCCTTACCTAAGCTGAAAAGAAAATGCCCAAAATCTCAGAGGCCTAGCGTCAGAGCAAGAGAAACTTAAGGAGAGAAGAAGAGAAGTTGAAGGTGTGAGTTTAGAAGTGAAATGGAAGGGCCTATTTATAGGAAAAGTCAAGGGTACTATTTGATACTATGCACTAATAAAATATTCAATTTACTATTTATGAAAATGACATTTCTAATAATGTAATTTACTGTGCACTTTAATAATTCGACTTACTGTGTAATACGCGGAAAGACAACCAGCTTTGAATTTTTTATTACTATTAGAAACTTAAAGCGAAAACTATCCTTTCACCTTAAACCTTTAAGTTTCTTTTCAAATCAGTCCTTTCAATTTAGTCCCTGAGGGTATTTTTACACATAAAACATCATTTTCTCCTACAAACTTCTTTCTAGTTTTCTCTTATGACCAAACCACATCTAGTACTTGACATTTTGATTGTATAAATGAACAGTACCATATATGTAAATAGTATTATACGGGTGAATAGTACCGTAACTGAAATAGTAACAGTAGTTTGTAAACAAGCATTTATATTTTATTTCTCATGGGTATTACACCTTCTTTCAGCCAAAGACCTCCTATAAAGTAACTGAGATATTGGTTCTCAAATAATTTGGGCACCTGAGCTGAAATTAATTCAAAGAGCTTGATGAATTCATCCACATTACTAGTTTGATGAAGCACAGGAAGTTCCTCATACGGATTATCATAGATGGTTCCCCAATAATGACGCAGTGACAGAGCATGCTTCAATTTGTCCCATGTCAAGTGTTTTTATTCTCCTTCAATAAAGTGAACTAGTGAATAGTGTTCTCTTCCATACACAGTCACGACAGTTTTACCTTCAAATCCTCTAGCGTGTTATAGACCTCGAAATACACTTCGGACCTCTAAATCTAACCCATTAGGTCAATCCCATGAAAACCAGGTAGCTCTACCTTCTTCACTGAGACGAGGTATTCATCCCATCCATCTTGTATCAGATTCAATGTTGATGGCCTATGTGCTCTACTCAGTTGTCTCTCCGATGAAGAAGAAGTCTCATCGACAGGTAATAAGGTCTCATGGTTCCCTTTCGTCCTCTTTCCCTCTATTTTTTCCAACTCTTTCAAGAGAATCTGACGAAAGCTCTCTTATGCTTGCTGCATTTGTTCTCCCATCTTTCATTGCATCACTACATTGGTTTAGTGTATCTCCATTAATACAGCACGAAAATCTCCCATTGATGTTTCCAAACCCTCTAATCGAGAACCAATATCCTTTAAAGAAACTATGCGAGCCTCCAACGTATCTCTTTTCTCCACTGGTTTTGGTGGTATCACGGGTCCAACAGGTCAAACCAATTGATAGGTTTAAAGAGAATAATAGAGTATTATTTACTAACTAAAAGGATTACAAAGGGAATCCTCCTATCTAGAGCCCTTGCTCCTACATAATGTCAAAGGTATTCTGCCTCACATAAAACAAAAATTTCGTCCAACATGCCTTTTCCTGACCTACTAATCCCCTATATCCATTACTATCAAGCTCATGCATCCAATTACCCATTTACCCTTACCTTTGTGTTCTTTCTCTTATATACTCTCCACACTTTGGGTTTAGACCTATATTCTTGGCCTACCATTACATTCTTAGCCACAATTCTATCACCAATCCTTCCTTATATCATTCTATGGAAGTTGTTAGCTCTTTATCTTTGAAACAAAAACTAATAAAACCATTTGCTTGACCTCTCATCTCCCTCTACTACTAGCTTGGCTTCAAGGCTGGTCATTGGAAATCATGAAGAATAGGCGATTGTGAAGATTTGAGCAGGTGTTCTTTGAAGACTTCTTAAACAATAAATGAAGAAGATGACGTTCAATTTCTCTGGGTGTACTAATGAATATGCCACAACTGCAAGAAGGAAGCCTAAACAAACAAAGTGTCAATCTTCAGAGGTAATCTCTTTCATTTCTTGCTCTTCTAAAAGATCTATTTTTTGGTTTTGCTAATTAAATATTCTTGGACGATTCTCATTGGTTGCCTATGAGCTTGAATTAAATTTTTTTAGTTGTTTTTTGGTTACATTTACCAAACAAATTTATGTTTATTAATATTTGGAAAATATTAATGGGGTGGAGTTTACCGTCAATTTTGTCAATTGAGAGATTAGGTAAGTGCGTTGTCTATATATATGGCATCCAGAAAGGCACTTTAGCAATTTTATAGATGCTTATTGGTTTAGATGGGTTGGTGTTAGGTGAGAAAGTGAGAGTAAGAGAGAGAGTAGCAGTGATATGTTCTTGCACTCTATTTCTGAACCTCTATGCTGATGACTCTACCTGGATGAGTTCCATCTATAGCTATGGCTCTCTTTCTTTCTTTATTGCTGATCTAGCAAAACCTCTATCAAATGCAATTTTAAATGAAACTAAAACACTTATGTATTTTGTTATGGATGCTTTGACTCCTTTTTTAATTATTGGGTGTTGAACATGTTTTTAATGATGCCATTGAAGCTTTATGCATCTAACATATGAAAATCAATCCTTCAAGTTTGAAAAATATTGATAGAATTTGATTTGAATTTTAAAATCTATTTTACTTTAATATCTTTTTTTTTTGTCTGTACGTTCTCATTTTGCTACTCTTGAGTCTCGAATATGATAAAAGAGGAAGAAGGCACGTGCAATGATGATGATGATTTTATTGGAGGTTTTCATCTTACTCTTGGATGCTATTTCATGATATCCACAACAACTCCAAAGCTTTAAGTTGATAGTTGGTATGTTATATTTGGGTAGTGATGGACTAATCTACTCATTGCTAGGAAAATACGCAAATTGTCTACCCATGCTCCAATAGTTACTAAATACCTTTTTTATTGATATAAGAGGACATACCATCTCTATATTGTATTGTTGGTATAATCACAGTAGATCCTTAACTCAAGTAACATTTATGGGGTAACAAATCATCCACTCAGATGATGTTAAGGGAAGTAATTTTGTTGATTTTACTAAACTTTTTCTCACTCATTATGCAAGCATTCTCATCTTTTTTTTCTTCTAATTTTTATTTTCTTTTTTACCCTCCTCCAATTAAAGGATCTTGATTTTCAAATATGATGGATCATTGTAATTTTAGAAGAAGTTTGACCACTTGACCATTCTCTGTTGGTGATATTGCTGAATCAAACTAATTAATTTTATTTTGCATTTAGTCCAATGCTAAGTTTTCCAATGAAGCTAGTAATAAGAGGGGACTAAAAAATATTTTGAAAAAGGGGCCTCCAAATTATTGTGATGAATAAAATTAGAAGAGGATTGCTAAATGTATAATGTAATACCCATGAAAAATAAAATATAAATGCGTGTTTACAAACTACTATTACTATTTCAGTATACAGTACTATTCACCCATATAATACTATTTACGTATATAGTACTGTTCATCTATACAATCAAAATGTCAAGTACTAGATGTGGTTTGATCATAAGAGAAAATTAGAAAGAAATTTGTAGGAGAAAATAACATTTTATATGAGAGAATTCCCTGAGGGACTAAATTAAAAGGAAAACTAAATTAGCAAATTGATTATACTAGTAGATGAGACTAGTAAGTGAGACTAGTAGATGAGACTAGTAAGTGAAACTAGTAGATGAGACTAGTAAGTGAAATTGGTAGATGAGACTAATAAGTGAAACTAGTAGATGAGACTAGTAAGTGAAATTGGTAGGTGAGACGGGGTAGATGGAATAGTACCCTTAAATTTTCCTATAAATAGACCTTTCCATTTCACTTTCAAAATCACACATTCAACTTCTCTTCTTCTCTTCTTAAGATTTCTTGGTCCGACGCTAGACCTCTGAGATTTTGGGCCTTTCCTTTTTAGCTTAGGTAAGGATACTATGCCCTTTCTATGTCTTTCAAATTTTAGAAGTTATTTTCTTAAGTATACTATGTGGTTGCGGCTTCGGCCGATCTTCCACATCGGAAAAACTGTCCTTACATGTCTATATGTTATTTTGATTATCGAAATAAGATGTAAACTATGAAAAATACATGTCTAGGAAAGTTCTGGCTAAGGAAAGACCTGGTTTTTAACTGTGTCCATTGTGACCCTCCACTCTTTCTTGAGAACTTACCTGGTATACTCTTTTACAGATTGTATTCTCTATTTCTGGTATAAATAGTAACCATACGTATGAATAGTATTTGTACGAAATTAATCCTAACATATTTTCTCTAATCTTTCATGAAAATCTCCGTAGCAGAACACTGAAATTCACCTGAGTACTCTTATCCGTAACGACTTAGAGAAGCGATACTTGTACAGAATCCAGGTGAGTGAAACGACCCTGTTTTAATAGAGTTTTAGCATTACTGGTGATAAAAAGTATGTCGTAGGACACTCCCAAGATTCATAGGGGGAAATTGGATTCAAAATGACGAATCTAATGAGATAATTAATCCAGAAGTATGGATAAGACGAAGCAAGTATCTCATGATGCTGTGGAGTTTGAATCTTTTCAGAAATCGTTTAATTGTTATCTTGATTTGTGGTTTATAAACCTATAATATAGTTATATATTATACTTATTATATAAATGAATATTACATTATACTTTTGATTATGATATGAAATGCTGTACTATTAATTGTGATTGAGCGGGATAGTACCCCCTCTCACGGCAAAACGGAAAACCCGGTTGAAAGGGTGTCTTGACCAATGAGTGTGGAGACAACGATTCCCTTAGTAGGGATATAGCCCGGATTGGTGATAAATCCGTGAGGCGCCCTAGCTATGAGGATGAGGTTGTGCATCATGGCGAAAATATACAAAATTGGTGAGCTGGCCTGTGTGCGCTCTCCGGGATATATTGTCATTGATGAGTACTAATAACGTTTGTTGAATTAGATGAATTTTTATCTTCTTGTATGTAATTTCTAACTATGTCTATTGGTTGAGTTTGAGCCTTCGGATATACTTGTATGACTGGCGATGTATTTAAATTTTATTAATGCGAGGCTGATTCGCTCATTGAGTTTAAAAGCTCACACTCTTTGTGAAATTTTTTTTTATTCAGATCAAGTTACCGGCGAAGAATATCCACTAGAGGAGTAAATCACCTTGGACCTTCCCGCTGTCGGGTAGGCCCTTCTTTTGTTATATATTATGGTGCTTTGTAATCATCTAGGACATCTAGGTCAGGGGTTTGGTATTTGGCTTGTATTTCAGTATGATAATGTATTTTGTATTGAGAATCTATTATTTTTAATTAAGAAAATTTGATATATTTTCTTCGTATTTATTAAGAAATGGTTATTTTGAGAATATAGAGATAATGACTAATAATTTAACTCATGGGTAAGAATTTGTCAAAAGGCTTACAGTGATGGGATATTCATCATTGTGCCGGTCATGTGCCCAGAAGATGGGTCGTGACAAAGTTAGTATCAGAAGAGAGGTTGTTAGGTCTCCTAGTGATTACAGAGCAAGGTGTCTTTAGTGGGCCTTCCCCTATTGTCATGACTGCAGCACGACCATAGGATGAAGATCTACCAAAAGCCCTATAGAGTTTAGAATCCTTTTCTTTCGTGTCTCTCCTTGAAGCATAATAGTGACGATACATATTATTTTTAATTGTAGAATAAGTTTAGATGGCACCAAGAAAATCAAACGCTTCTGGAATCCGCACAAGATCTGGCAGGGCCCTGGTCCCTCCAGTTGCTCAGTCAGCAGATGCAAGGGTAGAGATGCCTAATCGTGCAGAAGGTAACCATACACAAAATAGAGAGATACCCGCTAAAAACCCTGAAAGAAGTGGTGGAGTACCATCACAAATTGACTCGACTGTAGTGATGGAAGCATTAGCTGCAATACAGAACGAGGTAAATGGGCTGAAAGAACTTCTGATGGGACAGTCATCTGAAGGTGACTCACAGGCATCAGTACATGCTACAAGAGTGTAAGAGACAGACCAGATGCCACCCCCACCCCCTCCTCAAGATTTGGTAGGGACAGAGGTCAAGATCTTAGAATTTATGAAGCTGAATCCACCAACCTTTGCAGGAGATGTTAATGAAGACCCACAACGTTTTCTAGATGACTGTGAGAAAATCCTTGACACGTTGGAGTGCCCTGAACCTCGAAGAGTGACTCTTGTTACCTTTCAATTAAGAGGTAAAGTGGACCGCTGGTGGCGAACGTGGAAGAAGGGCATGGCCAGAAATTCCCCACCCCTCAAATGGAAGGACTTTAAAAGAATTTTTCGAGAACAATTTATTCCGGAGAGTATACGAGAAGCAAAGATGAATGAGTTTGAGACACTCCGGCAAGGAGCACGAACTGTCGATGAATACGACAATCTGTTTGTGGAGTTGTCTGAATATGCTACTCACATGGTCCTAACTGAGAAAGAAAGGATCCGACGGTTTATTAAAGGCCTTCGAGAGATTGAGTTTCAGATAGAGTTAGCTCCAGATACTCGCCCAATCTCCATACCCCCTTATAGAATGGCACCAACAGAATTAAAAGAGCTAAAGACTCAGTTACAAGACTTGCTAGATAAAGGATTTATAAGGCCAAGTTATTCACCTTGGGGAGTTCCTGTTCTGTTTGTGAAAAAGAAGGACGGATCGATGAGGCTATGCATAGATTACAGGCAATTGAATAAAGTAACTATCAAAAATAAATACCCGTTGCCTCGTATTGACGACCTCTTTGATCAACTTCAAGGAGCCAAGTGTTTTTCAAAGATTGACTTGAGGTCTGGTTATCACCAACTCAAGATCAAGAAGGAGGATGTGCCTAAAACAGCCTTCTGTACCAGATATGGGCACTACGAGTTCTTGGTAATGTCATTTGGACTAACAAATACACCAGCTGCTTTCATGGATTTAATGAATAGGATTTTTAAATTCTTCTTAGACAAATTCGTTATTGTCTTCATAGACGACATTCTAGTATACTCAAAGACTTCAGAAGAGCATGAACAACACCTTCGTATTGTGTTACAGACATTGAGGGATCATCAATTGTACGCCAAATTCTCTAAATGCGAGTTTTGGATTAATCGCGTGACTTTCTTGGGACATGTGATCTCCAAGGATGGCATCCAAGTAGACCCAAGCAAAGTGGAAGCAATCAAAATGTGGCCTAGACCTACCTCTGTCACGGAGATTCGCAGCTTCTTGGGATTGGCAGGATATTATCGTCGTTTCATCCAAAATTTTTCCAGTTAGCCGCCCTTCTCACACGACTAACTAGGAAAGGAGTAAAGTACCAATGGGATGACGCTTGTGAAGAAAGCTTCCAAGAACTCAAGAAAAGGTTAATCTCTGCACCTGTATTGGTCTTACCCTCAGGACTTGGAGGTTTTACAGTGTACTGCGATGCATCAAGAGTAGGGTTGGGATGCGTTCTTATGCAGCATGGCCAGGTAGTAGCATATGCATCAAGACAGCTTAAGAAACATGAACAAAACTACCCCACCCATGATCTGGAGATGGCAGCAGTAATTTTCGCTCTAAAAATATGGTGACACTATCTATACGGAGAAACCTGCGAAATCTACACTGACCATAAAAGTCTAGAATATATTTTCGACCAAAAGGACCTAAACTTGAGGCAAAGGAGATGGGTAGAATTACTAAAAAAATTATGATTGCAATATTCTTTACCACCCAGGCAAAGCGAACGTGGTGGCAGATGCTTTGAGTCGAAAATCTATGGGTAGTCTAGCCCATATAGCAGTGACAAGAAGACCATTGGTCAAAGAACTACAGGAGCTGAAAGCAAAATGTGCTACTCTCGAGGTTACAAAGGCAGGATCATTTTTGCCCATATCAGGGCTAGATCTTCCCTTGTAGACCAGATACGGATATCCCAAATAGAGGATCCTGAGCTTGTCCAAATTATAGATAAGGCAAAGAATGATGAAGCGAATAGTTTCACACTCGACGATGCAGGAGCTTTGCGTTGTGGACAACGGTTGTGTGTACCAGATGTTGGAACTCTTAGACGAGACATCATGGAGGAAGGCCATAATGCTGCATATGCTGTACATCCAGGGGCCACCAAGATGTATCAGGATCTGAAATAGATCTACTGGTGGAAAGGAATGAACAAGACATAGTAGAATTTGTGTCTCGTTGTTTAACCTGTCAACAGGTTAAGGCTGAGCATCTAAAGCCAGGAGGCTCGTTACAACAATTAGAGATTCCTGAATGGAAATGGGAACGAGTGACAATGGACTTTGTTGTTGGTCTACCTTGCTCCACAGGAAGTTATGACTCAGTTTGGGTCATTGTTGACCGACTAACCAAATCAGCACACTTTATTCCAGTCAAAACCACTTACGGTGTGGTGACCTTGGCACAATTGTATATTAAGAAAATAGTGAAGCTACATGGAGTACCCATATCTATTATTTCTAATAGAGGTCCTCAATTTACTTCTCGTTTCTGGAAAAGTTTTCAAAAAGCATTAGGTACTCGAGTGGACCTCAGTACCGCTTTTCACCCACAGACAGACGGACAGTCAGAGCGGACGATTCAGACGCTAGAGGACATGTTACGAGCTTGTATCCTAGATTTCAGTGGTAGCTGGGAGAAGCATTTGTATCTCGTAGAGTTTGCATATAACAACAGCTACCAAGCCACTATTGGGATGGTACCCCTTGAGGCCTTATACGGGAGACGTTGCAGATCTCCGATCGGTTAGTTTGAGGTAGGTGAAGCGAAAGCATTAGGACCCGACTTGGCCCAGGATGCCTTAACCAAGGTTAAAACAATACAGGATAGGATGCGAGCAGCTCAAAGCAGACAAAAGGCATACGCTAACCACAGACGACGTGATTTGGAGTTCTCAGTCGGCGATATGGTATTCCTAAAAGTCTCTCCAATAAAAGGTGTGTTGAGATTCAGAAGGAAAGGAAAGTTGAGTCCTAGGTATATCGGGCCTTATGAGATTTTAGAACGAGTGGGAAAAGTGGCTTATCGGCTCGCCCTACCTATGGAATTGGAAGGGATTCACCCTGTTTTTCACGTATCCATGTTGAGGAAGTACCTTCCTGACCCTTCTCACATACTTCACCCTTCTCACAATGATTCTATCCTAGTAGATGAAAACTTGTCATACGAGGAGGTACCGGTGGCTATCCTCGATAGTCAAGTAAAGAAACTCCGATCTAAAGAGATACCATCAGTCAAGGTGTTGTGGAGGAATCAAACTCACGAAGAAGCCATATGGGAAGTCGAGGCCGACATGCGTTCTAGATATTCGCATCTTTTCACGACTTGAGGTAATTTAAATTCAGAGGACCGAATTTCTTAAAGGGGGTGATAATGTAATACCCATGAAAAATAAAATATAAAAGCGTGTTTACAAACTACTATTACTATTTCAGTATATAGTACTATTCACCCATATAATACTATTTACGTATATGGTACTGTTCATCTATACAATCAAAATGTCAAGTACTAGATGTGGTTTGATCATAAGAGAAAATTAGAAAGAAATTTGTAGTAGAAAATAACATTTTATATGAGAGAATTCCCTGAGGGACTAAATTAAAAGGAAAACTAAATTAGCAAATTGATTATACTAGTAGATGAGACTAGTAAGTGAGACTAGTAGATGAGACTAGTAAGTGAAACTAGTAGATGAGACTAGTAAGTGAAATTAGATAAGACTAATAAGTGAAACTAGTAAATGAGACTAGTATGTGAAATTGGTAGGTGAGACGGGGTAGATAGAATAGTACCCTTAAATTTTCTTATAAATAGACCTTTTCATTTCACTTTCAAAATCACACCTTCAACTTCTCTTCTTCTCTCCTTAAGATTTCTTAGTCCGACACTAGACCTCTGAGATTTTGGGCCTTTCCTTTTCAGCTTAGGTAAGGATACTATGCCCTTTCTATGTCTTTCAAATTTTAGAAGTTATTTTCTTAAGTATGCTCTGTGGTTGCGGCTTTGGCCGATCTTCCACATCAGAAAAACTGTCCTTAGTTGTCTATATGTTATTTTGATTACCGAAATAAGATGTAAACTGTGAAGAATACATGTCTAGGAAAGTTCTGGCTAAGGAAAGACCTGGTTTTTAAGTGTGTCCATTGTGACCCTCCACTCTTTCCTGAGAACTTACCTGGTGTACTCTTTTACAGATTGTATTCTCTATTTTTGGTATAAATAGTAACTGTACGTATGAACAGTATCTGTACGAAAACAATCCTAACGTATTTTCTCTAATCTTTCATGAAAATTTCCGTAGCGGAACACTGAAATTCACCTGAGTACTCTTATCCGTAACGATTTAGAGAAGCGATACTCGTACAGAATCCAGGTGAGTGAAACGACCCCGTTTTAATAGAGTTTTAGCATTACTAGTGATAAAAAGTATGTCGTAAGACACTCCCAAGATTCATAGGGGGAAATTGGATTCAGAATGACGAATCTAATGAGATAATTAATCCATAAGTATGGATAAGACGAAGCAAGTATCTCATGATGATGTGGAGTTTGAATCTTTTCAGAAATCGTTTAATTGTTATCTTGATTTGTGGTTTATAAACCTATAATATAGTTATATATTATACCTATTATATAAATGAATATTACATTATACTTTTGATTATGATATGAAATGCTGTATTATTGATTGTGATTGAGCGGGACAGTACCCCCTCTCACGGCAAGGTGAAAAACTCGGTTGAAAGGGTGTCTTGACCAATGAGTGTGGAGACAACGATTCCCTTAGTAGGGATATAGCCCGAATTGGTGATAAATCCGTGAGGCGCCCTAGCTATGAGGATGAGGTTGTGTGTCATGGCAGAAATATACAAAATTGGTGAGCCGGCCTGTGTGCGCTCTCTGGGATATATTGCCATTGATGAGTACTAGTAACGTTTGTTGAATTGGATGAATTTTTATCTTCTTGTATGTAATTCTAACTATATCTATTGGTTGAGTTTGAGCCTTCGGATATACTTGCATGACTGGCGATGTATTTGAATTTTATTAATGCGAGGCCGATTCGCTCATTGAGTTTAAAAGCTCACACTCTTTGTGAAATTTTTTTTTATTCAGATCAAGTTGCCGGCGAAGAATATCCACTAGAGGAGTAAATCACCTTAGACCTTCCCGATGTCGGGTAGGCCCCTGTTTTGTTATAGATTATGGTGCTCTGTAATCGTCTAGGACATCTAGGTCAGGGGTTTGGTATTTGGCTTGTATTTCAGTATGATAATGTATTTTGTATTGAGAATCTATTATTTTTAATTAAGAAAATTTGATATATTTTCTTCGTATTTATTAAGAAATGGTTATTTTGAGAATATAGAGATAATGACTAATAATTTAACTCATGGGTAAGAATTTGTCGAAAGGCTTACAGTGATGGGATATTCATCATTGTGCCGGTCATGTACCCAGAAAACGGGTCGTGACATATAAAATTAGTAATGCACAAGGCAGTCAAACTCTAGAGTTTAACTCAACTCGGAGAGGGGGTAAATTTGAATCGTAAACTCAGATCATGAACTTGTAAGAGTTTACATATACTCTTTCCCTTCAAATATATATATATATATATATATATATATGTACTTCTAAGTTCAAAGAGTATAACACATAAAGTCATAAATAATTAAAAATACTTAAACTAACATAAAAACAACTATAAACTAGTTATAATACGCTATATCTATTAGGTATCAACATGCTCCTTCTCCTTAAAAATGAAATAATTGAGAAAAATCATTGATTCTGTATATACACAAACAAGAAAGCCCATAGAACTAGACATTATGAGTCATTAATGATCGATTAGTATTTCAGTATATGTAAAGTTAAATTTACCTAAAATAGAGTTTAAATGATAGTTGTGAATATTTAAATTAAACTTGAAAATTACAAGTTGACTGATAGTACCCATAAGTCTACTACTTCTGACCTTTGGTCTTTGTTTTGATTATATATTCTAAATAGTAAAAAAAAATTTTTAATAAAACTTATCTCAATTAAAACTAAACTCAAAGATCTTTACAATAATATATCATTTGCTTAAAATAGAGTTCAAATGAACAAGTTATGATTGTTTAAAGTAAAATCGAAAACTGTAAAAAGTTAACTATTTTTTAACCTCTGGTCACTCTTTTGATCATATCTCCTCAACTACAAAGAATTTTTTAACAAAACTTCTTTCATTTGAAACTAGACTCATAAATCTTTCCAATGGTTAAACAGATTTCAAATGAAAAAGTTATGGGTGTTTAAATTGGGGTTACTGTTCAAACTCGGTTGACTCGGTCAATTAGTTACTTTGACTGAGTTCCGAGTTTAGGACCGGTTTAACTCGATTTGGGAACCTATGATTGTAAACTTGTAAGAGCTTAAGAGTTAATTCGAGAGTTTGGCTACCTTGGTATTACACAAATTATTGTTTATCTATTTTTAATTTCTTTGAAGGATGTAATTAATACTTTGTCATGTTAGGAGTACCAAAATAATTTATACAACACTAAGCAAAACAACTAATAGTTGTCAATTAACATAAAAAATGGGCTTTAGATAAGCTAATGATGATTCCTTTTCATGGATTTAGATTTGTTGTCAATTAACGTAAAAATGGGCTTTGAATAAGCTAATGATGATTCCTTTTCATGGGTTTAGAAGTTTTACAATGATCCATCATAGTTGAAAATCATGATCTCTTACATTTAGCCTCATATTCTCCTTTTCCACGCCTCATCTTTTGGACTTTCACTGCTCTCTCTTCTCTTACGCACCATTGGTTCATAACTCAACCCCTTTTTTTTTTTTTTTTCTAGTAGGCTTTATATGTTTAATAATTCTTAGGATCATATATGTAAATAAATTCTTGTGTTATTATGATTCCTTTTTGTGGTCAGGGAAAGTCTATATACAAATCTACAACTTGTAAAGCTCACCATCTATGTCAAAACAAAAACTCCACATGAACCCATCATGTCCAAAACTTCGAGACCTAAACTCTCCCCTTTCTCCGAAACGTCAAAAACAAAGATAATAATGCATATTTATCAAAGTTCATACTCTCTACACTTGACTCAATCAAATATTGTTATATAATTAAATTCATTTCAAGCATTTTTAGATGCATTAAGGAACTTGATGTAAAAAACAAGTTACATACGTAATAACTCATTACTACTCATATTTTAATAAAATTTTATTTAATCGAATTTATATTGATTTTTAAACAAGCAACTTATATAACTGTTGTGTCCAATTTTTTGTCTTATCAAGGTATGAAGTGTTTTTGCTAAAAATATTCTATCAGTTGATTTTCACAATAGTTTTGTTTCCCATACCCATGAACTTAAAAAAACAAACGGATCAAATTGTACTCCTTAGAACTAAATTTAAAATTTACCATCAAAAATCATATTTGATCGGTATAACTTGGGGAATGTATTTTATTTCCTTCCTAGACTCCATTTCTTTCGGCTTGGTTCACTTAATAACTCAATTCCAAGAAAAAGGAAAGAAAAGAAAACAAAATTTCATATTTTTTTTAGCATTGTTGTGCTAATTATACAAAACTAATAATTTAAATCAACACATGTTTTAAGATTCAAGTGCCTAAGATAAGAGAGTGAAAATATTTTTTTGTATTATGAGATCAATGCTATGCATATTAGTTTATTTTTGTGCTATTTTAATAATAAGTTTCACTAATAATTGATAGTGGTGAGATTCACTATCTCCAAACATTGCTAAATATTGTCAACGGACCTATATCATATGATGATATTAGAATAATTGATGGTATCATGCGCAATACATTCAAAGATGAATGTTATGTGTTAGGTTTATTTGAGGATGATAAAGAGTATATAAATGGCATCATTGAAACAAGCTATTGGGGATCTGGAATTACTTAAGGTGCTTATTTTCAACATTATTTATGTCAAATAATATTTCTATCTAATATATCACACGAAAGGTGTATTGGCATTGCTTGAATTTTTTTTCATAATTTTTAAATATCATTAAATTTTGCTTTGAATCAATTGTTATCATTTTTGTAAGCTATAAAAAAATTTTAAAATTGTGAATTACTTATACATCGGGTTACAATTAGATTAAAAGTTGGCGTAATCAATTATACCTCTTATTCAATTAGGTGTATTAATAGCCTAACCCATATCTGATGTAGGCCTTCAAAGCTTGGGTTGGCTCAATTGACATTCCTATACCCATCCAGAGTTCTTGACCTATCACAAAAAAAATTTTAAAAAAAATCTGTATTAATAGAAGCAAGTGTTTCTGTCCTAAAAAAGTGTAATGTAACGGCAAAACAGAGGAAGTATAAATAAAATAAGATATAAACATATGTAAATGCATGGAGTATTACCAGTACTTCGTAGAGTTCAAAAATGTTTGTGAATGAATCACAATTAAATGGAGTTATTTATCAGTTTTTATAACTCAAAAAATGTAATACCCCAAGGATTTATTAAAAAAAAAAGAAATAGTTAAAAATTTATTGAGAAAATTTATTACGTGAATTTTTTTTTAAAAAAGAGAGAATTAAAAAAATGAAAATGTGAGGAATTATTTAAATTATATATATATATATATATATATATATATATATATATATAACATAAAGATATGGTTAGCAATAATTTTGGAGGTATAAATACAATTTTACCAATTGGACTATAGACCTTATTGAAAAAGCAAAAAGTTTGGGGAGGGTATTCTAACATTTCAACCAAATGAAATATTAGTTGCAGACAAACATGTGTATCCCACTCCTTATTGTTATCCCTTGTCGTGAGTCTAGCCAAAGAAAAAGAAGAAAATGAGAAAATGAGAGATGGAGAGATTGAAAGTAAGAGAGAGACCATACTGTCAACAACTAATCTTCCTCCTTCCCTATCCTTCTCTAATTCTCTCCCCTGTTTCACGACGCAAGAACAAAGAAGCTGATTGTGGTGTGTTTCGTCTATTCCTTCTACAATCCGTCTCTCCTATGAGGATCTATGGCAGCTGAGAGCTTCATATGGTGATCTGGTCTCCCTCATGGCTTTGCCATCATTTGCATATGTATGACCCTCCTCCAACATGGCTGGTCAATGAAAAATCAAGGGATTACGACTGAGCTGTGGAGATGGATAAGGAAAAACTATGTTAGCAAAATAGACCAATTAAAGGGTAAGGAACTAATTTGATATCTTTTATTCTGTATAATTTTCTTCATCTGTGAATGAAGAAATGGACTTAAGGGTGGAGTTGAGCTGTTTGGTTGTTCGAGTGTACTTTGGTTGGTCAGAATTATATTAGAACTGAACACAAATTGGAAACCTAAGATACAACCAATTAAGTTTAGATTATTTGCTACTATTGAAGTTTTGGGACTGTTTGAGGCATTAAATGAGCTCCAATAGTCATGAATTTTGGTATATGACTAGAAATGGTGTCCAAGAATATACTTAAATTATTTCAGAATTTTTTGGGTTGGTTTGGTACCCCTAATATACCTAAAACTGTGACTAAAATTTGTAAAAGGCAGAATAAGACTGATCTGTTATGCTACTGGTTTTATGTGGTTTTGGATGACCAAATTAATTCCTAAAATCATGAATTTTTTATGGGGAACTCCTAACATGTTATTAATCTTATCTGGAAAGTTTCAAGCTCATCAAAATTGGTTTGATTGGTCAAATAAACATGAAAACAATACTTTGTTCAGTGCAAAGTAAATCTGGCCAGTTTCAGAAATTAGTTCGGTTTTAATAGCTAAAGACCTCTTTTTAATCTGAAATTTTTATGGAACTTAGATAAGACATGAATCTAAGGATCTAGAAAATTTCACGGCGTTTGGACATGATTATCCAAGTCTATAATGCACAACACCGTATCTATTCAAAATTTAGACAGCTCTGACCTTTAGTCACTAATAACGTCTTTAGTAGGGTCTAACGATAGAGTTAAATTCTGAAATTTTTATCCTAGTATGTTAACATACTAATAATGATTTGTACCAAATTTCATAATTTTTGAAGCTATATTTTATTCCCAGAAATTTCTTAAAGATTAGTTCTGATTTTAACCTCAAAACATAATAAAGCTAAATGAATGATAGCCTATGTTCTAATTAAGTGTTATCTCTTTGCTTAGCTTGATCTTTAGGCCTTTGATGATTTCGTTGGCATTTATCCTCTAATTTAAAGTGTAGAATTTTAGCTTGGAATCGAGGTGAGAGATCCTACCTTACCTTGTTTGCTTATTTAATGTATATATTAAAAGTATACTCTATATATATATATGTGACATGAAATTCATGCATTCATGTTATACATTGAAATGTGTAAATATGATTCTGTTGTGAACTTTTCCTGAAATGAGATGCATATGGTTGCCTATGATTGTGTAATCTGATTGTGTTTGATCTTGAGAGAAATGGAAATAAAGTTTATGGGATCCCATGGGATGAAATAAGGGTGGAACGAGATCACTATGGCCACGTGATATTGAATATGATATTCGTCCTTTAAGGACAGGGTGAAATAAGGTTGGATTACAAATTTGTCCCTTTGAGGACAGGGGTGAAATAAGGGAGGATACGGCAGGGGCCGTGGGGCAACGGCCACTTATTGTGGACGGAACCCAAAAATGTCTGGGAACTTGATTTGGAATTGTATGAATTGTTTGAATTGTTTGAAATGTGATTTGGTTTGATTTTAAATATGTTGTTAATAATTGCGAGATGATTTCAATGTATGTGTCTTGATAAATATCTTGTGCACCAAAACTTAGATGATTATACCGTTAGATCAATTATATATATCTGCATGTATATATGTATACCTATATTGTGTGTGAATGTGGTAGGATTCTCTCAAGTAGAAGCTGTTTTCAGTTTCAGGTATGAAGAACTTCCTAATCTGATGACGTTCACGCCAAGATTACTTTTTTTCATTTGTTTAGGATAAAGGTATAATGTTTAGAACTTATTCTAATGTATAAATCTAGAAAAGCTCTGTAATCGGGTAGGTTTGTTCAGCGGCGTAATGTGTATAATTGTAACGTGTATGACAAACTCAGTTTAGCCATAATTTCTTATTATTTTGTGAGAAGAGAAATAGATTTTTTTATTTTTTAAATTATGTAATTTAAATTAATTGCATTTAAAAGAATAACCAAAATAAGGTTTAGTATTGTGCTTAAAAGAAAGATATGCTTACGGAGGTGAGGTGAAATTTACTTTCCGTGCCGGTCACGTGCTCAGATTTTGGAACGTGAAAAAAAATATTTGTAAACGAGTTATATTTAAAAAGAGTTAATTGCTAATTTTTATAATTTAAAGAATATTTGTTAATAGTTCATTTATTAAAAAAATTATTTGCATTTTCCTCCTCATAATATGGGTGATTATAATGTCACTCTACAAAGAAAATTCCTGAATACTAAAACAAAGGATCCGCACTGAAAATGAATATTACCAATATACATACATATATATATATAAGGATAATTAAGCATATGTATGATACCCATCTTTTTCTTCCACTCTTTGTCATAGTGTGGAGTTATTATTGAGAATTACGGTCCATTCCCTTTCAGATCAGGGAAATTAAATCAAAGTATAATTAATTTGTATTTATTTATTTAGCTAGGTTATTTGTATTTATTTATTTAGCTAGGTTGCAGAAACACAGGCATGAACAGAACTAACTAATAATGACGACAATAACTTTATTAATAGTAGCGATGCAAACTCAAGAGGACAAATTAACAGACGCCAAGGGTTTAATTATATCATAACACAAAGCTTGATGACTAATTGGCCTTATTAATTAAGAAAACATAAAGACTAGTAAAGATTCCGCAGCAGCAACAACTAGACTTGATTAGTTGTGTGCTTCAATGGATGAAATTAAAGTTGAGAAGAAATGAAGTGAAAGACCAGGAAACAATATCGTGGGACTCAACCAAATCCCCAGTGGAAGCCGCAAATCCGATTCTAACCCATTCCGGCAGCACATCCTTCAGGTCAACGATTTCCTCTACATAATTGGCATAACCTCGTTCAGTACCACCACCATAACTTATCTCCACACTCAATACTCGTGTCTTAGAGTCATGGCTTATCTTGGCCTTCCCCAGAGAACCCTCTGGCACGCTGTTGATCGGCCAGTCTGTAGTTCTCAAGGACTTAAGAGAGTTCACGTCAATCCCCACGTGAGCAGCTAGAGGCTCCGGACTGGGGTCCCACTCGTTCCCAAAGCTGTCAAATTCTACGGCCACGATCTTCTTCTTGGTGGGCTCGAAGGCCGTTTTGGGCCCGAACAGCCCAAGATAGCCTCCCGTGGAATTAACGGGGATGTGAAAGGCGGCATCCTCCGACGCTATGAAGAAGGCCAGGCCGTCGCCGCGGAGGACGGAGCCGCCCGAGTCCACGACGAAGGTGAATTCGGTGGTGAAGTCGGCGACGTTGCCGGTCTGTCTATCCCAGAGGTGGATGGGCGCGACGTACACGGCTCGACCAACGCTGTGTTGGCGGATGGTGACGTCCTCTCCGGTTTGGTCTCTTCTTGTGAGTTGGATGACCCCACCGTATGAACGGGCGTCGCCTACCAGGGCTATGGGAAATAACTCTGACTCGAAATGGTCGAAGCTGAAGGACAGTGATTCCGACTTTGTTTTGTGGAGTAGGAAGAGGAAGAAGATGAAGATCGTAAGGTAGGGCTTCGAGTTCCAGATAGCCATGAGGCCCATGACCATGATAGTGTGTTGATATACTTAATAGTATACTTGATAAACAACTAGGGGATTGTAGCTATATATATATATGTAATAATATGCATGGTGGCCTACTATATCGAAAAATAAAATTAGAATAGTTAAATTTGCCGACGTTGGTAACATGCAAGGGTGGAGAAAGCAAGGACATTCTTATAACTAGGTACCAACAAATAAATAATGGGTCAGCGTAATTGGATTTTGGTTACCATCAGAATTTCTTCAATTAATTAGACAGATATATACAGACAAAATGTGGATTATGATTTCAATGATTAGCTAGCTAGATACAACACTTCTCATAAGATGTTGAATAATATGTTTATGGGGAATTATAAATATAAAAAACCTTCTTTGACCCAACTGTGTATAAAGGGCATGCAGCAATAGAATTGCGGACATATTTGTTGCTTTTGGTCCGGCGGCTTGGAAACTCCATTTGTCGACGGTTGATTCCATGAAAAGTGTATGTGATTGTATCTGCCAGGCTGGCACTACTAATGCTAACATCCTCCCCGTATTATGTCCGTTGCTTAGTTAGTTACGTCTACTTCCCCACCCTACGCATTGATTCGTCCAACAAAGTAACTTTAAGGAATTTGTTTTTTTTTTTAAAGAGTTTGAATCTGTCTTATTAATTATTATTAACATATTATTAGTAATGATCAATAATAAATTCAACAATGTTTAGAAATAAATATTTTTTAATATATATATATATGTAACATTTGTCATTAATAAAAAATATTATACATTATTGAACCACCACTAAATATAATCCTTCTAAAACATTTTTTTTAAATATTGTTTTCAAAAAAAAAAACACGTCCAAACGATCCCTTGAGTCTTCTAACTTGTATCCCAATTCCCAATTACATATATATATATATATATATATATATATATGTATGTAATGGTCCTTAGTCACAGACCCCAGTTCTATCCTGTACAACAAATAAGCCCACTTTAGCCCAATTTGTTGTCTATTTGACGGCCATTACTTCAAAATTTTCTTTTATTAGATTGGAAAAATCTATGAAAAACTCAACAATTGAATTATTTTTACCGCTTGATTCTTTTAAAACTTTGCATATGATAGTAATTAAGTATTTTATATAAATTTAGGATAATCTAGCATCTGTTTGGTAATTGGTATATTAGCTAAGATTTTTGTTAAAAACAGAAAGAAAAAGAAAAACATTGTAAAGGGTCGAGGGGATTGATTTACTGTTGATATTGTCTTTTTATTGCTTTTTATGTTCGTTCAATTTAGTTTCATTTTATTGCTTTTGATATGCATTTTTCTCTTATTCATTTACGGTTGGTTAACTAATTTTTTGCTATTTTTTTTCTCATGTAGTTGGCTGTTTTTGTTAATGGAACTGATTCTACTTTTCAAGATTCTAATGAAACTTTGAGTGACATTTATTATGTTTGATATTGAGGTTACTAAATTTCTTCACTCCAGTGCAACAGAGCTTTGTGAGGTTACTAACTTTCAACCTATAGCATGTGCATAGTGTCCTTAGTTATAAACTTGAATATAAGTTTATTTCCTTTTTAATAGAGGAAGATCTTCTCTCTTACAATTTACTTCCAAATCAATAGTATTCCTTTCAGTTACTACATCACCACTACATTTGTGATAAGTGCAAATAATAGATCAAAAGACACTACAAGAGACAAATAAATTGGCAAAGAGAGAAAAATGACATTAATAAAGGAATCTATAGTAAAATCTATATATACTGAAACTCTCAATCCATGTTAACAAAAACTTTCACTCGAAACATAAACTAACTCTCAAGTAAAATGATTCATTCCCTTATCAGTCACATTGAAGAAATATTTCAAAAATCAAGCATCATTCCATCAATCATGCACCTACACACAGAACAAGAACATGAGAAAGCCACAATAAAGTGTATAACGATTAAATACACCTATCTAACAAATCCATTATGCATTGATAAATAATAAGCAAAATCACAGTTGACAGGCTTGAAAATTTAGTAAAGATATTTGCACTGCTACCATCTGAATTGAGTTTCAAAGTCATAGTTTCAACCACAGTTGCATTTGCAGATGATTTATGCATTGCTTTGAGTGTGTGAATAGCAACAACAATGTCATTGTTTACTAAACAAAAATCTCCATTGTCATCCTGTTATAAAGATGTATTTAATTAACATCAGTTTGTTCCCTTTTACTAGCTATAATCACAAATACAAAATATATGATCGAACAGAAAGTTTTAAGCTACATATTGAAGGAATTAAAAGGATTAAATTTCTAATCCTAGATCGGTGTAGATACAAACTACATCATATTAAATAATTAGAACATAAAAGGGATGAACAGAACATGTACTTGGCATTATTACGCTATCCATCTCTAACAGTAGAACAGAGGGAATTTTTAGGGTTGTGTGAGAGTGGTACTACTCTCTGTCTGATAAGTGTTTTGTCTAGAGTTAGACTGATTAATGGGATGCCAATCTATTTATTATCAGACGAGAGCAGAGACTTCTCAACAGGCTATGTGATTGGCCCAACCCATCACGGGCCACTCACAATATAAAAGCCCAATTATAATATTCATATATTAAATGCTATATATTAGAATAATATAGTTAATATGATAATGATATTTAATAATTGATTAATGCTAATCCAAAATAGGATATATATATTATATTAAAATTCAACAATTCTCCCACTTGGATAGCAATAGTCAATTATTAAAATGCAACAATCATCAAGGCTAAAATACCAACTATATTTATAGCACATGTCAAGAAACATAAGCTTTAACGATGCAGAAATAGTATCCGATAGGGAAGTAAATCATACAAAGTAAAAGCCCATATTTCATATAAAGAATAATGAATATGGATAAGCATAATTAATTAAAAGAAATATGCAATCCAAGAATAGTCCAAGCATCTGAAAATGCTACAAGAGATATGATAACAAAAGTGACGTCATCTCATACATATCTCATAAGAATAACAATCAAGTAAATGTAAAATTTCAGACTCCCACTAACCCAAAACATCAAAAGACTTAACTAATCCCATATGGGTTACATGATTCTCAAAAGCTTTAACAGTTAAGCCTTTAGTTAGTGGATCCGCCAACAAGTTTTCTGTAGCAAGATGTTCAATACGAGTCTGAAACTCCAGAATTTTCTCTCTAACAAACAGATATTTGATATCAAAGTGCTTTGATCGAGAAGAGCTTCTGTTGTTTTGAGAGAAATGAACAGCAGCAGTGTTGTCGCAGTATATCACGAGTGGCCTAGAAATGCTTTCAACAATGTGAAAACCAGAGATTAAGTTTTTCAGCCACATGGCTTGAGAAGTAGCCTCATAGCAAGCGACATACTCTGCCTCCATGGAAGAAGTAGCTGTAAGAGTCTGTTTAACACTCTTCCAAGAAATAGCTCCTTCTGCCAACATAAAAATAGAGTCGGAAGTAGACTTACGGTTGTCAGGGCAACCTGCAAAATCAGAATCAGAATAACCGATGACCTAAAGTTGATCAGACTTCTTGTAGGTCAACATGTAATCCTTGGTTCTCTGCAAATATCTCATGACCTTCTTCACGACTTTCCAATGACCCAAACCTGGGTTGCTCAAGTATCTCCCTAAAGCATTAACAGCAAAAGCGATATCGGGACGAGTACAAACTTGAGCATACATTAAACTGCCAACAGCGGAAGCATATGGGACCTTTCTCATTTCAGATATCTCTGAATCATTTTGAGGACATTGAGATTTAGATAGTTTGTCACCTTTCTGAACAGGTGCAGCACATGGGGAGCAAGAATGCATGTTAAACTGCTTGAGGATCTTTTCAATATATCCTCTCTGAGACAATCCAAGAATGCCAGTGACTTATCACGGTAAATCTGGATGCCTAGAACAACTGAAGCATCACCAAGGTCCTTCATATCAAAGTGGCTATTTAACATCAATTTTGTCTCAGTCAAAAGGTTAACACAACTGCTTGCAAGCAGAATATCGTCAACATATAAAACAAGAATTATAAAATTGCTCCTACTAGTCTTCAAATAAATGCACTGATCTGAAGCATTTTCCTTGAAGCCAAAAGAAGTGACAACACGATCAAATTTCAAGTACCATTGCCTGGATGCCTGCTTTAGTCCATAAATGGACTTTTTAAGTTTGCAAACCAAATGCTCTTTACCTGGTTCAATGAAACCATCAGCCTGAACCATGTAGACATCCTCGGCTAGATCTCCATTCAAAAAGGCTGTCTTTACGTCCATCTGGTGAAGTTCTAAATCAAAGTGAGCTACTAAAGCCATAACAACCCGAAAAGCATCTTTCGTAGAAACTGGTGAGAATGTCTCCTTATAATCGATGCCTTCCTTTTGACTATAGCCTTTCGCTACCAGTCTAGCTTTATACCTCTCAACTTTTCCATCTGGACTACGCTTGGTCTTAAAGACCCATTTGCACCCAATCGGTTTGCAACCATCTGGCAATTCTACAAGATCCCAAACACCATTATGAGACATGGAAGCTAATTCATGCATGCATGGCATTCAGCCAATCAGAAGCATGAGAACTAGAGATAGCCTCCTGGAAAGTGATAGGATCGTCATCATTATGGAGATCAAACTCATGCTCCTGAAGATACACCACATAATCAACTGGTATAGAAGGCTTGCGTACTCTCTGAGATCTTCTCAATAGAGGTGCTTCTGCAATGTCATTTGGCGGTGCCACTACATCTTGCGGTGACATTACACCTGTTTCAGTAGTATCATCAGTTTCCTGTTCAATAACAGGTGGTACCACTACATCATGTTCTCCTCGAAGTGTCTGATCATCATCATGAGCGACTGAAACCATAATATTCATGGGAAGTAAAACAGGCGACACTGGAACTATGGTCCGATCTTCCTTGAGAGTGATTGGTCGTGGTGTATGACTCCCACTATCCAAATTATCCTCAAAGAATATCGCTCTGTCAGACTCAATAACTCGCGTAGAATGATAAGGGCAATAGAATCTGCAACCTCTAGAGCCCACGCAGTAGCCGATGAAGAAACCACTAATAGTTTTAAGATCAAGCTTCTTCAATTGAGGATTATAGGGTCTAACCTTTGCTTTACAACCCCACACGTGAAAGTGTTTCAAACTCGGCTTCCTTCCACTCATCAGTTCGTAGGGAGTTTTCGGCACAAATTTGCTAGGTACTTGATTAAGGATGTACACAGCTGTCTTTAAGGCATCTCCCCAAAGAAAAATTGGTAACGATGTATGACTCATCATGCATCTTACCATATCCATGAGTGTTCGATTACGTCTCTCTGCAACTCCATTCTGCTCAGGAGTACCAGGCATAGTGTATTGAGCTTCAATCCCACATTCATCGAGAAATTTGGCGAATGGTCCTGGATTTCTCCCAGTCTCACTGTATCTGCCATAATACTCACCTCCTCTGTCGGACCTCACGCATTTAATCTTCTTTCCAGTCTTTAATTCAATAGCAGCCTTGAACGATCTGAAGGCATCCAAGGAACTGGATTTTTCTTGGAGGAGATCTATCTAACCAAATCTCGAGAAGTCATCTATGAAGGTAATGAAATACCTATATCCACCCATAGCAGTGGGTGTAATAGGTCCACATATGTCTGTGTGAATCAACTGCAACACATCATCACACCTATTTGCTCCTTTCTTCCTAGTCTTGGCAGTGAGCTTGCCTTTAATGCAATCGATGCAAGCGTCAAAATCAGAGAAATTGAGATCATGAAGAATACCTTCCTTAATCAGTCTTTCAATCCAGGATCTAGAAATGTTCCCTAAGCGTCTATGCCAC
This sequence comes from Biancaea sappan, assembly GCA_037074585.1. Classification (NCBI taxonomy): domain Eukaryota; kingdom Viridiplantae; phylum Streptophyta; class Magnoliopsida; order Fabales; family Fabaceae; genus Biancaea; species Biancaea sappan. Next base: position 45,060,964 of record CM073500.1, on the reverse strand, counting down.
AGCATAGAAGAACTTTCATCAGTCCTATTACGCTTATTTCCAACAACAGAGTTAACAGACATATTATTCAAATTCAGCATGTAAAGCCCATCGCATAATACTCCTGAACCGACAGTAACAGAATTAAAACGAATAAAAACTTTTCCATTACTGAATTCAAAAGTGTAGCCATATTTATCCAAAGCTGAAATTGAAATCAAATTCCTTCTTATAGAAGGTACATAAACAGCGTCTTTTAACAATAAAGTATGTCCATAAGGTAAAAGTAATGTAACTACTCCTATTTCTTCCACCGATACTCTAGCTCCATCTCCCACAATGCTATTGGATTCAGCATCACTTGGCTTCCTCAGGCTTGTGAACCCCTGTAAAGAATTCACAACATGAATGGTTGCACCTGAGTCAAACCACCAAGTATTGGGAGCAACATCAATTATATTTGATTCATAACAAGCCAAAGCTAGGAGTGTACCTTGCTTGTCAAGTTTCCTCTTGAGAGTATAACAATCATCCACCTTATGGCCATACTTCTTGCAATACTTGCAGTTTCCTTTGGAAAAATTCTTCTTTGGCTCTAAGTGTTGAGAAACTTTTCCCCCTTTCTTCTTGTCACGTTGAAACTTTCCTTTGTGACCTCTCCTTTTCTCAGACTTAGCACAAGAAGAAGAAGCAGCAACAAACTGAACACTGTGTGCTTTCCCTTTCTTTATGGAATCCTCTTCTTGAGAGACAATGACAATCATTTCATCAATCGTCCATTTAGTTTTCTGAGTATTATAGGAGGTTTTCAGAACGTCAAACTGAGAAGGGAGTGACTCCAGTACTTACCAGATTAGATAGCTCTCACCAAGATCAACCTTGAGAGACTTCAATTTATTAAAATAGTGGACTAACTTCATGATGTGCTCACGAACTCCACTAACACCATCATATTTAGTCTTCTCAATCAGAGAGAGATACTGGCCCTTCTGAGCTTTGTCAAAAGTGGTGAATTTCTCACCAACGGATTTCAGAAAATCCTTAGCATTCTTGCTCTCTGGAATACTCTGTCTAATAGACTTCTCCATGGTGTATTTCATCACCATGAGACACACCCTATTGGAGTGCTCCCATTTTTCACGAGAAGCCCTTTCTGCAACAGTGGACTCAGCAGTAAGAGCTGGGGGCTCTTCCTCTCTCAAGGCCAAGTCCATATTAGTGATGGCCAAATACAAATTCAGAGATTCTTTCCAGTCCTCAAAATTGGTCCCATTTAGTGTTTTGACAGAAGTTAATTGCATAGGCAGGGAGGCTGGCATTAAAACAACAAAAGAAAACATTTAATATGCATAATGTCATTATGCTATAAGAGAATTAAATGTTTCTATGTGCACAGCCAATCAAGCCTATTAGAGAGAATTTCTTGTCTACCTAGTCCCGCCTAAGGGTCTCGAACCAAAATAAACAAGAAATATAATAATACAATACTTTAGACCTCATATCATCATCTAAATTTTGAATGCCGATAGGGTATTCAAAATAATTGATAGAGGTATTGATTAACATGGTATTGTATAAGAAATTGCATTAATAATAATATACCGATAGGATATAATTATTATTAATGCAATAAATTAGACTAATAATAATGATTAAAAAAAGGATAAAATAAATATAATTTTAATCATTTAAATCGAAGATTTTGCATAACTGTGCCCACGATAGGTGAGTTCACAATCATACAAAATAAAAGGCAATTATATTCAACAGAATAATTAATTATTAATGAGGGAAAAAAAGGAAAAGAATAAACAAATAAATAACAGAAAAATTAAAAATAATAAAAGGGAATAATTTTCATATGGACTGAAATTAATTCCATTACTAGGATAGCTTACTGGGGAGAGTACAACATACCTAGATGTTGTTAACAGAGTGAGGAAGTTCCAAAAAAAATTTCAGTCCAAAAATCCGAGAGTACGATAGTTAAAACAGCAAAATAGTCTCGGATTAAATGCAATAAAATACTTAGGGGTCCCGAAAAATTTTCAAAAAATTACCAAAAATAATATTATGTAATTATTTAATTTTTCATAAAAAAATTAAAAAAATTTGAGGCCTGGAAAGTGCTGTACGCGCCCACACGCGCCTAGCCCGCGTGTGGGCGTCGCCAGTCGGGGTCTTCTTCCTTACCCGACTGGCCTGTAACCGGGTCGCGCGACCCGCGAGTGTGACCCGGTTCGTTCTCCCATATCCGGCCATGAAAAACAGTTTTTCTTGAGGGCTTTTGTTCGAAACCTTGCGAAAAAGAGAAGCCCTCAATCAATTTTGAAAAAACGAGGCTAGATTTGGAGATTCGGTGTTCGAAATTTTGGGAGAAAAAATGGTTTTAAAAAAAAAACTTTGGATCTCTCAAATCCCTCGATGAAAACGCCTTGGTTCAGAGTATATTGTTCGAATGATAACATATGTTAGAAGCCCCAAATCAATTTCGAAAAGCATTGGTTGTTTTGGGAGAAATCAAAAACCGAAAGCTATAGGGAAAACGGAAACAAGAAAAAAACATTTAAACTCCCTAAAATGTTGTTCAATCCATCTGATTTTCACTTATATGATTCGTATAAATGTTTTGAATCAAAGCCCTAAAACAATTTTAAGATTAACCTAACAAATTAGGGCAAACGAAATTTGTTTTAAAATTTGGGTTTAGGGAATTTCAAAAATCAGATTTAAATTGCTAATTAATAGCCATAGTTTGTACTACCAACCTGCCTCTGATACCATTGAAGGAATTAAAAGGATTAAATTTCTAATCCTAGATCGGTGTAGATACAAACTACAACATATTAAATAATTAGAACATAAAAGGGATGAACAGAACATGTACCTGACATTATTGCGCTATCCATCTCCAACAGTAGAACAGAGGGAATTTTTAGGGTTGTGTGAGAGTGGTACTACTCTCTGTCTGATAAGTGTTCTGTCTAGAGTTAGACTGATTAATGGGATACCAGTCTATTTATTATCAGACGAGAGCAGAGACTTCTCAACAGGCTATGTGATTGGCCCAACCCATCACGGGCCACTCACAATATAAAAGCCCAATTATAATATTTATATATTAAATGCTATATATTAGAATAATATAGTTAATATGATAATGATATTTAATAATTGATTAATGCTAATCCAAAATAGGATATATATATTATATTAAAATTCAACACATATGACTAATAACAATTTTTAAGAAAAATGCATACCTAAAATAATTACATGCTAGCTAGATTTTGCACATTGCAATTACTCTGTAAAAATTTATGTTGCTTGCACAGAGAAAATGGTCAAAAAGACTTTGTTGACATAAGAATCTATAATATATTTGTTTGAAAGGAAATTCTACATTCCTTATATGACAAATCAAAAGTTGTGCAGCAAAATGAAAATAGATAAAAGAAATAAAGTAAAATTGATTTTAAAATTTAAATCATATTCTTACATTGTCAAAAATGTTCAAATCTGAAGGATTCATCTTCCTGTATGAGATTGGTAAATCTTCATGGCATCATTAGAAATCTATTCAACACCCAAAACAAAACAAAAACAAAAAGGAGATAAGAAATCAATGCAACCACATTTGACGTATGTTTCAAGCAAAAGAATCAGTGAGAGAGAGAACTATAGCCAGAGATGGATATAAAATCACAATGCTCAACATACAATTTCTGAGTATAGATCATCAGCTTAGTTGTATACAGAGAATTAGATCCTCCTATTGCCTGCGAAAATAAAGATAAATTTTGATATCAATAGTCTAAAAAAATAACACTAACTTAACATGGAAATCATAAGTAAATAGATTGCGAATAATTGCTTGAAGAGTAAAACAATGTCATAAGCAAGCAGCAAAGCATAAGAAGAAAACAAATGCAGAATACCAAAGAACTCTTGGATCTTGCACCGCATCATTACGACAATAGTTGGAGGTGCTGACTTATTCGACATATAAAGATTCAACTGATCGGCAAATCTGCACACCATCATCCTTCCTCTTCTTTCCTTCTCTTGTCGTCTTGCATCCATCATTAAAAATGGGAAAATGCAATTCAGAATTCAACCAAGAAAAAAATCAAACAAAGAAAGAAAAAAGATAATCATAAATCCACATAGGAGAAGACAATGCAAAATTCGACCCAAAAAAACCCAAGAAAAAGAGAAAAAAATACACTTACAAATCTAGAGAAGAGAACGCAGAGTATAAACAATGATAATGATGGCTTTCTAGCACTTGCCTCGTAGCGACTTGTGTCTTGAAATGGTAAGGAATAGGAGAAGATGCCTTGAGCGACTACCTCGCTGTGTGACAAGTCTGATTCAATTACCAGTCTTTGTCCCATGTTTTCGTTTGTCTCTGATCTAGCTTTGTGGAGTACTGGATGATTCAAGAGAAGCGTCATTGCCCATTCTATTGTGAAAGGTGAAGTTTCAAATCTAGCAATAAAGGCAAAATAAACCAAATATCTAATAATGATGCTGAAGTTTAACATCCAACGATGAAGTTTCAATCCAACAATGAAGGCAATGAAGGGCCACTCCCATAGCATGAAAGATTAATGCGTGAATAACAAAATAAATGCAAAGATCGATCATTCCCATGTATTGGGTGACAATACGAAGCAACCAATATAAGACAATCCAAATGAGAACAATGAAGGCAATGTTTGTTTGAACAACCTGGAAGGAGAAGTATGTGCAGAAAAATCTTGATTGAGGGTTTTGAACCTCGTTGTGGGTTAAGTCACTCAAGACGGCGCCAATGTTCTTGAGGTAGGTGGCGAAGGCAAAGATCGATGAAAGCTGGGTTGAGAGATGGCTTTTTTTTTAAGAGACATGTGGCACTTTGCAAACTGTGAGATTCAGAGAAGGAAAATAGACAATAGACATGATAGAGAACGAGACAATAGTTTGCTAGGTAAATGGCAGAGAATCCATTCTCAAGAGAGATAGATAGAGCATGTGATAAGATTTTTTTTTTTTGAAGTGTAAAATTTGAAATTTGCACAACTATTGAGCAGCGAGGTAATCATTTTAAATGCACAATTTGTATTCATTTGAAATTTAAAATTGAAAATTTGCACAACCATTGTACAACCAATCAGTCAACTTGCTGAAGCATTTAAGAAGGATGTTATAATTGATGCGTAAGAGTGCAATTAATGCACAAGAGTGTAACTCTTTTGCTTTTTGAGGCATACATATCGCAACTAAAATTTATTGGTCATAAAATTGGTGTATTAAAGATTGTCAAATTTCTAAAGCCATTATTAGAAGCACATAATCCCATAGCACCCTAATTTGGATGGAAAAAATAAATTGAAAATAGTAAAGTTTATAAGTAACATGACACATATGATAAACAATTAGACAACATGTAATCAAACTACTAAAAAACAAAGATATATTGGCTCTTTATTAGTGGTGTTTATAAAAAACGCCACTAAAATCAACAATAGTAGCGTTTATATATACATGCCACTATATTGTGGCATTTAGTGCATTTAATTGTTTAAACGCCACTACTTTTTGAACATGAAACGCCACTATGTTAAGAGATATATACAACATATTTATGGGCATAGGAAAATGCAATGGTGTGAGATTCATGGTAGCGAAACAACTAGCACAGGAAAATAATGTCGGGCTAAGGATGTTTATGTCCAAGTGTCTAAGGATGTTTTTTAGAAGTGAGGCTCGTTTTGGAATTAGACATGGTGACAAAGTGATGACAAGTGGTGAAGCAGATCAACCATTTTCGCGATTGGAAAATGATTGGTGTGATTTTAAAGAGAGATGATGGGAGGAAGTGTCAACGCGGGGGTGATAAATGGGATCGAATGACCAAATAGAGTAAGAGGCGTGTGGTTGAATGAGGGGGTCTTGGCCTATTAGGTAATTAATTTGGTGTATATATAAGAAAAACTAGAAAAGGCCAATTCCAAAATCATAAATTAAGGGGAAGAAAAGGATCTATTTTCCCTTTTATTTTATGAGAGACTCAGTTCATTTCTCTCGACTCGACTAGAGGTTTGAATGAGTCCTTGTTCTGGATGTTCAATGCTTTTTGAGTTTAGTTGACAGTTAGATTCACTACTATAGTTGGACCCTAGACCTCGGAGGAGTCAATGCTATGATTTTAGAGATCTAAGTCACCAATTTCAAATTTCATTCCGTACTGTAAATTATAATGTGAAAAGTTAAAATATAAGTGAACTATGTTAAAATGTAACTTTATTTGAAAATATAATTAACAAAATTAAAATGTTATACTTTTATCTTATTTTACCTTATATTAAAATGTTATTTAATTAACAAAATAAAAAAAAGACTTTTAGTGCCGTTTAGCTCTATAAACGCTACAAATCAGTGGCATTTATCTCTATAAACGCCACTAACTAGTTAGTGAAGCTTAATAATTAAAACGTTACTAAGTTGTTTCATAATTAGAAATTGGCTAGGGTTCTCCATTTCTCAAATTTTCCTAAATTTCCCTTTTCATTCCCTTCATTCTTCGGCTTGATCATTGTTGCCGGTGGAAATGGTTTTGGCTCTTCCCTCCTCAATGTCTGGCCAGTCCTTGAAGTCTGGTTGCCTTTCCCAGTGTGAGTGAGCCTCACGTGCCACCTTCTCAGTCATCGACTTTGCCTCCTCTATCTTTAGCTTCATCTTTCTCCTATGTTTCTCACTGTTCTCCCTTTTCTCCCCCATCCTTGTCACTGTATTCGAATGAACCATCTTGAATTTGAGATGAGTGCTAGTTCGAATGAACCATAGAAGGTTCATTCAAACCAGAACGGTCCAAATGAACTTTCTATGGTTCATTTGAACCGAACGAACCATAGAAGGAGTTCGAATGAACCTTTAATTCGAACCAAACCATCTATGCTGGACTAGTTCAGTCTCCCTTGTTACAGTAGCTCCATTAAATATGCTTTCCAATATTTGTCAGCAAATTTTAGTTCTTTAAATCAAAATTGCCCAGCTTCAAATTTTTGGTTAGATTGATTCCATTTCATGTAACTAGTGCCAACAAGTTTAGACTAGATTTTCCATAGCTCTTTGGTTGAATCCCAGTGAAGTAGAAGTAGACATCCTTGTCCAGTGAAAATATTCTAATAGGTTTAGCAAAAGGATAAGACCAATTAACTAGTTATCAAACTGACCAATTTACCATATTGTTCACACCAAAAGTGTGGTGAACGAGAAGATCACAATGCTATTACTAATTACTCACTAAAATCCACAAATTAGACTTTAGTTCATCTACGTAACCAATTTACTGATTTCTTATATACAATAACTTCTAAAGCTGATCAGAAGTTAGAACTTATTTCAAAGAAAGAAAGAAAGCAAGTAACTAAATAATCTAAAACTTATATTAATGCTACCTATTATAGAAAAAGATTCAAACCTAACTTGATGTGTAGTTGAATCCATTATAGTGAAGCCTCATTGGGTAGAAAGAGAAAGAAAGCCACTAAGTCCAGTATTACTTCCTGTTTTCGGTTAAAGTTTTATTCTTAAACATGCCTCAAAGTTCAAAGTAATAGCGATTCCATCTTCAAACTTAGTGAGGGACTGAGAGGGCAATTTTGCTTTAAAGTCATATATTGTGCTATTGTATGTTGTTTTTGTAATACAAGCAATTGCATGCTCTGAGAACATGATGAGAATTTGTTTTTACTATTAGTTATAAATGTGTAGCTAATAACTTTTATAGTTAGTTACAATAAATATTGTTTTTGATTGTGATGTCTAGTCTCATATCACAGATGGCGAACATGATTAGACAATATAATGAGATGATGCAGCTCTTCTAGAGCCTTCAAAGTCAGTTCCCTCCTCAGCATCTTGCATAAAGGGTAAGTACGCCACCAAAATTATATTATTTATTTATTTGTTTCAGACTGATAATTTATTTATAAATTTTTATAATAATATGTAGCTTTTTGACTAATGGATTGGAGATGGTTCCGTACCAATGGACAACTCTCCATTGTCTTGTAATTAAGAGAATGAAGATGTTGAAGAAGATGATGAAGACGATTTGTCTTAGGATTTTATTATTTTGTATATTTATGTTTTGTATCAAATCTTATTTTGACCGAATTTCGACTATATTAACTGAACGCATTTATGTAAATATCATGTTTTTTGTTGAATGTATCTTAAGTTTGTCAAATTGAATGTATTGAGCTGTTGTAATAGGTTTTTGGGACAAATTAAGAGTAGAATTCAGATTTAGAAAAAACTGAACAATAATGGCATTTAGTATTAAATGCCACTATATCATCAAATATAGTGCCGTTTTCTTAAACAAGAATGCTGCAAAGTTGTAATGAAATGCCATTATACTATGACATTTATTCAATAAGCACCACTATATTGTGGCGTTTAGAGCTACAATGCTACAGTATAGTTGCCTGTTATTATTGTCAACTACTCTTAAAATTTATAGAGGCTTAATAGATTAGACTCTCCTAAAAGTTTTAATTTTAACTTTAAAGATTATGAAAATTAATTGTCAGAAACATATTTAAAGAAATAATTAAAGAAAATTATACTTCATATTTAACTTAAATAATTCAAATAATAATACTTTTTTAAAAGCAATGTTATTAAGTTCAAGATCTTATATAAGATCAGTTAAATGATAAAATAGATCAAATCATAAAGATCAAATTGATGATCGGAACATCTTACCTTTAAAGAAATATAATAATTAAAAATATATCTATGTATATATAAATTACAAATAAGTATAATATTATATTAAAAAAATAATGTCACATCCTCAACAGTGAGTCCGATTCAAGTTATCTCTAAGTTAAAAACATCGTTAAGGTCTTAACTTTCTTACAATGAGACCATACATAATATTCATATTTACATATAGTCCATCCACAAAATCCTATGAGGCTTATGTGACCACAGAGCTACTTATAGAGCTTATAAGATAATAGAATACAAAGAAACCAACCGAAAATACAAGAGGGTTGGTTTAAGATAAACTCGCTAGATAATCCCCAGCGTCAGCCACAGATTCTGAAATGTTGTAAAATAACAAGATGAGTAATGAAATACTCAGTGAATGGATAACATTATCAATTGAAAGTAAATTTATCAATTAGTATCATAAAGATATCATTGAATTAAACTCACATCAGTTACCAATGATATACACAGTATAAATTATTCAGTGCCAAACACAAATCCCGTACCAACCGGGTCATCCACGGTAACAATGGATCGTTGCCCGCGGCCCCCTGGCCGCATCCACCCTTATCTCTCCATGAAAGATATATCTCCACCCTTATAACTCCTTTAACTTCTCTTGTGGGGTGCACCACCACGAAAACATTATAACAATGTCATATCATAACGCAATTATTCACACAACCTCAACATAATAACGGTAATATCAACATTAACTTTACATATTTTATAAGAATTAAAATTTAATCAAATAAGAGGTTTGAAATCCATAATACCTTTAAATACAAGGAATACAAGTCCTTGATAATGAATACATAACATACTGTTTAAGTTCACCTTCTCAATTTTCTTTATGATACTTGATGATAATACCTTTGAAGAAATATAGATGAGATGAGGTTATCACACTCACCTCGAATGTGGTCCTAAATACCTTTATTTTTGCAGCTAAATTATGGGAGGTGTAAGGAAATAACTCTCAAAGATTTCCTAAAATGAAAATGAGATGAAAAATAAAGAATACATTAGAATTTTTAAGTGAAACTTCTACTATTAGAAACTATACTCAAAGAGCTTTCTAACAGACAGTAACAGTCAACGGTCAACGCAGCTACAGTATCATTGACTAAGTTAATACTACAGTAAAGTTGACCAAGTCAATGCTACAGTAACATTGACCGAGTCAATGCTACAGTGACCGAGAAAATCTGAAAAAAATTTTCTCGATGAACAGTACTTCTAGAAATTTTCTAGAAAATTTTCAGAATGAACAGTGACGTTCTTCATCAAAAATCCTAAAATCACATCTAAAACATCATTTCTTTTGATTTCTTCCATGGGTTTTGTTTCTTAATATCTAAGGAGTGTTTTAACACAAAAACCCTCAATTTTTACCAACAATCCAAGCTCAAATTTCAAATTTTCATCAATAACACCAACTTTTTCCAAATATCCAAATTCTACGAATTTCTCCTGGTTTCTCCAAATTTCTTGTTCTAATAACATCATAAACCACCTAGGAATATTTTAGATTAGCATCCACACTTAAATTCATCTATAAAAACTCAAAATCCTAATTCTCCTCCATAGGTCCGAAAATGGAGAAAAAGAGAAATAGAACAGATAAAACTTACCTCTTTGCCTCTAGAACTCTTAAAAATCGGAAGTATAATTAGAAAATATAAGATCACCAGAAGAAATTAAAAAAAAGGTTGAAGGAGATGGAAAAATGATAGATGAAGAAGAAGATGGAGTTTTGGGAGGAAAGAAGGAGAAGAGAAACTAATAATTATTAGTGTGGGCCCCATCAACTTTTTTTCGATAAAATTGCTCATAGCCACCTTAGTTTATAAGATTTGTTCACTTAGGTCGTTGAAAATTTATAAGCATTTCCTAAATTAAAAATTGAAATTTTTATTCCCAAATTTTCTTTACTAATTCAAAGAAACAAAACATTTTTCACGTAATTAAATTTTTCAATAAACTTCAAAATAGATTTTAAATATTCATACAAATTATTGGGGCATTACAAATAATCAATGCACAATTTTAATTAATAAGACGTAAAACATGATAATAAAAAAAACATTTTTATACAACACCTAAAAACATTCAATTAGTAATTAAAAAAAAATAGAGAGCATCTCTCACTTTTTTATTGTATTTAGAAATTTCTCTTTTTTTTTAACATATAGATATTCCATTCTTCAAAATCTACAAATATTATAATATTTCTTTCTTGGTTTTTATTAAAACTAAGTTAAAAATTGAACAAATGATGAGTGATAAGCTTGCAATTGTGTAGTATTAGTAAGAATTAAATTAGTTTAATGATTTTTTTTGTCCTAATTGACCTAATAAATTAAAAACACGTTAACAAATAAAAAAATGATAAAAATCTAAAATGTTATATGATCAATAAAATCATAAAATTGTAAGATTTTAAAATTTAAATCGAGATTTTATTGAAATCCTAACATATATAGACCTTAAGTTCAGAATTGTTCAGATGATTTGAAATCGTAAAATCATAGAATGTTAAGATTTAGGTCAAAATCTTGATAATATTGTGTAAAAGCATTAATTACTCTTCCAAATTAAATCCTTGGATTGATACAACATCTACTTCATTCTGCCCCTTGAGATTGGTGTTGGACAAGGACGATTTAAACGACCAAAAAAGAATATCATGTGTTTGGACCAAAACACCAGTTGAAGCCGAGAACCCAATCCTAACCCATTCCGGTACAGCACTCCTCAAATCAATCACATGCGTGAGGCAATCAGCATTCTCATTTTGGCTTTCAGGATAACTCACCATCACCAACAATTCTTTATCCCCAGAATCATACCTTATTCGACCCTTCACGATTGCCCCATCATCCTCTAAGTAATCACTTCCCCACCCCACCGTTGCCTCTGACTTCACAGAATTGACGTTGATCCCAATGTGAGGGAACTCCGAATACGGATTCGGATCCCATTCGTTCGCGAAGCTATCGAACTCAACGGCCACCACTTGGGCTTTGGACGATGGGCCGAAAAGCCCAAGGAGCCCACCAGTGGAGTTGTGAGGGATGGCAGAGTCGAGTGGTGCCATGAAGAAGGCAAGCCCGTCTCCGCGAAGCGCTGAACCGCTCCGGTTCACGGAGAAGTAGAAAACCGTGGTGAAATCTGCGAGGTTCCCGGTGGTGGAATCCCAGAGGCGGACTGGTTGCGAGTAAACCGCTCGGCCCACGCTGTGAGGGAGTGGGTTCCCGAGTTCGTCTCGTTTGGTCAGCTGTATGGCGTCGCCAGATGACGTGGCGTCGCCTTGGAAATTTATGTGTTGTGGCTCGAAACTGGAAGAGAATAGGAAGGAAACTGAATCTGACTGCGCTTTGATGAGTCGTGGGAAATGGAAAGGGATCAAGATTAGAAGGAGAGTACAGAATATGGGATTTGGGGTTGAAAGATCAGTCATGATTGTAGATTGTATTTGTTATACAACGAGGAGACTTGAGCTATATATATAAATTCAGTGAAGGTTATATATGAAGGCCACAAAAGTGAAGAAAACAGAATAAATTGTTGAAACAAGGCAAAAACTTCCAGATTACGGTATTCGGATACAAGGAACGAAGATAACAAGGAAATTCTCGTGTAACAGAATATATAGTACTTAATTTTGTTTGTTTCTAAATAATTTTAATTCAATATATATTATGTATTATAAATTTCTTATGTCAAATTTAACTAAGTAACATGTCGTCCGTCAAGAAGTCCGTTGAATGCTCTTCATTTAGGAAAAAGAAATATTCAGTAAATCTTATGCAGGTAGGTGCATGCTTTCAAACTCCAAAATCATCCCGTTGACAAATAGTTGACCCAGTAACCAATCCAATAGGATTCAGTTACACAGTGGATATTCCAATCTAGATATCGTATTTAAAACCAAGACGCGGCTAACAGCATTCCAATGAAATCTCTCTCTCTCTCTCTCTCTCTCTCTCTCTCTCTCTCTCTCTCTCTCTCTCTCTCTCTCTCTAATAACTCAAGCTTTCAAGATCTGCCATAATTTTCTCCAAGCTTTCAATACAGTAATTTGTAGTAGGAGAAGGACTTGAATAGTCATAAGGCAATATTCTAGGCGCCGAAAAGAGCTCTAATATTTTGAACTCCAACAATAAACTTATTGAAAGCACCTTTGAAATCTTTTTCTTCAGTAAATTAAATGCTTCCTTTGAGAATTTCTTCTCCAATAAATATTGTCCTTGAAGTCTCTTAGCAAACGGATTGATTGGCTATCGCTACTTCTTGACCATCTGATCGAACGATCTAGATACAGAGACAGGTAGTGAATCGTAGCCATTGGATCTCATAAATCCAATGACCACAATTAGAGTTAGTTAAATCACTAACTCTTTTTTTTTTGTTGCACCTAACCCCCCAACCAACCAAATGATGCCACGTGTCAGTCCCACCCACCCATGCGCCCTACCTGTTGCACCATGACTTGACCCATGCGACCTCCTCTCTTCTCGCCGTCATCGTCTTCTTTCTCTACACGCGACTCTTTTCTTGCCTTTATTGTCCGTGCAAATTCCATTGTTTTTAAGAGAAGAAAGAGAACAAATACAAAATATAGCGTCAGATCTGCTCGATATGAAGCTCAAAAAGACACTGCAACAAGCATTTGGAGGGAAGATCACTGACTCTGTCGTATTCCTATATTCCATTTGGAGGGAAGTCAGATCTTGCTTTAACAGTACAAAAGTGCCATTCTATTTGTTTAGGGAAGTGAGGCACGACTCCAATGGCTTTGGAGATAACTTGAAGCCTGGAGTCTCCCTTAAGCTCATTCTCTTCAACAAACATCTTGTTGCATTGGCCCCTGTAATCAATTTCTATGTTGTTCTATTTGGTGAAGATGAAAAGCTTGAAGCTTTAGGCTTTGTGGGTTCTTAGGTTATGGGTTATGTGAGCTGAGAGAGGTCGCGTGGAGGAAAACCATTCTTGATGATTTCATGGTGTGTAGGGAAGGAAGAAGACAGTGACTGCGAAAAGAGAGGAGGTCGCGCTGGTCGGGTCATGGTGCAACGGGTTGGGTGCATGGCTGGGTGGGGCTTGTTAGCAAATAATATTTATTACACTTAAGGGTAGTTTAGTCTTTTAATCTTATTTGTATATATTTACCATTTTCTCTTGTAATATCATGTAGTTGCAACCCTAGCCATTCTAAGAATTCTCTCTTCTCCTTCTCCATTCTTTTTGCATTGCAATATTCACATGGTATCAGAGGGCAATTCTTGATCTATCCACAGCTTTCGCAGATCTTTCAACAAATCACAGATCCGGGTTGGAGCAATCAGATTTGGTGCGTTGTTTTTACCTTTTATTTTTTGTCGGCAACCTATTTGCAGTTCAGATCGATTTTACATCGAGTTCGCAGATTTCAGATCGGGTTCTTGTTCGCAAAAATCTGGTTTGCAGATTTTTTTTTGGGTTACTATAGCTTCAAGAATATTTCTCAGATCTAGCCCGATTTAATTGGTTTTGGTTAGAAAGAAACTATTTTTTGCATTTCTGGTAAGTCAGAGATTGTTTTTGATTGGTCTGGTGCGTTTTTCGATTGCCGGAGTTACTGTTCATCGTCTTCTCCGATACTGCAAATTTGGGTACTGTAGCGATACGAGTACTGTAGCAAATGGTCAACGATCAAAAGATGAAAATGATGCAAAATATATTGAACAGATGGAAATTTGGGATGCAAACAATTCGAAGATAATTACTTGGATCAATAACTCTGTTTTGCAATCAATAGGAGTACAACTAGCAAAATATGAAACAGCTAAAGAGGTCTGGGATCATTTGGAAAGGTTGTATATGCAGTCAAATTTTGCAAAGCAATATCAATTAGAGATTGATATTCGTACTCTTAAAAAGAACAACATGAGCATACAAGAATTTTATTCTGCTATGACTAATCTTTGGGATCAACTAGCTCTTACTGAATCTGTTGAATTACGAGCCTTTTCACCATACATTGCTCGTAGAGAAGAACAACGTCTGGTTCAATTTTTGATGGCTCTTCGGGATGATTTTGAAGGGCTTCGTGGAATAATATTGCACCGTAATCCTCTTCCAATGGTTGATTCAATGGTTAATGAGTTGTTAGCTGAAGAGATTAGTCTTAAATCTCAATCTGATAAAGGGACTATTGAGAAATGAATTCTTCCTATTCCTCACCCATCTGTATTTGCAATTCCTCCTAACAAAAACAAATCTCATGGAAAGGTTGGTTATGACGAATGTAGTTTTTGTAAGCAAAAGGGCCATTGGAAAGCTCAATGCCCGAAATTATTGAACAAATTGCACCATACACAACAACATAATCATTTGCAACGAGG
This sequence comes from Biancaea sappan, assembly GCA_037074585.1. Lineage (NCBI taxonomy): Eukaryota > Viridiplantae > Streptophyta > Magnoliopsida > Fabales > Fabaceae > Biancaea > Biancaea sappan. The sequence continues at coordinate 45,045,824 of CM073500.1, read as the reverse complement.
CTTCAAACCTTCAACTTCAAATGTTGCAGAAGTTGTTCTTCCTACAGATTCTCTTGGTATTGGACATACACATTCTTCTGGCCCTACAATAGCTACCCTTGCTGAGCAATTTCAAAAGTTTCTTGCCACTCAACCACAAGCTAAGTCTGCCTCCTCAAATATAGGTTTGCCTTCCTCTAGCTCATCAGGTATATCTTCATTCATATGGATTCTTGACTCTGAAGCCTCTCATCATATGTCATCTGATCTTCAATCCTTTGTATCTTTACATCCCACATCATCTGTATCTGTTATGACTGCTGATGGCACTCCTATGCCTTTAGCGGGCACTGGGTCTATTTGCACATCTTCTTTATCTCTTTCAAATGTTTACTACATTCCTAACCTTACGTTGAACCTTGTTTCTGTTAGTCAGTTGTGTGATTCTGGCTTCTCAGTTTTCTTTTCCTCCACTTCTTGTTATGTACAGGATCCGCAATCCAGGATGCTCATTGGGACCGATCGTAGGCAGGGGGGACTTTATATTCTGGATGAGCTCAAAGTTTCAGATATTGCAGCTTCCAGTGTTGACCTGTCATCATTTAGTTTAGGTTCCTCATCTTCTAATTTTTACCTATGGCATTCTCGTCTCGAACATGTATTTTCTTCCCGCTTGAAATACTTAGCTTTTACCGGAGCTTTAGGAGAGTTGCAAACTCATGACATTTCTAATTATTGTAGTTGTAAACTTGCTAAATTTTCTGCTTTACCTTTTTCCAAAAGTACTTCTGTTTCTGTTGCACCTTTTGACTTGGGTCATTCTGATGTTTGGGGTTCATCACCTCTTCCTACAAAAGGTGGATCTAGATATTATGTTTCTTTCATTGATGACTATACTCGTTATTGTTGGGTTTATCTTATGAAAAATCGTTCTGAATTTTTTAGTGTTTATCTTATGTTTCATGCTTTTGTTAAAACTCAACATAATGCGGTTATTAAGTGTTTTCGATGTGATCTGGGGGGTGAATATACATCTAGTAAATTTTCTAAATTACTTGCCTTTGATGGAACTTTTCATCAAACTTCTTGTACTAACACTCCTCAGCAAAATGGCGTTGCTGAAAGGAAACATCGTCACATTGTTGAAACTGCTCGTTCCCTTCTTTTGTCTGCCTCAGTTCCCAGTGAGTTTTGGGGGGAAGCTATTCTTACTGCTGTCTATGTCATTAACAAAATTCCATCATCTGTTATTTCAGGTTTGTCTCCCTTTGAAAAACTATGTGGCGATGCTCCTGACTATTCAGCTTTAAGATTTTTTGGTTCTACTTGTTTTGTTCTTCTTCCTAGTGTACAACGTAATAAATTGTCTTATCGTTCAGCAATCTGTCTTTTTCTAGGATATGGTGATGGTTAGAAAGGATATCGTTGTTATGATCCTGTCACTCAAAAACTTTATGTCTTACGTCATGTTGTGTTTCTTGAACGTATACCATTTTACTCCATTCCTTCTGATTCTCAGTCTTACAAAGTCTGATCTCACCCGTATTGATCATTTTCACACAGATACAGATACCACACCTCCTCATGTGACATATCATCTAAATAATTCTGATATTGAGTTTTGCAGGGTTGACACTGGTAGTTCTGCTGATCTTGATGTTCCTCTTGTTGATACTTCCCCTCTCCCTACTGCTTCTCAAGAACCCTTTGTGACTATGGATCCTCCTTCTCGTTACCCTCAACGTGATCGTAAGTCCACTAAATTACCAGATTTTGTTTATTCCACTTACTCTACTTCTTTTACTTCTTTTTTAACCTCTATTCACAATTTATCTGAGCCATCTTCCTATCAAGAGGCTGTTCTTGACCCTCTTTAGCAGCAAGTTATGACAGAGGAACTTTCTGCTTTGCAGAAGATAGATACTTGGGACATTGTTCCTCTTCCACCAGGAAAACGTGCAACTGGTTCTCATTGGGTATATAAGATCAAAACTAAGTCTGATGGGTCAATTGAACGATACAAAGCTCGTTTAGGTGCTAAGGGTTTTTCTCAACAATATGGTATGGATTATGAAGAAACATTTGCTCCTGTTGCTAAAATGGCTACCATCTGTACTCTTATTGCAGTTGCATCTGTTCATCAGTGGCATATCTCTCAAATGGATGTTAAAAATGCCTTCTTAAATGGTGATCTTCAAGAAGAAGTTTACATGGTGCCTCCACCAGGTGTCTCTCATAATCCTAGTGAAGTTTGTAAACTAAAGAAAACTCTATACGGCCTCAAACAAGCTCCTCGAGCTTGGTTTGAAAAGTTTTCCATTGTGATTGCATCTCTTGGTTTTCATTCTAGTTCACATGACTCCGCCTTGTTTCTCAAAAGTACTTCCCATGGTCGTATCATACTCTCTTTATATGTTGATGACATGATTATTACTGGAGATGATATTGATGGGATTGCAGAGTTAAAATTGTAATTAGCTCGATAGTTTGAGATGAAAGATTTGGGTACTCTTCGATATTTTTTAGGGATTGAAGTGGCTTACTCTCCTAGAGGTTATCTTCTTTCCCAATCTAAGTACATCACTCTCATCCTTGAACAAGCTCGTCTATCTGATACTCGAAAAACAGATACTCCTCTGGAGCTTAATGCCCGGTATACCTCTTCTGATGGCGTTCCCTTATTAGATCCTGCTCTGTATCGTAAAATTGTTGGCAGTCTGGTATATCTTACTATCACTAGACCTGATATTGCTTATGCAGTGCATGTTGTTAGTCAATTTTTCACTTCTCCTACTTCAGTTCATTGGGTAGCTGTTCTACGCATTCTTCGTTATCTTAGAGGCACTCAATTTCAGAGTCTTCTCTTTCCTACATATTCTTCCTTAGAATTACATGCCTATTCAGATGCTGATTGGGGTGGTGATTCCATTGATCGTAAGTCAACCACAGGGTTTTGCATTTTTCTAGGAGATTCTCTCATTTCTTGGAAGAGTAAGAAGCAAGACATTGTCTCTCGATCTTCTACAGAAGCTGAATATCGTGCCATGGCATCCACCACTGCAGAAATAGTTTGGTTACGCTGGTTACTTGCCGATATGGGTGTCTCTTTCTCTGGCCCAACCCCTATGTACTGTGATAACATGAGTGCTATACAAATTGCCCGCAACTCAGTTTTCCATGAACGCACCAAGCATATTGAGATTGATTGCCATTTTACTCGACATCACTTTGGACATGGCACCATTACTTTACCCTATGTCTCATCCTCCATGCAAATTGTTGACTTGTTCACAAAATCGCATTCCACTCAACGTTTTCATTTCTTGACTAGCAAACTCTCGATGATTTCTACTGATGCATCGTGAGTTTGAGGGGGGATGTTAGTAAATAATATTTATTACACTTAAGGGTAGTTTAGTCTTTTAATCTTATTTGTATATATTTACCATTTTCTCTTGTAATATCATGTAGTTGCAACCCTAGCCATTCTAAGAATTCTCTCTTCTCCTTCTCCATTCTCTTTGCATTGCAATATTCACAGGGCTAACACAAGGCATCATTTGATTGGCTGGGGGGTTAGGCGCAAAAAAAAGTTAGTGATTTTACTAACTCCAATGCATCTTAACTGTCCTATCCAAAGATCGGATAAGGACAGGTAACAAATCCATTCGCAGTCTATTAGGTTTGTAAAGTATATATATATATATGCCTTTTGTCTTGGGAAGCTGTGAGATACATGCTTTTAATTATTGGGTTGTTGTTGTGTCTTTTTGTCTGCTAGTCATTTTTGTACAAGTACACTATCAGCACTATCTTTCTTCTAAACACGTACACTTTATTCCTTGAATATGTTATTTTCATCTCTGTATATATGTACTATACTACCAGAGCATAAAAGGTTTCCCTCTTTTTTTCGGTCCTCTCGTGAAACAGTTCGCTATATGAGAATAAGGGGAGAATTAGTTTGGAATATATATCAGCATGAAAATAATAAGGCCCAATGACTTTGGAGACTTGAAGATCATGATATATTTTAGGCCTAATATGCGCAGACTATTTTTACAGAAAACCCAAAGTTGGAAAGACGTGATTCAACAACCAAAGCATATATTTCAACAACTTAAACATGCTAGACCCAATTTCAAAAAACTTGATCATTTTAAAATGAATTAGATTTCATATAAAAATGATTCAATTAATCAAAAACTTGTTCAAAATAATCCTTGCACTAACATATATAGATGATAATTTTTTTTTGGACAAAACAAAAATCATTTCCATTAAAATGACACTAAGTCATGGTTACATAAGATTAATCAGGACCTAAAAATCGTCAAATACATTACAAGGCTGGACTTATGAGAAAACTGTATATGATTTAAGGCAATACATCCCTGGACCATAAATTAAGCGAACCAAATAAAGGCAACATATCACTAATCTCTAGATCAAAGCTAGTCTTCTAGCATCCTCAAAGAAAAGATATAGTGTTGTCATAAATTCCCAACTAGCTGAGACACTAATCCTATTCCCAACTAGCTGCCTCGTTAGCCTCTCCAACCGGCACATCTTAGATGTCTACTAAAAAACCCTCCTCCAGCGTGACCTAAGCCACATCAACACCATGTCCAAGCCCACACGCATACACCGACAATGATGACATCATGTGCTCTGCACATGGGCTCCAAGAAGCCAGTATCATCTTCTAACCCAGCAAAACTAAAAGCCTTCGTGACCTCACCTTCGATGAAACCATCGGCCTCTTCTGCCTCCATTGTTGTCAACAACTCTATCGAGACCATACTCTTCAACCTCACCGCCTTTGAGCAGTTGCACGCCAGAGCCAGCAATGACATTTCCTTGTATGCCACGAGTTGCTTCCAGCTGCTATGACCGACAAGGAGATCAAGAAAAGAGCAAGCAAGGAGATGACCTCTTTCAAAGAAGAGGGGAAATCTTCTACAAAAAAAAGGAAAAAAAACTCTCATAGGGGAGAGGGGAAGAAAATGGACAAGAAAGAGGCAGCCCCCACCGGCGTCGCACAGAGATGAAAAACCCTAACAGAGGCATAAAGATGGAGAGGCTTCAACGCTATTAGTGGAAATAGATGATAATTGTTGTACACTTGAAGACGTTAGTGCAAGATTTCTAGATCCTTTTTTTTAATTAAGAAATCATTTTTAGATCTGGTCCAAATTTCTCTTAAACATTCTATTTTTTTTAAATAGGCCATATATAAAAAAGTAAACTGATTTGAGCCTTAGTATATTTAATCCATGCTTGAAATTGATCCAGTAGAACAAATGGGAGTGTATATACACGTGAAGCAAAAGAGCTAGCATCTTTGTCAAAATAGCACATTAATCCACACAAAAAATATCACAACAAAGACATACAAACAAGAAGGTGCATAAAGAGAAAAAGTTATTAGTGTGCTTTTTTGGAAAGTCCAACAGTCAAAGTTTAATCAGCATCATTCTATTAAGTCAAAAGAGACATATCTCATGGGTCCCAAAGTCAAAAAGGCATATTCATATCTTCATCTCCACACACCGCGAGTTCAAATCAAAGTCAAAAGAGACATATCTTAACGGAAGAAAACATATGCAAAAGGTTTTTTATGAAGAAGACCGTTGGAGTTCAAAACAAAGGAGCCTTTCTCCAAGTTGTTGTATTATTGATTATATAGAGAGCTCTTGCGAGCTATGCTTCAAGCTTTTTCTTCTTTGAAAGAGACTATTACTTGAGTATATTTCTTTGTGCGAGCTTATCTCATTGTTCTGAGTGAAAAAAAAAACCCAACATATATAGTGTTTTATTACTGTATTTCTTGTAGTGAGAGGTGTGGGCTAGCCATAGTTGCTTAGATTTTTTCCTAATTTGGTGTAAAAGCTTGTTACTGATCTTCTTAAGTTAAAAGGGTTGTAAAAGATCAAGGGTGATTTATTAGGATAAAAATTTGCTAAGATCTTATACAAACTTAGTACTAGTGTAAAAGTAGATTGTTGATCAGCAGTATTTGAGGTTGTTGATTGTATTTGTGTTTATTTTCATCATAAAATCTCTAATTGTGTTTTTGAATAGTAGAAGCAGAAGTTTTCCTTGGAAATTCTGACCCACTTGTTGTGTCTTGTCCTTATCATATATTTTTATACTCACATCTATATCTCGTCTATCCACATTCACAAGATACTATTTCAAACCAAAGGAACTCTATAACAAGAATTTTTATATGAAATTACTGCAAACTGTTTCAAAAGAACATCTCCTTCCAGCATACTGCTTTTAAAGATATCAAGACTACCTGATAAATAAAAGAAATTTCTTCACCAAAAAAAAATTTCAAAAATATCTTGTACCCAATTCAACATTACTCCTTGGGTACTTTATTAGTCTAACAAACAGGATTGGCGATCTAGAAGTTTGAGGTGAAAGACGAGGAGAGAATGTCGCGTGTTTCAACCATAGCACCAGTCGCGGCAGAGAAACCAATCACAACTCTTTCCGGCAAAACCGCCGCTAAATCAATTGTATGTGTCAAAGAGGCAGACCCATTAGGATACTTGACGATGACGCTCAATTTTTGGGTCTGAAAGTCATAGCCTATGCTTGCAAATTGCAATTGCTATTGCCCCTTCAGGTTGAGCATCACTTGGCCAGTCCGCATTTGAAAGTAATGGTTAGAACCCAAGAGGGGGGGTGAATTGGGTTTTATAAATTTTTCACAAGAATTAATTGGAAGTTAAAATGATTTTCTGTAAAAGTACAATGCTTAGGATAATAAATACAATACATAAAATCAATGTGCTGTCAAGATAAATAATTATAAAGATCAAGGAATTAAAGAATAGATATCAACATGCACAAATTAAAGAGTAAGGGATAGAGAAAGCAAACTCGGAGATTTATACTGGTTCGGCTAATCCAAGCCTACATCCAGTCCTCAAGAGACCACTTGAGTATTTCCACTATAATTGCAAGTTTAATTCGGGTACTTGCAAACCACTACAACCACGCAAATTCGATCCGGGTATTTGCGAAACCACAATGAAGAATTTATGAATCCGGGCTCCTCCTCAACCCAAAGCAAGTTCTTCCAACACCGGTACTTGCGAACCTCAACTCAGAATAATATATGTGTTGATCAAAATCAACAATACAAAGAAACTCTCTCTAAAGAGTAGATGAAAACAAATGAAGCTCTAATAACTCTAATGATAGAGAATATGCAAGATTTGGCTCAAGAATGCTTTCCTTTCTCTCAAAGATGATAGAAGAAGTTAATATCACATTGTAGGACTTTGTTCTTGCTCAAATTCGTGTATCTAAGGTCATATATATAAGATTTTACAAAACTAGCCGTTATATAGCCGTTATATAGCCGTTATAGTGCAGTCCAAATTTTGAGCTTTCTTTAAAAATTCATAACTCCCTCATTTGAACTCTAACAAATAATATACCGTTGGAAAGCTCTTGGAGTCTAGTTTCAAATGAGCCAAGTTTTACTCAAAAATTATTTTTCTTTTAAAAGATATAATCAAAATACTGACTATAGGTCAGAACAGAATAATTTTTTATTACAGTAAAATCAACTTTCAGTTTTTCAAACTATATTTTGAATAGTCATATATTTCTCATTTGGACTCCGTTTTGAATAAATAATATACCGTTGAAAAGATCTTTGAGTCTACTATCAAATGAGATTAAGATACTTGAAAAACCGATTTTTCATTTATGAGATATGATATAAGGAGTGACCAAAGGTCAAAAAATAACTTTTGTAAAATTTCATATCTCACTATCTTTTTGTTCAAAAATGCTTGAGCCAATGTATGCAAATCTAAATCATTGAGTTGCACAAATATACTAGCCTATATAAAATATACCTAATTTAAACACATAGGCTATCTTGATGCATCCAAGCTTCCAAGACTTCAAATCTTCTAATTCTTCATTTCTTGGAGCTTCATCCTTGCATGTTGTTTTCCTTGAGTGAAGCATGATATTGCTTTTCCTTGTTCTTCAATACAATCCTCACTCTTCTTGTTTTGAACCAACCTATAAAATATATCTTACTTGTAAACCCAATGGTTAGCTTAATAGCATGATTCAATATATGCAACATACATATTAAATAACATAATCATGCTTAAGTACTTGTAGCATATATATGATAATTAATCTTTATATATATCAATGCTACTATTCAAATACATTTGTCATCATCAAAACTTATGGCATATAGCCTTAGGGTCAACAGCATTGGCCACCGACTTAAGACTTCCCACGTCGATTCCAGATAGAAAGTGGACAAAAAGGAATTCGGAGAAATGAAGCACAATTACTGTAGCTTCAGAATTGAATATATAAAGCCACTTTACAAGAAAGAATTGATAACAGCTATACAATGATGACAGCTATACAAAAAACAAATTCCTAAATTTACGCTGATGAGGACACCTAATGTAACAAACAAGTGCTGAGTCATTACAATGAAAAATATACTGTGTGTGCATGCTCATTATAAGCCTATAGTCTTAACTCCCCCCCTCAAACTTAAGGGTGGTTCAACCACACCAAGTTTGTCTCTAAGAAACGTGAATCTACTTGAAGTGAGGGGCTTTGTCAAACAATCAGCTGTTTGTTCATATGTAAGAACATAGCAGACTTTTACTTCTTTTGCTGCAACCTTGTCACGCACAAAGTGGATATCCACCTCTACATGTTTCGTTATGGAATGATAGACTGGGTTAGAGGCTAGAGAACCAGCACCCATGTTGTCACACCAAATAATAGGAGTATTGAAAATTGGACAACTGATTTCTTTTTGCAAGGAGGTGAGCCAAACCAATTCAGCAGTTAGATCAGCCACTGCCCTGTACTCAGACTCGGTGCTGGATCGAGAAACCACACCCTGCCTTCTAGATGACCATGAAACTAGGGAGTTTCCAAGGTAAGTGCAGTAACCAGTGATGGATCTTCGATCTTCATGAGACACTGCCCAGTCTGTATCACAATAGCCAATTAAACTCAGCTGGGCAGAGGGCTTGAAATGCAGGGCAAAACTTGTTGTTCCCTTTAAGTAACGTAATATTCTTTTAGCAGCCTGCCAGTGCTTCAAAGTGGGTGAATTCAGAAACCTACTAAGCTTATTAACAGAGAAAACTATGTCAGGTCGAGTGTTGGTCACATATTGAAGTGCCCCAATCAGCTTCCTGAACACAGTAGGATCGTGCAAGGCTTCTCCTTCATCATCAGTAATTTGTTTTCCTGTAACCATTGGAGTAGGACAGCAGGTGGCCTCATGCATATTATACTTTTCTAGTAAATTTTGTATATACCGTTTTTGTAAAACAAAGAGTCCAGTGTCATCTTTGGTTATTTCTAAGCCAAGGAAATAGTGAAGAGAGCCTAAGTCCTTAAGGGAAAACATGTCATTTAGCTTAGAAGTGAACTGATGAAGCTCTGCTGGACTGCTACCAGTGACTAAGATGTCATCTACATATATCAAAATGATCAAGATGGAGGATTTTGTCTTGTGAAAGAATAGGGAAGTGTCGCCTCTGATGTTGGTGAAGCCCCAACCAGTTAAAGTCTCCTTGAGCCGTTGAAACCAAGCTCTAGGAGCTTGTTTAAGGCCATAGATGGCTTTGTGTAACTTGCACACATGATGAGGGAACTTAGGGTCTTCAAACCCTTTAGGTTGCCACATGTAAACCTCCTCTTGCAAAACCCCATTTAAAAATGCATTGTTGATGTCTAATTGGCGAACTTGCTAGTTTAAAGACACTGCAAGGGCAAGAACTAACCGGATTGTAGTCATGCGTGCAACAGGACTAAAGGTGTCTCCAAAGTTGATTCCCGGATCTTGCTGGAATCCCTTAGCAACAAGGCGAGCCTTGTATCTATCAATGTCACCAGTAGGTTTTAACTTGGTCTTGAAAACCCATTTACAATCAACAATACGTTGATTGCAATCATAGGGTACTAGCCTCCATGTTTTGTTTCTAGTAAGGGCATCAAACTCTTTTACCATGGCATCTTTCTAATGAGGTGCTTTCAAGGCTTCTATTACAAATTTTGGTTCAGCTCTAAGAGAGAGAACAGAGGCTGATTCATGACTTTTATCTTTAGAAAGCTGCACAGATAGACAATCAGACTTCAAATTTTTAAAAGAAGCTATTGAATTGTACACTATACCAGTATAGGGTGTTTTATGTTTCTGAACACCACTTTTGCTCCTTGTAACCATTTGATGAGTATTGGCAGGATGAACAGGATTTTCATTGGCTGTGTTATTACTTGCAGGAACATCAAGCACAACCTCTAGCTGGTCATCAGAGGTTATTGGAACGAAAAGGAATCTATTTTCATCGCAGTCAGTGGATTTTGAATGACTGCTACTGTTGCTGCTGTCATGACTTCTCTCTTCTGGTGAACTTACCAGATCACTATCAGTTTCACCTTGCTGGATTTGTTCCTGCATAGGAACATTAAAATTTGCAATAGGAAAGACAGGTATGTCGGTTAATGATTGTTCAGGTTGTCTAGTGTTAACAAATCCTTGCTTGTAAGGAAAATCATCTTCATTGAAGGTGACATGGCGTGAGATGTAGATTCTACCAGTAGATGACAAGCACTGATACCCTTTATGCAAGCTGCTGTACCCCAAGAATACACACTTGGTGGTATGAAAGCTCAGCTTATGTTTGTTATAAGGTCGAAGATTGGGGTAGCAGGCACAGCCAAAGGGCTTTAGAGATGCATAATCTGGTAACCTTGCAAATAGAACATGAAATGGAGAGTCATTTTGTAAGGCAGTGGATGGCAGTCGATTAATCAGGAAAACTCCAGTTTGAAAAGTCTCCTACCAATAGTAAAGGGGCATGGAAGCTTGAGCAAGCAAGGTCAAGCCTACTTCAATGATTTGTCGATGTCTTCTTTCAACTCTGCCGTTTTGGACAGAAGTGTATGGACAAGACTGTCTAAACAGGATCCCTTCATCTTTTAGAAATTGAGTAAAGTTTCTATATTCTCCTCCCCAGTCGCTTTGGAGAATTTTAATTTTTTTATCAAATTGTTTTTCAACTTGTTTCTTAAATTGAACAAAAGTGGTAAAGGCCTCATGCTTGTTTTTCAAGGGAAAGATCCAGCTGTATCTTGAATAATCATCAAGAAATTGGATATAGTATCTGAACCCTGAAGTAGACAGTACTGGTGAGGGCCCCCACAAATCTGTATGGACCAGTTCAAGTGGTGCAGAGGCACGTGAAGTAGATAACTTGAATGGTAAAGCATGATGTTTACCCAATTGACAAGATTCACAAAAAAATTTTTCATTATAATTCAAATGGACATTACATAATTGTAGAACTTGGCAGAGAATTCTATCAGAGGGATGGCCTAATTTCAAATGCCATTTTTCTTTTAAAGCCTTAGACTTAGACCCAAGTACAGACTTCACTGGTTTATTGCAGGATTTAGAGCTAGCAACTAAACTTGAGCTTCTGGCAACAGCAGCATGGTCACTGATTTTGGAATTTTTGAATTCATATAGCCCGTTTGTCATCAGTCCTTTGAGAAGTATTTCCCCCGAGATTTTGTCCTTAATGCAACAACATGAAGAATCAAATTCTATTAGAACATCATTATCATTAGTCAGCTGGGAGACACTTAGCAGATTTTTCGTAACTTTAGGTGCATGTAAAACATTTGTTAATCTGAGTTTCTGATTAAAACAGGGCAAAGATGAAGTTCCAGTTTCACAGACTTTCAACTTCTCACCATTTCCAACGAAGATGTCAGTCTTACCATAGTTGTTTGTAACTTGCTCAAGATTGGTAGAGTCATGAGTAATATGATTGCTTGCACCACTGTCCATGTACCAACTTGGATCATTGACAGTATTGGCATTAGCAAAGTAAGCCGAATTTCCATCAGAACTGTTGGACGTGTTGAACACAGAGTTAGCTGCATGTGGAACAGACCCCATATAACTTTGATCATACCTGAAGTAGCAATGAGCTGCTGTATGGCCCGTTTTTCCACAGACTTGACACACAGGTCTATTGTTATTGGACCTCCCTCTGCCTCGTCCTCTGTTTTGTCTTCCACCTCAGTGATTCTGGTTTTGTTGGTTTTGAGTTCTCTAAGGTGATTGAGACTGAAAATAGTCATTGTTCTGGTAGTTACCATTTTTGGTCTTTGTGACAACATTTGCTTGAGCTTGAAATGAGGACGTCAGACTATTAAGTTGCTCCAGCTTATTGTCAAAAGTTAGTAATGCTGACTGTAGTTCAACCCAGGTGACTTCCTCTTTATCAGATAACGACACCACTATGGGATTGTACTCAGCATCTAACCCTGCAAGCGTTTGAGTAACAAGATCGTTAGTGGATATAGGAGAACCAGCAAGTAGTAGATTATCTGCAATAGCCTTCATTTTGGCCAGATATTCAGCCATTTTAAGGCCCACTTTTCTGGTCCGATGTAATTCTTCTTTAAGGAGAGTGACTCTGGCACGAGTCTGAACACCAGCAAGACTTTTAATAGCAGACCACAGTTCTTGCGATGTTTTACATCCTATGACTTGGGATGCTATTTCAGTAGTCAGGGTATTATAGATCCAACCCAGTAAGAGTTGGTCTGTAGCTGACCAATCTTCAAATGCAGGATTAATTTTAGTCGTGGATCCTTCGGTAATAAATTGTTGCGGGCACGGTTTGGTTCCTGTAATGAATCCTTCAAGTCTATGCCCTTTAATAATGGGTAAAATACTGGATTCCCACAGAAGGAAGTTTGTTCTATCCAGCTTGATAGAACACAGCTGCGAAAGAGATGAAGATAAAGGTTTGTTTGGGAACGAATTCAGGTTTTCATTTTGCTGAGAATTACTGGAGTCAGTGGAGGTCGAAGAGCTCATGATGATGAAGGAAGGAGATTAAGGCTTTGATACCAAGATAGAAAGTGGACAAAAAGGAATTCAGAGAAATGAAGCACAATTACTGTAGCTTCAGAATTGAATATATAAAGCCACTTTACAAGAAAGAATTGATAACAGCTATACAATGATGACAGCTATACAAAAAACAAATTCCTAAATTTACGCTGATGAGGACACCTAATGTAACAAACAAGTGCTGAGTCATTACAATGAAAAATATACTGTGTGTGCATGCTCATTATAAGCCTATAGTCTTAACTATTCCTATATGAGGAGACTCTGATAAGGGATTGGGGTCCTACTTGTTCGCAAAGCTATCGAACTCAATGGCTTTTAGTTTATTCTTGGACCTGTCGAAAGCAATTTTGGGGTGGAAGAGTCCTAGGTATCCACCACTTGCTTCGTCTGTGTCTGGATCTGGGACATCTGTGTCTGGTGACACAATGAAGAAGGCCATGCCATCACCGTGAAACTGTGAGCCTTTTGGGTTGACTACAAAAGAGAAGCAAGTGGTGAAGGTGCCGACTTTGCCTTTTTTTTCTGGTATAGATGCGAACTGGCATGCCATACGTTGCTGGCCCAACACTGTTTTGGAGGGGTTGACACCTTTGGTCGGTTTTTGTCAGTTGTAGAACCCCATTTGATGATAAAAAGGCATCGCCTTAAAAGGCTAGGCCATTAACTTTGGAGTTAAAATTGGGGAAGTTGACAGAAAATCAATGTTTCTGATTTGGCATTGGTAATTAGAAAGAGGAAAAAGATGATGAGGAACATTGAGAAAACAGAGAAGGAGTAAGTTTGAGTTGCCATGAAGTTCAAGTTAGGAATTAATGGCTCTGTAGCTTGCAAAATTTATGAATAGGGAAAGCAGCTTTATATAGGCTTGGTGAAGGACAGAGCTAAACAATGGATTAGCATTAGTATACTTGGCTACGCATGCAATCAAATATTGGTGGAAACATCAAGATTTTCACTATGAAAAATGACCAACGTTTTATGTTTGTCCGAAACACCTTCATCAAGAGGTTCCTGGTCATCAATTTTAAAAAAATTCGGGTTTGTCTCATAAATCTGTCATTCTTTAGAAAATAACAACAACGAATATGTTTACTATTAATCTATCAGCTGGCACAGCTAATTAACATTGAATTCTGTTCCTTTAATTGTACAATATATATCATCCAACACTACCTCTCCAATGTATAGATATAATCAAGATCATGCACAATAGCCAACTAAAAACGATCTAGCCAACCTATACTCGCGCGGATCACTGTATGGGAAATTTGGGTGGAATTAAGACGTGGATTCTAAGCTGCAATAGTCATGTTTTGATCAAGACCTTGCATATTGTCTTTATAGTTTGTTGTTTATTGATTGTATTGTATTTTTTTTTTTTTTTGGTTTTATATTAATTTGAAAACAGCATAGAAGATTGATATATAATTAAGTCCAACTAGGCAGCTAGTAACTTACATTGTTATAGTGTGCATGTATGGCAGAATATAGGTGAAATATACGAGGAAATTTTAGTATGAAAACAAATAGACTATATAAAGCCAAACAATCCTTTGGACTTCACTGTTTGTCTCAAACATTAGTCATTCTTCAGAAAACAAACAAGCTGATGCAGATTTTTACCGGCCAGTTAATAGAGTAATGTCAAATCACGTTCCTGTTTTATTTGCACTCTTCATCAATTGATGACTACAGTTATTATGAAACTGAAAGAAAATCATAACTAATGGCACAAGTAACAAAATTGTGGTAAGATTTATACTTTAAATAATAAAAAAAAGGCATCTGAACATAGTTCTTTTGTGATTGAATTCAAATAATGAAATTTTGATTTTTGTAGCTTTGCTAACACCAAATTAAACCGCCCCTTTTACTGTGTGTGTGCAAATGAGGTAGTATTGTATCCTTTATATATGCTTAATGAACAGTCAAGAGCTTGATTGACTATATTAAATCATTGAATAAATTATTTTTGCATTTTGCGAGAGATGACTTCATTATACCACTCTTCTTCTTTTGAAAAATTACTTTCTCCCCTTAACTCAGTCTCCTCAACAATAGAATCAATTGTTTTTACTGTAACTGTATCTTATAAGAAATGTATTTCTTAACATTATTTTCTTTCAATGTTATATTTTTTGTTAAAATAAAAAGCTTAATATATTTTAATTTCTTAAAATTTTTAATTGTGCTTTCTTTTATTAAATATATATGTCTAATAAACATTTATTATTGCAATTAAAGATTATCTTTCAATATTTGTGTGTGGGATTGGGTTCATGACTTTGTGATGCCTAAATTGAAATAGGGAGTGTCCTCTGATATTACTTTCTTGTGTACTTTTTGGTGGTACTAGAGGTATAGGAATAATGCTATTGTAAGGGGGTTAACATGAACGCTTTTAATCTTTACAAGTTTATTGTGCAACTAAAAGAAACTTATGTCAAAGTTTCATCAATTTGTCTGATATGGTCATCCATAAGGAGAAACTCGTCTAGTGGATCAAACTAGAGAATGGTGCTTTGAAGATTAACACTGATGGGATCTCATTTGGTAATATGAGTAGAGTTGGCCTGGAATTGGTGGTTTAGTCCGAGACGACAATGACAATTGGATTACATGCTTTTTGAGTTCTTTGGTATCACTTTCAATATGCAGGAAAAGCTTAATTACTACCATCTACTAGGGTTTAAGATTGCAATTGGCTTTGGCAATATCAGGGTTGGAACCAAACTCACTTGAAGGAGTGAATCTGGCTAATCAAGCAAGGGGATGTTTCCACCCATGAGTTTAGGGTTATCATTAAAGAATTGAAGCACATTCTTACTATTAAGTCCCTACTCAGCATTAGTTACATTTTACGTTAAGTTAATCATTATGTTAATATCCTGGTCAAGATGGGTGCCAAATAACCAAACATCTTTGTTTGTGGGAACACCTCCATAACACCAGGAACTAGCTTCTCTCCTGTGAGGAAGAGTCTTTAGAGCACCACAATTTTTGGATGGTTGTGATACTCTAAGGACCCTTCTTGGCTAAGAAGACAAGTTGGGTCCATAACACGTTATCTTTATATTTACACAATGATGTCAGATCTACAGTGTTTCGTAGGCTTTAATTTCCTATGTCTCCTCTTTCTAACCAAAACATTTATATTTCAATTGGTTAAATTTTAAAAAAATTGTGACTATTTTTTATTTTTATTAATTATGTTTATAATATAATTTAAAATGTTTCAAATTTTAGAAGTGGTTATATTATAATTTTCTAGATTTTGAAAATTAAGAAGAAGAAGAATCAATTTGAATTACAAGTGAGTAATGAAACGTCTTATAGTTAATCTATAAAATATTATTTGTCTCAAATTTGTTAATTTGTTTGTTAAAATAATGTTTTGGAAACATTTGAAATTTAAAAATTTGATAAATTTTGTAAATTTTTCAAGAGCAAATTGAAATAATTGTAATTTTAAAAAGTAAATTGAAGCATTTATTTTTTTGATGGAAGAAGTATTTGATTTTTTTTTCCATTCACAAGAGTTGAGACTTTAACCCTCAACTAATTGTTTAAAGGGAGATCCTTTTCCACTCACGCTAACTTGAATTAGTGAAGTATTTGATATTTCAAGTATATATTAAAGTAGCACAATTATAATTTTTTAAAAATCAAATTAATTTTGAATTTAAACCCACAACAGAGCCCAACTAGATTTTTTTTTTCCCTGCAAAGCTATATATCCAACTTAATATTCGCAATTAACTGTCCAAAAAAAAAAACACAGTTGGATGTTAGAGGGTGGAAAGCAGTTTGGACGGTGAAGAGCCTTAGGAATGAATCCACCACTTCACTTGTCTTTATTAATTACTTATAATTAAGTAATTCTGCTCCAAATATTACTCGGAGCTGAATGTAAATATATACTTTTTGAGAAAAAAAAAAGAAAGAAAGTTTAACTTCATTTCCTTATATATATGTTATTAAATTTTTTAATCAAAATATGATAAGTGTATAGTTTTTCAATCAAAACACGACGAATGTATGGTCTTTAAAAAATAACTTATATTTTTTACAACTTATAATTATATAATTATATGATTAACTTTTAAAATTTTTATATACATGTTATATTTTTATCAAAAAATTTAATAGAGAAATATAAAATAATTTATATAAATTTTTTCCATTCTTTTTTTAGATGAAGAGTTGAATTAGTTGAAATTGAATTCATCACCTTGGAAAAGCACTAATTTTATTATCCAACCGTGCTTAATACCTATACATATTATTTATAGATAAGTCTAATTTCAGTGTACTGTTCATTTATTAGTCCGTCTTGACTTTTGAGCAAATCTATTTTGCATTCTTGTTTGATTGAACTGATTTTCAATTAGAGTCAACTGACGGCTATGAAATTTTGAATTCATCACTTATTGCCAATTACTCAGCCATAAATCGCTGAAAAAGCTTCAATATTTATTTGATATGAACAACATTAAAGGCGCGAGCCTGCACTTTGATTCATCACTTCTTTGTTCTTTCCACTTTCCAGTCCTGCTCTGTTCTCTAGGGCTGAATTTGAAACGAAACGGAAATACGAGAACATTCAACATACACAGACAGGGAGATTATTGTTGAATACATGAACATGATTGGCGATCTAGAAGTTTGAGGTAAAAGACCAAGAAAGAATGTCGTGTGTTTCAACCAAAGCACCAGTGGCTGCAGAGAAACCAATCACAACTCTTTCCGGCAAAACCGTCGGTAAATCAACTATATGTGCCAAAAAGGCAGCCCCATTCAGAGGAACACCACTCTTAGGATAACTGACGAAGACGATCAATTTCTGGGTCACAAAGTCATAGCCTATGCTTGCAGATGCTATTGCCCCTTCGGGTTGAGCCTCACTTGGCCATTCCACAGTCGCCGCCGACTTGAGACTTCCCACGTCGATTCCTATATGAGGAGACTGAGTCAAGGGATTAGGGTCCCACTGGTTCGCGAAGCTATCAAACTCAACAGCCACCAATTTGTTCTTGGACGCGTGGAAAGCAGTTTTGGGGTTGAAGAGTCCTAGGTATCCTCCACTTGATTCGCGTGTGGGGACATCTTCGTCTGGTGACGCAATGAAGAAGGTCATCCCATCACCATGAGGCTGATGGCCTTTTGGGTTGACTACAAAGGAGAATTGGGTGTTGAAGTTGCCAACTCTGCCTTTTGTTTTGTTGTAGATACGAACTGGCACGCCATACCATGCTAGCCCAACACTGTTTTGGAGGGGTTGACCACTTTGGTCGGTTTTTGTCAGTTTTAGGACTCCCTTTGATGATACAGTGACGTCGCCTGAGAAGCCTAGGCGTTGGCGATTAATAACGCTAGACTTGAAGTTGGGGAAGTTGAAAGAAAATGTTTCTGATTTGGCATTGGTAATTAGAAAGAGGAAAAAGATGACGAGGAACTTCGAGTAAGTTTGAGTTGCCATTAAGTTCGAGCTGGGAATTAATGACTCTGTAGCTTGTAAAATCCACAAATAGGGAAAGCTGCTTTATATAGGCTTGGTGAAGGACACAGACACAGCCAAACTGTGGATTAGCATTAGTATACTTGGCTACCCATGCAATCAAATATTGGTGAAAACATCAAGATTTTCACTATGAAAAAGGACCAACGTTTTATGTTTGTCCGAAACACCTTGATCAAGAAGTTCTTGGTCATCAACTTTGAACGGTTTGTCTCGTAAATATATGTAAAGAATAACACAACGAATATATTTACTATCAATCTTTCAAGCACAGCTAATTAATGTTGAATCTTGTTCCTTTAATTGTACAATATATATCATCCAACACTTCCTCTCATACGTTTAGATATTTTGAAGAAACAAAATCAGATGATTCAAAATTAAATTAGCTAAAACATCAAAAGGTTGACATTTAATTTTAGCTAAAATCCAGATCATGCGTAATATTCAACTCAAAACGATCTAGCCAACCCATACTTAGATAATTTTATGGGAAATTTGGGGAGGTAAATTTGGATTCAAAGTTGCGATAGTCATGTTTTTATAAATAAAAAAAATTGCGTATTGTATTTCTAGTTTGTTGTTCACTGGTTGTATTTTATTCTTTTTTTTCTTTTTGGTTTTGGTTTTATATTGAAGGACAAAAACTTGAAAACAAGATAGAAGAATGACAATTAAATCCAACTAGGCAGCTATAGTAACTTACGTACATTGTTATAGTGTTCATGTGTGGCAGAATATAGGTGAAAAATACAAGGAAATTTTAGTGTGAAATTTTGGACTTCGCTGTTTGTCTCAAACATAAGTCATTCTTCAGAAACAACAAACAGCAAGATGTTTCCAGAGAATCAGATACAGGCCACTTACTAGCTAGAGTAACGCTAAATCATGTTGCTGCTTTATCACTAGATTGATTTCATAGTGCATACCAAAATTATTTACTCAAATATTACATCTCAAAACTTTTCTGAATATATATAGTAAATACACTACAATTTAACAATTTTTAATATGTTTTGTTTTCAATGTGACAGACGGTGTCCCATTTTATATAGCAACCGGATTTGCTATTCAAATGCTGCTCATCTAGATTTGGCCGTTGAATTGTTTTGATCCAATAGCCAGTATGTGTCTACGATTTTTTCATTGTGACCGTCAAATTATTTTGATCCAAAGGTTACGATCGTTTATTTTTTCAAAAACACTCAAGTGAATCAAATCACGCCATGTGTCCTAAATACTTGCCCAATCCACACAAACCCAACCCAGTCATCGCCTTTCTTCTTCTTCCCTTCACACTAGACAGCACACAACCGGCAAAATTAGAAAACAGAGGACGATGCCAGAGATGAATTTGAGGTTAGGTTTTAAATTCTTAACTACAATATTTTGCCTATGTTTGAAGCCACTCATCCCTGCTGATATCTTGTGATATTATGCTCATAAAATTACTAAGTAAATTTTCCTTTGCAAAAATAGCAGCTGATATACCATTATGCCCATCAAAGATCTGTCAAACAAGAATTCATAGTAAATATCATCAATAAATGTTGGAAGAAATTGAACACCCACTTGGTCACCGAGTGAAGAGAGAAATGGTACATTGCTGCTCAAATTAAGAAAAATATACAAGTAAACCAAGAGGATCAACTAATACTGCAAAGACAGAAAATTGTGTTGATGAATCCCCAGGAATCCTCTAGTAGTCTGTCTTGACAAGAAAGTAATCCTTTCCTCTCTTTGCCAAGCTAGCCTGTCCATACTTCACAAAAGGTTTTTCAACTTTTTCATTTCGAAGCTCACGACCAATGACAGTTGCCAATGGAACAAGTGGTGGCTTCATCTTGTATAATTCACTCTTACTCATCCTGGTCTAAGAAAATAAGCCAAAAACCTTATTTCCATGAAACAAAATCATCCAGAATTTTTTTTGTATATGAGAATTTTAATAGGGGGAAAAGTGAAACATACATCAGTTAAAATCACAACCATCCTGATCCGCCCCACAACCCAGATCCCGATCCTTTTGCCGAAGATTTTGAGTTCCAGCTTGAAGATCCTGTGAAGATTGCAATGCGAAGAGAATGAAAAAGGAGAAGAGAGAATTCTTAGAATGGCTAGGGTTGCAATTGCATAATATTACAAGAGAAAATGATAAATATATACAAATAAAATTAAAAGACTAAACTACCCTTAAGTGTAATAAATATTATTTACTAACATCCCCCCTCAAACTCACGATGCATCAATAGGAATCATCGAGAGTTTGCTAGTCAAGAAATGAAAACGTTGAGTGGAATGCGCTTTTGTGAACAAGTCAGCAATTTGCATGGAGGATGAGACATAGGGTAAAGTGATGGTGCCATGTCCAAAGTGATGTCGAGTAAAATGGCAATCAATCTCAATATGCTTGGTGCGTTCATGGAAAACTGAGTTGCGGGCAATTTGTATAGCACTCATGTTATCACAGTACATAGGGGTTGGGCCAGAGAAAGAGACACCCATATCGGCAAGTAACCAGCGTAACCAAACTATTTCTATAGTGGTGGATGCCATGGCACGATATTCAGCTTCTGTAGAAGATTGAGAGACAATGTCTTGCTTTTTACTTTTCCAAGAAATGAATTGAGTGCCTCTAAGATAACGAATAATGCGAAGAACAGCTGCCCAATTAACTAAAGTAGGAGAAGTGACAAATTGACTAACAACATGCACTGCATAAGCAATATCAGGTCTAGTGATAGTAAGATATACCAGATTGCCAACAAGTGTACGATACAGAGTAGGATCTGGTAAGGGAACGCCATCAGAAGAGGTATACCAAGCATTATGCTTTATAGGAGTATCTATTTTTCGAGTATCAGATAGATGAGCTTGTTCAAGGATGAGAGCGATGTACTTAGATTGGGAAAGTAGATAACCTCTAAGAGAGTAAGCCATTTCAATCCCCAAAAAATATTGAAGGGTGCCCAAATCTTTCATCTCAAACTGTTGAGCTAATTGTAATTTTAACTCTGCAATCCCATCAATATCATCCCCAGTAATAATCATGTCATCAACTTAAAAAGAGATTATGATACGACCATGGGAAGTACTTTTGAGAAACAAAGCGGAGTCATGTGAACTAGAATGAAAACCAAGAGATGTAATCACAATAGAAAACTTTTCAAACCAAGCTCGAGGAGCTTGTTTGAGGTCGTATAGAGCTTTCTTTAGTTTACAAACTTCACTAGGATTATGAAAGACACGTGGTGGAGGCACCATGTAAACTTCTTCTTGAAGATCACCAGTTAAGAAGGCATTTTTAACATCCATTTGAGAGATATGCCACTGATGAATAGATGCAACTGCAATAAGAGTACGGATGGTAGTCATTTTAGCAACAGGAGCAAATGTTTCTTCATAATCCATACCATATTGTTGGGAAAAACTCTTAGCAACTAAACGAGCTTTGTATCGTTCAATTGACCCATCAGACTTAGTTTTGATCTTATATACCCAACGAGAACCAATTGCACGTTTTCCCGGTGGAAGAGGAACAATGTCCCAAGTATCTGTCTTCTGCAAAGTAGAAAGTTCCTCTACCATAGCTTGCTGCCAAAGAGGGTCAAGAACAGCCTCTTGATAGGAAGAGGGCTCAGATAAATTGTGAATAGAGGTCAAAAAAAGAAGCAAAAGAAGTAGAGTAAGTGGAATAAACAAAATCTGGTAATTTAGTGGACTTACGATCACATTGAGGGTAACGAGAAGGAGGATCCACAGTCACAGAGGGTTCTTGAAAAGCAGTAAGGAGAGGGGAAGTATCAACAAGAGGAACATCAAGATCAGCAAAACTACCAGTGTCAACCCTGCAAAACCCAATATCATAATTATTTAGATGATCCGTTACATGAGGAGGTATGGTATCTGTATCTTTGTGAAAAGGATCAATACAGGTGAGATCGGACTTTGTAAGACTCTGCGAATCAGAAGGAATGAAATAAAATGGTATACGTTCAAGAAACACAACATGATGTGAGACATAAAGTTTTTGAGTGACAGGATCATAACAACGATTTCCTTTCTGACCATCACCATATCCTAGAAAAACACAGATTGCTGAACGAGAAGACAATTTATTACGCTGTACCCTAGGAAGAAGAACAAAACAAGTAGAACCAAAAACTCTTAAAGTTGAATAGTCAGGAGCATCGCCATATAGTTTTTCAAAGGGAGAAAAACTTGAAATAACAGATGATGGAATTCTGTTAAAGACATGGACAGCAGTAAGAATAGCTTCCCCCCCCCCCCAAAAACTCACTTGGAACTGAGGCAGACAAAAGAAGGGAACGAGCAGTTTCAACAATGTGACGATGTTTTCTTTCAGCAACGCCATTTTGCTGAGGAGTGTCAGTACAAGAAGTTTGATGAAAAGTTCCATCAAAGGCAAGTAATTCAGAAAATTTACTAGATGTATATTCACCCCCCAGATCACATCGAAAACACTTAATAACTGCATTATGTTGAGTTTTAACAAAAGCACGAAACATAAGATAAACAATAAAAAATTTAGAACGATTTTTCATAAGATAAACCCAACAATAACGAGTATAGTCATCAATGAAAGAAACATAATATCTAGATCCACCTTTTGTAGGAAGAGGTGATGGACCCCAAACATCATAATGAACCAAGTCAAAAGGTGCAACAGAAACAGAAACACTTTTGGAAAAAGGTAAAGTAGAAAATTTAGCAAGTTTACAGCCACAACAATTAGAAATGTCATGAGTTTGTAACTCTTCTAAAGCTCCGGTAGAAGCTAAGTATTTTAAGTGGGAAGAAGATACATGTCTGAGACGAGAATTCCATAGGTAAAAATTAGAAGATGAAGAACCTAAACTAAATGATGACAGGTCAACACTGGAAGCTGCAATATCTGAAACTTTGAGCTCATCCAGAATATGAAGTCCCCCTTGCCTACGACCGGTCCCAATGAGCCTCCTGGATTGCGGATCCTATACATAACAAGAAGTGGAGGAAAAGAAAACTGAGAAGCCAGAATCACACAACTGACTAACAGAAACAAGGTTCAACGTAAGGTTAGGAATGTAGTAAACATTTGAAAGAGATAAAGAGGATGTGCAAATAGACCCAGTGCCCGCTAAAGGCATAGGAGTGCCATCAGCAGTCATAACATATATAGATGATGTGGGATGTAAAGATGCAAAGGATTGAAGATCAGATGACATATGATGAGAGGCTCCAGAGTCAAGAATCTATATGGATGAAGATATACCTGATGAGCTAGAGGAAGGCAAACCTATATTTGAGGAGGCAGACATAGCTTATGGTTGAGTGGCAAGAAACTGCTGAAATTGCTCAGCAAGGGTAGCTATTGTAGGGCCAGAAGAATGTGTATATTCGATACCAAGAGAATCTGTTGGAGGAACAACTACTGCAACATTTGAAGTTGAAGGTTTGAAGCCTCGTTGTTGCAAATGATTAGGTTGTTGTGTATAGTGCAATTTGTTCAATAATTTCGGGCATTGAGTGTAATATCCTAAGAATTTTTAAGAATATTTAAAATCTATTTAAAGTTTATTGAAAAATTTAATTACATGAAAAATGTTCTTTTTGAATTAGTGAAGGAAATTTGGGAATAGAAATTTCAAAATTTTAATTTGGGAAATTTTTACGAATTCTCAAGGACTAATGTGAAAAGAAAAGAAAGTATATAGGACTTTTGGGAAATGACCAAATAGGAACCTGAGAGGAAGAATAAAGCTTATGAGAATGAATTATGAGTCCGGTACCGAAAAGACGATGGATTCGATATTTAGGAAATTTTTGTACATTCTCAAGGACCTAAGTGAACAAATCTCATAAGTTAAGGTGGCTATGAGTGATTTTATCGAAAAAGAAATTGGTGGGGCCCACACGTATAATTATTAGTTTCTCTTCTCCTTCTTCCTCCCGAGGCTTCATTTTCTTCTTCGTTTCCATCTTCTTCTCCAATCCTTTCTTTAAGTTCTTCCGGTGATCTGATATTTTCTAACCATACTTCCGATTCTTACGAGTTCTAGAGGCAAAGAGGTAAGTTTTATCTGCTCTATTTCTCCATTTTCAGATCTATGGAAGAAAATTAAGATTTTGAGTTTTAATGGATGAATTTAAGTGTGGATGTTAATGTAAAACATTCTTAGGTGGTTTATGATGTTATTAGAACAAGAAATTTTGTAGAATTTGGATATTTGAAAAAGTTAGTGTTCTTGATGAAAATTTGAGATTTGAGCTTGGATTGTTGGTAAAAATTAGGGGTTTTTGTGTTAAAATACTCATTAGACATTAAGGATGAAAACCCATGGAAGAAATCAAAATAAATGTTGTTTTAGATATGATTTTAGGATTTTTGGATGAAGAACACGAAGAACATCCGAAAATTTTTCCCAAAAAATACTGTTCATCGGGAAAATTTTTCCAGATTTTCTCGGCTACTATAGCGTTGACTCGGTCAACGTTACTGTAGCATTGACTCAGTCAACGTTATTGTAGCTGCGTTGACCGTTACTGTAGCATCAGTTTTTTTTTAAATATAGTTGAAAAGCTCTTTGAGTCTAGTTTTCAATGGTATAAGTTTCATCTGGATATTCATTACCAGTTAGGAGTTATGATTTGAGAAGTAAGTGAAGGTCGGGAATAATGGTAGGAAATTTCTCTATTTCATAACACTGATGGTTTTTGTCTTGTTACAATAGGAATGGTCAAAGCGCAAGGTGGGAGTGCCGAGAGCATGAAATCCAGGTGAGTGGGATTTATACTTCCTATGACTAAATCTTTTCTTTAAAGTTCTTGGCATCATAGTGAGAGCATGAAGTGTATCTTAGTATGAAGGCGGTGATGGTTAACTTATATATTGATATTCATTATGAATTAAGATTTTCTTGCATAAGTTACATTCATGCGCACTTTCTAGAATTAAAGAATTGTGTTCTCGAATAGATTGATATGGATATATCTATACATAAACACCATTATATGAATGTTGTGTGAAGAAGACACGAATACCATTGTGAGGACTTGTAAATACAAATGAGCTTCTATGTTTAAGATGTGATTTAAAAGATAAATTTTGTGAACAGTGAATGATTGTATACACGTTGATGAAATTGTGATTAAGTATGGAAAGTAGTATGAGTTATGTTGTGATGAAACTTTTAAATGATTATGAATTATTTATGATTGTGATTGTGTATGTAATCGGAATGAATGGAAAGGCACGGTAGTGCACCCCATGGAGAAATCTACATGAAGCTATAAGGGTGGAGAATATACATGGAGCGATAAGGGTGGATGCGGCGGGGGCCGCGGGCAACGATCCAGAGGTATCCTGGATGATCCGATCGGTACGGGAAATGTGTGAAATTGATTTCACTGTTTGCTGTTGTGAATTATGTTAAAATGTATTTGATTTACTTGGATATTGTTGTGAAGTATTATGAATTATATTATATTATATTATGATCGATTACGTATGATTGCTGCATGTTATCATTATGATGCATAATATTTTTTTTGTCATAGTGTTGTGTTGTCTGCTCACTGGGCACATGGTTTGCTCATACCTCTCTTATTAACATTTTTTTCAGAGTTGACAGCTGAAGGTAAATATCTGTACAAGGAATTATGGATCCTTAGCCCATGATTACCTTTTCATTTGTTCAAGATAAAGGTATAATAGTTAAGTCTTATTCTAAGTTGTATAAATCTAGAAATCTCTGTAATCGGGTAGGTTCATTCAGTGATATAATGTGAATGACTGTAGTGTGTATAGAGAACTCGGTTTGGTTGCATGAAAAAGAATGGTATGATGCTTAAGAAAAAGATAGGCTTACGGAGGTGAAATGAAATTCACTTTTCGTGCCGGTCACGTGTTCAGATTTTGGGACGTGACATTGAGCTTTCCAATGGCCCTCTGCTTACAAAAACTACATTCGTCATAACCAACCTTTCCATGAGATTTGTTTTTGATAGGAGGAACTGCAAATACAGATAGGTGAGCAATAGGAAGAATTCCTTTCTCTATAGTCCCTTTGTCAGATTGAGATTTAAGACGAATCTCTTCAACTAACAACTCATTAACCACTGAATCAACTGTTGGAAGAGGATTACGGTGCAATATTGTTCCACGAAGCCCTTTAAAATCATCCCGAAGAGCCATCAAAAATTGAACCAGACGTTGTTCTTCTCTACGAGCAATGTATGGTGCAAAGGCTCGTAATTCAACAGATTCAGTACTAGTTGATCCCAAAGATTAGTCATAGCATAATAAAATTCTTGTATGCTCATGTTGTTATGTTTAAGAGCACGAATATCAATCTCTAATTGATATTGCTTTGCAAAATTTGACTGCATATACAACCTTTCCAAATAATCTCAGACCTCTTTAGCTGTTTCATATTTGGCTAGTTGTACTCCTATTGATTGCAAAACAGAGTTATTGATCCAAGTAATTATTTTCGAATTGTTTGCATCCCAAATTTCCATCTGTTCAATATATTTTACGTCATTTTCATCTTTCGACTTAACAAAGGTTCCGGAAACATAACCCCACATTCTCTTACCTTTTAAAAAAATTTTCAACACATAACTCCAATATGAATAATTCTATCTGTTCAATTCACACTAATAGATTGAAGAGAATCATCTCTTTCACCAGTCATTGCTACTGTTATTAGATCGAGAATTTAATTATCTGGCAAAATGTACACTGAATGAATAGTAAACGTACCAGAATAGTGTACAAATTCTGACAAACAGTAAATTCAGCAAATTTCAGACTGTTATAGTAACGTTGACTGTTGACCGTTTGCTATAATACTCGTGTCGCTACAATACGCACTGCTACAGTAACCCCAATTTGCAAAATCGGAGAAGATGATGAACAGTAACTCCGGTAACCAGAACAATCAAAAACAATCTCTGACTTCCCAGAAATGCAAAAAATAGTTTCTTTCTAACCAAAACCAAGTAAATCGGGCTAGATTTGAGAAATTTTCTCGCAGCTACAGTAACTAAAAAATCTACAAACCAAATTTTTGCGAACAAGAACCCGATCTGAAATCTGTGAACTCGATGTAAAATCAATCTGAACTGCAAATAGGTTGCCGACAAAAAATAAAAAATAAAAACAACGCACCAAATCTGATTGCTCCAACCCGGATCTGTAATTTGTTGAAAGATCTGCGAAAGCTATGGATAGATCAAGAATTGTGCTCTGATACCATGTGAAGATTGCAATGCGAAGAGAATGGAAAAGAAGAAGAGAGAATTCTTAGAATGGCTAGGGTTGCAACTGCATAATATTACAAGAGAAAAAAATGGTAAATATATACAAATAAGATTAAAAAACTAAACTACCCTTAAGTGTAATAAATATTATTTACTAACAGATCCAATCACCATGCTTCCCGCCGATAAGGGCTTCCCTAATGGCAAGCTTGTCTCCCTTCAGCTCACTTCAGTTCGACCCTTTGTCTTCTTTGATAGGCAAGTTGGCTTCGTCGCAAACGCTGAATGTCGACCGAAGAATAGATGTTTTCGGGACTGACCCTTACTTGTTCTTATCATCCTCTGTTTTTCGTCGCCAGCCGTGTGCTGGGAAGAAGAAGAGAGACAATGATCGGGTCGGGTACTCAAATGGCATGTGGATCAAACACGTGGCACAATCTGATCCATCTGAACATTTTTGAAAAAATATGCAATTATAACTATTGAATCAAAACGATTCATATATATATATATATATATATTTCTTAATAAATATATCATATTATAAAAATAATAATTTTATTACTATTATATATTAAAAATAAAAATATGTATTATTTTAAAAATATCTGTATAAAAATATATATATTTATATTATATTTAATGTCTTAAAAATATTTTAAAATACACAAAATTTCCTAATTTAGAGGCTTGTGTACTTAACACATCAATATTCAAACTTAACAAAGAAGTTCACTGGCCTTAAAAAATGTCCAAATTTCCACTCCCTTAATTTGACCACTCTTCAATGCATGCATAAGTATGTTTTGTATACATATGCAAAGAAAAAAAAATCTAATTGACTGACGACTAAGATGAACTATACGTGTCCTTTTTAAAAAAAAGAGATATTTAAAAATAATTAAAAATTAATCATTTTTTTGGTTATTCTGAGAGATTTATTTATTTTGCTATTATGACAGATTTGAGAATTTCAATTAGGTTTTAGATTATTTTTTTATTATTTTGATAACTTTATTTTTGTTAATCTAAAGTATTTTTTAAAAAAAAATTACGTGTGACTCATCTTAATAAGCAGCCTATTGGACCTTTTTTTCATATAGGCAAATTAAATATATTTACATATGTGTTGACTAATGGTAAAACTAAGGGCCTGTTTGGTTTGGGCATTTTCTGTTTTCATTTTCACTGAAAACAGAAAATGAACTTGAAAATGCGTTTGGTTGAGTTAACTAAAAACGTTTTCTTGAAAACATTTCTTAAAATAAGCCTAAATCTGAAAACACAAAAAAGATGTTTTTAGTGTTTCAGGAAATGAAGATTGAAAATGAAAACATGAAATGTTTTCACAAATCAAACAGACCCGAATTCACTAAAGAAAGGTAATAAAGAAGTTCTTTATTGAGTTGAAATTTAAGAGAGATAAAGTGTACACCTCTTAAGTTTACAGAGGTTTTATGCATTTAATCTTTAAAATAGTGTCATATATATATATATATATATATATATATATATATATATATATATATATATATATATATATATAAAATAAAGTATCATGAGTTTCTTCTCCTCTTTCTCCAGCTCCTCCGTAAAAAATTCACATCCAATAGGAAAATAAGCTAATCTAATGTTATGAATTAAAGACAATATTTAATATCACGATTGACGATTGCTCACATTTTAAAAATTACATGTCGTACTTGGATTGAAGGCCTCGTCTCTTTAAATATGAAGGGCAAAGTGTTCTTCATTATCTGAACCGTCAAATGAGTTGTTTAGACGGTTAAAATTTTTTCAAATAATATTTATTTATTTTATAGTTATAAAAAATAAAAAATACATATTTTCTAAATATATTTTAAAAAATATATTTTTTGTAATTTTTAACTTTAAAAGATATTAATATTTTACAATTTATTAATAAATATTATTTAAAAAATTTTGAATCGTCGAAACAACTCATCTGACAATTCAAATAATAAAAAGCACTTGAAGAGCTAAGGTCCCAATTGTGTCATACTTAGCATTTAATATTGAAGGATCATAAAACACTCTAGTCATACCGAAGGAATTGCATACCAATGCAGCTTAGAGTCAGATCCGGATCTTCTGCTTGGATTTTTGCCCTCTCAGTTTTTAGCAACGATTTTTACCGTTGCTAAAAACTTTCAGCAACAGTTTTATTGTTGCTAAGCTGTTGCTAACGGTTTTTAGCAATGGTAAAAATTGTTGCTAAAAACCAAGCAGGCCTCTGCTGGTTTTCTTCCCAAACAGAGGATCCGCGTGCCTTAGAGTCATCCTCCTCAATATTTACTAATCCTTTTATATTTAATGCCAAGTATGGCACGTAATTCTTGAAATGTAAGGGTCGTCATATCAACAATAATGTTTTATGATCTAGATCATCTAACTAATTTTATATAATATAATATTTTATATTTTAATTAAATTCAAACTCTACAATATAACTATATTTGTTTATTTTTAATGTGTATATATATTATATATCATTAATATTTATATAGTTTTAACTTTCTTTTCTGGGTAAAGAGGAAAATTGATTAATCAAAAAACATACAATGAGTCCAAGCCTTTCACAAGGTGAGAAAAAGTAATAATAGAGTATAGCTTAAAAAGGGTGTGGGTTCTCTACCATGATTTTTTTTGCTTGGACTTTTAGCAACAAAAAAAATTATTGCTAAAAAAAGTATGGCACATGGTAGAGAACCCACACCCACTTAAAAGGGGCAGGACGAACATAATAGCAAACTACTAGAGTGCTTAGGCAATACATAAATCCCTCATGTAATATTAGTGAACCAAAGGAGAAGGCATAAAATAGTTTCTTGCTGGAGCTGCAGATTTCCTTGCTTCCTTAGCTAATTTGTCAGCACAACGATTCTGTTCTCTTCTAATTTTAATGATCTTGACATCTTCAAAGCTGGATGTAAGGAACCTGCAATTGCAAATTAATATAGATAGGGGATGTTGATTAGTAGGGGGTTATGCATAAGGTTGAAAAGTTCCCAACAATCAGTTTCTATTTCAAGTTTTTTGACTCAATGCTTTTTGTAGTTTCTAGCCTTATTTTTAGGGCCCAGATTTCAGCTAATAGAGAAGATCCCATACCAATGAATTTACTAAAGCCAAGATTCCATTCCCCTTTGTATGTCCTTATTAATCCTCCGGCTACTATGAGATTGTCCTTTGCTAATCCGTCAATGTTAAGCTTTGATCACTCCATATTTGGTTTGACCCAACCCAAGTTGGTAGATCGAGGAACAATGATTTGATTGCCTGCAATATTGCTTTGGCCACTAGAGAACCAAAATTCAGCTGATTTTGAAAGGATGGTTTTAGTAAGGGTTGAAATATTGATAGGAGAGCTTCGAAAGACAAAATTGTTTCTAGCAAGCCAAATGCTTCTTAAGGGGTCAATGAAGATAGAACCCTGAGGAATTCTATTTATGGTGTGGTTGGTGTTTTTGGAGTTTGTTTCAAGCCAATCATCATAATGTTGATTGAAGAAAGAGTTAGGGGGTTGAAGAGAGAGCCATATTGTCACGACCCAAATTCCGGGCACGTGACCGGCACGGTGACACAAATTCTATGTCATCGTAAGCCTAATTAACAACTCTATTTTTACCCATTTTAAGTTATTCATATGAAATATTTAGCGTACATAGAGAAAAATCAGAGTTTGAAAAAAAAAAAAAATATATATATATATATATATATATATATATATATATATATATATATATATATATATAATATAGATTAATATTTAGGAAATAGCATTTAAATATGAATAAATATTAATTAAGGTTAATATTAATTAAATTTAATTTAATTTATGAATGAATACTACTTAAAATAAATATATAAAAAAAATATCAATTCATACAATTTTAATGTTTTAAAAAATAAATTATGATATTTCATTCATTCTCAAAGTCATGTTAACATAAATAAACCCCGTAATTTTTAAATCTCGATTTCTACCATAATTCGTATCATAAATTCTCAAAATAAATCTTCAAATTTGAATCAAATTAAATACAATAAATAAAGTAGTTTATCTACCCGAGAACCCCTTAGATGTCCTAGTTGACTACAGAGCTTCCTAAACTCAACAAAAATAAAATACTGACAATATGGGACCCACCCAACAATGGGACAGTCCAACGGCAATTACTCCTCTAGCGGGAGATTCTCCTTCACTATCTCATCTGAAAAGGAAAAATCAACGAGTGTGAGATAATAATCTCCGTGAGCGAGTCAATCCCCGCTCTAATAAAATCCGCTATGCAAAAGCAATAAAGTAAAAAAGCATGGGTAAAAATTATAAAATCATAAGGAAAAATACACATCAAAGAATTGCAAATCAATCAGACAATTCAGACCAACGGAACTAGTACTCGTCAATGGCAAAATATCAGGAAGCGCCCGTAGGCTCGCTCAACCAATCTCATCATATCCGGGAGCGCTCGTAGGCTCGCTCAACCAATCTCATCATATCCGGGAGCTCCCGTAGGCTCGCTCAATCAATTTCCTCAATTTTATTAACCCGCCATGACGCACAACCTCATCAGCAACGGTCAGGGCGCCTCACGGATTAAATCCGGGCTCACTTCCTTACCGAAGGAATCATTGTCTCTACTCTCAAAGGTCAAGTCATCATATTACCCTGATTTCTCGCTTAACATGAGATAGGGTACTATCCCGCCCAAACACAAACAATATTCATCCAATATAATAAAATACAACATCATAAATCATCAAGTATAAATCTCTAGATAATTTCAATTATCTCAAATCTCAACCATCTCATAAATCACATGTGCATCCTTCTTCCTAACAAAAAATAATAATTATTATTATTATTATTATTATCATCATCAATCATATTTCCACCATAGTCATTACCTATCTTTATACCCCATTACTTTAACACTTAAGATAATATTAAGGAATGGTTAGTTCACTCACCTGGGTTCCTTGCTAAACCATAGCATGACATTCCAAGATTCTTTGGTAATGTGCCAGATTTTCCTATCGCATGTTTGAAAGACAAACTTTGAAATTAAAACAGAAAGTTATTTTATTTCAGTTTTCTGACCTCCGTGTACTTTTTCAGCCATATCTCTCAAACGGTAGGGAGTTTTCAAACGATTTTAGATTTTCTGGAAAATAGACAGAAAGAGCTTTCCGTGCATAGGTAATTTGAAAATTTTGGAGTTTTCTAGAGAGATATATGGTCGTTTTAATTTTTAAAAAAAATTATTCTAGAATTTTCGAAAATAAATGTTCTTACCTTGTTTTAATTCTTGCTATAGATGAAACCCCTTTGAGTTCTTGTTTGGGCATGGAATGTGCATATCCTAGGACTATGTGTAGGCTGTAAAACATGATGTGGGGTTAGGGTTGTTCTTATATTTATTTCAAAAGAAACAACATCGGTAAAATGGAAGGGAAGATTATGACTTACCTTAATTTCTTCTTGCTTATTAGTTGTTAACTCCACTTGAGCTTCTCAATATTGAAAATTGAGTGTTGATGTTTAGAAAAAAAGATTAGCCGAGAGAGTGTGCTTGTGGGAGGGATTAGTTTGGTTGAGTATGTATTTGTTCTAGGGTTTCTTAACTTAGTTTAAGATAGATCAATTTTATTGTTTAAATTTAAATAGATTTTGTTATTCAAATTTTAGATTATTCTAATTAAAAATAATATGTTTAATTCAGATTTCTAAAAAAAACTTTTATTTTTTAGATTTCATATTGGGATAATTTATCCTTGTCTAATTAGATTGGTTAGTTTGGATAATTATCTAATTTCCTTATTTAATCTTTTGCATTATCCTTTAACCAATGCTACTACTATTTATATTATATGTATATTATTTTGTTTAGTTAATTTTAATTTGTTTTAATTACTATTACTAATATCTATTTAATTATTCCTTATAGTCTTCCGAAATCCCCTGTTGCTCATGGGATTAGTATCCTAGTTGGTTAATTTATCAACTTGTATTTTTATTAATTTCTTTTTGTTCCAATTTCAAAATTCAACCTTAAACGCCCAATCCTAGATTATGTAAATCTAAGATCTTACTTCAAATGTTGGAAGGTATATTTCAGATTTTTCTTTTTCATTTGTTTTCGTAATTCATTAAGTTTTTCCTTTTAGACATTTTTTGTATAAGACTATTTCTTAATTACAACTATATATTCTAAAAATAATATCTAGAGTTTAAGAAATTAATTTCCATTTTATATTTCACAACAAGGTTCCCTATAATTTTTTCCATCTATTCCTATACTTTGTACACATTTTTGCTACACCCCACAAGATTTTAAAATCTTTCATTTTAGTCCCTGCGAGTTTCACTTTAGTCCCTGTGAGTTTCACTTTAGTCCCTGTATGGCCTAACATCACACATTGCTAGCCTACAGCCTAAAATCACATATCTAAGCATCATCACATTATACAATAATATCAAACACACATATTGCACACAAAATTTGCAATTTCAACACTTGTAAAATCAAATTCATTATTTAAGTAGAAAATAAAATAGCGGCGGGTATTACACATATGGACTTTACTTTGATATAGTCTATTAATATATGCTGATGTGTTTCTGGTTCAAGTTGATAGAGAAGGCAAGTATCATTTTGGACAGTTTTAGCTTTATAAAGTGTGGTATTTATAGGTAAGCATTTTGTGACTAATTGCCAAAGGGTGAAAACTTCACGAGGGTGACACATTGATTTCCAAATCCATTTGTAGTTTTTCAATATTTGAGTTGGTGATATAGGGTTACTACTTTTTGAAGAAAGAAGGATGAAATTGTATGTTGAACGAGAGGAGAAAATTCCATTACTAGTGAATTTCCAAATTGTTTGATCATTTGGCAGTGGAGTGGTGAGAGCAATAGGAAGAGATTTAATTTGCATTAGGAAGTTGAAAAGGAAGATTGGCAAGGTTCCAATTATCATTGTTATGGTTAATTTGAATTATGGAGGCTAGAGTTTTTTGTTCTCCTTCTTTTAGGAGAGGTCCTATATAGTAACTCCTTAGGCTATTTTTGAGCCAGATGTCATTCCAAAGGTTGGTATTCAAGCCATCTCCTATCATTTTTTTTTGTGTGTAGGATTGGTAGAGAGGGAGGCATTTTTGGATACTCTTGAAGATGTTGAACTTAAAAGTTTTTCATTAAGTGAAGTCCAAACCAAATTTGGAATTAAAAACAGTGATCCAAATTTTATTCGGATTATTATTTACATTCCAGATGAGTTTCAGAATGTGGGTTTTGTTTTGGTGTTCTGCAGCTCTAATGCCTAGACCTCTCAAAGCTCTAGGTTGAGTGATCTTCCCCCAATTAATATTGTGTATTTTTTTTGTTTTTTTATTTATGATCCCAAAAAAGTTTTGTATCTTTGAGTCTATTTTAGCAAGAATTGATTTGGGAAGGAGAAAGGAGTTCATGACGTGGCCAGCAATGTTATTAAGAATTGAGTTGATTAATTGCATCCTTCCAGTTTTAACTCTTAAGACAAAAATGTCCAATATCAACTGAACTTAAGGGTGTTGGACATGCATTTTACTTCATCAACTTTTAGACTCAGCAAACAATCCTTTTATGCTTTAACAAATATGCAAATCACCCTCTCCATACTAGTAGATCTGTTAGTTTCATTGTTAGTCATGGACTGTTTACTCTATGCCAAAAAATAAAAGTACAATCGACTATTAAAATGAGCCACATGTTATTTAAAAGAGATATTTTAGATTAATAAAAAATAAATTTAGAGAATAAATTGAGATAAATATAATTCTTTAAGAGTAAATTGATACATTTCATCTTTTTTTTTTGAACTACAACATTAGTTAAAAAATTTCCATGAACTTTATCCCATGTGCAGAAAACTCCCATAAACTTTAAAATTTGACAATGAACCCCTATAAACTTTTCAATGTATGCAATTTATCCCTTCTGTTAAAAAATCTATTAGTTAACCTAATGGTTAACGCTCAGTCAACAAAAAAAAAGTCACATAAGCTGTTGACATGGCATAAAATACTACATCATCTTCCAAACTGGGTTGCTAGTTAACACATGCCCAGACCCATCACGTGACCCAACTCATCCCACAATCTGGTCCCTAAAATCACATTATTATGAAAAATTCCCCAAACTAATTTGTCTTCTACCAATATGGTCCCCATAATTACATTATTACCAAAAGTTTCCAAAACAACTATTTATATCAATATGATACCCAAAATCACATTATTATCAAAAGTGGCCCAAACTAATTTATCTTCTACCAATTTGGTCTCCATAATTACACTATTATCAAAATTTTCCAAAATAACTATTTACTATCAATATGGTCCCAAAAATCACATAATTACCAAAAGTTTTTTATTTATTACAGACAAATTTACTATCATTTTGATTTATTACAAAGACATTTATAACATTTAAGCTCTTTATATAATGTTTTTAATTTCACGACAATGTGTAGTGGTCAAAATAATTATTAAAAATATAAAAAAGATGAAACAACAATAAAATTGACATCTCTTTGGGCAAGTATAAAAACAAATTATAAAATATTCACTACTTCAACATTTATTTTATCCTTCAAATGTCAGAAATTTTTTTCCTTTATGCCAAGTCAATGTCAATACTTACTATTTTTAAAAAAATTATATATTTCATTTAATAAGATAAAAAATTAATTTCTTTTAAATTTATTAAATTTTAAAAAAGAGTTTTACTAAATGTCTTCATAATCAAAACATTATCTATTACAAATCATCAACATTAGGTAGTACTTCTTAAAATTTTACCTGATGTATTTGTAGGCAAATCCCCTCCAGTACTGATGGTCTTGTTTACATAATTAGAACCGTCGATCGTAAATATTAACGACTCTGATTTTTTGAATCTTTCTTATTTTAAATTTTTTTAAATATCTCAAATTGTCAATAATTAACAGTTGAGATTGAATTGAATGCCCTTATTTCCTATAAAACAAGAACAAATTCAGTTCCAATATATTTGACCCTGAATTTTGTTTTCTTAAATCCATCATTTACAACACTCATTTCAACAGGTTAGGGATAAAACAGAGCATGAAAATAACCCTTAAATGTTATAAATTTTTCTGTAATAAATCAAAATTATAGTAAAATTTGTCTGTAATAAATTAAAACTTTTTGTAATAATGTGATTTAGGGGACCATATTGATAGTAAATTATTGTTTTGGAAAACTTTTGGTAATAATGTAATTATGGGGACCATGATAGAAGACAAATTAGTTTAGGGCATTTTTCATAATAATGTGATTTTGGGACCATATTGATAGTAAATTGTTGTTTTGAAGAACTTTTGGTAATAATATAATTCTAGGGACTATATTGGTAGAAAACAAATTAGTTTGGGGTACTTTTTATAATAATGTGATTTTTGGTACCATATTAATAGTAAATAGTTGTTTTGGGAAACTTTTGATACTAATGCAATTATGGAGACCATATTGGTATAAGACACATTAGTTTGGAGAACTTTTCATAATAATATGATTTTGGAGACCATATTGATAGTAAATAGTTGTTTTGGAGAACTTTTGGTAATAATGTAATTATGAGGACCATATTGGTAGAAGACAAATTAGTTTGGGGTACTTTTCATAATAATGTGATTTTGGAGATTATATTGTGGGATGGGTTGGTTCATGTGATGGGTCTGGGCTTGGGTTAACTAGCAACCTATTTTGGAAGCTAATGTGACATTTTATATTATGTTAGCGGTTTATGTGGCTTTTTTTTTGTTGATTAGACGTTGACCATTAGGTTGACTAACGAATTTTTTAACAAAAGAGGTAAATTGCACACATTGAAAGTTTATGGGAGTTCATTATCGAGTTTTAAAGTTCATGAGGTTTTTTACACATGAAGTAAAGTTATGGGGGTAAGGTGTATATTTCTCCAAAAAAGTAAGTCCAAGCCACTATTAAAATGAGCCACACATTATCTAAAAAAGATATTTTAGATTAATAAAAAATAAATTTAGAGAATAAATTGAGATAAATATAATTCTTTAAGAGTAAATTGAAACTTTTCATCTTTTTTTTTTGGACTACAACAAGACAAACAAAAACACAATAGCCAATTAGTGATTTTAGAGAGCTCAAACGGGATTTTCCATATTTTGGACCTTGTTTGGTTTTGTGTAACATACTTCAAAGTTTGATGCTACTTCCAAACTTACATTTTCCCCACTGCAAGTTAAAGTTGTTTTAGCATTGGAGTAAATAAAAATTGATTTTTTCGACTATTTTCTTCTCGTCTTTCACATCCAAAAGTAAATAAAATAGGGTAACATAAATTTTCTTCTTTTTGGAAATTACACATCCAAAAATTATATTAATGAATAATATAGAATCATTCTTTTTCAAAATCACATTTTTATAATAGTTTTTAAATATAAATCACATGTTTATACAAACTCACTTTTAATTATAATTAAGTTAAAAAATTAATTTTACCCAAAATAAAGACTGTCCAAATAATTAACAGTCGCTGAAGGAACTAACTCACTTTTTTTTGTTACACAATTAACTCAATTTTAATACACTACAATTGACACTAAAAAAAAAACTATCATCAGAGACAAAAAAATTTCATCTTTGATGCCTCTAAGGTAGAATCAGAGATGGATTTATTTCCATATCTAAGATAAACGTCTCTAATATCTGAGACATCCTAAACTTCTGTCTTAGAAAAAAAAAATTTGGTCTCAGATTAGATTTTTGGTATCTGAAACAGATAAATATCTGTCTCTAATTTGAGATAGAAATTTCGTCTCTAATTTTATCTCCAATGAAGGACGAAATGTTTCCGACTTAGATCAGGGATGAAATATTTTGTCTCTGACTCTGTCTTTAATTAGGGATGGAAATTTCGTCCATAAATTCTGCCTCTAATGTTCAAGTTCAATAAAATAAAAATTATATATGCATAATCAAATAATTTAGACAAGTTATTATACCATGCAACTTTTCAAGAAAATATTTAGTGAACCAGAATGAGATTACAAGCATTAGAGTTAGTTGGTTAACTAACTCCAATGATTGCAATCTCATTATTGTTCGCTAAATATTTTCTTGAAAACTTGCATGGTATAACATGTTTAAACCACTTGATTATGCATGCATCAAGTGTATTTATTAAACAACAAAAAAAAATTATACTTGTACCTTAATTGCAGACGTGTGTTAAATTGCACAAAAACCACCTTTAGTCAAATGAAGGGGAATATTTGTAATCAGTGACATAATTAAAAATAATACAAATTCTTAATTGTGTCACTTATTGCAACCATCCCCCTCCACTTGATTAAGATTGTGTTATGGGTGCATTTTAACACACATCAACAATTTAAAGGAGTAGTATACCTTGAATGTAATACCCACAAATTTTAGGGTTATACGTTTGGAATTGTTTCGGTATTTATTGCGTAATTTTGATTTGTGTATTTTAGTCATTTTAATTTTTTTTCATATTTAATAATTCTTTTTTAATATTATTTTTGAAAATTGTGTTAAATGACTAGACTAAATATTCTTAATGCTATACAGTGTATTTTTGTGAATTGTAAAATTTATGAAAAAAGAGGAACTGAATTTAATTAAGTGAAATATTTTGTATTGGGTCAAAATAGGTTTATGTTAGTGGGTTTAGTAGCCATGGGTTTACCCAAAATCTATTTGGCCTTAAATCCTTTAGCTGCTCTAACTCCCTCATTTTTCACAATTCTCTCTTCCCTCATTAGCAACTCTCCCGAAAACCTTCATCTCACTCTAAATCCTTCCTATAAATTTGCAATTCTTGGAGATTTTTTCGATTCAAAGCCTTGTAAGGATCAAAGGTAAGCTTTAATCTCATTATTTTCCTCAAATTTCAGTTTATGTGGAAAGTTAGAGGATATTTTGTTCTTGAAGATTTTTATGACAATTCATAAATTTGAGTTATTTTGGAGGTTTTTGAGTTAAGATTGAGTTAAGGTAAGTTGGGAGAGATGAAATTTTGGTTTTGAAACAAAGAATTACAAGATAAAAAATTTGGAGGATTTTCTACAAATTTGAAGTTACGTAACAACTGAAAAATCTAAAAAATTTTGAGTTTACTGTAGCAGTTACTGTAGTGTCGATAGTCAACGGTACTGTAGCGATTAACGTACTGTAGCAAACTGTCACTGTAGTGAACCGCTACTGTAGTAAACCGTAACTGTAGCAAACCATCATTGTAGTGAACTGTTATTATAGCAATCAAAAAATATTGCATATTTTCATGATTTTGTTTCCTTTCTTATATTTTCTTGTAATATCTTCTACTAGAAAATTTTCCTCTATCATCTTATACAATTACTTATGAGGAATAGGGTAAGTTTGGACAAATATCAAGGTAAGTGGACAACCTTGCAAATTAATTTACTAAATTGGTCAAAGTACAATAAGATCTCATTTGCGTTTTTTGTGAAATTAAGGAGATTACCAATGAATGTTTAAGTTGAGGAAAAATCACAATATCATTGAGAATTATTTCTATTACCCTATGTGGTAGTTCCTTAAACAAATTGAAACATGTTTGTGGGAATATGATTGTATGTAATTGTCACATCCCAAAAATTGAGCATGTGAAAAGATATTACTCATTTGATAAAATTCTCAAACATACGTTGTTTACACATATTCTGTAAGGTTTTACATTCAACCTTAATCATTCATTCCACACTACAGAATTATATTCATCTGATAAGCAAATATAGACATACATAGTCTGATATTTCTATCTCATCGCAAGCCTAGGAGACCTATAGAAAGTACAGAGCGTTTCTAGTATTCACATTAATAAGTACTGGTATCCCACCAGACAGAAATAGAGAATAATCCCAAGGGGCTTCTAATCTTCAAACGGATTCTCTTCTTCTTTGTTTTCTGTATCTGAAAAAATAATCATAGGGAGTGTGAGTTTATTTAAAAACTCAGTAAGTAAATAACTGTACTATATAAAATATCAAAAGTACAAATACCACATTTACTCATATAATTAATTGTCTTATACATCGAGTAGTATGGGACTCTAACCCTTTCAAACTCATGAATAAGATTTCATAGATATACACCGAGTAGTATGGGACTCTAACCCTTTCAAACTCGTGAATAAGATCTCATAGGAATACACCGAGTAGTATGGGACTTTAACCCTTTCAACTCGTGTATAGATTTCATAGATATGCACTGAGTAGTATGGGACTTTAACCCTTTCAAACTCGTGTATAAGATTTCTTAGATATACACCGAGTAATATGGGACTTTAACCCTTTCACACTCGTGTATTAGATCCCGTAGATCTTTACTCATTATTAAGATAGTGAGAATTCATCACATAGTACAATTGTCATGAAATAAATAATTTCTACATACTCTTATTTCTACTGATCATCATATTATGAAAAATTAATTGCTTATTATCCAAATAACATTGTAAATGGGACTTATATTGTACTTTGACTAGTAATATCAAATTAGCTGAGCAAGGTTATTCACTCACCTTGATGTTTGTCCAAGTTTACCTTGTTCCACACTAGAATTTGTGTAGGAAAATTTCCTAGTAAAATATATTACAAGGAAACATAAGAAAGGAAACAAAATCACGAAAATACGTAAAATTTTCTGATTGCTACAGTGACGGTTTGCTACAGTGTCGGTTCGCTACAGTACCGTTGACTGCCGACACTACAGTACTGCTACATTACTCGAAGAAAATTTTTCAGAATTTTTCCGAAATCTCTGGTCGCTACAGTAACTCGAATTTTTGCAGAAAAATCTTTCAAAAATTCATCCTTTCCTTTCTTGTTTCAAAACCAGAATTTCAACTCTTTTAACCGATTATAACTCAAATATAACTTCTAAAACTACTGAGATTCATGAATTATCATCAAAATCTTCAAGAACAAAACCTCCTCTGATCTTCTACATAAACTGAAATTTAAGGAAAATAATGAGATTAAAGCTTACCTTTAATCCTTACAAAGCTTTTGAACCGAACAGATAATCGAAATTCTGAAGATCAAGGAAAGGATTTGAGAAGAGGGTGAAGAAACGAGAGAAAGTGAATTTACTATTCACTTCAGCTGCTTCGATCGTGAGAAAAAAATAAGGGGGGTACTATTGAAACTTTATATTAAATATTTCTAATGGGTTATTCAATAACCCATGGGTATCTATAACCTAACATCCAAACCCATCCAGTCAATTTACAATAAATAGACTAATTGACCATTCTAAAACCACTTTTCCATGAATTTCACCATTCTTAGAATATATCCCACATTGTGCAAATATTTAGTCTAGTCATTTAACTCAATTTTCATAAATAATATTCAAAGAGAACAATTAAATATGAAAATTAAATATGACCAAAATAAATAACTAAAGTAACGTTGTAAAATCCTAAAATACTCTTAAGCGAATTATATTTTGAAATTAACGGGTATTATAGTAATGATTGTGACTGTGTTTGAAAATGTAAGATAAGGTAAGAGATTGATCACCCAACAGACCTAAATACGGTGAGGAATTGATCACCCAACAGACCTGAATAAGGTGAGAGATTTATTACCCAATAGACTTGAATATACCAATTAGTAAATCCATGGATAAACATTAATAAGGATGAACATTGGGGAGCGTAAACCTATTAAGCACCCACAGATTTCAGGCTTAATATGGTTGTGAGAATGTAAACTCACAGGATTTTCAAAACTAACATAAAACGCTAGCGTTTATACATATGAATATGTTGAATGTATTGAATGATACCTTTGATTGAATTAGCAATGTGGTACTTATGTTTATAATATTTTCATGCACAGTTATTTACTTACTGAATTTGATAAACTCACACTCTCTTTGATTATCTTTTTCAAATGCAGAAGTTGAGGAAGAAAACAATCCACTCGAGAATTAGAGACCTATTGGAATTACATTCCAATTCTGTCGGATAGGCTTAGAAGTTTTTTTTTGTAAAGACCTAGGGAATGTTCTGTAATCTTTATAGGTCACCTAGGCTTGTTTGATTTAATACAATATTTTATGAATGACCTACCTTTTATTATTATGATTAGTTGAATTATAATTCCGTTGTTGTGGAATTTGAAACAAAAGTAAAATGTTGAATTTCTTCCTGTATATAAAAGTATAAATGTATGTTTGGTAAATTTATGAATTTCATAATCGTGGATATTATGAGTGTTCAGGAAATTTAAGGATATTATAGATGTATACCATATGTTTGTGTGTTTATTCTTATATCTATTTTTGGGATGTGACATAGACATAGGCATCTTGAATTGTTGCTGAAAACATATATTAACTAAGTCAAATTTCTAGTGCAGAAAAAGGAAGAAATATCTTATAGGCATGCATGAATATTATTTTTAATCAAATTCAGCATAAAAGAAGGAAAGATTTCAGCATAAAAGAATGTTGATAATCTTAAGAGTGATTTTGCTTTCAAAATTATATTCAAGTACTTATAAAAAGAAGCCTTCACATATTCTCCTCAAACACAAAGTAGGATAATTTTATATAAAGAAAATCACAAAACAAAACACTTTAAGATTACTTTTACAACAATATCCCACTAAGTTTCTTGAGATTTTGGCAAAGCTATCATAGGTTGACTCTCATCTTTACAATCTCTTCACCTAAGAAGATTAGTTTCAATGACTTTTGCACCAAACAAACCCCTAGGTTTTTCCCAAGATACCTAGAAACTAAAACCCTAGATTTTTCTAAAAGTTATTTAAAAACTTAACCAAACTCTCACCAAGTCTCTCTAATCATAAATTCAGCAAGATGTTTGGAAGCTCACTAAAAGCAAAAACAATGGGAAAAAACTCACTAAGAGCAATAAATACACAATAAAGCTCTCTCTCTCTCTCTCTCTCTCTCTCTCTCTCTCTCTCTCTCTCTCTCTCTCTCTCTCTCTCTCTCTCTCTCTCTCTCTCTCTCTCAAAGTGTTGAGAAATTGAATTGAGCATTAGGATGGAGCTTCAAATAGCCACACCCAAGCAATTAGCAATTGCAACTGCTTCATCCCATTTGATTTACAATGGCTTCCTTTATTTAACCTATGTTCCGTCACTTTTCTGATTCAACAAATTATTATATTTTGACATGTGTAATTTATTTTTGAAATTGTGTTTCCTTTTTCTATAGAAAGGGCTAAAAGAATATAAAAGCATGAGAATAACAAAATATCACACTTGCCTCATATTGAAATCCCTTCTCTACCCTCCTAACAGAATCACATGCTTACCACACTACTGACTATACCCAGTACCTATCAGCCAACAGCAGAATTTAAGGCCAAATAAATGAAATCATATTAAAGATCATACAAAATTAGGGTTTTTTCTACCTTTTCTTTTGCAAAGCATACAAATCATCGTACCATCTTAAATTTAACAATAGAGGGAAGAGATAGAGAAACAGAAGAGAGAGAAAGCCAACAATGAGACAAATTCCAGCAACCAGAAATAAGGAAAAAATTGTGATATCCGCCAATTTTGGAGTATCATACGTTTGAGAGTATTCTGGTATTTACAGCGCTATTTTGGTTGTTTATTTTAGTCATTTTGATTTTCATATTTAATTGTTCTCTTAAAATATTATTTATGAAAATTAAATTAAATGACTAGACTATATATTCTTAACGTTGTGTGATGTATTTCTATGAATAATAAAATTTATGAAAAAATAGACTAAATTTATTTTACTTGGAAAAATAATTATAAGTCTTGTTATATGGGTCAAGTGAGTTTGGATATTGGGTAAGGGTACTCATGGATTACCCATTAACCCACCTAGCCATATAGTCTTCATCTTTTCTCTTTCTTCCATTTTCATGATTACACACAAAGAGGCAAGAAGGAGAAAATGAGTTTTCTCTCAACTCTCTCATCAATATCTACCAACTTTTTCTATTGATCTTTGATTCTCTAATTATTTTCTGGTCTCTTGGAATTTGCCGGAGTTAGAGGTAACTATCATCTTCTTCTATTTCTCCAATT
This sequence comes from Biancaea sappan, assembly GCA_037074585.1. Taxonomy (NCBI): domain Eukaryota; kingdom Viridiplantae; phylum Streptophyta; class Magnoliopsida; order Fabales; family Fabaceae; genus Biancaea; species Biancaea sappan. Next base: position 45,000,940 of record CM073500.1, on the reverse strand, counting down.
CATCCATTGATGCCCTAAGTGAAGAAATTGGGTATTTTCTTGATTTTTCTATAAATATAGTTTTCTTTGCTTCTTTCTCTTGTTTTCTTTTGAGAAGGTTAAGGAAATTGTTTTATGGAAAGAATTGGCATCATGATCCCATATCCCATATTTTAAGTATAACCCATTTATGTGAATATTTGAGAAAGTTTGGGAAAAATCATGAATCAACTCAATTTTGTTTTTAGAATTCATTTTTAACCTTTCAAAAGGTTTTAGAGATCATATTTGGAACTTAGGATCAAGTGAAAGAAACAAAGAGTTAAAGAATGAAAATTTTCCAAATTTTTTTAGAGTCACTGTAGCATTAGTGGCGGTTAGTTGACCATTACCAGTTACTGTAGCATCTATAGCGGTTAGTTGACCATTAGCAGCTACTGTATCAAACCGTTACTGTAGCATCAGTGTTGGTTAGTTGACCATTAGCGGTTACTGTAGTAACCGTTAGTTGACCGTTGACAGTTACTGTAGCAATTAGAAAATATTGTATATTTTCATGATTTCGTTCTCTTTCTTATGTTTTCTTGTGATATCTTTTACTAGGATATTTTTCTACACAAATTCTAGAGTAGACAAAGTAAATTGGACAAATATCAAGGTGAGTGAATAACCTAGCTAAACTAATTTGGTATTATTAGATAAAGTACAATATAAGTCTCATTTACAAGATTATTGAAATGTTAAATAACCAACCTTCCATTTGATAATATATGATGATTACTATAATTGTTGATAGAAATTCAAAAGAATACAAATATGTATCAATTAAGCTACTTATGGTAGTTATAATGTGTAATAAATCTTCACTGTCTTACTAGTGAACAAACTTCTACGGTTATTTATACATAAAAAGTTTCAGGGTTAAATTTTCAGGTCACTCGATGTAAGTATCTACTGCACAAATGCAAAGTAATTGAGGATTTGATCACCCAAAAAATCATACGCAAATCTACTGTACAAAATGCAAAGTGATTGAGGGTTTGATCACCCAAGAAATTATATGCAAATTTAAACAAATATGATACTACGGTTGTGTAAAATGAATGATAGATTGACTATGTTAGTAAGTGTAGTATGTGTACTTGTGATATTTTATATGATACAGTTATTTACTTACTGAATTTTTAAATAAACTCACACTCCCTGTGATTGTCTTTTCAGATACAGTAAGTGAAGAGAAAGAATATCCGATTGAGGATTAGGAGCCTCTTGGAGTTGTTCTTCATCTTTGTCTAGTGGGATACCAATACTGATTAATATGAATTTTAGGAATACTCTATACTTTGTGTAGGTCTCCTAGGCTTGCGATGTTTTAAACATATCAGATTATGTATACCTGTGTTTGTTATTTAGATTATTATAATTCTGTTGTGTGGAATATATGATAAAGGTTGAATGTAAAACCTTATGGAGTAGATGTAAATAACTCATGTTTGAGAATTTTACCAAATGAGTAGTTGTAGATATTAAGATATTCCAGGATTTTGGGATACCACTGAGGTTTTCCCTAAAAATAGTATATTTTCACATGTTCAATTTTTAGGATGTGACAAAAATATTCTAATGCAAACCTCTGGCATCCTAGCCACCAAAAACCACAAAATAAAAAAATAAACAATAATAAAAATTAGAGGAACTTAGGAAGAAGAGAATAACCTCTGGCATCCTAGCCACCAGAAACCACAAAATAAAAAAATAAACAATAATAAAAAATAGAGGAACTTAGGAAGAAGAGAATATATATATATATCGAGAGAGAGAGAGATGATGCACCGGGCAACGGTTGAGCATACGAAGACAATGGTGGAGAGAGGGGGCACCAGAAGATAGAGAGACAGCAACGAGTGAGACAAAGGGACAAAGAGACATGAGACACAAGTGACAAACACAGGGTCAAGAATTGGGGATTTAGGGTAATAATTAGGGAAATAATTTTGACACGGAAATATTCCATCTCTAATGCCAATACGATGTCGTTCCATTCATGTCATCCAAAGACAGAATTTAGTGACGGATTAAATATGTGTCTAATATTTTTATACCTTAAAAAAATATAAAAGAAGGTGGGGATGGATTTATGGCACGCCAAAATCCGTTCGTGCACCAAGCCAATTTTGGAGCAGCTTTGTGATAATGAAACCAACCAGCAAAAAGCATTAAGGCTGCAAAGACCAATGCACCAATTGCGATACAATAGAGTTGTAATTCACTAGTTATTCCATATGCTCGCCAAATCTAAAAAAAATCGAAGGTTGAAATCCATCCCTAATATTAGGGATGAAATTTCAGTCAGAGACAAAAAAAATTTCTCCCAAAATATGTCTCTAATTCCCTGCTCTTTAATCTGATCTCAGGGACGGAATTTGAATCATATCAGGGACAAAATCAAAGATGGACAAATTTTGTCACTAAATTTCATCTCTAAATATGGGTTTTTTTGTAGTGTGAAAAAGTAATATAATTAGACTCATTGTTAGATTATCATAACTTTGCATGTATTTATTGTATGGCAAAAGGTTACTTTATATCCCTAAGGTTGACACCAAGTTTCATTTATGCCCCAAAAGTTTTTTTGGCCCACTTATGTCCTTAATATTTCAAACTTTGTCATATATACTCTTTTTTGTAACATCGTCAATCAACTTAAAGAAAATGCTAACTGGGCAGGCATGTGACAAAAAGCATCTGCCAAGTGGCAGCCACGTAGACTGACAAAAAAATTTTTTGGGCTGTCCACGTGGTAGCCACATAGACTGCCACGTAGAGAGCCCAAAAAGTTTTTTTTTATTTTTTTTAAAAAAAGTTTCTATTTATTCACTTTGGTCCTTGGTCAAAATTTTCTTTTTGTCTAATTTTTTATATAAACTCATCTTCTACTTCGTCTAAATTCCTAGTTTAAGAATCTATTTTTTCTTTGTCAAAATATTCCCTATAAACTTTTTAGTTTGTTCACTTTAGTCACTATTCTTCACTTTCATGCTTTTTTCTCGCTATTTGGTCTTCCAAATCAGTCCATAATTTCATTTCTAGTCATAATATGATTAAATCTATCATTTCTACCTAAGAAAAATACAAGAAATAAATTAAAATTTAAAGTTTCAAAGATTGCATATCTTTCCCTCTCATAAAAGGTAAAATTTGAAACTAAAATTTTAATTCATTTCTTGTCTTGTTCTTAGGTAGAGATTATATATTTAATCATATTATGACTAAAAATGAAATTATAGACTAATTTGGAGGACCAAACCATGATAAAAAAGCATGAAAGTGAAGAATAGGTAATGCGACTTTTCTGACAAGTGTATCAGATTGCAACTGTAGTTTAATGATGAGTGAGTATCGTCCTCAGGGATCGACTTTTAACAATTACCAATTTCACTAGATGAAGTTATATTTGGACAGAAGAAAAGATATAGATTTCACTGAAAGTAAACTAAACTAATAACAAGGAATTAACTAAACAATAAATGAAGAAATACATAATAACACAGCAGGTATAGGGGATTGACTTTCTTAACTCTTAATTCGATTAATTCATAGACAAACCAATCTTTGAATCATTAAAGAATACTTTGATATATTTGCAAATTCCTTTTAATGCTGTTCAAATTCACGAAATTATTTTAACCTAATGTCTTGGTGAAAACAAACCTTCCTTATCAAAATAATTAGCTAATATCTTAGTCAAATTATTTGGTTTAGAGTTTAAGCTCAAGAACTCATAAGACCATACAAACAAGATTATCTATGTCTAATATAACCCGGTTCACGGTAGAAGTTACATGGGCATGTTATATCAGGCTATGTCTAGCATTAATACAATCCTGAATATATCTAAGCTAGATGATTGCAAATCACATAAAAGGAAATAAACCTATAAAATCCACTCAATGGTTGTCAATCAAGGTAGAAATTACAAGGGCCAAAATCATATCTAGTTATCTCTAGCTTAGACAAGATAAATCCTAAATACATGTAAGTTAGATGATTGCAATCACGTAAAAGGAAATAAACCGGTAACAACTACTCCAATAATCAAAACTACAATTATATTAAAGTATTCAACAACAAAGCTTCAAAGGAAGTCAATTACATCAATCCCCTAAACCCTAGAGTTTAGTTACACATGAACAAGGGGAAGAAAAACATAACAAACACAGAACAAAACATGATCAAGAGGAAGGAGAAAAAGGAAGAAAAGCTTCAAAATCAATAGAGAAAAGGTCTCCCATCTCCTCCAGCAAACCCTAGCAAATCTCCCTTGCTCCTCCGGCCAAATGATGCCAAAAACTTCTGCATAATTGCTATTTATATTAGAAATTATGCATGTACAAGAACGGGGTGCCTAGGCACCAGTCCGGACAGAGAGATGGGGGGCTGGCGCCTTGGGGGGCCCTGTGTGGCACCTGAGGTACCAACAATAAAGGTCAGCCGAGAGTTTAAGCACTGGCGCCTAGGGCACTAGCCATTAGATTTGTAGCAGATCTTAGTCCATCAACTTTTATCAGTCCAAAATGAAGGCCTACAATAAAATTACTAAATATTACTCCAAAAGTTAGGGAAAAGAGGGATAAAATGAGAAAGAACAAGGAGAACTACAATACATAAATAACAACGCAAAAACTAAGATAAATGGTGCAAAAGGAAAGCAAAATAGGACTAAGGGAAAGAAAAAGTCCAATAAAACCTTATAGAATGAACCACAATAAAGGACTTATCAATAGGGACTAAAGTGAACAAACTAAAAAGTTTATAGGGGATGATTTTGACAAAGAAAAAAATATATTCTTAAACTAGGGATTTAGACAAAGTAGAAGATGAGTTTATATCAAAAATTGGACAAAAGGAAATTTTGACCAAGGACCAAATTAAATAAACATAAACTTTTTTTAAAAAATTTAAATAAAATTTTTAAAAAAAGTTAAATAAAATTTTTAAAAAAAGTTAAATAAAATTTTTAAAAAAATTTAAATAAAATTTTTAAAAAAATTTTGGCTTGTCCGCGTGGCAACTCAGTCAATATTTCCATTAAGTTGATTGATGCTGTTACAAAAAAAGAGTATATATGACAATTTGAAATATAAAGGACATAAGTGGGCCAAAAAAAAGTTTTGGCGCATAAATGAAACTTGATGTTATCCTTAGGGATATAAAGTACCCTTTTTTCTTATTGTATTTATAGTTTGTTGTTTATCAGTTGAATTGAACTTTTCTTCTTTTTTTTTTGGTGTTTTGGTTTTATATTGAAGGAGAAAAAATTGAAAACAATAGAGAAGAATGATGACTAACTCCAACGAGTTAGCTAATAACTTACATTGTTATAACATGCGTGTCATATGATCAATGATTTTAAAACCAAATCAGATAGGCGGGTTGAACAGGTTGGACCGGTAATTAGAGCGAGGTCCGATCCGGTCATGCCTAAAAATCGTTTCGCCATCAAACTGGTAAGGAACCGGTTCAACCATTTCTAAACTAGCAAAATTAGATGAACCGGCCGAGTTACCGATTCCATCTTTTTATTTTTTTTTCTTTCACGGGCATGGTTTAGTTCAATGATAAAGAAGAAGACGGAGAAAGAAGCTGAGAAGAAAGAGAGAGAGAGAGAGAGAAAATGATATGGACATTGAGAAAAAGAAGTTGTTTGGTCGACACTCCTCCACCAAAGCCATCGTGGATTCGATGGCTTCGAATCTCTTGCCATTCTCAACCATCTTCTCACCAAATACAGGCTCGCCAGAGAAATAATCCATGAAGGAGAAGCTCGAAAGTAAAAACTGTCTGTTCGATGGCTTCGAATCTCTTGCCATTCTCAACCATCTTCTCACCAAATACAGGCTCGCCAGAGAAATAATCCATGAAGGAGAAGCTCGAAAGTAAAAACTGTCTGTATGTGTGTGTGTGTGTGTGTGTGTGTGTGTGTGTGTGTGTGTGTGTGTGTGTGTGTGTGTGTGTGTATGTGTGTGTGTGTGTGTGTGTGTGTGTGTGTGTGTGATGCATGATGTCTATAGGCTTGAATGTAAAGAAAGAAAAAAGAAAGGAAGCATCAGGGGGAGGAAAAAAAAAGACTAAAGTGTTGGAACTTGGAAGTAGTGCAGAGTCTGCAAACCTTAGACCAATGCATTGGGAACCAAAAAACATTAAAAAGAATTGAACTTGGACAGATAAGAGAAAGAGAGCATAATTTTAAAATAATATGAAAATTAAAAAATATTATTTACTTTATTTTTTCGCTAAGGCATGGAGATTCATGTTTTATAAGAATTTTTGACAATTGCTATAGAAAAATATGTGGATAGAGAATTTTTTTAACAAATTTTGTAATTATGTAAGTATTTTATTATTTTTAATTACATATTTTATTTTTTAATATTTTTTAAATACTATCAGTTCAACCGTAGTTCGATCACGGTTCAATCATTGACCCTTGTACCGGTGCCTTCACCAGCTCAATCACCAATCTAGTTTTCAAAAGGTGAAAAATGCAAGGAAATTTTTATATGAAAACAATTAGACTATAAGCCCAAGAAGCCTTTGGAGTTCACTGTTTATCTCAAACATACATCATTCTTCAGAGAACAACAAGCAGGAAGATGTTAATAAGAGTCAGACAAAGGCTAGTTACTGGAGTAATGTAAAATAATGTTTGGTGTCTCTGTATCAATTGACGCATAGAACAGTTACTATGAGACTCGAAGAAAACTTTTTTTTTATTAAATTCAAATAATAAATTTTTTTTAAATTCACCACATATATCTTCCATTACAAATATTAATCATGCTTGAGGTAAGGTGTTTAGAACTAAATATAGACACTTATGGTAACACCAAACTAAATCACCCCATTTATTGTGTGTGTAAGTGATGTAGCCTTTATATATCCAACTCAATAGCAAGAATATGCTTGCTATGAGGGTGGAAAGCAGTTTGGGCAGTGAAGAGTCCTAGGAATGAATCCACCATTTCGCTTGCCTTTGTGCGGGGTGAAATGGTTTACCACTTGGATGTTAGAGTTTCTAATACCATAGAAACAACAACCAACACTACAGGAATAACATGTAATACCTACAACAAAAACAGTAGGAAAGTTAAGGATTTCAATAGAAAAATGGGTATTCCCACTGATTTGCTATTGAATATTTTCAGTGGCTAAATCAGCAACCACTAATTCATTTTCGACTGATTTTTTGCTGATAAATAATATCTATTGAAATCTTTATATTGATTTTCAATAAAACACTATTATTCAGACACCACAAGTGTGATATCCCAAATTTAATTACCTTAGGAAATGAAGCTAAATAAATAAATGAGCAAGTAAATCAGGATAAAATAGTTATTAAGAAATTTTTGAGAGATATAAATAGAATTTTATCCATTGAGTAGGGACCTATCTGAATAGAATAAAAATATTTGAGGGTTTTTATCATTTTCAACCAAAAGAAAAAATGAGATAGTGATGTGTGTGAGGTGTGCAGTGAGAAAGAAAAGGAAGAAAAAAAAAAAGAAAGAGAGATGTAAAGTTTGACAAAGAATAATTAAATAATATATATATATATATATATATATATATATATATATATATATATATATATATATGAATGTGTTGTGAGTCACGGTGGGGTGGAGAAGGAAGAACAAAAGAGAAGAAAGAAAGAAAGAGAGGAGAGAGAGAAAGAGAAGAGGGAGAGAAACAGAGGAGAGAAAGAGAAGAAGAAGAAGAAGAGAAGACGATCGGAAATGCAGAGCAAAGAAATAAGTTTAAAAAGTTTAAGAGGTTGAGAATTAGGTAGTTAGTCTTCCATAAAAGTATGATTATTTATGATTTATGATATTTGTGTTCATAATCAATTTTTACAGAATTTTATTTATAATTCCTGTTCTACATAGTGAATAAGAGAAATTTAATTATTGTGTGATGTTATGCTTTTATGGCTGAAATGATCGCCTCATGTGTTTACATGTTTTTAAGAAAGTGACTAGCTACTGAGATATTTTATATCTCACTTTTAGAAAATTGATCATTTCAAGAAAAAGGGCAAAATGGAAGGCTTGATGATATTAATGATGAGATTGAAGTGTAGAAATATATTTTATAGTAGTTTATGATACAAAGATGTAAAGATAATAATAAATATTATGTAAATTATTTTTGTATATATTCAAGCTCAAATGTAATTAATGAGAATCTTGTAAATTTTCTGTAAGGTTACTATTTACATGAATAGTAAAATTCGTGAATAGTAAAATCTATAATTATTTGAAAGAAAATTATTCAGAAAATTATCCAGTGAATCGATTTAGAGAAAAATTATTATTTTAAAAAGAAAAAAATCGGGGTGTTACAACAAGCTTCTGTCACCTATCTACTGTTTGTTTTAATTATTATTATTATTATTATTATTATTATTATTATTATTATTATTATTATATATAACTCAGTTCAACATCCTGCCACATGTGTGGCTCGACATACAAGATGTCGACCAACATGTGTTGCTCAACATATAGTATGTTGAGTGACTTTTAAAAAAAAAATTTGTGATATGTTAAAAAAAATTATAAATTTTAAAATAAATATGAATTTATTATATTTATGTGAATTTTTTACATTTTAGTTGTTCTATAGACTTTTTTCATTATGTAATTTTTTAACTATGTAAAAAAAACAGTTAACTTACATTACATATTTATAATTTTATTGAGAACATGCTCAAAAAATAATTTTAAACTTCTTATTGCAAAAAAAATTATCAATTTACAAATTTTGATGTAAATGAATTGTTTATTTTATAATGAAAATAAAATAATGAATTTACAAATTTTCATATGAAATAATTTAATCTTCCTCTTCATCTTGTATCTTTATTCTCTTCCATCTTTCTGCACCAAATCATAATGCTCGAGGAAGACAATTAATGGCTTTAAATAAATTAATAAGTCATCTTTCTATTAACATACAAGAATGTAAACACCTTAGAGACAAGAACCTTGACAAAAGAAGAGAAAAAAGGAGATGTTGAACATAATAAGAAAAATTGATTATCTATACATAATTCTCGAGCAACTATGTGTGTATTATATATATATATATATATATATATATATATATATATATAATTTTTTTAAAAAAGTTGTATTTATTTGTTAAATATATTGAGTATATTTAAATATAACTAATTATATTGAAAAATAGTTTTAAATTATTTAAATTAATTTAAAATATAGTTAGTTTTACTTTTAATAATGTTAATATTTTTAAAGTGAAATATCTCACATAATAAAGTATTTTTTAATAATATTTCCTTTGAATTTTGCATAAATAAAATATATATCTATCTCAATTATTATTTATAAAATATTTATAAAAATACCTTAAATTAATACATTTATGGAAGTATTGATGATAAATAAATTTGAAATAACAACTGAGATCTTTTTTCTTAAGTTCATTTTTAAAAATATTTGTCTCAATTTTTTTAATTTATAATATTATAAACACACACAAATATATCATATACACACACACACATATGTATATTATAATATATATATATAATATATTATATATATATATATAATATATATATATATATATATATATATATATATATATGATAGATACATATATTTATATTTCACATCTAGGTCTTTTTTTAGTATTCATATTTATCTAATTTAATAATAAATAATAATCATATCAATTTAAAAATATTAGACAAATCCTCTGTAATATCCACCAAATTTGAGGTCACATGTTTTGCGGTATTATGATATTTATAGCGTTAAATTACCATTATTTATTTTATTTAAATTGGTCATTTTATTTTCTGTAATTAATTTATTATTTCTGAATGGTTAATTGTGGAATCTGTGATATATTATTGGACTAAATATTTAATTGTTGTGTGGTATTTTTGCTGTGAATGACGAAAAATATGAGAAAGAGGAATTTAATAGAATTAGAGAAATTATTGTGGAATTTCTCTGGTTGGGATTAGTGGGTTTTGGGCTTTGGGAATGAGTACCCATGGGTCACCCAATAACCCACTTTGTTATTAAAACTACTTTCCTTTTTCTCCCCTCTCATTTTCATGCTAAAGCATTTGGGAGCAAGAAGGAGAAAGTTTCTTCATCATTTTCTCTCAACTTCATATTTCCATTTCTACCGGTGATCTCGTGTTTTCTGGTTACTTTTCGGCTCACCAAAGTTGCTAAAAGGAGAGGTAAGCTTTATCTCCTTCTCTTTCTCCATTTTCACCATTGATGCCCTAAGTGTAGAAAAAGTGATTTTTATTTGGTTTGTTCTCTCGTTTCCTTGCTAAGAGTATGCAAGGAAAGTGTTCTAGGGAAGGAGTAATTGGCTCCATGATCCCAATTATTGGGTATAACCCATTTATGTGCAATTTTGAAAATTTGAGGGAAATCATGAACCAACTCAATCCTTGCTTTTAAAACAATTTTTCAACCCTCCTAAGAGTCCAAAAAACCCTATTTGAAACCTAAAATCAAGTGGGAGAAGCAAAGAAACAAAAAGAGGAATTTTAGGGAATTTTTTTATATGTTTTTCGAAGAAGGCAGTAGCTCCAGAACATGGGGAACCCAAGTCACGGCCTTGGGATAGTGTATTACAGGGCTTAGAGTGCATAGGCGCTGTCTAGACAAAGGTGTTTGCCTCTACTAGAGCTCTAGGGCACCCAGGCACCCATTCTAGCGCCCAAGCGCTCTGAGTTGGGCAGAAATGGGAAATTGGGTTCTTTTTCTAAAGAAATGTTGGGATGTTTTAGGTAATTTCTAGGGATTACTTGACTTTGCTTCAGGATCTTTTGCATGGATAAATCTTATTTGGCATCAAAATGAGTTAAGTACATTGTAAATCCCTCTCACATCTTAAATTGGAAATAAATAAACCAAATTATCTAATTAGTGGTATTAACTAGTTAAAAGAATTTCTTCTGTGATGGGAAATTGTATTGTTATGATTGAGAACTATGGAAATATGTGTTGTGTTGTGATTGTGTGTATAAATTATTTGTGGAAAAAGGAATTATGTGGGAATGTAGAGCCACGGGCTATCGGTTAGTAAATCCTAGGATGGTTAGATCCTTGTGGAGGAACCTGGAAAACTGAAGACTGAGGGAACGTAGACTATTAGCACCTTTGTATTGGGTTGTGACTCAATGTAGTATTAGTGAGGACGTAGACTCACGGGAGGATAGTGCATCAACGTCGCATAATACACCTTGTGTGTGTATTTTATTTGTGTCGATATGTGCTATATATATATATTCTGATTGTGATAGTGATTATGATATTTGTACTTGTGTTGTATATTAATTTATTGCATAGCATTTGCTCACTGAGTTTTGATGAACTTACACCCTCTGTAGTTATCATTTTTCAGGTTCGATGGTTGAGAAGGAAGAATACCCGCTGAAAGATTAGCGGCTCTTTGGAAATATACTACACTTTTTACTAGTAGGTTCATGGAACCAAAATTTGTATAAGCTTAGGGAATACTATGTAATCCTGTAAGCCTCCTAAGCTCGGATGTATTTAAAGAAATATTGTTGATTAATCTGGCTGCAATTTACTTTTGTACTCTATTGGTTATATGACCGTTGTTTTCAAATGGGAAAAAGATGTATGATTGTCCTATAAATTAATGAGTATTTATGTAAATCTCTTTTCTTGAAAATTTATGATTTGCATAGTTGTAGATATTAGGATTGCTCAAGGATTTATAAGGTACCATAGAAGTGCACCCTAGGTGTTATGTGTAACTCACATTCCCAATTTCCAGGTCGTGACATTCTCTCTAATTTAAAAATATGCAAGATTATTCAATCAAAAAGTTAATAAAAATGTTTTAGATTATGAAGTAAACTAAAGAAAAAATATTTCAGTAATAGAAAAAAAAACAAAACTGCTATGTGAGAGTCTTGAGCACACGTAGCAGTGTTGTTTTCAAGAGGAAATCTCTCGAGCGCACATTTTTGTTGGCTCTCTTTGGACCACACATATTTTAATCTTTGTTTTGGTTTTTTTTAATTTTTTTATAAATCATATTTTACATTTACATATTTTTTATTTTTTAAATTGTAATATTTATATTTCTCTAATTTAATAATAATTAATAACCATATCAACATAGATTGAAAATATTATATAACATAACAAAATTTTTTAAAAATATGTTTGTTCATATAAAAAATTTATGAGCAACGATTTCAGTGGCAGCCCCAAGTCTTATAAAATCTTTCACACACACACACACACACACATATGTTTGAAATTAAAAAAAATCGTTCTCACACACACACACACACATATATATGTTTGAAATTAAAAAAAAATCGTTCTCATCAAAAGAGACTTCACAACCATATTTTATATACTATAACAAATTTTTTTTACTAAGTTTACTTTCTAATTTGAAAAATATAATACAGCATAAATTTTTTAAATATATATGTTGATATAAAAATTAAAAAAGAAAACTCTTGTGTGAAATCTTCAATATTTTGAAATAAAAAAAACTCTCCAATATTTTTATTTTATATACACTAACACGTGTGTTCGAGAACCGTCTCTTGCATGATTAGTGGGTGTGCCGTAAATAAATATTTTTGACTAAAATTTCAGCTGCTAAATAATATAGGACAAATTTGGTATCTAGATGACATATACAAGTATATTTTCCTACGTCTACTCAGTTGTAAACACGAACTAGAGTAGTTAAAAAGCTATTCATAGGAGTTAGTAGGAAACTTTGAGTAGCTATTTCCATTCATTCTCGTAGTGCAACACTAATTCATGAAAACTAAATGTGATAAATCTTTAAACTTTTGTTATATAACTAAAAAAATTATAGATTTGTTGTTTACAGATCTTAATAAGCTAATCAATAACATTCAAGAAGTAGAATTGAAAATAAGCTAATCAATAGCATTCAAGAAGTAGAATTGAAAAGAAAATGTATCTTGATTTATAGTTTTTCCCTTCAAATCAGTCAAGCTCTTATAGGTTGACATGGGTAATAACTTTCTATTCTAATGATGCGTTAATAAAAACTTACCTAAACCTCATATGATAACTAGAGAATCATAACCAGCATGTATGTTCTTTATTATGCAGATTTTTTTTTTAATTGTTCCTCAACTCTAAACTCTAAACTAGTATTGTTGGTTTCTGGTCATTTGCTAATCGACAATCTGCTTGGCCCAACAAGACACTGGACCAACTAATTGATGCTGGCCCAACAAGATAAAGTTATCCCAATTCATGATAAATCCTAAGAATTTGATATATTTCATATACTCGTAATCAAATTCGAACTATCATGATTATAACATATAATTTATCAACAACCGTAAAACTTCTCTCAATTATAAACAAAACATAAATTTATGGTTCTATAGAAAAACTCTCTTATGAACCCTAACACAAATTAATCCTAATAATTCTTAATTTGTCTATCAGAACCATTGTCTGATACCAATTATAGAGATGTTATAACAAAATTATAACTACAATCAATCAAATTTATGATCAAACTCAAATTCAAAAATCACAAAATTATTTATTCTGATCATAATTTGATTTTAAATGAATAGAAACTTTGATAGACAAATTGATAATAAGAACAATAATTCAAAATAATAGTAAGGCATATAACGTATCTTGATCCACAACAATCAATCTCCCAAAGACTAGGCTCTGCAAGGTTAGTAAGGATAGTTTTTTACAAAGTAGTTTTAGGTGATAAATATTAATTAGGTCATACACTCTCATATTTATAGACCTTTTCAAAACCTAAAAATCAAATCCTTATAACCCTGGGAACCATAACTAACTTATCAAGCCCAATTGGTTGACCCCATCTATTAATAACGATCTATCACCGTTATTAATTTGGGTCCGGTATCTATACATATTATAATATTAAATTACAAATACCCCAAACTAACTTTAATATATCAAATAGGTCTAATGCAAAATATACTTCATAAAGATCATTAATTTGGACCTAAGTATAGATATCAATATATATGCCCCAATATATGTACACATATACAATCAATTAATATGTAAGTCCATTCAAATAACTGTTAGCACTTAATATATTTATAAAAATAAATACATAGATATATATGTATATTAAAAATAAAATAACGCTAACAGAACATAGATGCAAAAATCAAGGGACTCCTCTCCTCGTTTGAAATTTTGTAAGATTACGTGAATTAGTCAAAATTTTTTAGGAGGACTTCACTGGTTCTTGGTATTGTCTATTGAACAATTTAAAAAACGATTATATTTGCAAGTGATCAAGTGCAGGCCATAACAGTGTTGTTGAATATTGGAGGGGCCGAGGAAAAGGTTTTCAAACTTTCGCATTTTGGTATTGTTTTTTAGAAATCTATAACCAATTACTATGTTGTAAGGCATATGTTGTGGAAGATTCTGGCATTGTTGACACTTGGCACTTGGCAACAGCAAAATTAATAAGTTGATTTGCTTGTTTCATACAATCTTGTGGATTTGGATTATCCACAAGAAGAGTCTGTTGTTGAAATTAACAAAGGCACAAATGAATCACCCTATTTCTTTTCAATTTTGTAAATCTTTTATAATGAGTATAAGAGCATGTTTGGATCTGCGTTTAGAAGTATTAAACGTGCATTGGAGTGGCAGATGGGCGTTTACATCAAAATAGCATGCGTTTGGATCTGCGTTGCAGGAGAAAGCTATAATTGATTCTGGATGAGTAAGCCCGTTTGAAGGAAAGCGAAAATTATACACTTCTGCCAAGAATCGATTGTCTCTTTAATATGTTTATGCAAATTTTTCCTGGAATGCCCTCTGTTGGCATTTACTTTCACAGAGGCATTTACTCTTGCTTTACCTGAACGGAATGGAGCGACCAACCTCGCCGAAGCAACCAACCAACCACTTTGGCTATAATTCAAACTTGAACAAGGAGTTATGCTGTTCATTTTCTCTCTTGCCATTCTGCACTAAGATTTGCTTGAACATTGCTTCTTCACGGAGACAACATTTTGCACTAAGATTTTCCCCTTCTCTTCTGGTATGTGTTCCTTTTCATTTTTGTCCATCTCCATTTATCATTCATGGCATTATGTGGTTCTATATTCATCTCTATGCAATATCCATGTTTTCCTCTGTTTCGCTCTGTTTTACCATCACCCTCTGTTTTGCCATTACCCTCTGTGTGCTTGCCGGAGAGGGGTGATCCTCGCCATCTGTGCGCCACTTGTGTTTTCCTCTGCATGTTATGCTTCTGTGGACATATCCATGTTTTAACTCCTTCCAAATTTCTTCACTGCGTTATCCTCTGCATTCACGCTTCAGTTATCCTCTGCATTCATGCTTCAGTTATCCTCTGCATTCACGCTTATGTTTCGCGTTACTGTAGCTTCAGGTTTATGCCTTCTTTTTTTTTTAATTAGTTAATAATTTTAGTTAATATATAATTAGTTAAAAATTTTGAATAATATATATTTAGTTAATAATTTTAGTTAGTCTTAATTAGTCAATAATTAATTAGTTAATATATAATTAGTTAATGACCAATTAGTTAATATATAATTAATTAATATATAATTATTTAATGACCAATTAATTTATATATAATTAGTTAATATATAATTAGTCAATAATTAATTAGTTAATATATAATTTTTTGATGACCAATTAATTAATATATAATTAGTTAATCTGTAATTAGTTAATGACCACTTAGTTAATATATAATTAATTAATATATAATTATTTAATGACCAATTAATTATTATATAATTTTTTGATGACCAATTAATTAATATATAATTAGTTAATGACCACTTAGTTAATATATAATTAGTTAATATATAATTAATTAATATATAATTATTTAATGACCAATTAATTAATATATAATTAATTAATATATAATTAGTTAATGTGTAATTAGTTAATGACCATTTAGTTAATATATAATTAATTAATATATAATTATTTAATGACCAATTAATTAATATATAATTAGTTAACACATAATTAATTAATACGTAATTAGTTAATGACCACTTAGTTAATATATAATTATTTTGCTAAACTCTTATGGTTATATATGTAATTACTAGACATGAATTCCCGAAAGAAGCAAGTCATTGTAGATTCTACTCCAAGTGATAAAGCAAAGGCTAATTGGGATACAAAGACAACTGAATATTTTGTTAAAGCTTGCCTAGAACAATTGTACAAAGGAGAGCGTAATGGAACTAGTCTTACTAAAAGGGGGTGGAAAAGTGTTTTAGCTAAGTTCAACGACCAAAGTGGAAGGAATTATACTAGATCTCAGTTGAAAAACAAATTTGACAGTTTAAGAAAAGAGTGGCAAGCATGGTATAAACTGTTTGCACATGAAACCGGATTAGGGTAGGACAATATCAAGAACACCGTTGATGCTCCCGATGAGTGGTGAGAGAAAAAACAATTGGTATGTTTCAAATTAAAAAGGATTAAGTTATAGAGTTTTTTTTCCCTAATGTATTGTGTTCTGATGACAATTTTGAATAATATACAGGAAAATTCTCAATATGGCAAGTTTAGGCACAAGGGCCTACCATTTGCCCATGAGCTAACCTCATTGTTTAAGGACGTGGTGGCCACTGGGGAGTATGCTTGGGCACCATCATCAGGGGTACTGCCTACTGGGTTTAATGATAATGATGGGTATCGCCCATCTTTGGACAATATTGCTATGGACTTGGAGGAAGGTTTAGGGGATAGTGAGGAAGATCTCAGTGGTGGAGCAACCAATGAGATGAGAAATATCATCTTAAATACCTCTCAAGGCACCATAAGCCAGAGGAGTGGGGATAAGAGGAAGAGGGCTAGTTGTAGTGAACAAAGAGGCAAAGCTAAAATGCCTGCTGCTTATAAGATAGCAGATGCAGTAAGTGTCATGGCAGATACATGTCGCTCACGCCATGCTAACGCCCCTGGTGCCTCTATTGGTGAAGTTATAGCTGAACTTGTCAATATACCTGAAATTGCTAATGATCTAGAACTTCATACCAAATGTATTAATTTACTTATGAGTAAGAAAGCAAGGGAGGCATTTGTGGCGTTGAGGAAGGCAAATGCTAATGATCAGTTAGTGGATTGGCTTCGAAGTACAGCATCCAATCCAGATAATTACCCGAAGGACTAGCTTAGTATTATGTTGGATTCATTAGTAGTTGTGTGTCAAGTTGTATTTCATCATTTATGTCTTTTTATTTCGAGAAATATTCGAATTATGTCATTGGATATTATTTTCTATTAATGTTAACTTTCATGTTGTCTTTATCATTATATGATTTTTATTTTTAATAGGTATAAATGGATGATCATGAAATAGACATGGATGAAATAGCAAGTTATCTCATCGATGATGATGATATGAAAGAATATGTCGCTACAACTGTGCTAATTAGTCAATATGTAACCACTTATTTATGTAAACAACCATGTAGAACAAGTGAGCAAACTGGTCATGCATGGGTTCTAGAAATAATAAATGGGCATCCTGTTCGTTGCCATGAGATGTTTCGTATGGAGAAACATGTATTTCATATGTTATGCCTAGAATTAAATGAATGTGGTTTAAAGGGCACCACACGAATGAGAATTCAAGAGATGGTTGCAATGTTTCTACACATGGTTGGCCATGGAGTGGGAAACAGACTGTTACAAGAGAGGTTCCAGTATTCAGGAGAAACTATTAGTAGACATATTCATTCAGTCTTAGCTGCTTGCTTGAAATTGTCTTTCAAATATATTAGGCCACAAGATCGTACATTTCGTGAGATCCCGTTAAAAATACGAAATGATCGACGATACTGGCCATTTTTCAAGGATTCCATAGGAGCTATTGATGGAACTCATGTTCACTGTGTGGTCAGCGCTAGTGATAAACCAAGATTTATCGGAAGAAAAGGAGTTACAACACAAAACATAATGGCTGCATGTGATTGGGATATGTGTTTCACCTTTGCTTTGCCAGGATGGGAAGGCCCTGCCCAGGACGCTCGTGTTTTCCAACACGCTCTGACAACTCCTGAGATGAATTTTCCACACCCACCTCCAGGTATATTATTTATCATAACCGTAAATTGATTACACTTTTAGATTAGGCATTGTTTGATAATTATTTTATTATTTTTGTAGGTAAATATTATTTGGTGGATGCTGGCTATCCAACACCAGTTGGATATATTGGTCCGTACAAGTGTGAGCGTTATCACATACCTGATTTTAAACGTTCATTTAGATTGCAGAACAAAAATGAGGTATTTAATTATTATCATTCAAGTTTGAGGACCACTATTGAAAGAACTTTTGGAGTATGGAAGAACAGGTTTGCACTTTTGAAAAATATGCCTAAGTTTAAACTTAGAACACAAGTTCAGTTGGTCAGTGCAACAATGGCTATTCACAATTTTATCAGAAGAAATACTGATACAGATATTGAATTCAACCGTTCAGAAGAAGAAAATGTGCTAGGAGAAGAAAATGCTAACAATGATGATTCAGATTTCTTGCGATCCCTAAACCTAGCATCTTCATCAGAAATGGATCATATTCGAGACGCTATTCGTGATCAACTTGTGGAACATATGCATAATAAATGACAATTATCTGTACTTTATTTAGATCATGTACTTCTATTTAAATTTTAATTTAGCTGCTTACTTGAATTATTTTTTATGTGAGTTTGATGATCTTATTTTGTTTAATTCCAAGAGTCATCTTTAAATAATTATTAAAAATAGTTAAAACTAATTTGGATATAAATAAATTTATTTTATTACAATATTCATAAATTTTAATATTTTAGTGTCAATAGTCAAATGAAATGAAACAATATAAAATTCATACCCTTTTGGTAATTACACATTCAAAAGTACTTATGCTAACCAATATTCAAACAAAATTCATTTTTCAAAATCACTTTTCTGATAACAGTTTCCAAACATAAATCACGTTCATGTAAAATCAATTCTGCTCAAAATCAATTCTCAAAATCAATTTTATTCAAACCTAGGTTTACCTAACGAGTTTCCAAACACACACTAATTCTCACAGTACATGAGGAGGAACAAACCGAAAAACACCTTCATTTTATATGGATACAAAGAAAATTATATCCATAGAAGAAACGATCATTTACCATGGATGAAGCAGCAATAGTGGAACAAAGGAAGATATTTAGATGACTTTGGTATGTAAAAATAATTTTGAGAGAAAAAAAAAAGAGAATAGGAATAAGAATGAGATAGGGAATAGAAATTAAAAAAAAAAGTGCTTGGTATGAAATGAAAAGAAAATAGATTATTTTATTTGGTACAGGTTTTAAAATGAGGGAAATGAAATAATTTATTGTATTTTTACCAAATTGCCCCTTAATAAAAAGTTAAAATATAACCAAACCAAAAAAAAATATCTTCTTCTTTGACGCATCATCTTCATCGTCGCATCTTCTTCTTCTTCAACGCATCATCTTCATCATCGTCTCTCTCTCTCACTCTCTTCTATAATTGAAGGTCTCACCCTCTACTCTCCGATCCGTCATGGTGCTATTATCGCAATGGTGCTCGTCAGTGGAAATAGGTCTCTGTTGCTTCATTCTCTCCCTTATCTAGGTTAGGTCTTTGTCGCAGTGGTCAACCTTGGTAGTTGCAGTGTGGTTGTGAGTGACGGCCAGAGAGGGTGAAGCATGTTGGCGCAACGATAGCAAGATAAAAGGGCCAGGGTAAGAAAATTTTGTAAGTTATCAAGGGCAAATTGGTTTTTTCACAGCAAGATAAAGGCAATGAAATTTGATTCCATCCAATTTGGGAATTGGGATGCAAAGAGTCTGTACGATTTTCTTTCCAAATTGTTTTCTAGTGAAAATTCGATTGTGGGTCTGAAATTGCTACCAAACAATCTTGTCAAGCCGTGAGAATAGAATTTCATTTCATTTAATGAATACCACACCTGACAGATCTTTTGCTCCAAAAAATTTTTTTACAGACTACCTATATGCCAAAAAATTGAGTTGTATCTTAACTAAAAGTTAACTTTAATTTGTTTAAGTGATAATAATTTGTTAAAGTGATAACGCTTAATTCTAAAATTAAAATGATTGTTAACCAAGATATAGCAACAATTATCCAACTAAAAGTTAACCAAGATATACCTACGACTTTATTTGGGTTAATAGTAAGGATTTGATCCTAACATTTGAGTTTCTAAAAATTAATTTTTATTATGATTCTTTTTTGTCCAATGCTATTTAGTTTTAGTACCAAATCAGGTAAGGCTGGATTAATTAAGATCCAGTCCCATTTATTATTTATTATTTATTATTTATTATTAACCTTAATAGAGTAAAGCTAAATTGAGGGGGAAAAAATCAGAATGGAGTTTTCTTAAGCAGCTTAATCTTAATAGAATCGGCCCATACTAACAACCCTAAACATGCCCTTTATTCTTTCATCAAAAAAAAAAAGCCTGCCCTTTATTATGCGGATCTCCTACTCTTCCTCAACCTTAAACCCTAACAACAGACTGGTTAGCTTTTCAGAACTGTTGGTTTTTGGTCATGATCTGCTCGGCGCCCCAATAGGATACTAGCTAAGCAGAGAAGCCGGATTCTTTTATTTTGGTGCATCGCTTGAGTGCTACGTTTTAGGTAGTTGCAGAGTAATCCCATGAAAGAATGTCATGTGTCTCCACCAACTGACCCGTGGCAGCGGAGAAGCCAACGATAACCCACTCAGGCAGAACTTCCTGCATATCAATCTCTTGCTTCAGAACCGTACTCCTTCCCCCACGCTTACTGTTTGGATAACTCACATTCACACTCAATTCCAAGCTCTCTGAGTCATAGTTTATGACCGCCCTTGCAATTTCCCCATCTTCTTCAACATCACTCGCCCAACTCGCTGTGGCCACCGACCTTATAGAGTCTATGTTGATTCCGATGTGAGGCGACTCCGACACCGGATTCGGGTCCCACTCGTTAGCATAGCTGTCGAACTCGACGAAGACGATTCTGTTGGTGAGGTTGTTGTCGTTGAAGGCGGTTTCATTGGTGAAGAGTCCCAGGAAGCCGCCGCTTGCGCTTGATTTGTTGACGGGGAAGTCGAAGTCGAGTGACGCCAGGAAGAAGGTCATGCCGTCGCCGTGAAGCTCCGAGCCTTTGCGGTTGACCACGAAGGAGAAGTCGGTATTGAAACTGAATCCGCCTCCGTTTTTGTGGTAGAGACGAACCGCTCCGATGAATCCGGATAGGCCTACGCTGTGTTGGAGTGGGAAGCCCAGATAATCCTTCTTTGTGAGCTGCATTGCGCTGCCTGAAATGTTGGCGTGGCCTGCGAGACCTATGTTTTGATCACCTTGTTCGAATTTGGGGAAGGTGAAGGAGAATGAATCTGATTTGACATTGCTGATGTTGATAAGTACGAGGAGGAAAAGGAAGACACAGGAATTATTGGAGATGGCCATAGTTGAATGATGATGCGTATGGGTTGGGAGAGACTGAAGATTTATATTGGTTTGTGATTGAGAAGGATAAGTTAAAGACAAGCAACTTACATAGTAGAACATAGATGAGAAAATCAAGGGACTCCTCTCCTGGTTTTGGTATTGTTTCTAAAAATCTACAACCAATTGCTATGTTGTGAGGCGTATGTGCAGGAAGATTCTGGCATTGTTGGCAGTTGGCACCAGCAAAATTAATAAGTTGGTTTGCTTGTTTCATACAATCTTGTAGATTTGGATTATCCTTAAATTAACAAAGGCACAAATGATTCACTCTCTCTCTTTTCAATTTTTGTAAATCTTTTATAATAAGTATAATTCTCACTGTACATGGGGAGGAGCGAATCGAGAAACACCTTCATCTTATAAAAAATAGATCAGCTCCAAGCATTCAAAAGTTTCAAAATCGTGTCGAAATTAAATTGTGACTAAAATTTATATTTAACCACGATTTTAACCGTGGCTAAATAAACAAAAAGCTAAAACCCAGTTTAGGATTTAAGGTTTATTTAATCTTGTTCTCTAATTTTTTTAAGGTTTAGGGTTTATTTAATCTTGTTCTCTATTTTTTTTTTTATCGGAGTCATTGTTAATCAGATCCAACTAGAATTTAATTTATAAAAAATTAAAATAATAAAAAAATTAATTTTAAAAATATAATAAAAATGAAATATATATATATATATATATATATATATATATATATATATATATATATATATAAAAGACGCACAAAAGAGAAAATACCGGACGCTGGAGGCAGTCCGGATGTATCATCTGCGATGCATGAAGCAGCCAGCAAAAAGGAAGATCCTTAGATCTTTTGCCCCAAAAAAAGCTTTGCCAGACTACTTGTATGGACTTGTTTGGGATTTCGAATTTTGTTTTTTTTTTGGGCTTTGGGTAAACAACAAAGTTCAAAGATTAATGGATTGGGACTTCTAAGCCTACCAAATGCATATGTTACATGTATTTATTATTTTATGGTTTGAACCTAAGCCCAGACATCAAAAGCAGTTCATGACCCATTATCCAAAATTGAAGTTTGCAAATCAACAACAACTATTAATTAATTAGGCAGTAGAAAGTGGAAAATTGGATGTAACAATGCGCAAAAAGAATTAAGCAGATTAATGTCTTGTCATTCAGCGATGGATGAAGATGAGAGAACTGACATAGACATGTGCACTCAGATTATTCCGACTTTAGACGTTGAGTTTAGAATCCCTTCATTAGAAAGTTATCTTATGGCCTTTGAACTGTTGGGAAACCAGAAGCCTAACATTGTCACTTAATCTGGTAAATTTAGAGCTGTGTCATTTCAGGTCGGCCAAAAGCAAGTTTGAATTTAAACTCTGGAATAACATCTAATTTTTTCGAGTGTCCACTTATATTATAAAATTCTACTTAAAAAAATAAAAGTTTAGCTAGGATCTACTCCCACACATTGAACACTACAATATTGATTATATTCTCCACCATATATAATAAGTAAAATTCATCCTGTTTGTCTATATCCCTCCAAGAATAATACAATTAATATGGGTTAGTGTGTGTTTAAATATATATATATATATATATATAATCCTCTTTGTTTTAATGCAAATTTGACTAAACACACTATATATAGTAAAACTTGTCATTCTGTTTAAGCTTTTGTTTAATTTTGTATGTTGCTTAAATTTGTTACTTCCTCACTCTATGGTTGTGGTATATAGAAAATTTAGTTTTCAATAATGCATCCAAAACTTTATTTAAAATTTTTTGCCATAAAAAAAGATTAATTTGTGACAAAAAAATTGTCCATTAATTCCATTACAAATTAATTATCACAAAGTTGTTTGTAACAATATTTATGAATTTTTTGTAGTTATTTAGTTTCTTACACGTCAAATTTTAATTTATGCATATAAATTTTGAAATACTTGAGAAATTAGGACCTATATGTAACAAATTCATATATATATATATATATATATATATACACACACATTATATGCTCCATGTATACTTACTTTATTAATTTCTTTTAGCAATATCTGCCAAACCCATGGGTTTTCTCGTCCCTATATATTTCACACAAGCTAGGCGCCATAAAATTTCAATAATTAATAGAAGTTGCAATTAAATTCACAAAGTAAATATAATTAAATTATAACAGAGGACTAAGCTAGACAAACTCATAATTAAATCAGCAATTTGATAGCTAGGTTGATAGCTAATTAACCTAGCTAGACAACTAAACTACTGTATGAAGCGTTATTTCATATCAACACATACTTTTTTGGGGATAGGAAGGACTTTGACAATGAATTTGGTTTAGTAAAAAGTAATTTAATCAGCCTATAGAGACGTGTTAAAACAGCATACCAAATCTATTGTAAATTTGTGATAACTCTGAATAATTTCCAGTTCCAGTAAAAGTACAAGATTACCTGAACGAAAAAGAGATTCTGTTTTATATTCTCAGCCGCCTCAAAGGGGCATTTATAGTCAATCCCAATGCTTTATGTAATTCAAAAGACGAAAAAGAAAATTTAGATTCCATTGATTGAAAAAGATGTGTTAAAAAAATGACATATAGTTATGTAGCTACCAATTATTTATTGAATACTAGCTAGACCAAGCTTCGCAACGAATAGATAAAGATAGTGTGTTCATCTTCATCGTCAACTACGAATAAGCTTTTAAAAACCATGGACTATATATAAATGGTGGAGACAGAGAATCATAAGTGAGGCCTACTTCCAGTCTTTCAGAAAAAAGCTCCTTTCCCAAAGTGCTGTAAAATCGATGAGGAGAGGAGTAATATGCTTCGCCCTATTATTACCTTTAATTCGTACCACTATTTGCGTCTCAAGAAATAGAATGAATAAAATACAATAAAATAACCTAAAAGCAGCATTTTCTAAAGTTGGCATTAATATAAACTAATTTTAGAACTGTACTAAAAAATCTATCTCTTTCCTTGGTTTCTGAACATACATCATTTACTGATCATTGACACCTGGCCAACCTCCTTCATGCAACTACTTACTGTAGTATTATGAATAAAATATTTCAATCTCCATTCATCTCATGTTTTATTTGTTTATATCTCCGTTTTCTTTTTAAAATTTATAAAAAAATCACTTTATATTTAAAAATAAATTCTACCTTAAATTCATACAAAAATTGAATTATTTAGTAAATAAATTTATGTGGTTTATATAAAAAACCTCTATAATGCTATTAAATGAGTTTCTCTCTAATTTTTTGAACTTCTCTTTTACCTTTAAAAATGATCAAAACTTATAATTTTAATTTGAGAAATAATAATAAGATCAACCATATTAATATTTTTTATGAAATAATACCTCAATTAAATGAAATTTACAGAGCCAAGTGTGTGTGTGTGTGTGTGTGTATAAATATATTTTGAAAATGAAAGCGAGGTTTGTAAAATAATAGAAGAAAGAATACAATATTTGAGTCTAGTATTAATTATTAAAATAAAACAAGAAGAAGAAGCTTGAACTGCTTCGAACAAATGATTACGTGGGTGGATCTAAGGAGTTCACTGAAAGCTCCATCAGTCCTACAATACCCCAACTTTTTTTTTTTTTTTCGCGTTAAACTATGATATGATCACACCCCATCAAGAAAGGAGAAAAAGACAAGATTTTGATCATATGTACGTTAAGATATCAAGTTCTTCACTTTTGGTGAAATCCAATGTGGACATATGTACTCTACTTTGAACGCTTTCTTATCGATCTTTATTACTTTTTCACCTTGAAACAGTGATATGATGTTGGAGGATGGGCGTTAAAGTTGGACAACCAAAAACTGAAATGAGATTAATTAATTATCTTTAATTTAGATTGTTAAATTTTATATTTAACGATTTAAATTTTAATTTTAAAAAAAATAAAAAAAATTATTAAAACTACTATTTAATATCTAAATTATTAGATCTAAATTTTAATTGTCTAAATTAAAACAAACATAATATTTATCCTTAAGAAGAAGTACTAAATCTAAATTGTTAAAAATAGTGATGTGTGTCTTTTTGAATAATCATATCATTAAAAAGTTGTCACATCATCAAATTTATTAAATGAGTTTAACTTGATAGATGAAATGATCATTTTGATCAGGAATTAATTAATTAATCTTTTAGGGATCATATGGACATATTTAACTTTTCAAGGAGTAAATTGATATGGAAACAAATCTCCTCCAGTATTTGGAGTGCTGAATGGAGTCTATGCTTATTAGATCTAATGATTTAATGGATAAAAAAATAAATGGTTAATTTTTTTTATTTTTTCCTATAATTTTTTTGGATCTGCTAAAGGGAGCTCTTAGATGAAAAATCCTAGAGTGAATGTTACACAATTGCCCAGATTATGCAGATTCACAGTGAAAACCAATCAATGGAGTAAAATGAATTGATAGAAATTCGCATTATAATCTGTTATAGAAAAACGGTACAGGGCTTCCATTTTCGAGCAAGAGAATAACTCCTAATCACAATCTCCAAATCCAAAAAATGCCTTCCTAACAGACCCTGTGTGTTATTATCTACCAAAGCACTCAAACCACAAAAGGAAAATGACAAAACAAGATAACGGAATATCCTGTACAAGTGGTGCCCTCCAATCATTTCTCCATAATGAAGTCACGTGTCCATGCTGGAGCCCTTTTCTTGCGTTTACTGATGATATTACTGCTTGTGCCTTCCTTCTCAGTGTTTATGCACTCGATTTCCACATCATTTGCTGCCATCTCGGCCTTAGTTGCCAGCTCAGTGTTTACGTGTTGCTAATTTGCTTTGTCACCAACTCTGGTCGTATCAATGCTTCCCCCTTCGAAAATGACCTTGTCCTCAAGGTCAATATGAGGAAAAACTTCCTTCAGAACTTCAAAATCTTCCCAAGTTGCTTCGTCTCGATCCATTCCAAACCATTCCACCAGAATTTATGTTTTAGTTGTACCCCCCTGTTCAACCCAGCGCTGATCAATAATTGACTGTGGCTCAATCAGCTTAAGGGATACTTCTTCAGGAGTATCTCCTGGCTTTACAGGATGATTCCCTTGGTACCTTTTAAGCAGAGCTACATGGAACACATTATGGATTTTGCTGTCACTGGGCAGTTCCAATTTGTAAGCCACTGCACCAATGCGCTCAATGATCTGGAAAGGCCCATAGTAACGCTTGGAGAGCTTGAAGTTCAGTCTTTTTGCCAAGGACCCCTGCTTGAACTGATGAAGTCTTATCCATACCCAGTCTCCCACACAGTACTGCTTCTCTTGTCTCTTTCGGTCAGCTTTTTTTTTTCATTCTTTGTTGTGCTACTTGCAAGTTAATAAGTAACTGTTGCTGGATAATTGTCCTTTGTTGCATAAGCTCATCAACTGATTCCACGCTAGCTTCCCCTGGTTGATAGCCTGGTAGCAAGTTTGGTTTAACCCCATAGACTGCTTCATAAGGGGACATTTGCAGAGCACTGTGGTATGAAGAGTTGTACCAAAACTCTGCCTAGGCTAAGTATTTGTACCACAAACGCGGTTGGTGATGGACATAAGCTCACAGGTACTGTTCTAGACATCGGTTGACGACCTCGGTCTGTCCGTCCGTTTCAGGGTGGTAAGCCGTAGAGAATCTAAGTTCAGTGCCACTAGAGCTCATAAGTTGCGACCAAAACTTACTTAGAAATAAGGGGTCTCGATCAGAAATCACAGTGTGAGGAAACCCATGCAACTTTACGACCGTTTGAATCAATTTCTCAGCCACAGTTCTGGCTGTATAACCAGGTTGTAATGCTGCAAAATGAGCCTGCTTGGAAAATCTATCCACAACCACTAGTATCGCAGTATGACCCAAGGAATTTGGGAGTCCCGTTATAAAATCCATCGTCACATCCTGCCAAGGCTTAGTGGGTATAGGAAGAGGTTGTAGAGTCCCCTGTTTTCTTCCCGTAGGATACTTGACTTGTTGGCATACTTCACACTGTTGTACCCATTCCATAATGTCCTTTCTCATTCCAGTCCAGTGAAAAACTTCAACAGTAGCCTTGTAAGTTTTGTTAAATCCTCCATGTCCTGCCATGGGCACTACATGGAACATTTGGAAAATTTCATTCCTTATATTTGGATTATCTGGCACCACGATTTTACCTTGCCAGAATAGTAGTCCATCCTTCACGTTATATCCTAACTCCAGATCATTTTGTAAATACAATTCAAACCATTTCCTCATCTGTGCGTCTTCTTTGTTGGCTTCACGAATCGATGTTATCAAAGGATTACTGAGTGTGGTTAAGGAAAGAAATTGGGTATCCTCTCCGATTTGTCTAGACAGGGCGTCAGCTACAGCATTGGATTTCCCTGTGCGATATACTATCTCATAGTCATAACCTAGCAATTTAGTCAAGTAAAACTGCTGTTCTTGTGTCTGGATTACCTGGGACATTAGATTTCGTAAACTCCTGTGATCAGTTTTTATAATGAACTTCCTTCCCAATAGATAATGACGCCACTTTTGCACTGACTGCGTAATTGCGTAGAGTTCTCTTATGTAAGCGGATGCTACAGTCATTCGGGGAACCATCTTCTTTCGGAAGTAAGCTAAGGGATGTCCTTCTTGGGTCAACACAGCTCCAATTCCAACACTTGAAGCATCTGTTTCTACCACAAAAACTCTTCTGAAATCTGGTAGTCTTAACACGGGTGTCATAGTCATTTGCTCCTTCAATTTATTAAAAGCAGTAGTTGCTTCACTCGACCAATGGAATTTATTCTTCTTTAATAACTCAGTCAATGGTTGTGCGATCATAGCATAGCCCTTCACAAATTTTCGGTAATAACAGGTTAGCCCCAAAAATCCGCGTAATTGCTTCAAATTTTTTGGTATTTGCCAATTAAGCATGGCTTGGATCTTGTTTTTATCCACCTGCACTCCCTCCTTACTAACCACATGACCCAAGTATTCTGTAGATTCTTGAGCAAATGAACATTTAGAAAGCTTCACATATAAGGAATGCGATTTCAACGTCTCCATCACCATCTTCAAATGCCTAATATGTTCCTCTAAACTTTTACTATATATTAATATGTCATCAAAGAATACTGCCACAAACCTTCGCAGGAACGGCTGTAAGACTTTATTCATCGTGGCCTGGAACGTCGAGGGCGCATTAGTGAGGCCAAATGGCATGACCACAAACTCGTAATGCCCGGAGTGTGTTCTAAATGCCGTCTTCGAGATATCGGGTTCCCACATCCTAATCTGATGATAACCAGACCGTAGATCCAGCTTAGAGAAGTGAGTAGCCCCATATAGTTCATCCAAAATCTCATCGACAGTGGGGATTGGGAACCGATCCTTAATGGTGATACTGTTCAAGGCTCGGTAATCTACGCAAAAGCGCCAAGAGCCGTCTTTTTTTTTACCAAAAGCACCGGTGAAGAAAAAGGACTGTGACTGTCCCTGATAATTCCTGCATTCTTCATTTCCATAACTAATCTCTCCATTTCAGTCTTCTGGAAGTGTGGATATTTATAGGGACGAACATTTACTGCCTTGGCATTAGGTTCCAGAGGGATTCTATGGTCTTCAGCTCTCATAGGGGGTAGGCCTTTAGGCTCCTGGAACACTTCCTTATATTGTTGTAGCACCTCCTTTACTCCCCATGGTACTTCGGCATCCTGTTTCTCTTCAGTCATCAGTGGTATTACTGAAGTTAACTGATATAGTTCTGAAATTTCCTCAGTCCTGGCTAACCTGCGAAGACCCTTTCCCTTGCATGGTGTTTCGATTACTATATTTTCCCCCTTGAGTTTTACTTCTATGCCTTCCCATTGAAACTCCATTACCAACTCTCGATAATTAGTCTTTATTGTCCCAAGCTCCATCAACCACTGTACCCCTAATACAACCTCAACACCCTTTATTTCCAATATAAACATATCGATCACGAATTCATTTCCCTGGATACACAGTGGTACCTTCTCACACTTGCTGTTGCACGTTAGATAAGCACCACTCCCAATCCATACCTTAAATTCAGTTATGGCAGTCTTCTTGAGATTCAACCTTCTGGCCACTTCAGCTTTCACAAAATTGTGATTACTCCCATTATCAATTAATATCTTCACTTGATTCTTACCTATCTTCCCCATCACCCTTAATGTACTGGGGTGAAAATGCCCAGCTAACGCATTAAAGCTGATATCTGGTGTAGCCTCAAGAGTTTGAATTTGATTATCCTCACTAGTGATTTCTTCACCTTCTAATTTTTCCTCATTCAATAGCTCTTCCACTTCGTCCTGTCCAACTAAAAGAAAACAAGTAGATTTGCATTTGTGACCAGGGTGATATTTTTCATCACAATAGTAACAGAGCCCCTTTTCCCTCTTACTCCGTAATTCTCCCACACTGAGTCGCCTGATGTTGTTACTGGCAGCACTGGGTTGGATTCCACTTGATGCTGACTGGACACCACTTCCTTGACCACTAACCACCGCATTTCTATAACTTCCGCTTGAAGGATTACCTTGCCTGTTATTGGTTAAGAAATAAGTGGAATGGTTACTGGTTCCTTTCGGTTGCCCAAGGCCCGTAGAGCTCCTCGTTACATTGCTCTTGAAGGTCATCTGCATTGTGATCGCCTTTTGCTCATGTAATTTAGCAAGGGAGACAGCCTGGTAATAGGTACTGGGTTGAGCTAGAAGTAACTCGCATTTCAAATGATCTTGCAACCCGGCTATAAAAAAACTAATCAACCACGCTTCACTTAATCCTGTGACTTTCGTTGACAATTCTTCAAACTTAGTCTGGTATTCTGAAATCGTGTTAGTTTGTTTTAATTCCTTGAGAGCCGCCTTAGGGTCGTCATACAGTGAAGTTCCAAACCTCATCTGTAACGCTGCTAGAAACTCCTCCCAGTTTCGAACTAAGCCATTTTTTGTTACCCACTTATACCATGAATAAGCAGCCCCTTCCATATGAAAGGAAGCTATCTTCACCCTCTGTTCATGAGAAACTCCATAGATCTCAAAAAATTCTTTAATCTTGAAAATCCAATCCTCAGCCTCCTCCCCATTAAATCTCGGTACTTCTACCTTCATCCCCTTGCCCGAGAACAGAGCATTGACATTGGAGTCTTCTGTAATTCTCTGTACACTAGACGCCGAAGATGTTTCGATCGCTTTATCATGTATCGCACGACGCAGCATGTGTTCTATATTGCTCATGGCTTCTTCCATCTTTCCCATTAGACCATCCAATGAATTAAGCTTGTCATCCATCTTCCCTTGTGCTCTCTGTAATTCTTTCTGCGTAGCTTCTAAGCAGGCAAAGCGAGTTCCCTCAGCCATGGAGGTTTCTCTCAATGAAAGCACCAGTTGTTACATAATTGCCCAGATTATGCAGATTCACAGTGAAAACCAATCAATGGAGTAAAATGAATTGATAGAAATTCGCATTATAATCTGTTATAGAAAATTGGTACATGGCTTCCCTTTTTGAGCAAAAGAATAACTCCTAATCACAATCTCCAAATCCAAAAAATGCCTTCCTAACAAACCCTGTGTGTTATTATCTATCAAAGCACTCAAACCACAAAAGGAAAATGACAAAACAAGATAACGGAATATCCTGTACAAGTGGTCCCCTCCAATCATTTCTCCATAATGAAGTCACGTGTCCATGTTGGAGCCCTTTTCTTGCGTTTACTGATGATATTACTGCTTGTGCCTTCCTTCTCAATGTTTACGCACTCGATTTCCACATCATTTGCTGCCATCTCGGCCTTAGTTGCCAGCTCAGTGTTTACGTGTTGCTCATTTGCTTTGTCACCAACTCTGGTCGTATCAGTGAACCCCTCCCAATTGACACAAACTCCATCTTTCAGCAAGGACCAAAATAAAAATGTGCTCTTAAATTTGTAATATCCAATCACATACTACTTGAGTTACAACTTATCTACATTTATATTGAAACCAAATGATCGAGTATTCTAGAATTAATTAACGTTCCGTTTGGTTTCAGGAAAAAATTGAGTATAAAACTAAAAGAGAAATGAAAATAATTTTGATAGATAAAATTTTGTGATTCAAAATTCTGTTTAGTAAAGTACGTACAGAGAACAATAGAAAAATTAATTCATTTTTTGATTTGGTTGAAAAATCAATATAACTAAGAATTTTTAACAAAGGACTACAATAACATCCGTGAATAGGGAAAAAAAATTAAATAAATATTTTTTGTTAATATAAAAAAAATCCTTTCTGTGTAAATATACAAGAAAAACATGAATAAAAAATAATTATACTTTTATAAATAGAAAACTTAATGTAAATTTTGTCATTTTTACACAGACATAAATTTCAAAATACTAAATAAATAAGATACCATGATAACTTTTTTGAGTTTTCTGAGGACATAACAATATAAAAAACTTATTTTTAATAATGAAAAGCTATTTTATCCGATGTGTTTAGGAATTTTGATCCTCATAAAATAAAAGAACAAACATTCTAAGGAAATAAATATCCATTTAATCAAATATGTCTTTTGTTCGTTTTCATCTATATTTCTTTTCTCATATTTTTATTCCATTAAATTAAACCGAACATAATTATGGGCACTGAAGAAGGCTCAAAGGAAATGGGTAATGTCCTTTTCTCCAAAAAAAAAGTATATTTCATAATTTAGATTATTCATTTTCTCTCATTTCACATGGTAAGTCCAAATTTTTTTTATCTATCTTCTTTTTAAATTCATTTATAATGGGACAATTAGAGCATAAAAATACATGAGTAACAATGAATGGTCTAAAATTAACAGCCTACCATGTTAAAAATAATATTTCAATCTAATTTGCTCTAAGAAGTTAAGTAAAAAAAAAAAAAAACCTAAGTTCATACATATAAAAAGCATTAGATGAATTTATAGAAAACTTAGGGTCTGTTTGGTTTATGAAAACATTTCCTGTTTTCATTTTCAGTCTTCATTTCCTGAAATGCATTTCTTAAAACACTGAAAATATCTTTTTGGTGTTTTCAGATTTAGGCATATTTTAAGAAATATTTTCAAAAAAACATTTTCAGTGAATTCAACCAAACGCATTTTCAAGTCTATTTTTTGTTTTCAGTGAAAATGAAAATAAGAAATGCCCAAAACAAACATGCCCTTAAATTTCAAAATATTGAATATTTCTACCTTCAGATTATTTTGAGATTATGTGTATAAAAATAAAAAATTAATTTACACAAATTTTAAAATAATTTAAAAATAAAAATAATACATCTTTTAAGAGATTGAGTTTTTTATAAACTTACTAAAAAAACGTTTAATACATCATTATGAAAAATCTTCTGAACTTATCTGCTGATTCTGAGAAGTTAGATAAAATTCACATCTGACTGTTCTACTTCAATTGAACAGTGCTCATGATGCTCAAATCTCGTTAAACGACAAAGTCCAACGGAAAATACAGAGGCATGATTACAAGGATATGTTTGGAAATATACAAATGAAAGTGGGTGGGAGTGATGAGAGCGGCACAAATGTTTTAGGCGTCACGCAGATAATTGGTACGGATTGTTCAGCAAATGCCTTCTGTGGTCATAGGCGTGCACTGTTCACTTCGGATCTGTCAGTCCCACTCAACCTCCTCTTCCTCTTTAATTTTTTTTATAAATAATTTTTTATTCCTTATATTGAAAAAATGAATTTCGCATTCTAAGGATCAGAAAGATTCATAAAAATATTATTTCGTATGTACTTCAAACACTTTGATGTATATAATAAGTGAAAACTTATCATATCCATGTCATAAGGAAATCTAATGGCATATGAAGTATTAGAGTATCGAGTCAAAATTTACTTCTTGGAGTATGAAAACTCAAATACTTGTTTTTTAAATTTTGACGATTTAAAATATTATTATTTGGAAATAATCTAAAGTTACACAAGTTGTCGTACTTTTTTCTAAATTTTTTATAGCTTCTGGCTTCCATTATAATGTATAGGTAACATGCCAGCTATTCACATATGTTTGGTAAGATTCTATGGCAATATATTTGGTTTTGCGTTTGGAGAGATCGAACGAGTGTTTGGAGAAGCAGAAGTTTGATTGCATAAAAAAAAAGTTGTTTGATTTTGCATTATTCTTCTTTGCAATAATTGATTTCATGTCCAAACTTAAGCGTGGTTCAACGCTTAAGGGAGTAGATTCTGGTCAAAATTAATTATGTCATTACTCTGATTCAATTTCTTCTACTATTCTTCGCCCCTCTATTCCGGTATTTCACCTATTCTCTTTGTTGCAAATCAATTGCAAATGGATATAAAAAAAATGAGAGGAGGAAGAAGAAATTTTTGTTCCTCGATTAGATCCATTTCACATAAAGGAAGAGACCAAGAAAAAAAATTTCTAAAACAAAGCCAATATTCTTCCATACCTATTGTCAACCATTTCGTTGTTGTAAGCCTCCTCTTCGATGGCTTGCACGACAAGGAAGCACCATGGCAAGCGACGAACGGTCGAAAAATAAGACAAACCCAATATGATTGGGTAGCAGGAATAGTTGTGTTCAAAAAAGAAAGTGTCACGACCCGTTTTCTGGGCACATGACCGGCACAATGATAAATCTCTCATCACTGTAAGCCTTTCGATAAATTCTACCCACGAGTTTAAATTATTTAGTTATTATCTCTATGTTATCAAAATAACTATTCCTTAATAAATATGAAAAAAATATACCACATTTTCTTATCTGAAAATCATAGAGATGATTTGCATGTAATAATATATCATCAATATAAAATACATTATTATACTCACATACAAGCCAAATGCTAAACCTCTGACCTAGATGTCCTAGACGATTACAGAGCGACATAATCTACAACAAAAGAGGGGCCTACCCGACAGCAGGAAAGTCCAAAGTGATCTACTCTTCTAGTGGATATTCTTCACTGGTAACCTGATCTGTAAAAAAAAGGTTTCATAGAGAGTGTGAGCTTTAAAACTCCGTGAGCGAATCGGTCTCGCGTTAATAAAATTTAAATACATTAACAGTCATGCAAGTATACCAGAAGGCTCATACTCAACCAATAGACATAGTTAGAAACTACACACAAGAAGATAAAAAATTCATCCAATTCAACAAACGTTACTAGTACTCATCAATGGCAATATATCCCGGAGAGCGCACACAGGCCGACTCACCAATTATGTATATTTCTGCCATGACGCACAACCTCATCCTCTTAGCTAGGGCGCCTCACGGATTTATCACCAATCCGGGCTATATCCCTATTGAGGGAATCGTTGTCTCCACACTCATTGGTCAAGACACCCTTTCAACCGGGTTTTCCGCCTTGCCATGAGAGGGGGTACTGTCCCGCTCAATCACAATCAATAGTACAACATTTCATATCATAATCAAAAGTACAATGTAATATTCATTTATATAACAGGTATAATATATAACTATATTATAGATTTATAAACCACAAATCAAGATAACAATTAAACGATTTTTGAAAAGATTCAAACTCCACATCATCAGGAGATATTTGCTTCGTCTTATCCATACTTTTGGATTAATTATCTCATTAGATTCGTCATTCTGAATCCAATTTTCCCCTATGAATCTTGGGAGTGTCCTACGACATACTTTTTATCACTAGTAATACTAAAACTCTATTAAAACGGGGTCGTTTCACTCACCTGGATTCCGTACGAGTATCACTTCTTTAAGTTGTTACGGACAATAGTACTCAGGTGAATTTCAATGTTCCGCTACGAAGATTTTCATGAAAGATTAGAGAAAATAAGTTAGGATTGTTTTCATACAAATACTGTTCATACATACGGTTACTATTTATATATACGGTTACTATTCATACATACGGTTACTATTCATACGTATGGATACTATTCATACCAGAAATAGAGAATATAATTTGTAAAAGAGTACACCAGGTAAATTCCCAAGAAAGAGTGGAGGGTCGCAATGGACACACTTAAAAACCAGGTCTTTCCTTAGTCAGAACTTTCCTAGACATGTATTCTTCACAGTTTATATTCTATTTTGGTAATCAGGGATTCAAAATAATATATAGGCAGCTAAGGACAGTTTTTCTGATGTGGAAGATCAGCCAAAGCTGCAACAACAGAGCATACTTAAAAAAATAACTTCTAAAATTGAAAGACATAAAAAAGGCATAGTATCCTTACCTGTGCTGAAAAGGAAAGGCCAAAAATCTCAGAGGTCTAGCGTCGGACCAAGAAATCTTAAGGAGAGAAGAAAAGAAGTTTAAGGTGTGATTTTGAAAGTGAAATGGAAGGGTCTATTTATAGAAAAATTTAAGGGTACTATTCCATCTACCCCGTCTCACCTACCAATTTCACTTACTAGTCTCATCTACTAGTTTCACTTACTAGTCTCATCTACTAGTTTCACTTACTAGTCTCATCTACTAGTATCACTTACTAGTCTCATCTACTAGTATCACTTACTAGTCTCATCTACTAGTTTCACTTACTAGTCTCATCTACTAGTATAATCAATTTACTAATTTAGTTTCCTTTCAATTTAGTCCCTCAGGGAATTCTCTCATATAAAATGTCATTTTTTTCTCCTAGTTTCTTTCTAGTTTTCTCTTATGATCAAACCACATTTGGTATTTGACATTTTGATAGTATATGTGAACAGTATCATATACATAAATAGTATTATACATGTAAATAGTACCGTATACTGGAATAGTAACCGGCCTTACTAATTTTCTTGGATAAATTTACTCATTGCCACTATAACTTATAAGATTTGTTCGCTTAGATCCTTGAGAATTTGTAAAAATTTCCTAAATTTAAAATTTAAAATTTCTATTCCCAAATTTCCTTCACTAATTCAAAAGAATATTTTCCACGTAATTAAATTTTTCAATAAACTTCAAAATAAATTTTGAATATTTGTAAAAATTATTGGGGTATTACAGAAAGAGTAGCAGGTTGGAAGATCATGGGTTCGTCTTCCTCTATTATGCTTCGATGAATATGCCCTCCCTCCCTCTCTCTCTCTCTCTCTCTCTCTCTCTCTCTCTCTCTCTCTCTCTCTCTCTCTCTCTCTCTCTCTCTCTCTCTCTCTCTCTCTCTCTCTCTCTCTCTCTCTCTCTCTCTCTCTCTAAACTGTTGTCTAATGTGTAATATTGGTGAAGATGAATATGCTGAGGAAAGGGCCCCTCTCATTGTCATGTTTTTATGAAGTGAGATATTCATTGATTATAAAATTTTATTTTTTTATTCTTTATTTATTAATTATCATTTTTATTTATGAAGTGAGATATGAATTTATACTGTCAAATGATTAAAATTGTTGATTAATAGTTAGTTAAGTTAAATATAGAAATCTGATCTATTAATTTAAGTATTTGATTTAATTGGCTTCTTAATTTGAGAATTGAGAATTTAAAAATTATGTAATTCTATTTAAATTTTAATTTAATATTTACTTGTATTATTTTCTATGTGAGTTTATTGATTTATTTTGCATAACTCTAAAAGTAATCTTTAAATGATTATTAAAAACAATTAAATCAAATTTCGAGATGAAATAAATAAACTTATTTCATTATAACATTCATAATATATATTTTAAATCAAATATTAGCATTAATAGTTAAAAAATTATCATTAAAATATTAATATTTTTATCACATTTTCATTGGATAGAAATTAAATAATGATAAATGAAATAAAACAATATACTATTTACACGCTTTCTGATAATTATACATTCAAAAAATTTTTTGCTAACCAATATCCAAACGAAAATTTATTTTTCAAAATCACTTTTTTATAACGGTTTTCAAACATAAATCATTCATGTAAAATTAATCTTGCTCAAAATTAATTCTACTATAAAGCCAGCTAAGTTTACCCGACGAATTTTCAAACATTCACTATATCATAATGGCGCTCTATGATGATTTATATTTTCTAATAGTCTTGCGCATGATATTTTAGAGGCATTTAAGCTGAAGTGCCCTTAATTTTCAACATTAGTTTACAAGATTACGTAATTAATATCATTAAGTGAGCATATATTTTATTTTGTTTTGTTTTCAGGTTAGCAATCCTCGATGCCTAGAACAATTACTAACCGGTAGTTTTAAGGAATATAAATGAAAATGAGTAGAAATTAATTAATCAAGATTTTTTGTTTAACCAATATTATGTTTAGATAAACATGATCGTTCGATCATGTGAGATTTATATAAATTTTATTTGTTAATAATAATTAGACAATCCTTCTCGATTAAATAGAAAAACTTCATTCAAATTGACTCGGGCTTCAAAATAGCCAGGAAAAGGAGGAAAAAAGAGTATCAACCACTGTATATTCATATATATGGACTTTATATTTGGAATTGCTCGAAGATGATATTTAAAATTTCCTGATTCGGAAACTTTTATGAAACCATATAATATTATTTGTCGACCTGACACGTGGAGATACCAGAGTCCCATTTTTAAGATAACAGTATCAATCTGCATGTTGCAGACTCCAAAGTCTAAGGAACCAAACAATTAACAGAGAGTGTGTAAATATATATTCAGATGAAAATAAAATCAGGCTAGAAAGATTAACTTTTAAAGAGTTTAAGTGTTTTTATTCTTAGATCATTTTAAAATTTATGTGTATGATAATAAACAAATAATTTACACAAATTATGATAATCTAAAAATAAAAATACTTAATCAAATTTTCTAGACTTACTCATAAAATTATAAAATTAAGAAGACGTCTGAATCAGTGAAATTCTGTAAGTGCTATATTTAGCTCATCCACCCATAAGTTGACTGCATTGGTACTACAAGTCTCACTTTGGAAGACTCGATCTTTGAAAATATTTATGTTTAAAAGAATATATATATATATATATACATATATAATATTCTAATATTAAGAGAGAACTCCATCTTATACCGTTACCGGCTTATGAAATCTACAAAATTATAAATGGAAACATATTAACATCATTATTATATTCTTTATAATGTGGACAAAATGGAGCTTAATTAATTGCGTTCATAAAACTTAATTTCTTGAGTTCAAACTATAGTCAAAAAATAAAATTATATCTTGATTAATTAAAACTTCCGATTTAGCTGGGCATTTAATATTTACCCGTGATGCGATATAGATTTAATATTGGATTGTGGTACTAATACATAGAAATTTGCTAAAGAGATTCATAATGACCGCGGCGCATACATAGATAAACATTTGAAACATAACATGTAATTAAAAAAATACAGTAACACCAGTATATATATATATATATATATATATATGTTATATAAAACATGTATTTGTAATTTGTAACGTGTCAGAGAGTTATACGGCTGACGGCGGCATAATAATACTAAAAATTGTTAAAGTGATATTATATTATATTATATAGTATTATTTGCCCGAGTCATTAATTTTATCGTAGAATACACCACGCACAGACACATTGAGATGGATAAACAGTTTTAATATATATATATTTTTAACCATGATGGTAAACCTTTAACCCTCCCATCAAGCGACTTCTGTTTATTCACTTTCAGCCCCTCCATCACCTTTTTCCGCTTATAAAGGTCTTTTCGAAAAGAACATGGAAAGGCAAAGCTACACACAAAGACCATCAAAAGGCCTCACTGCTTCTTAGTTGCTTTGGCTCTATATACCAAGTAAGATTTCATTGTCTCCAGAATTTATCTTTACTGAAGTTTGTGTTTTTTGTTTTTTTTCCCTAATAATATATATATGGGTGGCTCGGAGAAGAGAATCTTAATTGTTCCAGAAACCCTAGATATAGAGGGTGAAAGAAATGGGAAGAGGGAAGATTGTGATCCGAAGAATCGACAATTCTACAAGCAGGCAGGTGACTTTCTCAAAGAGGAGGAAGGGATTGATCAAGAAGACCAAAGAGCTCGCTATCCTGTGTGATGCTGAAGTTGGACTTATCATATTCTCCAGCACCGGAAAGCTTTATGAATATGCGAACACCAGGTTTCCTCATTATTTTCTGTGTGATAATTTCTTAATTAAATTTGAAGCTCATGTTTTGTCATATTCATTATATTATATTAACTCGTGTAATTAGCTGATTCATACACACTAATTAGTTTCTACTTTGGCTATCTGAAATTTGATGTATTTAGATTTGGACTACAATGCAACAAATGCATGGCTATAGTTCAGAGAGACCACATGAAAGGCATATTGAACCTAGCTTGCTAGCTAGCTAAATTAATTAATCACATATCATGATATTCAGGTGATCACCATTAATCAACACTACTTTTAAAATTCCAGGAAGCAGTTAAACTCGATAAGGCTTTAGGGTGCCTGCTCTAGATTTTGGAGGATCATCTTGAGGACAGTCTAAAAATGCTAGCCACCATAGACCAAGCTAGAGTCTATGGTTGATTTAAAAGAATTCGTGGGTTTTGACTATGAGAAAATTAACTCGTTTGATATATATATATATATATATATATAGATAGCTTTGTTTGGGTTAAGAGCTTAATTAAGTGTTTATACAATAAATACTTATTATATAAGTATTTATATATAAGTTATTTTTTCAATTAAAGAATTTATAAGAATAAACTTCACTGTTTTTAGTTTATTTTCATAAGTTATTTTGAAGAACTTATGAAAATAAACTGAAAACAGCTTATGAGCATGTCATAAGCTATTTTTATAAACTCTCCTAAACACGTGCATAAGTACTTATACTATAAGATAAATCAGATAAGTTCAAAATAAACTCTTTCAGACTAGGCCAATGGAAGATTGTTGTTGCTTGGTGCTCCAAGGGAAGATAGGAGTTTCTGGTGTAGAAATTGGTTTAATTAGCGGTCACTTTCTTTATTAGGTCGTCTAAGCATAACAGGCAATGCAGAAAGAAGCTGTGATGGTCAACATTGATAGTATTGTGTCAACTTTGCAGAATATAGTGAGTCAATTGTAGGACTAAGGAAACTTCTTTCCCACGTATATATTGATTTATTCAACAAATGGTAGGCAATCCAAGGACATCCATAGTTAGAAATCACAGGGAAAGACTTTTAGTTTATCATCCACCAAACCCATTCTAGACTTTTGGTCAAAATGTAGCTACAAGCTAAAGTTATAAAGACTTTGATTTTCTAAAAAGCTGACTTCTTTTATCTTTAAATTTCTCAAAATTTATATAAAGTTATCATTTACTATTATATTCATAGATTTTGAAGTGATGCATGCACAATAGAGGGTAGCAAAAGCCTACGCCACTGTATATACAACCACCCACACTTCCACAGTTCCACTTGATCCCCCATAAGGAAAAAAGAGAAGGTAAAAAACAAAGTCCCCATTGGTTTGAAGACTTTTTGACGTTTCCTCCATTTTGGTTTGGTATAGACCTAGTTATTGTTGTAAAAGTGTTGTCACTAATACAATCTGAATCGTGTCTCAAAAAATATTGTCCTAAAAAAAATTATTCTGTATTTATAAAATTTTCTTTTAGTATTAAATAAACTTCTCCGAGTGTAAACTCAGGAATTAGCACAGCGAGAATTAAGTAACCCAAAAACAGAGAAGGAAACGAGAGTGAGAGAGGAGTAATTAGCAGATTGTTGTGGTGTGAAAAATGAGAGGGAAGCCACGCCTTTTATAGGTGCTAAACCGTAATGAGACAGACAAGGATTTAAAGACCATTTATAGAAATTAGAAAACTGTCACAGAAATTAAAAACCAGTTACAAAAAAATTAAGGACTGTTACAAAAATTTTAAAACAGTGAAATTGCAGCCCCTTAATTTTTTTTATGTTGACCAAATTAATTCCGCAACTGTCAATTTTGTCTCTATTTAGTTAAGCAAATAAAAATAGATAAAATAATATTATTTTTATTTTCATAGAGAAAAATTAAGCCCAATCCACTTTATCGCATGCATAGAAGGGGCAAATCAATTTTTTTGCACTATACTACCTCGGGATTGTGAGCCCGTGAGCTTACTTTTTCCCTTAACTCTTTATAAACCCACTAACACATATTAGTATATAAAGTCTCATCCCCTCCTTATTCTAAACTATGTGAGACTTAGTTTACTCTCTTTTGAAATACCAAAGTTATACAAAACACTATTTTCTCAACAGCTATTGCCATCTACGTATCTTTCACAATCTCATAAGGTATTTTTGCCAATTTTGGAAAGGTTTCATAAAAGCACAGAGCGTGGTTCCATTCTTTACATGCCACACCTCAGTGCTGTCCTCATATCTAAAGTTAATTTTGCTGATACCATCCGTTTTAGTCAATGTCAAGTCTGTACACAAAGACAATCATTAAAGTATTAACACACCACTAATAGAGCTTATTATGTATCCCAATGCAAAAGCTAAATTTTCAAGTCCCATCAAGGATTAGTAGATGCATGCATTAGAAGTAAAGTATTGTAGCCACTTGTTCTAGCATATAGACAAGCTTGATATACTCAATCCTAAAAAATTAACGATTATGAACTAAGAAATGATCTCTACTGAATATTATAACTAGATTTCACTACTATGCTTTTCTACTCAAGCCTGCAACTTTCTGTCAAATAACTTTATAGTGCATAGTACTATACTTATTTAACATTCTAGAAATTAAAAAGACGAAGTGAGCTTCTTTATTTGACCGGCCCGTATACCATGTGTTTTTCTCCCCATATGTTACTTGGTAGCTTCGAAAGATTCATGGAACATGTCCAAGGATTGTATAGCAGTGGTGATAGATATCATCATGGTTTCTTAAATGGGGCCAATCATCTTTGAGAGCATTTGATTCTGTGCCTCGTATAGTGTGAGCCAAAACAAACAGTATATAAAGAAAAGACCAAAAAGAAAGGCTGAGGTTTAGAAGTTAGGACAAAGTCGGTGCTACTAATTAATCTTTTAGTGCCATAAAACCATCTGGCTTGCTCCCAATCAAAAGAAAAAAAAAATGCTGGCATGATGATAGATATCAATCCCATCAACAACTTTAACTGTCTACTCTTTAATAATATATAGAATAAATGAAAAAATGTGAAAAAGACTTGTAAAAAATGTTTAATAAGGAAGACTAGTAACTTAAGATATTGCTATAAAATTTTCTATTAAATATTTTTTACAATTTCACAATGTATGATTGGATCTTCTAAAAAACATATTATGTTTTCATTAAAAAAATTTGACATCAAGCATAAAAAAATATTTGACCTTAATATGATCCTAAGTATTATTAAACTAACAAAGAAAAAAAAATTCACTAAAAGTTAATTTGAGATATCAATGTATAGCTGCTCCTTGATGACCACGAGACATATATGATAACTACCAAAGGTGATGATAGCGACAGAGAAAAGTGGTAATATTGTAAAGAGTAAAGACGTAGTTGATGAAACTTATTGGTGAAAACCAAAAATTCAAAATGATCAGAGGTATCAAGGAATGTGACAGTGAACAATTGATGCTACACTAGTCATTTCTTTCTATACAAATATGTCACGATTTATTCTGCAAGTTGTTAATTTGATAAACACAACTCTTCATAGATGTGACATTTTATATGAATAAGTAAGGAAGTAGATTACTTGATAGATAACAATTAGGATCGTTGATTGTTGCACAAGAGTGACCAAGGAAAAACTAGAATCGAATAGCAATCACGAAAAGGTAAAAGTGAGCTTGTATTGTAAACCCTGAACCTAAAAAGGTACGCTGATAGCATCAGTATAGAGTAGATCAAAAAGAAAAACATCAGCTTAGCAATTTGCAAGGGTTAGATTAGTAGCCACTAGCCAGTAGCCAGTAGGATAGGCGGAAATTAAGGTAGTGATAAAATATATTTACAAAAGTGATAAACGATCATGTAAAGTGATAGAAAGATTTTGATGATGCTAAACAGAGTGGATGAAAAAAAAAAAATGATTGAAAATTATATAGTTTGTACTATGAATTCTTGATATGCTACCTTTTTTATCTTGAAAAATGCAAATCGCGGTTGTTCTATTTTAACTCTTATACTCTATATCTACTAAATAAGTAAGCATGATTTTCAATCTTGCCATTTTCATGCATACCAAGCACTACCTCATTGTTTCTTTACGAGATGAGTTCCATGGTCCAGCATCAATTTACATGATTTTAATGCCATTATCTTTATTTTCCTTGTTAAAAGTGGTTATGCAACACACCCTGCTCAAACTTATTTCACGTATGGCAGTCTAGAAAGGAATAAACTTTCTAGTAAAATTGGAACGAGTTAGATATTTTTCTTAGCTAAAACAGGTTTCATGTAATTAAAAATTTTGCCACATTATCACCTAACTCTAAGGTATGTCAGCCAGAAAGACCAAAGTTCCCTGTCAAGGTTTCTCCTAGGTTCATCTACCATTTCTACCCAAAATTTATGCATGTTGAGCTCTTGTCAAAACAGCTTTCAAGTAAGAATCACTTAACTAATGTGCCATGCCTACTGCCTAGATGTTATCACTGGAAGGCTCAGTTATCTGATTACCTTTGTTTGGTCCAAAAGCAATCTCACATTGTTTTTTATGGTGGTGGCCTTCCACCAAAACTGCTTATTCTGATCCTGTGCCCTCATTTTGCACTTTCATTTTGGGCCTTCCCAAACTGATAGAGCCTGGCACAATTTAGTCTCTATCCGCAAAACATGTATATATCAAGGATCACGATGATAGTTTTCTCACTACTTCGACACAAATTTGATTGATGGTGTAATTTATTG
Organism: Biancaea sappan; assembly: GCA_037074585.1. Classification (NCBI taxonomy): domain Eukaryota; kingdom Viridiplantae; phylum Streptophyta; class Magnoliopsida; order Fabales; family Fabaceae; genus Biancaea; species Biancaea sappan. The sequence continues at coordinate 44,956,505 of CM073500.1, read as the reverse complement.
TAGTACCTTTTTGGAAGTAGTACTCTTCAGAAAAAAGAAAAAAAAAACCAGTAAAACCAGACTTAACCTTTTTGTTCTGTGTTTGTTGTTTTATTTTTTTTTGGGGGGAGGGGGGGGGGGGGGGGCGGCAGGAGGAGTTAGAATTATCTACTCCTCCTCATCATGAAAACATGTAAAGCATGTTAGAAATGATGATAGTTGTGGTAAGTACACATTATGCAAAAGACAGTTGCAACTCAATTAAAAAAATTTTATGCCATTATATTATCAATATATTTAGATAGTTGTCATTTCTTGCAGTTATAACCTACGGCGAAAATTGTAGACAAAATAAGCCTAGGTAGAAGAGTACATTGTAAACAGACAAAACATTGACTAATTTTTTTCTGGCAAAGTCAGTGTAAGTACCAGAACTGATGCTATGTCTCCAATAAAAGGAATTTTAGACCAATTTTGGAATTGAAGATTGCCAACGTCCTCATAGAAAGCCAGCAGAAAGCTCATTAAATGGGTACCGGGTAACAATCCAAGAATATGAATTAATACCTGATGTAAGATAACAGGCATCCTATGTTCTCATGGATACCAATTGAATGACTAAAGGAAGTAAATTCTACTTCTCATGAAATGATATAAAAAATTTAAGAGGTCTACGACCCAAAACCAAAAGTTGGTAGGGCAATTAAGCCCTTAGTCATGACAGAAGATTAGTTACCTGTGATTCAATCCTTTCCTTGTTGAGAATATGAAAACCTACTCCTTTGTTGTCCCACTTCCTAACAAACTGGGCTATTTATTAAAGTTCAGAGTGATTGTCATCAAATCAGCAACTCACTAGTGACTAAATACATATGCTCTGTACTGTAGACTGACATTAAAGTCCCTAAAATAAAGTTCATAGAGGTCGGTGGCCACTCAATCTGAAGGAAAAGCCTGCAGATCAAAAGTTCAATTATGAAACACTTGTAGAATGGAGCTAGTAACAAGAGAATAGTAATTCTAGGAAGATGATAAGTGCAAAATGGTTATGCTTTTGTAACAGACACATCATAATATAATGAACCTTTTTATCCATGCTTCTGTACGCTTTTCCCATTGGTGAATCTTCTGATTTGGTTCCTTTATAGATAACTGAACATTTTCTTATGGAAATTAATAGATACAACTTCTATGGCGAGATATGCTGTATGTGTTTTCATCATGTCCCTAACTTATCCAGATACAGAGTTTCATGATCCCTGGTACTCCATTACAATGTTGTATAACAAATCGAAAAACGTGATTCTTTTACATATTCAGCATGAAATCAGTGATTGAGAGATATAATACATGCAAGGAGGAACATCAGCAACTGATGAATCCAGAATCTGAAGTCAAGGTACGCTTTCACAGCTTAAGCTTTTAAGAGAGCTATTTTTGTTCATCTTATTACTATTCTCTGAGGTGACTCTACATCAGATGCCTGGTAAGATCAGTACAATGGCTTTGTATAATAAAATAAAATAAAAAACACTTAAAATGCTTTTCATTATTTGTTCATTTTTATACTTTACGACAATCATTTTGTATAACATTGTAGGACATATGGTAACGGTAGTATATTGTAAGGATACAGGCAAAAATGAAGAAAGCCGTCTAGTTCCTTATTTGTTTTTCCTGCTCATAACTCTGCATCATTTACCTGATGCTTGACAGTTTTGGCAAAGGGAGGCAGAAATATTAAGGCAGCAACTGCAGAATCTACAAGAAAACCATCGGTACAACCCTTTCTATTGATTTATTTGACAAAATATTTCATGTTGTTGATGAGTAGATTAAAATAGGTATGGTCCTGCGTGCACTTCATTTTAGTGTCAGGCATTAAGGTATTATCACACTGCAGTTGGTTGGCAGTGCCATTGCATACAAAATTCAAAACTACTCCGTTAAATGTTATCTGACATTATTGTACTTACTATCTTCCTCAGTAATAATATCCGAGTACCTGCCACCAGTAAAAACTTTTCTGTCCAATTTTAAGAAAATTAAAATATATACAAACATATCTGGTGTACAAATCAAAAGTAATAAGCAATTGCCTTAAAGAAGAAATAATTAATTAAAAAATATAATCATCCAAATAAAGGCATCTCATAAATTACCATTTCTGTCATGCTCAATTCCAGTTGCCTTGGTAGTTCCCATGAAACGTGCAAAATAATTCTACCAAACAATACTATTAAATATAACTAGTGCGTAATGTTACCTGCCAAAATTATTCATTTCTAAGTTATATAAGCCTCTTGGCCAAAAACTGGAAACCCTGAAAGATTTTTTTTTAAAAAAGGAAAAAAAAAAAAAAGGCAAAATAGAACATTCAACCAGACATTCCTTCTGCAACATAATATTAGCAAACAAAAGAAGACAGGGTGTTATGATCGTTGCAGCAGGAAATTCCAGGAGGTTTGATGCTGGCTGAGGAGATAGTTTTCAACTCAACCGCAGCCAACTACTTCATAATCATTTCTTTTCTCAAAATGGCTTCACCTAAATTTAAAATTCCCCATCTTTGCCAAGCTCATGCATTTCCAAATTTTATATGATTTAAAAATCAAGCATAAGTGCATAACTACCAGCTGAACACTCACTGCCAGACTCATGGACCGAAGTTCATGATTAATCTTCTCATGATGTTAAATGGAGTTAAGAGAAGTCTCTATATCCATTTCCAATCATGACTCATGAGTATACTATTTTCTATTTTAAACTGAGACTCTTCGGATTGAGATACTTAAGTACTGTAAAAGAGAATTTATGCAAAACAAGTAAGAATCTAAGCTTGACGGAATCCAGGAAACTACCATGCTCTGAACAAGTCTTTTTTTTTTTTTTTTCCAGAACATTATAAAAATTGCTCCGTCCAGAGAGAACAATTAGAATGTTCTTTGCATCTTAGACAATATTCATTGACTATCAATAATATATCTCACCAGTCACCCCTACCCTCCACGCCTCATATGGAAGGTTTTCATAGAAGGGGGCACTTTTCTCAATTTTCTCTTTTTATTTTCTGCTTCGCTTTTTGAATTAAAAATTAGATTTAGAAAGGCTTGTCTGCCAATGACATGAATATACACACAAAATTGAAATCAATACACCCACAAGTTGATTATCACATGCAGTCCATATACTACAACAATGCAGCATGTATACTTCAACTTCTGCTAATGTAGAGCAACCATTGAATGAGGAGAATGATTTCATATATCTCATAAAAATTTGTGCATGAAAACATTAACATTTTGAAGACGCAGGCAATTGATGGGAGAACAGCTTTACGGTTTAAGCGTGAAAAACCTACAAGATCTAGAGAATCAGCTGGAAATGAGTCTACGAGGTGTCCGCATGAAAAAGGTAAACTAACTTTAAGATTGAAATAGGCAGCAATGCTCCTTTATTTTGGTATTGATGATAAATGTTTTTGATGAATATCTTTAAAGGATTATTTTAGGCACTTGAAAGCAATTAATGAACAATTAAACTATGCAGGAACAAATACTAACAAATGAAATCCGAGAGCTGAATCGAAAGGTGCGTTTGAGCAGTGAACTTCACCAAAGTTGCTTCCAAAAGCATTTTATTAATTAACTGATTTTTTTTTGTAATTTTTTTTGCAGGGAAATATTATCCATCAAGAAAATGTGGAACTCTATGACAAGGTAAACCTCATTCGACAGGAAAATATGCAACTATACAAGAAGGTAGCCAGCTTAGTTATCCACTAATTAGGCATCCCCAAAAATTCCAAGAGAATTTGATTATGTTCAGTTAGGCTGTAAATTGTAAAATATGACAACAGAAAGCCCACCTTGCTTAATTATGAGGCTGATGTCTCAGGTTTATGGCACAACAGAAGCGGCTTCAGCGAGTAGAGATGCATTCAATCCATATGGATTTCATGCTGGAGAGGATCCACAAGAACTGATCCAACTACAGCTTAGCCAGCCTGAGCAAGACACATATGAGACATCAGGCAGTGCCACAAAATGATGGTCAAAAGTTCTTTAGTAAGATATTGTAGCTAAACATTGACCAGACAAAGATATTGTGGAATTATTGCAGCAAAATAAACACATATGAAGTAATGAAGAGTCCTTCTGGATGAATGCTACTTTGTTACTCAAAACAAGAACTGGAGAAGTATATATTCTTGAAGTGAGATGTGTTAGATAAAAGCTTATCAGTACATGATATTTAGTTATATGAGAAATGTATGTAAAGTGGATTATGAGAAATTTTCAATAATATAGCACGGACATAAATTTTTAAACTAGTGTAACCAATTGTTCTTTAGAGATGACTAACAAGATCTGATGAGAGTTCTAAGAAAAAATCAAAATGAAGTGTAGTCTCTAGCCAAAATCTGAATTTCCACAAGCACCTAATTTTAATGACTACCATTAGACGCCCCTTGGAGTATTTAAATTGACAAAGCAGTTGCAGTAATTAGATCTAAACTCATATATGAGCTCAGGACCCACCATTGTTCACTAGAGAATATGATAAGAGGAAGCTTGTGAATTAAAACTGGCCCGTTCTTTTATGACAATAAACTAAATATTGTAAAGCCGTCATTACTATTAACCCGTCAGAGAGAACAAGAAAAAAAAATTAATTTAAAAAATCATAGAGTTACAAAAATTTAAGTATAGTCACATATTAGTATAAGTCCAAAGAGTTCAAAACTCAGACCAAAATGAGAGCAACGGTGACGGTAGAAGCCAGACTGAAACCGCAATCTAATGAAACGACCACAGCCTAACAATATTTGATACGCACAGATTGGACCAAAGCCAAATAGAAAACAACCAAGATTATGTGCCAGAGACGAGGTTCACAATAAATCAGATTTATTAGGGATATCCATTCAACAAAAGACCATGCGAGTACGTACAACACTGTCGTATTACCAGTCTTCCAACAACGAATTCTCGCTACTGCAAAATAATTAGAGTAATGCCGCAGAATTTGAATCTGACGGAATCAAGTTAAATTTGCCGCAACTGAAAGACTAAAAGAGAACCAAAAAAAAAAAGGAGATGGGGCATGAACAAGTGAAGAAGAAGCCTTCCATACCTGGCCACCGATTCTGATACTGAGAGGAGAAAATATCGCAGGTGGGACATTTAATGACGGTGTGGGTGAAAATATCTGACCTCAAAATAATTTTTTAAAACATTAAATAATTGAAGGGAGTAGGCCAAACCGCCAAAGTGAGATACGTGGCTCCACCTTAGCATCCACGTAATCGCAAGGTAACGCTTTTCAGATTCCACAAACCTAAAAACATCACCAAAAGAAACAGGGGCTTAGTTGTCCTTTAGAGATTGGTTAAGCCGTTAAGGTGCATGTTTTTAAAAAATGTGAAAATTATATATTATTTAATAATTAATTAATCTTTCAAATTAATTATTATTAATGTTTAATTATTTTTAAAGTAACAAATTTGTTCTTCAAATAATAATTTCAAACTAATTATCATTCAGATTATTTAATTTTTTTATTGGGGTCGAAATTGTTAATTCCATCGTCTATAAATGTTTTACAGCCAAATTCAAATCATTCTGAAAATTGGTATGAATTTTCAAGAAATGTAACTTCTTTCAGGCAATGTAGCTTTTTTCTTTTGGAATATTTATAGCGTTCTTTTTCCCTAATTAGTGATTGACTTTTGTTTCACTAAGTATTATATAATAGAGTAAACAAAAATTTTACTCTTAGTTATTAATTACACGAATATCATTAATACATGTTTTTAAATTATAATTATAATTTTATAGATTATAATTCTACTATTGGACATTAATATAAAATTATAAATTATAATATATAATTTTACAAGATATTTTTTACAATACAAAGTATGATATTGTAATAATATAACTAATTGAATTAAATATTAAGTAATATATATAGATGATATAATTATATTTTATCAAGTTATAATACATTATAATATAATTTAAGATTTAAAATAAAAAATTTACTTAAATTGACATTTTTATCTATTTATTAATATAATAATTTTTTATTATTTTTAAATACATTGAATTAAATTATAATTAAAATTTAATAATATTAAATTAATAAATTAATCACATCACTTTAAATGCATGAAATGAATTTTAATAGAATGGTAGAATAAATTTAATTGCTTTTTTATGATATAAATTTCAAAACTTCCGCTAATAATGATAAAAAAAAATTTTACTCTTAGTTATTAATTACACGAATATCATTAATACATGTTTTTAAATTATAATTATAATTTTATGGATTATAATTCTACTATTGGACATTAATATAAAATTATAAATTATAATATATATTTTTACAAGATATTTTTTACAATACAAAGTATTATATTGTAATAATATAACTAATTGAATTAAATATTAAGTAATATATATAGATGATATAATTATATTTTATCAAGTTATAATACATTATAATATAATTTAAGATTTAAAATAAGAAATTTACTTAAATTGACATTTTTATATATTTATTAATATAATAATTTTTTATTTTTTTCAAATACATTGAATTGAATTATAATTAAAATTTAATAATATTAAATTAATAAATTAATCACATCACTTTAAATGTATGAAATGAATTTTAATAGAATGGTAGAATAAATTTAATTGCTTTTTTATGATATAAATTTCAAAACTTCCGCTAATAATGATGATTTATTGTTGTGCGTCTTTTCCTCTTATTTTTACTATACAATTGTTACTACATAATACATAATTTTAGAATATAAATTTATAAGATATTTTTTATAATATAAAATGTGATAATCTAATAATATATCTAATTAAATTAAATATTAAATGATATAATTATATTTTATCGAGTTATATCACATTATATTATTATTTAAGATTTAATATGAAAAATTTACTTAAATTGACATTTTTATCTATTTATTAACATAATATTTTTTTATTATTTTCAAATACATTGATTTGAATTGAAAATTTGATTTATACTTGAAATTCAATAACAATGAATTAATCGCATGACATTTTTATCTATTTATTAACATAATATTTTTTTATTATTTTCAAATACATTGATTTGAATTGAAAATTTGATTTATACTTGAAATTCAATAACAATGAATTAATCGCATCACATTAAAAGCATGAAAGGAATTTTGATAGAACTGTGGAATAAATTGTTGTGTTAACAATGATGATTTATTATATTCAATTTATTATGTTCAATATTTAATAAGTATGAACTGTTCATACTCCCTACTCTTATTATATAAATAGTGGGTCATTTTAACTGTTATATATTAGTTTCGTATTTGTATTATTTATTTTTACTATAGAATTAGTTTTTATTATATTAGTGTTTCACATATGACTAAATTCAGTGACATTGCTGGTGTTTGTGTATGTGTGTGTGTGTGTGTGTGTGTGTGTGTGTTGTAGGTGTAACAAAATTATATGTACATTATGAGGACAATTCGCAAACGAGCTGAATTAACATTTTATTAATAACTCAGGTCGTCTAACTGTTGTTATGCTTTGATGCAAGATTAGAAAATTCTCTAGTACATTGTCTATCACTTGCTCTTTTGATTTCGTTGGTGAAATATTCATTGTCACATTTATTTTTAAACTAATATTGATACCTATTTGTTCAGATTCTGTCAAAATTTCAACTCCCTTTATGCTTTGAAGCTATTTATTAATCTTGAAGTCCTTGAATATCATATTTTCATTTTGAAGCAACGTGTATATATATATATATATATATATATATGTTTTTGTCACAGTTTATATCTTTAGTTATTTATTATTAATTTCTATTTTGTGTGTATGTTATCAGACTAAAAAATGCTGGAGAATTGGTGTCCAACTTGTCAAGTCAAGATATTAGTGGGTCCATTTTATCTTTTAATAGTTTGGTTAATTCTAAAGATAGAAGAACATTGCTTGAAATTAAGAAATTGAGTCAGCTGGGTTTTTTTTTTTAATGGTTGTGTGCTTATTATGTATGAATAGATATATTTTATAATTTGCTATAAACGATTTTTTTAATGTTCTTATTTTATTGATAGGAATTTGTATGTGTTGTTGTTATTATTATCTCTCATATAGTTACAAAACGTGATTGGTTTTATAATTCTTGCTATAAGTACTCAAAGAAAGTAATGTCAAATAGAAGTCGGTTTTACTGTGAAAAGTGTAAGGATTATACTTCTTCTATAGTTTCAAAGTTTGTAATTTTTTTAAATGTTTATTAGATGCTACTTCTCAATACCTATAATTATCATTTATCAATATCCTATCTATTACGAAATTATAGGTTCAAGGTTGAAATGAAGGTCGCCTATGATACAGGTTATACTAGAAGAGATGTATAATCTCACCTTGTCATAATGTCATTGATTTGCTATGGACTAGAAATCTAGGGGTTTAGTAGTATTAATTTTTGAAATAACAGTATTAATTTTTTAAAATTGCAGCAATTGTATATGGCATCTATTGATGAAAGTGATATTAGTAATTTAGTTGATATGGATAATGAAATAAATAGATTAAATAAATTGAATGAAAGTGAAACCCCTGTTACTACCGAAATTTGTACTTCTGAGATACCACCCTTACTTAGAAAGGCCAAATCTAGTACTTATGATATGTGGACTTTTTTTTACCAAGATAAGGGTTGTTGAGGGTTAAAAAAAAGGTAAAATGTAATGGTTGTGGGAGTAAATATGTGATAGGGAGTAGTAGATATGGTACATCAATATTTTTGCGTCATATTCGTAAATGTGTAGCTCTTCCTAAGTTTCATGATATTGGCAAAATGATAGTAGATGAACAATAACGATTGAGGTCTAGAAAACTTAACCAGGAATGCCGTAGGAATCTTTTGGCATTGACTATAATTGAGTATGATTTTCCTTATTCTTTTGTTGAGTATAAACGGCTTAGGGAGGCATTCGAGAATTTAAATCCTTATGTAAAGCATATTACTTGAAATACTGCAATGTCTGATTTATAAAGTGTTTATCTAGAGCAAAAGAAAAAGTTGAAACATAGTATGATAAATAGTCCTAGTAAAATATTATTGACTTCTGATTGTTGAACTACATATACTGTTGAAAGTTATATTTGTTTAACAACTCATTTTGTGGATGACAATTGCGAGTTAAATAATATGATTCTTTCTTTCTGTAAAATGCCACCACCACATACTGGTTAGAAGTTGGCTGGAAAGGTTTTTATGTGCCTTAAGGAAAGGGGAATTGATAAAAAAATATTTTCTCTTATTTTGGACAATGCTTCTTCTAATGATAGCATGCAAAATATATTAAAAGAGACATTTGTCTTTGCAAAATAACTTGTTCTGTGGTAAAAAATTCTTTCATATTTGTTGTTGTGCACACATTTTAAATCTAATTGTTCAAGAGGGGTTGAAAGTGACTGTTGAGGCTCTACATAAAATAAAAGAAAGTATCAAGTATGTTAGATATTTTGAGTTAAGGAAAATAAGTTTTTATAAATATGTTGAACAAGTTGGTGGTATTGATACTAGTATGAGCTTGTAGTTAGATATCGTTACTAAATAAAATTCAACCTTTGTGATGTTAGAAAGTGCATTAAAGTATCATCGTGCTTTCAGAAACTTGACTTTATATGACAATAACTTCTTTACTTGTCCATCACAAGAAAAGTGGAGAAGAAGACAATTAATCCGTGATTTCTTGCATCCTTTTTCTATCATCACTGACTTATTTTTTGGTTCTTCTTTTTCCACTGCCAATGTGTATTTCATGCAAATTTGGAAGATTGAATATTTGTTGAGGAAAAATATGTGTAGTGATGATTTAGTAATTAGAGACATGGCTTCAATGATGGTTGTAGAATTTGAAAAATATTAGAGTGAGTACAGCATCATCATTTCCATTGCATGCATTCTTGATCCGATGAGTATACTGGAATTCTTGACATTTTGCTATAGAAAGCTCGATCGATGTTATGAATGTAAATGAGAAGATAAATCACATTAAGGAGGTAATGTATAATATTTTTTCTCACTATGAGAATAAAGGTTCTGTTAGTGGTAAAAATGAATTGTCACAGATTGATCCTTAATCTTGCACTATTGGATTACCAAACTCCTTATCACAATCAAATGCAAGCTTTAGTGTATGGAGTGATGTAAATAACTAAATATTCATTTATTTTTCAATTATATGAAACTTGCCCTTTATAGTTTATTCCTTGTATAATTTTTATTTTGAATGCAGTATTTGACTAATGACTTTGCGAACAAAACTGATAATCAATGTGGAAAGTCTGAGTTAGATAAATATTTAGATGAACTAAGATTTGAACCTAAATATCATGTTATATTAAATATTTTAGAACATTGAAAAGGTCTTGAACAATATCATCATCTACACCTCAAATACCATAAATTAACATAAGAAATTAAGAACCAAAGTTAAAAGCAAATCATTAGAATTAAAATTAAAACTAAAACTAGCTAATTTGAGATAATAATTAGTAATTACTTAAAAAATTAAACTCATGTAACCAATTACTCCATTAGATGCTAGACTTCATTTCAAGCTTCGCATGAAATAATTTCCAGTTTCCTTATGTTTTGCGATGACAATTAATAAAAGTTAAGGGCAATCATTTTTTTATGTCGGTTTATATCTAACAACTCTAATATTTAGTTATGGTCAATTTTATGTTGTCATCTAGAAAGGGATTGAAGATTCTTATACTTGACAATATGAAAATGTCAATTCAAACACTATAAATATACTGTATAAAGAAGTTTTCAGAAATCTTTATTAGTTGTAAGTAAATTTTATATGATTTTTTCATAATATTATTATATTGATTCAACGTTATTTTATGTCATTCGTTAATTTTTTTTTAAAATTTTATTTCCTTCTTTTCAAGCTAAGGACATTGTATTTGAAAAGTATTTATAAATAGCATATCACATTGGAGGTGTATTTGCATTGGAGAAATATTTTCATTGTTTGGATAATTTGGATTTTTTCCATTCACATTATATATAGATATTTTAAAATATTTGTCTCTTCTGCCAATCACCATATGTTTAATGTCAATCAATTATTATAATTTTTATAAATTACGAAAGTTTTTAAAATTGTGAATTAACACTAGTTCTTCTATGAAAACACTAACCGACTCACCACTTCTACAACTCATGGTTGCATTTCTTCAAAAATAAGAATGGAAAAAATGTAGATAACTAGTCATCTTGGTCTACTACTTCGGATGAGCATACAACAAGTGAAGAGGAGGTTAAGACATTTGATTTTTGGTTTTCTTCGGCAGCAGCGGAGGACGATAGCATTCTCGTTGATGAGGGAGGTGGTGTCAGCGATGCAGACCAGAATGCCATTGTCCTTTACCGCCGGTGATAGTCAGTGAGATCATACAAACAATAATGGTGAGAGGGAGGTCATCGAAGAGCATCAATGGGGTCATCAAAGAATTGGAAGGGTTTAAGCGGGAAGAAAAGGATGAATAATGGGTGCATTTAGGAGAAGAAGGTGAAGCCGTTTGTGAGATTGAGGTCATTAACCAAGTCTGACCCTTGTAGAAGAAGTGTATGCGTCTTTTTCGAGAATTGATGAGTAATGTGATGTAGCATAAGTTTATACACATCAGCAACTAATGTATACAAATAACAATGATGTGACATTCAAAATATTTCAGTCAATATTAATTGTTAGTCTGACTAAAGATCAACTGGATAGAAGAAATTTTTTATACAAAATAAAAAATTCATGAGAATTATTTGTTGAGTTTTATAGTTTATGGAGATTTTTCACATATTAAAAAAATTTATGGGAATTATATGCATTTTCCCCGATAAGAATCAATCTAAGCAATTATAAGGGAACGGATATTCCCTAATTTGATGAAATATGTGCATTGCCATGTTTTTCTCTTTTATTTTTATAATTTTTCTTTTGTTGGGTGTACCGCATCAATTGCAACAAAAAAAAATAAATTTAAATTCAAATGCAGAATATAAGTAGAATTATGTGGATGTATATTAAACAATTTTTGTGGATTGACAGGGAGATCAAGTAATTCATATGATGGACATTTTCTCAAAGGCAAAGTTCGCACCAACTAATAGTATTATCAAAATGGGTGAATGCCCAAGTCCACATGTGATGGCTCGCGAGCAAAAATAAAAAATTATATTGAATTAATTAAATATTAAATTTTTAAATAAAATAATTTTAATGTTTATTGAATTACTAATAACCTTACTATTAATAAAATTACTATATTAATTTAATTTTATGAACAATATTATTTAATATTACTATATATAAATTATAAATTTATATATTAATTTAAAGTTTACTTATTTTTTATACATAAAAATTAATGAAATAAGATACAATAAAATTTAGTATATAAAATAATTAAAATTCTGATTTAAAAAGAAAACATGTTGGCTAGCAAGACTTGCAATCTCTATTCATTTAGTTTGTAAGTTGAACAAATCGGCCTGTTTAAGTCCAATTTTTAAAATAAATCTCAATTAATTAACCCAAACTTACTCATAGAAATAGCAGATCACAGACTAATTTGATAAAACTACTAACCAACTATTCACACATAAAAAAGTCATGCATAGGCTGTTAAAAGGCTTGGCTTTCGATTATTTTGGAATCTCCTAATCTTCTTGTGTAGGTTGGCTCGCGAAGGTTGGACGATGATGGTGGATTAGATTTGTTTAGTACTTTTTTTAATAAAAAAATAGTCCGTATTTGAAAATTATGGGTTTATTTAGTTAGAGTATTTTTTATTTTTATTTTTATTGAAAATAAAAAATAAATTTAAAAATGTGTTTGATTAAATTAACTGAAAATATTTTTCTGAAAATATTTCTTAAAATAGGCTCAAATTTAAAAATACAAAAAATATTTTTAATATTTTAAAAAATACATTTCAAAAAATAAATAATAAAAAAATATTTTTTAAAACCAAACAGACCCGTTTAATACTGTCACTACTCAAGAGCCGTGAGTAAGGCAAGTTTGGTATCAAATTCACAAAGTTGAAAATTAGTGAAGTAAAAAAAAAAAAAAGAAGTTTGTTAGTATAGTGAGGATGTTATCGGTGTTTTCTTTTTCTTGCAAATTATTTTGAGAGAATTTGCTAATCTCCTGAGAATATTCAGAAATTTTTTAAACAATTTTTTAATTATAATTCATTAAAATTTTGAGAAGTTTAAATACAATCTCCTATCGAAATATAATTTTTCATCGGAAAACTGCTTTTAATAACTACTCACTTAACGCACATTAAAATATAATAAAACATAAATAATAAGTCTGAAAATATAATAAAATAATTACTGCAATCTCCTATTCTCCTCAATTCTCAAGTTCCCTCCCATTATTATCTGTCCTTCTCATGTTGCTGCCAGAAGATACTAACAAAGTGTACAGATTATTCTCCTAAAAATCATTAAGTTTATTTTTTTATATTTTTTAAAAATTAAGGTATTTTAGTAAATAACAACTTTTTATTTTTTTTATTTTTTTCCTTTTCTTTCTCTTTTTTTCTGACTACATATCAAATATACCTGAGATTGAAGACATGAACAAGAAGAAAAAAGAAATAAAATATTATTGCCCTGTCAGAGTATTAATGAGAAAAAATTGTACATGGGATTTTATAAATGGAAGATGCACCAAACAACACTCATCATACATTTATACTACACGGTAGGACCGTAATTTTTTTTTTCCAAGAAGCTTCAATAAGTTGGAAAAGTTTTAAATCTAAATATCCTAGAATATGCCAGTCAAAAATTATCTCAAGAGTTGCTTTGAGTATTAAAGCATAGCTGGAAGAGTTTATTTTGAGATTATTTGACTTATCTTATGCTATAAACGTTTATGCACGTATTTGGAAGAGTTTATAGAAATAACTTATGGTATGTTAATAAATTGTTTTTAATTTATTTTCATAAAATTTTTATAATAATTTATGAAAATAAGTTGAAAACAGCTATGTGAAATTTACTTCTCATAAATTATTCAATTATAGAAATAACTTATATAAAAGTACTTATTAGATAAACGTTTGTTTTATAAGCATTTAAATAAGTTGTTTATCCAAACAGATAGTTATCATCATTAAAGTTATATACCAGATTGATTCGTCACGTCAAATTCAAAAAATTTGAAAATCCGAATTAATCCATCTCCAAAAATATATAGCACTTATTCTACAAATTAGTTTTAAGAGTTGGTTTTCAAAATTCATTTAGTGCCGAATATATGCTTAATATATTTTAAATTTTTAATGAAAATTATCTAATTTAATTTATGCAAAGTATAATTGATCATAATTGCATAAATGAAGTTAAATAATTTGTATTTATTTATAAAGACATTAATTATTCTCTAACTAATAAGAATTAGACACACTTAAAAAATATGTATATTTTCACATTCTCAAGAATGTTCCAACACCACTCTTTTTTTTTTTGGAAGAAAATACATAACAAAGAATTGTTCATTTAGTACTATTGTCATGACAACAGTACTAAAAATTGAAATGTGTAATATTATGAACGTATAATAAATATATTTTGTCAGATAATAATCTTTCAACTAATTTAAATCGTTTAGTTCAATGACCTATTGCGAGTCGAATTTGAATTTTATTTTATATAAAAAAAAGTTTCAGATTTTGAGTTGATCTTATTTAGATTTAAAAAGAAGTTAAATATGTCCCCAGCAAATTTCCGCATTAAAAAATTGACAATAAATAAAACTAGCAAGATAAGTTCATAATCAGAGCTATTACAATTACTACAACCCTTCTCCTTTTTTTGCGGCTAGTTATGTAAAAGGGATGAGGTGGACTAATAATTTATTAGTCTATTTTGAATAATAACTTTTAGCCCTACCCATCAAAATATTTAACATTTAGGTGGGTTGAAATGAATTAGTCCTTGTAGATTATATATATATATATATATATATATATATATATATATATATGAAGCTTTAATCTATTTTTTTTAGAAGTTTAATTTTATTTTTGAAAGTTTCATAATTTCAATATATAATTTTTGTCATTTAAAATAATTAAAAATTACATATTAAAAAAACTTATTTTAAAGTTTAATATATCTTTTTAGAAGTTTAATTTAATTTCTTAAAATTTAATTATTCTAATATCTAATTTCTATCATCAAAATAACTAAAAATATATTTTTCATGATGAGTTAAAATAGACTAAAATATTTAATTATAAATTATATAAGGCCCATCCAATCTAATTCATACTTAACATTAGCCCTACAAGATTTTAACTGCATTGAACTGGCATAGTCCATTCGACAAAAAGGCAAATTTTATTTTCTATGTATAAAAGAAGTTTAACTGGTTAAGGGTTACGTTGACTCTCTGATTAATGTTTGTCACACCTGAAATGTGACCGGCTGATGTTCCTTTTTTAAAAAAAAGAATACTTAAAATCGACTTTCAAAATTGAAAATCAATTTTATTAGGAGCCGTCACCAAAGTTTAATTTGTTGGGAAAAACTTGGAAAAACCTTTGAGTTTGATGGTTTGCATTTTGAAGAAAGTGAGTTCGGAAATTGAACCGTATAGGGAAGGTGTTAGGCACCCTATACGTCTGATTTAGAAAGTGAGCAATTATTTCGTATTTGCCTTAAATTATCCTCCTTGGTCATATAAGAACATAATAAAGAAAAGCATCAAAACAAATGGATATGTACAAGGGTGGACTTGGCTAGGCAAAGCCTAGGTCCTACGTACCCGTCGATCGGGATCAAAGTCCACGTAGTTCGTCATCTGAAATGCCGCAAGGGCCAAGGGAAAGACTAAAATTTTTTTTGCGGGAAGAACTAAAGAGGTTCAAAATTAATTATTTCCACAAATCAAACGAGATTGAATAGTTGTGATTGTGTTTGAATTTATAATAACAAATTATCTTGATCTTTGGTTCTTCCCATTTTTTAAAGACTTTTGATTCTTTGGATTTTTCTTTTTGGAGATATCTAGAAAGAAATCGAAATGAGTATTTTTGGATTTTGAATTTTAAATATTTTTTTTGGGAGTTTGAAAGAATAATTCAATGAAAGCATATTTTTTGGATTTTTGAAATTGTCTTGAGAATGAAAATAAAGGAAGTACTTTTCTTGCATGTTTGAAATTATTATGAAATCATTTGAAAGAAAATGTTTTTAATCTTGTGAAATTGTTTTATGAAATTATATAAAAAAATATTTTGTTGTTTTTTTTTTTAGAAAAAATCTCGTGAATAAAATTTAAAGGAAAAATATTTTTTGAGTTTTGGAATTTATCTTGTAAATGGAACAAAGAAACATTTCTTTTTTTTAAGACTTTTTTGAATGGAAATGAAAACAAAGGAAACATTTTTTTGGAAATTTTGAATTAATCTTGAGGATGAAAACAAGGGAAATAATAATTTTAGTAATAAAATTTTTTTTATATATTTGAAAACAAAGTTAAAGGAAAATATTTTTGGATTTCTGATTTTGAGGACAGATAAAATCTACACAAATACAATTACATATATATATATATATATATATATATATTCATGTAAGATACATAAAAAATAAAAGAAATAATATGCATGCAAAGACACATATACATACACTCGCATATATATTTACATAAAACATGCACAACAAATTAAACTCGTATGTGCACATATACATATATATATACATATATATATATATATATATAAACTCATGTACGCACATTTTATATATATATATATATATATATATATGTAAAGTGAAAAAAAATAAAATAAAATAAAATAAAATAAAATAAATAAAAGGAAAGAAATATGCATGCTAGTATATGCATATTTTTCTGTCTTTTCATTTGGGTCCCTATGCGAAATTTTTCCTTTATTCTTTTGCTTGATCTGATGTCATAGCTATCTTCATATAGGTCCCTCGGTCCAGAAAATGTTTTAATTTTGAATTAAATTAATCCCTGCAAACTTCTGAATTTTTTCAGTTTGGTCCCTGTTTTGCATGAATCATGTCCAAGTCTCAATTTTTCTTTCCAAATCTGTCCAGAACTTCTTCTAGGATGTTTTTGGGTCATTATAGGTCCATTACAGTCCATAGCACGGGAAAAAATGAATTAAAACCAAGTTTTTTGGGAATTTCTACGTTTTCACGGTTCATCGTGTCACTTTGCTTCTTTCCATGATTTTTCTGATTTTTTTTGTATTTTGATCTTCTTTTAAGTTCCAAAGTTTAAATTATGGCATGCAAAACTAACTCTACAAAAAAAACACAAAAAAAAACACAAAAAAAAAATAAAATAAAATAAATGCGTGAGAGAAATCAACTTACCTTCACAGTTGCCTTTTTTTTTGGATTTACTGCACTCCTCTCAGTTTTGAGCTTGTTCGCAGCTGAACTTCACTCTTTCAATCACCACATTTGCTCCTCCAATGCCCAAAGTGTTTGTGAATAATTTATAACTGACCTTCTTCTTCCACAATGTAATATCTCAAGAATTTATATGAATATTTAAAGTCTAATTTGAAATTTAGTGAAAAATTTAATTACGTGAAAATGTGCTTTTTGAATTAGTGAAGAAAATCTGGGAATAGAAATTTTAATTTTTAATTTAGGAAATTTTTACAAATTCTCAAGGACTAAAGTGAAAAGAAAAGAAAGTATAGAGGACTTTTGAGAAATGACCAAATAGAAACCTGAGAGGAAGAATAAAGCTTATGAGAATGAATTATGAGTCCGGTATCGAAAAGATGATGGATTCGAGGTTAAAGTGGTATTTGAGACATCGAGAGGGATTAAAGTGAACAAATCTTATAAGCTAAGGTGGCTATGAGCGATTTTATCGAAAAAGAAATTAGTGGGGCCCACACATACAATTATTAGTTTTTCTTCTCCTTCTTCCTCCCGAGGCTTCATGTTCTTCGTTCATTTCCATCTTCCCTTCTTCAATCATTTCTCAAATTTTCATCCGGCGATCTTGTATTTTCTAACCATACTTCCGATTCTCAGGAGTTCTAGAGGTAAAGAGGGATGATTGGGGCGCAAGGTGGGAGCGCCGAGAGCGTGGAATCCAGGTGAGTAGGCAACCTTGCAAAATTAATTTAATAAATTAGTCAAAGCACAATATAAATCCCATTTGCGTTATTTGTGAAATTGAGAAGATTATCAGTGTGTGTTCAGGTTGAGAAAAAGTATAATATCATTGGAAGGTATTTTATTACCTTTGAGAATTGATTTCTCTAGTTGACTAAAGAACTAGATGTGATTGTTCCTTGAATAAATTGGAACATTTTGTAAGTGAATAACCTTACTAAACTAATGTGATCTTATTAGATAAGGTACAATACAAGTCTTGTTTATAACATTATTGAAGTGAGAAATAATCAATCTCGCTGTTGATAATATATGATGATTGTTATGGTTGATGATAGACATTCAAGGGAATAAAAATATGTGTAAATTCATTTATTTCATAGTAATTATATTGTGATAAATTCTCACTATTTTATTGATGAGCAAAAGATCTACGAGATCTAATACACGAGTTTGAAAGGGTTAGAGTCCCATACTACTCGGTGTATAAATGTGAAAACCTATACACGAGTTTGAAAGGGTTAGAGTCCCATACTACTCGGTGTATAAATGTGAAAATCTATGCACGAGTTTGAAAGGGTTAGAGTCCCATACTACTCGGTGTATAAATGTGAAAACCTATGCACGAGTTTGAAAGGGTTAGAGTCCCATACTACTCGGTGTATAAATGTGAAAACCTATGCACGAGTTTGAAAGGGTTAGAGTCCCATACTACTCGGTGTATAAATGTGAAAACCTATGCACGAGTTTGAAAGGGTTAGAGTCCCATACTACTCGGTGTATAACTGTGAAAATCAATACACGAGTTTGAAAGGGGTTAGAGTCCCATATCACTCAGTGTATAAATGTGAAAATCTATGCACGAGTTTGAAAAGGTTAGAGTCCCATACTACTCGGTGTATAAATGTGAAAACCTATGCACAAAGAGTTTGAGGGTTAAATTCCCAAGTCACTCAGTGCAAGTATTTATGGCATATAATACTATAATTATTTAAAATAAATGATAGATTGATTGTATTAGTAAATGTGGTGTTTGTGCTTATGATATTTTCATGTACAGTTGTTTACTCACTGAGTTATGATAAACTCACACTCTCCATGATTATCTTTTCAGATACAGTGGTTGAGGAGAAGAATTTATAGCCTTTAAGGATATACTCCACTTTTGTCTGGTAAACAATTGGTAAGGATTAGGAAACGCTCTGTAATCTAGTAGGTCACCTAGGCTTGGGAGGTTGTATAGTACTGTATAGTGTTTGAAAGTTGAACATTTTCTGAATATGTATACAAAATATCTTTCTTGGAATATTTATGATTCACATAATTATGGATATTAAGAATGTTCACAGAGATTATGGGGTACCACGGAGGTACACCCTAGGTATTTTATGTTTATATCACATGTAAGTTTTGGGATGTGACACACAATACTCCAAGAGAAGGCAAATCTTTCTCAATTTCTACATAGAAAATAGAGCATGTATTTTTTTTTTGCTCTTTCTTTTCTCCCCTCTCTTCTCTCTTCTCCTCTCTTTTTTTTCCTCCTCTTCAAAGGAAGAAAAAAGTCCTTTATTTATAGTGGGAGATGGGGGTGCAAAATGATTATATTAGTGGAAAAAACTTCCAAATCATGTAACTCTTACCTTGTCCTCATGTTCTTTTCTTGACTAGTAGTGTGATTGCCATTTGAAAAAAAGGAAAGGAGGGACATAATTGAAGTACCTTGGCTAGGGATTCCTAACCATGCATGTGAAGGAAGGATACCACCATGTGTGTGTGATAAAAAAAACATGTGACATTTTGGACTTTTATTATTTTATCATTTTTTTAATATTTTCTTTTTGTTATTTTTATTATTTTTTTTTCTGCCTTTTTGTTTTAAGTATTTTTATTTTTTTATTTTTTACAAAAAGAAAAAGAAATTATAATATCATGGACAAAATTAGGTGTTACAGTTGCCCCTCTTTACTCATTATTAAACAAGATTATGAGAAATTAAATTTGAGATATTCTTGTTTAAGAAATGAGTAAAGATAAGAAACACTTAATTTTGTCAAGATGCTAATGACGTATACAAAAACGATATGCTACATAATCATGTAATGTCTGAAAGGATGGGTGCCAGTTGTAGCCGGGTTTTGAAAGGAAAGGGGGGGCCGGTCGTCTCCGAGCTTTGAAGGAGTAGGGGCCGATCGTCTCCGGGCTTTGAACTGCTAGGGGGGCCGGTCGTCTCCGGGCTTTGAAATGCTAGGGGGCCGGTCGTCTCCGGGCTTTGAAAAATGGGTGCCAGTCGTCTCCGGACTTTGAAAAGATGGGGGTCGGTCATCTCCGAGCTTTGAAAAATGGGTGCCGGTCGTGTCCGGGCTTTGAAAAGATAGGGGTCGGTCGTCTCCGAAGCTAAGTGTGTCACAGTTAAGTAGTGGCTGAAGATAGAGTATTCTGGGTGCTCAGCCCGAATATGTGTAATGCTGTGCGTGCAAGTGGTTGCTCCGATGATCAACAACGTTTAAGGCTCACAGTCCTGGCGGGATCCACTGGTCGGAGTTATATTCTTCACAAGCATGACAGAGACAGAAAGATGGTAGCTTCACAAAAAGAAGAGACAACAGAGCAGAAGGGAGATTTACAGGAAAAAAAGAAAAGAAGAAAAAAAAAACAAAAAAAAAATTCAAAATGAAAACGTGTAAACTAGGAAAAATGTATAAAAACATTTAAAATAATCAATAATAGTCTCTACAAGTCAGCACGAAAGCCAAAACAAAGAGGTGCAAACCCTAAAAAAAGAATCAAAAGAAGATAAAAAAAATGTATTTCTTCGATTTCAAAACATCTTTAGAAGGCATAGCAGCTCAAGTGAAGAAATATGGTGGGTAGAACAACAAGTCAGCCGCAATAAGTACAAATCTTTGACTTCCATGGTAACTTGCATTAATGACGTGCTGTTTGCATGCTCGCTTGTTCCAGCTTTGGGTTACCAATTTGCAGACTCTGTAGGGTTGGCATGTAGGGGTGCGGTGGTTTGCATTATTTCTGGAAAACTCAACCCTAACGTTTCTTTATAAAACTCGATCAGAAATATGAAACCATCACGAGTTCAAACTAAGAAGTCTATACCTTTTCTCTTCTCTCTTTTTTTTTTTCAAGCACATACACCAGTTCAGAAGTTCACCCGATGGCTTCTAAGCAGTTTATCGATCTTACTATCCCGCCCGAGAAGGACGAACTCGACCTGATTCTACGTTTGGGGCAGGATGACAAAGGTAAGCAACCCATGGAGGAGTCTTCAGAAAGGGATACCAAGAGAAAGAGGCTTGATGAGGAGTTGGAGGGGCACGGCGTAGGCCGTACTTCAGAAGATGAAATTGCTCTTTTGAAGAAGGAAGTGGAAGGGCTGAGGCAGGAGATTAAGGGTCTGGAGCGACTGACGAGAAACCAGTATAACAGCTTGGGAGAAAAAATTGACAAATATTATTTTTGGTCGACTCAGTGTTTCTGTAGCCAAAACCAGAAAAACATTGAGTCCCATAATAGGATTTATATTTTTCTCCAAGAAATCATAAAGGCTCTCAAGAAGGGTAGTGGTCAAGAGATATCACTACAATCCACTACTCCTAAGAACGAACCCGAGGCTCCCTCTTCATCCAAGAAGCCGCCTTGTCCATAGGTTACATATGTTATGCTTTGTGATTTCTCTTCCCCCTTTTTGCGTAATGTAATCCTCAGTCTCTCTCTTTCTTTCTCCTTTTTCTTTAATGCAAGTGGTTTTTTTGGAAGATGCATTTCAAGAACACTAAAAGAAAGAAACAATCAGACAAAACCAATCTAGATTCAGCAAACAATCGAACCAATAAAACTAGACTTAAGATCATAAAAGAAGCCCAAAAAAAAAAACAAATTAGGTTGTCTCCCAAAAGCGCCTTGTTTATAATTTTTAGCCGGACATTATTTGGTATCTTTGTTCATCATTGTCTCCTTCCTTGAGACTTTCATCTAACCAGACCCTCATGTTCCTAACTGTGTTGCTGGATATAATTTGTCGTTGTTTTGAATTTGCCCCGATTTTGTAACGGAATTTAACCTTTGACGTTAAAGAGTTGAAATTGTTTCCTCGTGATACCATTGGATCGAAACTCAACTTAACCTGTTCTTTGAATAAAAAACTAGAGATCTCACATATTAAAGGGAGCTTAAACGAGTCGTTCGATGTGATTCTTTATTGAATGTTATTATTTTCAATTGCTTTATGTGGAACAAAAGGAATACTTGTCATGGCTATGTGGAGTTACTTTCTAGGCAAATGAGACATTATTAGAAGAATAATTCTCATCTATTAAAAAGTATGAGCGAGAAGCATATAGCTGAGGTAACAAGGATAATGAAATAATTCAAATTAATTGGAGTCTGAAAAAAACCATAACTAGATTGATTCTTCTATAGAATGTCCTTTGTTCTTGAGTTGACTCTCTGAATGAATACGTGTTACAATAGATATGTTCTCATGAATGTTAACTGATGCCATAACCCAATTTCACTTTGGCATATCCCCCTTTGTGCTTCTGTATGTTGAGGGAATCAAGCTGAAACGTCTGACTCCCCATTTCTTATATTACTTTGAGTACTCTGAGGATTTTTCATTGCTCTAGCTTTTGCCTAGGCTGCCTTTTCAGGTTTTCAGTCTAGCGAGCACCTTTTTAAAAGATCACTTTTCATGTTTGAGCTCTAATTTTTGCCTGAGTCTTTTTTCAAGTTTCCGACTCAGCGAGCTTACTCCCTTTTTTTTTTACAAAAAGAAAACCTCTTTAAGCATAATATCTCTTGGCCGCATCAGAGTTGATAGGCCTTGACAACTCCTGACCATCCATATCTGTTAGGATCAATGAACTTCCTGAGAAGGTAAATTTAACCACATAAGGCCCCTCATACGAAGGCGCCTACTTGCCCCTGGGATCCTCTTGATTTGGTAATATTTTCTTAAGTACCAAATCACCGGCTTTGAACTCTCTGGGACGTAATTTTCGATTGAAAGCCTTGGCCATCCTCTTTTGGTAAAACTGCCCATGACAAATAGCAGTCAGCCGTTTTTCTTCAATCATATTCAGTTGCTCATATCTAGCTTTTACCCATTCATCTTCCCTTAGATTAGCTTCGATGAGCACCCTCAAAGACGGGATTTCTACTTCAACAGGTGTCACTACCTCCATCCCGTAAACCAAAGAGTAAGGAGTTGCCCCAGTTGAAGTATGTACGGTAGTCCTGTAGCCGTGTAAAGCATAGGGGAGCATCTCGTGCCAATCTTTGTATGTTACTGTCATCTTCTCAATGATTTTCTTGATGTTTTTATTTGCAGCTTCGACTGCACCATTCATCTGTGGTCGATAAGGTGCTGAATTATGATGTTTAATCTTGAATTGGTCACAGAACTTTTTAATTTCTGTTCCATTCAAATTTCGTGCATTATCTGTGATAATCCTCTCAGGCAAGCCATACCGACATACGACATTAGTCTTCATGAATCTGATGAAAATTTTCTGAGTCACATTAGCATATGAGTTGGCCTCTACCCATTTAGTGAAATAGTCGATGGCGACCAAGATAAATCAATGTCCATTCGATGCTTTTGGGTTAATAGGGCCGATTACATCGATGCCCCACATTGAGAACGGCCATGGTGCTGTTAAATTATGTAGCGGAAGTGGAGGTGCATTGATTTTATCAGAGTAAATCTGACACTTGTGGCACTTTCTGACATATTCTATGCAATCTTTCTCCATAGTCATCCAAAAGTACCCGCATCTTTGAATTTGTTTGGCCAAGGTGTGGCCATTGGCATGAGTCCCACATATTCCTTCATGAAGTTCTGTAATAATTCTTTGAGCTTCTTTTGAATCAACACATCGGAGAAGTGTGCCATCATGACTCCTTTTATATAAGACACCATCATTGATAAAGAAATTCATGGCCAAGCGTCGAATTGTCTTCTTATAGTTTTCCGTAGCTCCTTTTGGGTAGACCCTATCTTTCATGTAAGTCTTGATGTCATGGTACCAAGGATGTTCATCAAATTCCTCCTCTATGTTCAAGCAATGCGCTGGCGTATCACTTGATTTTATTTGGATTGGTTGGACTTGCACTCCGCAGTCAAGCTGAATCATCGCTGCTAAAGTGGCCAAAGCATCTGCAAACCGGTTCTTATCTCTTGTTATGTGATGAAAACTGATTTCTTCAAACTGATCGATTAGCTGGATCAGGTATTTCTGATATGGTACTAATTTTGAATCTCTAGTTTGCCATTTTCCATTTACTTGGTAAATGATTAGAGCCGAATCGCCGAATACCTCTAAGTTTTTTACTCCTAAGGTAATGGCTGCTTGTAATCCACTGACGCATGCTTCATATTCTGCCACATTGTTCATGCAGTCAAATTCCAGTTTGATGGCTACCGGGAATTGCTTTCCTTCTGGAGATACCACTACAGCTCCGACACCGTTTCCTTGTGTGTTAACAGCCCCGTCAAAATACATTTTCCATCTTTTTGCTCCATCATCAATATTATCTTCCTTTTTATCGATAGTAACGATATCCTCATCCGGGAAATGGAACTTCAAGGGTTGGTATTCATCAAGTGGGTGCTCTGCCAAATGATCTGCTATTACTGTCACGACCCGTTTTCTGGGCACATGACCGGCACAATGATGAATCTCTCATCAGTGTAAGCCTTCCGATAAATATATCAAATTTTCTTATCTGAAAATCATAGAGATGATTTGCATGTAATCATAGATTATCAATTTAAAATACATTATTATACTGACATACAAGCCAAATGTCGAACCCCTGAACTAGATGTCCTAGACAATTACAGAGCAACATAATCTATAACAGAAGAGAGGTCTACCCGACAACGGGAAGGTCCAAAGTGATCTACTCCTCTAGCAGATATTCTTCGATGGCAACCTGATCTGAACAAAAAGGTTGTACAAACAATGTGAGCTTTTAAACTCAATGAGCGAATCGGCCTCGCATTAATAAAATTCAAATACATTACCAGTCATGCAAGCATATCCAAAGGCTCATACTCAACCAATAGACAGAAGATAAAAATTTATCCAATTCAACAAACGTTACTAGTACTCGTCAATGGCAATATATCCCGGAGAGCGCACACAGGCCGGCTCACCAATTATGTATATTTCCGCCATGACGCACAACATCATCCTCTTACATACAAGATAAAAATTCATCCAATTCAACAAACGTTACTAGTACTCGTCAATGGCAATATATCCCGGAGAGCGCACACAGGCCGGCTCACCAATTATGTATATTTCCGCCATGACGCACAACATCATCCTCTTAGCTAGGGCGCCTCACGGATTTATCACCAATCAGGGCTATATCCCTATTGAGGGAATCGTTGTCTCCACACTCATTGGTCAAGACACCCTGTCAACCGGGTATAGTATATAACTATAGCATTTCATATCATAATCAGAAGCTCAATATAATATTCATCCATATAACAGGTATAGTATATAACTATATTATGGATTTATAAACCACATATCAAGATAACAATTAATCCATTTTTGAAAACATTCAAACTTCACATCATCATAAGATACTTATTTCATTTTATCCATACTTATGGATTAATTATCTCATTTAGATTCGTCATTCTGAATCCAATTTCCCCCTATGAATCTTGGGAGTGTCCTACGACATACTTTTTTATCACCAATAATGCTAAAACTCTATTAAAACGGGGTCGTTTCACTCACCTGGATTCCGTACGAGCATCGCTTCTCTAAGTCGTTACAGACAAGAGTACACAGATGAATTTCAGTATTCCGCTACAGAGATTTTCATGAAAGATTAGAGAAAACAAGTTAGGATTGTTTTCATACAGATACTGTTCATACATACGGTACTATTCATATATACGGTTACTATTCATATATACGGTCACTATTCATACGTACAGATACTATTTATACATACGGATAATATTCGTACATATGGTCACTATTCATACGTATGAATACTATTTTTACGTATGGATACTATTCATATGTACGGTTACTATTCATATGTATGGGTACTATTCATACCAGAAATAGAGAATACAATCTGTAAAAGAGTACACCAGGTAAGTTCCCAGGAAAGAGTGGAGGGTCACACTGGACACACTTAAAAACCAGGTCTTTCCTTAGCCAGAACTTTCCTAGACATGTATTCTTCACAGTTTACATTCTATTTCGGTAATCAGAGAATCAAAATAACATATAAACAGCTAAGGACAGTTTTTCTGATGTGGAAGATCGGCCAAAATCGCAACCACAGAGCATACTTAAGAAATTAACTTCTAAAATTTGAAAGACATAGAAAGGGCATAATATCTTTACCTAAGCTGAAAAGGAAAGGCCCAAAATCTCAGAGGTCTAGCTTTGGAGTAAGAGAAACTTAAGGAGAGAAGAAGAGAAGTTGAAGGTGTGAGTTTAGAAGTGAAATGTAAGGGCCTATTTATAGCAAAAGTCAAGGGTACTATTTGACACTATGCGCTAATAAAATATTCAATTTACTATTCATGAAAATGACATTTCTAATAATGCAGTTACTGTGCACCTCACGCGTACGATGGAAAATTTTTCTGTTATTACTATTGGAAACTTAAAAGGGAAAAATATCCTTTCACCTTAAACCTTTAAGTTTCTTTTCAATTCAGTCCTTTCACTTTAGTCCCTGAGGGTATTTTCACACATAAAACGTCAGTTTCTCCTACGAACTTCTTTCTAGTTTTCTCTTATGACCAAACAACATCTAGTACTTGACATTTCGATTGTATAAATGAACAGTATCATATACGTAAATAGTATTATACTGGTGAATAGTACCGTATACTGAAATAGTAACAGTAGTTTGTAAACAAATATTTATATTTTATTTTTCTTGGGTATTACATTATCACCCCCGTAAGAGAATTCGGTCCCCCGAATTCAAAACTTATCTCAAGACTGAAATAAATGTGATTACTTCGTCCATATCTCATCCTTTGCATCTCTTTCTTCCAAAACCTCATCACACCCTTGGTGAGATTTACAAGAACATTATACTATTGACTGTGAACTCTAGACCGCATTATCAATAATTTGCATAGGACTTTCCTTTTCTAAACGGTAAACATTCTCTTCCTCATCAGTTTGATTTTTTTCCACAATCTTTTGTACCATAAAGTGTCTCATCCTCATAACCTTTACCAAACTTAAACCATCTGATCAGAGACGAACTCTGTCTCTATGTAAAACCTCAAATAGGTGTCTTCTCAAAAGTGACACATGGTCTTTCTAGTTCATACTGAATATCAGAACACAAGCTACCATACACATAGCTTATAACTTTTACGAATACAAGTACCCTACCCGAAGGCATCATTTTGGCCATAGGTAATACTCTTGCCCGAAGGCGATCCTTCTACCTTAAGGCGATACTCTCAGCTGAAGGCGTTATATAAAATGAAATCATTACATAAATCTCTAAGAAGAACAATTCTAGAAAATGTGTTAAGTAAATAACATATTCCTCACGCATAATTATAAAATAAATATATATAGAAATTCCTCTCACCTCAATGACTCATATAGAGTCGTATCCCTTCAATGCTTAGGGCAAACCCATAGTTCTCTATATATAGGTTCATAAAATACTTATTCAGCATTCCTCCATAGCTCAGAAGTGCAATGAAATATCATTTTAGTAACTCTGCTCAGTCAAAAAGATATTACTATACTATGCTTTAGAATCAAGTATGAAATATAACAAGTCCAATATCTTCTCATTCCTCAAGTTCTTTCAGTAAAATGAATCACTTCAAGAAAGAAGATCTAGATACTAACTTAAATTTTATTTCTAGTACATAGATAATTTTAATACGTGAAGCTTACACCAAATGTAGCTTTAGGTACAAACAAAAGAAAAATAAATTAAGGACGAGGAGGCTTTTGAAATGTAAAAGGTGCTCCAGGTCTAGAAGAGGAAGGTGCTTCAGACCTTAAGGAGGAAGCTAATCTTTGTAGCCTAGAAAGGGTTTCTGGAGGAAGCGCCTGAGAAATTTGGCGAAAAGCAGAAGTTACTCCGTTCATATAGTCAATACACCTTGCTTGTTGGTCACGAAAATTTTGAGTTGCAAACATTGAATGTCTATCAACTCGATTAGCCAGTTCCCCGAAACGACGATTTATCAATTTCTCTTGGTTTTCAAAGAGACGACTTATTAGTCGCTTCTGGTCCTCTATCTTGTATTCCAGGCTCTCTATCTTACGCTCCAGGAACGCAAGCTTATTTTCTGAGGATGTTGCAGTACTATCCTCCTCCAAATCTATTACATCCCTCTTTCTTTTCTTAATTTCTGGTGACCTGTCTACAGGTCTCTTCCCTTTGTTGTCTCCGAGACTTAGATTTAAATCAAGCTCTACATTGCCAGTCTCAAAATTCAAGTTGAAAGACTTATTATCAGCCATTGCTCTAAGGATCTCAGAAATAACTTCGAAGGAGAAAGGAATGGAGATTGAGAAATAGGTATGTAATGAAAGAAGTAGGTTTGCTTGGTGCGATGAGTAGGGTAACGGGCATACAAGATTTATAGACAACCCGAAGCCCCTGGAGCTAAAGCCACCACAACCTACACGCCGCTCGCTATAAGGTTTACAGATCACATACGTCGCAATGCCAGCAATTAATGTCGGACATGCAAGTAAATAGTAAATATAATTTAATGCAATTAACATAAGTCAAAGATTTCCTCAAAAAAATTTTCGGCTAATCTTGACCTTTCTCAAAGTTCTGACTAACTACGCTCTTCAGTCTGAGATTTTCTCCCTCTAAACTTGTTTTATTCTGTAATCCTATATCACGATGTCCCTCTATGATTAGGTCGCCTCATATTGGCCGTATCTTAGATTCTAATCGGTGTCTTTATTCTGGACTTACACATAATATATGTATATCAATATATATATTTTAAAACGAAGTTAACTGCTTACGGTCACATGCCTTAAGCATTATCATGATGTAAGGAAATCACTGCCTTTCATTTGCCCACGAGAGCATTATATGTAAGTATGTGTAACCATGAAGATATATCATCATCTACACATTTTATTCTATCCAAGTCATTTTGATTTCACATCTCTATGAGTATATGTAGGATCATCACATATTCTCCTTGATCGTAGCCTTCACTCATTATGCATGAATAACATACATAAATGTAATTACAACATGATTCAATCAATTATGTATATTATACTCAACTGAAGGCTTTTAAGAACAACACAATAAAACCGAGAAATGTATTTCAGTTCATCATAAAAGCATCCAAGGCAATCTTTGATGGCTATGTTATCAACTTCTTTGAATTTCGGAAAATGCCAACGGGAGAAATGGGAAAACCGAGTAAAATCGGCCGCAAATCCACCGAATACTGACTTTCGTGGTTTTGGCATTAATGCGACGCATTGTTGGTGTGCACGCCTACCCTAGACTTCTGGCTTCCAGCTTGCAGAAATCCATAGGTTGATCGTGTAGGGGTGCGGTGAAAAGATATCTTCTTTGTCTCTAAGTCCTAATTTTTCTCTATAAAAATCATCCCAGCGTTCTCAGTTACCACACCACAAAGAGTAATAATCTCCGAGCCTACAATCCCCCAGTATTCCTCTCGCCTCATACTCTTACAAAAATTTCTAAATTTTTCCAAATCATGGCCTCAAGGAAGTACATTGATCTCACAGTAGAGGCTAAGGAAGAAGAGCTCGACTTAAACTTAAGTCTGGGCAAAGACAAGGGCAAAAGACCTTTTGAGGGGTCTCCAGAGAAGCAGAAGGAGAAGAAAATGAAGAAGATCGAGGAAGCTGAGGAGACTAGCACGACCCATACCTCGGAGGACAAAATCGCCTGTCTAGAGCAGGAGGTAAAAAATCTGAAAAAGATGATAGGAGACCTGGAGAAGTTAACTAAACGCAATCATGCAGAAATGACTTCAAGAATAGACAGGTTCTTCTATTGGTCTACCCAGTGCTTCTGCAATCAACAACAAAGAAGTGTTGATTGTATGAATGGAATTTACACTACCCTCCGCGACATTGCTCTGTCTCTCGCTCCAAGGAATGGTCGAGGGGTGATGATACAATACAACCCTCCTAATCCAAGACCACCTCGCTTTTAGATTACTCATGCATGAGTAAACTTCTTCTTTTTTGCAATGTAATCCTTCAGTTTTTTTTGTTTTTAATGCGAGTGGTTTCTTTTATTGGCTGGTACCCTAAAATAATATAGCTACACAAAATCAATCATGAATTCAGCTTATAAAATCCACCATATAAAAATTTGATCCGACAGCAACGGAATCAAAACAAGTAACAACTTTTCCTTAACTAAGTTCAAAAGTATAGCCACATCTGTATAAAACTAAAACTGAGAACATACTTCTTAAGAAGAGATAAGTCTCGGAGGGAAAGGAAATGAAAACATCCTACAGGACCTTCAGTAGAGCCGTCTCTCTATAGTTGTGCCCGGGTTCACAACGATAGAGGAGGTCCTACTAAGGTTACCTTGCTCTGTAATCATTAGGAGACCTAACAACCTTTGCTCTGATACCAACTTTGTCACGACCCGTTTTCTGAGCACATGACCGGCACAATGATGAATCTCTCATCAGTGTAAGCCTTCCGATAAATATATCAAATTTTCTTATCTGAAAATCATAGAGATGATTTGCATGTAATCATAGATTATCAATTTAAAATACATTATTATACTGACATACAAGCCAAATGTCGAACCCCTGAACTAAATGTCCTAGACGATTACAGAGCAACATAATCTATAACAGAAGAGAGGTCTACCCAACAACGGGAAGGTCCAAAGTGATCTACTCCTCTAGCAGATATTCTTCGATGGCAACCTGATCTGAACAAAAAGGTTGTACAAACAATGTGAGCTTTTAAACTCAATGAGCGAATCAGCCTCGCATTAATAAAATTCAAATACATTACCAGTCATGCAAGCATATCCAAAGGCTCATACTCAACCAATAGACAGAAGATAAAAATTTATCCAATTCAACAAACGTTACTAGTACTCGTCAATGGCAATATATCCCGGAGAGCGCACACAGGCCGGCTCACCAATTATGTATATTTCCGCCATGACGCACAACATCATCCTCTTACATACAAGATAAAAATTCATCCAATTCAACAAACGTTACTAGTACTCGTCAATGGCAATATATCCCGGAGAGCGCACACAGGCCGGCTCACCAATTATGTATATTTCCGCCATGACGCACAACATCATCCTCTTAGCTAGGGCGCCTCACGGATTTATCACCAATCAGGGCTATATCCCTATTGAGGGAATCGTTGTCTCCACACTCATTGGTCAAGACACCCTGTCAACCGGGTTTTCCGCCTTGCCGTGAGAGGGGGTACTGTCCCGCTCAATCACAATCAATAGCATTTCATATCATAATCAGAAGCTCAATATAATATTCATCCATATAACAGGTATAGTATATAACTATATTATGGATTTATAAACCACATATCAAGATAACAATTAATCCATTTTTGAAAACATTCAAACTTCACATCATCATAAGATACTTATTTCATTTTATCCATACTTATGGATTAATTATCTCATTTAGATTCGTCATTCTGAATCCAATTTCCCCCTATGAATCTTGGGAGTGTCCTACGACATACTTTTTATCACCAATAATGCTAAAACTCTATTAAAACGGGGTCGTTTCACTCACCTGGATTCCGTACGAGCATCGCTTCTCTAAGTCGTTACAGACAAGAGTACACAGATGAATTTCAGTATTCCGCTACAGAGATTTTCATGAAAGATTAGAGAAAACAAGTTAGGATTGTTTTCATACAGATACTGTTCATACATACGGTACTATTCATATATACGGTTACTATTTATATATACGGTCACTATTCATACGTACAGATACTATTTATACATACGGATAATATTCGTACATATGGTCACTATTCATACGTATGAATACTATTTTTACGTATGGATACTATTCATATGTACGGTTACTATTCATATGTATGGGTACTATTCATACCAGAAATAGAGAATACAATCTGTAAAAGAGTACACCAGGTAAGTTCCCAGGAAAGAGTGGAGGGTCACACTGGACACACTTAAAAACCAGGTCTTTCCTTAGCCAGAACTTTCCTAGACATGTATTCTTCACAGTTTACATTCTATTTCGGTAATCAGAGAATCAAAATAACATATAAACAGCTAAGGACAGTTTTTCTGATGTGGAAGATCGGCCAAAATCGCAACCACAGAGCATACTTAAGAAATTAACTTCTAAAATTTGAAAGACATAGAAAGTGCATAATATCTTTACCTAAGCTGAAAAGGAAAGGCCCAAAATCTCAGAGGCCTAGCTTTGGAGTAAGAGAAACTTAAGGAGAGAAGAAGAGAAGTTGAAGGTGTGAGTTTAGAAGTGAAATGTAAGGGCCTATTTATAGCAAAAGTCAAGGATACTATTTGATACTATGCACTAATAAAATATTCAATTTACTATTCATGAAAATGACATTTCTAATAATGCAGTTACTGTGCACCTCACGCGTACGATGGAAAATTTTTCTGTTATTACTATTGGAAACTTAAAAGGGAAAAATATCCTTTCACCTTAAACTTTTAAGTTTCTTTTCAATTCAGTCCTTTCACTTTAGTCCCTGAGGGTATTTTCACACATAAAACGTCAGTTTCTCCTACGAACTTCTTTCTAGTTTTCTTTTATGACCAAACAACATCTAGTACTTGACATTTCAATTGTATAAATGAACAGTATCATATACGTAAATAGTATTATACTGGTGAATAGTACCGTATACTGAAATAGTAACAGTAGTTTGTAAACAAATATTTATATTTTATTTTTCTTGGGTATTACAATTACACTCCCTTTAATGGACTTCCTCGTCATATATACAACGTCGTACTCAGATAGTATCACTTGCCATTTCGAAACCCTTCCAGCTACATGTGGGTTTTCAAAGATAAATTTCAAAGGGTCCATTCTAGATATCAGCCAAGTAGTGTAA
The DNA here is from genome assembly GCA_037074585.1 of Biancaea sappan. Lineage (NCBI taxonomy): Eukaryota > Viridiplantae > Streptophyta > Magnoliopsida > Fabales > Fabaceae > Biancaea > Biancaea sappan. The sequence goes on along the minus strand of CM073500.1, from coordinate 44,923,137 downwards.
TAGAGCATATACTGTCTCAACCTTCTTGTTGTCCACACTAATCCACAACATGTTCTTTCAATCATTGTATAGCGTGTTTCACAATCATTGAACTTCTTACTCAAGTAATAAATTGCCTGTTCTTTCCTCCCTGATTCGTTGTGTTGCCCTAGCACTGCCCCTATTGATTTGGTTAAGATTGTCAAATACAAGATTAAAGGCCGGCCTGGTGTTGGAGGAACAAGGATTGGGGGGCTTAGTAAATAATCTTTAATTCTATCAAAAGCTTTTTGGCAATCACTATCCCATTTCTCCGTGTGGTTCTTCCTCAACAATTTAAATATTGGCTCACAAGTTGCTGTCAAATTAGCGATGAACCTTGCAATGTAATTCAGTCGCCCCAAGAAGCCTCGAACTTCTTTTTCTGTTTGGGCAGGTGGCATTTCACGAATAGCTTTTATTTTGTCAGGATCAACTTCTATCCCCTTTTGACTTACAATAAATCCTAATAGTTTCCCGAATAAGGCTTCGAAAACACATTTATTAGGATTTAATCTGAGTTTATACTCGCGTAACCTCTCGAATAATTTTCAAAGGACTGCTACATGACTTTCTCCTTCAATAGTCTTGGCCACCATGTCATCTACGTATACCTCAATTTCCTTGTGCATCATATCATGGAAAAGCGCAACCATGGCTCGTTGGTAGGTTGCCCCAGCATTTTTCAACCCAAATGGCATTACTTGGTAGCAATAAGAACCCCACTGAGTGATAAAGGTGGTTTTCTCCTTGTCCTCTTCATGCATAGGAATTTGATTATAGCCTGAGAAACCATCCATGAATGAATAACGATGGTTGCATGCAGTTGTCACGTCCCAAAATTTGAGCACGTGACCGGCACAGAAAGTGAATTTCATTTCACCTCCGTAAGCCTATCTTTCTCTTAAAAATCATACAATTCTTTTTCATGCAACCAAAACGAGTTCTCTATACATACTACAATTACTCACATTACATCACTGAATGAACCTACCCGATTACAGATATTTCTAGATTTATACAACTTAGAATAAAACTTAACTATTATACCTTTATCCTGAACAAATGAAAAGGTAATCATGGACTAAGGATCCATAATTCCTTGTTTCGATATTTACCTTCAGCTGTCAACTCTGAAAAAAAATATCAATAAGAGGGGTATGAGCAAACCACGTGCCTAGTGAGTAGATAACACAACACTATGACAAAAAAATATCATGCATCATAATGATAACATGCAGCAATCGTACGTAGATCGATCATCATATGATATAATATTATTCATAATACTTCACAACAATATCCAAGTAAATCAAATGCATTTCAACATAATTCAAAATTCACAACAGCAATCGATGAAATCAATTTCACACACATTTCTCGTACCAACCGGGTCGTCCAGAATACCTCTGGATCGTTGCCCGCGGCCCCCGCCGCATCCACCCTTATCGCTCCATTTATATTCTCCACCCTTATAGCTTCACATAGATTTCTCCATGGGGTGCACCACCATGCCTTTCCTTTCCAGTCAAACACAATCACAATCACATATAAAAACATCCTCAATCATAATCTTGAGCCACATACACAACTCAGTCATTTACAATTCAAGCCACAACATAATCAATGTGGTTCCAGCAACATAGCATGTATATAACATAACCCATAATATAGAACAATTATTCAACTCAATTCACATGCCATTCACAATCCATCATATAACCTCCATTCATGGGAAAAATAAGAAAATATAATTATATACATTACCAGACACGTTCCACAATTGTTTATGCTTCATCGTTCCACATCATCCTCTTCAAACTTGGATATACAACATATTTCCACTATGATGCAAAAAGTCAATAACAGATATTTAATCATAGCAAGTATTAACCCACTCACCTGGATTTCACGCTCTCGGTACTCCCACTTTGCACTTTGACCATTCCTATTGTAACCAGATAAAAACCATCAGGGTTACGAAATTGAGAAATTTTCTACCACTACTCTCGACCTTTACTCACATCTTAAGTCATAACTCCTAACCGGTAATGAATATCTAAATGAAATATACCATTGGAAACTAGACTCAAAGAGCTTTCCAACGATATAAAGTTTTCCCAAAATGGAGTCCGGATGAAGAAGTTATGACTGATCAAAATAAGCTAAGTTTTTCAGTACATCTGGCGCCTTGGCGCCACACATGGCGCCTGGGCGCCAACACAAGCCTGGCGCCTGGGTGCCAAGGCCTTCTACCTTCCCAAATCCTTCAGAACCTTGGTGCCTGGGCGCCAAGATCGAGACCTTTCGCGATTCCCCTCGGATTTGGCTCAGATCCGGCCAAATCTCCACCGTTTTCCATGATTTCTTCCATAGGATCTCACCCTTAATGTCTAAGGAGCATTTAGACACCAAAAACACCAATTTTAATAGAGAAACGAAGCAGGAATCTCGATTTTTACCCCAAACTTTCTTAAAACTAGAAAATAGGGAAAAGCTTGAGAATTAGAAAGTTATACCTCGATTCCTTACTTTCCCTACGTTGCTTGGCTCCTAGAGGCTCGCCCCGTAGCCCGAGATCCACCCTCCAAAGCCCGGTTGTGGAGTTGGAGTGTAGAGAGAGAAAGAGAGGAGAGAATGAGAAGAGAGAGAGAGGAAAGGAGAAAAATGAATAAAAAATAGGTGAGGCCACCTATATACTCGCCCGGGGTGAAATTATCACTTGCTCTGCAATTGACCCTCAGTCAAGACTAGCAAAAGCAAATTCATAAAATCTCACCTCAGGTGTTTCTAAATCCTCGGTGCCCCACAGATTTCCTTATTTCACTTTAGTCCCTCTCAATATCTCAAACTCCACTTTAACCCCAAATCTATCATCCTTTCGGTACCGGACTCATAATTCATTCCCATAAGCTCTATTCTTCTTCTCGGGTTCCTACTTGGTCATTTCTCAAAAGTCCTCTATACTTTCTTTTCTTTTCACTTTAGTCCTTGAGAATTTGTACAAATTTCCTAAATTAAAAATAAAAATTTCTATTCCCACATTTTCTTCACTAATTCAAAAAGAAAATTTTCCACGTAATTAAATTTTTCAATAAACTTCAAATCAGACTTTAAATATTCATATAAATTCTTGGGATATTACAGCAGTGTTGTCCACCAGCATATCAATATGAGGGAGGGGGAAATCATCCTTTGGACTAGCCCTATATAAGTCTCTATAGTCTATGCACATCCTGACTTTACCATCTTTCTTAGCCACAGGCACGATATTTGCCACCCATTGAGGGTATCGAGCGACTTGGAGAAAACCCGCGTTGAGTTGTTTCGTTACTTCTTCCTTAATCTTTAGGGATATCTCTGCATTTAGTCTTCTTAACTTCTGCTTTTTAGGCTTTACGTCTGGGAAAAGTGGAATCCTGTGTGACGCGATTCTTGGATCAAGCCCTGGCATGTCTTGATAAGACCATGCAAATACATCAAGATATTCTTTGAACAACTTGACCATTTCTTCTTTTTCTGGGCCATCGACAACTTTTAACTCTCTTCTATCTTCTTTAGTCCCCATGTTTATTATTTCGATCACCTTTTCATGAGGACTTATTCCTTTTTCAGTAGATTCGAGGATTTTAGAGAATGTTTGGACTATTTCTTCATCATTAGATTCATGATTTTGCGTATCCATGGTAACACATAAGTCATTCAATCGAGTCTCAAGAATTCCCGTGTTGGACAAGAGTTCCGAGGAATGCAAATTCCTGGAGGGTAAAGAAATGAATATGAAATGAATTGGAAGAAAACAAGGAGAGCAAATGAAGCACAAGTACGAAGCATTTCAAATTTCCATTTATGTTCCATAAAAGCATTATTCATGAAAATAACAACATTGCAATTGAAAAACAATTACTTTAAATCAAAAACTGATAACATGTTTTTCCCATTTATTTTAGTCCCTATTTTATTCCTTTTTGCCTCTTTAATTTTGTCAATTCTCTAATTTTATTATGTTTTGGAATTTATTGGGTATAAACTATTTATGGATTGAATGTGTCTCAATTTTTATATTTTTAGAACTTGAATTGTAAAATGCTCAATTTAATTCCTACAAATTTTAATTTTGGAGAGAAAAGTGTTGACATGGACAAAGATGCTGATTTGGATGCTAATGTGGCACTTTTTGGGTGATGTAGATGCTGAATAGGATATGCTAGATGTGGGGCCCATTTAAACTCTTATTCAATGCCATGTAGTCAGAATTTTTGGGCAGAAATATTAATTTTCGTAGGTAAAAAAAAAAACATGGCTGAAATATTAATTTTGCCATGATATTCTGCTGCTGTTCTGCTGCTGTTTGTCACTTTCTTGTAATATCCCAAGAATTTATATGAATATTTAAAGTCTAATTTGAAGTTTAGTGAAAAATTTAATTACGTGAAAAATTTGCTTTTTGAATTAGTGAAGAAAATGAGGGAATAGAAATTTTAATTTTTAATTTAGGAAATTTTTACAAATTCTCAAGGACTAAAGTGAAAAGAAAAGAAAGTATAGAGGACTTTTGAGAAATGACCAAATAGGAACCCGAGAAGAAGAATAGAGCTTATGGGAATGAATTATGAGTCCGGTACTGAAAGGATGATAGATTTGGGGTTAAAGTAGAGTTTGAGATATTGAGAGGGACTAAAGTGAAATAAGAAAATCTGTGGGGCACCTAGGATTTAGAAACACCTGAGGTGAGATTTTATGAATTTGCTTTTGCTAGTCTTGACTGAGGGTCAATTGCAGAGCAAGTGATAATTTCACCCCGGGCGAGTATATAGGTGGCCTCACCTATTTTTTATTCATTTTTATCCTTTCCTCTCTCTCTCTTCACTTTCTCTCCTCTCTTTCTCTCTTCCTTCTCTCTAATTTCTCTCTCTACACTCCAACTCTACAACCGGGCTTTGGAGGGTGGATCTCGGGCTACGGGGCGAGCCTTTAGGAGCCAAGCAACGTAGGGAAAGCAAGGAATAGAGGTAGAAATTTTTATTTCTTAAGTTTTTCCCTATTTTCTAGTTTTAAGAGTGTTTGAGGTAAAATTGAGATTTCGGCTTCGTTTCTCGATTAAAATTGGTGATTTTGGTGTCTAAATGCTCCTTAGACATTAAGGGTGAGATCCCATGGAAGAAATCATGAAAAACGGTGAAAATTTGACCAGATTTGGGCCAAAACCAAGAGAAATCGCGAAGGGGTCGCGATCGTGGCGCCCAGGCTCCATGTGTGGTACCTAGGCGCCAAGGTGAGATGGGAAGAAGAAGGAATTGGCGCCCAGGCGCCACGTGTGGCGCCTAGGCACCAGGCATGGGTTGGCGCCCAGGCGCCAGGTGTGCCGGGAAACCTTAGCTTATTTTAAATCGGTCATAACTTCTTCATCCGAACTCCGTTTTGGGCAAACTTTATATCGTTGGAAAGCTCTTTAAGTCTAGTTTCCAATGGTATAAGTTTCATTTGAATATTCATTACCGGTTAGGAGTTATGAGTTAAGATGTGAGTAAAGGTCGAGAGTAGTGGTAGAAAATTTCTCTATTTCGTAACCCGGATAGTTTTTGTCTGGTTACAATAGGAATGGTCAAAGTGCAAAGTGGGAGTGCTGAGAGCGTGAAATCCAGGTGAATGGGTTAATATTTGCTATGATTAAATATTTGTTATTGACTTTTTGCATCATAGTGGAAATATGTTGTATATCCAAGTTTGAAGAGGATGATGTGGAACGATGAGGCATAAACAATTGTGGAACGTGTCTGGTAATGTATATAATTATATTTTCTTATTTTCCCATAAATGGAGGTTATATGATGGATTGTGAATGGTATGTGAATTGAGTTGAATAATTGTTCTATATTATGGGTTATGTTGTATACATGCTATGTTGCTGGAACCATATTGATTATGTTGTGACTTGAATTGTAAATGACTGAGTTGTGTATGTGGCTCAAGATTATGATTGAGGATGTTTTTATATGTGATTGTGATTGTGTTTGACTGGAAAGGAAAGGCATGGTGGTGCACCCCATGGAGAAATTTATGTGAAGTTATAAGGGTGGAGATTATAAACGGAGCGATAAGGGTGGATGTGGCGGGGGCCGCGGGCAACGATCCAGAGGTATTCTGGACGACCCGGTTGGTACGGGAAATGTGTGTGAAATTGATTTCACCGATTGCTGTTGTGAATTTTAAATTATGTTGAAATGTATTTGATTTACTTGGATATTGTTGTGAGGTATTATGAATAATATTATATTATATGATGATCGATTTACGTATGATTGCTGCATGTTATCATTATGATGCATGATATTTTTTTGTCATAGTGTTGTGTTATCTACTCACTGGGCACGTGGTTTGCTCATACCCCTCTTATTGATATTTTTTTTCAGAGTTGACAGCTGAAGGTAAATATCGGAATAAGGAATTATGGATCCTTAGTCCATGATTTCCTTTTCATTTGTTCAGGATAAAGGTATAATAGTTAAGTCTTATTCTAAGTTGTATAAATCTAGAAATCTCTGTAATCGGGTAGGTTCATTCAGTGATGTAATGTGAGTAATTGTAGTATGTATAGAGAACTCGTTTTGGTTGCATAAAAAAGAATTGTTTGATTTTTAAGAGAAAGATAGGCTTACGGAGGTGAAATGAAATTCATTTTCCGTGCCGGTCGCGTGCTCAAATTTTGGGACGTGACAAGTTGGTATCAGAGCTTTGGGATTAGGTCTCCTATCGATTACAGAGTAAGGTAACCTTAGTGGGATCTCCTCTATCGTGGTGAACCCGGGCACGACTATAGAGAGATAGCTCCACTGAAGGTCCTGTAGGATGTTTTCATTTCCTTTTCCTCCAAGACTTGTCTTTTCTTATGAATTATGTTTTTAGCTTTAGTTTTAGACAGATATGGCTATACTTTTGAACTCGGTAAAGGAAAGGTTATTATTTGTTTTGATTCCGTTGCTGTCGGATCAAATTGTATGTATGGGGCTTTATATGTTAAGTTCATGATTGATTTTGTGTGACTGATTTCTTTTATCTTTCTTAATTTTATTATTACTATTTTTGGAGTACCATCCCATAAAAGAAACCACTAGCATTAAAAGCGGAAGGATTACATTGCAAAAAAAAAAATTACTCATGCATGAGTAATCTAAAAGCGAGGTGGTCTCGGATTAGGAGGGTTGTACTGTATCATCACCCCTCGACCATTCCTTGGAGCGAGAGACAGAGCAATGTCGCGGAGGGTAGTGTAAATCCCATTCATACAATCAACACTTCTTTGTTGTTGATTGCAGAAGCACTGGGTAGACCAATAGAAGAACCTGTCTATTCTTGAAGTCATTTCTGCATAATTGTGTTTAGTTAACTTCTCCAGGTCTCCTATCATCTTTTTCAGATTTTTTACCTCCTGCTCTAGACAGGCGATTTTGTCCTCCGAGGTATGGCCCGTGCTAGTCTCCTCAGCTTCCTCGATCTTCTTCATTTTCTTCTCCTTCTGCTTCTCTGGAGACCCCTCAAAAGGTCTTTTGCCCTTGTCTTTGCCCAGACTTAAGTTTAAGTCGAGCTCTTCTCTCTTGGCATCCACTGTGAGATCAATGTACTTCCTTGTGGCCATGATTTGAAAAAATTTAGAAATTTATGTGGGAGTATGAGAAGAGAGGAATGCTGGGAAGTTGTAAGCTCAGAGATGATTACTCTTTGTGGTGTGGTAACTGAGAACGTTGAGACAGTTTTTATAGAGGAAAAATTTAAACTTAGAGACAAAGAAGATATCTCTTCGCCGCACCCTACACGCTTAACCTATGGATTTCTGCAAGCTGGAAGCTAGAAGTCTAGGGTAGGCATGCACACCAACAACGCGTCGCATTAATGGCAAAACCACGAAAGTCAATATTCGGTGGATTTGCGGCCGATTTACACTTGGTTTTTCCATTTCTCTCGTTGGCATTTTCTGAAATTGAAAGAAGTCGACAATGTAGCCATTAAAGATTGCCTTGGATGTTTTTATGATAAACTAAAATATATTTCTATGCTTTCTTGTATTGTTCTTGAAAGCTTTCAGTTGAGTATAATATGCATGATTGATTGAATTATACTGTGATTATATGTATCTAAATACATATGATATGTATGTATGTTATTCATGCATAGAGAGTGAAGGCTATTTGTTATGGCCAGTAATAATATGTAATGATTCTACATATATTCTGAGAATGAGAAGTCTGAAATTTAAAAGAACTTGAATAGATGAAAATATATAGATAATGATGTATCTCCATGTTTATACATATATGCTTGTAGAGGCAAGTGAAAGGTAAAAAAAAAAAATTTCTCACTTTATGGAACGCTTGATGTGTAAATGTGAGAAATTTTTATTTTAATATGTATGTTTGAAAATATGTAAGCTGAGGGCAAAGCCACGGATTAGAAACCTAGATAAGGCTAGTATGAAGCTACCCGTTCATGGAGTAATATCTCGATTTAGGATTATTGGATAAGACAAATACAGAGTTAAGAAGCCATAAATTGAAGCGGCGATTAGTTTAATAATTTGAGCAAGAGTCAAAAGTTAGCCGAAATTTTTGAGGAAATCTTTTGTATTAGATTATATTTTGGTATTTTCTGGCATGCTTATCAGAGACCGTTGGCATTGCGTTGGATGAGGTCTGTAGGCCATCTTTAGAGTATGATGTAAAAGTTTTGTAGCCCTAAATTTCGTCTATATATAATGGATGCCCTATTACGCTGCTCACTACACTAAGAGTTTATATCTATAAGCTTTCTAGCATCAAACTTCCTCCTTCTGTACAACCTTTATAGCTCAGAAAGATATGGCCGGCAATAAATCTTTCAATTTAAACTTTGAGGCTGGCAAGGTAGAGCTAGATCTAAATCTTATCCTGGAGAATTATAAGAATAAGAGATCCATGGAAGAGTCACCAGAGGCTAAGAAAAGAAAAAGGGATGTAGTAGAGTTAGAGGATGTTAGCACAGCAACATCTTCTAATAATGAGCTTGCGCTTATGAGACAAAAGATGGAGGACTTGGAAAGATTGATAAACCGCCATTTTGAGGAACAGGGGAGATTGATAAATCGTCTCTTTACAGAACAGGAGAAGCTTTTGAACCGTCATTTTAGGGAATTGGCGAATAGAGTTGATAGACATTCGATGTTTGCAACTCAAAATTTTTGTGACCAACAAACGAGATGTATTGACTGTATGAATGGAGTGACTTCTGCACTTCGCCAAATTTCCCAGACGTTTCCTCCCGAAACTCTTTCTAGGCTGCAACGATTAACTTCCTCCTTAAGGTATGAAGCACCTTCTTCTTCTAGACCTGGAGTATCTTCTGCATTTCAAAAGCCTCCTCGTTCTTAATTTATCCTTTCTTTTGTTTGTACCTAAAGCTGATGTTTGATCTAATGTTTACGTATTAAAATTATCTGTTTTGTAAATCAAGTTCAGCTTGTTGCCTGTAACTTATGTATTAGAAATAAAAATTTTCGTATTTGATTTTTTTTTGTTGAAGCAATTCTTTTACTGAAGAAACTTGAGAAATAAAAATATGTTGAACTTGTTATATTTTGTACTTGATTGTGAAAATTCTAAGAGAGAGAATGAGATATAGATAAAATATCTGCATTTATTTTAATCTTGAGGTAAGTTTTGAATTCGGAGGACCGAATTCTTTTAAGGGGGGAAAGAATGTAATATCCCAAGAATTTATATGAATATTTAAAGTCTAATTTGAAGTTTAGTGAAAAATTTAATTACGTGAAAAATTTGCTTTTTGAATTAGTGAAGAAAATGAGGGAATAGAAATTTTAATTTTTAATTTAGGAAATTTTTACAAATTCTCAAGGACTAAAGTGAAAAGAAAAGAAAGTATAGAGGACTTTTGAGAAATGACCAAATAGGAACCCGAGAAGAAGAATAGAGCTTATGGGAATGAATTATGAGTCCGGTACCGAAAGGATGATAGATTTGGGGTTAAAGTGGAGTTTGAGATATTGAGAGGGACTAAAGTGAAATAAGAAAATCTGTGGGGCACCTAGGATTTAGAAACACCTGAGGTGAGATTTTATGAATTTGCTTTTGCTAGTCTTGACTGAGGGTCAATTGCAGAGCAAGTAATAATTTCACCTCGGGCGAGTATATAGGTGGTCTCACCTATTTTTTATTCATTTTTCTCCTTTCCTCTCTCTCTCTTCACTTTCTCTCCTCTCTTTCTCTCTTCCTTCTCTCTAATTTCTCTCTCTACACTCCAACTCTACAACCGGGCTTTGGAGGGTGGATCTCGGGCTACGGGGCGAGCCTCTAGGAGCCAAGCAACGTAGGGAAAGCAAGGAATCGAGGTAGAAATTTCTATTTCTTAAGTTTTTCCCTATTTTCTAGTTTTAAGAGTGTTTGAGGTAAAATCGAGATTCCAGCTTCATTTCTCGATTAAAATTGGTGATTTTGGTGTATAAATGCTCCTTAGACATTAAGGGTGAGATCCCATGGAAGAAATTATGAAAAACGGTGAAGATTTGGCCAGATTTGGGCCAAAACCGAGAGAAATCGCGAAGGGGTCGCGATCGTGGCGCCTAGGCGCCAAGGTGAGATGGGAAGAAGAAGGAATTGGCACCCAGGCACCACGTTTGGCACCTAAGCGCCAGGCATGGGTTGGCGCCCAGGCCCCAGGTGTGCCGGGAAACCTTAGCTTATTTTAAATCGGTTATAACTTCTTCATCCGAACTCCGTTTTGGGCAAACTTTATATCGTTGGAAAGCTCTTTAAGTCTAGTTTCCAATGGTATAAGTTTCATTTGAATATTCATTACCGGTTAGGAGTTATGACTTAAGATGTGAGTAAAGGTCGAGAGTAGTGGTAGAAAATTTCTCTATTTCGTAACCCTGATGGTTTTTGTCTGGTTACAATAGGAATGGTCAAAGTGCAAAGTGGGAGTGCTGAGAGCGTGAAATCCAGGTGAGTGGGTTAATATTTGCTATGATTAAATATCTGTTATTGACTTTTTGCATCATAGTAGAAATATGTTGTATATCCAAGTTTGAAGAGGATGATGTGGAACGATGAGGCATAAACAATTGTGGAACGTGTCTGGTAATGTATATAATTATATTTTCTTATTTTCCCATAAATGGAGGTTATATGATGGATTGTGAATGGTATGTGAATTGAGTTGAATAATTGTTCTATATTATGGGTTATGTTGTATACATGCTATGTTGCTGGAACCATATTGATTATGTTGTGACTTGAATTGTAAATGACTGAGTTGTGAATGTGGCTCAAGATTATAATTGAGGATGTTTTTATATGTGATTGTGATTGTGTTTGACTGGAAAGGAAAGGCATGGTGGTGCACCCCATGGAGAAATTTATGTGAAGTTATAAGGGTGGAGATTATAAACGGAGCGATAAGGGTGGATGCGGCGGGGGCCGCGGGCAACGATCCAGAGGTATTCTGGACGACCGAGTTGGTACGGGAATTGTGTGTGAAATTGATTTCATCGATTGCTGTTGTGAATTTTGAATTTTGTTGAAATGCATTTGATTCACTCGGATATTGTTGTGAAATATTATGAATAATATTATATCATATGATGATCGATCTACGTATGATTGCTGCATGTTATCATTATGATGCATGATTTTTATTTTGTCATAGTATTGTGTTATCTACTCACTGGGCACGTGGTTTGCTCATACCCCTCTTATTGATATTTTTTTTTCAGAATTGACAGCTGAAGGTAAATATCGGAACAAGGAATTATGGATCCTTAGTCCATAATTACCTTTTCATTTGTTCAGGATAAAGGTATAATAGTTAAGTTTTATTCTAAGTTGTATAAATCTAGAAATCTCTGTAATCGGGTAGGTTCATTCAGTGATGTAATGTGAGTAATTGTAGTATGTATAGAGAACTCGTTTTGGTTACATGAAAAAGAATTGTATGATTTTTAAGAGAAAGATAGGCTTACGGAGGTGAAATGAAATTCACTTTCCGTGCCGGTCACGTGCTCAAATTTTGGGACGTGACATTTCTGCTGCAGAAATATTAATTCTGCTGCTGCCATACTTTTCTGCTGCTGTTTGCCATGCTGTTCTGCTGTAGAAATATTAATTTTGCTGCTGTTTTGCTGTCAAAGTGCTGCCATATCATGGAAGAGGCATCCAAGGAGGCATCTAGGGCAGAATATCCCTTTAGGCATGTGTTAGAACAGTTTTATATTTGGAAAATCGAAATTTATTAAGGAGGCTAAGTCATTTTTCAGAAAAGAAGTCCTAGCACCATTTTTCTACCTTCTTTGGGCAGCAGTGGCTGGGAGCAACATAGAGGCAACTCTCTAGCTTGGTTAGAGGGAAAGGAAGCCTTCCCACTTGGGAATGGCTCTCCTTCTCCCATTTTCCTTCCTTTTCTTGCATTTTCCTTCATAGTTTCTTAGATTTCTGCTGTATTTTCTGTTTTCTGTCATGTTCTTCTTCTCTTCCATGTAATTTCTGAGTTTAAAGATTGATGTAGTTTGGTTCTATGATGTTTTATTGCTGAACAATTTTGATTTTAATGCACTTTCGTTTAATGAAATGGATTTTATCCTTGTAATTTTCACCATAAATTATATTATCTAGATATAGATAGTTTTATTTATGTGGCTTGAATAATTTTCTTGAGCTTCATAACTTAATTGAATGGTTGATCTAAGATTTTAGTCAATTATTTTGGTTAAGTTAGATTGTAATTTCAAAGCTTTTGGATTCAATCATATTTTAGAAAATTGGCCAACATTGAATGGATTGTAATTTAATTGAATTATTCTTCAATGATTCAAAGATTAATTTGTCTATGAATTAATCGGATTAGACCAACGAAATCAATCTCATTTTCTTGTGTAGTCGGTCATTTGATGAAATGAAAATTGTACTTTAATTCATTTGGACCAATGAGTATTGTCCTATGAAGCTTGTTATTTATACCTGCATGCGATTGCTATGTATTTGTAATGAGTAGGACAAGAGATAACATGTCATATGCGATTGCGGGGCATTGATGTGATTAGGACTTCATCGGATTATATTTGAGTTATAGATTAGTGAAGATCTTCCTAACTATAATTTTAATATAATTCAGTCTTAGAAGACTTTCTATGAATTTTAGATTGAAGATTACATAATAGAATTAGCCAATAATATTCAAAGGAAAGGATGATGATGTACAATTCCATGGAATTTGTGACCAGTCCACATCTTTTCTCTGTTTTGTTTTCTATTTAGTTATTTAAATTTCAGTTATTTATATTGTGTTGTTCCAATCATCACCCCCCCTTTTTTGTGTAATTTCTGAAATTTCCTTCATAAGTCTTAATAGCATTTCACTTAGCCTAATTGAATTTTATTTGATACCTCAATCTCTGTGGGACGATACTCTACTTATCACTTTATTACTTGTTGTGACCCAGTATACTTGCTGGAATTTTATATGTGCTATAAATTATACGCACCAAAAACATCTTGAACATCTTCAATCTCCCAATTCTTCAATGAGTCTCCAGTATCATCGTTCATAACATGAGGCTTGGATCCTTGCATATCATTTTTATCCTCGGCCACCATAGAACTCTCAGGCTGGTTGATCACTTCGGATGGCATTGGAAACGAAGCTCTTATATATGGGACTTCTAGCTTACCACGTTGTTTGTTTATGTTGAGTTTTCCATTCATCTGATCCTCTATTGCAGGCTCATATCCTAACCCACGTCGGTCTGTATTTGATGGAAGGACAATTGGTTCTTTAATGCCTTGTAGGTTTGTACCTAAACCTCTGCCTATCTCGAACCCATTCTTTTTCATGATAGTTGTGGTCACAGAATTTATATCTTTGTTGGGTTCCTCAGTTGCCTCAACTTCCAAGCTTGGGAAAGCTATCTCGGTTACTTGCTCAGCGGCCTCAATATATGGGATAGAACTTGGCTTTGTTACCATCAACTCCTCTTCTCCTTTAACAGTGATGGTTCTCCCTCCGTCAATAAACTTCACTTTCTGGTGTAGGTTAGATGGTACAGTACCTGCCTTATGGATCCATGGCCTTCCTAAGAGCATGGTATATGATGGATCTACGTCCATGACTTGAAAGTTTACCATAAATGTACACGGGCCAATTTCAAGGGGTAAATCGACTGTACCTAATACCTCTCTTCGAGTTCCATCGAATGCCCTTACTGTCATGTCACTATCCTCCATCCGTAATAATTCTAATTTCTCGAACGTGGACAGTGGCAAGACATTTAAAGCTGAGCCACCATCAATTAGAACTTTGGCTAGGATGAACCCATGGCATTTAAGGGTGATATGCAAAGCTTTTGGTTTGCTAGTAGCAGTTCCATCGATTTCTTCTGCTGAAAAGGAGATTGCGGTCATAGATTTGGTGATGTTCATTACATCTGCTACTCTTTCTGGGGACGCATCTGGTCGTACAAATGTTTTTCCTAAGACCTTTAGTAGAGCCTGGCGATGCGCTTCTGAATTTATGATTAGCGAAAATATTGAGATTTTGGCAGGAGTCTTGTTCAATTGTTCCACGATATCATATTCACTTTGTTTCATGATTCGCAAGAACTCTTCCTCATCATCTTCAGGTTTCTTTTCTATTACTTGTCCCTTTTTGTCTACCTTCTTTGTTTCAGTAGGAAGGTATATTCTGCCGCTTCGAGTTACCCCTCCTGTATTGGCTATGTTTGTCACGAGTTCTTCCTTAGGTACTTTAACTGTCTCCGTGCTGTTGGAAGGAAGCTCTATTCGGCTGCCATATCTCCATGGCACCGCACGATTGCTTTGGTAGGGAAATGGTGCTGGCATGTTTATAACCATATTTGGTTGTTTCTGAATTGACATTTTAGGTTGAGGGGTATAATTAATCGTGTAGTAAGCTGACTCGATTCCTTTCTTGCTGACTGGGCTTGGTGTTTCTGTTATTGTGAAAATCACTTCACATGCTTTCACAGGGACTATTATCCCAAAAGCAATCATTTTCTTAACCAAAGAGTTGAACTCTAAGCACTCTTCAATGTCATGCCTCATTTTTGCTTGGTGATACTCACAATGTTTTAACTCTTGAGCCACCACCACTTCATCTTTTCTTATCGTCAATGGTTCTAACTCGTACCCAGCTTGTTTAAGGTTCACATAGAGCCACTTCATCAACATCTTCATGTTAGTCAATTCCTCTAGAGACTTAGTGTCACGTCCCAAAATTTGAGCACGTGACCGGCACGGAAAATGAATTTCATTTCACCTCCATAAGCCTATCTTTCTCTTAAAAATCATACAATTCTTTTTCATGCAACCAAAACGAGTTCTCTATACATACTACAATTACTCACATTACATCACTGAATGAACCTACCCGATTACAGAGATTTCTAGATTTATACAACTTAGAATAAAACTTAACTATTATACCTTTATCCTGAACAAATGAAAAGGTAATTATGGACTAAGGATCCATAATTCCTTGTTCCGATATTTACCTTCAGCTGTCAATTCTGAAAAAAAAATATCAATAAGAGGGGTATGAGCAAACCACGTGCCCATTGAGTAGATAACACAATACTATGACAAAATAAAAATCATGCATCATAATGATAACATGCAGCAATCATACGTAGATCGATCATCATATGATATAATATTATTCATAATACTTCACAACAATATCCAAGTGAATCAAATGCATTTCAACAAAATTCAAAATTCACAACAGCAATCGATAAAATCAATTTCACACACAATTTCCGTACCAACTGGGTCGTCCAGAATACCTCTGGATCGTTGCCCGCGGCCCCCGCCGCATCCACCCTTATCGCTCCATTTATATTCTCCACCCTTATAGCTTCACATAGATTTCTCCATGGGGTGCACCACCATGCCTTTCCTTTCCAGTCAAACACAATCACAATCACATATAAAAACATCCTCAATCATAATCTTGAGCCACATACACAACTCAGTCATTTACAATTCAAGCCACAACATAATCAATGTGGTTCCAGCAACATAGCATGTATATAACATAACCCATAATATAGAACAATTATTCAACTCGGTTCACATGCCATTCACAATCCATCATATAACCTCCGTTCATGGGAAAATAAGAAAATATAATTATATACATTACCAGACACGTTCCACATTTGTTTATGCCTCATCGTTCCACATCATCCTCTTCAAACTTGGATATACAACATATTTCCACTATGATGCAAAAATTCAATAACAGATATTTAATCATAGCAAGTATTAACCCACTCACCTGGATTTCACGCTCTCGGCACTCCCACTTTGCACTTTGACCATTCCTCGATTCCTTGCTTTCCCTATGTTGCTTGGCTCCTAGAGGCTCGCCCCGTAGCCCGAGATCCACCCTCCAAAGCCTGGTTGTAGAGTTGGAGTGTAGAGAGAGAAATTAGAGAGAAGGAGAGGAGAGAAAGTGAAGAGAGAGAGAGGAAAGGAGAAAAATGAATAAAAAATAGGTGAGGCCACCTATATACTCGCCCGGGGTGAAATTATCACTTGCTCTGCAATTGACCCTCAGTCAAGACTAGCAAAAGCAAATTCATAAAATCTCACCTCAGGTGTTTCTAAATCCTCGGTGCCCCACAAATTTCCTTATTTCACTTTAGTCCCTCTCAATATCTCAAACTCCACTTTAACCTCGAATCCATCATCTTTTCGGTACCGGACTCATAATTCATTCCCATAAGCTCTATTCTTCTTCTCGGGTTCCTACTTGGTCATTTCTCAAAAGTCCTCTATACTTTCTTTTCTTTTCACTTTAGTCCTTGAGAATTTGTAAAAATTTCCTAAATTAAAAATAAAAATTTCTATTCCCACATTTTCTTCACTAATTCAAAAAGAAAATTTTTCACATAATTAAATTTTTCACTAAACTTCAAATCAGACTTTAAATATTCATAAAAATTCTTGGGATATTACATTCTTCCCCCCTTAAAAGAATTCGGTCCTCCGAATTCAAAACTTACCTCAAGATTGAAGCAAATGCCAATATTTTGTTTATATCTCATTCTCTCTCTTAGAATTTTCACAATCAAGTACAAAATATAACAAGTTCAACATATTTTTATTTCTAATACATAAGTTACAGGCAACAAGCTGAACTTGATTTACAAAACAGATAATTTTAATACGTAAACATTAGATCAAACATCAGCTTTAGGTACAAACAAAAGAAAAGATAAATTAAGAACGAGGAGGCTTTTGAAATGCAGAAGGTGCTCCAGGTCTAAAAGAAGAAGGTGCTTCAGACCTTAAGGAGGAAGTTAATCGTTGCAGCCTAGAAAGAGTTTCTGGAGGAAACGTCTGGGAAATTTGGCGAAGTGCAGAAGTCACTCCATTCATACAGTCAATACATCTCGCTTGTTGGTCACGAAAATTTTGAGTTACAAACATCGAATGTCTATCAACTCTATTCACCAATTCCCTAAAATGACGGTTCAAAAGCTTCTCTTGTTCTGTAAAGAGACGATTTATCAATCTCTCCTGGTCCTCAAAGTGGCGGTTTATCAGTCTTTCCAAGTCCTCCATCTTTTGTCTCATAAGCACAAGCTCATTATTAGAAGATGTTGCTGTGCTAACATCCTCTAACTCTACTACATCCCTTTTTCTTTTCTTAGCCTCTGGTGACTCTTCCATGGATCTCTTATTCTTATAATTCTCCAGGCTAAGATTTAGGTCCAGCTCTACCTTGCCAGCCTCAAAGTTTAAATTGAAAGATTTATTGCCGGCCATATTTTTCTGAGCTATAAAGGTTGTACAGAAGGAGAAGTTTGATACTAGAAAGCTTATAGATATAAACTCTTAGTGTAGTGAGCAGCGTAATGGGGCATCCATTATATATAGACGAAATTTAGGGCTACAAAACCTTTACATCATACTCTAAAGATGACCTACAGACCTTATCCGACGCAATGCCAACGGTCTCTGATAAGCATGCCAGAAAATAACAAAATATAATCAAATACAAAAGATTTCCTCAAAAATTTCGGCTAACTTTTGACTCTTGCTCAAATTATTAAACTAATCGCCACTTCAATTTATGACTTCCTAACTCTGTATTTGTCATATCCAATAATTCTAAATCGAGATATTACTCCATGAACGGGTAGCTTCATATTAACCTTATCTAGGTTTCTAATCCGTGACTTTGCCCTAAGCTTACACATTTTCAAACATACATATTAAAATAAAAACTTCTCACATCTACACATCAAGCGTTCCATAAAGTGAGAGAAAAATTTTACCTTTCACTTGCCTCTACGAGCATATATGTATATATGTATAAACATAGAGATACATCATTATCTATATATATTTTCATCTATTCAAGTTTTTTTTTTAAAATTTCAGACTTTTCATTCTCTGAATGTATGTAGAATCATTACATATTATTCCTGGTCATAACAAATAGCCTTCACTCTCTATGCATGAATAACATACATACATATCATATGTATTTAGATACATATAATCACAGTATAATTCAATCAATCATGTATATTATACTTAACTGAAGGCTTTCAAGAACAATACAAGAAAGCATAGAAATACATTTTAGTTCATCGTGAAAACATCCAAGACACTCTGTAATGGTTACATTGTCGACTTCCTTCAATTTCAGAAAATGCCAAAGAGAGAAATGGAAAAACCAAGTGTAAATCGGCCGCAAATCCACCGAATATTGACTTTCGTGGTTTTGCCATTAATGCGACGCGTTGTTGGTGTGCATGCCTACCCTAGACTCATAGCTTCCAGCTTGCAGAAATCCATAGGTTAAGCGTGTAGGGTGCGGCGAAGAGATATCTTCTTTGTCTCTAAGTTCAAATTTTTCCTCTATAAGAACTGTCCCAACGTTCTCAGTTACCACACCACAAAGAGTAATCATCTCTGAGCCTACAACTTCCCAGCGTTCCTCTCTTCTCATACTCCCACATAAATTTCTAAATTTTTCAAATCATGGCCACAAGGAAGTACATTGATCTCACAGTGGATGCCAAGAGAGAAGAGCTCGACTTAAACTTAAGTCTGGGCAAAGACAAGGGCAAAAGACCTTTTGAAGGGTCTTTAGAGAAGCATATGGAGAAGAAAATGAAGAAGAACGAGGAAGCTGAGGAGACTAGCACGGCCCATACCTCGGAGGACAAAATCGCCTGTCTAGAGCAGGAGGTGAAAAATCTAAAAAAGATGATAGGAGACCTGGAGAAGTTAACTAAACGCAATCATGCAGAAATGACTTCAAGAATAGACAGGTTCTTCTATTGGTCTACCCAGTGCTTCTGCAATCAACAACAAAGAAGTGTTGATTGTATGAATGGGATTTACACTACCCTCCGCGACATTGCTCTGTCTCTCGCTCCAAGGAATGGTCGAGGGGTGATGATACAGTACAACCCTCCTAATCCGAGACCACCTCGCTTTTAGATTACTCATGCATGAGTAATTTTTTTTTTTTTTGCAATGTAATCCTTCTGCTTTTAATGCCAGTGGTTTCTTTTATGGGATGGTACTCCAAAAATAGTAATAATAAAATTAAGAAGGATAAAAGAAATCAGTCACACAAAATCAATCATGAATGTAACATATAAAGCCCCATACATACAATTTGATCTGACAGCAACGGAATCAAACAAATAATAACCTTTCCTTTACCAAGACCAAAAGTATAGCCATATCTGTCTAAAACTAAAACTAAAACATAATTCATAAGAAAAGACAAGTCTTGGAGGAAAAGGAAATGAAAATATCCTACAGGACCTTCAATGGAGCCATCTCTCTATAGTCGTGCCCGGGTTCACCACGATAGAGGAGATCCCACTAAGGTTACCTTACTCTGTAATCGGTAGGAGACCTAATCCCAAAGCTCTGATACCAACTTGTCACCTCCCAAAATTTGAGCACGTGACCGGCACGGAAAATGAATTTCATTTCACCTCCGTAAGCCTATCTTTCTCTTAAAAATCATACAATTCTTTTTCATGCAACCAAAACGAGTTCTCTATACATACTACAATTACTCACATTACATCACTGAATGAACCTACCCGATTACAGAGATTTCTAGATTTATACAACTTAGAATAAAACTTAACTATTATACCTTTATCCTGAACAAATGAAAAGGTAATTATGGACTAAGGATCCATAATTCCTTGTTCCGATATTTACCTTCAGCTGTCAATTCTGAAAAAAAAATATCAATAAGAGGGGTATGAGCAAACCACGTGCCCAGTGAGTAGATAACACAATACTATGACAAAATAAAAATCATGCATCATAATGATAACATGCAGCAATCATACGTAGATCGATCATCATATGATATAATATTATTCATAATACTTCACAACAATATCCAAGTGAATCAAATGCATTTCAACAAAATTCAAAATTCACAACAGCAATCGATGAAATCAATTTCACACACATTTCCCGTACCAACTGGGTCGTCCAGAATACCTCTGGATCGTTGCCCGCGGCCCCCGCTGCATCCACCCTTATCGCTCCATTTATATTCTCCACCCTTATAGCTTCACATAGATTTCTCCATGGGGTGCACCACCATGCCTTTCCTTTCCAGTCAAACACAATCACAATCACATATAAAAACATCCTCAATCATAATCTTGAGCCACATACACAACTCAGTCATTTACAATTCAAGCCACAACATAATCAATGTGGTTCCAGCAACATAGCATGTATATAACATAACCCATAATATAGAACAATTATTCAACTCGGTTCACATGCCATTCACAATCCATCATATAACCTCCATTCATGGGAAAATAAGAAAATATAATTATATACATTACCAGACACGTTCCACATTTGTTTATGCCTCATCGTTACACATCATCCTCTTCAAACTTGGATATACAACATATTTCCACTATGATGCAAAAAGTCAATAACAGATATTTAATCATAGCAAGTATTAACCCACTCACCTGGATTTCACGCTCTCGGCACTCCCACTTTGCACTTTGACCATTCCTCGATTCCTTGCTTTCCCTATGTTGCTTGGCTCCTAGAGGCTCGCCCCGTAGCCCGAGATCCACCCTCCAAAGCCCGGTTGTAGAGTTGGAGTGTAGAGAGAGAAATTAGAGAGAAGGAGAGGAGAGAAAGTGAAGAGAGAGAGAGGAAAGGAGAAAAATGAATAAAAAATAGGTGAGGCCACCTATATACTCGCCCGGGGTGAAATTATCACTTACTCTGCAATTGACCCTCAGTCAAGACTAGCAAAAGTAAATTCATAAAATCTCACCTCAGGTGTTTCTAAATCCTCGGTGCCCCACAAATTTCCTTATTTCACTTTAGTCCCTCTCAATATCTCAAACTCCACTTTAACCTCGAATCCATCATCTTTTCGGTACCGGACTCATAATTCATTCCCATAAGCTCTATTCTTCTTCTTGGGTTCCTACTTGGTCATTTCTCAAAAGTCCTCTATACTTTCTTTTCTTTTCACTTTAGTCCTTGAGAATTTGTAAAAATTTCCTAAATTAAAAATAAAAATTTCTATTCCCACATTTTCTTCACTAATTCAAAAAGAAAATTTTTCACATAATTAAATTTTTCACTAAACTTCAAATCAGACTTTAAATATTCATAAAAATTCTTGGGATATTACACTTAGTCTCTTCTTCGACAGCATTCACTTGATGTTCATGACTAGGCATTGGATTCTTCGCAATGGTAGAGTTCTCTCCTGACTTTAATTGGATATGGTTTGAATCAATCAAATCTAGTACGTTTCTCTTGAATGCTATACAATTTTCAATTGAATGCCCAATAGCACCCATGTGAAAATCGCATGTGGTATTTGGATCATACCATACTGGATATAGAGGATTCATTACTCTACCTGGTCGAGGCCCCAAGAGTTGGGCAGCTAATAGATTTTTGTATAATTCAGCATTTGTGGTGCCAAAATTTGGCCAAGGGCGATTATCTACGGGTCGTGGGGCTCTTTGTGTTCCCAATTGAGTACGTCTACTTGGCCCCGATTGACCTTGATTTTGATTACTTGTTTGGTAAAAATTAGACTGCTGTTGGGGGTATGATTTTACTGGTTGAACATAATTTACATCTGATTCCTTCTTTTTTGTGAATTGTCCTTTCTTTAAGCTATTTTCTGTACGGGGGCTTGAGAGTCTTCCTTCACGAATATCAGCATCAATTCTTTCCCCGATCTCAATTAGGTCTGCAAAGTCTGTGACATGTGTCCCAAGCATAATCTTATAGAATGGGTCTGGCAGGGTGCGCACAAAGTAAGAACAATATTCGGACTGGATTAACGAAGGTTGTACTTGTGATGCAGTTACCCTCCATCTTTGGGCATATTCCTTGAAGGTTTCAGAACTCTTCTTCGTCATTGCTTTTAATTGTTCTCTAGTCGGAGCTGTTTGTAAATTAAACTTGTACTGCTTCATGAATGAGTCTGCTAAGTCCCTCCATTTTTGAACCTTTGAGTGGTCTAGTTGCATAAACCACAATAGTCCGGCTCTAGTTAAGCTCTCGGGGAAAAAGTTAATTAAGAACTTCTCATTACGGGACCAGACACACATCTTAGTGCAGTACGACTTCAAATAGTAAACCAGATTTCCGGTGCCATCGTACTTGGAGAATTCTGGTATCTTAAATTCCTTTGGGATCGTTATCTCAGGAGTTAGGCATAATTCATCTAATTCTAATGATCCCCAAGATACTGGCCCTCGTAAGGCGCGCAGTTGGTCTTTGACTTCTCCAATTTGCTCCTTAAGACTTGTGTCCTCTTTATCGACACTTGAGGCTGGGATCTGGACTGTGTATACAGGATCGTCACCAGGGTATCCCTGCGTAGCGTTATCCCCTATGATTTGATCAGTATGGCCAAGTGTATTTGTGATTCGGGTTTGGGAACCTATCCCTTTATTGAGTGCAGGAACAACCACTGTCTCGTTCACTTTTTCTCTTGGATTGGCATGTGCTGATGTTGGGTTAATTGTCTCAGCCTGTGTTTCGATAGTGCTAGGCATAACGGGTGGGTCTATTTGTTTTCCTTTCATTGCTTCTGTCAATGCTAGGATCATTTCAGTCATGTGAGCAAGTTGTCCTTCCAATGCCCCAATGCGTGCAGCGGTGTCATTTTCTGTTCTTTGATTGTCTTCAGATTGGCTTTCCATTATACTACTTCGTGAGCGGGTGTTGTATACACGAGTCGATGGTAGGGTCTGATTAGACGATTTTCCTTTAGCAGGCGCAATGATGAAGTTTTTTTTTTTCTGAAAAGATCAAAAAAAATTTTTTTTAAAAATCATGTTATCACTACTCTTTTTGAAACATTTCCCTATTGAAGCACGAGTGTTTTACTTTTATTTTTATTTTTATTTTTATTTTTTGAGAATAAGAGGGCGTTTTCCCAAAAACTCATGAAGGTTTGTGACTTCTGTCGAATTGTGATGAGATTGTTGATGGTTTTATATAGTTGAATGAAATTTGGATAACACCAACATTTCTTGATGAAGAAGAGTATTCAAGCGAATTCAAATGATACCAACCAGACGAAAAAGCATATTTATAAAATTCGGATGACACCGACATTCTATTTAAGAGAACAATTAATTCAAATTCGAAATACATCGACATTTGCCTCATAGACTACATTATTATTCAATTACAACTCCACATCCCTAAGAGTTCCTTTGTTTCATTGTACAATTCTATCAACTCTCTTTCCGGGAGCCTAAACGGCGTAGTTTGATCTTCAATTGCCTTCACTCGTGTAGCCAATTTTGTCATATTTAATTCAGCCTCATTTATTAATTCCTCATTTTTGTCTATTGCCCTTTTATGTTGTTGTATGATATGCTCTATATTGGACCTTAGGTGATTGATTCGCCTTGCCTCGGATTCTAAGCGACTATTCTTACTCTCTAGCCTTGCAATTGTCTCGTCTCTTTCTGCAACTTCGTCTAAAGCTTGACTCTTTTCTGCCCTCAAGCGTTGTGCATCCTCTTCAAGGTATGTTATTTTCTGCTGATACATATCAATGGCCCCAGACAATTGGCGTACCTCAGACGTTAAAATGTCAATTTTGGCTTGTGAAGTACGAATGAGGTTAGCACAAAGCGCTTCCCTTTCCTCTTCTATTTTCTGGATCTTCTTTATCAATAACTCACACTCTTCTTCTTTCTTCCTTTTCTCACCAGCTATCTTCTTTAGTTCTTCGGTTACTTTTGCATGGTCGAGCTTGCTGCGCATCTTGTCTTCTTCGGTGTAGTCTCGAGGGTCTGTTGTAATGCTTGGTGGTTGATCCGTATTGATCATTCGAGTTATTACCCTATCTTTCCCCCTTTCTTTAAACCATTGCGGGTATTCAGGAGTAGTCCATCTTCCGAATGGCCCTACTTCTTCGCAACTTTTCATTTCTATGTTTTCCCACGCAACTCGAATTTGTTCCCATAATTCTTTGCTATAAGAATCTTGATATTCAAATTCAACTTCTTTTAAACCTCGTGTCCTAGGGATGTATTGCATCCGACCATATTGTCTTAGAACCATGGCCGGGTTGTATGCTATACAACCTTTGGACCCTATCAACGGCACACATTGAAAATTACTACACCATAATAAGACACCTCTTGTTGCCGCCCCAGATAAGCTCCATGTATAAGACGATGAATTTATAGATCGAAAGACTCTAACCCACTCTTGTTTATTCTTTTGCTCAATAGGAGCACGTAAGAATCTTTCTACAGGCTTTGGTATTGGTCCATAAGCTCCGTACTTTTTCCCAAAGACATGATTACACATCCAAACATACAACATGTGTATGCAACACCGAAGATTTCCCTTTCCACTTCTTCGACTATGACTTAAAGATAGGAATGTGTCTGCCAAAATCGCTGGGATGGGGTTGACTCCATTATGTAGTACTGATAAGAATACATCAATTGCTTTCTGGTCCACTATCCCCATTGCTGAAGGGAAAAGTACGGACCCATAGATTGCTAGAGAAAACAGATTAACGTATGCCTTTCTGTTATGACGCATTTTGGACTCATTCAGAATTCTTAAGATGTAGCTCAATTCCCATCCAATAGTCTCTCCTCTTTTTACCATTGACTTCTCTACCTGAACATACGACACCCCAAACAGTGCAGCTATCTTATTCAAGGATGAATTGACACGTCCTGGTATGTAGATTGGCTGGTGGTCGTTCAAATGCATATCAAGCATAAGTCCATATTCTTCTATTGTGGGGGTTGTGTCCATATCTTCAAATGTGAAAACTCGCAATGATGGATCCCAATAATTCATCATCACTAAAATTGCCATCTCTTGAGGCTTCACATACAGTAGATCCGCAATCCTTCCAAATTTCTTTGACAATGAATCTCTTTCGGTTGGAGACATTAACTCGTGATGGAATATGAGCTCTTGAAGACAATTGACTTTAACTGTCACTTTGATTTCCACTGGCAATGAGCTCTGATAGCCTTTAGATAATGCATCACCGTCTCGCTCTTGGTGGGCCTTCATTTCTTTCATGAGTTTTCGGGATGAACGATTGTCGGAAAAAGCCATTTTTATTTTTTGTGTGGTTTTGTTTTTTTTTTTTTTACTCGTGCTTCACCAATTAACTGAAAAGACAAAGGAATTATAATGATGTTTAGGAAGCAGAAAGGTTTTCTTTCATTTGGAGTGGAGAAGAATGGAATTAAGAATACAAATCATTTTTCCTTTTTTAAAAAAAATCAAAATGGAAAGTAGAAAGAAAAAAAAAGTTAAGAAATGACCAAAGTTGTTTCCCATATGACTTGCTTAATGATCTTTGTTCTTCTAGGCCAACTAAGTGCATAGGTTTTAGGGTGGATTTACAAACCTATGGATATAAAGGTCCCTAGACTGCCCCTATAGTCGAAACTCATGGGGATCTCCGATTGGCAATATTGAAAACACAAGAGTTATACTCTCTATGAATCCCGTATTGACAAAAGAGATCAGTCTAAGCGGAAGCTTTCGTGATCCCCGCAAGGGATAGACCCTCTGCGACATCACTAGACTTCCTTCTATCCTATGGTTGCGCTCAGCCCGGGTGTAGGGCTAGTGTGTGCAAGGGATGTATTGATGCATAATGTGTGAAAGGATTAACCAATCTACCAAGAGGGGAAAATAAACCATATATATACAAGTGAATATGTACAAAAGTATAATGACGAAGATCAATAAATAAATAGATAATGAAACTAAAATAAATAAAGAAACAAAATGGTAACTAAGGCAAATATAAAATTTGGTTGCACACTTAGAAAATCAATATCAACTCTCGAAAGTCCCCAGTGAAGTCGCCAAACTGTCACACCTGAAATGTGACCGGCTGGCGTTCCTTTTTTAAAAAAAAGAATACTTAAAATCGACTTTCAAAATTGAAAACCAATTTTATTAGGAGCCGCCACCAAAGTTTAATTTGTTGGGAAAAACTTGGAAAAACCTTTGAGTTTGATGGTCTGCATTTTGAAGAAAGTGAGTTCGGAAATTGAACCGTATAGGGAAGGTGTTATGCACCCTATACGTCTGATTTAGAAAGTGAGCAATTATTTCATATTTGCCTTAAATTATCCTCCTTGGTCATATAAGAACATAATAAAGAAAAGCATAAAAACAAATGGATATGTACAAGGGTGGACTTGGCTAGGCAAAGCCTAGGTCCTACGTACCCGTCGATCGGGATCAAAGTCCACGTAGTTCGTCATCTGAAATGCCGCAAGGGCCAGGGGAAAGACTAAAATTTTTTTTTGCGGGAAGAACTAAAGAGGTTCAAAATTAATTATTTCCACAAATCAAACGAGATTGAATAGTTGTGATTGTGTTTGAATTTATGATAACAAATTATCTTGATCTTTGGTTCTTCCCATTTTTTAAAGACTTTTGATTCTTTGGATTTTTCTTTTTGGAGATATCTAGAAAGAAATCGAAATGAGTATTTTTGGATTTTGAATTTTAAATTTTTTTTTTGGGAGTTTGAAAGAATAATTCAATGAAAGCATATTTTTTGGATTTTTGAAATTGTCTTGAGAATGAAAATAAAGGAAGTACTTTTCTTGCATGTTTGAAATTATTATGAAATCATTTGAAAGAAAATGTTTTTAATCTTGTGAAATTGTTTTATGAAATTATATAAAAAATATTTTGTTTTTTTTTTTTAGAAAAAATCTCTGAATAAAATTTAAAGGAAAAATATTTTTTGAGTTTTGGAATTTATCTTGTAAATGGAACAAAGAAACATTTCTTTTTTTAAGACTTTTTTGAATGGCAATGAAAACAAAGGAAACATTTTTTTGGAAATTTTGAATTAATCTTGAGGATGAAAACAAGGGAAATAATAATTTTAGTAATAAAATTTTTTTTATATATTTGAAAACAAAGTTAAAGGAAAATATTTTTGGATTTCTGATTTTGAGGACAGATAAAATCTACACAAATACAATTACATATATATATATATATATATATTCATGTAAGATACATAAAAAATAAAAGAAATAATATGCATGCAAAGACACATATACATACACTCGCATACATATTTACATAAAACATGCACAACAAATTAAACTCGTATATGCACATATACATATATATATATATATATATATATATATATATATATATATATATATATATATATATATAAACTCATGTACGCACATTTTATATATATATATATATATGTAAAGTGAAAAAAAATAAAATAAAATAAAATAAAATAAATAAAAGGAAAGAAATATGCATGCTAGTATATGCATATTTTTCTGTCTTTTCATTTGGGTCCCTATGCGAAATTTTTCCTTTATTCTTTTGCTTGATCTGATGTCATAGCTGTCTTCATATAGGTCCCTCGGTCCAGAAAATGTTTTAATTTTGAATTAAATTAATCCCTGCAAACTTCTGAATTTTTTCAGTTTGGTCCCTGTTTTGCATGAATCATGTCCAAGTCTCAATTTTTCTTTCCAAATCTGTCCAGAACTTCTTCTAGGATGTTTTTGGGTCATTATAGGTCCATTCCAGTCCATAGCACGGGAAAAAATGAATTAAAACCAAGTTTTTTGGGAATTTCCATGTTTTCACGGTTCATCGTGTCACTTTTCTTCTTTCCATGATTTTTCTGATTTTTTTTGTATTTTGATCTTCTTTTAAGTTCCAAAGTTTAAATTATGGCATGCAAAACTAACTCTACAAAAAAAATACAAAAAATAAAATAAAATAAAATAAATGCGTGAGAGAAATCAACTTACCTTCACAGTTGCCTTTTTTTTGGATTTACTGCACTCCTCTCAGTTTTGAGCTTGTTCGCAGCTGAATTTCACTCTTTCAATCACCACATTTGCTTCTCCAATGCCCAGAGTGTTTGTGAATAATTTATAACTGACCTTCTTCTTCCACAATACTCCAAAAGAAGGCAAATCTTTCTCAATTTCTACATAGAAAATAGAGCATGTATTTTTTTTTTGCTCTTTCTTTTCTCCCCTCTCTTCTCTCTTCTCCTCTCCTTTTTTTTTCTCTCTTTTTTTTCCTCCTCTTCAAGGGAAGAAAAAAGTCCTTTATTTATAGTGGGAGATGGGGGTGCAAAATGATTATGTTAGTGGAAAAAACTTTCAAATCATGTAACTCTTACCTTGTCCTCATGTTCTTTTCTTGACTAGTAGTGTAATTGCCATTTGAAAAAAAGGAAAGGAGGGACATAATTGAAGTACCTTGGCTAGGGATTCCTAACCATGCATGTGAAGGAAGGATACCACCATGTGTGTGTGATAAAAAAAACATGTGACATTTTGGACTTTTATTATTTTATCATTTTTTTAATATTTTCTTTTTGTTATTTTTATTATTATTATTTTTTCTGCCTTTTTGTTTTAAGTATTTTTATTTTTTTATTTTTTACAAAAAAAAAAGAAATTATAATATCATGGACAAAATTAGGTGTTACAATGTTAAGTGTGGTCTGGAATGGATCGAATTTCACTGAGAGTTGTAACCATATATTTAGCTTTGTTTATGTTTCCGGGATGGCTGAATGAGCTTGGGTGGTGAAATTTTCACTGTACGCTCGTGACATATAGGGCTCGATGTCTACCAACCTTGAACTCCGTTCATCTTTTTAACGATATATAGATATAACTAATAGTACTCTAATCTTTGGAAAAAGTAAATAGAAAAGGGCTCACCACTTTGTCACGTGCTTGAATCTTCAGTGTCACCCTTCTTGATCTTTTCTCCTCCCTCTCTGCACAATTCAAGGACGACGCCTCCAAAATTGAAACTCTACTTTTACTGCTTTACATATGCTTATTCATGAAACGGCTGTTGCTTCATATGCACACCAACCATTCTATATATATATATATATATATATATCCCAAATAGAAAAAGAAAAAAGAAACTATAATAATAGAAGAGGAGTCTATATAATAATGATTCCAGAGACCACTAGCACGTTGGTTGTATCAGAACATGATAGGGATACCCCACAGACGCGCCACTACTGCTCATCAAAATGAGAGGTCACAAAACTAATACGCTAAGCATGTTCCCTTATGGAGATGATCTTGGTATAATAATATTTACAATGTGCTTATTTCCTGAGACTGTGAGAGAAACATTACTTGCATCCGCTAGAGAATAATATATATATGATTTCTTTACAGTTGATGGTGGTTATAGTCCATGTCAGAGCATCTCCTTTAATCCCCGCTTCTGGGAAAGTGAAAATGGGAATTTCAAATTCAGGAGCTAGACCTAATCACAGAGGTAAAATTAAGTGCACTCACTATGTGATGTACACAATCCATTCATTCATGCTTCGCAGTAGATTCCAGCCGAGCCAGTACTGGAGCAGCACTGCCCATAACATAACCAACAAACCCAAACAGAGTAATATATTGATCAGCAAATTAATTGTCGATCCAATTTAATACCATAAAAAACCTGAACCATTAGTAATAAACATATATATATATATATATATAATCCATGTTTAATCACAGAAATCCTAGTTTAAAGTTGAACCCACCTAACACCATGGAAGATCAGAGAAATGCGTCTAGGATCGTGAAGATGGCAACCCTCGTCGAAATTCTGAGAGTAGCTAACAGGATCGTATTGAAACGATAGAGGCTTAGATCCACAAACGGTCTTGCCTTCCCTGACGAACCTTCTAAGCAGATTCCTCCATCTTCCTCCTCTCTTGTTATTGGTGGGGCAATGGATGCGAGAGTACAGAAACTCATCGTGAACGGAGAAGCACGAAGGGGACGTCGTGCAGCCTCCGGAGAAGTAAGAGGATCGATGCACCGTGAGATCCTTTTCCATTGATTTTAACGGAGATTGAATCAGGTTTCTGGGATGCGAATGCTTCTTTCCTTAGATTCTCATCGATTTTTCTTGGCAATGGTTTTTATGAGGATTTAGGCGTTTCCATTTATAGCAGGATAGTGTACTGTAAAGTGTAAAGCAGTAATTCTTTATTCACTCTCGATCTTCTCCGCTGCTTTAGGAACCTTTTTGGGATTTTTTA
Organism: Biancaea sappan; assembly: GCA_037074585.1. Lineage (NCBI taxonomy): Eukaryota > Viridiplantae > Streptophyta > Magnoliopsida > Fabales > Fabaceae > Biancaea > Biancaea sappan. The sequence goes on along the minus strand of CM073500.1, from coordinate 44,892,459 downwards.
TTTTTTTGAACTATCTGGTTTAATAATGTGTATTTTGATTAATTCCTTCTTACATACTTTGTCCTATCCGACTAATTGGGGTCAACAACATTGATTAGGCCCAACTATTATATCAGTGACATTATCATTGATTAAGGATATACTTGAACCAAAAAAAAAAGTACACACACACAAGTGGAAAGATAACGGAAACTTTACATTACGTAATTGAATTAATAATTACCTATTCTGAAAAATTTGGCTTAAATGGCAAATGCGTGTATTTAATATGCAGTAATGAGGGTGATTTTACATTTTAGGAGAATCGCTGTCCAACTTAATGGGCCAAACTAATCTTGTTGTGACAAGGCCGAGCCCAGTATGAACTGAACATTCTCATAAACATAACAAGTATGATAGATTATTAAATTTCATCGACCACAATAAATTTTTTTAAAAAAAGTTGATTGTGATTCTTTAAATAAGAACAATATTAATGATAATTTAGCCAAACCTTAAACATTAATATAATTAGTATTGTGACACGTGCGATGAACGGATAATTCACAAATTTAAAATTTTTATAAATTATAAAATAATAATAATTGAATGACATAGGTTATTGACAAAATGTTAATTTAACTCATCTATGAATTGTCCCCACAATGCATACATAATTATGTTATACCTAAAAAAAAAAACACACACACACACACACACTATATACATGTTAAAAATAAGGAAAAAAAAGAATACTAATAGAAAGATATAATAAATATATAACAAAACAAAGTAATAAATACAAAAAAATATAATAATCAAAATACAAAAAGAAAATAAAAGAAAATGATAACAACAATACTCTATATATTCAATCTCAATTTCTATACGCATGTTCTTGATACCATTCTTTGAGCTTTCTATAATATGATCAAATTTATTGACCAGCCCAATAATATCTGAAACAAAACAATATTATTCATATAAAGTTGGAATCAATGACAAACAAAACATAATTTACAAAACATAATTTACAAAACATAAGATAAAAACTAATCTACTAAATAGTTCTCGTCAGCAACATGATTCAAAATATTACTAAAGGAACAAAACATGAAGATAGATTTTGGAATATTTAAATTATTTTCAGCTAGTCCGACATTAGTTGAAAATCGAAACTTAAGCATGAATGGATGTTTCGTTGTTTAATAATCACTGTTAGACTTAACTACACTAAATATGAACATCACATAAACATTTCTCTCAATTTTTTGATGTTTGAACTTATTCACAAATAATCTTTTCACATGACTGTGTATGTGATCACCTTTAGAAGTCAAAAAATAAACACAACATAAATAAAATTAAATTTACCTGAGAATCTTGCAAAATCATCTCCAGACTAAAAATTTCTTCAAGCATATTGAACGATGAAACTATCCACAACTTCACTATTCGAACTTTAATCCTCCAACAATCGCTTGATACATTAACAACAGCAACATCATTAAATTTATCCATATGCGAAGTACTAACAAAGTGAAAACTAATTTTGCAAGAAGAATATTCAATACAAACACCTGATGAATACAAGACAGCTGTAATGACCATTTATTTATATAACATAAATTTTGAAATAATAAATTGAATATATTAAATGTCAATGATGTAATTATTAATTATTAAATTATTAATAAAATTTATGGTAATTTATAATTTTAAAAGGAATGGTTTGAATTTATTTGCATTCAAATTTTTCAAATTCACTTGAATGCAATCTATATAATCAATCACACCAATTTGTATTTAATATTTTTCAATTATTAAATTATTAAATTATTTATAAAATTTACGATGCTTCACAGTTTTAAAAGGAATAATTTTAATACAAAATTTTCAAATTTATTTAATTGCAATTATAGAATTAATCATATTAATTTGCATTTAATATTTTGTAATTATTAAATTATTAATAAAATTTACGATGGTTGACAGTTTTAAAAAGAATGATTTGAATTCATTTGAATACAATTATAGAATCAATCACACCAATTTGCATTTAATATATTACAATTATTTAATTATTTAATTGTTTAATTATTAAATTATTAATTAAATTTATGAAAATTCACAATTTTAAAAAGAGATAGTTTGAATTCATTTGAATGCAAAATTTTTAAATCTATTTGAATGCATTATAGATTCAATCACATCAATTTGTATTTAATATATTGTAATTTTTACGGAATTTAAACGAGAGTTCTACAGTACATCTCAAAATGGCTGCTTAGAATGAATTTAATGTGGTGTCATTAATATGAATGAATTTATTTATTTAATTTTTATTTGAATTTATTAATTTTATTATATGTTATTTAATGACATCCATGTAATTAATGCCTTGAAGTAGAATTGTTTTAGTTATATAGATGAATATATTAAATTCTAATGATGTAATTATTAATTATTAAATATTAAATTATTAATAAAATTTATGACAATTCACAATTTTAAAAGGGATGGTTTGAATTCATTTGCATTCAAATTTTTCAAATTCATTTGAATGCAATTTATATAATCAATCACACTAATTTGCAATTAATATTTTGTAATTATTAAATTATTAATAAAATTTACGATGATTCACAATTTTAAAAGAAATGGTTTGAATTTATTTGAATGTAAATTTTTTAAATTCATTTGAATGTAATTATAGAATCAATCACACCAATTTGCATTTAATATTTTTCAATTATTAAATTATTAAATTATTAATAAAATTTATGATTATTCATAATTTTAAAAGGGATGGTTTGAATTCATTTGAATGCAAATTTTTCAAATTTATTTGAATGCAATTATAGAATCAATCACACTAATTTGTATTTAATATATTACAATTATTTAATTATTAATTAAATGTCACGTCCCAAAATATGAGCACGTGACCGGCACGGAAAGTGAATTTCATTTCACCTCCGTAAGCCTATCTTTCTCTTAAAAATCATACAATTCTTTTTCATGCAACCAAAACGAGTTCTCTATACATACTACAATTATTCACATTACATCACTGAATGAACCTACCCGATTACAGAGATTTCTAGATTTATACAACTTAGAATAAGACTTAACTATTATACCTTTATCCTGAACAAATGAAAAGGTAATCATGGACTAAGGATCCATAATTCCTTGTTCCTATATTTACCTTCAGCTGTCAACTCTGAAAAAAAATATCAATAAGAGGGGTATGAGCAAACCACGTGCCCAGTGAGTAGATAACACAACACTATGACAAAAAAAAAATATCATGCATCATAATGATAACATGCAGTAATCATGCGTAAATCGATCATCATATGATATAATATTATTCATAATACTTCACAACAATATCCAAGTAAATCAAATACATTTCAACATAATTCAAAATTCACAACAGCAATCGATAAAATCAATTTCACACACATTTCCCGTACCAACCGGGTCGTCCAGAATACCTCTGGATCGTTGCCCGCGGCCCCCGCCGCATCCACCCTTATTGCTCCATTTATAATCTCCACCCTTATAACTTCACATAAATTTCTCTATGGGGTGCACCACCATGCCTTTCCTTTCCAGTCAAACACAATCACAATCACATATAAAAACATCCTCAATCATAATCTTGAGCCACATACACAACTCAGTCATTTACAATTCAAGCCACAACATAATCAATGTGGTTCCAGCAACATAGCATGTATACAACATAACCCATAATATAGAACAATTATTCACCAATAACATACTTCAACTATCCGCATATGAATGAACTCAACAATCAGAGTATGATACATTTCAACTCAGTTCACATGTCATTCACAATCCATCATATAACCTCCATTCATGAGAAACTAAGAAAATATAATTATATACATCACCTGGCACGTTCCACAATTGTTTATATCTCATCGTCCCACATTATTCTCTTCAAACTTGGATATTTAACATATTTTCACTATGATGCAAAAAGTCAATAACAAAGATATTTAATCATAGCAAGTATTAACCCACTCACCTGGATTTCACGCTCTCGGCACTTCCACCTTGCACCTTGACCATTCCTATTGTAACCAGATAAAAACCATCAGGGTTACGAAATAGAGAAATTCTTTACCACTACTCCCGACCTTCATCCACTTCTCAAATCATAACTCCTAACTGGTAATGAATATCCAGATGAAACTTATACCATTGGAAACTAGACTCAAAGAGCTTTTCAACGATATTTTAAAAAAAAACTGATGCTACAGTAACGGTCAACGGTCAACGCAGCTACAGTAACGTTGACCGAGTCAATGCTACAGTACATTGACCGAGTCAACGCTACAGTAACGAGAAAATCTGGAAAAATTTTCTCGGTGAACAGTAATTTCTGGGGAAAATTTTCGATGTTCTTCATGTTCTTCATCCAAAAATCCTAAAATCATATCTAAAACCACATTTCTTTTGATTTCTTCCATGGGTTTTCATCCTTAATGTCTAAGGAGTGTTTTAACACCAAAACCCCCAATTTCTACCAACAATCCAAGCTCAAATCTCAAATTTTCATCAAGAACACTAACTTTTTTCAAATATCCAAATTCTACGAATTTCTCCTAGTTTTCTTCAAATTTCTTGTTCTAATAACATCATAAACCACCTAGGAATGTTTTAGATTAACATCCACACTTAAATTCATCCATTAAAATATTCTACAAAAATTTTACAAAATGATAACCAAAGATTTGGTCTTGTAATAAGAGGAAGAAGAAGAAGAAAATCAACTTACCAATCATCCTAACTTTCATAGCTTCCTTCCCCGTGCTAAAATTGCATGAATGATTGATGAAGAAATTCCTTTGCAAGCATAATCGAGAGAGAGAAAAAGTGAGGAAGCATACGGGAGAAATGAGAGAAAGAAAAGAATAAGAGGAAATGTATACGCGTGGGCTCCACCAATTTCTTTTTCGATAAAATCACTCATAGCCACCTTAGCTTATAAGATTTGTTCACTTTAATCCCTCTCGATGTCTCAAATACCACTTTAACCTCGAATCCATCATCTTTTCGGTACCGGACTCATAATTCATTCTCATAAGCTTTATTCTTCCTCTCAGGTTCCTATTTGGTCATTTCTCAAAAGTCCTCTATACTTTCTTTTCTTTTCACTTTAATCCTTGAGAATTTGTAAAAATTTCCTAAATTAAAAATTAAAATTTCTATTTCCATATTTTCTTCACTAATTCAAAAAGTAAATTTTCCATGTAATTAAATTTTTCACTAAACTTCAAAATAGGCTTTAAATATTCATATAAATTCTTGGGATATTACATTAAATTTACGACAATTCACTGATTTAAAAATGGATGATTTGAATTCATTTGAATACAAATTTTTCAAATCCATTTTGAATGCATTATAGATTTAATCACACTAATTTGCATTTAATATATTGTAATATTCACGAAAACTTTACAATATATCTCAAAAGAGTTACTTAAAATAAATTTAATATGAGATCATTAATAAGAATGAATTTATTTATTTACATAATTTATTTATTTAATTTTTTTTTAATTTATTAATTTTATTATATATTATTTAATGACATCCATATAATTAATGTCTTAAAGTAAAATTATTTTAGTCTATTATATAGATAACCTACTTATAATTAATACCTTAGAATGAAATTATTTTAATCAATTATATAGATTTTCACGAATTTAATTGATGGGGGAGACATTAAACTATAAACCATTGTTTCCATCTTGATCAGAAGAATTAGAATTATTGCCTCCGATATTTGAATAAAATAACTGATTTTTGGGAACCGCAAAGACAAGGTAGACAAACGTAAGGCCTAGGCGGGCCCAAGAATCTAAATAATGCACATGTCCACAGAGTGTTTGCCCCAGACTATCTATCCACATGCATGAATCTTCTTAAATATAAGCCTAATTACCTCTGTTGCCTCTGTCATAAACGCGATGGGTAATTATATATTCAAATGTGTTTTTGTTAATTAATATTTAAATAATATTTATTTTTCAATATTACTTTTTGTAATAACAATTTTTAAACATAAATTATATTCATTTAAACTATCACTTTTGCTAACTCTGCCAGTAATTATTACGACTACAGTTTAAAATACAGATTTAACTTTGTTTTAATACTATAATAATATTGGTAGGAAGTAAAACATCTTAATTGGGATAACGTGGCTGGATAGTATTGTAACGGTAATGAAGATAGACATGTAGTGAATAATGTTAAGGATTATGTTTCGAATTTGCAGTTATAGTATTTTTACCAATAAATTTTTAAATTCAAAAGTTCCTATGGGTTTAATTGAGAGAAAAGACTGAAAGAACATCAAAGAGGAGAAGCGAAGACTGATACAGTGATACGAGGTCAGTCTTCCCTGTTTCCATGCGACCGTAACCATCCTTAAATTAGTCGATTTTCTTTTTGTTAGTCATTGTGTTTGTTTTTGGTGGGCTTATAATTTCTCTCTAATGTTCTGGCTTTAACCCCGAGCAAGACTCAACATTGGGAATAAAAGCCCATAAGGTAATATGGAATGTGAGACATAGTTCTTTTGTTGAGCGCTCATAAGCCGTTCAAGGATCCACACTGGTCTGTGAGACCTATCAGCGTCGGAGAGCCAGCGGACATTCAGCAAAAAAACCCCACACACGGAATAAGGATGCTTCCAGTCTGAAACCTCATTGGGGCCTAATTTTTCCCCATATTGTGTTCAAAAGAAGAAAAAGTAGATTGGCTTTTTTTATTTTCTTCCATGAAAATATATAAAGTTTTGTTTGGATAAATAATTTATTAAAACATTTATAGAACAAGATTTTATGTAAAAACAAATTTATATAAGCTATCTTAAATTAAGTTATTGTACTAATAAATAAACTCTAATAAGTTATAAATTAAGATATCCAGATTGGATCTAAGTTATAAAGTCATTTCTTGTTATGATATACAACTAGTGTTGTGACTCGTGCGATGTACGGATTAACACAAATGTTATAATTTTTGTTTATTAAATAAATAAAAATAATTAAAAATATATATAAAAGAATACATATACAAAAATAATAAGACATTCAAGTTATGTTAAGACACATATAAGATGATTCATTGGATACAAATGCCTTGAAAATTAAATGTGAATAACATCAAATAAAAATAAGAACAAAAAAAAGATATTACATGAATTAATTTAGATAAATATATTAATTAATGATAAAAAAGAGTTGAAATAAAAGTTACTAACCTAATATGTCTGCTATGATCAAAATCATTGTCTTCCTTTGACTGTTTCTTCTATTTTTACAAATATACATTTTGATTAGCAACAATAGGTTTATTGAAATTTAAAACATAACTTACATACCCATAAAATCTTAAAACAACAAAAAGAAGACAATCATGGGAGGAAATATACATCACATCCCTACTTTAAAATTTAATACTTTAAATACTAAATTAACATTCAATCAATCCGCACACATGTAATCTCGGCATTACCTGAAATTTCTCTTCATAGGGAGGGCTCTACCCTTTGCTCACAGTAAACCTAAAAATAATTACTCATTAATCCTATCAAATGGAAAAATCAGAAAAAATTGAATTTAAAAATAGTCAAATTATATTATTCAAACACAAGTAATTACCTCAATGGTATCATTTTTTTAGGCTTTGATTTTTCTCATAATTTGCTTTCCTCAAGAAAATGTAATAACAGAAACAGCAAAGCGAAACTAGAATTAGAAAACTATAACAATGTATGTCACGTCCCAAAATTTGAGCACGTGACCGGCACGGAAAGTGAATTTCATTTCACCTCCGTAAGCCTATCTTTCTCTTAAAAATCATACAATTCTTTTTCATGCAACCAAAACGAGTTCTTTATACATACTACAATTACTCACATTACATCAGTGAATGAACCTACCCGATTACAGAGATTTCTAGATTTATACAACTTAGAATAAAACTTAACTATTATACCTTTATCCTGAACAAATGAAAAGGTAATCATGGACTAAGGATCCATAATTCCTTGTTCCGATATTTACCTTCAGCTGTCAACTCTGAAAAAAAATATCAATAAGAGGGGTATGAGCAAACCACGTGCCCAGTGAGTAGATAACACAACATTATGACAAAAAAATATCATACATCATAATGATAACATGCAGCAATCATACGTAAATCGATCATCATATGATATGATATTATTCGTAGTACTTCACGACAATATCCAAATAAATCAAATACATTTCAACATAATTCAAAAGTTCACAACAACAATCGGTGAAATCAATTTCACACAAATTTTCCGTACCAACCGGGTCGTCCAGAATACCTCTGGATCGTTGCCCGCGGCCCCTGCCGCATCCACCCTTATCGCTCCATTTATAATCTCCACCCTTATAACTTCACATAAATTTCTCCATGGGGTGCACCACCATGCCTTTCCTTTCCAGTCAAACACAATCACAATCATATATAAAAACATCCTCAATCATAATCTTGAGCCACATACACAACTCAGTCATTTACAATTCAAGCCACAACATAATAAATGTGGTTCCAGCAACATAGCATGTATACAACATAACCCATAATATAGAACAATTATTCAACTCAGTTCACATGCCATTCACAATCCATTATATAACCTCCATTCATGGAAAAATAAGAAAATATAATTATATACATTACCAGACACGTTCCACAATTGTTTATGCCTCATCGTTCCACATCATCCTCTTCAAACTTGGATATACAACATATTTCCACTATGATGCAAAAAGTCAATAACAGATATTTAATCATAGCAAGTATTAACCCACTCACCTGGATTTCACGCTCTCGGCACTCCCACTTTGCACCTTGACCATTCCTATTGTAACCAGACAAAAACATTAGGGTTACGAAATAGAGAAATTTCCTACCACTACTCTCGACCTTTACTCACATCTTAAGTCATAACTCCTAATCGGTAATGAATATCTAAATGAAACTTATACCATTGGAAACTAGACTCAAAGAACTTTCCAACGATATAAAGTTTGCCCAAAACGGAGTCCGTATGAAGAAGTTATGGCCGATTGAAAATGAGCTAAGGTTTTCCGACACACCTGGCGCCTGGGCGCCATGCCTTTCTCTTCCCCACATGTCCTTGAGAATTTGTAAAAATTTCCTAAATTAAAAATAAAAATTTCTATTTCCACATTTTCTTCACTAATTCAAAAAGAAAATTTTCCACATAATTAAATTTTTCACTAAACTTCAAATCAGACTTTAAATATTCATAAAAATTCTTGGGATATTACATTCTTCCCCCCTTAAAAGAATTCGGTCCTCCGAATTCAAAACTTACCTCAAGATTGAAGCAAATGCCAATATTTTGTTTATATCTCATTCTCTCTCTTAGAATTTTCACAATCAAGTACAAAATATAACAAGTTCAACATATTTTTATTTCTAATACATAAGTTACAGGCAACAAGCTGAACTTGATTTACAAAACAGATAATTTTAATACTTAAACATTAGATCAAACATCAGCTTTAGGTACAAACAAAAGAAAAGATAAATTAAGAACGAGGAGGCTTTTGAAATGCAGAAGATGCTCCAGGTCTAGAAGAAGAAGGTGCTTCAGACCTTAAGGAGGAAGTTAATCGTTGCAGCCTAGAAAGAGTTTCTGGAGGAAACGTCTGGGAAATTTGGCGAAGTGCAGAAGTCACTCCATTCATACAGTCAATACATCTCGCTTGTTGGTCACGAAAATTTTGAGTTGCAAACATCGAATGTCTATCAACTCTATTCGCCAATTCCCTAAAATGACGGTTCAAAAGCTTCTCTTGTTCTGTAAAGAGACGATTTATCAATCTCCCCTGGTCCTCAAAGTGGCGGTTTATCAGTCTTTCCAAGTCCTCCATCTTTTGTCTCATAAGCGCAAGCTCATTATTAGAAGATGTTGCTGTGCTAACATCCTCTAACTCTACTACATCCCTTTTTCTTTTCTTAGCCTCTGGTGACTCTTCCATGGATCTCTTATTCTTATAATTCTCCAGGCTAAGATTTAGATCCAGCTCTACCTTGCCAGCCTCAAAATTTAAATTGAAAGATTTATTGCCGGCCATATTTTTCTGAGCTATAAAGGTTGTACAGAAGGAGAAGTTTGATGCTAGAAAGCTTATAGATATAAACTTTTAGTGTAGTGAGCAGCGTAATGGGGCATCCATTATATATAGACGAAATTTAGGGCTACAAAACCTTTACATCATACTCTAAAGATGACCTACAGACCTTATCCGACGCAATGCCAACGGTCTCAGATAAGCATGCCAGAAAATAACAAAATATAATCTAATACAAAAGATTTCCTCAAAAATTTCGGCTAACTTTTGACTCTTGCTCAAATTATTAAACTAATCGCCGCTTCAATTTATGGCTTCTTAACTCTGTATTTGTCTTATCCAATAATTCTAAATCGAGATATTACTCCATGAACGGGTAGCTTCATACTAGCCTTATCTAGGTTTCTAATCCGTGGCTTTGCCCTAAGCTTACACATTTTCAAACATACATATTAAAATAAAAACTTCTCACATCTACACATCAAGCGTTCCATAAAGTGAGAGAAAAATTTTACCTTTCACTTGCCTCTACGAGCATATATGTATATATGTATAAACATAGAGATACATAATTATCTATATATATTTTCATCTATTCAAGTTCTTTTAAATTTCAGACTTCTCATTCTCTGAATGTATGTAGAATCATTACATATTATTCCTGGCCATAACAAATAACCTTCACTCTCTATGCATGAATAACATACATACATATCATATGTATTTAGATACATATAATCACAGTATAATTCAATCAATCATGTATATTATACTTAACTGAAGGCTTTCAAGAACAATACAAGAAAGCATAGAAATACATTTTAGTTCATCGTGAAAACATCCAAGACACTCTGTAATGGCTACATTGTCGACTTCCTTCAATTTCAGAAAATGCCAACGAGAGAAATGGAAAAACCAAGTGTAAATCGGCCGCAAATCCACCGAATATTGACTTTCGTGGTTTTGCCATTAATGCAACGCGTTGTTGGTGTGCATGCCTACCCTAGACTCCTAGCTTCCAGCTTGCAGAAATCCATAGGTTAAGCGTATAGGGTGCGGCGAAGAGATATCTTCTTTGTCTCTGAGTTCAAATTTTTCCTCTATAAGAACTATCCCAACGTTCTCAGTTACCACACCACAAAGAGTAATCATCTCTAAGCCTACAACTTCTCAGCATTCCTCTCTTCTCATACTTCGACATAAATTTCTAAATTTTCCAAATCATGGCCACAAGGAAGTACATTGATCTCACAGTGGATGCCAGGAGAGAAGAGCTCGACTTAAACTTAAGTCTGGGCAAAGACAAGGGCAAAAGACCTTTTGAGGGGTCTCCAGAGAAGCAGAAGGAGAAGAAAATGAAGAAGATCGAGGAAGCTGAGGAGACTAGCACGGGCCATACCTCGGAGGACAAAATCGCCTGTCTAGAGCAGGAGGTCAAAAATCTGAAAAAGATGATAGAAAACCTAGAGAAGTTAACTAAACGCAATCATGCAGAAATGACTTCAAGAATAGACAGGTTCTTCTATTGGTCTACCCAGTGCTTCTGCAATCAACAACAAAGAAGTGTTGATTGTATGAATGGGATTTACACTACCCTCCGCGATATTGCTCTGTCTCTCGCTCCAAGGAATGGTCGAGGGGTGATGATACAGTACAACCCTCCTAATCCGAGACCACCTCGCTTTTAGATTACTCATGCATGAGTAATTGTTTTTTTTTTTTTTTGCAATGTAATCCTTCTGCTTTTAATGCCAGTGGTTTCTTTTATGGGATGGTACTCCAAAAATAGTAATAATAAAATTAAGAAAGATAAAATAAATCAGTCACACAAAATCAATCATGAATTTAACATATAAAGCCCCATACATACAATTTGATCCGACAGCAACGGAATCAAAACAAATAATAACCTTTCCCTTACCGAGTTCAAAAGTATAGCCATAACTCTCTAAAACTAAAACTAAAAATATAATTCATAAGAAAAGACAAGTCTTGGAGGAAAAGGAAATGAAAACATCCTACAGGACCTTCAGTGGAGCCATCTCTCTATAGTCGTGCCCGGGTTCACCACGATAGAGGAGATCCCACTAAGGTTACCTTACTCTGTAATCGGTAGGAGACCTAATCCCAAAGCTCTGATACCAACTTGTCACGTCCCAAAATTTGAGCACGTGACCGGCACGGAAAGTGAATTTCATTTCACCTCCGTAAGCCTATCTTTCTCTTAAAAATCATACAATTCTTTTTCATGCAACCAAAACGAGTTCTTTATACATACTACAATTACTCACATTACATCAGTGAATGAACCTACCCGATTACAGAGATTTCTAGATTTATACAACTTAGAATAAAACTTAACTATTATACCTTTATCCTGAACAAATGAAAAGGTAATCATGGACTAAGGATCCATAATTCCTTGTTCCGATATTTACCTTCAGCTGTCAACTCTGAAAAAAAATATCAATAAGAGGGGTATGAGCAAATCACGTGCCCAGTGAGTAGATAACACAACATTATGACAAAAAAATATCATACATCATAATGATAACATGCAGCAATCATACGTAAATCGATCATCATATGATATGATATTATTCATAGTACTTCACGACAATATCCAAATAAATCAAATACATTTCAACATAATTCAAAAGTTCACAACAACAATCGGTGAAATCAATTTCACACAAATTTTCCGTACCAACCGGGTCGTCCAGAATACCTCTGGATCGTTGCCCGCGGCCCCTGCCGCATCCACCCTTATCGCTCCATTTATAATCTCCACCCTTATAACTTCACATAAATTTCTCCATGGGGTGCACCACCATGCCTTTCCTTTCCAGTCAAACACAATCACAATCATATATAAAAACATCCTCAATCATAATCTTGAGCCACATACACAACTCAGTCATTTACAATTCAAGCCACAACATAATAAATGTGGTTCCAGCAACATAGCATGTATACAACATAACCCATAATATAGAACAATTATTCAACTCAGTTCACATGCCATTCACAATCCATTATATAACCTCCATTCATGGAAAAATAAGAAAATATAATTATATACATTACCAGACACGTTCCACAATTGTTTATGCCTCATCGTTCCACATCATCCTCTTCAAACTTGGATATACAACATATTTCCACTATGATGCAAAAAGTCAATAACAGATATTTAATCATAGCAAGTATTAACCCACTCACCTGGATTTCACGCTCTCGGCACTCCCACTTTGCACCTTGACCATTCCTATTGTAACCAGACAAAAACATTAGGGTTACGAAATAGAGAAATTTCCTACCACTACTCTCGACCTTTACTCACATCTTAAGTCATAACTCCTAATCGGTAATGAATATCTAAATGAAACTTATACCATTGGAAACTAGACTCAAAGAACTTTCCAACGATATAAAGTTTGCCCAAAACGGAGTCCGTATGAAGAAGTTATGGCCGATTGAAAATGAGCTAAGGTTTTCCGACACACCTGGCGCCTGGGCGCCATGCCTTTCTCTTCCCCACATGTCCTTGAGAATTTGTAAAAATTTCCTAAATTAAAAATAAAAATTTCTATTTCCACATTTTCTTCACTAATTCAAAAAGAAAATTTTCCACATAATTAAATTTTTCACTAAACTTCAAATCAGACTTTAAATATTCATAAAAATTCTTGGGATATTACATGTAGAAATAAAATACAACAGAGATTAATAAAAAACAAAAAGATCAAAAATAGAAACATAGATGAACTAGACACATAGAAAAGAATAACAGAGAACGAATACAGAAATGAATAAAGTAAAAAAAAAACGCAGGAACGAAAGAGAAACAGAAAATCAAAAATCACAATCGAATGATAGTAATCACGAATGTGAACAGTACGTGAACTGCATAGACCAGAAAAAATAAATAAAAAAAATTGAACTATGATACCAAATAATGTGAGAGAAACATTACTTTAAAGCTTTGATGATAAATTGCCATTGTTGTCCTTCATCCATGTAAGGGAAGAATAAGCAAAATCAAAGAGAAAAAGAAGAGAAATTGTGTGAGAGAAAGAAATATGTAAATATGGATAAGATATTTGAAAAAAATATGTAAATATCTACATTAATTTTGAATTTTAAAATTTTAAATTTGAAAAACAAAAAGCCTCCAATAGTAATGGTAACTTTTTAAAAACCTCTACGTGAAGATAGGAGATTGGTCATTGATGATGGTTAAATAAATAAGTATAACGTGCTTGTATAAAAAAAATGAGTGATAACTTATTATTATAATTTGAGCTGATGGAGATAATTTTAAATTTTATTATAATTATTTAAGAAAAGAAATAAATAATATGAGCACTTGTAAGTTAGTTTTTATATAGCAATTAATTATTTGATTATTTGTATATAATAAATGCTAATTTATCAAATAACAACATATTATATTTCAATTGAAAAATTTACCTAATTTATCAATTATATAGCAATTGTAGCATTACATACCAATTATATAACAATTTACTCTAATTTTTTTAAATTCATTTAATGTGATTATATACCAATATTATATCAATTATAAACCAATTATATAGCAATTATATAATAATATACCCTAATTTTTTCAAATTCATTTAATGTGATATGAGTAATTTACCAAATTTATTTATTTATTTAAATTTATTTTATTATAATAATTTAATAACTTACCAATAATTAATATTTTAGAGTGGAATTGTTTTAGTTTATTATATAGATTTTTTTTAACATTTTTAAAATCATATTAAATTTTTTATCAAAAAATATGTACTATTATTTATTTTGTGTTGAAATCAATAAATTTAATTTATCATAAAATTTAAAAATAATTATTTTTATATCAATAAGAACTGTTATGTCTTATAAATAATAATTATAATAGTATATTTTGGTTGAAATATGTGCAATTTTATTTATATTTTATTATGTGAAGGAAGTCTATACAGCATATCAGGGGTCTAATTTTTCAATATATAAGAGATAATTGTATATTTTAGATATCTCTCGCAAAATTATATATATATATATATATATATATATATGGTTATTTGGTGAATATGAGATACATGGGGGATATGAGTCTAGATTCTTTATTTGGTCAAACAAAATTATCTGATAAGTTTTAATAATTGTGAACTTCACTTGCTAGACTCGAATTAAATAATTCAAACAACTTACTTGATCAAATAAAAAATTTGTAAACCACGTAATACGAATAGGGAAAAAAAAAACAAATGAAAAGTTTTGGTGGCAGGTGGCAAGATTTGTTTGAAGCATTTGAGAGAGTGAGGGTATGATGGGGGTACAAGGGGTGAGGGAGGGTCACTTTGTGGCCAAGAAATGGCAATGGTGGATAGGCCTTTCATGGACTGCTTTATTTGCATATATAATCTCACCTACCGTTTATTTATTTCCACATAATAAAATTATAGCAATTTCCATAGCGTCTCAGTCTCCAAAATATCATACAATTTCCAAGGATGTTATATTCAAGGTTTTCACTCTAAAATTTTCAGCCTCTTCTATCATAAACAATTATCCATATGATAAGATTCAAATTTTGGCAGTTACTTAATTCCAAACTATATTCAAATATATGGCCTTGAAGACTTACTTATGAAATTTTAGACTTTTTTTTGGATTTTTTTATTAATGGCCTTTTAAATTTTAAACTTATAATTATTTATAAATGGCCTTTTTAAATTTTTTAAATTAAAAATTAATTTTTTTAACTTTAATACTCTAACAAATAGTTTTTTATTTAATGTTTTTGCTTACTAATTGTTTCTAAATTCTATGATCGGTATCTCTAAATCATTTTTTTTAATATGATAATCATCTAGGAAAAACAACTAAAAAGATCCAATATTATCAAAAAGAAATTAAATAAAAAGATTTATATATTAGAATGTAAAATTTTTAAAATTGAAACAAATTTCAACAATTAGTTAATTCGGGACTCAATAGTTAAAATTTCAAGGGTTAAATTTGGCTGTTAAATAGCATTACGTTATTAATAATTAAAAAAAGCTTGAATTTTGTTGTTTTTTTATTAGTAATTCTCTGCTGACATAAAACAGCTCACTCCGTCTGTTAAGAAAAATACTAATATTAACCCCCAAAAAAAAAATTAACGAAAGGTTTGGGTCTCATGGCGCCATTCGTTACCGCAAACCAATATCGGAGTGCAGGATAAGCAGTGGATATCAACCACCAACGTAGGATAACGACGTCACTCCCAAACTAAAATTTAATTTTTCTTCCATTTCGTTAAAAAAACCTCACTTTCTGTGCCTCTGGGCGAAGCAAATATGGCAATGGCAATGGCGCTTCGTAGGCTTTCATCTTCAATCGACAAGCCTTTGCGCCCTCTCTTCAATGCCGGCTCTCTTTACTACAAGGTCCCCTCTTCTTTTCAAACTCTTCTCTCGTATTCATTCATTTTTGTTTCAGGGAAAAACCAGAGAAAAGAATGAATTCTCTGTCGTTTGGAGCATTTTCATTGAAGCTCTTCTCTTTCCCGCGTTTCTTTACGCATTTGTTTTCATTTTTGTAGTCATCCTTGCCCGATGAAGCTGTATACGAGAAAGAGAAATCCGGTGTTACAGTAAGTTGAAATCTGGATTTTGAGGCTTGAGTTTTAATCTTAGGAGGGGTGCAGTTCATTCCGTCCATTGGTTATGATTTTTAAGTTGAAAACATTTCCTTTACAGTGGCCAAAGCAATTGAATGCTCCACTTGAGGTTGTTGACCCTGAGATTGCAAATATCATTGAGCTTGAGAAAGCTAGACAATGGAAGGTACACTCAGTAGCACCTTTTTTGCCTGTATTTTTATGACCAAATCCATCAGCTTAAACTTCAAAACAAGTTCTCCATCTGTTCGAGTTTGTGCAGTAAACCCAACAGTAGTGTTTGACATAGTAGAGAAAACAAAGGATTAGAATTCGACTTCCAGATTAGACATTTAATCTTACACTTTGTATATGAAGATTAACTTCTTTTCTTTTTTTTTTTATAATTCTTCTCTGGTGAAGGGGCTGGAATTGATACCCTCAGAGAATTTCACTTCCGTCTCTGTGATGCAAGCTGTTGGCTCTATCATGACTAACAAATACAGTGAAGGATATCCTGGTGCAAGATACTATGGTGGAAATGAGTAAGCCACTTTTTCACTTTTTGTGTTTGCTAGTCTTGATAATTCATGGACATGATATACTGGTTAGCATTTTGGATTATTTTTTAGTACTCCTTTGGATCCAATAACAAGATTGTTGATCTTTCTTTTTCCAGGTATATTGACATGGCAGAAACACTATGCCAGAAGCGTGCCCTCGAAGCATTTCGGTTGGATCCAGCTAAATGGGGAGGTAAGCACGCAAAACAAACATATCAGTAAAAGAAGAAATCAACACTTTTTCCTTTACATGGATTATAATATTGGTGATAAGTTTGCTTATGTGTCACTGTGGCCTCTAAATTGCAGTGAACGTGCAGCCTCTATCTGGATCTCCTGCAAACTTTCAAGTTTATACCGCATTACTAAAGCCTCATGAAAGAATCATGGCTCTTGATCTTCCTCACGGTGGGCATCTTTCTCATGGATACCAGGTACTTTCAACTTCCATCATGCATTTCCTGTCATAGTGCAATCTATAATGCAGCTATTGATCCTTCTTGTATTTTATCAATTTATTCCTCCATGCATTACACTATCATTCGTTTGATTATCTAGATGCATAATTAATATTGTTTCTGTTGCCACTATACAGACTGACACAAAAAAGATATCTGCAGTCTCTATATTTTTTGAGACAATGCCATACAGATTGAATGAAAGCACAGGATACATTGACTATGAGCAGGTATTATTGCAGTCTTTCATCATGATTATACTCAGTTACTTGATCATGGATTCATGATCCATGCCTACACAACGAAATGATTCAACTTGCATCACTAATTAAACTGGTAGAAAATTTCATAAACGTAATTATTAGTCTCTCTCCCTCTGTTTGGAGTTCAATTGAGAAAGCTTATTCTTCTAATATTCCATTCTGTTATTTTACAAAAATAAGTGTGCTGAGTCAGTTTCCAGCTTGGCCTGATCGTATTCTACTCTTTTTCCTTAAAATCAGATGTATACTAGTCTCACTTTTTGTGTCAGAACAAGGTTTTCATGGCGTGAAAAATTTTTGACATGCAGTTGGAGAAAATGGCTACTCTATTCAGGCCAAAATTAATAGTTGCTGGTGCCAGTGCTTATGCACGTTTGTATGATTATGATCGTATACGCAAGGTAAAATAAGACTTGGTGATATTCCAAATATACTGTACCTTAGAATTTGTACTTGTGCGTTGATTGACTACACGGAAGGCCCAAGGTTAAATTAATGAAGCATGTGACAGGTGTGTGACAAACAGAAAGCTATTATGTTGGCAGATATGGCACACATCAGTGGATTGGTTGCAGCTGGTGTTATCCCATCACCTTTTGATTATGCAGATGTAGTGACTACCACCACTCACAAGTCGCTTCGTGGCCCACGTGGAGCCATGATTTTCTTCAGGAAGGGGGTGAAAGGAACTGACAAACAAGGAAAGGAGGTAAATTCCTGAAAAATTTCATTTGGCATGTGTGTGCACTTATGACTTGTATAGTTTAGCAAGTCACATGTTCATGATTAGGCCAATTTGAACTATTCCATACTTAAATTGATGAAAACACATGACCTGAGCCAAACCCTAACTCTTACTCTTTTTGAAGGTGTTGTATGACTATGAGGACAAAATTAATCAGGCTGTCTTCCCTGGTCTACAAGGTGGCCCTCACAACCACACTATAACTGGTTTAGCTGTTGCATTGAAACAGGTACACAAGGGGAGAAGATTATTTTGAGCTTCATTTCTGGGCAACTGATAATAGTATGATAACATCCTGCACAGATTTATTATAGTGAAGTATTAACTGTTTCTTTCTCATGTTTATGCAGGTTACTACTCCAGAGTATAGAGCATATCAAGAGCAAGTTCTCAGCAATTGCTCAAAATTTGCACAGGTACTTGAGACAAACAAAAAAGGCCTCTTCATATATATAGAATATCATCACTTCCGCTTCTTGATTGCCTTGTTTGATCCAGTTGATGCATGTGCTTTAACCTGAAATCTTAATGATGTTTCAGTCTCTGGCTGGGATGGGCTATGAGCTTGTTTCTGGAGGAACTGAGAATCATCTAGTTTTGGTAAATCTCAAGAACAAGGTAATGGAAAACTGCTGAGTTTGCATATAGGCTTCATTAGTTCTACTACGTTTATGAATTTATCAGAATGCTAATATTAAAGCAAGACCAATGATTTCTTCTGATTCTATGTGCAGGGTGTTGATGGCTCCAGAGTGGAGAAGGTGTTGGAAGCAGTTCACATTGCAGCTAACAAAAACACTGTTCCTGGAGATGTGTCTGCTATGGTTCCTGGTGGCATAAGGATGGGTACAGGCTCTTCATTTCTCATATGTTGCCTTTAATATTTTTCAGTCATTTACTTGATGATAACTCTCGTGGATTTCAGGAACCCCTGCTCTAACTTCTAGGGGATTTGTTGAGGAGGATTTTGTGAAGGTAGCAGAGTTTTTCGATGCAGCAGTAAAATTGGCTGTGAAGATTAAGGCAGAGACCAAAGGTTTGTTTGTTAAATATTTGGCTTTGTTTTATGCTGGGACTACCTATAAAAATGTTGTTGCCGTAGGCTTGGTCGGTGCTTGAACAAGCTGACATGTGGTTGCTGTTGAATATTTCAATCAGGAACAAAATTGAAGGACTTCGTGACCACATTACAGTCATCTCACTTTCAATCCGAGATTGCAAAGGTCCGCCACAATGTTGAGGAGTATGCAAAACAATTTCCAACCATTGGCTTCGACAAAGCAACCATGAAGTACAAGAATTAAGAAGAACCCTTCAGGTTTTTTTTTTTTTTTTTAAGATTATTTATTATCAAATAATTAACCTTAGTCTTGGTGATGATATGCGCATAGAAGTTAAAAGAAAATGAGAGCATGATTAGAGTACTAATATAACAATAAGCAAGAAATAAGAAGAGCCAATCTTATACAATTTACAAAACACGACATTTAGGTAGTGACAACTGACGTGGAAGGATATTACGATAAGTAACATCTAAGTTGGCAAGACGTTATTAAAGTTAAGCCACCACCAAAGGCAAAGAGCCACTTGAAACTTTGTCTACCACATGAGAGAATAGGGAACTTTCTTTCGCCTGCCACATCACCCTTCAACTCAAATCCTCAGTTTAAGTGTAATTATTGTTCCTCCTTTCTCGAAGTTCATTTTCTTATAAACCTTTTTGTCTGCTGACATTTTCTTTTGTCATTTCATTATTTCCTTTAGGCCATTAATATGTTACTTGATACAGAAGTAAATGTTATCATGGCATAAACCATTCAAGAAAGTACGAGTTTCTTTTCTGTACTATCTCCTATATTGTTTTGTACTAAGTGTAGTGCTTTGCATCGCGTACGGCACTTGTAAGATCAAATTTCCTCATATTCAAGAAACGGAATCTTAGGCTGATGTTTGCTCACGTATTTAGTTTACTATTTGGCAGGTTACATCGTTGTGTTAATGGCAAACATTTCAAGGGGATAAGTTTTACTGATTGGCAGAAGAGGAGGATAATATATCATGGATATTTGTCCAGAGCCTTCATGTGTATGAATCGAATAAAACTTGATGAATGCTTCATGAAATGTATAGATATTATGCCTTTAAAGGCTTCAAATACCAAATTTCTGAGATGCTCGTTTGTCCCTTTGGTGTGTTAGCTTTGCGAAACGTTGATATTCTCCTATAAAGCTCTAGCTGAGTGCGGATATGAGTCCGTGTGTGTTGCCCAAGGTGTGAACATATAGCTGCACTAATTATCCTATGCTAAAATTTAGATGTAGGGCTGAATTATAGTTGAATCGTGGCACTAAGTATTTATTTCATGATGAATTAAGAAAAGAGTAAATTATTGATTTAATCTTGAAAAATTATACTTCTCTCAATTTAATTTTTAAAAGATCAAATATTTCAATTTAGTGTATAAAAAATTTCATTTGTTTCAATTTAATTTTTTTCAGTGCTAAATCATAAAATTCACTATTGTTAAATCTTAAATTTGTCAAATAAATGGGACCAAATTGAAATAAATTTAAATACTAAATTAATATATTTAATATTTTAAGAACTAAATTAAAAAATTGTAATTTTTAACAACTAAATTAGTAATTGACTTTTAAGAAAATAAAGTTACTTTTTAACTAATAAACATTTGATCATAATAACTGCAAATGTCAAGGGTACTTTTTTCTAACAAGGTGATTAACAACTATAGTTTTTATTTCATTAATAAGCACCTAGATGTTAAAGATTTGACTCACAATATTCTTGTTTTAATTCTTTTGAGATATCAGCATGCATGTTCTTGACTACTTGATCAAAAGTTTAGCTAGTTTTGATCACCACAAAAAAAGAAAAGAGAAAAAAAGAGAAAGCTAGTTAACAATGTCAAAACCCTTCCATGACAGACCGTAGATGGAAAATTAGAGCAGACACATTATTTTTTGGATTCAGTGAGAAAATCTTAAAACGACTTTAAACTTTAACTATTTCTTTATAAATATAAAAATATACGATCTAATTTGTAAAAATTTTATACTCGCTACATGTATTCTTTTTTAAATCAAGTTTTGGATTTGTCATAATTGACCATCACATATTACTTAAGTTTTGAAAATCGGACTGATTATTAAATTAGTAAAGACATCAGTTCAAGAGTTCAATAATCAGATTGTGATCAAACAGCTGACACTTTAAAGTATATATATATATATATATATATATAAATAATTAAAATATTAAAATACTACACATAATTACATATCATAAATATAAATATGCAAATTCAATTAAAAATAAAATATAATATTAATACACTATTTAGGTTAAAATGCACTTTACCCCCTAAACTTTATTTTATGTGCAAAAAATCTCCCTAAACTTTCAAATTTAACAAAAAACCCCCTCAAATTTCATTTTGTGTCAAAAACTCCCTATAGTTAGTTGACCGTCATTTGACTGTTAACAAAATGCCACAGCATCAGTATACTAGACATCTCAAATGTCACGTCAAACATTTTTTACAGTTCACTTGTCATGGCAGGGCTGCCAAATCGTTACTATCAGCATTTGAAGTGTAAAAAATGTTTGATGTGACATTTAAATTGTCTAATATATTGATGACGTGACATTAATTAACGGTTAACTAACTGTAAGGAGTTTTTGGCACAAAATGAAAGTTGATGAAGTTTTTTGTTGAGTTTAAAAGTTTAGGAGAGTTTTTTTACATATAGAACAAAGTTTAGGGAGGTAAAATGCATTTTAGCCCACTATTTAATTATATATAATATTTAATATATATATATATATATAACATATTATATCTAATATCTATATTAATTCAATAAATCAATCCTCTTACTTTATAGTCTATGCAAACATGTTTATTTTACTTGCAAAATTTAAGAAGAACAATAGATAATTAATGTGTTAATAAATCAAAATTCAAAAGTCATACACAAGTATATTTACATAATTAATTAATTATCAAACAAGATATTAATCATCAATAAATAAATTATATAAAATAAAAATTATAATTAATAAATAAATCAAATAAAATTGAAATTTGAAAATATTTTATAATCTATACCATAACATCAGCCATACACCACTTCTATGGCCGACTCTAATTGCAGAATAAGTCACAATGTCTCTCTCAATCTCCAGTCTCTACTATCTAGAGACCAAACTCTTTCACTCTCCACATGGTCACAAACCACACACTAAACTACATACATAGAGCCAGAGTCTCACACACACACACACAATGGATGAACGAATACAAAGTAAACCAAGGGCATAACACATTCGAAGAAGGAGAAGAAGGTCCTTGAAGCAAAACAAAGGCTTCACGATCGGCAATTCCCGACTGAGCTTCTTCAACCTTTGACTTCCCTCTGTCACTACTCTCTCTCTTCTTGATTTTAGTCTTTCTCTCTCTGTGAAAAATTAAACCAGTCAATTTGAAAACTTATTAATTAGTCAATTTTACTAGTTCAATCAATCTACAATTCAATTGATTCTTTTAAACTGAACCTAAGACCAAAAATTGATCAATCTAGTTTGATTGTCATAATTACACATATTATATTTCAAATCATATAATGATAAAAGTCAACAAAGAAGAAACAATTTTAAAAGTCAAAATGTGTATTATTAAAACTTAAAATTCAAATAATTAAATAATGTATTTTTGCTAGACTAACACTACGCGTTGGGATCGTCTGACGTAGCAGCCCTCTGTGTTGGTGACGTGACACGTGGATAGCGGGGACCCAATTTAACTGCACCTTCAAAAAGCGCGGGAAAGCCAAGGTAGGGATCAGAAAAAGGCAAACCAATGTTTTCCTTTGCACGAAATCCTCGTCTTCATCAAGCCATTGCAGTGCTGTTTTATTAGTGATTTTTTGCTCTTTTTCCCCTATTTCTGTTCACTTTGCTGATGCTCTTTTTTATTTTCCCCCCCTCAGATTTTTACTTTGATTTAAGGGAAAGTAGAGAAAAGGATTGGTTTGGGTTTTTTATTTGCAAGTGACTTCTCAATGTGTGTATAACTAAATTTTTATTTCATTGGAAAATTTTGATTTATTTCACTGGGAGAATTTAACTAAAGATTAAAAAAAATACTAAACGTAACTTCTCAATGTGTGTATATAACTAGGTGACTTAAATCATTATTCAAAAACTGTCAACAAGAGTGAGTAATCACAAAGAAAGAAATATTTACCAAGGAAACCAGAAAAAGAAAACAAAAAGAAAAGAGAAGCTCAAGAGAGAGAGATGGAGAGAGAACTAGAATACGAGGTGCTGCTTGAAAAACGAACAAGAGGGATAAAGCACACTACATATAGACACAGTGTGGAAAAACAAAGTTCATCATTTTGCATGTTCTTTTTTTTTTTTTTGGGTGAAAAAGGAAAATTATATTAACATAAACTGGTAGGTTCAGTAAAGAAACAGAAAAGCATTACATAGAGGAAAATAAGCAGAAAACACAAGTCCAACAAAGACAAATAAGAACTTTATTGCCTTGCTTCTATTGAAGAAGAAGAAGAAATAGACTCAGTACCAGTAAAAAAAGGTCTGCGATGAAGGTCTGGGTCTGCGATGGAGGAAAAAAAAAATTCAGTATTTGTCTCTCCTGATCTCGCCGTCATCCTTTCGTCGGCTCTCGCTAGAAATCTACTGATTTCACTCTCGTCCTGTCAATTGCTCTCGTCCTTTTGTCTGCTCTCGCTCGATCCATTTTCCAGATGCAGTTTGATTGGTGTTTGTGTGTGTGTGTGTGTGTGTGTGTGTGTTTTTGTTGTGGTGTGTGTGTGTGTGTGTGTGTGTGTGTGTGTGTGTTTTTGTTGTGGTGTGTGTGTGTGTGTTGGGGGGGGGGGGGGGGGGGGAATCCACGTGGCAAAATTCAGTTGGACAAGATGGATGCACAGATACCGTCTACCAACATGATCTAACGGTAAAAAATACACCGTTTGTCCAACGCAATGTCAGAGGATTCTGACGTTAGAAGATCCGGTTCCAAACACTATATTATGTCACAATCGATTTTTTTGGTGCGAACTGACGAAAAAACCAGAGTGAACTGAATATTAGAATTTGGGATGAGAAACAGAGCTCTATGGAGTGCCCTTCTTATAGTAAACATGCTCATGTCTACACGCCTCCCTCTCTCTCGTTCTATCCCACCGCTTCTTAGACGCACTCATCACTCCTTTCTTTATTCCAAAACACCCAAACGATTCCCCAAATCATATCCCTGTCCTCTTTGGTCTTTTTCTTTCTCCTTCTGCCTTGACATTGTTCACAAGTCCACTGCACCCCTATCTCTCTCCCGCACATTCACTTGCTCTTCCATTTCTGCTCCATCAATGGCCGCTGCTCCGCTAGAGGAAATCCCTGAAGGAAACCCACTTCTTAAAGACTTTGACTTTCCACCTTTTGATGTCGTTGAAGCCAAACACGTGCGACCCGGGATTCGGGTCCTCTTGAAGAAGCTGGTATGAAGATTTTGCCTTTCGTCCTGTTTTGGATTCTTCTTTGTATTGTGTTTGTTTGCGTGATTGCTTAATTGGGTTTGCGATGATGGGATCCTCGGATTTGTGTGTTCGATCTCACGGCATGCGTTAATGGGGTTTGTAGGAACGTGATTTGGAAGAATTGGAACGTACCGTGGAGCCGTCGTGGCCAAAGTTGGTTGAACCTTTGGAGAGGATTTTAGACAGGTTGTACGTTGTTTGGGGAATTGTCAATCATCTCAAGGCCGTTAAAGATAGCGCTGACCTCCGCTCTGCCATTGAAGATGTTCAGGTATTTTTGTGTTTTTGTTCATCCTTTATGGCTGTCCATATTTGTATGGTCGAGGTGCCATATACTTATATTATGACTGCCTGATTTTTGGTGTATAATGCAAAAGTTAATGTGGATTCGTTTATTTGCTACCCTCTTGAGATTTGACTGTTTCACGTATTGCAAGATTTCTGTTGTCTCATATCTATGTCTTCTGGGCGATCGGCGGAGTGCTTTAATACTCTTCTGGTTTTGGTCAACACTAGTGCGTTTCTTTCATGAATCGGAAGTGCGCTATTTTTGTTGTGCTAACAACGCTTAACTGGTGTTTGCAGGCAGAAAAAGTTAAGTTTCTGCTTATGGTGGGGCAAAGCAAACCTCTTTATAATGCATTCAAAGCTATTAGGGAATCCCCTGATTGGCAGACACTTAGTGATGCTCGCAAACGTATAGTAGAAAGTCAGTAACTCAAATATCTTATGCTACTGTTCTTGTGATTGTTTCATCTCTGCTGTATGCTATTTTTCATATTAAGTTGCTTGAATTGCTATCTTCGTTACATCTAGGTACTTCTATCATCTATTTTTTCATTCAAAACGTGGAGAATTTTACCCTAGCTTTATATTAGATCTTCTTGTTGGGACATGGTTATTTTCTATCAGAAGTTAATATTCTCCATAATTAAGATCAGGTGGTTGGGTGAGTTAGAGTTTGGGTATAAGGTGTTAGGTCTGGCTCTTCTTCCATCCCCACTCATTAAGCATTAGTGTTTTTCTATTTGGTAGTTGATAGTAGCTTCTGAACTCTGGTAGTTTTTATGTCGATTGTGAAAGATGCTGGATCTATACTAAAGGATTTATTTTGGTGTGGATTATTTCTTATCAGAGATTTTCTCTATGTTAATTTGGTACTGGGCTTTTCAAGTGTAAGTTTGTGAGTGTGTATTCTACTTTTTGGTGTTGGACTTGTGTTGTTATGAATATCTATGTTGATTGTCTTGCATGTTGTTGAATAAGTTCTATGTTAAAGCATATATTCTCAGTGTTCCATTTCCCTTTTACTTGAACTTAATCAAATAGATTGTTTGGGATTTATGATATCTCACTTTTAACAAGTGTCAATTTTACTTGTGCCTTTGCAGATCAAATAAAGAAGGCCGTTCTTAATGGTGTTTCTCTTGAAGATGATAAAAGAGAGCATTTTAATAAAATTGAACAGGTTTGCCTTTATAATGCTGAAATCAAGTGTGAAAGTGGCTATATATAGCACATGGCATTTGTTTTCCCCTTGTTTTCTTGTAGGTCTTTTTTTTTTTTTTTTGGTTATTACTTTATGGAAATTTAGCATTAGGTTTTATTTAAATCCTTATTTCTGCTTTATGGAAGCTACTGAACCCTTGCTTCTTTCAGACAAGGGTGGAAAATTGAGGTTTTACTCTGCCATATGTTGAAAATTTGAATATGTGTAACTTACTTGTAAATAGGATAAGCTGCATGAACTGATAATACTGGTCCTGAATTTAATGAAAGATAGGAAAGGAATCTTATAGAATTGTTGAATTGCCAATTTTTTATCTTTTGCCACTGAAGGCTTTGGCTTATATCTCAAATACAGCAATCGATATATGCTGTCATTATAATTAGAGTTTAATTGAATGATGCTCCGAAGTAAATGACTGACATGTCTAATTGAGGTTTTCAAGTATTTATGGTTTCTGTTTTACTTCTGTTTGTGCTTACCATGATTTCATTAACAGGAGCTAGAAAGGTTAACACAAAAATTTGGGGAAAATGTTCTGGATGCAACAAAGAAGTTTGAAAAGTTAATAACAGACAAGAAAGAGATAGAAGGATTACCTGCTACGGCTCTTGGGTTGGCTGCGCAAAGTGCAGTGTCCAAGGTATATCTTGTTGACATATTTTGTTATGACTCATTCACTTATAAGTTAAAATTCATTCCTCAACTTGTGGAAGTCACTTGCCTTGTTGAATTGATGATTACTTGACTGGTGCATGTAGGGGCATCAAAATGCCAGTGCTGAGAATGGGCCCTGGATAATTACATTGGATGCTCCAAGTTATATGGCTGTTATGCAACATGCTCAAAATCGAGCTTTGCGAGAGGAAGTCTACCGTGCTTATGTAAAACGTGCATCCAGTGGAGATCTGGATAATACAGAAATCATTGACCAAATTTTGAAGCTTAGGTTGGAAAAAGCCAAGCTTCTCAACTACAATAAGTATGCTGAGGTATGCTTGTGTCATATTGAGAATACCATGAATCCTATTGTAGGTTGCTAATGTGTAACCCATCAGGTAAGCATGGCAACCAAAATGGCTACTGTTGAAAAAGCAGAAGAACTTCTTGAAAAACTTCGCAAAGCTTCTTGGGATCCTGCAGTAAAAGGTAGTCTCAGATGTGTTCTGATTTGATGTTTGCATCATACCCTAAAGTTTTTGTGGTCATAGTCTTCTTAAAATTGATAGCTGAACCCTTCACTTTCTGTTTTCAAATAGTCATGTTGGTAACGGGAAGGTCATTGCATTTTTCTAAATAGAGTAAAGAAATATGTAAAAGTTTCATATACTTTTCAAGTGATTGTCTTGTGAAGAATGCAACTTGTTTCTTTATTGTTATCATTGTTATTGGTCTTTTCCTTTTGTCTTGCAAGAACACAAGTATTGTATATTCTTTCCTTGCAGATTTGGAAGACCTTCAGAAATTCTCAAAAAGTCAAGGTGCACCAGAAGCTGATGATTTGACACATTGGGACGTTGGCTTTTGGAGTGAGAGGCTCCGTGAGTCAAAGTTTGACATTAACGAGGTTGCTCTCTCTCTCTCTCTCTCACACACACACACGTGCGCGCCCGTGCGTTTGCCTACACACAAACCGAGTTGTCATGAAAGGGAACTCTTTGAATACATGAGGCAACAGTTGACTGGTAGACAAGAGGATAAGTGGATAACCAACTTAGGAATGATAGACAATTTAATTTCCATTCTACATATTGTATTATAGGAAAGTTTGTCATATTTTATTCTGTTGTACCTTGTTAATTCTAAATGGTAGTGCAGGAGAGGGTACAACCATAGATAATGACAATCAGGTGTTCCCCACTTGACTCTTAAAAATTATGGGCCATTTAATTGTGTCGCTCTGTCTCTGACTGGACCCTGTGGTACCCTAGGGGATCCAGATCATGAGGTTGAACACAGTTGAAAATCCATGTCACTTTTATTTATGACAGCCATTTGTAAGATTTTTGTCCTCCCTCATACTTTATGGCTTTTTAGTGTTTGTTTACCCCATTGAATAATGTAACAGACTGTTTCAAGGTTCTGTATCTTTTTAGTTATGTTTAAACGTTTGCTGTAATGAACAGAGTGTATCAAGGTTCTGTTGCTTTTAATCACGCTTTAACTTTTCTTTTTTAATTGAAGAGCTTTAAATCCACATGGGAAAGCTTAGATTTCTGGTGCTGTATCATGTAGGAAGAACTGCGTCCATATTTCTCCCTGCCCAAAGTTATGGATGGACTTTTTAACCTTGCAAAGACACTCTTTGGCATTGAGATTGAGGCAGCTGATGGTCTAGCTCCGGTAATAAAATGCGAATGTTCTCTTTTTCCTGTACTGGTAACAACTTTTTTGAATTTTCTGACTCAAATATTCTTATTTAGGTTTGGAATAAAGATGTTAGATTCTTCCAAGTTAAAGATTCTTTGGGAAGACCTATTGCATACTTCTACTTTGATCCATATAGTCGTCCTTCTGAAAAAAGACAAGGTGCGTGGATGGATGAGGTTGTTTCTCGTAGTCGTGTATTATCACATGATGGTACCAGTGCAAGGTTGCCTGTTGCCCACATGGTGTGCAATCAAACACCACCAGTAGGAGATAAGCCAAGTTTAATGACATTCTGGGAGGTAATCTCATTTTTCATTGATTTATTTATCTATTTTGCCTTTGTAGCTGAGATAATGATTTGTAATAATATGCAGCTCAGGCCATGCTATATTTGATTTCTTTTTCCCCCTCCAACATTTAAGATCTTGATGTCTATGGCTAGAGCCTCCCACATGAGTAAATGAATCCTGCTTCCCTCCTCCTCCTCTTCTTTTTATTTGTTTATTTATTTTTAAGTATGGAAGGCAAAGGCCGAAAAAATAAACAGGCTAAGAAGAGATTACACAGAGCATGCAAGTCCCCATGGCATCCGCAAGTAACCAAGGACCAAAACTACCGCCTTTTCCCTTTGCCCTCACCCCCTGTTTATCTCTTCTAGCCTAACCAGCTTCTTCTGGAAGTTCTCTTGTTAGCCCTCACATGTACCACACTCATCACAAATATTTTCCATGCAGGTATCTAACCAAGTCACTCCTCTCTGCCCACTTCCCATTTAACTGCCCCAAATCTTTAATTAGGGGTACTAACAATGCATTTTAAAAATTTTAGGCTCTTTGTCAGATGCTGGACTAAATTAAGTTTGTGTCAGATGGGTACTCATTAATGTTTGGTTAAAATGCATATATATGGTCTTTCACTGTCTTCCTATTGGCTCTGTATTGTAGGACATATTTCAACGTATTCGAACTTTTTGCAGAAAATAATTTTCCTTAAGTAAATTATGGGGAAAAAATATTCCAATTAATTAAATGATGGGTTGGATTTCATATCCATTGGTTTGATCTGGTCAGTTGATGGTATGGTCAAGGGTTATGAGTATGAAATCAGTTTTGCAAAGGTCTCTATACCTGAATGAAAATGCTCTTGATTTGTAACGCTTAAGTTCTATATTTTATATCTTTTTCATAATTCTATTAATATCCTCACACATTGGGAAGTTCGAGAGAATAGTATAGTCTGTTGGTCCAAGGAACTGCCTCATCGAAGGCTGAAGAAATTCAGAGTTCTTTTGTTCTCTGAAATATATTATTCATGGCAGACAAGGGAAGAATATATAGAGGGAAGATTGCAACAAACCTAGGCTCAAATGCCAAAAATCATGGAGGAGAGGATTTAAAATTAAACAACCTAATCTTTTGGGATACATAGGCAACAAATTAGGAGGAATAATATTGATTAAACTACTCATATTAATAAAAAAAAAAATAGAAACAGAAACAATCAAGAAGGCTTGGAAGAAGCAAAGTGCCCATGATTTCTAACAAAGGCAAATTTTGACTTGTATATGGTTTTTCAAAACTCAACCAGGAAAATTCATGCAACAAACAATTCATCCATTAAAATTTAAACTTCCCCGGTTTTCATGTTTTTCTCAAAAATTACTCAACCACATAACTGGTTCTAAAAAAAATTCATTGATTGTTAAGTTTAAACTGAGATACTGTAGAGCACTGAAATTTTAATTGTCTCGAATAAGAAGCAGTTTATTACTTGTTATAATGGGGTAACAAATTAATTGATATTTTCTTTCTCTTTCTTATTTCTCAGGTTGAGACTGTCTTCCATGAATTTGGTCATGCACTTCAACATATGCTTACTAAACAAGATGAGGGTCTGGTTGCTGGTATTCGAGGGATAGAGTGGGATGCTGTCGAATTGCCTTCTCAATTCATGGAAAACTGGTGTTACCATAGGTAATTAAAAATATAGGTCCATATTACTTTAGTACACTTGTCTTGTATGGATGGTGCTATAATTCTTACTTTTGTGTTAACCAGACATGGATGTATACCCAGTGTACATAATAATGTTCTTCGCCCTTGTTTTGATTGAAATAAGTGACTTCTTCTGGGAAATCAGTTCTTTCCAACTTTCCATTGTGCTTGGGCATCAGTGGTACATGTTCTGGATTTTTAATCAGCTTACTCTTTTTTTTTTTTTAATCTTTTGGAGGGTTGTGTTAGGCCCTCGACAGCCAACGTAAAACTATGTCGAATCTCTTATGAACATGGATCAACAACAATATTTTGCTAATGCTAGGACGTTGCCCGGAAGCAACGCACTGTATGGCTCGAGTACAGTGACAAGTGAGCTAGAGCCGCTGCATCGGCACCCGGATGTAGTGTTAAATGAGCAAGGGTCCACTAATATTAGGTCGTTGCCCAGAAGTAACGCGCTGTATGGCTCGAGTACAGTGTCAAATGAGCTAGAGCCACTGCATCGTCGATCGATTGTAGTGTCACAAGAGCTTGTTCCTGGAAGGTTGAGGGTAAAGAAGCTAGTCGAGGAGAACAAAATCAGGATTGCTACGTGGAATGTTGGAACCATGACAGGGAAATCCATGGAGATTGTGGACACTATGAAGAGGAGGAAAATTAACATCTTGTGCCTTCAAGAGACTAAATGGGTTGGAGAAAAGGCTAAGAAATTTGACTGTTCAGGCTTCAAGTTCTGGTACACTGGAAAAGTAAGGACAAAGAATGGTGTAGGTATTATGGTTGACAAGGAATGGACACCGAGTGTGGTGGAGGTAAAAAGGATTGGGGATATGATTCTATGCTTAAGGATGATTATCGTAAGAGATACTATCCACATCATTAGTGCCTATGCACCACAGGTAGGGACGGATGCATATCTTAAAGAAAAGTTTTGGGAAGATTTGGAGGGATTGGTTAGAAACATACCTTTAGAAGAGAAGATTTCATCGGGGGGGACCTTAATGGTCATGTTGGGAAAGAAGCAGGACAGTATGAGAGGGTTCATGGTGGCTTTGGTTTTGGGGAGCTTAACGAGGAAAGACAGTCTATATTGGATTTCTCAATGACTTATAATTTCAAGGTTGTCAATAGCTGCTTCAAGAAGTGAGAGGAACATTTAATCACATACAAGAGTGGAGCTTCAAGGTCACAGATTGACTTCTTTCTGGTAAGGAATCCAGATAGAAAAATCTGTCAAAATTGTAAAGTTATTCCTGGGGAACCCGTGGCAACTCAACATAGGGTTTTGGTCCTTGACGTGGTTATTAAGGGTCGGAAACAAAAGCATAGTCAGGCGATGAACCCTAGGATCAAGTGGTGGCAGTTAAAGGGGGAGAATCAACAGACTTTCAAGAGAAGATTGTTGGAGGAAGGATCTTGGGAGTTACGAGAAGATGCTAACACCATGTGGGAGGAGATGGCCAAGAAGGTTAGAAAAGTAGCTAAAGCACTTTTAGGAGAATCAAAAGGTTTTGGACAAAGAGATAAGGAATCTTGGTGGTGGAATGAGGCTGTTCAAGAGAAGATCAAATTTAAAATAGAATGCTTTAAAGCTATCCATCTTTGCAATAACTCCGAAAATTGGGAAAGGTATCAGAAGGCTAATAAGGAGACAAAAAAAGCAGTAAGTGAAGCACGATCTAAAGCGTTTGAAGAGTTTTACAAGAATTTATGAACGAAAAAAGGGGAACAAAAGATTTACAAGATTGCGAAGGCTAGAGAGAGGAAATCTAGAGATTTGGATCAAGTAAGATGTGTTAAGGATGAAGAAGGAAAAGTTCTGGTTACAGATAGAGATATTAAAAACAGATGGCAGGGTTATTTTCATAAGCTCTTTAATGACGGAACGGAGTCGACTTGTGATATGGAAGATCTAATAACCTTGGAGAGAGAAAAAAATTTGGCATATTATCGCAGGATCAAGGTTGATGAGGTCAGGGAAGCTCTTAGAAAAATGGATAATGGTAAAGCTGTTGGTCCTGATGGTATTCCTATTGAAGTTTGGAAGTGTTTAGGAGAGGAGGGTACTATCTAGCTAACTAAGCTCTTTAATGAGATTTTAAGATCTAAGAAAATGCCTGAGGAATGGAGAAGAAGCACTTTAGTGCCTATTTACAAAAACAAAGGAGACATTTAGAATTGCGCAAACTACCGCGGGATTAAGCTTATGAGTCACACTCTAAAATTATGGGAAAGAGTGATTGAACGTAGGTTAAGAATCGAGACGAGTATTTCTGAAAATCAATTTGGATTCATGCCAGGACGGTCTACTATGGAAGCTATATATCTTCTAAGGGGGTTGATGGAAAGGTATCGGAGTAAACAAAAAGACCTGCATATAGCATTTATTGACTTGGAAAAAGCCTATGATCGAGTACTAAGAGAGGTACTGTGGAAAGCCTTGGAACAGAAAAGTGTACGGGTTGCGTATATTAGAGCTATAAAGGATATGTACGAGGGGGCTACGACTAGTGTGAGAACGTCTGAAGGGGAGACTAGAGACTTTCCTATTAAAATTGGCCTATATCAGGGATCATCCTTAAGCCCTTATTTGTTTGACCTGGTTTTAGATGTTCTGACGAAACACATCCAAGAAGAAATCCCTAAGTGCATGCTTTTTGCAGATGACGTTGTTCTCGTAGCAGAGACAAGGGAAGAGATTAATTTTAAACTTGAGTTATGGAGAGCTATTTTGGAATCGAAGGGTTTTCATCTGAGCAGTAGTAAGACTGAATATATGCATTGTAAGTTTAACAAGCGACAAGCTAGGAACGAGATGGAGGTTAAACTTGGTGATCAGGTCGTATCACAAGTGTCAAAATTTAGGTATTTGGGATCAATTATACAAGATGACGGCGAAATTATTAGAGATGTGGAACATAGGATACAAGTTGGGTGGTTAAAGTGGAGAATGTCATCAGGGGTTGTTTGTGATCGGAAAGTACCTGATAAACTCAAAGGAAAGTTTTATCGTACTGCTATAAGACCAGCGATTTTATATGGGAGTGAATGTTGGGTAATGAAAGAACAACAAGAACATAAAATTGGAGTGGCGGAGATGAAGATGTTGCGTTGGATGTGTGGTCATACAAGAAGAGATAGGATCCGTAATGATCATACGAGGTAGAGTTGGGGTGGCACTTATTGAGGAAAAAATGGTTGAAAACCGTTTAAGATGGTTTGGGCATGTGCAAAGAAGACCGTTGGAAGCGCCAGTTAGGAAAGTTGAGCAGATGGTTTGGAGCCCTGTGAAAAAAAGTCGATGAAGACCAAAAAGGACACTTAGAGAAATTATTGAACGGGACCTTTTAGTAAATGAGATATCTAAAGAGTTGGTCATTGATAGAGCTCAATGGCGTCGTGCGATCCATGTAGCCGACCCCATTTAGTGTGATAAGACTATGTTGTTGTTGTTGTTGTTTGGTGGAAGAGGGAAATTATTGGGCTGTTGACAGGAAGTTTCAACTAATTTGATCCATTTTAGCACTATGTCTATGCATCTGGTGATTATTGTTGCAGATTGATACCCCTAGTTTAACCTCCTTTGTTTTTTTTTCCTATTTTTTTATTGACTATCTCATTAACATTTTTTTAAAGTTTAAATATTATGTATCTTCATATATATGATATATTTTTCCCCCTGTAGAGAGACTTTAATGGGCATTGCAAAGCACTTTGAAACTGGGGAGAGTCTCCCTGAAGATGTATATAAGAAGCTTGTTGCTGCTAGGACCTTCCGTGCTGGCAGTCTCAGTCTTCGGCAGGTCATTACAATATATTGGTTACTTATTACTTTCTGCATTTGCATTGGAAAGTTGCTTCTATTACTCACGTCAATTTAGCATTTATGTTTTGATCTTGTTCTTGATGGCATTTTATGGTATTGTCGAGGCTTTACTTTCCTTTGACATTATAATAAAAATAAATTTATGCACTTGAAGCTCTGTTTACAGTTCTTATGTTTGTTCTTATTCCTTAGAATGGAAATAGTCTATGCTGTCTCTTCTTATTACTTGTTAGGGGGCAGGGAAGAAATTTCTTTTTCCCAGGACTAGTTATAATGCTTTTAGTGGGCATTTAAAATGTGAAGGCAATATATTTTTTTATACTGAGACATGCTTGTCATAAATTCTGCGAGAACATTTCCTAAATTTATTTTATTTTATTTTTTTTATTTTTGGGGATATACAAAATGAAACCCTTGAGCTAAGATTAGATGTTCCAGAGTTTTTATTTACTTTCTAGGTTATAATTTTTTTTTCTTCTAAAATTATATTTTTTCATTCCTTTAATTCCTTTAAGTTAATTTGCTGTTGAATAAATAATTAGTGTGGTATGCATTTAACTAAATAACTTATTTTTTCTCTTGTACTTCTTCCACCCTGCATCAACTTTTATGTAACTAAACTTGCAGAGAGGGATAGGTTTTCAGTACAGATATCTTAAAGCAGTCGCTTTGCTTTGATTTCTTTTTGTCGTGTCTGAAGGATGGAATTAAATTGATTATGCTGTAAAGAATTTTATTTAAATTCAAATAATATTGAATTATGATTGCGTCTCTCATAAAGCCATTTCCTTGGGTTCTATTTAGTAAACTAACTAGTTTTTCATGTTTCAATACTTGAGTCTACCTAATTTTTATGCCAATTTTAACTCTACTGCCCTGTTCTCGTATTGCATTTCGTATGTCTTGACATACATGACGTACCTTCTAATTTATTGACAGTGAAATATGATTTGCAGATAAAATTTGCAATTGTAGATTTGGAGCTCCATACAAAATATGTTCCAGGGGGATCAGAATCCATCTACGATGTTGATAGGAGAGTCTGTGAGCGAACTCAAGTGCTTCCTCCATTCCCAGAAGATAGGTTCCTTTGTAGTTTTAGCCATATATTTGCAGGTTTGCACTGCTTCTTGTATAGTTTTCTAACCATGTCATTATTTGTAAATGTATTTCAAATGAAACTTAAGTGTATGTTCTGGATTTTGCAATGGTTAGGTGGCTATGCAGCTGGGTACTACAGTTACAAGGTATTCGGATTTGTTTTAATACTGAAGAATGTCTTTAAAGTTGTCAAGCTCTTTCATAATGTAGTCCACTTTTAATATTATATCTTATGGTGAAATTGTGTATTGTACAGTGGGCTGAGGTGTTGTCTGCAGATGCTTTCTCTGCATTTGAGGATGCTGGATTGGATGACAACAAGGTATTATTAAAAAAAAATTTCAATAAGGATTGGATTTTTGCTTCAGAAGCTTGTCTTTGTGTTTACTTTTCTAAATCTCCCAATTTAAGGGGTTAGTATTCCACTTGTGACATGTTGATTGTGAGCTGTGACCTTTATAATGCATTTGCATAGGCCGTGAAAGAAACAGGGCAGAGGTTCCGAGACACAATTCTTTCTCTTGGGGGTGGCAAGGCACCGCTGGAGGTACATCTCAATTCTGAACCTGTCTTAACTATTCATTTCTCGCGGATCCCCTATTTGGCCAAGCAGACTGTTGGGACCATCTGATCAGGGTTCAAGCAGGCAGGCGTCACCTGCTAGAATCGATTGGACGGTTCTGTTTGGCCAAACAGGAGATCCGGATTCCTATTCTTTGGTTTGTGCAATTTGTTAATAAAAATAGTCTCCAATTGGATCATCAAAATGAATATGGGTATCCTGTGTGGAGTAAGCATCTTGATGTAATGATGTTTATCTACAATGCTGCATTTAGGTCTTTGTCCAATTCCGTGGTCGGGAACCAACGCCGGATGCATTGCTCAGGCACAATGGCCTATTACCAGTTGCAGCTTGAGCATATTAGGTTAGGCAGAGAAAGAGGAGAGCTCCAGTGTTTTGTTATTGCATGGCCTGACCTTGTATTTGTATGAGGTTTGGAAAACACAGACTTGTTTTACAGTTACAGGTCTCTTGTCGCCTCTGTCCCGTCCCACTTATGGGTTGATTGTTGCAATATCAATTTGCATGTCATCCACAAAATTGGATTCTAGACTTCTAATTTTGTTACGCAAGGAGCAGTTCTTAATTGGATTATTTGCATTTTTGAAGCACTTACAACTTAAATATACACTTATAATAGTCAATGCAAATAAAATCTCCATATTCCATCCAGTGAACTCTATATGTCAGTGCTAGGGGCGTTTTAATGTGATGCAATATGTGGCTTCTTGCCGTTGTCAATTCGCAACTTGATTTGTGAAAGATACATGGTTAAAATATATTGAGGTCCTTTAATTTGACTTTTGTCTCTATATTTTAAAAACTAAGAATTGGTGTCTGGTATTAGTCAACTGTCAGTCAACAGTTATGATACGTGTAACGCTAACTAAGATGTTTCTATCATCGTATAAGTTCATGTCAGCATCACACGTGTCATTCAAGTAATGTGTTGACATGGCGTTAGATATTCAGTTATTAATACTATTTTGTTCTCTTTTCTTCTTTTTTGTCTTGGAATATCACTCTCCATTTTGTGTCGACTTTGAGTATCAATCTCCATTGTGTATCAACTTCGAGTATTAGTCTCCATTGTGTGAGTACAAAGAAGTTCGAGTGTAGAGAAATTGATGCTGCAACGAAGCACTGTTGTCGTCGTTGGGTTAGATCTATAGCCGCATTATTGGAGCCTTGCCGTTGAATTCTTCATATTCTAGCCGTCAATGACAAAATAACAAGTTTTGTGATAGCGAGGAGAGTTTTAGCTCAAGGAAAAACTCTATGATAAAAATGATGTTTCTCTCAACTCGCTAAGAAGGAAAACAACATCATTGGCATTGACGTTCTCGAATTATTGCCGTTTGATTGGTCTCCTTCGCCGTACATTGGCCCCTCTGTCAATGAAATCCTCACCAAGCGTAGATAGTATCCTTCCCTCTTTCACTTTTATAAGACTCGTTTTTTCTATTTCATCTGTTTGCGAACACTGACAAATAGAGGAGCATCTCAGGAAGGCCGACATCAACCATAAAGGAAAGGATGATGACAACAACGAATAAAGGAGGATGGCATGACCTCCACTGTCACATCTCAAAAATTGAGCATGTGAAAAGATACTACTCATTTGATAAAATTCTCAAACATACGTTATTTACATATATTCTGTAAGGTTTTACATTCAACCTTAATCATTCATTCCACTCTACAGAGTTATATTCATCTGATAAGCAAATATAGACATACATAGTCTGATATTTCTATCTCATCGCAAGTCTAGGAGACCTATAGAAAGTACAGAGCGTTTCTAGTATCCACATTAATAAGTACTGGTATCCCACCAGACAGAAATAGAGAGTAATCCCAAGGGGCTTCTAATCTTCCAACGGATACTCTTCTTCTTTGTTTTCTGTATCTAAAAAATAATCATAGGGAGTGTGAGTTTATTTAAAAACTCAGTA
The DNA here is from genome assembly GCA_037074585.1 of Biancaea sappan. Classification (NCBI taxonomy): domain Eukaryota; kingdom Viridiplantae; phylum Streptophyta; class Magnoliopsida; order Fabales; family Fabaceae; genus Biancaea; species Biancaea sappan. The sequence goes on along the minus strand of CM073500.1, from coordinate 44,853,698 downwards.
AGTAAATAACTGTACTATATAGAATATCAAAAGTACAAATACCACATTTACTCATATAATTAATTGTCTTATACATCAAGTAGTATGGGACTCTAACCCTTTCAAACTCATGAATAAGATTTCTTAGATATACAACGAGTAGTATGGGACTCTAACCCTTTCAAACTCGTGAATAAGATCTCATCGGTATACACCGAGTAGTATGGGACTCTAACCCTTTCAACTCGTGTATAAGCTTTCTTAGATATACACCGAGTAGTATGGGACTTTAACCCTTTCAACTCGTGTATAGGTTTCATAGATATGCACTGAGTAGTATGGGACTTTAACCCTTTCAAACTCGTGTATTAGATCCCGTAGATCTTTACTCATTGACAAGATAGTGAGAATTTATCACATAGCACAATTGTCATGAAATAAAATAATTTCTACATACTCTTATTTCTACCGATCATCATATACTCCCATATGAAAATTGATTGCTTATTACCCAAATAATATTGTAAATGGGACTTATATTGTACTTTGACTAGTAATATCAAATTAACTGAGCAAGGTTATTCACTCACCTTGATGTTTGTCCAAGTTTACCTTGTTCCACACTAGAATTTGTGTAGGAAAATTTCCTAGTAAAATATATTACAAGGAAACATAAGAAAGGAAACAAAATCACGAAAATACGCAAAATTTTCTGATTGCTACAGTAACGGTTTGCTACAGTAACGGCTCGCTACAGTGCCGGTTCGCTACAGTAACGTTGACTACCGACACTACAGTACTGCTACAGTACCCAAAGAAAATTTTTCAGATTTTTTTCGAAATTTTTGGTCGCTACAGTAACTCGAAGAAAAATTCCAGATTTTCAGTTGCTACAGTACTTCGAATTTTGCAGAAAATCTTTCAAAAAATTCATCCTTTCCTTTCTTTTGATTCAAAACCAGAATCTCAACTCTTTTAACCGATTATAACTCAAATATAACTTCTAAAACAACTGAGATTCACGAATTATCATCAAAATCTTCAAGAACAAAACCTCCTCTAATCTTCCATATAAACTTAGATTTAAGGAAAATAATGAGATTAAAGCTTACCTTTGATCCTTACAAAGCTTTTGAACCGAACAAACAATCAAAACTCTGAAGATCAAGGAAAGGATTTGAAAAGAGGATGAAGAAGAGAGAAAACGCTTTTCTGCCTTTCTTCGGCTGAGTGAAAAATGAGGGGGTACTATTGAAACTTTATATTAAATATTTCTAATGGGTTATTCAATAACTCATGGGTATCCATAACCCAACATCCAAACCCATCCAGTCAATTTACAATAAATGGACTAATTGACCATTCTGAAACCACTTTTTCATGAATTTCACCATTCTTAGAATATATCCCACATTGTGCAAATATTTAGTCCAGTCATTTAACTCAATTTTCATAAATAATATTCAAAGAGAACAATTAAATATGAAAATTAAATATGACCAAAATAAATAACTAAAGTAACGTTGTAAAATTCTAAAATACTCTTAAGCGAATTATATTCCGAAATTAACGGGTATTACATCCACGATCTCCAATAAGGTCCTCATCATTCCTTTTCCATGAAGATCACTTGGGAATCAAAAGAGAAAGGGCAGCAATGGTGCGACGAGATAGGCGAATCAAGCCGCGATCTTTAGCTATCTTCTTTCCATCGTAGTTGGTGGCCCAACTGTCAATGATTTTTGTGTATAAAAGGAGAGACTGAGCAGTAAACTAAGGGGACAGACGAAGGAGAGAAAACTGACGATACCATATCAATACATTACTTTGACACACGTGGTGTTGACGTGGACTTATATAGTGATAGAAGCATCTAGTCAGTGCCACACGTACTATAATAATTATTGACTAATAGTTGACTGACACTAGGGACCAATCCTTGTATTTTTAGAAACTATAAGAACTAAATCCTTAACTTTTAAAATATACAGACTAAATTTATGGTTACGTGAAATTAGAAAGACCTCAAATATATTTTAACTAAGCTACATTCTTTATTGACCAAATAGATAATGTATTTAAAAATTTATTTGGTATTACATTTGGTGTATGCTTTGAATTTGGAACATTTAAAAAAAAAAAGAAAAAGCTTCCCTTACCAACTTAGTTGAGTGTTAGAAGTTAATTTTGACAACTGACGAAAACTACTAGTTGGGAGTTGAGTGTGGGTGGGAGATCTAATTCAACTAACCTTAGTTTGAACCAATCTGACTGAAACAAATTGTTGAATGAATTCTGCATTTGTTTCGGATACTAATTTAATTATCCTTTTATTTTGGAATAAAAACACTCTTGGGCTTCTAAATTAGCAAACGGTGAGCTAAGGGGTGGAGGATAAGAATTAACTTTTATGTTTCTGAAAGAACCCAAAAAAAAAAAAGCTTTTCGTATTAACGATTTTTTTAACTGTTCAAAAAAAAAAGTTTAATGCTTATGGCGATACTAGTGAGGAATTCTTGTTTTATTTTAAAATGAAAGAGTAAAGGAAAATGGATTAAAATAAAGAAAAAATGGCACAAGGGAGGCATAGTTATTATTATTATTTATACAGAAACATTGAGAGTGCTTTCGAGTATGTTTTATTTAATATAATAATAGTAAATCCTATTTTAATTCAAAATTAATTAAACTGGTTAATATGCAATTGAGATATTACAAAGTTTCAAATATGGGCAGACACAAGGATTAGGGGTTTTTTTTAGAGACCTCTTTCTTAACTCTTACAATCATCAGATGACTGTGAGTTCTACCTATAATAGTGAAGCTCATAACCATTCAATGATTGTAAAAAGACTAAAGACTTTTTTTAGCCTTTGGACTAAGGAGAGAAACATGATCCCTGACACGAAGCCAAGCCATCTCTAAATGATCCTAAACTTGACAAAAAAAAAATCTAAATCTATAAATACGTGTATTTTGGGAAGATAAACCTATAAATAAGTTACTTTGGCAAATAACAAGTATTAAGTTAAACCAGTGTACAAATATCGAAAGTAACAGTGTCATTGCAATATACAATTATTTATATTTTTATTATTAAGTTATTTGTTAAAAATAGGATACATTAAAACATTTTAAAAAATTGATTATATAATTTTTTTGGTAAGAAATTATATAATGTTAACTTATAGAAAATATATAATTATTGTTAAAAATCTATACACTTATTGTATTATGCATACAAAGATATAAAAATAAAGAAGTTTGCAGGGAATTTAACTTTTTAAAAAAATTAAATTTTTTCATCACTAAAAAATATTTTATACACATGTTAAAACGATCCAATAAAAAAACACTTAAAAGATTGATGTTTCTATTCACTTATCCTTATCCTGTGAAAATTTAAAATTTTTAATCCTTCATTTAATTTTTAAATTAGGTTTTTTATTTATCTTTAAAGTCAAACAAAATATTTGATTTAATATAAATTGTTATTTTTTGCAGTTAATAATATAAATTTTAAAATATTTTTTTAAAAAATATGAAATTTGAAAAATTATCCAAATTAAACTAAATACTCTATTTGATTTTTACACCAAATAAAAAATAATCTATAGCCCCAAAATGAAATAAAATATTTGTGTTCTGAGTTTTAAAACTCGTTGTTAAATTCTGGACCATTAGTTTTGGGCAGTGGGTGTACTCGAAAGTATAAACTGCGGCGTCTTCTTCCTCTCCCTCCTCAATCCATCTGCAGTGTTAGATCTGGGGAAAAAAACATGGCTCGTGCAGGAGGCATAACAAACGCAGTCAACGTGGGAATAGCCGTCCAAGCTGACTGGGAGAACCGGGAATTCATCTCTCACATTTCTCTCAATGTTCGTCGCCTCTTCGATTTCCTTGTCCAATTTGGTCTGCTACTTCCTCTCCTTCCTCTCTCATTTTTCTTTCCCTTTTCTCTTTTTCACTGCTTCGCCTTCCTTGCTTACCTATTGGCTTACTCGGAACCATCTGCTTTTCTGGGTGTGTCTGGTTTCTTCCTGAGATTAATTTGGTTGATACGTACCCTCCCTTTTTTATGTACTTATTTCTATTCCTGCTAAGGTCTGATTCACATCAGCACGATACATGAATTCAATCTTTAAGCATTATTAAAGCTTAACCACCGTACTCATCTCTTTTTCCCAACCGAATAGGAGACAATTTTTTTTTTTTCAAAATTTGCTGGAAATTGAGCTGTCAAGTAAGTTTTCTGTCTATCTTTGGCTGGGATATCATTAGTGTCTCTTGATTGGTGGAACTGAAGCATAATGAATCCCCCCCCCCCCTCTCCCTCTCTTCTCCCCGCCAATTAATTTCTTGCGACGGTCTATTGTATTGTCCTAACATATATGTGTCTGTGTGTGAGGTGTAATCTCTCTCTTTTTTTTTTTTGGTTTATATTGTTCGCCCATTAATTTTTTTTTTTTTAATTCAGAGGCTACAACGAAGAGCAAGTTGGCATCATTAAATGAGAAGCTTGATGTATTAGAGCGTCGACTAGAACTCCTTGAAGTTCAAGTGGGCTCTGCATCATCCAACCCTTCTCTTTTTGCTACATGATGTTTGTCCGGATAATGTTGTTGTAATACAGCTTTCCTGTAAGCACCCTCGAACCTATATTGTAAAAATTGTGAACAGATTTCTTGATCCGTAATTCAATTAGGTGGTAAAGTATCTCTGGAGTTCCATGATTTATTATGTAAATTTAGTTATTGATTGACAATTTATTGGTTTATGTAGCAGCCGTTCATATAGGGCTCACTATAGTCTGTATTCAATTGACACAGGAGTAAGAACACCCCACGGCTTATAGAAAACACAACGTTTTATACTACTCATATATGAAGCATGGGTATATCTTGGTTCAAGTCATAGCCTTACCTCGTGGGTACCCCAAAATAAGTATCGTGTAGTTTCTATTCTTTTTTTCCCCCCTAAAAGGGAGTTTAATTTCGATACTGGAAAAATAAATTATTAGAGTGCTTACAAACTCTTAATCTTAAGGGCCTGAAATTAAACGTTATTATCTCAACAATCATACTATTTTGGTTGATTATATATTATAGAAGGTTCATTATCTATTTTTGTTTTTATAAGAATTGTGAACATATTATAAGATATCATTTACTTAATATATATTGGCGAACCTGTACACTTTGCTTTGGAAAATTTTCCCTATACCGTACCCCTACTTGCACCTGCACTGGCACTGCCCATTCCTATGCAACGTAGCTTCTCATGGTTTCAGCTTGTTTGTCTTCAACCATCGTCTTTAACTTAGTTCCCTCTAATATGCTTTCTTGTCCCACTTGTTTTATTTGTAATGCTTGATGCTCCTATATCAAACTTGGACTCAGTCCCTTGATTTCCACTAAAATTCTTCTGTGTACTTGTATCATGAAGATGTACAAACTACAAACTAGTACAGTTGCTTCATGGATGTTTTGAGAGATAAGGAAAAAACAGATGAAGCTAGGGAAATAATAAATTAATTTAGATAATGGATGATGTATATAGAAAAAAGGAAGCTCACTATTTTGACAGGAATTGGATTTCTTCCTCTGGATAACAAAGGTTATACCTGTTTCAGGAAGCCAATTGCACCGTCTCTTTGTTGTTAACAGGCTCAATCCTAAGCTTGACATTTGTCATTGACGTAACGCTTAAGAGCTTGAGTATAGATCTATTGGTTTTCCTTCTTTATTTTTGTTTTATTTATTTATTTTTCTTGTTCTCCTAATGGTTAGTCTTATGGAGATAACAGTTCACCATGGAGGAACACCTAGTGTTGTGCATAAAACAGTAACTGATGTTTTCATCTGAGATCAAACCTAAGGTTTCGTGACTCAAGTAAAATTGAAAATCTCGATAATTAGTCATTCATGTTGATTTGTGCCGGCTTATTTTTCTTTTTTGTCTCCGAAAGGGGGAAAATAAATGTATTAAAAACTTATTTAAACTGGTAGAACTTAAAACTGCATTCCATTTGGATATGAAATCTTACGTATAAACCTTGTAGTTTTTTTCTGGCCTAAGATGGCAGATATGATTTTGGATGCAGTTCAAGTGGCAAATTAGGTGATGGATGACGTGAGAAGTAGGAAACGTCATGTTTAAGTATTTTGAGCTAACTTTGAGAAAGCTTATGAATGAATTGGTTGGTCGGGATTTGTAGATGAAATTTATTCGAAGAGAAGCGGATTGGTTGGCCATCTCTGATGTTTCGCTTCACAGGAACCTGATCTAACAAGGTTTACTGTCGGTACTCTTTCTTTTTTAACTCTCACTAACGTTCTAAGAGTTGGGGCAACCCCAAACTTCAACAGTTAAGAGATTTGAGTTTGAAGAATGTCTCGTGCTAAACGTGTCAAAGCTTCGCAAATTTTAAAAGAAAAGAAAAGGAAATCTAGTCTTCTACCCCTCTTGTCTATGTCTTCATCATGCTTCGGAATATTACAAACTGATTCCAGGCTTCTTGGCTCAATATTTTAAACAAAAAAGTACAAAGCAAAAGAGAAAATAGAAGCTCTTAGCAACTGTTAGGTTGAAATTTGAGTATTCACCTTTAAACTCGTGTCCAGCTTTTGCTACTCTGTGCCACTCCAACCAGATGCTTATAGTTGCACTAGTTCTTGAACTGTCAGAGAGTTGGCGATTGAAAAATGAATGAAACAGTGAGTCACAACTTAGGCAACCCTTTACTCATCAGTTTAGACATAGTGACGGAATTTGCCATCCTTTTGTCTGTACTATATTGTTCAGTTGCATATTGGGACCCAAATTTATTCTCTAATCACCCGGCCAAAAAGGAGTTTAAGCAATGCTGTGTTTAGTTTCAAGATGCATAGTCTCTCCGAAAGTGCATTGTGAAGTTATTATTGTCTCCTTTATCATTTAGTATGTGACATGAATAGTAATTATCAGTTACGAATCAAAAGAATTCTCATTCACCCGTTTACTATCTCGGTTGTGGGTGGGACAAGGTGTTGGGGGAGATGGTTGATTCTGTTGTAGATGGAGTTGGCGATACCACCTTTTTCTCTAAGACAATGGAGTAGCGATTGGATCCTCCAAAGCTTTCTATGGACTTCATGTATTCTGATGCATTGTTTTCTATAATCAGAGCATCCTCCAACTCACGGACAATGTCAGCCATGCTTGGTCGATTTGCTGAGAACGGTTCAATACATGACAGAGCAATTTCCACTACTCTCCACATAGCCTCTGCATGATATCCTCCCTTGATGCCAGGATCCACAATTTCGTCGATCTTCCATGCCCTTATATATGGTTTAACCTGCGTGCAAAGTTATCTCGTAGTGCCTATTAGATATATTATCCTTGAAATCATATATTCTATTTAGTGCAGCATCATAGTGATCACAGTAATTTTATACTAGTCCCATACCCATTCAACTAGGCTCCACTCATTCCGTGGTCTATGTATGTTGAGAGGTTCCCGACCAGTCACAATTTCGAGCAGAACCACGCCAAAGCTAAAGACATCACTTTTTGCAGATAAATGCTGGGTTGTGTAGTACCTGCATGTGCATAGATGTCAGCTTTAGTTTTATTCTGCGGTAGGTGAAACCAGTCTAGGGTGGTGTGAAATAGCAAGAGCTTGTGCATACCTCTTTTAAATATGATTTCATGAAAAATTTATTCTGATAACTACAAGAATTGATGATCGGAGATGGATAGAGCTCAGTAATATAAGTTTTTTGGTTGGAAGTGACAGAGGAGAGTAATATAGAATCCTTTTTAAGACAAAAATCCTTAAACTAAATCTACTTACTCAGGGTCCATATATCCTGCGGTTCCTCTTACTTCAAGAGAAGCACCACTGTCTCCTTCCTGAGGAGCATATTTTGAGAAACCAAAATCTGCTACTTTAGCACACATGCTGTGATCCAGAAGTATATTGCTTGACTTTACATCTCTGTGTATGACAGAACGACCCGAAAATGTGTGAAGATATGACAAACCTGCTCGATGAGAAAAAAATGTAATCATTCTTGTGTTCCCAATATCTTAAAGATGAAAACTGCAAAGTCGGTTAGCTTAGCATCTGAGCTACACTTGTCTTCTTGTATGTGCCTCATTATATATTGTGTTTCGATAAATTAGTTTAATCTTTGTTATTTGTAGATGTTATTTATTGAATTTGATCCTCTTCCTACTAAGATGCCAAGTTCATGTCACTGCTTAGTGAAAAATGTAACATCAAATTTACTTGCCTCGAGCTGCACCTAGAGCAATAGATAGCCTGGTTGGCCAGTCTAATACTTTTCTCTTTGCTGGTTCCCCTGTTGTCAAGCTGAGTTTTAGAAAATGCTGGGTATTGAAAGTTTGAAAGCAAATTAGCTGAAAGAATTGTGGGATATTTACCATAAAGTCTATCTTGTAAAGAGCCATTGGACATAAAAGGATACACGAGAATTTGTTGATCATTTTCACAACAGTATCCAAGAAGAGGCACCAGATTCTCATGCCGTATTGCAGAAAGCAGGTTTACCTGCCAGATGCATCATAGGCAAAAAATTATGGACATTGTTGAACCAGTGGGGATAAAAAGAGAAGGAAATATGTTTCTAGTTAACATTTGTCAGGATAGGCAAATAGCAACTCTAATGTTATTATATTCAAATGCAACCTAAAAATCTGTATTTGGGAAGATGTCATGGTAACTTACATACAATAAGAAGAAACAAGGAGGAACAACAAAGAAGGCCTTAATTGTACCTCATTGTCAAATTCTCGAGTTCCCTGAGTTGATGTGGCTGAACGGACCTTCACTGCCACTTCTTGACCATCTTCGAGAGTGCCCCGGTAAACAGACCCAAACCCTCCTTCACCTATCAGAGTTTTGTACTTTTCGGTGGCTGCCTCTATGTATTCCAGAGTGAACGCTTGGATGGATACCGAATTTATGAAGAAGTCATCTTTACTAGGCAAAGAAAAAATTAAATCTGCATATTTTGCATAAATGTTAGATACTGACATGTTAAAATGATTATCTGCCTGGCAATGACAAAATATAAAAAGTTGTTCGTGAGTATCACAAAACAAACAAATGCCCTCGTTTAGGGCAATTGATGCTAAGCCGAACACCACCAGCAAAATACGAAATCAAAGACTCGACCACAAGGATAAGTAAAATAGTACGTGATGGAAGCCATACAGAGACAGAAACAATAACTGAACTAAACTTTCTAACTAGGAATAGGCAGCCATCACATCACTTCTTCGAAATACATGCTCATGGCAATGTTCTACACTACCAGCACCGTCACGTTACTATCATCTATTATATATAAGTTTGGGCCTTTTGATTATTGGTCTCTAAAACCATATGTTAGTAGATAGATAAATAAAAGATTATATATAATATAAGAAAGAGAAATTAAAATGTATGTGAGTGTGGAGTTAAATAATTACACCTTAGTTCTTTTCATTATTTATAAAGTAGAATAAACATTACCATAATTGTGTTTATACTTGGGAAGTTATTATTTTAAACCTTAGCTTAGATTAGAAGCTCACAATGACTGGATGGACCTCAATGAATATATTCCTGTCTGGGTTCCATCAGACCCCTTTTTTGATTTTTCTGTGACTAAAACCATGCCCCACATAAAAAGTTGAATCCGCAAAGACTTGATGTGAAGCTCTCAAAGTTTTTTTTTTTTCCTAAAACAGTGAGAGAGCTTTATCTCGAGTGGAGTTTTCTATAGAATCACTTTCTTTTAGAATTTGTTAAGAGATGTAGGATGCCAAAAAATCTAAGGTAATACTTACTTGTCGTAGGGAATGCCTTTCCCTCAGTTGTTCCCCAGGGATTTAATTTTTGTCTGTAACGACAACCAACAAGAATTCCAACAGCCAAAATAAGCAAGAGTGATCCACATGCAACCGTGCCAATGATGATTTGTGTTTCTGAATTTTCCTGCTCTCCAGATTTGCATCTTCCGTAACTGAAACATCAAATGTGAAACAGTCATTTCTTTTTTCTTTCCTAATCTTATAATCTGCCATTGTCTCGGTGGATACTTCATACTCTGTACTGAGTGAACTGTTCAAATTGGCTGGAATATCTTTACTCATACGCCTATTGCAGCCAAAATACCTAAAAAATAAATGAAACATGATATCCATTGACGACGGTTTACCGGAAAAAGAAAAAAGGAACAATTATAATGACTAAACTAGAAGGAGGTTCCTAGTATAGAAATAGTAGCAGAATGTCCATAAAAGTAAACTTACAAGGATTTCAGTTGCGGCAGTGAGGGAATCGTCGCTGGAAGTGATCCTATAAGATCATTGTGGCTAACATCTCTGTTTTATAAATGTAAATTGATCAACACATGAAAACTTAAGCTGTACCATTGCCACTCTAGCAACAAAGGGAGTTGCTCTATGGTTGGATTCTAAGTGAACGAAAAAAGGAATTTAACAATAAATGTAACATGAAAATGTTAAAACATGTAGTTATAAAGCTTAACCGAAAAAAATTGATACTGAGGTCTGTCTGCAGCTACTTATATTCAGAACAAACATTAAAATTCTTGGACTAATCCTTAATGCCAATATTATAGGTTATTCTTGATTGTGTTCTTGAAACCTATTGATGTGAAGCTATATGATTTACCTAAAACAAAAGTTGAAAATTTTGGGTACAAAACATCAAAAGACAAAAGTATCATTGAAGTCCGGTGCTATCATTACTAATGTCTATGTTTGTACACGACACTCAATTTCACTTTAATGCAACATAGTGAAAACTTACAAATGAAGAAAGAACATGGAATTAGAGAGGATTGGAATTTCAATGTGAAGAAATTTGGTTACTGACAGTATAAATAAAATATATTCAGATTTACTACTCAGAATTTGCTCAAGGTGAATAGTAATGAGCATAGATTCACACTGTTAAAGCTCATATAATATCACAAATTGGTTCTAGTTGAACTTGAGGAGATAATTACAATGACATCAGCAAAGACGAAGGCGGAAATGAGGGGATACTGCTATTGAAGCTATTGTAGCTCAGGTTCCTGTTCATAACAAAACAGTTACGGCAATGCATCAAAAACAGCATTCTAAAACACACATACAAGAAAAAAGGCAAATGAGGTATTGAACAAAAGGAGCTTTCAGAGCAATACAATATTTTTAAGTTGGTCAACTCAGTAACACTGGGAGGGATAAGTCCAAGGAGATTGCTTGAAGAGAGATCCCTGGAAAAGATTCAAAAGAATGATAAAGTATGTTATTAATAACCTTCATCAGGTGGCTTTCTTATAGTAATATTTACTTGGCGTCACTTGCAGGAGAAAAAGCTGAGGACTCACAGCTCAGTGATAGCAAGTTGACCACGTACAGTTTCACATCCCACATGCTGCCAGCGGAGAAGTATGCACGGATCTCCGGTCCAACTCTCCAGCTCTGTAGTCCCTTTGTTATTCTCTAACAATTGTTTTCTCACGTTCATCATCACTTCCGCTGAATGTAGAAATAACAGGGTTTTCGTAAGAGAGGATGGGGGAGAATTTTCTTTTTATAGAATAGAATGCATCAGTGAAGAAAAATTGAATGCGCAATGCATGGCATAGCGTTATTGGTGTTTCACGTAAGACTCAAAAGGTGATACTGAGGTTCTCCCCCTTCAGAATGGACTCCTTTCATGACTCAAACGGTACCGTATAAACCAAATGCTATTGGGATTTTCAATTATACTCACAGTCTGTTTGGTTGGTCTCTTGCTTCCATGGGAGGACCTGCAGGATCTCGTATGCGTTACAGATTGGTCCATTCTCAGACCCATAGGCCTTGATCAAGGTTAGATTGAGGGACGCATTTGCGGAAACGTTCAAAACAGCGTGTCTGTAGTTGGATCCACCAGCAAATATGTCGAACCTCGGCTCTTTGATCTCGCCGTTGACATAGATGTCAAACACCCTTTTGCCTAGTCCGAGACTCTCATTCAATTCAAGAAAGTAGAGAAACACACGGTAATCGGAATTGCCCGCGTCGGGGACATCGGGGATGAATTCCAAACGCTCAGGATGGGTAAGAGCGGTTTGTAAGACTCTTAGAGGAGGCGTCGAACTAGCATTGTGGCCGGAAATGCTCACATTATTGGATAATATGGAAGTAGATAATGGACTTGAAGTAACTTTCCAGATTCTGTCACTCTGGTCTAGTGGGTACCTGAAATCAGCAAACTCTTCAAAATTATTGAGTTTCTTCTTCTTGTTTAATTTCCTTTTCATTTTTTTTTTTGGTTATTGTCTACTGCAGATATAGATCACATCAGCTGTAAAACTTAACAGCTTCCTCTTTGGGTCCTGCAGTTCAATCCAATGATATGATGAAGTTGTACATTTTCAACTTCTTGTAATTTTCTTTCTTCAATTTCTTGTTATTGTCATTTAGGTTTGCCATATTGCAGCAGTAAACAAAAGTAGAACTTAATACGGTGAGGGGAAAGATAATCTGGTGCACTGCGTAATAGATCGTTGTTCATTATAAAGTTTATGGTTCATATTTTTATAGGGTATGAACAACTTAATAATTACTTAGAGATGTATGAAAAATGATCAAGTTTCTTATCAACAATTATCCTCTTGCGTTTCAATTTCTAGGTCTCTAAAATGCACCCTGATTTATTCTTGCATTCCAAGTGCTTATGATATGGCTAATGGCTTCAAGCAATATTCTACAAATATAAATTGGTCCAAAACATCATAAGCAACATGTTCGGGCATAACCTGAAGTGTATCGCATCTTTCCTATAGGAAGAAGATGTTGACATAGTATTTAATAAATCCTGCATGTATGTATATGGTTATAGTGAAAAAAACATGGTAATGACAAATCTCAAAAAGCTAGGTCTACTAGATGCTTTAGGAGGTAAGATATATAGCTCAGCCAGACCTAGATTTTACAACGAATGGAAAATACAGATTACATACCTGATGTTATCTTCTTCGCTGCCTGGGTTATTTCTGCTTATCAGTTTGAGGACATTAGAAGGGAGACCTTGTAGGTACTCTTCATCCAGTGGCCTCAGCTCGATATATGAAATATAAGGACTTCCCTTGTCCTTCACTAAGCAGAAGTCTACGTAGTTCTTAGTAGCTCTGAAAATTCCCTCAATTTCCAAATTCTGTGATGGTTTCTCTACTGCACCTAACAAGGTTACCCCAACTGTAACATCAAAGGAGAAATCTGGAGATTTACTCAAAGAATTGTCGGATGGAAATATGCCCCTTAACAGATAAACTTGACCCTTAATTGTTGGCAAGCTGTAACATCTTTTTCCTTTATCTATATCAAACACTCGAGCTTTTTCGTAGCTTGCATGGTTTCCCACAGGCTTGGTTATATCTCGGCAGCTTGTTCTATCTGAGAAGATATTGAAATCTGATGTGTAATTTATAGAAGTCTTCGAATCTGTATAATTTGAATCAGCACAGCATGCTATGCTCTCAAAATCTGCACAGATGATCATATGTTAACAGATCATTCGCTTGTACCAACTCAATTGCTCCTTAAGGGCATATTTGGATTGAAGAGAATGGAGAAGGCATGGGATGAGAAGGTTTAATTTATCTCCCCTTAATTTAAATCTATATCAAACCTTCCATTCCTTTCTCCTCCATTCTCCTGAATACCGTAAAGCAATCTTAGCAAACAAAGCATAGGTCAACTGGTTTAAGATTCTTTAGATACTAAAGTATGTAACTGCTAGTTTATTTCTCCATCCTCGAAAAAGAATGTGGCCGGATTTTATGCTATCAAAGTCAACATACAGAAAGCTAACCAAAAAACAAAAAAATCAAAGGAAAATTTGTCAAGAAAGTAATCAGTGATGAAAGATGATCTAAGAAAAATAGCAAGTTACTAACCTTCACTTGCAGAAGCTGATCTGACAAACAGAAGAAGGCAAAGGATATAAACCGCAACAAGTCTTTCTATCCATTTGTCCAATTCCTCCATTATTATCTGGAAGAAAGGTCAACCCATGGGGTTGTCAAACTTAAATCCATGCCAATTAACTTTTCATCTGCTAAATTCCATCGGGTCAATCTTTGTCTGTCTTTACAATCAAGACTCTTCAGTTTCCTAATGATTCAGATAGGGAAAAAACAAGGCACCTTGGTCAATTCTGTACTCTAATTCTTGACCTCATAGATTTCTGTGGTTTCCTTTCCTCTTAAGAATTTGAAGCCATTTTCCAGAAGAGCCTTGTTTGGATGAGGTCAGGAGGTAGGAGACTCCTGAAAATGAGTTTGACTTCGAAAGTGGAAACTGCGGGAGGTAGGAAGGAGATGGAAGATGAGTTAGAGCTTGAATGAGACAATCTGTTGTTAATTATAATTGTCAACTTTTATTGTTAACGTTAGTTATTATGATTTTTTTTTTAGTTTTGGTGGTGGTTACTTCATTATGTTAATTAAATATTAATATAGTTTAAATTATTAGGAATGACCAATCCTTTGTCTTCTTCCACCTTCGTCCCTCCCTCCGCAATCCATCTGCACTGTTAGATTTCTGGAATAAACATGGCTCGTGTAGGAGGCATAACAAACGCAGTCAACGTGGGAATAGCTGTCCAAGCTGACTGGGAGAACCGGGAATTCATCTCTCACATTTCTCCCAATGTTCGTCGCCTCTTCGATTCCTTGTCCAATTTAGTCTGCTAATTCCTCTCTCTCTCATTTTTCTTTCCTTTTTCTCTTTTTCACTGCTTCGCCTTTCTTGATGTCCTATTCGCTTACTCGGAAGCATCTGCTTTTCTGGGTGTGTCTGGACATACAGGGGAAGCTGAGGCTAGCTCTGGGGTCTGTGAAAGACCATGCCTGCATCGGAAAAGCCATGATCACGTGCCACCACCACCACGACGGCTTCTCTGGCATAGAGGTCGCCGTCGTCAGAGCCACCGATCACGACAACGGCACCATCGACGACAGATACATGCATGAGATCCTCTTCCTCGTCTCCAACTCCCCTGGCTCCATCCCCTTCCTCGCCGAGAATTTCTCTCGCCGCCTCCACAAGACCAAGGACCGCCTCGTCGCTCTCAAGACCCTCATCCTCCTCCGCGGCGGAAACCGCCGCTTCGAGCAGGAGCTCTGCCAATCCCACTTCTCCGGCCACCTCCAGATCCCCATAAGGTCCTCCCCTAAGAATAATTTTTCCTCAGAGCACCCTCGCCCCCCCCCCGCGGTTTTGTTCTTACCCAGATACGCTTCATATTTGGAAGAAATCATTGAAGGATTCTATTTGAAAATATTTTCTATCTTTATGTTTTTGAAATATATATATATATATATATATTTTTTTTTTTAAATTTAGGTCTATTTTAAAAAATATTTTTATTAAATTTAATCAAATAAATTTTTAAATTTATTTTTTATTTTTAATATATATATATATATATATATATATATATATATATATATATATATCTAAACCAAACATATCCTTAATATCGTGTAGTTTCTATTCTTCTTTTTTCCCTAAAGAAAAGTTTAATTTCGATACTGGAAAAATAAATTATAAAGAGTGCTTACGAACTTTTAACTCTTAATCTTGAGGGCCTGAAATTAAATGTTATTATCTCAACAATTATACCATCTTGGTTGATTATATATTATAGAAGGTTCATTTTCTATTTTTATTTTTATAAGAATTATCAACATATTACTATTTACTTAATATATATTGGCGAACCCGTTTGGATATGAAGTCTTACGTATAAACGTTGTAGTTTTTTCTGCCCTAAGATGGCAGATATCAAGCTGGTAGACATCCCAAAGCAGGTAAGTAAGTAGAACAAAATAAAATAAATAAATAAATTATATTTTAAAAAAAAACATAAAGAACAGGCAACCCCTAAACCCTATCAGTATACGACCTAGCTGTTCAACAATCAACATAAGGAGGCCGAAAATTACATCTAAAATTTTATATATTAACCTCAAAAGCTAGACCATTCGTACCAAAGTTGTATGAAAGATCCACGAAGGAAAAAAAGACTCCCTACATTTTTTTAACACTTTGATGATGTTCCACACCCATATATCATTATCATTGAGGCTGTCGAGAACATTGATTTCAAGATTGTACTTCACCAAATAAGAGGGTCAATGGGCAAATATACAGCATCGTGATTTACTCTGCTATTATGATACCTCAAGAAATTGACTTTTGTTATGAGCTCATTAATTATACTTGTTCATGAATCTCACTGGAAGTTAAGAGTTTGAAGCATTGATCTAGATTTTTAGTTCATCCTTAGCAGGAAGAAGGCTCCTAGTAAGTCGTCTGATTTTTTTTTTTTTCCGAAGAGATGAAAATTCAAATTATTGGACCATCAATTAGTCCCATTAATCTAAAGTAAAAGTGGGAGAAAGGTTGGGATGAGTTGTTGGAAGGTTCAGTTATAAGAAGTGGTAGAAAATAGAGATAAGAAAGATGTTGATATTCTGAATTCGGATTCAGTACTTGTTCTATTTTTACAGGGATCGTTAGATTTTAAATTTAATAGTATAGATTTTAAATGATATTTTTAATAATTTTTTATAAAAAAAATTAAAATTTAGACCGTTAAAAATTAAATTTTTTTTTAATAGAACAAACACCAAATTTATTTTTCAATAATTCAGACATGTAACATTTGACAAGGTCAATCCCACGCATACTCAAAAAATACAAATTACTACTTGTTTTGTTATGTGAATCAGACAGGTAAGGATTTTTTTTTTTATTTTTTTACAGCTAATCTTATTGCCGGTACTTTCAAAGCTTTAGTCTTATCACTAAACTAATTTTGATCAGGTGTGTATTATCGTGATACTGATACCATATAAAGTAGTGACGTTTTAACTATTTAAACCTGAAAAGAAAAATTATTTAAACCTTTTTCGATTACCAACTTTTGGATGATAAAGTACTTGAGTAAAATTAGGTTGAAGTGTTAAATCACAATATATTAAATAGTATTTTATCTTTTTTAGGAGATTATAATAAAGTTATTTTATTAATTTTATTTAGTAATCTAGACATTTAATTTGAAATTTTTTATATAAAGCATATATACTTTTATAACTAAATATATATTACGCGATATTAAATTTTTAACAAAGTTTTATGGCTTTTAGGCAAAAGCCCAAAATGTATGTTCAAATTTATAATAAAACCATTTAAATTACAATTTGAAGTTTTTCAAGTTACTTTAATCTAGCGGTGAGTGTGAAAGGATCTTGAACAGGGATATTTTTAAGTTGTTATTATTATCAAGGTTGTTAAAATTAAAATTATACTTAAGATTAATGAGACAAAATAGATTGAATTGCAATCGAGAATTGAAAGATTTTACTTTTAAAAAAATATAATAATTAAAAATATACTTATATATATATATAAATCACAAATAAACATAATATTATATTAAAAATAATCAATCATTATACAATTTTAATAAATAAAATTCAAAACATGATAATAAAAAAACACTTTGTAATAGTACCTAAAAATGTTGTCATACAAAATTTAAAAATATTCAATTAGTGAATGAAAAAAAAAAAAAGCAATCCTCACTTTTTATTTCTTAACAGACCTATTTTTTTTCCTTATCTAATATACACTTCTTTTTTTCAAAAGTGATGTGGCCGGACTAAAAAATGACATAGCTAGGATAAAAAGTGAAATGGTCGGGTTGAACATGTCATCGTATAGGAATAGGATAAGAGTGATTGTAGCGATTTTACTGTTGTTATTTGTGTTGTATCTTAAAGCCTAAAAAAACCTGTAAAATGTGTTTATGTAACATTTGAACTCTTTTGTGATGTCAATAGAAGTTACTTTTTATGGGACATGCAATTGTTTGGTTTAGTGAATACTGCTGTGTTGTTTAACAAAGAATTATACTGCTATTGTATAACAATGAGAATCTCTAAAAGTTGTGAACTCAAGTGGTGTAAACTATTATGACAATAACAAGATGAAAGTTTGGGTACTGAAACATAGGTCAAAGTTATTTTTCCCATTATATACTATTCTCAACATAATAACAAAAATATATGAAAGCAATTCACAGCAGCAGCAGAAATATAGATAATCGGTCATAATCATATATTCAGCAAATTATAATCCAAGGTTACAAAATATAAAGCTCATAAAGATCTAATTATAGTCAATTATAAAATAACATAATATTATAAAGCATAAATCTTCTCCTCCTTTGTCATCAACAAAAAGGAGGGGTCTTTAATCCTCAGCTACTTAGTCTTGGTGATTAAGGTCACGTATCATATCTTTGAGGCGAACGGCTGCCTAACTATGTTGCAAATGATGTTTGAAATCCTTATATAGTAGGTCGATTAATGACCTAGCGATCAACCTATTATAGCATACTAGTCGACTGACTGCATCAAATTTTAGGGCTCGTGTATTGTCAAGCAACAGTTGACCGATTACATGAAACCAGTCGACCGTTTACATGTAATCGGTCAACCGATTATAGGGTACCAGTCGACTGGCATGCATGAAGGAGACACAAAGGAGGGCGAGGATCTTATCGGCGCTAGACAACACTCTCAAAACCTCAGACGGTGACGTGAATACAAATTGGTTGAAGTCACAGCGGCTACCACAAGACACAAGACACCCACGAGTAGTGTAAACTAGCGACCTAATTAGGGCATCAGCAAAGGGCAACCTTGACATTACAGTGAACAGGTAAGGGCAAATAAGAAAGAACTAAATTTCCTTTCCATTAGGTAGACCGACTTTCTATTGATAAATCGAAAGAAAGAAAGATGAAGAAAATGAGGCAAGTGGGAATTCCAAGTTACATATCCGTGTGTTATAGTTGGGCCTACCAAACTCCTGAAAATGTCAACAGTACAAGAATGATGCTTTTTATTCCAACACAGGTTGGGTTACTAAACGAGGCCTAGAGCTTCTATATATAGCCTTTTAAGTAAAACTAGAGGCTTCTATCGTGTGCATTGTATGTTTTTAGCTAATTGTTTATTTATTCTATATTCATAAACTGAGGCTCCACTTCGTTGGCCTATGCCCGACAAATCGATACTACCAATGGATTTATTGGCATATTCCTACATTAATCTTTGTTAGTTGATATAGACATCACCAACACCTTTATTGTATGCCCAAACTCGTCACCATATTTTGTTTAATAAACTGAAAAAATTCGACGTGTGTGCACATGGCTTAACTCTAGGTGAAGACTTTTTTGGATATAAATTTATTAGTCTTTATTCTTGATATTTGTCTACTCAAACATTTTTTATTTTCTACGTAAACGGAAAATTCAGAGCATTGCAATTTTGGAAGCATTTGTACGGTGCTGATTTTCATTTTATTGGCCCCCTTTTTTAAAAATATTTTCCTAAGAATAAAGGGTTAAACCGCTAAAACAATCTTTTTCAGTTGTGATTCTACTTTCAATATTTTTACTATACTACAGATTATTAATCAGGATCAAGCGGTGCAGCCTGCTGGAAATGGTTTAGATTTTAGGTAAGGTTATGAAAGAACAAGTTCAATAGTTAATAATCGGATTGTAATTTAATCTATCTACTTTAAAATATTCAAAAAGTAATATATATAATTAAAAATTATAAATATAAATTTATAAATTTAATCAAAAATAAAATTTGATATCAAATTATACAAAATAATATTCACAATCATAACTTTATATAAAAAACAGATCAAATAACAAGTAAATATCATTAATTAATAAAATTTTCATTAATATTAAATTTATAAAATACCGATATATTGACATCTCTAATAAAGTTGGTTAATATGTAATGTTAATTTTTTCATTATCTGACCATAAAATAAGCAAAATTAAAAAACAAAAAAATTTAAATAGATCGGTTCAATTTATCGAATAGGTCATTCGATCCAATTCTGATAACAATTTTTAGAAGGAAAAACATAGTAATACTTTGAAATCATCAATTATATATATTTCTTGCAAAATCTTTTGGCTTTTGATGAAAACCCTTAGTTCTTGTTTCTTTTTTATCCTCTCAAGGTTTTCTAGTATTTAATCATGAATTTTCACTACACAGACTGCCATAAACTCGGTTCAACTTTCATACACCAGAAAACCATAGCATTATCCAATTCAGGTAGTTCTGCTGATGACAAAGAACTCAAATCTTCATCAATCGCATTTGTGAAACAGCTAACTGATTTATATACATACAGTCATATAAGCTTGTTTCCAAATGCAATAAAAACGAAGGAACAGATAAAACAGTGTCTGCTGCTGCAACAAAACATATGTTTGAAATGCTTAAACAAATTAAAGTGTTAATTACTATGTCGTACTCTTTGCCTTATATAATCGTCTAGGACCTCTGGTTTTTTGAGGCAAAACGAAGGATCAAGTAAAATAAGATCCTATATAGCACGGCCCAACCCAACATTATAAGCACGTTTTCCAGCTTCTTAGATGCATCGGTACTAATACGAAGGCTTCTCAAGATATCAAAACCCGTAACCTCTGATTTATCCAGGTTTATCCCAAACACATCTGACCTCTGATACTGGTTCATCAATAGCCCCTCATAAGGATACGTCATGGTCGAAATCTTGTTCATCCAACGCCAGTAAAAAGGAATGTCCTTGCTGCTCAAGAAGTACCCACAAAACAAGAAGAACAGAGCAGTGAAAGCGATAACAACAGCATACCCCAGGATGTAGTTCGGAACTACTGAGCTCACAAAGACGACAAAGGAGTTCGTGGTGAGAAGGGAAACGAAGAGAACAAGCACGAAGTAGAGAAAAGGGCCTTGGAGCTTTAAGGCAAACCAGACGATGACTGCATAGACGGTGGCTTGCAGAACAAGAAAAGGGGTGTGGGTGATGAGGCCGGCAATGGTGTAGGAGGAGGCTCTGTAGGCGTTGTGGGAAGTCTCCCTGATGAAGATGAAGCGCTCCTGAATGAAAGCCGGGACGGCGTCGTTGGAGGAGAAGAAGAAGAGGCAGACGGTGAATATGAAGAAGCTGAGGCGGTTGGTGATTCCTTGAAGATCCTCCTTGGGGTTCTTGAACATGGTGGCCATCATGAACCCCATGACAGTGAGCACCACAAGTCTGGACAAGAAAAGCTCAGGGGTTCGCCTGATGTTGGTGAAGTTCCGACGCATGAGAATCCATGTCTCTTGGAAGAAAGAGTTCGCGAACTTCGGACCCAGCTGATGCTTGGGAATAATGTCTGGAGGAGTGAGGTAGTCATTCTCATTCACAGTGTAGTCGCTGCTGTGTGGCGTTGGCGTTGCAGGGAGAATGTCGCTTGAGTATGTGTAGTAGCCAGGGGATGCAATATTGCTGCTTACAACAAATTAAATCCAATCAGAGATTTGGTCGTTGCATTAATAATAATATTCAGTTTGTCCATAAAATAAAATCATGCTGGTTTACCTTGTAGGATTCTGCGCACTCTGCTCATTTTTGAATCGTGAAGGTGTAAACTTTCGAAAGACTCCACTATTGGTGACATTCCAGGACCTGGATGTACCAATACCGGGGCTTCTAACACTGTGATCAAAATCATCGACGCCACGCCTACTTACATGGGAGTGAGAGAAATCTTGAGATCTATCCTCATGACCACGATAATTTCTCCCCGGGGTGGAGGCGGAAACAGAATGAAGGGACGTTTCTTGGTCAGAGAGAGGAGGGGGTTTGAGGCCTGTACGAGCAAACTCAGCCAGAGCTCCAACCCCAACCTCGCACTGATCATACTCTTGGATCACATCAATGAGATGCTCAATGGGGTTCTCGCCTTTTGGGATGCTGCGTCCCATGCGACGCAGGTGGAGGGCAACGTCCTTGGGGGAGCCCTGAAACATGGGCTGGCCTCTGGCGAGGATGATGAGGTGGTCCAGAAGGAGTTGGATTCGGGAGGAGGGCTGGTGGATGGTGAGGATGACGGTGCTGCCACTGCGAGCTATGTCGTGGACCTTCTCGATCACGCTGTGGGCGCTGGTGGAGTCTAGGCCTGAAGTGGGCTCGTCCAGAAACAGAAGCGATGGTCCGTGGATGATGTCTACGCCGATTGAAACCCTGCGTCTCTCTCCCCCTGACACTCCTCTCGTCCCTTCGTCTCCTATGTAGGTGTTCCTAGTTGACTGCAATACCCACAGTGCATTGAATAAGGGTACAGATTAAGTCTGGAAGATCAGTGGCACACTCAAACCAGCAATGGATTTGATCAGTGAAAACTCATAATCTAGTGTTGGTGGATGCGTAGTTGTATTATACAGTACTTTTAACGTAAAAGGATCGGATTTAATTGGAGTTTAAAAAGTGAGATTGCATGATTGTGATTTAATTTTGAACCCTAACAAGTGATTTATCTATGGACCTTTATCATCAATACAAATCAGCAATGCAGAAGACAGTAAATCCACTTCAGTGTAAACAAGATTTCGAGGTGTAACTTCGCTTGACAGCAATGTAAACGATTTTGTAAATTCATGTTTAAGGTAACTAAATAAGCTTGTGGGGCCAGTCAACAAGATATTAAACATATTGTAAGAATGTAAGTCCCGTATGTTCTGGCTTCACTACAATTGATTTTAGAATACTAACTGTAAGTAGTGACATATTGAAATGAGTAGCCCCGCAGCTATGCTGCTCGTCGTATCTAACTTGCGTAAGTCTATCGGAAATAAAAGTCCGATAGGGTTATAATTTAATCTTGGAAAATTTTGGTCCTTTTAAGATCAATCCAAGGGATACATATAAAGTCTTAGTTTCAAACAGTGCTTCAGAATAAATTCTCCAGTCACAACAAGAAATTGTTTAAATTTAAAATGAGTGGCTTGAACTCTGGTTTATAGCTCATACATGATATCTACAAGGTTCTGGAGTTAGCTTGTAACATAAAAAAGAAGAGAAAAGCACTTACTGATAAGCCAAGCTGCTCAATGAGCTTCTCAACTCTCTGCTTCTTATCAGCAAGAGAAAGAGGCCCAAGTCGAAAATCAGCAGCAAACATGAAAGTCTCAAAGACAGTGAGCATAGGGAAGAGCCTATCATCCTGCATGATATAAGCTGAAGTTCTCTTGATCAAGCTTGGGGTGGTATCTGTGCCGTCCAAGCACACCCTCCCTTTCAGGCTCCCACTCGCAATTCTCCCTGCAACCCCATCCAAAAACGTTGACTTCCCTGCTCCACTGGGACCCATCACTGCAGTGATACAACCCTTGGGTGCATACCCTGTGATGTTATGAAGCAAGTCCACATCCTCCTTCACCCACGTCCCTTCAACCTTCTTCCTCGTTGTCACAGTGTAGGTGAGCCCCGAAAACTCAAGCCCACCTGTGAAGTTCACTGGTTTCCTGATGTCAATCACAGCCTCTTGGTCTCGATGGCCGTTGGGTTGAGGAGCCATGATTTGAAGAATCCAAAGTTCTAATAACTATGAAAGGATGTGAAGAATGGAGGGAAATGTATATATGGCTCCCAAAACTGAGGGGGTGGAGGGACCAAGAAGAATTAATTAAAAGGAAGGAAGAGAGTGAGAGGAAGCCGATCGAAGGGGTTGTGTTAAGGAGATGCTTCCAAAATTTTGGTGGGGTTGGCTTCGTTGAAGAGTCCAGTGATGAAGTCGTTTCCATCGAAAGTTAGAAAATTGCTTCTTGTTTTCTTCACCCTTCTGTTTTCATATTTATTAGCACGCACATGCATATGTATTATGTATGAATCGCTAGTGAATGCCTGGCTCCAGGCAATGATATAAGAAGAATGTTTTATAGGAATCGTGAGAACCATTTCTATGATATTCGGCACAATAAATTAGATTAAATACCCTTTCCCATGTATCATTTTCAACAGCTGTTATATTCTTTTTCCTTTTCTGAATCAACAGATAAATGCCAGTGGGATTTCCAGCTAGATTTTTATTTTTTAATTTTTGGGCGGGGATCAATTTAAACCTTTTCTTAGTTCGTATAAACATTCCCTTAAGGGCCCTTGTCTAGCTAAGATAAAATAACAGGAATCGCTGATTTTAGGATTAATTAATGATTAAATACTTAAATCCTCAATTTTTGGTTTTTCACGGTATTTCAAAGAATCCCAAGAGCATGGCTTTTCATCAGTAAAAGTAAATCAATTATAAAGAGGATGTCTTTCATGAACTAAAAAAAGAAACAAGAAAGAAAATAAATTGAGAATGCAGGAGCGTACACATCGTAGTTTATGAAATGAGAAAGCAGATGATTCTGGTTTTGTTTTTTTGTTAAAAGGTCCTTGATGGCCAGAAAAACAAGATGATATGGAATTATGAATTGAAAACATACAGGAAGATGAGGACGACAAAGAAAAACAAATCAAAGACTATGATTAAAAATGCAGCATGCATGGAATTGCAAGATCATTTTTAGGCAAATAAAAGTGCATGGCCAAGTAAGCAGTTCATCAAAAGAAACGCCTGCTGTGGCTTGAACATGGCATATATTGTTGCTGTCAATATTATCAGTCCCAGAAAACAAGAAAAAAGAAAAGAATTAATGTTTGTCCTAAACCTATAGTTTCATAGTTGTAGCATTTTGTTATTTGTTTTATAACACGAGTTTCCGATTTCATTTCGTTATACGCACGAGAGGGAGGTATATCTTACAATTATCTCTCAGTTGAAAGTTGAAAGCTTGTTTTTTATCGTACAGGAAGAAGGTAAAGAACAAAAGTGTGTGAAGGTAATTGCAAAATACCGCTTTGGGGATGAATGAAGGAGGGATGGCAATTTATTCTTACATTTGGGGATCTCGCGGGAATTCTCTTATTCGAGACACGTGATCAGGAATTTTTTATTAGGATATTTTTTTTTTTCCTGTGAAGATGGGAACAGGGAGAAAATTGTCTCCAAAGTATTTTCGGGGATAAGGACAAAAATTATACTCTCCGCTAGTGTTGGCAAAATGGACCAAAACTTGCGGGCTCAACTTAGCCTACATGCATTAAGGATGAGTTTGGATTTTTAAATCTACATTCGTTTTAAAAATGGATTTAAATGAACTTATTTCATTTGCTTGCAAGCCCTACGAGCCGGTCCTTTTTTAAATGCATAATTATTTTTATTTAAATAATAAATGACTAATAAATAAAAAATTAATTGCTTTGTTTAAAATTTAAAAAAAATTACAATTTGAAGCATTGATAAAGATTAGTAAGTGTAATTTTTTTAAAATTATACTCATCTATTATTTTGTGTATGAAATAAAGAAATATTAAATTTACATTGACAACTTTAAAAATAAAATAAATAAAAACTTGGATGCTTTATGAAGAGACGATAAATAAAAAATAAATAATCATATATTGATATATATAAATTATAAAAATAATATTCTATCTCTTTTTTATTAAAAAATGAAAAAAAATGGCTAGAAGTAAAAAAAAAAGCTATGGATAAAATAATTTTTTAAAAACTTTATATATATATATGATTTTCTTATACTTTTATTTGATACATTAATAATTTTTTATTGACTAAAAATTTTATAATAATATATTTTTTTAGTGTGGTATAAGTAATATTTTTTATTTTTTTGAATTAATGATTATAAAAATTATAAAAATTTTTATATAAACAAAAATTTACTATTTAACAACTCAATTTAAAAAAAAAAGCCCACAATCACATGCAGAAAAATATGAGTTTCAAAAATTAAATTATTTAATAAATGAGTCGGCCTAGACAGACGAGAACGGCCTATACTTACATACCCTTAAATTTCAGATAGGACATAATATTTATATATGTATATTTTAGTAATTTGATAATTAAAATGATTTGAATTAATTTATATAAAATTTTAAAATAATATACTAAAAATCCTTATCTCTCCTCTCCTGTGTCTTCACCTCTCGTCAAAGCCGCTCACTCACGTCCTCAGCCGCTCTCGCAAGCCCGCCGGCCACTGCTCTTGCCGACCGCCGTTGCCTACCGTCTGCTTACGCCGAACGCCATTGCCTGCCGTCTACTCTCGCCGACCGCCATTTCTGTTTCCATCTCCGTCGATTGTTACAACAAGCAAGGTCCTTTTCCCTGTTGGTCTTGTAAATTTCATATCTGTTAGTTTGTTGTGATTATAGTCCCTGTTAAAATCCACTGCTTCCTTATTTCTTGTATGGCTGGATCATATTTGTTTTATTTGAGTTTAACTTTGAAAAAGGCTTTCTATTTTTTTTTTCAAGGAGTTCGCAACTGCTACAGTACAGCGCACACACTTGGGTTTATTTAGCTATAGAGATTTAGCAAAATAATCCAATCCCAGTAAAGGTTGTTTTTTTTTTCAGTACAAAGATTATTCTAAAATCGAAATTCTAAAGAGATTGGCAGAAAATCTACCAAGCAATATTTGTTCAGAATTTCAATGGGGTTCGAGATTTCAGCCTCCGTCTTCAGTGGCACCACCACCACTTTCTTCCCCCTCCATGAAAATCACTCCCCTCGCTGCCTTGTAATTCCTTCCTCCTCCTCCTCCTCCTTTGCTTCTATGTTCTTACCTTCCAAGTGCTCTCCTTACTTCAAACATGAAACAAGAAGATTAGTTGCTCAGAACTTCAAACCCCATATCCGCCTACACGGGGCGCCACCCAGTGAGTATTATTTTCCACTTGTAATGTCTTTTTGGTAATCTTCTCAGTATGTTTTGTCGTTTTTTCTTTTTCTTTTTCTTTTTTTCATTATTTGTTTCATAATGTTCTGTATTGTTATGCGTGTCATATGGGCATTACTAAATTTGGTAGTCATACTAAAGATAGGGAGGACAGAAGAATATTATAAACTCGCAGAACTTTTTTGGAGATGTGTTTACTTTTTCATCTTTTGCTTTGCTTGAAACTGGACTAACTTCATGTTATGCGAGCCAACAACGAGAGGAGCGAATGACTCTGTATTTTTCTTTTATGGTGCACCTGATGATTTTAATTTTGTTCTAGATGTAATTTTCTGTGTCACTGAAATGACGAAATGCTTTTTAGGACCACAAGCTAGCAGTGTATCCTCTGCTCCAGTGGAAGAGCAAAAGGAGGTTGAAATAGTGAAGGGTTACACTATGACTGAAATCTGTGACAAAATGATAGATTTGTTTTTGAATGAGAAGACAAAAACAAAGGAATGGCGGAAGTATTTAGTGTTCAGGGAAGAGTGGAACAAATACAGAAATAGCTTCTACAGAAGGTGCCAGAAAAGGGCAGACATGGAGAATGACCCAGTTATGAAACAGAAATTTATTTCACTGTGGAAAAAGATGAAGAAGGTAAAGCTTTGATCTCTAATTTTCTCTGTTTACACCCCTTGCAATGTTAAATGGTAAGAAATTGATTCTTTTGGTTCTGATGAAAAATTAGGAACAGCAAATAATTTTATTGTTCAAATTTAGAGGAAAAAAATTGAAACTTGTAACATTTTATTTGGCCTAAATGAGGGCTGATAATTGTTGCACAATTTCCTGCCAAACTAATAACAACGTCGGCCATTTTTTTTTTATAGAGTAACTCTTTGTATAAAGTAAGAACCAAATACCTATCTCGTATCTAGACGCTTGCGTGGTTTTAGAGCTCCTTCCTCGGTTCTATTTGATGAGGTGTAAGTATTGCAGATTGATGATGAAATGGAAGGACACAATGAGCTTCTCAAGGAGGTACAAGATAGCCCAACTGACATTAATGCCATAGTTGCACGAAGGCGTAAAGATTTTACAGGGGAATTCTTCCGTTATTTATCTCTTCTTTCTGACACATATGATAGCTTGGAAGACTGTGATGGTAAGGATTTTGAAGGAATATTGATTTAAATATAAATCAAATAAACACTAAAGGGAAAGAGATGAAGTATGACACTTAAGAATGCCCGTAGTTGTAACCAAAGAGCATAAATCATAAATTCATAATCCAAGTTGGAAGATGAGAATCATGAGATATTTAAAATATATGCTTGGTGGAAACTGTATAAAATTAAACTTCTAAAGGTTCATTCTCACACTAAATCCTTCCTTATGATGCTTCCAAAATAATACTTAAAAGAATTTTTCTAGAGTTGCCTGTTTTGTTTGATTGGCCTATTTGTTGAGCAGCAATTGCCAGGCTCGGGACTAGATGCTTGTCAGCTGTCAGTGCATATGATAACACTCTAGAGAGTGTGGAGACATTAGATACTGCACAGGCCAAATTTGATGATATCCTCAACTCACCATCAATTGATGTAGCATGTGAGAAGATCAAAAGCTTTGCAAAGGCAAAGGAACTCGATTCATCATTAATCCTCTTGATAAACGGTGCTTGGTCTAAAGCAAAAGAGTCTAAAACAATGAAAAATGAGGTAAAATTCGAAAAACATGGTTTTCCAGAGATAGGTTATGACTTAGAATCCAGCTGCATAGTGATTGGATAACTTTTTGTATAAGTTGCATGTGATGGGAAGTTTTGAGGTCTTTTTCATATTCAATATAAAGGTGCGTTACTAGAATAAGACCAGAAGCAAAGTATATATCTTTGCTAGAGGGGTCTTAAGATCTAAAGAAATTATCCAAACTGACTTTGATTGTTCTCTTGATCTGGACAAGCCAAAGAACCCAATTTCTTTCTAGCATTGATCGCAACGGACCTTAATTTTGCTTGCTCAAATTCAGAAGAAATGGTTACACTGCATTCTGTGTGCTCACAGCCTCACACAACTTAGCTCTATTCTCTGCAGGTGAAAGAAATAATGTATCAGTTGTACAAAACCACAAAGAGCAGTCTAAGGAGCATTGCTCCTAAAGAGATAAAGCTACTCAAGCATTTGTTAAACATAATAGATCCTGAGGAGCGATTCTCTGCATTGGCAATGGCTTTCTCCCCTGGTGATGAACATGCAGCCAAGGACCCTAATGCATTATACACGTGAGAGAAAATCATCCTACTGCTTCATTTTAAACGAGTGATTTCTATGATTATTCTCATTTGCTCCAATTTTAATGTGATTAAGCAGTACCCCGAAGGAGCTACATAAGTGGGTTAAGATCATGCTTGATGCATATCATCTGAATAAAGAAGAAACAGACATGAGGGAAGCCAAGCAGATGACTCAACCTGTGGTTATTCAGAGGTTGTTCATCCTCAAGGAAACTATTGAAGAGGAATATCTGGAGAAAAGGACTTCCCAAAAGTCTGACGCAGAAAATGACTCTAAATCAGAAGACTTGTTGTAAGTTACTTCCCATAAGGATCTTTGCCTCCCTCCCTCCCTCAATGGCTTCACTGTTTCATGCCTTTAAAGCTCAAGGGAGTTGGGAAAGTAGGGTCAATGAAGGAAATGATGGGGAAAATGTGCCAAAAACGTTTAAAGTGACTGCCACTAGCAACTGTGCCATGACATATCCGCTTTCAAAGATTTGTAGAGTGTAATGTACTTTTGTCTCCTATTAGGAGGATTTGTATCATATTGTCTTGTTTTTCATGGCAAAGTTTTGGGTTGTACTCAATTAGAAGGCTGTAGGTATAAATTATGACCTCCCACCAGTGCAAGGCTATTATTAGTTTGGCTATGCTTTGATGAGGAGTTTGAGGACAGTTGAGTCATTTTGAGCAGGCTTAGTATGGAACGAGGAACGATATCTTAGTGAATTGGGGGATAAAGCATTCCGTTTTCCTCTTTTGAAGCACTTCTTTTCGGGTAACGCCAATTAATTAATTTCAGACGAAAGAATAGAGTTAGCTAAATTTAAAGAGAAACATATATGCTTAGCCAGTTTCCTTAATTTTAATAATAAGAAATTCTTACTGTGAGACCCTGGTACTAGCTAATTTTAGCCCATGCCACAGAACATAACTACATAAGCCGATTCAAAAGAGTTTTTTTTTTTTTTTAAGTCAGAGATATTTCTTCATCTAGTAGAATGAAAAATTAATTCTTGTCAGAGAGAATATAATCTTAAAAATGTCATTAATTATTGTCGAGAGAACATAATTTTCAAATTAACATTTTTAAGAATCGCGCTTTTGTCATTCTCTTAAAATTGAAATTCAAATGGTTGTTATCGTTATAATCAGTCAACTATAGGTGATCAAAAACAATTTTTACTTGATCAAAATCATAAGTTTTAGTTTTGTTGTGGAAAAAAATTTTAATTTGATTTCTTTTTTTCTTACAAGCCTTCTCGATAGTGAAGTGGTGGGTGAGAATTTCTTCTGTACATTTCTTTGGCAAAAACTCCCCTTAAAGTTTAAACCATCATTTTTTAGAATTTAATTTTTTAATGAAAGAAATTCAACCGAAAAAATTGACTCAACTAGACCCTTTGGAATAAGTCTAATTAATATTAATATGATCTATAGTAAAAAATATTTTGTGTGTATATATATATATTAGTTTTTATCCACCAAGTTAATCCAATACTTCCAATATTGGAGCCTTTCTGCGAAAGCGCCTGATCATTGGCACTTTAGGACCTATTTGGTTTGGACATTTTCTGTTTTCATTTTTACTGAAAAGAAAAAATAGACTTGAAAATGTGTTTGTTTGAGTTAACTGTAAACGTTTTCTTGAAAACATTTCTTAAAATAAGCCTAAATCTAAAAATAGTAAAAAGATATTTTTAATATTTTAAAAAATAAAAATTAAAAACAAAAACAAAAAATATTTTCACAAAACAAAAAGACCATTATCTTTTGCAATAAGATCAAAAGGCTCAGACCCAAAATTGCCCTTAATTTCAAAGGATAAAATAGCAAAGAGAAGGACTAGAAATTAGTGGAATTTTGACGATGTGACGTACAACCAATTGAAATTAGCCCCTTGTCCACTCTAAGCAAAAAAGAAACAAAGGAACCAACCACAGTTGAACAGTTCATCTCTACTTTCCAATTCCAATTCATTCAAATCAAATCACTGTAAATCAACCATAGGGTTGGAAATCGGAATGCGGAAACTGGGTTCATATATTATTCACAAAAGCATAACGCAAACTGCAGATTAATTAATATAGCAGCTGGTCAAACTACACCATATGCAGAAACCTGGAAGCAAGCATTACAGTTTACACTGTATATTTTATAGAGTATGACAGGAACAATGCTCATCATTTATTACATGAAAATACAGATTATCATCAGCAGATGAAGAAGATGGAGGGATCGCAGCAGCACTCATCTATGAGGCAACAACAACACAAAGCCGCAAGACTGAGATAACCAAAAACACAAACAAAGACAAATTATGGAAAATTTATGATACCAGAAAGGTTCTATATTCAAGAAGGAAAAAAAAAAAAAAAGGAACAAGATAAACAGATTACCATCCTTCAAGGAAACCAGCCTCTCTTCTGGGCGGTTGAGCAGCATATTGTGGAGGCGCCATCACGGGGGGACCTTGATAATAACCTGACACAGCAATTTCCCACCAGCAAAACCATTCAAGAAAATTGTAAAGATTGTTCGTGAATACAAAATTATTGCAGTAACCAACTGTCATGTGGGACAAATTTCTTGGTTCATTCTTCCTCTAGTTTCAGAGGATATTTTGATTATACAGAAGCTATATATATAGTTTCCTTCAGAAAAATACACAAAACCCATGTTTAAAGACTGCATGAGTAGTAGCAACAAGGTCCAATTACAGTCATGTCCAAAAGATCTCTATCTTTCTGTTTGAAGAGTGTTAGAGAAAGGCAAGAAAATTAAGAAGAAAATAAATGAACGTTATAGGGAGAAGAAAAAGAGGTACCTTGATTGGGATAGGGATAAGCATACTTGGGGTCGCTCATTTTCCTGCCAAACAACAGAATCTTCCACTTAACAATCAGAATTAGTGTCTGACTCTGCCTCTCTGGTTTTAGAAGCTTGCCAAATGAAACAAAATTTGTTCTTTTCTTGCAGGTGCCGTCCAGTCTCCCACCTCTAAACACCCTTTTATTCAGTATTGCCCCTGTTTTCCCTCTATTTATTTTGCGTATCACTACGCCTCCCTTCTCTCTCTCTTCAATAAATTAACATTTTATAATAAAATGAAATTCTAATTTAGTCTTAATAAATTACAAATTTTGACATAAATTATAAATTCCAGTAAATTAATTCATGTAAAAAAGTTAAAAAAATATTTAAAAATTGAAACAGTAAAAATTAATACTTTTTAATTTTAAAAATTTTCTGTATGAATTGTTGGGGGCACTCCCTCATTTCCTCTCCTCTTTGCGCAGGCGAGGCCACCGCTTTACTAAACGGCGCCGCTTAACGTTGAAAAATAGAGCTGAACTCTAAATACACCCGAAAACATAAACTGCGACGAACATCCTTCCACGTGTTAAGATTAGATGATGATGTGGTGGCGAGGAGGACGGTAACGACAGGCGTAACGTGAAGTGAGGTGGGCCGAATGAAAGAGAAAGTTGATTAGGAGTCATTAAAAGTGGGCCACTTGACAGCTCAGCGTGGCCCAAATTGGGGCGAGAAAGAAAAGTCATGCCTGGAATTACACTTTGTGGATAACTCACATTAACATCACCCATCAGGTCAGGGTCTTAATGCTGCTTGGTCCAATGAGTTTATCTTCACGACTTCACGATTCCGAGCGTGGCGTGTGGCTGCGTTTGGTTCTCCAGAAAACTCTTACGCCCACAAAGTTGAGTGCTGCGAGAAATTTATGAATATTCATTCATCAGCCACAAATTATTTCTATGTGATTTTACTTCTACAGTGTATTACGAAACTTGGAATCCTTTTTTGTTGGCAACGGCCGCTATATTTGTCAGATGGAGCAAGGCTTTATCTGGTCTAATATTTTACTTTTCACCTAGTATTATCAAATGGACTAATCTAGATTAATATATTATGAATTACAGATAAACATATCTCAAACTGAATGTTCAAAATTGTTTGTTATGACCTGTGAATAACTTTTTTTTTAATTTTTATATTTAAATAATATATTTTTAAATTTTTTAGTAAAAAAATTAATAATTTTTTATTAAAAAACATTTTATACATGTAAACATTATTCTTTTAATGTTTTTAAATAATTAATAACTTTAATTTTTTTTATTTTATTTTTAGATTAACTCTATTATATTTAAATTTAAAATTTTTATATTTATTTTTAAAATATTACAAAAAATTTTGTATTTAAATTTATTATATTTATTAAATATAATGTTATAAAATATAAAAATATAATAAAATAAAATTATTTATATTAAATAAAATAATTTTATAAAAAAAATGAACCAACCTATTTAAAAGCTAATTTATTGGGAAGCTACTCCCCTCCTTAACATTAAGGTTAAGAAAGATCTTTAGCTTGACGCTAAGGAAGGGAGCTGGATCTAATTTATTGATCTTAAATTTGTTTATTTACAGACAGTTCTAAGTTAGTTGGTGAGCCACAGGTCATTTTAATACTATTGCCTGGCCAATTTATTGCCAATTAGGGGCATAGATGAAAGTTTTTTATTTTTTTGATTCAATTTTCAATTGTAATTTCAAAAAAGGAAAGAGGGATAACATATAAATTCACTCTTCTTCGAATATAATCTTACATAGTGACAATTTAAATGAGAAAGTCATATTGAAAAATATGTCGTTAATTAACATGTATTTTACTACATATCAAACTATTAATATAAGTTTAAAAATGACATATAAGTAATATTTTTAGAGGATTCTATTAAAAAAAATCAACTTAAAAAAATGTTAGAAATATCCTGTTCTAGAAGGATGGTGCGAGAAAGCCCGAAGTTTTAGAATGCAAATAGTAAAGAAGTGGGGAGGGGTGTATCTGAAAAATACAAGATGCCAAATGAAAAGGACACATGAATTTTCAACTACTCAGATGGGGATTGTGTAATGACGAAATCTTTATTTTTTTAAAACAGTAGTCAATATTCGAATACCACATAAATATTAATTAATCTAAATTTAAATTAGGTATAATCACAAAAAAAAAGATAAATTTTTTTATTAAATTTTAATATAATTATATTTTCAATAAATCAAACTCAAAACTTTTGATTAAACTAATAAACTTCTTACTAATTAATTTCTTGGTAATTAATGACGAAAACTTCCAAATAGCAAAACAATGAGTTGGGTGGCAGTCCATATGTAATGTTAAGCAAACCCACGTGAAACTCCATTCAAAAGAGGAGGCGCACTATATATGACACGTAAATATTTGTTTTGTTCCAAGCTATTGTTCTCTTTTTCTTTACAAATTCCCTTCCTAAAAAACAAAGCTTTTGGCGTAGACTATATTGGAAAGCTGAAATTTTAATATGACCTACAATGCAGGGCATTCCTTTAGTTTTCCCTACATGCTTGTTTCTCGTACATTACTAAGAAAACCCTATGAATTAATCTCACAACTAATCAATATAATAAAGGATATTAATATTAATATAAGTAGATGTCAACTTGTGGGTGATGTGAATTCGATTCGTTTTCTCCTTATTAACAAGCTATTATAATTGTTGTTGACGTTGACTATATTTACGAAAGTTTATAAAATTGAATTAGTTATTAAACCAATTGAAAGCAGCTCGCCTGCTTGTTTTGAAACGATATCGTTTGATATTATTTTTTTTTGTTTTTGAAAAGGCGTCATTTTAATTATTTTTTTTTAAATGATGTTGAAACGCTGATGTGATTTTTGGAGGAAAAACACTTAATCGATTTTTTGGATAGGTTGAAAGAAACAAACAAAGAAAACCAAATCACTCAATTGATAAGCCAAAGGGCGCCACAACTAAGAGAAATGGGTTGATCTCGCCACACTCAAGAAAGAAAAACGTGAGTGATAAGAAATCTAACTGCTCTCGCCACTAACCCAAGTTAGATAAGAGAAAGAACTCAAGAATCCTCTTGAAAGCAAAATGTCAATATCTCATATATGATTCAAGGATGGTTTACAACATATGGCAAGGACCCTTTTTATAGAGGGTCTCCAAAACAAAAAGACAAAAGACTCCAACTAATGCATTAAATGCATTAACTAAAAGTCAAGTAGTGTCGGCTAAATGTCAAAGACAATAAATGCATAGGTAG
Organism: Biancaea sappan; assembly: GCA_037074585.1. Taxonomy (NCBI): domain Eukaryota; kingdom Viridiplantae; phylum Streptophyta; class Magnoliopsida; order Fabales; family Fabaceae; genus Biancaea; species Biancaea sappan. Next base: position 44,818,595 of record CM073500.1, on the reverse strand, counting down.
CTAAATTTCAAAGACAATAAATGCATAGGTAATATACTACAATTATATTCAACAAATACAACTATCCCACATGCAATCTTTTTCACACTTCTTCCACTTTCAACAATGTGGTTAAGCCCAATCCAAGCCCTTTAACTCTTGAACGAGTTAGAGGCCCAATTGAAGTGTTCTCCCTTTCTTGGGCTGCAATTAGTCCAAGCTCTTTAACCTTTGAACGAGTTAGAGGCCCAATTGAAGTATTCTCCCTTTTTTGGGCTGTAATGGGGTTATCCTTGATTACATCAAACGCACCATTTCATTTAACTTTTTTTTAGTAATACGCCCCCACGTATTCCTGAATTGAAGGAGCAAATTGCACAAAAGCCCCAAATCTACAATATGGTCTGAATTGAAAGAGAAAATTGTACAGAAGCCCCAAATATCAACTTTTGTTGCAAATAAACCCAGCTGGACTTATTTTTTCTGATTTCATTCACGCAATAAAAATTTCCTGCCACTGTGTTAAAACTCAGACTCTCCTCCACGTTGTGGCCTCGTCCTTTCCTTCTTCTCCGGCGTCTTCCTCCTTCTCCGATGTGTTTCATCTTTTCCAGCGTGCTTCGTCCATTTCCACCATTGTTTTAATGTTCTACTTTAAGTTATTATCTAATATCTAACAGTGTTATTAGTGTAATCTGAAAATATTTCAATCCCATGAGATTAATGTGATATCATTTATTGGTTTGTCATCTTTGCTGCTGTTGCTTTAGTATAAAAAAAAATGGTGTTCATCTTTTTTTACTGTGTTCATCTTCTTTGAGTCCCATTTTTTGTTAATGCTATTTTTAATTTCCATTGATGCTGTTTTTTACTGATATGAGCTGTATGGGTTGCTGCTATAACCATTATTAACAAAGATCTAAAATGAAATTTCTTTTCACATTTTCCAAATAGCATACCCAAATCACCTAAACTAGCAAGGATAGCCCCACTAAAATTATTTGACTGCAGAGCAAGAACAACAAGCTTCTTCAATGCACCAAGCCGTGTAGGCATGCTTCCTGTCAACTGATTATAGCAAAGTTCCAAAACTACAAAACAAATGAAGAGTGAAATAAGCAATTAAGCACAGTAGACATTCTTTTTGAATAAATAAGGTTTGAATAAAAATAATACTAGCAACTTGCATTCTAAGGCTAGAGAAGGCTCTAACAGTTGAGAAAGTAAAAAAATACTACTTTGTACGGTCTAATGTTTAGATTTTTAGTTGAATTAAATCCTTAATTGTCCATAAACATGTTAAAAGAGTCTTTTTTTATTTTTTATTTTTTGTTCTTTTTAAGTTACTTATATCTTTTTAAGTTACTTTTGCTTATCATTCAAAAAAAAAAGTCTGTTCATTTATCTTTTACCTCACTCCTAAAACCCATTCTATCTGGCTATTATTTGTCTGGGCTTATTTATCATTCATACTGACTGCATATCCCACTTCTGGAGATGATGAAGTAACTTAAAAAGAAAAAAAAAAGCACTTTATGAATAATAAGTTAAGTAATAAGTAACGAAATAGCACCCCTTGCACTTGTCAATGACATTTTGATAATTAGTTATGTACATAAACATATTAAAGATCTCAAGAAAAACTATACACACACACGGGTTAGAATCTCTACATATCCCCAACAAATATGTTAATTCCCAACAAATAATCCCTCTGAATTTTGATTTGTATTTACATAGAAAAAGCACAAGAAACTACAATAACAAATAAATTGCCTTCAATTTTTTTTCAAATAAAAAATCTTCACCTTTCTTTCATTGCTCTACTCCAATACATAAAATTTTTAACTATAATAAGAATTCCAGTATTAGAGAAAATGAAAAAGAATTGGAATTGTTTGTTAATAATTTTTTTTATGTATGTTTTTTTCAGATAACTATGATGGATGAAAATTGGAAACCTAAGATTGGGATGGAATTCCAAAATACAGAAGAGGTGTGGGATTTTTTATGGGTATATGGAGGAAAAATGGGGTTCATAGTAAAGAAGGATACGCATGTCAGAAGCAAAAAGAATAAAAATGTGTTTACTTCAGTAAAGTATGTATGCTCCAAATAGGACTTTTGGGAGCTAGATAATAGAGACGTGAAGAATTCCCGTGATGAAACTAGAATCGGTTGCCAAGTTAAACTATACTTGAAGCTTGTGGGGACAAAATATAAAGTGCATAAACTCACTGAGGAACATAATCATGAGCTACATACTAAAGACACTAGCTACATGTTGCGATCTCAACAAAAAATATCTAAAGTCCAGGTACACGAGATCGAGGTTGCAGAAGACTCTGGCCTTAGGTAAAAGACTGCATTTGACTTGATGAGCTTTCATGCTGGGGGGGAGGAGAGCGAATATTGGATACACTCGAAGGGATGTGAAAAATTATCTTAGGTCAAATGTAATATCCCAAGAATTTTTATGAATATTTAAAATCTATTTGAAGTTTATTGAAAAATTTAATTACATGAAAAATGTTCTTTTTGAATTAGTGAAGGAAATTTGGGAATAGAAATTTCAAAATTTTAATTTGGGAAATTTTTACGAATTCTCAAGGACTAATGTGAAAAGAAAAGAAAGTATAGAGGACTTTTGGGAAATGACCAAATAGGAACCTGAGAGGAAGAATAAAGTTTATGAGAATGAATTATGAGTCCGGTACCGAAAAGATGATGAATTCGATATTTAGGAAATTTTTATACATTCTCAAGGACCTAAGTGAACAAATTTTATAAGCTAAGGTGGTTATGAGCAATTTTATAAAAAGAAATTGGTGGGGCCCACACGTATAATTATTAGTTTCTCTTCTCCTTCTTCCTCCCGAGGCTTCATTTTCTTCGTTTTATTTCCATCTTCTTCTCCAATCCTTTCTTTAAGTTCCTCCGGTGATCTGATATTTTCTAACCATACTTCCGATTCTTAGGAGTTCTAGAGGCAAAGAGGTAAGTTTTATCTGCTCTATTTCTCTTTTTCTTCATTTTCGGACCTATGGAAGAAAATTAAGATTTTGAGTTTTAATGGATGAATTTAAGTGTGGATGTTAATGTAAAACATTCTTAGGTGGTTTATGATGTTATTAGAACAAGAAATTTCGTAGAATTTGGATATTTGAAAAAGTTAGTGTTCTTGATGAAAATTTGAGATTTGAGCTTGGATTGTTGGTAAAAATTAGGGGTTTTTGTGTTAAAATACTCATTAGACATTAAGGATGAAAACCCATGGAAGAAATCAAAAGAAATGTTGTTTTAGATATGATTTTAGGATTTTTGGATGAAGAATACGAAGAACATCCGAAAATTTTCCCCAGAAATTACTGTTCATTGGGAAAATTTTTTCAGATTTCTTGGCTACTGTAGTGTTGACTCGGTCAACGTTACTGTAACATTGACTAGGTCAAGTTACTGTAGCATTGACTCGGTCAACATTACTGTAGCTGCGTTGACCGTTACTGTAGCATCAGTTTTTTTTAATATCGTTGAAAAGCTCTTTGAGTCTAGTTTCCAATGGTATAAGTTTCATCTGGATATTCATTACCAGTTAGGAGTTATGATTTGAGAAGTAAGTGAAGGTCGGGAATAGTGATAATGTCACATCCCAAAAATTGAGCATGTGAAAAGATACTACTCATTTGATATAATTCTCAAACATACGTTATATACATATATTCTGTAAGGTTTTACATTCAACCTTAATCATTCATTCCACACTACAGAATTATATTCATCTGATAAGCAAATATAGATATACATAGTCTGATATTTCTATCTCATCGCAAGCCTAGGAGACCTATAGAAAGTACAGAGCGTTTCTAATATCCACATTATTAAGTACTGGTATCCCACCAGACAGAAATAGAGAGTAATCCCAAGGGGCTTCTAATCTTCCAACGGATACTCTTCTTCTTTGTTTTCTGTATCTGAAAAATAATCATAGGGAGTGTGAGTTTATTTAAAAACTCAGTAAGTAAATAACTGTACTATATAGAATATCAAAAGTACAAATACCACATTTACTCATATAATTAATTGTCTTATACATCGAGTAGTATGGGACTCTAACCCTTTCAAACTCATGAATAAGATTTCTTAGATATACAACGAGTAGTATGGGACTCTAACCCTTTCAAACTCGTGAATAAGATCTCATCGGTATACACCGAGTAGTATGGGACTCTAACCCTTTCAACTCGTGTATAAGCTTTCTTAGATATACACCGAGTAGTATGGGACTTTAACCCTTTCAACTCGTGTATAAGTTTCATAGATATGCACTGAGTAGTATGGGACTTTAACCCTTTCAAACTCGTGTATTAGATCCCGTAGATCTTTACTCATTGACAAGATAGTGAGAATTTATCACATAGCACAATTGTCATGAAATAAAATAATTTCTACATACTCTTATTTCTACCGATCATCATATACTCCTATATGAAAATTGATTGCTTATTACCCAAATAATATTGTAAATGGGACTTATATTGTACTTTGACTAGTAATATCAAATTAGCTGAGCAAGGTTATTCACTCACCTTGATGTTTATCCAAGTTTACCTTGTTCCACACTAGAATTTGTGTAGGAAAATTTTCTAGTAAAATATATTACAAGGAAACATAAGAAAGGAAACAAAATCACGAAAAATACGCAAAATTTTCTGACTGCTACAGTAACGGATTGCTACAGTACGGTTCGCTACAGTGCCGGTTCGCTACAGTACCGTTGACTGCCGACACTACAGTACTGCTACAGTAACCCGAAGAAAATTTTTCAGATTTTGTTTCGAAATTTCTGGTCGCTACAGTAACTCGGTTTTTTTGCAGAAGTTTTTGCAGAAATTTCTAACAAATTCATCCTTTCCTTTCTTGTTTCAAAACCAGAATTTCAACTCTTTTAACCGATTATAACTCAAATATAACTTCTAAAACAACTGAGATTCACGAATTATCATCAAAATCTTCAAGAACAAAACCTCCTCTGATCTTCTACATAAACTGAAATTTAAGGAAAATAATCGGATTAAAGCTTACCTTTGATCCTTACAAAGCTTTTGAACCGAACAAATAATCGAAACTCTGAAGATCAAGGGAAGGATTTGAGAAGAAAATGAAGAACTGAGAGAGAAATGCTTTTCTGCTTCCTTCGGCTGAGTGAAAAATGAGGGTTACTATTGAAACTTTATATTAAATATTTCTAATGGGTTATTCAATAACCCATGGGTATCCATAACCCAACATCCAAACCCATCCAGTCAATTTACAATAAATGGATTAATTGACCATTCTGAAACCACTTTTCCATGAATTTCACCATTCTTAGAATATATCCCTCATTGTGCAAATATTTAGTCCAGTCATTTAACTCAATTTTCATAAATAATATTCAAAGAGAACAATTAAATATGAAAATTAAAAATGACCAAAATAAATAACTAAAGTAACGTTGTAGAATTCTAAAATACTCTTAAGCGAATTATATTCTGAAATTAACGGGTATTACAGATAAGAAATTTCTCTATTTCGTAACCCTGATGGTTTTTATCTGGTTACAATAGGAATGGTCAAAGTGCAAGGTGGGAGTGCCGAGAGCGTGAAATCCAGGTGAGTGGGTTAATACTTGCTATGATTAAATATCTTTGTTATGGACTTTATGCATCATAGTGAAAATATGTTGTATATCCAAGTTTGAAGAGGATGATGACTCAAATATATATATTTACATGTTTAAATTATATTGTGCTTGAATGGGACGATTAGACATAAACAATTGTGGAACTTGCCTGATGATTCTTATTTTCTCATGAATGGAGGTTATATGATAGATTGTGAACGGCATGTGAACTGAGTTGAAATGTGTCATACTCTGATTATTGAGTTCATCCATATGCGGATAGTTGAAGTATGTTATTGTTGAATAATTGATCTATATTATGGGTTATATTGTATACATGCTATGTTGTTGGAACAATATTGATTATGTTATGACTTGAATTGTAAATGACTGAGTTGTGTATGTGGCTCATGATTATGATTGAGGATGCTCTGATTGTGATTGTGTTTGACTAGAAAGGAAAGGCATGGTGGTGCACCCCATGGAGAAATCTATGTGAAGCTATAAGGGTGGAGAATATAAATGAAGCGATAAGGGTGGATGCGGCGGGAGCCACGGGCAACGATCCAGAGGTATCCTGGACGACCCGGTTGGTATGGAAAATGTGTGAAATTGATTTCACTGTTTGCTGTTGTGAATTATGTTGAAATGTATTTGATTTACTTGGATATTGTTGTGAAGTATTATGAATTATATTATATTATATTATGATCGATTACGTATGTTTGCTGCATGTTATCATTATGATGCATGATATTTTTTTGTCATAGTGTTGTGTTGTCTGCTCACTGGGCACGTGGTTTGCTCATACCCCTCTTATTAACATTTTTTTCAGAGTTGACAGCTGAAGGTAAATATCTGTACAAGGAATTATGGATCTTTAGCCCATGATTACCTTTTCATTTGTTCAGGATAAAGGTATAATAGTTAAGTTTTATTCTAAGTTGTATAAATCTAGAAATCTCTGTAATCGAGTAGGTTCATTCAGTGATGTAATGTGAATGACTGTAGTGCGTATAAAAAATTCGGTTTGGTTGCATGAAAAAGAATGGTATGATGCTTAAGAGAAAGATAGGCTTACGGAGGTGAAATGAAATTCACTTTTCGTGCCGGTCACGTGCTCAGATTTTGGGACGTGACATCAAGACAACAGAGGAATATGATGTATGGGGAGGCCGAGGCATTGTTACACTATTTCTTAGATCAGGTGTCAGAGAATCTCTCATTCTTCCATGCTTACCAAATGGACTTTGAGGAGCAGATCACGAATGTGTTTTGAGCAGATGCAAGGATGCTTGTGAATTACGGGCTATTTGGAGACGTGGTGTCATTGGACACAACTTTTGGTACAAATAAAAACAATAAGCCCCTTGCTCTTTTTTTATGGATTTAATCATCACCGAAATTATCACTGAGAAATGGTGATTTTTGGAGCTACGTTGATGTATGACAAGACTGTCAAGTCATTCAGTTGGCTCTTTCGGACCTTTTTGGAGGCACTTTGTCACAAGAAGCCCCTCACAGTGTTCTCTGATCAAGGTGCGGCTATGGTGAGGGCATTGTCGGAGGTGATGCCGGACAGTGTGCATGGCCTATGCATGTGGCATTTGATGTGAAATGCTGCCGAATATCTGAGCCGTATTCCCAATGGCGAATCTTACATCTTGAGAGAACTCTCCTTCTGCATGTATGAAATTGATGACGAAGATCAGTTTAAAGCAGCATGATGTCGCATGTTGGTAGAGCATAATGTTGGAGATAATCAGTGGCTGACAACAATGTATGAAATAAGGGAGAAATGGGCAGCTTGTTTCATGAAGAAAACCTTCACTCTTGGTATGCGAAACACGCAACTGAGTGAAAGCTTAAATTTTGACTTGAAGGACTTATTGAAACTGGACGCGGACTTAATGCAATTCTTCAAATATTTTGAGAGAATAGTAAATGATAAGAGGTACAACGAGTTGAAGTACGAGTTCGAATGTAGGGAGAAAGTGCCCCTTGTTAAGGAACTCAATGTCTTGTACATTGAGACAAATGTCTATGATTTACACACTGGCTACTTTTGAGCTGTTTCATGTAGAATATGAGAAGATATTGGGGACGGGCATTAAGGAGAAAAATGAGAGTGTGCCAGTGTTCCAGTATGTAGACTCTTTCATTGACCAAAGGAGAGATTACATGGTATCTTTTGACCCTTCCTCAAACATCATTACATGCATTTGTTGAAAGTTTGAGAACTCAGTGTCACGACCCGTTTTCTGGGCACATGACCGGCACAATGATGAATATCCCATCACTGTAAGCCTTTCGATAAATTCTACCAATGAGTTTAGTCATTATCAAAATAACCATTCCTGAAGAAAATATATCAAATTTTCTTATTTGAAATTCATAGAGATGATTTGCACATAATAATAGATTCTCAATATAAAATACATTATTATGCTGACATACAAACCAAATGCCAAACCCTTGACCTAGATGTCCTAGACGATTACAGAGTAACATAATCTATAACAAAAGAGGGGCCTACCCGATAGCGGGAAGGTCCAAAGTGATCTACTCTTCTAGCGGATATTCTTCATTGGCAACCTGATCTGAACAAAAAAGGTTGTACAAACAATGTGAGCTTTTAAACTCAATGAGCGAATCGGCCTCGCGTTAATAAAATTCAAATACATCACCAGTCATGCAAGCATATCCAAAGGCTCATACTCAACCAATAGACAGAAGATAAAAATTCATCCAATTCAACAAACGTTACTAGTACTCGTCAATGGCAATATATCCCGGAGAACGCACACGGGCCGGCTCACCAATTATGTATATTTCCGCCATGACGCACAACATCATCCTCTTACATATAAGAAGATAAAAATTCATCCAATTCAACAAACGTTACTAGTACTCGTCAATGGCAATATATCCCGGAGAGCGCACACAGGCCAGCTCACCAATTATGTATATTTCCGCCATGACGCACAACCTCATCCTCTTAGCTAGGGCGCCTCACGGATTTATCACCAATCCGGGCTATATCCCTACTGAGGGAATCGTTGTCTCCACACTCATTGGTCAAGACACCCTGTCAACCGGGTTTTCTGCCTTGCCGTGAGAGGGGGTACTGTCCCGCTCAATCACAATCAATAGCATTTCATATCATAATCAGAAGCTCAATATAATATTCATCCATATAACAAGTATAGTATATAACTATATTATAGATTTATAAACCACATATCAAGATAACAATTAATCCGTTTTTGAAAACATTCAAACTTCACATCATCATAAGATACTTATTTCATTTTATCCATACTTATGGATTAATTATCTCATTTAGATTCGTCATTTTGAATCCAATTTTCCCCTATGAATCTTGGGAGTGTCCTACGACATACTTTTTATCACCAGTAATGCTAAAACTCTATTAAAACGGGGTCGTTACAGACAAGAGTACACAGATGAATTTCAGTATTCCGCTACGGAGATTTTCATGAAAGATTAGAGAAAACAAGTTAGGATTGTTTTCATACAGATACTGTTCATACATATAGTACTATTTATATATACAGTCATTATTCATACATACGGATACTATTCATACATACGGTTACTATTCATATGTATGAATACTATTTTTACGTACGGATACTATTTATATGTACGGTTACTATTCATACAATTACTATTCATACGGGTACTATTCATACCAGAAATAGAGAATACAATCTGTAAAAGAGTACACCAGGTAAGTTCCCAAGAAAGAGTGGAGGGTCATACTGGACACACTTAAAAACCAGGTCTTTCCTTAGCCAGAACTTTCCTAGACATGTATTCTTCACAGTTTACATTCTATTTCGGTAATCAGAGAATCAAAATAACATATAAACAGCTAAGGACAGTTTTTCTGATGTGGAAGATCGGCCAAAACCGCAACCACAGAGCATACTTAAGAAATTAACTTCTAAAATTTGAAAGACATAGAAAGGGCATAGTATCCTTACCTAAGCTGAAAAGGAAAGGCCCAAAATCTCATAAGTCTAACATTGGAGTAAGAGAAACTTAAGGAGAGAAGAAGAGAAGTTGAAGGTGTGAGTTTAGAAGTAAAATGGAATGGCCTATTTATAGCAAAAGTCAAGGGTACTATTTGACACTATGCGCTAATAAAATATTCAATTTACTACTCATGAAAATGACATTTCTAATAATGTAGTTACTGTGCAAATTGCGGCAACGGCTAAAAATTTTCTTTTATTTACTATTAGAAACTTAAAGAGAAAACTATCCTTTCTCTTAAATCTTTAAATTTCTTTTCAAATCAGTCCTTTCAATTTAGTCCCTGAGCGTATTTTTACACATAAAACGTCATTTTCTCCTACGAACTTCTTTCTAGTTTTCTCTTATGACCAAACCACATCTAATACTTGACATTTCAATTATATAAATGAACAGTATCGTATATGTAAATAGTATTATACGGGTGAATAGTATCATATACTGAAATAGTAACAGTAGTTTGTAAACAAATATTTATATTTTATTTTTTCTTGGGTATTACACTCAGCATCTTATGTTCCCATGCTTTGAAGATTTACGACTGCAATAAAGTACATCTAATCCCCGACTGAGATATTATGCCTCAATGGACGAAGAAAGCAAGAGCTAGCGTAATATGTGATATTAGGGGAAAGAAGATCGAGGAAGACCCTAGGCGAGTGAGCACGAATTGGTTTAGGGAGCTCAATCGAGATTTGATCAGTTTAGCTGCTGAAGCCTCTAGGTCAGATGAAGCATATTCCTTCTTGCAAACAATCACTACCGATGCGATGAAGCATATTTGTGAGCTTCATTTAATGGGAAAAGGATTGGATTTGGTTGTCAATGTCACAACTGTCCCCACATCTAAGCTCGCATCACAACTAGCGAGGTTCAAGCAAAATAAGGGTGCAAGAAATAAGAATCAGGATAAAAGTTGTCTTGAGATTCAAAAAAAGAAAAAGAGAAGAGTAGCAACTACAGTGAGTAAATTTCATTGTGATTTTATAATTTCTAAGTAAGTAAATTGTGATTTTAATGGATAAATGCGTATTCCATGTAAGTGAATGAAGCACCAGGCAGAGTATCATGCTCGGCACCTCTCGCACCCTAAGAACATGTTCCCGAAATGAGTTTCACTGATATGTTTATGGTTAGTATTCCGAAATGAGTCTAATATAAATATCTTGATTACAACAATCCAAAAAATTATACTAATATGTGTTATTGCCCATTGATCAGTCAATGTCATCACTTGACATACTGCAGTTTGGTCCAAATTTTTCACATTTGTAGGTGTGTTCGGCGTACATCTGTGTTTTGTGTAAATTTACAGTAGACCAGAGTTGATGATGTTCATTTAGATTGCAATTTAAACATGGGATGGAGATCCATTTGTTGTTGTAGTGCTCTACAAGCACCTTGTTTTGTGGACTATTAAAGTATAATACAACTTGATTACTCAACATATATTTTACACCATATTTATGACCTTGTAAGAATTGTTAAATACTATAATATATAACCTGTGTATACTGTATTCAACTAGAACAAGAAAGTACAAAGAAAGATAAACATCTGGAAACCAAGAGAAAGACACTTTAACCCAAAAGGAAAAATTTTTATTATTTGTTGAAAAATCATTACAATGCTACACTATATTTGAAAACCAATACAGACCAGTACAATTTTTTTTGTCAATACAGACCAATATAGTTTTTTTGCCAACACATACTAATACAGACCACCACAAAACCAATACAGACCAACACAGTTTTTTTTGCTAACTATGCAACTAGCATTTTGCTCTTGCCAATTTGCTCTTTTGCCCATTTTCTCCTCTGCCCATTTGCTCCTTTGCCCATTTTCTCATCTGCCCATTTGCTCTTGCCATTTGTTCTTGCCCATTTGCTCCTAACATTTGCCAAACACATTGCCCATTAATTGGTTATCAGATATCTGCATCAAATGATGAGTAATTTGGAGTTAAGAAGGCACAAAATTGATCAATTCATAACTTGAGCAAGCACAATAAGCAAAACAACAAGCAATATCAAATATAAGCTCATGGACCAATTTCAACACGGTAAGCAAAATAACAAATAGACAAGAGTCATTGAATTGCACAATATCAGATAAACAAGAGGCAAAATAATAGATACCATGGTGAGCAAAATCAAAAATAACATGATGCAAACAGATCATGGAGCAATTTCAGCATCAGTGAATTGCACACAAACAACAACTTCAAATATAAGCTCAAAGAGTCATATTGAATTGCATTAGTGAAGTGTTTTTCTAGTTTTTTACAACAATTTCACCAGTGAAAAGTCCTAAGTATTTTTCTACTAATTTGTCCACTCTTAGCCAAATTAGACCTTGCAAGATCCAGTGGACTTGAATCCACCGGCAATTGAGCAATTACAATGCTTTGCTGCTTCTTGTGCTTGAAAGGTCTGGAGGTTATGACAATGACAAAATTTAAGGTAGCAATATATTATTTCTAGTAATCTTTCATTAAAATTATCCAAAATAATATTTTAAAAAAATCAATGCAGGAAATGGTGATAGAACTCACAGAGCTAACTTCAGGTCCACTGGAGGGTCTTTAGCTCAGAACCTCAGCATTGGAATTCTTCAGCTCAAAGAACGAGGCATCCTCCATGGTTTGAGATCAGAAAAGCATTGTCGAAACCCATAACGGAGAGAAGAAAAGGGAGTGCAAGGGGAATGGAGCTTCTGCAGAGAAATTAATGGGAGAGTAAAGGAAGAAGACATGGCGGAGACAAAAAAAGATCAAGAAGGACAGAACAGGAGAAGGAAGGAAGGATGACATGATCGGAGTGGGATCGGAGTATAAACTAGGCGACGGCGAAGGGATGAAGAAGAACTGAAGAAGAGAAGCCATCAGGTGAATCTGATATTTGAAAACCAAAAAATAAAATAAAATAACTAAAACGACGTTATTTTGCGCCATTTCAAAAAAAAAAGGAACAGCGCCAAAACGACATCGTTCCAAAACAAGCAAGCGCTTGCTTGTTTTAAGACAAGTAGGGGAGCCGCTCGCAAACCAATTGAGATACCAATTTAGGAAGTCAATAATTAAAATGTGGTTGAATCAATAATCTTTAAAATATATTAAAATATTAAAATATATAATATATAATATTAACACATTCAAGGCATGATATAGATATATATATTTATATAATTATATCAATCATAAATCTTATCCTAATAACTTAAATTTTTTAAAATTTCTTAAAATACATAATAATATTCAATAAAAAAATTTGAAAAACAGTTTAACCGATTTTATTAGTTCAACTAATTTTTTACCAATTTAAACATTTATTAATTTACAAGTTTAAATTAGACTAAAAATCTAACTAATTCACTTATTTAAACGGGTCAGGTCTCCAAACCAGTCTTTGAACCATGATACTTAGGCGAAATATTTTCGCTACAAAATTGAGCCAATCTCATCGTGGAGTAAAGGTCCAACCACTCCAATAGAATTTCATTCTTTTAAAATTCTGGGCCTTGTCACTCTTAACTTCTCCAACATCTTAACATTGTAAGATGTATTAATTCGTGATGTCACACGTAAGTTAATTGCCGTCATCAAAATCATAATTGCGAGGTCACAGCTACTGCATTAAAATACACATCTATTATTTAATTCGTCTTTGGAAGCTTTTTTAACATTCAAATATATTTAATTACATTTGTCATATTTTAAAATTAAAAAAAAAGTGAGAGGTTATTTAACTTTATTTTTTTTCTCTTAAGATCTCCAAAACTCCAAATTTGAACTCAATTACATGAGAACACTTTATAATGTACAATTTTTTTTTCTCAAATTACTAATCATCCATATAAAATTTATTCATATGCAATCTTTAAAAAAAAAATCTCACAACCATTAATACTATCAAAACATACAATCAATATAACTTGAAATTATCTAATTTCAATAAACACATATCTTGAAGAAAATAACTAATATATTAATATGACAACTATATATATATATATATATAATATCCATAAATAATTTCATGATTCTAGAGCAGGTTCGATACCATCATCCCATCCCAAGCCTAGCCTTATAAAAATCTCTAGCAAAATCCCTACATGAGCCCAAAGGTAAACTTTTGCTAATCATGCATTAAAGACATTTTAAAAAAATTAATAAATTAAAAATATTAAATAAATAATATTATATTTATTATATTTTAAAAGTAATAAAATGAAATAGTAAAAGACATTTAGTTTTTAACTTTCATATGCCTATATTGTATTTTGTTCATCTATCCACTGATGTTATATTCGACTTTAAAGGCGATGGTCAGAAGGTCATATATTTTAATGTAGAAGATATGTTAATGATAATCGCAAATTTGAACTTTTTAATTTTATTGGCTAATGACATGATAATTGAGCTCAGTGATATTCCCTTCTTTTATTTGGGCTTCAACAACAACTAAGGCACAGGACCAGAATGGCCCACTTAATTTGCTTCACACAACCATCAAGTCAACAACCATAGGTCCAGAGGCCCAATTATCTACAAGTCTACAATGGTAGAAGAGTCAGTGGAGATTCTATGATTTGATTTCTATCTTCTCTTTACCTGCATCCAATGGACTCACAACTTCTATTGATAACCCTAAAAGAGCACAAATCTCTTTGCAGCAATGAAATTTAAAAAAAAAAAAAAATCTCACCAACGGTATAGATTATTTTTCAGCGTGGTTGAAAAAAGAAAATGAAGACTATAATGTGGACAAAATGAAACTCATGAGGAATCAGATTAATTATTCTCTAATTCTTTGTTAGAAAAATACTTAAGCAAACAAATTGTGAAGTGTTTATTTCTCCAAAACCCAATAAGGAACTGGGCGATTTCAGTTTCTATTCATCAGGGAATCTTTCAGTGTTGACTGTTGAATGCTCATGCTGCAAGGAATCTTGATTCAGACTGATCCAGTATGTACAATTTAATACTCAACGAATAAAAGAATAAGAGATTCTAATAATAATTAATAGGCAAATTTTTTTTTAAATATCCTAAACTTTGACCCATGTTTTAATTATTATCTATAACTTTATTTTATATTGATTATAATTCATATTTTTTAATTACTTTCATTTATGCCCCTGAGCCTAACGTCATTAAAGTTTTTAATGATAAAAACTGATGTGATATTCTATCTTACATATATATATAGATGCCAAATCATTTATCATAAATATGTCACCTCATATATCAACTTAAAATGAATATGTAAACCTAACATAAGAATGAGAGATTTTAGAGAATTCACAGGATCATTTTAAATTAGTATCTAAGATAACACATTTAGTGTAGATAATGTGGCACTAACATATGCAATATATGATACCACATTAGTATCTACCGTTAAATATTTTAACAACATTAGGCTTCGCAGTATAATCCAAACTAATTAAAAATGTGAATTATAATTAACATAAAATAAAGTTATAGAGTATAATTAAAGCATGAGTCAAAGTTCACAGACATATACAATACTTTTGCCTGAATAATAAAACAAGCTATCAGTATATTAGAGTTACCATCACACCAAAGGAAAACTTGATCTCCATGTTAGTTTGTATGATATTACATGGGTTTGTCTTCCTAACATAATAACTTATTAAATTGTAAACTAAAATTTAAATTAGAGAGCTGTTCGTATTTAGTGTCCGATAAAAATTATATAATTAACTTAAGGTAGAACTTTCAATTAGTACCAACATGCACTACACTGATGTTAAATAGTTACCAACCAGAGTCGCATTAATTACTACAAATTATCACTAATTTCTCAATCCAATCGTTATTGTAACTAATTTGAAAACTTTAAAACCATGGAGAAATTTTAGAATATATTAGTCTCGCCTCGCTAAACCAATTATGAAGCATTCATTTATAATTCACTGTGACCAAATATAATTAATGCACATTGATCATTCATATTCTTGGATGCAATGCAAGTAAGCTATGAGAATCTAATGATCTCATTTAGAAATTATCCCGTTTACTTAACTGCAGAAGAAACACAATTTGACATGTGAGTTTGACAAAAGCTCATAGTAATTATGATTAGGTTGCAATAATATTATAATTTGGAAGGTAGTAACATGTGAAAGTGTACTGTGAAAAGGAACATGGAAGTTAATTATGCCAACAGATCAAGGCTCTCTACATCAAGCTAGGAAAAAGCCTATAAAGTAGCTAACCATGAATATATATAGCCATTCGATGAAGTTGTAGTGTGTGTCAGTGTGTGTGTATATATATTTACATATTTATTATCACATCAATACCTTGAAAAGAATTAAAGGGGAATGATAACTAAATACAAAACCCAAGTTGGGTTTTTAGCGAACAGAGTCATATGTCAATAAATGCAAGTGTCACTTGGATCAGCATTGAAGTTCTAACTAATGAATCCAGGCAATTATTAGTTGGACGTTGTAATCACCACGAAAACACTATCATTACCCAGTTTTAGAAGCATCTTCAAAGGGTCGTAGTGGCTAGTTTTTTCTATAACAAATTAAAAAAAAAAAATCTGAACTTTCCCACAAAAGAGGAACTCTAGGTGAAAAACAATAGTCCAAAGCATTGACTTCTGGAAAAGCAGAGCTGTAGATATATTGGCATGTCTTTGACTTCATCTTCCTTTTTGGATCAGCAAATGATGATGTTGTGTGAAATCAGATCATATATATTCTTCTCATCATTAGCTTATAGCTAGCTATAGCTAGCAACCCGTTCCATTCAATATTCCGAAGATATATAGTCTGCCTAATATTAATTTCACTATGCTTTGCTCTTTTATGTTATTGAAAATTTTCCGCCATTAATTGTTAATTTATTAGTGTTAGTTACACAGTGGGAGATAATCATTTTTGTTCTCATTTAACAAACAGGGAAATTCGATCACAAATTCTCGCTTGCTTCCACCACAATTTAATTACTACCTAGTTCCCATTCTTTTTTGTCCTTACCCTTTCCTGTAATTTCTGCCATTAATTTTTTAAGTAACTATATATATATATATATATATAATATTACAGAAACATTTCCTTTAATTTACTTTTTGGTTAATAAGTTAATATTCTTTACAACATAAAATTGTAATTTTTTTCTTAATTAATGAGACATTAAGATTATGATTTTATTCCTAATGTAATCATAAAAGTTATTAAGCAATTTTATTTTTAGAGGAGTCATAATGTACAAAAAGTTAACTTTAATAAAAATATATTAATAAATAAAGGAGGGCCACCAAAAAAAAAATCACGTATAATCAAATATAATTTAAATAAATATTAAAAATAGATATAAATTTCTCTAATTATTTTGAGAGTTGCGAAGCACTTGAGATGAGTATGTGAACAATAAGCAGTCTGACTTATAATAACTTTTAAATAAGTAATTATTCTCTAATTAATGGTGCGGTAGGAGTGATGAACCCGTCTGAATTAACTTTTGCTTATCAATCTGCATAGTTTTCTTTATATATAGCATGTTCAAGAAAGGTGTTCAAGTACAATATTGAATCAATCACAAAGTAAAGATGATATATAGAAGTTGTTAAATCAAAAAGAAAGAAGGGAAATGCTATATGTGGGATATATTTTCTGTTTTATCAAACACATGTTAATTTAGTGGAGATAAAGCACAAATAATTTGCATTGAACTATATATTGTCTACACATAATTTGTTGCAGCTCGTAAGTGTTAGAATTTAGATTAATACTAAAATGTACGGGAGTAACCAACATTAGTACCATATAATATTAGAAAGTTAGAATGAAGTTTATATAGACTTCACTTATTTCGTTTCAATGAGACATAATTAATGGTGTCTAGCACTCTGCTGAACAGCTAAGTCCAATAAAAAATTTGTGTATATGGCCATGGCCACCTGTTGAGTGCAGGTCAAGAAAGTGGTGCATTAATTTTTTTCTTGCACATCTACCAAGCAACGTCGCTAGGACTTGCCTCATTCCGCAACTTCAGCAACACTATACTGAAATTCAACGAACATACACTTCCTCAATTTGTCTCTATCTCTTTGTTTCCACTATCAATTTAATTTGATCTGCATAGATTTTGCTTCCCATCAAAGGGGTCAAAACTAAGCTCAAAAATGGGATTGTCTTTTGTGCATAAAAAATTATTGGATTAATTTGATTTAATGATTTTTATTTATATAGAATTTTTTTAAATATATAATTATTATTTTATATTTATTATTGTGTTTACAATCATTATTAGATTAGTCGATACTTGTAAATTTTGTTTAAAAAAAATTAGATGAATGAGAACCGTTAGATCAAAATTCAATGGCTCTTGAAGACTCTTGCATGCAGGAGCCAATCCATTTTCGCCAAGCTCACACGGATGTCCAATTCTCAAAATATTAATAATCTATTTAGTTTGGAAATTTTTTATTTTTATTTTCACTAAAAATAAAAAATGAGCTTAAAAATACGCTTTATTGAGTTTAATAAAAATATTTTCTTAAAAATATTTCTTAAAATAGACCCAAATATAAAAATATTTAAAAAAATATTTTTAGTGTTTCAAGAAATACATTTTAAAAAATAAAGACTAAAAATAAAAATAAAAACCAAACAAACCTTAAATAATCAAGAAGCTTCCACTTTCCAATACTTAGCAAACCAAAGCCAAAATAATAATATTTGGAAAAAAATTACAATTTTTTTCGTAATCTTTTTTATATTTAGACATGTGTACTCTCCTTTTTTAACGTGGAAATTATGGAGAAAATGAAAGTGAATGAAGATGCAAAAGACGCAAAAGACGATAAGAGAGAATGGCAATGCCATAATGTTAAGAACGCAGCAAAAAAAATAGGAGAGTCTTTTTCTTAAAATTAAGTAGAGTATTTAGTTTAATTTAAATTGTTAAATTTTATAACTAATAATGTAAATTTCAAAAAATCTTTCTTTTGTTAAAAAGTAATATCTTAAAATCTAAGTTATCAATTATAAAATTTAACGATACAGATTAAATCAAAAATTTTACTTAATTTTGAAATCAAATAAAAGAATCTCTTCTTAAAAAAACACATTTTTTGAGAAGACTTTTTGATCTCATAATTAAGATTGATATGACTCTTCACTCCTCAACGTGAAAATGTTGAACACGAGATTTTTATTTGATCAATTGCATCGAATAAGAAGCTTGGCACATGGTCGCACGCATGCTATTTGATCAGCGTAAATTTCATTTATTTGAATAGAGTCCACATCAATTTAATAGTATGTATACGTCAGGATGTTTGGCATACGACACTAAAGAGACATCTCGTAAATGTCAACTAAACTCATCCCCCTCCTTCTTCCACTGACATCAAATTAATCTCTGATACCGATTCTAAGAAGAGGAAATGGAGTGAATGAACGCCATTTTCTGTTTTCTTTGTGCGTGGGGGAGGGAGTGGGGCAAAATATACGTACGAATTACGGAAGATACAGCAGAGATACAAGGGCAATGGAGTGTGAATAAAAATAGAAGGAAGCGGAAGCAGATGGGCCCCAAACTCCAAAAAGATAAAAGGGAAAGAAACAAAAAAACACGCAGAAAGGGGATGGCCCCGAAGGCGGTTTTCAGGGAATATTGTGGGCGCTGCCTCCTGATTTCTACATCCAATTACCTCACCCTCACGGTTTTCCCCCTCACCACCCATCCTTCCCGCAAACTGATTGGTTAATTATTCATTTTCGATATCAACTGTGTCATTGTTGATCAAATGATTGACGGTAAATTATTTTAAAATTTTTTTACTATTAACCATTCCATCAATGATTAAATAATTGAAATCAGAAACCAATAACTTTCGATCATGAGCTATACGATTTTTTTGTTAAATTATTGACAACAATTAGTTAAAAATATATTTAATATAAAGATTTACAATTAAAATGAGTTTTTTCTATTCCTAGGCTAAAAGTGTTTATTGAGTTGAGTCAATTCACCATTCTGTCAAAAGCAACTCAGTTATACAGTTAGGTTAGATGAGACTGGATTGATAGATTAGTTGAGGTTCATTTTTTTCTAATTTGCTATTAACTATTTGTGTTAGAGAAATTTCAATCCATAATAACACAAATTTAACTTGCCACTTCCTTTTTTTTTAAAAAAAATATATGATGCCTTTGTTAAGTTGAATACCTAGATTCTAAGTTTCATTAAATTATAAAAACATTTTGCTTTTTGATATTTTAAATTGAGTTCGTATTTTGAGAGTAAATTTAGCATCTAATCATTTTTGTTTATTATTTTGAAAAGACAACATGTCGAGCACGAGTTGGATTGATTTAATTTAATTGACAAAATTATTAAAATTCAATCCAGGCCAACTTAACTTGTCATTGTTAAATTAGTAAGAATGGAAAATTTTGTTTGATTTGAGCCAATCTAATTTGTTAATACGCTTATTTAAAATTATTGAAGACAATTTTATGGATGTAACTGAAAAACAATAAAACTTGCATACAATTTGTTTTATAGTTTCTTGTAAATCGTTATAATAAAAAATACGAAACCGACAAATATCAATTTGAGCCCCAGTTGATCAAATCTTGGACGTATGTAACCTACAAAGGGTCAATGTTGTCTCACTTTGACACAATTTTTGGGGATCATTTTACAGCTCGTATAATTATTATATAATTAGATATTCCAAGTGAATTTTTCTACAAATCACATAATTATTAAAAAATATGAAAAATCAAACTGAGCATATCCCGTTAAAGTAACCCATACATTAAATAATGGACACAGTGCTACTTTGGGAAAAGGGAGAATGAGGCTAGAATATGAAGGACATGCATTATCATAAGGTAATAATAGTTGGAAAGACCACGTGAAGTAGAACTGTTAAAATAAGTTAAGTATATTGAGTTGGCTTGATCCGTTTTTATAAATGAGATGAAATGGACTATAATTTTAATAACTCATATTTAACAAAAATTTTTAGTCAATTTCATTTAAGCCCATATGATTAAAATAGGTTGGGGTGGACTGGCCCTGATGGGCTTTTTATTTTTTGTTTATTTATTATATTTTAAAAATTAGTCTATTTTTTAAAAATTTAATTCTATTTTTTGAAATTTCATATTTTCAATACCAAATTTTTTTATTTAAAATAATTATAGTTACATTTTAAACAAGAAAAATTGTCTATTTTAATATTTAACATATTTTTTCAGAAGTTTAATTTAATTTTTTTTAAAATTTAATTGTTTCAATCTTTAATTATTATCATAAAAATAATTAAAATTATATTTTTTAAACATGATAAATAAGTTTATGGCCAGATTGAGATGAGCTAGACTTTTTTACTTATAAATTATATAAAAGCTTAATCTAATCTAAAGTATAAAATTTGAATTGGAGTAGGCCAGCCCAGCCGCTTGACAGCTCTAGATGGAAGCATTGGCAATTTGTCATGGCAGGCTCGTTCATTTTAGTAACGAGCACAGTTTAAATATATGGACATTAAATATTAATTATGTCTCATTTCAGAAAGTTGCAGTGTTCGTAAATTGATGATATCTTTTCCAACCTCTTAGCCTCGTCGCATTCAGTCGCTTCTTTTGTCTCATCCTTCCTGGAGACACGCGTCGTTTTTTGAGTATATTATACTTGATTATTAAAAATATTTATTAAATGGTATTTAAATTTAATACTCATTTTCTTTTACAAATTACACACAGTTCTATTTTAATTATTATTTTTCATTTGATTAAACTTATTTCATAATATTTGTTGCTTTAAAAAATATATAATTACTTAATAATTACTTGTTATATAAAGAATAAAACCACAGTTTAATTAATGTTAAATCTTGATATTAATTTATTTATTTATCATATTAATAATAAAATTATAATCTTATATTGTTGAAAAAAAAAAGTTAACATCTTTGATAGAAAGCATTATTATATATGTCAAGATGTTATATAATATTTATTCCTTAAAAAATAATTAAATTTTGTTTAGGCTTCTAACGATATTCTCCCCTTTCATTAGATAACTAAACACTTTTACACTTATTAAGCATAAAATTAAAGAGACACAGCTCTTTTCAAAGTAATATCTTTAAGAATTACCCTTCATAGAGTTGAAATAAATACACGTTCAATCTAATTCTCTATAAATAATTTTATTCTTGTTCATTGTAATGTTTTCCAGGCATACATGCAGTTCATGTTAGATATAAAATTTCAATTAAAAATTATAAATTTTATAAGGTTCAATCCAACTCAAATTATACTCACTATTAATCTTATATATATAATTTAGATTGAGATAACCGAATCTCACCCAGCCCTACGCATGATGAATAAGAATGAAAGAACCGAGGTCCGAGGGCATTAAATGCACATCATCATCATCATCCATCAGGCATCATCACCAGTGGCGGAGCCACATGTGCTTGAGGGGGTGCAGCTGCACCCCTTGGATTTTATAGAATCATATGTAAAAAAAAATTTCATTTTGCCCCCCCTCCTTATATTTTTTTGAACCCTCTTAATTTTTTTTGGATCCCCTTCAGTGACTCAGTCCCTCTCTGCTGTTTACAGTCATGAGACCCCCACTCCCTAGAGTTACAAAATTTTTTTTAATGATAGTTAATTTCTCATTCTATTATTAGGGACCTCTTTGTAAAAATTTGAAATTTGGTGTTTTTATGCATAGTTCTAATTCTATCAAATTGGTTCATTGATTGTGTAATTAGGATCATGAGTAATATATTTGTGAAGTCAATTTCATGAAATTTTTTCTTGATGATGGTTAATTTCTCATTCCATTGTTAGGGACCTCTTTGTAAAAGTTTAAAATTTGGTGTTTTTGTACATAGGTCTAATTTTATTAAATTGGTTAATTGATTATATAATTAGGATCATGAGTAACATATTTGTAAAGTCAATTTCATGAAATTTTTTCTTAATGATGGTTAATTTCTCATTTGATTATTAGGGATTTTTTTGTAAAAGTTTGAAATTTAGAGTTTTTGTGTATAAGTATAATTCTATCAAATTGGTTAATTGATTATGTAATTAGGATCATGAGTAACATATTTGTGAATTCAATTTCATGAAATTTTTACTTGATGATGGTTAATTTCTCATTTGATTGTTAGGGACCTCTTTGTAAAAGTTTGAAATTTGAGATTTTTGTATATAGTTCTAATTCCATCAAATTGGTTGATTGATTATATAATTAGGATCATAAAAAATACATTTGTGAAGTCAATTTCATAAAAATTTTTTCTTGATCATGATTAATTTATCATTCCATTATTAGGGACCTCTTTGTAAAAGTTTGAAATTTGAGGTTTTTGTGCATAGGTCTAAATCTATCAAATTGGTTGATTGATTATACAATTAAGATTTAGAAAAAGAAAATTTTTTTTATAATGAAAATATTTTTTAAGAAAAAATTACCATTAGATCTAAAAAAGTGAATGAAAATTTTGCCCCCCCTGACCGAGGGGTCTTGGATACGCTACTGATCATCACCTGTGTATAATATACGACCCACCCCAATTCCCTTCTACTTCTTCTTATTCTTCTTCTTCTTCCTCTTCTTCATCAATTATTGACATCTTTCACACTCATAAGCTTGCAGTCAATGCAGTATACAGAGATGAAAAATTAAATTAAATTGGCATCACGCTATAGTATGATACCAGTGGTGGGCCTTATTGGCTATTCTGGTGCATCATAGCAGATATTGACATACGACCATTTTAGCTTTATATGACAACATACCCCATAATACTCTGCACTCCCAAACAAACCACTTCAACTGTGACATTGGATTTTACTTACCCTTAGGCACAATGGAAATCACTTCCAAAGTTATATCTCTTTGTGCATTGATGCAATACTAATAATATTCTTTTTAACATGCAACTAATTATATATATACATTGTCATCCATACAAAGATATCATTTGTTCTTGAAACGTTGTTTAGTGGTATATTAAAAAAATATACCAACGTAACTCAGCATTGATTGTCTCAGCGGTAATAATTAGTTGATTAAATTTTATAAATAACAATGATTTGATCTCTTGATACGTAAATTTAAAAATGGCTTTACCCTTTTGAAAGAAATTAGGGTGTGTTTGGTATGCAAAAATTTTTTTAATAGAAAGAAAAAGAGAGATACAAAGAAAAAGGAAAAGGAAAAGAAAAAAAAAATTGTTTGGTATAAAATAAATAATAATAATAATAAAATATTATTTTATTTAATATATATTTTTTAAGGGAGAGTAAAATGAATATACTAAATTATTCCTAATATAAAACTATTTTATCGGAGTAAAAAAATAAACAGTAACCTTGATCTCTCTCACTTTCTTTAAACTCTTTTATGCTTTATTGTGTTTGCCCTCTCACCATCTTTGTTTCAACTCATCTCTCTCCCTCCATCTCAATCTCACTCTTCTTCTCACTGTTATCTCTATGTGGTTGTACCTCTTAAATACTCTATTTCAGTTTGTCTCTCTTCCTCTGCCTTGATCTCTCTCTTCTTCTCGAGTCTTATATAGTTTTCTCACTCTCAGGTTCTCTCACTACTTGTTTTATGTTGTGTATGTTTCACCCCCTTGCTTGTTCTGACTATTTCATTATCATCTCTCGTTCTCTGTCCTGTCTTGTTCTACAGTTACAAAATAGGAGAGAGAAGCCCCTCAACCTACTTTCTCTCTCTCTCTCTCTCTCTCTCTCTCATGGTCTTTTCTCTCTCTTGCTCTCTCGTTCAGCCCTCTCATCTTCATCATCTTCCTCAATCTCTCTCGGTCTCTTCTCCCTCTTAGTCTCTCTCGGTCTCATTTCTCTCCCTCGATCTTTGAATGACAATGACTGAATGTGAAGAGTAAGGAGCAAGGCAAATCAAAAAACAAATTTCTTTTACATTCCATCAGTCACTTTTCCATTTGATTTATGAGGGAAATATCCGTACAATTAAATGTGAAAAACGAAAAAATCATTTCCATCATGTTACTTTTGTTCACTATAGCTTCAGCCATAACGAACACAAGAAAATGGAAAAGCCACGAGAAATCCGTCATCCATCGTCCAAAGGGAATGATACCAAATACGCTCTTTGTTCTTTATCTTACTTAATTTGAAAATGCCCTTGATAAAACCCAAAAAAAGAAACATTACCATACAAAGTAGGATAACTGATTACAATGACAATTCTGACCCGACTTACCTTGTCTAGCTCAATTTGTCCCACATCTTTTAGGTTGAGTAATTTAACAACTGACAAAAAAAAAAGGATGAATTTGAAAAGAAAAAGAAAAAAAAAAAGAAGAAAAAAAAACTCACATGTTCTTATTTAAGCACGAGAAAGTTTCGGGGCATATATGTCCCACCGTACTCCCCGTCCTTTACTTACAAATATATATATATGTGTATATATAAGATACATATGTATGTATGTGTTAATTAATTCAATTTACTTTGCATAACTTTTTATGTAATTTAGTTCATTTAATTCAATTAAAATTATATATGTAACTTATAGTTGTCTTATGAATGGAAGGTACTTGATTATTAATTTGGTTATATTCATAAATATTGTATTCCGTTGATTTATTTTATTTTTTCATATTAAAATAAGTTGTTAAATATTGTAGTATTAGTATTAAAAAATTGATAGATATTTATATTTAGGGCCCATACGAAACAAATTATTTTTTGGCGAGTTATGGGACAAAAATAAAAAAAATGTGTGGAAAGCAACATGGCAGAGACAAAAGAGTTCATAAAAAAGGGAAAACGGAACAGATCGGTAATAATAAATCTGCTCCAATCTGAATTTATATATAAAATCTTAATTTGGAGTTTATATTGAACGAGAGAGTTAATCTCATGCAATCTTAGTTTTGCCACTAAACTGCTTCAACATTTATAACAAGGTTCTCACTGTTACAGGGAGACAGAAATTGAAAAGAATAGAATTTATTGTGAACGATGTTTTTCGCACATTCCCATGTTCCCTGTGATGCTGAATCACCCCACAACTCGCCACACAACACACATCCAGACCCATCACCCATCAACTGTATCGTGATTTCACTTCATCCAGACCCATACCCATGCATGCATATATATATATATGCTTAGAATAGTATATTGTCGTCTAGTACGTGTTACTTTTGTGTCAATCTGATCACACACCTCATCACCTCCGGAGTGGGTGAACATTAAATCATAAGCTGTCAAAGTGATAGTGTTATACGACCCGGTCTAATCTAATACATCGTGACTAAAGATAAAATAATCAGTTACCAACTGATCTTTTTATAACAAATTTTAAATTGTATGTCTAAGCCTATTCAATTTGGACTCTGGGTTATTTTTCTAAAAGAAAAAATCATATACATGTAAAAAAATTATATTTTTAAAAAAATAATAATTTTTTATTAAAATATAATTTATATATGTAAAACATTACTTTTTTAATATTTTTAAATAATGAATAACTTTAATTTTTTATATTTGTTTTGTAAATTAACTATATTATATTTAAATTTTAAAATTTTATATTTATTTTTAAAAATTACAAAAAAATTTATATTCAAAATTATTAAATTTATTAAATATAATATTATAAAATATAAAAAAATGCAAGAAAGTAGAGTTATTTATACTAAATAATATAATTTTTAAAAACAAAATAAAAAAGTTAAACAAGGTAGACCACGAGCTTTGACATGTCCAAATTGTTTATTTATTGGAGATCACAAGATGACTCGTGGGTTTTGGCACTTTTAACACTATTATATCAAAGATTTATTTTGAATTACCAACAAGCTGTTGTAAATATATATATATATATATATATAAATTGTGATAAGCAGCCCCATTCTTATAAGAAGAGGAACACACATTTAAATTTCTCAACTTTAAAGTTCTCAATCCAATAAAAATTAATCTCAAATTTAACGTGAGATAAAGATATTGAGTTCACATCCCAATAAAAAAGATTTAGATTGAATCCTCCGACACCTTTAAAACCCGATATTGGACCTACCAGGTTACTCATTAAAATTTAAAAGGTTATTTTTCAGTACAACACCCTCTAGAATGTTGTGCACCGGAGAAAGCTTAACACTTACTCTATGTTAAGTAATTAGAGTAATGATTTGGGTGCAGTTATATTTACAACCTTGAATTATTGAACCAACCATTTTATTGGGTAATGATAGTAAAACTAATCATTAACTACATTTCAATTCTATTTTAATAATTTCTTTGGAAATTTGAAATATATCAAAATTTTCAGTACACTATCATTTTTTTGTTGAATAGTAATGTGATGCTGAGCTATATTACCATATAATTATATAATAACATTAAACTTACATATTTAATATATTTATGATATACAAAAATTATATATATATATATATATATATTTATATATTTCTTAAATAGGAAATTCTAGTATTGAACGTGCATTTTATATAACCTAGATAACAATGGCTTTTTCCAGTGGATATTTCAACTTTAAAAATGACAACAGTTGGATCTTGAAGGTGTTACTTTATGAAGGACTCTATTCTTTCTTATAAGTAGTTTCAAAAGAAATTAATCTTTTATCTAATTAAATAAGAAAATATTAGTATTTATGCTAAAAAAAAGTAAAATTACTATTTATA
This sequence comes from Biancaea sappan, assembly GCA_037074585.1. Taxonomy (NCBI): domain Eukaryota; kingdom Viridiplantae; phylum Streptophyta; class Magnoliopsida; order Fabales; family Fabaceae; genus Biancaea; species Biancaea sappan. The sequence goes on along the minus strand of CM073500.1, from coordinate 44,791,157 downwards.
TTTCAAAACTTTGACACATATTTTAATTATAATTTATAATTTTATTTTGTATCAACTATAACTTATATGTTTTTAGTTAATTTTGATTATATTCATATGTTTAATATCGTTAAAATATTTAATGCAAACGTTGATTTTACAGAGTCATTTTGATTATTTTAAATTAACATATGAGATAATATATTTTGAAATGAAAAATTTGACATTAACATGTATAAGATAAAATGACATATTATTATCTACTATTAAACAATTTAATTAAACTTAAAAATATAATCAAAATTAATTTAAATTGTGTAAATTATAATTTATACAAACTAAAATTTTAAATTTCAATTAAAACATGCTTTATAAATAACACTCTTATCTAAAATGAAGTGTGTTTAAAGTAAACCTAAGAAATTTAGATAACCTTTTTTACCAGAACAAAACAAAAAAAGGTAAATGAACAAATGACAAGTGAACTAATAGGTTCAGGTTATGTAGGGGGAGAGAGAGAGAGAGAGAGGCCATTGTTGTGAACACCAAAAATCAAAGAGTGAGGGGTTATATAAAAAAGCGTAAGAAGTACCTGACAGTCTATGATGCTAACCCCCACCCATATTCAGAAAGGACAGATTTGTGGGTCAAAACCTTTTAGCTATGGGAATTAAAAACAATTTCTGTCTGCTCGATTATTTCGGTGAAAGGGACATTTATTCACCTTGGGAGTGAGAAAGCAAGAGAGAGAGATTCCATTTACATCTTAATCTATCTCTAGGTGCTATTACACTACTTTTTCACTGTAATTCATTCTGTAATGACTAATGATAGATTTCTGATGAGGAATGCACGCTCTTTTAGTATTATTTAAACAAATTCCTCCCCACTGGACCACCATCATTCCTTTACTCTAACCCACCCCTCCTTCCTCTGTTCGGATCTCTAATTTCGCCTCCCCTTTTATAACAGAACCAAAAAGAAAGAGAGACGTATCAGAAAAGAGATGGAGCTCACTCAACTTGGTTTTCTGGAGGAACTTCTAGCTCCAAGAAGAGACACTTGGAACGCTTTTTCCTCTGGCTTGAGCGACATATTCCCCAATAATGCTTGGAGCTTTGACTCTTTTGAAGATAACCCACCTCTTCCTCTCTCGAATCCCCCATTTGCTTCGTTTTCCACACCATTAGATCAGAGATTTGAATGCCCCTACACCGATGAAGCAGCAGCATACCCATTTGTCGATGGGTTCGCAGTACCAGAGCTGGACTCATCATACACCTCAGCACCATTTCCAGCACAAGAGAGTAAGCCATCAATGGAGGATGACGAGTTTGGCTTTCTGGGCAGTGAAAGTCAGAGTCTTGAAGAAACAAACAATGGCTGCAAAATTGAGGAACAAGTTACAGAAGTCCCGGTCTTCAACATGGGTTTGTGTGGGGAGAAAAAACCCAAGTCCAAAAAGCTGGAAGGGCAGCCCTCTAAGAATCTCATGGCAGAAAGAAGGCGAAGAAAGCGCCTCAATGATCGCCTTTCCATGCTAAGGTCAATAGTTCCTAAGATCAGCAAGGTTAAAGTCCTATTCATCATAACCCAGATTTTTTTTACTTGAGATTTTCTTTCTTCTTTTTAAGTTCATTTGATGTCTAGTTTGAAACTGACATGGGATATCAACGTTAATAGATGGACAGGACCTCTATTCTTGGAGACACCATAGATTACATGAAAGAGCTTCTAGAAAGAATCGGTAAGTTGCAAGAAGAGAGAACAGAAGAAGAGAGCACAAATCAGATTAACCTCTTGGGGAATTCCAAGGAGACAAAGCCAAATGAAGTGATGGTAAGAAATTCCCCCAAGGTATGGATTTTAGCACTGTTCGCTCATATTTAAAACCCAAAATTGACGCATAATCCAGGACCCAGTTCCTGAATGAATGAAGATGCTATGGTATTTTTGGCAGTTTGATGTGGAGAGGAGAGACCAGGACACAAAAATCAGTATCTGCTGTGCCACAAGGGCTGGATTGTTACTGTCAACAGTGAACACCCTTGAAGCATTAGGCCTTGAGATTCAGCAATGTGTTATAAGCGGCTTCAATGATTTTTCAATGCAAGCATCTTGCTCAGAGGTTTATATATACCTTACTTTAATGGCTTCAGTCTCTATTTTCTTGCTTGAAATCATGAATATTTCTTACTAATGGCATTTCTTGTCTCTCTTGGTGTTAGGTGGCTGAGCAGAGAACTCGTATTAGCTGTGAGGAGATCAAGCAAGCACTTTTCAGAAATGCTGGTTATGGTGGGAGATGTCTATAGGACAAAGCTGTCAGATGTAGGCAAGTAGCTAGAACAATTTCCAGATGGTGTAAAAGATGCAATTTTTGCCTCTAAGTTCTTCAGAATAAATTGGCCTTGATTGATGATTTCTTTAGCTCCCCCCTTTATTTTATCATATATCGGGGTACTTTAGTACAAGCTTCAGTTTTCTGTTCTGACAAATATCACTTTTTTTTTTTGAGCAATTTTCAATGAAGTTGAATTATTGTTGGATCCATAAGAGGAATCAAACTGATATTTTATAGATTCCTGAATATATTACAGGTTCAAAGTTTCTGTTCTCGGACCTGGGAGGAATAATTGTCTGTCTTCTGTATCCAGTTGCGTGGCAATGAAAACCACTCCCCAACAACAACTGGATATTACAATTTTAAAAGGATTTTTGTTTGCTATTTAATATTTGTGAGAAGCGAGGTTGCTGATTGAATTGCTTTAGAGCCACTATCCTGTAAATTCATGATTTTTCAATAATTGCAAATAAATTAAAGAACCTACATGCAAGATCAGGGTAGTGCTTTAAAAGGACCACTGGAAGTCCATTGGCCACAAAGGAATACGTTGGTTTTGGATATTCTCTACAGTAACATGTGCAATAAGAGAGAGAGAGAGAGAGAGAGAGAGAGAGAGAGAGAGAGAGAGAGAGAGAAGAAGAGTTATGAGTCCATACATTACATATGGGCTGCATCACATGGTATCTACAATTTTCGCCTGTACATAGTCCATCTTTTAAAAAAAAGTAGAGAGGAACCAAATCTGGATGTGTTAATGTTGCTTGCGCTGCTTAATTATTGAATACCATCATTTTCTTTTTTATGATGAGGCTTTAGAAGGGGAAATCTTCAGTTTGATGCCTTCTAAAGTGGGAATCTGCTAACATGCAAGATAACTGGGGAAGTACTAGACCTGATTTTAGTTGCAAGTGCACCATAATGGCGGATTAATGAGTGTGAAAAATCTCCTTTTTACTAACCATATAACACCTCTATGAAGTATAGCTAACATAAGTTCCGTTATGAATCTAATGTGAAGTTCGCCATTTTTAAGCAATAGTAGAATATTTATATTCACAAACCGACCAAATCTGAATTAATGACATTGAAACTCAACGTTTCATGAAGGTTCATGACATGGTACAGATTCATCTTTCTTCCCATGTAAGAGCTTCAATTCATGCAGAGGGTTAATAGACTATATTCTTTTACCCTACCTCCACCAAAATTTAATTAAAAAATGACAAACTTGGTGCTACAAAACTCCTATTATGCACTGGATCTAAAGAAAACCGGACTCACTTTGTGGATCTAATGTAGACACACAAAGTTCAAGGATTTAATAAAAAAAAAAAACAGAGGGAAAAGATAAAGGAGAGAAGAAATATAGACACAGAAAACATCCTCGAGTCATCATCAAGCTATCCTTCAAGTTCAAAGATTTAATTAGGTTCATCCATGCTGCATGCCTACGACTTCTATTTTGAAGCTATATGCAAAGTAGAACACGTGGAGTTTAATTAGGTAACAGAAGCAGGCTAAGTGTCTAGACTCCAGACTGATAGAAAACAATTTTCGCTATTACGTAATGCTATTTAGAAAATCTTCCATGACAATTTTTTGGACCCAGAAAAAATTGGATCACACATATTTATTAGCCAGAGAAAATTTTACAAGAGCTGGCCAATAGTAGCTTTTGACCAAACTGCACTGTCTAAAGTCAGCTTACTATACAATAGTCTCTCAATTAGTGATCAGCACGTCTCGGTTGATTTGATACAACTCAATCGGCCGTCCTTCGGTCACATTCGATAAAACTGGAACGATACAGATACAATTCAATCGACTTTATTGACTTTCCTCTTCATCGTAAGCATCTTCAACTCCATTGCCATCATCAGTGTTCTCATCAGAGCTAAAAATGCCCATGAAATTAGCTTGCGAGTGTTGAAACTTTTTGATGGCATCTCTAGCTTCAGACACCAAGGCAATTTTCGCAGATTCAACCACACCCCTCTTCTGAAAGTGGCTTTCTTCTCTAACTGCTTTCCCAGTTTTAGACTTATCTACCCGCACAGATGCTGCTGCCCTTCTCTTAGCTTCTCGGCAGCGTAATTGCTTAATATACTTCTCATGCCGTACCCTGTTCTTCACTTGCTTCAGTACGGGGGGACTAACAAGATCTGTATCACTCGGGCTACTAAATCTTGAAAAGGATTTCTTATGGCTGGTAGATGATGATGTCCCAGTGCAACTTTGCAGCCATCCTTGCTTTTCATTTAGTTGCTTTGGAGTGGAGAGAACATCACTAGGCTGAAAAGCATTAGTCGAAAAGTCCACGTCGGGTTCAAGAACAGAAAATAAGTCCCCTTCGCCCTCTTGATCAACTTTACGATGGCGTTGTAACAGCTTTCTGAGAGACTTCTGGGTAAGGTAACTCTTCGATTTGAGACAACTTGATCTTCTAGCTTTGTTAGCATTAGGTTTGAGCAGGATACTTGCAGAAAGTGAAACCGGTTCAAGGGGTGATGACTTCATTTTCTTTGCCCTTGATCGAGGCTGAGCTTGAGGTGGTGTTGAATGGTCTCGGTGAATTCTTTCAAAGCAATCCTGTGCAGACTTTCCAGGCACCTGAAACAGATTTTTGTATGGTGATGAATTCAACAATAAAACCATACGGGTATAAGCAAACTCCAAAAATGAGAATAATCTGAACTAATATTTCTTGCTGTTAGTTACTCACAGATTATGAAACAAGGATAAAAAGAAAAAGAAAAGCATCAACCAAGGTCATGTGCCCTGAAAAACATTTTCTTGCCCTCAAAACATTCACGAGGTACACTACACTTCTATGGTATAAGTCTCACTTGCGCTTGAATGTCTCATTACTGTGTGCTCGTCAATTGCTAAAATTTACAACGTTTCCACAAGGGAAATGTAAGCTTTTTATTGCATTTTTCATCTAGAATATAGCCAACTTTCAATAATAGACCTTCCAAATTTCAGAGGATCTCTAAAAATTTTATGCATAATAGCTCACAGTTGAAGTCAAACCAGTCCACTCCAATAATCTTCCATAGAGAATTCTGAAACTGAGAAATTTTAATTTTTCAACTTGGTTTATTTCACTCCAACAACCTTTTAAGAGTTCCAAACTCAAATCGTCTTTAGCAGCTATATTTCACTCCAACAACCTTTTAAGAGTTCCAAACCCAAATTGTCTTTACCAGCATGCTATTCAATTAAAGGTGTTACTCCTTCAAGATATAGTCTCTTAAAAACGATAAATTACATCTGGAACTTAAATTCAAAGGAAGTGGCTAAAAGTAATTTTACCTCGATAATAACGACCAAGGTTAAGGACATGTAAAGGGAAATCACAAATATATATACTGAGACTAAGGCACAAAGAGACTCGTACATGAAGGAGCTATAAGATAGGAAAATACCAGCTTAGAAACATTCTTCCAGAAATGGGGGGTCGGCTTTGCAGCAAAATATGCTCTCTGTAATGCCACTTCTTGTTCCTTTGTCCACCCTTTCATATTTTTTTCACTATTCTCATCTCGCTTTCTCTTTCTCTTGCCTAGATCTTCACTCTTATCCTCATTTCTCACCTGCCTCTCTCTACCTTCAACTGTCGATTCATCACGAGGAACAGAAACGTCCCTCGTCATCTTTTCATCTTTACCTGAAGATTTTTCAATCGATTTGTCTTCTACCTTAGCATCACGATCAACTATTTGGTCGGTTTCTTCCACAGAAAAATCTGAATCAGAGTCTATACTTTCAAGGGATTTTACCCTGTTAGCCTTTTGGTGTGGTGTTGACGTGAAATTTCCCTTGTTCAGGAGCCTCTGAGATCGTCTAAGACTCTGATCTCGATCATTTACTAAGGCGGATTTTCTCAGTCCAGGAGTTGCATCATCCAAGTCACCCAAATAGTCAACAAGTTTACTCGATTTCTTTATTCCTTTACGTGGGCTATCTTTAAGCTCATGAGCGACAATTTTCTGAACAGATAACCTGGAAGATCGTCTGAGACATCGAAACCCGTCAACCCCATCGTTCAATCTAGAAGATCTTCTCAACCCAGTACGACCGATAATGAAATTTCGGGAGTTGCCATGGGATTCGTTCGAAACTTTAGAAGACTTATTCTTTGAATCTCTATGGCTCTGCCGCGAAGAAGCAAGTTCTATTGTGCTGGGAGAAGAAGGGATTGAGGAGCGTACCCTTTTTTGTGTGGATGTAAAGTTGAAGGACTTCAAATCTGCGGGTCTTCGGGGAGTCTTCGGCTGTTGTGGTGGTTCTGTGGTAGTCGTAGATTTGTGGCGGAGGAGTCTTGGAGATCTTCGTGGCGTCGTGGATTCGCCGTTGTGGATGAAGTAGTTTCTTTTAGGCATTTCCACGAACACTTGCCGGAGTCTTCTTTTTTATTTTTTTTTTTGGGTCGGAACGTGCTGGAGTCTTGAGGAAGAAGGAGCTTTGAGAGGGAAGCCGATGAATTCAAACTTCGATTTGTTTTTTTTTTTTGTGGGTTTGAATATTCAAACTTCGAATATTCAACTTCAGCTCTGGGCTCACAGATATCTGTTTTCTGGTCCTAAAGTGCTCATTGATAAGAACAGATGACGATAAACACACTTTTGGGCTTGGGCCCAATCTCTCTTCTCCTTCTCTCTTTCACGTTAATTTTTCACATAAATCTATAATTTATTGTATTTATACTATTAAGTTTTCTAATAAAAATAAATTTTGTAAAAAAATTTAAAAAAATCAATGATATAATTATAACTTATAAAAAATATAAATTTATTTTTTAAAAATTATACATTTATTATATTTTAATTAGATAATCATATATTTATTATGTTCTGATTGGGGGACTTTATAGTAAATATAAAAAATATTGTACCTAATTTTTTTACCAAAAAGACCACATCTTTAGAGTATATTACACTTTTGTCAATGTAAATTACCCAAAAAAGAAACCCTCACTTAGTTCTATCTCTCAATTTATATCTCTATTTATTATACTAAAGTGCACTATTATTGATTAAACCTAACATAATGTTTACATCGTTGTTTATAAAACGAACATATATTTAAAGTCTAAAAAGGTTGCAAAAAAGCTCATAAATTTAATGACTATAATGCTTTTTTTTTGTGTTGTGGGGGGGGGGGGGGGGAGGGGGGAGGGACATAGGTATAGTCTTTCATCAATTCAATAATCATACAAGCATTATATCAGATTAGGTTATTAGGTTGAAAAATTATTGAGGGACGAAATTGGAATATTTTAAAAAATTAAATTGAGATTTTTCTTTTTCCTGACATATCCACTCTATAAATTTTTAAACACCAAAAGTACATATGTATCATATAAATTTTTTTTACACAACAGTTAAGCTCACTATCAAATGAACATATGAAGACAAGTTCTATCTTGACAACTAGTGCACCAACACTATTTTTTTTTTATATATATCCATCTTATTTGATACACAGAAAGGGGGAAAAAATGAAATAATAATAGAATATTTTATTTATATCAGCAACCCATTAGTTCCATTAAGAAAATCTTCTAATTATTTCCGGATTAATTTGTTGTATATGATTCATTTTTCTGTCCTGTTAAAACTAAAGTACCTCCACGCCCATTATAATAAGTCAGTTACAATACATTGAATATAAAAGAATTTTAAGCCAATAAAAAATAGCAATACTAATGTGCCTCAATTATTATATAACGTTTCAATGATACTCGCCTCTTGCATCACGGAAGACGATTTTACTATTAACTTATTAAGTCTTGCCATTTTACAGAATATGCATGCATGATTTATATATCAAATCAATTAATTTAAGTTGGTGCTGACTTTTTATTCTGCATGATTAGGGTGTGTGAGTGTGATAGTTGTAACTGGTCTGACAATTATTGAAACGAAGGAATGTTGATGTTTAATAAAGGGAGGAAAGACTGTAGTTTGAAAATAACTTCCCATTAAAGCTAGCTTTAATTAAGCGACTGCTTCCTAGCTAGAATAAAATAGAAATTCAGCCAAATTTAGCAGATTCATAGATCAAACTAGAAATGCAATCTAACACGTTGAACATAAAGGAAGATGTAAAAAGTGGAAAACACAAAATCACATGCAAGCAGTAAAGCTCCTCTACCATTTTGGCTAACATTAGTGATTAGACTATTTGGATATGGAAAAACATCTAGAATATATTAGTTTTTAATCTGCACTGTTTGTTTATACAATGAATCATATTTCATTTGAAAAAAAAATGTAAGTCTCATCAGTGAATTCTCCCATTAAAAATTTAAAATATCAAATTAGATATATTATCTTATTGCATTTAGTAATACGGAAATGCAAACACTAATCTTCAACTTGCAAATATTCTTGAACTATAAAATTGATAAATAGTCCCCTTCAATTAGAAAATTTGCCCTAAATTATAAATATTATTAGCAAAGATCCATTTAAGGGAAGTGGCTTCCCTCTTAAGCATAGTAACCTCCTATGCGTAGGTGATAGTGGAGGCTATTGAATCTTGATCTAACAACTCTCAGTTATTCAATGTTTTTTATTTTTTTTTAAGAAAAAAGTTCTAAAAAATTTACAATTGTTATTTTATATTTACTATTGTACTTATAATTATTATTGGATCACTCGTTACTTGTAAAATTTTTATTTTTTATTAAAAATACTGAATGAATAAGAACCATTAGATTAAACTAATCCAACGACTTTCAATTTGTCTCCGGCGCATAAGAACCTCCTAGTAGGAGGAAAGCTACTTCTACATTTAAGTATCACTTATTCGCAAATACCCCCTTAGTTCATATTGCATTTACATCAACTTAATCACTTTCAAGTTGACATAGTTTTCAAGTCAAACTTTCCCTCTTGTTATATTAGCTTGCAAATAGTAAATAAACAACCTAATTTTTTAAAAGAACTTTCATACTTAATAATTTTTCTTTTAAATTGCAACTTTGACTTCTTCCATATCCTATTGATTTTTTAAAAATCAATTGTATGCGCATTGTTGTAAAGCCAATATGGTTACATTAGATCATATATATAGAGTTTGACACATAAACTTTATGATCAAATCCGTTAAAAAAAAAAAGACAACTAAATTTGGACACAAATATTTTATAGTGCAATAGAGTACTTGGAAGTTTTTATACGTATATATGCAAATCATGTCTTTTTTAAATAATAGTATACACGCACGTACTTTAAAGTTTCCCGGAAGCAAACAAATGAGCTGAGGAAACTGGAGGGAACCACAGTTAATTAGTATATATTATCAGCTTCTTGTGTTCTTATCTCGACGAATAAATTATTCATAAAGCACTAATGAAAGTAAAGCTGTTAAATATGTAAACTAGAGTAAGAACTAAGAAGAATGCCAAGTCGCCAGAACTCTGACGTTTTAGCCACCTCAATCTTATTATAGTAATAAACTATTTGACACAGCAACGTCACTTGTACCTTTACCTAATTTCTCTGATTCGATGCCAAACCAGCTTTTCCATAAACCAATCCAACTCCTTGTACGATCTGATGGATAAAGCTCACAATACAATAGCATATCCACATCCAACTTGAGCATTTTGGGATGATTCCAGTGTGGCTTGTATAAATATTGTACATCGATTTCTGATTCCATATTAATTGTTTAATCGAATATGTTTTATTTTTCTCGTTCGGAAACCGCAGATAATGATGGAAAACAGAAAAAAAAAAAAGAGGAATATAATAATTTCACGTATGGAAAGAATAATAAGGAGGAAAAAGAGAAGGGAGTGACATATTACATATATATGTATATATACATGCACTACTATATTTTGCAATTGCTATGATTTATACCTAACTTTTTACAAGGATTTCCACTATATAATAAGTACTGATCACATGGGGAAGTACTAAAAGTATATCTTGTGCTTTTCTGACCCTACACAAGTGACATATTCTCGCTGATAAGGCTAACTAAAAGACGCCAAAGGCCAGGGGTCAGTTATATATTATTTTCATGTAATATCAATTCATTTTTGGATCGTTTCAGATATGAGGGAATTTGTTGCTTTATTATTATTATTCTAACAACTGTTTCAGCCATATATGTGATGCAATATTCCCTGCCAATTATAACATCTGTCTTGGCATGTATATATTAGTTATTAATTCTATTTTTCTTTAGTTTTTTAGGAGTTTTCTCTCACATGCACCCTTGAGATATGAGACTAATTTTGCTTAAAATATTGAAACTATATATATTTTCCTGAGTATTTTTGTGCAAATTTGAACTCTTAATTTACGTAGGCCCATCAATTTTAAACTCGTTCACTATTTAAATCACTCTTTACTTATGTGTACTAATCAATCATTTCAACTAGCTGTATTAATTGGGTCGTGGCTAATAAATATTGTGTTATTAGGTATGGTTTAAGAAGAAAAATGATATTCTTTTCCAAAATTCGCATATTCTGAGGTGTTTAAGACAAATTAAATGCCGAGTTTGTAACATAAAATCAGTGTACAAGTAGTTTCGACTTCCATCCATCACATTCTTTTGGTTATAAACTAGTTAGAAATGCACTTTCTTAAGTTGCAACCTAAAGAAAAAGGAAAGAAAGAAAGATTCTAATCATATCATTAGACAAAATATTTAGTTGGTTAATCAAAGAAATAATTAAGATTTGACGCGCGTAACCTATTAATCTGGTGTAGTTGAAGATCCGGAGAGATTCGTAGCTGTTACTTGGACATGTAGTAACCACTCTTTCTGGTTGAACCAGCTTAAAATATTATGCTAGTAGGTCGATCGCCATTATTAAGGTTGAGGTACAAGAGGACAAGGCCATGGAAAAAGGAAGGGTTCAGGGTTGTTATAATACGAACAACTTTGGCACTAAACTTAGAAAATGGAGGATGAAAACAAAAGTGCATGTTACCTCATGAACAGTTGAGATAAGAGAGCACCGAGAAGGCACTAAGAGACGATAAAGAGAAGAGTCCCCATGTGAGAGGTAAAGAGCGTCAAAGGAGGGGGTCCATGCTCTTCCATCGATTCCAATTCTCACTATCAATCCGTACGCACCAAATCTTTTATATTAAATTAAATTTCCCATTCACCGTGATTCGGTGAACGCAATCAAACCAGACCTGCATGCTGCTTTCGTCACTACTCACCATCACTGTTTTTCTTGATTGTTTATTTATATAGATATATATATATATATATATATATATATATATATTGGACATGACTTTGGATTTGTGTGAATAGAACAGTACAAAATAACAAAAAACCGATATGAGAGATCCGTGTTCTTTGGGAGTTAAGTAGTTTAGGATTATCGTACATTTTAGACTTTGCCTTATTATTATTGATCCATCATGGCGGGTTAGAAACTCGATAAAGGTTACAGCTAGGAGATGAAATTGAATACCTGCCAAGTGCCAATGCAGTGCATTGGAGTTGGATAAAAAAGTAAAAAGCTATCGTATGTCAATTTATAAATAATTGTGAGAAGTTTTGAGTTTTATTTTTTAGGAATGTATTTGTATAAAAATTTAATACAAAAAATTTTATTGTCTATTGTATTCTTATCTAATTTAAATATAAATTAGTTGACTATTATTTAGTGTTTAGACACCAAATGATTGTTTAACACACAAATAAAAAAAAAAGTGTTGGATAAAAGAATGTCACAAAAAGCCTCCTTCACTGGAATTCTCATGTGATTTGATTCTGATCAATTAATTCTTATTATCCAATTTTTTATCATTAAATAAATCACATTAATTTTTTTCAATTTAGTTATATTATACTCGTGATTGATATCTTTTACCATTAAAAAAATTACATTTGACACAAATTTTTCTTCTTATATTGTACTTAATATCAATTACTATAAGAAAATTACATTTTTAACTGACACCAATCTGAGGTTCAAAAACTAAAATTAAATATCATATGAAAAAATTCAGACTTGACGACATATAATTAAGCCAGTTTGTGTGCCATTATTGTATTCCAAATATTGAATAGAGAAAAAGAGAGAATGATACATATTAATTTCAGAATTTGCGTGGGAGGGAGGGTACTATTTTTTATAGAGTGGGGGTCGCTTGAGTTTGTGTGTCACTATGTTGTGGAGTGTGGGGTCACACAGTATGTGGACTCCACATCATTATAGGGCTCAATATTAGAGACAGGTCATTGAGGGTGATGATGAGAGAAGATAAACTGATATGATATGTACTGCCAATAATCACGGATAGGGTACGCACTCTGGTACCCCCTTCGTCCCAAGGTCCCTCTCCCTCCCCTCCTTTGCCTCTCGATCTTTTGTTAGACTTTATTAAGCAACAGGATGTTGTCTGTCATCAACGCCATTCGATTGGAATAAAGGAGGTGAAGCTTATGTAGATTCTAGTCTACCAAAAAATTTGTGCATCCTCTTTCTGCCAAGCTATACTATACCCTTTGATTTCCCCAGAAGAATGTATTTAATGTAACAATTAATAGTTTTTTGTTTGTGAATTTTTGTACATTTTAATGTATGTGATAAAATGAAGAGTTAAATTGTATAAGATTTAATCTTTTATTTTAATATATGCACTAAAATGTATTAAAAAAATACAAGCAAAACCCTTTTATTAAGGGATCAATTTTGATTTCTTTAATTCAGAGTTGGAAAGTTGCAAGGCACAGTGAAAATTAGGTCATGAGAAGCCATTTTGGGGTCCCCATTTCTAAATTAGTTTTCAAACTTGTCTTTAATGCGTCTTTATGTTCTCTCAACCACTTTCCCTTCCTTGTCTTCCCCAACCTTAATAAGTAACCCTTTAATTTAGTGGCCAACATGTCCCATTAGGCATCTCCTGTTTGTTCCGACCCTTCAACCCCATTATTTATATGCCACTTCTCATACTCAACTCTCTCCAATATCACATCTCACATTTCACTGTAGTGTCATCGGTTTCAAGAGTTATATTTTTCTTTTTTCAATTTATCAATTTTTTAAATTTACTCGCAAGTAAAGAAGAATTACGAACAAAATAATTCCAACATTCACATAGTTAAATTTCACGAATCACACACGACACATACTCGTTGATGAACTTTTGAAATGCTAAAACGTCTTGTAGTTTTATCGGGTGGTTGATGGTGTCATCAACTTGTTTTGAGGTGTTTAGAAACAGTTGGATAAATTTAAATTTATGTAGAATTGATTTTAGGTAAACTTAAATTTTCATAAACGTGATTATTACTATTAAATGGGTCCGACTAAACTATCTTGTTACAGGCTTGACACTAAATGAGTCAGTCTGTTCACGAATTTTTTTATTTACCCCAAACTCACCCACATTGGCTCACGGGCCTAAATAGATTGGCATGTATGCTACTTATTTATTTAAATTATTTTATATTACTTTAAAATTTTTTAATAAAATTCAATAATTTTTCATCAAAATAAAATTTATACATGTAAAATATTACTTTTTAATATTTTTAAATAATCAATAACTTTAATTTTTCATATTTTCTTTCAAAATTAACTATATTATATTTAAATTTAAAAATTCTATATTTATTTTAATAATTAAAAAAGTTTTTATATCCAAATTAGCTATATTTATTGAATATAAAATTAGAAAATATAGAAATGTGATAAAGTGAGATTATTTGTACTAATCTAAACGTATTTTATGTTTAGAACTGTTATTAGAAAAGTGATTTTGGAAAATAGATTTCGTTTGGATTTTGGAAAATAGAAGGGAGCAATAACTAGTGTGAGAACGTCTAGAGGGGAAAATAGAGACTTTCCTATTAAAATTGGCCTGCATAAGGGGTCATCTTTGATCCCATATTTGTTTGCCCTGATTTTAGACGATCTAACGGAACACATTCAAGAAGAAATTTTCAAATGCATGCTTTTTGCGGATGATATTGTCCTCATGGCGGAGTAAAAGGAAGAGATTAACTCTAAACTCGATTTATGAAGGTGTACTTCGGAATCGAAAAGTTTTCGTTTAAGTAGAAGTAAGACAAAATATATGCATTACAAATTTAACAAACGGCAAACTAGAAATGAGTTTAAAGTTAAAATTGGAGACCAAGTTATACAGTAAGTGTCAAAGTTCAAGTATATGGGATCAGTTATACAAGATAACGGTAAAATTAATGGGGATGTTACACATATAATACAAGCGGGGTGGATGAAATCCAGAAAAGCATCAAGAGTTGTGTGTGACCGAAAAGTACCTAATAAGCAGACCGACTATATTATATGGGAGTGAATATTGGGCAGTGAAAGGACAATAAGAATGCAAAATTAGGATAGTAAAGATGAGGATGTTGAGTTGGATGTATGGTCATACAAGACGAGATATGATTCGTAATTATTGTATACAAAGTAGAGTTTGAGTGGCACCTGCTGAGAAGAAATTGTTGTGAAAATAGCCTTTTAAAGACTTTGTATTTCAAAATATCTTTTTAATAGCTTACCTGAACAGAGGTAAATTTTATTATTATGAAATTAATTTGGATTAATGTCAGAAAATTAAAGGTTGACAGTTTTTTTATTTGTTTTAAATATAATTAAATATTTTGAAACTGCCTATTAATTTTCTGAAACTGTCCATTAATTTTTGAAACCGAATTTTAATTGTATTAAAATTCTTGTCTGCCTCATTAATGTTCAGCAGCTATAAAAGGATGACTCATTCCCCTTATTTTTCACACTTACACAACAAATTGTTGTGCTCTTCTCTCTTCCCTCTCTCAAACTCTTTGGGTTACGCTCTTCAAAATTTCTGTTGTTCTGTGGCCTGAGAACCTTTTTCAGAAGAATCTGTTTAATTCTGGAGAGAGTTCTGTAGACGCAGATTTTTAACTGTGGACGCAGAATAAATTTCTTAAGGACAGTGTCTATTATAAAGACACGACTCAGATTATTTTTGTGTTGGTATCCAAGTTTTACAACAATCTTAAAGAATTTATATACCAACGTTGCTACAGTCGTAACTCAAGTTGAGCATAATATTCACATAGGTAATATTATGTTATATGTTTTGATACATATATATTGTCTCACTAAGAGTATGAAATTTTGTGTTGAAAAATTATTATAAAATATTAATTAAAATATTTTATAAATTGTTGCCTTTTATTCATTTTTATTGATGTAGATGGTGGTAATTTATATTCTGCAATTTTATCATAAAGGTCGCTTATGGGGTGTATGAAATTGAAGACTGTTGACAATTTTTTTACGTTTATAGCAGCCTACCGTTATGTGTGTGTATTTAAAGACATTTATATCCATTAACCACCTTGATGCATTCTAGACGTTGAACTACTAGGTGTAAAATGCTTCGGTAACCGTGAACCTTCATGATTGGCTTTATATATATGTATATAGACTTTGGGAGCATTGATTGATATATATATATATATATATATATATATATACTGTGGGGCCAATGTGTGTTTATTATATATACATATAGGTTGTTCATGTTATTTGCTTTAATTTAATGAGTGTTATTCTCATATTATGTGGGCAGCAGATCTCTTAGCTAGAATATATATATGAGATAGAATAAAATATATATATGAGATATATATATATATATATATTTGTGGGATATTTTGGATTCTAAATATATGATATTTTGGTTTTACACCTTATTTAAGGTGATAAATATTTGATTTTCAATTATGTGTATTTTAATTTTTTGTGAGCTTATTAAAAAAAAAAATTTGTTGTTGTTGCTCACAAAAGGAGATTTTATTTATGAGAGAATTTTTTCACTATATGAGATACATATGATAATATGCGTTTAACTTTGGCTATATATTATCTTGTGTATCTAAAATATTATAGATTCTTTTAACTTGGTTTGAAAAAAAAAATTCTTTTAAAGTAGATTATGCATATATATATATATATATATAGCATTTCCGTTATATGGAACAAATACATATTGATTTAATCCACTTTCAAATATCATATACATGGAGTGAAATTATTATTTGCTATTATTTTTATAAGCACAACTCATAATTTTTTTGAGTTCTAATTTTGAGTGATCATGAAGTGATCAATTTTGCTCATGAAGCAAATTTGTACAATGGTGATTTCTTCTCCCTACATCATGAGGTATGTTACACTATTTTAATCTTTCTCCTTTTGAGAATTTATATTAATTGTGGGGGCAAAAGGAAAAATATTTTTGGATAATATTTTTATAACAATAAGTAGGGGATATATGTTGTTATATACAAATTTTCGTAAAAATGTTTTATGGTCAATAGTTAATGATATTGTGGTTTAATAGAAATTATGGGTTTATTATATTTGTGTATTGAGTATGTCCCATAAATTTCTATTAACATAACTATTAATAATATAAAAAGGCTTTCTTAAAATTCACATGTGAACTATTTTAAAAATTTCTCTTTTTTGAGAATTTTATTCATGTGGAATGTGGAATTCTTGAAATTAACATATGTTCGAGGGTTTTAATTTAAAAATTCAAGATAGCTTCATTTTAAACTTTTGAGAGTTTTATTTTGGAATATGATTTTTGTAGATTTATGACCAAATTTGAAGATATTGGAATATAAATTTTGGGCCAATTTGGAAATTAAGAAAACCATCTCATTGAGATGATTATATGTTGTCAATTTTCAAGTTGAGGAAACCATCTCATTGAGATGATGATATGTCATATATATATATATATATATATATATATATATATATATATATATATATATATATATATATATATATATATATATATATATTGGAATTAGCATTTTCTAATGTCAATCCATGAAAACTCTTCAATTTTATATAGAGGTACAATGTTGTTAAATTATTGGTCACAAAAATGAGATTGAAAAGTTTCAAAATAATTCTATGAAATTATTCTCTTGAAAAATAATATTATTTGATGGATGAATTTAGATGCGCATATATGTTATGCGTTTGGTGTCCATCTATAATAATTATAAGGTTTTGTATGAGGTTTTATATGAGTTATGTAATCATACTCTTATAGATTTAAAAATGTGAGGGTATTTTACAAAGTTTATGTTACATGATTATGAGAAAAATAAATTAACTATAAAACCTTAGTTATTATGTTGTTAATTTTCTCTTTATAATTAGTGAAAATATCTCTCTTAATTAAAGATGGATGTGTATATATGTGGAAGTAATAGATGGTAAGTGTAATACCCATGAAAAATAAAATATAAATATTTGTTTACAAACTACTGTTACTATTTCAGTATACGGTACTATTCACCCGTATAATACTATTTATGTATATGGTACTGTTCATTTATACAATCGAAATGTCAAGTACTAGATGTGGTTTGGTCATAAGAGAAAACTAGAAAGAAGTTCGTGGGAGAAAATGACGTTTTATGTGTAAAAATACCCTCAGGGACTAAAGTGAAAGGACTGAATTGAAAAGAAACTTAAAGGTTTAAGGTGAAATGATAGTTTTCCCCTTAAGTTTTTCAATAGTAAGCCGCAGTGAATTTTCCGAAATTTGCACAATAACCGTAAATGATTAACGTGGATTATTTTATTAGAAATGTCATTTTCATGAATAGTAAATTGAATATTTTATTAGTACATAGTGATAAATAGTACCGTTGACTTTTCTTATAAATAGGCTCTTCCATTTCACTTCTAAACTCACACCTTCAACTTCTCTTCTTCTCTCCTTAAGTTTCTCTTACTCAAATGTTAGGCCTCTGAGATTTTGGGCCTTTCTTTTTCAGCTTAGGTAAGGATACTATGCCCTTTCTATGTCTTTCAAATTTAGAAGTTATTTTCTTAAGTATGCTCTGTGGTTGCGGCTTTGGCTGATCTTCCACATCAGAAAAACTGTCCTTAGCTGTTTATATGTTATTTTGATTCTCTGATTACTGAAATAGAATGTAAACTGTGAAGAATACATGTCTAGGAAAGTTCTGGCTAAGGAAAGACCTGGTTTTTAAGTGTGTCCAGTGTGACCCTCCACTCTTTCCTGGGAACTTACCTGGTGTACTCTTTTACAGATTGTATTCTTTATTTCTGGTATGAATAGTACCAGTATATATGAATAGTAATCGTATATATGAATAGTGACCGTATATATGAATAGTATCCGTACGTAAAAATAGTATCCATATGTATGAATAGTGACTATATGTACGAATATTATCCATATGTATGAATAATATTTGTATATAAATAGTGACTGTACATATGAATAGTACCGTATGTATGAACAGTGTCTGTATGAAAACAATCCTAACTTGTTTTCTCTAATCTTTCATGAAAATCTCTGTAGCGGTATACTGAAATTTATTTGTGTACTCTTGTCCGTAACGACTTAGAGAAGTGATACTCGTATGGAATCGAGGTGAGAAATCCTACCTTACCTTGTTTGCTTATTTAATGTATATATTAAAAGTATACTCTATATATATATGTGACATGAAATTCATGCATTCATGTTATACATTGAAATGTGTAAATATGATTCTGTTGTGAACTTTTCCTGAAATGAGATGCATATGGTTGCCTATGATTGTGTAATGTGGTTGTGTTTGATCTTGATAGAAACGGAAATAAAGTTTATGGGATCCCATAGAATGAAATAAGGGTGGAATGAAATCACTATAGCCACGTGATATTGAATATGATATTAGTCCTTTTAAGGACGGGGTGAAATAAGGTTAGACTACAGATTTGTCCCTTTGAGGACAGGGGTGAAATAAGGGAGGATACGGCAGGGGCCGTGGGGCAACGGCCACTTATTGTGGACGGGACCCGAAAAATGTCTGGGAACTTGATTTAGAATTGTATGAATTGTTTGAAATGTGATTTGGTTTGATCTTAAATATGTTGTTAATAATTGCGAGGTCGATTTGCTCACTGAGTTTAAAAGCTCACATTGTTTGTACAACCTTTTTGTTCAGATCAGGTTGCCAGTGAAGAATATCCGCTAGAAGAGTAAATCACTTTGGACCCTCCCGCTATCGGGTAGGCCCCTCTATTGTTGTAGATTATGTTGCTCTGTAATCATCTAGGACATCTAGATCAGGGGTTTGGCATTTGGTTTGTATGTCAGCATAATAATATATTTTAGAATCTATTATTATGTGCAAATCATCTCTATGAATTTCAAATAAGAAAATTTGATATATTTTCTTCACGAATGATTATTTTGATAATGACTAAACTCATGGGTAGAATTTATCGAAAGGCTTACAGTGATGGGATATTCATCATTGTGCCGGTCATGTGCCCAGAAAACGGGTCGTGACAGTAAGGTTGAATATTTGTTTGTATATATGTGACATAGATGTTACATAACGTCAAATATTCCTTTACGTCTAGTGTTGACATGAAAGACATGGGTGAAGTAAATGTGAATTTGGGATTAAAACCATAAGGAAAGGTGATGGTGTTTTACTATCACAAGAACGTTATGTTCAAAATTATATTAAAAGTTTGATCATCAAGATAACAAACTGGTGAAAAACTCCTTATGATTTTAACACTCAGTTAAGGAAAACAGAGGAAAGTCTCTGTTGTATTTAATAAACTTTACCTAACCTGACATATCATGTGTTATGTGTCAGATGAGTGTCTATATGTACACAATTCCAATAAAAAAGTTGAGAGGTATCGTAATTTACGATATCATATAAAGTGAATTTCCCATTGTATTAGTAAAATACAATGATGTTAACTGAATCTTTAATTCAGATGAGACAAAGTTCACTAGTAGTTAAAACCTCATCTTTGGTGGTGGGACGTTATTTTGAAGATAACAGCTATATAAATTTATAGGTTCACTATAAAATCAGAATTTAATACTCTGGAGTTGGCTGAAAATAAGACTAAGTAGTAGAAAAACTACTTAGCAAAGTTTTTAGTTGGGTAAGAGCCCAGCGATATCAGTGTTTGTGTTTCGTGATTGCCAAGTGGCAATAGCCATTGTAAAGAACAAACTTTCAATGGTAAGAGTAGACACTTGTGTTGAGACTCAAAGTTATCAAGCAATTGCTAAAATATGAAATTTGAAGTATACTGATCAGTTCTATAAAGTCAAAAATGAATTTGGCCAATTCACTGACTAAACATGTATGTAAGAAGGAAATTAGTCCTTCACACATTGAGGGGAATTGGACTTAAGCCAATATGAAATGAATAGCGGCGGGAACCCAACCTTTGTGATTGGAGATCCCATGAAGAAGGTTCATATGGGTAATAACAAGTCGTCTGTTAATTCTGCTAGCACTATATTCTCAGTCTATTTCCTATGGTGTTAAGTGTGAAAGTGCTACAATGCATTGACTTGTGGGTTGAGTATAAGCTCTTTATGATCCTCATAGCCCTACATTGAGGGTGGTGTATTCATTGCAGATACACTTGATGAAGTCACCTATATGAGTGTGGAGTGATGCCGCTCCCATGAGATCGTGGCGAAATCTCTAGAGCACTCATGAATTCCAGGCACGCGCATGGCCGAAATAATGCGCACAACGATGTTAACAGCAGAAATGTGGGGGGTGAGATGCGACTCTTAAGGTCACTATCTTGCGACTAAGAGTATGTTGGTTCATAGAAGCTATATGCTTCACTGACTGCTCTGTAAGATAAATCTTATCGTTCTAGGTCTAGTTCATAGTCTAAAAAAAGACACTGGATTAATGCGTCTACACCCATATATGTAACCTAAAAATTTTTGAAAATATCTTTTGAAATATGTGGGGGATTATTGTGAAAATAGCCTTTTAAAGGCTTTGTATTTCAAAATATATTTTTAATAGCTTACTTGAACAGAGACAAATTTTATTATTATGAAATTAATTTGGATTAATGTCAGAAAAATAAAGGCTGACGGTTTTGTTTTATTTGTTTTAAATATAATTAAATATTTTGAAACTGCCTATTAATTTTCTGAAACTGCCCATTAATTTTTTAAACTGTCCATTAATTTTTGAAACCGAATTTTAATTGTATTAAAATTCTTGCCTGCCTCATTAATGTTCAGCAGCTATAAAAGAAGGACTCATTCCCCTCATTTTTCACACTTACACAACAAACTGTTGTACTCTTCTCTCTTCCCTCTCTCAAACTCTTTGGGTTACGCTCTTCAAAATTTTTGTTGTTCTGTGGCCTGAGAACCTTTCTCAGAAGAATCTGTTTAATCCTGGAGGGAGTTCTGTAGACGCAGATTTTTAGCTGTGGAGACAGAATAAATTCTTTAAGGACAGTGTCTATTATAAAGACGCGACTCAGATTATTTTCGTGTTGGTATCCAAGTTTTACAACAAGAAAATGGTAGAAAATCATTTAAGGTGGTGTGATCATATTCAAAGAAGACAGTTTGAAGCGCCAATAAGGAGGGTTAAGTAAATGGTATGGAGTCATGTGAAAAAAGGCTGAGAAAAACTAAAAAAGATACTTGGAGAAGTCATTGAACGAGATCTTTTGATGAAAAAGATACCTAAAGACTTGGTCATTGATAGGACTTAAGGGCATCATGCGATTCATGTAATCAACCATACCTAATGGGATAAGGTTTTGTTGTTATTGTTGTTATTGTATTGGTTAGTAAAATCACTTTTAAATGTATAATTATCAGAAAATGTATGAAATTTATATTGTCTTATTTCATTTTTCTCATTTGATTTCACTCATATCAAAATGTAATAGAATAAATTTATCAATGTAGTAATAATAATTTTTTAACTATTAATACTAATATTTGATTTAAAATTTACTCTTATTCTATGCAAACATGTTAATTTCACTTATAAAATTTATGAAGAAAAATAATTAATTAATGTATTAATAAGTCAAAAATCAAGTACAATTATATTTACATAATTTTCAATGCTCAAATTAAGAAGTCAATTAAATCAAATATTTAAATTAATATATCAGGCTTCATAAATAAAAATTACAATCAATAAATAAATTAAATTAAATTAAAAATATTTTATAATCAATATTTTTTCACCAATACCACATGACAATGAGAGGGGGCCAATACCACACACAGTCCATGGTTTTCACAAAGAGAGAGAGAGAGAGAGCTTTGCCTCTAATAAGTCATCATTATCTTCTTCGTGGTCAAGTTCTAGTTTTTCGAACCCTATTCTCCATGGCTGAAAAGCATGGACCCATTTTCTCCCTCAGGCTAGGATTTCGCCACACACTCATTTTGAGTAGCAAAGAGATTATTCTCTCTCCACCCGCCCTAGTACTCTCTCTCCTTTTCTTCAACTACCTTTTTCATTCCTTCATTCTTTATCAAAATCTCAGTTTTGTGATGGAAGGAAGGGTAGCAGTGGAAAGCAAAATGTATATATATATATATATATATATATATATATTAGAGCAGAGTAGAATCGATTCTAGCTGAGAAGCTACTTGTCACATCCCAAATTTGAGCATGTGAGTAACTTCGTAATCTCAAGAGTATACCTCAATGGTAACCCATAAAATCTCTGATTAATACTAATGCATAACATAATTTTTTAAGAAAGATATTTATACATATAAAAAGTTTAGCATAGTGAAACAGAAACACAAGTCAAATATCATACAATATGATACAACTTCCCAAGCCTAGGTGACCTATAGAGATTACAGAGCATTCCTAAGCCCTCCAGATAAAAAGTATCCTCGAGGAATACTAATTCTCCTGCGGATTTTCTTCGTTGACATCCACTGTATCTAAAAAAAATGTTCATGGAGAGTGTGAGTTCATCAAAACTCAGTGACTAAATGACTGTGCAATAATAAATATATCACAAGTACAAATACCAGAATCATAATTACAATAACAACAATTATTTTGATATTCAGGGTTTCTATACCTCTGTATTGAATGTTCAAGAATTCAGTCTCCACTTATAATCAATCATTACATGCATTGGTATCTTGGAAAATAAAGCCCTCAACCATTCCATTTGTAAAATTTCATGCATGGGTATCTTGGATCAAACCCTCAACCATTCCATGTGTATAATTTCATGCATTGGTATCTTGGGTCAAGCCCTCAACCATTCCATGTGTATTATATACTCAATTCATAATAATCTTAAATCAACAATAGATTTCATTATCTAGCAATCATCAATAAATATAGAATCTAATTGCGATATGAGATGGAGTTTATATTGTACTTGGAATAAAAGTAAATAAAGTCGGTTAGCAAGGTCATCCACTCACATAGATTCCGTATCCCAGTCACTTTTCCAAGTTGCTACAAAGAAGAGTACGTAGCTGGATTTCAGGTTCCGCTACGGAGATTTTCATAAAGATCAGATATAGAAAGTCAGGGTTGCTTTTGTACCAAAATACTATTCATACGTATAATCACTATTCATACGTACGAATACTATTCACACGTACGATCACTATTCACACATACGGTTATTATTTATACATACGGTTACTATTTATACATACGAATACTATTCATACGTATGGTCACTATTTACACGTACGGTTACTATTCATATGTACAAGTACTATTCATACATACGAATACTATTCATACCAGAAATAGAGAATACAATATGTAAAAGAGTACACCAGGTAAGTTCCTAGGAAAGAGTGGAGAGTCCCAATGGACACACTTAAGAACCATGTCTTTCCTTAGCCAGAACTTTCCTAGACATGTATTCTTCACAGTTTACATTCTATTTCGATAATCAGAGAATCAAAACAACATATAGGTAGCTAAGGACAGTTTTTCTGATGTGGAAGATCAGCCAAAGTCGCAACCACAGAGCATACTTAAGAAAATAACTTTTAAAATCTGAATGGCATAGAAAAGGGGCATAGTATTCTTACCTTGGATCTAGGCTAAGGAAGAAAGACCTAGAATCTCAGAGCCCAAACGCCGGAACAAGAGAAGTTTTGAGGAGAGAAGAGAAGAGAAACTGAAGGTGTGAGTTTTGAAGTGAAATGAAAGGACCTATTTATAAGAGAAGTTATGGTACTATTTACTACTATTCCATCTACCGTTCTCCTTTACTATTTCATCTACCAGTTTCACTTACCAGTTTTCATCTACCAGTCTCACTTACCAGTTTTCATCTACCAGTCTCACTTACCAGTTTTCATCTACCAGTTTCACTTACCAGTTTTCATCTACCAGTCTCACTTTCAACTATTCATTCTAGATTCTACTTTTGAACTGTATTTTTACTTAATGGGATTAATTCCATATCATATCATCCATTATATCCCACAATTTATAGAATCTAAAAATAAAAATTTGTATTTTCAACAATATGCACAAACGAGTATACAAAAATTAAACCGATAAGAAATTTATTTTCTCCAAAATAAATTTATCGTAATTCTTGAATACTTAAAAAAATATAATGGGTATTATACTACTCATCCACTCGTTCAATGAAAACCTATTTTTATGGAAAGAATCGATTCTAGTCGAATGTCTACTGCTAAACCAAACAAGTTTATTTTTGTGCAAAATCGATTTTGGAGGTATGAACATGCGTTTGGATCTTTCCACCGCAGTTCCAAACACCCGTTTGGTTCTTTGCAAGTCTCACAATAAGTGGTGTCACATCTCTGTTGGGTTTGAGAGATAAATAATTTAAATATTGTAGGAATGAAGAGGGAGGAGGTAAAATTGCAGTTGCTCCTACATTTGTTACTTCCATTTATTTATTTATTTCGTGTAATGAATGGATTTTTTTTTGGATTCCAAAGTCAAGTATAGTGTTTATTTTAATATTGACTGTTATATTTTATAACTAACGACTCAGATTTCATGATGCTATTTAAAAGGAAATATTATTATGAAATCTAGACTATTAGTTATAAAATTTAACGATTTAAATTGAACTAAGCATCCGACTTGGCTTTGAGGCCAAATAGGAAATTCTCGTATGCAAATACATTGTTGATTTACTAATATAAAAGAAAAAGACATACTGAAATCTAGACTATTAATTGTGAAATTTAACAACTCATGTTAAATCAATATCCTGTTCCACTTTGAGACCAAACAAAAAGTACTCGTGTGCAAAGAC
The DNA here is from genome assembly GCA_037074585.1 of Biancaea sappan. Taxonomy (NCBI): domain Eukaryota; kingdom Viridiplantae; phylum Streptophyta; class Magnoliopsida; order Fabales; family Fabaceae; genus Biancaea; species Biancaea sappan. The sequence goes on along the minus strand of CM073500.1, from coordinate 44,765,713 downwards.
ATTGTCAATACACTATTGTTAGGATTTGGCTTGATCTTAGATCTATAAGCTTTCTCGAATCAAAAAATATCAATGCATACTTTAAATCTGAAATCTAAATTGAACTTGAAAGTTTTTTTACTAAGATCCTAATTAAATTGGTCGAGTTTAGCTCCTTTAAAAAAAGTATAATTGATAAAGCTAAGTAGTTTTAACTTTTTAATGTCTACATGTATGTAACATTTTTCTAAAATTTTTTAAATCAATTATATATCACGTCGCTTTTAAGTTTTAATCTTGGACTTAAAAAATCTCATTCAGGTCAAACTCAAACTCAGTTGTAAGAAGATTAATTTGGACTGCGCAGGCACTCTATTTCCTTTGGGCAAATTACATAGAACCACCATGAATTTTGGAGTTCTAACAATTTACCCCATAAACTTTTAAATCTAGCAAAAAATTGCATCTAACTTCGAAATATTTACACAAAACCCCTTTATTAATGTAATCATCAAGTTAATTGTTATTCAATAGTCAAATCAATTTTTTTCATATTAAATGTGTCACATAAACAGTTACATAGTAATGACATATTTGTCTTTTTCTTCCTAATTTTTTTGTTTTGCTTTATTAATTTGTTAAATTTTTTTTAATTAAAAAAACAAATATACCGTTCTCACGTCAATATTTATGTGACATTTCTTAAGTTGACTAGACATTAAAAAGAATAAATAGACTTTTAACTAATAATTAACTTGACAATCAATATAACAAAACAATATTATTGGAGGAGGTCATATACTAAGTTTAGAAGTATATAAGGTTAAAATTGTAAGAACCCAAAGTTTATGAAGTTACGTGAAATTTGCCCTTTTTTTATTTTTTTCTTATTTTTCCAAAAACATCAAACCGTAACCAAGTACGTGGCTAACCAGTTAGGCAAGACGATAACTAATGATTAAGCTTGACACCCACGCATCCAGATATTAGTTATACATCCCAATCAAAACATTGGTTTTTTAAATTCAAAAAAAAAAATGCACCCAACCAATAATCCAATATATTTGAAAAGGGTGCAGTATTGTGTTCACATTTCAGATTTGGATCTCTTCTGGCAGCTGGAGCTTTCAGTACGCTAGAGGGGAGACTAAAACGGTCTCGGGAAAAAAATTTCTTTTTTTTTTTTTAACTTAAATCCAACGAGTATAAAATCACCGCGAGGGGAGAATCCAAACTCACAATTCACGGGCAATCAGGCTACTCTATATTTTCACTGGTAAATCGAATCTTGTGTTTTACCCAACCTCGGACCTTATATTTTACCTTAGAACAAAGGAAGAAAAAGCATATTCTTCTTCTCTTTCACTTGGATAATTCACTCACTTGATGTTTCTATCACAGGAGCAAACAACGATGACCAAGATTTTTTGATTATCTGGAAGATAGTAGTCTTCAGAGTACCACTTTAATGAAAGCAAAGATGTTTCAGAATTCTGATGTCTGCTCATAAATTTCTCTTTTGAAAAAAAAAAATACTTAAAATATGGATAGAGATAAAGAAAGGAGGAGCAGGGTAGACTGTTGAGTAACTAATTATGATATTGGTGTTTAGGTGAAAGTAAAGTACAAATCCAAATTGGATTTCTCATTAAAAATAACCCTTCAATATGAAGTGTTTGAATTCTTTATTATATATATAGAGTTACATGCTATAGAACACAAACATTGAATCAAATGAAATATCGGTCATAATCTACAAATTGACCTGCTACTTACTCCTCCTGTCCTGTGTTTCTCTTTTCCTGGGTAACATGGACGAATTGAGACCGGAAATGACAGTACAAGTTCCAATACTAATTACAGATTTACAGAGCACCCCGATTAGTCAATACAGAGGCACCGGTAGACGAGGCGGTTTGGGTGGCGGCTTCTCCACCGTCACAATGAGCTTCTCCGGCCGCGACGGCTCACGCGGACACGGCATCGCTATGAACTTGGGTACCTCGTCTCCGGGCATCAATACCGGCAGACTCTCTCCCTTGTTCTTCTTGCAATCCTGCTAAAGAGATAAAACACCAAATTGAGAATCAGGAAATTTTTTATTTAAGTAAAAAATAAGAGTATGGAGGTGGCATTTGAGGGTTGAGAGTAGAGAGTGAAGTGATAGGTACCGTGGGATGGAGGTTAGGCTTGGAGGGAGAGGATTGGGGGTGATCGGAGGCGTGGGAGAAGGATTGACGGAGCGATCGGAGCTTGTCCCAGTGGTAGCAGCAGGAGAAGATGCCGCTGAGGCTGAAGATGATGATCAAGAGGAGGGCGGTGCCGAGAGGGAACCCCAGGGACGGTCGAGAAGCGTCCACGTGGGACGGGGAAAGATCCTGACTGTCCATCCAGATCTGCCTCCTTGCTCCGATACTGCGATGCCGATACACACACTCATGTGCAGTGAGAAGAACCGTGAGAGAGAGAGGAATTGACGAGGATGAATGAGAAGTGAAGGAAAAAGGAAGAAGAAAGGAGATATTATATAGAGAGAGGGATAGGGAGGGACGGAATTGAAAAGGTACAATTAAAGAGACCCTTCTTGTGTGCGGGCCATGGTACGGAAATGGTGCGTCTGGTTGGTGGCCTGATTTCAAGCAAATCTCAAAGTTTCATTTCATTAATCTACTTATTTATTTATTTATTTCCGAAGTGCCAAATATAAAATTGAATTCAGAGTGCCCGGAACTCTCAACTCTCAACGTCAATGGCTGCCAGGAAAAAAGGCAACAGGAATATGGCTACTGGCTGCCATGAAAGGCTGTGCACGTGGGTGGGTTCTATTCTGTGGTATTTTCTCACTACATTTTTTGTTAATGTAAATTCATAATTCCGTCCTGTGGGGTTTTGAAGACCCAGAATTTGAGACTGTTATGATTTATATTTTTTTCTCAGAAGTGCAATTTTTAATTCCATCTTCTAGGCGGTTGTTGTTGTTGTTGTTGTTGTTGGAGTTTTAAAATATAAATTTGAGAATATCCTATTTGTTGTTTAGAATGTTCACAATTTAAACTTTAATTAATTTGATAATTTGTTGTTGTTATTTGTCATATGAGCAGTCTTTAGAGGGTAGGAGTAAGTAGTGAGATTAGTTAAGGTTTATTGATAAATAATCACACTTGACGAAAGTTGACAAATTTTATTAGAATATTGACCATTTTGAATTAAAAAAAAATACTTGGTAACGGGTATTTTTTTTTTCTCACGAGTTTCATTAGTAGATCATTATAACCTGACTAAATGTAGATAAGATCTTAATTGCTTTTGCTTAAATTCTCATAGTTAGATTGGTAAATTATATTCTATGAATGGATAATTGCTTCTTAAATTCACATATTACATTGTATCTATAAAAATAAAAAGTTGCATTTTGTTATTAGAATGCTAAACTCATATGTCTTGTTGAATTTGTTTCGTCTAACAGTTGTAGATCAAGAGTTTGATAATGTTATGATTCTTACTTAAAAAATGCATTTCTTGAACTTTTTAAATTGGCTAAAATAAAGAAATAGAGACAACTAATAACAAACCATACGAAAGTCAAATTATTACAATTTCAACGTGGCCTTACACATAAGACCTTCTATAGACTACATGCGTAGTTGTTAAATATATTCGTTTTCGGGTAAGATAGTTCTAGATATTTCATATATCAGACATTAATAATTTATATTTAGGCTTTAGATATAGCTGATAAGGGGTAGGTAGGTGATAACTAATTACAAAGGTTAACTATTAAATTCCGTATAGCTGATAAGGGGTCAAATATAATTACCAATTCATTAATAATTAAATAAATATTATTCAAAAGTTAAATAATTAAAAAATATTTTTTAAAAAAATCAAAATTTACATATATGGGACCTAGATCCAGATTTTGGTAAGAATTACAAAGTTTAATTCTCAATTCTGTATTATTTACTTTAGATAGAATAGACCAAATAAAAAATTTTAAAAAAATCATGAAGTATTTGTTAGATATGGTGAGATATTTTTTTCTTTTAATTTGAACCATTTAATTTAGAATAAACAATTCAGATTTAAAAACTATATTTTGCAATTCCTATTAAAACTGCAGAGTACCCAAACTTTTTGGTTGCTTTTAAGGCAAACAAATTTGGGCACAACTGAACGCATTGCACTATACTTTTAACTAGTTAAATTATATTTTAAATTATTGATTTTTTTTAAAATACTATTTAATTATTGTCTTTAAATAAAAAATGTTTTTAATCACAAAAGAAGACAAAGGAGTCTTAATAATAAAGGAAAAAACCCAGCTTCCCTCCATGCCCTCATCTAACAGTCTAGATTAATCTTACTTTTAAAAAAAATATATAATTAATTTTAACAAGTCTAATCTTGTATTTTTTTATTTTTTAAAAATTAATCATATAATTTTTTTAAAAAAAATACAAGATTAATGTGGACCATTAAATGATCTCATTCAATAATCCAGATTAGGGCTTGGATAACGTACATACATATATTAAGACTTCTTAATAACTGTATGTCTGGGGAAAAAAAAAGATACTAAAAATCAAAACTCTTGAGCTAAAATCCTCCTTCAAATTAGTTAGTACACTCTATCATTTACATTGTTAAAAAAAAATTGCAAAATATAGAAGACATAAATAGTAAAATTAAGACAGAAAATAAGGCATGTGCTCCAAGAATGGGGGTTTGAATTTAAGAGGTATAGAAAATATAGATGGAACTATATCTGGAAATTTTTTTTTATAAAAGAAAAAGTAGAGCATACTAAATAAGTATTAGGCAAGACGAGAGAATATAACCTCAGGAAACAAAAATTTATTTCTATTAGCTTAATCTTTCTTAGAAATAAGTTGAAGAAAAAAAATTAAGAGTTTTAGCATGCATGCTAGCATCTGTGAGTCCACTAAATGATTTGGGATGAAGTATTTATAAGAGAGGGTCTACCTTGTCAATTGGATGACATGATAGACATATTTTGCAAACATAACCACATTCTTGAAAAGGGACTGAACTTACAAAGTGTGACGTTATAGGTACTGATTAATGGCTTAAAAAGGGGAAGACTTATGATCATGGGCATGACAATTTATCCATGTGGCAATGTGAGTCAAGTCAGCAGGTCAAGAATAAAAGTGAGTTCAATAAAAACAATAATCTTATTTTATTTAGAAATAATCCTCCGCCTAGATTACCTAGAGTGATTACGCATGGCACACAAACTATCTAGTTCAATCCTATCAAGGTACTCCTTGAGATTGTTCTCGGGATAATGAGAGTGAAGAACACTCATTCATAACGTCTCTGACCTTGTATAAATCGATACCATAGATGATACTTATCCTACACCAAACTCACTATGATAGCATTTCTTACCCATGAAGTCAGTGTAACCTTGGTGTGGTGCTTTTTCAAATCAACATTGCATTGACTTTGAAAGAGGGAGCATCCCCATCACACTCTACTTTACTTCAAACTTCTTAGAAGATGGAGAGTGAAGTACTTAGTTTACTGTTTAATAAACATATTCACTAGGTACTTAAAATATTTTGTTCAGCAAAGTATGTCATTGGGAGAGATCAAATGTCAAGAGTGCATTAATGCCAAAGTATTTGGTTTTAGAAAAGTTTGACACATTTTGCACACTTACTTTGATTATTTGACTAATGAGAGTAGCCTTCTTCAACTACTTACCTCTTACTGAAGGTTATGTGGTCAAATTATGTGTTTTCAATTAAAGCAAAGGCACAAATTGGATGCCTCATGTGGTGGCATTGGTAATAATATGTAACCAATTTTTTTTTGAGAAAGTAGAAACAGATTACAAAGATAGGAATAGTTCAACACGTAAACAATTTTCAAAACATAGCGCCGAACAACCAAAAAACGAAGCACACCGACAATCAAAGACATCAAGTCATATAAAATCTGTGTGTGTGTGATAGCTGTTTCAGTACGTGGAATATGCCATGTGGAATTCAAATACGACTTTTGCTTCCATGCTCACTTCTTTAATTTGCCCTATATCAATTTGCTTCTATCCTCCTGCCGTAAAGCCCACTCCCAAACTCCCCTCTTCTGAATATTCTACTTCTTGTCGCACTCACTAATTAATTAATACACCCCAAATGATTAACCACCGGAATTAGAGGTGACTGCACCCCCTAAAATTATTAACATGTTGTCAACACTTTATTTTGTTCGAGTAGTTTAAGTAGGTTGATTCTAAAAATAGAAAATCATTTTTTTTGTGAAATATTTCAAAAAAATAATACAAAAAAATTAATTTTTTAAGAGTTTTATTTCAAAAATGCAATTTTTAGTCGTTTTTAGATTTAAAGTTATTTCTTTTCTAAAAAATTAAGCATTTCAAATAGAACGAAAACAAGTATTTTATTTAATTCTTTATCGTCAAAATTAAAAATAATTTTTGGTTTAAGCTCAACACTTAATATTGTCCAAAAAGCCCATTTCCCCCACTTCATCTTTTTTACTCATCTTTAATCCAACACAACACAACTCATGTCACTCTAAGCCGATAACTAAACTTCAACCCCTAAATAATAAAGAAAAAAACTAATAATTAAAGAGAGAGAGAAAAAAAAAAAAAGACTTCAGAATATCCCTAGATTGCAGAGGCATTCTCCAATATCTGTTTGGTGTTTGAATCCATTCTGCATTTGTGGTTATATACATATATATATATATATATATATATACGAGTTTCTTGCATTTGTTTGATGTTCCACTTATCTCTGTTCAGTTGATTTCTTAGCCTGTAGACAATTTTTTTAGAATAGATAGATTAAGTGTAAGGATTTGATATTTCGTTGTTTTGGAGTGAGATTTCATGTTTTTGGGACTGTTTTGAGCTTTTGAAAATTAATGTGATTGAGTAGAATAAATAGTGTGATGTTATGAGCCTTACATTTAAACTTCCAGGCTGAAATTCATATGCCACTCTTTTATTATGATTCATCATTTTGATTAAAAATATTCCTTTCCTTTCCTTCAAAGTAATTGTCAAAAAATTCACAAACATTTATGTTTCCGAATAATTTTCAAAAAATCCAAAATATTTCTCTTTCAAAATAATCTTATAAAAAATCTCTAAAAAAATTCCTAGCTTTCAAAATATTAAAAAAAGAAAAAAAGAAATGTCTCCTTTTAGTTTCAACTTTTAATTAGATCCACTTAGAATAAATTTTTTTCTAAAAATTAAAAAATTGAAGAAGAGGAAAATTAAGAGAAAAATAAACAAAGTTAAGTAAAATTCATCAACCAATCTCAAGCCTTTTTTTTTTCCCTTTTACTGTTTTTTGAGTCATTATTTCTTTCTCTCTTAACTTAAAAAAAAAAAATCAACACATCACAAAAAAAATCAACACATCACTGGTTTTTTAGACAAACTACATAAATTTTGATCCTTTGTGATGGGTACTTAAGCTCTAATCTCCATCTAACCGAATCCGTCTTTATACATATTTCTGTTTGTCTTTCGTACTTTTCTTTTCTTTCTTGCATGTAATTGACAAGAATATTTTGTGTGATTCAACTTTCGAATTGGATTTTTCATAAATGCAAGCCGTCAAATTGTAAGAATTTTTTCAAAATTTTTTTAACAAATTAAACGTTAGTAACAATTCTTAATAAAATTAGTTTTTAATTTTAAAAATCAATTTTATTCAAGCGAGATACAAACAGCGTCTTCGAGTGGGCACAAAAATATCTGGTTCTGAAATATTCTGCTTACACTGAGTTTCCGAGCAGTGGAATAGCAGAACCAACTTGACCACAGGGGCTTAATAAATTGAGTGGAATCAATTTACTGGCTTTCGAAAGCGCATTGCTTCAGAAACAGATCAACACTAAATATCTTCACAGTCCTCCAATCAAAATCCATATCCAATATCCATCACTCATGAACTCAAATCAATGGGTTCACTTCCTCGATCTTTTGATGGAGTGGTTGACATTAATCATGAACACGTGTATTTGTCTTTTCTTTTCTTTTTTTTTTTAAAAAAAAACTTTTGTATATTTTTTTACCCAGTGTTACAAAAGATACTTAAACAAGATATTTAACTCAATTTAAATTATTAAATTTTATAATTAATGATTTAAATTTTATAATATTATTTTTTATTTAATTTTTTTAAAAAAATAACATTTTAAAATCTAAATCGTGAGTTATAAAATTTAATAATCTAGATTAAGTCAAATAAAAAAAATCCAAATCCTAGTGTGGCCTTGCTTGCCACCCCACCTAAATTTAACTGCTTCCACCTGATCCCAATTCAAGTCCTGGCTTGTTTGAATTTATCTACTATAATTAAAAATTAATATATTAAATTTTAATTTTATTAAAAACTACGTTTTCCTTAATTTTGCCAATAAAAAATAATATTAGTATCCAATCAAAATAATTCAAAATAAAAAAATTCATGTCGTGCATTAAGTAATGAATTTGTTCAGGAATTAATATGAAAATAAATAATGTAGCTTTGTATCCAAAATCAGTCTTCGGTGGATCATAAAATTAAAAATTCTTTTTAGATAAATCATTTTGGTTGAAGAAAAAATATAGTTTGATGAACAAGTTGAGAGAAATTAACATTCAGATTATAAGTTTTAAATTTATTCTAAGAATCATTTCAATTCAAAAATTTAAACTTTAAGGAAACTTAAATGAACAACTATCTGCTTCTAAAAATGTGTAATTACTATATATTTTATCATGGAATCGAACTTTTTATGCCAAAAACAGAAGCTGCCACACAATCCTACTCAGCAACGAAGTTGTCTCCTGCCAGAACGGTGTGAAGAGAGACTCCTTGGGACAGCGTTGTGTTATAAATTATACTGCTCAATTATAAAAGAAACAAACATAAATTACATTTATCTAAATTTAAATTTATTAAATTACGTTCTATAAATTATAATTTATCTAATTATTTTTTGAATACAGTACTGATAAAAGACTTGGTTTAATTAGGATCAAAATTCTCTTTTTAAAGATTCCCCTCCATAACTCACCGTCATCCTTAGTGGGCACTCATCCAAGTTGTGAAAGTAAATTAATGCCGTGTGGACTCGGAATGACGCCTGAAACTACAACGACAATTAGGTAGTCGCATACGTAATTCACTTGTCTGTTGACTAAAACCCCAAACAAAAAACTCCATTACACATTCTTATCTCTGACGATCGAGACAAACTTTCAAATTTCGTTTAGCCCAATATGCAGTGCAAGTATCGAAAAAATAAATTATAAAATAATTTGCAGATGATGATGAAGGAATGAAATTAAAATAAAAAAAAAGTACGTAGCGGAATTGGAGGACCCTTGTGAAAAGAGAAAAGATGCACCACGCCGTTCAAATAGTCATAGCTAGCTGGAAACACACTCTTCACCTTGAATGTCCTTTAATTTGGTGCTTTTCTCTGACTCTTTCGGTCCTCCGAACCTTATCCACAGGCAATGGCTGGAATGGATTATATTGAACAAGTGGACAACCCTCGCTTCCTTTTCAAGTCGCGCAGTAAACAGTACTGCGTCTGTGCATACGTACATAATAGATATTAAACTCATAAATTTGCTATGATATCAATTACTAGTATCAAGCATCTATCACTGGAACAAAAGTTATAGTTATTAGTCATGATACAACTCTATTTTTTCAACTTATGTTCCAGTTTAACTATGATTAGTTGATGCTGTAGAACATTGTATATCCCTATATATCCCATAATATTGTGTATATATACGCAGTACTTTCCTTCTGCCAGATGCTGCCAATGCCTCTTTCTATTTCTATTTCGCAGTTGCGTGTTGGGACCATTTGACACCAAACTCACAAAATAAGAGATAGAAGAAAAAGTGGACATATTTTGAGTACTACCTTTTGGATTCATGCTTCTATCCTCACTAATTTTCTCTCTCCTCTGTCTCGCATTGTCCGTGCAAAAATCTTCTTGAAATATCTTGTTCATGTTGTCCTCTTCAGAACGTGCAGCTTTAATCATCTAGGTCCTATACTCCTATTAATATATATATATATATATATATATATATATATATATTTATATTCAACAAAAGAGCAAAGGAGTCGTGCATGCTTTATTATGTTCACTCTTTGTTGCTTGCTTTCGTCTGCTACATGCTATACACCGCCCATTCTTCAGGGTCCATTTAGAATCAAGGTATAAGCACTTAAAAGCATTATAAATGTCACGAAATTTGTAGAAAAATAAAGAAGTAAAATAGAAAAAAAAAAAGAATAACACACATAAATTTACATGATCCAGTTAATGTTACCTATATTCACGGTTAGAAAGAAGTAGTATATTTTTTCAAACAAAAGTATTTCATTCATTACATAATAGAACCAGAAAAAACATATATATCAAAAATACATAATTGCTTTAGAAGAAATCACAAAACAAGTCACTCCGTCTATCGAGCCTCGCTTTACTCACTCCATAGAGCTACAATTTTTCCTCCTTCCAAGTCATGCTTTTGGAATTGTAGGTCAGGTCATAATCTGGTTCACCAAATAATTCAAGATACTCAACATCAAACTTTATTCAAGTTAAGCTCCTTTTTTTTTGGGAATGATTTTAAAGATGCATAATTCTTGTATCAGCTTTAACACACTTATAATATTATTATTTTAAAACTCCTAGAGGAGCACCTAGTACTATCGGCCCATCAATGCTTGACATTAAACGGGCTTTTTTACTCAACTCAAGCTTGCTTGTTTTGATTTACAGACCACTTTTTTTAATTATATTAAAATAATATAATTTAAAATTTTTTTAGAAAAAATTTAATAAATTTTTATAGTAAAAAATTTAATAAATTTTTATTAAAATATAATTTATACATGTAAAACATTACTTCTTTAATATTTTTAAATAACCAATAACTTTAATTTTTTTCATATTTTTTTCAAAACTAACTATATTATATTTATATTTGAAAATTTTATATTTATTTTTAAAAAATTACAAAAAAATTTATATTTAAATCTATTATATTTATTGAATATAAAGTAATAAAATATATAAATATAATAAAATAAGATTATTTATACTAAATAATATTTTTTAAAAAAAAAAGACTAAACAGATCTAAACTACTTACTCCAAGACCACCCATTTATAACTGTTCTAATCTAATTTGCACGTCATGATCTTTGTGCATAGTACTAAAAGCACCTCATCTAATATGCTGTAATTTAGTATTTCATTTGCCTTAAACCATGAAATTGAAAACCTCAGCTTTTTGAAAAGTCAAACTCTTTTAATTATTAAATTTTCTCGAAATTTATATAAAATAAATTTTTTATTATTATCATGTAAATTTCAATGTAATTTTAATAGTGGATAATCAACTTCTCGAAAAATAAAGGGATCATTTTCCATAACAAATTCCCCAAATTTATGATGAAAAACGTGTAATGTCTGATTTGACCACAACTTTGTTTGAATTATAATGGTTTGTTTGGTTTGTTTGGTTTTTTTTTTGGGTCATAGCTTTGTTTAGTTGATTGGCTTCAAAAACTTGAGAGACCTGATTGGGCATTTTTTGCATGTGCAGATAACCCACCCTTCAACTGGGCCCTGAAGACTTCAACAACCCCAAACCCAATGGTGTCCAGCCCACAAAATCAATTAATCAAAGAGAACTTGATAATTGTTAATAGTCACAAACTGCAGTGAGTACTTTTATCCACGTTTCACCTTACTTTCTTATCTAAAATTTGATTAAAAAATTTCTGAAAATTAAAATCACTACTTTCATTCATATGACTGACCCGTTTTCATTAAGAAAACATATCAGATTTTCAAAATAAATCATAATAATTTAAAAGGAGTTATATATTATTGATAATGATATTTGTGGGAAAAGATCACATATTAGTTAACAGTATTTAAGTATATTTTTTAGAGGTTGGTCATGATATGTAGAAAACTTTCTAAAATTCAATTATGTAATATTAAGCTACAAAGGAATTCACCTATTATATTTTATTAAAAAATCCTAATAGCAAAAACTTAAATGTATACATCAAAATATCCCCTAATATAGATTATCCTTATAATGGGCTTTTAAGTGATTTCAGATAGCCTAATGTGATAGGTCAAATCCATATCACACCAAGGTTTGGGTACAAAGCTAGGAAATTATTTATGGTTTTCTTTTTCACAGTAAAAAAAAACTACTATTTTTCCCCCAGTAAAAGTTGGACCGTGCACGATAATTTTCACCTTGAAATTTACACAAGTGAGAGCAAGAGTTCATGTAACAAATTAGAAGAAGCTGTACATACAGAAATGTAAATCAAAATTCTCATCATGGTAATTTCTTAGTTAATTATAAAAAAAGTACAGTAAAATTTCGAGAGGAGTGAAAAATTCCAACCATAATTTTAGAAACTCACCGATCATTGATCTATGCTCTATAGGTTATTGGCTCAACAGTCAAACCAATTGTTGAATATATATATATATATATATATATACAATTATAAATAAATAGTAAAATAAATAAATTAGATACTTAAAAATGTATTTTAAAATAATTTTAACACATAAGTCTTGACCAATCTAATTGCATTATGGTTCAATGATGCAATTCAAATCATGTTGGGCCCTGGGTTAACCCAATTGAATCGATTTGGGTCCAAAAACATTGATTCAAAATACTAAAATTGCTTGAAATTGATTAGATATTTAATTAAGCGATTGGGGTTGTAGAGCTGTGGAATACGAAATGACACGAGCCAATAGATAAAGAATGGAATAGAATAGAGAAAACAAAAGAGCGGTCGCAGTCACGTATAAGTATAACATCTCTCACACGTGAGTCGCAAGGGTGGGTCCCATCATCACTATTCTATTGGGCAAACCCATTGACCTTAGCTCTGCCTCCCAAAGATTGCTTTCGCGATTATGCAAACGTGTCGGAAACTTATTCGTCAAAAAAGTGGGGAAAAATAATACTCTTTAAAGGTTGAATGGCTTTATTAGATTTTGATCGAAGTAAAGTAAGGGATTAAAATAAATAAATAAATAAAAGAAAAGGTAAGCGGCGAAAGCGGAGGCCTTCCGGCATTGGGTCCCATTGTCCTCGCGCAGACCCGCAATCCCTGTGGCTCTCACATATCTCACCTCCCTCTTTTTTACCCTATTTTATAGTATTATTAATACAGCTTTTTAAATTTTAATTTCAGATATAATTTATTGTACATTATTTATTTTATCTTGAAATATTTATAGTTTTTAATTGAAATAGATTATTAATTTCATCCTGATCATAAATATAAGAAGGAAAATATTTTAAATATATATATTAAAAATTCAATAAAAGTGTGATCTTTAGACGGTGAAATTAAAAAAATAGAAAATATTTCAAAGATATAGTAAGTTATCTACTTTGCATTCATCTATATCATTGCGTATAATTTCTTTTTTTAACTGTTAAGTCGTTAATTTTAAGATTATATGTTAACAAATACATATTATATAAATGATTTAATATGTATTTGTTAAATCTTTGAAATATTTGACGGTTAACATATATTTAAGATTATATGTTAACGGTGAAATTAAAAATGATTTAATCAATGTTTATTATTAAATTACATTATTTTTAGTGTAAAGGTTTGAAGTTTTGACATATGAAAGTGGAGGTTTTTTTTTTTCATTCTTTTATTCCCAAAATTATGTATCTTTTTCATAAATTAAATTATATAAAAATATTAGAAATAATATATGAATATTGAAATTAAATTTTTGAAATAGCACTAAATATATATCTCTATTTGATACATTTTTAAAATCTTTTTATTAATACTATGAAATGAATTAATTCAAAATTTACGTCAATTTGCCTAAATTATAATATATTTTTTAAATTAAAATATAAAAAATACGTACTTAAAGCAACGTTTTATTCACTCACTTTGAGTTGTGTGAGTCAACATATGAACTGCTAACTTAATGTGTGGCATAGGTTGGGTTACACATTCAAAATGATTTGCATATTGATAAGTGAAGATTGGATCAATTCAGTCGAGTCTTCATCAACTTGTTGAGCTAGTTGTTCATGTTTTTCGATTGATTTTTTTTTTGTTATTTTTTGGATCTAGTATCATATTACATTTGAGAGAAGAGGAGCTTTTTTATTGTCTTTTTAAGTCATCTGTATTTTCATGCTTTTGCTCTGTAGTTGAAGCTTCCTTAATCTAATTGTTCCATTTGATCTTCATATATATTTGCGATACTTTTTCAGATTGTTGGGCTCTTCAATCTCAAACTCAAGCATGGTATGTAAATGATACATGTGCTTTGAAGTACGCATTTTAATATGACTACATGGCATGTTTTAAAATTTAATGGTGTAAAATTTGCTTATAAATAATTTATTTTGTTTGTTTTGATAGTTATTTGTGTATATATATATTTATTATTTATTCACTTGCTTCATCAATTGATCGAGTTTGATTAGTCACCAAGTGATGTAATGAAAATTAGATGCTCCTCACCTGCATTTATGATTTGATTTCATATGCGTAATCCATGCATGCACCACATGATGATTTGAATGCTTGTCAATATTGTTTCAGAGGTTAAGGTTTATGTTTATAGGAAGAATTAGAATTTATTTTCCGCATCAGTCATATGTTTAATTTTTAAAACGTGATAAAATGGTACAAGAACATTACATATTTTTTAAATTTAATCAGAAATGTACTTTTTTTTTGTTGATTGAATTGACTAGGTCAATTCTAAAAATATCATTTAAAAGTAAAAATTAATCTAAATTCACCGATAATGAGTTATAGAGGTGAACAAACTTAGAAAGATTATTAATTAAAAAAAAATTACACATGGTTTTGGAAGGATGATACTTTCTATAATTCGGGGACGTTTGGTTCAATCTTTAATCAATGAAGGAACATAGAATTCCACTTCTATTTAGAGGCTCTCGCGTTTGGTTCAATCTCTGATCGAGAAAGGAAGCCTTATAGGAAAAAGCCAAATAAAAAAAAATACACATTATTTTCCTGATGAATTTTCCTTGTCAAACCAGATGGAAAACTGCAATTTCTTTCCAGAAAACCATATAAATTACAATAATTCCCTTCCATCTTTAGCTTGTCACTTCGTCCTCATCATTGTTTTTGGAAAACGAAGTTGAAGGAATGCAATCACACGCACTTCATCCTCGTCATCGTCTAGCACCGACCTCTCAGCTCTGTCTTCTCCACCTTCATCGAATCTGTTCTGCTGGTTGTGGAGGAGTAATTCGAAATGCGAAAGAAGACTGGTTAATGTCTGTGTCTGGTTGTTACCATAAACTGGTCGTTGTTCACCTCCTATCCGTCGGTCAGCTGCTCGCCTCGACGTCTTGCACTCTTCGATCTTCTCAGCATTCGTCGCTTGGGGTTTTTTCAGTCTTTCTATCACTGGTCATTAGCTTCTCTCACCAATATCTTCCTTTAGTAACTAAAGATCTATTGCCGGTATCGACAAATTGGCCTGGTTGATATTGATTTTGTGTGTGAGAGAGAGATAGTGCGAGTGAAGCTTGATGAGGGGGCTAGATTTTTTTTTTTGCAAATACAAAATATAAATAAGAGTAATTTAATAAAATTATCTCTTTAAAAAATACATATCAAAATATTTTTTCTCTCTCCTTTTCTTTTTTTCATCCCCAACCAAACACCTTCTTTTTTCTTTTCCTTATATTTTTTTTTTTTTTTTTTTATTCTTATTCTATATTGCGAATTATACAAACCGAAGTTGCTTTGCTTACAAGTTATACGGACTCATTTTCAGACTAAAATTTATTTCAACATTGTTATCCACCTATATTTTAAAAAATTATACTGAGAAAGGATTTTTTTAAAGTCATACAAATACTACATTAAATATTATTGAAATCAAAACCTCAAACATTAAAAAGAGTTATTTGAATAAGTGGTTGGTTAATTTTATTTTTTTGTCTCATAATTTATTGAAATAATTTGTAAATGTAGTCACTTGTTTCTATTTCATCCAACAAGAGAATAAAATTGCCCTATAATCGCTTCTCCATAATAACTTTTTAAATTCGGTTAGATAATTAGCAAACTTAATATTTATGTGGGATATTAACGTGGAATGTTAAAATGAAACAACTTCACATTTCTAGTTAAACCAATATGGTAATTTCTATTTTTTCAATTAATACTGATTGATAAAAAAGAAACATATGTGGATTAGTACAATTATTAATAATGTCATATTCAGGATTCCAAGAGAAAGAGATACCGTACTACTAGACCGGACTTTTTTCAATTAATGAAACAAAAGTATTTTTATGTCATTGATGTTTATATTAAATTTTAATTTGGTCTTTAATATTTTTTTTATGTTAATTATCTTGTAAATATTTTATTTTGTTTTAATTTTATTTTTTTATTAACGTTGTCTATTCTACTGATAAAAAATATTGATTGAGTAGTTCACGAGACACATCTTAAGCAATACATCATTTGCCACGTGGAAACTATATCAAATATATATAAAAAAAACTACCCCTAAAATTTTAATATGTTTTCTCTTCTTTAACGGTCCTTCTCTCTCTCTCTATGACTCTATTTGGTAGAATTAGTTTATAAATTAATTTTTAACTTATAACTTATAAAGTTAATTTCTTAAATTAGAAATGTTTGATAAAAATAATTTTTAAAGTAATTAAAAGATATAAAATAACATAAAATGATATATTTTTTAATTTCAAAATAATATAAATAAGTATATTATTTTTATTTTTATTTTTAATTAAATTAATTTAAATTATTATATATAACTTATTAAAAAAATATATTTATATATTTTATTATATATAATAAAATATAGTTACATATTTTATTACATTAATATATATTATATGTAAGGGGATAATGAATATGAAATAAAGATATAATTGATAATTTTATAAAATAATAAAGATAAAAAAATATAAATTATAAATTATTTAAATAATTTATCAAATTAAGCCATAAATTTTTAAAATAAAATTATTTATCAAACATTTTAATAAATTTATAAATTAATTAAATAAGTTATGTTTATAAATTATAAGCTCCAAATATAACATATTTTTTTCCTGTCTCGACAAAGAGATCGAGCATGCTCCTCTTCTTCTCTGTTTCTGTCAAATTTTCTCACTCTCATCTCTCTAACTCGGTCTCTCTATCATCTCTCTCCGTTTCGTCTCTCTGTTGCTCCTTCTCTTCTCTTCTCTTCTCATTTTCTGTCTTTTCTCACTTACTCGGTCACTTCCCTGTTCCTCTCTGAAAAATACTAATTTAAAATTTAAAATAAAAGTTAAGATCCTAAAATATAATTTTAACAATTAAGTTAGACATAATACAAAATTTGAATAATGTAAAACACAAAGTGATGAAAGGTGATGAGAGGATGACGCACTAAACAAAGAGACACGTGGCACTGGTAATTGCATTTAGCAATGGGCAAAAAAGCAGGGTCATTCAGGCTGAGGCTCAGGCGTAGGGCTGTGACTGCATGATGCCAGTGAAACCGCCAAATGAAAATTAGCCAATTGCGAAATGAAATTAAAAATAAATAAAAGTAATGATAATTAATAATGAGAAATAATTGTGTGAATATAATCAAAGAAGGAAGAGGGAAAAGAAGAAAAGGAGGGTAATGATGTAAAAGCATAAAGGAAAGAGAGGGCGGACGTTAGATGTCCCGTTCACCACCCGGCAACCCCTTTTGTCTGCCGCTTTGTTGTCCCCCCAATCCTTCTTTTTCTCTTCTCTCTCAGTCTTTGCTCTTTATCTTTTCTTTCTTTCATATATTACCCCTCTCCCTTCTCACTTCTTCCCAACCTTAATCTCGCCTATTTCCATGCTTTGTACCAATGGTGTTCAAATCAGATTGTTCAATTTCATCGATTAAGTTGAGAATTAATTTGAAATAATTTTTAAAATTAATGAGTCATTAAATTGATTAATAATGGATTGAATCAGTTAAAAAATAATTCTATTGTGTAAGAATTGATATTAAATAAATAATTTCACTTAAATTTTTTAATTTTTAATTTTGATTATTCTATAATTATCAATAAAAAATTAATATTATAGATCAAGAAACTTTAATATATTGATATTTTATTGATTTAATATTAATAAATATTATTTTAGTTAATAATATTTTCTTGTTATTTAGTCAATATTTACTATAAATTTTTTATGTAGATATTATTTTATTTAATTTGATATCAATTTTTATTTTTAATTAAATTTATAAATTTATATTTATAGTCTTTAATTATATATATATATATTATTTTTTTAATATTTTAAAATATATCAATTTAACTACAGTCAATCTATTAACTCTTGAATCATTGTCTCTGTTTGAGTACCTTTTCAATCATCCATGTGAGTATCGCAATCTTGATTTATACTTTACATCGTTAAATGTAATATCATATTAGATTACACATCTATGTAGTAGCAATCCCCATAATTGAATTTAACATTTGAATAATTACACACGATTAAGTGCTAGAGACAGAGAACACACCAATGTTTGATCAATAATTCCACGATCCACTCATTTTGATCTGGTCTTTTTTTTTTTTAAAAAAAGAGTCCCAAAACTTTAGAAAAGAGCATAAAAAAGATTGAACTTTAAAACGATCAAAATCTTTAAAGTTTATGTTCAGGAAAAATATTATTTGAGCTAAGATTCTTAGGCTGATCTAGTCATTTTAGTCTAATGTAGAATTGATTTTGATTTCAACTCAATTGGTTCATCTGAGTTTTTGACAATTTGGTAACTCATTGATATGGTTTTACCTTTTTTAAAATATAACTAGAGCTTTTTTTTTCCTAAATTATCCTCACCTCTTCATCACTAATCCACCATCTAATGGCTTAATTATAGCTTATTTGTTGTTCCAACAAATATGAATGCAACGCAAATTTTAATTTCAAGTAAAAGAAAATATGTATCTTTTTGTAAGCATAAATGTTTAAACATATGATCACTTGTTAATTTATTCACATTTATCTCCTTCAGAACACCACCTAATGGATTAAATATATATTTTTAAAAAATATAAAAAAAAACTATATAATTTGAGCATCTATATCTAAAAGAATCATGTAATTTGCTCTAAAACCTATGTACGAATTCACTAAAGGTATCACTTTCTATTTATACTATAAAACAGAGAAAGATGTTTTTTGTATGCGTTAATTTTAATTTACTTACCTTTATTAATCAATGTTGATCATATGCTATTTAAGGATACTTTATTATACTAAATCTAATATTTTTTTAGTTAGTACAACTTGACTTGACGGACCCAGTTTTTGACTGACGTCTATTTATTTTTTATAGACACTAATCCAATGTTAATTTTTACATTAAAATTATTAGACATCAAACTTGACCAATAAGATTGTAATAATCAAATAATTATATACACCATTATTCTATCTTAATATATAAACTAAAGTGTATTATTGTTATCGTTAGCTCTTATTTGTTTGTAAATAAGGTGATCGTTTGACTCGAAAATAGAAGTATCATGGTCTGTAACTCGCGAGCCAACTTGGGAATGCTCGTAAATGAGTAGTATTAAGTTTAAGAAATTAAACCCATTACATTTGGCTTGTATGTTTTAATTTTTTTACAAAAATTATATTATTTAGTATAATTTATAAATAATTTTATTTTATTATATTTTTATATTTTATAACATTATATTTAATAAAAATAGTGAATTTGAATATGAAAGTTTTTGTAATTTTTTTAAAAATAAATATAAAAGTTTCAAATTTAAATATAATATAATTAATTTAAAAATTAAAGTTATTAATTATTTAAAAATAATAGTTTACATATATAAATTATATTTTAATAAAAAATTATCAAATTATCTATTGAAAATTTTAAAATTATATTATTTAAATATAATTATTTATTTTTAAAGAGTGATTGCGAATTATAACGGACTATCTCGGTCTTTAATAAAAAATTTATTTATAAACGAATCCACTTATTTATATTTTTAACTTGTGACAAGTCAAATCGTTTGACAGCAATACTTGAAAACCTGCTTTACCAGACATAAAGTGACATTAAGAACACAAGTCTTCTAAAATACAGTGTTAGATTATTTTATTATTTTCTATTATCCCCTATTTCTCTAAAAACTTTGCCTTTTTGCAGGTTCGGCGTCCATCTGATACGTTGTTTATCAGAAAATGAAGAGTGTTGGTTTTGCAGTTGCGGAGGAGAAAAATAATTTTCAACGGCGACAGACAATGAGGTAACTCGAATGTCAATTGTCAAACAATATAATAGACTGAAAATAATAAAAAAAGAAAAGTCAGGAGGCATGGTTGACCAGTTGGCATAGGAGTGAATGCAGAAGAGCGAAGATGATGGGCTATGCTTGTATTATATAATAAATTGCAGAAAATAAGCATTCATGCATGTCAGGGAAGGTTCACTTTTCCTGCTGATGAGGGTCGGTGCTTGGTCGTTGCACGCACACGAACAATAATTCATAATAAGTGTAGGGTATGCCTCCCTTGAATACTCGAATATGAAATTGACATTTTAAGGGAGAAGGCCGTATGCATGGCAGCATGGGCAGGTTTTACTCCTATGTGTGCCTTCTTTTTTTCCTGTGTCAACATCCTCAAAATATCGACTTTAATTTGTATCATTCAACTCAGACTGTCACACCCCTTAAATGAATGAACTTGCCTCACGCATCTCACTTTCACATGGGTCTTTTTGAACTTTGGATAACACATTGTTTCATTCACAATAGGGTTTTGTAGATTGAGTGCTCTTGCTTTATCTCTCTCAAACGTGATCTAAGTTGTTGAATTTTGTCGATTCAACAGTCTAACTAATCTAATCAGTAATCAATCTCATCTATCCCTCTATCTCGACCAATGGTGGAAGATGGGAAAAGCATGATGCTTTCGGGAGAGGAAAGGCAGGCTGTCTCGGGAGAGGAAAAGTAGGAGTGCTTGATCCAGGATTTTGCCGTGTGAAATTGTGAACAAAAAAAAAATTTCAACATATAATATAATATATTGATTTGTTGTTCATGCAAAATATATGTTGGGGCGATCACCAAGTGTATAAATTAATTGATAAAAATTATCATAACTTAATTAAAAGTCTCAAGTTTAATTATTTAAAAATGCAATCGCATTAAAATTTAGTAGGAAAATTTTGCCAGATGTATCAAAATGGGCCCAATTTGGTTTAGCCCGCATAAGATGAGGGCATGACTAGTATTTTTTCAACCCATTTAGAACCGGGTCGAATTGATTCGGCTAGCATAACCCGCAAGCTATACGGGTTGAGCCTGCATTACCCGCGGGATAACCCCTTTATATATATATACATTTAATTTATATACATATATTAAATATTAATAATATATTAAGTTAAAAAATACAAATGAAGTAAAAAAATATTTAAATATAATTTTATATTAAATTTGTATAATTATTTGATCTTAATTATTAATCAATGAGAAAAGATAATACTAAAAAAGAAAAAAATTAAAAAATAAAAGATAATTTTTTTTTTATTTTTTATTTTTTTAATTTCAAATCTCTAAATTCATATATTTCTTCATTTTTTAAAGCAAATGAACTATTCTTTGTTTTTTTATTTAAATTAAAAATATATATATTTTTTAAAAATGTACAGGCTAGAGGGTCGGGCTAGCATTATGCTAGCCCATTTAAGAAGGGTCAACCTGGGTCTCTCCGGCCCGTTTCCAAACTGGCATGAAGCAGGCTGATTCGTACAAATCAGGTTGGCCCGTTTTGATACTTTTAAACTTTGTTACCCATTATCGTCATATCAAACTCAAATCTTAATTAACTGACACTCACGTAACATTCAGACGCTAAAATGATTATTTACCCAAAAAAAAATGATAGACAATTAGATGATTTCCAACTTCAGTTTTTGTTTTTTAAATCACAATTTCAATTGTTTGTACTAGAAAATGTTGAATTCTATAGTGCGTAAATGATCTAGTATTTTTAGGCCATAATATTGATTTTTTTTTGACATTGTGTAAGTTAGCTCATCAATTTTCTCAAAGTTGATAATATATTTATTAAACTTTTAATTGTACAAAAGTTTAAAACTCCTCTTGATGAAGTTATTGGTTCAAAGTTTATTAGTTTGACAATTAAACTCATTGTAAATAAATATATATTTTCAATTTTATATATTAAAAACTTATTATAATAAATTAATAAGTCTTTTCATGTTTAGATTTAATAAACTTACAAAAGGTCTAGGCAAGTTATTAAATATTTTAATATATATATATTTTAAAAAAATACTTAATATGAATAATATATGAACAAAATTTAAATTAGTTACAAAATATTATACCAATAATCTATATGTAAAATAACACATTAATACTTATAAAATTTATAAAAAAAAGTATAAAAAAACTAAAATTGAATCAATAATTGGACTATTTTATTTTTTGTTATTATTATTATTATTATTATTATTATTTGTTTTTGACCAAAATTTTCATTGTGGGTTAAACCAAAATCATTCAAGTTCCTAATTAATCAAATTTTCAATCTAATAGATCAGTTCAATTTTTAAAACAATAATTTGTACAAACATGATTTTTTTGTCAACTTTTTATGTTCAAAACTATAATACTATTTATTCATGTGGGCTCAAATAAACTAAATTAGCCAAAAAGAAGTGAAAATAAAAAATTATAATATACTTAATTTATTTAATCAAATTAGTTTATATGCATGCAAAATGAAAGAAATAACTTGTCATTGTTTTTGAGCTGGGTAACAAATTATTTAAACTTTATGTGATCAAATATTAAAGAAAAACTTAATTTTAAAATAAACTTGCTATACCGAATGTTTATATAATCTTTCGTTATTTTGTATTCACCATTGTCATTTAGAATGGAATAAATCATTAATTTTAATTATAGTACCTGTGGCTTTGGCATCTCTTTTGCTTTTTTCATGCTTGTTGTTCTATTTTTTCCCATTTTAGGCAAGTGGTTGGTTCCTCACGCTGTGGAGGAAGGAATCTCCAAAAATCGCAACAAGATATAGATGCCGTAAACTCAAGGGCATATCTGTCATTTGAGGAAGAGAGGGGCTAGGTTTGTGTGCGTGCTCATCCCAAAAACGCATCGTGAAAAAATAAACTTAAAAGCAGGAAAAGAAAGCCCTCATTAATTCATTGCACCTGTTAACAGAGACAACTCATTTATTTCTCTGTCTCCGCACGATTGATGCCTTGACATCTCCCTCTCACTCAATCACAGCCGTTCGATCTCCTTCCCCTCCCCCTGCATCGCCGTACCATAAAAATACCCCCTCCTTATTTCGGAGTCTAAATTATTATTATTATTTTAAATATTTTATGCAAGAAAGACGATATCGTCTTTTCGGTTAATTATCCGTTTTGCCCCTCCCGCTTTTTAATTTTTCTTTCGCTTCATTCATTATTCATTCAGCTTCTCAGCGAGCACAGCCAAGCTTTTCTTTGTTGCTTTCTGCTTCATGGAAGGGCCTTAACGTTTCCCTTTCTTTCTTTCCTCTTTACCTTCTTTGCCTTCGCTTTGCATTTCCCTGCCAAACTTTCTCAAGAATAATTGGTCGTCTTCTCTGTCTGATCTATATCAAAGGCTTTTTAGGTAAGTATTCGAATTCTTCCTTTGCTAAGCTCATTTTTCTTATTCCTTCTTTTCTTCTTCTATATTTTGATTTTTTTTGTTTGGTTCCGCGAGGTTTTGTTTGTGTTCAGCTCTTTGCTTTGTTTGAATCGGAGTGTGTATTGACTGAGTTTAGTTGCCTACTTGCTAGGTACTTTCAAATAGAATGCGCCTTTTATTTTTTATTTTTGGGTATGTGGAATACTATGACTTGAACTTTTTCCTTGTTTTTCCATTTTGGACTCATTTCCTGTGCTACTTCACTATTCTTAGCAAAGGTTCTGATGCAAACTTTGTTTCTGGCAAGGGTTGCTGTGGATCTATTGAGCTGCAGCAGATTCAAATTTGTTATTTTATTATTATTATTATTTTCTTTTAAAGGGAAAACTGAGCTTTTGGAGCATAAATAATAAGTTCTACACAATTAAAACAAACTTAAAAGAGGATAAAGGGAGAAGATATGTTATGTTGATAGCTAAGTGAACACAGTTGACTGCAAATAGTTATGTTCTTGGCTGCGGATTAAAGAACACACTGAATTGGGTCGCTTGACAAGGTTGGCTTCTTTTGTGAGAGCTTTCTCGGATATATCTTTTTTTTTTTAAAAAAAAATTATTTATGGCCTTTTCTTCTTCGTTTTTTAAGTCACAGATGCAGCTGCAATAAGTTAGGTTGGATGGTTGGGAAGGTCTCAGAAGTTTTGTGTACATATGTTTGCTCACAGGTTTATTAGGCTATTTATTAATTATTTTAATTTTGGTATTTCTAAAGTATCATTATTCATTTTACAATTAACTTTGTAACCGCATGGTGGCTAAAATATATGCATGCAGATTACTTGCCTAATCCTCTGCAACGTTATCTTTTCATTGATTATTGTTCGGTTCCTGCTAAATGTGGTGATTATAGCGATCTCGAACTATTCTCATATTTCTTCAATCCTTTTAGCCCTGTTTACTTTTTAAAAAACTTTGGCTTGCGTCCTCATATATGTAGGAAAAGGTGCAGCTTTCTTGTTATTCTATGGTGTTTAGAACTCATATGTTTCCCTGTATTGTTAATTTTAGGTGTTAGAATTAACTATTCTTCCTAATGATATATTAAGTAACTTTTGGATTTATTTGATTAAAGCAGTTTGTATATTGGAGTCTGATGTCTCCACCAGCGCTGGTAGCTGAGGAGGGGCAGAGCAATATCTCAACATTGGTATCTTCACCATCCTTGGACTCTGTATCCCATAATGGTACTGAATTAAAAGAGCGCAATTACCTGGGATTATCAGATTGTTCATCAGTTGACAGTTCTACTGTCCCAAGCATGTCGGATGAGAAAAAAGACAAGCTTAATTTAAAGGCTACAGAGTTGAGGTTGGGTCTTCCTGGCTCCCAATCTCCTGAAAGGGATTCAGATCCTTATGTATTGAGCTCAACTAAACTTGATGAGAAGCCACTATTTCCTTTGCTTCCCACAAAAGATGGAATCTGTTCATCATCCCAAAAAACAGTGGTTTCAGGCAATAAAAGAGGTTTCTCTGATACTATTGATGGGTTTCATGAAGTAAGGAGCTCTCCATGTTGAGAGGAAGTAGATATTTCATGCTTTTTTCAATTCTGATTCTCCACAATCTGTGATGCAGGGGAAGTTTTCTGGTAATTCAAGTGTAAATGCAATGCTACCTAGACCTTCTGGAACTCAGCCAACTTCAATGAAAGAATTACCAGCCAAGGTTTTACAGGAGCCGCCTTCTGCAGCAAATGGAACTGGTCATAACCATGCAGCTTCTTCTGTCAATGGAAGTGCACCAGCTGCTAAGTAAGTGGAACGCAGTACAGTGGTCCATTGATTACAAGTCAAACTGGAAGTAGGATTATGACCTTATAATGAGTTTCTTTGTTTTTCTTGTTATACTAATAAGTTTTCATCATCCTTGACAGGGCACAGGTTGTTGGTTGGCCTCCTATAAGGTCATTCAGGAAAAACTCTTTGGCCACCACTTCAAAGAACAATGACGAAGTAGATGGAAAACCAGGTCCTGCTGCTCTCTTTGTGAAGGTCAGCATGGATGGTGCTCCGTATCTTAGGAAGGTAGACCTAAGAAGCTATACAACATACCAAGAACTGTCTTCTGCCCTAGAGAAGATGTTCAGCTGTTTTACTCTTGGTGAGCTGTTGCAAATCTAGTTTGACAGAAAGTATTTGTCTTTTTGCCCTAATCTTTGAATGAATTTTGGGGTTTATATATTTCTCAATGTGAAAGTTGGCATGGATTTACTGAACTCGTGTAATGTGCAAACATATCAGGTCAGTGTGGTTCTCATGGAGCTCCAGGAAGAGAAATGTTAAGTGAGAGCAAGTTAAGGGACCTTCTGCATGGTTCAGAATATGTACTCACTTATGAAGATAAAGACGGTGACTGGATGCTTGTAGGGGATGTACCATGGGAGTAAGTGTTATATCTGTTCTTTCTTCCTTATGGTCCTAGACCTATTTGTAGTATAGAAGGTTAAGTACTATGACCTTATGTTACTCAAGTCCCATTTGTTTTTTTCTCTTTGAGCACTGGGTCTAGTGATTAAACAGAAACCTCATCTTTTTTCTTCAATCTTTAAACAAGCATGGAAATTCCTTAAAAGTGAATGAAAAGTAAACAAAAGGGGTTGCCTTTTGCACATCTGAATTTCTGATTATATTTTCTTTTCCGAAGACGACACAGTTTCTTGTTATATATATATATTGCATAAATTATTTTTTTGTTTATTGGATTTGTAAACGACATAGTACTTCTCTAGTAAATTATGTTATGCATAATTTCAGTGTCATTTTTACATCATTTTTCTATTTTCACAAAATCTCTCTTGCATTAAGAATGTAATATTGGTTTTATGCATAATCCTTGTGCATGATTGCAAAGTACACGGCATAGGTCATTAGGTTGCATGTTGCATATCTGAATTTCTGATTGTATTCTCTTTTCTGAAGAGGACGTGATTTCTTATTATTTTTGTAATGCATCATGATTTTTTGTTATTGGATTTGTGAATGACACAGTACTTTGCTGGTGAAGTTATTAAGTTCAATTTCAGTGTTTTTGCATCATTTTCCTATTATCATGCAGACTCTCTGTTGCACATTATGCATTTAAGTGGCTGCCATTTTAATCAATGAAATATACTATTATTGTAACCTTATTCCTTGCTTTTGATCCTTTAAATTATAAGAGTTTGTATACAGAAAAAAAGAACGAGGAGTGTGCTACTCTAGTTTGTATTGTGCAATCATAGTTTTTCTTGTTTGCATCTCCATAAACATATTTTGAATTCAACTGTATGAGCTGTGGGCTTACAAAACATTTATAAAAATTTTAGGAATTGCCGTTAGAACAAGACTTCCTTGTAGATTTCGTATTTTTAATTGTCAAGAAAATGCTGCATGGGTTGAAGTTGGATGTAGACATTTTTGAAAGCTGAAAAAATATATGCAAGTTTGATGTATGCCATGGACTTGTTAAAAGTTTATCTTAGGTTCTTGATAAGATTTTGATGTTGAATATGATTTTAAGGCTACTCCAATTATGGTTCCTGTTGATGCCTGTTAATCTGCTTGTATGCATAACATGGTGGCCATCAATTGTAGCTTGTAGTAGCAAATTATAGTCACTGTTTGCATCTAATAATTGGCAACTGGATGAATAATGGTGACGACCTCACTTGCTGCATGTTTGTGTTCCACTTTTAACTAGTTTACTGTTGTTGCAGGATGTTCACTGACACATGCAAGAGGCTGAAAATCATGAAGGGTTCTGATGCCATTGGCTTGGGTATGTATTTTCAGTGATGATCCGATTTCCACTATTTATTCTTATTATCTGAAGACTAAGAAATGAATTGATAGTCTGGTACCTTTCTTGAAGCGGCTACCATGTCTGAGCAATAATATCCTGATGTAGTGATATGTTTAAACGAAACCATTAAATCTAAACAAAGAGCTAATATATTTTATATCATGTAAAGTTACTTTAATTATAATGTGGGAATAATTTGACGCAAGGAGCAAAAGTCATTTGTGCTATTTGAATCATGACATTTTTTTAATTATATTGGTGAGAAAGCTAGGAATACTGCAAGTTGTAGGTGCTGCTTTTTAGGAGTTTTCATGTTGAGTGAACATAAGGTACTGAATTGGTTTGTTTACTTGTGTGGTTGGATGAGTTTACATGTATGCAACAGGAGCATGCCACAGGGAAGACCACCTTTTGTTAACAACTCTATTGTCAGACTGACCATTGCCCTTTTCCCTTTCTTTTGGGCAATATGTGTCATTTCAAATATACCAAGTCCAGTAAATTTGCGCCTTTGTATAATTTCATTGAATGCGTCTTGGTTTGCTCAAGTCTTGTTCTTATTTTTTTGGGGGTCTCCACAGCACCCAGAGCCATGGAGAAATCCAAGAGCAGGAGCTAGTCGGAATCTTGGATGGATGACTGCATTTTGTGTTCCAAAGTGCAACGTTGGGAAGATCTAAGGATGTTGTTATAAGTCACAGAATTCCTGGTTTTGATGTAGAAAACACAAACTATGTTGTAACCTTGTCTATGTTTTAGGCTCTTAAAAAGGTTGTTGCCTTGGTCTGTCTGTGTTAAATTTATTATTATTTTGATAACTTGAAGCAATCTCGAAGATTAGTGATTGTGATGTCTGTAATCTAATCTTAATAGGGAACCAGTTTGTTTGGATGAGTTGAATGTTTGTTACGATCAAAGATCACCAGCATACTGCTCTTCAGTGATTTGACATCCCTCACTTACTTCTGACCCTGTACATATTCACTTTAAGCATAATTGCATGTTGGCAAACTCTGCTATCCGGTCTTGTCGGTTGTCAGCCTGAGACCCTGAACCAAAAGTGAAAAAGGAAAGTTCAATCTAATATGCCTTCGTACTCGCCAAGTAAGAATGTATTTTGTTAAGTACAATTAATGTGAAAAATTTTAATGTCGTACGAATTTGGGGACATTACTACTTTAGCAATGAGACAACTGGGTTTTGGGCCTTTTATTCTTTAGTTCATTGGGGAGATTTTTCATTTTCGGCAGAACAGAATGCAAGTCATTGTTTTGAGTTTATTATCATTTGCTTAATTAAATTTTCTTGAATGATTTGGAGGATTTATTTCAATATAATAGTAAACAACTCGTGTTTCTCACTTATTCGCAGACCTCCTGGATCATTTTTTAACAGTTGGGATGACGTAGTGATGTAGAACGACTAAGAATAAAAGGGAACGAACAAAATTTTTAAAATTGAAAGGTTAATTCAGTGTGTCAATGATCAAGAAATTACAGATGATAAATTAGCGTTGCATTTATAGGCAACATTCTGTGATATTAGGTTTCTTAATCATACTAGTGTACTATGTCATTGGGCTATCAAAACCCCAGACACAACTATAATTCAATTTCTTCCTAAAATCTCTAGTTACTTTTATTGTCCTGATCGTTAAAATATTAAGAAAAATGGTTACATAGTAAAATAAAATAAATATTTCTCACACTCAAACATTCAATGGGTGGCATAATCTTCTTTGCAACCAGAGTAATAGAAGTAAGAAAAATCCAACTTATGAAACTCTGGGATTTTATACAATATAATATTCCAATAAAAAAAAACTTAAATACAATTCTTTATATATTTACTATTAAGTTTTTTAATCGAAATATGACAAGTGTGTGATTTTTCAATCATAATATGACAAGTATTTCTAAAAAATAATTTTATATTTTTTTATAATTAATTATTGCATGATTAGCTTTTTAAATTTTTTTTTACACATACTATATTTTTATTAAAGAACTTGATAAGAAACATATAAGGAATATTATGTAGTTTTCTCCTAATCCAAATTCCATTTCCTCCGAAATTTGTTTTAAATTCACCCTAAATTAACATGCTTTCATTGATCAAATGATCATGCATAAATTTGTAAGCTATACAAATGTATGAACTCTATCATTGTGCCCATTGTTTAATTTTTCTTTTGAAATTTTCATTATTAGTAAAGTTGACCTTTAAGGCTGTCGGTAGTCGGTACTATCAACCATTTTAGTGCTAATTAGTACTCGTCTTGATGCATTAATGCTAATTATTACTTAAAAGCATTGTTAGCGATGCATGATGGATTTGAATTATTCTCATGCTAATGCAGGATTAATTGTTAATATTAAATCCAAAAGGCATTACATAATCACAAAAGCACACGGATAGTGGTTTGCTATTTCTTCTAGATTCTGTGAATTGAATCAGGTATTGCTATATGGCATATGATGGTGTTGCTGCTGAAGGAAACACTAGCTTTACATGAGAATATCTTTTCAAATTAGTGCTATACACCTTTTTTAAAGGGAAAAGAAAAGAAAAATAGAATCATTTTGAAACTGTTAATTAGATACGACAGAAGTGGGAAGTTTCTGTTACCAAAAGGAAGGGAGGGAAGGCTTAACTTGCAAGGTGTTGTAATTTATACATTAAATATTGAGCTATTTAAATTATATGGTGATCCGTTTTATAATTTGATTTAGTTTATTTTGGAGTATGACTTGAAAGAAAAAAAAATTTAGAGGTCTATAGGGTGAACATAGTGAGTACTGATAGACCGAGTTTGTAGCAACCCGATCTGAGGCAATTTTTTTTTTGTATTTTAAATATACAAGTTGTATTCAGTTACCATCTACTCTATTTAAAATTTTAGTCTAAAGTAATACAAATTTTTCTTTTTGCCCATAGATATAAGTTATACTGACTGAATCACATAAATTTTTGTATGTTGTGTTTATTTTTTCATTGATTTATTTTCTCTATTACTATGAATTTTCACGACATGAAATCTAAATCGAGACTTAGCCCAAACATACAATTTTAATTTCTAGCCATATGATCAACAAATTATATGAATCCTTTACCATCAGATCAATCTAGTGGCTTATCCGTTACTACAAAAAGATTGAAAATTCTGTTTAAGTTGAAGTTTCTGACATAACCTTATCCATCAGATCAATTCTTTCTTTGTTTCTTTTGGAGGGTGGAGGAAGAATTTGGAATATCTAAGAGTTATAATCTAGGATCTTCAAAGAAAAGTAGTAGAATTAGTAGGATTATTTGTAATCATTACCTAATTAGTGGATGAAAGCTGTACTGGTGAGTTTAAATGCCAATTATTGAATTGTTGAAGTTGAGTGGTCACTTGCTCAGAATATTCTTACCTGGATGTGATATAAAGTTACCTTAACATGTTACTTAGTGTGAACATTTAAACTTACTTTAATTACCATTATTTGCAGCACCTTTCACTTTTCAATTGGAAGATTGAAAGAAAACAAACCAAAAAAAGAAGAAGAAGAAAGATCCCACACGCATCATAGTGTTCAAGAACACAATATCAGATTCTTATCTCTTGTTGACAATTGCAAGCAACCACCCATTTTATTAAGCTTCCGAGAGTGGAGTCTCACTTCAATGCTTAAATGATGATAACATATGGCCTATCATAGTGTTCTTTCTGTGATTTATGAAGAATTTGAGGTCTTAGTCTCTAGTCTCTAAACCATCAAGTTAGTCCCAAAAGGTTTGTCCTTTGATATGATATGAATTAATTAGTATTATGATCATCTTGTTGAAACATGAGTTCCAGATAGTTAATTTAAAAAAAAAAAAAAAGTGCCCGTGAATTTTATTCGCCATTATTGAGGATAGGAATATGAAGGGGGTCGAGTTTGAAAATTTGAGATATATGTAAGTACTAAGTACACCAAAAATGGTACCCACAAATTGCTATTAAAGGCAAATTAAGGAGAGCCATACAAGGTGAGCCATTTAGTGAAAGTCAAATGTTAATATTCCTCTTTCTGAAATAGTTAATTAGATAGAAATCTAAGCCCAAGATTTGGTTGGTCCGAAAAATATATAAAAAGAAACAAAAATTAACATATTATGCTGGTTCAGGTGGTGCCCTTCAACAATGGGATCATTTATTGCTAATTTGAATATACCTTCACAAATAAGGGATAAACTATTCGATGTGGGACTTTATAATTCTAGTAAACTATTAAAACTCCTAACTTTCTTAACTGTGACTTTTGAAATTATTAATATATCCAACAAGTAATTGAAAAAACAGTTACAAGACATCTTCTATGATTATTTTGCCCTCTTCCCATCCTTTCTCTTGCCAAGTATACACTTGATATTAAAGTCTTAGAGAAGGAATGGTTAATAAATTACCATGACTCAGATCTTTCATTTTCTGGAAAACAAAAGGAGAAAGATTACTTCAACTCCTCCTCTGTTTGAAATGGCTATAGTTGCCGTTGAAGTCACTTTCGTAAATCTGCTGGCAACACTTCACCATTAAATGTCTGCATGTTTAGACTTATTGTTTGTCCTATTCGACATGTTACAACACAATCGAAAGAGACAAAGAACCTGAATTTGTCGCTTCTCCAAGCTCTTTAATTTCCATCAAGTTTTGTTCATTCATTCATTCATGCATGGATCTGTCGAAGAACAAGATAAACGAAAGAAAAGAGGCAAAGTCTCATACATCAACAGGTGTTTGAAAATCTGTGATGCTTCCCTAATTCACTGAAAACACATCGAGCTCTGTGACGAAATACAGAACGAAAAAGACACGAGATACTTGAGTTTTCGTGGAAGCCGCACACGACGAAATATATCAGAATTCAGACTCATGATGCTCGTTGAATATGTATGTGTCCCAGGTTGCCACATTGCCCATTGTAACTTGAAACACCAACCGTGAATTAAGCTAAGGCTGCAAATCGATCTATGTTATGACCTTCGTGTTCTTCAACGAAGCACTCCACGCGTTTCTTCTGCTACCATCCCATTATCATGTTGTCATTTTTAGTGATGTATTGAGGTCATTTTCGGAGCATTAAAGCACTCTATTGCTTGCTGAAAACAATGTGACTCTGAACATTCTCTGCCTTCATCGTTGTGCGTTGATTTTCGTTGGGATTGTTATGAGAACCCGGATGTCGTACAGTAGAGTTCGATGGCGAAAACTGTTGCTCTGTGTGTTCACATCATTATAGCACACACCAGAACAATGCTTTTGGCGTTTCTGGTATGGATGAACATGGTGGTCCAATTTTATTTTACCTCCTGGTAAAAGTGGAAGACTCTGTATATCATATATCATGATTACAATGGAAAGTAAAAGAAGTTTCTTCAGTTTGGTTCATGAATCATGATGATCCTGTACGTTTTAACCAGGCAAATACAATAGATACGTTAATGTATGAGATTAATAATAAGTTTAGGGGTGGTGGGGGATGATACAGCAATTTGTGGGAGAAGAAGCATGTGGCCCTAATCATGGCGGCCACACAATGAGGAAGCTTTAGGGAAGCCTCACATTTTGCACATTATTGATTGGTTCTTGGCCCTATCCCTACCCATCCTTAGCTTATCCATGTGACTTTTAGTGAATTAAATTACTTAATTATTTTATTATTGAGATTAGGACAAATTACAAAGAACCCCCATGAACTTTGAAGTCTTTGCAGTTTACCCCAATAAACTTTCAAACCTTGCAAAGGAACTCCTTTATTAAGTTCATCGTCAAGTTGATTATTATTTTAAAGTCCAATTAACTTTTTTCATACTCATCTAGTATAAATACATCACATCAACACTAATTTGGTAGAAATATATTTGTCCTCTCAACTTAAAAGATTTAGCAAATTAATAAAACAAGAAAAATTCAAAATTATACAACAAAAATAATAAAAATAGAATCTTTTGCTAGGTTTGGAAGTTCATTGTATTTCAAATTTGTTTGAGTATGAAAAGAAGCTAACTGAATCATTGATTAATAGATAACTTGACAGTCAATCAAATGGAATGAGTATTTTGCAAACATTTGAAAATTTGAAGGGGTCTTTTGTCAGGACTAAAAGTTTATAGAGGTAAATTGCAAGAATCCCAAAATTCATAAGAGTAGTGTGTAATTTCCCTTAAAATTGTTTATTGTTAATTTAAAATAATTCATACATCTCTCTCCTTTGATGTACTCAGATTTTATGGTTCTTTCTTTAATTAAAATTATGAAAATATGTGCCACATGATGATCTCTCTTGCAACAAAAGATATACTACAATTATATTTATTTTAGCTAGCATATCATTATATCTATATTTTATATACAAACACATGATCAATATAAAAATAATCACTTTTTGAAATTTATAATAAATTAAACTTATAATTTTATTATGTTTTTATAATTATAAAAAGATGGTGTAATTTAAGCAGTTCTTAGGAGACTGAAGAAGAATAATTAACACTTTTGATTTAAAAAGATAATTAGTCATGAGTGCATGAATTCATCTTCGACGGACAAAAAAGTCAACATGTAGCAAGTATATTAAGAATGAATTAATATTCTCATTGATTTTTTGATACAAAAATTAAATAAATTTAATGATTGAGTAGCGAAATCAATAATTTAATTCACTAGACCAATAGTAACGGCACTTTATTGGATTCTTTCAGTATAATGACACCAGCCGCTAACAACATGAGATTTGGTGATAATAAAATAATAATAATAGAAAAGCTAAGAGGAGAGAATATAATCTATCAGAATTGTACTGATACTATAATGTATCGATTCGTTATATATATATATATATATATATATTTGTTTGTGTAAGGCCAAGCAATTTGGTTCCTCCATTATTGGTGTCAATCATTTGGGGAGAGATCTCGCACGTCCATGATGTGGATGATGGATCGTCTATTTTTTTTTCACGAGAAAATAATAATAATAATAATTTATCTTGCTAAATTATCAAACAAATTGGAAATGTCATATATGAATTAAAAGTTAAGATATAAAACTATATGATTGTCACGTAATACCTCCATAATTTTCTTTTAAATTTGTCCCTTCATAATATTTGACTTTGAATTCCTCAAAATCACATAAGCAAATGTATTATTTTTGTCTTTAAACTTTGACTCAAATTTTAATTTCGTCTAAAAATTTTATTTTGTATTAATTTTTTCTCACATCTTTTTTATTAGTTTTGATTTTATCCTTGAATTCAACACCATCTAAATCATTAAGGTAAATGTTATTGTGACTACTTTTATTATCCATGTCAAAGTCAGCATGTTTAACTAGGGACATCCATGTCAAATATACATTTAAAATAACAAAAGTATCATTCATTATATCTAATATGAACATGTAATTTTTAAAATTACAAATATATATTTGATGTTGACATGCCTAATTAGATGAGTTGATGTTGAAATATATAAGAAATGTAACTATATCAATATTTGTTGTTAACGGTTTAACATTGTGTTTAAGAATGAAATTGAAATTAATTAGAAATATACGAAATAAAATTGATACAATAAAATTTTGAGATGAAATTAAAATTTGAGTCAAAATTTAATTATGGACAAAAATTATACAACTTTTAGATATTAATTTTAAATAATATATAACATTTTTATTTTTTGTGATAGTTTAAGGATTATCAAAGTGTTATGATTTTTAAAATTTAAATAATGACATTATAGTTCAGAAGATTATATGTATTTTTTAAATTAAAATAAAAATTGAGTTAAAGCATTTCCTAATCAACCCAAATATTGCTGGATAAATAATTTAAACCATATGGGGTATAAGTGGAGTGGCAAGTGGAAACATGCAGAATTCTCAGAAAATGCCACTAAATTGGATAGCAGATGAATTAATTCAAATGTATTGGAAGATTACAATTTACAAAGCCACAAAGCTCGGCTTAGGTTGGCTCCAATGCTACGAAATAGATCTTAGGTTTGTTCAAATTGAAAAAGTAGAGTAATTGACTTATTTAAATTGTTAGATTTAACAATCTAAATTTTATGTAATGATTTTTGTTTTAAAGAAATAAGACATTGAAATTTAAGTCGTTGGATTTTAAATTTAAAAGTTTAGATGGACCAAACATTTGATTGGTTCAATCTAGATAAGTAGAAGATATATTTTCTCAGTATTAAAATCAATTAAAATTCTTACTAATCATTCAATCATAATTAGACGGTTGACAATATATAACTTTTAAAAAAATACGTTTGTATTAAAATTAATATGTGCCTCACAAAGTTACACTCAACTTGGTGTTTTAAAAACAACATTGATCTTTACAAAAAATTATAAAGTACTTATAGCCAATTTGTATTAATCGACACTTGTAATAAAGGATGATTGTTAAAAAAAAAAAAACATCTTATTGGTATTCTTAAATATGTTAGTGCTTGTGAGTCAATCACACTCTCCAAATTAATTACATATGGAAGGAGGCTTTTTTAAGATTTTAAAGTCAAGTCATTATATCTATCAGATGTATTAATTGTTGTATATAATATCTATTTGGCAATTTCTTTATTTTAAATTTCAGGTTTATAATTTGAAATTAATCAATAAACTAAATATATAATTGCGATGTCAAAAGGAAGATGGGTAGGTTTAGAGGTCACGCATTAGTGAGTGGCCATAGATTTAAATCAAATACGTTTTTTAAGTAAAGAAAAGAAGAAGTGCAGTTAAAGGCATGTGATGGAGAGAGAGAGAGAGAGAGAGAGAGAGAGAGAGAGAGTAACCAATTTGATATTTACTACTGTCAAATTTAATTAGGATCTTGTTACTGATTGAAGACAGTAATTGCTTTTGTACTCTACGTTAGTTTCTCTGATCATATCAATTTAAATATAGTTTGTACCACGTGCCTTTAGGGTATTAAGGAAGTTTTAATTATATACCTAAAAAACACAACTTAAAACTAACTTCTTTTAATTTTTTATTAAATCACAATTAATATTTTTATTGTATTAAACGTTATATTCGGTTTATAGATATTTCTATACTTATTTTAAAAATATTTCTTCCAATTTATTTTCTACAGGACATAAGTTCATTTTTATTATATGATATGTTGATTTTATTATTGACGTGACATGAAATTATAATTTTATTTTAAATATAACAATAAAAAGTGTTAATGCTTTTATTATTAAAAAATTAAATGTGTATTAGGTAAGAAGTAAATTTTAATGATAAAAAATAAATTAAAAATGAGCTAGATATAATATTTAAAATAAGAAACGTTTCAGTTTCAGATGTATTTAGCCAAATTTTTAGGGGAATAAGTATATTTTACTCTAAGAGATCTTACAAACTTATATTTCTTAACATTTTTTGCATGTCATAAAATTTTGCTGATATAAAATGAGATTATGGTTGGGTTTAGAGTTAATTTCTTAACTTCAATGAAATTGACAGGACATTAAAGTAATTATATGGACATAACAAATACTATTTATTCTTAATCTAACTCAAATAAAAACGTTAACCTTTTTCTTTCTTTTTTTTTTTCAGACAAAAAAGTTGATGGTGATTGGTTTCAATATGCGTTTATGCACGTTTGTTCGACTGTCACTGTCTTTTCAATCACAAATTTGGCCTTTTGAATTTTTTTTTCTTTTGTTTTAGAGATAAATACCGAAGAGGTTGAACAGTCTTTTTTTCAAAGAATATCTTAAATTACAATTACCAGGGAATAATAAAGTCACAACATTACAATGAAAAAGCTTAATTATTTGCAAAAGAAAACAGAATGTAAACTATTTGCCTTATTTTTCCTATAAAGAAAACAAATGATATAATAACAACTTTTATTTGTCAAAACTACAATGCAACTTGAACAGAAATTAACGTATTGGATGTGATGTGCCCAAAAGAGAAGTCCATTAGTTTCTTATCCTTTATTGTTCAAGAACTATGCTCATAAAAATCACACCTCAAGAAAAATAGACAAGCATGATTTACCCAAATTTGGGAAACATGAAAAAGCTTAGAAGAAAAATAATCAAACTAGAGGAGATGAACAAAAAGGCGCGAGTTGGCTTTAGTATTGGAATTAATTGAAACTCATGACAATCATTTGATAATATCGCGATTAGGTGGCTGATAATAAATATGTTTTTTAAAAAAATATATCGCCAGTTGTCCAATCATAATTCGATCACGGGATCAGACGGTTAACATGAGATACAAATTGGCTCCAATACTAAAATCAATTTGTATGATAAACAAAAAGTGATAAAATTGATATTTCTAGATCCAAATCATCAAATAAGAACACAATGCTATTTTGTTGGTTCCCTTTTAGTTTGAGGCAATTTTAATTTCGTTTGTTTTACATGTTATTTTGTCAATTATATTTTATACATGTTTATAAAAATTTTCAATGCTTCTTATAGTTTATTAGAACAAATGAAATTTGTGATCTATTAAACATGCGGCTATTAAAAAAAATGTAAACATAAATATTAAATTTTTTTTTGTTAGACAAGAAGCTTGAACCCTAATCTTGAATTCAAAATATCTATATCCTATACCATTTAAGCTACATAGTTAACATGAGTATTTGACCTAAACCTCATATCTAGTAATCTCCGATGAAGAAAATAATGGTCAGAAGTAATAAATATAAATCGGGAATAAATTTAACCAAAAAAAAACATAAAATGAAATTTATACTGAACAAATTGTAATGATGAAAAAATATATTTTTCATAAACATATAATATATAAAAGTTCTAGATATTATAGATCCAAATAATCATCAAATAAGAATTAAAATACACATTTTCTTGGTATAAAAATAATAGATGAAACTGTGAAGTAAGCTCCGGTTCTGCGTTAATTATTTTTTTAAAAGAATCTTAAGTGCATAATTATATATATATATATATATATTGCGATTTTGAATATGCAATTTTAGAAAATGGAAACTGTAATTGGGTAGGGTACTTGACCGTGATGCATGTACTTGCCATCCCCAAAAGCCCTCACTTGCCATACGCTTTTATTCCACTTCTGCTACGATTTGTTCTCTTCTTTTTCAATTTTTCAAATTACATTTCAATATTTGACGTGTAAGATTCAACATTGAATATGAGTTATTTGATTAAAGTATATGGATGGTTTAGATTAATTTTTATTAATAAAAAAAGATGCAAATGGGGATACGTGAGATGCCGTTCATATTCTCTGATCAGATGATTTAAATTTATCTTTGTTATGGAGAAAAAAAAAAGAGATAAAGACGTTAATGGGTGAATATACCCTTTGATCAGATGACTCATATTGATGTTGTTTATATTTTTTGATTGGATAACTTAGATTTAATGTCGTCCATACCTTTTGATCGGACAGCTTACATTCAATATCGCCTGTATCATATAATCAAATGACTCATATTAATGTCGTCAATATTTTTTAATTGGACAGTTTAGATTTAATGTCATTCATACTATCTAACCAAACAACTCATTCAATGTTGTTTATACCCTATGACGTTAAATTTTTCACGTTAGAGGATCAAAATTCTTCTAAATTGTCTACCCAATAGTACTAAATGAACAGAAAAAGGAAAAGAAAAGAAATGGGGATGAAGCCATTCAAATTCAATGGCCAAATGTGAAAGAAATTATAAATAGGTAACAATGCATGGAAGTATATATAAATCATACATAGGTCCTACCAAACCCATTTTTACACCAATTATCAAAACATTAATGGCCTATTTAGTTCGCAGTATAAAATAGGAATGGAAATGAAATGAGAAATGAAAAAAAAAAGGGAATGTGATGCGCTATTTTCTGACAAGTGTATCGAGTCGTACAAGTAGTAAAAAGAGAGTAAAAGTTATCGTCCTCAGGGATTGACTTTAACAATTACCAATTTCGCTAGCTCAAATTATATTTAGACAATTGAAAATGTTGAATAACTGAGTCTAATTTTAACTAAAGTAAACTAAATTAAGACACGAAGTAGGCTAGCACAACAAAGAACTATATGAGAATAAAGAGGACATAGGGGATTGATTTGACTTAGCTTCTAATCTGATTAATTCATAGACAAATCAATATTTGAGTCATTAGAAAATGCTTCAATATACTTGCAAATTCTTCTTATTATTGATTAAGTTCACAACGATATTTGAACCCAATGTCTTGGTGAAACAAATTTTTCTCACTCAATTAATTAGCTAATATCTTAGTCAAATTAATTGATTCGAAGTTTAAGCTTAAGAACTTATAAAAATCACACGATTAAGGTTATTTATGTTTA
Organism: Biancaea sappan; assembly: GCA_037074585.1. Lineage (NCBI taxonomy): Eukaryota > Viridiplantae > Streptophyta > Magnoliopsida > Fabales > Fabaceae > Biancaea > Biancaea sappan. The sequence goes on along the minus strand of CM073500.1, from coordinate 44,725,696 downwards.
GACTAACCCGAATTACGGTAGAAATTACAAAGGCAAATCTATATCAAGATATGTCTAGCATTAATATAAACCTTAGGTTCATTGAAGATGGTAGCTAAGCATCCAAAAGTAATGAAAAGCGGTAAAGTATACTCCAAAAATCGAAATTGCAATTATATTAAAGCATTAAATAACAAAGCTTCATAGAAGTTAATTACATCAATCCCCTAACCCTAGAGACTTAGTTACACATGGTGAGAAAAGAGAAAAACATCACAAATACACTACTAAACATGATACAAGAGGAAGGAGAGAAAAAAATTAGCATCAAACTCAATGAAAAAGAGGTCTCCCTTCTTCTCCAATTGTGCCATAGCAGAGCTTCTTATTCTCCAGCCAAAAGATCCCAAAAAATGCTTCAGAAATCCCATTTATAGGCTGAGTCACGAATAGGTCAGGATCCCGGCGCCTACGCGCCCTGCAAAAAATAGCTGGAACAAGCATCTCTTGGCGCCTGAGGCACCAGCTTCTAGCCTCGAGACAGAGAGTCAGTCGCCAGCCATAGAAGGTCAGGTAGAGAGTTCTAATATTGGTGCCTGAGGCGCCACGCGCCAGCCTTCGAATTTTGCACTTAGCTCCAGATTTCTTCAGCTCCTCAACTTGCATCATCCCAAAGTATAATACCTACAAGAAAATACACAAAAATTACTCTAAAATGTAGGTAAAAAGGGGATAAAAAGGGAAAGAACAAGGAGAACTACAAAATATAGATAGAATGCAAAAATTAAGATAAAAAGTGCAAAAAATAAAGCAAAATTGGAGCAAGGGAAAGAAAAATCCCAATAAAACTATAAGAAAATAATGAAAATAAAGGACTTATCAAAATGGCAGAGAGAAAAAGGAAAAAGAAAAAAATTGAATGGTTCGCAATAAAAAATTGAATAAGAAAAAAAATATTTTGGTATATACATTTTATTAAGGCAATTTTACTAAATTACCCCAATTTAAATTTTTTTATTTAAAAGAGAAAAAAGAACAAGCGACAACTGTAGATTTAAAGCTTCTCCTAAAGTTTCGACTCTCTCTCTCTCTCATGCATGCGTGCACACACACACACAATCGCAAATAGCGTCATAAAAGTGCTTCTCTGAAAGCATGAGCTCCACCACCGGCTTCTTTGGTCTTCCTCCAACAGTGTTGCCATTGCCATTAATAGTGGTGTTGCTATTCTCTCTCGCCATTGCCTATCACTGGCATGTCTTTGTCATTGTCAATCCTAGATACCCCCGAGTGGGTTTATCCAGAGAAGATGCAATTAGCGAAGAGTATTAAAACCTCTGTACTCTCCCTCACCTCTGTATTCGCCATCACCTCTGTAATGAAGTCTCTATACTCTCCTTCGTTATCTTCATCCCCCTACTCCTCTTTATTTTTTTCGTCATCGATTTGAACAACTTTCAAACGGCTTTCTAGGTAAATCTCGAGATCATGAACTAGCAAAGCATGAAGCCCATTTTCGACCACCCGTTCCCATATGATTCTTCCTTCGTCGAAACTAGAGAAGTTGAAGCTAAAGATGGATAGAGACAAAGACGCAAACTTTAGGGTATTATTGTCGTCTTTACTGTTTTCCATATAGATTACCGGTTTTCCATCCCTTGCTAGACAGAATAAACCATAAGGAAAACAATACAATTTTTTTCCTCGAGAGAAAGCTTTCATTCCCCTTTAGTGGCAAACCAAACGTGAGAGGATGGAAAACAATAGTAAAATTTCGTGTACACCCTTCAATGGGGACTGAACCAAATGGGACCTAAAACTTGTAGCTACAAGCATTGATTCTCGTCCTTTAAACAAAATCATGCAATCAAATAATTTTAGACACCTCAATATGCTCTGACCCTGCTTGCTGTTTCATTATTATCGCAGTCTTATTCACACCATAATGCTGCACTAAGTTTTTGGAGCACTTCGTTTTTTTAAATCCCACTCTACTTTTACTTTAAATTTTAAAATTAACATATAATCAAAATCCTATCCACAACATGTCTATTGCTGATCTATATATATAATGAAAGAAAGGAAATATATATTATTAATTTACTTTTGAATCTCATTTTGATTGGCTCAACGCAAATCGCCTTCTATGATTCTCTATGGCCTCACAGAATGTTCGAGCAAGAAGAACAATTAATGGTGCAACCAACAGTGCTAGCCTCTCTTTATTTATTTATTTTTCTTATTCTTATGAAGGGTGATAAATTAACAGACAGCTGGCTGTACGTGTGGTAATGCAATAATAGTACACACACATTGATTGATTGAGAAAATAATAGAGTCCATGCCCATTATATGTGTACATATACATACACCGCCTTTAATCGCAACCATATAGTTCCTCTATATGCTTGAAAAAGATCTACTCCTATATCTATATCATATCTTAAATGTCATATCCTTCCTATTCAGAAAATTTCATTTTCTAAAATGTTTCCAACTATTTCACCTTACAGTCATTACTCTCTTATTCCTTCACCAAATGTTCAACTATCACTATAATTAATTCCTTTATCATCGTACACAAAGTACCCTGATTCAAAAATTCCTGATCTCTTTGTGTTAAATGTTTCTCTTTCTCTGTATTGTTTATTTTTTTCTTTTTTAATTTTTCCCCCAATCTTTTGCTTCCTCTGAGATCTTTCTTGGTAAAATGACAAGCATTATTTTGCATCATTATCAATGATATACGACCCCATGTGATAGCATGTATGTAGCTTAATGAACAGTGAATGCCGACTAAGAACCTTATTGTTGGGAAGATTTGTTAATATGTTAGATATTTTCGGAGAAGGTAAAGGTGAAGAAGAAGAATCAAAGAATTGAAAGTTAAAAGTTAAAATATATCTTTAGTTTTTATAATTTTACTTAAAATTGAATTTAATCTCTATAATTTTAAAATATTGAATTTAGTTTTTATAATTTTTAAAATTATTAAAAATAATCTTTGGTGTTAATCAATCGTTATATGTGCACACGTGACATTGACTAATACTCTTTACCAAATATCTAAATTCACATTTGATGACACATCATCTTACTCACTTGTTATGTCATACCTAGTCATTTATTTTTAAAATTTTTACTTGTCATTATGTATCGTCCAAGTGAAATTTCTCTCTCTCAACAATTTTTTTAAAAAGATAATTAGGTATGATGCGACAGGTGAGTTTGACTAATGTGATATTTGATATAAATTTAGATGTTAAGTAAAGAAATCTAATCAACGTTATATGTGACTAACTAATACTAAAGATTATCTTTAATAATTTTAAAAATTACATGGATCAAATTTAAAGTTTTAAAATTATATAGATTAAATTCAATGTTAAATAAAATTATAAGGATGAAAAGGTATATTTTAACCAAAGAAAAATAAGAAATTTTTGATGATGATGATGAAGGGCACTTTAGGTGCAATTTAAGTAAGAAAAGTTTAGGGAATGAGGAAAGAGAAGGGGTGGTAGGGTTGTCTCTTTAGGAGGAGAAGCAAGTCGGGATTTCGTTGGAATGTGTTGAGCACCTGAGAGTTTGAGAGTTCAAGAGAAGCACGTTGGTGAAGTCTAAAACGTAAAACCTGGCCTCTCTATGCCTTTCACATTGTGAAGGCACCAATGGGATGGCTTCCTAGTTTTGCACTTTAATCATTGGCCAAATAGAAAAATACTTTGTATTATGTGACACATATCTAAATAATCGTCCATTGCCTGCCATTCACATTTCTCACCCACGTGTTCCATTCATTAGTTGAGGCCATATGGGAACATTGGCCTTCCCTTTTACTTCCGCTCAAATTGTTTGTTCCGTTTCAAACCACTTTCCCCTAATTTGCTTCACCCTCACTTTACTTTGTAATCAATTCGCATTTACAAACGCTTTTGCTATCAATGTATGGGTTCAAGAAAGGAGATTCCAGAGAAATATGGCAAGTTCTATGGTTGTCATTAAAAATATGTCCCAATTGGCTAAAAAAAAAATTAAATTATAATTTTAGTCTTTCTAATTTTACCAAAATTATAAATTAGTCTCTATATTTTATTTTTATGTAAAATAGTCCATATAATTTTTCTATTTGTGTAAGTTAGTCTCTGCCATCTGTATGATTAATTTTGTTGTTAAAATGGTCATATATGACAGCTAATATGTATATTTGTGAATATGTCAGCATACTCAATTATTAAATTTTATACAATTTAGCTGTCATGTTAACAAAATTTTCATTTTGTCCTTAATTTTTAATTTTCCTAACCTAATATTTACATTAAATTTTGTTGACATGACAACTGAGTTGTACAAAATTTAATGACTAGACATACTGATATATTCACAAATTTACACATTAGCTATTATATAAGATCATTTTAATAGTAAAATTAATCATACTAATAACAAAAATTAATTATATGAATGAAAAAATTATAAAATCACTTTAAAGAAAAAAAATATAAATTAATTTTTAATTTTGATGAAATTATAAGGTCGAAATTATAATTAATAAAAAAATTGAATTTTAAAATCTGTGTGGGTAAACAGTATTAAATGCTGAAACAGGAAAACGATAGATCAATTTAAGTATGTTTTATGATTTAAAAATAAAGGGGTTCAATTAATAAAGTAGTTTTGGGATCGATGTAGATGTACAATTTACAAAAAAAAAATAAATAAATAAATGCATATGCACAACGGCCGTTATTCTAATGAATTCAATGAGTAGTAAATAAATTTATAATAATTGTAGGGTAATTAATGAGGGTACAGAGTTGAATTGAATTATTTTTCACCGTCCCAGCGAAGGAGGACTAGTCTACATCTCGGACATCACAATTTCCCACAGCCATTAATAACACTCACAACACAAAACGAAATGGACCCCACTTCTACGAACAAACCAGATTAGAGTAGACTAGAGGGATCAAAGTTGGCTCAGCTACTTAATGCTGGGGTCAGATTACAGGTCATTGAAACCCTCACCTAGTCACACTATTCATGCACTGCACCGCACTGCACCTTAGCTTTGCTACCATCAATCATAAAATCCCAATAAAATAATGATATGTAAGAATCAAATTTACTTATATGGATTCTTCCTGAAAACTGGCGAAGATTAAGGCGAAAGGGATGAATTACAGTGACCATGAATGAAGATGAAAACTCTCTTTGCCCCCAAAAAAAAAAAAAAACCAGAGATGAACATGAAGCTCTCTTTGGTGGGACAGTAACGCACAGTTCCAAGAGGTAGCCTCTCTCGTTGACTTGTTATAGTCGTTAGAAACCTCCACTTGCCAGTTACCATGTTAAAATCCCAAACCACCTAACTTTTACTTCCCTTTTAATAATATTTCCATTTTTGTGAAAAGGGCTCTTTGCTACTCCGTTATATAACTTGGATATGATATTATCAAATGGGGGGAACAGAGAGAGAGAGAGAGAGAGAGAGAGAAGGGGGCATCATATTCAATTTAGAAGCAACATCAAAGGCTTTCCATTGGGTGGCTTTTTTGAGGGCTCACAGAACACAAATAGAAATAGGCCCAGTCAGTGAGTCGAAGCAATAGATAAATAGATGGTAACTAGGATAGTGGGAGTGGGAGATAGAGAGAAGGGAAAGAAAAATATGAACAGGGTCTTTGAATCTAATCCATTCCTTTTGCCTTTCTGACCGCTTCCATCTGCAACAAATACTTCTCTAGTCTGCAATAACACAGATCATCAACCTTCAAATTTCTTACAGCCAGAGATTGAGATTGCGAATTTATGAGGATGGTTGCTGGGTGGAGAAGAGCGTTCTGCACGTCCATTCCCAAAGACAGAGAGTCCAAGGTTTTGACAGAGAAGCAACAGCATTGCGACAACAATACCAATCAGAGTCCGAAAATCAGTTCTAAGTTCACGTTTTTCTCTAATCCATCAACCCCACGTTGGCAGTCTCAGCCGGTGTCCAGCCCTGGGCTCCGGTGCCGGACGACGGTGGCCGCGGGGACTTCCACTTCTTCCGTTCCCAATAGCCCAAGACTCCAATGCAATAGTGCTAAAACTCCGAAGAAGCAGAACAGCCCCAGGTTGCTTCAGCTCTCCAATCCATCCTCACCCAAGTCACCATCAAGTTTCTCGCTTCTCAAAGCCAGCTTACGACTATCCAAAGTAAATTAATTTAAATTTCGTCCGCCTTTTTTGGTCCATTTGATTCTTTTTTTTCCCATAATCTGCACAGTGAAATCCTGTTATTGCTGTTGCCTATTCAAATGATTCTCACTTTTCTTTTAACTTTTGAACTTTTGAATTCTGCAGAGTAGATGTGGAATCTGTATGCAGAGCGTGAAAACAGGTCAAGGAACTGCGATTTTCACAGCAGAGTGCTCTCACACCTTTCACTTTACTTGCATAGCCGCTCATGTCAAAAAGGGACACATCCTTATCTGCCCCGTCTGCAGTACAAATTGGAAAGAACTTCCTGTGCTGTCCATCTACAACGACAAGCAGCACAAGAAAGATGAAGTGGCAGATGAAAACAGAGCATACAACCTCGCGCGGGATATCAAAACTCGGCCACTGAAAGTCTACAACGACGATGAGCCTCTTAAGTCTCCTGCATCCGTTGTTCGCTTCAATCCCATACCCGAATCCGATGAAAACGAAGAAGACCGAGAAGAAGAATCGACAGAGTTCCAAGGATTCAACGTCAACCCAGTTGGTCCTCTTCTATCGTCTCCAAGAATCAGAGCCCTTGAGGTCAGCTTGTTACCGGAGGCTGCTATTGTGGCAGCAAATAGGAGCTACGAAACCTACGTTGTGGTCTTGAAGGTCCAGGCTCCGCCGTCGAAGGCGCTGGCTCGTCGAGCTCCGATAGACCTGGTGACGGTGCTTGACGTGGGTGGGACTTTGGCCGGTCAAAAGCTTCAGATGATGAAACGCTCGATGCGACTGGTGATTTCCTCGCTAGGGTCCACTGATCGTCTCTCCATTGTCGCCTTCTCCTCTGGCTCAAAGAGGATTTTACCATTACGAAGAATGATCAGCAGTGGCCAGAGATCGGCACGTCGGATCGTGGACGCATTAACTGCGATCGATCAAACCCGAGATGAAGCCTCTGTGACGAACGACGCGCTGAAGAAAGCCGCGAAAGTTATCGAAGATCGACGTGAGAAAAACCCATTCGCCAGCGTCATACTCTTTTCCAACGGTAAGGACGAGCGCGTCTTCAACTCCTCCTTCAACCAGAAATGCTCAGTGGTCTCCTCATCCCGCTTTTGTCATCTGGAAATCCCTGTCCACTCCGTAAAATTCCCTGACGGCGGCGCTTGTGCCCACGCGCATCCGGATGACGCGTTTGCCAAGTGCGTGAGTGGTTTTCTAAGTGTAGTGGCCCAAGACTTGAAGCTCCAATTAGGAGTTGTCTCCCGCTCGGCTCCGGTGGAGATTGCCGCCGTGTATTCCCTAGCGGGTCGGCCCACCGCTCTCGGATCGGGCAAAGTCCGACTCGGTGATCTCTACGCCGAGGAAGAGAGAGAATTACTGGTTGAGCTGAAAGTGCCAGCGGCATCCGCTGGGTCCCACCATGTTCTGTCCGTACGGTCATCCTATCGGGACCCATTCACCGAAGAGCTAGTTTACTCCAAAGAGCAGGCACTTCTCATTCCGCGACCCCACGCCGTCCGATCATCATATCCCAAGATCGAGCGGTTGAGAAACCTCCACGTCACAGCCCGAGCCGTAGCCGAATCCAAACGGCTGGCTGAGCACAACGACGTATCTGGAGCTCATTACTTGCTCACATCGGCTCGAGCACTATTACTGCAGTCAAGCCCAAAATCAGCGGACGAGTACCTGCGCTGGCTGGAAGCCGAGCAAGCCGAATTGCAGCGACGCAGACAGCAACAGCAGCTGCAAAGCCAACGGCAGAGAGGGAGCCGCTTGGAGGAGAAGATCGAGCCAAATACGCCGACCTCGGCTTGGAGAGCCGCCGAGAGACTGGCTAAAGTGGCTATCATGAGGAAGTCCATGAACAGAGTCAGCGACTTACACGGCTTCGAGAACGCCAGATTTTAGCAGCTGTATTTTTCATTTTCTTAAAAAATAATTTTGTAGTACATAGACAGAATTATCAATAGAAAAATATTTTTTTTAAGAATGAAAGTTTAAAAAGAAAAAGGGGGGGGGGGGTGAGAGGACATGGCCCAGGCTTCAGGCCCATGATACGACAAGCAATACCGGACGGGTAGGCTCTTTTCTGCAGAGGAAAGGAAGAGATTGTGATAGAGGAGTGAACCCCACATGAAATTTTGAAATTGGGCAGTGAGGCAAAGTTTCTGTTTTGTCTTTTGCTCCTTGCCATTTTTATAATTTTCGAAAAATACCAAATTATATGCAAAATTAATCATGTAGATCGGTTGGGATGTTGTTACTTTGGAGATTGGAGACCGTATTTTTTTTTAAAAAAATAATAATAAAGTGAGAATATTGTTATGCGACGGGGGAAGGAAGGGAAATTGGTTGTTAACATGTTTTGTTCCGTTGTGCTGAAAATAAATAAAAAAAGATGCTGTTGATGAGTCTAAATCAATGGTAATGTAGATTTTTGTTTTGTATGCTTGTATGATGTGTTACTTTTGCAGTAGTGGATGGTTAATTTAAAAGTAAAAAAGTGGATCTCAATTCATTCACACTGAGACAAAGGATAATGCCAAGTGCTACGCTTTTTACTTATAAAATGAATGAGAGACTTTGTTATGTGCATCTGCATCCGCTTCCTATGATTGGCCAAAGCATTTTTGTGCAAATTCCGGTTTGTAGTTAGTGCATTTTGTGTACAGCGCACTTGCGAGGTTTGTTCCTATGGTGCCAAACAAACCACTCCAAAATGTCAAGTTATGGCAAGCAAGTGCCAAGTATATTATGATGAACGAGAGAGGAGATAATGCTGCTTGTGAGGGAGGCCGATTTGCTTTTGTGCTTTTTAAATACACAACACTTTAATTTTAATGTTTAATATGATATATCTAATGGTTCATTTATTTTTTATTTTTTTGTTATTTTATTTTTTAAAAAATTTTACTTACTGATCTCAGTCAACAGTTATTAAATTAACTAGTATAATTTTAAAAAAAATAAAAAAAAAAACAAAAGAGGGATTCCCTTCCACTTGTGATACATTGAACTAGGAGGCAATGGGGATAAGAATTAAGATGCATTGCATGTTCTCTCTTTTCACTTCAGTTTTCTCCTCTAAGCAAAACATGGACTTCGTAGTGGTGTATAAAAAACAAAATAGTATATATACTGTGTCTGGAGTAATTTTATTACTGGAATATATATATATATATATATATATATATATAATTCTATTTCCCCCGAAGATTGTTTTCTTATGAATAAAAGATATGTAAAATTATATGCTTTAATAATTTAAAAAACTAAAATAAAAAGATTTGATAGAATAAATTTTCAATTTCCAAAGAGATATAACTCCATAGAATTAGAATATGGGTGATTTCAATTCTCATGAAATAGAAGCAAGAAGTTATTGTAATGACAATGTATAGGAAAGTAAAGTTCCTGAAGTTATCTTCTAGCGAATTCTTGCAAGACTATGAGTTGGTGCTTCTGTAAATTTAACTGAACCATGTGATTTGGTGGGGATATGACTAGAGCCACCTAATGGAGTCTATAATTGGACCCACGAATTCTTAATGTCCAAACAATCATTATTTCAACACACACTTTGTATATGCGTAATCTTAGAATTTGAACACCGTTATCTACTTTAACATCAACGTCCTTATCTATCTCAACCCACTATCTTATCCTATACTAACCCCTATCAAATATTAATGTAGCCTTCACTTTATCTTCACGGACCTCCTAATTTCCCCAGTACTCTTAGAAAATACTACTTCTTTCGCTGCTTATAAGACAAGAAAATCACCATTTCACGTGGTGTGACAATGTAACAAGCACCATTTATTCCATCCTTGCTGATTTCATTACTGTTATTTTAGCCAATAAATTTTTTTACTTGGCTTTAAAAGTTAAAATTAAGCATAGTATTTAGTTCATTTAAATTTATTAATTGTAAAAATTAACAGTCAAAATTTTACTATACTAATTTGATTTTTTTTTTTTTTAAATAATCATAAAATTTAAATTATTAATTTTTTTTATAACCAACTACTTAAATAAGTCAAATATCTTTTTGACTTTAAACATCAAACCAAAAATCTATTCTCTTCATTTTGCAACAAAATTGATCTCTTTGTTCCGATGGCTTAATAAAAGCCGAGTAATGGAATTTTTTTGAAAAAGAAAAAGAGACAAAAAAAGGGGGGACCTTGTTATGACTTTTAGTCAAGAATTTGTGAAAGATAGAGAGAAGAAGAAAAAGGTGTGATGAAGCATAAATCTGCGTGAAAGGGATAAAAGGGGGAATAAGACGGAGCTTTAAGCTTCGGAGAGGTCCCCTTCAAGAAAGTCATGATAGTAATCTTTTAGGTCTGTGTCCTTCACTTTTGGGGGGCTACTGCCCAATTCCTTAAATTGCGCACACTTTTAGAGCACTGTTCTCTTAAGTGGTGTTCATGAGTGCTCACCTTTACTTCCTACTTTCAAATTGTGCATCTCTAAGGATTTCTTCTTTTTGGTATATTAATCCCAATAAAGCCTCACTCTTTGCTCATAATTCTAAGTTTCTAACCATTAATGTTTCATCACCACCACTGAAATGGTACCGTACAATACAAATTTGGGGATTAGCGGATACTAATTTTTACACTTTTTTTTGTTTTACTTTTGGATAATAATCGAAGAATTATAAATTTGTTTGGTTTGAGCATTTTTATTTTTATTTTTATTAAAAATAAAAAAAGCTTGAAATGTGTGTGAATAGTGCCTCATATTCTTAGTCCCACATTGAGTGGATTAGTGAAGTGTGGGGCTTCCTTTGTCTATAAAAGGGAAGCTCTCCTATTTGTTTCCTCACCCCAAAATTAAAGCCTAATATCCATTCTAATGCTTAGTTTTCTCTTCTCTCTCTCTTATAAATATATTTTGGTAGTGTCCGAGGACGTAGGCAAAATTAACCGAACCTCGTTAATTTTTTGTGTTCTCATTATTTAATTTCTGTTCTTTATTTATCTGCTTTATATTTGCCTCCTATATGGTAGGCTATTTTTGTCGGGTATTGTTAATTTTATTATTGGTGGAAAATAGCACGAATTTCCACAACAATTGGTATCAGAGCCAAGGTTGCGAAAACTCTTGAAATTTTAGTATGCTCTTGTGGTTGCAGTTTTAACTGATCTTCCACAATCAGAAATTTTTTTTTGAGAATTCATTTGAAATTTTTTTGGAGAAATTATTAGTAATATATTGTCTAATTGAAGTGCATGTATAGGAAAGGTCTGGCTAAGGAAAGACTTGGTTTTTAAGTGTGTCCGTTGTGACCCTCCTCTCTTTCCTAGGAACTTTCCTGGTGCATTTTTTTTTGGACTAGAGTATTACTAGTAATTTTCATATTTGGAAGTTAAAATGGCAGATAATAAGGAGCAGAGAACCACTGTTTCCACCACAACGTCGGTAGCTTCTTCGTCGTCATTTTTGACGAGAATTGCTGCGCCAAATCCAAGATTAGCGGTGGAGATTTTTGACGGTACAGGTCATTTCGGCATGTGGCAAGGTGAAGTTCTAGACGCTCTTTTCCAGCAAGGTCTAGATATTGCTATTGAAGAGGAGAAACCAGATGAGATTGATGAAAAAGAATGGAAGACCATCAACCGGTTAGCATGTGGTACTATTCGATCATGTCTTTCCAGAGAGCAGAAGTATTCGTTCGCAAAGGAAACTTCTGCTAGTACGTTGTGGAAGGCATTGGAGGACAAATTCTTGAAGAAGAGCGGCCACAACAAGCTCTATATGAAGAAGAAATTGTTCCGGTTTAGTTATAAACCCGGTACCACCATGAACGATCATATTACTGCTTTTAATAAGGCAGTAGCAGATTTGATGAACGTTGATAAGACTTTCAAAGATGAGGATCTGGCCCTGATGTTGCTGTTTTCTCTTCCTGACGAGTATGCATTTATAGAAGCTATATTACTTCATGGGAAAGAGAAAGTTTCCCTCAGTGAAGTGTGCAGTACTCTATACAGTCATGAATTGAGAAAGAAGGATCGAGAGGAAAGCAAGCAAGCAGAGGTGGTTGCAGAAGCGCTAGTGGCAAGAGGCAGACCACAAGGCCAGAAGAAAGGAAGGAGAGGGAGATCGAAGTCAAAAGGCAGACCGAGCAAAGACGAATGTGCCTTTTGCAGAGAGAAGGGGCATTGGAAGAAGGATTGTCCAAAATTGAAAAATAAGGGCAAAGATGATAGAAGCAAACCTTCATCAGAAGCAAATGTAGCTGAATTTAGTGATGAAGATTCAGATCTTTCACTAGTTGTGTAATACCCGTTAATTTCAGAATATAATTCGCTTAAGAGTATTTTAGAATTCTACAACGTTACTTTAGTTATTTATTTTGGTCATTTTTAATTTTCATATTTAATTGTTCTCTTTGAATATTATTTATGAAAATTGAGTTAAATGACTGGACTAAATATTTGCACAATGAGGGATATATTCTAAGAATGGTGAAATTCATGGAAAAGTGGTTTCAGAATGGTCAATTAGTCCATTTATTGTAAATTGACTGGATGTGTTTGGATGTTGGGTTATGGATACCCATGGGTTATTGAATAACCCATTAGAAATATTTAATATAAAGTTTCAATAGTAACCCTCATTTTTCACTCAGCCGAAGGAAGCAGAAAAGCATTTCTCTCTCAGTTCTTCATTTTCTTCTCAAATCCTTCCCTTGATCTTCAGAGTTTCGATTATTTGTTCGGTTCAAAAGCTTTGTAAGGATCAAAGGTAAGCTTTAATCCGATTATTTTCCTTAAATTTCAGTTTATGTAGAAGATCAGAGGAGGTTTTGCTCTTGAAGATTTTGATGATAATTCATGAATCTCAGTAGTTTTAGAAGTTATATTTGAGTTATAATCGGTTAAAAGAGTTGAAATTCTGGTTTTGAAACAAGAAAGGAAAGGATGAATTTTTGAAAGATTTTTCTGCAAAAATTTGAGTTACTGTAGTGACCACAGATTTCGAAAAAATTTTGAAAAATTTTCTTCGAGTACTGTAGCAGTACTGTAGTGTCGGCAGTCAACGGTACTGTAGCAGTCAACGTTACTGTAGCGAACCGGCACTGTAGCGAACCGTTACTGTAGCAAACGGTACTGTAGCAACCCGTTACTGTAGCAGTCAGAAAATTTTACGTATTTTCGTGATTTTGTTTCCTTTCTTATGATTCCTTGTAATATATTTTACTAGGAAATTTTCCTACACAAATTCTAGTGTGGAACAAGGTAAACTTGGACAAACATCAAGGTGAGTGAATAACCTTGCTCAGCTAATTTGACATTACTAGTCAAAGTACAATATAAGTCCCATTTACAATATTATTTGGATAATAAGCAATTAATTTTTCATATGGGAGTATATGATGATCAATAGAAATAAGAGTATGTAGAAATTATTTATTTCATGACAATTGTACTATGTGATGAATTCTCACTATCTTATTAATGAGTAAAGATTTACGGGATCTAATACACGAGTGTGAAAGGGTTAAAGTCCCATACTACTCGGCGTATATCTAAGAAATCTTATACACGAGTTTGAAAGGGTTAAAGTCCCATACTACTCAGTGCATATCTATGAAACCTATACACGAGTTGAAAGGGTTAGAGTCCCATACTACTCGGTGTATATCGATGAGATCTTATTCACGAGTTTGAAAGGGTTAGAGTCCCATACTACTCGTTGTATATCTAAGAAATCTTATTCATGAGTTTGAAAGGGTTAGAGTCCCACACTACTCGATGTATAAGACAATTAATTATATGAGTAAATGTGGTATTTGTACTTTTGATATTCTATATAGTACAGTTATTTACTTACTGAGTTTTTAAATAAACTCACACTCCCTATGATTATTTTTCAGATACAGAAAACAAAGAAGAAGAGTATCCGTTGGAAGATTAGAAGCCCCTTGGGATTACTCTCTATTTCTGTCTGGTGGGATACCAGTACTTAATAATGTGGATATTAGAAACGCTTTGTACTTTCTATAGGTCTCCTAGGCTTGCGATGAGATAGAAATATCAGACTATGTATGTCTATATTTGCTTATCAGATGAATATAACTCTGTAGTGTGGAATGAATGATTAAGGTTGAATGTAAAACCTTACAGAATATATGTAAATAACGTATGTTTGAGAATTTTATCAAATGAGTAGTATCTTTTCACATGCTCAATTTTTGGGATGTGACAAGTTGCTACAACATCAACAAGGCGATCTGACAAATGGATATTTGACTCAGCTTGTAACCAACATATTTGTCATATTCGGGAATGGTTCACTGAATTTGAAGAAGTAGCTGGTGGTGTTATTTACATGGGAAATGACACATATTGCGAATCAACTGGTATTGGTTCAATCTACTTACAGAACCATGATGGATCGACTAAAGTTCTAACAGAAGTTAGATATGTACCAGACATGAAAAGGAACCTCATCTCTTTGGGAGTCTTGGAATCTAAAGGATTAGCAGTGACGATGCGAGATGGAGTTCTAAAAGTCATTTATGGAGCTTTAGTGATGTTGAAAGGTACCCGAAAGAATAGGTTGTATTACTACGACGGTAATACAATTGTTGGGACAGCTGCAGTTGCTACTCTCGATGATGATGGGTCAGATGCAACTAGGTTGTGGCACATGCGGTTAGGGCATGCAGGTGAAAAATCCTTACAAATTTTGGCGAAACAAGGATTGTTGAAAGGTGCAAAAACCTGTAAGATGGATTTCTGCGAACATTGCGTGATGGGGAAACAGAAGAGAGTGAAATTTGGCACCGCAATCCATGATACCGAGGGTATTTTGGATTATGTTCACTCTGATGTATGGGGACCTTCCAAGACAGCTTCTTTGGGAGGTAAACATTATTATGTTACTTTTGTTGACGACTTCTCTCGACGAGTGTGGGTGTACACTATGAAGTCAAAGGATGAAGTGTTAGATTGTTTCCTTAAGTGGAAAAAGATGATAGAAACTCAGACTGGCAAAAAGATCAAACGACTCAGAACAGACAACGGTGGTGAATACTGGAGTGATCTGTTTGACAAGGTTTGTCAGGATGAAGGCATTGTTCGACACTTCACAGTTAGAAATACACCACAGCAGAACGGGGTGGCCGAACGCATGAACCGAACATTACTGGAGAAAGTTCGGTGTATGTTGTCCAATGCTGGGTTGGGCAGACAATATTGGGCTGAGGCAGTGAGATATGCAAGTCACCTTGTTAATCGTTTGCCATCAACTGCTATTGGTGGCAAAACACCTCTGGAGGCTTGGTCTGGAAAACCTGTTACTGACTATGATTCGTTACGTGTGTTTGGTTCCGCTGCATACTATCACGTTAAAGAATCAAAATTGGATCCGAGAGCAAAGAAGGCGCTCTTTATGGGGATCACTACTGGTGTGAAAGGATACCGTCTATGGTGTCTAGAATCACAGAAGATAATCTTTAGCAGGGATGTTACTTTTGATGAATCTGCCATGTTGAAAAAGGTAACAAAAGATAATAGTCAACAGATAAATGGTGCACCACAGCAGGTGGAGGAAACTCCAAAGCAGGTGGAGTTTGAAGGTAGAAGAATTAACCCAACAATCAGTAATGAAAGTGATGAAACTCCTATGGCAGAAGAGGGGTTAGAAGAAGAGGAGGTTCCAACCCAATAACCTTCACAGCAACAAGAACTAATTGCATTACAAAGGCCACAACGAGTAAGACACAAACCTGCTCGATTCGATGATATGGTGGCTTATGCATCTATAATTGTCAATGATGAAATTCCCACCACCTACCAAGAAGCAGTACAAAGTTCAGAAGATGAAAGGTGGAGGAATGCTATGATTGAGGAAATGCAGTCTCTTCAGAAGAATCAGACATGGAAGCTAGCAAGTCTACCGAAGGGAAAGAAGGCAATTGGATGCAAATGGGTATATGCAAAGAAAGATGAATTTCCTGACAAGAAAAACATTCGTTACAAGGCGAGATTGGTGGCTAAAGGCTACGCTCAGATGGAGGGAATTGACTATAATGAAGTTTTTTCTCCAGTGGTGAAACATTCCTCCATTAGAATCATATTGGCCTTGGTAGCTCAGTTAGATTTGGAACTAGTTCAACTTGATGTAAAAACTGCGTTTTTGCATGGAGACTTGGAGGAGGAAATCTATATGACTCAGCCAGAAGGGTTTAAGGTTGCTGGTAAGGAAAATTTGGTTTGTAAACTTGAAAAATCCTTGTACGGATTGAAGTAATCACCAAGACAATGGTACAAGCGATTTGACAAGTTTATGTTGAGGCAAAAGTACACAAGGAGCAAATACGACCATTGTGTGTATTTGCGCAAGCTACAAGATGGATCGTTTATCTATCTTCTCCTATATGTTGATGATATGCTTATAGCTTCAAGAAATCAAGGAGAGATTGAGAAGTTAAAGGCACAATTGAAGCAAGAGTTTGAAATGAAAGATTTAGGAGAAGCTAAGAAGATTCTCGGCATGGAGATAAGCAGAAACAGAAAATTGGGGCAACTTTGTCTGACTCAGAAACAATATCTGAGAAAGGTACTGAAACGTTTTGGCATGGATGATAAGACAAAACCTGTAAGTACCCCGCTTGCTCCTCATTTAAAGCTTAGTGCTAATTTATCTCCAAAGAATGATGCTGAACGAGAATATATGTCGAAAGTTCCGTATGCAAATGCGGTTGGTAGCTTGATGTATGCTATGGTATGTACAAGGCCTGACATTTCACAGGCAGTTGGGGTTGTGAGCAGGTACATGCATGATCCTGGAAAAGGACATTGGCAAGCTGTCAAATGGATTCTGCGGTATATTCTGAACACAGTGGATGTTGGTTTAATGTTTGAGCGGGATGTAAAAGCGGGTCATTGCGTAGTTGGATATTGTGATTCTGACTATGCTGGTGATTTGGACAAACGTCGATCAACTACCGGTTATGTGTTTACCCTTGTAAAGGCACCGGTCAGTTAGAAGTCTACTTTACAGTCAACAGTTGCTTTGTCTACCACAGAGGCAGAGTATATGGCAGTTACAGAGGCTGTTAAAGAGGCTATTTGGCTTCAAGGTTTGCTGAAAGATTTGGGTGTTGGTCAAAAGCACATCAAAGTGCATTGTGACAGTCAGAGTGCTATTTGTTTAGCAAAGAATCAAGTCTATCATGCACGAACGAAGCATATAGATGTCCGATATCATTTTGTAAGGGAAATTCTTGAAGAAGGAGAATTACTACTTCAGAAGATCCACACAGCTGAAAATCCTGCAGACATGATGACTAAAGTTGTGACATCAATCAAGTTTCAACATTGCTTGAACTTGATTAATATTGTGAAGATTTGAAGATGAATAGCGCCTTAGGCGCATTTGAAGACACTACTTTTTGAAAATTTTTAAGCGAGAGTTTTTGTATTGGGACTTGAAATTCGGCAAGGTGGAGATTTGTGAATAGTGCCTCATATTCTTAGTCCTACATTGAGTGGATTAGTGAAGTGGGGGGCTTCCTTTGGCTATAAAAGGGAAGCTCTCCTATGTGTTTCCTCACCCCAAAACTAAAGCCTAATATCCCTTCTAAGGCTTAGTTTTCTCTTCTCTCTCTCTTATAAATATATTTTGGTAGTGTCCGAGGACGTAGGCAAAATTAGCCGAACCTCGTTAATTTTTTGTGTTCTCATTATTTAATTTCTGCTCTTTATTTATCTACTTTATATTTGCCTCCTATATGGTAGGCTATTTTTGTCGGGTATTGTTAATTTTATTATTGGTGGAAAATAGCACAAATTTCCACAACAATGTGTTTAATTGAATTTAATAAAAATATTTTCTTAAAAATATTTTTAAAATAAGTTTAAATTTACAAATATCAAAAAGATATTTTTAGTGTTTCAGAAAAAATATTGTAAAAAATAAAAATTGAAAATAAAAATAAAAATATTTTCACCAATCAAATACACCCTAGATTTTTCATGGAAGAAAATGTTGGCAGGATGACATATTTTGAAGGGGAGAATTAGACAATATAAACAGTAATATGCTGAGCCTTTGTTCAGGGATTAATGATTGGTTTTTAGATGCCCTGCTATCTTTTGATGTAGTGTATTTTGGCCTGATTTTGATATGCCTTTCAACGCAACCAAAACTTATGAGCATTCTTTTTCTTTTTGTCTGTTCTGGGTCAAAACCTGTGATGGGCTAAGTCCAGGGCCTCTCAAGGATCCCCACAACAGAGTCAGAGCCCAGATTCTTTGAATACGGTGATTGGTGATTTAAACACAAAATTGAGATGATTGAAAATATACAACACGAAGTGGGTGTGTTTGAATTCATGTTCAGCTTGCCGTAACCAAATTTACTGTGCTTCCAACCCATGTTTGCGCGAATCCTGGATGTTTGGGAAGAAAATCACGCAACCACGTTCAGCTGCCTCCAAAACACGTTAAAGCCTCTGCAAACCACAATAGCACAACCACGCCAATTTCTTGCTTTTTCAGACAAACCAACATGGTTGGGGTTCATTTTTATATTCCCCTCTATATATATTCAATTTTGCCCACGTGTCTTTGGTGCCCCTCAATATATTCACATTTGCTTTGCTTCACCGGTGCGGGATCTTTTCTTGCTGCAAGTGTCACGACCCATTTTCTAGGCACATGACCGGCACAATGATGAATATCCCATCACTGTAAGCCTTTCGATAAATTCTTCCCACAAGTAAAATCGTTAGTCATTATCTCTATATTCTCAAAATACCATTCCTTAATAAATACAAAGAAAATACATCAGATTTTCTTAATTAAAAATAATAGATCCTCAGTACGAAATACATTATCATACTGAAATACAAGCCAAATACCAAACCCCTGACCTAGATGTCCTAGACGGTTACAGAGCAACAGACTGTATAACAAAAGAAGGGCCTACCCGACAGCGGGAAGGTCCAACGTGATCTACTCCTCTAGCGGATGTACTTCGGCGGCAACCTGATCTGAACAAAAAGTTTGTACAAACAGTATGAGCTTTTAAACTCAGTGAGCAAATCGGCCTTGCGTTAATAAAATTCAAATACATCACCAGTCATGCAAGCATATCCGAAGGCTCAAGCTCAACCAATAGACATAGTTAGAAATTACATGTCACGACCCGTTTTCTGGGCACATGACCGGCACAATGATGAATCTCTCATCACTGTAAGCCTTCCGATAAATATATCAATTTAAAATACATTATTATACTGACATACAAGCCAAATGTCGAACCCCTGAACTAGATGTCCTAGACGATTACAGAGCAACATAATCTATAACAGAAGAGAGGTCTACCCGACAACGGGAAGGTCCAAAAGTGATCTACTCCTCTAGCAGATATTCTTCGATGGCAACCTGATCTGAACAAAAAGGTTGTACAAACAATGTGAGTTTTTAAACTCAATGAGCGAATCGGCCTCGCATTAATAAAATTTAAATACATTACCAGTCATGCAAGCATATCCAAAGGCTCATACTCAACCAATAGACAGAAGATAAAAATTTATCCAATTCAACAAACGTTACTAGTACTCGTCAATGGCAATATATCCCGGAGAGCGCACACAGGCCGGCTCACCAATTATGTATATTTCCGCCATGACGCACAACATCATCCTCTTACATACAAGATAAAAATTCATCCAATTCAACAAACGTTACTAGTACTCGTCAATGGCAATATATCCCGGAGAGCGCACACAGGCCGACTCACCAATTATGTATATTTCTGCCATGACGCACAACCTCATCCTCTTAGCTAGGGCGCCTCACGGATTTATCACCAATCCGGGCTATATCCCTACTGAGGGAATCGTTGTCTCCACACTCATTGGTCAAGACACCCTGTCAACCGGGTTTTCCGCCTTGCCGTGAGAGGGGGTACTGTCCCGCTCAATCACAATCAATAGCATTTCATATCATAATCAGAAGCTCAATATAATATTCATCCATATAACAGGTATAGTATATAACTATATTATGGATTTATAAACCACATATCAAGATAACAATTAATCCATTTTTGAAAACATTCAAACTTCACATCATCATAAGATACTTATTTCATTTTATCCATACTTATGGATTAATTATCTCATTTAGATTCGTCATTCTGAATCCAATTTCCCCCTATGAATCTTGGGAGTGTCCTACGACATACTTTTTATCACCAGTAATGCTAAAACTCTATTAAAACGGGGTCGTTTCACTCACCTGGATTCCATACGAACATCGCTTCTCTAAGTCATTACAGACAAGAGTTCTCAGGTGAATTTCGGTGTTCTGCTACGGAGATTTTCATGAAAGATTAGAGAAAATACGTCAGGATTGTTTTCGTACAGATACTGTTCATATATACGGTTACTATTTATACGGTCACTATTCATATGTACGGTCACTATTCATACGTATGTTTACTATTCATATACGGTCACTATTCATACGTACGGATAATATTTATACATACAGATAATATTCGTACATACGATCACTATTCATACGTATGAATATTATTTTTATGTACGGATACTATTCATATGTACGATTACTATTCATTCGATTACTATTCATACGTACGGATACTATTCATACCAGAAATAGAGAATACAATCTGTAAAAGAGTACACCAGGTAAGTTCCCAGGAAAGAGTGGAGGGTCACACTGGACACACTTAAAAACCAGGTCTTTCCTTAGCCAAAACTTTCCTAGACATGTATTCTTCACAGTTTACATTCTATTTCGGTAATCAGAGAATCAAAATAACATATAAACAGCTAAGGACAGTTTTTCTGATGTGGAAGATCAGCCAAGGCCGCAACCACAGAGCATACTTAAGAAATTAACTTTTAAAATTTGAAAGACATAGAAAGGGCATAGTATCCTTACCTAAGCTGAAAAGGAAAGGCCCAAAATCTCAGAGGCCTAGCTTTGGAGTAAGAGAAACTTAAGGAGAGAAGAAGAGAAGTTGAAGGTGTGAGTTTAGAAGTGAAATAGAAGGGCCTATTTATAGCAAAAGTCAAGGGTACTATTTGATACTATGCACTAATAAAATATTCAATTTACTATTCATGAAAATGACATTTCTAATAATGCAGTTACTGTGCAAATGGCGGCTGGAATTTTTTTGTTTTATTACTATTGAAAACTTAAAGAGAAAACTATCATTTCTCTTAAACCTTTAAGTTTCTTTTCAATTCAGTCCTTTCACTTTAGTCCCTGAGGGTATTTTCACACATAAAACGTCAGTTTCTCCTACGAACTTCTTTCTAGTTTTCTCTTATGACCAAACAACATCTAGTACTTGACATTTCGATTGTATAAATGAACAGTATCATATACGTAAATAGTATTATACTGGTGAATAGTACCGTATACTGAAATAGTAACAGTAGTTTGTAAACAAATATTTATATTTTATTTTTCTTGGGTATTACATTATCACCCCCTTAAGAGAATTCGGTCCCCCGAATTCAAAACTCATTTCAATACTGAAATAAGTGTGATTACTTCGTCTATATCTCATTCTTTGTATCTCTTTCTTCCAAAACCTCATCACACCCTTGGTGAGATTTACAAGAACATTATACCATTGACTGTGAATTCTAAACCGCATTATCAATAATTTGCATAAGACTTTTGCCTTTTCTAAACAGCAAGTAATCTCTTCCTTATCAGTTTAATCTTCTCCACAACCTTTTGTACCATAAAGTGTCTCATCCTCATAACCTTTACCAAACTCAAACCACCTAATCAAAGACGAACTCTGTCTATATGTAAAACCTCAAATAGGTGTCATCTCAAAAGTGGCACGTGGTCTTTCCAGTTCACATTGAATATCAGAACACATGTTTCCACACACATAGCTTATAACTTTTACGAATACAAGCACCCTACCCGAAGGCATCATTTTGGCCATAAGCAATACTCTTGCCCGAAGGCGATCCTTCTACCTTAAGGCGACACTCTCAGCTGATGGCGTCATATAAAAGGAAAAATCACATGAAATTATTACATAAATCTCTAGGAAGAATAATCCTAGAAAATATGATAAGTAAATAACATACTTCTTACGCATAATTATATATATGAAAATTCCTCTCACCTCAATGACTCATATAGAGTCGCATCCCTTCAATGATTGAGGCAAACCCATAGTTCTATAGGTTCATAAAATACTTATTCAGCATTCCTCCATAGCTCAGAAGTGCAATGAAATATCATTTTAGTAACTCTACTCAGTCAAAAAGATATTACCATACTATGCTTTAGAATCAAGTATGAAATATAACAAGTCCAACATCTTCTCATTCCTCAAGTTCTTTCAGTAAAATGAATCACTTCAACAAAGAAGATCTAGATACTAACTTAAATTTTATTTCTAGTACATAGATAATTTTAATACGTGAAGCTTACACCAAATGTAGCTTTAGGTACAAACAAAAGAAAAATAAATTAAGGACGAGGAGGCTTTTGAAATGTAAAAGGTGCTCCAGGTCTAGAAGAGGAAGGTGCTTCAGACCTTAAGGAGGAAGCTAATCGTTGCAGCCTAGAAAGAGTTTCTGGAGGAAGCGCTTGAGAAATTTGGCGAAGAGCATAAGTCACTCCGTTCATACAGTCAATACACCTTGCTTGTTGGTCACGAAAATTTTGAGTTGCAAACATTGAATGTCTATCAACTCGATTAGCCAGTTCCCCGAAACGACGGTTTATCAGTTTCTCTTGGTTTTCAAAGAGACGATTTATTAGTCGTTTCTGGTCCTCTGTCTTGTATTCCAGGCTCTCTATCTTACGCTCCATATTTTCAATCTTACGCTCCAGGAACGCAAGCTTATTTTCTGAGGATGTTGCAGTACTGTCCTCCTCCAACACTATTACATCCCTCTTTCTTTTCTTAATTTCTGGTGACCTGTCTACAGGTCTCTTCCCTTTGTTGTCTCCGAGACTTAGATTTAAATCAAGCTCTACATTGCCAGTCTCAAAATTCAAGTTGAAAGACTTATTATCAGCCATTGCTCTAAGGATCTCAGAAATAACTTCGAAGAAAGGAATGAAAATTGAGAAATAGGTATGTAATGAAAGAAGTAGGTTTGCTTGGTGCGATGAGTAGAGTAACGGGCATACAAGATTTATAGACAATCCGAAGCCCCTGGAGCTAAAGCCACCACAACCTACACGCCGCTCGCTATAAGGTTTACAGATCACATACGTCGCAATGCCAGCAATTAATGTCGGACATGCGAGTAAATAGTAAATATAATTTAATGCAATTAACATAAGTCAAATATTTCCTCAAAAAAAAATTTTCGGCTAATCTTGACCTTTCTCAAAGTTCTGACTAACTACGCTCTTCAGTCTGAGATTTTCTCCCTCTAACTTGTTTTATTCTGTAATCCCATATCACGATGTCCCTCTATGATCGGGTAGTCTCATATTAGCATTATCTTAGATTCTGATCGGTGTCTTTATTCTGGATTTACACATAATATATGTATATCAATATATATATATTAAAACAAAGTTAACTGCTTACGGTCACATGCAGTAAGTATTATCATGATGTAAGGAAATCACTGCCTTTCATTTGCCCACGAGAGCATTATATGTAAGTATGTGTAACCATGAAGATATATCATCATCTACACATTTTATTCTATCCAAGTCATTTTGATTTCACATCTCTATGAGTATATGTAGGATCATCACATATTCTCCTTGATCGTAGCCTTCACTCATTATGCATGAATAACATACATAAATGTAATTACAACATGATTCAATCAATTATGTATATTATACTCAACTGAAGGCTCTTAAGAACAACACAATAAAACGGAGAAATATATTTCAGTTCATCATAAAAGCATCCAAGGCAATCTTTAATGGCTATATCATTAACTTCTTTGAATTTCGAAAAATGCCAACGGGAGAAATGGGAAAACCGAGTAAAATCGGCCGCAAATCCACTGAATACTGACTTTCGTGGTTTTGGCATTAATGCAACGCGCTATCGGTGTGCACGCCTACCCAGACTTCTGGCTTCCAGCTTGCAGAAATCCATAGGTTGATCGTGTAGGGGTGCGGTGAAGAGATATCTTCTTTGTCTCTTAGTCCAAATTTTTTCTCTATAAAAACCTTCTCAGCGTTCTCAGTTACCACACCACAAAGAGTAATAATCTCCGAGCCTACAATCCCCCAGTATTCCTCTCGCCTCATACTCTTACAAAAATTTCTAAATTTTTCCAAATCATGGCCTCAAGGAAGTACATTGATCTCACAGTAGAGGCTAAGGAAGAAGAGCTCGACTTAAACTTAAGTCTGGGCAAAGACAAGGGCAAAAGACCTTTTGAGGGGTCTCCAGAGAAACAGAAGGAGAAGAAAATGAAGAAGATCGAGGAAGCTGAGGAGACTAGCACGGGCCATACCTCGGAGGACAAAATCGCCTGTCTAGAGCAGGAGGTGAAAAATCTGAAAAAGATGATAGGAGACCTGGAGAAGTTAACTAAACGCAATCATGCAGAAATGACTTCAAGAATAGACAGGTTCTTCTATTGGTCTACCCAGTGCTTCTGCAATCAACAACAAAGAAGTGTTGATTGTATGAATGGGATTTACACTACCCTCCGCGACATTGCTATGTCCCTTGCTCCAAGGAATGGTCGAGGGGTGATGATACAATACAACCCTCCTAATCCAAGACCACCTCGCTTTTAGATTACTCATGCATGAGTAAACTTCTTCTTTTTTGCAATGTAATCCTTCAGTTTTTTTTTGTTTTTAATGCGAGTGGTTTCTTTTATTGGCTGGTACCCTAAAATAATATAGCTACACAAATTCAATCATGAATTCAGCTTATAAAATCCACCATATAAAAATTTGATCCGACAGCAACGGAATCAAAACAAGTAACAACTTTTCCTTGACTAAGTTCAAAAGTGTAGCCACATCTATCTAAAATTAAACCTGACAACATAATTTCTAAGAAGAGATAAGTCTCGGAGGGAAAGGAAATGAAAACATCCTACAGGACCTTCAGTAGAGCCGTCTCTCTATAGTTGTGCCCGGGTTCACAACGATAGAAGAGGTCCCACTAAGGTTACCTTGCTCTGTAATCACTAGGAGACCTAACAACCATTGCTCTGATACCAACTTTGTCACGACCCGTTTTCTGGGCACATGACCGGCACAATGATGAATCTCTCATCACTGTAAGCCTTCCGATAAATATATCAATTTAAAATACATTATTATATGACATACAAGCCAAATGTCGAACCCCTGAACTAGATGTCCTAGACGATTACAGAGCAACATAATCTATAACAGAAGAGAGGTCTACCCGACAACGGGAAGGTCCAAAAGTGATCTACTCCTCTAGCAGATATTCTTCGATGGCAACCTGATCTGAACAAAAAGGTTGTACAAACAATGTGAGTTTTTAAACTCAATGAGCGAATCGGCCTCGCATTAATAAAATTTAAATACATTACCAGTCATGCAAGCATATCCAAAGGCTCATACTCAACCAATAGACAGAAGATAAAAATTTATCCAATTCAACAAACGTTACTAGTACTCGTCAATGGCAATATATCCCGGAGAGCGCACACAGGCCGGCTCACCAATTATGTATATTTCCGCCATGACGCACAACATCATCCTCTTACATACAAGATAAAAATTCATCCAATTCAACAAACGTTACTAGTACTCGTCAATGGCAATATATCCCGGAGAGCGCACACAGGCCGACTCACCAATTATGTATATTTCTGCCATGACGCACAACCTCATCCTCTTAGCTAGGGCGCCTCACGGATTTATCACCAATCCGGGCTATATCCCTACTGAGGGAATCGTTGTCTCCACACTCATTGGTCAAGACACCCTGTCAACCGGGTTTTCCGCCTTGCCGTGAGAGGGGGTACTGTCCCGCTCAATCACAATCAATAGCATTTCATATCATAATCAGAAGCTCAATATAATATTCATCCATATAACAGGTATAGTATATAACTATATTATGGATTTATAAACCACATATCAAGATAACAATTAATCCATTTTTGAAAACATTCAAACTTCACATCATCATAAGATACTTATTTCATTTTATCCATACTTATGGATTAATTATCTCATTTAGATTCGTCATTCTGAATCCAATTTCCCCCTATGAATCTTGGGAGTGTCCTACGACATACTTTTTATCACCAGTAATGCTAAAACTCTATTAAAACGGGGTCGTTTCACTCACCTGGATTCCATACGAACATCGCTTCTCTAAGTCATTACAGACAAGAGTTCTCAGGTGAATTTCGGTGTTCTGCTACGGAGATTTTCATGAAAGATTAGAGAAAATACGTCAGGATTGTTTTCGTACAGATACTGTTCATATATACGGTTACTATTTATACGGTCACTATTCATATGTACGGTCACTATTCATACGTACGTTTACTATTCATATACGGTCACTATTCATACGTACGGATACTATTTATACATACAGATAATATTCGTACATACGATCACTATTCATACGTATGAATATTATTTTTATGTACGGATACTATTCATATGTACGATTACTATTCATTCGATTACTATTCATACGTACGGATACTATTCATACCAGAAATAGAGAATACAATCTGTAAAAGAGTACACCAGGTAAGTTCCCAGGAAAGAGTGGAGGGTCACACTGGACACACTTAAAAACCAGGTCTTTCCTTAGCCAAAACTTTCCTAGACATGTATTCTTCACAGTTTACATTCTATTTCGGTAATCAGAGAATCAAAATAACATATAAACAGCTAAGGACAGTTTTTCTGATGTGGAAGATCAGCCAAGGCCGCAACCACAGAGCATACTTAAGAAATTAACTTTTAAAATTTGAAAGACATAGAAAGGGTATAGTATCCTTACCTAAGCTGAAAAGGAAAGGCCCAAAATCTCAGAGGCCTAGCTTTGGAGTAAGAGAAACTTAAGGAGAGAAGAAGAGAAGTTGAAGGTGTGAGTTTAGAAGTGAAATAGAAGGGCCTATTTATAGCAAAAGTCAAGAGTACTATTTGATACTATGCACTAATAAAATATTCAATTTACTATTTATGAAAATGACATTTCTAATAATGCAGTTACTGTGCAAATGGCGGCAACGGCTGGAATTTTTTTGTTTTATTACTATTGAAAACTTAAAGAGAAAACTATCATTTCTCTTAAACCTTTAAGTTTCTTTTCAATTCAGTCCTTTCACTTTAGTCCCTGAGGGTATTTTCACACATAAAACGTCAGTTTCTCCTACGAACTTCTTTCTAGTTTTCTCTTATGACCAAACAACATCTAGTACTTGACATTTCGATTGTATAAATGAACAGTATCATATACGTAAATAGTATTATACTGGTGAATAGTACCGTATACTGAAATAGTAACAGTAGTTTGTAAACAAATATTTATATTTTATTTTTCTTGGGTATTACATTACATACAAGAAAAATTCATCCAATTCAACAAACGATACTAGTACTCGTCAATGGCAATATATCCCGGAGAGCGCACACAGGCCGGCTCACCAATTTTGTATTTTTCCGCCATGACGCACAACCTCATCCTCTTAGCTAGGGCGCCTCACGGATTTATCACCAATCCGGGCTATATCCCTACTGAGGGAATCGTTGTCTCCACACTCATTGGTCAAGACACCCTTTAACCCGGGTTTTCCGCCTTGCCGTGAGAGGGGGTACTGTACCGCTCAATCACAATCAATAGTACAACAGTTCATATCATAATCAGAAGCACAATATAATACTCATCCATATAACAGGTATAGTATATAACTATATGATTCAAATTTCATATCATCATGAGATACTTGCTTTGTCTTATCCATACTTCTGGATTAATTATCTCATTATATTCGTCATTCTGAATCCAATTTCCCTCTATGAATCTTGGGAGTGTCCTACGACATACTTTTTTTATCACCAGTAATGCTAAAACTCTATTAAAACAGGGTCGTTTCACTCACCTGGATTCCGTACGAGTATCACTTCTCTAAATCGTTACGGACAAGAGTATGCAGGTGAATTTCAGTGTTCCGCTACAGAGATTTTCATGAAAGATTACAGAAAGTACGTTAAGATCATTTTCGTACAGATACTGTTCATACGTACGGATACTATTCATACGGTCACTATTCATACGTACGGTACTATTCATACGGTCACTATTCATACGTACGGGTACTATTCATACCGAAAATACAGAATACAATCTGTAAAAGAGTACACCAGGTAAGTTCCCAGGAAAGAGTGGAGGGTCACACTGGACACACTTAAAAACCAGGTCTTTCCTTAGCCAGAACTTTCCTAGACATGTATTCTCCATAGATTATATTCTATTTCGGTAATCAGAGAATCAAAATAACAGCTAACGACAGTTTTTCTGATGTGGAAGATCGGCCAAAGCCGCAACCACAGAGCATACTTAAGAAAATAACTTCTAAAATTTGAAAGACATAGAAAGGGCATAGTATCCTTACCTAAGCAAAAACGGAAAGGCCCAAAATCTCAGAAGTCTAGCGTCGGAGCAAGAGAAACTTAAGGAGGGAAGAAGAGAAGTTAAAGGTGTGAGTTTAGAAGTGAAATGGAAGGGTCTATTTATAGCAAAAGTCAAGGGTACTATTTAATACTATGCGCTAATAAAATATTCAATTTACTATTCATGAAAATGACATTTCTAATAATGCACTTACTGTGTACCTTACGATGTTCGTTTATTTACTATTAAAAACTTTAAAGGGAAAACTATCCTTTCACCTTAAACCTTTAAGTTTCTTTTCAATTCAGTCCTTTCAATTTAGTCCCTGAGGGTATTTTTACATATAAAACGTCATTTTCTCCTACAAACTTCTTTCTAGTTTTCTCTTATAACCAAACCACATCTAGTATTTGACATTTTGATTGTATAAATGAACAGTACCATATACGTAAATAGTAACAGTAGTTTGAAAACACGCATTTATATTTTATTTTTCATGGGTATTACAGCAAGGATCGCGGGTGTGCTTCTCTCTCTGTTCCGTCGCCTTCCCTTCAATCTCTGGCCATTTCCCTTCCCCCTCTGAAGACCCTTCCCCCTCTGTATATTGTTCTTTTCTGTGTGTTTTCTTCCCCTGTTTAAGAGCGAAAAAACAGGAGAGATGGAAGAGAGGCAGCAAAACTTTGATGGACGAGAACTAAAGAGGGAAAGATCCAAAAATTGGTCGGGGATGACCTTAAATGTCCTAAAAATATTCAAGATAAAATTCTGGTATGATTTGGAAGGAAAATAAAATGAATTGGAATGTGCATCCATAGTAGGGACCAAAGTGAATAAAATTGAAAGTTTTTAGGATTAGCTATGATTTTAAAAAAAATATTTTGTGACCTATGGACCTAGATGAAACTAAATGTGGTCTTACAACATGAAAAAGATAAAGGAAAAATTATTACCAAGGACCTAAGTGAATAACATCAAAAGTTTGTAGGAGTAGCTATAATTTTAGAACAAAATACATTTGTCACCTATGGACCTAGATGAAACTAAATTTGGTCTTAGAACATGAAAAAGATAAAGGAAAAATTATTATGAAGGACCTCAGTGAATAAAATCAAAAGTTTGTAGGAGTAGCTATAATTTTAGAACAAAATATATTTGTGACCTATGGACCTGGATGAAACTAAATGTAGTATTAGAACATGAAAAAGATAAAGGAAAAATTATTACTAAGGACCTAAGGAATAATATGAGAAGTTGGAGGGAGAGAGTAAAATTTCTAAAAATGTCCAGATTAAATATAAATAGAATTTTAATTAGGATTTGATAAAATTTATCAAAATTTGAAGGTTATTAGTGATGAAATAATTTCTTTTATTATGAGAATAAACCTAATTTATACAATTAAACCTAATTATATCATAATTTATATAATTACTTTAAAAACTTAATTTACACAATTAAAGATCGTAATTATTTTAGTTAACTAATTAAATAATTAATTTAATTATATCATTATACATTTAAGAACACAATTCATTTTTATTATGAGAACGAATCTTTAAATTTTAATTGACATAAAATGAATTTAATAGAGAAGAAAAAAATTGTATTAAAATTTAGTTAGAGGTAAAATTAATTTAATAGAGAAGAAAAATGTTTTGAAATTTAATTAGAGATCTTTAATTTATTGTGAGAAATTACTGATTAATTAAAATTTTAATTAGTAATTGCAAAATAAAAAATAATTTATTAATTAAAAATGAGTCATTAGTGATTAATTTATAATATTAGACAAATAAACAAAAAAATTAAGTTTCCTTTAAATAAATAACAATAAATAATAATGATAGATCAAAAAATTAAATAAAAAATTCATACCCTTTTTGGTAATTATACATCATGAAACTACGTTTGTCATTCAACATCCAAACATCATGTTCTACTTCAAACTAAATTTTACTGCCTCAAACCACGTTTGTCTAAATGTCTCTCAAACATAAATCACATTCATCCAAATCTAATTTTTCACAACCACGTTCAATCAAACCTAATTTGCCTCACCCACGTTTAATCTACCGGACTCCTAAACACGCACGTAGATAACTCTTAACCACGTCCAAATAAATAAAATTATAACACATACCAAGAAAAGTAACTGCTCACCAGGGGCAATTCTTTCCTCTTCCCTTCCAAAAGCCCAAGGGAAAGGGGAGAAGAATAACCAACATGGCCAGCCAGCCCGTCTGGTAACGATTCAACGATTCAGAGCAACGCCAAATAATTTCAGCAACAAATTATAAGCTATGATTTGTTTTTAATAATAAAATAGAAGAAAAGCAAAAGTTCAAATTAGGACTTTTTCTTTTTTCTTGTTTTTATATTTTTTCCCCTTGTCTTCCCTATTCTCCTCAATCCAAAAATACTCTTAGAAGTCATGGTGATTATTCCAACTAATCAACTCCATGCCCTTGCAGTCATTCTCCTGACAAACAAACACATGCGTCGCACACCATATCCAAACGAGTGCAGGCGACTCTTCCTTTTTTTTGAGAAGTAGGCTTCTAATAAAGTGGAGAACTTGTTTTTTATGAAAAATTATTAGGTAAACTTAGATTTTAATAGAATTGATTTTTAAAATTAATTTTAAATCAATTTAAATATGCATAAATGTAATTTATATTTTAAAAAATGTTATCAAAAAAATAATTTTAAAAAATAAATTTTATTTAAATATTAGTTAGTAAAAATACTTTTGAATATATAATTATTAAAAAGTGTATAAATTTTATATTATTTTATTTTATTTATCCTTATTTAATGTGTCTCATATGAAAAAGTAAAACATTAATTTTTTAACTATTAGTACTAATATTTGATTTAAAATATACTCTTATTCTAAGCAAACATGTTAATTTTACTTATAAAATTTAAGAAGAAAAAGTGTTAATAAGTCTCGTCATGTACAATTATATTTACATAATTCTCAATTCTCAAATTAAAAGTCAATTAAATCAAATACCTAAATTAATATATTAGGCTTTTATATTCAAATTAACTAATTATTAATCAACCATTTAAGTCATTTGGCAATATAAATTTAAATCTCACTTCATACATAAAAATTATAATCAATAAATAAAATAAAATCAAAAATATTTTATAATCAATCATTTTTTTTTATTTCTTCATCAATACCATACATAGAAATGTTTGCATAAAATAAAACCATACACGAACACTAATTCACACAAAGTTACATATAGAGACGCACACCCACAACCGAATCACGGATAGGGCGACAGGCAATGGCAAACAGAGAGTGCAACAGCGACGGTGACAAGCAAGTATCTCTCTCTTGAATGCCTAAAACAGAAGTGCGACTAAACAGAGAGTGCAATAGCAACGGCGACAGTGACGGCGACCTAGGTTAGATGTCTCTTTCATTTTCTTTCCTTATCAAGCTTCAAGCTTGAAGCTTCAAAATTATGGAGGATTAATGATAGAAGGGGGTAACATAGGAAAGAAAAATTGCATGAGAGTATTAATCGAGGTGAATGAGAATCAATTGTCCAGAAGCTTGGATGTGAAAAGTTGAACATAACCTAAGTTTTGCTAAAAAGAATCGATTTAGTATAGATGAATTGCCGCCGAACCAAACAACTTCATTTTACTAGAGAATCAATCATCTTATCCCAAATGTACGTTGCTCTTGTGCTACCACCAAACCAAACATGCTCTAAAATAGACTTCCTAGTGTATGAAACAAACAGATATCACAAAAGGACATTGGTTTATGGCATCACCATATGCCGCTGATTCACAATGGAACTATTCTACAACACGATACAAGAGAGGGGAAAAGATTTTTTTTTTTTTTTGGGGTGGGGGGGGGGGGGAAGAGAGCTTTTCATACAGTCCATTAACATCAGAAATATAACTGCCTGCATTGTGCAGCATCAATATCAGAGGGACAATATGGGCACTTAAACATCTTTGTGCTATTCTTGGACATCTTTGCGATAGACTGCTTACAGAGAACATGACCACAGGACATCAACATTGGAGGGTTATCTTCAGTCGATTGTTCCTTAGAGACAGGACAAACAAAAATAGAATGGAACTGGAATTCACTGTCCAACTCAACTGGCACGGGCAACTGGGTCATAGACTGCCATTCCTGCTTTTTCCCTGCCATGACATTCATAAATTTAAGAAGAGGAGGCAAACCCTGGGCGCCGGCTGCTACAGTCACACTCAATGGACTGTTGTATGACTGACCCAACAGATTGCAGAACTCCCTTTTTAGTTCCTCGGCCAGCCTGACCCAGTTAGTAGGAGATAGTAATGCATGGTAAGGAGACCGATCAAGCTCTCTTGCCCACAGAAGACAGGCCATAAGCTTCTGGATATCAACCATATGACTGGAAGCAAAAGGAGCAAGGTAACTTCGAGCATACTGAAGAGCTTCATCTCTACTTCCATGTTGAAGTATTTTTAGAAATTGCATGGAGTGAAGTTTCAATACAAGGTCAGAACCATTTTGTCTGAGTTTGTCAGAAACAGTGGCCGCCCACTTGAGGGCCGGTCCCAAGTCCTGATTCTTCATGGCTTCAAGTATTTGATACATCTCCAGGAATGAAGATTTCGTAATAGCAGCAGCTTCTGGTTCCCTGGCCTCATTTATAAAATGGTCCCCAATATCAAAGAGGCCCTGATGATAAAAATGGCTCACAATTATTTGATTTAACGCGTGCACATCAAAATCAGTATTTCTATAAGCCTTTGATATATCGGGGTTGAAGGATCTCTCAATAAGCTTTACATACTTGCTGAGGGCTATATTTAGCTCCTTTTGTGGACCTTCCATTTGGTTAAGTGGTGCAATATTATGTAAACTTGTATTAAGCTCACTGAGGACAGATCTGTAATCAAGTTTAGAGTCAGGACTATTGACTGACTGCACTGACTGCATCTTATCTAAAGCATTCTCAATTTCTTGCCTAATCTGATCAATCGCTTCTTGAGTCTTAGAACTAGATGACTTCTGCTTCTTAGTGATGCGGTCAAATGCATCTTTAATGGTATTCAGCTCCATAATAAGTGTTTATATCTGCACTTTGTGATGTATGATGAAAAGTCAAGGCGTGATAGACCTGCAAACTCCATAGAATAATTAAAATGAGCTTTTAAGATGTAAGCAAACAAATCTTTCCAGCATATAGATGAAAGGAGAATGTGACAAATAATCAAGTTATATCGCAAGAATTTTAAATAGATGAAAGATGACTCATGAAGGGAGAAACAGAATAACACCAGGAGGATAAGGAGAAGTCCAAAAATGGACAAGGAAACCACAAAGGCAATGGTTACCAAAAAAAAAAGATTACATCAGTAATCAGTTAAAAAGAGAAAACTAGTCCCTCTTCATATCTGAATCAGACAATGAAACACCTTTTGAAAAGATCCATGATCCTGAACCCACAAGGAAGCTAAGAAAATGCATCATACAAAAGATGAGGAGCAATATGGCACAAATATTATGATAATTCTGACGAATTATTATATAATTATTAAATAGTGGGTCAGCTTTGTACAGTCAGCATACATCATAGTGTAGATGTACAGTCAGCAATTCTAGTTAGCATTTCTGGTTACAGTTGACAGATGGAGGTTAAGACAGTTAGGAATATAGTTTATTTATTTATTTATTTTTTTTCAGTTTACAGTCTTTTCTTTTACTGTGTATATATCAAAGCTTGTAAGTATTTTTTTGGCTAATAAGAATATACGAATTCTCTCACTTCCTTTCTCCTGATTCCTTTTCTACATGGTATCAAAGCACAAGGTGAGATTCGAAGAGGAGTTTTCTCGTTGGATTGTTATCAACAGTAACGATTAGGAGAACAGAGCATCATCAAGCTTCTTTGATTGATGAACATACAAATTCGAAGAGGAATTTTTTTGGAAATTTCTCGGTGAATCGTTATCGACAATAACGATTTCGAGAACAGAGCGTCTTCGAGCTTATTCGATTGACGAATATACACAGTAAGAAACGATGGAGTGTACGGGGGATTTGAATCCAAAGAAACGTTCATGGCATCACAAGGCACGGACGATCCGTTACTGATGCAGAACTCAGACAATCTAGGAATGATTCTCGTATCTACTGTGTTGACCGAATCAAACTACTTAACGTGGAGTAGATCAATGCGAAGGGCCCTAGTTGCCAAGAATAAATTGGATTTTGTGGATGTATTAAGGAACCAGACGATGAACCAGAGAGGATAAAATGGCAAAGAATGGATGAAATGGTAACGTCATGGATACTAAAGTCCATGTCGAAGGAGATAGCAAAGACCTTTGTCTACTGCACCTCTGCAAGAAATTGTGGCAGGAGCTAGAGGAGCAATTTGGTGAAAGTAATAGACCGATGGTCTATCAGATCCAAAGGCAAATTGCTTCCATTGATCAAGTAAGTCAATCTGCAGTAATGTACTATAGTCAACTGAAGAAGCTGTGGGAGGAACTTAATGTGTTGCAACCCCTACCACAGTGTGCATGTGGAACTTCTGATTTATTCACTAATATCATATCCCAAAATAAACTCGTATGACTCTATCAGAAGCCAGATCCTAGTATTGGATCCATTGCCTTCAGTTAGCAAGGCATATTCGATGGTACCAAGGGTAGAAAAACAAAGATCAGTGCAAGAGGATCTGATTAGCAACAATGACAGCAACGCAATGATGGTTAAGACCACACAGCAGAATAATGGAAGAGGAAACAATGGTAAGAGAAATCAGAGGAGGACAAGGTATGTGATCATTGCAAGGCTACTGGACACCTGAAAGACACAGTTATGCAGATTAGTATAAGCAGTTGAGGAAGGAAAAATCTGCAGCATCTGGAAGAAGTTATGCAAACATGGCTACAAATCCTCTTGAGGAAGGTAATGTTGAGGGAAGAAAAGAAGTGACAGCTGGATGGTCTCCTGCCATGACAGAGATGATGTGGCAGGAATTTGCAAAATTTTTGAAGGGAAAACAAGCTTCAGGTGGTGAGTTTACTTTTGCGAAAATGGAAGATTTTGCGGGCAACTCAATTTCTCATTGTTTAGCATCAGTACATGATTTTCCTAAGCACTGGGTTGTAGACACCGGTGTAACAAGTCATATATATGCAGTTAAAAATTCGTTTTCAACCTTCAAACCTTTGCCAAAACCCATACCTATTCATCTACCTGATGGCACTAGCAAAGCAGTCCAGTACTATGGTGATATTAAATTACATGATGCCTTGATTTTGCATGATGCATTGTTCATACCTTCTTTTAAACACAATTTACTGTCAGTCAGTAGATTGTCTCAACAAAAAAGTATTAAATCTGTTTTTTTCCCTACCTATTGCACCTTACAGGACCTGAAGACTGACAGACTTATTGCTATGGGAAAGGCAGCTGGACAACTATATTGGCTGCACTCAAAATCATTCATGAATAGAAATGGTGAAGATGGTTGTGATATAGGAGCTGGTTCAAAGTTTTTTGTAAATGCTTGTGTAGAAGATAGTAAAGTACATATGTCAGTATAGCATCACAGATTGGGGCACCTTCTGACATTGTATTACAGCATTTACCTTTTTGCAATAATAAAAACAAAGTTCCTTTGGTTTGTGATATATGTCATTTTTCAAAACAAACTAAGCTGCCCTTTTCTCCAAGTACTACTAAAGCAGAAGAAGTGTTTGATTTAATACACTTGGATGTTTAGGGCCCATATAGACAGGAAAGTTTGACTGCAGCACTTTTTTCTTGACCCCAGTGGATGATTACAGCAGAGCCACATAGGTTTTCTTGATGAGAGAAAAAACACAAATATCGCGCATTTTAAGGGGATTTTTGGCAATGACCAGGAATCGATTCAGTAAAAGTGTGAAAGTGGCATGCTCAGACAATGGGACTGAGTTTGTGAATACTGCAGTAAAGGAGATTTTTGATGAATATGGAGTGGTGAATCAGAGAAACTGCACATACACACCACAACAAAATGGTGTGGTGGAGAGAAAGCACAGGACAATTCTACAACTAGCAAGAGCTCTACTATTTCAATCAGGTATGGCTACTACCTTTTGGGGAGAAGCAATATTACATGCAACTTAGTGAATAGGCTGCCCTCTGTTGTTTTAAACTGGAAATCACCCTACCAATTGTTGTTCAATAAAGAAGTCAAGTACAGTGATATTAAGTGCTTTGGTAGTTCATGTTTTTCAACTAATGTGAAGCAAAGGGATGATAAATTTAATCCTAGAGCTCTTAAATGTACTTTTTTGTGTTTCTCACCCAGACAAATAGGGTATAAGTTGTATGACTTAGCAAAGGGAGAGATTATAGTCTCAAGGAATGTAATTTTTTATGAAGGGCTATATCCTTTCAAATCCGAATCTGTCAAGCAAGAAGTGGAGTTACCATTACCTATTATTCCCGCTGTTCAAGAGGATCTAGACTATACACCGGTTTCAATATCTACTGGTTCTAGTCAATCATCACACCCCTTTGTGAGCAGCAACTACAACACAGAAGACATGGGAGATGCATCAGAAAATGCACAGGAGGCACCAGTATCAGATCAAGAATTGATTAGGCAGTGCACTAGAACAAGAAAGAAGCCAGCATGGATGAATGACTTTGAGTGCCAAGCCAATCATGCCTCCCACTGCAATAAGTCAACCAATTCTAAACTTTCCATTTCTGCTTCACCTACCTATTCTTTTGACATGCCAAATTATTTTTCTTCTCCACATATAGACTTTGTAGCCAATATTTCTGCAGTGCAGGAACCGAGAAATCATGCAGAAGCAAAGGAGAACTCAGCTTGGCTTGAAGCTATGGGCATGGAGATAGCAGCCCTTGAAAAAAACAATACATGGGAGATAGCTGATTTGCCAAAGGGAAAGAGACCGATAGGGTGCAAGTGGATGTCTAAGGTAAAGCTTAAAGCTGATGGCACTATAGACAGATATAAGGCGGACTGGTGATGAAAGGGTATCACCAAACTGAAAGCATTCATTACCAGGACAGTTTTTCACCTGTAGCTAAGGTGGTGACAGTAAGAATTTTCTTTTTTATAGCAGCCACTAATTCTTGGCCTTGCACCAACTTGACATCAATAACGCATTCCTTCATGGGCACTTAGCTGAGGAGGTGTTCATGGATATACCAAAAGGCTATGAGAAAGGAAAAAAGGAGCAAGTTTGCAAATTGAAAAGATCCCTGTATGGCCTAAAACAAGCATCCAGGCAATGGAATTCTAAATTGACAACACAATTAAAGGCATATGTGATGTGATTTCCGGAGGGAAAACACTTAATCGATTTTCTGGATAGGTTGAAAGAAACAAACAAAAAAAACCAAATCACTCAATTGATAAGCCAAAGGGCGTCACAACTAAGAGAAATGGGTTGATCTCGCCACACTCAAGAAAGAAGAACGTGAGTGATAAGAAATCTAGCTACTCTCGCCACTAACCCAAGTTAGATAAGAGAAAGAACTCAAGAATCCTCTTGAAAAGCAAAATGCCAATATCTCATATATGATTTAAGGATGGTTTACAACATATGGCAAGGACCCTTTTTATAGAGGGTCTCCAAAACAAAAAGACAAAAGACTCCAACTAATGCATTAAATGCATCAACTAAAAGTCAAGTAATGTAGGCTAAATGTCAAAGACAATAAATGTATAGGTAGCTAAAAGTCAAAGACAAGAAATGCATAGGTAATAGACTACAACTATATTTAACAAATGCAACTAACCCACATGCAATCTTTTCACACTTCTTCCACTTTCAACAATGTGGTTAAGCCCAATCCAAGCCCTTTAGCCCTTGAACGAGTTAGAGGCCCAATTGAAGTGTTCTCCCTTTCTTGGGCTGCAATGGGGTTATCCTTGATTACATCATCCTCCCCTGGTTGAAATGGATTTGTCCTCAAATCCAAGTCCTCTTTATCTTCTAAGTACGGGGAAAGATCCCTCACATTGAAAGTAGTAGAAACAGCATAGTCTTCAGGCAAATCAATTTTGTATGCATTATCATTTACCTTGTCTATGATACGGAAAGGACCATCTGCCTTTGGCATTAATTTGGACTTCCTTTGGTTTGGAAATCTTTCTTTTCGAAGATGAA
Source organism: Biancaea sappan (assembly GCA_037074585.1). Lineage (NCBI taxonomy): Eukaryota > Viridiplantae > Streptophyta > Magnoliopsida > Fabales > Fabaceae > Biancaea > Biancaea sappan. The sequence goes on along the minus strand of CM073500.1, from coordinate 44,686,744 downwards.
CCCACACTAAATCTCCAGGACTGAATTGAACAAATTTTCTTCTCTTGTTGGCAGTCTTCTCATAGATGGAGTTTTTCTTCTCAATTTGCTGTTTAATGTTTTCATGTAACTTCTTTATCATGTCAGCCTTCATTTTTCCATCTATGCATTCTCAAGCTTCAAGTGGTAATGGTACTAAATCAAGTGGGCTCAATGGATTAAATCCATAAACTACTTCAAAAGGAGAGTGTTTAGTAGTACCATGTACACTTCTATTGTAAGCAAATTCAGCATAGGTCAAGCATTCATCCCAACTTTTCAAGTTTTTGCCAATGATAGTTCTTAGCAAAGTAGAAAGCGTTCGGTTCACCACTTCAGTTTGCCCATCAGTTTGTGGGTGACAGGTAGTACTAAAGAGCAACTTTGTTCCCAACTTCCTCCATAAAGTCTTCCAAAAGTAGCTAAGAAATTTGGCATCACGATCTGACACGATACTCTTTGGAATGCCATGAAGTCCCACAATTTCTTTGAAAAATAAATTGGCAATGTGCACAGCATCATCGGTCTTATGGCATGGAATAAAATGAGACATTTTTGAAAAACGATCAACAACAACCATGACCGAATCTTTACCTCTTTGTTTCCTTGGTAAGCCTAGCACGAAATCCATGCTAACATCAGTCCAAGGTTGATCTGGAACAGGTAGAGGTGTATAAAGTCCATGGGCTGCTTCCTTGCTCTTGGCTTTTTTGCAAACAATACACCTTTCAATCACATGATGCACATCTCTAATCATGTTAGGCCAATAAAAATGCTCTTTCAGCATCTCCAATGTCTTGGTTTCACCGAAATGCCCAGCCAATCCTCCTCCGTGAGCTTCTCGTGTAAGTAATTCCCTTATAAAACAATTTGGAATTACCAGCCTCCCTAAGCGAAATAAAAAACCTTCAAATCTATAAAATCCCTTATATGCCATTTTCTCACAAGCGAGATAAATTTCAGCAAGTGTTGAATCTTCCATGTAATGGTCTTTAATAGATTCAAATCCCAACAATTTAGCATTCATCATGGAAATTAAGGCATATCTCCTTGATAAGGCATCTGCAACAATGTTGGTTTCTCCCTTCTTATACTTCAACACATAGGGAAAAGCTTCAAGAAATTCCACCCACTTTGCATGTCTTCTATTCAGCTTGCTCTGACCTTTCAAGTGTTTGAGTGATTCATGGTCTGTGTGAATTACAAATTCTTTTGGTAACAAGTAGTGCTGCCATGTCTCAAGAGCTCTAATTAAATAGTAGAACTCCTTATCATAGGTAGAGTAGTTAAGACTGGCTCCATTCAACTTCTCACTAAAATAAGCTATAGGACGCTTTTCTTGAAGAAGTACAGCTCCAATTCCCACTCCACTAGCATCACATTCAATCTCAAAAGTCTTAGAAAAATTAGGCAAAGCCAATATGGGTGCATTGCACAATTTTTCTTTGACAAGCTCAAAACCTCGTTGGGCTGCATCACTCCATTTGAACTCCTTTCCTCCCTTAACACATTCAGTTATGGGTGCTAAGATGGTGCTGAAATCCCTTACAAATCTTCTATAGAAAGAGGCAAGCCCATGAAAACTTCTTACTTCAGATATGGTTCTTGGAACGGGCCATTCTTTGATAGATTTCACCTTTTCTTCATCAACTCCCACTCCTTGCTGAGATACTACAAAGCCAAGAAAAATCACATGGTCTTGACAAAAATAGCATTTTTTTAGATTAGCATAGAGTTTCTCCTTTCGCAATACTTCCAAGACTTCCTTCAAATGTTGCACATGCTCCTCATAACTTTGACTGTAGATCAAAATATCATCGAAATATACCACAACGAATTTTCCAATGAAAGATCTAAGCACATGATTCATCAATCGCATAAATGTGCTAGGGGCATTAGATAGCCCAAATGGCATTACCATCCATTCGTAAAGTCCATGCTTTGTCTTGAAGGCTGTCTTCCACTCGTCTCCCTCTTTCATTCGGATTTGGTGATAGCCGCTCTTCAAGTCAATTTTTGAAAACACCTTGGAACCATTCAGCTCATCCAACATGTCATCCAATCTTGGAATTGGGTAGCGGTATTTGATGGTGATCTTATTTATAGCACGGCTGTCCACACACATTCTCATAGAGCCATCCTTTTTAGGGACTAATAATGTAAGCACAGAACAAGGGCTCATGGATTCCCTTACATAACCCTTTTCAATCAACTCATCAACTTGCCTTTTTAGCTCCTTAGCCTCCTCTGGATTCATTCTATATGCTGGCTTATTTGGTAAGGCAGCACCGGGCACCAAATCAATTTGATGCTCAATTCCTCTTAAGGGTGGCAATCCCTTAGGTAGCTCATTCGGAAAGACATCTGTAAATTCTTCTATCAACTCCCTCACAAGCTTAGGAAGCTTTTCTGCAAGTTCTGGATTTAGCTCCTTAAGAATTAGTAATAATACAAAGTTTTCCCTTCTTATTGCCTTCTTTAACTCATTCTTAGAAGCAAAACAGCTAGGCTTCTTCTCCTCGATTACATCCTCCTTCGGCTGTACTTGTATTGGCTTTAAGGGTGCCAACACAATCTTCTTTCCATCCTTCTCGAAAGCGTAGGTGTTTTTGAAGCCATCATGTAGTGCTCTTCTATCAAATTGCCAGGGCCTCCCAAGTAGAAGATGATTAGCATCCATAGGGACTATGTCACACAATACCTCATCTTTGTAATTCTTCCCTATAGAGAAAGGTACCTTTACTTGTTTGGTGACCTTCATCTCGCCATGATTATTCAACCATTGCAGCTTGTATGGACGGGGATGATTGATGATAGGTAGCTTCAATTTGCCAACCAAGGTGGTTGAAGCAACGTTAGTGCAGCTCCCACTATCAATTATCACGTTACAAACTTTGCCTCCGATAGTGCACCTTGTTTGAAAAATATTTTCCCTTTGTTCTTCTTCTACCTTGGCTTGGATATTCAAGGCACGTCTAATAACCAAGGCAGCACCTTCATCAGCATACTCAACAACTTCTTCTTCGTCAGAATATTCTTCCTCTTCACATTCCTCCACAATATCTTCATCTTCACTCTCTATTTCCCCTTGTTTTTCCTTCAAGATCATCACTCTTCTATTAGGACATTCGGATGCTATATGGCCATGACCTAAGCACTTGAAGCACTTAATGTCTCGGCTTCTTTTGGAGGGTTGGTTGTCTTCTCTCTTATCCTTCCCCTTAGAACTTTCAGATTTGTTCAGCTCTTTCTTCCATATCTCCTTATTACTCCCTTTGGTAGTGTTTGAGGTTTGGGAAAGTGTTTGGAAAGGTTTACTCCCCAATGGTTTAGACACTCCATTGTTTCTTCCATAAACTCTATTTTTCTGTCTCTCCACCTTAATTGTCAATTTAATTACATCTTCTAAAAAGACATAATTCTGTAACTATACTAAGTCAGCAACTTCTTTGTTCAAACCACCAAGAAATCGAGCTATGGTTTGCTCTTGGGGTTCATTCAGCTCGCACCGAATCATCAAAGTTTCAAATTCTTTGACATAATCTTCAACACACATACCTCCTTGCCTCAAGCTTTGAAGCTTAAAATAAAGCTCTTGCTTGTAGTAATCAGGTACAAAACGCCGCTGCATGAGCCTTTTCATCAATCTCCAATTTCGAACTTCCTCCTCTCCATCTCTTCTTCGTTGATTCTTCAAATTTTCCCACCATAGATTCGCATAATCAGTGAATTCAAGGGCTGCAAGACGACATTTGGTAGCTTCTGAATATGCTTGATATTCAAAAATCTTCTCTACTCGTTGCACCCACTCCAAGTATTCTTCAGGAGAACTTGTTCCCTTAAATGGAGGAATCTTCATTTTGATGTTGGCATCACGTTCCCTCTGCTGCCTTCTTTGCCTAGGTTGTTCACCTTCTTCAACTTCAGATTCTTCTCCATGGTGATCAACATAAGCTCCTCTTCTTGGTTGTTGTTGTTGTAGCTCCATAAATCTAGCCATTTGAGCGGTTAGTTGAGCTATTTGTTCCATCATTTCTTCTTAACCTCTTTGTAGGCCAACAATTTGAGCTTGTTGTAGGTTAAGCCCAAAAGGAACTTCAGAACTATTTTCTCCTGTCATAGTGATTTGTAATTTATTGGTTTGAGTTTGGTGAAGGGTAGGTTCACTCTCTAAGTGTTTACACTCGGATTAACAATGAATAGTAGCATTGAACAATGAACAGTAACGATGAATTTTTTTTTTAATAAAAAAGCTATAATAAAATAGAACAACACAAGAATAGAAATAAAGATAAAGATGAACAGACCAGAAAATTAGCCTTCCATGTAGGTGGCAGATTACAAAATAAGGAAAACTAAGCCTTCTATATAGGTGGCAGAATACAAAATAAGAAAAACTAAGCCTTCCATGTAGGTGGCAAAACACAGAATAAAATGCAATAAAATTAAGCTTTCCACGAAGGGGCAAAACACAAAACAAATAATAGAACCTGAATTGAAGTGGCTTTGATACCAATATGATGTGATTTCCGGAGGGAAAACACTTAATCGATTTTCTGGATAGGTTGAAAGAAACAAACAAAGAAAACCAAATTACTCAATTGATAAGCCAAAGGGCGCCACAACTAAGAGAAATGGGTTGATCTCGCCACACTCAAGAAAGAAGAACGTGAGTGATAAGAAATCTAGCTACTCTCGCCACTAACCCAAGTTAGATAAGAGAAAGAACTCAAGAATCCTCTTGAAAAGCAAAATGCCAATATCTCATATATGATTCAAGGATGGTTTACAACATATGGCAAGGACCCTTTTTATAGAGGGTCTCCAAAACAAAAAGACAAAAGACTCCAACTAATGCATTAAATGCATCAACTAAAAGTCAAGTAGTGTAGGCTAAATGTCAAAGACAATAAATGTATAGGTAGCTAAAAGTCAAAGACAAGAAATGCATAGGTAATAGACTACAACTATATTTAACAAATGCAACTAACCCACATGCAATCTTTTCACACTTCTTCCACTTTCAACAATGTGGTTAACCCCAATCCAAGCCCTTTAGCCCTTGAACGAGTTAGAGGCCCAATTGAAGTGTTCTCCCTTTCTTGGGCTGCAATGGGGTTATCCTTGATTACATCAATATGGTTTTTCACAATCAGTGCATGACCATTGTTTGTTTATTTTATCTACCACTAATTCTTTCGTGGCTTTGTTGGTTTATGTGGATGACATCTATCTTACTGGAGATTCAGAAGCAGAGATCAAACAAGTGAAAGAATATTTGGACAACAAATTCACCATCAAGGGCATAGGATATGCTAAGTATTTTCTGGGTTTGGAATTGGTTAGATCAGAAGCTGGGTTATATGTTAATCAGCATAAATATACACTGGATTTGCTCACGAACACAGGCTTACTGGAATGCAAATCAGTCAATACACCTATGCCGAAGGGAGTAAGACTCTACAGTAACGATGGTGAATTATTTGATGATGTACAAAGGTATAGAAGGTTGATCGGGAGATTGTTGTATTTGGGTTTCACTAGACCCGATATTGCATATGCTACACAACAATTGAGCCAGTTTGTTCAAGCTCCTCAAGAAGTACATTGGCAAGCTGCGTTACACATGCTAAAGTACCTCAAGGGGAGGCCTTCACTGGGAATTTATTTTCCTTGTGACAATTCTATGAAGCTAGAAGCTTACTCAAATTCAGAGTGGGGCTCATGTTGGGATAGTAGGAAGTGTTTGACAGGTTATTGCATTTTCTTGGGAAACTCACTCATTTCCTGGAAAACAAAAAAACAAGCTACATTGTCCAGATCTACAGCCGAAGGGGAATACGGGGCATTAAATGCTATTGTATGTGAAGTATTGTAGGTGATATACATCCCAAGAGATTTTAACATTACTGTTCCTACTCCTATCCATCTACATTGTGACAACCAGGCTACCATTCATATAGCACGCAACCCCGTTTTTCATGAAAGAACAAAACACCTTAATATAGATTGCAATTTTGTAAGGGACAAAGTGAAAGATGGTCTTATCATTCCCACACATGTTGCGTCAGAACAGCAATTGGCTGACCCTTTCACAAAGGCTTTAGCCAATCCCTTTTTCAACCAAATGATTTCCAAGTTGGGCTTGTTAGATTTCTACCAAGCCTCAACTTGAGGGGAGATGAAGAAATATTAAATAGTGGGTCAGCTTTCTACAGTCAGCATACAGCATAGTGTAGATGTACAGTCAGCAATTCTAGTTAGCATTTCTGGTTACAGTTGACAGATGAAGGTTAAGACAGTTAGGAATATAGTTTTTTTATGTTGTAACTTATGATACAATATATCCCTAACATGAATCAAGTCTTAAATAGAATATCACTGAAAATGGATAAGAAAATATAGCTTATGATACAATATATCCCTAACAAAGCATGCGTTCATAACTTCATATACTTCTACTTCAAAGTAACTCAGACATTAAAATGTCATTTTCATATAATTACAACCTTCACATACTAAAGATAAAAATCAATGTAGAAGCTTTACCCAGAAAAAAAAAAAGGAGTATATAATTAAACATTATATTTTGAATATCTTCATGCTTCCCAAAAACCAGTTAAACCACACTTGTCCATTAATTTGTATTAATGATACTAAAAAGTAACTTATATTTGGAAGTGCAGAATGCTCAAAATTTAAGTATCTCAATTTGATTGCCAAAATAAGATATTTTCAAAGCTTCAAGTGGAATATAAATGATACTAAAGAGTAACTAATATTCAAAAATGCACAAAGCTCACAATTTACTCTATGATTGCCAAAAATAAGATACTTTCAAAGCTTCCAAGTGGAATGTTATGAAGCTCTTTAATGAAATTCACAAGTGCACAATGCTCAAAATTTACAGTATCTCAAGTTGGCGGTCAAAATAAGATATTTAGAAAGCTTCTTAGTGGAACATTGTGAGGCCCTTTAATGAAATTCACACAATTATTAATTTCTAGAACTGAACCTACATTGAAGAGAAACAGCAACATTCAAGTTGCAGTACAGTGATAATGTGGTCCAAAATTATGCATTTTGTTTAATGAAAAAAAAAAAAAAAAGTCTATCCTACATATGCTGGAAAAAACATATAGGTCTAGTATTACATATTTTTATAGGATAAAGGCATTGTTAAAGGATATAGAATATTATAATCCTCAAGGATAATTATTCTCATCATTATCTAAAAATCAGGATATCAATCTTAATCTTGTTATATTAAGTTTCTCTGTATTCATCAGTATGCTTAGTTGTAGTATAATCAGAGTTTAGGAGACTGCCTTCTGCTTTTAAGCCTTCCTGTTCACAAATCCCTAAAGTTATTACGCTTAATGTTGTCATGCATTGTTTCTGGACCGATAATTCAGAAAATAAACTGGAAATAATGGTGTTAATTAGTGCCCACTTCAATGTTGTCTAGTACTGAATTTTTTCAAATTGGAAGGTTCTATTTCATGTTTCCTCCTGAATTTTGATGCATCCAAATAGAAAGGATAACTTATTTGATTTAAACATTGGTAACCCCTTCAAAGTGTCCTTTTTTCTTACTTTCAATGTTGGCCGTACGCGTTCAAAAATTATGTGGCATAACTTTATTCAATGAACTATAATTTTAGACTGCTCCTGAGGAGAAACTGGAAGCAACAACTTACTCAATTTCCAGGCAACAGCAACCAGGTAATCTTGAGGAAGTGCTGACTTAAAGCAAGAGTCAACAAGCTGCAGATAGCAAACTGCATGAGGTCAGATAACAGCAAATGCGTATTACATAGGCTTGAATATCATAACACTCTATCGTTTGGATCAAGCTCCTAAGTTTCTCTAGGATCAAACTACACTTATAAAGCAAGAGGGGCAATCCACACCACGAATTTCATTCTGGATGAATCACAATCAAACAGGAACACCATCTCAATTAGCTCAATAAAATTAAATACTGCTTTTCAATTTGGTGTCGTTTTACATGATCAAAGGGGAACTTCATAGATATCAATGAATACAAGTATTTCTATTAGTTGCATTAGAACTCTGGGCAAAAAAAATATCGAACACCTTGTCTGCAAATTCAAACCAAAATGCTCTCCGCAACATTTTATAACTTCTAAAATGGAAAATCACAAAATCAAACAGATATCACGGCTCTGGTCAAGCTTCAGCGATACAAGCATTTCTTAAGTGAACCTGAAGTTCAATAAATTCACTTCAAGCATTTCTAAGAAGTTACCTTAGCCGAATGGCTGCAGTCGTGCTACGAAGACTTTGTTTTGGATCTCAAGATACGTATCGTTGCATCTTGCTAGCTACCGACTGAAACATGGATGACAGAACCCCTGGGAAACGATCGATGGAAAACCGAGTAAGGCTTGCTAGTGATAAGAAAAACGCCGTCGTCTCAGAGGTTGAGAGCGCGAGCCACACAAATAGGGAATAAAGGGAGATCCTTCGGAGAAGGACAATTCAACCGAGGAGGAATCTCTGTTGAAATGTGCTCGGGGGACTAGAAAGTGGAGGACAATGATAGCAGTCGGAAGAAGATAAAAAAAAAAAAAACAAATTTTAAAAGGATAAAAATATTTGTTTATTTCACTATTTTTTTTTTGGGGGGGGGGAGGATTTAATCTTTCACTTTTTGTTATGTTCAGCATTTTTTAAAATTAATAGTTATATATATCTTTTTTTTAAATTATACTCATACTATATTTTAGTATTAGAATTACAATATACATTTATTTTTTATTAAAATAAAAATAAAATATGTTATATAAACTAAAATTAACATTTAAAAATAATATGTTTTGTCATATAATATCTTACATTTTTATTATGCTTTTCAATTTTTTTATGATTTCTAACCTGTATTTTTAAAAAATTATGTAGTTTTTAAATAGCAATTTTAATTTAAATGTATCATTTTCAAGGTGATTAAAAAATATGATATTTTAATTTAGATAAGTTATACTAAGGGAATTTTTAAAAAAATGATTAAAAAATCTAAATAGAGATACATATGTAATTATTAAAATATTATTTTTAAATTTAAATATTAAATAAAAATATGATTGTTGTGATTGAATTTATGCTTCTCGATTATATGCGTTGCTTGGTCTACGTAATATAGATTGTTGCTGGTTATTTTAATCTACTTGCATGGAAGAAAAATGAGCAAAAACAATTGTTAAATGGAATTAAAAAATTTAAATGAAACTTGATATTTGATAACATAGAAGCAACATCAATTTTATGTTTTATTTTTTAACTAGTATTATCTACTTTGCAATTGAACAAAACATCATTTTGGTCTCTCACAGATTTTTTTTTTTTATAAATTTTTATTCTCAATTTAGTCATTTATAGATTGATATGTTATCAATTCAATGTCTCATAAATTTTTATTCTCTATATGTTCCCTTATAAATTGATATGTTATTATTAACTTAGTCCCTCACATATTTATATATTCAATTTGGTCCCTCATAGATTTATATGTTATCAATTTAGTCTCTTTATCAAAAGTTGTAACCATCAAAAATTATGGCTAGCAAAGAGGGACTAAATTGATAATATATCAATTTGTAAGGGATCAAAATAAGAATAAAAATAAGTGATGGGCTAAATTGATAACATGTCAATCTATGAGTAATTGAAAATAAAATTTTTTGAGGAACTGCATTGGTAACATATCAATCTGTAGGAACTCAAATTACAAATGAAAATCTATGAATGACCAAATTTGAAAAAAGAGCATTTGTGAGGGACCAAAATAAAATTTTAGTCCTGTGCAATTAGGGATTAGGGAATAATAATGGGATATTGAAGCTATAATTAAAAATAACTTGGCATTTAAGAAAGAGGAATTATTCAATCTGTTGCAACAAATAAAAGTGTTGCCTAAATGCCATACCCACAAATATGTTTAAATGCAAAATAACATTATTACAGAAAATATATATAAACTACGAAAAAAACATTTACATAAAGTTGTCCTTTTCATGCTAAATGCACATACTACAAATTGCCCTTTGTATTAAAGAATTTTTAATCTTCTCATTCATTGAAATGTCATATTTGATTAATTCATAATGATTGATTAACACGTGATACAGAACAGAAGAGATTAAAAAAAGGGGGAAAAAAAAAAGGAAAGGACCAAAGGGTTCCCCTTGAGGATGACTTTGCACCATTGCTCTACTCTATACAATATCTTGAAAAGCATCACTCGTATCTATGTTAGGACAGTAAAATCATGCATGATTATTCATACTTGAAATCAACTTATTGAAGTTTTTTCAGAAACCCAAGAAAATAAAAACTTATTGAAGTTTTTATTAAATACTGTAATCACAAATTTGGCCTTTCGATTAGTTTCTAATATTTTAATTATTGACGATGTCAATTATAATTTAAAAATAATTAAATATTATCATATTTATATAATATGTAAGATTTATATTTTCATAAGAAAGAAAAAGCAAGTCATTATATATGTAAGAAATGTGAATCCTTTGACAGAAATATTTTTAAATTGCAGAAAGTACTAGACGATTTTTATTTACTTACATTGAGATATATATGATTTTAAAGTTTTCTTGTCATTAGTCAAGTTATATATTAGTAAATAGATAAAACAAAATATAATATATAATATAAAAAAATAATATACATGCATGTGGAAGAATTAAAAGTCAAATAACTTTCCACTACAACCACTATAGTTTGTTTTAGAAATATAATAAAAATTATAAAAATTTATTTTATGTTAAAAATTATTTAAAAAGTTAAAAAATTAACATACACTTCGATATATACTTGTCAACCCATAAATTGTATATATTTTTAGAAGTTAGTTATTTATTACATGTAGATTGAATGAAATTACTAAACTCTATTAAAAAAATACAACTAACATTAATAATGAGATAAAATAATTTCATATTTTATCAAATAAATATTTTTTTTCCTGAAACAAAATTATTATTCTTTAATCATAAAATATCGGAGTTCTATTCAAAATAACTTTATACTGTGATATTGGCTACAAATTCATTATATTTCATAAAACAACTAGTCCCAGATATGCTATAAATACCTTCTAAAACCTCAAATGTTACTTTAATATACGTGAAGTAATTTTCTTAACGATAAAAAAAATTATCAATGCTAATTGAGAGGACAATTTTGAATGTAGTTTTTTTTTTAATATTTGTTACAAATTTGATATTAAAAAATATGTAGTAAAAATTATTTAAAATATATACAATTAATGTAGCAAAAAATTATTTAAAAAATATAAAATTATTTTAAAAAATGATAGATATAGAAGAAAAGTATAAGAAGATTATAAGGCTGAATTTGAAAACATCTAAGTAAAGATCCAAGACATACAAGAGAGTTGGATTTTGGATCCTCAGCTTAGCCTCTAAAGCCAAACATTTATGTTTGGCTTAATTTAGGCAACTAAATTTTATAATCAACAACACAAAATTTAAGATGTTATTTTAAAAAAAAAATCCTAAAATATGAATTATTAATTGTAAAATATAATGGCTCACATTATGCCAAAACACCTTACTCATTTCCGTTAGATTTTACGAGCAACTCCCATAATAGAAAAACAGAATATTGTTATTCTATTATTGGGGGGATGTGGAATTCTTAATTCCAGTGGTGACCCTGATAAATAGGATTGAACTCCCGCTAAACTTAACACCTCAAGGCTTACTCAACCCCCTTTAAACATAAATAAACACATCATCGCCTCTTCTTCCATCCTCGCTTTTCCACATTCCCAAACTATCTGCAATCCATTTGCATTAGTCACTGCAGAGATATATATATATATATAGAGAGAGAGAGAGAGAGAGAGAAAGAAAGAGAGAGAGAGAGAGAGAGAGAGTAACTAAGATGGTGTCGGACGCTACTGACGCAGTGAAGGCTCAAACCATTGACGAGCTTCACGACATGCAGATGAAGAAATCCATTCCCGGCAGTCCTTTCAAACGGACTAACTCTGCCTTCGCCAACGATGACAACCTTCAGCAGCAACAGCTCCAATCCATCAGGTACCCCTACACACACACACGTGCTCAATTAATTTAACGAACATTAATGATCAAGTTTGTGTTGTGTTCTGTACAGTGCATCTCTGGCGTCACTGACCAGAGAGACTGGTCCCAAGGTGGTGAGCGGAGACCCTGCAGATACAGCTAAGAAGAGCAGCCACCACGTCTTCGCTCCCACCATACACGTCAGTGACAGCTCCTTGAAATTCACTCATATCCTCTACAATCTCTCCCCACCAGGTACTCACAATCTTCCACTATCTAAATTCATTTTCTCATTTCTCGTTTCACAAAGCCAATTTGAATCACTTGTTGTAATACAATCCCATGTGTTTGGATTCAGAACTATACGAGCAGGCCATTAAGTACGAGAAGTCATCCTTCATCACCTCCACCGGAGCCCTGGCCACGCTCTCCGGTGCCAAGACCGGTCGTGCTCCAAGAGATAAGCGTGTAGTCAAAGATGACACCACCAAGGATGAACTTTGGTGGGGAAAGTAAGTATATATATATATATATATATATATATATGTCACGTGTGTTAAGCGACAAACTGATGTGATGTGAAGTAATTGCATTTTGACACAAGTGGATTTTTGTGGGTTGAAGGGGTTCGCCAAACATCGAGATGGACGAGCACAGTTTCTTGGTGAACAGAGAAAGAGCTGTGGATTACTTGAACTCGTTGGAGAAGGTGTTCGTGAACGACCAGTTCTTGAACTGGGACCCAGAGAACAGGATCAAGGTTCGGATTGTGTCGGCCAGGGCGTACCATGCCTTGTTTATGCACAACATGTGCATCCGACCCACCGAGGAGGAGCTCGAGAATTTCGGGACTCCAGACTTCACCATCTACAACGCCGGAATGTTCCCCTGCAATCGTTATACCACCTACATGACATCCTCCACGTCCGTTGATATTAATCTCGAGAGGAAGGAAATGGTCATTCTTGGAACCCAGTACGCCGGAGAGATGAAGAAAGGCCTGTTCAGCCTCATGCACTATCTCATGCCCAAGCGTCAAATACTGTCCCTCCACTCTGGCTGCAATATGGGCAAAAATGGAGATGTTGCTTTCTTCTTTGGACTCTCGGGTATGATGCAATAATACATGTTCCTCCTGGCATGCCTTGTTATCGCTAGCTTTTACCGATACTGCTTTGGTGTGTATCACTTGTAAATTTTAGGCACTGGAAAGACAACTCTGTCTACGGACCACAATAGGTTGTTAATTGGAGATGATGAACATACATGGAGCGACAAAGGGGTGTCAAATATCGAAGGAGGGTGCTATGCTAAATGTATCGATCTCTCGGAAGAGAAGGAACCTGATATCTGGAATGCTATCAAGTTTGGTACAGGTGATTAGTAATCAAAGATTACATTAATCTCATTCATATCTTGCTATATATTTTTGTTTCCCTCTGAATGGATCTTGATATAATATTTCATTACCCAGTTTTGGAGAACGTGGTGTTTGACGAGCATACAAGAGTAGTTGATTACTTTGACAAATCAGTCACAGGTATGTACATATAGAATTATATAAATAATGAATTTGTAAAACTATATATATATATATATATATATATATGAATAGATATATTCTCGTACATATCATATGCAGAAAACACAAGGGCAGCTTATCCAATTCACCACATTCCAAATGCAAAGATACCATGTATTGGTCCTCACCCCAAGAATGTGATTCTTCTGGCGTGTGATGCATTTGGGGTGCTCCCACCTGTGAGCAAGCTCTCTTTAGCTCAGACAATGTACCATTTCATTAGCGGATACACTGCTTTGGTACGTAAATAATTAATTTCTCAGTGAACAGGAAATGCATAATTTCACTCCTATTTACTTCACTAAACTTTTACCTTTCTGGTGTTATGATTAAAGGTTGCTGGCACGGAGGAGGGTATCAAGGAGCCTCAAGCAACATTCTCAGCTTGTTTTGGAGCAGCATTCATCATGCTTCACCCCACAAAATACGCAGCCATGCTTGCTGAGAAGATGCAGAAACATGGCGCAATTGGCTGGCTCGTTAACACTGGCTGGTCTGGTGGAAGGTATTGACCAACCACTCTAAAAGTAAAATAGAACCTACCTATTCCTATTCTGCAAATTTGAAGGGTCCGGATTTGCTACCTTTAAAGGCACAATTTTTTTTTGTTGCCAAAAGTTTTAGCAATGATAAAAACTGTGCCCAATTTTGAAACTCGTGTTTCTTGGTCTCCAGCTATGGCTCTGGCAGTCGCATCAAGCTAGCTTACACAAGGAAGATCATTGATGAGATTCACTCAGGGAGCCTCTTGAACGAAACTTACAAGAAGACTAAGATTTTTGGCCTTGAGATCCCCAGCAAAGTGGATGGAGTTCCAGAGGAAATCCTAGACCCTGCTAACACGGTTAGTACTATTCTGGTTGTATGATATACGTTTCCTTTCCTTTCCAATTTCCGAGGAAACTCATTTGTTTTATGTATTAACATGGGGTTGTTTTGTTGGATGGCAGTGGAAGGACCAGAAGGCGTACGATGAGACACTGCTGAAGCTGGGTGGGTTGTTCAAGAAGAATTTTGAGACATTTACTGAGCACAAGATTGGCGCTGACAATAAGTTGACAGAGGAAATTCTCGCAGCAGGTCCAATCTTCTGAAGAGCTGTTTTTGTTAAGGGATCATTAGTAATCCTGATATATAGATTGTATATCACAGACCTGCCTAGTGACGCAGTTATAAGTATGCGGTAACAAGTTCAAAACATCACACTTAAATATTGATAATGTAGAAAAAAAAAAAAAAAGGTTGATTATATATTCTTACCGCTTTTCTTCCAAAAATATAACAAAATGTATTTATATGGTTCGTGATATTCACCCTCGTATATATTCTTATTGATAATGTGGAGAAGGGGTTCATCGGTAGAATTGTTCAATATATTGCTTGATTAATCTAAGAAAGACTAGAGGGCTCTATCATTTTTCCACTTTATATCTATGCACATATTAGTGCTTAATCAAAATAAATTGGCATGATGAAACTCACCCAAATTGAATCAGACGAAATATTTATTCATTGAAAAAAAAATCGTGTTCTTAAAGCGTGATAAATGCAAGTATATGTAATTTTACATCAGAACAATCTCATGATAAGCAATACTATGCAATTAGAAACAAAAGACATTTCAGGGAACAAGTCTCCAAGCTTGATGCATGATTTCATCATTTATAAAAGGCCGCAAAGACCACATTAGGCAGTAGCTTTCCAGTTCTTCTGATGACGACTTTAGATTTAAAGCTGAGATGATCCTTTCCTGCAACAATTAGGGGGATTTTTAAGGTTCTCCATTTGACTTTGACAGGAAGGTTAAAAAGAGTTCATTACCTGCATCAGATAGTCTTGCTTGACCATACTATACATGATACCCAATAGGGCAGCTAGTTGTGTAACATCAGTATTTTGAAAATTAGACAAAGCCACTTCTTCCTGAGTAAGAGGCAGTCAGTATTCATAGTAAGTGGAACGTCATGATCACATCTCTATCAAGAGGAGCATCTAAATGGATGGTGCAAGAATCTAATAAAACCATATAATATCATAACAAAGCAGAGGAGTTCCATACCACATCTATTTGTAATACTTGTTACAAAATGAAATATAATTTTTTTTATAGAAAAAGAAATGTTATTACTGAGAAGAGAGAAATATAATAGGAATAGAAAAAAAAAAGAATTGGGAGGACAAGAGATCCTCCTAGGAGAAGACTAAAAAGAGAAAAAACTAAAACAAAAAGACGCCCCACAAGAGCCCTTAAAAAGATTAGTGTAACAAATCCCTCCAATCCCTATAAACATCAGATAGAAGCACCCCCCTTAAACAATCTATTGGCCAAAACCCACAAATAAGCCGCATAACGAATACAATCCCACAAGAAGTGAGGGGTAGACACTAATCATTAAAAACTCTAGCGTTTCTTTCCATCTAAATGCACTACGCAATTGCGAACATAGCTGTTTTCCATGGAATTTTGTTCTCCTTCATATAGCCAAAGCTGGTAAAATTAGTTGCAAGGAGTATACCAAGATCTATTGGGCAAATCCAATTCTCATCAAAGAGACCAGATAACCTGTTCCAGATGCTCCAAACCACCGCACAATGCAGGCACAAGTGATTGTTTGTCTCTGAATGCCTCATGCACATCACACAAATATCAGGGGATAAAACCTTAAGACACCGTCTGACTTGACACAAACCATTTGTATTAATTCTATTGAGCACTGCAGTTCACAAAAAGACCTTGACCTTTAAAGGCGCCTTAACTTTCCAAGACCTTTTAAATTGCGAAGAAACAATAGGATTACGAATCAGAAAATTGATAAAAGAGGCGCAAGTGTACGAGCTTGAGGAATCTAGTTTCCAGTTTCTTATCAAGAAAAGACAAAATGCGAATCTGATCCAGAATGTCCAGCAATGAAAAAAGGTTAGTCAAAAGTCTATCATTTATATTTCTGGCAAAATGGAAATTCCATCTAGATTGGTCCCCTTGCAAGCAAAAGAAATCGCCAATAGGGGCATCATATAAAGAAAACAAAGAAAAAAGATGCAAAAATCTTTCTTTAAAGGAGACAAGACCAATCCAGCAGTCCTCCCAAAAACGAAAGCGAGAACCATCGCTAACAATCAAAATGAAATATAATAATTCACTGCAAATCTTAGGATGATTCAGAGATACGCGTGAACAGAATACAAACAAGGATATGATATAACAAATAACATATAACCCTAAAATCTTCCATACATGGGTAAAAAATATAGCTATTGCATTAAAAAAAATTCAAAAAAAGAAATAAAACTTTTACCACATCATTACAGGTTGCAAGTTCATTCAAATCATCAGCAAAATCCAGGTCTGATACGGGTAGTAAATTTCCATCTATACTTTGTATAGAATTTGCAACATAGCCTAAAAGGCCTTCAAGTTCGTTAAGAATTACCTTGGCTGCAAGACATACTTGTCAAATTAAGAAAGCAACGGAGAGATCACAAAGAGTTGCAAATGTAAAATTTCAACCTGGTTAAAAATAAAAGAGAATGATGACATATCATGTTACTTTTACGCCAAGAATACAATCAACGCAAATATTGATATAACCCTGGACCTAGATTAACAACTTGGGATCTTAAAGATAATAACCACTTTATCAAACATGATAACACAAAAGATGAAGAGCTAATAAATAGAGTGTTTACTATATCTGTCAAGAAAAATTTCAAACCAACAGCTAAGATCATAATCATCGTAAGTGTTTTTTTAACCAATACGGAAGCCTATCTATCTTTAGCAGCTCACTATCAAGTACACAGTTTTCATCAATGCCTTGCCAATAGTGAAACATGATTAAGTAGTAATGTAGTATATTATAATGTGTCAGTTGCTTTGACCCAAGTTGGAAAGCATTTTCAGAAACTAAGCTGAAAAGCTTTTTTTATTTTTAATTGAAAAAAGGCCACCAATTATTTATTCCAAGAACAAAGGTTGAATATAAGCCATAACAAAAATAACATTGATCAAGGCAAAGATTCCATTTGGTTAAAGAATTGATATGACCATTTCAAAACCTTCAAAGAGAAATATATTCAACACAAGTGCCTTTGTTATTATGAATATAGCAGAAAATAATCAGTCACAAGAAAATGAGAGCTTACCTCTGTGTATATGGTCAAGAAGTCCAAGTTTGCATGAGTTCACTTCCGGTACACATTTTTGCCATATTGAAACAGTAAATTAGTTTAGTCAGGACAACAAAAACAGCAATAAAACTAAAGCAAATAGCATGAGTTGAATATTTACGACAAAGTTTTCTTGTGACTTCATTCAAAATATATCAAATGCAAACAGTTGATAGTAAACTGACAAAAAGGATAAGAAGAAAGCTGAAAAAGGATTGATAGAGGGAGAAAGTTGAAGAATGAAAAGAAGTTACAAGTGATAAATTTAAACCATCCCTAGAGTATAAAGCTTTGTTTAAATCCTAACTATGAATTGTACGCAAAGCAGATATAAGCACTAATTGAGAACTTTTTGTCAAGACGAGTTTGGCTAATTTTTATAAAGTTGTGGACTTGTGGTTTTGTGGAAAATTAGAGTAGCAGCCATTCCTGAATTCAATCACTGTGAACTAACGAAACTGCAAAAGAAAAAAGAAATAAAAACTAAATTACATTTTTTGTTTGAATTGAGAAATCTCACTTAGATATTGTCTATTTTCGAATGTATCTGACACCCAAATAAAGACAGTAACAAAGAATTGCTCTTACTCTTGTTTACATTCTGGACACCATCAAGGGGGTTCCTACATCCTCCCTCGATATATGTGTTAACTCTCTTTGTTTCATTAGCTACAATTATTTTGTCAATTACTTCAGAAGTCCGATCTATAGGAGGTCTTCGAATATACTCTGCATGATACAGTGAAACGTTATTAATTATAACATCAATGAAGAATGTGACAAGAATTATCATTTTGCGCAACTAACACATGGTAAATATAATTTTGTAAAACTACCAAGTGCTTGTTGAAAGCCAATCAGCAGCCTGCTTCCAGCTGTTCCCAACTCATCAATTTTAGTAATCCTACCACAGGGTAGTTGAGAAATATAAAATTGTACAGATATATAATATGAAAAATAGAGAAGGCAAAATAATGCTATCCTAGCATTCAGAAATCATTCCAGAAAGATAGAAAAGCAAAACAAAAACATATTTGCAAATCAAGAGTGTACTTCACTAGTACTTTGAAAGGTGCCTGTGATAAGTTTCTCACAATGCATTCTTTCATTTCATTATTTTCAATTTTTTCCCCTTCGCATCCTTTTTAATTTTTCACTGCCAACATTCGTGGGTGTACGGATCACTTATAGCATGTTCTGAACTAATTTTCTTAATGCTTGCTATCCTATTGTATTGCTCATGTAAACAGTCTAAACTCTGGAACAACAATCCTGCAATATGAATAAATGATACTTATGATGTTTCTGGGCATGTAAAACTCTTCCTTTGATTAGCTCATTTCACTATGCATCTTGAAACAGCCTTATTGCCGATTTAATTTTAAGCTGTCTTAGTACCTCAAGCAATATAAATCCGCACAAGGCAACTCTGCAGGTCACAAGCAAAACATGATTCTCCATCCCTTTTTCTTTCCTTGCAAGGAGAGATGCTTTCAATTATTTCGAGTCCTTTTTTTATAGCATGCATAAGAAGGAAAGATTTTTTCCAGTCAGGAAGGAGATCCTAATTACACAAATGCAGTATATCAAAGAATTCTCCCCTTTTTAGGGTATATATATATATATCTAGGCAAGCATATAATTTATTTGCACTTGATAAGAAACAATTAAAAAGGCCATCACTTCTATATTTGTTCTTTTAAAATAATACCCCTAAAAAAAGTTCACTTTGCTATTACCCAGTCATAAAATCTCTAAGTATGGGCAAAATATTCTCCCCCGGCGCTGAAATCAACTTGTCTTCCATGCTTTGCATTCTGCAATTCATACAAAAGAGTAAACATATTAACTTACAGGAATTTATATGCTTGCCACTGCTCAAGAGATTTCAGCGAACATTGCAGATTCCAACCAGAGTAGGAAAGAAAGAAAAAACAAAAAACTTCAGCTTCATTTCAACGAAAATATGGAAATTCATTACTTATTTATTCACTCATGAATCATACTAGATGACTATGAACCTTCAAGAGAAAGAAGCCCAAAGCTAATGGAGTATGTACTTCCGTGAAAATCCTTCCTCAACCTTCCAGCTGTCCTCCTACTGATTCACTCCCTGCACTAGCTGACAATCGTGCTCTCTCTCTTCGACCACGTTCACTCTCTTTTATTTTCCTTTTCTTGATAGTGTTTTTCCTCTTCACTGCTAGCTACCAGGAGACAGCCTATAAAAATCTCCCTTCCCTCCAATTCTATATCTTTGCTATGCGTGCACCTCCAGATCACTCCTGTAGTGCGTTCCTCTTCGTGGAGCAGAAGAAGCCTCTCGCTACTCTGTGAAATGCAACACCAAACATGCATGTCATGTGGAAGCATTGCTTGCTTCCATTGCGCAGGAATAGGAATGGCAATGGGGCGGGCACCGGAAAAATTTGTCCCGCATCTTTGCTCCCCGACTCCCCGCATGGTCCCCGTGAGTTTAATAAATAATTTTTGAAAATATATTAAAAAAAAATAAGTATATGCAAGGCTAAATTTGAATATTAAAAAGCTCATTCAACTTCTCCAAAACATCAACAACTTAAGAATTACATGCCACTTATCCTTTCAAGCTTTGAAATCTTAACTATGACATTGGAGATCTGAATTAATCAGTAGACTGCGACAGCTCAAACGGAACAAGACTAATACTATTCTAGATCAAGGAAGTTTTTGAAATTATGTATATAGTTCTTTCTCAAAATGCTCTCTCTAGTAAATATCACATAAGTTTCTGTGGAACTTATCAAATATAGAACCTATCAGTAAGAATCTCACAATCCATGGTGAATGTTTGGCATGTAATATGTTAACTGGAGCAGTGAGAAGGAATATTTTAGGGAGTTATAGCACTAAAATAATTTTCTTCTTATAGTTGGAGACCTGAGTTCTATAGTCAGTTTTGCTATTATCTCAAAACAAAAATCCTCTTCATATGCTCATTTATGGCATGGCTAATAAGTTTAACTGTTTAATGAACAAAACCATAATTGAAGCTTTTGGAATTATGTATATAGTTCTTTCTCAAAATGCTCTCTCTGGTAAATATCACATGAGTTTATGTGGAACTCATCAAATGTAGAACCTATCAGTAATAATCTCACAACCCTTTGTGATTCCACAACCATAAGATCAGTCGGGTCAATGACAGGCATAGGTCCAAAATCTATGACTTGAGTCCTTTGTCGTATCAAGACTTCTTTACCGTGTTTTATATCTATGTTTTGATTTCTTTCATTAGCCTAGCTATTACTTCTCCTGACGGGTGGCAAGAAGCAAAAAGAGATAACCTACTAGTCTATTTGTTTATGAGATCTTGAACAACCCATGCCTTTACCAATATTCCGACAAGTTAATTGCCTTAGCCATAACTTACACAAGACCCTGCCTATATGTAAAGACTTCTGTAAGAAAACAGCCATGTATATCAAGCTTAACAGAAATTAACAATTTCCTAGATATAGCAACAAGCAATAATTTGTTTTTTTGATAGAAAAAGAAGTATTATTACTAAGAACAGAGAAATACAAAGGAAAAAAGATAAAAAAAAAAGAGAAAAGGAGGACAAGAAGTCCTCCAAAGAAAAGACAGCCGAAACAAAAAACCTCCCCTCAAAGCCCCAAAAACAAAGCTAGTACAACAAAGCCCTCCAATCCCTATAAACATTAGAGAAAGGCACCTCTTTAAACATCCTGTTAGCCGAAACCCAAAGGGAAGTGAATACATTCCCGTAGCAAGTGAGTAGGCAAAGACCGCTCATTAAAAAATCAACATTTTTTGCCATCCAAAGACACCACACAATCGCAAACATAGCTGCTTTCTACAAAGTTTTGTTCTCCTTCCTATAACCAAAGCCACTAAAATTAGCCACAAGAAGAGTACCAAGGTCATAAGGACAAACCCAAGAACATATGGTAACTAGTCTCAGAGTTCCTCATACAAATCACTGTTAGGAACTGGATAGTATGGGATGTCTAAGTCTCACATTGGGTAGTATGGGATGCTTGATGGGGTACTTAAGTAGCTTGGTTCTTCCCCCTTAACAGCTAGCTTTTGAGGGTGGGTTCCCCAAGCTGTTTAGGTACCTAACATTGGTATCAGAGCCAGGTTGTCGATGCACCGGAGAGGGCTACCTACGAAGGGGCTGACCGGAAAGGCCGAGTGAAGCGTCGTAGAGTGCAGCCGCCGGGACGTCGGCTCTCAAGGGTGGTGCTATGTTAGGGACTGGATAGTATGGGATGTCTAAGTCCCACATTGGGTAGTATGGGATGTTTGATGGGGTACTTAAGTAGCTTGGTTCTTCCCCCTTAACAGCTAGCTTTTGAGGGTGGGTTCCCCAAGCTGTTTAGGTACCTAACAATCACGCAAACATCAAGAGATAAAACCTTAAAAGGTCGCCTGACTTGACGCAGATCATTAGTATTAATTCTATTGAGAACTGCAGTCCACAAAAAAGCCTTAACCTTTAAAGCACCTTAACTTTCCAAAAAGATCTTTTAAAATACGAAACAACAAGTGGATTTCGTATCAAAAAAATGAGAAAAAAATCACAAGTATATAATCCCGAGGAATCCAACTTCCATAGTCTCTTATCAGGAAAAGAGGAAATGCGGAACAAAGCCAAAATGTCCGGCAACAAAGAAAGGTCATCCATAAGTATATCACTTACATTTCTGGAAAAGTGGAAGTTCCAACAAAATTGGTCCCCTTGCAAACAAAAGAAATCAACAATGGGAGCATTATGTAAAGAGGACAAATAAAAAAGGCGAGGGAAACTTTCTTTAAAGAGGATATGACCAATCCAACAATCCTTCCAAAAGCGAAAACGAGAGCCATCACCAACATGCAACAACAACAAAGGAGAGAAAGAATGGTATACCTAAGAAATCGCCTTCCAAGGACTTGCGTGAGCAACAACACCCCCGGAACCAGCATCCCAACCATTCCGATGAAGCCCAAACTTAGCCTTAATCACCTTATGCCATAGTGAGCTAGGCTCAAGGGGGAACCTCCATAACCACTTAGCCAATAGAGAGATGTTTTTAGACACCAAATTACCAAGACCCAAACCCCCATCTTCCTTAGATCAACAGCATACCTCATAGCTAACTAAATGATCCCTCTTTCTCTCCCCTCCATCAAACCATAAAAAATCCCTCATAATTTTCTCAATCCTACGAGCCACCCTAATTGGAATCTTGAATAAGGATAGATAATATAGAGGTATACTAGATAAAGACACCTGAACTAAGGTAATTCTCCCCTCTAGAGAAAAATAAGAACCTTTCCAACTATCTAGCTTACGAGATATTCTTTGAATCACAAGATATCAAAAAGACTCAGTGCGCGGGTTACCACTTAAAGAAACACCTAGATAAGTTAGAGGACAATTTAGAACCGCACAACCTGCAATCTCAACTAACTCACCAAGAGATTCTTCCTGAATATTAATACCAACTAGACCACTCTTTCCTAAGTTAACACAGAGCCTTGACACCAACTCAAAAATCTAAAGCAGCGAAAGCACACTGAGAAAGATTTCCTAGGCATGAAAAAAATAGTGTCATCTGCAAACTGCAAATGAGACACATCACAACCATTACCCCCAGCCAACAAACCTCTAAGAACCCCTCTATCAGACCCCCTTCTCAACATACAGCTTAAGACATTTGCCACCAAAGTAAAAAGGAAGAGGGTCAAAGGGTCATCTTGTCTAACTCCACGTTGCCCCTTAAACCAAGCTTTAGACTACCCATTAATAATAACCGAAAAGGCCACTGAAGAGAGACAACCTCTCATCCAACGCCTCCATCTATCACCAAAGCCCTTACGACAAAAAATCCAATCCAAAAAATCCCAGTTAACCATATCATAAGCCTTCTCAAAGTCCACTTTAAACACAAAGCCCTTTTGCTTTCTACACTTGACATCCTCAACTAATTAATTAGCAATCAAACTAGCATCAAGAATTTGACGTTCAACAATGAAAGCACTTTGATTCTCGAAGATCGAGTCCCCAATAACCTCACCAAGTTTCACAAAAAGCACTTTAGTGATCATCTTGTAAACACTAGTAACCAAGCTAATAGGCCTAAAACATCCTCATTATCTAGCATCAAGCAATAATCCTAGATATCATGATATAATGATGCTTATCTAGGAATACAACAAGCTACAACATCCTCATCATCAATATCTCAAAAATTTCTCTAACAAAACAGAGAATATCTTATAGTGCACTTAAGCATATAGTCCTTAAATAAGATCATGAAAATGAAGTGTGATTGAACCGTCAATCACTATTCAAATGGCTTACTAGTGTGATTTTCTTTCATCAGTAATGTGATTCAATGTCTAACACAACAACAAAGAGGAGAGAGGAAGGGTTCTCTCTCTGGAGCTCACATTCACGGTCCCAGCAACCAAACAGATCAATATTCTACTACAAAGACGACATATACATCAGAAAAAATGAAGAAGAAGAAGAAGAAGAAGCAATCTTTATCTCCAGTTACTTTCAAAAGACAGATAGATCACTCCAATTCTGAACAAATTGATAGAAGTTTCATGTTTCCAATTGAATTCGGCACAAAGAGAGAGAAAAAGAGAGATTAGAGGGAGAGGGAGACAACAGTGAGAGACGAACAGTGAACAAGCTTACCACCGGCGAGAGAACAGTGAGAAATGAGGCAGAGGGAGACAACGGTGAGAAAGGGGCTAAGAGACGAAGAGTGACTGGCCGCTAGAGAGATTCAAGCCTGTAGAGGGACTAAGGGAGATGACGGGTGGTGACTAGCCACCAGCGAGACTCGAACTGAGAAAGGGCCAGAGGAGCTGAGAGATAGAGAGTGATAGTGAAGCAAAGCCGTAGAGGAAGACGACGAGTGATGATTGGACCATAGGGGTTGAGTGTCTATGATGGCAACGATGAGACAGAGACCAGAGGCTGAGCTGTTGAGAGACCACTGACTAGTGACTAGTGACCAGTGACCATGAGATGATGGGTCGATAATGATGGAGACGAGAATCAAAGTCCAGAGAATGAGATGACAATGGAAATGAGATGATCTAGGAACGTCAACAGGGTGGGGAGTTTTTCCCCTCTCCCCATCTCCGCCCTCGATCTCCAACTCCCCACGTGGTCCCCGCAAATTTATTACAAAAATTTAAATTTTTCAAAAAAAATCGATAATACATTAAAAAACATCACAATCCAATTGACACCAGCCATACAAATGCTTCTAAAATAAAGATGACCAAATGGAAGCAAACATAATCCAAACGCAATAAATCATAACATCTAAGACTATACAAAACTTCTAGTCTCTTAGCTTGGAAGTTTCAATATTTGTAGGCATCTGCTTCCAAAACTGTTATTTCATTGTATAAAGTATAAAGGGAGGAAAAAAAAAATGAGAACTGCACTTTTCATCTATACCATTACAAAATACAATTAGTTTTGTATTTCCCATGCTTTTGCATTTCTCCTAAGTGCAAATAAAACCATTCCAGAGAATAGAAAATACCATTTTGTTTGAAATAAACACAATGCTTTTTCATTTCTTTTCCTTTTTTTTTATAAAAAAAAAATATTATTAAGGAGAGAAGAGATGACAACAGTTACAAAAGAAAAAGAAAAAAACAAGAGGACAAGGGATCCTCCTAGGAAAAACAAAACAAAAGGCAAATAAACAAACACCCCAAGAAGCCCAAAGAACAAGGCTATATCAGAAAGGCCCTCCAATCCCTAATAACAAACACCAAAGGGAACCCCTTAAAAACAACCCGCCTGAAAACCTCTTTGACTTACTCCCTAATAACAGCAACCCCTTATGGTTATCTTTCTCACCCTCTAAAGGTTTTAAGTGAACACCGCCTTCTGCTGTCCCATTAATCACCCTTTCAACATAAGTTGGCTTGCGAACATCCGGTAGGGGAAGGATACCCTCCCGGGAAGTATTGTTACGCATAGCATTCCCCAAAGGGATAGTACTGATCTGCTCCAGATTCCACAAGCCACCTAGAACCCCGTCATCCTTATTTTCTAGCAAAAGTTGGCAAATATCATCCAAAGCGTCATCAGTCTTACTCCAATCATCCTCTTGTTTCTCCTGCCCATTAATATCTTCCTCAATTTGCTCAATGAGAAGCCCTTCTTCCTCTTCAAAAAAAGAGGGCAAAGAATCTTCTTCCAACCAATTCTCAGCATGCCCATAAAAAGAATTTTGAGAAGAAATAGAATCAGCATCCTCATTTCTTTGAATCACCATAGGTTGTTTCCCCTTGCACCTCTTCTTGTTTCCCAAAATCCTCTCCAAGCTGCCATCCACTGTATTTCTACCTCGAGCGACTTCTGAAGACCCCTTATCAGAAGCCCCGTGAGCCATACAGCTGGCCTTCTCCTTAGTCATCTAGCAGAGAGATATGTAGTGGTTTGCATTTCTCCTCAACCAATTTTCGTTATTATTAATAATTACTCTGAATCTTTCTTCTATGTGCAACTCAAGTCTGGTTTGGGCTCAGTGGTAACTTTTGCCACAGCAGGTGTCTCATCAAACTTTCATAAGGAAAGGAAAGGATTCAAACTTGTCATCTATCAGAGATATGTAGTGGGATATAATACCAAAAAAATAAAAAAGAAGGGAAAAAGCCTGCAAGTTTTTATTGTATTCCAACTTGCATTGCATCAAACATGAATTATTGCCACTCAATGGCAATAATGTACGATCATTTAACTTCAAACTTATGGATCACCAAAATAATTCTAAGTGTATCTTCCACCTCCTGCAATCCACCATATAACAAGACGCTTCTCATTTCTTTTAGTAACAGTGACTGATATATAGCAAGCATAACAAAGAAGGTCCTCAGTATAGAAATGAGACCATTCCACACTAAGTGCAAACAAAACCATTCCAGATAATAGCAATGTTAACTAGGAGATTCTAATTATTGTTCATAATTGGTTTTTGAAAGTTTTTACACCCCTTAATTGGTCTTTGAAAGTACAATATCCCCCCTTAAGTGTTCTTTGAAAGTATAATATCCACACTGAGCAAATTAGAATTGTTCATAATATATTAAATTATGTTCTTCTATCTTCTGGGAACTAGGAGATTCTAATAATTGTTAACTAAAAGTCTACCATCAAAACATCTAAAGAGGGGTATTTCAGTTATGAAAAATAATAATGGAACTGCCAAAGGAAGAAAAGTTGCAAGCAAAAGATCTGTAAGGGGCCTCTTCTAAAATAAATTAAAAAGATTCAATGTGATTCAATATTCTACTACAAGATGTAGATGTAGATGACAAAATTGTACCACCTTACGGCCGATGCAAGGGATCGACGGTCACTGAACGACAGCGAGAAAAGAGCGACACTGAGAGTGAGGCGTAAGGAGACGACGGCGCACGAGCTGAACGACGGGAGAATGGAGAAGGATTGAATCAGGAGAGCGAGCGAGAGGGATTGAATCAGGAATGAGACAATCAGCTTCAATCTTCAGAGACGGAGCACGAGCTGCGCACGACGGTAGAATGGAGATGGTGATTTGGGATTGTTTTTTATTAAATTAATTTTAATTATTTTAATTATAAAATAACTAAAAAAATTATTTTAATAAATTTAGTGAAATCACTAAAATGCTCTTTGAGGTGTAGTGCGATCCTCAAATTGTTTTAGGAAAAAAAATTTCTTGCATTCCCGTCTTTGACTTCTTGTAAAAAAAAAAAAAAATCTCACTTGCAGAATCCTAAAGAGATCATCATGGGATCTCTGAACTCAGATTGCCAAGCTTAAGATGATCACAAATTCAGAGTAGAGATGGATTTGTGCTGATTTGAAAATTAGGGTTTTGTTTTTTATTTAAATTAATTAAAATATTTTAATTATAAATTTATTAAAATATTATTAAGTAAATGTTTCATATATTTTTAAGGATATTTTAATAATTTCACACAAATTAGTAAAGTATCATTCAAAAACGAGAATCCTGCTAAGTGTGATTCTCATCTCCGTCTTCATCTCTCACATAAAAATTATCAGGTCCCAAACTTGAGAATCCTCAAAAAATTCCTATTCACTAGGATAAAACCCCTCTCTTGTGTCAAGAGTTAATAAAGCAATATTTTTTGAATCGGTTCGGTCATTTACCCATGCTGGCTTTCAGGTCACTTATTTAATCGCAAGGTCACAGGTCAATTGCTAAATCAGTTAAATAAATTAAAAAAATTAATATATATATATATATACATATATTTGTTTACAAATAAATTTTAAAATAAGTATAATGATTTATATACAAATTTCACACTTTAAAATCTTAAAACTATAATAGCATAGTCATTAGTCATAAATAATTAAAAGACAAATATCCATAAAATCATAAACAACCATAATAATTCAAACATAAAGTCAAACTTTAAAATACATATATCATTACATTAAAATTATAAGTCATGCATATCCAAAATAATAAGTATTTTAAAAATCATACCGGTCATTGAACTGATGAAATGAGTGATTCAAGATTTAATAGTTAAATCATAGTCGAACCGTAATCAAACCGGTTGAATTAAAATATATTAAAAATACTTTTTATTATATTTTATATTTTATAGTATAATTTTTTATGGTAATTAAATCATTAAATTGTAAAATAAAATTACAAATAATTTTTTCAAATATTTGATTGTTATTTTTCATATTAGATGAATATATAAAAATTTATGTTTATGTTCTTCAATTTTTCATGATTTAAAATTTTTTATCAAATAATTATATAAATATAATTGTCTTTTTTTTCTGATCTCATAATCCATTAGTAATAATATACTTTTTTTTTGTTAAGTTAGATGTCTTTTCTATTTTGATTTTTGTCATCTTGTCTACATTTTGGTTTTTGGCTTAAAATAATTTTAACAGCTTATATATATAATATTCTCCCTTTATAGACTAAAGAAAAGTTAGTGGCAATATGATAGTCACTTGCTTCCTACAAAGTGAGGGATTGAGCTCGACTATTGGTAAGTGTACATTTTAATATTTTAAACAAACTTGAACCCAAAACAAAAAAAAAGAGCTTCGAGTCACTAGGATCGTTGGGTTGGCTATGACTTGGGTAAGTCGACTGGGTCACAATCAGTTCGCCTACAGACTAGGTCCAGACATAATATTCGAACTATTAATTATAAACACACATAAAAATGCTATATAAATAAGAGAATTAGGTTATCTACTCATATTGTTAAACTAACAATCACAATTTTCAATAACATTTAGGGAAAAAAGGCATACAAAAGCTTGTTGTAGGTCATATAAAAACAAACCAAGAAAAAAAATGATCAAGAAGTGAGATTTTAAAAATTGCAAGTGGAGGCATCCAAGGTGCCAACCATGATGCCTTATGTCACAACCCGTTTTCTGGGCACATGACCGGCACAATGATGAATATCCCATCACTGTAAACCTTTCGATAAATTCTACTCATAAGTTAAATTATTAGTCATTATCTCTATATTATCAAAATAACCATTCATGAAGAAAATATATCAAATTTTCTTATTTGAAATTCATAAAGATTATTTGCATATAATAATAGATCCTCAACATAAAATACATTATTGTACTGAAATACAAGCCAAATACCAAACCCCTAACCTAGATGTCCTAGACGATTACAGAGCAACATAATCTACAACAATAGAGGGGCCTACCCGATAGCGAGAGGGTCCAAAGTGATCTACTCTTCTATCGGATATTCTTCATCGGCAACCTGATCTGAACAAAAATGTTGTACAGAGAGTGTGAGCTTTTAAACTCCGTGAGCGAATCGGCCTCGCGTTAATAAAATTCAAATACATTACCAGTCATGCAAGCATACCAGAAGGCTCATACTCAACCAATAGACATAGTTAGAAATTACATACAAAAAGGTAAAAATTCATCCAATTCAACAAACGTTACTAGTACTCATCAATGGCAATATATCCCGGAGAGCGCACACACGCCAGCTCACCAATTTTGTATATTTCCGCCATGACGCACAACCAATTCAACAAACGTTACTAGTACTCATCAATGACAATATATCCCGGAGAGCGCACACAGGCTAGCTCACCAATTCTGTATATTTCCGCCATGACGCACAACCTCATCCTCTTAGCTAGGGCGCCTCACGGATTTGTCACCAATCCGGGCTATATCCCTACTGAGGGAATCGTTGTCTCCACACTCATTGGTCAAGACACCATTTCAACCGGGTTTTCCGCCTTGCCGTGAGAAGGGGTACTGTCCCGCTCAATCACAATCAATAGTACAGTATTTCATATCATAATCAGAAGCACAATATAATATTCATCCATATAACAGGTATAGTATATAACTATATTATAGATTTATAAACCATAAATCAAGATAACAATTAATCCGTTTTAGAAAACATTCAAACTTCACATCATTATAAGATACTTATTTCATTTTATCCATACTTATGGATTAATTATCTCATTAGATTCGTCATTCTGAATCCAATTTCCCCCTATGAATCTTGGGAGTGTCCTACGACATACTTTTTATCACCAGTAACGCTAAAACTCTATTAAAACGGGGTCGTTTCACTCACCTGGATTCCGTACGAGTATCGCTTCTCTAAGTCGTTACAGACAAGAGTACTCAGGTGAATTTCGGTGTTCCACTACAGAGATTTTCATGAAAGATTAGAGAAAACAAGTCAGGATTGTTTTCGTACAAATACTGTTCATACATACAGTTATTGTTCATACATATAGTTACTATTTATATGTACGGTTACTATTCATACTAGAAATAGAGAATACAATATGTAAAAGAGTACACCAGGTAAGTTCCCACGAAAGAGTGGAGGGTCGCAATAGACACACTTAAAAACCAGGTCTTTCCTTAGCTAGAACTTTCCTAAACATGTATTCTTCACAGTTTATATTCTATTTTGGTAATCAAGGATTCAAAATAATATATAGGCAGCTAAGGACAGTTTTTCTGATGTGGAAAATCAGTCAAAGCTGCAACCACAGAGCATACTTAAGAAAATAACTTCTAAAATTTGAAAGACATAGAAAGGGTATAGTATCCTTACCTAAGCTGAAAATGAAAGGTTCAAAATCTCAGAGGTCTAGCTTCGGACCAAGAAATCTTAAAGAGAGAAGAAGAGAAGTTTAAGGTGTGATTTTGAAAGTGAAATGGAATGACCTATTTATAGGAAAATTTAAGGGTACTATTCCATCTACCCCGTCTCACCTACCAATTTCACTTACTAGTCTTATCTACTAGTTTCACTTACTAGTATCATCTACTAGTTTCACTTACTAGTCTCATCTAGTATTACTTACTAGTCTCATCCACTAGTTTTACTTACTAGTCTCATCTACTAGAATAATCAATTTGCTAATTTAGTTTCCTTTCAATTTAGTCCCTCAGGGAATTCTCTCATATAAAATGTCATTTTTTTCTCCCATTTTCTTTCTAGTTTTCTCTTATGATCAAACCACATCTAGTACTTGACATTTTGATTGTATAGAAGAACAGTACCATATACGTAAATAGTACCGTATACTGGAATAGTATTGGCCTTACTAATTTTCTTGGATAAATTTACTCATTGCCACTCTAACTTATAAGATTTGTATCCTTGAGAATTTGTAAAAATTTCCTAAATTAAAATTTTAAAATTTCTATTCCCAAATTTCCTTCACTAATTCAAAAGAATATTTTCCACGTAATTAATTTTTTTTCAATAAACTTCAAAATAGATTTTGAATATTTGTAAAAATTATTGGGGTATTACACCTTAGGGCACCATCCCCTTGACTCTCATATTGGTTGGCTCTGAAACTTGAGACTTGGGTAACCCTTCGAAAAGGGAATATTTTCTTAGTCATGCCACCAACTTTTAACTTATCACATTTATTGCTAATGTCTAACTTAAATTAGGTCCCAACAACCATAAAAAATCTTAAATATCCTCTAAAACATCAATTTAAACTATAACTGTAATATCTCAAGAATTTATATGAATATTTAAAGTCTAATTTGAAATTTAGTGAAAAATTTAATTACGTGAAAATGTGCTTTTTGAATTAGTGAAGAAAATCTGGGAATAGAAATTTTAATTTTTAATTTAGGAAAATTTTACAAATTCTCAAGGACTAAAGTGAAAAGAAAAGAAAGTATAGAGGACTTTTGAGAAATGACCAAATAGAAACCTGAGAGGAAGAATAAAGCTTATGAGAATGAATTATGAGTCCGGTACCGAAAAGATGATGGATTCGAGGTTAAAGTGGTATTTGAGACATCGAGAGGGATTAAAGTGAACAAATCTTATAAGCTAAGGTGGCTATGAGCGATTTTATCGAAAAAGAAATTAGTGGGGCCCACACATACAATTATTAGTTTTTCTTCTCCTTCTTCCTCCCGAGGCTTCATGTTTCGTTCATTTCCATCTTCCCTTCTTCAATCATTTCTCAAATTTTTATCCGGCGATCTTGTATTTTCTAACCATACTTCCGATTCTCAGGAGTTCTAGAGGTAAAGAGGTAAGTTTTATCTACTCTATTTTTCTTTTTCTCCATTTTCGGACCTATGGAAGAAAATTAAGATTTTGAATTTTAATGGATGAATTTAAGTGTGGATGTTAATGTAAAACATTCTTAGGTGGTTTATGATGTTATTAGAACAAGAAATTTCGTAGAATTTGGATATTTGAAAAAGTTAGTGTTCTTGATGAAAATTTGAGATTTGAGCTTGGATTGTTGGTAGAAATTGGGGGTTTTGGTGTTAAAACACTCCTTAGACATTAAGGATGAAAACCCATGGAAGAAATCAAAAGAAATGTGGTTTTAGATATGATTTTAGGATTTTTGGATGAAGAACACGAAGAACATCGAAAATTTTCCCCAGAAATTACTGTTCACCGAGAAAATTTTTCCAGATTTTCTCGTTACTGTAGCGTTGACTCGGTCAACGTTACTGTAGCATTGACTCGGTCAACGTTACTGTAGCTGCGTTGACCGTTGACTATTACTGTAGCATCAGTTTTTTTTTTAATATCGTTGAAAAGCTCTTTGAGTCTAGTTTCCAATGGTATAAGTATCATTTAGAAATTCATTACCGGTTAGGAGTTATGACTTAAGATGTGAGTAAAGGTCGAGAGTAGTGATATGAAATTTCTCTATTTTGTAACCCTAATGGTTTTTACCTGGTTACAATAGGGATGATTGGGGCGCAAGGTGGGAGCGCCGAGAGCGTGGAATCCAGGTGAGTAGGCAACCTTGCAAAATTAATTTAATAAATTAGTCAAAGCACAATATAAATCCCATTTGCGTTATTTGTGAAATTGAGAAGATTATCAGTGTGTGTTCAGGTTGAGAAAAAGTATAATAACATTATTGAAGTGAGAAATAATCAATCTCGCTGTTGATAATATATGATGATTGTTATGGTTAATGATAGACATTCAAGGGAATAAAAATATGTGTAAATTCATTTATTTCATAGTAATTATATTGTGATAAATTCTCACTATTTTATTGATGAGCAAAAGATCTACGAGATCTAATACACGAGTTTGAAAGGGTTAGAGTCCTATACTACTCGGTGTATAAATGTGAAAACCTATGCACGAGTTTGAAAGGGTTAGAGTCCCATACTACTCGGTGTATAACTGTGAAAATCAATACACGAGTTTGAAAGGGGTTAGAGTCCCATATCACTCAGTGTATAAATGTGAAAATCTATGCACGAGTTTGAAAGGGTTAGAGTCCCATACTACTCAGTGTATAAATGTGAAAACCTATGCACAAAAAGTTTGAGGGTTAAATTCCCAAGTCACTCAGTGCAAGTATTTATGGCATATAATACTATAATTATTTAAAATAAATGATAGATTGATTGTATTAGTAAATGTGGTGTTTGTGCTTATGATATTTTCATGTACAGTTGTTTACTCACTGAGTTATGATAAACTCACACTCTCTATGATTATCTTTTCAGATACAGTGGTTGAGAAGAAGAATTTATAGCCTTTAAGGATATACTCCACTTTTGTCTGGTAAACAATTGGTAAGGATTAGGAAACGCTCTGTAATCTAGTAGGTCACCTAGGCTTGGGAGGTTGTATAGTATTGTATAGTGTTTGAAAGTTGAACATTTTCTGAATATGTATACAAAATATCTTTCTTGGAATATTTATGATTCACATAATTATGGATATTAAGAATGTTCACAGAGATTATGGGGTACCATGGAGGTACACCCTAGGTATTTTATGTTTATATCACATGTAAGTTTTGGGATGTGACAAATTGGTATCAGAAGTGGTTTTAGGTCCCCTATAGATTACAGAGCAAAGTGTTCTTTGTGGGTCCTTTTCCATTGTCATGAACCGCGGCATGACCATGGGATTAGGTTCCATAAAAGACCTTGTAAAGTTGAGTGTTCTTGTCATAACTTACCCTTCGATGGAGTTAGTTAGAGATAATTTTGTTACAATATGAGATAATTGATTTCATATGTGGAACTTTGGAACTTGTTGGAGGTATGATCTTTATACCGATGGAAAAGGTGATCTCTGTATGAAATTTTTCTTTTTGAGAAATTGGGAACATAACTCTGTAGTGTACTCTTAAAGCTGAGGATCAGTAATTGCTAGAATATGGCTTGAGGGCTGGGCCAAGAGTGATGTATTAGATGGGGTAAAGTTGATTATGAGGCATGGGCTAGAGTTCAAGAAAGATTTTCACAAAGAATATAGCGCAGATTACTAATGCAAGAATGGGAAAGAACCCTTGTGAGGCAGATCAAGATTTGATTTTGATAGATGCCAGACAGATGTAATTTATGGAAGAGGATGTAAGTCCTAAATAATATGTTCCTTGATAAAAGCTTGGTTGAGAAAATAGATGTGGGCTAGGTAGTTTTTCCCTAAGGGAGATACTACGGTAAAATGGAACCTAGCATAAGAGATATTGAGGTACGTTATAAGTCTTCTCTAGGGGCGACTCGCCAAAGTTGCACTTGTTTAGTTAGGGATTGACATGATGGTACTATGTGATAGAAGTGTTTCAAAAAAAAATATATATATATATATACAATGTAGAAGTTTTGTAACATTGGAACAATTAGAGCATGTTAAAGGTAGGCTGTTGGCGTATGAACATTCATAATTGTTAAACGTGATGTATGATTGGAATGGTCTAGAAAGATATTCTTATGGTAGTTTGTGCCTCAGAGTGTTAGTTTAAGGAAAGCTTGCGAATCGAGGCTCTTAAGTAAGAATTCATGACAATTCGAGGGCATAATATCGAGTTCAATTGATCTATACGGTAAGCCTTCATCTACTCCCGTATGATAAGGGGAAAGACAACGAGACTTGTATAGAGCTTCTGTTTGTCTCTGTGTCAGCTTATAGGGTCATTAAATTTTTTTTATGTGATTGGCTTATAAGCTGAATTTGTTATTGATTTTGTGTGGCTAATTTCTTTTATCTTTCTTCATTTTATTATTATTATTATTATTTAGAGTACCATCTAGTAAAAGAAACTATTGGCATTAAAAGCGGAAGGATTACATTGCAAAAAAAAAAAAGGGAAATTACTCATGCATGAGTAATCTAAAAGCGAGGTGGTCTCGGATTAGGAGGGTTGTATTGTATCATCACTCCTCGACCATTTCTTGGAACAAGAGACTGAGCAATGTCACGGAGGGTAGTGTAAATCCCATTCATACAATCAACACTTCTTTGTTGTTGATTGCAGAAGCATTGGGTAGACCAATAGAAGAACCTGTCTATTCTTGAAGTCATTGCCGCATTATTGCGTTTAGTTAACTTCTCCAGGTCTTCTATCATCTTCTTCAGATTTTTCACCTCCTTCTCTAGACAAGCGATTTTGTTTTCTGACGTGTGGCCAGTGCTAATCTCCTCAGCTTCCTCAATTTTTATCTTCTTCTCCTTTTGATCCTCTTGAGACCCATCAAAAGGTCTCTTGCCCTTGTCTTTGCCCAGACTTAAGTTTAAGTCGAGCTCTTCTTCCTTGGCCTCCACTGTGAGATCAATGTACTTCCTAGTGGCCATGGTTTAGAAAATTTAGAAGTTTTTGCAGGAGTATGACGAGAGAGGAATGCTGGGAAATTGTAGGCTCAGAGATGATTACTCTTTGTGGTGTAGTAACTGAGAACTCCGGAGCAGTTTTTATAGAGAAAAATTTAGACTTAGAGCCAAAGAAGATATCTCTTCGCCGCACTCCTACACGCTCAACCTATGGATTTTTGCAAGCTGGAAGCCAGAAGCCTAGGGTAGGCATGTGTGTCAACAGTGTGTCACATTAATGGCAAAACCACGTAAGTCAATATTCAGTGGATTTGCGGCCGATTTATACTTGTTTATTTTTCATGTCTCTTGTTGGCATTTTCTGAAATTCTAAGAAGCCGACAGCGTAGCCATTAAAGATTGCCTTGGATGCTTTTATGATGAACTAAAATGTATTTCTCTGCTTTCTTGTATTGTTCTTGAAAGCCTTCAGTTGAGTATAATATACATGATTGATTGAATTATATTGTGATTATATGTATTTAAATACATATGCCATGTATGTATGTTATCCATGCATTGAGAGTGAAGGCTATTTGTTATGGCCAGGAATAATATGTAATGATTCTACATACATTCAGAGAATGAGAAGTCTGAAATTTAAAAAGGACTTGAATAGATGAAAATATATAGATAATGATGTATCTCTATGTTGATACATACATACATATATGCTCGTAGAGGCAAGAGAAAGGTAAAAAAAAAAAAATTCTCACTTTATGGTAACACTTGATATGTGTAAATGTGAGAAGTTTTTATTTTAATATGTATGTTTGAAAATGTGTAAGCTTAGGGCAAAGCCACGGATTAGAAACCTAGATAAGGTTAATATGAAACTACCCGTTCATGGAGTAATATCTCGATTTAGAATTATTGGATAAGACAAATACAGAGTTAGGAAGTCATAAATTGAAGCGGCGATTAGTTTAATAATTTGAGCAAGAGTCAAAAGTTAGCCGAAATTTTTGAGGAAATCTATTGTATTTGATTATATTTTGTTATTTTCTGGCATGCTTATGATAGACCGTTGGCATTGCGACGGATAAGGTCTGGAGACCATCTTTAGAGTGTGATGTAAGGGTTTTGGTAGCCCTAAATTTCGTCTATAAATAATGGATGCCCCATTACGCCGCTCATTACACTAAGAGTTCATTACTTATAAGCTTTCTAGCATCAAACCTCTCATTCCATACAACCTTTATTGCTCAGAAAAATATGGCCGGCAATAAATCTTTCAATTTAAACTTTGAGGCTGGCAAGGTAGAGCTGGATCTAAATCTTAGTCTGGAGAACTATAAGAATAAGAGATTCATGGAAGAGTCATCAGAAGCTAAGAAAAGAAAAAGGGATGTAGTAGAGCTAGAGGATGTTAGCACAGCAACATCTTCAAATGATGAGCTTGCGCTTATGAGAAAAAAGATGGAGGACTTGGAAAGGTTGATAAACCGCCACTTTGAGGACCAGGGAAGATTGATAAATCGTCTCTTTGTAGAACAAGAGAAGCTCTTGAATCGTCATTTTAGGGAATTGGCGAATAGAGTTGATAGACATTCAATGTTTGCAACTCAAAATTTTCGTGACCAACAAGCGAGGTGTATTGACTGTATGAATGGAGTGACCTCTGCACTTCGCCAAATTTCCCAAACGTTTCCTCCAGAAACTCTTTCTAGGCTGCAACGATTAGCTTCCTCCTTAAGATCTGAAGCACCTTCCTCTTCTAGACCTGGAGCACTTTCTGCATTTCAAAAACCTCCTCGTCCTTAATTTATTCTTTCTTTTATTTATACCTTAAGCTAATATTTGATCTGAGCTTCGCATATTAAGATTATCTGTTTGGTAAATCAAGTTCAGTTTGTTGCCTGTAACTTATGTACTAGAAATAAGGCAATTCTTGTACTGAAGAAACTTGAGAAATAAAAATATGTTGAACTTGTTATATTTTGTACTTGATTGTGAAAATTCTAAAAGAGAGAACGAAATTTGGACAAAATATCTGCATTTGTTTCAATCTTGAGTTAAGTTTTGAATTCGGAGGACCGAATTCTATTAAGG
Organism: Biancaea sappan; assembly: GCA_037074585.1. NCBI lineage: Eukaryota > Viridiplantae > Streptophyta > Magnoliopsida > Fabales > Fabaceae > Biancaea > Biancaea sappan. The sequence continues at coordinate 44,648,675 of CM073500.1, read as the reverse complement.
GGGGAAGAATGTAATATCTCAAGAATTTATATGAATATTTAAAGTCTAATTTGAAATTTAGTGAAAAATTTAATTACGTGAAAATGTGCTTTTTGAATTAGTGAAGAAAATCTGGGAATAGAAATTTTAATTTTTAATTTAGGAAAATTTTACAAATTCTCAAGGACTAAAGTGAAAAGAAAAGAAAGTATAGAGGACTTTTGAGAAATGACCAAATAGAAACCTGAGAGGAAGAATAAAGCTTATGAGAATGAATTATGAGTCCGGTACCGAAAAGATGATGGATTCGAGGTTAAAGTGGTATTTGAGACATCGAGAGGGATTAAAGTGAACAAATCTTATAAGCTAAGGTGGCTATGAGCGATTTTATCGAAAAAGAAATTAGTGGGGCCCACACATACAATTATTAGTTTTTCTTCTCCTTCTTCCTCCCGAGGCTTCATGTTTCGTTCATTTCCATCTTCCCTTCTTCAATCATTTCTCAAATTTTTATCCGGCGATCTTGTATTTTCTAACCATACTTCCGATTCTCAGGAGTTCTAGAGGTAAAGAGGTAAGTTTTATCTACTCTATTTTTCTTTTTCTCCATTTTCGGACCTATGGAAGAAAATTAAGATTTTGAATTTTAATGGATGAATTTAAGTGTGGATGTTAATGTAAAACATTCTTAGGTGGTTTATGATGTTATTAGAACAAGAAATTTCGTAGAATTTGGATATTTGAAAAAGTTAGTGTTCTTGATGAAAATTTGAGATTTGAGCTTGGATTGTTGGTAGAAATTGGGGGTTTTGGTGTTAAAACACTCCTTAGACATTAAGGATGAAAACCCATGGAAGAAATCAAAAGAAATGTGGTTTTAGATATGATTTTAGGATTTTTGGATGAAGAACACGAAGAACATCGAAAATTTTCCCCAGAAATTACTGTTCACCGAGAAAATTTTTCCAGATTTTCTCGTTACTGTAGCGTTGACTCGGTCAACGTTACTGTAGCATTGACTCGGTCAACGTTACTGTAGCTGCGTTGACCGTTGACTATTACTGTAGCATCAGTTTTTTTTTTAATATCGTTGAAAAGCTCTTTGAGTCTAGTTTCCAATGGTATAAGTATCATTTAGAAATTCATTACCGGTTAGGAGTTATGACTTAAGATGTGAGTAAAGGTCGAGAGTAGTGATATGAAATTTCTCTATTTTGTAACCCTAATGGTTTTTACCTGGTTACAATAGGGATGATTGGGGCGCAAGGTGGGAGCGCCGAGAGCGTGGAATCCAGGTGAGTAGGCAACCTTGCAAAATTAATTTAATAAATTAGTCAAAGCACAATATAAATCCCATTTGCGTTATTTGTGAAATTGAGAAGATTATCAGTGTGTGTTCAGGTTGAGAAAAAGTATAATAACATTATTGAAGTGAGAAATAATCAATCTCGCTGTTGATAATATATGATGATTGTTATGGTTAATGATAGACATTCAAGGGAATAAAAATATGTGTAAATTCATTTATTTCATAGTAATTATATTGTGATAAATTCTCACTATTTTATTGATGAGCAAAAGATCTACGAGATCTAATACACGAGTTTGAAAGGGTTAGAGTCCCATACTACTCGGTGTATAAATGTGAAAACCTATGCACGAGTTTGAAAGGGTTAGAGTCCCATACTACTCGGTGTATAACTGTGAAAATCAATACACGAGTTTGAAAGGGGTTAGAGTCCCATATCACTCAGTGTATAAATGTGAAAATCTATGCACGAGTTTGAAAGGGTTAGAGTCCCATACTACTCAGTGTATAAATGTGAAAACCTATGCACAAAGAGTTTGAGGGTTAAATTCCCAAGTCACTCAGTGCAAGTATTTATGGCATATAATACTATAATTATTTAAAATAAATGATAGATTGATTGTATTAGTAAATGTGGTGTTTGTGCTTATGATATTTTCATGTACAGTTGTTTACTCACTGAGTTATGATAAACTCACACTCTCCATGATTATCTTTTCAGATACAGTGGTTGAGAAGAAGAATTTATAGCCTTTAAGGATATACTCCACTTTTGTCTGGTAAACAATTGGTAAGGATTAGGAAACGCTCTGTAATCTAGTAGGTCACCTAGGCTTGGGAGGTTGTATAGTATTGTATAGTGTTTGAAAGTTGAACATTTTCTGAATATGTATACAAAATATCTTTCTTGGAATATTTATGATTCACATAATTATGGATATTAAGAATGTTCACAGAGATTATGGGGTACCATGGAGGTACACCCTAGGTATTTTATGTTTATATCACATGTAAGTTTTGGGATGTGACAATAACTCACTAACATCACAATATTTCTCAAATCATCATCCATTTCATAAGACACAGGTTCCACTAATACCATCCCATTCCAACGCCTTCCCACCATCAATCATCATAAGAAAAGTGTCCTCAAGACAAAAACGACACTTCATAACCTTTCTCAAGAAACTCACTCTAACTTGATTTAGGATTGAATTAGATTATCAAATGTTGGATTTCTTTAATATTAGTGACATTGCATTTTGGCCATTGGATCGAGCATAATAGATAGCATCCCACGCAGTATATTTATAGAGGGTGAAGTGGATGCACGGGATGCTGTCCATCATGTGTTATTAAATAGTCAAAATACAATGTCACTAATGTTAAAGAAATCCAATGTTAGATGATCCAATTTCATTTAAGATTTGGAATACCCAAAAATATGGGAGGAAAAGAAAGGAAAAAGTTACCTCAGTTACTTGGGATCTCCGACGTGGGAGGTGACTAACAAGCTCGTGATCACCGAAAAAAATGGAGGAAAAATGAAGTTGATTTGTATGAAAATGTTGGGGTTTGAGAGAAAATGGAAATGAAGTTTGAAGGGAAAAAAAAGGGGAGGGGGACTTAAAGACAAAAATGGGAAAAGGGAGGTTGAAATTGTTTTAATCTTCTTCCTATTTTGCCCTTGTCTCACCAAAGGTTTTATACACACGAAGGGCAAAAATGATAACATATCCAAAATCATGCTAAGATTCACATATTAGTCTTGAACAATTTCATTAAAATATAAACTAATTATCCACACAAATCATACAGAGGATTGTAAAATTGAGTCTTAACAAAATACCCAAAAATTATTTTTTAAAACAAACATTTTAGTCACTCACACTATAATTACAATGCATAAATATATACAATGCGCATAAAATTTCAACGTGAGGTTCACAGATATCACAATAACTGATTATGGCATTGTTTGGATCAACGTTGATGGGGTCTTAACACATGTTGGTGGAGGCAGACGGGCTTTTGCTCGAAAATGACATTGTTTGGATTTGTGTTAAAATTATCTACCATAATTGCTTCTAGATGTAGATGCCCGTTTGAAGCAAAGTGATATGGAGCAGCTTTTATCCTGAATCGATTATGGTTGTGAGCTTCTATTTGTACTGCAGACTCTTCTACCCTTGTGATGTGCTTTCTTTGTCTATGCACTATCATTACTAAATTTTCGTTAATCATTGCTGTGTGTCCCAGTCATCTTCTTGCAGTGGATTTGGCGTTGATGGATAGCAACGATTCAACGTAAAAACATAGTAGGATAAATATATGGCAAAAAATTTCCCCTGTTTTTCAATGGAAAAATAGAGTCCTTCTCGAGAGAGAGAGCATCAACTTTAGCCTTGATTTTTTTGGGTGTTTTGATGAGTGTGCTGTGCGACTAGCTTACCCAATAATAGAGAAAGGAGTAGCAGTGGTCAAGAGAAAAAACCGTAGGCAAAAATCAGTCTAAATCTACTCCACATTCACGTGAAGTCTTAGGTGAGTTTTTGAAAAGTTTAAGTTTTTATTTTAAATATCTCTATAGCTTAGTTTATGGGTAAAATTTATCAATGGGTCCTAAAAACACCTAAGAAGAAATTTTGGGTAGGTTTTAGATTCAAACTTATGAGCAAAGTACGTGAAATGCACGATAGAGACTAAATTGAAAGAAATGAAAGGTTTATAGAAGCTGTTTTAATTTTAGAAAAAATTATATTCCAGGATGATGGACCTAGATAAAGCAAATTATGATCTCAAATCCTTTAAAAGACAAAGGAAAAATATTACCTAGGGACCTAAGTAAATAAACAAGAAAGTTCTTAAGAGAAAAAAAAATTTAAGATAAAGTATGGTTTTACTGAAATTTAATTTGTATGTAATATATTAAATAAAAACTAAATTATTTTTATTTAATTAGCTATTTATATTATTATGTGAATATTTATAAATTTATATTTATGTACCCATGATAAATATATCTTATATATACGTGAATAAGTATATATGTGATGCATTTTTATTTCATATAAATATTCATAATTATGTCATCTATTGTACATATATATTTATATATGCTTATGCTACTCTGGCAATACATAAATACATATGTTAACTTTATGAGTTTACCTATATATAATTAATTATAAATCAATATGTATTTGATTAAGCTATATATATATATATGGATAATCAAAATTAGTTATGTATTATTTTTTATATGAGTTTGATGATTTTAAAACAATATAAAATTTATACCGTTTATAGTAATTACACATTTAAAAGTGTTTTTATTAAATAATATCCAATTGAAATTTATTTTTCTAAAATTATTTTTTTGATAATATTTTTTAAACATAAATCACGTTGATCTAAAATCAATTTTACTCAAAATCAATTATACAAATCAATTTTGTTCAAATTTATATTTATCTAATAAGTTTTGAAACATACACTATAATGTAAAACTTCATATTTTTCATACATTCTATAAATATTATTATTCATTTATTACTTTATAATTAATTTTAAATTTATTTTAAATTTATATATTATTTATATAAAATTTTTTAAAATATTAATAACATTATATTTAATTAAATTGAGTGAACTAAGTTATATGAGTTATAATGTAATATATATGAATTTTTAAGAAACTATATCGAAATTAAATTGAGAAAAATAAGAAATTGAACTACTTATAGAATTTCATTCTAATTATATCGAATGAAAAAAACAACAACATATGTTATATATAAAACAAGTGGCTAAGTATGTAGTGAATGGTTAAGTTAATGTTATTTTTGATATTTTAGAAAAACAAAAAATATTTAACTTCTCATTCTTTTATATACACTACAGCTTTTAATCCCTCGACAGTTTTATATTGTATGTTATATTATATTTTATTGATGTATCAATGTTTTTGGTCCGGGTCGCGTGAGGGTTATGGGTATGATTTGGATAGCTCCATGGACTGGGAGGGGTAGCAGCGGCCAGCGGGTGTATGGAAATTTCTCGAATGACAAAAATAAAAGGCCCTCCTGCCCTACTTCATCTCCTTTTCGCAGCCCTAATCGACAACTCCCAGTCGTGTAGAGATCACGGTAAGCTCTCTACGATTCTCCTTTGCATTCATCAATCGTTCTCTCCTTCAATTTCAGTGCCCCCGTTCCATTTATTTATTTTACCACTGCATTTTATGCTCAATCCGATTGTTTATTATATTCTCTTTTTTCTCCGGAAATTTCCCCCAAAATCTGAGTCCATTCAGCTGCTTCCGATGAATACGAGGCGGCTTATCTTCGGGGTCTTACTGCACAAGCATTGAATATCATTGAGATCTTCGAGTGAATGACAATTCCGAAAACAAACAAACAAACAAGCACATAATTTTTCATTCAATGCTGGCCAATTCTTCACCCTATTAGCTGATTTTAATTTTATTTCTTTTGTTGTTATTTTTTCAAGGGAATTGGATCTATTTTTTTGGCTGCCGACGTCTCAATACACTGTCAGTTGCAGTGGAGAGAAAGTCAGCTTCGATTCAAACCTGATTTTCGTTGTGTTTTGGTACCAACAGAGGAGGCCTTCCGTCAAATTTCTCAGATTTGCGGTTTCAGACTCTAGATACTTGTAATTGGTGGTTTTCTATTACTTCTCAAACGGCAATGCGGGAATATGATAGAGACGTAAGCCGTCTCAACTTTAGGGACAAAATGACCATTGTTTTCAGTTCATCCCCCGAGGGGCAGTTCGTCTTCTTTCCATATTTAATGATCTTGCGTGGTACTAGTTTTTTATGCCTCATCTTCCTGCCTAATTCCTTTTTTGTAGGAATATGAGGATTATGATGATTATGAGGATGAGGGACAAGAGCAAGGGTATGAATATGAAGAGGAGGGAGAGGAGGAAGACGAAGAGGAACAGCCTCCTAAACCCACAAAAGAAGAACTGGAGTACCTTGAGTTGAGGCAGAAATTGAAAGAGTCAATTAGAAAGCAGATGAAGAAGGAAAGCAGTACTTCCACCAGTTCGAGTGAAAGAAAGAACAGGCTTCCTTATGATAAGTGAGTGTTGCACCCTGTAGAACAAGTTTGCGCCCTTTAGAACAAGTTTTCACTGGTTCTTAACTTCTAACATTTTGTTTTTATTTTTGTTTTCAAAGGATGCTAGTCAGTTTATTTATTTGCTTCATTGATTGTCTTATCGTGTTTTATACCTCTGCATTGATATCTATGTTCTTTTGCATCTGTCTGAGTTCCTCTAAATGATCTAGCGGAATTTAGTTGTCATGCTTGCAAGTATTTTATAGATTTAGTTATATATTCAAGGTGTTGGTATGAAAAATTGTTTGACAGTCAACAACAGTTACGTAGCTCAGTCTGAAGCAATAACTACTTGACCCAAAAATAATGTTAAATTATCAGTTTTGGGATCGCTGTAGTTTTTTTTTTGGGCCAATGGATTGATGTAGCTTCTGGACAGCCAAAATCAATTTAAAGTAGGTCTTGTAATGTTTTTACCAAATAATATTCTCATCGTTCTTTCAAAGATGCTTGTTAAAGCAAATCTTCCGCTGCTTCTGTACACAAGCCGGAGTATTATTAAACAGCGTCTTACTAACGTCCAAAATCTTTGATCATGGCCTTGTCACTCTTCTTCCGTTGTCTGGAATTGTCTACTATTCTATGCATTTGGTGTATAAAGATTACTCTTCTATGTATATTTCACCTTATCTAGATTATTGTTACTGAAGTCACCTTAAATCCATTTGTCAAGATTCCTTATTGTTTTTATCATATTGACCAGGAAGGCATTCAAAATAAGATCAGTAATGGCAGTAAGGTGCCATTTTCTGATTGGTTTGAGCATGTATGCCTTCCAAGCAAGTCCTATTTTGATTTATGAAAAGGTACTGCTTACTGAAAGCCCTGATGTTTGCAGATTGTGTAAGCAAAGATCGAATGTGGTTTTTTTTAAAAAAAAACTATCATTGACCTCATTTGTTTTTTCTATTGGAGAGAATCAGTTAGCCTTCTTGAGTGGGATTATGGGGGTATTACATATTCCTTTGCAGATTTTAGTAATGATATGAAAAAATGTTCAGAGATTTTTTGAGATTAACACTTCGTGCTGTATGGGTGCTTTAATGGGTTACGAGTTCCAACCACTTCAATGCATGAATTACCTTGTAATCATCAGTAAACTTGGAGCAGTTGTAAATATCCTATGTTGACTTTGATTCAAGGGTTCAAGTGCAGGGCTGAGTGTCTTTGTTAACATGATTTATTTGCTATGGTAATTTGCACATGGTTAGTTGTTCTAAGGATATATTCGTCAATCATTCTCGTTTGCCTCGTTTGGAATATGTGTCTATTTCCGGTAGAGGGCTACTTTCCCGAGGTTGTTTGCACTTTTAAGTTGTCTAGGGCTTTTCTCACTTTGTTCGTGTTCATAGTCTTGTCTTTCTACTGTGAGGATATCTAATCCTAAAAGAAGTTGTACTTTCTTTTCCCTCTAGTAAAACTTTCCTCTTTTATTAAAAAAAAAAATTGAGATATGTCTTCTGCCTCATTTAATTGTTTTTAATGTGGGCTTTTCTGTGCTTAATAGCTGCTATTGTTTGTTGTTTTGACTTTTACTTTATCATTGATATCTGATATTGTTTTGTTTATTTTGTTTGTGTAGTTGGAGACATAATTTTTTAATACATTCTTTATGTTCATCATTTATATTGTTTATATTTAATTGGGATGTTGCAGTGTTAAGGTGCACTTGCTAACTGGAGCAATTATCATAATACATTCTTCATGTATTGTTGCAGCTATGGGTCTTTTTTTGGCCCTTCTCGACCTGTTATTGCACAGAGAGTCATCCAAGAGAGCAAGTCATTGTTAGAAAACCAGCATTTGGCATCTAGGCTTTCTAACCCTCATCATATTGTAAGGACTCAGAACCCTTTATATGCCATTTCTTTCAATAACTATGTTTAATAATTTTGTATTGGACAGCTTCAATCTTCATTTCAATCTATCGTAATTCCTTATTTGCGTTGTGGCTTCTTTTTGTTGAGCATATTCACGAAGTGGTCTGGTAGGGTAAATTGGTAATTTGGGTCTTATGGCAATTAGCACATTTTTCCCTTGGAGTATGTCTGGATTGAGGAGAAGAATGTATTATGAGAATAGCTCAAATTTTTGAGATAACTCATAGGCATGCTTATTATTTATCTTGCCTTGGGTCTTATGTCTTTTCTGTTCTTGCCTACCTATATATTTGACTTTATTCTTAAGTCATCCTGTTATTTTTTAGGCTTTAGCTTTTTATTCCTTTTTTTTTTTTTTCTTTTCCGATAAGATTTCCTAAATATGTGTATGGTGATGGCAAGGGTTGAACTCCTTATCACTTGGGATTAGCAAGAAGTAGATAGTTCTATCTATTTCTTTTTAGTTTGATTTTCTTTACACCCGTACACCAAGGTAAATGTCTGGTCTGGTGTATGTACTTCTGAGTTTCTTGTTGCATTTGTACAAATTGTGGTATTTTTAAGTTTTTTACTCAACGCCTGTCACTATTGTTTTTCTGCTGCTGGGGAGATATGCTAAAAATAGATGTTTTTCTTGGCCTTCTCATAATGATCTTGTCTGCAGAACAAGGACAAAAACAAAGTTCCTAATGGCGGATCAAAATCTTCTGTTCAAAATCAGCTACCCAAAGTCAGTGAGGTATTGAAGTTATTCATGATAGATTGCTCTTTGAACTTACACCAGCATCTGTGCTTTAAATGATGGTGATTAATTGCCTTGTTTATGCAGGTGAAAATTAAAGCCCAAAAAATCAAGAATACAAGAGATTACTCCTTTCTTTTGTCTGACGATGCAGAGCTTCCAGCTCCTGCAAAGGAGCCCCCACCTAGAAATATGCCTGCCCGAAGTTCTGGTATATTGCTGCTTGGCCACATTTTTGGGGAATTGATTTGTGGGAGTTTAAACATATTATTGTAATTGAGAAAACTTATACAGGTTTTTTGCTGATGTTTAAGAGGCACGGCCAGCTCAAGTACAAGGGAAGAATAAACAGCCTTTAAGCAATGGTGGCAAGCATGTTTATAGCAGTCGTGGGGACAGAAAGGTAGTATCTGTGGGTGGCCAATTGCACCCTAAATCAGGGTCCAATAATAAGTTAACTTCTACCAGTAAGCCTATTATGGCATCAGCAGATTCTAGAAAACAGGTTGCGAACAACAGTGGGAATGGACCTGGCCGGTCAGTGGGGTCAAAAGGCTTGCCTTCAAAGACCCCTGTTGGTACAATGGGGAATAAGTCACTGGCATCTGGTACAAAAAACCCTGTAAATGCTGTGCAGAAGCCACCCCTTTCAAAGGTTCATTCATCTATCTCAAAGCAGAGTGTGGAACAAAGAAAAGATGTACGGGAGCCTAATAAGACTAAAATGATACCTAAACAGCCAGTGGCATCGTCAATAGCTCAGGTTTGCAATACTGTATACATGTTCTTGTATATGTATGGTTAGCTTCTTCAAGATAATATTCTCTTACTGTTGCTTTAATAGACAAAAAAGCCACCTGCACAGAATCCAAAGCATCGTGCTTTGCCAGATCAACGCCCCAAGAAGAAGCCTGTAAGACGGCCCTTTGATGATGATGATGATGATGATGATGAGGGTGAAAAGGCTATTAACATGATCAGAAGAATGTTTCAGTAAGTGTTTGTTTTCAATTAACTTGCTGTTATTCTCCATTTGCTTACAATGTTTTTGGATAAATATGATGGGAGAACCAGACGATTAAAGATCTTCCTTGATGACTGCACTTCTTTTATTTTATTTTATTTTTTTTTCTGAACATGGATAAATGGAGGAGAGGATTTTATGAACAGTAATTGAAACTAGGCTTAAATTTTACAACTGGGCAATTCTTCTGGAATTCGAAGAATTTTGATGAATATTCAGGAGCAGTTGTGCAGCTATTGGCTGTGACCAAGAATATATTTGTAATTAGTCACAAAAGGAAGTTGGGGTTGACTATGCTTTTATTTATTTATTTATTAATTTTCAGTTTCAGTTTACCTTTATTCTGCTAATGGCTTTTGTTGGTTATATTTACTAATCTTTATAGGTTTCTTTATTTCATTCGTAAGTCAGTGTCTTTCAAGAATTCTAGTAGCAGTATGTTCTGGTGTTTTATATTTCTGGTTAGAGGTTCTTAATTTTGGCAGAGATTCTAATTTCTGAACGACACATTTTTAATAACTGAATGTCCTCACTATCTCCTTCTTACTCGTAATTTAGAACTGTTAATAATCATTTTGCTGGATATTTTGCAGCTACAACCCTAACAAGTTTGCTGATGATGATGATGATGATATCGATATGGAGGCAGGCTTTGATGACATCATGATGGAAGAAGAGAGGAGGTTTGTTTCTTTAATCTTCAACTTGATATTTTATATTATTTGCCCTTACTTTAGGCCTACTACAGTACCACTGATGTAAGGAACCTCTTATATTGGCTTCCAAATCTACTGGTCGCCTTTGTATATCTAATTTCAGGCCCGCACTCCTTTGTAATCTGCCCGCACTCCTTTGTAATCTTAAAGCTTTTTGTTGGTTGATTTATTTATGTATTTTTTCTTTTGGCGATATATACAGTGCCAAAATTGCCAGGAAGGAGGATGACGAGCAACTTAGGTTAATAGAGGAAGAGGAAGCAAGAGAGCGGAAAAGACGAATGGCAAAGTTAAAGAAGCGTAAGCTTGCGCATTAGCACCATCTCATCCCTTGGTTTCCGTGCTTGTAATTCGTTCAATAGGACATGGACAATACCCTTGTCCGTAACTGTGTGATCATGGGGTTTAATCAATTCATCAATTGGATAGATTTCTGTTGCCTGCGTTCTAACGAGTTTTAGTTTCAATCTAGGTGGAAAAGATGTCCTTGTATAGACGCAGGGGAAGCTTGCATGTTCTTATATTTTGACGTGCCTTGGGCTCCTTTGTACACATAAGGGATAGTAAAAGATTATTATTGTTTCCAGCTTGAAGCTACCTTTTCGGACTTCCAATTCTTCACAAAAACAATCAGAGGAAAAAAGCAGGAATACCGTTCACTGTAGGTGGAAAAAGTTGGCAAGGCTTACCAAGTGGGAAGGACTTTCTCAATCTCAACTCTCTGGATTGGTATTCGGCATCTATAAACATGTTTAGACAGACGAGTTATGGATTGAGTTTGCTGGAGATCCTTGAAGAGTTAAGGGGATTGTATTACTTTCAAAATGTATAGAAATAAAAAAAAGTTGGGATGGGGGAGGCATGAATGGAATCTTTCATAAATGCTAGAGTCCAAATGATAAAGATATATAAATATATAAATAAAATTGCGTATTTTTGCTGGTGATATATTACAGGTAACTGCAATAAAATGGTGTTTTAGTGAAGTATAGGTAAGAAAATATAAAACTACTTATCATTGTTGTTTGATATGGAAAATTGTTGACACTTAAACCGCGTGTTTGGTAGGCTCACAGTAGCTGGAATGCGAGACTTCCTTAAGCATGCTCCCTTGCTTGGTAGGCGCTGAGGAAGGAAGAATATGCTGGTAAAGGGAAATCCATCTTCCGTTTTTTTTTTTCTCGTACGGATGCTTCTAGTCTTGGACCGATGGAAATGCGCCTCTAAAAGGGGAAGGTGCATAGGGGAAGGCTAAGGAGGAAGGTTCGGTCCCAGAATTGCCCTCATTATACACGAGCTGGGGGTTTCTTTTTTTTCTTTTTAATCAGATCTAGTCATTTTTTGTTTTTATTTAGGGGTAATATAATTATTTCACTAAAATACTTTCCTTAGTTGAAAAAAATATATATCAAATACATTTTTTTCTCTTTACTTATTTCTTTTCATTTCTTTTTTATCTTCATTTTTTTTTATTGCGTACCAAACAGGCTTAATGACACCTTTTCCTTCTTCCATTGAAGGAATTTTGCTGTGCCTCCACCTTTCCTTAGTTTGGTAGGTCTTTATGAATGGAAAAGACATTCAATTGATGAAAAAAAATAGTTGACTTTTCGTCATTCTTTTTCTTCGTTGTTTTCAAAGGAAAACTACATTCAATGATGAAAAAAGCAAATATTCACCATTATGTCCTTGACGATTTTCCAATATCCTATTTTATCCTCATCAATCTATAGGCTGATATATGTAGAACAGGGGAAGGTGAATAGTGTTTAGGAAGGTCGATGCAAGGGGGAGGAATTACAGTAGCAAATCAATGTCGTCAACTCTTCAGTCAATCTCCACCATGGAAATCAGGGTGCCAATCGATGAAATGAAATTGTGCTCCTAGCTTGACCAGTCCTCAGTCGATGTTGGCAAGGGCAAGTCTTCAATCGATGTCGGCAAGGGCAAATTTTCAGTTGATGCTGGCAAGGTTGTTCGTGATAGCTAAAGTGAAGCATCTGGGACTTGGAGAACAAATGAGATGATAGAAGGGGTGGTTGAGATTGGAGTTGGGGTTCTGTGTATGAGAATTTATGTACTTATGTGTGTGTATTCGATGAAGAAGATTGAAAAGGGAGGGAGAGTGAGGAAGAAGATAATAATGAGTTCTGTGGAGTCAAGCTTTGATTTTGGAGAAATCTGAAGAGATGTTTTACATTTTTTTAAATTATATTTTAATATATGGGTTTTTAGTAAATCATATTAAAAATTTTCTTTTCTTTCCATTCTTTTTCATCATGTAGCAAACACAATTTTTTTATATTTTCTATCTTTTTTTATATTTTCTTTTCCTTTCTATCTTTCATTTATTTTCTCTTATTGCATACCAAACAAGTCCTAAGTGTGCGATTGGTATGCAAGAAAAAGAATAAAAAGGAAAATTGAAAGGAAAAAGAAAAATAAAAAAAATTTCTTTAGTATGGAATGAAATGAAATAATAGAAAAGAAAGAAAACTTTGTTTGATATCAAGAAAAAATGTGTGTTATTTTACTATTATACCGTTCACATATTTTTTTATTTTTGTAAAAAAAATTTTAGAAAACATATTTTTGTACGAAACAACCCTTCTTCCACGATAGGTAGAATAATATATTGTTGTTCTCTCGCTTTGACCTAGCATCCATAGTGGTCGACATTGATTGAAAACTCACCGACATTAGTCAAGGAGGGAGCATACATTTAGGTCATCGATTTCGGTGGGACACTGACTAGCACACAACTCTCTTTCCTCACCCCTCCATCGCCTCTGTTTTTGGGTATCAAAACATAGCTCTTTCACTCCGCCTATCCCACAGTCTTGGCCACCATCGCAACCCCTTCTTCCCATGCTTTTGGATCACAAAAACATAGTACTAGAGAGCTTGCGAGAGAGAGTACATAGGCAAGAGGAAAAGAGGGAGAGCGAGGCAAAGAGATTTATGACAAAGAGAGGGTAGATACCATGAGAGAGAAAGCTCGACAGAGAAATAAAAGAGAGTAGTGAAGCCTTTACTCTATTTTGGTGGCGTAAAACAGAGTGAGAGGGCAGCATGAGAGAGACAGTTGTAAGCAGAAGAGAGAAAGGGATGCCGAGAACAACAAATAGAGAGCGTGAATGACAGATACAAGCGTGGTTCAATTTTTCAGCGGTTCCACCTTTCCTTCAATGCTCTTCCCTTTCCATTGCCGCTTTTCCATCCCAAAACTAATGAAAACAGTCCATACAAAAAAAAAATTGAAAGGAGCCTTCCATCTTCCATTGTGTTACTGTAGTATTTTGCTTACCAAACGCCAGATATATGTATAGTAATGGAAAGGCAACCTTCTATTCTTTTAGCCCTTTGCATACTAAACAAGTTGTTCATTTACTAACAATGATAGAAAATAAAATTGTTTTGAAAAATGAACAAATCTCTTCTAAAATATAAGGGATTTTGTTTTAAGATTTTTTTTTGTGTACGATTAACTAAGGATAATGCACTCTTTCTCCCGTTCCAAATAAAAAAAAAAGATTAATATGGCAGTTCATTCTCTATTATCAAAGTATAAAGAAGCTTTTATTGAAGTCAGCAGTGTTTATTTTATAAGACATTGCCATTGAAAGGCTCGACCTCGAAAGAATTCAGCATTTTGACCATTCGTTCATCAACAGATGCATGCCACTATTTGCAATATTATGAAACTTTTTTTTTCCTTTTCTTTTTCATTGAATAACATTATTTTACTATTAAAATAATACACCTTTATTTTAATATATTAGCGCCAAGAGTAAAATGTTATTGTCTCTTCTAATTTCTCTCTCTCTCTCTCTCTCTCTCTCTCTCTCTATTTTATATTTCACAAACATTTTAATGCTTATATTATATAAGCGATAAATATTAGAATTATTTAGTTAAAATATATGTAATTGTAGTTTTTTTTATTTATAGGAAGAGGAATGTAATTTTTAATATAGATGGGATATGGCCATAATAATTTGAGCACCTTATAAGAAAGACGAGTGATTGACTTTTAAATTAATTTTACATTTGAATTTAAGTTTAAAATTTGCGTAAAATTACTTAAAAGATGACTGGAGAAATAGAAAGAGAGGGGAAGGGTTGGTGAAGCCGCAGGGAAAGATGAGGAATGGAACGCAATGTGCATACAAAAGAATAAGGAGTGTTGGAAGGAGAAAGCGAGAGGCTCTTCACTCTTCAGTTCGCATTAAACGCAGTGTTTTTGGGGAGGTTAGCACAGTACCACGTGGCACATTAATAGGCGCTAGATTAAATACTAATGGATGGCTGAGGTGAAAACTACATGCTGCTATTCCGACCCTAAATTCAGAAGATCCCTACGCATTTTGTACATGAATTATACGTATAAAATTTTGTATATTTTCTAACAGGTGTATTCAAAATTGTATGTCAAACATGCAGATCTCTGGATATCATGCAAAGACAGAATCAGTAGACTAACGATTTTTATACCTTTTTTCGTCACTATTATACGTTCTTATACAAAGCAATAATATGGAATCTATGTAATTTTTTTTTATAAATTTTATATGATTTAGAGTAAGACAAATTATATTCAGTTATTTTACTTTGTTTTACCAATAAATTATCTTTCATTACAATAGACACTAACTACAATAATTTACAATATATAAAATTAAATAAAAAAAATGAAATAGCACTTAATATCATTAGAAATTAAACTAGGATAAAAAAAATAAAGATAAATGCCAGAAAAAGTGAAGTTGATGAAATTCTATCTATGGACATAATTTCAGAATGGGAATCCTTTTTTGTTTAATGTTAAGGTTAAAGAGAGTCTTTTACTTCCTACTGGAAGTGCAAGACTCTACATCAATGACTTTAGAAAGTTAAATATATTTTTTAACCTTGATGCTAAAGAGATAACTCAGGCCCACATATTTCCTTAATAGCTAATCCGGCTAATCAATTTACTCTCATATTTGCTTGACAAAAAAAAAAGTCAAAAAAGATTATTAAAATAATTCTTATTAACACAACAGAATATTTTTGTCACATTCCAAAAATTGAGTATGTGAAAAAATACTACTCATTTGATAAAATTCTCAAACATACGTTATTTACATATATTCTGTAAGGTTTTACATTCAACCTTAATCATTCATTCCACACTACAGAATTATATTCATCTGATAAGCAAATATAGACATACATAGTCTGATATTTCTATCTCATCGCAAGCCTAGGAGACCTATAGAAAGTAAAGAGCGTTACTAGTATCCACAGTAACGTTGACTGCTACAGTATCGTTGACTGCCGACACTACAGTAACTGCTACAGTAACTCGAAGAAATTTTTCCAGATTTTTTCCGAAATTTCTGGTCGCTACAGTAACTCGAAGAAAAATTCCAGATTTTCCAGTTGCTACAGTACTTCGAATTTTGCAGAAAATCTTTCAAAAAATTCATCCTTTCCTTTCTTTTGATTCAAAACCAGAATCTCAACTCTTTTAACCGATTATAACTCAAATATAACTTCTAAAACAACTGAGATTCATGAATTATCATCAAAATCTTCAAGAACAAAACATTTTCTGATCTTCTACATAAAATGAAATTTAAGGAAAATAATGAGATTAAAGCTTACCTTTGATCCTTACAAAGCTTTTGAACCGAACAAATAATCAAAACTCTGAAGATCAAGGAAAGGATTTGAGAAGAGGATGAAGAAAACGAGAGAAAGCGAACTTCAGTCTTCCTTCGGTTGAGTGAGAAATGAGGGGGTTACTATTGAAGCTTTATATTAAATATTTCTAATGGGTTATTGAATAACCCATGGGTATCCATAACCCAACATCCAAACCCATCCAGTCAATTTACAATAAATGGACTAATTGACCATTCTTAAACCATTTTTTCATGAATTTCACCATTCTTAGAATATATCCCACATGGTGCAAATATTTAGTCCAGTCATTTAACTCAATTTTCATAAATAATATTCAAAGAGAACAATTAAATATGAAAATTAAAAATGACCAAAATAAATAACTAAAGTAACGTTGTAGAATTTTAAAATACTCTTAATCGAATTATATTCCGAAATTAACGGGTATTACAATTTTTAACTGAAATAACAAAAACTTAAAAAAAATAATTTTCACCGTTTTGTATTATAAATTTCTCTCGTACAAATTTTGCCTTCCCCATCGATAATATTTTACTCGTTGTTAAAATTTTACACACATAAAATGAAAGAGTTACACCCATCTAATAATTTAATGTCTTTGTAATTTTAGAAAATGGCATCTTCCCTATTATTTTTATTTTTGATTAGATTGATGACATCATAATGTGTCCTATAAGATATATTTTATCAGTGGCTTGATAAATATGCAAATTTATGTCAAATTTCTTGTAAATTTATTTTTAAATAATTTTTTAGATATGAAAAAAAATTATTATAATCATTTTATCATATAGATAATTATTATGACTTCTAGTCAAGCAGAACTCTCAAAGAGTAAAAGACTATAGCCAGTAGTCTGTGTTGCGTCACTCGCGTGTTTCTCTGACAGGATAAGCATCTTAAGTAGTGAGATTTCGACGCTTCAACGAAATTCACAGCATTATTTCGTTGATGCCAAAGAAGTAATCGAAGTGAAATCAGTGCTGTAATCATAAGCTTGAAGAAGAAATCGCGGTAAATACTTGTCGTGGAGCGGAATTACTGCAAATACAATTATTCATGTTTGTAGAGAAATTGAAAATTTCCCGAAGGATCTTGCCTCTCTGTTATTGCATTTGCAATCCCTTTTCCGTGACAAAGTCATTTGCAGTCCCTTAATGCTGGTGTCGTGGGTTTGGATGCCATCTTCGTATCATTATGGGACTATTGTAAGAGCAGGATAGTTGAATAAGTGTAGCTTCCTCATTTCCTCTCCTCTCTATCTCTGTGTATGAAAACAAGAAATGGGGACATTAATAAGCGCAGGAATCGGTATTTCTTCGCTTTGTCACATTCCGAAGGCCGGATCCTCACCTCGAAAACCCATTACTGCTCTCCCACTTCTTTGTTTGAGGTGAGACTCCTGAATTGAATCCTGCGTAGAATGCTGCTAGAAAGCTGAGTAATTATTCTTCCATACAATATGAATTTGGGAGTTAGGCACTTATTTTGATTGTTTTCTCAATGAAAGATGAGTTTGGTGTGGTTGTAATGCAGCTTTTTGGTACATGACAGATTAAAATCTCTTGTTAATTACTTACACTAGTGGCTTGTTATGATGCAACTTTGAAGCCCGCGTGGCGTAATTAATAAGTCATCATTTTTGCATTGATTATTGGTACTGGGTAAAATTCACCCAGTAATTGATTGACAACATATTAAATAGCAAAGTTCACTTAACCTGTTATTCCTACCTAATTCGTATTACGTATTTTCAGAAATAAGGGAGATGACAATGGCTTAACTGAACAACGGTAAGCGTTCGCTAATATATTTGGTTACAATAATATCCTTTTATTTTATATGGCCGGTATATCATTGAGTCTAGTCCTCAACTAATTTTATCAATTTGCATCGCAGCTTAGGTGGTGGTAATAATGTGGAGATGTCGCAGGTATATAGTTTAGCCGGAGATATAGTGTGGTTTACGAGCTTCTTGCTACTTTCATTCTTCCTTACAAGTATCTCATTGGCTTCTTTTTTGTTTTATTTTCCTTTACTTTCTATATTTTAGTTATCCGAAGATGACCAGCATGTGAAACACCATGATATTTGGAAGTTGTTCAGAGAAGCTCAGCAAAGTCAGTTCTTTCGCAAACTGAACTTGATTTTTCCACAAATAATTCCTGTTTCATATCTTCCCCTTCTTCCTTCCTCTTTTTTTTTTGTTGGTTGTTGTGTGTGGTTGGGGGGGGGGGGGGGGGAGTTCTGAAGAGTGCACCGTAGTGACACTTGTGTATTATACAAGTGTTTTGTAACTTTTTATGTGTTTTTTTGGTGTACGCAGACATTCTATACTTGAACAAACAACGCCTCACAGCCATAGAGGAACTTAGCAAAGCAAACAGAGAAAAACAGTTGCTTCTCATCAGGATAAAGAAATTGGAAGCGGAAAAGCATGCTGCTTCTGGAACAGGTGATATTATGACTGATCTTTTGTACCTTATACAAAATTATTTATGAATAGATCAATACCTATTATTTGTACGTTTTGACAATTTTTGATAATGTTTTGCTGACTCACATGTTATATTACAATTAACAATTCATTGGTTCCCTTATACAAGGATGAAATATTTGCATTCACAGGTATGTTATTTTCTTAAGTATAAACTACAAAGCATTCAATCTAGTGGCTAGCTGGAATTCAATAAGTGTCTCTATAACTATAGGTTAGGGGATCAAACCAAAATGCGAACTTGGCAAAAAACCCATATCAACCTCCCCTATGGATCTGGTTTGGCAAAGAAATAATCTAGTGCGTGTGGGACAAATTGACTGTGTGCTTGAGGGAATGGTTGAGGCATTTGCATGTTTTTGCGCTTGTCTTATCCCTTGTGAAAATGAAATATCCTTATACATGAAGCACATTTATTACTGATAAACATATTATATATAATAGCTTGCAAATGCTATGGTATTGTTCATATACATCATCAATCTGATTTTATCAACTATACAGTTTTCTTAGAAGTCTTTACTTTTTCATTAGGTGATTAGTTGCGCTATATATATCTGCTTGTATCTTACCAACCCAGATAACCTATCAGTTTGTTGGGACTTGCTGCTTCGGATTGACTCAATGGTCCTTACCAGCATGATTTCCCCTGGAGAAGCATCTGAATTAAGAAGGTTGGTGATAAAACACAAAGTGAGTGTGGCTGATACTATTACCGACATACCGCGCATAAGAGACTCTGAGCTTTTAGAAGAACTTCGTTACTTCTCAGACAGAAGCAAAAAGTAAATGAAGTGTTTGATTGAAATTATACAAACTATGTTGTGATATGCTGAACTTTCTGAAGTATATTTCAATACCGTCACATGCAAATTGAAATTATTGAGAAGCAACAAGTATGAATAGCTGATTCTAGAGATCTAACAAATGAATTCGATTACTTATATAAAAATTCATTTTTAATATAATACTGAATTCATGTCTAGATTTTTGTGGGAATTATATTTGCAAACACACTGAAGTTTTCTGTAGAGTATCTACTGAAGTATCTTCTTTGTCAATAATTCAAAATTGGTTCTGTATAAATTTGTTTTGTCCATACAGGTCCTTTTCTTGTTCTTCCATTTTCCTGTTTTGAAGAGATTCTTAGAATCTGATTGTTCTTCTTTGTGTCAAATTCTTCAGGAATATTTTTCATATTGTTCACATTTGCACAGAAATGGCACCACTGGTCTCTAAAGGGTCTACAGCATCATATGTGACAGGCATATCTCGTGCTCTGCAAAGGGAAGGCCATCTTGTGGAGGTCATATTGCCAAAGTAAAAAAAAAAAATGTCTTTTTTTTGTTGATTCTTCTTTATAATTTCTTAGATTTAAAATTAGATCAATTTTGTCCTTTTTGTCCAAGAATTTGTTATCTATTACTCTAATGAGTCTTGTTACAGTCTGATGTTTTTGATTCCTTATTTCAACTCACATAGGTATGCATGTTTGAACCTAGCTGAAGTGCAAGGGCTTCGTGAAGTAAAGGCAGAGGCTTATTCATATTTTAATGGTCAATTACATGGAAACAGAGTTTGGACTGGGTTAGTTTGGCTTTGTCTGTCTATGACCTTAAGGTTGCATGAAAGTGGATGTCAAAAATTTGTGAGAGAAATCAGAATGAAGTTCACCTAACATTTTGTGTTTAAAATCTGCTGAGGGTTCTTGCCTTTATACTTATGGTGAGTATATGACAGTGTTGTTTATGGCATTGGAGTCACTTTCATCGAGCCATTACAGTACTCATCCTTTTTCAGCCGAGAAATGATATATGGCTACCCAGATGATTTTGAAAGGCAAGTGAAATTGTATCTCTAATGATTGTTTATAAGCTTTTCATCTGCCTTTGTGGTACATAAAGAAATTCTTCAAAGTTGAAGGTTATGTCAAGGATCATTTATACATGGCTGATCAAATGATTTTGAAATGTTGTTTTTTCAACTTATCTATCTTGAGAGAGATAGAAGAATACTCAAGGAAGACTGCTTGTAAGTTAGGAATTGAAATTTGGATTTTGCATTACTCCAAGACTGGGTTTTATTCATCCTTTTCAAAAGACTCTTATGCTAGCAAATGTTGATTTATTTATTTAAAATATAAGAAAACAAAGTGACGTTGTTATGAATTAAATTGAAGACTGGAACGCAGTAGAGTCCTTTGATATAAGTTCTGCCTCTTTTGCATTAAAACGGGATAGCTTTGTTTTGGTTCAGAAAATTGGCAGATCAAAAGAATAGAAGATAACAGGGAGACCTTCAATGATTTGACGCAATAACATGCTGGTTTGGAATCTGTTATGTCCATATCAGTTGTGCTTACAAACCATTTTTGGAGAGAGAAAGAGAGAAGAAACCAAAAGGCAACTCTAACAATCTGATAATTTCATTAGTAACAGCAACTTACTCTCTGGTTAAAATGACAAGAAAGTAAAATTTGACCAAATTGAGGTATTTTTCTACTATGATGTACAGGATTGTCAGTAATAGTGATAAGTTATCTTGTGCTATCAGGTTCTCTTATTTTTCTCGTGCTTCACTGGATTATATAGTAAAATGTGGAAAGCAACCTGATGTTTTGCATATACATAGCTGGGAGACTGCCATCATTGGGCCCCTTTTCTGGGATTTATTTGTTAAACAGGTGTTTGTTCTTGACATTTAATCATTTTAATGTTTAAATACTTTGAATTGGGAGAAAAAAATTGGATATTTTATTTTTTTATAGTTCTTTGATTTTGGCTACTGACCTGGCATGGAAAAGATTATATGCAATATTCTATTATTTATTTTGTTTAGGGACTGGAGAGTACGAGAATATTACTGACATGCCAGGACTTTAGTATGCAGGCAAGTCAAATACGTTGCCCGCTAGTATCTGCATTTTGTGCTTGGTTATTTCAATTCTGACATTTTTTTTCATCCAAAGTTTTCACATATTTTGCTATTGGATTTATGTTATATATTTGGATGTTCCATCTTGTAATTATAGAATGTGCTATATATTTTATAGTGTATAGAGCACCCAGATAAATTGGCCTTATGTGGGCTTGATCCTGCAAGGCTCCATCGCCCTGATCGTTTGCAAGATAACACTAGCACACACCTTGTCAATATTTTAAAGGTGTGCTCTTTACTGTTACTCTTCTCATGTACCTACAGTTTCTATAATAATCTCATGATCATAAATGAAAGTGTCTAAGACTTTCTTTTCTAACTTTAGCTTTATGTTGTTTTTTCACTATGTTGAAGGTTCTTAGTACACCAGGAATTATGGAATAGTATGTGACCTTTATAGTAACTCTTAAGAGAACCATTATAGTTTGCATCTTAGAACTTGGTACAGTTTATTTATATATCTTTTGTCACCATTATGTTGTATCAATGTAAAAGAAACACCTGAAAAATCATAGTACTAATTATTAATTAATGTGAATTATTTGAAGGGATGGAACTTATCAAATTATGGAATTGACATTACCAACACATTATGAATTGTTTGTGCCTGTTGGATTAGTAAATGTAATCTTTACTCTTCGAAGGAAGGTCATGTTTCAAGGTTTAGAACAAAATACTTGTTTCCTATTGATACCCCTTTAGCTACATTTTTCATATGTTGAATATCACCATATGATGAATGGCAATATCTGATTATTTAGAAGCTCAAGTCCTAGCTACTTTTGGCTGTGTGACAGTGAATCTTCTGTTTGTGCAAATTTGCAGGGCGGAATTGTCTACTCTAATAGTGTTGTAGTAATGTCATCCATCCATTCAAAGCACAGAATTCTTCATAGTTTGCATCATGGACTAGAATCAACCTTAAGTGTGCATAAGTGAGTATACTATTACAACATTCCCCAATATCTGTTTAATGTCTAATGAGGAGTTATTTTGTCTCTTTGTGCCTTTCTGGAAATCATATTTCCATGAAATTTTTGACATAGCAAATGATCTGTTAGTATATTTGTCAGTTCTAAAGATGATACCCCTCATAATATTGAATTACATGGCTTTATACTAAAGCATCCCCCTCTAACTTTTCTAAAGTCTTCAGAAAGGATAAAACAATTGTTTTTGCATATGGTTGTAGGGACAAGTTGGTCATTGCTCCTTATGGATTAGACAAATTAACATGGGATCCTTCAACGGACTGTTTTCTTCCAAAAAATTTTAATGCTGAAAATCTGGAAGGAAAAGCTGTTTGCAAAGTCGAAGTGCAGCAGCACACAGGGTTATCAAAAGACGCTTCTATAGTTCTTGTACGTATCTCACCTGTGGTCGCTTTTAGGTTGTATATAAAAATTTACAAGTCTTGAACAGTTTCAATATAATATTATGCACTTAATCCGTCAAATAATTTCTTATAGGATATGATTTTGATGAATTTAATGTCAAATAATGCATAGTTTTCAAGTTTAGCATGCCATATTTTAGAAAAACTGGACATTTAATATTAATTAATCAAGCACTTTATACTTTCTTATATTTTTAAATGTATATCTAAATTTGTTGTTTACCCTGCAAGATCCATATCTATAGATGATAGTCACTACCCTGATGCCCCTCTATATTGGATTTAATATTTCTAACTTGACAAAGGCCTAGGATCTGGTATGTCATTTCATAAATTGACAAGAAAAGTGCCCTCGGCCTTAATTTTCTTCAAAATAAGGAAGCTGTAGGATTAATCTACTATTATCTGAATTCAATGTGAACCTTGTGTCCTGGTGGTTTATCACGCATGGACCTGATCTATTTGTTATATATCTGGTGTTGCATATTACATGCCTAACTATTAAGAGTTTGTACATGGTCAGCAATAGTACTTGCCTTTTGTGTTGTAATACATTGACAAATAACTACAGTTGTAAATTCAATAAGGATATTGCCATAATCTGTATTTTTCTTTTTTCATGTATCTGCTTTTTCTAGATTTCCTTAGAGCAGTCTCTTGCAGACTATGACTAATCTGTGGTATATGTTATGAAACTAATGAGTTTTCTATACTTGGTTTTGCTTATCTTGCCTGCTTGCTATTGGATATGTTTATCAGGTTGGATGCATTTTATCAGAAAGGGGAGAGATTGATGTGAAAAAACTGAAGGAGGTTGTCTGGAATGCTAAGCAGCTCGAAGTCCAGGTTGCTACTTCTACAGAACTTGTACTGTTTGCTACGAAGTAAAGTTACATTGTTCATAAAGAGTTTTTTCTTTGCTGAAGTTAAAAAAGCAGCTCCAAAGTTAGAAGCATGCATATAAACTTTATTGGTCTTGTGAAGTAAAATTTTTGCTTATAGGACTCATGATTTTTTATTGGTCCACATGCTTTTATGATGGAGAAAATAATAATGAGCAACATGAGCGAGTAAACCTTGTACATAATAAACCTGGCTATGGGAATGATCTTTTTACAGAGGATTTCCAATTAGAGATAATTTTTTTGTTGATTTTCTACAGATTGTATTTATGGGGATTGGTGAAAAATCCATCATGAATCTGGCACTGGAATCTCTTCAGAAAGAACTAAAGGTAACTCCTGCACGGTCTTTATTTTCTGTCTTTTTTTAATTGCTTCAACTGGTTGCTTATATATTTGCTACTGTGGCAAAGAATTGAATATTAGTTTTAATCTCCCTGGACATATCTTGTTATAGCTCATTTTCTAGCATAATGAACATTTTAGTTAAATTTGTCTTCAAAATTTCGCCTCATCTGCCTCTAATGATATACAGTTGCTTTCAAAATCTGCAGGATGAAAATCTGAAATTTCTGCTCACATATGATGAAGCTCTATTGCATTTAATCTTTGCTGGATCTGACGTTATTTTGTGTCATTCTCTTGATCCTGCTGATGAAGTTCCAGTAAGTGCATCCCCTTTCCCCTATTAAGCAGTGCCCTTCCTCCAATTATTTGAAACTCAAGTTAGACGTGTACAAATTAAATTTAGTTGATCATCTACAAGACAGTAGTTTTTCTTGAAGAAATTGAAATTTTTTGAAACTTGAGAAGATCTTGCTTCTTTTCTTTATTTATGAACACTGGGTGTTGCTGTTGTCAATGTAGATGCAGACATAATACTTTTTTTCTTTTTTTGGTTTCCTTCGTCTCTTCTCTTTGTTTGGTCTTATGTGGTGCAGGCATGCAGCTTAATATGGGGTCTTATCTGTTTGGTCTGATGCTTATTAACTAGGATATTTTCTTTGCATATTAGTCTATGATTATAAAAAAAAAATCGAGTTAATAGTTGGTGGAATCAGGATTTGCTGCTTATCAAAATTGCTGCTGATGCTGCTTTTCACTTTCAGCAACGGTTTTTACCGTTGCTGAAAGTTTTGGCAGCAATTACCATTGCTGAAAGTTTTGGCAACCAAAAACTGCTGCCATAACTTTTAGCAACGGTAAAAACCGTTGCTAAAAGTGAAAAGGAGCCAAATGACCAGCAGCAAATCCGGATCCGAGCGGGCTTAGTTGAAGCAAATTCGTTTCCTCTGGGACATTTTCCTATACTGCTTTTTAGCTATGTCAACTCATTATCCTGTGTAATTGGAATGTGTAGCTTAAGGCTCTAAGGTATGGAGCAGCTCCGGTAGTAGTTAGCCATGACGCTAGCGCAGACAGGTAACCATTGTCCATAAAAAATTGTAATAGATATCTTTTCTCCCTCCTTCTTTAATACTCAAAACAGTTTATATCTTTTACAGCAACTTCATAAATCGTGACCATGAGACCACCGAGTACTCACGGTTCATCAAATCTACCTTTGGAAACATGTCTCTCGGCCTTGCCATTGATGAAATTGTACGTAGGTTCTTATGGTTTTTCTATTAGTCTCTCTCTCTCTCTCTATATATATATATATATATATAACCACATCAATCTGACATGGTATTACTCAAATATCCTTGTCTTTGCTATGCCTGTAGAGGACTAACCCATCCAAGTGGAAAAGAAGAATAATGGAAGCAATGGCACAGGACTTCTCATGGGATGGTGAATGCTGTGACAGGCATGTTTCAGCTTATACAGCTATAAAGAATTTATGAAGTGGGTCTGACTTACATGTATGTATGCGCAGATGTCTGGTTTCTTACTTATGATAGGGCTAGGCCAGTTGAATAAAATTACTAATTTATTATTTGTATAGTTCACATCACTATTCCTTCTGGGTTAATGAAAAGTAGTGATCAGAAATCCGTCAACAAGTCAACTTAACGATGAAAATGACGAATTTGTTTGCAGGATATTTTTGCATTTTTTCTTCTTTCCAAAAATTCGTAGTTACACTTTTTTTTTTGGGTGTGAATAGTAAGTTTTTATCATGGGAAGCATCAGAATAACGAAATAGTAATGAATTATATTTTGATAAGTAAATTTAGTCAACCTTTTTTCTTATTTGTGTATATGTTGACAAGGTAATTGTGGTAATATCATAGATTATATAAATGACGAACTAAATTTAGGAAAGTTTCTGTATGTATTCGCTGTTTAATTTTATAATATAAATATAACGTGTGAATAAAAATATTCTAAAAGTTTTAATCATATGCTAGCTATAAAAATATAATGTCATATATTTATAAAAAATTATAGCAAAACTATAAAAACTTTATTTTTTATTGATTCAATTGCAAATCTGCAATCAAATTGGTGCTGTGTGGGTGTAGGTATATAAGACTCTATATATTAAAATTTAAATATAATAAATTGATAATTATTTTTCATATTTAAGTTTGATAATAAAAAACTAGATAAATTATTAAGTATTTTTGCATATATTGACTATCGATATTTTGTTTGAATAACATATAAATATAAAGCAAAATTTTAAAACAATTATAATGTAATATATAAATGATATCTTACATACAATAATACATTTAGTACCTACAAAATGTATGACTAAATAATAAATATTTGAAAAAAAAAAGAATCGATTCAATATCTTTTGCTTTATTGAATAGGACCAATTTTTAAAGATATTTTAAGGGGGTAAAACAGATACTATAATATATGCAACTAATTTATTAGTTTTTTTTTTCTTCTTTTGGTTAAAACTATTGATATTTATAAAATTTACTGGACTTTAGATCAAACCAATTCAAGCCGTGTAAAGCTCAATCGATACAAGGCCTAACATTGCATTGATGAAAAATAGATGCAAGTCAAATAACACCAACTGGATAATTACATAAGGAAAAGAAGATCGAACGAAGGTAAAGTTAGAGAATGTGTATTTCAACTTGAATTTTTGTTTGAAGTAAATAAACGGTAAATCACTTGAATCTATTAATATTAATTATTAATTTTTTATTAAAATATTAATTTAATCTAATTTTTTTAAATTACAGTTTTATTTTGGGATATTAATTTTACTTCCAAATATGTTTAAACTTGAAGTGAGTTGATATTTTAATTCTTAAAAGATTTACTTTGTCCTAACTTTAATTTATAGTATTTGATATTAATTTTACTCATCAAAAAGTGAATTTATTTTTTAATATCCTTCTCACATTAAATTTATTTACTAATTGAGATTTGGATATGGCGGAAGGCGCTAATCCTTTATAAGATGGTAAATTTAAGTTTAAATTTTTGCTAAAAGAAATATTCATATTTAATGTTTGATAATACTTCAAATATAATTATTTTCAGTAGACAACACTTGCAAAAAACCAAAAAAAAAATTTATAAAAATGAGTGTGACTTAACGTAAAATTAGTGTAATTATTGAGTGTTTAATTGTTTTGTGACATGCTTTGACAAAACACCAAAATAATATTTTTGGTTTTATTAAAAATAATTATTTTAATTGAAGGTAGCGTTTAATCTATATTAGGGTGAGAGTTAATTTTGTTTAAATTTATTGAACATAAATTGTAATATCTCAAGAATTTATATGAATATTTAAAGTCTAATTTGAAATTTAGTGAAAAATTTAATTACGTGAAAATGTGCTTTTTGAATTAGTGAAGAAAATCTGAGAATAGAAATTTTAATTTTTAATTTAGGAAATTTTTACAAATTCTCAAGGACTAAAGTGAAAAGAAAAGAAAGTATAGAGGACTTTTGAGAAATGACCAAATAGAAACCTGAGAGGAAGAATAAAGCTTATGAGAATGAATTATGAGTCCGGTACCGAAAAGATGATGGATTCGAGGTTAAAGTGGTATTTGAGACATCGAGAGGGATTAAAGTGAACAAATCTTATAAGCTAAGGTGGCTATGAGCGATTTTATCGAAAAAGAAATTAGTGGGGCCCACACATACAATTATTAGTTTTTCTTCTCCTTCTTCCTCCCGAGGCTTCATGTTTCGTTCATTTCCATCTTCCCTTCTTCAATCATTTCTCAAATTTTCATCCGGCGATCTTGTATTTTCTAACCATACTTCCGATTCTCAGGAGTTCTAGAGGTAAAGAGGTAAGTTTTATCTACTCTATTTTTCTTTTTCTCCATTTTCGGACCTATGGAAGAAAATTAAGATTTTGAGTTTTAATGGATGAATTTAAGTGTGGATGTTAATGTAAAACATTCTTAGGTGGTTTATGATGTTATTAGAACAAGAAATTTCGTAGAATTTGGATATTTG
Organism: Biancaea sappan; assembly: GCA_037074585.1. Classification (NCBI taxonomy): domain Eukaryota; kingdom Viridiplantae; phylum Streptophyta; class Magnoliopsida; order Fabales; family Fabaceae; genus Biancaea; species Biancaea sappan. The sequence continues at coordinate 44,620,060 of CM073500.1, read as the reverse complement.
AAAAAGTTAGTGTTCTTGATGAAAATTTGAGATTTGAGCTTGGATTGTTGGTAGAAATTGGGGGTTTTGGTGTTAAAACACTCCTTAGACATTAAGGATGAAAACCCATGGAAGAAATCAAAAGAAATGTTGTTTTAGATATGATTTTAGGATTTTTGGATGAAGAACACGAAGAACATCGAAAATTTTCCCCAGAAATTACTGTTCACAGAGAAAATTTTTCCAGATTTTCTCGTTACTGTAGCGTTGACTCGGTCAACGTTACTGTAGCATTGACTCGGTCAACGTTACTGTAGCTGCGTTGACCGTTGACTATTACTGTAGCATCAGTTTTTTTTTAATATCGTTGAAAAGCTCTTTGAGTCTAGTTTCCAATGGTGTAAGTGTCATTTAGAAATTCATTACCGGTTAGGAGTTATGACTTAAGATGTGAGTAAAGGTCGAGAGTAGTGATAGGAAATTTCTCTATTTTGTAACCCTAATGATTTTTACCTGGTTACAATAGGGATGATTGGGGCGCAAGGTGGGAGCGCCGAGAGCGTGGAATCCAGGTGAGTAGGCAACCTTGCAAAATTAATTTAATAAATTAGTCAAAGCACAATATAAATCCCATTTGCGTTATTTGTGAAATTGAGAAGATTATCAGTGTGTGTTCAGGTTGAGAAAAAGTATAATATCATTGGAAGGTATTTTATTACCTTTGAGAATTGATTTCTCTAGTTGACTAAAGAACTAGATGTGATTGTTCCTTGAATAAATTGGAACATTTTGTAAGTGAATAACCTTACTAAACTAATGTGATCTTATTAGATAAGGTACAATACAAGTCTTGTTTATAACATTATTGAAGTGAGAAATAATCAATCTCGCTGTTGATAATATATGATGATTGTTATGGTTGATGATAGACATTCAAGGGAATAAAAATATGTGTAAACTCATTTATTTCATAGTAATTATATTGTGATAAATTCTCACTATTTTATTGATGAGCAAAAGATCTACGAGATCTAATACACGAGTTTGAAAGGGTTAGAGTCCCATACTACTCGATGTATAAATGTGAAAATCTATGCACGAGTTTGAAAGGGTTAGAGTCCCATACTACTCGGTGTATAAATGTGAAAACCTATGCACGAGTTTGAAAGGGTTAGAGTCCCATACTACTCGGTTTATAACTGTGAAAATCAATACACGAGTTTGAAAGGGGTTAGAGTCCCATATCACTCAGTGTATAAATGTGAAAATCTATGCACGAGTTTGAAAGGGTTAGAGTCCCATACTACTCGGTGTATAAATGTGAAAACCTATGCACAAAGAGTTTGAGGGTTAAATTCCCAAGTCACTCAGTGCAAGTATTTATGGCATATAATACTATAATTATTTAAAATAAATGATAGATTGATTGTATTAGTAAATGTGGTGTTTGTGCTTATGATATTTTCATGTACAGTTGTTTACTCACTGAGTTATGATAAACTCACACTCTCCATGATTATCTTTTCAGATACAGTGGTTGAGGAGAAGAATTTATAGCCTTTAAGGATATACTCCACTTTTGTCTGGTAAACAATTGGTAAGGATTAGGAAACGCTCTGTAATCTAGTAGGTCACCTAGGCTTGGGAGGTTGTATAGTACTGTATAGTGTTTGAAAGTTGAACATTTTCTGAATATGTATACAAAATATCTTTCTTGGAATATTTATGATTCACATAATTATGGATATTAAGAATGTTCACAGAGATTATGGGGTACCACGGAGGTACACCCTAGGTATTTTATGTTTATATTACATGTAAGTTTTGGGATGTGACATAAATGATAACGTTTTATCTAAATTGACATATTTAAAAATTGAATGTTTTTTATTATTAAAATTAAACAGCAGTTATCACTATGACCAATGAAATAAAATGATATTATGGTTATTTTGAGTGATATAATACTGTTATATTACGTATTAATGACAACTGAATAGTGAAAAAAGATCACAAATATTTATGTTAGATGACATCACTCATTGTTTTTAACTATTTATTGTACTAAACTTAATGTGAATATAACATTTAAAATAAAATGCTTTTAGATGAGTGAAATAAGGTGGTTAAATTATAAAGTATTTAAACAAGAAATCGTGTATGTTTAAGAAATTAAAATGTTAATTCACCCTTAAAAGAAAAAATTAGGCTAATATATTGTGTTGTACAACCATCCGTCTTGAAACGAGAAAGTGAGATTTAGGCTCCTCTGTGTTTCCATCGAAAAAAAAAAAAGATTTGGGTGTCACTAGCAGCAATAATGAAAATTCAAGGTGGTGTCTTTGTAATTAAACCTTTTTTTTTTGTTGTAATTTAATTATAAATTTATAATTATACGTAACACTGGGTTATTGTATTTTTTCTGGTTTTTGAGCCACGTCGACAGTTGAATCTGTTCATGAAAACTAAATAAAAAGACCGTGGATGGATATCTTAATGAATAATTATAATGCTAGAATCCAGAAATAATCGGGCAAGACATTGGACGGCTTGAATTTTAATTCAAACCTCTAATACGAATTCGAAAGAGAATCGCTAAAATCGTGTACTATTTTTCCATTCAGGTGAAAAAATGGCAGATAACTGTCTCAGAGAGTCGGCTTCTTTCCCTTCATGGTTTACGCCCAAGAGGTACTTCATCTTTTTCCTCTCTCCATGTCATTTTCCATCTGGGGTTGTAAATTAGCGGCACTAGAAGCAAATTTCCTTCTCTGTTGAAGGGTTTAACAAGCCCAATTTCTCGTTTGTTTCATCGAGTTCATTTTGTCCTAGTTCTTCATCGTTATCTTTTTAATAGCTATAAGATAACAAATTAAAAACTTGGAAACATATCGGTAGTTGATGTTGGTAATAGAACTAATCAGCTTCCCTTGTTTTTATGTTGTCACCTTCTAATGTTTAACCTACAAGAGGAGTGGTAGTTAACTCATTACGATGCTTTTAGGTTTCTGAGGGGTATGCTGATAGAGTTGCAGAAATGAGAAGCAAAACTGAGGACTGACATCACCACAAATTTACTTTATTATTTTAGCTCACGTTGTTAATGTTACCTACTGTTGCTGCTCTTTGGCATAGATTCCATCTGTTGAACTAGTAATTCGGAAAACTGAAAAAAAAGGGTGTTCTCTGATGATGTGGATTTAATTTGGTAATTGAAGCATATTTCAAGGTTGTAGTTTGTCTAGACGTGTTTAATGTCTCAAAATCTTATGATGTATCTTTTGGCACTTGAGAGTACATGTATAATGTATTGCTACACTAAAAGAAAGCAAGTTGTCTCGGCCTGCTATTAATGTATTTGTGATGGGAACCAAGGAGTTGAAGAACTTACGAGTTTGCCAAATGAAAATTTGTGATTTTGTGCTTTTATTTTCTTGTAGAGAAACTTAGTCCTGTCCTTTTGTGAATGCTAATAAACTATCTCCTGTTTTCAGGCTTCTTATAATATTTTGTGTCATTAATTTAATAAATTATGTGGATCGAGGAGCCATAGCAAGTAATGGTGTTAATGGAAGTCTTGGAACTTGCACAGACACTGGGATTTGTACTTCCGGTAGTGGAATTCAGTAAGCTCTATTTGTAAGCTTTGTTTTACCATGTAAAGTTGTCATGCTATGTTGGTGCTCCATGCTGAAACTGTTGCATGAATCTCACCAATCATTCATGCAAAATGCACCTTGAGGGGGCCTAAAATATGGTTCCCAGACTCCGGGATTTCTGGTGATATTTCATAACTGAATTTTTTATTTTAGTATTTTGTTGTTACTAGTAATTATTAATGAATTTGATTCAAATTTTAATTGACATGCTGTTCAAATTTCAAACAATTCGAATGACAATTGCATGGCCATTGAGATTTACATCTTAACTGTGAATGTGGATGACATCAGTTGCCTCATCTTGTCTAAACCTTAAATATGTAGTAGTAGAGGTGTATGCATAAAACAGAATATGGACAATGCTGTAGTGGTGTGCACTTTGAAGGAGGACTGGAAACTAAAATAATTATGGATTACCTAATCATTCTTCTCTCTTGATATGTAAAACTAATAAGGTTTAAGGTTTAATGCTTTGTACATGCCATTGTTGAGTTTTTGCACCCAGGAGTCCATTCTTTGTAAAATAGGGTTGATATTGCTCATACTGCCTTCATTTTATATCATATTCAGATGCTACTGACATGTGCTTATGCAATATGTCTTTCCTTTAAAGCAAATCTTTTTTGGGTGATTTTCAAGTCAAATTGTGGGTGCCTGTGTTATATGTAATGCAAGCACGTATTTATTTTTTCAAATAAATTTATTGGCTTAGCATCATTTCATGGTAGCAAATTGCTTACATTGCAGGGGGGATTTTAACTTGAGCAACTTTCAAGATGGGATTCTATCATCAGCATTTATGGTTGGACTTCTGGTTGCTTCTCCAATATTTGCATCTCTGGCCAAAAGGTAAACAGCTTAATGTTTCTTGATTTGCCCCCTTCGTAAGGTTTTTGCAATGAGTGAACATGCTAGAACCTTATTAGATGAGATCTAGGTTGATGTAAGGTGCACTTGCTTTTGATATGCATACATGTAACTCACCTTACACTTGCATGGAGCTGGAAGAAATTGGTGTTGCTTCTTGCTAGTATGGAGCAAAAGTATGCATGGATTCATTTAATATCAATGTCACTGCTTCCCTTTTTCTTGGAGACTTTGGATCCTTGGACATTATACAACAACAACAACCTTATCCCACTAGGTGGGGTCGGCTACATGTATCGCCTGACGCCATTGAGCTATATCAATGACTAACTCTTTAGGGATCTCATTTACCAGAAGATCCCTCTCAATAACCTCTTTAAGTGTCCTTCTTGGTCTTCCTCGACCTTTTTTCACAGGGCTCCAAACCATCCTTGGACATTATATCATGATAAATTCTGACTTGTATGTACGTTGTAGAAGATACTTTAAATTGTGTATAGTCTAATATTAGTTGAGCCCAACATTCCGCTCTAAACATTATTACATAAACTTTCTATATGAAGGAACCAATTATCTCTTAAGTTTAAGGAATTAGGTATAGGGTCAAGAATAAATCTTATCCCTTACTTGCTCTCTCCCATGAGAGCCCCTCGGGGCTTGAATATGGAGCGCAAGCCAATCACTGCCTTGTGTTGGAATTTCAATTTAATTTGTGGGGGATGGAGTTGGCAAGGAACAAACTCTTGAGTGAAGTTTGGTTGTGAAGACTTTGATGATACCATGTCAAAGAGCAACACAAGCTTAAGGTGCTAGGTGCAGGCCCAAGATTATTGTTCTTTTGGGAAATGGGGAAAATATGACAAGAAAGTGTTTCATTTGCTAGATGCCAAAGTTGTAGCCATAAAGTTGATCATAAGCGGGTGAATTCTACACTTGGGACATTCTTCTCAAATCCAGATCCTTATGAATTTATGTCACTTTGTCCTTGTCTTGTTTCAGGTTTTGTTATTATGATCAAGTGAAAGGCAAGTGGCATGGGAATTCTATAAGCAAGCTTCTTTGTTGTTGTACTTATACATTCATTTTCCTTTTTCCTTATTTTAAATTGATTGTTTGTTTTTTTTCATGCTTTTCTTGCTTATCTAGTTATGAAGTCACCATTTTATATTTGTCCTTTAGACGATGTATGCACCTTGACAGTCTGGACAAATATGGGGATGAATAATTGATAAAAGCATTTCAACATTTAAGAGACATTAGAAAAATACATAGCTAGGAAGGTGACAAGATAAACCATATTTTCATCTTCAGCAAATGTATTAAGGTAGCTTTAGAGTGGCATCAACACTTAATTTTATTTTTGCAATTGCCATGTTTCCCTTGTCAGTAAATGTTGATTGGTCATCTAGTTCATTGTTGTCTCTGCAGTCATAATCCATTTCGGCTAATCGGAGTTGGCTTATCTGTGTGGACATTTGCAGTAGTTGGATGTGGTAGTTCCTTTGATTTTTGGTCTATTGCAATATGCCGCATGTAAGGGAAATTTTCAGTGCTTGCAAGCCATTAATACGATAGCAATTTTTTATCATATTTTTGAGTTAGAATGATGGCATTGGTTTTGTAGGCTAGTTGGTGTGGGTGAGGCTTCTTTTATAAGTCTCGCTGCCCCATTCATAGATGATAATGCTCCTGTTGCACAGGTTTGTCTTTATTCTCTTTCCCCCTTCAGAGTTAGCAGAACTTATTTCTCCATCTGAGCCAAGCTGCAGCTTTAAGGAGTATATTATTGATGCAGAAAACAGTGTGGCTTGCTATGTTTTACATGTGTATACCAGCTGGGACTGCTTTGGGCTATGTTTATGGTGGAATTGTAAGTTTACATGTTTATGGCTTGTATAATCTAGGGCAGGCTTTTATTCTTACTCAACAAAGCAAGCCCAACAAGAAAAATTCAGCCCAAATCTTGATTTTTCTTGTGTTAGCAATAAATTATTAAGCAAGAGATATTTTTTTTTTTAAATTTATTCTCATGGATGTTATATTTAATGAATTTGCATCAATGTCTATTAAAGCATGATGTGTGTATCATGTATGCTATAATGTCAAGAATTTGTTGTATCCTCATATTTGTATCATATACACAGATCAAACTTTATTACAATCTCTTTTGTGCTCCTTTGCATGAAAGCCCTTTAGGCTTGAAGTATGAACAAAGCACTGACTCACTATACTTTATGCTGAAACTTAATTTTAATAAGAATGATCTGGGTTGTAAAGTCAACATCATGCTAACCATTACACCAAATGTTGTATAGAAATTGTACTATATCATGAAAACTGTTCAGTATAGAAATTGCTTCCATATTTCTTTATTTACTGTTCTGTGTTCCAACTGGTTATATATTTTAAAAAGCTTTTACAATCATTCATTAGGCAGCTTCCCCTTATTGGTGTACAAACTCACTGTAACCTAAATTTTGATATTGTGTAGGTTGGAAGCTACGTTAATTGGCGCGTTGCATTTTGGGGTGAGGCAATTTTGATGCTTCCTTTTCCTATTTTGGGTTTTGTTATTGAGCCTTTGCCGTTGAGAGGTATGCATTTTGTTATGCTTGTATGTGTTTCAGACTGTCATAAATTCATGTTATTGATACACTATTCGGATTGTAACTGTAGGTTTTGCTCCCATGAAATCCAAAGAGACGCAGACATCTATTGAAACAGTTGTTCCAGAAACTGAAGGTGTTCTTGAGCACTTAAACTATAACTTTGGTTATAGAACTGAAGGAATCTCAACTTTCCTTATTGTTTTACATAATATCTATACCCTTATAAGAAAGTTAAAAGGAAAGGCCAATTTCTTAAAGAAATAGCAAAATAAAAAATTCTAATTGTATCCCTAAGGAAGAGAAGAGGATAATAAGCTATCCTTTTTAGTTTTTACTCTAAAAATATACAGGAAATGCCATCATTCATAGGGTTAAAGAATATCTCTACATCTTGCAATTTTGACAAGTGATTATCTACTTGTATCCATGTCCCTGTGTTATGAGGCAGTACATGTGTTATGTGTAGTAGGGTGGTTACTGCAGTTGGTGTCTTTATTTTTATAATTTATATTTTTATATATTTTTATGTGAGTTAGACTTGTATGTGATGATGTATGTACATGTAATGTGGGGTGGTTTAGAACAGTTTTTATGTCAATTATGTCTCTGTGATGTTATATAGTTCTGAGTAATGAATGGAGATTATGTTGTTGCGCATTATCATTAACCTGGTGAGTTTACACTAGAGATTTTGTTCTCTCTGTAATTTGAACCAACAAAATAGGTAGAAGGAAGAAACTAAATTCCTCTCATTTCTCTCACTGATTCTTCTTCATCAAGGCCCATAACCAGATCCATATCTAGGGGCCATAACAATTTGGTATTAGAGCCTACGGTTGTCTAAAGCTCAATATGTAGGCTACTTCATGGGAGGTTTACGGTCGGACATCAGGCAAAAGGTGCATTCGTTTCATCTAGAGAATCGTGGCTGAGCTGCAAGTGGCTTGCGACATGGAATGTGATTTTGATGGCAGAGACAGCGGCGTATTGGGCTAGGCAGAATCTTCGTGGAGCGGGTCGACATGGGTCAGGCTTGACCCGAAATGCCATAGAAGACCTCAACCCCGTTGGCTCAACAAAGCCCAATACTAGCAGGTTAACTGGAAAGACATCGCAAAGCTCTGTGATGAATGGTAGTGCGCCTTCATCGTTCTCGGTGGCAAAGAACCACAAAGCGCTGAACTGGTTTGCGTCAACTTGAATAGGGGAGCATGATCGGCAGCCGTCGACGGAGAAGACCCGGGGGGGGGGGGACGAAGCATCTCTTGTACAGGAGCTGCTAGACCGAAGGACTAAGGGCCTCTGTTTTCGTTGTGGAGAGAGGTTTCATACTCTACATAAATGTTTTGAGAAGTCCTTGAATCTAGTTGTGATGGGGGATGAAGATGAAGAAGGAGAAGCAGAGGTTTTGGCAGTTGAGGTGGAACGTGAAGGAAAGAGAGGAGTGGGCTGACAGCAGAGTTTTGTTGAAGTGCTGTAGTGGGTTTCTATTTGTTCAGCCTTTTAAGGGGTAGGTATTGATAGGAACAGTTAAACCTTAGCCTTTAGTATCATTTTGTTGTGTTCATTGTACGGTGTCGTTTAGTAGGTGTCAGTTATAGTTTTATTTTGTTTCCTTTACTAAAACGGTGTAGTTTTGGGTTTTGCTTCTGTTGTTATAAACACTCGTGTTCGAGTGTCTCAGGGGAATATACGTTCTAGAGTTTCTCTTTTCTGTTTCGGTGTTCTACTCGTAAACTTTCTGTTGGTATCAGAAGCCGAAAGATCCTGTTTCTTGGAATGGCGTCGCAAACCAACTCGTCGTCGACCACAGGCTCCTAAACGCTGCGAATGAACAAGTTTCTTCAGTCACGTATCAGAACAAGATGATTCCTCTCACGACGACTCTCAATCAGGCGTGCTCTGTTAAGCTTGACCGAACGAATTACCTTATGTGGATTTCACTGGTTCTTCTGATGATTCGTGGAAACCAACTTGATAGGTTTATACTTGGAACCAACCCGTGCCTAGAGCTGTTCATCTTCGAAGGGAATGAACGCAAGATTAACCCAACATTTCAAGAGTGGGTTACTCTTGATCAGTTGCTTTTGGGCTGGCTCTACAATAGTATGACGTCGGAAGTCATCTCTCAAGTTCTTGGGTGCAAGTCATCACAAGAATTGTGGAACGCTGTTAAGGAGTTCTCAGGTTCTCAGACGCGTTCACGTATCACTTTGTACAAAAGTGAATGGCAATGTTTAAGAAATGGAGGAATGAAGATGGATGAATATCTTCGAAAGGTTAAAGAATTGGCAGATAACCTTCAGATGGCAGGATTTCCCCTATCCAATGATGACCTTGTAATTCAGACTCTCTCAGGCCTTGATTCCGAATATGGACCAATTGTAGTCCAACTCGCTGACAGAACAGGACTTACGTGGGTTGAACTTCAGACCTCTCTAATTACATTCGAAAGCCGGTTGGAACAATGGTCTGCATCAGGTCAGTATAGTTCCCCAAGTGCTAATGTTGTGACAACCAAAAAGAACTCAACCAATTCCAATCAGAATTGGAGGGGACAAATAACACGTGGGAGAGGAAGACAAAATCATGGAGGCAGAAGTGGTGGAAGACAAAATAAACCTACCTGTCTATTATGTGGAAAGGTAGGCCATACAGTTGTCAGTTGTTTCTATAGATTTGATCACAGCTTTTCTGGTGTGTCAGGTGGCAATTTAGAGGCTGTAAGGATTCTAATTCATCTCATTCTGCCTATCTCATTACTCAAGACAATCTTGATAACCAAGATTGGTACTTAGACAGTGGTGCATCAAACCACGTCACAAATGAACCTACTGTTGTTGAAAAAGGTAAAATCCCTCCTTGTGAAAAGTATCTTGTTGGAAATGGAGATAAAGTAAATATTGAAAAGGTTGGAGAATCTAGAATTCAGAACACTACTCTTGAATTAAATAAGCTTATGTTGGTCCCAAAGATTAGGAAAAATCTTATCAGTGTGTCTCAGTTATCATCTGACAATAATGTGTCTGTTGTATTTGATTCTTGTGAAGATACTGATACAAGGAATACAATTTGAGGGGCTGTACAAGGTCAAAGGAGCATAGAAGGCTGGCTGTTTTCTGACCTCAAGGGATGAAAAATGTTCAGAAATAGAGTTGTGGCATAGAAGACTAGGCCACCCATCTGAAAAGATCTTGAATGATGTACTGAAAGAATGTAATCTAGAAAAATTCAGCAATAAAGAACCTTTCTTTGGTGATGCTTGCAAATTGGGAAAAATGCATTCTCTTCCTTTTAAGAGATCTGAAACAAGAGCTGACCAGCCTTTAGACCTTGTTCATACAGATCTTTGGGGGCCTGCTCTTGTGCAATCTAGCTCAGGACACAGATATTACATTTCTTTCCTTGATGACCACAGTAGATTTCTGTGGCTTTTCCCCCTTAAAACAAAAGGTGAAGCTATTCAAGCTTTTACATAGTTTAAGAAAATGGTGGAGAACCAATTTGAAAGAAAAATAAAAATTGTTCAAAGTGATGGAGGATCAGAATTTAAGCCATTCCTGGAGATTGTACAGCAAAGTGGAATTGTCATGAGACATTCATGCCCTTATACTTCTGTGCAAAATGGTAGAGTGGAGAGGAAGCATCGTCAAGTTGTGGAAATGGGTTTGAGTATGATAGCTCAAGCTGGTGCTCCTTTGAGTTATTGGTGTAATGCTTTTCAGGCAGCAGCAAGATTAATAAACATGTTACCTACCACTGCGCTTAAGGGAGAAATTCCATATTCTGTTTTATTCAAAAGAAAACCTGAATTTAAAGAACTGAAAGTGTTTGGGTGTGCTTGTTTTCCTTACCTGAGACCATACAATCAACATAAGCTAAGTTTTCGTTCCATTAATTGTGTTTATCTTGGCCCTAGTATGAATCACAAAGGATTCAAGTGTCTCTCATCTACTGGTAGACTCTACATTTCTCGCCATGTTATGTTTAATGAGTTAGAATTTCCTTTCAAGCAAGGTTTTCTTAATACTAAAAGACCTGAAGAAATTAGAGAAGTTGTTCATATGGTTCCCATTCAGGCTTATTTTGGAAATAAAATTGACAGTGATGTTTCTAGTATTGTGCAGAGAAATAATGAAGTGTTGATTGAGGATTACACTGATTCCACTGCTGCAGAGCTTTCTGAACAAACAGGAAGCAATATGAGATCACAATCAAGTGTTGAAGATGAAGGTGAGCGTGATTCAGCTATTGAAAGAAGCAGATACAGATCTGGTTCTATTCATCCTATGGTCACCAGACTAAAAAGTGGAGCGATTCAACCAAAGTCAGCATTTGTGGGTTTATCTGAAGTGAACAGCAGCATTACAAATCCAACTGATCCTTTTGAAGCTTATAAAACACCCCACTGGAGAAAGTCAATTGAGGTGGAATTTAATGCCTTGAAAAAGAACAGCACATGGGATTTGGTTCCGTATGATCAACAAAAATTAGTGGAGTGTAAATGGATATTTAAGACAAAGCTAGCTGCTGATGGGAGTATACAGAAGCATAAGGCTAGACTAGTAGCCAAAGGGTTTCAACAGGACCCTAGTATAAGCGTTGGAGAGACCTTTAGTCCAATTGCAAAGCTGACCACAGTGAGAGTGGTGCTTACCATTGCAGTTTCTTTGAACTGGACTGTCAGGCAAGTTGACATAGATAATGCCTTCTTGAATGGAAACTTAAATGAACCTGTTTTTATGAAGCAACCAAGGTGTTTTGAGGATCCTAAGTACCCAAGTCACATATGCAGATTGAAGAAAGCCTTGTATGGGCTTAAACAAGCCTCAAGAGCCTGGTATGACAAGCTGAGAAGTACTTTGATAAGTTGGGGGTTCAAAAATACAAGGAGTGATCATTCCTTATTTGTCTTACACTCTGGAAGCAATGTTATAATAATTTTGGTGTATGTAGATGATATGTTAGTAACAGGAGATAGTAGAAATCTGGTTGAAATGTTTATTAAACAACTGAACACTGCTTTTTCCCTTAAAGATCTTGGTGAGGTGCATTGTTTCTTGGGAATTGAAGTGTTAAGAGATAGGAGAGGTATGTTTCTGAATCAGAAGAAATATGTGACTGATTTGGTAGAAAGATTTGGTTTGAAAAGTGCTTCCTCATGTCCTACGCCTCAGACACTTGGGAAACATTACACTAAATTGAAGGAAGAACCTTTGGAGAATTCTTCTATTTACAGAAGTCTGGTTGGGGCTTTACAATACTTAACCAGTACCCGGCCTGACATTTCATTTTCTGTAAACCAGCTTAGTCAGCAGCTGAGTGTTCCTACTACTGTTGATTGGGTAAAAGCCAAGCGTGTGCTGAGGTACCTTAAGGGTACCATTGGTTTGAGTCTTCATATCAAGCCATCTCCTGTTTTTTCTCTTGCTGGTTTTTCAGACGCTGATTGGGCCACTGATGTGACAGATAGAAGGTCAGTAGGTGGCTATTGTGTCTTCTTGGGAGATTTATTGGTATCTTGGTCAAGTAAAAAACAAGGAGTGGTTTCTAGATCAAGTGCTAAAGGTGAGTACAGGGCTGTAGCTTCATTAACTAGTGAAGTGGTGTGGTTAAAGTCTCTCTTGAAGGAGTTAGGATGTTCTATTTCAGGAGTTCCTATGTTGTGGTGCAACAACTTAAGTGCAAGAGCTATTGCTACAAATCCAGTTCTGCATGCTAGAACAAAGCATGTAGAAATTGATCTTCACTTTGTTAGAGATAAGGTGCTGGGTCGAGAGGTTGCTATTGGTTATGTTCCTAGTTCAGATCAGCCAGCTGATTTATTCACAAAGCCTATTGCTGGTTCCAGATTTGGTTTTCTCTGTGACAAACTTGGATTGGTTGGAAACCCTCCTAGTTTGAGGGGGACAGTTAAACCTTAGCCTTTAGTATCATTTTGTTTTGTGTTCATTGTACGGTGTCGTTTAGTAGGTGTCAGTTATAGTTTTGTTCTGTCTCCTTTACTAAAACGGTGTAGTTTTGGGTTTTGCTTCTGTTGTTATAAACACTCGTGTTCGAGTGTTTTAGGGGAATATACGTTCTAGAGTTTCTCTTTTCTGTTTCGGTGTTCTACTCGTAAACTTTCTGTGGAACCTATTGTATATTTCTCTATTAGGTTAAAGGGTAAGTAAGTGAGTGGGCGTAGAATATTTTGTCATAATCAGTGGAGTATCTGCTCTGGTGTTGGGATGGGCAGAATTCATTAGTATTCTGTAGGAGTATTGCTCTAGGGGAGGATTGCTTGCAATCCTTCATTGTTTATTAATATATTTCAATCTATTTTTTGTAGCTCTGGGGGAAGGGTTCTCTGTAATCCTTTATATTTCTTTAAATATTACAGTGCTATTTTAGTGTTGATTTTTGGTTTCTACCACATTACCACAACACCCTTCAAGACCTCAATTTATTAAGCAATTGTCTAGGTTTGAATTGGAAGAAAGAAGATTGAAAGGTCTATGTTGTAATTGTGATGAACCATTCGTTAAAGGCCATCGATGCAAGAAACTATTTTTACTAGAATTGGCTGAGGATGATGGAACAAAAGAACATGAAGAGCACAAACCACATGATGAACTTGCAGCACCACGCTTGAGGACAAGCGTGTATTGAAGGGGGGAGGAAATGTTATGAGGCTGCACGTGTTATGTGTAGTGGGGCAGTTACTGCAATTGGTGTCCTTATTTTTATAATTTATATTTTATGTATTTTTATGTGAGTCAGACTTATATGTGCTTATGTATGTGTATGTGTGTGGGGTGGTTTAGAACAGTTTTTATGTCAATTATGTCTCTGTGATAGCCGACCCCGTCTTGTGGGATAAGGCTTTGTTGTTGTTGTTGTTGTTTATGTCTCTATGATGTTATATAGTTCTGAGTAATGAATGGAGATTATGTTGTTGAGCATTAAACTTGGTGAGTTTACATTAGAGATTTGGTTCTCTCTATAATTTGAACCAACAAAATAGGTAGAAGGAAGAAACTAAATTCCTCTCTTTCTCTCGCTGATTCTTCTTCATCAAGACCCATAACCAGATCCAAATCTAGGGTCCATAACACTGTTCCAAAACTTATTGTGTGGCATAGCATGAGATTAGAGTTTTGCTATGTCAAAGTATAGCTTGTATATGTCAAAGTATAGCCTGTATATATGTCAAAGTAGAGTCTGAATGTAGCATGTGTACAGCCTAAACAATTTGACTTGGTTTTCATGAGGACTGACTTAGGTATTCGGTGGAGTGATTTCAGGAGAGATTGAGGGTTGTAATCTAGCCTATAAATACTTGTTTTGCCTTGAGTAATAAATCAGAACACTGCATTATCAGATTGTTCTCACTTACATGGTATCAAAGCCTCTTGGTTTTTTGGCATTTCTGGATATCGCGTTATTTCTTGGTTGGTCACTTAGAAGTAACTGATAGTCGACACCGCCGGTCCAGGGAGGTGTGTAATGGCAAATCCGGCCAGTCACCGAAGTCTGGTGACCTAACTCTAAGCGCGTGAAGCTCACGCGCTGTCGCTACAGTTCGGATCGTCTCCCACGCGCCGGCGCGTGAGGGCGCGTGTGGTGGAATCTCCGGTCGCGGTTTGGTTCGACGGCGTCGAATCTCCATTTCCGGTCTATCCCCGGCGTCATCTTCGTCATTGGAAGCTTTTTAGGTACTGGGCATCATTCACAGGAGTTGTGCATGCTGAGTTTAAACTGGAAGCTAAGCCAAGTTCAGATTTATATATTCTGAAGTATCAGTTGGCTTAGTGGATATTCACATTCTCAACTCAGTGGCAGTTTGGTGAATATTCAGGTTCAGGTTTATATATTCTGAAATTTCTTAATTCATACATTATTTCTTTGTCTTTATCACAAAGAAAATGTCAGATACTAAGCCATCTATTAATGAGTTAGTACCCACAATGTCAAAAATAATTGAGCATAAGTTAAATGGGTCTAACTATTTAGAATGGAGTAGAACCATTAGAATTTATCTACGGAGTGTTGAAAAAAATGACCATTTGGAAAAAGAACCTCCTACAGATGAAACTAGACAAATTTGGCTTAGAGATGATGCCCGTTTGTTCCTACAGATTACGAACTCAATTGATAGTGAAGTAATTGGGTTAATTAACCACTGTGAATTTGTCAAGGAATTGATGGAATACTTAGAGTTCTTGTACTCTGGTAAGGGAAATATATCTCGTATATATGATGTCTGTAAAGCTTTTTATCGTACTGAGAAAGAAGGTAAGTCGCTTACAGCTTACTTCATGGAATTCAAGAAGATCTATGATGAATTGAATGTGCTTTTACCATTTAGTACTGATATCAAGGTACAAAAGTCTTAGAGGGATCAAATGGCAATCATGAGTTTTCTGGCAGGCCTTCCTTCAGAATTTGAGACTGCCAAATCTCAGATTCTTGCCAGTACTGAAATTAACTCACTTCAGGAAGTATTCAGTAGGGTCTTACATACAGAAAATACTTCATCAACTCAACAACCTAATGCCCTCATTACCAGAGGAGGGGATGTTGAAAGAAGGCTAAACAGAGGAGGAACTTCAGCCACTGGAAAGACTAGTGATATTGTGTGTTATTACTGTAAAGAGCCCGGCCATACAAAGCGTAATTGTAAAAAATTACAGAACCGCAACCAGAGGTATCAAACCACCAATGTTGCTGCTGTTTCTAGTTCTTCTGAGAAGGGTATTACAATTTCAGCTGATGAGTATGCTAAATATCAAGCTTTCTTGAAGGAGTCTACTTCAGTCACTAGTCTTGCTGAACAAGGTAAAACATGCCTTATCTCTTCTTCAAACAAATGGGTTATCGATTCTGGTGCCACAGATCATATGACAGGTAATCCCAATACTCTTTCAAATTTCAAGTCACACAAATCTCCATCCCCGGTTACCATAGCAGATGGGTCTACATATAACGTTAACGGTCTAGGGACAGCTAAACCCACTTCTTCTATTACTTTGTCATCTGTTCTAAGTCTACCAAATCTGTCTTTTAACCTAATTTCTGTAAGTCGACTCACCAAAGATCTAAATTGTTGTGTCTCATTCTTTTCTGATTACTGTCTTTTTCAGGATCTTATGACGAAGCAGATTGTTGGTAAAGGACATGTATCTAATGGTCTTTACATTCTTGACACTTGGGAACCTCAGTTAGTTGCTTGTGCTAAGGCCACCTCTCCATTTGAAGCACATTGTCAGTTAGGACATCCTTCTCTGCCTACCTTGAAGAAGTTATGCCCTCAATATCATGATGTAACATCAATTGAATGTAAATCTTGTCATTTTGCAAAACATCATCGGGGTACGTTAAGTCCTAGAATAAATAAACGGGCTGCATCAGCCTTTGAATTAGTACATTCAGATATTTGGAGACCATGTCCTGTATTGTCTAAATTTGGTTTTAGATATTTTGTTACATTTGTGGATGATTTTTCTCGAATGACATGGATTTATTTTATGAAGAATCGTTCTGAGGTGTTTTCCCATTTTTCTGCCTTTTCTGCTGAAATTAAGACCCAGTTTAATGTTTCTGTACATGTCTTAAGGAGTGATAATGCTAAAGAATATATGTCAAAAACATTTCAAAACTATTTAACCCAACAAGGGATAATTCACCAGACTTCATGTGTTGATACACCGGCTCAAAATGGGGTAGCTGAAAGAAAGAATAGGCATCTTCTTGAGACTGCCCGTGCCTTAATGTTTCATATGAAAGTTCCCAAACAATTCTGGGATAGTGCTGTTTCCACAGCAAGTTTTTTAATTAATCGGATGCCTTCTACAGTCCTTGATGGTGCCACACCTTACAGTATTCTGTTTCCCAATAAGCCACTGTTTCCTGTGGAACCTCGGGTATTTGGAAGTACATGTTATGTTCGCGATGTTCGGCCCCATATTACTAAACTTGATCCCAAAGCCTTGAAGTGTGTATTTTTGGGATATTCTCGTCTTCAGAAGGGTTATCGGTGCTACTCTCCGGATCTAAACAGACATTTGGTCTCAACTGATGTGGTCTTCTCAGAGAAACAACCTTTCTTCTCCTCACTACCCTTAACACTAAGTCAGGGGGAGGATGAAGAATGGTTAATCTATAATACCACATCCTCAAACGCCCCTGCCGGTCCATCTGAAGGGAATCCAGTTGAAGAGTACTCATCAGCAGAACAGACGGACACTGATATCCTTCATGCTACAGCAAGACCACCGATTACTCAAGTGTATTCTCGAAGACAAACAACCAGTGATACATGTCCTGCGCCAGCCACTTCGTCATCGAATCTTCCACCAAACGATCATGACCTACCTGATATCCTTCATGCTACAGCAAGACCACCGATTACTCAAGTGTATTCTCGAAGACAAACAACCAGTGATACATGTCCTGCGCTAGCCACTTCGTCATCGGATCCTCCACCAAACGATCATGACCTACCTATCGCTCTCCGCAAAGGTAAACGTCAATGCACCCTCCCTAAGTCCAATTATCCCATTGCTAATTTTATATCCTATAATCATTTATCACCATCATCTAGTGCTTTAATTGCCTCTCTAGACTCTGTTTCTGTTCCTAAAACTGTTCAGGAAGCCTTGGCCCATCCAGGATGGCGTGCTGCTATGCTTGACAAAATAGAAGCATTAGATGCCAACCGAACATGGAATCTTGTACACTTACCTGTAGGAAAGAAAGCTGTCGGATGCAAGTGGGTCTTTGCCATTAAATTTAATACAGATGGTTCCATTTCTCGACTTAAAGCTAGATTAGTAGCTAAAGGATATGCCCAGACCTATGGGGTAGATTATTCTGATACATTCTCTCCGGTGGCCAAACTCACCTCAATCCGTCTGTTCATTTCTCTAGCTGCATCCGAAAATTGGCCATTGTATCAATTGGATATAAAAAATGCTTTCTTGCATGGTGACCTTCACGAAGAAGTATATATGGAGCAACCACCTGGATTTGTTGCTCAGGGGGAGTATGGGAAAGTCTGCCATTTAAAAAAATCATTGTACGGTTTGAAGCAAAGTCCCCGAGCATGGTTTGGTAAGTTCAGCATGGCAGTTCAGGAGTTTGGGTTGAAGAAAAGTAAATGTGATCACTCTGTATTCTACAAGCAATCAAAGGATGGTATTATTCTTCTTGTTGTTTATGTTGATGATATTGTCATTACAGGAAATGACTGTGTAGGAATTTCATCCCTCAAATCATTCTTGCACACCAAGTTTCAGACAAAAGACCTGGGCCACCTAAAGTACTTCTTGGGAATTGAAGTAACAAGAAGTAAGAAAGGAATACTTCTGTCCCAAAGAAAGTATGTTCTTGACATGCTTAAAGAAACTGGAAAGCTAGCTGCTAAACCTTGTAGTTCCCTAATGATTCCAAATGCACATCTTGCAAAAGATGATGCGGATCTCTTCGATGATCCAGAAAAATACAGGCGATTAGTCGGAAAATTGAACTATCTTACTCTAACACGACCAGACATTGCTTTTGCAATAAGTGTCGTTAGTCAATTCATGTCTGCACCTATTGTCAAACACTGGGAGGCTCTAGAACAGATCCTACGCTACCTAAAAGGAGCTCCTGGTCTTGGTATATGGTACAGCAACCATGGGCATACCAGAATTGAATGCTTTGCAGATGCTGATTGGGCCGGTTGCAAGATTGACAGGCGATCCATCACTGGATTCTGTGTTTTTATGGGAGGAAACTTAATATCATGGAAAAGTAAGAAACAAGGTGTTGTATCTCGATCAAGTGCTGAATCCGAATATAGAGCTATGGCACAATCCGCTTGTGAGATCTTGTGGATATACCATTTGTTAGAAGAGGTTGGAGTGAAGTGTTCAATGCCAGCAAAAGTGTGGTGTGATAATCAAGCTGCTCTCCATATTGCTTCAAATCCAGTTTACCATGAAAGAACTAAACACATTGAGGTTGATTGTCATTTTGTTCGTGAAAAGATTGAAGAGAACTTAATCACTACTGGATATGTGAAGACATGAGAGCAACTTGCTGACTTATTTACAAAGTCTCTAAATGGGACTCGGATTAATCATTTATGTAACAAGCTGGGCATGATTAACATCTATGCACCAGCTTGAGGGAGAGTGTCAAAGTATAGCTTGTATATGTCAAAGTATAGCCTGTATATATGTCAAAGTAGAGTCTGAATGTAGCATGTGTACAGCCTGAACAATTTGACTTGGTTTTCATGAGGACTGACTTAGGTATTCGGTGGAGTGATTTCAGGAGAGATTGAGGGTTGTAATCTAGCCTATAAATACTTGTTTTGCCTTGAGTAATAAATCAGAACACTGCATTATCAGATTGTTCTCACTTACATGCTATATGCCTAGCTTTTAGTGAAAAGGTATGGTGTAACAAATCAGTAAAAATTGATCTAAATTTCAAAACTTTTATTGCCTTAATTGGAATTCTCTTGTTAATTTCATTCTACCATTTCTAAATACCATCTTTTATTTTTCAAAAAAAAAAATGTTTACTATGTTACAATTCCAATTAGGGTTTTCTGCAGATCATTCTTTTAGTGTTAACTTTGTCTTGCTTCCCATCACAGGCTTCATTGTTTTGTTTGGCATCTGCATAAAATTATTGCCTTTTCATTTGGTATGAAATAATCTCTACTTCGAGTTTTTTCTTATAGGTGATGGCACATCTGCTGGAGATCAAGCCTCTATGAGAGACTCCAGGTGAGTGACTTTTCGTCCATGCTTTTTGTTTGAGCATTGTCTATGATTCTTGTTTCTTGTGCTAAAGAGAAGAAAATCTAAAGTCCAACTGATAATTTTTTGTGGTGTTCAAAAGGGAGGAAGAAAAGAAAATTTAAAGACCGAGTATTTTTTTTTTTTGGATGAAATTTAGAGGCAGAGTTCAACTACTGTCTGGATTTTTGACAGATTTGTTCTGAGTGGACAATGTCAATTAAAGTAATCAGCCTTCTTAGTTTGTTTACTCTTTCAGGGAACCATTCACATCGTGAAAGGAAAATTTATTCAATTTAAGAACGTTACCTAGAGCTGACCATGTCAATAACAAAATATTTTTAATTTGGAAACACAGAATAATAAACATGTTAACAAGTTGAAACCATTTAATGGAAAGCAGTTCTGGCACTATTGAAGATAGAAAACCTTGTCAAGATGGTCTGGGGAAGATAGTTTGTATACTGATTAACTTTTCTCACTGAATTAATCTTCCAGTATATCTAGTAATACTTTATATGTAACAATATGGGGAGGCCTTATGAATCTGCAAAAACCTTGATGATGGTTATGGCCAGAATAGACTGGTGAAAGCATTTGCTTCTCCTGATATTATGGCATATTAACAACGACTACCATGAGATGGAGTGAAACTTTGTATGTCACCTTGATTGGTAATTTATGTTTGTCAGGTCGACATCAAAATTGTGGAATCAGTTGAGCAGATTCTCTAATGACATGCAGATTCTTTTGCATGATCAAGTGTATGTTATAAATGTTCTAGGTACTTATACTCTTGACTTTTTGTCCCTACTTACTGAGAATTAATTTTTCTCTCATGTATTCTGATAGTTAATTATCTATACAGTTGGAACATTTTTAAAATATTTTTCGTCATTATTATTGCTTGATGAGTTCCAACAAATTTCAGATTTGAGAATCTGATATATTTATTGTCAAATTGAAGTTAGTTAAATTCTTTCTTGAGACAAGAACAGTCTATTCATTGCTAGGTCTTTTGAGCTGATGTACTTTACTTCATTTCTTATGTTATGTTTTCCATGATTGATCACTCTAGGATTCCTTTAGCCTTTATTTTGTTTATTTGTCTTCTTTCTCTTGGATAAATTGTTCTGTCATTTAAAAATGTTTTTTGCCAGGATATATATTATACAATTTTGTCATTGGAGCTTACTCATATTGGGGGCCAAAGGCAGGGTATAACATTTACCACATGGTATTGTCATATCTAGCCCTTTTATCTCAATATGATTTTTTATTTTTTTAATGTTATTTACGCTTCTTTCTTTTTGTGTGTTCCTATTACTTTAATGCAAGGTTTGTATTACCTTTGGGTCTTGGTGGCCTATATAGTATGTTCTAGTTTAACAATGGCTTTTTGACAGAGTAACGCTGACTACTTGTTTGGAGGCATAACAGTTATTTGTGGGATTTTGGGGACTTTAGCTGGAGGCTTGATTCTTGATAAAATCACTTCAACACTCTCTAATGCTTTCAAGGTAGGTTTTGTTAAATTTCATTTCCTTGTAATGCGAAAGACTCACCTATCCTCCTGCTTTTCACTCAAAATTCTATAACTTAAGAAGAGGTTAAACTCCTTGAGATCTGTAAGATATCTTAGCTAAGGAAAAATGAATGTAAGTTTTACCAATACCATTATATTTGGTCTAAAATCTTGACGATTACATAGCTACTAACTATAAATCTCCTTTATTAATTTAAAAAAAAAAAAACTCTTATCTCTAAGTTGACACTTTCTAATACATGACTGCTGAGTTTCAGCTATTTCTCAACAACTGGGGAAATTTTCCTTTTTCCATGAGTATTTGGCAACTACTTCACCTAAACAGATGTCCGTCGTTCATTTTTTTGAAATTAATAAGAGTAGTGTTAACTTGTGATTTGTGAATTTGTACTCTTGATTTTTCTTGTACTCTTGATTTTTCTTGCTATGTAGTAGTCTAAAGCTTCTAAAGCTGTTATGAGAACGCATTATTTTGGGATTATTATTTGTGAGATTGTTAATGTTTTATTCATATATTTAGACTACTTTCAAAGCTGTCATTCTACTTGAAATAAGAAGTCCAGAAAAATCAGAAGTTTTCTACTTTGCATATCCCAGGCAACTTTTCCTTCAGTATATTCAATGTCATTAGAGATTATGTCCTTGAAGTTCCTTTTCATGGATCTTTAGTTAGTCCATTTAGGTTTAGGTCTTTATTGTCATTGGTTGTTTACATTTATTAATTTATTTATCTTCTTTGGGTACTTTCATTACTATTGCAGCTTCTTTCTGGAGCAACATTTCTAGGAGCGATCTTTTGCTTGAGTGCTTTTTGTCTAAAGAGCTTGTTTGGATTCTTGGTCCTTTTCTCTGTAGGTGAACTACTGATTTTTGCCACACAGGTAATTTCATGGATTAACTATATGCATTTGAAATTTGCTGTTTCAATAAGGCTTGACATTGCTATTTTTCTTGCATAACATTGGTTTTGTACTGGATTATGGTCTCAAATGCTTTGTTTAAGGACTTGATAATGATAATTAGATTTAGGCTGATAATATGGTGTGAGAACTTGTGTCTCCTTTTTGCTTCTTTGATTATATTTACTTAATTCTCCCTCCCCTTTTTTAACCTTACGTATAAAAATTAAAATAAAATTCCATCTATTGTTAAATTCTTTAGAAATGGTGGCCGCTGTTGGAAAAAAGCCTGTGTTTGCCTTGCTGGTTTTTTTTTTTTTTGGCATCAAATTTGATGGTACTATTGCTCTCAATTAAAATCTAATCTTTTATGAGACCATATATAATTCAACTTGAGATCATATTGAGACCATATAAACAATTTAGTTCCGCTTTTTTAGTCCTATGTTATATTGCATTGGATTTTATGATGGTACCTTGTTTCCTTGTTAGTGTGTTTTTTTGATAACCTTGTTAGTGTGTTTAGGTTGTTATAACTTCCTGCAAAATAGTGTGTTCACGGGGTTCTCTTATTTACTTGTTAAAATTGATTTAGTTTTAGTTTTACACATATTTTAGTGAATTTATGCTCTATATTTTGGCTGGTTTGTTGATACTTTGGCTGTGGACATCATTACTAGCTGTTTCAACCCTTCTTTATTTGGACGCGAATTCTCTCCACTATTGGAGGGTCCTGTCCAACAAATCCTGATTGTCCAGCAAATCTGACGCTGGAGAGTGTGCTATGTTGTCACACAAGAAGTCACAGGAACCATCGTTGAAATGCACCTTCATACTCAGCCATAATGGGTTCCTTCAATATGCCCTTCTCAGTGCTCTCTTCTTCTCCCACTGTTTTCCACAACTCGTGTGTGTGTGGCAAAATCAGACAATAATTTGATTAGTACTTTGTGCAACCAAACAGAATAGTGAATGATCTGCAAAGATGGCCTCCACTTGGATCCCAAAAGCACTTCAGCAACGGCCAAGGTTCTTCAATCTACCTTCCCCCAAAGATTTTATTTCTTGAAGCTTCTCAATCTTTCTTACTTTGATCCCTCCAGTGTCTCAATTCCTGCTTCCACTGCCATTAAGTAGCTGGAACTCAAATAGGATGAGAATGAAGAGCCAGAAATGGTCTCTGGTTCTGAGGCTGAACGCAGGACGCAGCATCACTAAAGAGGGAGAGGGGTGCATTTTGACATGGGTTCCTGTGACTTCTGATACTGATGTGGCATGCTCTCCAGCGTCGGATGTGCTGGATGGTCAGGACTTGTTGGATGGAACTCAGTATTGGAGAGAATCCGTGTCCTGTTTATTTGTTTATTTTGAATCAGCTCCATTAATTAAATTCCTTTATTGTCGTTAACAAACACAAAACATAACATTATAAATCCAATGCAGTTATAACTGGGATATTTTTGGTTTTAGTTGTATCGTAATTTTTGTAACATAATCTGGTTCTTTATTTGGGTCACTGCTAATATTTGGTTGATGACATTTTGCAGGCTCCAGTAAATTATGTTTCTCTTCATTGTGTAGAACCAAGTTTGAGGCCACTGTCTATGGCTATCTCTACTGTTTCAATCCATATATTTGGAGATGTGCCATCCTCACCACTTGTTGGGATCCTGCAGGTGTGCACCCCAAGTTTACCTGATATTTTTGTTGTTGTTACTTCCATAATTGAACGTTAACAGATCATAGGTGAACATGCTTAAATCAATTACTTTGATTGAAATATCTTAGACTTTAATTATGCCCTGCAAAAACATATACATCTTTTTTCATATATAGTTTTCTCTTCTTTGTAAGATTTCTTGATGTGATATTGACAGCTCAAGAATAATGTAAGACTAGTGTAAAAATGTAAAAGCTGCAGAAAGTGGTGCTTAAGATTCTTCTCTAAAGGGCCTCTGGAAGCATTGTCATGGGTGGTAGTATTTTTAGATTCCTCTTGTTAATTTATAGGAAAATGAGATGACAAAAGGATAGTTATGATTTGTTGTAGGGGGGACTACTGGACTAGTAGTCTAAAAGCCACTTTAGCTTTTCTTATTATGGAGGGAAGGATATATCGTCAGACAGTTTTTATTTTTATTTTCTAATCTATCTAGGATTAGTATTATCAGCTGCAAGGAAGTTGTTATGATAAATGTTGAACCTGATTTAAGTAATTAAAACTGTTTTCTCTAATTGTGTATCTATATCTGTCTCCCTTTGATATAAAAATTTCAAAGCCAATTTTCTTGGAAGACAAATTATCGAGGTGCTCTTTTGAGTGCCTATTGGAAAGACAGTGGAAATTCTATGAACAAGAGCTGTCTTTTATCATAGTTTCTACACAAGAAACTGTCTTTCCCACAAATTCTAGTTTTTATATACAAGAATCTGGTTTTTACAGAGTTTTTGTTAGTATAGTGATATAATCTTTGGTTCTTGCTTTTTTTTTTTTTTCTTGTGTTAATGTTTCTAAATTAAAATCTCCTTGTTTCTCATAGCATTTATTACTTGCACGATTGCAAAAGGACTTCAATGCTCCCTCCTTTCTGCATCTGTTGATGCAACCATTACCATGATTTTCTGACCTGTTTAGCATTCTCTGCAAGATTAGGCAGTATCTGATATTAGTCTAAATGAGCATTGTTTAGTCCTTTGACTCAAGCTAGTGTGGATTTTCCTTCGCAGGATCACATTAACAACTGGAGGAAGACGGCACTCATTCTAACCTCTATTTTCTTTCTTGCTGCTCTTATATGGTTCATAGGTGAGTGGCATGCAGCTTGTGTTATAATTTTCTGTTCTTAATATCTGCAATATATGCTTCAAACTAGTAACCTAACAAATAACTATTC
Source organism: Biancaea sappan (assembly GCA_037074585.1). NCBI lineage: Eukaryota > Viridiplantae > Streptophyta > Magnoliopsida > Fabales > Fabaceae > Biancaea > Biancaea sappan. The sequence continues at coordinate 44,594,831 of CM073500.1, read as the reverse complement.
TTTTAAAATTTGCTGGTAAACTAAATCTTCGAAACACATTATGAAGAAATGGTAATGCCTTTAATCCATTTATGCATCCGTTCTGCTTGTCTTTTCTTAATTGAAAATCAAACTTGATGATGTCAGAATTGATAAATGGGCAGTTGCAAAAGAATCTCAACTACTATGACTATTCCTCCAGACTATTAAGAACCAAGTTAAGAAGAAATACTCTATTTCACGTATGGGGAACTGTTCAAAATTAATAAAGAGGAATATCAATTTTGGCTGCTATTATTCTGTAACTCACCTGAAGTGGAAAAATTGAGTGACTGACTTAATGTGCACGCTGCAGGAAAGCGCTTTTTTTTTTTGTGGGTTTTTTTTTTGTGTGTGGGGGGGGGGGTGTTTGGAAATGTAACCATAGAGATTGTATGTCATCTTGTGCTGGCATCTAATTTATGGAGGCACAAGCTCTAGAGAGAGAAGGAGGTCAAAACCCCTCCTGTAGTTAATTTGCTGGAGAACTATATTACGGTTCTGATAGCCATTTGTTAATACCAGACGATGTACCAATTTTGATTAAATTCCTAGTATTTATTGCTTGAAGAGGTTTGCTATTATATGTTGACATTTTCTTTATAAGACCGGAGTTAATCCTATATATTGTGTGCGCTGTGCAGGGATTTTCCTGAAGAGTGTTGATCAATTCAACGAAGATGCTGAGAAGCCATTGCTTGAAGAGAGCAAGAAAGCTATACCCGATGAAGCCTAATTTCTCATGCACCATTAATGAGTAAAAGCATTTTGCTTATAATTTAGTATGCCTTGTTAATTGTGATTGTTTTTGCAAAGGTTATTATTAGTAGTCTCATGACAATCTGTCAAATGTGGCATACAGAAAATGGTGGACTTTACGCTATTAGTATCGGTATAAGTGGGGGACGATTTGAATCTAGTGATAGCAACTCTTGAAAACAGTGAATTGAAAGCCATGTAATTGCAAGTAAGAGGAGTATGTTGGTGGCTTCTCCTTTCTGGCCGATGTGATGGAGTGGAAGTCTTGGGTGTGTTATATTCACTTGTTAAAAATGTGTATATGAAAATTGAGAAGGTAGAAAATAACATGGGTGTGTTAACATTTCATTGTTAATGTGAATATGAAAATTGAGAAGGTAGAAAATAACATTGTATTTCCATTCTCTCATTTTTCATTTCTTTTACTCTAACCAAATCATATATCCTCTCTATAAATAAAGAAAAGTTACGTTAAATCAGTCTAACCTTATTGAAGCGTGAAAAGGTTGTAACATTCTTCGATATATATATATATATATATATATATATATATATATATATTTTCTAAGGTGTGTTTTAATTCTGAATGTATCATTTCCATTCTGTAGTTAAAGCAAATCCCTGAAAAAAATTTTAATCACTAAAAAAAATTTAATAATTTAAAAAATATTGATATTTATTGTATTTATTTATTATTAAAAACGACTAGCTCGTTAACCAAACTCTTATCAATTTATTTAAATATTAGATTAATTTTATTTAAAAGACAAAATTTTGGGTAAAACAAGTATAGTTGGTTGCGTGAGTAAGTAATATTTCTAAAACCTATGCGCAGTCTCTTTTTACTAGTAAGTCGGCAACGGAATTTTAGAAGAAGGACGAGAATGTAATTATAATTTAATATGATTAAAGATTGAATCTTAGCTGAACTTATATACAGAAGTGACAATTCGTTAAAAAGAAAACGAAAAACTGAATCAATTGTGATGTGTGGTAGATGATGACCACCGCCTATCGCAGTGCTATGAAAGTTATATAAGAAAACAAAGGACAATTAGATATTGGATTCATACTCAATGTGCAATTCTTAAATATAAAATAAAGACGCAATCACACATTCCATTCTACCAAACTATGTCCAGGTGAATTGAATTTGATGTCTAACAATGTCCACATTAAAATCACGTAAGTTGTCTCCATCAGTGCCACACCTCAGTGCTTAGCAGTTGCGACAAACATTGCTGCTTCTTCATCAGTTCTGTATCACTCTCGTCCGTTTCTTTGTACTCTATAATTCACTCTTATTTGTTTGGGTAGCATCTCCCTCCATCTCCGCTTCTATGTTTCTCAATCGTTTTTGTTTCGTTTAGATTTACAGAAACCCATTGCAGAGCTTCGCCTAAAACCTCAATCATCGGCACCAAAGTAATTGGGCACCATCCCTCGTTTCAACGTCATACTGCTTCTATGTTTACTCTAGCGTTTATTTCATCTCAAGGGGAGTAGTTAGTTTGAAGTTTTTTGGGAGCTAGCTAAGGTCCGGTAAGATTCTACCTTCGATTGCAAGTTCCTTTATCCTGGAAGTCTTTACTCTTGAGAATAATTACCTGGAAATGTAATGAAAGCCTTCAATTTAAGTGTGAGGGCTATGTTGAATCTACTCTGTGCTGTGATCAAGACAGTAGAAAGAATCACATTCGCATGAGGTTGCTTTACGAAGCAACCTTTGTTACAATTATTTGAAATCAGTGAACACTTTCTTAGTTATTCTTAATATTGCAATTGATAGGATCATATTTGGTGAAAATGTGAATTTGTCCAGCAATCCATTATGCATTACATTTACTATTTAACAATGAATTGGGATCGGTATATTCTTTCCTTTATTTTTCAATACCCCATAGTATGATATTGTATAAGAACAAACTTTTAGACGGTGCATTGCAGTGGATTGATGTTGTTCTAAACTGAATACCTGTAGTCTATACCTGTGATAGAAGTGTACTATAGAATGCCAGAATTGTGCCAGAGCTTATTTCATTTCTGGTTTTCTATCTTCTTTTGAGAATTGGAGTTGGTAATCTGGAATTTTGGCAATAACAAAAATATTTAACTCTTTTTTTTGCTGTTTACTGTCAGCTATTTTTTGGAGTCTGGGTTTCCAACAGTAAAATTGTATGGATGGGTCGTAAACTTGAAATATTATTAAACCCTCTTGGTAATCCTTGTGGAGGATGCAAAGCTAGTTTGGTCAATTTTATTGCGGATAAGATATTATAACTGTAATATCCAGCTATAATTCATTTGATTCTTGCCACTATTATTGCGGATATGATATTATTGTTGCAGATATGATATTATAGCTGTAATATCCAGCTATAATTCATTGATTCTTGCCTTTATAATAATCTCCTTGATTCTTCTCTGTAATCAGGATTGTGGCTATGTTCTTAGGAAATGTCTTAATGTATGATCTGTTTATTTTAGGAAGTTCTGTTTTATTCCCGTATATATATTCCTCACTCCTTGTACATTGGTGATCAATCAACAAAATATGTAGTATTCCATTTTCTGATACCATGAAGAATATTGTGAAATATTATTAACTCAAAATCTGATGTTTACAAGAAGGGTCTAGGGTTTATATAGACCTAGCTAGAGCAATATGAGGAGGAGAATACTTCACAAACCTAGGAATATAATCAATCCTATTGAATAAAAATTAATTCTAATTAATCATAATAATGGAAGAAAGAAACAAATCATTTACAAAAAAAGGAAACAAATAAGTCATAATAACATGATAAAAGATAGAATCCCACACTCTCCCTCAAGCTGGAGAGTAAATGTCAATCATTCCTAGTTTGGATAAAAGATTATCAAAGTAAGTTTTGGGAATAGCCTTAGTAAGGATATTAGTCGTCTCAGTGTAAGAGTATAAATTATCTCAATGACCCTTTGCTCTAACTTCTTTAGGATGAAATGACAATTGATCTCCACATGCTTGGTTCTGTCATGATGGATTGGATTCTTTCTGAATTGTTGTGATTGTCAAAATGGTGTTTCATGGAGGTGGTGATTGGAAGCTGAAGTTCTTCCAACAATAATATCATATCTACAATAATAGTGGCAAGAATCAAATGAATTGTAGCTGGATATTACAGCTATAATATCAGGTATCATATCCGCAATAAATTTAATTTACCAACTGTCCGGAAATTAGTGTTGTAACTTGGTAATTGTCTTAGGCTTTGTATGACTTCTGATTTCTTTTTCTTACGTTTCAATTGCTACCTTTCAGAGTTGTGTTCCCAATCTACAAAGGACATAAAACAATGTAAAAGATTTAGTTTGTTATTACATTTTCATTGAGCTATACGGACTAGGGTAGCTTCTATGGTTATTTTTTGTGTTCTAATATAGGTATGTTTTTCAGAAAAGACGATAATGGAAGCATCAGTTGTGGCAAAATTATTTAGCTGTTTTTAGTTTTGGTGGTTTGAATTCTGAAATAACATCACCCTGCCAAGATGTTTTAATTCCAGCATTTTGCCTTCTGAAGTCTAAGCTTTTTCTAGGGGTGGAATGTTTACCCTGATTAAAATCATGTACCTTCAAACTCCCATCTCATTTTAACATATGAAACTTCAGTGAGAAAATTACCAAGTAATCAATGCATTGTGCTTCTGAAAATCTCAGTCATTTTTCCTCTGCTGCAGAGCTGAAGCTTATACCCTAGATGTTAATTATTTATCTCATTGTGTAAATGGGCAAATTATAAAAAGTACATTCATGTCCATATTACATCGTGTTTAATCATTTTTCCCTACTCTTTAGCTCAGTTGGTAAGAGGTGATGGCATCTTTTTCAGATGTAACGAAGTGTTCTTAAGATTACAAAATATATCAATTTATCCCTCATGGTGGGAAGTCCAATTATGCAGATGGGCGATGTGGCAAAGGACCTTACTGCTGGAACAGTTGGAGGTGCAGCCCAGTTGATATGTGGACACCCTTTTGACACCATCAAGGTCAAGCTCCAAAGCCAGCCTACACCACTTCCTGGCCAGCCACCCAAGTATCATGGCGCCATCGATGCAGTGAAGAAGACGTTAGCAGCCGAAGGCCCAAGAGGCTTATACAAAGGCATGGGTGCACCACTGGCCACAGTGGCAGCCTTCAACGCCGTCCTCTTCTCAGCCCGGGGACAAATGGAGGCCTTATTGAGGTCCCATCCTGGTGCACTCCTCACTGTAAAACAGCAGGTTGTTTGTGGAGCTGGTGCTGGATTTGTTGTTTCCGTTCTAGCTTGCCCCACTGAACTCATCAAATGCAGGTCACTCATCACCTTTCTAATCTCATTTTCTGCATAGAAATCCTTACATTTGTTGTTTCCGTTCTAGCTTGCCCCACTGAACTCATCAAATGCAGGTCACTCATCACCTTTCTAATCTCATTTTCTGCATAGAAATCCTTACATAGAAATAGTCCCCTAAGAATCTTGCAGATCAAGTCAATCGTGACTAGACATATAAGCATGTGAAACCTAATTTTCAGTAAAATCCACCTCTAACATGCTCTGTCTCTGTGTATTCATGAGTAACTCAGTTTCAAAGTAATTACCTACATTCTAGCTCAAATGAGAGTAAGTTCCACAGAATGCAAGTACCTCTTTTAAAAGCTCATCACTAGCAAACTAATCAATTCTGTCTCCTTTACTTTATTTTCATGTTATAATGAGTAAATTATTAATTTAGGCCATTAAAAATTGCATTTGTCTCAATTTAGTATTTTTCGTTATTAAATTTCAAAATTTTCATTATTGCTAAAAGTCATTATGACAAAAAAAGATTAAATTTTAAAGAAACACAATCTTTTAATTACTAAATTGAAATGCTTGATTTTTTAACAATTAAGTTTTTATTCAAAAAGAACTACTCAAAATCTGTGTTGATCTTGTACTAAGTGGGTTTCTCTTGTCAGGCTGCAAGCGCAGAGTGTTGTTGGGGGTTCAGGAACAGGAACAGGAACAGCTGCTGTGGCTGTTAAGTACGGAGGACCCATGGACGTGGCGAGGCAAGTGGTGAGATCAGAGGGTGGAATTAGAGGTCTATTCAAGGGCATGGTTCCTACAATGGCACGTGAAGTACCTGGAAATGCCATAATGTTTGGAGTGTATGAAGCCACAAAGCAATTACTTGCAGGGGGTTCTGATACATCTGGACTAGGCAGAGGGTCCATGATTGTTGCTGGAGGCTTGGCTGGAGCTTCAGTGTGGCTCGCGGTTTACCCAACTGATGTGGTTAAGAGTGTGATTCAAGTGGATGATCATAACAACCCCAAGTTCTCAGGTTCCATGGATGCTTTCAGAAAGATTCGAGCTTTGGAAGGGGTGAAAGGGCTGTACAAGGGCTTTGGTCCTGCTATAGCCAGAAGTGTTCCCGCAAATGCAGCTTGCTTCTTAGCTTATGAGATGACTAGATCAGCTCTGGCTTGATTTTCCGTTTTTATTTTTAAGCATTTCATTTTCATCCCTCCCAAACTAGCCAGTAGCCTTACGAGCCTAGATGCTCTGTGCCCTGCTGGGCGCCAACGTTTAGTAGACGATCCGCGGGCCAACCTTACAGGTCTGACTTTGCTTCAAGGAATCATTCTTTCATCGTGTAATTACTAATTAGGGACCTCAAAACCGAACATGTTTTGTGGGCCTGGACGTTTAATCCTACGAAAAACTAAGACTGAAGCTTCATTCTTTTTTTTAACCCATATCATAGTGGATTACCCATCTCGACTAAAGGCCTAATAATTTTAGTTTGAATCGGGCCATTTATTTGATAACTCTATTGATTATTTTAGTCATGCATTAAAGTTTAGATAGATACAGATATTATAATAAAAAGAAAGATATAGAAAAGTTAGTTAAAAATAAAAAAATTCCTTGAATTAGATATATAAGAAATTTAAGAAAATTTTATTAGAAAGAAATTAAATTAAAATGACTTATTTTTTATAAGTTAAAAAAATTACTTAATTTTTGAGATCAAGAGTTCAAGGGTTTGCTGCTACTCACAATTTAATGTTTTATAGCATTTTTTTTTTAGTTAAATAGGAGGAAAAGGTGGCATGTAAATTTGCTCTTGTACAAGAGCTTCTTAGGTGAATGTTAACTGTTTGTCGACAAATCATTGTGTAGCAAAAATCTTATATCTTCTGAATCGTCAATAGACGGTCAAAATTCACCTATTCTTCACCAAACTAGAATAGATTTAGTCTTGAAAAGGTGTAACACAGGTAATTTAAGGTGTGTCTGAAAAATCGGTTTTAAACCCTAAACCTTAAACCCTAAAGGGCCGTTTGGTATCTAGAAAAGAATAAGAATGAAAAAGAAATAAGAAAATGGAAAGGAAAAGAGAATGGATAAAAACATGTTTGGGATGAGATAGAAAATAGAGTAGGAATGGAATATTTTGTGTGTTTGATATGTATTTTTAAGAGGAAATAACAGAAAAATTAGAACAAAATGACTAAATTACCCATTGCATTCTCCCATGTCTCCTTGCCAGCTGGTCGATCGGCCTGTTGCAGCTGGTCGACCGGCTTGCTGACTGGCTGTAGTAAGCCAATCGACGGGCCTACTGCAAGCCTGTCTATCGGCAGGCCTGCAGGTAGCCGATCGACCGGCTTGCTACAGGCCGGCCCACCGTCTGCTGCCAACCGACCCACCACTTGGTGCCATGTTGACTCATGGGTCTTGCTTGTTCGACGCCATTAAGACTTGTTCGACGCTATTAAAACTCGTTCGACGCCATTGTTGTGACTGTGAACAATTTAAAACTTGAGGAAGAAAGACAGCAAGGGCAAAGAGAGGCTGAAGCGTACTTGCGACGCCGAAGAGTAACTATTAATTTATTATATGAATGTGTGTGCGAGTGCGAGATGGCCGAGAATGAAAGTGTAAAATGGAAGGTGCGGAAGGACTAGAACGTGAGAGCAGAATGTGCGCAAATTCGACATTTCTCTTCCTTTTCTCTTTCCATGACCGGTTTTCCATTGATGAAGCGATGGAAATGAATATCACGATTTTGAAGGAAGAGGGAATGCCGGCTTCCATTTCCAACTGATACACCGAGCCATACCAAACAACGGGAAAAAAAACAGTAATAAAAAGACACTAATTTTTTTTGGTTTATTTGGCCAAAATGAATCATTAACTAATTTTAAATATAAATTAATAAATAAATTTTAACTTTTCAATTACCGATTGAAATTTTTTATTATTTGTCCAACATGGTCTTCCCATTTTTATTTTGGGCAAAGAGGAAATTTTACAAAATTTATGTGGACTTGGATGAAAAGAAAAGAAATTTAAGTGTTATTCCCATTATTTTAGCTAAAGGTCAGTCACGGTGACAACATAAAAAACGACCACTTCTCCCACACACAGGGTCAATGTTTTAAGATTAGCCAAGAAGCCCTCTTCTATTAGTAGCATGCGCATACACCCGTCGAACTATCTCTCCTCATCGAACCTGTCAAGCTCTCTTTCCTCTTTTTCTCTGTCTCCTACTCACTCGCCACAAGAATAGAGCATGCGTGAGAGGAAGAACCCAAGAGTACTGTGTGTCGCTGACCATCGTCTCCTAATCGAATTCTCGTCAGCGACAAACGCTTCCCCTAGTCTTTCACCTTGCAGCAATAGATATATTAATCATGCTATGTTTTTCTCAGTGCTTTGTATGCACTTTTCTTTTGGTTGCTATATTCTCTCCTTGCTGTGGGATAAAGTTGGAAAAAATGGCAAAACCAAAAGCCAACCACGTTTGATCTTGACTAGAAGCAACCCAAGGTAGCGTGGAGTAAATCATGGTTGGAGTGAATCAAATGTAAGTTGCTTTATTGAATTACCAAATATCAACAAATTCGTTCAAACCATGTTTAGGCAGTACAAACATAATTAGCCTCACCACCAATGTGATACCAAACACATACTTAATCAACCAAAACTCTGTACTGAAACGGTTCCAAGGAAGATTGGGGATTTTTCTTGGACAAATGGTATCTACCACATTATTTTATGAACTATGAAGCCTTTTTTTTTTCTTTTTAAATCTTGTGAATGTGGTCTAAGAGTACTTAACCTGAGAGACACTGTTTCTCCAAATTAAAAAGTTTATAATACATAGGGAAATGAAACAATCGATATTGCAGGGTCAGACATCCATGTGGAAGTGAAATCATGAATTGTGGATAACACTTCCCATGTCGTTTCAGATTCAAACAAACACACAGATATCGATACACACACACGGATCTCGCGGGTCACATTACGCCTAAGCTCCGTTCTATTTGTCTTTTCCTTTCCTTTGTTAATCATACCATTAACCGGCCCATATAAGGAAGTAGATAACTTTAAAATATGGTTTTGCAAAAGAAAACAAAAATAGTAAACTACGCCCTTTTTCATATAAAATTTTTAAATTACAAGGACCTTCTTTATATTTTCAAAATATTCATTCTATTCTCTTGCAATTACATCATATTATAATTTATTTTTATATTTTCCATGTTCAATAGTTTATTGCAATCTATTTTTTAAATATTTAGTAACCTCATGTGGTATATTTTTCTTTTATTATAATATTTTATCAGCCTAATTGAAGTATAAATAAATAAAGATTGTTAACATAAAAAAAATCACAAATAATCAAATTGTAAAAAAAAATTCAATATGTACTTAGGTTAATAAAGAGGATTTTAATTTTTTTTAAAAAGTTGGACATGAAAAATATAAATTAAATTAAAATATAGCACATCTTATAATTATTATAAGAGAGGAAAATATATACTTTAAAAAGAATAAGTGTATAATTTTTAAAAAATAACGAAAAAGTAGAGTGTAATTTACTCAAAAATGAAAGGGTAGCTCAAGTTGCTAATTTAAAATTAGGAAGAGGGAAACAAGTTGCTAATTTAAAATTAGTAGTTAAGTAGTTGGAATCAGATTCAGATACACCCACCCACTCATAAAAAGGCCTAAAGACAAGTTGATTATCATGTCTAAGCAATGGCGTATAAACGCCCTTAAATAATTCGAATAATCATTTCCATTTCTTTTTTATTACTTTTCATGGTATCAACCAAAAAGTCATGAAATATAAATGTGAATGATGATAAAGGCAAGCCTTTTGCTAGTTGCTGCCTAGGACCTTGGTGTCCACTAAATAAAAATTTAAAAAAAAAAACACGCACACACACACACGCACATTTTTTATAATTAAATTTTTACAATTTTTATAATTAAATTTTTTCTTAGATTTAATAATAATGTTTGCCAATTAGTCAACTTCAATATTTAGATGAGGCAAAAGGTAAGTTGACATGGATTAAGATAGAGTACCAAGTTGGAATTGAATGGCCTGCTTGGCTAGAATATTCGTGGAACGATGTAGACATCCTATTATTTCTGGGAAGAAGAAAAAGTTTATTTTTCAATCTGCCAAAAATGGAGGAATAAAACACTTAAATAAAGGGTTAAGATCATAATGGGATAAAAAATGGTGGATATAAATAACTGTATAACCAAACAAACTTATTGAAGCTACATCATTACTTATTACCTATTAGAGAATCGGTCCGGCCGGCCGATAAAAAAATTAAAGAATTAGTTAGGTCTTTGATTCAATTTACAGTTAAAAATTAATGAATATTTAAATTAATAAAAAGTTAATTGAATCGATAAAATTAATCAATTTAATCGGTTTAATTTTTTTAAAAATTTATAAATTTTTATTAAATATTATTATTTATTTTAAAAAAAAATTTTAAAAATTTAAATTATTAGAAGAAGATTTAAGATTAATATAAATATATATTTATAACATACCTTGAATATTTTAATATTTTAATATTTTTATCATATACATAAATTATATATTTTAATATTTTAATATATTTTAACTATTATCAGTTTGATCAAAGTCTAACAATTGACCTTAAAATGATGCCTCAATCAATTCAACATGACCGGTCTAATTTTTTTGAAATTACATGCTTTTCATTCTTTCAAATTAAGGATTTTCCAGTATAATAATTCCATTGAGAAATTAAAAAAAAATTAAAAAGGACATATATAATCAACAATTAATAAAACAAAGCTTAATGTAAAGAATTTAATTAATTTATAAGAAATTCAAGAATTATCTGCTTTGGTGCACACGAGTTCAAATTTTATTCTCCCTTTTTTATTTTCATTTTCTCCTTTTATGATGTCTTGTTTATAATAAAAAATAATATAAATCAAAATTGTATTTCTCTCACAAATAAAGTATTTATTCTGAAATTTGATTCTTTATAAAATTGTTTCCTCAATCGTATCTCTTATAGATTAAATATTTCTCAACAGAGTCCTTGTAAAATTTTTTTAATTTGATCTCTTACTAATATTTCTTAGTTTTATCTCTTACAAATAAATATGTGTTTTAAATAATGTACTCTTATTAGCCTAGTTTTCACTCCTTTTTCTTGTCTTTTCTAAGAGGATTTCTAGTAAATTTTCATTGACATAAAAAACCAAATACGGAATAACGGTACTTTCACTTGCACCTTATATTATTCCCATAAAAGCCATCACTTTACAGCTCCTTCTTTTGTACAAGCAATCAATATAAAGCCCTAATCCCCAAACTATATATGGCAACAGGAACCCCCAACAAATCTGAGCAAGCTCTTGTAGTTGTCGGCTTTGTTCTGAAACATGGATGATGGATATTACATAACAAAACACACTATTATTCACATTTCATCTTTTTATCATGATTCTTTGTTGGACTTTGTTACTCAACAGGGTATTGGGCATCATTAGCACCGTTCGATTAAGACGGAATATAGTTAGAGTTCATTTAAATTTTACATCAACTTCTCAATATCAAACGATAGCATTTTACTAGGTGGCAAAACCTTGTAGAGGACTTAGGCGCCTCTTTATCATAACTATCAATTGTCTTTTTATTCTTATGCTTTTCAATTTTTTGTACTAGGCAAAAACCATAGTTTCTTCCAATTAACGTAGAACACCTTAGGTTGCTGAAATTGAATATATTTTGAAGGAGAATGAAAATGAAAATGGTAAAAAAAAATGTATGTTTGGTTAGTGAAAACTTATATTTTTAGAAATCTCCAATTCCTCAAACTTATAATTCACCATATATTGATATTAGTTCTCCAAAGTTTGTCATTTGTTTCTTATGAAGATTGTACCTTTTCAAGATAGGGATGCGAATTACCTCAAGCGCTCCGATTCCAATTTCTGTGCTAATATTTCATTCTCTCTCACGTTTTGAAGCTTCCAAGCTGGACCAGGAAGCTTGCAATCTTGCAAGATTGTATTGTACAAAAGCTTCAAGTGTTCGAGATCATGTAAACAATCATGCAAGCATCGAATAGATTTTAGAATTCGGTATCGAGAGCTTGAATGCAAGTGAGATATAAAGTTAGAGTGTCGTTGCAATCAGCAATAGACTCTGCAATTCGGCGTATTCTGTAATGTCCACACTATATATGAACCTATTGGTGAAGTGATAAGTTTTGGAATAATATGCTTATAAAATGTCCGAGCTTTCGAAATAATTGGCTTTTGATATAATTGAAAATACAAAATTTCAGATTTGACATTAAGCAATTAGTCGACCGATTTTTGACTATCAGTCGATTGATCAATTAAAGATTTAATTAAAGTTAAAACTGAGAAGTATCAGTCGATTGATATAGACTGATTAGTCGACTGGTGTATTACAGACTTTAATTTTCAGTAAAAGCAATTCCAAATATGGTGGATTCAGCTACTAAATTTTACATAAAGTCCACAGCCATATTTAAACTTTCGTTTATAGATTCTACTAGAATATCAAAAGTTTAATTACAAATACTTAGTATAGCCTTAAGTTTACAAAACATGATATCCTATACATTACATGACTCTTTCCCATATTTCTACTTAAGGAAGTAACATGGTTAGTTACACAATATATACCTATTTCTTTTCTTTCCCCTCTTTTTCTGCTTCAGCTCTTGAAATGGTAAATTGTCATAAAACAAGGTGAGATGAAAAATTCCAGTAGCTAGCACATTGTAAAATATTTCTACCATTTCAGTCATAAAAGCCATTCTAACAATATAAACCTTTTTCAAGAAATGAGATGCCATCATATAAATACACATGCATGATAAATCATTCTTAACTTAATGTACTATGCTTGACTATTTTCCATTAAAAGAAATTCATGTCTCATGAGAAATTTCTGTCATCTCACGGGGAATTCTATAGTTCTTTCATCCCATAAAGACTTTCACATCCTATGAGGAATTTCTGGGCATCCTATGAGAATTTCTTATTCTATCATCCCATGGAGACATATGATATATTTTTCATAGAAAGATGTGTTCTATGCATTCATGAAGACTCTAAAACAACAAGCATGCATTAAAAGCTATTATAAAACAATAAATATCTAAAATACATAGCTTTTATGAGAACTAGCTACCTTGATTCCCTTAGAATTCAAATGGAAGTATTATCTTCTAGTTTCTTCCTTCTTTCCCTTCCCTTTATCCTGAAAATCTCCTTTCTATCATTTTTCAAGCTCTAGAATTAAGTTAAATTAAAGGAAACAAGCTAGAAGCTTACCTATGATGATTCTTTTGCCCAAAAACCTTACTAAAACTTCTTTCTCCTTCCTTTTCTTTCTCTTCACGTTTTTCTCTCTCTCTCCTTGCTAAATTTTCAGAATTCATTCCTTTTTCTCTCTTCTCTCTTCTAAAAGAGTCTCAAGGGCTCTATTGAGTTGGAAATTTCCTTTTTAACCCTAATATCTCATTTCTAAGTCTCATTAGCATACAAGAGGTAACTAAGTAAATTTTCTCCCATTGAATTTCAGTTAAACCGACCTATTTTCATACTTCAGCATGTAATCAGTCGACTGATTTCCTCCCGATAGTCAACTAATCCTATTAGTCGACTGATTTCATCTGGACCTGAAATATTAGCCTAACAGAGAAGAATCAGTCGACTGATCTTCTCTCATCATCAGTCGACCGATTGCAGATATCAACAACTTAGTCCAATTTTTAATGCGATCAGTTGACTGTTCCTTTTAATTAGTCGACTGATGCCATCAAAACTCTCTTTTTCCTTTATTCTTAACTCAAGTATCCTAATTTCTCATACCTCTTTTCTGCCACTTTATCCTAAATATCCAGAAACATAAATTTCTCAATTTCTAACACTATTTCGAATTTAACAAAGAAAAATATAACTTAAATGCAAGAAAATATGGGATGTTACAACTCTACCTCCCTTAATAGAATTTTGTCATCAAAATTCAAGATCTTACCTTAGTCAAATAATTCAGGATAAGTTTGTGTCACGTTCCAAAATTTAAGCACGTGACCGGCACGGAAAGTGAATTTCATTTCACCTCCGTAAGCGTATCTTTCTTTTAAGTATCATACCACTCTTTTAAATACAATTAATCTAAATTACATAATTTAAGAATTAAAATAAGAGAATTATTCATCTTTTCCCAAAAGATAAGAAAATACGGTTAAACCGAGTTCTCTATACATACTACAGTCATTCGCATTACATCACTGAATGAACCTACCCGATTACAGAGATTTTCTAGATTTATACAATTTAAAATAAGACCTAAACATTATACTTTTACCTTGAACAAATGAAAAGGTAATCATGGGCTAAGGATTCAAAACTCTTTGTATAGATATTTACCTTCAACTGTCAACTCTGAAAAAAAATGTTAATAAGAGGGGTATGAGCAAACCACGTGCCTAATGAGCAGACAACACAACACTATGACAAAAAAAAAATACCATGCATCATAATGATAACATGCAGCAATCATACGTAATCGATCATAATATAATATAACATAATTCATAATACTTCACAACAATATCCAAGTAAATCAAATACATTTCAACATAATTCAAATAATTCACAACAGTAAACAGTGAAATCAATTTCACACATTTTCCGTACCAACTGGATCGTCCAGGGTACTTCTGGATCGTTGCCCGCGGCCCCCGCCGCATCCACCCTTATCGCTCCATTTATATTCTCCACCCTTATAGCTTCACATAGATTTCTCCATGGGGTGCACCGTCATGCCTTTCTTTTCTAGTCAAACACAATCACAATCACATCTAAGAGCATTCTCAATCATAATCATGAGCCACATACACAACTCAGTCATTTACAATTCAAGTAACAACATAATCAATATGGTTCCAGCAACATAGCATGTATACAACATAATAACTCATAATATAAAACAATTATTCAACAATAACATACTTCAACTATCCGTATATGAATGAACTCAACAATCAGAGTATGACACATTTCAACTCAGTTCACATGTCATTCACAATCCATCATATAATCTCCATTCATGAGAAAATAAGAAAATATAATTATATACGTCACCAGGCAAGTTCCACAATTGTTTATGTCTTATCGTCCCATTCAAGTACAATATAATTTAAACATATAAATATATATTTGAGTTATCATCCTCTTCAAACTTGGATATACAACATATTTTCACTATAATGCAAAAAGTCAATAACAAAGATATTTAATCATAGCAAGTATTAACCCACTCACCTCAGATTTGAGTAATATTCTCACACTCCCAACTAAAGGAAGGTACCAAAGATCTCATAGGAGGCCTAGAAAATAAGCCAAGAAGGAAATAACAGTAATTTAGAACTTAGGTTACCAATCATCTAACATTGTTCTTTTTTTTTCTGCTAGTTTCAAAGCCAAATTTTACAAAATTTCTGGTATTAATCCGTAGCTCCAAAAATCATGAAACTTAGTATATAATCTTCTTTATATGTTAACATGTTGTGGTAAAAATTTCAGCTTAGAACTCCCGAATTTGACCCCTATACCAACCTCATTAGTGACCCTAAGTCAGAGCTATCAGATTTTTGTATAAGTGATGTTTTATGTTTTCTAGACGAAGCTAATCGTGTCCAATAGCTATGAAATTTTGCAGATAATTAGTTTTATGTTTTAGCTAAGGATTATAAAATTTGTAGACCAAAATAAAGTCTTTAGCTGCCAAAACCAAATTAATTTTCAAAACTTCCCAGATTTGCTCTGCATTGAACAAAGTGTTGTTCTCATATTTATTTGACTGACCAAAACAATTTTGATGAGCTCAAAACTTTCCAAGTTAGATTATTAGAATATAAAGAACCTCTCATAACAATTTCATGATTTTACAATTTGATTTGGTCATTCAAAATCACTTAAAATCAGAAGCATTTAAAATTGTCTTATTTTCCTTTCACAACTCCTTAGTAAATTTTCCTTATTTCCTTGACTTGATTTAAACTCATATTTCACTTCAAATAGGTCCATAGATTAGGAATATATTTTCTTCTAAAATTAAATCAACCCCAGTAAACTTTTCAATATTTTCAATTTAGTCCCTGCAGTTTACTATCATGCTTTTTCCCTCAGATTTTTTTTCTGTCATCAATTTAGTTTCATATGCACTAATAATATTTCCAACAATTTACAAAAATTTACTCAAAAATTTTCAATTAAAAACCACCCTTGGAGACAGAAATAGTAAACTCAAACCACTATAAAAATTCTTGAATAAAGAACCTAAATACAAACTATTTACAGTCATATTTTAGAAGGATTTAAGCTGAAAATTCAGTTAAAGAATCATTAAAGAGGAAGGAAAGTTCTCACCGTTGAATAAACTAGAGTAGTCGGCAGTAGAACTGACTGCTAGCAAGATACCCATAAATGATGGTTGAGGAAGATGAACCCCCACTCATTCTCAAGATGCTGTCTTTCTCTCTCTCTCTCCTTTCTATTTTCTTCCTCTCGTTCACAACACCCATGTATACTTATTTTATCAAAGAGAACAAAGGAAGGAAGAGTGAGTGAATATTAAAATTGAAGGGAAAGGCACTCACTTATATTTGTTTATACTATTTCTCACACTTCCACTCACACACATCACTTTCTCCTTTTTTTTTTTTTTCAAATTCGTCTCTTCCTCTCACTTTTTCTTCTCCCCCACCATGGACAGACACAATACCTACTCTTGTCACGAAGCGTAATAATAATTTAACATAATGCTTTCCATAAAGATAAGGACTCCTTATTTTGCTAATTGCCAACACATAGGAGATACGTAGACGATGGAACAACTTCTTTTATTTTTCTTTTGGTTAAAACATTAAAGAGCCCTCATTCTTTTGTATTCTATTCAATTAGGTTCCCAGCCTAATGAATAAAATTATATTCATATTTCTCAAAAAAAATTTATTACTATTTTATCCTTATTTACTTGCTCACTTATTTATTTAGCCTTATTTTCTGAGGTAATTAAATTTGGGATATTACAGTTTGCTTCATGTTGTCCGCCATTTCCCATGTAGCTTTTTCTTGTGTCAACCATTTCCAGACAACTTTTATTAGAGGGATTTGCTTGTTTCTTAATGATTTAATGCGAGTGTCAATTATTCTATCCGGTTTCATTTCATATGTCATGTTATCTTGTAAATGCAATTTCTCATATTCAATAATATATATAGAATCTGGGAGATATTTCCATAATTAGGATACATGGAATACATCATGAATGTTACTTAGATTTGGTGGTAGGGCTAATCTATAAGCTGTGGTACTAAGTTTTTCAAGGATTTGGAATGGTCCCGCATATCTAGGACTAAGTTTCTTTGCTTTTAACACTCTGCCTACAGTCATGATTGGGGTAATTTTGAGAAAAACATGATCACCAGTATTAAATTCCAATGGTCTTCTTCTTTTATCTGCATAACTTTTTTGTCTACTTTGAACAGTAGCAAGACGTTCCCTTATTAACTTTATTTGTTCAGATGTTTGGTCTATTATTTCTGGTCCAACTAGAGTCCTTTCTCTAAGTTCTACCCAACAAATAGGTGACCTACACTTCCTCCAATACAATGCTTCATAAGGGGCCATTTGAATACTAAATTGGTAACTATTATTGTAAGCGAATTCTGCTAATGCTACATAACTATCTCAATTACCTTTGAATTCCATTATACAAGCTCTTAGCATATCCTCTAGTATTTGGTTAACATTTTCGGTTTGTCCATCAGTCTGTGGGTGGTAAGCGGAACTAAATTGTAACTTTGTTCCCATAGCTTCTTGCAGAGATCTCCAAAATTTGGAGGTGAATCTAGGATCTCTGTCAGATATGATGCTATTTGGTACACTATGAAGTCTAACTATTTCTTTAATATAAATTTGTGCTAATTGATTCAAGGTAGATGTGGACTTGATAGGTAAAAAGTGCACAGACTTGGTTAATCGGTCTACAACGACCCATATAGCATCATTTCCTGAAAATGTCCTAGGTAAACCCCTATGGAAACACTATCCCATTTCCAGATCAGTATGTCTAAGGATTGCAAATTTCCTAGAGGTCTTTGGTGTTCAATTTTAGTCCTTTGACACACAAGGCACTTACTCACAAAATTCTACTATGTTTTTCTTCAATCCAGGCCACCAAAAATTTCTCTTTAGATCTTGGTACATCTTAATAACTCCAGGATGTATAGTATACTTGCTTTGGTGAGCTTCTTTAAGGATCTCCTTTCTAAAGGTTCCTACATTCGAAATATATAATCTATTCCTAAACTTCAGTAGCCCATTTTTGGTAAATCTTAATTATGAGGCTCTTCCTTTATTCTTAAGTTGTTTTACTTCCTCAATATAAAGGTCACTTGTCAATGCTTCTAGAATTTTCCCTTCCAACTCACTTTCAATCACAAGGGAACTTAATCCAATTTTATTTGGTTCGAAAGATATCTCGAGTCTCAAATCCCTAAATTCTTCCAAAAGTTGTTCTTCCCTTAGCATCATCATGGCCATATAGATAGATTTTTTACTAAGGGCATCAACAACAACATTAGCTTTTCCTGGATGATACTTAAGGGAAAACTCGTAATCCTTCAGGAATTCTATCCATCTTCTTTGTCTCATGTTCAACTCTTTTTGATCAAACAAATATTTTAAACTTTTATGATCATAATAAATCTCATATTTGGCCCCATAAAGGTAATGTCTCCAAATTTTTAAGGCGAATACTATTGCAGCTAATTCTAGGTCATGGGTTGGATAATTCTGCTCATGGGGTCTCAATTGTCTTGAGGCATAAGCTACTATTCTTTCATGTTGCATCAATATACAACCTAAATGTAATATCCCAAGAATTTTTATGAATATTTAAAGTCTGATTTGAAGTTTAGTGAAAAATTTAATTATGTGGAAAATTTTCTTTTTGAATTAGTGAAGAAAATGTGGGAATAGAAATTTTTATTTTTAATTTAGGAAATTTTTACAAATTCTCAAGGACTAAAGTGAAAAGAAAAGAAAGTATAGAGGACTTTTGAGAAATGACCAAGTAGGAACCCGAGAAGAAGAATAGAGCTTATGGGAATGAATTATGAGTCCGGTACCAAAAAGATGATGGATTCGAGGTTAAAGTGGAGTTTGAGATATTGAGAGGGACTAAAGTGAATAAGGAAATTTGTGGGGCACCGAGGATTTAGAAACACCTGAGGTGAGATTTTATGAATTTGCTTTTGCTAGTCTTGACTGAGGGTCAATTGCAGAGCAAGTGATAATTTCACCCCGGGCGAGTATATAGGTGGCCTCACCTATTTTTTATTCATTTTTCTCCTTTCCTCTCTCTTTCTTCACTTTCTCTCCTCTCCTTCTCTCTTCCTTCTCTCTAATTTCTCTCTCTACACTCCAACTCTACAACCGGGCTTTGGAGGCTAGATCTCGGGCTACGGGGCGAGCCTCTAGGAGCCAAGCAACATAGGGAAAGCAAGTAATCGAGATAGAAATTTCTATTTCTTAAGCTTTTCTCTATTTTCTAGTTTTAAGAGTGTTTGAGGTAAAATTGAGATTCCGGCTTCGTTTCTCGATTAAAATTGGTGATTTTGGTGTCTAAATGCTTCTTAGACATTAAGGGTGAGATCCCATGGAAGAAATCATGAAAAACGGTGAAGATTTGGCCAGATTTGGGCCAAAACCGAGAGAAATCGCGAAGGGTCGCGATCGTGGTGCCCAGGCGCCATGTGTGGCGCCTAGGCGCCAAGGTGAGATGGGAAGAAGACGGAATTGGCGCCCAGGCGCCACGTGTGGAGCCTAGGTGCCAGTCATGGGTGGCGCCCAGGCGCCAGGTGTACCGGGAAATTTTAGTTTATTTTTCAATCGGCCATAACTTCTTCATCCGAACTCCGTTTTGGGCAAACTTTATATCGTTGGAAAGCTCTTTAAGTCTAGTTTCCAATGGTATAAGTTTCATTTGAATATTCATTACCAGTTAGGAGTTATGATTCGAGAAGTAAGTGAAGGTCGAGAGTAGTGGTAGGAAATTTTTCTATTTCGTAACTCTGATGATTTTTGTCTGGTTACAATAGGAATGGTCAAAGTGCAAAGTGGGAGTGCCGAGAGCGTGAAATCTAGGTGAGTAGGTTAATACTTGCTATGATTAAATATCTGTTATTGACTTTTTGCATCATAGTGGAAATATGTTGTATATCCAAGTTTGAAGAGGATGATGTGGAACGATGAGGCATAAACAAATGTGGAACGTGTCTGGTAATGTATATAATTATATTTTCTTATTTTCCCATGAATGGAGGTTATATGATGGATTGTGAATGGCATGTGAACCGAGTTGAATAATTGTTCTATATTATGGGTTATGTTATATACATGCTATGTTGCTGGAACCACATTGATTATGTTGTGGCTTGAATTGTAAATGACTGAGTTGTGTATGTGGCTCAAGATTATGATTGAGGATATTTTTATATGTGATTGTGATTGTGTTTGACTGGAAAGGAAAGGCATGGTGGTGCACCCCATGGAGAAATCTATGTGAAGCTATAAGGGTGGAGAATATAAATAGAGCGATAAGGGTGGATGCGGCGGGGGCCGCGAGCAACGATCCAGAGGTATTCTGGACGATCCGGTTGGTACGGGAATTGTGTGTGAAATTGATTTCATCGATTGCTGTTGTGAATTTTGAATTTTGTTGAAATGCATTTGATTCACTTGGATATTGTTGTGAAGTATTATGAATAATATTATATCATATGATGATCGATCTACGTATGATTGCTGCATGTTATCATTATGATGCATGATTTTTATTTTGTCATAGTATTGTGTTATCTACTCACTGGGCACGTGGTTTGCTCATACCCCTCTTACTGATATTTTTTTTCACAGTTGACAGCTGAAGGTAAATATCGGAACAAGGAATTATGGATCCTTAGTCCATAATTACCTTTTCATTTGTTCAGGATAAAGGTATAATAGTTAAGTTTTATTCTAAGTTGTATAAATCTAGAAATCTCTGTAATCGGGTAGGTTCATTCAGTGATGTAATGTGAGTAATTGTAGTATGTATAAAAAACTCGTTTTGGTTGCATGAAAAAGAATTGTATGATTTTTAAGAGAAAGATAGGCTTACGGAGGTGAAATGAAATTCACTTTCCGTGCCCGTCACGTGCTCAAATTTTGGGACGTGACACTAAACCTTTCAAGGATGCATCCGTATACACTACAAAAGGCTCATGGGGTTCAGGGATAACTAGGACAGGTGTTGAAGTTAACCTAACCTTCAGTTCTTGAAAATTTTCTTCACATTTACTATCCCAAACAAAAGGTTGGTTCTTTCTAGTCAGCCTAGTTAAAGGTAATGTTATTTGTGATAATTCTCTAATGAATCTTCTATAGTAACCGGCTAGACCTAAGAAACTCTTAACCTCAGTTACCGTCCTTGGTCTTTCCCATTCTAACACAGTGTCTATTTTATGAGGATCAACAGAAATCCCTTCTCTTGAAACCACATGGCCTAAAAATTTTATTTCTCTTAACCAGAATTCACATTTATTCAACTTAGCATACAATTTCTTCTCCCTTAAGGTTTGAAGCACAATCCTTAAGTGTTTTTCACGTTCTTCTGAAGATTTTGAGTAAATCATGATATCATCAATAAATACTACCACAAATTGATCTAGATAAGGTCTGAATATTCGATTCATATAATCCATGAAAACAGCTGGGGCATTAGTTAAACCAAAATGTATTACCAAATATTCATAATTACCATATCTAGTTCGAAAAGCAGTTTTTGGTACATCTTCTTCTTTTACTTTCAATTGATGATAACCCGATCTCAAATCTATCTTAGAAAACACTGAAGCTCCTATTAACTGATCGAGCAAGTCATTTATTCTAGGAAGGGGATACTTATTCTTAATGGTGATCTTATTCAATTGCCTGTAATTTATGCAAAGCCTTAAAGTTTCATCTTTCTTCTTAACAAATAGAACTGGAGCTCCCCAAGGTGAGACACTAGGTCTAATAAATCCTTTCTCTAGCAGTTCCTTAATTTTCCTTTTAAATTCAGCTAATTCTATACGCCACATCCTATAGGGAAGCATAAAGATAGGACTAGAATCAGGTGTTAGATCAATAGAAAATTTCACTTCTCTAGCTGGAGGTAAACCAGATACATCTTTTGGAAAAATATCAGGGAAGTCCTTTACTACGGGAATCTGTTGTAAGTTATCTTCTGTTTTTGTCGTTATGCAGAAAAGAACAAGATACCCTTGACAATTTTCTTTCAAACATTTCACAGCTTATGTGGCAGATAAAAATGTATTCTCAATCTTAGATAGTTGGGGTAATGCATTGATAAGTAAATATATGGTCTTTTTGGAACAATCAATCAAGGCATTATTTTGAGATAGCCAATCCATTCCAATTATAATTTCAATGTCATGTATAGGTATACACACCAAATCTAAAGTGGTCGTTCTATTGTCAAATTGTACAATACAATTAAGACAAACTTGGGTAGTTTTCACTTGGTTCCCAGTAGGAGTGGACACAAGCAGTTCATGAGGTAAAACATGTATTTCTAGTCCTAGATTCTTAACACATATATAGGAAATAAAAGAATGTGTAGCTCCTGAATCAAATATTGCATTTACAAGAATATTTCGGATAGAAACCTTACCTCGAATCAAATCAAGAGCTTTTTCAGCTTCATTCTGACTCAAGGCGAACACCCTCCCTTGTGTTGGCTAGTTGAGATTGCACTGTCTTGTCATATGTCCTGGCTTACCACATTTGTAACATACATTCTGCCCAACTAAACAAGGTTTGTTACCATGATTTCTCTTGCATTTGGGACACTGATTTTTGGAGGTTGTTGTTTGTGAATTGTTCTGACCTTGCATAGCTCTTAATCTTTTCTTGTCTCTCCTGCTATCACTCCCACTTGTTTCTCTTTTCTTCTTCTTTTAGTTCCTCTTCACCACTTACCTCTTTCATGAATCTTTCAACCAATTTACACTTGTTAACATATTGAGCAAAGCTTCTAATTTCCATAGGTCCCACTTTTTCTCTAATCTTAGCATTTAACCAATTCTCAAAGTGGCGTGTCTTCCAAGCTTCATTGTAATGATCTCTCAGATAAGTAGAGAATTTCGCTAATTCCTCAAATTTAAGCTCATATTCCTCTATTGACATATCCCCTTGGCTAATCCTCATAAATTCAGATTCTCTTTCATTTCTAACATTCTCAGAAAAATATTTTTCATAATAAACTTTTTGAAATTCCTCCCAGGTAACTTCTTTTTCATTAGCTTCAATTAACTTTTCTACTTCTGACCACCAATCCTCTGCATCGCCCTCTAGCTTAAAAGTGGCTAAATCAACCTTTTGTTCAGGACTACACTTCATCACCTTAAAAATTTTCTCCATTTGGGTCATCCACTCACGGGCTACGTTGGGATCATGAGTTCCCTTAAAAGAAGGTGGCTTCATCTTTTGGAATTCAACCAATACTTTTGAAATGGAGTTATTATCACTAGTTTCTCCTTCATTTTCCTTCTTAGATTCTTCTCCATTTCTCTTCATCTCCTCCCTCATAAGCTTGAGGAGTTCCACAGTAGTCATCTGTGTATTAGCCATGCTTTCTAATAGGTTAACTTGGGAATTTCTAGGTGAAGACATCTGCAACACATTCATAGCATATTACCCAAATACATAAGCTCACATTCTTACTAATAAAAGTAATTTATACTTCAATCAAATATTCTAATTCTACCCACAAGTACCATAGATTATGCTCTGATACCAAAAATGTAATGTCTACGTTATATATGAACCTATTGGTGAAGTGATAAGTTTTGGAATAATATGCTTATAAAATGTCCGAGCTTTCGAAATAATTGACTTTTGATATAACTGAAAATACAAAATTTCATATTTGACATTAAGCAATTAGTCGACCGATTCTTGACTATCAGTCAACTGATCGATTAAGGATTTAATTAAAGTTGAAACCGAGAAGTATCAGTCGACTGATATAGACTGATCAATCGACTGATGTACTACAGACTTTAATTTTCAGTAAAAGCAATTCCAAATATGATGGATTCAGCTACTAAAATTTACATAAAGTCCACAGCCATATTTAAACTTTCGTTTATAGATTCTACTAGAATATCAAAAGTTTAATTACAAATACTTAGTATGGCCTTAAGTTTACAAAACATGATATCCTATACATTACATGACTCTTTCCCATATTTTTACTTAAGGAAGTAACATGGTTAGTTACACAATATATACTTATTTCTTTTCTTTCCTCTAGTTTTCTGCTTCAGCTCCTGAAATGGTAAGTTGTCATAAAACAAGGTGAGATGAAAAATCCCAGTAGCTAGCACATTGTAAAATATTTCTACCGTTTCAGTCATAAAAGCTATTCTAACAATATAAACCTTTTCCAAGAAATGAGATGTCATCATGTAAATACACATGCAGGATAAATCATTCTTAACTTAATGTACTATACTTGACTCTTTCCCATTAAAGGAAATTCATGTCTCATGAGGAATTTCTGTCATCTCACGGGGAATTCTATAGTTCTTTCATCCCATAAAGACTTTCACATCATATGAGGAATTTCTGGGCATCCCATGAGAATTTCTTATTCTATCATCCCATGGAGACATATGATATACTTTTCATAGAAAGATGTGTTCTATGCATTCATGAAGACTCTAAAACAACAATCATGCATTAAAAGCTATTATAAAACAATAAATATCTAAAATACATAGCTTTTATGAGAACTAGCTACCTTGATTCCCTTAGAATTCAAATGGAAGTATTATCTTCTAGTTTCTTCCTTCTTTCCCTTCCCTTTATCCTGAAAATCTCCTTTCTATCATTTTTCAAGCTCTAGAATTAAGTTAAATTAAAGGAAACAAGCTAGAAGCTTACCTATGATGATTCTTTTGCCCAAAAACCTTACTAGCATACTAGGGGAAACTAAGTAAATTTTCTTCCATTGAATTTTAGTTAAACCGACCTATTTTCGCACTTCAGCATGTAATCAGTCGACTGATTTTCTCTCGATAGTCAACTGATCCTATCAGTCGACTGATTTATATAAATTAGTCGACTGATTTCATCTGGACCTGAAATATTAGCCTAACAGAGAAGAATCAGTCGACTGATCTTCCCTCATCAGTCGACTGATTGCAGATATCAACAACTTGGTCCAATTTCTAATGCGATCAGTCGACTGTTTCTCTCAATTAGTCTACTGATGCCATCAAAACTCTCTTTTTCCTTTATTCTTAACTCAAGTATCCTAATTTCTCATACATTTTCTCTGTCACTTCATCCTAAATATCCAGAAACATAAATTTCCCAATTTCTAACACTATTTCGAATTTAACAAAGAAAATATAACTTAAATGCAAGAAAATATGAGATGTTATATATTCAAAGTCTGAAACTTCTCCATAATTGTCCAAGAAAATAGAGCAAGAAGAAATCAGAACACTAGAACAGAGTAAAGAATACGAGTGAGAGAGAATGGAATATTAGAATAGAAACTGAAACTGTGGCTGGCATGGTGGAAGTGATCTGCATCCTTAAGATAGAGTGTACATAACATGGATATGGAAAAAAAAAACTTAGCATAACATTACTTTCATTAATGATGTTATTGTATATAATGTTTGTATAGTTTTTTTACATCCATGCATGAATATTATTGTTATTAACTCCTTTTTATTTATATGCAAATTATGTGAACCAAATAATGAAAATGAATGGTTTTTCCATTTCTTTCTATACCTAACTAGACAATAGAATGAAATGAGTTTCTATTTGTAGCAACTTCTTGTGTTATTTTAACGTCAAATATTAATTGTGTATGTATAATTAATTGAGGTACGTAGATATGCTTACTACTGAGGAGAAAGAAATGTTAAAGATAAGCTCATTAATTAATTTTCAGAAATCATATGATGTTGAGTGTGTAATATTAGTATTGTTTATAATTTTTAATGGATAATTACTATGACTCTGTTGAGGAACGTATGATAAAATTAGAATGATAGAATGAAAAAAAAAATAAAAGAAAAGCGAAGAAAATAGAAGTCCACTATCAGTGAAAAGAAAATGACAGATTCAGAGAATAGTCATGTGCTATCATTTTGTGGTGGCGGCTATGATCACCTAAAATAGGTTCATGAACTGAACTACTATTACACTTGTGCGTGATAGCAATGGTACAATGTGACCTTATATAGTTATATGTATATAAGAATTAATAAACTCCACTTCTTTTGTTTAGAACTAGTACTGTGACTTGTATAATATATGGATAAATTATAATTCTAAAAATTTTTATAATTTATAAAAAATAATTATTATTATAATTGATTTATATAAAACTTATCAATTATGACATATACTTTTTAAACGTAAATATTTTAAATTGATTTATCAGTTATATAATTAAATTTATTTTACCTATTTAAATTTTAATTTTAATTAATTAATTTATTTAATAGAATAAATTTAAATAAATAAAATAAGTAAATTTGTTAATTTGTGGATTATTTATTATTTGTTATAAATTATTTGTTACACAGATTGGTAATTGATTAAATATTAATTTTATCTTTACTTCTAAATGCATTTTTTTTGTTTTAATTGGATTCAAAGAATAAAAACATTAAAAGTTGCTGCTATGTTTGGATTGGATCTCCAAGCCTCAGATTTTATCTTTCAAAAATATGATTTTCATATCTTTCTTTAGTCAAGGGATTATGATTTAAAGATTTATATCTCGAACTTTGATTTCTATTAAATTAAGAACTATTTTGAAAAAAAATTAAAATAAAATCAAATAAAGTAAATTTTTTAATTCACATATCAATTCCATAATCAAATTTATTTTACCTACTAAAAAAATCCTCTAAACCAATATAGTGGTTAAATAATAAAGGTAATTGTTTTTGAATTTTAATTCAAATAATTTAAATCAATTCAAATCAAATAATTAATATTATGTGATGTCATTAATTTATCAAATTTATTAATTTACCTAATTTATTTATTTATTCAAATAAATTCAAATCAAATAAAATAATGAAATTCACTAATTATTAATTTCACTAATTAATAATTATGATAATATATTATGATAAAAATATATTCAGGTATTTACTTTAACAATAACACACATAATATATTAAATATATTGGAACCCACATAATATGATAATAATACTATAATTTATAAATTTGTGAAACTTATGAAACTTATAAGCTATGATATATACTTTTTAAACGTAAATATTCTGATATAAATTTTGATTATTTATATAAATATAAATTATATATTTTAATATAAAATTTATGATAATAAACAACCACATTATATTATGATATAAAATAAGTTATCAAAAGGAATAAAATAAAGAGATATATGTGTAATCAATAAAAAGTTTTTAATTTGAAATTTTTTACGAAAAAAATTAAATTAAAAATGTTCATATGAATATAGGATATGTATGATCAATAATTAATGCCAAAATGCTTCGATCTTCATGCATGTATATTTCAACAATTTATTATGTATATATTTCAATTCAAATTAATTCAAATCAAATAATGAAGGTAATTATTTTTAATTTCAATTCAAACCAAATAATTCATTTAATGTAATATCATTAATTATCCTATAGTGACCAAATAATAAAGGTAATTATTTTTTAATTTTAATTCAAATAAAATAATTAATATTATGTGATGTCATTAGTTTACCAAATTTATTAATTTACAAAAAAAATTATGACACGTGTATCAATTTCTAATTCAATGTTTTCCACTATCTCACAGTTTAAACAATGCAACCACAAAACATAATTTCACGGATACTGTGTGTAACAGCGTAGCACGAGGTTCAAGTTTATATGAGATCAATTGTACAAGAAGAATCTACTCTGAAAGTCAGATAGAAAAAATATTAAGATCTGATGAAGATAAAAATTTACATACCTCGAAAAGTTCAAAGGGATTACCTCAGCAATAAACATCATTCTTCTTACTATTGTTATGTAATACCCGTTAATTTCAGAATATAATTCGCTTAAGAGTATTTTAGAATTCTACAACGTTACTTTAGTTATTTATTTTGGTCATTTTTAATTTTCATATTTAATTGTTCTCTTTGAATATTATTTATGAAAATTGAGTTAAATGACTGGACTAAATATTTGCACAATGAGGGATATATTCTAAGAATGGTGAAATTCATGGAAAAGTGATTTCAGAATGGTCAATTAGTCCATTTATTGTAAATTGACTGGATGGGTTTGGATGTTGGGTTATGGATACCCATGGGTTATTGAATAATCCATTAGAAATATTTAATATAAAGTTTCAATAGTACCCCCCTTATTTTCTTCTCACGATCGAAGCAGCTTGTAATATCCCAAGAATTTTCATGAATATTTAAAGTCTATTTGAAGTTATTGAAAAATTTAATTACATGAGAAATGTTCTTTTTGAATTAGTAAAGGAAATTTGGAAATAGAAATTTCAAAAAAATTTTAATTTAGGACATTTTACAAATTCTCAAGGACTAAAACGAAAAGAAAAGAAAGTATGGAGTACTTTTGAGAAATGACCAAATAGGAACCTGAGAAGAAGAATAGAGCTTATGGGAATGAATTATGAGTCCGGTACCGAAAGGATGATAGATTTGGGGTTAAAGTGAAGTTTGAGATATTGAGAGGGACTAAAGTGAAAGAAGAAAATTGTGGGGCAATTAGGATTTAGAATCACCCGAGGTGAGATTTTATGAATTTGTTTTTACTAATCTTGACTGAGGGTCAATTGAATAGCAAGTGATAATTTCACCCCGGGCGAGTAAATAGGCGGCCTCACCTAAATTTTCTTCATTTTCTCCTTTCCTCTCTCTCTCTTCACTTTCTCTCCTCTCTTCCTCTCTCTACACTCCAACTCCACAACCGAGCTTGGAGAGTGGATCTCGGGCTACGGGGCAAGCCTCTAGGAGCCAAGCATCGTAGGGAAAGCAAGGAATTGAGGTAGAAATTTCTATTTCTCAAGCTTTTTCCTATTTTATAGTTTTCAGAAAGTTTGGGGTAAAAATCGAGATTCCGGCTTCGTTTCTCGATTAAAATTGGTGTTTTTGGTGTCTAAATGCTCCTTAAACATTAAGGGTGAGATCCTATGGAAGAAATCATGGAAAACGGTGAAGATTTGGCCGGATCTGAGCCAAAACCGAGAGGAACCGCGAAAGGTCGCGATCCTGGCGCCCAGGCGCCAGCTCTGGCGCCCAGGCGCCAAGGTTCAGAAAATTTTGGGAAGAAAAGGGACTTGGCGCCCAGGCGCCAGGTGTGGCGCCCAGGCGCCAGGCTTGTGTTGGCGCCCAGGCGCCATGTGTGGCGCCCAGGCGCCAGATATGCTGAAAAACCTTAGCTTATTTTTCAATCAGTCATAACTTCTTCATCCGGACTCCGTTTTGGGCAAACTTTATATCGTTGGAAAGCTCTTTGAGTCTAGTTTCCAATGGTATAAATGTCATTTAGAAATTCATTACCGGTTAGGAGTTATGACTTAAGATGTGAGTAAAGGTCGAGAGTAGTGATAGGAAATTTCTCTATTTTGTAACCCTAATGGTTTTTACCTGGTTACAATAGGGATGATTGGGGCGCAAGGTGGGAGCTCCGAGAGCGTGGAATCCAGGTGAGTAGGCAACTTTGCAAAATTAATTTAATAAATTAGTCAAAGCACAATATAAATCCCATTTGCGTTATTTGTGAAATTGAGAATAGTATCAGTGTGTGTTCAGGTTGAGAAAAAGTACAATATCATTGAAAGGTATTTTATTACCTTTGAGAATTGATTTCTCTAGTTGACTAAAGATCTAGATGTGATTGTTCCTTGAATAAATTGGAACATTTTGTAAGTGAATAGCCTTACTAAATTAATGTGATCTTATTAGATAAAGTACAATACAAGTCTTGTTTATAATAGTATTGAAGTGAGAAATAATCAGTATCGCTGTTGATAATATATGATGATTGTTATGGTTGATGATAGACATTCAAGGGAACAAAAGTATGTGTAAATTCATTTATTTCATAGTAATTATATTGTGATAAATTGTCACTATTTTATTGATGAGCAAAAGATCTACGAGATCTAATACACGAGTTTGAAAGGGTTAGAGTCCCATACTACTCGGTGTATAAATGTGAAAAACCTATGCACGAGTTTGAAAGGGTTAGAGTCCCATACTACTCGGTGTATAAATGTGAAGACCTATGCACGAGTTTGAAAGGGTTAGAGTCCCATACCACTCAGTGTATAACTGTGAAACTTATGCACCAAGAGTTTGAGGGTTAAATTCCCAAGTCACTCAGTGCAAGTATCTATGGCATATAATGCAAAGTGATTGAGGGATTGATCACCCAAGAAATCATACGCAAATTCAAACAAGTGTAATACTATAATTATTTACAATAAATGATAGATTGATTGTATTAGTAAATGTGGTGTTTGTGCTTATGATATTTTCATGTACAGTTGTTTACTCACTGAGTTATGATAAACTCACACTCTCCATGATTATCTTTTCAGATACAGTGGTTGAGGAGGAGAATTTATAGCCTTTAAGGATATACTCCACTTTTGTCTGGTAAACAATTGGTAAGGATTAGGAAACGCTCTGTAATCTAGTAGGTCACCTAGGCTTGGGAGGTTGTATAGTGTTTGAAGGTTGAACATTTTCTGAATATGTATACAAAATATCTTTTTTTTGAATATTTATGATTCACATAATTATGGATATTAAGAATGTTCACAGAGATTATGGGGTACCACGGAGGTACACCCTAGGTATTTTATGTTTATATCACATGTAAGTTTTGGGATGTGACAAATTGGTATCAGAGGTGGTTTTAGGTCCCCTATAGATTACAGAGCAAAGTGTTCTTTGTGGGCCCTTTTCCATTGTCATGAACCGCGGCATGACCATGGGATTAGGTTCCATAAAAGACCTTGTAAAGTTGAGTGTTCTTGTCATAACTTACCCTTCGATGGAGTTAGTTAGAGATAATTTTGTTACAATATGAGATAACTGATTTCATATGTGGAACTTTGGAACTTGTTGGAGGTATGATCTTTATACCGATGGAAAAGGTGATCTCTGTATGAAATTTTTCTTTTTGAGAAATTGGGAACATAACTCTGTAGTGTACTCTGAAAGCTGAGGATTAGTAATTACTAGAATGTGGCTTGAGGGCTGGGCCAAGAGTGATGTATTAGATGGGGTAAAGTTGATTATGAGGCATGGGCTAGAGTTTAAGAAAGATTTTTGCAAAGAATATAGAGCAGATTACTAATGCAGGAAAGGGAAAGAACCCTTGTGAGGCAGATCAAGATTTGATTTTGATAGATGCCAGACAGATGTAATTTATGAAAGAGGATGTAAGTCCTAAATAATATGTTCCTTGATAAAAGCTTGGTTGAGAAAATAGATGTGGGCTAGGTAGTTTTTCCAAGGGAAATACTACGGTAAAGTGGAACCTAACATAAGAGATATTGGGATAAACTATAAGTTTTCTTTAGGGGCGACTTGCCAAAGTTGCACTTGTTTAGTTAGGGATTGGCATGATGGTACTATGTGATAGAAGTGTTTCAAAAAAAAATATATATATATACAGTGTAGAAGTTTTGTAACATTGGAACCATTAGAGCATGTTATAGGTAGGCTGTTGGCGTATGAACATTCTTAATGGTTAAACGTGATGTATGATTGGAATGGTCTAGAAAGATATTTTTATGGTAGTTTGTGCCTTAGAGTGTTAGTTTAAGGAAAGCTTGCGAATTGAGGCTCTTAAGCAAGAATTCATGACAATTCGAGGGCATAATATCGAGTTCAATAGATCTATACGGTAAGCCTTCATCTACTCCTGTATGATAAGAGGAAAGATAATGAGACTTGTACAGAACTTCTGTTTGTCTCTGTGACAGCTTATAGGGTCATTAAATTTTTATGTGATTGGCTTTATAAGCTAAATTTGTTATTGATTTTATGTGGTTAATTTCTTTTATCTTTCTTCATTTTATTATTATTATTATTTAGAGTACCATCTAGTAAAAGAAACTATTGGCATTAAAAGCGGAAGGATTACATTGCAAAAAAAAAAAAAACAAAAAAAAAACAAAAAGAGAAATTACTCATGCATGAGTAATCTACAAGCGAGGTGGTCTCGGATTAGGAGGGTTGTATTGTATCATCACCCCTCGACCATTTCTTGGAACAAGAGACTGAGCAATGTCACGAAGGGTAGTGTAAATCCCATTCATACAATCAACACTTCTTTGTTGTTGACTGCAGAAGCATTGGGTAGACCAATAGAAGAACCTGTCTATTCTTGAAGTCATTGCCGCATTATTGCGTTTAGTTAACTTCTCCAGGTCTTCTATCATCTTTTTCAGATTTTTCACCTCCTTCTCTAGACAAGCAATTTTGTTTTCTGACGTGTGGCCAGTGTTAATCTCCTCAACTTCCTCAATTTTTATCTTCTTCTCCTTTTGATCCTCTTGAGACCCCTCAAAAGGTCTTTTGCCCTTGTCTTTGCCCAGACTTAAGTTTAAGTCGAGCTCTTCTTCCTTGGCCTCCATTGTGAGATCAATGTACTTTCTGGTGGCCATGGTTTAGAAAATTTAGAAGTTTTTGCAGGAGTATGATGAGAGAGAAATGCTGAAAGATTGTAGGCTCAGAGACGATTACTCTTTGTGGTGTAGTGACTGAGAATTCCGGGGCAGTTTTTATAGAGAAAAATTTAGACTTAGAGCCAAAGAAGATATCTCTTCGCCGCATTCCTACACGCTCAACCTATGGATTTCTGCAAGTTGGAAGCCAGAAGTCTAGGGCAGGCACGCGTGTCAACAGTGTGTCACATTAATGGCAAAACCACGTAAGTCAATATTCGGTGGATTTGCGGCCGATTTATACTTGTTTATTTTTCATATCTCTTGTTGGCATTTTCTGAAATTCTAAGAAGCCGACAGCGTAGCCATTAAAGATTGCCTTGGATGCTTTTATGATGAACTAAAATGTATTTCTCTGCTTTCTTGTATTGTTCTTGAAAGCCTTCAGTTGAGTATAATATACATGATTGAATGAATTATATTGTGATTATATGTATTTAAATACATATGACATGTATGTATGTTATCCATGCATTGAGAGTGAAGGCTATTTGTTGTAGTCAGGAATAATATGTAATGATTCTACATACATTCAGAGATTGAGAAGTCTAAAATTTAGAAAGGACTTGAATAGATGAAAATATATAGATAAGGATGTATCTCCATATTGATACATTCATACATATATGCTCGTAGAGGCAAGAGAAAGGTAAAAATTTTTCTCACTTTATAGTAACACTTGATATGTGTAAATGTGAGAAGTTTTTATTTTAATATGTATGTTTGAAAATGTATAGCCTAGAGCAAAGCCACGGATTAGAAACCTAGATAAGGTTAATATGAAACTACCCGTTCATGGAGTAATATCTTGATCTAGGATTATTGGATAAGACAAATACAGAGTTAGGAAGTCATATATTGAAGCGGCGATTAGTTGAATGATTTGAGCAAGAGTCAAAAGTTAGCCGAAAGTCTTTGAGAAAATCTTTTGCATGAGATTATATTTATTATTTTTTTTTTGCATGCTTATTAAACCGTTGGCTTTACGACGGGTAAGGTCTGGAGGCCATCTTTAGGGTGTAATGTAAGGGTTTTGGTAGCC
The DNA here is from genome assembly GCA_037074585.1 of Biancaea sappan. Classification (NCBI taxonomy): domain Eukaryota; kingdom Viridiplantae; phylum Streptophyta; class Magnoliopsida; order Fabales; family Fabaceae; genus Biancaea; species Biancaea sappan. Next base: position 44,560,772 of record CM073500.1, on the reverse strand, counting down.
CTAAATTTCGTCTATAAATAATGGATGCCCCATTACGCCGCTCACTACACTAAGAGTTCATTACTTATAAGCTTTCTAGCATCAAACCCCTCATTCCATACAACCCTTATAGCTCAGAAAAATATGGCCGGCAATAAGTCTTTCAATTTAAACTTTGAGGCTGGCAAGGTAGAGCTGGATCTAAATCTTAGTCTGGAGAACTATAAGAATAAGAGATCCATGCAAGAGTCATCAGAAGCTAAGAAAAGAAAAAGGGATGTAGTAGAGCTAGAGGATGTTAGCACAGCAACATCTTCAAATGATGAGCTTGCGCTTATGAGAAAAAAGATGGAGGACTTGGAAAGGTTGATAAACCGCCACTTTGAGGACCAGGGAAGATTGATAAATCATCTCTTTGTAGAACAAGAGAAGCTCTTGAATCGTCATTTTAAGGAATTGGCGAATAGAGTTGATAGACATTCGATGTTTGCAACTCAAAATTTTCGTGACCAACAAGCGAGGTGTATTGACTGTATGAATGGAGTGACCTCTGCACTTCGCCAAATTTCCCAAACGTTTCCTCCAGAAACTCTTTCTAGGCTGCAACGACTAGCTTCCTCCTTAAGATCTGAAGCACCTTCCTCTTCTAGACTTGGAGCACTTTCTGCATTTCAGAAGCCTCCTCGTCTTTAATTTATTCTTTCTTTTATTTGTACCTTAAGCTAATATTTGATCTGAGCTTCGTGTATTAAGATTATCTGTTTTGTAAATCAAGTTCAGTTTGTTGCCTGTAACTTATGTACTAGAAATAAGGCAATTCTTGTACTGAAGAAGCTCGAGAGATAAAAATATGTTGAACTTGTTATATTTTGTACTTGATTATTCTAGAAGAGAGAACGAGATTTGGACAAAATACCTGTATTTGTTTCAATCTTGAGTTAAGTTTTGAATTCGGAGGACCGAATTCTATTAAGGGGGGAAGAATGTAATATCCCAAGAATTTTCATGAATATTTAAAGTCTATTTGAAGTTATTGAAAAATTTAATTACATGAGAAATGTTCTTTTTGAATTAGTAAAGGAAATTTGGAAATAGAAATTTCAAAAAAATTTTAATTTAGGACATTTTACAAATTCTCAAGGACTAAAACGAAAAGAAAAGAAAGTATGGAGTACTTTTGAGAAATGACCAAATAGGAACCTGAGAAGAAGAATAGAGCTTATGGGAATGAATTATGAGTCCGGTACCGAAAGGATGATAGATTTGGGGTTAAAGTGAAGTTTGAGATATTGAGAGGGACTAAAGTGAAAGAAGAAAATTGTGGGGCAATTAGGATTTAGAATCACCCGAGGTGAGATTTTATGAATTTGTTTTTACTAATCTTGACTGAGGGTCAATTGAATAGCAAGTGATAATTTCACCCCGGGCGAGTAAATAGGCGGCCTCACCTAAATTTTCTTCATTTTCTCCTTTCCTCTCTCTCTCTTCACTTTCTCTCCTCTCTTCCTCTCTCTACACTCCAACTCCACAACCGAGCTTGGAGAGTGGATCTCGGGCTACGGGGCAAGCCTCTAGGAGCCAAGCATCGTAGGGAAAGCAAGGAATTGAGGTAGAAATTTCTATTTCTCAAGCTTTTTCCTATTTTATAGTTTTCAGAAAGTTTGGGGTAAAAATCGAGATTCCGGCTTCGTTTCTCGATTAAAATTGGTGTTTTTGGTGTCTAAATGCTCCTTAAACATTAAGGGTGAGATCCTATGGAAGAAATCATGGAAAACGGTGAAGATTTGGCCGGATCTGAGCCAAAACCGAGAGGAACCGCGAAAGGTCGCGATCCTGGCGCCCAGGCGCCAGCTCTGGCGCCCAGGCGCCAAGGTTCAGAAAATTTTGGGAAGAAAAGGGACTTGGCGCCCAGGCGCCAGGTGTGGCGCCCAGGCGCCAGGCTTGTGTTGGCGCCCAGGCGCCATGTGTGGCGCCCAGGCGCCAGATATGCTGAAAAACCTTAGCTTATTTTTCAATCAGTCATAACTTCTTCATCCGGACTCCGTTTTGGGCAAACTTTATATCGTTGGAAAGCTCTTTGAGTCTAGTTTCCAATGGTATAAATGTCATTTAGAAATTCATTACCGGTTAGGAGTTATGACTTAAGATGTGAGTAAAGGTCGAGAGTAGTGATAGGAAATTTCTCTATTTTGTAACCCTAATGGTTTTTACCTGGTTACAATAGGGATGATTGGGGCGCAAGGTGGGAGCTCCGAGAGCGTGGAATCCAGGTGAGTAGGCAACTTTGCAAAATTAATTTAATAAATTAGTCAAAGCACAATATAAATCCCATTTGCGTTATTTGTGAAATTGAGAATAGTATCAGTGTGTGTTCAGGTTGAGAAAAAGTACAATATCATTGAAAGGTATTTTATTACCTTTGAGAATTGATTTCTCTAGTTGACTAAAGATCTAGATGTGATTGTTCCTTGAATAAATTGGAACATTTTGTAAGTGAATAGCCTTACTAAATTAATGTGATCTTATTAGATAAAGTACAATACAAGTCTTGTTTATAATAGTATTGAAGTGAGAAATAATCAGTATCGCTGTTGATAATATATGATGATTGTTATGGTTGATGATAGACATTCAAGGGAACAAAAGTATGTGTAAATTCATTTATTTCATAGTAATTATATTGTGATAAATTGTCACTATTTTATTGATGAGCAAAAGATCTACGAGATCTAATACACGAGTTTGAAAGGGTTAGAGTCCCATACTACTCGGTGTATAAATGTGAAAAACCTATGCACGAGTTTGAAAGGGTTAGAGTCCCATACTACTCGGTGTATAAATGTGAAGACCTATGCACGAGTTTGAAAGGGTTAGAGTCCCATACCACTCAGTGTATAACTGTGAAACTTATGCACCAAGAGTTTGAGGGTTAAATTCCCAAGTCACTCAGTGCAAGTATCTATGGCATATAATGCAAAGTGATTGAGGGATTGATCACCCAAGAAATCATACGCAAATTCAAACAAGTGTAATACTATAATTATTTACAATAAATGATAGATTGATTGTATTAGTAAATGTGGTGTTTGTGCTTATGATATTTTCATGTACAGTTGTTTACTCACTGAGTTATGATAAACTCACACTCTCCATGATTATCTTTTCAGATACAGTGGTTGAGGAGGAGAATTTATAGCCTTTAAGGATATACTCCACTTTTGTCTGGTAAACAATTGGTAAGGATTAGGAAACGCTCTGTAATCTAGTAGGTCACCTAGGCTTGGGAGGTTGTATAGTGTTTGAAGGTTGAACATTTTCTGAATATGTATACAAAATATCTTTTTTTTGAATATTTATGATTCACATAATTATGGATATTAAGAATGTTCACAGAGATTATGGGGTACCACGGAGGTACACCCTAGGTATTTTATGTTTATATCACATGTAAGTTTTGGGATGTGACACAGCTGAAGTGAATAGTGAATTCACTTTCTCTCGTTTCTTCACCCTCTTCTCAAATCCTTTCCTTGATCTTCAGAATTTCTGATTATTTGTTCGGTTCAAAAGCTTTGTAAGGATCAAAGGTAAGCTTTAATCCGATTATTTTCCTTAAATTTCAGTTTATATACAAGATCAGAGGAGGTTTTGTTCTTGAAGATTTTGATGATAATTCATGAATCTCAGTTGTTTTAGAAGTTATATTTGAGTTATAATCGGTTAAAAGAGTTGAGATTCTGGTTTTGAATCAAAAGAAAGGAAAGGATGAATTTTTTTGAAAGATTTTCTGCAAAATTCGAAGTACTGTAGCAACTGAAAATCTGAAATTTTTCTTCGAGTTACTGTAGCGACCAGAAATTTCGGGAAAAAATCTGGAAAATTTTCTTCGGTACTGTAGCAGTACGGTAGTGTTGGCAGTCAACGATACTGTAGCAGTCAACGTTACTGTAGCGAACAGGCACTGTAGCGAACCGTTACTGTAGCGAACCGACACTGTAGCAAACCGTTACTGTAGCAAACCGTACTGTAGCAACCCGTTACTGTAGCAGTCAGAAAATTTTACGTATTTTCGTGATTTTGTTTCCTTTCTTATGATTCCTTGTAATATATTTTACTAGAAAATTTTCCTACACAAATTCTAGTGTGGAACAAGGTAAACTTGGACAAAAATCAAGGTGAGTGAATAACCTTGCTCAGCTAATTTGATATTACTAGTCAAAGTACAATATAAGTCCCATTTACAATATTATTTGGATAATAAGCAATTAATTTTTCATATGGGAGTATATGATGATCAATAGAAATAAGAGTATGTAGAAATTATTTATTTCATGACAATTGTACTATGTGATGAATTCTCACTATCTTATTAATGAGTAAAGATCTACGGGATCTAATACACGAGTGTGAAAGGGTTAAAGTCCCATACTACTCGGTGTATATCTAAGAAATCTAATACACGAGTGTGAAAGGGTTAAAGTCCCATACTACTCGGTGTATATCTAAGAAATCTTATACACGAGTTTGAAAGGGTTAGAGTCCCATACTACTCAGTGCATATCTATGAAATCTATACACGAGTTGAAAGGGTTAAAGTCCCATACTACTCGGTGTATACCTATGAGATCTTATTCATGAGTTTGAAAGGGTTAGAGTCTCATACTACTCGATGTATAAGACAATTAATTATATGAGTAAATGTGGTATTTGTACTTTTGATATTTTATATAGTACAGTTATTTACTTACTGAGTTTTTAAATAAACTCACACTCCCTATGATTATTTTTTTTCAGATACAGAAAATAAAGAACAAGAGTATCCGTTTGAAGATTAGAAGCCCCTTGGGATTATTCTCTATTTCTGTCTGGTGGGATACCAGTACTTATTAATGTGGACCCTAGAAACGCTCTGTACTTTCTATAGGTCTCCTAGGCTTGCGATGAGATAGAAATATCAGACTATGTATGTCTATATTTGCTTATCAGATGAATATAATTCTGTAGTGTGGAATGAATGATTAAGGTTGAATGTAAAACCTTACAGAATATATGTATATAACGTATGTTTGAGAATTATATCAAATGAGTAGTATCTTTTCACATGCTCAATTTTTGGGATGTGACAAATTTGGTATCAGAGCAAAGGTTTTATAGGTCCCCTATAGAGTACAGAGCAAAGTGATCTTTGTGGGCCCTTCCCTATTGTCATGAGCCGCGGCATGACCATAGGATTAGGTTCCATAAAAGACCTTGTAGAGTATAACGTCATTTTATAGATAACTTCTCAGTGGGGCTAGTAAGTGATATTTTGTTTATGTCTGAAAATTGTTTGTTATGTGTGTAGATCTGTGACAGATCAATGTCAGAAGGATCTTCTAATAATAATGAGCATATGGGTCCAAGGAGGGCCATAAATCCACCAGTACATGTGCAAGATGATCCTAACCGTGGTGATAGTTTACATGCTCAAAGTACTGAGGGCGCAACTAGTGAGCAAGCAAGAAGAGTCGAACCTGATGCTCACGTCGGTAATGCAACTATTGCACATGTGATTCATTTGATGAATGAACGATTTGACCGATTTGAGGCTGAAATGAGAGGTCGAGCTGCACAAGCTAACCTGCCAGTGGATCCTCCTATTGTTGAAGCTGAAAATGTACCACCAGTTCCGTTAGCGGGAGGAGTTAATGTAAGAGAGGTAAGAATGTCTGAATTCCAGAAAATGAGGCCTCCTACTTTTTCAGGGGAAGATCCCAAAGAGGACCCACAATGTTTCCTTGAAGATTGTGAAGCAATCTGTGATGCTATAGGGTGTTCTCCTACTCAAAAGGTAGAATTCACTTCCTTTCAGTTAAAAGGTAGGGCTGGTAAATGGTGGAGGAACTGGAAGAAAGCTAGAATTCAAGGCGCACCGCCAGTTATGTGGACAGAATTTTACAGATTGGTTATGGATGAATTTCTTCCGACAAGTGAACGATCATCTAGGGCTAGAGATTTTCTGTATCTACGGCAGGGAACCATGACTGTTGATGAGTATTCAGCTCAGTTTGTTAAATTATCTGAATATGCCCCTGAAATTATTCCTTCTGAAAGGAAGAAAATAGAAAAGTTTGTGGAAGGGCTTCGTGATGCCTTATATGATCAAGTGGGTTCTAATATGAACGATTACTCTTCGTACTCAGAGGCTGTTGATGTGGCCCGAAGAATGGAAAAGAGGTCAAAGAATAAAGAAGAATATCGTCAAAAGAAGAAAGCTAGATATAGAAGATCTTTTGATCAAGGGGAAGACTCAGGGACTTTGAAACCCTTTACTGCGTCACAAAATGCTCCAGCCACTCCTACTAAGTCAACTTATTCTACAGCCAGTGTGGCTAAGCCTCGTTCAGAGAGCAGGGGTGGTTTTAGCTCTTCTAGTAGAGGAGGTACTCAAGGTAGAAGGGAAAAACCTCAATGTCCTGAATGTGGAAAGTTTCACTTCGGAGAATGCAGGTTAAACATTGTTGGTACAGGCTGTTTTCACTGTGGACAAAAAGGACATTTTATAAGGGAGTGCCCTCAGCTCATGACAAGACCAGGTCAAGGGTCTACTTTGCCACCTCGACCATAATCTATTACTCAAACACCAACCCCTTCAACAGGGGGTAGTATGGGAAGAGGTTCTGGAAGAGGCCAAGGTGACCGTGGAAAACAAGCTGCTGGCAGAGGAAATGCAAGAGTATATGCTCTAACCCGACAGGATGCTCAAACATCCAATGCTGTAGTTACAGGTATATTATCTGTTAATACTTTTGCTGCACGTATTTTGTTTGACCCCGGTTCTACTCACTCATATGTGTCGCCCCTATTTACCAAGAGATTTACATTTGATTCGATTATTCTTAAAGAACCATTCTTGGTTTCCACACCGATGAGAGAGACTTTGATGGTTAAAACATGTTATCGTTCTTGTAAAATAATCGTTGGAGGCACGGAAACTAAGATAGATCTTATGGTTCTCAATATGTTAGATTTTGATGTGATTTTAGGGATGGATTGGTTATCTTCTTGTCATGCTACTATAAATTATCGTGACAAAGTTATTTCCTTTAATATGCCGGGGAGGAGTAATTTTGTGTTTCAAGGAGATCGAAGTGATGTACCTTGCAACATGATATCTATGTTAAGTGCCCAGCGTATGTTACGAAAGGGATGTCAGGAATTTCTAGCTTTTATCAAAGATTTAGAAAAGAAAGAACAGAAGTTAGAAGACATTCATGTGGTTAATGAATTCCCAGATGTGTTCCCAGAAGATTTACCTGGATTACCGCCAGAAAGAGATATTGAGTTCAGTATTGATTTGGTCCCAGACACAAGACCAATTTCTATTCCACCTTATCGTATGGCTCCTGTTGAGCTAAAAGAACTCAAAGAACAATTGGAAGATTTGTTAAACAAAGGGTTCATTCGCCCAAGTTTTTCACCTTGGGGTGCTCCTGTTCTTTTTGTGAAAAAGAAAGATGGTTCTATGAGATTATGTATAGATTATCGTCAGCTGAATAAAGTCACAGTGAAGAATAAGTATCCTTTACCAAGGATAGATGATTTGTTTGATCAGCTTCAAGGAGCAAAATACTTCTCAAAGATTGATCTAAGGTCTGGATATCATCAGTTACGAATTAAGAGTGATGATATACCTAAGACTGCTTTTCGTACACGGTATGGACATTATGAGTTTCTTGTGATGTCTTTTGGGTTGACAAATGCACCAGCAGCATTTATGGATTTAATGAACAGAGTGTTCAAATCATTCCTTGATAAGTTTGTAATTGTGTTTATTGATAATATTTTGGTATATTCAAAGAGTCATGAAGAACATACTGAACATTTGAGAATAGTGCTTCAGACTTTGAGAGAGCATCAGTTGTACGCAAAGCTCTCAAAATGTGAATTCTGGATGAGTCATGTAACATTTTTGGGACATGTTATTTCCCAAGAAGGTATTCATGTAGATCCAAGTAAAATTGAAGCAGTAAAACAATGGCCTCGACCAACAACTGTGTCTGAAGTACGTAGTTTTCTTGGCTTAGCAGGGTATTACCGTCGTTTTGTCAAGGATTTCTCTAAGACAGCTCTCCCATTAAATAAGTTAACCCGAAAGAATGTTAAATACATTTGGGATGATTCATGTGAGCAAAGTTTCACCCAATTGAAAGAGTGTTTAACTTCTGCACCAGTCTTAATCCTACCATCAGGACCAGGGGGTTACTCTGTATTCTGTGATGCCTCAAAGATAGGCTTAGGATGTGTGTTGATGCAACATGGTAAAGTCATAGCTTATGGCTCACGTCAGCTTAAAAAGCATGAATTGAATTACCCCACTCATGATTTGAAAATGGCAGCTGTAGTGTTTGCCCTAAAGATTTAGAGACATTACTTGTATGGGGAGACTTGTCAAATTTTTACAGATCACAAAAGCCTTAAGTACATTTTTGAGCAGAGAGATCTCAATCTAAGGCAACGAAGGTGGATGGAACTTCTGAAAGATTATGATTGTACCATCCTTTACCATCCAGGTAAAGCAAATGTAGTGGCTGATGCTCTAAGTCGAAAGTCTATGGGAAGTTTAGCTCACATTGCCACTATAAGGAGGTCTCTAATACATGAACTACAAGAGTTGAAAGCTGATGGAGTATTCTTCGAGATCACTGAGTCAGGTACATTTCTGGCTCATTTAACAGTTAGATCATCTCTTGTTGAAAAAGTAAAGTAAATTTAGAAAATGACATTGATATGGTCAAAATCAGAGATAAGGCAAGGCAAGGTCTAGCACCAAGTTTCTTGGTAGATGAAGAAGGAGTCTTATGGTTTAATGGGAGACTCTGTGTCCCCAACATTGAATCTTTGAAACATGAAATCTTAATGGAAGCTCATGGTTCGCCCTACGTTGTACACCCTGGTGCTGTGAAAATGTATCAGGACTTGAAACAAGTTTACTGGTGGGAGGGCATGAAGCGAGACGTGACTGACTTTGTAGCTCGATGTTTGACTTGTCAGCAAGTTAAAGCTGAACATCGACGACCATCTGGATTGATGCAAAAACTAGATATTCCCGAATGGAAGTGGGAAAGGATCACTATGGATTTTGTAGTAGGTTTACCTCGGTCAACAAAAGGAAATGACTCAATATGGGTCATAGTGGATCGACTTACTAAGTCAGCACATTTTCTTCCTGTTCATACCACTTTCAGTGTAGCAAAACTTGCTCGAATTTATGTTAAAGAAATAGTGAAACTTCATGGTGTACCAATATCCATTATATCAGACCGAGGACCTCAGTTTACTTCTCGGTTCTGGAAAGTCTTTCAAGAGGCTTTGGGTACCAAAGTAAATCTTAGCACAGCATTCCATCCTCAGACTGATGGACAGTCCGAAAGGACAATTCAGACTTTAGAGGATATGCTAAGAGCTTGTGTGATGGATTTCAGTGGAAGTTGGGAAGATCATTTGTCTCTTATTGAATTTGCTTATAACAACAGTTACCAAGCCAGTATTCAGATGGCACCTTTTGAGGCTTTGTATGGGAGACGGTGTCGATCTCCTATAGGTTGGTTTGAACTTGGTGAAACCAAAATATTTGGACCTGAGATGATACAGGAAGATATAAATAAAGTTAAACTGATCAGAGAGAAGTTGTTAACTGCTCAGAGTAGACAGAAGTCTTATGCGGACAACCGACGACGTGACCTTGAATTTGCAATAGGTGATATGGTTTTCTTACGAATCTCACCTATGAAAGGAGTAATGAGATTCGGGAAGAAAGGCAAGCTTAGTCCGAGGTATGTTGGCCCATATGAGGTTGTAGACAGAGTGGGTAATGTGGCATATCGCCTAGACCTACCTTCCAACCTAGAGGGAGTTCATCCAATATTTCATGTGTCCATGCTACGGAAGTATCTTCCTGATCCTTCTCATGTCATTCAACCCCAAGAAGTTCATTTTGATGAAACTCTCACCTACGAAGAGGTACCAGTAGCTATCCTTGATAGAAAAGTCAAAAAATTGCGTACCAAAGAAATTCCTACTGTCAAGGTTCTTTGGAGAAATCATTCTCGCGAGGAAGCTACGTGGGAAGCAGAAGATGAGATGTGGAAAAACTATCCACATTTATTTGAAACTTGAGGTAAGATTTTAATTCGGAGGACCGAATTCTTTTAAGGGGGGTAGAATGTAATACCCGTTAATTTCAGAATATAATTCGCTTAAGAGTATTTTAGAATTCTACAACGTTACTTTAGTTATTTATTTTGATCATTTTTAATTTTCATATTTAATTGTTCTCTTTGAATATTATTTATGAAAATTGAGTTAAATGACTGGACTAAATATTTGCACAATGAGGGATATATTCTAAGAATGGTGAAATTCATGGAAAAGTGGTTTCAGAATGGTCAATTAGTCCATTTATTGTAAATTGACTGGATGGGTTTGGATGTTGGGTTATGGATACCCATGGGTTATTGAATAATCCATTAGAAATATTTAATATAAAGTTTCAATAGTACCCCCCTTATTTTCTTCTCACGATCGAAGCAGCTGAAGTGAATAGTGAATTCACTTTCTCTCGTTTCTTCACCCTCTTCTCAAATCCTTTCCTTGATCTTCAGAATTTCTGATTATTTGTTCGGTTCAAAAGCTTTGTAAGGATCAAAGGTAAGCTTTAATCAGATTATTTTCCTTAAATTTCAGTTTATATACAAGATCAGAGGAGGTTTTGTTCTTGAAGATTTTGATGATAATTCATGAATCTCAGTTGTTTTAGAAGTTATATTTGAGTTATAATCGGTTAAAAGAGTTGAGATTCTGGTTTTGAATCAAAAGAAAGGAAAGGATGAATTTTTTTGAAAGATTTTCTGCAAAATTCGAAGTACTGTACCAACTGAAAATCTGAAATTTTTCTTCGAGTTACTGTAGCGACCAGAAATTTCGGGAAAAAATCTGGAAAATTTTCTTCGGTACTGTAGCAGTACTGTAGTGTCGGCAGTCAACGATACTGTAGCAGTCAACGTTACTGTAGCGAACAGGCACTGTAGCGAACCGTTACTGTAGCGAACCGACACTGTAGCAAACCGTTACTGTAGCAAACCGTACTGTAGCAACCCGTTACTGTAGCAGTCAGAAAATTTTACGTATTTTCGTGATTTTGTTTCCTTTCTTATGATTCCTTGTAATATATTTTACTAGAAAATTTTCCTACACAAATTCTAGTGTGGAACAAGGTAAACTTGGACAAAAATCAAGGTGAGTGAATAACCTTGCTCAGCTAATTTGATATTACTAGTCAAAGTACAATATAAGTCCCATTTACAATATTATTTGGATAATAAGCAATTAATTTTTCATATGGGAGTATATGATGATCAATAGAAATAAGAGTATGTAGAAATTATTTATTTCATGACAATTGTACTATGTGATGAATTCTCACTATCTTATTAATGAGTAAAGATCTACGGGATCTAATACACGAGTGTGAAAGGGTTAAAGTCCCATACTACTCGGTGTATATCTAAGAAATCTAATACACGAGTGTGAAAGGGTTAAAGTCCCATACTACTCGGTGTATATCTAAGAAATCTTATACACGAGTGTGAAAGGGTTAAAGTCCCATACTACTCGGTGTATATCTAAGAAATCTTATACACGAGTTTGAAAGGGTTAGAGTCCCATACTACTCAGTGCATATCTATGAAATCTATACACGAGTTGAAAGGGTTAAAGTCCCATACTACTCGGTGTATACCTATGAGATCTTATTCATGAGTTTGAAAGGGTTAGAGTCCCATACTACTCGATGTATAAGACAATTAATTATATGAGTAAATGTGGTATTTGTACTTTTGATATTTTATATAGTACAGTTATTTACTTACTGAGTTTTTAAATAAACTCACACTCCCTATGATTATTTTTTTTCAGATACAGAAAATAAAGAACAAGAGTATCCGTTTGAAGATTAGAAGCCCCTTGGGATTATTCTCTATTTCTGTCTGGTGGGATACCAATACTTATTAATGTGGACCCTAGAAACGCTCTGTACTTTCTATAGGTCTCCTAGGCTTGCGATGAGATAGAAATATCAGACTATGTATGTCTATATTTGCTTATTAGATGAATATAATTCTGTAGTGTGGAATGAATGATTAAGGTTGAATGTAAAACCTTACAGAATATATGTATATAACGTATGTTTGAGAATTATATCAAATGAGTAGTATCTTTTCACATGCTCAATTTTTGAAATGTGACATGTTAACTGAAAAACACCTGTATTTGAGATATATGAGAAAATAGGTTTGAATTTTGGGATAAGAACTGCTACGATTTTAATGAAGATAGATGTGAATCTCTGAGAATATTGAAACCCGTGCAAATGTGAAAAAAAATTTTATAGAGTAAGGATACATGTTAAAAATAGAAGTTTTACAAAACATGTAAAAGAAGTGATAATAGACTTATAATACAAACCAAAAAAACTTAATGCTTTTGAGCTTCTTCTTGCAGGAAAATTTGCAACTCTTAGAGGAAACAAATTATTGCAGTAATAGGCATGAAGATTGAGTGGATAGTCTGCTAAAACTATGGAGGAACATGGTGCCAAAGAAATAGTGCTAGTTCATTGGACAATGATATTGTTCTTCGATTTAGAAAAATGGTGGCAAAAAAATAGTATCAGTCTATTGTATCTAGTACTGGGGAAAAAGACCGTGGCCCGCGGGCCAGATCGGGACCGCCCATAAATGGGCGGTTTTGGACTGACCAATTTAGGCCCATTTAAAAACGGGCCTAAACGGGCTTTCGCCTTTTAAAAAAAAAATTTTTTTAGAAAAATACATTATTTAGTATAAAATAATCCCTCTTTATCACATTTTTATATTTTATAACCTTATATTCAATAAATATAGTAAATTTGGATATAAAACTTTTGTAATTTTTTAAAAATAAATATAAAATTTATAACTTTAAATATAATATAGTTAAATTAGAAAGAAAATACAAAAAATTAAAGTTATTGGTTATTTCAAAATATTAAAGATGTAATGTATTACATTGATAAATACTATTTTAATAAAAAATTATTAATTTTTTTACTAAAAAATATAAAATTATAATATTTTAACATTTAAAAAAAAAAGCGTGGCCCGCGGGCCTATGCTGACGGGCTTGGTCTTTCCAAAAAGACGGCGGGCCTAAACGGGCAGGCTTGTTTAGGCCCGTTTGTCTCTAAGCCCGTGACGGGCTGGTTCGGTCAGGTCCGGACTGGCCCGTTTAACAGTGCTAATTGTATCATGATCATCTTCTTTGAGATATATATATATATATATATATATATATATATATATGCACAAAAAAAAGAATTGAAGAAAAGTATCTATAGGAGAAAAAAAGGCTGGAACTTTAAGAAGTCATATCACTAAGTATCGGTTGGGTTCCCGATCAATGGAAGAATGTGATCAAATGGCGAAAGATGAGCAGCGAGAGCTTGGTTGGAAGATAGAGCATTGTCGAGTTGTACCAGTGGATTTAGAGAAAGAAAATTGACATGTATAATGAAGAACAGAACTCTATAATTTATTGTTTCTGAAAGTAGGTATATAACAATTAATTATTTAATTATTTATATATAATAAATGCTAATTAACCAAAAGACAATACATTATATTTCAATCGAAAAGTTTACTTAATTTATCATTTATATACTAATTATATATCAATTATATAGTAATTATATATAGTAATTTATCCTAATTTTTTCAAATTCATTTAATATAATTACATAGCAATTATATATCAATTATATAACAATTTATCCTTATTTTTTTAAAATTTATTTAATGTGATGTGATTAATTTATCTAATTTATTTATTTAAATTTATTTTATTATACATAATTTAATGATCTACTAGTAATTAATGTCAAATTGTTCTAATCTATTATATAGATTACCATTTCAAATTGAAATATACAAGGGTACTTTAGGGTAACTTTACCAAAAAGAATCTTGAAGATGCATTTTATATATGTGAAAAGTTTAAAAGCTTGCAGCAAAAATGAGTGAAGTCATAAATGAGTATATAGCATGACTATAACATATATATATATATATATATATATATATATATATATATATATTAATCTTAGGTTAGTCAACAGGACGACGATCCCCAGCGGCTAGTTGGAAAAATGGTATCAGAGCCTAGTTCTGTTAGTAACCTTCCTGTTAGTTTAGATATAATTAAGAATTTATTTTCTTAAGAAACTTTTAATTAGTTAAGGAGTTAGCGTTGGTCAGCGTTGTTTAACTGCGTTGGTAAGCCGTAAGGCCCGAGAGAGGCAGGTGTTCCCGTAGGACGTGGTCCCACTAAAACCTTAGCAAAGTTAGAAGAATTTTAAGAATTTTATTTTCTTAAAAATGTCTGAATTAGTAAGAAGATTATTAAATAGAAATAGATCTGAGATCAGAGTTCCCTCTGTCTCTAGTGATCATAGTTCAGTAGACCAAGATGAGATCAATAATTCTGAAGTTTCTATTGTAGAAGCCGAAGAAAGGTTAAGAAATTGGGAGATGCCCCAAGTACGTCCTAGTGAGGTATACAAGCATTCAACTTTTAATTTTAAGGTTCAAGACATAGTAAGAACTATAGAAGGCACGATTCCTTTGGGAAAGTGTCAAGGCACAATTAATTTATTAGATAAAAATCAATTAGATCAACACAGGCGAGAGAACTTCGGATTCATCCACATAGGATTAATCCAAGTAGCTGTCAAACCTATGCACAGGTTAGGCATAAGTCATCCCGTCTTAATTCTTCTTCAAGATCGACATGCACTGTCTTTCGAAGATTCTATGTTAAGTCTTGTAGAGTCGAACCTCTGCAATGGCCCAATTTATTTTCAGTGTTTTCCAAATTACATGAAGACGTTGAGAAACGTCGAAAAAGCTTTAAAATTACACATCAAGACCACAGAAGGAATATTCAGTGAGGAACTGGATAATCTTTCTATAGTTTTTAGGATTCACTATAAGGTCTCCAAAACTGGAGTAGGAATTTCTGTTAAGAAAGAGTCCCCGAAGAATGAAACCATTCTAATGGAGGCTAATTTACAAAAATCAATGATCATGACTCCTAAACCCCTCAGGCATGATAAAATCATAGCTGCATTTCCAGACTCTTGGGATTTGGAAAGTATCCAACCTTCCAAGAAAATAGAGTCTAGAAGTTTAGAAAATTTTGTTCAAAGTCCAGAAGGACATGTCAGGATATCTATGAATAGATCATCCTCATTTAGAAATAAAATGTTCAATAATCCAGATTTAGAATTAGATTCAAGACACTCTGTAGATTCTGATTACAGATCTGCAGTAGAAACTCTTGAGACTTCAACTAGTCTCAGAGGAGTAGATTTTCAACCTTCAATTCCTCAACCCATTTATGAATCAGTTCAAGAAAACTCTTCTGTGAATCACTCACCCACTAGATCACAAATTCTTGTGATAAGAAGAGAGTTCAAAATGAATAAACCCTTGCTAAACGCAGAGTTTATGCAGGCACATAATAGGTTCAAACGAGAATGGTATTTCTGTACTTTCTCTGAAGAACAAGTTCAAAAATGGAAATTAGAATACTATGATTTCTTAGAAAACCTAGGAGATCACATTTTCTTTTTTAATTGGTTTGAAATGTATTGTTTAAACAACAATATAGAAAATCCTTTTGTCAAAAAAGAAGTAAACACCCACTCTAGGATTACAGTGGAATGGGATACTACTTTAGGTCAAAAAATAGTCTCGGTTCACCCTCCTTTAGAAAATTTAAAAATTTCAAAAGGTAGTACTGAGATAGAAGCAACTCCGTTCAAAACTGTAGAAGGTAATGAAGAACAACATAGTTCAAAACGAGATGTCAAAAACATTGAATCTCAAAATAATTTTACCAATTTAGCGCTCAACACCTTAGGTAAGCAATTAGATAGGATAGAAAACGTAGTTAATAACAAGGTCCTAGAATCACCTTCTAGTTCCTTAGGTTTAAATTCTGTCAGTTCAGTACCTCAACAACCCCTGTATAAGATTCCAACACTTACCCAGGCAGAGTTGAAATCAATAAAATTAGGTTCTAACCCTCAAAACTTAGTTGATGAGATCACCAATAGGTTAAATCAACTAAATGTCTCTAATAATAGGTCAAAAAGTCCTCAGATCAATACACTGTCTAAACCAGACAATGATCAAAACCCTGAAGTTAATAGAATCAGCTTTAGGAATCCAAAACCAGTGACTAGGAATTACTACCGTAGGCCTAGTTACCCAGATACCCAGTATGAAGAAAATAGTTTAATTACAGAGGCTAGCTATAACGGCGAGTCTATTGTAGAATGGAACATTGATGGTCATAGCGAACATCAAATTTTAAGAATTATTCAAAATATGTCAATGTGCGCTACGGCGTATAAGATCAAAAATAATGAAGAAGTTCAATAGTAACCATGTTAACAACTGGTTTTACTGGTCAATTAAAAGGCTGGTGGGATAATTATCTCACAGAAGCTGAAAGATCTACGATCAAATTCGCGATCAAACAAGAAGAAATTAATGGTCAAATAATAGATGTTCAAGATTCAGTAGCAGTTTTAATTTATGCACTCACAAAACACTTTGTAGGAAATCCCACAGATTTTCAACAAAGAATAGGTAATCAATTAATTAACCTCAGATGTCCCACGATGTCTGATTTTAGGTGGTACAAGGACATGTTCCTTACCAAGCTATATACACGGTCTGATAGTAAAGCAGACTACTGGAAAGAAAGGTTTTTAGGTGGATTACCCAACCTATTTGCCGAAAGAGTCAAAGAAAGCATTAGGAGACAATGCAACAATACACTTCCCTTAGGTCAGATGACTTTTGGCGAATTAATTAATGTTGTTACAAACGAAGCTCTTGTCATATGTAATGATATGAAGCTTCAGTCTAAGTTAAAACATGAGATCAAAAGCACTTCTAGAGAATTAGGAAATTTCTGTGATCAATACGGCATCGAAAAAATTCGAGCCCCCTCTGTTCAAAATAAAAGAAATAGGAAGAGTCATAGGTATCAAACCGTCAGGAAGACTTATCGTCGTTACCCTGACAAACCTGTTAGATCATTCCAAACAAAGAAACCTGTTCAACAGTCTGATAAACCCAGACACCATAATTCAAAACGTACAGATCCTAAATCTGTAGTTTGTTTTAAATGCGGGAGGTATGGACATATTTCCAAGCATTGCAGGCTCAAAAAACGCATTAATTCTTTAGAAATAGATGATAAGTACAAACAGAGTCTTATGAGCATTCTGTTAGAAAATCAAAACTCTGAGTCAGAATCTGATTCAGATCAGTCTAGTGTTCAAAATGAATTATATCAGTTAGATCAACTGAGTAATTCATCTTCTAGTTCAACATCTGATGACGAGAGTCATTCAGACATAGGAATTTGCACCTGTAAAGATTGTTCAAAACAATTAGGTAGCTGTTCAAAATTAATTAATGTAATTAATAAAGATAAAGTTCAAACTTTATTAGAAATCTTAGACAAGATTACTGATGAAGAAATAAAAAAGGAATATCTGCTCAAAATTAAGGAACTAATGGATTTGGACGAACCCAAACCAAAACCCTTAGTTAAACCTTACAATGTTCAAGAAATAATAAATAGATTTCAAAACACTTCCACTTCGGAACGAGTTTCTGTTAAAGAACTCCAGGAAGAAATTAAAATTATTAAAGAAGAAATTCAATTGCTCAAACAGAAGGATAATGACTTATCCTTAGATATTTTAAGTTTAATGGCTAATAAAGAAACTAGGAATTCTGACAATTCCACTGATCAACACGAGTTAGGAGAAACTAGCTCTGAACTAAAAGAAAATTATTTAAATTTAATTTCTCAAATATCTGTTCAAAGATGGTATAGTGAAATTAACTTTACCATAGGTAGTTTTAATACGAAATTAGTTGCTCTGATTGACTCAGGCGCTGATTTTAATTGTCTTCAAGAAGGTTTAATTCCCACTCAATACTATGAAAAAACCACTGAAAGCCTCAGCGGTGCCGGAGGTAATAGACTTCCAGTTAGGTACAAGTTGTCTAATGCCAAGATATGTAATCAAGGCATTAAGTTCAACTCAACTTTTATTCTTGTTAGGAATTTAAATCATTCAATGATTTTAGGAACACCTTTTCTGACCCTTATTTATCCTTTTAAGGTTTCAGAATTATGAATTTTTACTTCTGTTCAAGGCAAAGAACTTTGCTTTAAATTTTTAAATCCTACCAAAACTAAGGATGTCAATTTACTTCAAAATTTAGCTGTTTCCAGCATTAATTTGATCAATAAAAAACAAACCCAAATTAAATTGCTCAATAAAGAAATTCAATACAAAAGAATTGAGGATCAGATAGAAATACCTCAAGTCAGAATTAGGATAGAATCTGTTCAAAAAAGATTTGAAAAAGAAATCTGTTCAGACAAGCCCAACGCTTTCTGGAATAGAAAGAGACACACAGTCTCACTTCCTTATGAGCCCAGTTTTAGTGAAGAAAAAATCCCAACTAAGGCTAGGCCCATTCAAATGAATAAAGAAACCTTGGAATACTGTAAAAAGGAAATCCAAGATCTGTTAAGTAAGAAGCTGATTAGGCCCAGTAAGTCCCCTTGGAGCTGTTCAGCCTTCTATGTTCAAAATCAGGCAGAAATAGAACGAGGAGCCCCTCGTATGGTCATTAATTACAAACCACTCAATAAGGTCCTTAGATGGATTAGGTACCCTATACCTGATAGGAGTGACTTAATCGGTCGTGTTCAAAAAGCATCTTTATTTTCCAAGTTCGATATGAAATCGGGCTTTTATCAAATTCAAATTGAAGAAAAAGATAGGTACAAAACAGCTTTTGCTGTCCCCTTTGGACATTATGAATGGAACGTAATGCCCTTTGGACTTAAGAACGCACCTTCTGAATTTCAGAATGTGATGAACTCTATTTTTAATAGTTTTTCTCAATTTTCAATAATTTACATAGACGATGTCTTAGTGTTCTCTAATAACATAGAACAACACTTTAGGCACCTTGATCAATTTTATAAAATTGTTAAAGACAATGGTTTAGTCGTTTCAGCTAAAAAGATGAAACTGTTCAAAACAAAGATTAGGTTTTTAGGTTATGATATCCATCAGGGTATGATAAAACCAATTAGCCGATCTATTGAATTTGCTGATAAATTTCCAGACGAGATAACTGACAAAAATCAATTACAAAGATTTTTAGGTTGTCTTAATTATGTTTCAGATTTTGTTCAAGATCTTAGAGTAATTTGTAAACCTCTTTACTCTAGACTTAGAAAGAAATCCCCTCCTTGGGATCAGTCCATGACGGACGCTGTCAAAACCCTCAAGGCTAAAGTTAAGAAACTCCCATGCTTAGGAATAGCAGACCCAGAAGCCTTTATGATCATCGAGACCGATGCATCAAAAGAAGGATATGGAGGAGTCCTTAAACAAAGGCCCATAGGAAGTTCAAAAGAACAAGTAGTTAGGTTTAATTCAGGAGTATGGACAGAAGCCCAACAAAAATACTCCACAATAAAACAAGAAATTTTATCTATTGTTATAATTGTCAAAAAATTCCAAAAAGAAGTTTTTAACAAAACTTTTTTGCTCAAAACGGACTGCAAATCCGCTAAATCTGTTTTAGAAAAAGATGTTCAAAATTTAGTTTCAAAACATGTTTTTGCCAGATGGACTGCAAATCCCAGAATTATTAATCTTAGGTTAGTCAACAGGACGACGATCCCCAGCGGCTAGTTGGAAAAATGGGATCGTCGTCCTGTTGACTAACCTAAGATTAATAATTCTGGGTTTTTAACTTAAAAGCAGAAGTGTTTATAACATATATTCAAAAGAAAATTCAGAGCTTTCTATAGCATCTCTGAATTCTATAAACATACGTTCTTGAACAATATAAATTCTGGAAATGGAAGAAATAACAAAATATTCAAATTCTAAAACAATCATTAAATCAGTAAAGGGTATTGAAATGAAATGAGTAAAAGAAATTCTCATATTAATTTCAGTAAGAAATTACAAGAGAGTTTTGAACTTACTATGTTGAACAAGCAGCTAAATCCTAAGCAGAAAACGCGTATAGAGATATTATTCTTATTCTCTCTTTTCGTTTTTCTCCTTCTACTTTCACTAATGAACTACTTCGCCTTTTATAGAATTAAGAAGGCGGATTTGAACAAATATGAAGTCCGTGGATTTCAGAGGCTCTGGAGTCCGCGGATTTGAAAACTTTGAAATCCGAAAAGTTGAGACGCGTGGGCGGCTTCTTTTCAGAAAGTTGAACACGGGCAGTCTTCTTTTTAAAAGTAACTTTGTCGTTTTGTACCGACGCTTGCTTTTGTCTAAAGTTTGTCTGCCACTTTTGAACGTGCTGAGAGAGATGGGGAATCAAATTATTGAGCAGGCAGGAGCTTTGGATTCTTCTGCCGACGGCTTAACACAACCATAGTCAGTCATGACTAAGGTGGGTAAAGTCAATGTTGTAGCAGTCATCTTCGTTCTGAAACTGGCTGCTATCTTCTGTATTGAGATTATCAGAGGGAGCTTTTTCTGAAGCTTTCTCCGACAGTTGTTGAACAAGACGGTCAAATTCTTCTTCCGTCTGGGCTTGAGCAAGTTTTGCCATTATTTGAGATTTTGATGTCAGAAATGGAGACTGTTGTTGAACAGCTTGAGGATAATTCATGAGCTGGGGATTCTGCTTTAGCCATTTTTCCACAGCTTTTTTGTTGAGCAGGTTGACATTGTATGTTGTCCACCATTTGATATTGAACGTGCGACTTAGATAAAGAGGATAGCCGCAATTGAGGCGATCTTTGAACTCGAAATCCCAAGACATAATCCAGGGAGTTCCAAATATTGAGAAAAATTTTAAAAGCATTTGTCCAGTATGAAAACTGGTTTGAGCAGAAAAAATTGAAAAAGATTCCTTTGCATAAGCAGGAAGGAAATCAGTGTTTGGACCATAAAAATGAAACCAGTCGGAAAACCAAGCTGGAAATTCTTGGATTTCTTTATTGAACCATATGAACCAGGAGTGGGAGAAGGGACGAATCAGCAGTGTATTGTACCAAGCCATTTTGTAATCCCAGTAATTAAATCCTGGTGGCTGGAATTGTCTTGAAAAATTCTTTAAAGAAAAAGAATGCTGATTCCATTGAGAAAGAGTTAAAACTTTATTAATTTTGATTTTCGAATACTGGATTCGATGAGGAAAAAGAGGATCATACTCGTGAGTGAGCGTGATCGAATTTGTATCAACTAAAATAAATTCATAAAATATTCTTGTTTTTTTATTTTCAGAAGAAAAGTATTTTCCTTCTTGAAAATATTTTTGAGCTACTTCCCGTGGTGTAAGACCAGGGTTTGTTTTGATCCATTCGGGTTCAATGGGACAGATCGGTGAATACATCGGTTTTGAAACATATTTATCAGAAAGAGATCTCTTAAGCGGTGTTGCTTGAGAGAGTTGTACCATAGAAGAAGAAGGGCGAACAGGTAATATGGCCTGTTGAGGTGGAGGTGAAGAAAGGGCTTGATCATATGTGAGAGGAAGAAAACGGTTAGAGGAAGAGGGAGAAGAAGGAGTTTGAGGTCGAGGACCTCTAATTTGTGGTTGAATACCACCGCCGGAAGGGCTGTTGAACGATGAGGGAGTCACCAGTAAAGGTGACTTTGTATGAACCGGTGGGGTTCTTTGAACATTTAGAGTATGGTCCAGTGGGGATCCATACTGTTCCTTTTTTACTTCTTTGCCTTTGTTCTTGCTCATCCTTTCGTCTTACCCTGCAGAAATTCTCGAGTAAGGAAGTCAGGAAGGGCGTTTTCTTTCCCTTTTATATGCTGAATTTCAAAATCAAAACAAGAAAGTAATGCTTGCCATCTGGCAAAAACATGTTTTGAAACTAAATTTTGAACATCTTTTTCTAAAACAGATTTAGCGGATTTGCAGTCCATTTTGAGCAAAAAAGTTTTGTTAAAAACTTCTTTTTGGAATTTTTTGACAATTATAACAATAGATAAAATTTCTTGTTTTATTGTGGAGTATTTTTGTTGGGCTTCTGTCCATACTCCTGAATTAAACCTAACTACTTGTTCTTTTGAACTTCCTATGGGCCTTTGTTTAAGGACTCCTCCATATCCTTCTTTTGATGCATCGGTCTCGATGATCATAAAGGCTTCTGGGTCTGCTATTCCTAAGCATGGGAGTTTCTTAACTTTAGCCTTGAGGGTTTTGACAGCGTCCGTCATGGACTGATCCCAAGGAGGGGATTTCTTTCTAAGTCTAGAGTAAAGAGGTTTACAAATTACTCTAAGATCTTGAACAAAATCTGAAACATAATTAAGACAACCTAAAAATCTTTGTAATTGATTTTTGTCAGTTATCTCGTCTGGAAATTTATCAGCAAATTCAATAGATCGGCTAATTGGTTTTATCATACCCTGATGGATATCATAACCTAAAAACCTAATCTTTGTTTTGAACAGTTTCATCTTTTTAGCTGAAACGACTAAACCATTGTCTTTAACAATTTTATAAAATTGATCAAGGTGCCTAAAGTGTTGTTCTATGTTATTAGAGAACACTAAGACATCGTCTATGTAAATTATTGAAAATTGAGAAAAACTATTAAAAATAGAGTTCATCACATTCTGAAATTCAGAAGGTGCGTTCTTAAGTCCAAAGGGCATTACGTTCCATTCATAATGTCCAAAGGGGACAGCAAAAGCTGTTTTGTACCTATCTTTTTCTTCAATTTGAATTTGATAAAAGCCCGATTTCATATCGAACTTGGAAAATAAAGATGCTTTTTGAACACGACCGATTAAGTCACTCCTATCAGGTATAGGGTACCTAATCCATCTAAGGACCTTATTGAGTGGTTTGTAATTAATGACCATACGAGGGGCTCCTCGTTCTATTTCTGCCTGATTTTGAACATAGAAGGCTGAACAGCTCCAAGGGGACTTACTGGGCCTAATCAGCTTCTTACTTAACAGATCTTGGATTTCCTTTTTACAGTATTCCAAGGTTTCTTTATTCATTTGAATGGGCCTAGCCTTAGTTGGGATTTTTTCTTCACTAAAACTGGGCTCATAAGGAAGTGAGACTGTGTGTCTCTTTCTATTCCAGAAAGCGTTGGGCTTGTCTGAACAGATTTCTTTTTCAAATCTTTTTTGAACAGATTCTATCCTAATTCTGACTTGAGGTATTTCTATCTGATCCTCAATTCTTTTGTATTGAATTTCTTTATTGAGCAATTTAATTTGGGTTTGTTTTTTATTGATCAAATTAATGCTGGAAACAGCTAAATTTTGAAGTAAATTGACATCCTTAGTTTTGGTAGGATTTAAAAATTTAAAGCAAAGTTCTTTGCCTTGAACAGAAGTAAAAATTCCTAATTCTGAAACCTTAAAAGGATAAATAAGGGTCAGAAAAGGTGTTCCTAAAATCATTGAATGATTTAAATTCCTAACAAGAATAAAAGTTGAGTTGAACTTAATGCCTTGATTACATATCTTGGCATTAGACAACTTGTACCTAACTGGAAGTCTATTACCTCCTGCACCGCTGAGGCTTTCAGTGGTTTTTTCATAGTATTGAGTGGGAATTAAACCTTCTTGAAGACAATTAAAATCAGCGCCTGAGTCAATCAGAGCAACTAATTTCGTATTAAAACTACCTATGGTAAAGTTAATTTCACTATACCATCTTTGAACAGATATTTGAGAAATTAAATTTAAATAATTTTCTTTTAGTTCAGAGCTAGTTTCTCCTAACTCGTGTTGATCAGTGGAATTGTCAGAATTCCTAGTTTCTTTATTAGCCATTAAACTTAAAATATCTAAGGATAAGTCATTATCCTTCTGTTTGAGTAATTGAATTTCTTCTTTAATAATTTTAATTTCTTCCTGGAGTTCTTTAACAGAAACTCGTTCCGAAGTGGAAGTGTTTTGAAATCTATTTATTATTTCTTGAACATTGTAAGGTTTAACTAAGGGTTTTGGTTTGGGTTCGTCCAAATCCATTAGTTCCTTAATTTTGAGCAGATATTCCTTTTTTATTTCTTCATCAGTAATCTTAATAATTCTGGGTTTTTAACTTAAAAGCAGAAGTGTTTATAACATATATTCAAAAGAAAATTCAGAGCTTTCTATAGCATCTCTGAATTCTATAAACATACGTTCTTGAACAATATAAATTCTGGAAATGGAAGAAATAACAAAATATTCAAATTCTAAAACAATCATTAAATCAGTAAAGGGTATTGAAATGAAATGAGTAAAAGAAATTCTCATATTAATTTCAGTAAGAAATTACAAGAGAGTTTTGAACTTACTATGTTGAACAAGCAGCTAAATCCTAAGCAGAAAACGCGTATAGAGATATTATATATATATATATATATATATATATATATATATATATATATATATATATATATATATATATAATTGCCATATAAATCTACATAAACTAAGGAGTAAAATATATTTTAACTGTCTCGTTTATATTCTGATACTATATTTAAAAGTTGACATTCAGATACTTTATAATTTAAATCGATTGTTCGCATGCATATTAATATTTTATACTTTCTGTCTCCAAAGCTTTGCAACAGAATGATCATAGACGAAATTTTCTTTAATTAGAGTTTCGTATTTGATTTTTGAATTTTTTGTAGTATTCATATAAAAATTGAGAATTTAAAAAACAAATTAAAGATTTCATTGAGAGACAAAGTTTAATACAGAGATTGTGTTATGTGAGTTAAATTAGAGTTTGATTGGCCAACAAGAGAATTTCGGTCGTCAATATATTAAAAAAATAGAGAATTTTATAAGAAAATTACAAATTTAAAATAAAATTAAGAATTTAATATAATTATTAGTAATATTTCAACTAGGAAATGGGATATATTTTTCTATAAATGACGATCGGATGAGCTGCTAATATAATACAAGTTCAATAATATATTTCTTCAGCGACAAGAAATTTTGCAGAGTCATTTAAGTAATTAATTAAACATTAGATTATTTTGAAAGCTATGGCCGGGTGTTTTGGAATTGGAATTGAATCACTCATCTACAGGCTACAGATCTACTATAATAATTTGGAATAATAATTATTAAAAAGAAAATGATGAGTAAATTAAAATATGAGCATAAGGTAGAGTCGTAGATCATGAGAGTAGAGTTGGACATGGATTCTCTTACGGAACTCGGTAGTCTAGTTCATGAATTTTAATATTGAAATGAAAAATTAATCAAATTTTATACAATTTAATTTTCATTTCAGAATATGTGACAAAATATATTAAAATTTACGAACAATGCTCTTCTGTTACAAGAAATAATATGTGCACAAACAGAGTTGGCTTGGGCAATTAACACAAAAAAGCCCCCCCATTCCACGTGTTGCAATTAACACCTTCACAGTTCCTCTCAATTTTATATTTCTAAATTTGTGAAACCTATTAAAATATTGTTTTTTTTAATTTGGGGTTATGAAAATCTTATATTAAATTAAAATGACATCTTATGTAATTGTTAGCTTTGTAAGTGGTTCCATTTCTAAAATTTTATGTTGAAACTTAAAATAATTTATGACAGCAATCAGAAAAATAAAGAGTAAATTAAATTACATTCCTCTCGCCTATAAATATTTAATTATGATATAATTATTCTCTTTAGTATCTTTAAAATACACACACTCCTCAGTATCTTTAGTTTAATTAATTTATATTTTTTTTATGTTAAGAGGTTTGCAACACACTCTCTCTCTCTCTTCTCTCTCTCTCTCTCTCTCTCTCTCTCTATATATATATATATATCATACTTTTTTTATCAAAATACTATCTCTTAGTCTTATTAGCTATTAATGAAAATGTTTTGGTAATAAAAAAAATTGAATCAAACATTAAAAAGACTATAAGAAAACTCTGAACGGAAAAATTATGAAATTAGATTAAACTGGCACATTTCATAGTTATAGAAAAGATAAGTGTATATTTTAAAAATAAAATGGAGGATGAAGTTATAAATTTTGAAAACTTGCAAGATAAGAAGAGAATGATTTACTAAAAAATAAATTAATAAAATGGTTACAAAATGTTATTTAACATAAATGGGGTTGACAAATTTTGCGATTTAAATTATATATAACAAAAAAAGAAGAAGCCATTTTGACATATATTCAGAACCATAGTAAGATCCTAGCGTAACCTAAAAATCACAGCGAAACTGAATTTCCATAAGTACCCATTGCCATCCCTCAAAATCTCCTTTTCATATGAACCATATGACCCACTCTCTGTCTCTCTCTGTTCGCAATGGAGAAAGGCCAGAGCTCCGCGGATGAGCATGAATCCAATGAAAAGCACCCGACCCAGCACCACCTCGCCATCCCCGCCGGGCTGACCGTCGACGAGTTCGACGAGCTGAAGCGCTTCGTCAGGGAGCACCACACCTACTTTGTGGGCCCAGGCCAATGCTCCTCCCTGCTCGCGCAGCGAATCAACGCGCTGCTCGACACGGTGTGGTCCGTGGTGCGCCGTTTCGACATGCCCCAGACCTACAAGCACTTCATCAAGAGCTGCGCCGTGAAAGAGGGCTTTGACATGACGGTGGGGTGCACGAGAGACGTGAATGTCATTTCGGGATTGCCGGCGGCTACCAGCACGGAGAGGCTGGATATACTGGACGACGAGCGGCACGTGACGGGTTTCAGCATCATCGGGGGCGAGCACCGGCTCAAGAATTACCGGTCGGTGACGACGGTGCACGGGTTCGAGGGTGACGGGAAGATCTGGACCGTTGTTCTGGAATCGTACATAGTAGATGTGCCGGAGGGTAACACGGAGGAGGACACGCGTCTCTTCGCAGACACCGTTGTGAAGTTGAATCTGCAGAAGCTGGCCTCCGTCACCGAAGGGATTGATGTTTAAATTGAAGTAATTGTCTGTGTTGAAGAACTAAGTCCTCAATTTCACAAAAGGGATGACCCGCGACGGTGACGGTAAGTCACAGTTGGGGTGACCCCAGGAATAAAATAACACATTGAAAATTTCAAACCTCATAAATTTGCAACTGGTGGGGGGAAAAATCAATTCAGAATCAGAAGCTTTGTTTAAAATTTTTGATTTGGGGTTTTATTTTTGACAAGCCTGTTAATTGTATCAACAACGTCTTGTCTCGATGGATTGGAATGAGTTTTTCTCTTTTAAAAAAGTTGTGGTTACAACAGTGAAGGGCAATTTAGTCAATGAATATGTACAGGAAATGTTGACTTCTGAATGTTATGTCTTCCAATTCGGATTTGGTGTATGTTTCTCTATCTAAGCATTCAGATTTTGGATTTAAAAGTTCAGATAATAATTTTAATAATTTTTTATAATTTTTAAAAGAATATTAAAATTTAAAATATTAAATTTTAAATTTGACAGACTAAATTAAAATAAAAATATGTGCTTGTCCACTAGATCCTATTTTGATGTCTTCAAGTTTTTGTGAATATATTGCGTCTTTCATTTTCTTCTCAATTCAACCTTTTTTTTTTTTTTCAGGTTTTCCCCCCTCGAGTGCAATCCCCTAAATAAGATTCCCTTAATTATTTTTCTTTGATTTTTTAGATATAAGAGAAAGAGTGGGAGGAGAGCATAATCATAAGATTGGAAGTCTCATTTTCTCTCTGGTCACGAAGAGTCATGCTCAGTTGTAATGAGTAGAATCAATACTTTGTGTCTTTTCCATCGAATTTGGACATTTCCTCCTCCTGTCCTAACGCAATGCTAGCTAGGGTTTGTGCTATCTGCGATGCGATTGGAATCAATGCTATATTGGGTATGGTTTTAACTGAACTGGAAAGATTATGAATAATGTTAATGTATATAATTTCAGTTAGCAAAATCCATATTACTGTGCCATTTAAAACCAAGTGCACTCCTCCTCCCTCCAAAAAAAGAAAAATGAAAAAGAAAAAGAAAAGAATGGTAGTTAGATTCATAATTGCAGTAAAAAGTAGGTCAAACTTTGTTTCCATTCATTGTACTTTTTATATATATACCACCAAACATAATGTTATGTTCAACATATTTATTAACATATATAATCGATTCGTCTCTCAAATATTCTCAATCAATTATTCTTGTACTATATTATATGTATCATCAATAAAAACAATCGTGAGTATATATACAAATGTAGCAAAATTATATGAGCTCCTGATTGGCGAGGATGGGGATGGATTGAGTTCAAGTGAGCAGAGAAGGATAGAGATGAAGCAAAGCAGGAAGGGAACATAATGTCTGAGGAAGTTAAAAACTGATAAGGACGCCATTTCTGGCAATTAAGTTGTTTGTTGTTGTAGGGCCTGTTCCATTTCGAGCTTGAGGTTAAATAGTTACTTTGAAAAAAATAGTGGGTTATTAATTATTTCCCAAAAGGCAAAGCTATGCATTGTGCTGAATGGGTCGCACATTGCTCAGAAACTGTACCATCACAAGTAATGCATCTTCACCGTCCGTTCATAATCACAGGCCCCTCTTGCCAGAGTCATTGTTACGTCTGTCAGACTTTTAAGTGCCAATGGATCTGTGTGGCTTTGTTGATGTTTGATTTATTTGAGTTATTAATTGTAAAAATTAATGATTTAAATTTTATGATATTTTTTAAAAAATAAAAAATAAAATTAATATTTTAAAATTTAAGTTGTTTGTTAAAAAAATTAATAGTCAAAAAGATTTTGCTTGATTTTAAAGGTTAAGTAAGGGATCAAATAATAACTATGAAATTTAGATCGTCGATTATGAAAATTAATAAGATGAACTAATTACTCTATTTGATTTTCAAAACTTATTGGGAGATCTATTCTCTAAACAAGCCAACTCAATCCATGGTAATCATAAATTAATTAAGTTGTCATTTGATATGGGTGAAATTTTCCGTGGAATGAAAATTATAACGGTAATGAGAAAGTTTTTTTTTATGGAATAGAATTTTATAGAGTATGAATAAGAAAAACTATTTTACAGATACAAAGGACATAATATGAATAACGAATAATTAGATTTTAAAAAATAGATGGCATAATATAAGTTTTGTTGTTTTAATAGAAATATAATTATGACAAAAATTTCGTAATCTTACCTAGATGTGATATTATTATAATTTTCTAATTTTCTGATAGTATATAATTGTGAAAATTTTTACCCTTCTATCAAATGAGTTTGAAATTTCAAATTGCCAAATGAAAAAATTATTGTGAAAATAGCCTTATAAAGGCTTAATATTTCAAAAGAAAAATCTAAAAGTTCCACATTGCTTGGAGCAAGGAGGGAAAGAGAGTTTATATACTAACATGTGTTAGTAGGCTAATAAAGAGATTGGGAAGAGGTGGACTCTCACGCACATAAGTCCACATGGATTCAAGCCACTGTAGTGCAAATCATCCGATTTGCCCCCTCTGCGCGTGCAATGAATCGGACAATTTTTAACTTAATTTATTTTATCTTACCTGGGCAGAGGTGAATTTTACACTTGGATTAATGTCAGAAAATGTCCATTAATTTTTATAATATTAAATATTTTTGTTTGCCTCAGCGACTATACAAGGAGGGATCCTCCCCCTCATTTCACACACCAACTCATAAACCATTCTGAGCCTCCATTTTCTCCCTCTCTCACTTTTTGGATTACGTCTCTTTACATTTTCTCCTGTTCCGTGGCCTGAGAACATTTTCCCAGAGGAATTTGTTAAATCCTGTAAGGAGTTCTGTAAACACAGTACTTTTGCTGTGGTCGCGGAATAATTTTCTTAAATACAGTGTCTACTGCAAAGACGCGACTCAAATTAACTCCCTGCTGGTTTTCAGATTTTATACAACAAAAATATATATTAAAAAATTAAAATTTAGCCAATCAAGTATGCATTTTGGCTATTCTCGATCTCGTTCATTTTGGCTACATTTTTCCTCATTAAACTGAAAAACTGGACAGTAGATGAGAACTTCGTTTTTTTGTTGGAAGATATATTTTACGTGGGCCTCCTAACAAATTAATATAATATATTCTATATATGCAGGATTTTAATTTCCATCTTTTGTGGAGATGACAAAAGAAGGGATTCCCAGGGCATGTGTATATATTATATGACATAATCATATAATACGCTAGCATATCGTTCATGATCATTGACCGTGAGACGAAGTAGCTTTTGGTTGTCACTGTTCATAGATACTGATTCTGTCAACGTCTCTCTGTTTAGTATTGAGTTTCCAGATTGGAACTTATCAGTATATATGGATAAGATTTTGTTGCGGTAACTTGACTTATCAAATGTCGACCCTCCATAATCACTAGCACGTATAAAAATATATGTTGGATAAAAATTTTTTGTTAAAAGTCTCACTCTTGAAATTGTATGTGTGTGAGGAGACGACCTCTGAAAAAGTCTACCTCCCATAACATTACCCTATATGGATATATATTTAGGTAATGCATATATATCATCTGATAATACGACATTTTCTGATGGATGGAAATTGGGATTGTGTTTCAACTTTTTGACTAATCTGCTCCATTTTTAAATTTAAATTCTCAATGCAATTTCTTTTTTATTTTTAATATTACATTTAGATTATTTTTACTGTAGAATACCTTATACGTGTGTCACCTTTGTTAAGGACAACACAAGCCTTCACCGTATTGTCTCTAACATGGTTGATGTTGAAAATCATAGTAAAAATGATTTAGATGTGATATTAAAAAAATTGTCTTGGGAATTTAAATTTAAGAGTGAAACAGGAAAGTCAAACAGTATTGTATTCCTCATCTATACGCTGGAGTGTTTACTCAATAACATGATTTCTGCAGAGCTCGTGTACTTACAAAGTCAAATACTATAAATTACAGTACTTTATTTACCTTAAAAATTTAAAATTATTATAATAATAAGTGTTTCAAGAAACAACTTCCGTTGAAGTTGCACTAAGATACAATTCACGAGTCAAAGTTCATGAACCTTCGCCATTTTTTATAACACAACGTCCGAATTAAGAGCTGGCATCATGTGTTATTAGAAGAAACGAGAGAATTTAGAGGCTCTTTCACTCACTATAATGGGGAAGAAGATGATACAAGTGGGACCCTAAATTTTTTGATAAATATAAAATATGCAAAAATAATTTTGTAAATTTTATTAAGGAAATGTGGGTGATATATTTGTATATTTTTAGTTAATTTGATTTATTTATTTTTATGAACCAAATCAAATTAATTTTCTTCCTGGACGGTGTTGACAATAACCTTTCATTGACCAGCGGCTTAAGAACGTGAAAATGAACAGCAGAAAAGTTGAGTGGGGCCTGCCTGGCAGCAGAAAAGAAACTTTAAAAAATAAACTTGTTGCCAAGAGTAAGAGTAGTTTAAATTTTTGAAAATTCAATTCTTGAAAACAATTAAATAATAAAGAAGAAGTCTCTCTTGTCATGGTTGCAAAATGATATTAAAAGAGTAAAATTCCTGGGGAAAGTTAAAGAGTAAAATTACTCAGAAACGTCGACCACAGATTGGAGAGAATTCGAATCCTCCCTCCCATACAAAGGGAAGAAATAGACGTAGAGTGCTTGGGACTTGTTTATTTATTATTTGATTGAAACCCGTCTTATTAATGAAAATCAGGCTTGAACTTGATATTATGAAATTTTATAAAATTTAACTAGATTTCTAAAAATATAAACTAAAATAAGTTTAACATCGATTCTACCCTAACTCTAACTACATGTTTAGAAAATCAGTGAAAAGTTTCACAGCCAATGTTTTGTAATAATTAAATTATGTTTGGTTCAAAATTTAAAATCAATATTTTGTAAACTTAATTCTACTCTAAACTTTAATTTGTTATGAAGCGACTCAAACTTGTTCTTATTCAAATTTTAACTTACTCGAAACTTAAATTTTTTTAATTATTTTGTTCAATTATTGGCCTTACTTTTTTTTTTTGGCACTATTTGTAGGGATAGGGTGTGTTGATGTAATAAATTAGGCTTTATTGTACTCACACTTTTACACCTAAAGTTGGAGTCTATCTATGTAGTTACATAATACTGTCATATGAAGGGGAATATTCAATGGGGATTGGAAGAGATGAGTCACGTGAAGAGCACTAACCCCAGAAAAGGAAAAGTGAGATGAAAGCGATGTGGTAGCGTTGCTTTTGTGGATGGGCAATTGCCGATTAGGGGTAGGGGGGTTGGATGGGACCCAAGTTGGCAAGTTGAAGAAAGAATAGCTAATTGTCTTAATTTAATCAGCAGTATCAACTTTAATTTTTTTAAAATGAATATGTTAAAATTTAATAAAAAAAATTTTATTGTCTATTATAATTTTATTTAATATAAATCTATATTAATTGACATAAATATAACATTCGAATAATAATTATTTAAAAAAAAAAAAGAAGAAAGGCAGGAGGAGTAAAGAAACAACATAACTTGATGATAGGCATGGAATAGAATAGAATCAATGAGAAGCTACAAGCAGCAGCTTTAGCCTTGAGGCTTGAGAGGAAAAATGATGTCAAAGAATCTTTCTACCCCAATTTCAAAGAGCCCTCTTTTTCTTGCTTTGCTCTCATTTATTGGAAAATAGGTGGCCACAGGTCCACATCCATATTGGCCCTTCCAAAGTCCAAACCGCTCACAGCCAACCATTTTAATTTTGTTCATTTATTCATCGTTTGGATCCAAAAGGAGTTACCTGTCCTATCATATTATGTACTCCTTTCCTTTGGTGTTTGTGGATCACATTTTTAATTAAAATCTTTCCAAATTCAATATAACAGATAAATTAGTTTATCTTATAACCTATTTTATCCATACACCCGTTATTGTAAGAATTAGATTAAATTATTTGATTCAACCAGAAATTAATTCAGAATAACTTTTAAATTTGATGAGTAATTAAATTGATCAATAATTGATATTAAATGAGCCAATTGAACCAGTTTATTTGAATTTTTTTTTAAATTTTACTTATTCTATAATCAGATAATAAAAAATTATTATTAATCAATTAATTTTGATAGAGATATCAATATATTAGTATTTTATAAATTTAATATAAATAAATATTATATTAATTAATAATATTTTCTTGTTATTTGATTAATTTTTACTATAAATTTTTTATTATGAATATTATTTTATGTAATTTGATATCAAATTTTATTTTTAATTAAATTTATAATATTTAATTATATATATTATTTTTTAAAAATTTTAAAATAGATCAATTCAACCTTACTATCCTTTAAATCAATAAAAATACTAATTTAATAATTGGCCAATTTTCAAAACAACGACCGGACTCAAAGACAAGGAAAAGCTTCATGACAAACCTATTTCAGTCCTTTCAAGTAACTGGTTGATGGACTAACCCCAGTACATTACTAATTAAGATATAGTATTCAAAACTGCTTTGTATTTGGATAGGTGTAGCCTTTTGTTTTCTTTCAATGTAATGACTCTAAATTAATCTAAGTAATTAAAAAAAAAAAGAAATAAATTTCTAACTGACTGACAATTAGAAAATGATATTTAACAATGAAATGAAAAAGTAGTCTTCCAAATTTTTATAATATTAAAATTCAAATATTATTTGTATTGATATTTTAATAAATAAGTATTTTTCACAAACAAATAAATTAAATTATGTGATGAAATATACATAACAATAATATTATTAAATACCGAGTATTATATGAATGCTAAGAATAAACTATATATGTCCATGTAATCTTGAACACTGATTATTTGTGCATTATAGCATAGTTAATTAGCGTAATAAACTTTGGAATGGCAGATGATCAATAATGTGATTGCCTTTGAATATGGAAAACCGTCGTATTCTAATCAAATGGAGTCAAGAAGTTAATATACGACGAGGATAAGTACAATAATTGAGCATTTTAATGGGCTTTTTATTATTATAAATTAAAATTGATCTGTCCTCGCTCGTAATCAAGCCTAATAAATGATTTCGTTTTGTCTAAGAGTCCTGATTTGAGGAAAAGAAAGAACCGAATTAGAGAGAGACATTATAAGAATTGGAGTATTTCAAAAGTACTATTGAGTTTATTCAAAATTTATCCGATATTGATTTAATTAGTGATAGCTAATTGAATATTTATTTTTTTAGTTTTGTCTGATACTTAATAAAGTAACAACGTTTTACATTTAAGTATGACAAATTATAAAAAATTTAGTTAAACTATTAAGTTTTTTTTTTACACATAGAATAATAGCATCTAACATGAATAATCTATAAATGTAGAATGAAATCTAAAGATAATTACATATTACTATATGAATGACGCCGACACAAAAAAGTAGCACATTAATACCTATAAATTGTATGAGAAAATAAAAAATTAGGAAAAGAAAGAATTAGTTCAACCATCAACCTGTCTCGCTTGATTTCATTTTAGGAAAAAATAGTTAAAGAGTTGATCAAATAGGATATTAGTTGTTCACCAGTCTGATTTTGAGTAAATTGTATTAAATTTTTTAGTTGGATTAAATCATATTTAAGTCTTTTATGCGATGTGTAATATGAAGTTTTTCTAATTGACTATAAACTTATATGTAATCGTTATCGTTATATTATAAAAGAACATGACTTAGCATACACCCCAAAAACAAAACAAAAAAAAAAAACAAATCTTTCCTGTTATCCTACGCTTCCTTTTATGTTGCAATTTAGTTTTTTGTTAGCCTTGATTATTTGGTGAATTAGATCATGATCCGATCCAAAATTTTGAGAGGAGAACAAAAAATAAAGTCTATGAAGCGACTCAGTTTATAGTCTGAGACAATCACGTATTTTTAATATATATATATATATATATTTCAATTTTGATGTATTGTACGAAAAATTATTTTTTTATTTTTTTTTAATTTCCGTGATAATTTTTCATTGACTGTGTCACGTTAAATTTATATATGTTTTGTAATTTTTTTTCTGTACTCTTCCCTATTTTTCTCTAAATTTTTGAGACAATTTTCTATCTTATAGTTCTTGTCCAACTGTCCAATTGATCTGTTTGATCTTTCAATACATCATCTATTGTAATATTTGTAAAAGTAAAAGATTGCTACCCATTTTGGTTATCAACAAATCAAAGCAAAAAAAAAATGAAAATTGAATATTATAAACATAAAAAAAAAATCTCTTACAAACTTGATTGTACATTACAAGCCCATAACCAGCTCTTGTAACGATTTAGTCAATATTGTTAGAAGGAAGCATACCAAATGAAGTATGTAACTCAACTCTATATTGAGATCCTCGGCCTCGTTTTTAAAGCTAAGTAGAGTACTAGGCTTTTATCAGCCCTTGGATTAAGCAAATCAACGGTTAAGATTTAATCTGAAGATAAAGCTGTGAACAACAAAAGAGTAAAATTAAATTGCAACCATTAATTTGCTCAATTTAAGAGCTGATAAAAGTCCAGTACAAGCCAAGCAGAGGATCTCGGTCTAACTTTACAATATCCACAAGAAGACTATTGATCTCTCCACCTAGGACTTGAAATGGGGAAAAAACTGAAGGAGATAATGGAAATAAGGGGCCTGTGGAAGATGTAAGCTAAGGCCCTGGGCCTAAAATCCTTGGTTGTGCCATAAGTGAGAATGGAAAATTGGGTGTAAGTGGATATGAAAACTGAGCACCAAATGACAGTAGTGGATAAGGTGACCTTAGAAATAGCAAATTGATGTACGATGTCGGAGACGGCAAGAGGAATTGAGAGGATCGAGATGGTAAAAAGGGAGGAACTTATGATCGTGGGGAAGAAATATTAGGCACAGGTGGGTTAGTAGTAGATTCATAGGTGAAAAGACTACAAGCAAGGGAGGTTTAGGAAGTAAACCAGATGATGGTGATTGAGACTTAACATTACCAGGTCCTTGTGCTTAAAGGTGTGGTAGTGGTGGTGTTAGTTGAGGCTGAGCTAGATTACCCCTTAGACCTGGATCTACTATTGAACTTTGAAGGTAACACATGTAAGCTGAGATAGGTGACTCAGCTATGTGCCCTAGTGTTAATGATTGCAAAAGATTGGAACATGGTGGTTGAAATTGAGGAGGCCTAGTTAATGGTGGAGGTCTAATTTTCTATAATCTCATGCTTTGAGGTTTTGGTGGATTATGAGGAGGTCTAGGTGAAGGATCATTTGAAGGTGATCCAGTAAGCTGTTGAACAATGTCTCAAAAGTCATTCTTGTTTATGTTGTAAACCTGAGGTTGAGGCTGTTGTTGCTACCTTACAGCATTATTATTGAAATTGGGTTGGTTCAAAGGGCTCTTCCTTATATTTTTCCCTATTTTTTTCACACCCAAATTCTTATTATGCCTACTTTTAGAATTATCTATTCTGTAAACAAACTCTATCCACACTAAATCCAATGAGGATTATTACTGGTTTTATGTTATACAAAGTGAAACCAAATCATAAGCTACTACTGAAGGAGAACTAGAACATGAAAATCCAAGCATAAGCACCAACAATCTTGTACAGCAACCAACAAAACCACTACAATTTCAAATTCTAATGTAAGTCACTTGAACAAGCTAAACTTGAGTTGTCCCTGAAGTTAGTCAAATTCTAAATTCCCAATCAACATATAAATGGTTAATTTTAATTTTAATTTCAATGTGACTATGATCCTGTTCTCCAGTTAGAGGCAACTCGCTTGTCAATCCCACCAATCGTACAAATTCAACCCTAGAGCTAAGGTAAGAAGCTGAAAATATACCCCTTATTTGAGCTTCTTCCAATATAAAAGAATCCATATTAAATCACCAAGAGAAATTCACCAAATCCCCAAAACCCATGTAACTAGATCAGAACTCTGAGCACTCCAATAGATAAGGCAGTGCAAATATGAATCACAGCCAAACTTAGAGTTAAACCAATGACCAAGAGGAGAGATTTTCTTTCGGTTAAGACAGGTGGAAAAAAATAAAAGAAAATAGGAGTATGTGGAAAGCAACCTGTAATACCTAATATATTTTAAAATTTTGCGAACTATGATAAATTCATTCTAGAGAAAATAATTCCCTTGTCTATGTAATTTTGTATGCTTATGTGAATCTTGATTGTGCATGTTGTTGAAAATATGAATTTTCACTTATGGATTGCATAAATTGTGGAGTATAATGGATGCTATGATATGAAATTTATCCCATGAGTAAAATATGATTTGGGCATAAGAGGAATTTAAAAATAAACTGGGAGAAAAATAACGTTTTATGTGAGAAAATCTCCTTAGGGATTAAAATGAAAAGGACTAAAGTGAAAAAAACTTAAAGGTTTAAAAGAAAGGATAATTTTTCTTTTAAGTTCCCAATAATAATCAATAATTTGCCACCCTCGTGAAAAATATGTGCGCACAATAAACTGAATTATTAAAGCGTATAGTAAACTAAATTATTAAATCGCATAATAAATTGAATATTTTATTAGTGCATAATATCCCGACTTCTCCTATAAATAAGTCATTCCATTCCATTCCATTTCTAAACTTACACCCTCAGTTTCTCTTCTTTCCTCTTCTCAAAATTTTTCTTGCTCTGATGTTAACGCTCTGAAATTCTAGGTCTTTTATCCTTAGCCTAAATTCAAGGTGAGGATACTATGCTCCTTTAAATTCTTGTAATTATTTAGAGGTTAAATTCTTAGTACGCTCTGTGGTTGTGATTTTAACTGATTTTTTATATTAGAAAGGAATTATCCTCGACTGCTTGAGAATTATTTTCTGATTATCGAAATAGAGTATAAAACTATGATGAATACACGTCTAGAAAAGGTTTGGCTAAAGAAATACTTGGTACGTGAAAGTGTCCATTGTGACCCACCTCCCTTTTCTGAAAATTTTCCTGGTGTACTCTTTTATGGCTTACGTTCACTATCCCTGGTATGAATAGTATCCATACGTATGAATAATATTCATATGTATAAATAATATCCATATGTATGAATAATATATGTACGTATAAATAGTATTTGTACATATAAATAGTAATCGTATGTATAAATAATGACTATACATATGAATAGTATTTCATACAAAAGCAACTTTGACTTTCTCTATCTGAACTTCGTGAAAATCTCCATAACGAAACCTGAAATACAGTTACGTACTCTTTTTTTGTAACAACTCAGAAAGGTGACTCGGATACGAAATCTATGTGAGTGGACGACTTTGCTAACTGATTTTATTTATTTTTATTCCAAGTATAATATAAATCCCACTTTATATCACAATTAGATTCCATATTTAATGATGATAGTTAGATAATAAAATTTATTGTTTGATTTAAAATTATGTTGATGAGACTTATGATTGAGAATGTAATTATACACATAGAATAGTTGAGGGTTTGATCCAAGATATCAATGCATGTAAATATACACATAGAATAATTGATGGCTTGACCCAAGATATCAATGTATATAATTATACACATTGAATGATTGAGGGCTTGATCCCCCAAGATACCAATGCATGTAATGGATTTGAATATGAATACAATGAGAATTAAATCCTAAATCGAATACTGAGGTATAGAAACCCTAGATATAAATATAATTATCTTATTGTGATAATAATTATGGTATTTGTACTTGTAACACATTTATTATTGCACAGTCATTTACTCACTGAGTTTTGATGAACTCACACTCTCTATAATTATTTTTTTTAAATACAGTGAGTGAGAAAGAAGAAAATTCGCAGGAGGACTAGTTTTCCTTAAGAAAATTATCTATGTATGTTTAGAGGGCTTACAAATTTTGCAAGCTTAGGGAATACCCTGTAATTTTTATAGGTCATCTAGGCTTTGAAAATTGTATCATACTGTATAATATTCGACTTGTATTTATTGTTTTACTATGTTAAACTTTTCATATATATATATATATATATATATATATATATATATATGCAAAATCTATTTCTTAAAAAATTTATGTTTCGCATAATTGTAGGTATTAGGACTATTCAAAGATTTTATACGATACCATAGAAGTACACCCTCGAGGTTATAGAAATAGAACTACTCACATGCCCAAAATTGGGATGTGACACAACCCCAGAAGAAAGATTAAAATATTGGACCCTGAATTAGAGGTGTAGAAAAATCTTAGGTGAAGGAAAATGTCCACCTGGACCTTCTTGGTGTATAAAAAGGGAAGAAGATGAGGAGCACAGGGAAGAGACAAGACACCCTCATCTTAGGGCAAGTGGTCAATGGGTAATGAAAAAGGAACAAAATGGATAACCCATAAGTCAAGTTAGGGCCTAAACCAAAGCAATACAAATATGAAAAACAGATCTAAGATCTCAAGGCTCTCAACTTCTTATCTTCAGGTGTCTCCATTAGGGAATCATGTCCAACCCATAGTTGCTGACCCAATACTTAAGAACAACAATAATTCCTTATCTTCAGCAACATATTCATGTTAGTGCAGCTAACACTCTCACTAATTTAGCACCTTGTACAATAACTGAGCCCTCTTCTCAACATCACACTTTTGATAGTCCACCTGAGCATGCTGAGTAGATGAGTCAATGTCAAAGTACAGCAGCCACTAATACACACTCATAAGCAAAGTCTGGTGTGTTCAAACCCAAAGTCTATGTAGCTGATGTTTTACCACAATCAACTAAACAAGCTTTAACAGATGAGAGATGGATAGAAGTCATGAATGTAGAGTATAAAGCCCTTGTTGACAATAACACTTGGATGCTAGTGCCTCTTCCTACCAACAAATCAGTCATAGGGAGAAAATGGGTGTTTCAAATAAAAGAAAACGCAGATGGTAGTATCAACAAGTATAAGGCATGCCTAGTGGCAAAAGGACATGACCAATGTTATGGTCTAGACTTCCATGAGACCTGTTCTCCAGTTGTAAAACTAGACACCATAAGGATAATACTTACCATAGCTTTAACCCATCAGTGGAAAATTTTTCAGATTGATGTGAACAATGCGTTTTTAAATGGCTATATTAAAGAGGAAGTGTTTATGCAGCAGTCACTAGGATTTGAACACAACAATCCTACACTTATTTGCAAGTTGAATAAAGCAATTTATGATATAAAGCATGCTCCAAGGGTGTGGTTCGAAAGGTTGGCAACAGTACTTCAGAAATTTGGTTTCAAGGCTAGTAAAGTAGATCCTTCACTCTTCATTAGGTCTACCACATAATCACTTACATATATTTTAATCTATATAGATGACATTCTCATTACTAGGAGTAACAATGAGTTCATCTCTCACCTCAAACACTAGCTCAGTCTTAAGTTTGCAATCAAGGATCTTGACACTTCAGTATTTCTTGTGAATTGAAGTTTCCTACAATAGTGATGCCAGTGTTTATTTGTCCTAACACAAGTATATTCAAGACTTGTTAATTAAAGCAAAGATGGATAAAGCAAAGCCCATCAATACTTCTATGATGTCAGGGATGAAACTTAGCAAAGAGGGATCAAATTTTGATGTTAAATCCTACTCTATATAGGTCTATTGTTAGGGCACTGCAATATGCCATGATTACTATACCAGAGATTGCCTACTCAATAAACAAAGTCTGTTAGTTTATTCCACAACCGCGTGAGGAACACTGGAAGGTTGTAAAAAGGACCCCTTCTTTTAGTTTAAGCTTAATAATGTTTTGTGATGCTGACATGGGGAATGATATAGATGATCGAAGATCCACATCTAGTTTTTGTGTATTTTATGAGAATAGTTTAGTGTCATGGAGTGACAAAAAGCAACATCTGGTAGCTCGGTCCACCGCAGAAGCATAATACAAGAGTCTCGCCTCAACAATAATGGAAATGATGTAGTTACAGTCCCTGCTTTCTAAACTGCATATGCCACTGATGTCCAAACCTCATATATACTACGATAATATGAGCACAATTCTCCTATCTAAAAACCCTTTCTGCACAATCACACAAAGCATCTCGAGGTGGATCTTTACTTTGTACAAGAGAAAGTGGTAGCAGATCAGATAGCTGTGTTGCATATTACATCAGTTTATCAATATGCAAACATTGCCACTAAGCCTATGTCCTCTACTCGCTTTAACTTTCTTAGAGATAGACTTAGAGTGGTTTCTTCTTCTTAAAATTACAGGCATGTTAGCACAGGTACTCTGAAGCCCCACTCTAAGTTTACAGAGGCAAGTTAGCAGTAAAAGTTAGTTACACAGTTGTATAATTAGTTTAGTTTTGGTCTATTAGTTGTTAATCAGTTGCTATCTTCTGATGCTTGCACTCACTCTATAAATACCCTTGTACTCCCTCTGTATACGTAATATGCAAAATAGACTTTCACCAGCTCTATGTTCTCTACATTCTTTGCCTTTCTATTTTTTTCTTGTTCTTGATCAGAGTCTTTCTCT
Source organism: Biancaea sappan (assembly GCA_037074585.1). Lineage (NCBI taxonomy): Eukaryota > Viridiplantae > Streptophyta > Magnoliopsida > Fabales > Fabaceae > Biancaea > Biancaea sappan. The sequence continues at coordinate 44,519,179 of CM073500.1, read as the reverse complement.
GATCTTTAACATCTTGTTAAGCATATAGTCATTATAGGATGTAAAAATGAATATTCGACTTTACTCACCTAACAATTAAAAAAATGACGATATTTTATATTTCCACCTCTTCCTTCTTAAAGATTAATAGGCGACCAAATATTTAGAAAATTAACAGCATAATATTCATATATGTCTTTTTTAATAGCTACATGTTACAATAAGTCAATTGATTTTATTGACAAATTTGAATGATATCAGTAATTTGAAAAATATTAGAATTTGTATAATATATAAAATAAAATTAACACAATATATATGAAACAAAACCCACACATGTTTGGGATACTCAGTTTATGTTGCAGACTTGCTGTAGTTAAAATGATTTTTTTTTTTCAGACAAAGAAATATTAAACATTGATAAATAACTCTACTCATTTACATTCTCACTTTTCTTGAAGCGATCTGCGTAGGGTCGATTTTTCTTTTTTGTTTCGGCTTTTTGCAGCCGCAGTTTTGTCGAAGCTGGGGCTTTTCCAGTAAGACCAGACCATAGGCCCGAAAAGAGAATATTCACTTCACTCAGGGAAACAATACAAATAAATAATTTATTTTAGACAATTGGGCATTGCTTTAATTTATTTATTTGAATGTGGCATGCGAGAAATTTCTGCTTCGAAGACATTCAAAATTTCATGTGGAATCATAGAACACATTCTTTGAATTTTCACACTAAAGTCCTCAAAAAATTTAATTATTGGCGAGTATCCTTAATCCTCCTTCTCCTTCCTTTTCGTATTTTGGTGTGTTGCTTGAGTGAGGACAATTTTTTTTTTGTTAAGATTAAAATGTTTGAATTTGAATACACATCTAAATATAAATATAAATATTGAATTGTTAAGATGGTTTATATTTTCAACAGTTGAACACATATAAAAAAATTATATTCAAGTGATATTTAAATAAATCAATAACTATATATTTTTGTTAATTATTATCTTTAATAGTGTATGATATTATAAAATTTGTTGCTAACATTTTTTTTATAATTCAAAATAATTTTATACAAATAATAATATAATTTATATTTGTTATATTATGTATAAAACTTCAATTGTATATAATAGTAATAAGATTAGTTTAGATAGTTAATAATCTTTCACATTAGTCTGAATCTTTTCAAAAACTCTTTTTAATATCTAAATAAAATAACATGAGAATCGAAATTAAATCTAAATAGTTTTCTAAAATAAAAAGAAAAACAAAACACAACAGATCTAAAATCTTAACTAATCAAATTTACTGATCATATATAGATACAATTTTGGGGAAAAAATTAAAAGAAGTTGGGGTGAGAGAGGCTCGAACTCTCGACCTCAGGATAACTCAGAAGCTATGAGACCTACGCGCTAGCCAACTGCGCCACCACCCCGTTGACAAAATTGGTTGAGTATAAATTATATAACAAAGAAATTTCTGTGTAATTTTTCTCGTCTTCCATTCAAACCCATCGTCTCTTTTTACCGACTCAAACAAATACCATCTCTTGGTTCGCTTGAAACCGCTTCGTTTCTCTCTCCTTCTGGGTCTGTAAGAATCTCAAGGACAAGTACAGATCTGCACTCAGAAGGTAATGCGACATCTCTGTGTTTGTCATTTTCACCTCGTATCTATAACTTCAATTTAACCCAGCTTACCTTAAAATCCGCCTTTATAGCTTTGGTTATCGTTTTCTCTAATTATCCGACGGAAAATCCTCTGACTGTTACTGTAATGCTTCCGATTTCTGCAGTTTTATTGTAAACTGTTTCACTGTAGTCTGTAGAGTCCTATAAGCTAGATGTCATGGAGAATAGTCCCTCTTTCTTTTTCTGATTTCCTACTATTTTGTTTTACTAAAGTACTGCCTTCCAGCTTCTTAGTGTAGCTATTGATTCAAAAGGCCTGAAATTAGATGTATTATATGCAGCTTGTTGACTGCGTATCTTTCCTTAGTAATGCCTTTGAATCAGTGGAACGGGGATTGAAGGTGATAACTTTTCCATTTTACTGATGCTTTTCTGTGCCACACCCACATTCACATTATAATGTATTCGTTTTTGAAGGATCACTTGATATGCTAGGCTTCAGATTCTAGTTGTCTATGTCATATAAAAATATCTTATTTGGTAGCAGGCATTGCAGCTATTGGTATTAGTTTATAGAATCTGTATTTCTAAATTTCTGTGTTGATGGCAATACTTTGGAAAGTGGATAGAAGAGGTGGTGTTGGTCAATTATGCTCCAGTGTGCCTATCCCTATTTCCATTTATGTGCTGAAAGACTGCAATTACATCATAATCTTATAGGACATGGAGAACACAAAAAAGAACCTAGTTGCTCATCTCTGGTTAAAATATGGATAAATTTTCAGTTAAAAGCCTGTAATTGCTTTTCCCTCACTTAGGAGGGGGTGCCCATTTTAGTTCTTACCACCCTTTATGGATGAGTAAGTCAACTAGTTGACACGCTTTTGAAATATTCACCTGTTTCTTAAGTTGATGCTGATTTCAACTTTACTTTAGACTCAATCCTGGAGAAGTGGCGTGGGCTAAAGATCACATCAAGCTACAATTAGTGCATGCACTATTCTTAAGACAATTTTAGAAGCATTTTTCTCCAGAGGACAAACCCATTCTACTTGACACTATAGCTTTCATATTAGTATTTCTCCTCTTCTATGCAGCATTTACCCTAATCTAGATGTAATTATATTGTCGCAAATTGATAAATAAAGGAGATTTAGCTAATTTTAAATTGTTTGATGATCAAGAATGATGAGGGAGAGAAAGAAATTGGGTGTTGATTATCTCAGAATTTTTATTATGGGGTGTCCAAAAAATGAGTTAGGAATAAGGGAAATCAGAATAAGAGGAGATTGAATGATTTGATGGGATGGGAATAGTCTGCGATCTGCCATATCACCTCCCTCATCTACTAGTATAAAGAGGTTTTGGGGTCAAGATTGAACATCTTGATCCTGAAAATTTTGGCCTCAGTCTTGTCTCTCTTTTCTCTGTCTTCGCTTGCTGCTAACAGCAATTCTTCTATCTAATTATTTCAATTTTAGTGCCTCTAGAAAAGTGGGAGCCAAGACAAGCTGGGATAAGGCTGAAAGGGGACAAGGGCCATTGGAGAGCAGTGAATTGAGGGCCTTGAGAAGCCTTATCATTGAGTTAATTAGAGCAACCAAGGACATGTTGACGGGGATGTAACAGATTGAATATGGAAGGCTTCCTGGAGCAATCTTACTCAGAGGTATTACTATTAGCCTATATTCCTGAAACATTTCCTTTTGTTTCCTTTTTGACATTTAGTCCAATGTTTGGAAGATGGCCAAATAAGAAATCTATGCTCCATCTTGAATGGGAGTGTTGGATTATCAAGAAATTGGTTGAGTTGATAAGGAAAGTAATTAAGGAGAGAAAGAAGAGGGGATTGACTGACCAACATATATGATTGAGGGAGCTATCTATGAAATAAATTAAGACTACAGTGAGATTGACTGATTCATAAGGATGATTTATGGGAATATTCTTTAATTTGTTGTATCATCCCCCCAAGCTCTGCCCAAAATCTACTAGTATAAATAAGAGGTTTTGGGGCATTAGACTCAGTCTCGTCTCTCTTCTATCTCTCTTGCTGCTAGCAGCAATTCTTCTGTTTAATATTTCAAATGGAATGCCTGTGGAAAAGCATAATTTCAAGAGTTGGCATTTTAAAATCTTTTCATTTTATTTGAAGCTTTTAATGGGAAGCTGACAAAAAGCATGGCATGTTTGCATAAAGAGTGGAAGACATAAGTTATGAATGTCTAGAATACTTTTTTATTTTACTTGGTTCTGCAGATGCTAACCCTATTCTGAAAATGGAAAACAAGCAAACTCTGAGTGCTGCTGGAACACAAGATAATTCTATAATGAAGCCTATTGATCAAAGGGCACGCACTAAAGGACGCAGTGACATTGTGACCCGTCGCCTAAAGAATCGAGAACGTCAACGTCGATACAGGGCCCGTAAGCGTCTTGAAGCAGAAATTAAGAAGTCTTCTGTTGTAAGAGACATAACACCACAAGAAGAACCACATTCAAATGGAAATCACAACAATTTTGTGACTCGCATATATTGTAATAGAGATTGGAAAAAAGATGCAAGACGAGCTCATGCTCTTAAACGTCAAGAAATGACACCTAATGGATCCATTGATCACCTTCCAAAACTAACTAGTGAACCTGAAGCAGCATACTTAGCCACTGAGAATAAGGCACGGCCAATGCAGGAGAGGGATATCCAGTCTGGGTCTCCTAGTGTTGTTAATAGTGAAACTCCTAGAACTGTACTCAGCCGAAGAGATTGGAAAGCAGAAGCTAGAAAAAAGAAAAACTAGCATTTTTTTTTCCTTTCAAAAAAATTTTGCTTTTCCCAGTGGTTTTTTTATTGTATAATAGACATTATATATAATGTATAAGAATGATAGATAACCACCGATTACATTACGTCTTTAATGTTAAATTACTGTGGTTCATAGGAGAAAGTTACCGTTCTCATTTTCTATGTAATTCTGCCAACTTTCTCTGTTGCAGATGTAGAAGAGCATTGAAGAACATGCCCAGCTGAGCTCACAGTCTGGCCATTTTCTACCAAGAATTATATCAAAAGACCATATTCACTTAAGTACTGCTGTGCTTGGAAAGGGCGGTTAGGTTATAATACTGTCTACATGGTGCCTGTGTATATAATGTAGGATGGGTCCGGATCCTCTGTTAGTATTTTTTACTGTTCAGTTTTTAGCAACGGTAAAAATAACCGTTGCTAAAAACTTATAAAATTGTTGCTGAAAGTTTTTAGCAACGGTAAAAATCGTTGCTAAAAACTGAGCAGACCTCTGCTTAGATTTTCTCCAAGCATAGGATCCGCGCGCATGTAGGATATAATGACACGCACGAAGAAGTTGTAAAATTGCTTACCGAATGCAATGCCTCTCTTACATAACTAGACGCAGATTTTTACGTCTGTGCCATCAAATATAAGTTGAGTCCATTCTTTTGAAGCTTTACATGTTGCTTTGATGCAAATGAATATTTCTGCTTTTATATATCAATACAAATATTTGCTTCCCGGATGCATCTAAATCTCGAACTAGCTTTGCCTTGGTTTAAGTTTAGAGTTTTGCCTAGCAGCTAGATGTTTTAAGTTATAACCCTTGCAAATAATTATTAGGTCTGTAGGAAACAATAGAATCGAATCACCTGTCTTTCCCATTTATCTTTTTCTTTTTCTGTCTAAACAACCTCATTTAAATTATTTTACTCCCATTTATCTGTTTCTACCTTATCTCTTTTAAACAGATTTTTCCACATATAATGTAAATTACATTGCAGAAAGCTTCAAAAAGTAGACCAAACACAAATTGTTTAATAAGCGAAGGCAGCAAGCTTTATGTCAGAATATAAATGAATGAATTATATTTGATGCCAAAAAAGCAGCTTGATCATTTGTATCATGTGCTTGGACCCTGTTTAATAATGTATAACACTCTAGTCCCCCCTCCCCCTCTCTCTCTCTCTTCCTTAAATATATGTGTATGCTTAAATGATCTACCCCCACCTCCCCTTTCAAACTATTTTGAACTTCAGGCTCAACCAACCTGCTTGATCAGCTGCTTCCGAAGATCCAGCGTCAAGAAATATACAAAATGCATGATATGGCCCAAAGAAGGAGGACGAAGAGAAGAAAGACAGGAATCCTTCTCAATGTGTTGAGACATTGTATCAAGTTAGCGGCACATGACTCTCCTCATTCTTGTCTGGCAATTCCTCAAAACTCCAGTCTCTTCTCATTCCAGAGCTCCTCACCAACCTTGGCTCGTCATTGCCTGGATAAGCTTCAGCTCCGACACTTTGAATTCGGCGATGTTCTCTCTTGATCTTGGACATAGGTTCGCCTCGTCCTTCTTGACGATCGGGGGGCCGAGGGGGTCGAGCCATATTCATCGACAAGCTTCTCTCCACTTGCAGAATATGCGCTTTCTTAAAACCAAGCTTTTTTGGGACACAATCCTTATGGGATTCTGCCCTCTGAATAACCAGGCCGCAAGTAGGGCAATTGAGGCTCATGGTGTTATGTGTGTTCTAAGTAAACAAATTAATCTCTTCGCTGTGTACTGAGCACCTGAAGAAAGGGCATATAATATGATTGGAGAAAAAGGGGGGAGACGGAAAACGTTGGGGGATGAAGTATGGGATTGTGAAAGATTTCCAAACACCCACTATATGGGTTTGTAGGAGAAGATGAAGATGATGTGACGCTGCTGGCGGGAACAACAATTTGTTGCTATATTTGGCCCTAATTTTCTGACCCGTTAATGTAGCTTATCTACTGACTACTATTTCGGGTATATGGCTTTAGTCTTAACCATGGTTCAGATAACCATATTGAATTGACTAAATTTTTGGTCTGGTTTGGATCTAAAAAATTAATAAGTTTTTAAATTAATAAAAAATCATTCAAACCAGTAAAATTAATCGGTTTAACGATTCAACTGATTTTTTTAATTATTAAATTTTTAATTTTTTTACTAAATATTGTTATATATTTTTAAAAAATCTTTAAAAATTTAAGTTATTATGACAAGATCCTGGTGTATATATACATATAACATACCTTGAATATTTTAATATTTTAATAATTTTTTATCAAAAATTTAATATTTTGATATTATAAATTATATATTTTAATATCTATAACATATATATTAATTATATATTTTAATATATTTTAAGTATCACTAATTCGATCATAATCTAATCATTAACTTCGATTTTATGAACGTTAGTCTTAGCCGATAGTCCTTGATGGTTGACTTAATGAGAAATTTTTGCTTTTTCTCATTGTAATGACCAAACTTTTTTTTTAAAGTAAATTGAATCATTTATCTAAGTGGAATAGATTAGGTGGGATGAACGATTGTTTAAGCATATCAAAGGAGAAGTTTTCTGGAATCCTAAAATCGTGGGATATGGATTTGAAACCCTTAATTTGCAACCTAAACCCTAAATTTTACACCCTTTAATATTATTAATGGTTGTTGACCGATATAATTTTGTTTAGGTATTACAGTTAGTGGTGTTTGAACTTTGAACCACATAGCTGACGTCAGTTAATTGACAAATCATCGCCACTGATGTCGCACCAAGACTGTTAGACAAATTATAACAATTTATACTTTTAAATTTTGCATTTAATTTATACAAACAGTATTTATATAATTTTATTTTTAAAAAAATGTCTAACTGTGTGCTTTATAAAAGAAAAACTAACCATGACAACAATATTACTCATATATAAAACAAAAAATCGACTATATATGATACTGCAGATTGTTTATTTACGAAACTAGATGCAGATATCATGATTATGTGATATCAAGAAAGCTCAACTTTTTATCTCTTATGATTGGGCATGGATAATTAATCTCCATTACATAGACCTTGTTTGATTTATCATGTTAAAAAACAAATTTTGAATCCTTACAATATATGACAAGATAAAAAGCCAAGAGAATTATGTTAGTGTTCAAGAAAAAAGCGTGATTTGTCGTTAGATGTGTTATTATTATGAGTGTTGGGTTTTTTATGAGTACATACGTGTGTGAACTAACATATAAGCCAAATTATTTCATACAAATTAAGGTCTCGATTCATGTGCATGCCAAGTTAAGTATGTCAAGCCCATTTAAGAATATGTGATCATTTTATTTGAGATCTATAAATCATCAATATATTATGGATTAGCATATGAGCTTTCTGAATGGGCTTGTCCATGACAGGGAAAGACTAGTTAGGTTTGAACTTTAAGGTCAACATGAGTTTTGATGATGACATTAATAAGTGCTTTGAAATTAGATAAGAACATTAAAACATTGTAACAATGTATCTTAATGATTAATGGGGAAATGAATTATGACTTCCAGTGAAGAAGGGCAAATCGAGATCAGGGTTAGAAGTATATTATCTAGAAGTGAAATTAAAGCAAATATATATATCTGGAAATGTTATTGAAAGAACTTTAAATTCTAGAAAAAGACAAAAAAAAAAGAGCTGTAATTAATGAAAGTACCATTAAAAGAAAAGAGCTCACCAGGGAAGCCAAATATTAAATACTTGCCAAAAAGTACAATTTATATCCACAAATTTTGATTTATATATTAATTATAATTTAAAACTTTATTTTGTATTAATTATATTCTATGTGTTTTTAATTAATTTTTATTATGTCCCTTAGCCTAATGTCATCAAATATTTTAACGACAAATGTTGACATAATATTTCATTTTCAACACCTCAGCATCTACTAATTTATCTTAACTTTGTCACATGAAATTAAAACTAATAATGACCAAAATCACCCAAGTCTCATAATCATTATATCAATATTGAATTGACAATGGCATTTGGTCATTATATATTCCAATCGTATATGACAAAGTTAGAATAGATTAATAGGTATTAAAGTATGCAAGATAAGGGTCATGTCTGGATATGTTGTTAAATATTTGAACTGTGTTAAGCAGATCAATAATATAATCAAAACTAATTGGGATATGAAATATATTTGATATGAAATAAAATTTTAAGTTATAATTAAAATATAGATTAAAGTTCAAAAATATGAATAATAATTTTGTCTTAAATAATTGTATCAAAAAGTTGACTTTCTTGCTTCCAAGAGACACCTTCGAACTTAGAAGTAGTGTTTTAAAAACCGAACTCAATATTGTTGGTGAAGTGAATAATTTACAATTTCATAATTGAATTATAATTGAATTAGTCAAATTAAAATATTATAAAAATTATTTTCAAATATGTTATATATTTATGATATAATATTTTATTTTAATAAATTATATGAATAAAATTACAAATAATTTAGTTTTAACTAATATCAAATATAGTATATCATGTGGCATTGTAAAATTTATTGTTAATATTCTATTTTTTATAATTTAAAATTATTTTACATTAAATAATAACATAATTTAATGTAAAAGATTGCCAATAATTTATTGTTAAAATTCTTCAATTAAGAAGGATGAACATCATAATTCATATTACTATATTTATATAACGTGATTATTCATAATATGTTCAATACCTATATATAAATTATTTCACCCAAAGTAACGTGAAGTTACAGGCTAGATGGTAATGTTACTCTTTCAATCCCTTAATAATAAACATCATGCTCTCCTTTCACAAAATGAGTATCCCTTGATGTCATATGAAGAGAAGAGCCCCCTTGACATGCAAGGGGCTTTCATGGAACATCTCAGTTGATTCAAGAAAGATATTAAAGAAGAGGAGTTTCCCTCTTTTAAAGAATACACAATAAATGCGTCCACTGAACAGTAATATTTATAGACGTCAACTTAAGATAAGCCTGTGCTAGGTGTGTTATGCATTCCTAAAACCAAGTACTTTGGAATTGAAACACCTTTAACCATAGGCAAAGCTACGTGTAGTTGAGGGGGTGCAGAATTTTACATATTTACATATAAATTTTTCTTTTCATTTTGTTTTTTTTTTTAACCTCTTTAATATATTTTTTGAACCCTATTGTTCAGTGGTTTAGTCCCTCTCTACTGTTTATAGTCACTAGACCCTCACATAATATTAATTTGTGTACTTCCATTCTCATAATCACTATGATCACTATGTCTGAAATCTTCAAAACACATAATATTGACTTGTGTACTTCCATTCTCATGATCACTATGCATTTGCTTTGTTTACAAATCAAACTTATGTGTTTGGCATAGTAATACTCAAAACAACTAGAGGATACCATGGAGAAGATAAAAATCCTTATCTGCACCAATATAGTAGAAAGTGGGCTTGATACTCAAAATGCGAACACCATCATCATTTAGAAAAGTTCAACAAATTGGCCTTGCAAAGCTGTATCAGGTTTTGTTCTCATTCCACTATGATTTTCTAATATATATATATATATATATATATGAAACTTCTGTATGTTGGTTGTGTGAATTTCATTTGGTTTTGGATATGAATTTGGACTGAAATGTGTTGATTTTTTAATGTGTGTGTGTATATATATATATATATATATATATATATATATATTAGTTTTTTATTTAAATATTTAATATTTTTAAAATAAATTGACCTCCTGAGTCAGAGGTCTTGACTCCGCCGTTGCCTCTGACACTAGACCTCTCCAATGACATACTTTGCTAAGCAAAAAATTTCAAAATACCCTGTGAATCAGTCTCTTGGATAGTAAACTAAGTATATCACTCTTCGACTCTTAAGAATCTTGAGGTAAAGGAGAACGTGATAGGGGATCTCCTTTTCTCAAAGTCAACACAGTGTTGATCTAAGAAGCACCACGCCAAAACCACCTTGACTTTGTGAGTAAGCAACATTCTCAAAGTGAGTTTAGCGTAAGTTAAGTGTCATCCATAGTGCTTGATTTAGATAAGGTCAAGGACTCTGTGAAGAAGTGGTCTTCACCCTCCTTTTTGGGAACAATTTCAATAATTGGCTTGATAGGATTGAAGTAGAGGGTTTTCGTGCCATGTACTATCATCTTAGGTAAGTTACGTAAGGATTTATTTCTTAATAAAATAAGTATATTATTTTTGTTAAGCTTACTCTTATTTCTGACATGTTCACTAGCTCACTTTATCCCCTCAATAAAATTTCATCCCATGATTAAAATATTCTCCATTTTTAAGCCACTCAACACTCATGATATCACACTCCTATAAAATTGACCCCCTTTTTAGGCACATGGTCATATTGTAAAACATGCCTATCTAGATATTTAACTGACTAGTCAAACCCTTTCTTATAAACACCTTCCTTAAATCTTTCAAAATGACTCATACACTCCAGCATATTGAAACTCTCTCTCTATAGCATATTTTCCCATAGGATTGAGAGGCTAAGAACAAGTTCTTGTTTTATTATGTTATATTCTCTATTGTCTTGTCTAACATTTATCTAATGTGCTCTACTTTTCCTATATAAAAAATTTCTAGAAATCAATTTCATCCATATTACTTTATAACTCCTAAGCTCAAACTTTCCATTCCCGGAACGCTTATGCAGTATCCCAATAAAAACTACTACTCTAAATTACGTATAAAGGAAAAAAAAAAAAGGAGATAGAAACCTTCCTCTGCGCGCACACCTAGTCAATTTTTAATGTGATTCTATATAGTAGATATTTATCTTAAGATCTAATTTTTAAGTACCTAAAAGTATTTAGACCGCCGGTGACAATGAAAGTGACATAAATTCATATATTACTATGATCAAGCCAATGCAAAATCAACGTACATGTACAATGTGCAACATGCAAGTTTGATTTGTAAACGTGTTTTGCAACTTATTCTAGATATGACGAGGTGGACTCTCACACTCAATTAATTTTGGATTGCGTGTTAAATTAAAAAAATTAACACATACATAAATTAAAACAAAAGACAGTAAGAGAAAGTCGACCTCTTAATAACTAAACCCTAAAATTAAAAGGATAACTATTTAACTGTGTCTGAAGAAGACTGATATATTATATATATCACTATATGTAAATCGTCCTGGCCCTCACGTGTATATAAATCTTATATTGGATCTGGCTATCAGTTAACGGCATAAAGTGAGTTTAGCGTGGATATTACTTTAGTTGTTGCTAAAGAAAAGGATTTAATCGAGTGCCACTCATGGTGTCATCTCTCCTTCATCCACTTTCTTTAATTTAATTGATTAGGTTCAAATCCTTCCCCAATGTTCTATGTTTTTAGAATCGGATCAGATTGGGAATCAGTTATGAGATTGGTCTAAAATAATCATTTAAATCGATAAATAATCGAATCAATCAAAAATTAGATAAATAGAATAGTCCTCTTGAATTTTTTTAAATTTTTTTAATTTTACTTATTCTATAATATAGTAATAAAGAAATTAATATTACAGATGAGCTAATTTTAATAAACATGTCAATATATTGGTATTTTATAAAATTGATATGAATGGATATTATATTGATTAATAATATTTCCTTGTTATTTGATCAATTTTTATTGTGAACTTTTGATTGTGAATATTATTTTATATAATTTGATATCAAATCTTATTTTTTATTGAATTTATAAATTTATGTTTATAGTATTTAATTATGTATATTATTTTTTAATATTTTAAAATAGACCGATTTAACCATAATTTAACTATTAATCCTTAAATCAGTACCTCTACCGATTCAATAACCCGTCTAATTTTTAAAACTTTGCTTTCAACTTCAACCCTATTGTTATAAAAGCAGCACATATTCAACGCCATTTTTATATTTTCAGTAGATTTATTTATCTGTGAACGTATCCATACTCTTATTGATAATTAATTTATTATGATTATATTGAGTTAACTTAATTCCTTGGAATCTTTTATCTATTTTGCTTTTATACTTGCGAATCTCCATCTTTGATTTTTTTTTTCTTCCTTTCTTTTCCCCTTTCTACCCTGCTCTCTAATCAAAGTCCACTCGGCACCCACCACTATTTTATATTCGAGGGTGACAAAAAAAAAATGTTTCACATGGGCGAGTGAAGAATTTTCATAGGTCAAAGTTCAAAGTTCAAAGTTCAAACCATTAAAAAAGTTAAATATAGCATTTAAAATAGTGAACCCAATAACTCTCCACGTGATATGCTTTGATTGAGTTGTTCTTATTCTTATGTACTCGTATTATCCTGCTTATCCCTTTTCAACTAACTAAGCATAAAATGTAGAGTTCTTCTGATATTAACGTCATCAAACAACAATTATTTGAAGACTATGTGATCGGAAACTGTATCTATCTCTCAGTTTAATTATTTGTGTGGAATCGAGGTATAAAACATAAATGAATGATTAGCTCGGTAGTTGATATATATTGTTGATGAAAAACCAAATTATTAAACAATTTTGAGATTGTGAATGCTAGAAACTGAGATTTATCATTCATGAAAGAGGTAAAATGATGATTGTACAAAAGTAGGAGACCATCCTCCCTATACTACCATAGCCTTATCCACAACTACTTTAACGGTTAACAGTGAATTTCATTTCACCTCCGTAAGTCTATCTTTCTCTTAATCATCATACTATTCTTTTTCATGCAACCAAATCGAGTTCTCTATACACACTACAGTCATTCACATTACATCATTGAATGAACCTACCCGATTACAGAGATTTCTAGATTTATACAACTTAGAATAAGACTTAACTATTATACCTTTATCCTGAACAAATGAAAAGGTAATCATGGGCTAAGGATCCATAATTCCTTGTATAGATATTTACCTTCAGCTGTCAACTCTAAAAAAAATGTTAATAAGAGGGGTATAAGCAAAACACGTGCCCAGTGAGCAAACAACACAACACTATGACAAAAAAATATCATGCATCATAATGATAACATGCAACAATCATACGTAATCGATCATAATATAATATAATATAATTCATAATACTTCACAACAATATCCAAGTAAATCAAATACATTTCAACATAATTCACAACAGCAAACAATGAAATCAATTTCACACATTTCCCGTACCAACCGGGTCGTCCAGGGTACCTCTGGATCGTTGCCCGCGGCCCCTGCCGCATCCACCCTTATCGCTCCATTTATATTCTCCACCCTTATAGCTTCACGTAGATTTCTCCATGGGGTGCACCACCATGCCTTTCCTTTCTAGTCAAACACAATCACAATCACATCTAAGAGCATCCTCAATCATAATCATGAGCCACATACACAATTCAGTCATTTACAATTCAAGTCACAACATAACCCATAATATAGATCAATTATTCAACAATAACATACTTCAACTATCCGCATATGGATGAACTCAATAATCAGAGTATGACACATTTCAACTCAGTTCACATGCCATTCACAATCCATCATATAACCATTCATGAGAAAATAGGAATTACCAGGCAAGTTCCACAATTGTTTATGTCTCATCGTCCCATTCAATCACAATATAATTTAAACATATAAACAGTGGCGTATCCAGGACCCTTTGGTCAGGGGGGGCAAAATTTTCATTTGCTTTTCTGAATCTGATAGTAACTCTTTTAAATTAATTTTAATTTATTATTTATTTGATGGTAATTTCCTCTTAAAAAATATTTCTATTACAAAAAAATTGTTTTTCTTCTAAATCCTAATTGCATAATCAATCAACTAATTTGATTGAATTAGACCTATATACAAAAATCACAAATTTCAAACTTTTACAAAGAGGTTCCTAATACTGTAATGATAAATTCACCATCGTCAAAAAAAAATTTCATGAAATTGACTTCACAAATATATTACTCATGATCATAATTGTATAATCAATCAACTAATTTGATAGAATTAGACCTATGTACAAAAATCATAAATTTCAAGCTTTTACAAAGAGGTCCCTAATAATGGAATGATAAATTAACTATCATCAAGAAAAAATTTCATGAAATTGACTGCACAAATATATTACTCATGATCCTAATTATACAATCAATCAATCAGTTTGATAGAATTAGACATATATACAAAAATCTCAAATTTCAAGCTTTTACAAAGAGGTCCCTAACAATAGAATGATAAATTAACCATTATCAAGAAAAAATTTCATAAAATTGACTTTACAAATATGTTACTCATAACCCTAATTACATAATCAATTAACCAATTTAATAGAATTAGACCTATGTACAAAAAATGTAAATTTCAAACTTTTACAAAGAGGTCCCTAACAATGGAATGAGAAATTAACCATTATCAAGAAAAAATTTTGTGACTCTGAGAAGTAAGAGTTTTGTGACTGTGAGCAGTAGAGAGGGACTGAGTCACTGAATGGGTTCAATAAAATATTAAGGGGTTCAAAAGAAAACAAAGAGGGGGGCAAATTGAAAAAAAAATTTTTACATGAACTTTTCTAAATTTCAGGGGGTGCAGCTGCACCCCCTGAATTATGCGTGGCTCCGCCACTTCATATAAATATATATATTTGAGTTATCATCCTCTTCAAACTTGGATATATAACATATTTTCACTATGATGCATAAAGTCCATAACAAAGATATTTAATCATAGCAAGTATTAACCCACTCACCCGGATTTCACGCTCTCGCCACTCCCACCTTGCACTTTGACCATTCCTATTGTAACCAGATAAAACCATCAGGGTTACGAAATAGAAAAATTTCCTACCACTATTCCCGACCTTCACTTACTTCTCAAATCATAACTCCTAACTGGTAATGAATATCAAGATGAAACTTATACCATTGGAAACTAAACTCAAAGAGCTTTTCAACGATATTAAAAAAAACTGATGCTACAGTAACGGTCAACGCAGCTACAGTAACGTTGATCGAGTCAATGCTACAGTAGCCGAGAAAATCTAGAAAAATTTTTTCGATGAACAGTAATTTCTGGGGAAAATTTTCGGATGTTCTTCGTGTTTTTCATCCAAAAATCTTAAAATCACATCTAAAACAACATTTCTTTTGGTTTCATCCATGGGTTTTCATCCTTAATGTCTAAGGAGTGTTTTAACACTAAAACCCCCAATTTTTAGCAACAATCCAAGCTCAAATCTCAAATTTTCATCAAGAACACTAACTTTTTTTAAATATCCAAATTCTACTAATTTCTCCTAGTTTTCTCCAAATTTCTTGTTCTAATAACATCATAAACCACCTAGGAATGTTTTAGATTAACATCCACACTTAAATTCATCCATTAAAATATTCTACAAAAATTTTGTAAAATGATAACCAAGGATTTGGTCTCGTAATAAGAGGAAGAAGAAGAAGAAGAACATCAACTTACCAATCATCCTAACTTTCATAGCTTCCTTCCCCATGCAAAAATTGCATAAATGGTTAATGAAGAAATTCGACGCATAACTGAGAGAGAGAAAGTGAGGAAGCTACGGGAGAATGAGAGAAAGAAAAGAATAAGAGAGAAGTGTATACGCGTGGGCCCCACCGATTTCTTTTTCGATAAAATCGCTCATAGCCACCTTAGCTTATAAGATTTGTTCACTTTAATCCCTCTCGATGTCTCAAATACCACTTTAACCTCGAATCCATCATCTTTTCGGTACCGGACTCATAATTCATTCTCATAAGCTTTATTCTTCCTCTCAGGTTCCTATTTGGTCATTTCTCAAAAGTAATCCATATTTTCTTTTTTTTTTTCACTTTAGTCCTTGAGAATTTGTAAAAATTTCCTAAATTAAAAATTAAAATTTCTATTCCTAGATTTTCTTCACTAATTCAAAAAGTACATTTTTCACGTAATTAAATTTTTCACTAAACTTCAAAATAGATTTTAAATATTCATATAAATTCTTGGGATATTACACTAAGAACTGGAACTGTGGCTTGGCCAACAGCTTGGTAAATATGTCTACAAGTTGTGAATGAGAAAGGACATACTGCGATAGAATCAAACCGCTTTGATATTTTTCACGAACCATATGGCAATCAATTTCTAGGTGCTTCGTGCATTCGTGGAAAACTAGGCTTGCTGTGATGTGCAAGGTTGCGTTGTTATCACACCACATATTAATAGGTTGTGTAAAGTTTACACCAAAGTCTTCTAGAAGACACGTTAACCACTGTACTTCGCAAGTGGTGATTGCCATACTTCGATATTTTGCCTCTGTTGATGAGTGAGAGATAGTTTTTTGTTTCTTTGTCCTCCAGCTTATCAACGTTGATCCTAGCAGAACTCAAAATCCCATGATTGATCTTCGGCTATCAGCACACAATGCCCATCCTGCATCACAATAAGTCGTATGTTGTAAGTTGTTTATTACTGGGAAAAAAAAACCTTTGGATGGACATCCCTTGAGATATCTTAGGATATAGAGTGTTGCAGTCCAATGCGAAAGACAAGGTGCCTCGACAAATTGGCTTAATTGTTGTACTACTTATGTAACGTCTAGATGTGTAAAATTAAAATACAACAATCTGCCAATAAGCCTTCTAAATTTGTCTGGGTCAGGCAATGGTTCTCCTTAATTAGCAACAAGTTTCAGATCTCTGGGTAGTGGCCTATAGACTGGTTTCGAACCTATGAGGCATGTATTTGTTAGGATATCGAGGATGTACTTTGTTGGTTCACATGCATTCCCTTTTCCTCACGTATGATTTCAAGTCCTAGGAAATATCAAGCTTCTCCCAGGTCCCTGACTGTAAAGGCTTCATGAAGGTATTTTTTGATCACATTGATTTCTCCTTCATTATTTCCTGTAATCAACAAATCATCCATGTAAACTATTAAGGTAGTATATTTTCCTGAATCTTTCTTAATGAATAGACAGTGGTCTGCAGAAGATTGTATAAATCCAAGACCCTGAGGTTTTCTACTTAGCTCCTGATTCCATTGACTGCCTGCCTGTTTCAATCCTTATAGAGAGCTTATTAGCCTGCATAGCTGTCATAGCCTCGCTTTGTCATACCCTTGAGGTGGGATCATGAAAACTTCCTCATGCAATGTTCCTTGGAGGTAAGCATTATTTATGTTAATTTGATGAACCTACCATTGTTTAGCCATGGCGATGGCAAGAAGCATGCATATTGTAACTGGTTTTGCAACTAGCGAATAAGACTCTGTGTAGTCTATTCCCTCCACTTGGTGGTAGCCTTTTGCCACGAGTCTTGTTTTATAACAATCTATGGTTCCATCTACCTCATGTTTAACTTTATTAACCCAACGATTTCCTATTACTTGGCATCTAAGTGGTAAGTCTATGATTTCCCATGTCTCATTGCTTTCGAGTGCCTCTTGTTCTTGTTTCATTGGCAGCTGCCATTCCATACTATTTTTAGCCTGATCATATGAGAGTGGTTCTATAACAGATAAGACATTAGCAAGAAATTTTGTACTAGAGTTACTAAAACATGTTGAGATGGTGTAGGGAAAGGTGGATGAGGTGTAATTGTGGCCAGTGAGAGAGTGGTCAACTGATGTGTTGACCACAAAGTCTTCTAACCAATTGGGCCTTCTCCTCTATCTTGTACTCTGTCTTTGAACTATTTCCTCCGCTTCCTAGGTCTGAGTTCCATTGTGCATAGTAGGTGGATTAGTGGCGTCTTCTTCTGTAAGAGCACAGTCAATTGTATCTATTACTAGCAAATGAGTGTTATCTTTTGTATCTTTACTCATGGAGCTAAAAGGGAAATTGTTCTTGTGAAAGATAACATCCCGTGAGACAAAGATATGCTTTGTGTCTATGTTATAAAGTTTGTAGGCTTTCTGACCTAGTGATAACCCGAGTAAAACACATTTGTATGCCCTGGTTTCAAACTTCCCTTCGTGTGGTTTTGTATTGGTGGCATAAGCTAGACATCCGAATACCCTTAGAGTTGAGTAGTTTGGTTGTTTCCAATACAAAAGCTCGTATGGTGTCTTCCAGTTTAATATTGTATGGGTAATCTATTCACTATGTGTATAGCCATGAGTAGGGAAAATGCCCTGAATTGATCTGGCATAGATGCTTCTATCATGAAGGATTGGGTAAGTTGAAGCAGGTGACGGTGTTCTCGTTCTATCATGCTGTTCTGTTGAGGGGTATACGGTGTGATTTTCTGATGATTTATATCGTGATCCTTTAACACATTCTGGAAGCTTGTCTTGAGGAATTTCTCACCATTGTCCGTCCGTACTCATTTAATCCTTACCTCATATTGTGTTTGTACCATCTTAATGAAAGAGGAAAAAATGGTTGTTGTTTATGATTTATGGTGCAACAGGTAAGTCCATATCGCTCGACTGAAGTTATCCACAAGGGTCAACATATAGCTTGTCCCTATTAGAGAATTTTGGGAATATGGAACCCAGATATCTATACGGACAATTAACACTGGCAAAACAGGCTTTGGCTAGCAAGCCCAGCCCACCCGTATTTGGGCGGGTTTGGGGATTAAAAATAGGCTCGTTAAAAAATGGGCCTAAACGGGCAGGCCCGTATTTTTTTAAAAAAATTTTAAGATAAATTCATAATTTCATATTGTACAATTTTAGAATTTATCCTAAAATTTTTTTGTTTATCCTAAATTTATCCTACAATTTTAGAATTTATCCATCCATTCTTAACTTTTTTTTTTGCTTATCTCATCCATCTATTCTGGAATTTATCCTAAATAATTGATTTGGATAAGTTAACATACAATTTTGGAATGTATAAATTCTAAAATTTTAGAAAACATACAATTTTGAAATATATTAACTTTTTTTGTTTCCTACTTAATATATTTTTGTTTTTTACCCAGAAAAATCAACTAAATTAATTTTATATTCTATTATTTAAATATTTAAAAAAAAGCTTAGCCCGTAGGCCAAACAGGCCGACCTGCAGGCTAGCATGGGCAGGCTTAGACATGAGAATCTAAACCTGCCCAAAAACGGGCCGGCCCTGTCACATCCCAAAACTTACATGTGATATAAACATAAAATACCTAGGGTGTACCTCCGTGGTACGCCATAATCTCTGTGAACATTCTTAATATCCATAATTATGTGAATCATAAATATTCCAAGAAAGATATTTTGTATACATATTCATAAAATGTTCAACCTTCAAACACTATACAGTACTATACAACCTCCCAAGCCTAGGTGGCCTACTAGATTACAGAACGTTTCCTAATCCTTACCGATTGTTTACCAGACAAAAGTGGAGTATATCCTTAAAGGCTATAAATTCTTCCCCTCAACAACTGTATCTGAAAAGATAATCATGGAGAGTGTGAGTTTATCATAACTCAGTGAGTAAACAACTGTACATGAAAATATCATAAGCACAAACACCACATTTACTAATACAATCAATCTATCATTTATTGTAAATAATTATAGTATTACACTTGTCTGAATTTGCGTATGATTTCTTGGGTGACCAATCCCTCAATCACTTTGCATTATATGCCATAGATACTTGCACTGAGTGACTTGGGAATTCAACTCTCAAACTCTTGCTGCATAAGTTTTCACAGTTATACACTGAGTGGTATGGGACTCTAACCCTTTCAAACTCGTGCCTAGGTTTTCACAGTTATACATCGAGTAGTATGGGACTCTAACCCTTTCAAACTCGTGCATAGGTTTTCACATTTATACACCGAGTAGTATGGGACTCTAACCCTTTCAAACTCGTGTATTGGATCTCGTAGATCTTTTGCTCATCAATAAAATAGTGACAAGTTATCACAATATAATTACTATGAAATAAATGAATTTACACATACTTTTATTCCCTTGAATGTTTATCATCAACCATAACAATCATCATATATTATCAACAACGAGATTGATTATTTCTCACTTTAATAATGTTATAAACAAGACTTGTATTGTACCTTATCTAATAAGATCACATTAGTTTATGTAATATCCCAAGAATTTATATGAATATTTAAAGTCTAATTTGAAGTTTAGTGAAAAATTTAATTACGTGGAAAATTTGCTTTTTGAATTAGTGAAGAAAATGAGGGAATAGAAATTTTAATTTTTAATTTAGGAAATTTTTACAAATTCTCAAGGACTAAAGTGAAAAGAAAAGAAAGTATAGAGGACTTTTGAGAAATGACCAAATAGGAACCCGAGAAGAATAATAGAGCTTATGGGAATGAATTATGAGTCCGGTACCGAAAGGATGATAGATTTGGGGTTAAAGTGGAGTTTGATATATTGAGAGGGACTAAAGTGAAATAAGGAAATCTGTGGGGCACCTAGGATTTAGAAACACCTGAGGTGAGATTTTATGAATTTGCTTTTGCTAGTCTTGACTGAGGATCAATTGCAGAGCAAGTGATAATTTCACCCCGGCGAGTATATAGGTGGCCTCACCTATTTTTTATTCATTGTTCTCCTTTCCTCTCTCTCTCTTCACTTTCTCTCCTCTCTTTCTCTCTTCCTTCTCTCTAATTTCTCTCTCTACACTCCAACTCTACAACCGGGCTTTGGAGGGTGGATCTCGGGCTACGGGGCGAGCCTCTAGGAGCCAAGCAACGTAGGGAAAGCAAGGAATCGAGGTAGAAATTTCTATTTCTTAAGCTTTTCCCTATTTTCTAGTTTTAAGAGTGTTTGAGGTAAAATCGAGATTCTGGCTTCGTTTCTCGATTAAAATTGGTGATTTTGGTGTCTAAATGCTCCTTAGACATTAAGGGTGAGATCCCATGGAAGAAATCATGAAAAACGGTGAAGATTTGGCCAGATTTGGGCCAAAATCGAGAGAAATCGCGAAGGGGTCGCGATCGTGGCGCCCAGGCGCCATGTGTGGCGCCTAGGCGCCAAGGTGAGATGGGAAGAAGAAGGAATTGGCGCCCAGGCGCCAGGCATGGGTTGGCGCCCAGGCGCCAGGTGTGCCGGGAAACCTTAGCTTATTTTAAATTGGTTATAACTTCTTCATCCGAACTCCGTTTTGGGCAAACTTTATATCGTTGGAAAGCTCTTTAAGTCTAGTTTCCAATGGTATAAGTTTCATTTGAATATTCATTACTGGTTAGGAGTTATGACTTAAGATGTGAGTAAAGGTCGAGAGTAGTGGTAGAAAATTTCTCTATTTCGTAACCCTGATGGTTTTTGTCTGGTTACAATAGGAATGGTCAAAGTGCAAAGTGGGAGTGCCGAGAGCGTGAAATCCAGGTGAGTGGGTTAATATTTGCTATGATTAAATATCTGTTATTGACTTTTTGCATCATAGTGGAAATATGTTGTATATCCAAGTTTGAATAGGATGATGTGGAACGATGAGGCATAAACAATTGTGGAACGTGTCTGGTAATGTATATAATTATATTTTCTTATTTTCTCATAAATGGAGGTTATATGATGGATTGTGAATGGTATGTGAATTGAGTTGAATAATTGTTCTATATTATGGGTTATGTTGTATACATGCTATGTTGCTGGAACCATATTGATTATGTTGTGACTTGAATTGTAAATGACTGAGTTGTGTATGTGGCTCAAGATTATGATTGAGGATGTTTTTATATGTGATTGTGATTGTGTTTGACTGGAAAGGAAAGGCATGGTGGTGCACCCCATGGAGAAATTTATGTGAAGTTATAAGGGCGGAGATTATAAACGGAGTGATAAGGGTGGATGCGGCGGGGGCCGCGGGCAACGATCCAGAGGTATTCTGGACGACCCGGTTGGTACGGGAAATGTGTGTAAAATTGATTTCACCGATTGCTGTTGTGAATTTTAAATTATGTTGAAATGTATTTGATTTACTTGGATATTGTTGTGAGGTATTATGAATAATATTATATTATATGATGATCGATTTACGTATGATTGCTGCATGTTATCATTATGATGCATGATATTTTTTTGTCATAGTGTTGTGTTATCTACTCACTGGGCACGTGGTTTGCTCATACCCCTCTTATTGATATTTTTTTTCAGAGTTGACAGCTAAAGGTAAATATCGGAATAAGGAATTATGGATCCTTAGTCCATGATTTCCTTTTCATTTGTTCAGGATAAAGGTATAATAGTTAAGTCTTATTCTAAGTTGTATAAATCTAGAAATCTCTGTAATCGGGTAGGTTCATTCAGTGATGTAATGTGAGTAATTGTAGTATGTATAGAGAACTCGTTTTGGTTGCATGAAAAAGAATTGTATGATTTTTAAGAGAAAGATAGTCTTACGGAGGTGAAATGAAATTCACTTTCCGTGCCGGTCACGTGCTCAAATTTTGGGACGTGACAGTTTAGTAAGGTTATTCACTTACAAAATGTTCCAATTTATTCAAGGAACAATCACATCTAGTTCTTTAGTCAACTAGAGAAATCAATTCTCAAAGGTAATAAAATACCTTCCAATGATATTGTACTTTTTCTCAACCTGAACACACACTGATAATCTTCTCAATTTCACAAATAACGCAAATGGGATTTATATTGTGCTTTGACTAATTTATTAAATTAATTTTGCAAGGTTGCCTACTCACTTGGATTCCACGCTCTCAACGCTCCCACCTTGCGCCCCAAACATCCCTATTGTAACCAGGTAAAAACCATTAGGGTTACAAAATAGAAAAATTTCCTATCACTACTCTCGACCTTTACTCACATCTTAAGTCATAACTCCTAACCGGTAATGAATTTCTAAATGACATTTATACCATTGGAAACTAGACTCAAAGAGCTTTCCAACGATATAAAGTTTTCCCAAAATGGAGTCCGAATGAAGAAGTTATGACTGATTCAAAAATAAATTAAAATTTCCCGGTACACCTGGCGCCTGGGCGCCACCCATGCCTGGCGCCAAGGCGCCACACGTGGCACCTGGGTGCCAATTCCTTCTTCTTCCCATCTCACCTTGGCGCCTAGGCGCCACGATCGTGACCCTTCGCGATTTCTCTCGGTTTTGGCCCAAATCTGGCCAAATCTTCACCGTTTTTCATGATTTCTTCCATGGGATCTCACCCTTAATGTCTAAGGAGCATTTAGACACCAAAATCACCAATTTTAATCGAGAAACGAAGCCGGAATCTCGATTTTACCTCAAACACTCTTAAAACTAGAAAATAGAGAAAAGCTTAAGAAATAGAAATTTCTACCTCGATTGCTTGCTTTCCCTATGTTACTTGGCTCCTAAAGGCTCGCCCCGTAGCCCGAGATCCACCCTCCAAAGCCCGGTTGTAGATTTGGAGTGTAGAGAGAGAAATTAGAGAGAAGGAAGAGAAAAGGAGAGGAGAGAAAGTGAAGAGAGAGAGAGGAAAGGAGAAAAATGAATAAAAAAAATAGGTGAGGCCACCTATATACTCGCCCGGGGTGAAATTATCACTTGCTCTGCAATTGACTCTCAGTCAAGACTAGCAAAAGCAAATTCATAAAATCTCACCTCAGGTGTTTCTAAATCCTAGGTGCCCCATAGATTTTCTTATTTCACTTTAGTCCCTCTCAATATCTCAAACTCCACTTTAACCCCAAATCTATCATCCTTTCGGTA
Organism: Biancaea sappan; assembly: GCA_037074585.1. Taxonomy (NCBI): domain Eukaryota; kingdom Viridiplantae; phylum Streptophyta; class Magnoliopsida; order Fabales; family Fabaceae; genus Biancaea; species Biancaea sappan. Next base: position 44,495,111 of record CM073500.1, on the reverse strand, counting down.
CCGGACTCATAATTGATTCCCATAAGCTCTATTCTTCTTCTCGGGTTCCTACTTAGTCATTTCTCAAAAGTACTCCATACTTTCTTTTCTTTTCATTTTAGTCCTTGAGAATTTGTAAAATGTCCCAAATTAAAATTTTTGAAATTTCTATTTCCAAATTTCCTTCACTAATTCAAAAAGAACATTTCTCATGTAATTAAATTTTTCAATAAACTTCAAATAGACTTTAAATATTCATGAAAATTCTTGGGATATTACAGGCCCAGCTTGATCCTTTTTTTAGCCTAGCCCGCCAAGCCCGTTACGGGCTAGGCCAGACAACCTATTTTGCCAGTGCTATGGACAATTTCGAAGATGGCAACATCGTTGTTTGTTCTAATGGAAAAGGGGAGCTTTGTTTGTTTCACCTTGTGGCATGCTTCACACGTTTGTAATCTCATTTTTTCGTTCTCAGGTATATCAGATGTAACTTTGAGGGAATTTATATGTTGTAAAATGGGGAAGGGGAATGTGCAAGTCTTCTTTGCCATGTGTGTGTATGTGAAATGGCAAAATTTAAAGAAGAAGAATTATTAGTATAGGTCAAAATAGATGAATTCCTAGCACATGAGAATCTTTATATGGTTCTTCAGTAGATAAAATCATAGAAAATGGATCAGGGACAATTTTATTAAAAGAGTTCGTGTTATTCACAGCATTGATACATCCTTTGTGTTCCAGTCCTATACACTTCTTTTTTACAGAATCAATGTTCTCTTTATGTACAATAATGGGAGGACTATTAAAAACATGGAGATTTCCTATTTCCTCCCCTCTTAACAAAATCCCCTCAGTCCTTGGGTCCTGTAGAAGGCAACAAGTGGTATAAAAAACAAAGTTTACTTGAGTAGCTATAGTTAGTTTATTGACAAATATGAGATTAAATTGAAAACTTGATATGTACAATATGTTTCGCAACATTAATTTTGAGGTTTGACATTGCCTTCGTGTGTGTCATGTTTAACATTTTTGTCAGGTAGCTTTATAGATACGGGGTGAGGGATATGAGTAAGATCATAAAGTAAATTCAGATTCGTGTACATGTCAGTTGTTGCGCTAGCATCCAATATCCATGCATTAAGGTCAAGTTTATTTACTGTGTTAATTATGGTGTGAAGTGCTCTGTTCATGAGTTGTGAGTTAGAAACTACACCTACATAGTTGTTAACATCAGTGAAGTTAACATTGTGTTTTTCATTTTGCACCTTTCCTTTAATCTTGTCTAGCTCCTATTGTAATCCTCGTAGGAAAGTGGTAATCGAATCTTGTTTAGTCTCTAAGTCAACAGTGTAGTCAAAAAGAGTTGCCATATTAGCTTCCGTTTTGGTTGTATTTGCATTCTCCCTCTGTGTTTTGTGTTGTTGGTACCACTCAGGGTACCCATGCAGGTGAAAACATGTTTCACGTATATGGCCCTGCATATTGCAATAGCCATAGTATTTTTGGGCCTTATCATTATTTCTTCCTCAGCCTTTACCTGATCCCCTCCATGTCCTTGATTGTTTCCCCCTTCTCTGGTTCTTGTATTTGTCCCTTGTTGAGTCTTAGCCAAGAATGTGTTTTTTTATTGTTTGCCCAAGAAAATTTTGTTCACTTTTAGTTGCTTTTCGACTCGGAGTACCATGGTGTAGGTTTTGTTTACGTTAGGTAACGGTTTTAGCAGCAAGATTTGTTTGCAGACTAAGTTATATTTATCGTTGAGATCCATGAGGAACTGGACGAGTTATTTGAGTCATATGTCTCTGTCATGGTCCTTTCCTTGCTGCACCACAAGTACAATATGGGACAAGGGTCAAGCAATTTAATTCATCACAGAATCTTCAGTTTTGTATAATATTGAGCTATTGACATACTTCCCCGAGTTACTGTGGAGATTTCTCGTTGAATTTGATACAATAACGGTCTGTTGCATGTTCTGAATTGGTCGCATAGTTCATCCCAGAGCTCCTGCGCCGTGTTCACGTACAAGAATGCTTCCACGATGTCCTTGGCTATGGAGTTCAATATCCACGACCTTACCATGCAATTAATGTAACGTCTACTAGATTTATATAATTTAAGAAAAATTTTAAGATGGACCTTGTGAAAATTATGGTGAAACCAAGAGATTTTTCTAAAAATCCTTATAAAATATCTGATTGCATAAAAAAATAAGGAAAACTTGAAACAATTCTTCAATATAAAATTTATTGTTGGGCAGAGAACGATCGGTCGATTAATATGGAATTATCAGTTAACTGATTGTCTTTAAGTCTATACATGTCTAAAACTAAAGGGCATCAGTTGACTGATGTGCTCTGAACTTCAGATCCTTAAAAAAATATCAATATGAAAACATGGTAAAATCATCTGGTTTCAAAATACATGTAATCTACAACACTTCTTCAACCTTTCTTGCAATTTTACTTCTATAATGGAGCTACAATACATGAGGTTTATACACAACTCACCTATTTCTATACATATACACACCAAATGTGCATAAATTTCCAAAAGTTTATATAAATAGTTTACATAACATCTTTTTCACTATATAACTACTTAACAAGTCTACTTACTTGTTCTTTATGCTTTCTCTCACATTTCTTACTTCAAATCCTGAAATAGTTAGTCATAATATAAAATCATGAGATATATAATCTCAATAGCTAGTTTATCTAAAGAAAACATTTCATAAATCATTTCAATCATAAAAGAAATTCCTAATAAATATGTGGACATTTCTATGCACATAAAAGAATTATCATAAAGTAATCTCAATAGCAAGCTCATTGCATGAAATATAAACTGATATGCTAACACATAACTGGTGTCATAAACTTCTTTCTTGTATAGTGCACTATACTTTGGCTACTTTCTCAGGAAAACTACTCAATGTCCTATGAAGAATTCTTAATTCTGTCTTCCCATAAGAAATTTACGTCTTATGAGGAATTCTGTCATCTCATGAGGAATATAAACTGATATGCTAACACATAACTGGTGTCATAAACTTCTTTCTTGTATAGTGCATTATACTTTGGCTACTTTCTCAGGAAAACTACTCAATGTCCTATGAGGAATTCTTAGTTCTGTCTTCCCATAAGAAATTTTACGTCTTATGAGGAATTCTGTCATCTCATGAGAAATTTCTGGGGTTCTGTCTTCTCATAAGGATTTTTACATCCGATGAGGTATTTTTATCATCTCATGAGGAATTTCTAATTTTATCATCCCATGAAGACATAAACTTTACTTTTCAAAAGAAAGTTAATTCTTTATTTGCATAAAAAACTTTAAGATATACATACTTGCTAAATCATACAAAAGTATGATAAATAACTGAAAAACTTGCTTTCTAGCTATCTCATGGAGAGAACTCACTATATCCTATAAGGAATTACTTCATCCCATGAGGAATCAAGTTCTACTTTCGTAAGAAAACATATTCTTAAATATTCATGAAAAGATTTAGCATAAACTACAGTATATCATACACAAGCATAATAAATAACTGAAAATAAATTACTTTTATGAATAACTATGTAATATCCCAAGAATTTTCTTGAATATTTAAAGTCTATTTGAAGTTTATTGAAAAATTTAATTACATGAGAAATGTTCTTTTTGAATTAGTGAAGGAAATTTAGAAATAGAAATTTCAAAATTTTAATTTGGGACATTTTACAAATTCTCAAGCACTAAAATGAAAAGAAAAGAAAGTATGGAGTACTTTTGAGAAATGACCAAGTAGGAACCCGAGAAGAAGAATAGAGCTTATGGGAATGAATTATGAGTCCGGTACCAAAAGGATGATGGATTCGAGGTTAAAGTGGAGTTTGAGACTCTGAGAGGGACTAAAGTGAAATAAGAAAATTGTGGGGCAATTAGGATTTAGAATCACCCGAGGTGAGATTTTATGAATTTGTTTTTACTAGTCTTGACTGAGGGTCAACTGAAGAGCAAGTGATAATTTCACCCCGGGCGAGTAAATAGGCGGCCTCACCTAATTTTTCTTCATTTTCTCCTTTCCTCTCTCTCTCTTCACTTTCTCTCCTCTCTTTCTCTCTCTACACTCCAACTCCACAACCAGGCTTGGAGGGTGGATCTCGGGCTACGGGGCAAGCCTCTAGGAGCCAAGCAACGTAGGGAAAGCAAGGAATTGAGGTAAAAATTTCTATTTCTCAAGTTTTTCCCTATTTTCTAGTTTTCAGAAAGTTTGGGGTAAAAATCGAGATTCCAGCTTCGTTTCTCGATTAAAATTGGTGTTTTTGGTGTCTAAATGCTCCTTAGACATTAAGGGTGAGATCCTATGGAAGAAATCATGGAAAACGGTGAAGATTTGGCCGGATCTGAGCCAAAACCGAGAGGATCGCGAAAGGTCGCGATCCTGGCGCCCAGGCGCCAAGGTTCAGAAGATTTTGGGAAGGAAAAGGGGCTTGGCGCCCAGGCGCAAGGTATGCTGAAAAGTCTTAGCTTATTTTCAATCAGTCATAACTTCTTCATCCGGACTCCGTTTTGGGCAAACTTTATATCGTTGGAAAGCTCTTTGAGTCTAGTTTCCAATGGTATAAGTGTCATTTAGAAATTCATTACCAGTTAGGAGTTATGACTTAAGATGTGAGTAAAGATCGAGAGTAGTGATAGGAAATTTCTCTATTTTGTAACCCTAATGGTTTTTACCTGGTTACAATAGGGATGTTTGGGGCGCAAGGTGGGAGCGCCGAGAGCGTGAAATCCAGGTGAGTAGGCAACCTTACAAAATTAATTTAATAAATTAGTCAAAGCACAATATAAATCCCATTTGCTTTATTTGTGAAATTGAGAAGATTATCAGTGTGTATTCAGGTTGAGAAAAAGTACAATATCATTGGAAGGTATTTTATTACCTTTGAGAATTGATTTCTCTAGTTGACTAAAGAACTAAATGTGATAGTTCCTTGAATAAATTGAAACATTTTGTAAGTGAATAACCTTACTAAACTAATGTGATCTTATTAGATAAAGTACAATACAAGTCTTGTTTATAACATTATTGAAGTGTGAAATAATCAATCTCTCAGTTGATAATATATGATGATTGTTATGGTTGATGATAGACATTCAAGCGAATAAAAGTATGTGTAAATTCATTTATTTCATAGTTGTAATACCCAAGAAAAAATAAAATATAAATATTTGTTTACAAACTACTGTTACTATTTCAGTATACGGTATTATTTACCCGTATAATACTATTTACGTATATGATACTGTTCATTTATACAATCGAAATGTCAAGTAGTAGATGTGGTCTGGTCATAAGAGAAAACTAGAAAGAAGTTCGTGGGAGAAAATGACGTTTTATGTGTAAAAATACGCTCAGGGACTAAATTGAAAGGACTGATTTGAAAAGAAACTTAAAGATTTAAGAGAAAGGATAGTTTTCTCTTTAAGTTTCCAATAGTAAATAAAAGAAAAAATTTTCAGCCCGCGATTTGCACAGTAACTATATTATTAGAAATATCATTTTCATGAATACTAAATTGAATATTTTATTAGCGCATAGTATCAAATAGTACCCTTGACTTTTGCTATAAATAGGCCCTTCCATTTCACTTCTAAACTCACACCTTCAACTTCTCTTCTTCTCTCCTTAAGTTTCTCTTACTCCAATGTTAGACTTATGATATTTTGGGCCTTTCCTTTTCAGCTTAGTTAAGGATACTATGCCCTTTCTATGTCTTTCAAATTTTAGAAGTTAATTTCTTAAGTATGCTCTGTGGTTGCGGTTTTGGCCGATCTTCCACATCAGAAAAACTGTCCTTAGCTGTTTATATGTTATTTTGATTCTCTGATTAACGAAATAGAATGTAAACTGTGAATAATACATGTCTAGGAAAGTTGTGGCTAAGGAAAGACCTGGTTTTTAAGTGTGTCCAGTGTGACCCTCCACTCTTTCCTGGGAACTTACCTGGTGTACTCTTTTACAGATTGTATTCTCTATTTCTGGTATGAATAGTACTTGTATGTATGAATAGTAACCGTATGAATAGTAACCATACATATGAATAGTATCTGTACGTAAAAAATAGTATTCATACGTATGAATAGTTACCGTATGTACGAATATTATCCGTATGTATGAATAGTGACTGTATATATGAATAGTAAATAGTACCATATGTATAAACAGTATCTATATGAAAACAATCCTAACTTGTTTTCTCTAATCTTTCATGAAAATCTCCGTAGCGGAATACTGAAATTCATCTGTGTACTCTTGTCTGTAACTACTTAGAGAAGCGATATTCGTACGGAATCCAGGTGAGTGAAACGACCCCGTTTTAATAGAGTTTTAGCATTACTGGTGATAAAAAGTATGTCGTAGGACACTCCCAAGATTCATAGGGGGAAATTGGATTCAGAATGGCGAATATAATAAGATAATTAATCCAGAAGTATGGATAAGAAAAAGCAAGTATCTCATGATGATGTGAAGATTGAATCTCTTGAATTGTGGTTTATAAAGCTATAATATAATTATATACTATACCTGTTATATGGATGAATATTATATTGAGCTTCTGATTATGATATGAAATGCTATTGATTGTGATTGAGCGGGACAGTACCCCCTCTCACGGCAAGGCGGAAAACCCGGTTGACAGGGTGTCTTGACCAATGAGTGTGGAGACAACGATTCCCTCAGTAGGGATATAGCCCGGATTGGTGATAAATCCGTGAGGCGCCCTAGCTAAGAGGATGAGGTTGTGCGTCATGGCAGAAATATACATAATTGGTGAGCCGGCCTGTGTGCGCTCTGCGGGATATATTGCCATTGACGAGTACTAGTAACGTTTGTTGAATTGGATGAATTTTTATCTTCTTGTATGTAAGAGGATGATGTTGTGCGTCATGGCGGAAATATACATAATTGGTGAGCCGGCCTGTGTGCGCTCTCTGAGATATATTGCCATTGACGAGTACTAGTAACATTTGTTGAATTGGATGAATTTTTATCTTCTGTCTATTGGTTGAGTATGAGCCTTTGGATATGCTTGCATGACTGGTAATGTATTTGAATTTTATTAACGCGAGCCCGATTCGCTCATTGAGTTTAAAAGCTCACACTGTTTGTACAACCTTTTTGTTCAGATCAGGTTGCCAGCGAAGAATATCTGCTAGAGGAGTAGATCACTTTGGACCTTCCCGTTGTCGGGTAGATCCCTCTTTTGTTATAGATTATGTTGCTCTGTAATCGTCTAGGACATCTAGGTCAGGGGTTCGACATTTGGCTTGTATGTCAGTATAATAATGTATTTTAAATTGATAATATATTATTACATGCAAATCATCTCTATGATTTTCAGATAAGAAAATTTGATATATTTATCGGAAGGCTTACAGTGATGAGAGATTCATCATTGTGCCGGTCATGTGCCCAGAAAACGGGTCGTGACAATAGTAATTATATTGTGATAAATTGTCACTATTTTATTGATGAGCAAAAGATCTACGAGATCTAATACACGAGTTTGAAAGGGTTAGAGTCCCATACTACTCGGTGTATAAATGTGAAAACCTATACATGAGTTTGAAAGGGTTAGAGTCCCATACTACTCGGTGTATAAATGTGAAAACCTATGCACGGGTTTGAAAGGGTTAGAGTCCCATACTACTCGGTGTATAAATGTGAAAACCTATGCATGAGTTTGAAAGAGTTAGAGTCTCATACTACTCGGTGTATAAATGTGAAGACCTATGCACGAGTTTGAAAGGGTTAGAGTCTCATACTACTCGGTGTATAACTGTGAAAACTTATGCATCAAGAGTTTGAGGGTTAAATTCCCAAGTCACTCAGTGCAAGTATATATGGCATATAATGCAAAGTGATTGAGGGATTGATCACCCAAGAAATCATATGCAAATTCAGACAAGTGTAATACTATAATTATTTACAATAAATGATAGATTGATTGTATTAGTAAATGTGGTGTTTGTGCTTATGATATTTTCATGTACAGTTGTTTACTCACTGAGTTATGATAAACTCACACTCTCTATGATTATCTTTTCAGATACAGTGGTTGAGGAGAAGAATTTATAGCCTTTAAGGATATACTCCACTTTTGTCTGGTAAACAATTGGTAAGAATTAGGAAACGCTCTGTAATCTAGTAGGTCACCTAGGCTTGGGAGGTTGTATAGTACTGTATAGTGTTTAAATGTTGAACATTTTCTGAATATGTATACAAAATATCTTTCTTGGAATATTTATGATTCACATAATTATGGATATTATGAATGTTCACAGAGATTATGGGGTATCACGGAGGTACACCCTAGGTATTTTATGTTTATCTCACATGTAAGTTTTGGGATGTGACAAATTGGTATCCGAGGTGGTTTTTAGGTCCCCTATAGATTACAGAGCAAAGTGTTCTTTGTGGGCCCTTTTCCATTGTCATGAACCGCGGCATGACCATGGGATTAGGTTCCATAAAAGACCTTGTAAAGTTGAGTGTTCTTGTCATAGCTTACCCTTCGATGGAGTTAGTTAGAGATAATTTTGTTACAATATGAGGTAATTGATTTCATATGTGGAACTTTGGAACTTGTTGGAGGTATGATCTTTATACCGATGGAAAAGGTCTGTATGAAATTTTTCTTTTTGAGAAATTGGGAACATAACTCTGTAGTATACTCTGAAAGCTGAGGATTAGTAATTACTAGAATATGGCTTGAGGACTGGGCCAAGAGTGATGTATTAGATGGGGTAAAGTTGATTATGAGGCATGGGCTAGAGTTCAAGAAAGATTTTTGCAAAGAATATAGCGCAAATTACTGATGTAGGAATGAGAAAGAACCCTTGTGAGGCAGATCAAGATTTGATTTTGATAGATGCCAGACAGATGTAATTTATGGAAGAGGATGTAAGTCCTAAATAATATGTTCCTTGATAAAAGCTTGGTTGAGAAAATAGATGTGGGCTAGGTAGTTTTTCCTAAGGGTGATACTACGATAAAATAGAACCTAGCATAAGAGATATTGCGGTAAGTTATAAGTCTTCTCTAGGGGCGACTCGCCAAAGTTGCACTTGTTTAGTTAGGGATTGGCATGATGGTACTATGTGATAGAAGTGTTTCAAAAAAATATATATACAATGTAGAAGTTTTGTAACATTGGAACAATTAGAGCATGTTATAGGTAGGCTGTTGGCGTATGAACATTCATAATTGTTAAACGTGATGTATGATTGGAATGGTCTAAAAAGACGTTCTTGTAGTAGTTTGTGCCTCAGAGTGTTAGTTTAAGGAAAGCTTGCGAGTCAAGGCTCTTAAGCAAGAATTCATGACAATTCGAGGGCATAATATTGAGTTTAATTGATCTACATGTAATGCCTTCATCTACTCCTGTATGATAAGAGGAAAGACAACGAGACTTGTACAGAGTTTCTGTTTGTCTCTGTGACAGCTTATAGGGTCACTAAATTTTTTTTATGTGATTGGCTTTATAAGCTGAATTTGTTATTGATTTTGTGTGGCTAATTTCTTTTATCTTTCTTCATTTTATTATTATTATTACTATTTAGAGTACCATTTAGTAAAAGAAACCATTGGCATTAAAAGCGGAAGGATTACATTGTAAAAAAAAAAAAGGAAATTACTCATGCATGAGTAATATAATAGCGAGGTGGTCTCGGATTAGGAGGGTTATATTGTATCATCACCCCTCGGCCATTTCTTGGAACAAGAGACTGAGCAATGTCATGGAGGGTAGTGTAAATCTCATTCATACAATCAACACTTCTTTATTGTTGATTGCAGAAGCATTGGGTAGACCAATAGAAGAACCTGTCTATTCTTGAAGTCATTGGCGCATTATTGCGTTTAGTTAACTTCTCCAGGTCTTCTATCATCTTTTTAGATTTTTCACCTCATGCTCTAGACAGGCGATTTTGTCCTCCGAAGTATGGCCCGTGCTAGTCTCCTCAGCTTCCTCGTTCTTCTTCATTTTCTTCTCCTTATGCTTCTCTAGATACCCCTCAAAAGGTCTTTTGCCCTTGTCTTTGCCCAGACTTAAGTTTAAGTCGAGCTCTTCTTCCTTGGCCTCCACTGTGAGATCAATGTACTTCCTTGTGGCCATGGTTTAGAAAATTTAGAAGTTTTTGCAAAAGTATGATGAGAGAGGAATGCTGGGAAATTGAAAGCTCAGAGATGATTACTTTTTGTGGTGTAGTAACTGAGAACTGCGGGACAGTTTTTATAGAGAAAAATTTAGACTTATAGCCAAAGAAGATATCTCTTCGCCGCACCCCTACACGCTCAACCTATGGATTTCTGCAAGCTGGAAGCCAGAAGTCTAGGGTAGGTATGCGTGTCAACAGTGTGTCACATTAATGGCAAAATCACGTAAGTCAATATTCGGTGGATTTGCGGCCGATTTATACTTGTTTATTTTTCACTTCTCTTGTTGGCATTTTCTGAAATTCTAAGAAGTCGACAGCGTAGCCATTAAAGATTGCCTTGGAAGCTTTTATGATGAACTAAAATGTATTTCTCTGCTTTCTTGTATTATTCTTGAAAGCCTTCAGTTGAGTATAATATACATGATTGATTGAATTATATTGTGATTATATGTATCTAAATACATATATGCTCGTAAAGGCAAGAGAAAGGTAAAAATTTTTCTCACTTTATGGTAACACTTGATATGTGCAAATGTGAGAAGTTTTTATCTTAATATGTATTTTTTTGAAAATGTGTAAGCCTAAGAACAAAGCCACGGATTAGAAACCTAGATAAGGCTAGTATGAAACTACTCGTTCATGGAGTAATATCTTGATCTAGGATTATTGGATAAGACAAATACAAAGTTAGGAAGTCATATATTGAAGCGGCGATTAGTTGAATGATTTGAACAAGAGTCAAAAGTTAGCAGAATTTTTTGAGAAAATCTTTTGCATGAGATTATATTTATTATTTTCTAGCATACTTATTATAGACCGTTGGCTTTGCGATGGATAAGGTCTGGAGGCCATCTTTAGAGTGTGATGTAAGGGTTTTGGTAGCCCTAAATTTCGTCTATAAATAATGGATGCCCCATTACGCCGCTCACTACACTAAGAGTTCATTACTTATAAGCTTTCTAGTATCAAACCTCTCATTCCATACAACCTTTATAGCTCAGAAAAATATGACCGGCAATAAATCTTTCAATTTAAACTTTGAGGCTGGCAAGGTAGAGCTGCATCTAAATCTTAGTCTGGAGAACTATAAGAATAAGAGATCCATGGAAGAGTCACCAGAGGCTAAGAATAGAAAAAGGGATGTAGTAGAGCTAGAGGATGTTAGCACAGCAACATCTTCAAATGATGAGCTTGAGCTTATGAGAAAAAAGATGGAAGACTTGGAAAGGTTGATAAACCGCCACTTTGAGGACCAGGGAAGATTGATAAATCGTCTCTTTGTAGAACAAGAGAAGCTCTTGAATCGTCATTTTAGGGAATTGGCGAATAGAGTTGATAGACATTCGATGTTTGCAACTCAAAATTTTCGTGACCAACAAGCGAGGTGTATGACTGTATGAATGGAGTGACTTCTGCACTTCGTCAAATTTCCCAGACGCTTCCTCCAGAAACCCTTTCTAGGCTGCAACGATTAGCTTCCTCCTTAAGATCTGAAGCACCTTCCTCTTTTAGACCTTGAACATCTTCTACATCTCAAAAGCCTCATCGTTCTTAATTATCCTTTCTTTTATTAGTACCTAAAGCTGATATTTGATCTGAACTTCACGTATTAAGATTTTCTGTTTTGTAAATCAAGTTCAGTTTGTTGCCTATAACTTATGTACTAGAAATAAGGCAATTCTTGTACTGAAGAAACTTGAGAGATAAAAATATGTTGAACTTGTTATATTTTGTACTTGATTGTGAAAATTCTAAAAGAGAGAACGAGATTTGGACAAAATATCTGCATTTGTTTCAATTTTGAGTTAAGTTTTGAATTCGGAGGACCGAATTCTATTAAGGGGGGAAGAATGTAATATCCCAAGAATTTTCTTGAATATTTAAAGTCTATTTGAAGTTTATTGAAAAATTTAATTACATGAGAAATGTTCTTTTTGAATTAGTGAAGGAAATTTGGAAATAGAAATTTCAAAATTTTAATTTGGGACATTTTACAAATTCTCAAGGACTAAAATGAAAAGAAAAGAAAGTATGGAGTACTTTTGAGAAATGACCAAGTAGGAACCCGAGAAGAAGAATAGAGCTTATGGGAATGAATTATGAGTCCGGTACCAAAAGGATGATGGATTCGAGATTAAAGTGGAGTTTGAGACTCTGAGAGGGACTAAAGTGAAATAAGAAAATTGTGGGGCAATTAGGATTTAGAATCACCCGAGGTGAGATTTTATGAATTTGTTTTTACTAGTCTTGACTGAGGGTCAACTGAAGAGCAAGTGATAATTTCACCCCGGGCGAGTAAATAGGCAGCCTCACCTAATTTTTCTTCATTTTCTCCTTTCCTCTCTCTCTCTTCACTTTCTCTCCTCTCTTTCTCTCTCTACACTCCAACTCCACAACCAGGCTTGGAGGGTGGATCTCGGGCTACGGGGCGAGCCTCTAGGAGCCAAGCAACGTAGGGAAAGCAAGGAATTGAGGTAGAAATTTCTATTTCTCAAGTTTTTCCCTATTTTCTAGTTTTCAGAAAGTTTGTGGTAAAAATCGAGATTCCAGCTTCGTTTCTCGATTAAAATTGGTGTTTTTGGTGTCTAAATTCTCCTTAGACATTAAGGGTGAAATCCTATGGAAGAAATCATGGAAAACGGTGAAGATTTGGCCGAATCTGAGCCAAAACCGAGAGGATCGCGAAAGGTCGCGATCCTGGCGCCCAGGCGCCAAGGTTCAGAAGATTTTGGGAAGGAAAAGGGGCTTGGCGCCCAGGCGCCAGGCTTGTGTTGGCGCCCAGGCGCCAGGTATGCTGAAAAGCCTTAGCTTATTTTCAATCAGTTTTAACTTCTTCATCCGGACTCCGTTTTGGGCAAACTTTATATCGTTGGAAAGCTATTTGAGTCTAGTTTCCAATGGTATAAGTGTCATTTAGAAATTCATTACCAGTTAGGAGTTATGACTTAAGATGTGAGTAAAGATCGAGAGTAGTGATAGGAAATTTCTCTATTTTGTAACCCTAATGATTTTTACCTGGTTACAATAGGGATGTTTGGGGCGCAAGGTGGGAGCGCCGAGAGCGTGGAATCCAAGTGAGTAGGTGTCACGTCCCAAAATTTGAGCACGTGACCTGCACGGAAAGTGAATTTCATTTCACCTTCGTAAGCCTATCTTTCTCTTAAAAATCATACAATTCTTTTTCATGCAACCAAAACGAGTTCTCTATACATACTACAATTACTCACATTACATCACTGAATGAACCTACCCGATTACAGAGATTTCTAGATTTATACAACTTAGAATAAAACTTAACTATTATACCTTTATCTTGAACAAATGAAAAGGTAATTATGGACTAAGGATCCATAATTCCTTGTTCCGATATTTACCTTCAGCTGTCAACTCTGAAAAAAAAATATCAATAAGAGGGGTATGAGCAAACCACGTGCCCAGTGAGTAGATAACACAATACTATGACAAAATAAAAATCATGCATCATAATGATAACATGCAGCAATCATACGTAGATCGATCATCATATGATATAATATTATTCATAATACTTCACAACAATATCCAAGTGAATCAAATGCATTTTAACAAAATTCAAAATTCACAACAGCAATCGATGAAATCAATTTCACACACAATTCCCGTACCAACCAGGTCGTCCAGAATACCTATGGATCGTTGCCCGCGGCCCCCGCCACATCCACCCTTATCGCTCCATTTATATTCTCCACCCTTATAGCTTCATATAGATTTCTCCATGGGGTGCACCACCATGCCTTTCCTTTCCAGTCAAACACAATCACAATCACATATAAAAACATCCTCAATCATAATCTTGAGCCACATACACAACTCAGTCATTTACAATTCAAGCCACAATATAATCAATGTGGTTCCAGCAACATAGTATGTATATAACATAACCCATAATATAGAACAATTATTTAACAATAACATACTTCAACTATCCGCATATAATTGAACTCAACAATCAGAGTATGATACATTTCAACTCAGTTCACATGCCATTCACAATCCATCATATAACCTCAATTCCTGAGAAAATAAGAAAATATAATTATATACATCACCTGGCACGTTCCACAATTGTTTATGTCTCATCATCCCACATCATTCTCTTCAAACTTGGATATTCAACATATTTTCACTATGATGCAAAAAGTCAATAACAAAGATATTTAATCATAGCAAGTATTAATCCACTCACCTGGATTTCATGCTCTCAGCACTCCAACCTTGCACTTGACCATTCCTATTGTAACCAGATAAAAACCATCAGGGTTACGAAATAGAGAAATTTCCTACCACTACTCTCGACCTTCATCCACTTCTCAAATCATAACTCCTAACTGGTAATGAATATCCAGATGAAACTTATACCATTAGAAACTAGACTCAAAGAGCTTTTCAACGATATTAAAAAAAAAACTGATGCTACAGTAACGATCAACTGTCAACGCAGCTACAGTAACGTTGACCGAGTCAACGCTACAGTAACATTGACCGAGTCAACGCTACATTAACGAGAAAATCTGGAAAAATTTTCTCGGTGAACAGTAATTCTGGGGAAAATTTTCGATGTTCTTCGTGTTCTTCATCCAAAAATCCAAAAATCATATCTAAAACAACATTTCTTTTGATTTCTTCCATGGGTTTTCATCCTTAATGTCTAAGGAGTGTTTTAACACCAAAACCCCCAATTTCTACCAACAATCCAAGCTCAAATCTCAAATTTTCATCAACAACACTAACTTTTTCAAATATCCAAATTCTACGAATTTTTCCTAGTTTTCTCCAAATTTCTTGTTCTAATAACATCATAAACCAGCTAGGAATGTTTTAGATTAACATCCACACTTAAATTCATCCATTAAAATATTCTACAAAAATTTTTGCAAAAATAATAACCAAGGATTTGATCTTGTAATAAGAGGAAGAAGAAGAAGAACATCAACTTACCAATCATCCTAACTTTCATAGCTTCATTCCCAAAGCAAAAATTGCATAAATGATTGATGAAGAAATTCCTTTGCAAGCATAATCGAGAGAGAGAGAAAGTGAAGCTACGGGAGGGAGAATGAGAAAAAGAAAAGAATAAGGAGAAGTGTATACGCGTGGGCCCCATCAATTTCTTTTTCGATAAAATTTCTCATAGCCACCTTAGCTTATAAGATTTGTTCACTTTAATCCCTCTCGATGTCTCAAACTCCACTTTAACCTCGAATCCATCATCTTTTCGGTACCGGACTCATAATTCATTCCCATAAGCTCTATTTTTCTTCTCGGGTTCCTACTTGGTCATTTCTCAAAAGTCCTCTATACTTTCTTTTCTTTTCACTTTAGTCCTTGAGAATTTGTAAAAATTTCCTAAATTAAAAATAAAAATTTCTATTCCCACATTTTCTTCACTAATTCAAAAAGAAAATTTTTCACGTAATTAAATTTTTCACTAAACTTCAAAATAGGCTTTAAATATTCATATAAATTCTTGGGATATTACATTCTTCCCCCCTTAATAGAATTCGGTCCTCCGAATTCAAAACTCAAGATTGAAACAAATGCAGATATTTTGTCTATATCTCATTCTCTCTTCTGGAATTTTCACAATCAAGTACAAAATATAACAAGTTCAACATATTTTTATTTCTCAAGTTTCTTCAGTAAAAGAATTACCTTAACAAAAAAAAATCAAATACGAAAATTTTTTATTTTTAATACATAAGTTACAGGCAACAAGCTGAACTTGATTTACAAAACAGATAATTTTAATACGTAAACATTAGATCAAACATCAGCTTTAGATACAAACAAAAGAAAAGATAAATTAAGAACGAGGAGGCTTTTGAAATGCAGAAGGTGCTCCAGGTCTAGAAGAAGAAGGTGCTTCAGACCTTAAGGAGGAAGTTAATCGTTGCAGCCTAGAAAGAGTTTCTGGAGGAAACGTCTGGGAAATTTGGCGAAGTGCAGAAGTCACTCCATTCATACAGTCAATACATCTCGCTTGTTGGTCACGAAAATTTTGAGTTGCAAACGTCGAATGTCTATCAACTCTATTTGCCAATTCCCTAAAATGACGGTTCAAAAGCTTCTCTTGTTCTGTAAAGAGACGATTTATCAATCTCCCCTGGTCCTCAAAGTGGCGGTTTATCAGTCTTTCCAAGTCCTCCATCTTTTGTCTCATAAGCGCAAGCTCATTATTAGAAGATGTTGCTGTGCTAACATCCTCTAACTCTACTACATCCCTTTTTCTTTTCTTAGCCTCTAGTGACTCTTCCATGGATCTCTTATTCTTATAATTCTCCAGGCTAAGATTTAGATCCAGCTCTACCTTGCCAGCCTCAAAGTTTAAATTGAAAGATTTATTACCGGCCATATTTTTCTGAGCTATAAAGGTTGTACAGAAGGAGAAGTTTGATGCTAGAAAGCTTATAGATATAAACTCTTAGTGTAGTGAGCAGAGTAATGGGGCATCCATTATATATAGACGAAATTTAGGGCTACAAAACCTTTAAATCATACTCTAAAGATGACCTACAGACCTTATCCGACGCAATGCCAACGGTCTCTGATAAGCATGCCAGAAAATAACAAAATATAATCAAATACAAAAGATTTCCTCAAAAATTTCGGCTAACTTTTGACTCTTACTCAAATTATTAAACTAATCGCCGCTTCAATTTATGACTTCCTAACTCTGTATTTGTCATATCCAATAATTCTAAATCGAGATATTACTCCATGAACGGGTAGCTTCATATTAACCTTATCTAGGTTTCTAATCCGTGACTTTGCCCTAAGCTTACACATTTTCAAACATACATATTAAAATAAAAACTTCTCACATCTACACATCAAGCGTTCCATAAAGTGAGAGAAAAATTTTACCTTTCACTTGCCTCTACGAACATATATGTATATATGTATAAACATAGAGATACATCATTATCTATATATATTTTCATCTATTCAAGTTCTTTTAAATTTCAAACTTCTCATTCTCTGAATGTATGTGAAATCATTACATATTATTCCTGGCTATAACAAATAGCCTTCACTCTCTATGCATGAATAACATACATACATATCATATGTATTTAGATACATATAATCACAGTATAATTCAATCAATCATGTATATTATACTTAACTGAAGGCTTTCAAGAACAATACAAGAAAGCATAGAAATACATTTTAGTTCATCGTGAAAACATCCAAGACACTCTGTAATGGCTACATTGTCGACTTCCTTCAATTTCAGAAAATGCCAACGAGAGAAATGGAAAAACCAAGTGTAAATCGGCCGCAAATCTACCGAATATTGACTTTCGTGGTTTTGCCATTAATGCGACGCGTTTTGGTGTGCATGCCTACCCTAGACTCCTAGCTTCCAGCTTGCAGAAATCCATAGGTTAAGCGTGTAGGGTGCGGCGAAGAGATATATTCTTTGTCTCTAAGTTCAAATTTTTCCTCTATAAGAACTGTCCCAACGTTCTCAGTTACCACACCACAAAGAGTAATCATCTCTGAGCCTACAACTTCCCAGCGTTCCTCTCTTCTCATACTCCCACATAAATTTCTAAATTTTTCAAATCATGGCCACAAGGAAGTACATTGATCTCACAGTGGATGCCAAGAGAGAAGAGCTCGACTTAAACTTAAGTCTGGGCAAAGACAAGGGCAAAAGACCTTTTGAAGGGTCTTTAGAGAAGCATATGGAGAAGAAAATGAAGAAGAACGAGGAAGCTGAGGAGACTAGCACGGCCCATACCTCGGAGGACAAAATCGCCTGTCTAGAGCAGGAGGTGAAAAATCTGAAAAAGATGATAGGAGACCTGGAGAAGTTAACTAAACGCAATCATGCAGAAATGACTTCAAGAATAGACAGGTTCTTCTATTGGTCTACCCAGTGCTTCTGCAATCAACAACAAAGAAGTGTTGATTGTATGAATGGGATTTACACTACCTTCCGCGACATTGCTCTGTCTCTCGCTCCAAGGAATGGTCGAGGGGTGATGATACAGTACAACCCTCCTAATCCGAGACCACCTCGCTTTTAGATTACTCATGCATGAGTAATTTTTTTTTTTGCAATGTAATCCTTCCGCTTTTAATGCCAGTGGTTTCTTTTATGGGATGATACTAAAAAAATAGTAATAATAAAATTAAGAAAGATAAAGGAAATCATTCACACAAAATCAATCATGAATTCAACATATAAAGCCCCATACATACAATTTGATCCGACAGCAATGCAATCAAAACAATAATAACCTTTCCTTTACCGGGTTCAAAAGTATAGCCATATCTGTCTAAAACTAAAACTAAAAACATAATTCCTAAGAAAAAACAAGTCTCGGAGGGAAAGGAAATGAAAACATCCTACAGGACCTTCAATGGAGCCATCTCTCTATAGTCGTGCCCGGGTTCACCACGATAGAGAAGATCCCACTAAGGTTACCTTACTCTGTAATCGGTAGGAGACCTAATCCCAAAGCTCTGATACCAACTTGTCACGTCCCAAAATTTGAGCACGTGACCGGCACGGAAAGTGAATTTCATTTCACCTTCGTAAGCCTATTTTTCTCTTAAAAATCATACAATTCTTTTTCATGCAACCAAAACGAGTTCTCTATACATACTACAATTACTCACATTACATCACTGAATGAACCTACCCGATTACAGAGATTTCTAGATTTATACAACTTAGAATAAAACTTAACTATTATACCTTTATCCTGAACAAATGAAAAGGTAATTATGGACTAAGGATCCATAATTCCTTGTTCCGATATTTACCTTCAGCTGTCAACTCTGAAAAAAAAAATATCAATAAGAGGGGTATGAGCAAACCACGTGCCCAGTGAGTAGATAACACAATACTATGACAAAATAAAAATCATGCATCATAATGATAACATGCAGCAATCATACGTAGATCAATCATCATATGATATAATATTATTCATAATACTTCACAACAATATCCAAGTGAATCAAATGCATTTTAACAAAATTCAAAATTCACAACAGTAATCGATGAAATCAATTTCACACACAATTCTCGTACCAACCGGGTCGTCCAGAATACCTATGGATCGTTGCCCGCGGCCCCCGCCGCATCCACCCTTATCGCTCCATTTATATTCTCCACCCTTATAGCTTCATATAGATTTCTCCATGAGGTGCACCACCATGCCTTTCCTTTCCAGTCAAACACAATCACAATCACATATAAAAACATCCTCAATCATAATCTTGAGTCACATACACAACTCAGTCATTTACAATTCAAGCCACAATATAATCAATGTGGTTCCAGCAACATAGTATGTATATAACATAACCCATAATATAGAACAATTATTTAACAATAACATACTTCAACTATCCGCATATAATTGAACTCAACAATCAGAGTATGATACATTTCAACTCAGTTCACATGTCATTCACAATCCATCATATAACCTCAATTCCTGAGAAAATAAGAAAATATAATTATATACATCACCTGGCACGTTCCACAATTGTTTATGTCTCATCATCCCACATCATTCTCTTCAAACTTGGATATTCAACATATTTTCACTATGATGCAAAAAGTCAATAACAAAGATATTTAATCATAGCAAGTATTAACCCACTCACCTGGATTTCATGCTCTCAGCATTCCCACCTTGCACTTGACCATTCCTATTGTAACCAGATAAAAACCATCAGGGTTACGAAATAGAGAAATTTCCTACCACTACTCTCGACCTTCATCCACTTCTCAAATCATAACTCCTAACTGGTAATGAATATCCAGATGAAACTTATACCATTGGAAACTAGACTCAAAGAGCTTTTCAACGATATTAAAAAAAAAACTGATGCTACAGTAATGGTCAACGGTCAACGCAGCTACAGTAACGTTGACCGAGTCAAGGCTACAGTAACGTTGACCGAGTCAACGCTACATTAACGAGAAAATCTGGAAAAATTTTCTCGGTGAACAGTAATTCTGGGGAAAATTTTCGATGTTCTTCGTGTTCTTCATCCAAAAATCCAAAAATCATATCTAAAACAACATTTCTTTTGATTTCTTCCATGGGTTTTCATCCTTAATGTCTAAGGAGTGTTTTAACACCAAAACCCCCAATTTCTACCAACAATCCAAGCTCAAATCTCAAATTTTCATCAACAACACTAACTTTTTCAAATATCCAAATTCTACGAATTTCTCCTAGTTTTCTCCAAATTTCTTGTTCTAATAACATCATAAACCAGCTAGGAATGTTTTAGATTAACATCCACACTTAAATTCATCCATTAAAATATTCTACAAAAATTTTTGCAAAAATAATAACCAAGGATTTGATCTTGTAATAAGAGGAAGAAGAAGAAGAACATCAACTTACCAATCATCCTAACTTTCATAGCTTCATTCCCAAAGCAAAAATTGCATAAATGATTGATGAAGAAATTCCTTTGCAAGCATAATCGAGAGAGAGAGAAAGTGAAGCTACGGGAGGGAGAATGAGAAAAAGAAAAGAATAAGGAGAAGTGTATACGCGTGGGCCCCACCAATTTCTTTTTCGATAAAATTTCTCATAGCCACCTTAGCTTATAAGATTTGTTCACTTTAATCCCTCTCGATGTCTCAAACTCCACTTTAACCTCGAATCCATCATCTTTTCGGTACCGGACTCATAATTCATTCCCATAAGCTCTATTTTTCTTCTCGGGTTCCTACTTGGTCATTTCTCAAAAGTCCTCTATACTTTCTTTTCTTTTCACTTTAGTCCTTGAGAATTTGTAAAAATTTCCTAAATTAAAAATAAAAATTTCTATTCCCACATTTTCTTCACTAATTCAAAAAGAAAATTTTCCACGTAATTAAATTTTTCACTAAACTTCAAAATAGGCTTTAAATATTCATATAAATTCTTGGGATATTACAGTAGGCAACCTTGCAAAATTAATTTAATAAATTAGTCAAAGCACAATATAAATCACATTTGCGTTATTTGTGAAATTGAGAAGATTATCAGTGTGTGTTCAGGTTGAGAAAAAGTACAATATCATTGGAAGGTATTTTATTACCTTTGAGAATTGATTTCTCTAGTTGACTAAAGAACTAAATGTGATAGTTCCTTGAATAAATTGAAACATTTTGTAAGTGAATAACCTTACTAAACTAATGTGATCTTATTAGATAAAGTACAATACAAGTCTTGTTTATAACATTATTGAAGTGTGAAATAATCAATCTCTCAGTTGATAATATATGATGATTGTTATGGTTGATGATAGACATTCAAGGAAATAAAAGTATGTGTAAATTCATTTATTTCATAGTAATTATATTGTGATAAATTGTCACTATTTTATTGATGAGCAAAAGATCTACGAGATCTAATACACGAGTTTGAAAGGGTTAGAGTCTCATACTACTCGGTGTATAAATGTGAAAACCTATACACGAGTTTAAAATGGTTAGAGTCCCATACTACTCGGTGTATAAATGTGAAAACCTATGCACGAGTTTGAAAGGGTTAGAGTCCCATACTACTCGGTGTATAAATGTGAAAACCTATGCACGAGTTTGAAAGGGTTAGAGTCCCATACTACTCGGTGTATAAATGTGAAGACCTATACACGAGTTTGAAAGGGTTAGAGTCCCATACCACTCAGTGTATAACTGTGAAAACTTATGCACCAAGAGTTTGAGGGTTAAATTCCCAAGTCACTCAGTGCAAGTATATATGGCATATAATGCAAAGTGATTGAGGGATTGATCACCCAAGAAATCATATGCAAATTCAGACAAGTGTAATACTATAATTATTTACAATAAATGATAGATTGATTGTATTAGTAAATGTGGTATTTGTGCTTATGATATTTTCATGTACAGTTGTTTACTCACTGAGTTATGATAAACTCACACTCTCTATGATTATCTTTTCAGATACAGTGGTTGAGGAGAAGAATTTATAGCCTTTAAGGATATACTCCACTTTTGTCTGGTAAACAATTGGTAAGGATTAGGAAACGCTCTGTAATCTAGTAGGTCACCTAGGCTTGGTAGGTTGTATAGTACTGTATAGTGTTTGAATGTTGAACATTTTCTGAATATGTATACAAAATATCTTTCTTGGAATATTTATGATTCACATAATTATGAATATTATGAATGTTCACAGAGATTATGGGGTATCACGGAGGTACACCCTAGGTATTTTATGTTTATCTCACATGTAAGTTTTGGGATGTGACAAACTAGATACCTTTAATTCTTTCTATAGCTGAACTTGTGGATTCTCTCCTAGTTTCTCTCTAGCTCCTCTTATTTCCTCAATTTTCAGACTTCCCCTTCTTCTATTTTCTTCCTCTTAGTCTGAAAATGGCTATTATATGAATTTTTAAGCACTAGAATCTATCTAAAATAGGGAAATTAAGTTAGGAAGCTTACCTTTGATGATTTTCTTATTAGAAATCCAACTAGAAGTCTCTTATCTCTCTTCTGCTTCTCCTTCACGCTTTCTCTCTCTCTATCTTCTCTAATTTTCAAAAAATGTCATTTCTCTCTCTTCTCTTATTTTTAAAAGGTCTCAAGAGTCTTCTTACCATAGAAAACCCTCTTTTACTCCTACTTTCTTGTTTCAAAGCTTTGTTGGCATGTTAGGGGTATTCTAGTCAATTTTCTATTAATTTTTCAGTTGGAACCGACTTATTTTCGCACCCTAGTAGGTGATTAGTCGACTGAATGCTTACGATTAGTCGACTAATATGCCATTAGTCGACTGATAAAATCCGATTAGTCGATTGATAAAATCCGATTAGTCGACTGATTGCTACAATACCAAAAATTTCAGCTTTACAGAGAGTAATTAGTCGACTGATCTCTCCTTATTAGTCGACTGATTGCAGATATCAGTAACTTGACTTGATTTATGATGCTACTAGTCGACTGATTGATACCATTAGTCAACTAATTCCCTTATAACTTCATTTTTCTTCTATTCTTAGCTCATTTATCCTAATTTCTCATGTCTTTAGTCGTCTAAAGGCATAAATAGCTTAATCTAACATTCTTTAAAACTTAAATAAAGAAAATTTGGAATGTTACAGTTAACCCGGAGCCATTGTTCAAAATTCGGGTCTCGTTCATCTAGTTTCTTGCATTTTCTGTCAAGAAAACCAAGTTTTGTTTTAGCCCTCAGGGCTATCTTTACCGATCTACTCCACGTCATGTAGTTATTTCAGGTAAGTGAGGCTGTAATGAGGTTCATTCCAAGATGATCAGAATTTTGTAGTGATATTAGATCTTCCTTACCTCCATCACTTGTTTCTTTACCAGCCATTGGTCAAAAGAGAGAAAGAAAAGAACAGAAAGGGAAAGAAAATGGAAGGATGGGAGAAAAAGAAAGCAAAAGGGTTTGTTATGGATCATATACACTTGCCTCTGATACCATGAACAATTTTTGAGAATATGAATGCTAGAAACTAAGATTTATCATTCACGAAAGAGGTAAAATGATGATTGTACAAAAGTAGAAGACCATCCTCCCTTTATACTATCATAGCCTTATCAACAACTACTTCAATGATTAACAGATAACTAACTACCTTAATGCCAAACAGTATAAAACGACAACATGTTTCTTATACATAAAACGATAATGACGCATACACATAAAATGTATCTATAGAACACATCGTTTCGTTCATGACCCGACCTATAATTTTGGAAGCGCGACCCAAAAGTGACTCATTTTATGTTCTGAAGCAGTTATGTATTTTGATATACATGTAATTTTTAGTTTCCAAAAAAATTGTACTGAAACACTTTGCCTAAATATTAAGAAGATTTTCTCTCTATTTGTGAATGTAGATCATATTGACCGAACCATGTCAAATCTTTATGTGTTCTTCGCTATTTTGTTTAGTTTTACTTCTCTAATTTCTGCAAAATTTCTTGAGATATAGGAAACGAAAGAACAGGTTAAACGGTGAGGAACACATTTGAAATGGATCTATGCTGTGCGAAATGAATTGATTGTGTTTCAGAAAATTTCTTAGGGTTGCTGATGAAAGGTGTGTTAAATACTTAAAGTATATATGATGCTTTCCTGCATCCATTTTATGAAAAGGTTGTTGTACATAATTGTGGGCACAAACAGGCAAGTGTTTTCAATGTTCATCAGAAAATGGCAACACATTGATTAAGAGAGTTAATTCTGCAACAACGCATAAGTATAGGGACCCATCATGAGCCCCTAAGATGATTGTTCCTCAAGCTTCATAATAAAATTAAATGCTTACCATAACTCCTTCAAATTTTAAAGGTTTTTTTAAAAGAGGAAATAAAGAAAAAAAAAAGACTACTTAAGATGTATCAACAAGAAAAGAAAACCTAATCTTATTAGAAGGATCATCCTAAATGCACAAGTGGGTATAGTCATGAGAATTCATCTTAGCCTAAGTGTTAGCTATAGGGAGTTTGAAAAACAATGTCTCTCAAATTTTAGATGTCTTCAATGATAACACACAACAAGTGAGTGGAGATAACCTCATCCTCGTGAGCAACTCTTTCTTTGGCAATCTTTTGTCACTGATCTTCCAACAAATACTAAACTTGAAAAGGCAAAAATTTGAATAATAATCTATGTCCTCTTTGTCTCTCTGAACCCGAAACTCATCTCTATCTCCTAAGAGATTGTGTGCATGTTAAAACAATTTGGCTCTCTCTAAACATCCAATAGCAAGATTTTTTTTCTCTAGATTTAAGGACTTGGTTGTTTAAAAATTCTATAGATCAGGAGAGAAAACATCTCTTAGTCCCTTAGAACACTCTCTTCTTTTATTTTATTCGAGGCATTTGGTTGAGGAGAAATGAAAAAAAATTTCAAGTCTCAAATGATCCCTGAATCCACTTTTATAAACCAAGTTCTGTTCAAAGCTGTTGAATTCTGCTCTCTTTCTCCTAACATGAATCCAATTCATAATCCTTCAAATAGAGATTCTCAAAACATTTCTATTCCTTGGAGTAAACCAGAATTTGGTTGGTGTAAACTCAATATTGATGGATCTGCGAAAGAGGGTAAATTAGCAGTTGCAAGAATCATTAGAGCTCAATATGGAAGTCGGATCATTGGAAGCTCAAAATTTGTTGGCATAGGATCAACAGCCCTGGCAAAAGCATGGGCTCTATTTGGGATTATCTCTAGCTACCTTCGTTGATATCAAAAACTTCAAAATAAAAACTAATAGTCAAATTGTGTATAATCTCTAAACAAATTATGCAAATGACATACATCCTTTAGCTGTCCTAATTTCTAATTGTAGGTCCCTATTGCATTTGCTAGTATAATATAAATTCAAGAAAATTTTGAGAAGCTACAATAGATGTGCAGATATTTTGGCTAAAAAGGCTAGGCATCTAAAGGAGTCTCAAAATCTTTTTGGAACCACCTTCTCATGTTCTCCCAATCTACTTACATGAACTGGGATAATTTTGTTGCTTTATTTCTTCTTCTGCTTTGTTTTTGTTTCAGCTCTTGTGTATTGGTTGTACTCTTAAAACATTGTTAAGTTTGCTTTAATATATTTCCCTTTTCATTAAAAAAAAAAAGAAATAAATGAGGTGAACAGACTCCTACAAAACATGCAACACTCCAAATTCTTAGTTGTCCATCCCAGGCCCTCTCATACCTGCTTTTTCAGAGTTGTCCAAGGAACTACCATCAATTTATTAAAAATATTGATTAAGAATGCGTTAGTTTATTCTTAAATTATATATTAAAAAATTTATGCTAATTAAGAAGAATAACTAAGTGAGTTGAATTATAGTGTGGCATATCTTATAAAGAATAAGAGTGTATATTTTAAAAATAAAAAAAAAATTTGTAATTTTTTAAGAAAGTAAAAATGCAATTTATTCAACAGAAAAAAAAAATGATCCGGCAATGGTAAACAAGAACTAAAAGCGCATTTTTTAGTAAATAACTATCTTATGTCCAAATACCAAACTACGAGTATTGACTAATCCGAATTCAAGCTAGATAAAATCTTAAGGGGTAATAAAATTCTCACTATCAAGTTTTAACATAATTACATTTTTAAAAACTTAAATTTGAGACATCTAATTAAGTTACAACAACCCCTCACCAGTTGACCTAACTAAAAACACATTAACTAGCATGGTGAATTTCCATCAATTGCGAGTTTGCAGTTTGCCAGTTATAGTGGGACAAATATATATTCGATTAGTGTCATCATTTAATAAGACAAATTTCCATAAAAGCAACGCACCTCAGGGTAATTTAACAAGCAATTACTAAGTAGGTTATTACCTACCAAAAAGACAGGGGGGGGGGGGGGGGGGGAAGAATGAAGTATCAAATACAAAGCATCATTAAAAGGCATGCAATGAATTGAAGCCGCCCCTGTAAAAGAAACCACCTCTTTTTGGGGTCTTTTACTAGCGCTGGTATTGATTCCTCAAACAGAAAGCGAAACCTCGCATAGTGCCAATTTTGGGGTTCAGGAGGATCAAATGTGAAATGCCTTTGTTCTTTCCATATTCCTACCATGCATGTCGGTGAATATTCAGTGTCCAAATGAAAACCGGTGGGGTCAAGACTCTACTGTTTTGTAGTTACCAGAATAAGAACCCCAACTCACTCCACCTGATTGATGAGAGCTTGGCAGTGCGAGTGCGAGCAAGTCAAACATGACAATAGACCCAAAGCTGTAGACACTCATAAAGAAAGTAATCACCAACTGAAAGGGAGAGAGAGAGAAGCTTTTCTAATTTTTCACATGGCTGAAATATGAAAATGAAGCACCAACCTGAGCAGCTACAAGCTTCTGGTTCCCAACAAGACCCCGATATCTAATGCCACACTGTTTTCCAAACGCACTCCTCTTGCTTTTAATATCTCTCTTCCCATTTTAGATCAGACATTCAAGCATCAACACAAGAAGAGATTCAAGAAAGTTTCCATCTTTGGTTCAGGTTTATATTCCTATATGAAGCAGCGTGTGGGGAACCGAGAAACCTACAATCGAATGAGACTGACAAGATGAATAATACTAGGGGATTTAACGAGGTTCAAATTTATGACAACATATGTACAATCTAGATAGACAATATTAACAGAAAAATACTCTGTTCTCACTTCCACGGAGCTACCTATTCCATGAAATTACCTCAAAATTTATAGCTTAAACCCCCAAAAATATATATATATATATATATATATATATATATATATATATATATATAGCAAGGAAAGACGGACAAGGAAAGACAATGGAACAGTATGTTACAGAGAATACTAGCCGTCGGGAAGCCTTAAAATGTCCCAGAGTCCTACACCAACAGATAGAAATACACAAATCAAAGACTATTCCCATTTGTTGTGGTTGAGGACCTATCGCACATCGCCAACCTTGGACGACAGTGCTAACCGGAGCTGCTCCTGCGTGTAAAATCGACTTCCCATCTTCACTGTCGCCTGTTGGATCATCAAATCATTCACCACCGACACACTCGCGTGGTTCACTTCCAGGTCTAGCTCCTCCAAAGCTGCCATTAACCTCGCTGCGGGATGGTTCTTCTTGCTACATTGGATTCGAATCATTGCATCCCACCCTATGATCTTCACGTCGATATCTAAATCAATTAGCTTGCTGCTTCCATGGTTATTGGAGCTCTTCTGTTCTTTATCTGATGGAGGTGCACGCGAATCTTTATTACTGGCCAGCTCGAGTTCCTTCTTCACTGAATCCAATTCCTTCTGCAACTCCTCCTTGTTTAGTTCTAAGTTTTGAAGCTTCGACTTGAGCTCGTTAATGTAAGATATGGCATCGCCTAGGAGGGATGCCTTGTCCATCTTTGACACATTTGGGACCACCGCACGAAGCGCGTAGAACCTCTGATTCAGCTTCTCTCTCCTCTGCCTCTCTGCTTCCACATGATTCAGAGGCTCCTCTCTGCCATTTGCAGGCTTTCGTCCTCTTTTGCGAGGTTTTTTTTCTGGTTCCACCACTCTGCTACTATCCGCTTCTTTCACCACAGAAGCTTCAAGATCCGACTGGTCGGAATCGCCGCCGCCGCCGCCACTGGACTTCATATTAGAAGTGGGCAAAATCACACCAGAAGTGAAGGAAAGCATGCCTTCGTCGTTACTACCCCTAGACGTTGGGGACCTCCTCTTCTTGTTGTCGTCTGCGACGAACGGACTCTGACCCGAGAAGAAATTCCCATTTCCACCATAAGAGCTCCTCTTGCTCTCTCCAAAATTCAAAATCTCACCAGATTCCGGCTTCAAGGAATTTGAATTCCCGTTCTTTAGGCCATTTGAGTCCAACCCATATTCCGAAAAGTTCAATTCCCTAGAAAAGAACCCCTGGTTCTGCTGCGATTGTTGTGGCTGTTGTTGCCGCTGCTGATTATAGTGAGTGTTGGGGATGTGAACCACACTTGGGGCTTCAGTTAAGGTACTAGAACCTGGGGTTTCGAATTGCATCGGCTTGGCGATTGTCTGAATGTTGTGACTATTATTAGAGCTCGGAACCGAAGTGGGAACAGTAGTGTTCGCTGAATCTCTGATTTCAATTCCAGTAGAGGGATCATTAAGCCAAAGAGAGGAAGGGTCGTTCTCACCTTGATCGGCAGTAGTAGTGGTCAGAGGCCACGAACCACCTTCCGGGCTGTTGAAATTGAACAAGACCCTCACCTTATTCATCAAGTCGGAGTTCTGGAAAATCAGCTCAGTAGACCCCAACTCTACCACCCCATTCGCCGACGGTATGCACACCAAGGTCTGAAGCCCGAAAACCTGCCCCTGCCTCGCCCTCTCGCACGTCGAACTCGATAACCTCTCTCCACCGACGACCCATACAGGGGTCGAATTATAAAACGCCTGACCCGGTAGGCCGTCGCCATTAACGAATGATTGCGTCATCGAAACCAGGAAGAACCACTCTGTGTCGGTGACTTCTTCATCCACGGCATCGTCCGTTGGGGCAGAGGATCCAGAAATAAGGGAATTGAGCTCCCGTAGAACCTTTTTCCGGTGCTCTTGCTCAGCAGCAGACGACAGCGTTTTGGCCTTTCCTTTCCCTTTATCTTCCTCCCCTTTGTAGTAGCCATCGCCCCAGCCCAGCACGGAGGCTCCAGAATAGTCGTACGAGGACTGCCAGAAAATAGCGTAGGTCCAGCTCTCTCTGGCACCTTCAATTAGGGCCTGGAGGCGCTGCTGGAGGGTTTCCTGATTGAAAAGAGCAATGGAAGGCTGAGATTGAGAAAGAGGTCTGGTGGGGTCAGGTCCAGGAGTGGTGGTGGAAGCAGAGGATTGCGGCTGAGGGGCAGGAGGCCATAGTACGGACAGATCGGAGCTCATGAAAGCCTCCATAACGGAGGAATTGTCGTCGGTCCAGAGATTCATCGTCGCCGGCAACCTATACTCCGTCATTCATCCACCGTCTACCCACTTAAGGTTCTGTGAGTGAACGACGAGTGTTGAAGAGGTTTGAGAGGCAGAGAAAGCACAGATAGAGAGAGAGAGCGTGTGTGGTGGAGGAGAAAGTGAAGGAGGGAAGTCGGTGAAGTAGTTAGTGGTGGAGGGTGGATTTGGGTTTATTTGGAGTGCATTTAGGTTGAATTTCAGGTTAAAAAAGTGAGGAGAGAGTGAGTAGAAGCGAGTGGCGAAAGTAGGGAGTGGCTTCTAGGAAAAAGCCGCGGCGATTTAATCGGGAGAGCACAAATGAAAATGACGGCGTTTTAATCTTTTGCATTTCTAATTACACCATCTCACCCTAAACCCCAAACAGCATATTATTACAGTTTGATCCTTTCATATATATTTTGCACTCATAACTTTTTAATTCTTATAATACTTATAATATTATTTTTATTATCCACAAGTCAAGATAAATAACCAATATTAAAATATTAGAATTGTTAGATAATTAATTTCATTACAACTTTTAAACTAAGTATTTACTTTGAAAAAATAAATGTAAAAGTTAATTAATTATTAATTATTGTTGCTAAATTATAAATATATTATTACTAAATTTAAATTTTTTTGGCTAAAAATTATTCATAAAAAATGATCAATTTGAAAAGGTATAATATTTTATAGACTAAATTAAAATATTTAACTTTTTTGTGAACAATAGTTTAATATTATAATATTATATGAGCGTCAATTAATTAAAATTTGAATTGATAGTCTCACAAATATGATAAAATTCTTCATACTAAATTTTAAAATAATTGTAATTCAAAAATTTAAATTTAAAATTTTTAATTAAATTAAGATAACTTTTTTATAAGTTAACTTATAAATTTAGTAGTAAATATTTAATTTTTGAAAAAATAAATTAAAATATTTATATTTTTTTGGACCAAAATAATAATTTAGTCTAAAACGTAATTATGGAAGGAGAGAGGGAACTGAAGTGGAGTAAGGCGAAGCAAGAGAAGAAAGTGCCAGAAATGGTAGGGTTAGGTGCACGTGGCTAATTTTGGTTAGGTGTGAAGAAACTGTCTTGACCGCCTGAGAACTGAGAAAGCCGTTAATGGTCAAAACTGAGAAAGCCGTCAATGGTCAAAACCGAGAAGTAAAACTTTGGAGTTACCATGTTGTTCCTCAATTTTTGAGAACAAAGATGGATGGGCTGTTTGAATAATTGAAGTGGAGCTACAGAATAAAGGATTTGGATGCGGAGGATGGGACCCTCAAAAAAAAATTGAAAGGGAGAGAGGTGATTTTGAAGAACTCGACCTCTATGCAAACAAACTTCAAATAAATAAATACATTAATGTACGCCGCTTGTGTATCATTATTTGATTGAATCCCTCCTACAAAGGGAAACCTATGCCGATTTCATACCCCATGAAACCTGCAACTTGCTCAGGATGATCAGTTTTTGGCACATTTATTGATTAAAGGAGCTGTTGTTGTTTATTTCTAAAAAGGAAAAAAAATATTTTGGTTAAATACTTAAATTAGATATTTATAAGCTTATGAAAAATAAATTCGTCATTGAATTAGTACAAATATCAATTTAAAAGTTAATTAATAAATTGTGATTGAACTGATTTATTTTAAAATATTAAAAAATAATATATATAATTAAATACTATAAGTATAAATTTATAAATTTAACAAAAAATAAAATTTGATATCAAATTACACAAAATAGCATTCATAAGTAAAAGTTTATATATAACAAAAATTGATTATATAACAAGAAAATATTGATAATCAATATAATATATTAATTAATATCAAATCTATAAAATACAAATATATTGATAACTTTACTAAAATTAGCTTATTTTATAATATTAATTTATTCATTATCTGATTATATAATAAGTAAAAAATTAAAAAAAAATTAAGTAAATTGGTTCAATCAATTCATTTAACACTTTTTTTTTAATTCAACTAATTTTTTATCAGTTTAATCATTAATCAATTTTAAAAATTATTTTAGATTATCCGATTATAATATCAGTAGATATTTGGCCTATATCAAAAGGGGGGTAAGGAAAGTAGTAAGCAGAATTTATTAAAAACCTCCGCCAAAAAGGAATTAAATTATTAAAAAAACAATTGTACCCGTAACTCAAAACTGTCACTTAGTGCATTTAACTCTAAATTTTTGTACTAGACTGTTAATTAAATTTGGGTTTAGCGGAAGAGATAATCTTCTATGAAATAATGAACCCTAGTTCAAATTTTAGTTAAAAAGGATGTTAATATTTAGTACTTAATAGTGTTTTGAGTAGAATTATCTCTGATAAAAAAGACTTATGAAAAAAAATAACACATACCCTTTTTAGCAAGCTAACAATAAAAAGCTCTTATATATTTTTTTTAGATGTGAAACATAATAGTATATAGCAATCCACAGCTATCCTAATAAAGTAGGACAAAATAGCAACCATAAAATTGATCATTATAAATAAAAAAAATAGAAAGTCTAGTAATTAATACTTTTGTTGTTGTATCCATTATCTATTGGGTCGATTAATGTTATACACCTTTAAGTAAACATATATATATATATATATATATATATATATATTAGACCAAAACATGAAGGGTTGGTCTTCTTATATTTATTTCTGCACTCTCAATTAATTTATTTTTTTCATTTTAAAATGAAAATTTGTAGATACTAAAAAATTTATAAAATGTTTTTGTGATTTGACTATAAAAAATTAAAACAACTATTATTTACAATTTGTGATGATATATGCCACTCAAGATCAATTAAAAAACAATTGATTGTGTGAGTGGCCATGCATGATATATGTATCCATGCATTAATACTCAGTTTAACTACCATCAACCTTTTATGTTTGCATCAAAAAAATTTGCAATAATTATTTTGAGAATATATAATAGCTACATTTCTTAAATATTATATTCAATGCATTACTCCAATAGACACTTTTCTATATATGAGTTTTGCTACTTTGTAACGATAATTTAAACCTTTATGTATCACAATATCTATTATTATTATTATTATTATTATTATTATTATTATTATTATTATTATTATTATTTGGTAAAATATTGGCGTTAAATTTAATCTATAAGAATAAAGGAGAAAGAAAAAAGATCAAGCTTTCCAAATATCCACCCACATCTCGCTTTATGGGCCCTTTAAATTAATTCCATAACAACATTTTTTAAAAGTCTGTCATAATTAAAAAAACAAAAAAACAATCAATAACGTGGCTATTTCCAACGACGACAAATTTCCTTTTAGAATCGATTATATATGAGTCAGTATTATTGAATATGAATGATTTTTTTTTTTGTTCAAGAAAGGAATAGAATTATTAATTGGCATATATGCACCTAAGGTCACATGTCATTTCCATTTTGTCTTAAGCACTGGCCTGGTGTGTCGCATTATCGATTAGATTGATACAAACTTCAATGATGTTTTGATTTGAAAACTCTTTTTTTTATTTGGTATTTGTGTTTAAATTTTTTATTTGACTAATATTTTATTTAATTAAATAAAATCGTCTAATCAAATATTTTTATGCCAAAGTAAATTGTTTTATCATAATATATATCTAAGTTATTAAAATTTTTAATTCAGGTTAAATTTATAGAAAAATTAAGTTTCCGACGTATTAAAATACGTCAATTTGCTTAAATGTATAGCAAATTAAACAACATTATTTAATTTAGTATCCAAGAGTAATAATTGAGCATTGCCTACTCCATCTTATGTAAATTTCTTTAAACTACAGGAGATATAATTTCTAATTATGAAGATAAACTAATAAAAAAAATTATTCTATCACTTTATTCATGTAGTATAATCGCGTTATTTACTATGGTTTAATTCATCCGTTTATGTTCAAATCAAATTGAACCGAAAGGGCTTCTTTCAAAAAAAAATAAAAGATCCGAAGCAATAAATATATCAAAATGTTTCACTTTTCATTTTGATATGACATTGAATTCTACTTAGTTGAAGTGATATCAAATCGATGGAAACAAACATTAAAAATCAGCTCACATAAGTTAATTTATCATTGTTTTTTTATTAACATCTGCACAATCATGTTGATTCCGGATCGAGTGACTACCAATGTGGTTTGAGGTTATGCAATTAGATCAGATTATAGGTAACTTAGTTAAATCTCAATCGATCCGTCGACTTCACAGCCTAGTCTTTTTTTTTTTATGCTTTTATTTTTTCGCTTCCTTTTTTTTTTGTTTAAATCAATAAAGTGAGAGTGAAAGTAAAATAAGTTTTGGGATAAATAGAATACTGACATTATTATTATAAAATATAAATTGTTATTATTTTATGCAACACATACTAATATTTTATGTAAAATAATTTTAAATTATGAAAGTTGAATAATGTTAGTAAAAAAATTATAATTTCATACAATATTAAGAATAACAATCAAATATTGAAAAATAAATTACTTTCAATTTTATTTTATAATTTATTAATTTAGTTATACAAGATTATATATATTTATTAAATATTGGATTTATGCATTAAATTATTTTAATATACATTTTTAAGATACTTTGATTGTGAAATTAATATATAAATTATTTATTTTGAACATATATATATATATATAATTTTTTATTTATTTTTTAGACTTAACAATTGATCTAGTGACCAAATGATTAGATTAGTAACTTAATGACCTAGCCTTCTTTTTGAATTTATGATTTGACCAGTTTCTAAAACTATCCATTTTATCCCTTTGCCCTTTTTCATTCTTTTTTTTTTGGCCTTGTGTGTAAATTATAATTAATTTTTTATTGGTAAACTATAATTAATTCAAAACAATAATACAAACCAATAATTAATTAATAGTTATTATAAAAAATTGAATATAAATTTTTTAATATTATTTTCATATAAACTAAATTATTAAATTTTTCACTGGTTGATTCAGGTCAAAACTCAGGACAATATTTAAAAAAAAACTTTTGTTAATATTTACAACCATTAAATGTTCTATAGAAAATTGATAATAAAAAAATAGTAAAGGCATCTAATCTTATGATATTAAATTATAAAAAATAATTACGAATTTTGGTTAAAAAACTTAATAGCCTCTATGGCTCTATATAAAAGTTATAATTAAGTTTTTTAAAAAAATGAAATATATTTTATTGATATTGTAAGCATAACAAACGAAAAATATTCATTGGAATACGGGGGAAAAGGAAAAGAAAACTTGTTGGGAGCGAAAAAGCAGCCACAATCAACCGAGACATTCGGCAAACGACAAACAACATTTGGCGTGGGAAATGTGGACGGCGAAAACAACAAGGTCCAATGAACCTGTTAGCTGACAAAACAGTTCTCACAGACAGGTGACGCAATTGAATCTCAGGTGTCATCGTGAGAGCCACGTCGCGGGCTTCGGTGAAAGAGCCGCCACTCGCCCACGCGTTTCAAATAATCGCCGGACCACTTTGACCTTCTTTTTTCTTTTTTAAATTAATATTTGGTTTTTCGATGATGTAAATACGAAAATGACAGCGCGAATAATGAATAATCATTTTAGGAGAGGAAGGATTAGGATAAAGCTAAAGGACAGGGAGGGACACGTGCCGTGACCATCACGCACAGCTCCTAGATACCATCGTCCTCCTCCGTCCGATTCTATCGTCAGACACTAGATGTCCCAACACCACCTGCTTTCGACAACCAATATATTTGTTTTTTATTTGCTTTGTCTTAAAAATATTATTAAGCTAATAAAAATTTCTCACGTTTTGCTTGATGCCTGTCGTGGAAATAACCCATTTTATTTTATTATTTTCCTTCTGTTGGTCACGTGTAAATACCACTTTCCCATGTGAAAAACCATCCCCACCACTTTAATATTTTATTTGCCATCTATTTAATATATTTTCCTTCCTTGGCTAGTTGGTCCTCCTTTCGCTTAAAGAAAACAATCATCTATATGGAAGTGAATTTGGTCCTGCTTCTCTGTTCCAACTACCCTAATTTTTCTTTATTTTTTTATTTTAAAAAATCTTAAACCATCGACCACGATACCAACGATTTAAATCAGAATATGAGCAAATCCACTCCACAACTATATTATTGAAACCTACATAGTAGCTCTTAGATGCATTAAAATATGGGAAAAAATGTACATAATCTCCATAAATTTTTAGGTTTTTCCAATTTATCTATATGAACATTTAAACTTTCTTTTTAACTTTTAAATATTTACAAAAAATTATCTATATTAAATTGACAGTTAAGTTGATTGTTAGTTAATGTTTCAGTTAGTTTTTTTATATTTAGTCAAATCTAAGTTTTGATTCAATTTTTTTTATTTTTGATGTGTAATTTTTGCTTTTTCTTAATTTATTAATTTGTTAAATCTTTGAAGTTGAAATGACAAATATAACCCTATCAAATCAATGTCAATGTGACACATTTATACTAGATGAGCATGAAAAAAGTTGACTGAATTATTTATTAATAATTGACTTGACCATGAACTTAACGAATTGATCTTTTAAAAATATTTAAAAGTTAAAAGGAGTATTTTGCTAGATTTAAAAGTTTATGGGATAAATAGCAAAGATCCCAAAGTTTATGGGGGGTTATGTGTAGTTTGTCCTAAAATATATATTAATCTTCTTCTCTTTGATACAATTTATAATTTTTTTCAATATTAAATCAAATAATAGTAATTTTATATTTTAAAATAATAAAATTAAATTGAAAAGATTAAATGATTTTTATTTTTAATTTCTATTATTATTCTTTCTAGTTTTGGTTTTTTTTAATATTATGTAAATGCTTATGTATATAATTTGGGAATGAATGACCAAAACGTCAGAAAATCACATGTATAATACATATTAGTTCAGTTGTAAAGTTACTAAGCTTCATTAATTAAAAATTAATTTGAATAAATTATGTGTTAATAATATATAATTATCGTAAAATAGAGTTGGCAATAATATGAAAATTTATATTACCTTTATAAATAAGTTTTTTAATTTGAAGGGCTGTTATTTACTTTACTTTGCGTTTGTCACAATCGAGAATCTATTTTTTATCTTTACAAACTATGGCCTTAATTGGTTTTTGAATTTGATTCTTATATGATTTAGTCCTTCATGTTTTTTCTTACTCGTCAATTTCCTTGTATTGATTAAAAAAGGGTCAAAATTTGACAAACATACATGCTCTAAAGGTTAACAAGTAGTGACATATTTTTAAGTATTGATATATAATAATAAAATTTAAAAAATCAAATAATTCAAGCATATACAACTCTAAGAAAATGACATCTTATCTTTGAAAAAAAAATCGAGGCCATATAAACATACTAAATAAATATTTAAAATTGTAGTAAAAGATTTGAGAAAGATTATGGCTAGAACTAGAAAAGTAAAAAAGCGAATCCTCTTTTATACTTGAAAAGTATAAGAGATTTATATTTTAACGTAAACTGTTGAATATATATTTAACATCTATTTTTTTTTTATTTTTTTTATTTTTAAAATTATATTAAACGTTGATAAATTTAATATAATTGACCAAAATTAAATTATCAATAAAATTTTTTATAAAAAAATATAAATCGTGACATATTTAATAATTTATGTTAAAATAAAATCCTCCTGTCCTCTCTCAAACATAAAACGGAATCCCTCCCGAAAAGCAATAGTTTGGGGGATGAAATAAATATGAATTATATGATTTAATTGACATTAATGTGAGGGCCCAACTTAATTAAAAGAAAACAAACAATTAAGAGAGATCTTCATTTAGTGCCTGGATTCACCGAATGGTTATCCAATCACTGTGCTGATTCAAAATTTATTAGTTTGATGAATGAATTGTGATTAAATTAATTGTAATTAAATATATATATATATATATATATATATATATATAATATTTTTATTTTATATACTGATATTTTAATTTAATAAATTAATAAGTATTTTTATGGTTACATTTGACAAATTTACAAATCACTTAAGCACATTATTAAATATTTTTATACACATTTTATAATAATATATCGGTTCAATTGTTAAATCGTTTAATTTTAATTTATTGATTTTTTTAATTTTCACTGTTTTAACTAATTTTTGCATTGATTAGTTCATTAGATTTAACCAAATCATTCATATGATTAATTCATCAGTTTTTTAATCTAATCGGCCAATTCGGCCTAATTATTTGAACATTGTTTAATATTGAATAATTTATTACTATTTTTAGTTATATATGTTCACCTATTTTGTTATAGCTTTTTTTTTATAAAATTTAATTTTAAATTATGTTTAAGTTATACTTTAAATTTTAAACAAAAATTTGCGATAACTAGCACAGTAGTATTGGTGAAAGGAATTAATGTTAATGAAAAGCAAAGGGATTTTGCTAGAGACGGGATTAGTATTCAAGTATTGAATTATTTTAAGATTATGTTAATAATTGGGTCTCTCACTCTCTTTATTCTCCATAAAGATAGAGAAATGACGTCTTTCAGCCGTGGATCTCGGATAAGTGTGGTTTTTTTTCCCTATTCATCCGAAATATTAAATTATGAGTATGACTAAATTATATTAGAATTATAAATCTATGTCATGTGTAGTTTTTTTTTTTAACAATCATCTAGTGTCTAAACTTCAAACTACAACTAATTAGGATTTGAGTTGTGGATCTCTGTCATGTGCAGTTTTTTTTTTATTAAATAATCATTCGATTTTCGAACACCAAACTATAAATGTCAACTAATTCAAATTCGAGCTGAGTAAGACTACAATAGACGGTAAAATTTTTTTTACAAAATTTTAACGTAGCTGTATTCTCAATAACTTCAACTTAAAACTTTTGATTAAACTATAATAATATCTTATTAATTAATCTACGTGTTTGGTGGTCTTTGTTATGTGTGGTTATTCTTTGCTTTCTGTAATTATTTTTTCTCTCATCTCTGATCATCACCGTTCGTTTTGCCACCGTGTAAATCTCTTCACTGTCGTTCTTTCGTCCTTGCTTTCCATGTCCTGTTTTTTCTTGTATCATCATTTTATTTCCCAAAGATCCATATCCTCAACCGTTATATAATATATATATATATATATATATATATCTTTGCTCAATCAAGCTCGGTCACCTTATTTTATCATTTTCCATTGGAGAGAAAGATGAAGAGATCGTAATAAAAAAAAAGGATTCACAAGAAAGGCAATTATCACATCCCAAAAATTGAGCATGTGAAAAGATACTACTCATTTGATATAATTCTCAAACATACGTTATATACATATATTGTGTAAGGTTTTACATTCAACCTTAATCATTCATTCCACACTACAGAATTATATTCATGTGATAAGCAAATATAGACATACATAGTCTGATATTTCTATCTCATCGCAAGCGTAGGAGACCTATAGAAAGTACAGAGCGTTTCTAATATCCACATTAATAAGTACTGGTGTCCCACCAGACAGAAATAGAGAATAATCCCAAGAGGCTTCTAATCTTCAAACGGATACTCTTGTTCTTTATTTTCTGTATCTGAAAAAAATAATCATAGGGAGTGTGAGTTTATTTAAAAACTCAGTAAGTAAATAACTGTACTATATAAAATATCAAAAGTACAAATACCACATTTACTCATATAATTAATTGTCTTATACATCGAGTAGTATGAGACTCTAACCCTTTCAAACTCATGAATAAGATCTCATAGGTATACACCGAGTAGTATGAGACTCTAACCCTTTCAAACTCGTGAATAAGATCTCATATGTATACACCGAGTAGTATGGGACTCTAACCCTTTCAACTCGTGTATAGGTTTCATAGATAAGCACTGAGTAGTATGGGACTTTAACCCTTTCAAACTCGTGTATAAGATTTCTTAGATATACACCGAGTAGTATGGGACTTTAACCATTTCAACTCGTGTATAGGTTTCTTAGATATACACCGAGTAGTATGAGACTTTAACCATTTCAAACTCGTGTATTAGATCCCGTAGATCTTTACTCATTAATAAGATAGTGAGAATTTATCACATAGTACAATTGTCATGAAATAAAATAATTTCTACATACTGTTATTTTTACCGATCTTCATATACTCCCATATGAAAATTGATTGCTTATTATCCAAATAATATTGTAAATGGGACTTATATTGTACTTTGACTAGTAATACCAAATTAGCTGAGCAAGGTTATTCACTCACCTTGATGTTTGTCCAAGTTTACCTTGTTCCACACTAGAATTTGTGTAGGAAAATTTCCTAGTAAAATATATTACAAGCAATCATAAGAAAGGAAACAAAATCACAAAAATACGTAAAATTTTCTGACTGCTACAGTAACGGGTTGCTACAGTAACGGTTTGCTACAGTGTCAGTTCGCTACAGTAACGATTCGCTACAGTAACGTTGACTGCTACAGTACCGTTGACTGCCGACACTACAGTACTGCTACAGTAAGCCGAAGAAAATTTTCCAGATTTTGTTTCGAAATTTCTGGTCGCTACAGTAACTCGGTTTTTGCAGAAATTTCTAACAATTTCATCCTTTCCCTTTCTTGTTTCAAAACCAGAATTTCAACTCTTTTAACCGATTATAACTCAAATATAACTTCTAAAACAACTGAGATTCATGAATTATCATCAAAATCTTCAAGAACAAAACCTCCTCTGATCTTCTACATAAACTGAAATTTAAGGAAAATAATCAGATTAAAGCTTACATTTGATCCTTACAAAGCTTTTGAACAGAACAAATAATCGAACTTCTGAAGATCAAGGAAAGGATTTGAGAAGAAACTGAAGAACTGAGAGAGAAATGCTTTTCTGCCTTCCTTCGGCTGAGTGAAAAAAATGAGGGGTACTATTGAAACTTTATATTAAATATTTCTAATGAGTTATTCAATAACCCATGGGTATCCATAACCCAACATCCAAACCCATCCAGTCAATTTACAATAAATGGACTAATTGACCATTCTGAAACCACTTTTCCATGAATTTCACCATTCTTAAAATATATCCCTCATTGTGCAAATATTTAGTCCAGTCATTTAACTCAATTTTCATAAATAATATTCAAAGAGAACAATTAAATATGAAAATTAAAAATGACCAAAATAAATAACTAAAGTAACGTTGTAGAATTCTAAAATACTCTTAAGCGAATTATATTCTGAAATTAACGGGTATTACACCAATGTTCAACGAATCCTTAATTAACTGGTTTAACTTAGGATATTGTTCTTTGATCTCCCCAATGTGCGTAGAGAAATGTCATGAAAAAAAAAAGAAAAAAACGACTGAAGTATTCACACTCTGAATTTAGTTTTTGATATACGTACGTCCTAATAAATCATAAGCTAGACAAGCAGACTTGCGGCCTAATAATACTTTAAACGGAGAGTTCAATATAATGGACACAATTCCTAATAATGCCAAATTTAGATGCTTTTGAAAATTTCTTTAAATATACAAATCAGTTTCTAAAAATGCTTTTCTTTTTAATCACTTAGTCCCTCAAATATAAATGTTGAGTGAGCTAATCCTTATAAGTTAATTGAATAAGAAATGATGTTTTTATAAGACTAAATTATATATTTGTTTATTTTTACAGGACTAATTCATTAATGGTGCTTAACGAGTTTCTAATATTAAATGACTAAATTGTGTATAATTTAATTTTTAATAATCAAACAATCAATCCATATATGTTTTAGAGATTAATTAAATTGTTAATATAGTTATATTTTTTCACTACTAAAAATATGATCCCTTCACTGATCTTCATCAATGTCCTTTGTGAACTCTATAAATACATTATAGCACACAACTTGAACCAAGGATGCAATATATATATATATATATATATATATATATATATATATATATATATGTATATGTATATGTATATTCTCACTTCTCCCTTGCACTCTACTCTAAATTCTAACTTAAGCATTATAGGTGTAAATTATTAGAGGTCTAACACAACCAGAAATAGAATATTTTACTAAATATTACATCCTCTGCTTGCTTTAAGTTTAGAAATGGGATCCACACCGCTTTTTGTTCAGAAATATATATATATATATATATATATATATATATATATATATATATATATATATATATATATATATATATATAGAAGATGTATTATGACCGAGATTGAGCTTACTTTTGTTTCAATTATTTTTGTCAACCAAGCAAACTAGTTGGTAACTGACTGTGCTATTAAGATTTCATATTTTCATGTTGTTGCGTGAGTTAAATATAATGATTTGATTATAACTCGACATGATTTTTAAAAAACACAATTTAAAAAAGAGAAAAATTTAAAAGTTAATAAACAAAGATATACTTTACTTTGAATATTTTATCAAAAGTAATATAAATTTTTTTTCTTTGTTTGATATAAGTCATATTGATCAAATTACATTAAAATTAAATGTTATCTTTTATTTCTGCTCTATAATCTTCTATCTTGCACTAATTTCCATAACACATTCCATTAAAATAGTTGTATTGAAGAGGATATATACGTATATACATACACATGTAAATATAATGGCAAAGATACATGCGAGAGGA
This sequence comes from Biancaea sappan, assembly GCA_037074585.1. Taxonomy (NCBI): domain Eukaryota; kingdom Viridiplantae; phylum Streptophyta; class Magnoliopsida; order Fabales; family Fabaceae; genus Biancaea; species Biancaea sappan. Next base: position 44,452,761 of record CM073500.1, on the reverse strand, counting down.
GAGCAAGCAGAATCAAGAAACAACGGCTGAAAAAGAGAGAAAGCAGATTGTGATATACATATATATATATATATATATATATATATAGACGTGTTACGTGTATGATGAGAATGCAATGCACCTGTGATTCTGTTGTGCGTGACATTGAAGTAGGGAGTTGAGGAGTCAAATTTAATGTGACATACGAAAGATCAAAGGCTGCATCGGTCGATCATAAAGATCCATGCAATGATCACGCTTCGCATAATACCCTAATCTCACGCAAAAGACGTAAGGATGACTGGGGGGAATGAATGCTGATGATGTCAACGGAAAACAGGTCGACAAAATTCTAGGATTTGCGGTGCACGTTCACATTCAGATGCATGCACTCGGACTGGCCCTTTTTATTCACGTGTTTCTTCAAACCATCGTTTATTCAATTAACACTAATGATGTTACTCTCCCGCATACTCCCAAAAAGGATGAGTTCATGCAAATTTAATATCAATTAATCGATCAAGATATTAATTTAAAAATTTATCATAAATTTATCATTAAATTATAATCAAATTGATAATATTTACAATATATAATTAATGTATATATTATAAATATTAAAATATACAAGACATGTTATAAATATATAATTATATTAGTCATAGATAGTTTTATAATAAATTAAATTTTTGAAATTTTTTTAAAAATATATAATAATCTTAAGTAAAAACTTAAAAAAAATTGATTTGGCTGAACTAGCTAGTTTTATCAGTTTAATACGGATTTGACCAATTTTTTACTAGTTGATAGGTTTAAATCGGACCAAAGACCTAACCAATTCACTAATTTTTCAGTCGAATCGGTCAATTTGATACGGTTACTTAAACCATGATTTATGAATAATTTGATGTCTTTGGAGATTTATTTTTTCACCAATAAATGACTTCAAAATTTTTATAAAATTTTTTTTATTTAAATACACATAGCTCACGAAATGATTTAATTGTTAAAAAACTCAAACTTTTTAAAAAGTGGAGTTGTCATCATTGCAAAAAATGCCGTCCACTCTTAACTGTAAAATTAATAAATATATTACGGCTCTCTCTGTAGTCTATCATTCTATTATTACCCGGGACTGTTAGCCACTAATCACGAGATCACTACAACAGTTTTTTTATTTGTAACATTTGTTAGATTTTGAATAATTTAATTTGAGTCAAGATCATTAAAGTCTAAAGCTTCTACAACATCAAATTTTTTATTTATTTATAAAACTTAAAATTAAAACTTTTTTAAAAATTGAATGTACTCAAATTATTTAAATCATTTAGCATTGATAAAATACTGCAAAATTTAACTCTACTTCAAATTGAACTTTACTAATAGATGCATATCTGCTTGAATATTAAATTACTTAACATAAATACGTTGCTTCTCATGTCTTCACTTCATTGTCTATTTTATTATTTTTTTTCTCATTAAAATCATGCATATTCAAAAATTGAATATGCAAATAATTGGCCACACCACAAATTTAATAGACTACCGATCCACAAGAATTTACAAGTGATAGGGACAAAATTAAAAATTTAGGAAATTATAAGGACTTAATTATAAATTTTAAAATATACACCAAATTAATAATTAAATAAAATTAAAAATCAAGAGAATAATTTAATAAAAAGATTATTTTGAGAAAGGCATGCTACGGATAATATACCAAACAAATAAATAAATCAAGCATTTGAAACTAAATAGTTAATTAATCATGTTACATTGTTTAGTTAGTTTTGTTCCTATCAAAATATTCATTAATTAATGTTTGGTTTTCCTCTAGCTTAGACGGGTAAAACAAGCATTATATATGTTGTGAAAGTAATGGTTGGAACCCAATAGGGGGGTGAATTGGGTTTTATAAATTTTTCACAAGAATTAATTGGAAGTTAAAATGATTTTCTGTAAAAGTACAATGCTTAGGATAATAAATACAATACAGAAAATTAATGTGCTGTCAAGATAAATAATTATAAAGATCAAGGAATTAAATAATAGATATCAATATGCACAAATTAAAGAGTAAGGGATAGAGAAAGTAAACTCAGAGATTTATACTGGTTCGGCTAATCCAAGCCTACATCCAGTCCTCAAGAGACCACTTGCGTATTTCCACTATAATTGCAAGTTTAATCCGGGTACTTGCAAACCACTACAACCACGCAAATTCGATCCGGGTATTTGCGAAACCACAATGGAGAATTTATGAATCCGGGCACCTCCTCAACCCAAAGCAAATTCTTCCAACACCGGTACTTGCGAACCTCAACTCAGAATAATATATGTGTTGATCAAAATCAACAATACAAAGAAACTCTCTCTAAAGAGTAGATGAAAATAAATGAAGCTCTAATAACTCTAATGATAGAGAATATGCAAGATTTGGCTCAAGAATGCTTTCCTTTCTCTCAAAGATGATAGAAGAAGTTAATATCACATTGTAGGACTTTGTTCTTGCTCAAAATCGTGTATCTAAGGTCATATATATAAGATTTTACAAAACTAGCCGTTATATAGCCGTTATAGTGCAGTCCAGATTTTGAGCTTTCTTTAAAAATTCATAACTCCCTCATTTGAACTCCGTTTTAAACAAATAATATACCGTTGGAAAGCTCTTGGAGTCTAGTTTCAAATGAGCTAAGTTTTACTCAAAAATTATTTTTCTTTTAAAAGATATAATCAAAATACTTCTCAGAATAATTTTTTATTACAGTAAAATCAACTTTCAGTTTTTCAAATTATATTTTGAATAGTCATATATTTCTCATTTGGACTTCGTTTTGAATAAATAATATACCGTTGAAAAGATCTTTGAGTCTACTATCAAATGAGATTAAGATACTTGAAAAACCGATTTTTCATTTATGAGATATGATATAAGCAGTGACCAAAGGTCAAAAAATAACTTTTGTAAAACTTCATATCTCACTATCTTTTTGTTCAAAAATGCTTGAGCCAATATATGCAAATCTAAATCATTGAGTTGCACAAATATACTAGCCTATATAAAATATACCTAATTTAAACACATAGGCTATCTTGATGCATCCAAGCTTCCAAGACTTCAAATCTTCTAATTCTTCATTTCTTGGAGTTTCATCCTTGCATGTTGTTTTCCTTGAGTGAAGCATGATATTGCTTTTCCTTGTTCTTCAATACAATGCTCACTCTTCTTGTTTTGAACCAACCTATAAAATATATCTTACTTGCAAACCCAATGGTTAGTTTAATAGCATGATTCAATATATGCAACATACATATTAAATAACATAATCATGCTTAAGTACTTGTAGCATATATATGATAATTAATCTTTATATATATCAATGCTACTATTCAAATACATTTGTCATCATCAAAACTTATGGCATATAGCATTAGGGTCAACATGTTGCACACTCAAAGTTTATTTGGCACTCTTGATTTTGAGTCGATCTCTTGAGAATAAGATATCTTGCTTAGTCCAAAATCAAATAAAATGTTTGATTCAATTTGAGTTATTAAATTTTAAAACTAACGATTCAAATTTTAAAAAAAAATTATTTTTAAAATATAAAAAGATAAAAAATAGTATCATAAAATTTGAACCGTTAATTATAAAATTTAATGCCTAAATTAAATTAGACCAAATATGAGATTCAAGTAAGATCCCTAGGATAAGCTGAAACTGAAAGGCAAAAGCTTTTCAAAAAGGCCATGAATAGTGAAGTTTAATTTTATAATCTTTTGATTTGATAAATCATAATCTGATGATTCCGTATGATTCATAGGATTATACACACATGGAAGCCATACAATGCACAACTTTGGACCTCTCTCTTTTAATCTCTCCGGACTGGAAAGTTACTTACGCTACTCCGTTCATTTGTCTTATTGATTGCATTATTTAGAACAGATATATATAGACACACGTGAAAAGTTTAACTTAAAATATTTTTAATGATTTATACTTTGAATTTATTTAAGTAAACAATTTATTTAAACAATTATAGAATAAATATTTATATATAAGTTATTTTCATAATTAAAAAATTTATGAGAATAAATTTTACATAAGTCATTTTTAATTTATTTTCATAAGTTATATTGTAAAACTTATGAAAATAAATTAAAAATAACTTATAAACATGTCATAAGTTATTTTTATAAACTCTCCTAAATACGTGCATAAGTATTTATGTCATAAGATAAACTAAATAAGACCAAAATAAATTTTTACAAATGCATCATTTGTCCATATTCATAAGAGGAAAAAACATTTTTTATAATCACCAAAAGATATTTACGCTAATTATTTAGTTTATGGAAAATCTCTTAAATATTTTATTCCTTCTATTAGTGATCAGTTATGTCATCTTTTAATAGTTTGGCATGCTAATTGTTGATGTGACATGTTAATTACTACTTGAATACTTATCAAGAAAATATTTTAGTCCCGTAATTTATTATTTATTACTCTTTAAAATATATTAAATATCAACTTATTGATTGAGTATTTGTTTGAGTTTATGAATTTAGATTCTAAAATCGAGAAAATTTGGTCTTACAATTGGAATTCAGTTAAATTATTTAAATTTATCGAGTTTACACCAAGTTCACTCAATAACAATTCAAAATATGTTTTTTTTTTGTTGGTATTTAGTTAAACTTTAAACTATGACTTATATTGAAATTTAAAAATATTAGATAATTAAACAATATAAATTAAAAATTAAGATATTAATATATGTTAATATATATAATTTTAATACTTTATTTAAAAAATATATATATATATATATAAGCTCGTACGAATTTATATTTTAAATTTATCCCATTCTCTAGATTTATAGAAACTCTCAGGTCTGAAGAACTAGGAACTTGCTCTGTAATTACATTTGCTGATGAACTAGCGGGAACAATTGGTCTATTAATGATAGACTAAAATATGTTAAAAATGGAACCAAAAAGTTATGGTTAATTGGAACAAGTTGCAAAAACGACAAACCTCAACAAGTCATACTCGAGGGGTACTATTGTTGATTGGTTGGTCCTACCAATCAACCAAATGACTTACTGTTCAAAGAAAAACAATGTTCCCCACTTTTCTTAAGTTGAAAGACAGTTATGAGAGATTAAAATTTCAAGGATTTGATACTTAACCACCCCTAAAAAATTTATAAACTACTTTGGCACACAATTGATAAATACACATGAACAATATCAATAACAATCAAATATCCTACAGCTACTTCAATCTTTTTACTTGTCCATAGTCAGAATATCTCTTTCGTAATAAAGAAGCCTCCTTTTTCCTGTTTACTTGCATAATTGATATCTAGTTAGCTTTATATTTTTTGTTTTTAGTCACACATGCATATTCAATGCTTGATGGAATTCCAATCATCAATTAACATGTACATCAATCAAACCATTAAAGGATATATAGAGAGACTGTCTAAAATCTTTTTAGAAACTAAATATTATATTATATATAATCTTTCCAATTACGACTAAATAGTTAACCCAAGTGTTTTCTACAGACTACACAATATGCTTAGTCAACATTCAATCAACAATTAACATGCCACGTCATATATATAGATATAAATTTAAAGAGAAAACATACTTAATTAATGGGAGAAAGTAATAAGTTGATTAAATATTTCATGGATTAGTATAATAGAGATCGAACTAATATTACTTTTCCTCATTCTATCCTTATCATCAATTTCTTGCATACCCTTTAGTTTCACCTTGGGTCGGTTGTTCATTTAGTGTTTGTTTGAAAAATAATTGAAAAAATTTAAGTTTTGAGCAAAGTAAAATTTGGATAAAAGTAAACAAGTTGAAGTTATTTCATGACAAATTAAGATTTGAGTTGAATCAATTATGTAAAATATTAGTTTTAAACTCTAAACCAAACATCATATAATTGCTGCAAAACCTTGGTTTTGAAATAAAACCTTAGCTTTGAAGCTTCCCACCATTTTCCAAATATGCATGCAGTTAGTCGGGTATGGCTTCTCTGCTTGTTTTTGTTATGATTATCTTTTTAACAACGGTTAAAATCATTGTTAAATCTTCTAATAACAGTTAAGGGACAAGCATGCCTATTGCAGTTAGTCAATTATTGTGAGTTTCGCGCCTAGCTAGTGTTGGATGTTGAAGAAACACAAGTATCTAACGCATGTCTGTGTGTTTGAAAAAAGTTGGGCTAAATTGCTTTTGGGTAGAATTGTTTTCAAAATTAATTTTGGATGAATCAAAATTTGTATGAATAAAATTTATGTTTGTACTACTATTAAAAAAGCAATTTTAGAAAAATCTTATTTAGATGCTAGTTAACAAAACCACTCACAGACAGAGACGGATCCACATGGTAGGGTGTGGGAGCAATTGCTGCTACAAGGAATTTTTTTTAACTAATATATGTGATATTTTTTTTTGTTCTTACAGAGATTTAGATATTGCCTTACATAGTAAATTATGAACACTCATCTTATTAAGAGTATTTCATCCAATAATTTTTTAAATTGAATTTAAAAATTAATTTTACTCCACCCCGGCACCATCTAATAAGTTTATATCTTGTGTATTTTATATAATTTTTTATCACTTATACATATTTATAATATTTTTTAGTACAAATATTTATAAATTATTTCTTGCCTCTAATCACTAAAATTTCTATATACGCCTCTGCTGGTAGACGTGTAATTTCTACATTCCCAACTATTAATTTCAGATTTAGAAGGCAAAAACACACATAACGTCCTTTTCGTTTTTTATGCAAGAGGTCCCTCTCCCTCCTGCATTGCAGCCAAAGGATAAGGTACGTAGGGTCGTGCGTGGTTCGCAGGCAAAGCACGTGAATATATGTACCTGTATGAAAGAAACACAACCTGCAACTGCTCCTCATCCCGCTTGTAGCTTTCCATGGCACCAGCGTGCCCTTAACAAGCTAAACAACTTGTGCCCTTAAAACAACTTTTTCCTTCCTTCTCTTTTTTGTTGAATATTTGGAACTCAACCACCCCACCTGTTAGACAATTGATGGAGGTTGTCATAGTTTAATCAGAAGTCTTAGATTTAATTATTTGAGAATGCAGCTATGTTAAAATTTAATTAAAAGAGTTTTATCATCTATTGTGATCTTTCTTTACTCGAATTCAGATTAATCGATACTCATATATTGGTCAGATACCAGATAGTACGTCTACAAACCAAAAAATATTTAGAACTCAAGAGAAAACTTATATAAAGTTTCTTATGTCTTTATTATAAGTTTTTTTAATAAAAAAAATTTGTACTCTTGAAAAATCAATTATGCAATAATAAGTTGTAAAAAATATATATATATAAAGTTACTTTTTGAGGATTATATATTGTTATATTTTAATCGGACAAATATACAATTGTGACATTATGATTGAAAGATTTAATAACAAATATATAAGATAATGCACCTAATTTTTTTTTCCCTATAAGCTGAGTTGAATTACAAAATTATAAAACTCTTGCAAAAATAGATTTTTCTTTTCACAAAATTCAAACTCTAAATTTTCCCTTAAAGAAACTAGGTGTTGAAATATTTGAATCATCACTGTGGTCATCTTCTTTAAATAATGCTGATTATTTTACCAGACTATTATTTAATAACTATATATAAATATAACTGAATAAGCTAGATAAATTTAAATACAATGTTTTTAATAATGAAAATATTATTTCTGGAGATTTCCTTTTTTGCTGGCTGGGACAGCTGCATGTGATTCACGTTTTCATTCAGCTTTATCTATTGCCGAGTGTCCGTCCTCTTGACTACATTATCAGAATCTGTCTTTTTATAATATGAGCTATTGCTAGTTATATTCCCGTTCAAATAATATGCAAACGAATTAGATTGTTATTATATTAAAATCATGAAACTTAATTTTAAATTATAATTAAAATCATATTAGATTTTAAGCGAAAATTACTTTTTTATTAAAATACAATTTGATAATAATAGATTTCAAAATTTCATATCACAAGAGTACAATGAGTTCGATCGGGTCTGCAAACTTGGTCATGAAACAAGTTGTCAAAGGAAGAAAAAGACGAAAGGAAGAGAAAACCAAATCGATTTTTTCATGTTTTGCCATAAAATTCGTCAAAACATTTGATGGATCTTGACCAAAATGCACATGCATGCAAAATTAAAGCATTATATATTACTCACAATTCAGCTCATTTAACAACTTGGCTTTTGTTAAATTCTTTTTAGCTAATAAAAGCTACACACTTATTACATATTTTCAAGAGCCTGAAACTATATTTACTTAAAACAATATTAATTAGGGTAAACTAAAATGGAAGATGAAAGGGGGTGTGCGACAGAGACAGAGTATACAGATTGAGTAAAGTTGTGCAGCTCATAATATTAACTATTCTGTTAATTAAGCATTCGGTTAGCATGTGATGTGATTAAAAGCTACAGTTGCAATTGGATATATAAACATATATATATATATATATATATATATATATATTCAGTCATTGAATGATATATATATTCGAACACGTACATTGAGTTTCCAGGTCATTCTTCCTCCACGTACATCTCTCTCTCTCTCTCTCTCTCTCCCCGAAACTTCTGAGTGGGAAGTGGGAAGAAGTGGTGAGTGGCGATTTACGTAACACAGAATTAAAGTGAGGTTGGTACAAACAAGAGGATTCAAGAGGGGTTGGGTAAGAATGGTGCCAAGAAAACGTACGAGAAAGACGGAAGAAAAGCCGAGAAGAGTGGAGCCTCCAAGTTGGCAGCACAAGAAACATCCCACCACGTGCAGGAATTCAGTCATCAGCGTCGTCACCTAGTTATATCCCATGCAGGTGCGAGTACGAGTGCATACGAGTACGAGTACGAGAGCATACGAGTACGAGTACGAGAGCATACGAGTACGAGTACGAGTCTCACAACAAGAACAAGCCCTGGCCTTCACCTTTAATTTCACTCTTCTAACTTGGTAGAATCAAATCCCCGAGCACATTTAGTTAATCAGCTATTTGGTCGTATAGAGAAAAACAAAGAAAGAGCAAGTTGCGTTGTGTTGGACAGTGAATACTTTGCTTAACTTTCAAAAGTTAAATATTAAATTTGATCTATCTAAACCATTAATTTTTATAATAAATAATCTAAATCTTATAATGTTATTTTTTAAAAAATAATTACAAAATTTAAATAGTTAATTTTTATATCTAACTGTTTAAATAATTTAAATGCGTTGCTTGACTTTGAGAATCAACCAAAAAATCCATTCTCCAGTGTGTTGTGGGCTTCTTTACAAGTCTCAACATTAAATGGTGGGGGTAGTACACGTGGGCAAGCATGGAGGTATAATTATAAAAAAGCAAATTAAGGAGATAGCGTAGGAAAGGAAAGAGAGGTCTGTGGAGCAGAGTCAATGATCGGTAAAGCTGTGGGCCCACCTACGCAAATACAAAAGGCGCACGTTCTTTTCAATCCCCCTCATGAATCGTAAAATTAGATTAATAATTGAAAGATCATATCTTTTAAAAAAAATATAATATTTAAAAATTTATCTATATATATATAAATCACAAATTACTAAGCATAATATTATATTAAAAATAATTAATTAATATATAATTTCAACAAATAAAACCTAAAACGTGATAATAGAAAAGATACTTTGTAATAAGAAAAGCTATTGTTATACAATATTATAAAACATTCAATTAGTAAAGAAAAATAGAGAATAACTTATATAAATCACAAATTAATAAGCATAATATTTTATTAAAAATAATTAATTAATGTATAATTTCAACAAATGAAACCTAAAACATGATAATAGAGAAGACACTTTACAATAATAAAAAAAACTATTGTTATACAAGATTTCAAAATATTCAATTAATGAAGAAAAAAATAGAGAGTAACTCTCACTTTCTATTGTTCTTAAAAACCTATATTTTTTCTTGCAATAGATACTTTATTATTCAAAATCTATTATAATATCTTTAGCTTTCACTAAATTAAGTTAAAAATTAAACAAATTATGACGAATTGTAAGACTGTAATTGTGTAGTATTAGTAAAAATTTAAATTAATTTAATCATTTTTCTATCCCAATTGATCTAATAGATTGGAAACATATTAAAAAAAATTGAATTCATTTTTTTTAACGATCTTTTATCTGTAGACGTTTACAATTTGTGGGCTATGCCTTGCATTAAATTAAAATAACACATCCAATTTATATTGTTTTTTATCAAAACAATTATTCCCCCATAAAAAAATGGGATGATAAGTGCACAAGGGAACCTATGACCTAACATGTTGAAAGATTTTTATTTTATTTTTCTACTCCAAAGCAAGGACATTATTATTGAACATTTTTTTTAACAGGTGGAAGAATAATAAGTTTAATTAAATAATCAAATTATGGAGGTGAAGCCCGCAGATTTGCTTGCTCCTCACCATCAATAAGCATCAAATTTAATAATCAAAGCAAGACAAACAATGACGTCCAACTGATATTTAACAAGAAAAAAAAAATTGAAAGTGAAGTCACAAGCAAAGCTCCAATCTTGATGACAAAGAGATGCTGAATTTGTTAATTATATAATGGGAAGGAATATCTATCATATATTCTAGAGTTATTCAAAATTAAATTAAAAAAATCAACCCGAATTAAATTAATTAAAAATCAACTAAAATCGAAAAAAGAGGATTAAATTAATTTTTAAAATATAAATTTTAATTAATTCAATTTAGTTTGATTCGATTCGATAAAAATTGAACGAATTTTATATAAAAAATATATTATATATATAATATTATATTTATATATTTTATGTCAATAAAATTATTTTTATATATACTTTAATTAATTTAATTTTTTTTATACTTACATATATTTTATTAAAATTAAAAATTATTATAAATAAAATTATCTAAAAATAAACTAAATTGTCTAACTAAAATTAAACTAAGTCATCAAAAAATTAAAATTGAATAAATTAATAATTTTATAAAAATAATAAACTTGATTCCATTTAATTAAAACTTCAAATCAAATCAAACTAAATTTATGAATAAAGGTCTCCACAAAGGCACAAACCAAGCAACCTTCGGGCATTGTCTACATATAAAAGGGCTTTTTGTTTTACCAACTTGGGATTTGGTCGCACTATTATTGATCCAATTGAATTTTAGGTACAGTGGGACTCGTGAAGTGGTGATGAAGACGGACGTATAATCTATAGGAGACATGGAAAGGACATGACACCTCACCGTCGCTTTTCTTTTCTTCCGCTCAAAACTTCAATTTCGGTCATCTCTCAATTTTATCTCAAAAGCTTATTCATGAAAATAGGATTCTAAATTTTCTTACGTAAGAATCTTCGCAAGGCTGCCCTCGTGACAGCAGAATTGGATATTAACTTTTCCTCTTAGAATGTAAGTTATGATTGAGTAAATAATTTATTTAAGTACTAAGTTATTTTTATAATTAAAAAATTTATAAGACTAAATTTTATATAAGTTATTTTTAATTTATTTTTATAAATTTTTTAGAATAGCTTATAAAAATAAGTTAAAAATAACTTATCGGTATGTCATAAATTATTTTTATAAACTCTCCTAAACACGTGTATAAACATTTATCCCACAAGATAAGTCAGATAAGCTTTTCTAAATCAATTCTTAGTATCATATATATGCTGTGACATGGAACGTATGAAAAAGTATTGTGTGAAATGTTGTGAGAAAAAGAAGTAGAAAGCGCTATTGCCTCAAAATCCAAGAGGATTCCTTTTGATGATGACTCAATCTTTTTTGATAAAATAAAAATTATTTTTATTAAAAAGGCATCAGGGTTATATAAAATTAACCAGAACCTAAAGATCGTAAAATACATTATAAACCTAAACTTATAAGAAAATGTACATGATTTAAGACAACATATTCAAAAAATAGTACCAAAATATATATAACAAAACTAGAAGACTAAACAAAGATAACACACCATTAGACCCTAAATCAAGTGGACTAAATAGAGGTAACACACCCTTAAACTTTAGATTAGAGCTAGTCTTCTAACAACCCCAAATAAAAGATACAATGTCGCCACATATTCTCAGCAAGATCCTTAACCTTCTTAGTGGTCCCTATCGCTTTCTTTCCCCATTTACCAAGGACATCTTTCACTTCCCCAATCGGACAAGCTTCAAGTATACTAGAACAAGAACCAAGACAAGGCTTGGGGCGCGTGGGGTTGGCGTAAGCTCAAGTCGTTGCTCTTATGGCGTTATGAGTAAGCATCGTAAAGTCACATTGAATAATAAGAATGATTCCTTAGAAATCTGCTGAGTTTTGAACGGAATGTGGCAGACTAGTAGTGGTTAGGCCTAAATTGATCGAGATGCCATCGTTGAGGCAATGCTTCTCTATGCCGACTCTGGCCTATTCACCTTTGACAAGGGAGAAGATGAAGGTAATTGGATCTTATTATTAAAAAAAAAATCTCTTCTAAAAAAGAAGAGAAATCTTCTACAAAAAGAAGAAAAAAAAAACTCTTATGAAGAAAAAGAAAAAGAAAACAAACAAGAAAAAAAAAAAAGGAGAGATGGATGGGGAGGTAGCCCCCACTAGCATCGCATAGACTAAATGAAGAAACCCTAGCAGAGGCGTCAAAGGGGTATCTACTGCGAATGTCTAATTCAAGACCTGCTTATGAAGACCCAATTTAAAGCAACAGACCCATGAAATAGGAAGGTTCTTGGGTTGGGCTTGTCTATGTCGTGATTACGCTACAAGGAAGATTATGAAAAGAGCCCAATCTATACATCCAAGTCCAAGGCATGTTGGGGCACCTATTTTAAAAATGAAATATAGCAGTAGTTCATGGCCCAAAAAAGAATATTCACTAGTGAATGGCCCAAATCAATGGGCCCATAGCTTACAGATCCCAAAAAAAAGTCCAATTCTATTAGCTTTTTATACCAAAGCTTATATTTTTATTCGTGAACGTTGCAAAACTAAGTTATGTATACGTATTATGAGAATGATAATAATTATTTAAAAAAGATAGTCCTATATTTGTCTCAAATCTAGAGTAGAGACGAAGGACAAAGGAGGGAAAGCGTGAGGGTGGCGTAATGTGTAGTTCTAGTAACCACCTCTTGGACAGAGGACGACGACGTTTACGTCAATACGTTATAGATACACCTGCCACAGACAACAACAATTCACCGACTCTCTAAAAAGCCCAAACGGGAAATTCCTTCAATAGCTTCTCGAGGGCATTTTCGTCACTTGGCTTGACGCTTCTCTCTAATAAAAGCTACATCTACAACATTTGCGGTTTCCCCAGCAATTTTAATACTGTGTCTATCGCTCAGGAGGTGTTTGGTTTTCCGGCACCCCCTGAGAATATATCTTTATATCTGCCTTACCTACTCCGTTTCTGATTTCATTCTCCGTCCCTGATGGCTTCCGACAGCTTCGTCGACAAAAATGCTGTTTTCAGAAAGCTCAGGGCAAAGTCCGATAATAAGGTTCGTCCCCTTTTATTCCTTCAATTGGCCGCATCTTCGTTTTATATTTCCGTTTAAATTTTATATCCAACTTGACTTGGTTTGAATTTTGCGAGATCTGGTTCAGATCTGCGTCCCATCTGCTTTTGATGTGATATCTTGAATCGTCTGCTTGTGTTTCAGATGTGTTTCGATTGTAATGCAAAGAATCCAACTTGGGCGTCCGTTACATATGGGATCTTCCTCTGCATCGATTGCTCGGCAGTTCATCGCAGCCTTGGTGTGCACGTCAGCTTTGTGAGGCAAGTTGAATTATTTGATTTTTTTTTTCTTCTGGAGACGCGAGCGTGCCTTAGTTGCTTATTTAAATGGTCAATTAAGTTGTTGATTTGCTCTGTAAGGAAAATCCTTATTCTTTTTTCTGGGTGGTATTACGTTGTGTAATGGTGAGGTGTATGTCTTTTTCATAATAATCTGCTAAACATAACGATGAAATTAGAATAGTGCGATGCCTCTTTTAGCTATTCTACGAATCAAATTTACGAAGCTTTAATATGTCTTTTTTGAAAAAATAATCAGACTCAGAATTATGGCTTTAAGTATGGAGTCTTAGAATGGGAAGATCATTCCATGGGCGTTTTCAGAATAAAGAGATGATGGTGGGTACTGTTAGATTAAGTGGTCCTTTATATGTTGTAGCCTTTTCTATGATCCAGGCCTCAATTCCTTTGTCTTTTTATTCCGAGAAATTAAATAAAAAAAAGAAAATGTACAGTGAAATTGACAAGATTTGACGAGGGAGAAACAATTATGAGCTTTGTTCTTTGATTTGGAGCATATGAAATATTGTTTGCTTTATTTTCACTGTCATTAGTTGTGAGGTCCTTTGTGGTTAGCTTGTCCAATCAATGTTTATTATTGCCTTGCTTTTCATCATTGAATTATGGGTGTTGGCGGGTGGTTAGTATTGCAAAGATGATTAATTAAATACCATTTAGTTGGAAATAAATGAGATCAACCTGGAGAAAATGAAAACTCCGTATTTAGAATTCAATTGTAATTTAGAGAATACAGAACAGAATATTGATTATGTGATGAGTCAAGATTACTATAAATGTTATCTCTAAACCTATGAGTAATTTGAAATGATTGGTAGTTGCAATAAAAAATTTTCTTAGCTTTGTATGATTTTTTACCTAGTTATCCTGTTAGATATACAAAAAAAAAAAAAAAAGGAGGAAGTAGCATAATAGAAGTAGAATGATAAAAGATGCATCCCATGATAACTGTTCTTTTTCATGTAGATCTACGAATTTAGACTCATGGACTCCTGAGCAACTGAGAACGATGAGCTTTGGAGGAAACAATCGTGCACATGTTTTCTTTAAGCAACATGGTTGGACTGATGGCGGAAAAATAGAGGCCAAGTACACGTCTAGAGCAGCAGAGCTGTATAGACAAATTCTTTCTAAGGAAGTAGCTAAAAGTATGGCAGAGGAGGCAGGTTTACCGACATCACCTGTTACTTCTCAGTCTGCACCAGTGACTAATGGACTTCCTGAAGTAAGGACCAATGAATTATCAAAAGAAAACATTTTGGAAAAGCCAGAATCACCTGAGAGTACTGTTTCACCTAAAGCTTCTCATACAACAGTTTCCAGTACTGTCAAGAAACCTATTGGTGCCAAAAAACCCGGCAAGACTGGTGGCCTTGGTGCCCGGAAGCTTACTAAAAAGGTAAATAATTGACTTTGTTTTCAGATTTTATAGTAAAAAAGATATCAGTGTTCACTGGGTGACCATTACTGTCAGCTTGAGATTTGCTCTATTAACAAATTATTTTTATGAAACACAGCCAAGTGAGTCTCTATATGAGCAGAAGCCAGAAGAAGCACCTGCTCCAGTGTCTTCCTCAACAAGCAACGCTTTGGCAGCTGGGCCACCCTTGACATCTCGGTTTGAGTATGTAGAAAATGTCCATTCATCTGAGTTGAATTCTGGAGGTGCACATGTACTTAGTCATGTGTCTGCGCCAAAGTCATCGAGCTTTTTCGCAGATTTTGGTATGGATAGTGGATTCCCAAAAAGATCTGGGCCAAATTCCTCAAAAGTTCAAGTAAGTTATATGGACTGTAACTTTTTCCCCTGTACAGTGTGACTTTTACTGCATGGAATAAGTATTTTTATAACAATATACGTCCACATATCAAAATGTCCTGAATGCTGCTTTCAGAGAATGTTGGCTTACACATCTAGACACATGTACTAAAAATGCGTACCATGTTAACTGTAGAAACAAACTGGTATTTGGACCTGTTGATGCATGGGGTAATCAGAAAATATTTTAGTGATTATAAAATTTACATGTTAAATGATATGCGAATACTGACACAAACTCTTGTTAGGCTATATTTACTTAACATGATAGTCATATAAATTTTTTCAACATCCTATCATATGCATGATAAAAATTAAACTTATTGAGTGAATAATCTCTTGTATAATACAATAATCTGTTTGAAGGAAAATACTAAAATGAGTTTAAAACTGCATTGAGAAATATAAAATCAGTTAGTAGTACAATTGCTGCAGTCTAAAATGAATGCTTCTCAAAAGATTATATCTCATGCTCCAAATTGAGAGGAGACTGATCTTTAAGGGACTAATAATCAATTTACACTTCAAAATAATATCTCATGCTCCAAAACTTGAGGTCCCACATAGGGACAATTAATGGCATTTTAGTGTGAAGTTTTAATGTGATGTAATTGGGGAGGTAATAGGAAAGATTGTGAGAATTTGTCTAAATTACCCTCTTCAGAAAACACTAAGCTTTCAGTCCTTTTTTTTTTTTTTTAAAGTTAGGGTATTTTAGTAAAGTATCCCATTTCATTCCCATTCCTTTTCTTTTTCCCTTTATGTGTACCAAACATACCCTAAGTGATGGACACCAATTGCTTCAATGTTCAACCTGAAGTAATAAAAAAATAACAAGGACTTTTTAAACATGGCTGCAACTGTATTAATAGTGGATGAGCATCCTTGCTGCGGAACCTACTTAGCTGAAAGATTTGAATAAGCTTAAGCATTTGCTGTTAGTTTCCTTGATGCTAGAGGTGTACATGTCTGCAGGGTGAGACTGACTGTCTGAGCATGCTATGCTTTTGCAATTAGTGTGCTATTCTTAAAAGTTAAAATTTCTTGATCAGATACTAGTAGATAATATAGGAAGCAGATTCCCTTCTATACTTGAAAAGCGGAGGCTCCTACTCTAACATAGATCATTAGATATGCATTTAACGGTCCATGTTTTCCTTCTATTTTTTATTTTTTAAAATTATATTGGATATTGATCAATTTGATAATTGTTGATCAAAATCGGATGATCAATGAATTTTTTTTAAGAAAAAGTTAAAAAATGCAAGAAGACCATTAGATGTGACATATTCAATGGTCTATGTTGGAGTAGGAGTCTCTTATGCTTTTCAAAGTATAGGAGAGAATCTGCTTCCAATAATATATCTAAAAGTAGCATGCTTATTTTATTTTGTGGATGCTGATCTCCTCAAATGATGACAAAGTTAGCAGTGTGGCCATCATGGGCTAATAACATTATTATATTTGTTTCTTTATAGTGAGTACTTCTTAGTTATCCATGACCATACATCTTTATGGTTATCTTAGCTGACTGTTAATTGTGGCCTGACATCTGTGGAATATGTACTAGAGTGTTGCTATATATGATTTTATTTCAAATTTACCTCACATTTGATTTGGTTTCAAACTTTCAATTGCTATGTCCTATCAGATTCAGGAATCTGATGAAGCAAGAAAGAAGTTCTCAAATGCAAAATCTATATCTTCCGCCCAATTTTTTGGAGATCAGAACAAAGGTGCGGATGTGGACAGTCAAGTTACTTTGTCACAATTCTCGGTATGTATCTTTATTTTTAAGAACTTGCTTGCCCTCCATCACGATCTACACTTTAGCATGGAGGTCTTGGCTGTTGGTCTTGATTCGGTGGTTTTTTTTCATTTTTTCATATCCATAATGTACTAGGTTCCTTTAAGCCTGAATCTCATATAAACTGATAAAAAATGTAGAGGACCAGAGAGAGAGAGAGAGAGAGAGGTTTTGTTTTCATGAGTTTTTCTTAAAATGAATATGAAGAATTAAGGGAGAAATGAATTAGTGTGCTAAAACTAGAACCCTTTTGTTCACTTAACATAAGCTGTTTTGGACAAATTATTTTGTGATAAATGCAGCAAATAAAAAATAGTGCTACATGAAGCTAAAGAAGAGGGGAAAATTAGATAAATATAAAAATAATGTGCAAGAATCTTAGACAAATATTTCTCCAATATTTAGTGACACGAGATCTTCTAATATTTTGTACTACTTGATGGCTTTCAATGCCAAAAGTTTATTGAAGAGTAGCCTCGTAGAAATCACAAGTCCATACGGAGTGGACAAAAGTCCCAATATACCAGTTATGCTTCTAATCTTATACCCATAACAGTTTTCCTATGAACTATTTATACAAATCAAAATATAACTATACTACTAAAGACAGGACATTATGAGTGAGTGCTGAGTGGATGGAGTGGCTGAAAACATGGGGTAGGTTGCATCCTGTCTATATTAACTACCACAACCTCTACGTCTTCTAAATCCTGTAGTTGGAGAAGTTGGACTTGGTCAAATGTTGTATTTTTATCCCCACATTTCTTCCTTCTGGAGTAAGTATGCAGGGGTGGGATCTTATTTTCTGTTGTAGCCTTGTAAGGATCATAGTTTTCTATTCTTTATAATTGTAACTGGAAAATTATTATCATAATTGAAACATGGCAGGCCTGGACTTAATTTCTGAACACATTGTCTGGGCAAGGTTATCCACAATTCTTGTCATCACAATGCCATACGCCATCATAGTAGTAGTAGTAGAAGATAATGTGCTGGTGTTTCTTAATTATGCTGTCATGAATTAGCATGGTTATTTTTCTATATTGTCAATGTGGAGCTTAAGGGATCAGTTTGTTATATATATAGAATTTAATTCAAATATAGCATGGAACTTGTTGAGATTCACCAGGCCGTTTTGGTTGAATGGGATGAGTTAAAGAAAATTATATCATATGACCATTTTGCATGGTTCCTTGTGTAATTTCGTTGTTACTCCATTGTGACTGGAGGAAACCCTTGATCATGTGGTAAAAATGATGACAATCTACTTTTAAACCTAAAAAGGGTTCACTGCTTTCCTGTTTTACGGAAGAAATCCTCTTTATTTTCAAGAAGAGTTTACTCTGTACCAATCAAGAGAAGATATATTGGCATCGTGAAAGTGGGAGGAAACTTCGATGTTGAAGCTTGAGTCTTGACGGTGTTCATCCTCTTGTTATCTTAGGGTTCGACTGCTATCTCCAGTGCGGATCTTTTTGGTCACAAAGCTGATTCCTCCATTGATCTTGCTGCAAGTGATCTTATCAACCGACTATCTTTCCAGGCATGCTTTTCCGATTTCTGAATTTTTTTTTGGAAGAAAAAATTAACTATCGTTCAAAATTGAAATGGTAATTAAATTCCTTGTTTTACAGGCACAACAAGATATCTCTTCTATAAGAAACATTGCAGGCGAGACTGGAAAGAAGCTGAGTTCCTTGGCGTCCAATTTGATGTCAGATCTTCAGGACAGAATCCTCTAATACTGTAGGTTCTGTATGCAAGAAAAGCCTTTGGTGTTTATTACCTATATAAGCCAGTTATGTTTCCAATGCAATAGAAGAGTTCAATATAAATTTTTTTTTTTAGAAGTAAGATATTAGAACTTTTCAGGCTTGTGGCTGGCTGGCGTTCTTATATATATATATATATATATATATATATATATTTAGCACAGTACTATTTTAAAGGTTGCTAATATGTTGAGATGTTTTTTACTAGTCAATCTTACGCCATTTTGTAACGAACTTAGTGTCGTCTGCATCAAATAGAAAAATTGCTTTCTGGTGCACATTGTAAATCACTTTTTCTTTCCTTACGGGTGGTCGAGTTTGATGTTGCCTCATCTGATCTGCATAATTACTTGGCTTTACCGTAAAAGTGTCTACCATGTACAGAGGCCAGTTGGTTATAGGTAAGGCGTTTAAATTGGGATGTTGAGCATCTTTACAGATAAACTCTTTTTGTTTCCCTGAAAGAAAAGTCTTAATTTCAATCGACTATACAGTATAAATACTCATGTACCAGAACGGAAGACAGTAAATCTATTTAGGGGGTGTTTGGTTCCGCGACCATATTAGCTTCAACATACTTCTGGCTGTTCAGAATTGCATTTATTTTCAGTTTGACATGTTTGGTTGAGCGGCAGAGTTTTTGGAACAAAATCGATTTTGCTTGAAGAGGATGAGAGATGCTTCTGTTCAAAATCAATTTTTTTTACTGTGATTTTATACCAATTTTTCTTGTGATTATCCTTTCCTTTTCGTGTGTGCGAGAGTGATTATCCTTCCCTTTTCGTGTGTGCGCTAGAGTAAGAGAGTGAGAGAGTGAGTGAGTGAGAGGTGCTCTTCTCCTCAGGCATTTGAAAAGAACTTCTGTTCTGCTCTGTTTTACCGTCTTTGCCTTTGTTCTTTGCCAGAGAGGTCCGATCGCCTGTTATCCTCTGGCTGTTCTTTGATGCTTTGTTTTATTTTCGAGTGTGTACGATTCACCTTCATTTTCTGAAACCATCTGTTCATGTTTCAGGAATAAAACATAATAGCAATTTCGAGAGTGCACTGCTCATGCTTTAACTAATTGGTTTTCAGAGTCTCACCATTTGTTCATATTTCATTAATAATAATAATAATTAATAATAATATTGAAATTTAAATTTAATTTTTTAAATTAATAATTTTAGTTAATATCTAATAACTAATAAGTAATAATGTGGAGAATTATTTTTTATTTTGATAACACTAATTAATTTTAGTTAATATCTAATTAGTTAATAAGTAATTAGGTGATTAATTAGTAATACATTAAATTAATTATTTTTAATTAAGTAATTAATAACTAATTAATATTATTAGTTATTAATGACCATATACTTTGGAATTATTAGTCTTAATAATTTGAGAAAAACAATTAATTCAAATTTAAAGATATAAATAAATTCATTTTATTACAACATTCATAAATATATATATATGTTATTAGAATATTAGTATCTAGTTAAAAAATTATCATTAAAACAATAATATAATTTTTTTAATTATATTTTCACATGATATAAATTAAATAAGGATAAACAAAATAAAATAATATCATTTTCTTGTCATTTTTTATACTCACACATTTTAAAAATACTTCTGCTAATTAATATTCAAATGAAATATATTTTTTAAAATTAATTTTCTGATAACAGTTTTCAAACATAAATCACATGATATAAATTAAATAAGGATAAACAAAATAAAATAATATAATTTTCTTGTCATTTTTTATACTCACACATTTTAAAAATACTTCTGCTAATTAATATTCAAATGAAATATATTTTTTAAAATTAATTTTCTGATAACAGTTTTCAAACATAAATTATGTTTATGTAAAATCAATTTTGCTCAAACTTATATTTACTTAACGAGTTTTCAAATACTCCCTTAAACAATCATAAGCAAAAAAAAAATGATTAGTTACTATTAGGATTACTTGCATAATTATAAGGATTTTGTTATGGAAAATTTGAACTAAAAGATCAAGTTTTTATTAGATTGTTTATTTAAAAAGTTATGCTTACTTCAATAGTTGAGAGTTTAAATTTCAAAGAGTTATAGTTTTTTTTATTATAAAAAAACTCTAATTATAAATACTCATGTCTTTGAAGACGCATAAGGAATATATTTAACATTTTCAAGGAGTATGAAAAAAAAATCATGGAATGTGATAGTGAAATGTATTTTATTTATTTGGATATATAAAATAGAGTTGAGTTTAGCAGAATAAGTTAATCTTTATAAGATAACATTTTAGTTCTTGTTGAGAAAATGTTTACATTTAATATTTAATAATATATAAAAAGTTATGTTTTTCATTAAAAATTTTAAATACTTTAATGTGTTGGAGTTCTTTGAATTTTGTACGATAAATTTACCTATATCCTTAATTTATAAGTAATAAGCATTATCTATCTAATGATATTTTAGATTGAAAACTGGCATTTAATAATTAACGATGCATGCATGTAAAAAAAAAAGGTGAAAATTCATTCCATCACATTAGAAAAATGGAAAAGAAAACATAATTATGATTCGACTATGGCTATAAATAATTGCCAATAATGGTTGGAAAAAAAATTAAAAGTTGAAAGAAATTTGACCTTTTTTTTTTTCTGAAAAATACAATGTGAAAGGCCTGTACATAGGCTGTTTGACTATTTGGAGCTGTTGACGTCTACATCCATTTATTTAAATATATAAATGCTGTGTTATAAGATTTTTGTGCACAAAATATTAATAATATTTTGTGGAGTTTTATGTTTATTATGATATAATTGGTATTCCATAAAAATTAATAAGACTTTTTAAAAGTCAAACGAATTTATTGACAAACTTAATTGGTCATAAAGTCATAAAATAAATTTAGATCCTAAAAAGATTTGTTTAATGTGATCACTAAAGATGGAGAGTTTGAATTTGGCCCTTAAAGCATTTTCCCAATTTAAATAATCATTCTGTTAGCAAAATCAGAGTCTCATTATTATTAACTCATAATACGGACTCCTTTAAATGTTTTCAACCCTTTCAAATGGGAGACTTTTAAAAAAAAAATTGAGATTGTAATACTAATTTGAGATTATTATTTTTTTATTGGATCAAACTAAGAAAAAGAGTGATATTTGAAGTACTAAGTACGGATATAATTAAAATTATGAATAATAATTCTACCAGTCATAAATAACGTACTAAAAGATAAAAACCAATATTAGTGCGACTCGCATGATTGACATGGGTTCTATTTAGATTGTATTAAGTATTAACTAAATATTTTATTTTTTGAATGAAGATATAATCTTAAAGGCAGTACAGAAGGTGATAACTGCAATATTATTATAAATGCATCTGCAATAGGAAAATTAGAAGACCAATTACATTATTCGCCTATTTGGTGGTGTCCCTCATAGTCATTAGTGATTCCCATGTTCGCATGTACTTCGGCAGAACGTGAGAGATCGCGCGCAATGTCCCTTTCCTGAAATTTTGGTGCGAATGGCAAATGCCAAATTGGAGATGCTTTTCCCTCTCTTTTCAAAATCTCTCTCCTCTTGAATTTTTTTTCGTTTGAATACTTTTCGTCTTCCCTCTTCTTCTCCCTCACTGTTTCACTTTCGTTTCGTTTCCCGCAAATTTTCAATACGAAACCCTTGCAAATCTCTAACTTAAACCTCTGACCCAAAAGTTTTGCACCAAAATTTGGACTTGCCCTACCAAAATCTGGGTTCTAATCCTCATTCCCTTGCGATTCCACTTCTTTATCCGGTCTGATTTTGGCATGGAGGTCCATCCGCCTGAAATCGAGCAGGCTAGGTATTCAGATTCTGTTCTTGGAGGAGTGCCCTTTGCGGATGCTTCAGTGGTTCCACCTGGAATGCCAGTTTCGGTCGGAGCTCTCACTGGGTCTTCATCATCTTCGCATTCTGAAACCCTAAATAACCGTTCTTTCGTTCCGTCTTTACCAAATCAAAAGGGTTTCTCAATGTCTTCACCTAATGAGGCCCAAGACGACCGGATTATTGCTCCTCTGCCATCTGATAGAAGTGTCTCTCCTCCGAATTCTGATTCCGAAACCCTAGGTGGCTGTTCTCTATACTCTTCACTTCCTAATTCAAACGGGTCGTCTAGTACTAGCAAAACCCTAGAGGAGTGTACACCTTCTGCATCAATCGAAACTCTAGATGGCCTGCCTCTTCCGCCTTTGGTGCCTCATTCATCAACTCTAGATGGGTCTTCACCGCCCGTGGCATCGGCTGCCGAGAATAATTATTCCCTTGCAATTTGTGAATCCGAGATTGACGCTCAAGATGAGGATCCAGAGCCAATTCGATCAGCAAACGGTTTATCATACTATTCGTCTTTGTCATCGCCCAAGCAGTGGCCTTCGTGGTCCGGGCCTTCATCGTTGCCCTCTAAAGAAGAACCCTGGAATTCTGAGCTTAATCCCGAAGAAATCTTGCTAAGTTCTGAAGATACCGGTATACCTTTGAAAAATACGTTTACTGCTTCCGGAATTGTACCTTTTACGGTGGTATGTTTCTTTAACTTTATTTGAAAACTTATTCAATACTGGTTCTCGGGTTTTGATTTTTGATTAAATACTGGAATTGTACCCTTCAGGGTGCTGGGCTTGCTAATCTCGGCAACACATGCTTCCTCAACGCTATCTTGCAATGCCTTACACATACCGCGCCACTAATTCAGGGTCTTCGTTCTTGCAGTCATTCTACTTCTTGTGAAGGTAAAGCTTATTTGTACTTTGCAATGCCATTTTTTTAACTTCAGTGCACATATCTTATCTTCGTTGTGAGATTTTGATTTCTGGAGTTGGAAATTTCAGGTGATATTGATGGGTTCTGTGTTCTGTGTGTTCTTCGTGACCACATTGAACTTTCATTAACGTCTGCTGGTGGAATTCTCTCACCTCTTAAAGTTGTTGACAATTTGAATTGTATCCTTTTTTTTTCTTACCACCACTCATTATTTTAAGAAAATTTCCTGCACTTAGTTGTTGCTTTCAATTACATTACAAGATTTAAGGTTTGGCATAAACAATGATTCTTACATCCTATGAAGCAACTGTTCCGTTTAAGTATGTGTTGGACACTCATGTTGATATGGTGTGACACTTAGTCATATATTATATTTTTGACTTGGTGTATTTATGTCTGAGTCATTTCTTGTATCCATTTTAGTGTTACATCAGTGGCTAATGAAATTGAAGCTGATCAATGCGCCAAGAAGTAAGTGCTTTATACTTCTAGATATTGTTATCCATGACCCACTATCAGATTTTTCATCTTGTTTCACGAGATACCAGCAGGAGGATGCCCATGAGTTTCTGCAGTGTGTCTTAGATAAACTGGAAGGATGTTTACTAGATTTAAAGAGGAAGAGTAAGAGTTGTGAAGAAGTTGACAATCTAGTAGAGAAAATATTTGGTGGTCGCCTTATCAGCAAGGTATTTTTGGAGAAGTCCCTTTATGTTTCATTGTTACTGTCTGATCAAATTATAGTGTTAAATATGTTGATGTCTCCTTTATGGTTCAAAATGTGTCTAATGCTAAATTTTTTCCACTTGTTTGCATTTCAGCTTCGATGTTGTAACTGTGGCCACTGTTCTGACACTTATGAGCCTCTGATTGATTTTAGCTTGGAAATAGAAAATGTGGATACCCTTCCAAATGCTCTGGAATCTTTTACCAGGGTGGAAAAGATAGATGCAAAGTTTAAATGTGATAGCTGCAAGGAAGAAGTATACATGGAAAAGCAGCTTGTTTTAGATCAGGCACCTTCAGTTGCGGCATTTCATTTGAAGAGATTTAAGACAGATGGGACATATGTTGAAAAGCTTGATCATCATGTGGAATTTCCTCTGGAGTTGGACTTGGAGCCTTACACCCGTTCTAACCAGAGCAATAATGTGAGTTGTGGTCTGTGATTCCTCTTCCTTTTACAGCTGATGACTGCAATTGATCATTTGTCTGACTGCACCCTTTTCTCTCTTTTGTGAATAACACATTCTGAATCTTTATTGTGATAATAGGTAGCACTGAAATATGATCTATATGCCATTGTCGTACATGTTGGGTTTTCATCTACTTCTGGGCATTACTTTTGCTTTGTTCGCTCTGCACCTGACTTGTGGTATCAGTTGGATGATTCCAAGGTAATATCAGGAATTTTCCTAAAAATTAAATTCTCCTGTGGCTGACTTTAATTATCTGTGTACAATATATTCAGAAACAAAAGTTGAGAGTACCTTGCTGGTATTTATTTCTGATTCTGATGAGATTATCTATAGGATTTTGTGCTTTCACTTTATTGCACCCATCAATTTGATGATTGCTGGAACCCTTCACAGTGGAGGTTTTCTATTGGGTAAATTATATTAACCTATGAAGGTTTGACCAAAATAATACTCAGTTTACCTTGCTGGTATTTATTTCTGATTCTGATGAGATTATCTATAGGATTATGTGATTTCACTTTATTACACCATCTATTTGATGATTGCTGAAACACTTCACGTGGAGGTTTTATATTGGGTAAATTATATTAACCTCTGAAGGTTTGACCAAAATAATGCTTAGTTTTTGTTTAGTTTCAAATATTACACTTGGCTCCTTGATATTTAGATACATGTTGCAAAAACCTCTCCTAGTTTACTTTTTGTCAAGTTGACTACTTTTTTTATAGAACATGAGATTGTTATTTTATTTTCAACATGATAGTAATGTTATTGTTAGTTAAATCTTAAATCAATGTTAACATCTAATATGAAGTTGTGGTTTTATATTTAATGAGCTTAAAAAAATTGCTTTAGTAATTTTATTATTGGAGAAAATACATGCTGTGTAAAAAGCTAATTTCAATGATGACAAATAAATTAGAGGAAAGTGTAATATTTGAAACTAAAGATATTAAGTGTGATTTTGCTAAACTCCAAGAGAGGTTATTGTAATTTATCCTTTTATATATTGGAGATTCATCTATTGCCATAAGCATATCTGCATGTCTTATTGCTTGGCAAGAGGTTTTTGCTTGATTTTGGTGTTAGTATATAATTTCCCTTTCTTCCATGTGTTCACTGTTCACACATAAGTATGCCGTTTCAGATTATTTCATTTGCAAATGGGTTGTGCTTATTTTCTAGATGTGTTGACTAGTTTTTGTTATCTGGTAAATCTTCTACAGGTTACTAGGGTCCTAGGTGATTCTGTCCTGTCTCAGGAGGCATACATATTGCTCTATGCACGACAGGGCACACCATGGTTATCGAGTATAATGGAAACTTCAAGGCCATGCATGGTCCCAAGCATTTTGAATACATCTCCCAAGTCCGTTTTAGACAATGTTGACAGCTTGTATAACTCAAATCCTAATATAGCGAATTACGTAAGTTGTGATGCAAATGAATCCAAAGAATTTGAGAGGCAGATGTCTGATTATTCTTTTAGAGGAATGAATGAAGTTCTTGAGGCCAATGATACAGTAGATGCTTCCCACGAACCCGGACAATTTTGTTCCGAGTTAAATCAGGCTACTGTTAGTTATAATGGCTCTAGAGATGATACCATCAATGCCCAGGCGCCATGCAGTGAGATAAATGGCTCACTCTCCTCACTTGAAAACCATGTCCATCAGGAGGTTGTTGATATTAGAGAGAATGATGGTTTCCATCCTTTAACTCCCCCCAGCTCCCCAGGTTCAGATACCTTTTCTCCAGGTAAATCAGTATACTTTTCTTACAGGTCTTATTTCTTTCTTTCCATAAATCTTCTTAGTGTGTCTAACTTCCCTAAGTTGGAGCTTTTAGATACGAATTACTGCATCCCTCGTGATCATTTGAAGATAGAGAATCGTGGGAGCTGTAAGAGGCCATTAGATAAGTCTACAGATGATTCTCAGAGAAAAGAAGCTGTGAGATATCTCAGTAAGAAAGTGCATGGTTCAAGGAGATCTAAACTTCTGGGTGCTCTGACTGGTTCCCCTGGTGATGGTTCAAACAAGAAGAGAAAGAAAGTAGATTCAATACCGTGTAAGAAATCCATCGCTCCTGGTGATCGTAAAAAATCAAACCATCGTTCTGTGTTGTGTGCTACAAGATGAATCTCCAGAAGCTTTTTTCAATGTAGCTCTGCGTCTTTTGGAAGCACAAGTACCAGTGGAAACCTGCGTTTGTTTTGCTAAACTTTGTCAATACACATAGGCAGAAATGTATAGCATGAGGCATTGCGCTAGTTTATAGTTGCGATTGTTGATTTTAATCTCAACGGAGCTCTACAAATGACTTGCAATGCAAATTAAAATGGACAAATTGATGCATGCCTTCCTTTTCTGGTAGTAAAATTTTATAACCTCATTTTGAGAGTAACAACGGTTGATAATGAATTGTGAAACAATCAGAAGGCGACGCTCTGCAAATTTGACCAATAAATCAATCTGTAATCATAATGAAAGTCTTTTTTTCTTGCAATATTTTATTTTATGGAGGCGTGTGGGAAATGCACTCATACATTGTCAGTAAATGCAATTTTGACCACCAATCCTAGTTACTGTCATACAAGAGTTGTAATTATTATTATAGTTTTGAAAATTAGATCGAATTGGTCGGTTCAATTAATTAGATTAATAGATGGTTTTGGATGTTTAAAAACAATTAAAAAATTTGTGAGCAGTTGAAATAGTTTGTAATTATTCAAATTAATCAAGATTTAGTAAAATTGGCTGGTTGATCAATTTTACTGATTAAAAAAAAGGGTGAGTGGTTTGTGTCAAAGAAGATGATGGCAACTATGAAGACTCTTAAGGCTCGTTTGGTATATAATATCGTAAAAGAAAGGAAACGAAAGGAGAAGGAAAGATGAAAAGAAAAAAGGAAAAAAGAAAAAGAAAAAGTGTATTTGGTATATAATAGAAAAAAAAGTGAAAAAAAGAAGAAAACAATGTATTTAGTATGTAGTTTTTAAAGGAAAGAAAAGAGAACATGTTAAATGACTAAAATGCAATTTTTGAAAAATATTTTTTATAATTAAAAAAAACAAAATATAAAAATCAAATGTGCCTAAATCTAAACCTCTCGCCTCAGTTATTGCCCGTCTTTGATCCTCTGGTTCTCATTTATCATGGTTGCCCATCCTAAGGTCTTTGCCTTATCACCGGTCGCTGTAGACTCTTAACCCCTCTGGCCATTTCTTTGCTCTTCACCCTAACCTGAGGTCTCCATCATACATTTCGTCTCTGAGCCCCTTTGGCCCTCTCTTGACTCGAGCATTGCCAACAGCCATAAGCAACTAAATTGCAGATATAAGAATCTCGAATAATGCAACACAGACTAGGTAAGAGAAGATGACGAACGTTTTAGAGTCTTCAATGAAGATGGATTAACGACGCAACTGAGAAGAAATGAGAGCAATGGAAGTTGCACTCCTCAAGCAATGCTAGTAGGGATTTAGCAAGGACAAAAATGAGATTTAGCGGGTGAGGGTTGAGGCAAATTTAGAAACCACAAGATTAAGTTACTATTTTCCATCAGAAAATCTGAAAATTTCATCTTCTATACAGGAGTGATGGAAATAATCTAGCACTCGTCTCCATTGATGGTCTTCGTCACACTGTAGCAGGGGCAACCAAATGTGACTGAATGGAAAAAAAATGATGGATTTCCTCTTCCATCACACTATAGCAGGAGGTACCAAATGTGTCCTTAGAGATGTCCAGATCTAGACGGTAGCAACAATGAAGACGATTGTTGTGAGGTTGTAAAAGCTTTCATTCACAGAGAGAGAGATGGAACTTTGAAGGGAACGATTGTGAGAGGGAAGTTTAGAGAATACGACAGATCATCCATCTCCTTGAGATGGAACTTTGAAGGTAACGATTGTCAGAGGGAAGTCTAGAAAATATGACAACGATTTTAATTTTAGTCGCAGACTTGCACATGACCCCCTATCTCTCATATTTACCTACCAACCTATCACTCAACACGTGTACGGTGATCCCACTTTCCTCTATTTTTTAGTGTAAATTTTGATTCTAAAATGTGCATCTTTATTCAAATGTTACACTACAGTTTAGTTTTGTGTCATGTAAATTCATTTCATACTAACAAGATATTATCTCCATTTTCTGAATTCCCAATTCCCATTTTTCCCTAACCCCAATTCCCATAATCAGATTCTCACATCAATCCTAAAGTAGAGTAGTTGTACTTGCCTTTTTGTTAGAGTGGAACTCCGATGAGAACGTTGTCTTGCTGCATACCCTGAAGGAAATAGGGTCTAACCTCTCCAACAAAGAAGATGGATTCTCTGGAGTTAGATCGGTTGGAGTAGCTACTTATTGGTATTTTAAAAATATTACTGGTTCGATCATGATCTAATCATTGACTCTTGAACTGATGTCTTTATTAGTTTAATGACTAGTCTAATTTTTAAAACCTTGATTATTACTAATTAATGACTTTTTTTGCCTAAATCCAATTACTAAAAAGAGAAAGCTTTGTAGTTTGAGAAAGAAAAACCATAATATCTTTCCAAAGTACTTCTAATGACAAGAGTTGAATTTTAGATGTCGGAATATTGGAAATGTTACTCTAGTGAAAGGAAATGAGATTCCGTTTCTAACATGCTGAGAGGATCCAGCCCGTTAGATCACACAGATCCAACGGGCATAAAAAAATGGTTAACTTTATTTTTTTTAATCCGAAAGTTATTTAGGCGATTCCAGTGAAAGGGGGAAAGCATGTGCGGAAATGATGTGCAGTATCTAAAGCGACAATATTTTTGGATCTCTGCAAAAAGCATGAGATACACTAACTTAAAAGTGCTATTGCAATCATTTCTTCATTGCTGTCTTTCTTCTCATTCTCATATATCTCTGCAAACAACGTGAGAATTTTTAATATCTTAGTGCATATGGAATATGGATTATCAGAATTGAATCAGTAAAATTTTGAAGTCATATCATACTGTATAATATATTAATATTAAAGAATTTCTCTCGTTAGTGAGTTGTCCTCCAGTTTGGTTAATTAGCAAATTATAACCCTTCATCTAAAATTAATTGCCACCAAAGTAGGCTTTAATTAATTAGCATATAGATTGGAATGATAGTGTTATCATAAACTTACGGAGGACTAATCTAGTGCAAGGAAGTGTTTGTTTGAACTAGTTATCATAGAGGGAATTTACAGGATTTTATGCGAGAAAAATTCCATGCAATATTCTGATGATGATGGAGACGTTGACTTGGTCAAAACCAAAAAGTAGGATGATGGTTTATGTCTTCATGGTGGAATATGCAATCCTGCGGTGAATGTAGCCTGTCAAATATGTTGAAGAGCACTCACTTACTGTAAAAATATTATTTATAGTAAAATGAGAGAATTTATTTCATACAAATATAATAGTAAGTTCAGAATAATATCAGGGTATGTAATTGCTATTATCAAGCGCAGACATCTTTTCGTTACACAAATAGTTAATGGCAAGAATTGATAATCTTGCGCTTATAATGGTTATAACTTAATTATATTCTTATTATTCTTAATATGATTCTGGTATTTATATATTGCTTATTCTTGACACATGAGGACTCAAGGGGAATACTTTTACGTCGAGGGTGGTAGAGTAGTTCTTAGGGAATGTAGCCACCATGGCCTCCACCACTTCCACCACCTCCTCCATACCCACCACCATGTGCACCACCTGCCCCGTATCCACCTCCTCCGCCAGCGCCACCACCACCACCATACCCTCCTCCATGTGCTCCTCCTGCACCATAGCCTTCTCCACCTCCCCCTCCACTTCCACCACCTCCTCCATACCCAATCCCATGCTCTCCACCACCACCGTATCCTCCACCAGATCCACCTCCCGCACCACCTCCATATCCACCACCATGTTCTCCTCCTTCACCATAGCCTCCACCAGCCCCACCACCCTGACCACCACCATGTTCTCCTCCACCACCATAGCCTCCACCAGCTCCACCACCTTCACCGCCTCCATAGCCAGCACCATGCTCTCCTCCTGCACCATAGCCTCCGCCAGCTCCACCTCCACCACCCTCACCACCTCCATAACCACCACCGTGCTCTCCTGCAGCACCGTATCCTCCACCACTACCCGCACCACCTCCACCTCCATAGCCACCACCATGCTCGCCTCCTGCTCCGCCTCCAGCACCACCTCCTCCACCATGGCCTCCACCTATCCCACCAGCTTCTCCCCCATATCCACCTCCAGCTCCGCCACCTCCTCCATAGCCAATGCCATGTTCTCCACCTGCTCCATAGCCTGCACCGCCTCCACTTCCTCCTCCGCCTCCATAACCACCACCATGTTCTCCTCCTGCCCCATAACCACCACCACCGCCACTTCCGGCACCACCTCCATATCCAGCACCATGGTCACCACCGGCTCCATATCCACCACCTCCTCCTCCGCCATGTCCACCTCCGCCACCACCTGCACCACCGTACCCTAACCCCCCGCCTTCCCCACTACCACCACCGCTACCACCTCCATAGCCAACAACACCACGGCCATCTGCACCTCCATAGCCGCCGCCGCCACCTGAGCCACCGCCACCACCGCCGCCATAACCTGCAGCAATGCCACCACCACCTCCATGTCCTATACCATAGCCATCAAAAGTAAGGAGGGCCCGTCTGGCAGAACATATGCCTAAGGCCAGTAAAACAAAGAAGAGAAGACTGGGAATTCTGTTAAGAGCCATGGGATTAAGTTAAAGATGAAAGTAAGTAATCCCACAAGCCTGGTTCAGAGAAGGAGGAGATGGATGGTATTTATAGGGAATGGAAGGCGCGTAGAAAGGAAAAAAGTGGTTGAGGGGCACATGGATGGGGAAGTTGGATGCCCCCACAGTGTGGCCCAATATACAAACATACTAAGATATGTACACAAACCCACTCACACTCCCATTGTGTGCTTCTGCTGTCTTCCACGCACACAAGTTCTAAAGACCCATAGCTTTCCCTAAACTTATTTTTTTAAAACCACCAATATTTAAATATCAACTGAAATCCAATTATTGTGGTTCGAATTGGGTTGAACACACATATATAAATCTCTCTAATTGCTAATTTTTTTTATTCACACGACTTAAATCTAAAAATTTACTTAAAGAAACAAGTATTGAATCACACTTGAACCTACAACCTAATTGCTTTCTCTAATGCCCTCTAGCTAGCTACATCTACGTATCTACCATCCTACCTTCTGCCGACTCACTGTTTTGCACTGCAAATTGGTGATGTATGTCTTCCATTCTATCTTTTTTTATTATATGTGTTAATATATACTATATGTCATTGTCTTTGTATTGTGTAATATGTTCTAATTCAAAGATATGGTACACTTTAATTATTATAACATAGTTGGGGGGTGAAAATTTGAAAAGGGACACAACTCAGATTTGAGTTGTAGTTTCTTTCTCAATGTTCTAAAATCTATCAGTGTACGGTGAACATTAATCGGTCTGAGTATATATATTAATACAGAAAATTATGAAAGAATATCGCAAATAGGCTATATATATTCTTTGGCAAACCAAAGTGATTGATACTAAAAAAAAACCTTATAAGTTGCTCATCTTGTAAGATAGTTAGGCATTGACATACACTGACCCACATTATATGAAGGGAAAAATAACTTACAGATGAGAAGGCACATGAACGAAAATATTTAGTATAAGCAATATTTTCTGTAGTACTTGATAATTCAATGCTACTCTCATTTATATTTTGACAAGCAATATTTTCACTTTGAAAACCAAACTCAATTAATTTAAAATTAGATTACATAGATTTTATAAAAAAAAATCATAACATATTACATGGAAAATATGAATAAAACTGATCCTAATTATAAATATGGCCTTTTTTTGTTACATTTATATTTGTGGCTTTAATTTCCATTTCCTCAAAAATTTGGTCTAATTTACGTGTGGCATATCACCATAAACGTTGTGTTTGTGCCCCTTTAACTGAGTAGTTTACAATTAATTTCATGTGGGCTGCTGGGGAAAGTTTAGAAAATCCTTAGTTTCCAGCACTTTGTCTTAATTGGTTTTCACACATTAGTGACGGAAGATTAGAGCCTCCTCTGCAGTATGTAGAGGCTAATTTATCAATTATCCTTTACTCTAGTACATGTGTTGAGATGAAAGTATTTTTTTTTTATTTCATAAGGTTTAATCCAGACTGTCAATCTAAAATGGACAGGCACAATGAAAATTGCCTTTTACAGTTACCATATCAGTGATAAGTATGAGAAGTTTCTGGGACACAGCCATTCTGTGATAGATTTCTTTGCAGTGTTGAACTCCTAAATAAAGTCCCATTTGCATTAATCACTTCAGAATTTCTTTTTTTTTTTTAAGTACAATTTTTCCACATAATTAAAAGATCTAAAGTGTACATGCAACATTAAATTACAGCTTATAATGAAATCTTAAATACTCCAAGTCCCATGACATCGATCAAGTGATGTCATATTGATTCTTTCGCAGGAGATGTGGGCCATAAGTTTATGAAAGATTTTTATTATTTTTCTGCTAATAAGAATGCTGCTTGTGCTTTCAATTTTATTTGAAAATATAGTTATTGAGCAGAAGAAAAGTGGGTCTGTACATGAACTATATCACCAATAGGCATTCTTCCACTTTCAATTCTGTAGCATTTATGAGATCATTATCAGCGTCAGCTTCAGAGCATACACACATTGATCACCATGTCCCCACCTCTTTTTCTCATTTTGATTTGTTGCTTTGCCAAATATTCTTTTGTACTAAAACAAACCACACCTTTGTGATGTTGATGGCAGTGGCCGCATGGATATTATCCCAAGGTCTTCTTTCAGTACTGTACCATGCAGTGTGAAGTGGGAACAGTACCAACTAGCTTTCAACAAATTTAAAGCAACGTCCATTACATTTTTCTTCCGCCACACACAAATTATTGAATTCTTCTAATTAATTAGCTTATTTTACTAATGAAGCAAACGGTCTTGTAACCCACATTGTTTATTCATCAATATTAAACTTACGCGGTTGAGGTTCCCATTGTTGCTTCTAATGATAATGTTAGCAGAATCCATACCAATTAAGGATAGAATAATTAATCCTTCTTCCCTGTTTATATTCATTGCATGATTTTTCACGTGACTAATCAACCTTCCCATTGTTGAGGTTAACTTTAATATAATCTTTATTTGTCTTACTTTTCTTAACAAAATAATAAAGATTGGAAGCAAATGTAATCCATTTTTGATAAATATATGTAATATTATATATTGTGAATCGATATATATCTTTCAGAGAATCCATTTGGCGTTCACATGACACTTAAAAATTAAAATACATACTACTCGATAGTTGATGAGCTTCTTCGTACCCATATCGTTATTGTTGTTTCTTACTACTATTTGGGTAAAAGAGATTCTTTAATGGAGAACTGCATATCTCATTCAAGGGTAATATCCACCGTGGCCTCCTCCTTCGCCACTTCCACCACCAGCTCCATATCCACCACCACGTGCACCTCCAGTGCCATAGCCGCCGCCGCCGCCACTGCCAGAGCCACCTCCGCCGCCACCAGCAACATCTCCACCCCCATATCCTCCGCCAGTTCCTCCACCACTTCCATATCCTCCTCCTTGTGCTCCTCCAGCACCTCCTCCGCTGCCACCGCCACCGCCACCACCACTTCCACCTCCATATCCTCCACCGTGTTCTCCCCCAGCACCATATCCGCCACCAGCTCCGCCTCCTTCCCCCCCTCCATAACCACCGCCAGCTCCCCCTGCACCACCACCTCCACCTCCGCCACTGCCACCACCACTACCACCGCCACCAGCATGTGCTCCTCCTGCACCGTAGCCTTCACCTCCTCCCCTACCAGCGCCTCCACCATATCCACCACCCGCAGCATCTCCTCCACCTCCACCACCACTTCCGCCGCCACCACCTGTACCTCCTGCAGCTCCATATCCAGCACCACCACCTTCACCTCCTCCGGCGCCACCTCCATAGCCTCCTGCACCGCCACTGCCACCACCTTCACCTCCTCCGGCGCCACCTCCATAGCCACCAACACCATGCTCTCCTGCACCGCCACCACCACCCCCTTCACCTCCTCCGGCGCCACCTCCATAGCCACCAACACCATGCTCTCCTGTACCACCACCGCCACCCCCGGCACCTCCTCCACCACCATAACCTCCAACAACACCCCCCTCAACCTCAAGAGTGAGGAGTGTTCTGGCAGTAGAGCATATAGCTAAACCCAATAAACCGAAGAAAACAATACTGAGAAGTTTACTAGTTGCCATTGGGAATCAAGTGTGTTGAAATCCCAGAACTGTGTGGTTTTAGGTTTAAAGAGAAGGTAGATATATATAGGGAAGTGTAGGGTTCAAAACCGAATTTAAATCTCCTTAAGTTTGAAAGGAAAGGATTACTCATTTGGGTCTTATCTCAACCCTATTCTTCTCTCATCCTTAAGAAAAACGCGTATTGTGTACAGAGTGAAGTTGGGTTGCATGTCCCTACAAGGTGGACCAATGCAAGTCCATTTCAATTACACTATAGTAATTAACTACTAGTGTATTCGGTTTAGCATTTGAACTCCTAATCAATTTGGACTCTTAAATATGATTCTGGGAACAAAAACAGCTGTTTAGCCTCGCATTCAACTTACTTCTCAAACACATTTTTTGTCTTAAATTTTCATTGCCCAAACAACTTCTGATTTATTTTTAACCAAAATCAAATTTGAAAACCAAGTTAATTTAAAATAAAGTTTGTTCAACTCTAATCATACATACAACAGTGTGCTATTGCTGTCGCCCAATAGTTGGATTTTATGACCATTACAAATAACAGATTTCCCACTTGGATATTTGATGGATGCTGATTCACACAGAGCACCACTGGCCAGAGTGTACATAGAGAATAACAACCTGTTTATCTTATACATATGTACTTAAGAGAGTAGTTGGAAATAAATTGTAGGTTGTGTAATATTGGGGTTAAGTAAGTAACTTAGTGCTAGTTTCCTCATATGGATAGTGAAATTATGCCGACAAATTAACTGCACCAGTCATGTGCACTTTTGAGTGACCACATCGTAGTGTGTTGTGTGCCCTACATGGAACATTAGCGGAAGTTTGCGTAGGTTAGTAATTGATTGTTCAGTTGGTTCTTGTAACATATATGAAGCAAAAATGAAATAAAGGGGGATATTCTGCTTAAAGTGAGAGTTTTTTCTTATATATATATATATATATATTGATTTAGATTTCAAGATTTGTGTGAAATATATAAGCTGATCAATTATGTTAGTTATTGAGCAGATTGGGTTTTAAAAAATAAAAATAAAATTTACAGATTAATTACTCTGAACACTAATAAAATGTTCAGAATATATATACACGCACACACACATATATGATTGTTGAAAAGTCACAATTATACTGTATAAACTAAGCATGAAAGTCTTCGCTGGCTTTTTTTAAACTAAACTTGTTCAAGTTAAATTTCCATTTATAAATTTCGTTTCTCACTGAATTCGTAACTTCTTTCCATTAATGTTTCCAGTCAAACTTGTCTAATTTTTCTCTAAGACAGTTAAAACAGTCTGTTACACACACAAATTAAGGAGATGATCCACACAATAAATCACACCCTAGTTAAATGTGACCATCAAAATAAATTCGAGTTCTAAATGCGGAGAAAGAGCTTGTTTCCCTCACTTCACAGGGGTTGAATTTTCTCGGTTACCACTTACCAGGAAAGGATATATAGTTTCAGAGTAGAATAAGTAATAACCAAAAGGATGTGCCCAGCTCTTTAAGTCACCACCTCCCTCTTTTTCTTCTAATTACTTCTTTCTACTTAGTGTCATGGTTGGTGTTATATCGACTTCTGTGTCTCTGTTATATATTTTGTCCTTCCTTCCTCTTAATTAATTGTCTTATCTTATGTGGCCACCAGTTCACCCCCAATATCAAATATACCTTTTATGGATTTAATTTGGCAATGAGTGGCTTCCAGCCAAGCATATATATATATATATATATATATATATATTACTGAAATTTTATATTCAATTGATTAATTGTCCACGAAAATACGATCAAGATAAGAAAGAAAGTGGTAGAACAAGGAAAATTAGACAAGGAGTGTACGAGTCCAGACTTTCATAAATTAGATAAAGAGATTCACTATAGAAGGATATTTGAGTAAGCCTAGAACTCCAATATATACCTAAACTCAGCTAAACTCGTATAGTGTTTGTGATTAAACGAATATTTCAGCTCAAATGTAGGTGATAAAGTATAGGTTTATCATACATTATGTTGAAGTTTCATTTAAATCAAAAGATTTATTCAGATTGTACTAGGGATTGAACTTCAGACTTGTTCATAGAAGCTTTAATAATACTATATCAATGATCATTTTTACTTAGATTAAGCCAAGATTCGTGAATAATTTAGTTATAATCTTCAATAGTATTGTTAGATGATGGACTAGGATACATTCTGATATTGTAAAAACCAATATGATAATAAATGAAATGGCCATTCAAAATCTAAAATTAAGGAATGCTTTTTTTGTTCTTGAATGATACATATTTAATTTTAACTGTTTAGTTTTTTTAATTAGAAATACATGATTCAATCCTCAAAAAATATATGCTTGAGCTATATTCACTAATCGTTAGTTTCTAAATCATATACTAATAATAACTAATGAGTATAGTAAATAAGAAACTTTTTTTAAAAAAAAACTCGCGCATTACACATTTTAAATTTGAAAAATCAAGTAATTAATTATGATTCAGTAGTAATTAAATCGTGTATTGATGAAATTTAGATATGAAATAATCAAAAGAAACGAGAACATGAAAATTAATGGGGAAACTTATTTGTGTACATGTTGCTAGCGATGTGGAGAAAAGAGTAGGGATGACAAAAGCATGATGCTTTTGGCCCTAAAGTCTTGTGTATCAGGAGTTTAGCTGCTGTTGTGGTTGTTTTTTTTTTTTTATAACAATTATCTGATATTTGAATATAAAATGAGCATTGATTAATTTAAATTTGAGCCAGTTAAAATTACAAAGGAAGGTAAATTTCTTCTTATTAAGTTTTAAATACAGTTACATTTCAGATAATCAATTTTGAGACCTCTAGTTAAACAAAAAAAAAAATAGTTAATGTCTATTGTTTTAATGTGAAGTGAAGCTTACTTGGGGTTATGAACAGAGCAGTAGAAGGTGCAGGTAGTGGACGATCACATCCTAATTGGTAGACCCTGGGACCCATCCATCTCATTCTGCTTGTCTTAGTGGATTTCTTCCTTTTCCCCTTCACGCCCTGCCGCCCTCCATACTCCATATTTCTAGTTGATACCCCCAGTTATATTTCATTTCCCACTCTACGTTTCCCTGACGTCTCCCACGTTCCAAGCACATATGAGTCTCCACACCAACAATCTCAATCCTTATAATTAAGCCTTAAACTACTCAAACATCTTAGTTTTTCTGATCAGACATTTGAATTAGCTGGGCTCTGCTATGCTATCCTATCATGAATATTGATATTGTCAGGCAAAATGTATAGAACTGAGAAGATAAAACATAATAACAAACACAAAAACACACATAAATTTAGGTGATTTGATCAATATAACCTACATACATGGACGACAGAGAAAAAAATTGTACTTTTTTAAATAAAAATGTTTTAGTACAGAATAAAAATCAAACAACCCTATACATAAAATTACATAACCATTTAATAAGAAAAAAATAAAATGAGTCCCTCCATAATGCTTATGGACGAGGACCGCTCACTCCACATATTGTCAATTTTTTTTTGTCCTTTTAAATTGTGCTCTTAAAATTTCAAATTAAATCATAATTTGATTTATTAAATAATTAAAGTCACTCAACAAATATATGTATGAATGAACTTCAAGTGTGAAATGTGACATGTACCTTTATCATACAATCCCAAGGAGTTTATGTGAATCTTGGAGGAGCCATCCAAAAATTAATTATCTTGATTTCATAATTTTATATATTTATTAGACTTCAATTCAATTATATTCACTATATATGGACTTCAAAGTTATCTGTTAAGTAATCATAAAATATTTGAAGCCACATGCATAACTTACTCTTTATGTTCTTCTCACTAAAAATATTTTATCGTTTATAAATATTATACTCAATTTCATGAATTGATGAACGACATCTGTTATCAGTAGCATCTTTAGCAGCAAATTCACTAAGATCAAGACTATTAAAGAAGAAACGAAAATTTTAACCAAAAGGAGGTTGTTTGGGCTTTGGGCTGCATCTTCACCGGTAATACCTCAATGTATAGTAATTAAAGCCCATTACAACAACAGATTTTTCAGAACGCATCCCATACTCATTACTCAATGTTGGTAAGTAGCCCATTGGTCACATTACCAAAATGACAGAACGGGGAGAAAATCGATGTGGTGTGGGGTCCACGGCAATGGCAATAATGGGTATGCTTTTTGTAATTTCTCTTTGTTGATAAGATTACTTTAATTATGGGTTGAGCAGAGAGAATGGCGATAAGTTTAACACGAGTTTGTGGACAACACTGCTCATGACAACTCAGATTCCAATCTTAATAACAAATGGTATGTTTGACTTTGCAGGTGAGGAAGTGACAAATAATTCAAATAGGCATCACAGACCCGTACATGAACTCATGAAGGAAGATGGAGTCTCAGAGCACTGTCCAGGACCCCAAGAGGTTAGTAAGTTAGTTAATTACCCT
This sequence comes from Biancaea sappan, assembly GCA_037074585.1. Lineage (NCBI taxonomy): Eukaryota > Viridiplantae > Streptophyta > Magnoliopsida > Fabales > Fabaceae > Biancaea > Biancaea sappan. Next base: position 44,412,598 of record CM073500.1, on the reverse strand, counting down.
CTCTCTAACTCCACTTTTCTTTATCTGTCTTCAAAGTTCCTACTTGTATCCCTGATCCCTTCTATCTTGTCACTCCTAACTTCCATATTTTGTTTTACCAAACTCTTCAAGCTTCCACCTTTTAATCTGTCTTACATGGTGTTAGCAATAAAAAAAATTTGAGTGTTGATGAGTGGTAGTGTATGTACTATGTACAGGGAGGACGCGGGAGGTGGAGGTAAGCTGGGGAGCGTGTACTGTAAGTGTGGAGAGGGTTGGACATGTGTTATAACCAAGACAGTGGGTCCTGATGCTGGCAAACCCTTCATTAAATGCACTGGAAATTGCTCCTGCTCTGTGTACGTACCTCCAAAAAGAAATATTAGCTGGATGCACTACTTGCTCTTGAATTTCAGTCTTCAAACTGGATTTGTTTGAATTGTTATTAATTAGTTTGGTATGGATATGCAGCGAGGGTGAAGTGGTGAAGCAGGAGGAGTCAAAGGAGATGGGGGACGGAGCATACTGCAAGTGCGGGGAAGGATGGAACTGTGAGATTTCCAGGAGTGAGGCAGAGGCACCCAAGGGCTTTGAATGCTCTGGCCCCTGCACTTGCGTCCACAATCCCAAATGAAATGAAATCCACCCTCCTCAATCCCCCATTATTAATCTTATCAGTGTTCATTATAATATTTGTATTGTATTGTATAAAATGCAAATACACACGGTGTGTTAGTGTTATGTACGATTAGTAAGTTATAGCAGATAAAGAATCTATTATGACAACTTTGTCAAAGGACTAGGCATTACGAGATTTAATTAAAAATAATAATAAGAATGAAATGCAATTTCAATATAGAATATTAGAATAGAAAATACAGATAACAATTAAGCATGGATTCAATTAGTGCGCTTCACTATCAGCGAAGACACTAAGAAATAGGATCAATTTCGTCGTCTCTTAAAACTATCATCCGAGAAACAAATCTCACAAATTAATCACAGACTCTGTCCGGTGCTGAACCCACAAACTCTAAAAGCTGATCGACGACACTCTGGTGAGTGTTCTCCTTGGGCCTATCCCAAATTTTAACGTACTCCCTGGAATCTTCGAAACTGTACTCACCAAATGCCGACCTGCCTCTCTTCTTCCAGAGGGCTTCCCCGAATCTGGTGTGCGCGAAATACGCCTCTGCGTCCACCTCCTCCCTCGAGCCCTCGAGGAAGACCCGAATGGGGTGGCGCTCGTAGTGCCCAATGCTCAGACCCTCTAGATGGTCCAACCGGGGCAGCCCGTCGGCGGTGATTGCGTACACCTCCCCCTTTACCTGATGACCCTGCCCAGGCAGGCGGATCAGGTAGGGCACGCCGTAGAGCCCGCAAACCAGCGGGTATGGGTCGACGGTGTGGCAACTTCCCCGGAAAACGGCGTCGTTCTTACTCATCAGCTCCTCCATTGGAGGGTGGTTCGGATATCCTCTCTTCAGCGTGCCGTACGTGAATATTACGTGCGCTTTCTTCCCCTCAGACATCTTTTGCTATCCTCTCTTCAGTCACCACTGATGTATGCCAACCATTTCTTGAGAATTTGGTCTTTTATGGTATGGATTCGCAGGCTTTATTTCTCAGTGGTCCGGGCTGGGCCTCGCCAAGAGTCCAACTGGTACGGGCTTCTTATTTCGGGCCCCAATGGATAAAATGGTGTTGCCCATGTTGGCATTCGTCCATCTGAAAAATTAAGGTCCTTTGTCGCTTGCAAAATTTGACAAACCAATAATAGCAATTGGGCCTTTGAGGCCCAAGAGATATCAAGAGAAAGTTTTCGACTGTTGTAGCTTGTTTCTAGAAAAATGAAAGATTTGGGAAGAAGGAATTGTGATGGGATGGCACGCCGCATCAATGAAACAGAGGAATCACTGTTTAAGATAATGAGGTTGCATGAATGGTCTGTTTCAAACTGACCTTGTATTATCTCCAATTCAACTAATTGACAAAGAAGTGTGTTTTTTGTTTCAATTATTTGAGTTTAAATTTTAAAACTAAAGGTGTGTTTGGGAGCACGTTTGGCCCACCACTCCACAGTTTACTGTAGCTTGGAAACACGGTTTATTGTTGTTGGCATGTTTGGGAGATTCTGCATTACAACCCACGATTTGGAAACTGAGAAATAGGGCCTGTCAACCACGTTAAGCTCACAGTGGCATTTCCTTGCTTTTCCGTCATGTTCAACGTGAACGGTAGAGAATCTTTGGTGTGTTTAATGGAAAAATCAAATTTACCCTCGTGTCCATCTGACCTAGCTGCAGCCTTGTGTGTGTGTGTCTTTGGTGTGTGTTTTAAAAAAGAAAATCAGTGTTGCTTCTTCTCTGCCTTCAAACTAAACCTCCCTGCATTCTGTGCTCTAGATCTTTCTCTTTTTCAGCCTCCCTCTCTCGGTTCTGAATGGCTGCCAAGGTGGGAAGATCAGCAGAGTGTCCGAAAGCAAAAACAACTCTATTTTCTACACCTAAAATAGAGCAGAAACCAAGAGGGAAAAAGGGGCAGCTGGACCTTGATTTTCTTGGTATTTTGAGAAGTGTGTTATGCGACTAGTTTACCGAAGATTAGAGGAAGGATTTCCAGTAATATAGAGCAAAAATCAGAAGGAAAATCCAGTCCAAACCAATAAAGAACTAAGAACAGAACAAGAACACGTGAATAAGAGTGAAAACTTGTGGAAATTTCAAAACTCAATTTTAATTCATATTTTGCTTTGATTTGGATTGGAAAAGATCAAATATGCCCTAAAAACAACTAGGAAGAAATTCTGGGCTGGTTTTGAAGGAAAAAATAAATGAATTGGATGTGTGCATGCATGGTAGGGATCAAAGTGAATAAAATCAAAAGTTTGTATAAGTAGCTATAATTTTAGAACGAAATATATTTGTCACCTATGGGCCTAGATGAAGCTAAATGTGGTTTTAGAAAACGAAAAAGATAAAGGAAAAATTATTACTAAGGACCTAAGTGAATAAAATTAAAAGTTTATAGGAGTAGCTATAATTTTATAAAAAAATATATTTATGACCTATGGACCTAGATGAAAATAAATGTGGTTTTAGAACATGAAAAAGATAAAGGAAAAATTATTACTAAGGACTTAAGTTAATAAAATCAAAAGTTTGTAGGAGTAGCTATACTTTTAGAACAAAATATATTTGTGACCTATGGATCTAGATGAAACTAAATGTGGTCTTAGAACATGAAAAAGATAAAGGAAAAATTATTACCAAGGACCTCAGTGAATAAAATCAAAAGTTTGTAGGAGTAGCTATAATTTTAGAACAAAATATATTTGTCACCTATGGACCTAGATGAACCTAAATGTAGTCTTAGAACATGAAAAAGATAAAGGAAAAATTATTACCAAGGACCTAAGTGAATAATACGAGAAGTTGGAGGGAGAGAGTAAAATTTTTAAAAATGTCCAGATTTAATATAAATGGAATTTTAATTAGGATTTGATGGAATTTATCAAATTTTGAAGGTTATTAGTGATGACATAATTTTTTTTATTATGAGAATAAACCTAATTTATACAATTAAACCTAATTATATCATAATTTATATAATTACTTTAAAATTAATTCAGTTAGAGGTAAACTTAATTTATTAGAGAAGAAAAATATTTTGAAATTTAATTAGAGATCTTTAATTTATTGTGAGAAATTAATGATTAATTAAATTTTAATTAGTAATTACAAAATAAAAAATAAATTTATTAATTAAAAATGAGTCATTAGTGATTAATTATAATATTAGACAAATAAACAAAAAAATTAAATTTCCATGCCATTTTTGGTAATTATATATCTTGAAACTACGTTTGCAAATCAATATCCAAACTTTCTGTTTTATCTCAAACCAAGTTTCACTGCCTCAAACTACGTTTATTCAAATATCTCTTAAATATAAATCACATTCGTTTAAACTTACTTTTCTCCAATCACATTCAATCAAATCTACTTTACTGATTAATTCATTGGTTCCAAACACACACAAACACAAAAAGTATACTTCTACACGTACTAAATTAACGTAAGGATATAGCTTCGATTAATAATAAAAGTTGGTTAAAAAATTCTTACTACTATATATATAAACAAAAAAAAAAACTCATGTCATGTGATTGTTTGGGAGAAATTTATGTGGCTGATGGGACCCTAATAAGTACAAGAGTGGCCTTCGTTTTATCACTCTACTTTCTTTACTGCACGTAACTAAATGATCATTCGTAATGCTCCCCTCCCCATACTCCGTTCCGGGAATGGAAACTTGCCACCATTTTGCTTCTATTGAAAAGACATGATCTTGCCCGTAATTTTTTACTTCTACACTTTTCTCGTTAAAAAAAAATGTGTATTTTAAAAGAGTTGTGCTTCCACTATCCTAGCCTATATTTCTGTAGGACGGTAAAGCTAATTGGGCCACGTGGGATGACATAAGGCTCCATAAACTGATGAGAAAAGTGATCTATGGAGACGCCTTTTTCTTATGATCGGTTCACAAAAAAACCGACTACACATTCGTGTGGTAATGGTATGTCTGTCCAATACGTTGTCCACAAAATCTCTTTGTCCCAGAACAAACTCACTTTATTTCCCACCCTGTAGAAAATTGAGAAGTGGATAGCTGAAAAAGAAAAAGTGAGGATGCAAAACGGAGAGAATCATGTGGAAGCACGTGAGCTGTAGTGGTAAATGAAGGGGGTGGGGACAGGGACGTTGGATTTGGTTAGGATTGATGAATATTCAGAGGGGTTTGAGGTTTTATGATTTATATCATGTTGGGCTCGTGTTCGAAAGTTACCACTCGATGCCACACTGTGTCGTGTTCCAAGGATAGTTACCCCCTTCCGCACAAAAAGCTGTGTAGTGTGTACCATCTTTTCCTTTTTTGGTTGGTACGTTGCACTTCCCTCCTTACATATTATCCTTCTCAATCTTCTGTTCATTCTCCTAGATTTTTTCTCCGCACTTTGGATAAGGTTTATATATGTTCCCCATATCGGAATGTACGTATTTATTGGCACTACTAGTTAGTTAAACCATGCATGTGTCGTTAATTAGTTCATTATTTCTGATGGTTCATCCAACTTGGTCGGTGTCTATGGATATGATATTATCCGCCTATGTAATGTTGGCCTTTTAAATGAAAACAAAACAACTTTTTAGAATATGATCCATGCATGCATTTGTAATTACCTTTTTTTCCATAGTTTTCTTCTTTTTATGTTAGCTAGATCCATGAATCTCTTCGAAAATATAGTTACGCCTTGTGTGAAAAGAATTAATCAAGTGTAAAACCACGACGAAGACTTTCTCTTCATTCGCTTGCTGAGTGTGAAAATGAAAGGAAAACGGCATAAGCATTATTTTGGAAGTATAAAACCAAAATTGGATTGACTTAATATAATTCTCAGTGGGCTCTCTTGTATATATTTGCATGAAATATTAGCGTGAATCAACTCCCTCACAAGCTGCTTTTGTTACATATCTGAACCATAAATTGCTAAGAAACAAAAGAAGAGAATTAATAATAGCGTGCGTGCTCCTTTTTTAGACTTCCTAAGTTCAATATTGGGACTAAGGAAGACAGAGACATTGAACATATATAATTAATCATATTCTTCCATGGTTTCACCGTTTTATATATTGAAAAGGTAATCGTTTACCAATTCCAAGAGATGTGACGTATGCGTTTGGTTATACTTATACCACGTTGAAGACTTGGAGGAGAAAAATAGGATTCAAAACCCAAGAAATATGACAAAGTCAAAAGCAACAAAATAATTGAGACTCCCAGTCAATGAATCCAACGCTTATCACCAGAAGCACACAGAAGACAAATGACGCTCGAATAAGTATTGAATTGAAATATATAAAAAGTTTTCTCACCTGTCATTTTCTTTTTCAACTTTCACATTTTGCTTCTCTGTAAAAAATGGCCTTTTAACTCATAGAATCCAGGTGATTTACGCATGCAGCATGAAGAAGAAGATTAAGAGGGTGCATATGGACCACAGCATGCAGCAGGAAGGATATTTAAAGTGGGTAAGAGACTCGAGAGAAAGAGACCCAAGGAAAGAGATGATGCAAAAGTAGGTAGGGAAAGAGATGGTCCCTCAAAAATCAAAATCAAATTCAAAATCAAAATATCACTCCCTCACGGATACTCAACCCCAAGGGGAAGTGTGAAGCTGGGGTATATTGAGGAGTATGATTGATCCGTGAGCAATCTGCATATATATTTAGGCTTCAATTTCACTGCAGTGACTTGTTTGGCTGTTTGCTTTGGATCTGTTGAGTCATATGAGCTATCAAATTCAGCTTTTCGATATTTTTCCGACCTTTCGGGTAGTGAGGTCAACACATGTCAGAACCCACAAGATTCCCTTCACACACTAGACACTACCCTCCCTCTCTATAACCCTTTTAGCTTTTCTTCTCGGACCCAACACTGCCCTTAACATTACCCTCCTTCTGCTTCCTGTTTAATTAATTGGTGTTTATCTGCTCAATCCGTGTTTTCTTTTTTAAAGCTCTGTTTGTCTAAAACGAACAATTGTGATTTGCTTTTAACCCGAAACAAATTAATTTAATACGATCAAGTTTGTCCAACTTCAGTTTAAACAAGCAGATGTAACCTTAACATTATGGCTAATAAACGAGGAAGTCAAACTCCTCGCTGTTATATTTAGGTTAAAATATATATAAGATTTCTATAATTTTACTAAACAATAAATTTAGTGTGTATATTTTAAAAATCAAGAATTTAGTCTTTATAATTCCTAAAAACACAAAGATTGGTCTCTGTTATTAATTAACGGTCAGTCAAAAGTTATCCTGGTACATGTGACGCTGAGTAAGATACTTTCATCAATATACATATTCACATCAATGTTTGTACGAGTCCAAATAATGTGCTGACATGGCATTGAATAGGATACTTCCATCAACATATAATTATCTTTTTTAAAAAAATATATTTTAACTAAAATGTATAATTATATCACAAAACCATAATAAATATTTATAAATTAATTAATATATAACCTTATTATAAAAATTAATTAATATCAATGTCATGTCAACACATTATTTGAACACATATGGCAGCTGACGTGGACATATATATATATACTAATAGAAACATTCTAGTCAACGTCAAATGTACTAGGATAACAGTTAACTAACAACATAGACTAATCTTTGCGTTTTTAGAAACTATAGAGATTAAATCTTTGATTTTTAAAATAAAGAGACTAATAAATTCATAGTTAAATGAAATTATAACGATCTTAGATATATTTTAATCTACATTTTAATACATATATATGTTTTTGTGTGTGTGTGAGAGAGAGAGAGAGAGAGAGAGAGAGAGAGAGAGAGAGAGAGAGAGAGAGAGAGAGAGAGAGAGAGAGAGAGAGAGAGAGAGAGAGAGAGAGAGAGAAGTTTTTTGTATACGAGAAGTTCAACTTTTAACATCCTTTAAAGGAAGATGGAATTTCAACAAATTCCTCCCTTTTGAATTTGTTAAAACAAAACTTTAGTGGACAAACGAAAATTTTCCATTTTCCATTTCAAACGTACGAATCATTTCTTTTGTTCAATTGATAGAAAATCACTTGATGAAATGGAAAGGAAATTGTTGTCTAATTTTCCCCTCAGTCATCATTGGAGAGAAGGGAGAGATGAGATCAACAAATAGAGAGAGACAAGAGAGTTGAAAAACGACAAAATATAGAGAGAATATAGACCGAGAGCAAGGCGATGCAAAGCATGAATCAGATAAAACATATCGAGAGAGAGAGAGAGAATGAGGTCAATGGCAATGTAATGAGACACAAGAATCGCAAGGAGAAAGAAGGAGATTATCCCAGAGAGAGGAGAATGAAAGCCGATAGCAATGAAAAGAAAAGTAAAAAACTAGTGTGAGATAGAGCGAGAGATAAAGTGAAAGCGTCAAGATATTTTAAATAAAGAAAAAAGAAATAAAAGAAAAGAAGGACGATAATTAAAAGTTTGCTTTTCTTTTCTTTTTTAAATAATTTTAAATAAAGAGTAATTTAAAAAATTATTTTATATATTTCATTTCTTTCTCCTTTAAAAATACATACTAAACAAAATAATATATTTTTTATTTATTTTATTCTATCTCGCATTACATATTTTTTCTTTTTTTTTTCTCTTTTTTTATTTTTGTTTTCTTTTCCATTCCTTTTATTTCATATATACCAACGGGACCTTACTGTTAATTAAATTTCAGCTGATTTTAGGGGAAAAAGTTGAGGAAGAAAAGAGGAGTGCATGCGACCTCTTGTCCGATTGCGTGTTTGTTGTTGTCGGAAAATCATTAAAGCAGAAAGCTTCCCTTGCATCGAAAATGAAGATGAATTCCTTTTCATTCAGTTGCTTTCTTTCTTGCCTATGCTTTCTTCAACCTTCCCTTCATTGTCCGCATGATATATATATATATATGTCCAATGACTTATAAAGTCCCTACGTGCCATGGCCAAATTTGATATTATATATATTATAGTCTTAAATAAACAAATGCCCTTGGCTTTTTAAAGCCATATGTCAAATTTGGCCTTGGCACTTAGGGACTTTATAAGTCATATTGGACAATAACAAGTAATATCTATATTTAATTCATTAAGATTCTGTTGGCTAAAATTAGTTTGTAAGTTAGCGAATACCTTATATACTAGTTAATAGCTTATAAACTAATTTTTAACTTATAGTTTATAAGTTAACTTATTTGAATTAGAAGTGTTCGGTAAAAGTAGTTGTTAAAATAGTTAAAAAGTATAAAATGACATAAAATGACATATATTTTTTAAGTTTAAAATAATATAAATAAATTTATTAGTTTTATTTTTAATTAAATTAATTTAAATTATTATAAATATAAAATTCATTAAAAATATATATTTATATATTTTATTATATTTTATATATGAATAATATATTTTCACATATATAATATATTTATATATTTTATTGTATATAATAAAATATATTTACATATTTTATTATTTTTATAAATATTATATATATTTATAATATATTTATATATTTTTATCATATATTATTATTATTGTTATATATATATAATATTATATATGTATAATATATTATATATAATATAAATATAATAAAAGATAAGTAAATAGAATATAATAGAGTAAGAGGCATAAGGGTAAAATAAGAACAAAAAACTTTAAACTATAAAGTATAAACTACTAAAATAAATTTATTTATCGAATATTTTTAACAAACTTATAAATTAATTAAATAAATTATAAGCTAGCCTTATCTAATACAACCTAAATATCATCGAACTCAAGCAATTAAAGTGGCGATTGCAATATTTCAACAACAAACTCTAGGATTAAATGTAATGCTGCAGAAAATGTAGGCTGTCTTGACTTAATTGGAGGATGAAATATAATCGAATAATCAATATTAAATAGCTAGCTTCTTTTTTAATATATATTGACGAATTGCAATAGTAACGATTATTTAAATCCTAAAAAAAGAATAAATGTTTGATTCTTGAAAATCTTAATTAAAAAAAAAACTGCCAGGTTATAAAAAGAATTAGAGGAAAAATAAAAACAAAGAAGCATCCCGACGAACAGATACTCATGTGCAAAGCATAACTAATGACATAAAAGTATTGTCGTGCTTTTGTGTAACACCGAAGGCTCGAATCAACTTGAAGATTCTCAACCCCCAATTAAAAAGAAGAACAACCATGTGAATAAGGTTAACATAAAAAAATAAAAATTACTTGGTTAAATAGTGATCCATTAGAATGTTGTATTGTTTAATATAAGAGTGGGGCCTTCCGTCTCCAAACTCTGTGCTAATGTTGTGTCACACTAACGCTATGGTCAAAAAAACAAAATGCGACATGTGATTAGGAGTAGAATTCTTAATTCTGAACAGAAAAATTTTTTTATTCCAATTTGTTTGTAATAGATAGTTCAGAGACGAAATTTTTTTTATCATAAACAAATTTTTTCGTCTTTAGTTTTTGGTTGTTGTTTTTTTTGTTGGGTAGTGGCTGAGCTCTAGAATTAACATTTAATTAATGTATCTATAATTCATATTTTATTAGTCGAAAGGAAGAACATCATCGACATCTGTACGTAGGAGGTGTGTTTGGTATCCATCATGTATCCAATAATTGTTGTTACTGCAGACTGATTATCTCTTGTTTCTTCTAGATTTCAAAATTCCAATAAATTAATTAATGGCGTCTGTGCCTGATAAAGAGGTAAAAGCTGTGTCCACCAAAATTTGAATTGAAAATTTATAAGTTAATTTTTAGTTAAAAGTTAAAAATAAATAAACTATAAGTGTTTGATAAAATTAATTATTAAAGTAAATAAAAAATATAAAATAACATAAAAAAGACATATATTTTATAATCTCAAAATAATATAAAATAAATATATTATTTTTTATTTTTGAATTAAATTATTATATATATAAATTCATTATATATATATATATATACGCATTAATGCAAATAAACATTTATTTGTTTCTTAATTAAATTAATTTAAATTATTATATAAATATATATAATTTATTAATATATATTATATATATATAATATTTATTTATTTTTTATTGTATATTTATATAATATTATATATATATATATAATGTATGTGAGATACGAGTATAATAGGTATTTTTTATAAAATAATAAAGGTAAAAAGAGAAGAAAAATACAAAAGTTATAAGAATATCTATAATGATAGTTTTTAAGCAGTTCTTAAATTTAAGAATTGGCTTTTATTTCAGTTCACAATTGTAGTTCGTCATGTTGGCTGCCACGTGTAAGAACGGTTTTTATACAAAAAGTAATAGTAAAATAATTAACTCATAATAAATATTAATAGAGTTAGTGGAGAGTAATAAATGCTATAGTAGTAGAATGTTAATTGAGAGATCCATTTGTAGGTTTTTAAGAAGTTTACCACTGGAGGGAATAGTTGTTTAAAATAATAAGAAATTATTTAAGTTGATATGGTACTATGAGACCCACAATAAGAACCCAAGCAAGGTTCATCAGTGTAGATGCTCTAAAATAATAAAAGTAATATATTAGAATAAGTTATAAGTTATTGAAATAACTTCATTTACCGAATATTTTTAACAAATTTATAAACTAGTCAAATAAATTATAAGGCAACTTAAATAATTTACCATCACAGCCAAAAGACACATTCACCTTAACAGTCATGTTAGACCCGATCTAAGAACTAATTAAGCTAAATAAATATTTGTTTCTCTTTCTAAGATATTTGCTAGCTTCACTGAAGTGCTATTTTGTTTTTTTTTTTGTAATCAAAAGTGCTCCCATTAGGATAGAAGTTAATTTCTTTTATATTTATTTACGATAAAGAATAGGATTTTTTTTAAAAAAAATTGACATATCTAAAAGTTGAATCCTCACCATTTCTGAAATTTTGGAGTTTTGTGAAGTACTTTTAATATAAGGAAATCATAATTAAATCTAAATAATTTAAAAGGTTGATAACAAGATTTTGCAAATTAAATCGGTTTAATAGTTAATGATTGGGCTGTAATTAAATTATGATTGAATCGAACATTTTAAAATATAAAAAAAAATAATATACATAATTAAAGACTATAAATATATATATATATATATAAATTTAATTAAAAAAATTTTATATCAAATTACACAAAACAACATTCATAATAAAAAATTTACTGTAAAAATTGACCAAATAATAAAAAAATATTATTAAGTAATATAATATTTATTCATATCAAATTCATAAAATACTAATATATTAGCATATTTACTAAAATATATTTATCTATAATATTAATTTCTTCATTAATATATTATAGAATAAAAAAAATTTCTTTTTTAAAAAATCCAAGTGAACTGATTTAACCGGTTCATTAATTTAGCACTTGTTCTTACCAATTTAACTAATTCTCAGCCGGTCTCATTATTCACCAATTTTAGAGATTATTCTGGACCATTTCTTAATCCAAATAGTTGAATCAGTCGATCTAGTTCGGTTCTTACAACAATTTCGTCATCTTGATATCATCTTGATAATTTATTTGTTAAGTCATAAAATTTAATGACAATGAAAGAATTCATCTTTATAAAAAGTAAAGTTTTCCTACTACCAGCAAAAATTAAAATAAAAAAACTGTCCATATATAAATAAAACCATACAATCATGAATCATCCGAATAGCTAGCTTGGTATGGTTCATGAAATTATAATTACAAATTGACCACACACATGCATTTTAAACAATACACCAGACATTATTAGCCAATAATATATAGTTAAGGGTTAAAAGTTAAACCTTTGTGACTCCCACTGGATAAATGTTGGCGACATCGTGATGGTTTTTGAGTAATGAATTTGCCTTTATTTTTTAGGTGGTGGGACATGGAAGGGTGTTATAGAGAACTCAGTAAGGAAAATGATAATTGATTAATCATTTGAGAGGTCCAAATATATTTAATGAGATTAATTGCAAAGTACCTGATTGACATTTCATTTGGCACATCTACATGCACGGATTCAACAAAATAAACAATCAATCTCTTCGTGGGAAAATTCCAAATTCTATGATCAGACATATTATCTACACCTTTCACTCTTGCAAAAGCAAAACTCTGCAAGGGCCACAAGTACAGTCATTGTAATATCGTTATGCAAGTATTAAGTCATTAATCTGCATAGATTAAACGCATCTAATAAATAGTCGTGGGCCCAAAATACAAAGAAAAACGTTGGTACGCAAAAGGGCAATATCTTGATTTAGTTCAACTCAGCGCATTTCACCACACAATGACTATTTTAAATATAAAAACTGCATGCAATTTTAAGAGATGAACTTTTCATTGATGCGATGCGAAAAGAAAAAAAGATGAACTTTTCATTGATTATTTGTGATTTTTGTTAATAACATACTGAGTAAACAATTTTAGCCTAAATTTTTATCATTATTTGTTCTTTTTTCACCAAGGATACCTAAATCAATTGCACTTGCAAGTTGCAAAAAAAAAAAAAAATACTTCAACAACTATGATAATTGATAAGTGATACTTCCATCCTCTTAGTATTTAACCTAAAAGAATTAACTCAGATAATTATAATCATTTGAATTCTTCTATAATTAAAAAAAATCCTCTTTTTTATTTTTCAGTTTGTGCAAAACAATTTATTTCGCCAAAAAATATTAAATTCTCAATTTTCATAAGTACTAATAATAACAATCATCTGAAATAGTGACCACAAAAATAATGATCATCATGAAGTGATGAATTCAAAGAAAAGAAATGAAAGATTTCACGATTGATCCCACATGCCACGTGTGGGACCAACCAAAATTCAAATATGGATCACTGGCATGAATGGTAAGGTCTAGCACTTTAGCTAGGTTGTTAACATGGTGACGTGGTGTGATACAACAAGATTATCAGTTCTTCTTTTTCAAATATTGCGCTATTTTTTTATTTTATCTACAAAAAAAAAAAAATTAACCTCTATACAAAGGCGACCGTTCCTGATTCACCTTCGACTCCTTCGATTGCCGGAAAGCCTTCATCGGACTCGGAAAGAACCATCCTCTTCCCTTCGACGGCTGTCTCATCCCCCTCCCGCCGGCGCCGGACACCGCCACTGACTTCGACCTCATCATCATCGTCGCTGCCATCCTTCTACTCGCATCTCCAACGGAGTCTTCTCCTACCAACACCTTCTTCGCATCCAGATCCTCTGGCACCCCGCTTCTATTGGTTTTGTGTGGCTTGAACATCGACCAAAACGACCTCGTCGACTTACTTCTGTTCAGGGCCGGAGATTCCTCTGTACTATCGAGATCGAAGTCTCTATCACTGCCGGAGAATCTGGACCGCGATCGGAGAAACGGAATCGCCAAGGACCGAGAGCGACGCAAGGAGGGCTCGGTGTTGATTAGGTTATGCACGCGGCCAATTGCGCCAACGCCAGAGGCGGAGACGGGGAAACGCGAGAAAGAGGAGGAAGAGGACGAGGAAGAGGAAGAGCTGGTGGCGCAGCAGGAACAGGGGCGGAGATTAGCACATTCAGGGCAGAGAGCGAGGAGGCGCTCGCGGAGGCAGATTGGGCAAATTCCGCTCCTCCGTCGCTTGGATGGATGTTTGGAACACTTCCAAACCTCATCCTCGTCCAGGTATAGCGCCATTCTTCTCTGGTTGATTTCAATTCCTCTGTTTGTTTCTCTGGCTTTCCTTCTGTGGCTCCGAGTTTATAAGAGGCGTGATTTGATCGAAGCAAGGAGACAAAGCTAACCCTGGTTAACCCGTTGGGGGCAGTTTGTTAACCCTGGTTAAAGAGAGCTCCTTCGCCACTTTGGAAAGCAAACGCCGCGTTTTGGGGAATGGCAGTGGCGGAGTGACGTTTATTACCCTCGTTGAGTTCCGAATTCACGAGAATGCCACTGAGGTTTTTATTAATTATTAGTTTATTGAGGATTGATAGTGGGAGGTCATTGTGATTGTTGGGAGTTGTTTGTATGGTAACGCAAACACATCGAACATGAAAAGCATATTGAAATGAGGGATGGGACTGGTCGAAAGCCAAGAACCAAAGTTAGAGCTTTAGAGGGTCCCATATTTGTGGAAGTTTAATCAATAATTTCATCACCATAACTCTAAAAGTTGGCACTTCCGTTTATGTTTTATCTTCTTGTTGACATTATTAGATCTCGATCCTAAAAGTAAAAAATGATGAAAAAGTCTAGTTGTTTAAACCACCACCAAAGACTTAACACAGAGTGGTGTTTTCAAACTTGACAGCAACTTGGTCAAAGGGATTGAATCGGGAGAGTATTATAAGTCGTTAATGGGGAATGCCACGTGCAAAAGTGGCACAAAAACGAACGCATCCGGCACCACCTACAATCTTTGACAAAATCCTGGCCTCTCCTCTTGTGGAGTGGATTTTCTTAAATCAACAATCGAGATCGTTGAATATATCGTATTTAATAGTTCAAAAATTAAAACTCGCAAAAGATATATATATATATAACATTGAATAAATTATATTTAACGGTTCAAATTTTGTCTTACGCAAAAAAAAAAAATTCAATCTCCTCCTCTTACTTATAAGATGACACTTTTTTACTAGTTGCAAAAATATAAAATAAAATAGTTTCGACGCCTTGGGATTATTTTAATCAAATTGTAGTGAGTATGAAAAGAATTTTTATGACCCCACAGACAGAGGAAAGTATTCAACTTCACAACCCTTTTTGTTGTCCCTGTTTTTGACATGGAATTTCTTTCTATTTTTGTTGGAAGGTCTTTTGGGAGAATGGTCTGCTTTTAGTTCCATTACTTGGATAAAAAGTTGAAACACTGGAAAAAAAAAATGAACTGATTAATACATTATTTTACTAGCATCTTGAACGGCGTTGTTTATATTAAAATTGTTTACTACTGACTGGAGTAGGTATGAAAATTTGCTTTTTTTTTTTTTTTTGGGGGGGGGGGTTTGTTTTGACTGTTGAGTAAATAATATGAATCAATTAACTTGGCTTCGATTGTAATTAAGTAAATCAGAAGGATTCCACGACAGATGATGTTGATTAAGTAATTATAATTAATGATCACATTGTATTGTGTTGTTCGGACGTTGAGGGACAAGTTCATTAAATATAAAACTGTTTGATACTTAATAATAGTACAAGATCCTAGTACACACTAAGCTAGCCTAATACATAGCATCATGCTACCCAGAATGACGGAGGTATTTGGTGAAATATTGTAACGCTTTATTCGCATTTTTTTTAAAAAAAAAGAGTCAAAACAACTAGAAACATATCAATAAAGTTCCCCCCACCCCTCTCCCCCTCCTATTTCCTTATAGTATTACTTACATATAATAGGTGTATTTGGCCATGAAATCAGAATCATTCTCAACAATTGAGTCTATAAGAAGTGCTTCCATTTTCTTCATCAAGTGCAGTAGAGACCAAAGGTCTTGGTTTGATGTTTTCATTCTTCAAAAATTAATTTGAAATTTAGACCATCAAATATGATTTTGAACACAAAATAAACTGTTTGTTTTGATATTCATCTTATTTCTCAAACCACATTTTTTTTTTCAAATTCTTGTTTGTCAAAAATAGCTTATTTTTAACCAAAATAAAATTTAAAAATTAAATTGATACCAAATTAAATTTGTTTAACTCCAATCCAAACACACACTATATCTATATTTGATGTACATGATTCTGAAACATATCTATATTTGTTTAACTCCAATTCAAATTGGGTGGTGAGGGCCCAGTCTCAATTTGTCATCCAAAGAGGCCCAGAAGGAGTCCAAATTGTTGTGATCACAGAAAGTGTAGGCCCAATAAGTCAATAACCAGAAATGTATAATTGGGCCGGTGGATTGGTAGTGGTAGCGCATGTAACATTGTCCTAAACAAAGTGTGAAGCTGTGACCAATCCAATATTAGAGATTGCATCCATGTGAAAAAAAAAAAAAACTTCCCTGTAAGCTCAGAGATTGCAATTTCCATCAATATCAAGAAAATTGAGATTGAGGTTGACTGTCAGGAAATATACACACTCCTTACTCGCAATCTAAATTATTTTCACCCTCTTGCTATCTCAATCTCTAACTGTAGGCTCATGCTCTCTATTTTTGAAGATGCCAAATTATCAAAGATTTCAAGGAGACAAAACAAATGTGCAGACTTGATGGCTAAGAAAGCAAGGAAAAATTTTTCCTCGCTCAGAACTTATCATACTGCTCCACCTTTTGTTTACAATGTTTATGTAACGGACATACTAAAATGTTGAAGTTCCATGTCAGTATTAATGCTCCTTTTTTTTTTTTGTTGAATGTTTGTACTATTACTAGATCGAGATCTGGACTTTGGAGCTTCTTTTAATATAATCTTCTCTTTCACCCAAAAAAATTTTAAAAAAGGTCATAGAAATAATATGTATCTGTGCAACGCACTGTTGGAACTTGTAAAATTTTTTAACAAATAATTCAAACTAATAAGGTGTTTGGAAAATTCAATTTAGGTTGAGAAGCTCATGGACCAATTGAAATTTCCTTCATCAAATTATTAAGAAGTAAGTAGTAATTGCATGTGCGAAATTAAGCCCCCGCGGGTCTAAGGCCCGAAGTCACTCGAATCATTACTATTATTAAATTTGTTTTTGAAAGTGTCTGCGATGTTTCGCTCGATCTAGCTTCAGGAAAACGAGTTTAGAAGTCTTCTGAGAGTAAACCCTTCATTTTCCAAGTCATTTTAGAAGAGACAAAGTATAATGATTTCTCCAAAATATGTTGGGATCCATTTTCCACAGAAAGAAGAAGCACCGTACGACGTCTGTGCAGACATAACGGATTCAGGTGCAGCCATGCCTAGCTCCTGTGCCAAGTGTCATGTTATTGTTTTTCTCAGGAAGATAACTCATGATCATCAGTCTTCGGTGTCTCAAGTTTGAATTGGGGCCGGATTCACTCTAATATTAGATTTATTAGTCCATCATTCTTTTTTTTTAAAAAAAAAAAATTTATTGTCAGTAATTTGATTATGTTATTTAACGATTTGTGAGAAAATCAATTACTCTAATATTAAAATTAATTCGATTTTCTTTCTAAAACTTGGAATCTGTTTTCCCCTTGGCCTTTTCCTCATTTTCTCTTCTTAATTCGTCTCTGGTTCACCAATAATTACAACGAGGAATGAGAATAGTATTTCGTTGGCTTAATTTAAGCAATTATTCACTTTGGAGCTTACGGATGTTTAATTTCACTACTTGTTGCATTTACTTTAGAGGCCTTTTGGATTTTTCGAAGGAGAAGAAGACGTGAAGGACTAGGCATGGTTTGATGGTGAAAGAAGCCAAACTCAAAGAAAAGCAATAGAATAGGGCACACCACAAAAAATGAAAAGCATCATCAGATTAATTAATAATAGATTGTTTTAATTTAATTAAAATTTTAAATTTAATTTTTTAAAAATACAATTACATTAAAATTTCATAAAAAAATTTTTGTTACCTGTTATAATTATACTCGATTTGAACCTAGATTAACCAAAATCTATATAAGGACAAGTTGCATGGTCCCTCTGGCTTTAAGCCTTGCAAGTGGCAATGTTACGAGTCGAACTCCATGGACGTGTCCTACATACTACTACCTATCACTTTCACAAGTTTTTATATTTTCAAAAAAGAAAATTAAAGATGGCCATGCTTTACACGCCCTCAACAATTTTGCTTTTCACATATACCCAACAATCTAATGTGCTCACATCCATTTTTGGTCTTTTCTTTCCGGCTAAGTTTTTTTTTTTTTCTGTCAACAAATTTATCAAAAATTCAAAATCACGTCACATTACTTTTGACATATATATGTACTTATTAAATAAATAAATAACTATTTTTCTTTTTTCACATCACTTTAACTATAAAGAAGAGTTTATTTTTTTTGTTTTTTTTTTTGGGTTAATGGGTCTTCCACAATTTTCAGGAAGGATCTTCCAACCTTTTCTGCGTCTCGTCACCATAGTCATCCATCTGTGATTCATATTGACCACTAGCTTCTAACTTTTGTTTGGGTTCTTACAAATATAGAAATTAAAGTACTCTTTCATTTCTTAACTTTTATTGGCATGGAGAAGCTTCATTGTGTTTTTAAAAGGAATAAAAATTGTACAATTAAAATGTGTGATTATATTGAATTATGGGTGTTCATTAGTTTGATCATTTTAATCAGAGACAGATTCTGGTATTGGGGCAATTGCTTCCACAAAAAATTTTTTTAATTAATGTATGTGGTAATTTTTTTGTTCTCTACAAAAATTTAGATGTTTTTCTCATATATTAAATCAATATCACTCATCTTATTAAGAATATATCATTCAATAACTTTTTTTTAAAATTGAATTTATAAATTAGTTATACCCCACCACGATATCACCTGATAAATTTATATCTTGTGTATTTTATATTATTTTTTATCGCTTAAGTATATTTATAATTTTTTTAGTAAAAATATTTATGGACTATTTCTTACTCTATTAACTAAAATTTTTAGATCCATCCCTGATTTTAATCAACTAAACTGATATAGTTAGATAGGAAGTAATTGAACTAATCTAATGTAGTTTTGATTGTTTGAACTATATTATATGGTTGATCTTTTATAAATGAAAAAGTTGAAAACTTTTAAAATATCAACATAAAACATTTTTTCGAACCACAGCCATAAAAATACTTATTTCTAGCAAAAAAATTTAGGTTAAATTATTCTTTTGGTCCTTATGGTTTCATTTAATTTTTAATTTAATCTCTATAGTTTAATAATTTGTAATTAAGTCCTTATAGTTTCACAAATTTTTAATTTAATCCTTGCTATTATACTTTTGTGAGTATTTCATTAAATTTTACTAATGTGGCTAACCATATGCATGTTAACACTTGAAATATATATTATTTATACCAACAAAACAAAACAAAACAAAAAAAATAGATAATTAAGTGATATTAACTCAAATATATGACATGTAATGTAATTTATGTTAAATAATTAGGACAAATTTACTTAACTGATGTATATTTTCAATATTAAGGTGATATATAATTGGTCATATTACTAAAATTTAACAAAATGTTGACAAAATTTTAACAATAGGGATTAATTAAAAAAATATAAAATTATAAGGACTCAATTACAAATTTTTAAATTATAGGGATCAAATTAAAAATTGAGTATAACTATAAAGACTATATCCATAATTTAACCAAAAGTTTACATTGAAACTATTTTAACTTAACTTTAAACTTGTTCAAACCATAACAAATCAAGATTCATTCTAAAACCAAACATATATTGATCAATGTACGTATAAAGATAAAATTTTAATATGCTACATATTCGGTCACTGTATTTGATACTAAATGTTTACTGTAGTCATCTAGTAACTGAACTCACCTGCCAAATTTTGTACTGATCCATTTTTATAATCAATTTTGGTCAAATAATAATTATATCATATCTGATCAGATCAATTATAGATTAGATATGAGTTCCATTTTGCAGATTTCCAACTTCTAATTTTATTATTATTATTTTCAAAATTCAAAAAATCGACAATTGAAATAGTATTATTTAAAATATATAATTAATGTATATGTTATAAATATTAAAATATTAAAATATATAATATATAATTTTAAAATATTTAAGACATATTATATTATATATATATATATATATAGTGGTCCTAGATTATCTCAATAGCTTAATTTTGACATTTCTTAAAAACACATAATAACATTTAATAAAAAAATAAAAATTTAAAAATATAAATCAGTTGAACCACCGATTAATTTTATTAATTTAACTAATTTTTTTTATTAATTTAAAATTTAAATATTTACTAATTTTTAAATTTAAATTTAACTAAAAATCTAATCAATTCATTAATTTTACAGTTAAATCGATTAATTTAATTTAATTTTTTAAACTATAATTTTATTTTTAACAAAAAAAAAACATGTGATAATATACTATACCTTATCATCGGCCATCAATTCATCTTGACTAAGAAAGCAGTTATAGTTATTAATTACTTTTTTATCAATTTGTGTGATTCCTTTATTTCCTTTCGTCCAAAGCATATAATATGAATAAATATATTTTTGTGTTTAAATATTAATGTAGGGTGACATCATAGTGCAACTGTTATTAGTGTTTGTCATGTACCCCTTTTTTCTTCTATTTCGGCTCACAGTGAGCTTAGGAACATGCTCTTCCTCTAATGCCGACTTTTGATTAATTGTTGGGGTGCAATCAATGACGATTTAAATACAATTAAGCCTTTCGATTTTTAGATAAACAAATGATGTTAAAGTGCTGGGTTAGGTACTTAATTTACCATATACACTACTCTCTATATATATTATATAGGTACGTCAATTATTAACTAAAATTTTCTCTAGGAAACTTATTATCAAATAAGAAACCTACAAAATCGGAAAGACGAACAGAAAAAAAAACACAGAAAATATAAACAAATTTACATGATTGGATCAATATAACTTGTATATAAAAACAGAAAAAATATATGATTCTTTCACTGATAAAAACTATTTTTTACTTGCATAATGAAAATTAAAAATAAAATATATATGAAAATATAAAACTGTTCTAAATCAGGTTACTCTGTAATATAATGCTTTTTTTTCGCGTTGCACTCTAAAAATTTCATATCGAATTATAATTCTGATTCATCAAATAATTTAAAGGATTTATCACTTGTGAATTACAATAATGAGAACTGCTTTTGTTTGAGTAGATCTCAAAGGAGAGGGCATTGAAACATCATTAGGTCCTATCATCATGTGTGTCTTCTATATTTGGCGCAGCCTCCACATAGATTCTCAAAACCAAAAAAAAAAATTAAAAATTAAATAATGTGTGTGCGTAAAGTGGGAAGGAACTTTCTGTTATATATGAATATTGCACCATTTCCAAATACTATCTTTGTTGTTATTTCTTGGTATAATTTTCGTGCAACAACATTTTGAAAATATTATCAGCACGATGAATTCTTTATTAATTTCTTCACTGTTAAATTTAGACGTTCTAGAAATTTGGCAAATTAAATTCTAAATAGGCACGAGACTAGAGCTTTGGATAAATGATATTTATTTTGTTAAAAAATTAACGAAATTGCAATTGCTACTTATTTTGCAGAAAGTAATTTATAAAGGAGATTTCTACAATATATCAAAATATGAAGAGGAGAATATAATTTAACTAAATATTTAAAAAGGAATAATGAAGTCTACCCTAGCATTTTTAATAGTGAAATAATAAAAAAGATGAAATGATATCCGTGATTTTGGAAATCTGGCGTGGAACGAAAGTTAAGAGGGAGAAGAGAAATTAGTGGGAAAAAGGAAGAAAGAAAAAGGAAAGTGGGAGGAAAGGAAAGGAGGCACACACGAGGGAAACACGGCAAGTGTGGGCCACACGACGCGGTATTTACGAGCTTTTATTTAAACGTCGTCGGAAAAGCCCACACGTGTGAGATTGCGGTCAAACTTGGTGTGCCTTCCACGTCACCAACTGCGTGTGTCCTCGCGTGTGCCCAGGTTTTTTATTTTTTTGAACCTTAATCCCACTCACACCACCACTTCCCTCAGTCGGTCAAATTCGACTTTCTTCGCTTTCTTTTCGCTTTGGTCTATCCTTTTTTTAATTTATTTATAGGATAAATTACACATAATTTCTATAAACTTTATAGTCTTTACAACGAAAGCAAAAGATCTCTTTTAATTTTTAAATATTTGTAAAATATTTTTATTATCAAATTAACTATTAGTCAATAGTATAGTCAATTGTATTCATACTCATCTAACATAAATGATAATGTGTCACATTGACATGGGATATAGTAAGGGTATATTTGTCTTTTTAATTTAAAAAATTTTGTAAATTAATAAATCAAGAAAAAACAAAAATTACACATCAAAATTAATGAAAAATTAAATTAAAGTTATTATATTTTAAATTTGATTGAATATGAAAAAAAATTAACTGAATTATTGACTAATGGTCAACTTGACAATCAACCTAACAAAATAAGTCTTTACAAACATTTAAAAGTTAAAATGAGTCTTTTTTTAAATATTGAAATTTCGTAGGAGTAAATTAAAATGAGTCTTTTTTTTTAAGTATTGAGATTTCGTAGGAGTAAATTACAAGAACTTTAAAGTTCATGGAAATTCTATGCAATTTTTTCTTATTTATACAATCATTTCTTCAAAATTTACACATTATTTAAAGATACAAAAATACCACTTGGGACGGCAACCCCATCCCCATGAAGATTTTGAACAAACCCCAAACAACAATTATTGGACTCTTTTGTCATTATTATTATTATATATACTCCAAATGAAATTTCTCTTTAACCTTCACCCGAAACCCACTGAAATCAACCAAAATCATACATCTTAATTAAAACCCACTTCCAAACCAAAAGAAACAAAAAATGATTAACTGCATATACCCGCCAGCTGATGGTTCATTTTAGTGAGATGGGTACACATTTTGGAAATGGATTTTTTGTTTAACTTTAAAAATTAAATAGAGTGTTTGATCTATACAGGTCGTTGATTTTTAGAATTAATAATTTAAATTTTAGGATATTATTTTTATTTATTTTTAATTTAAAAATGATCAAAAAATTTAGACTGTTGATTTCATAATTAACGGTCTAGATATATATAGATCAAACACTCTATTTGGCTTTCAAAATTAAGTAGGGCATCCATGTCTACAAATCTAAAGGTACGTACATACGCACTCAATATTTGTGTTATTGTCGATCCAATTAATGGCCTTATTTTTTCTAGTGATCTCCAACTAGAAGGAGTTATGTGTCATAGAAATTTGTTAAGTGCTAGATTTAGTACCATTTGATGCTAAATCTTTGATCCATTTTATCGCCTACTTGTGTTTGCTTGTATGTCTTTTCCGTTGTTTTTGTTTGATTTAGTTTAGTTTAGGATTTTTTAGAGTTTAAAATCTGCTTCATGTGATTCCTTGACTAAGAATGCTACTAATCATCATTTTATCCTCTCTGATGTAGGGCGAGTTGGACGAAGCTGAAGCGAACGACCGAACTGATACGAGTTGCTGTGAGGAAACTGTCTGCCTACCATCGCTATAACGGTGGACTCTCACCGCTATAGCTGTGATCCCTGGAGCTAAACATAAAGTTAGAATAGCTTCTGTCCATTACTGCTATAGTGCTGGATGGTCATCGCTATAGCGCCTGCCCCTGGAGCTGAAAAACCAGAAGACCCACTTTCTGTCTACCACCGCTATAGCGGTGGATCCTTACCGCTATAGCGGTGGATCCTTACCGCTATAGTGGTGAGCCCTGCACCAAATTTGCTGGAGAATTTATTACTGTCTTCCACCGCTATAGCGGTGGCAAGTTACCACTATAGCGGTACGTCGCGAAACAAAGCTGATTTAAAAGGCGTCAGATGAACTTTTTAGGGGAATTCTGAGAGGGAGACAGGAGGGGGGCACCGACTATTGCTAGAGGAGAAGGAGGAATCCGTCCCTGGAGCCAATCAAGCCTGAATTCGGTCAACCCAACCCTGAATTTATGAAGCTTTATTATTCTTCTCCTGTTTTCTATAGTCTTAGAGCCATGAGTAGCTAAATTTTCTGTTCTAGGGTTCCTATGAACCCAATTTCAGACTAGGATTTGTGTTTTCTTGAGACTTGTGATTATTGTCAATTTATGCATATCTATCATTCAGTACTTCTTGAACGTATTATGAAATTGGCCATTTTATGATATGTATGTTGCCTTCATTAAACTTGGGAGAGGGAGATGTGGGTAGAACACTGAATGTTTAGGGCGAGTGATAGAACCTAGGGGTTTTACTTGTTAATTAATAGGGATATTAATTAAACTCATTTAATCAATTTATGTTAACTTTAATTAGACTCAAACTCACATAAGGGATTGTGTAGAGTTGGGTAGCTTAATCTAGGTTCGGGAGAATTACCTTAAGTCATTAGAAAACCTGAGATTATTGTGCATAATTGATTTGAATTACATGTGTAGGGAGAATTAGCAATTCCTAGGACGAAAGAGGGGGATTAGTAATTCTAGGCCTTTTATTTGATATACTACCTTTGATTCAATTGCTATTTGCTTTACTTTCAATTAGAGCTACCTTCATTCCAAAAATCGAGTCGCCTAAATATTACGTTTAACTTCTAGAGTAATTAGCACGTTAGTTCCTGTGGAGACGATACTCTTATTTCATCACTGTATTACTTATGCGACTGGTACACTTGCCAGAATGCCCAATAAGTTTTTGGCGCCGTTGCCGGGGACTGACAGTTTTAAACTAATATTCTAAGAAATTAAAGGTGCTAGCTTAGGCATTTTCTCTTGTTTTGTTTTAGTTGTTCTAGTTTTTGTTTTTGGTAGTTAGTCATTCTTGCTTTTAGCATTAAGTTTTGTGATTTCCTTTTTGTGAATTCTGACCAGAGCTTTTCATTGTGTATGCGACGTACTATTCATACTTTTGATCTTCTCTTTGAGCCTGAGATCGAAAGATTAGCAAGGAGAACTAGAAAAGAAGTGAGAGAAAGGAGAACTCAAGTAAGCCAAGCTACACAGGAAGAAATGGCTGAGAATAACCAAAACCATCGTGGTTTTGGAGTTAATGCTGGTTATGGGGCTAGCAATGAGCATCAGGAGGATGACAATAGAGCTGTGTAGGATTATGCATTACCCACTGAGGCGGGACATGCATCCAGCATAGTGAAACCTCCACTGGGTGCAAATAACTTTGAAATAAAGGCAGTCTTGATGAATTTGGTCCAGCAGAACCAATTTGGGGGGCAGCCCTATGGAAGACCCGAACAACCATATTACTAATTTTCTGGATATTTGTGATATGGTTAAGATTAATGGAGCCAGTGATGATGCCATCCGCCTACGTCTGTTTCCCTTCTCCTTGAGGGATATGGCTAAAAGTTGGTTGAATGCTCAGTAAAGAGGAAGTATAACAACGTGGGACGAGATACAGAAAAGATTTTTGGGTAAGTTCTTTCTGCCATCAAGATCGATCAAACTGAGGAATGAAATCACAACATTTTATCAGCATGACGGCAAAAGCTTATATGAGGCATGGGAACGATTCAAAAACTTACTTATGAAATGCCCTAATCATGGCCTCCCAGAATGGCAGCAGCTCACCATATTTCATAGTGGTCTCACATATGAGACTAGAGACAAATTGGACACCACAGCTGGCGGTGCTTTGATGGCCAAATCAATAGTGCAAGTCAAGGAAATAATTGAGACAATGGGGGCGAGCCAGAATGCATCTAGTTGAGCCAAGAGTGTTGCAAGAAGGGGAGTCATGGAGTTGGATACATTACATGCTTTGTTGGCTCAGAACGAAGCATTAACAAAGAAAGTTGACATGCTGTGCTCTAGACAAAATGAACAGGCAAAGGTAAATGCAGTAGCAATGCCTGAACCAAATTGTGATTTCTGTGGAGGGGCTCACGTTAACGGGTGTTGTGAAGAATTCCCTTCTGTGGAACAGTTGAATTATATGGGTAATATGCAGAGGAATCAGAACAACCAATACTCCAACATTTACCATCCGAGCTCAAGGAATCATCTGAATTTCTCTTGGAGTAATAATCACTGCCTTAACCCTTCAACTTCATCTTCTGGTAAGCCTTCTCATCCTCCTGGGTTTAATAGTCAGAACATCTTTTCTCCTCAAAATAGAGCTCCACCACCTCAAGTGGAGAAGAAGCCGTCGATGGAGGAGATGTTTATGAAATTCATGGAGAGAAGCGAGTCGATTTTTCAGACTCAGAATATAGCTATCAAGAATCTTGAAACTCAGATGGGACAACTAGCTCTTGCTTTGAACAACAGGCCATAAGGTAACCTCCCTAGTAATACTGAGAACAATCCAAGAAGGGAGGGGAAAGAGTACTGTAATGCCATTACCTTAAGAAGTGGTAAAGAGCTTCCTGATGCTATAAGATCACATGATCAGAAGGAAGGGGTGATAACTGAAGAAGAGAATGAAAAAGTTGACAAGCCCCAAGAAATGGCAGCTGGGAATATAGATGCTTCGGGTGCTAAAGGAAAGGGTATAAATACCAATCAAGGCTTAAGAGCTGAAAAGTTTATTCCACCAATGCCTTATCCTCTGAGGCATAAAAAGTTTAATTTGGACTGACAATATAAGAAGTTCTTAGAGATCTTGAAACAACTTCATATCAACATCCCATTCGTGCAGGTATTGGAACAAATGCCCAGTTATGCAAAATTTATGAAGGATGTTCTGTCAAGAAAAAGGCGCTTGGGTGAGTTTGAAACTGTTGCTATGACTCAAGAATGCAGCGCCATTCTCCAAAAGAAGTTGCCTAGCAAAATGAGAGATCCAGGTAGCTTTGTGATCCCATGCAACATTGGAAGCAAATTTTCTGGAAAGACACTATGCGATCTGGGAGCCAGTGTGAATCTGATGCCATTGTCTGTTTTCAAAAAATTGGGTTTGGGACATGCTCGACCGACCACAGTGACATTGCAGTTAGCTGACCGTTCGATGTGCTATCCGAACGGAATCATTGAGGATGTGCTTGTCAAGGTAGATAAGTTGATTTTTCTGGCCGATTTTATTATCATGGATTATGAGGAAGATAAGGAAATCCCGATCATTTTTGGAAGACCTTTTCTTGCAACCGAAAAAACATTAATTGATGTTTATAAGGGTGAGTTAACTATGAGAGTTAATGATCAAGAGGTCACCTTTAACATGAACAAGGCAATGAAGACTTCTGATGACCCGGAGGAATGCTATATAATAAAGATGATTGATAAAGAATCTCACGGGTATTGTCATAACAATATGAGTAAAGTTTGTGATGAGGATAAATAAAATGAGAAGAAAAGAACAAAGATAGCTTTAGAAATTTCAGAAGTTCTTGCAAAGCTTCGTGACAATCCTCAACGATTCAAACCTCCTGATATTGTGCAGAATGCTGTTACTCAACTGAGCGGATGCAAGAAACAGAAGAAACTGGAGGATCCACCTTGAGCATAGGTGCCCTGGTAAAGTCTGGCTGAAGACTATAAACTTAGCGCTCTTGGGAGGCAACCCAAGTTTCTAGCTTTCTTAGTTAATTGTTATTCATGTCATTTAGTTTTTGTTGCTTGATTTTAGCGTCTGCTGCTATTATTGTTGCTGTGATGTATTGGAATTTGCTGATGTTGGGTGTTATTTTTAGCCTATAGTGTCTATGCAATGGTTTAGAGGTTGAGGGTTGGCATTATTAAATGTTGTGAATCAGTAATTTGGGCTGCTGTGACTGTTACTGCCGAATTGTGAGAGCTGACCCTGATTTTTGCTGACTGATTAATTGTAAAAGGGTTAAAGGTTGAGAGGGGATATGAACATGGAGTAATTTTGCATGCTTTTTGGGGCTTTTCATGGTTAAAAGAAGTAAAACTTGCATGTAAAGGGCAAAGGGTTCATTGTGGAGTTTCTGGGTGTGAGTCTGCATTCTGGAGAGGAACTGTCTGCCTAGTAGCGCTATAGAGGTAGAACTGTACCGCTATAGCGGTGAAGCCTGGAAATAAAGCCTTCTTCTCTATCAAGTACCACTATAGCGGTGGAATGTTGGCGCTATAGCCGTGTGTCTCTGAAAAATCCCAAAATGAAGTTGTGTTCTCTGTCAAGTACCGTTATAGCGGCATTATTGTAGCGCTATAGCGGTAGTTCTTAAATTCTGAAAAATAAAAAAGGGCTCTCTGCCTTGTGCCGTTGGGGTATAAAGTGTCACATGAACCCTAACTCTCATACTCTCGCCGTCGACTTCCTTCCCTCTTCAAGCCCTTTGTGCTACTGCCTTCCTAGAGGGAATTTCGAAGCATCCCTAGAAAATTCCCTCCCTTTTAATCACGAATTGGGCAAACTTTGGGTGTTTTGGGTGTGTTTGAGCCAATTGGTGCATCCCTCAGTGTTCTTCTTTTCTCTGTTGTGAGTCATCATGCTAGGTAAGTGCTTTTGTTCCCTCTTTCGTTCAGTTTCTGCTGTGAGTATGTGAATTTCAAGCATTGTTTGTTTAAGTTTTCTATATATGATTGGTTCCCCTGTGGGTTGAAGACGATGTGCTTATCTAGTTTTGATTCTAAGTGGGTCTTTGAATTCTAAGGTTGCATTGATGTTTCATGGCTGAAATTGATGGTTGTGCCTCTTGTTGATTGATAATTGTGTTGCATAAACGATTGAGAATGGAGATTAGGGCTTAAAATTAGCTATAACCACAGTTTAGGTGATTTGTGCACTCTAGGTGTTTGATGAAATGTCCAAGTGAACTTTAGTTTGAAGTTTGTGCATGAACTACTTGTTTTTGCTGCCAGAGTGATTTAACATTCAAGTACTTAAGTGCAATTTGATGGTTGATGCATAATTTGGCTCGAGTTCGCAAACAAGTAGTTTTCTTTTTTGATATAATGCCAAACTGAGCATGCATTGGATTTTGAAAAGGGCTGAATATTCTAATAACTGATGGTTAATATACACTGACTGTTGGAAAAACATGTGTGCTCAATGTGTGATCAAATGTAAGATTGCTTGTGAAGTTTAGTTTGTTGTTTTTCTGAGTTGTGGGGGATATGCAGATTACCAATTCCCTTTATGATCCGAAATTGCATGCATTTTGATGTGCATTAACTGAACATGACTGTTGGGGCTGAAATATATATATTTTTTGAATGCAGGAACTTTGATTGTGTTGGCATTCCTTATGGCACCCCCTGTCCCTAAGAGGAGGAAACTTCCAACTAAGAGGAAAGAAACCTTGGGTGCGTCGTCATCAGCAGAACAATTCCTTACATTTAGGACTCCAGACCATGGGGTTAGATTTGATAAGGAGATAAGCAGAAGAAAAATCCTCCCGGAGAAAGTCTTCAATTTAGAGGAGGATGAATATTCAGAGATTCAAGAGCAGATCACTGATAGGGGATGGGACAAGATATGCAATTTACCTGAGCATGCGTATGTGGATATGGTGAAGGAATTCTGTGCCAATACCTTCAAAACCCCCAATGACACAATGAAGAAGTACAACACTGAAGTTAGAGGCAAACTGATTAATTTCTCTGAGGGGGCTATTAATGAGGCATTCGATTTGTGGAACCCAAGAGAACAGGACTATCATGGGTTGCTAATATGGAAGTCTTAGGATCCCGAAGATGTGCGTCGAACGATCTGCAAACCTGAGGCACAATGGGAACTGAACTCAAGGGGTGAGCCATACAAGGTACAGCGGACGGAATTGTTGCCTATTGCCAAGGCCTGGTACAGCTTTGTGCAGTACACTATGCTTTTGTCCTCAAACTTTTCAGATGTCTTCGCCGAGAGAGCCCTGCTAATCTACTGCATCATGAAAGGGATCACAATTAATTTCGGGCAACTCATAGCTGAAAAGGTAGATGAATTGGCTCAAGCAAAGGCTGGGGTTATCGGATACCCCTTCATTTTGACGGCATTCTTACTGAAGAAGGAAGTTCCCACAGATGACATGAAAATAAAGAGACCTCTGGGGATCACAAGGAATTATATTGACAGTTTATTCCCTGTGGAGGGAAGACCACCACCGCGGCATCCAGTCGGCCGTCCTCGACGCACGGTACCTCAAGCTCCAGCTAATGTGACGTTGGCTGACGTTAGCAAAGAGCTAGGAGAGGTCCAGCAGTTAATGACTGATTTCAGGGCAGAGCTGGGTAGAACATAGGAGGATGTACGTTACACAATGGATTACGTGACTGCATTGGGCTCGCTGATGGCGGAGAAGTTCAGCCTTGATTCGTCGAGGCTGTCGGTAAGAGGAGAGACATCCAGCGCCGGTGCTGAAGCTGAAGGAGAGGCCGATGAGGGAGCTGGTGATACTGAGGAGCTGATGGACTAGAATCAAGCCTCACCATCCATTTCTGACATTCACTTTTCTTTTCCTTTTTCTTTTCGTTTTTTCTTTTTCTTATTTTTCCTTTTTGACTTTATGTGTATTCATTCTCTGATCTGCTGATAATTTGTATAAGTGCTATATGCTTATGTGATCTGACTATGTGATCTCGATAACTGGCTGAATTGATGTGAATGGCAGTGTATACAGTTATTAGCAGTTATGTGGGTTGCATACATTCTTCGTGATGTGATTTCCTTACCTCTGTTGGGCAGATACAGGACAGTGGGGGCACGGTCAAACTTAAGTTTGGGGGAGGGGAATCTCTGTTTTAATTTGTTTCTTTGTTTTAAGATGTTTTATCTTTGTTTTTGTGCGGTATGTGGTCTTAGCAGACAGTTGTGTAAAACAGATATAGGCGTAGGCAGATTCATGTGTTTTAAAAAATCTGATATTTTTGCTATTTGGCCTTTGCAAGAGAAAATGTGTTTTGTTGACTCAAAAACATAGTTATGTTGTTAAAATTTAAATTCATGAACTTGTTTTTAATAAAGAACTAATCCTATTTTCTATAATATGAGGAGGTTTTTCTCAAAATTTGAGTAGGCTGTTTGAAACCTGGAAATTCTAAGAGTGAATGCTGTTGTTTAAATTAATCTTTCCTAATGAAACATGAAAAGGATATATAAACTCAATAAGGGGTAACAGTTTTAGATTTCATAAATAAATTAAATAAGTTAACAGTGATGGCTTGGGTTTATGTTAGAACGGTATTGTGTGGATGAGGCGCACGGATATTGTTTTAGCCAATGAACCTTGCTTTTGGAGTGCTTGAAGAAGATAAAAGGGTAGAGAAGTATTGTGTGGATTAGGCGCATGGGTACTTTTCTTACTCTGCAATTCTCACCGTGAGTGTGAAGGGGGAAGAAGAGTTGTGTGGATCGGGCGCACGGACTCTACTTCTTACTGGATGCATCTCGCTCTATGTGGACTGATGTGAACACTGGAATCTGAACTATGTACCCTTGAGAGTGTGAAAGTATGGAAAGGAAAGCCTAATTTGGGTGACAGTATTACCGCTTTTTGAAGCTTCTGTGATTTCAAAGCGTCTACTTAAGTTTTGATTTAAACTCCCTGATGATTATTGGCAGTATGATTCCTCCTTTGTTAGAAGCAGTTCTTGAATTTAAATTTTAGAGGATGAAAATGTTTTAAGTATGCAATTGGCATTTCTCTCTTGCCGAAGACGAATGCAGCTAGATCTTGTCAATGAATTTGTTTATCTTATGACTGCCTTACACTGTTGTCTGTTCAGAGTGATGGTTTGCTTGAGGACAAGCAAAAGTGCAAGTTTGGGGGAGTGTTAAGTGCTAGATTTAGTACTATTTGGTGCTAAATCTTTGATCCATTTTATCGCCTACTTGTATTTGCTTGTATGTCTTTTTCGTTATTTTTGTTTGATTTAGTTTAGTTTAGGATTTGTTAGAGTTTAATCTGCTTCATGTGATTCCTTGACTAAGAATGCTACTAATCATCATTTTCTCCTCTCTGATGTAGGGCGAGTTGGATGAAGCTGAAGCGAACGATCGAACTGATACGAGTTGCTGTGAGGAAACTGTCTGCCTACCACCGCTATAGCGGTGGACTCTCACCGCTATAGCTGTGATCCCTGGAGCTAAACATAAAGTTGGAATTGCTTCTGTCCATTACCGCTATAGCGCTGGATGGTCACCGCTATAGCGCCTGCCCCTGGAGTTAAAGAACTAGAAGACCCACTTTCTGTCTACCACCGCTATAGCGGTGGATCCTTATCGCTATAGCGATGAGCCTTGCACCAAATTTGTTGGAGAATTTATTACTGTCTTCCAAGTTACCGCTATAGCGGTACATCGCGATACTGAGTTGATTTAAAAGGCGTCAGATGAACTTTTTAGGGGAATTCTGAGGGAGAGACAGGAGGGAGGCGCTGACTATTGCTAGAGGAGAAGGAGGAATTCGTCCCTAAAGCCAATCAAGCCTGAATTCCGTCAACCTAACCCCGGATTCATGAAGCTTTATCATTCTTCTCCTATTTTCTGTAGTCTTAGAGCCATGAGTGGCTAAATTTTCTGTTCTAGGGTTCCTATGAACCCAATTTCAAACTAGGATTTGTGTTTTCTTGAGACTTGTGATTATTGTCAATTTATGCATACCTATCATTCAGTACTTCTTGAACGTATTATGAAATTGGCCATTTTATGATATATATGTTGCCTTTATTGAACTTGGGAGAGGAAGATGTGGGTAGAACACTGAATGCTTAGGGCGAGTGATAGAACCTAGGGATTTTACTTGTTAATTAATAGGTATATTAATTAACCTCGTTTAATCAATTTAGGTTAACTTTAATTAGACTCAAACTCACATAAGGGATTGTGTAGAGTTGGGTAGCTTAATCTAGGTTCGGGAGAATTACCTTAAGTCATTAGAAAACCTGAGATTATTGTGCATAATTGATTTGAATTACATTAGTGACTCTAAGCCTTTTATTTGATTTACTTCATTTGATTCAATTGCTATTTGCTTTACTTTCAATTAGAGCTACCTTCGTTTCAAAAATCGAGTCGCCTAAATATTACGTTTAATTTCTAGAGTAATTAGCACGTTAGTCTCTGTGGAGACGATACTCTTATTTCATCATTGTATTACTTGTGCGACTGGTACACTTGTCAGAACGCCCAACAAAATTTGATACCAAATTCAATCCGTGCGGCACCCCTGTTGACCCTAAGGCTTTATGCCATAAGTTTTGATGATGACAAATGTATTTGAATTGTAGCATTGATATATATAAAGGTTAATTATCATATACATGCTACAAGTATTTAAGCATGACTATGTTATTTAATGTGTAATGTCTTATACATTAATCATGCTATTTATCATGAATTGAACTAACCATTGGTTTGTAAGTAAGATATATTTTATAGGTTGGTTCAAAACAAGAAGAGTGAGCATTGGATTGAAGAACAAGGAAAAGTAACATCATGCCTCACTCAAGGAAAGCAACATACAAGGACAAAGCTCCAAGAAATGAAGAATTAGAAGATTTGAAGTCTTGGAAGCTTGGATGCATCAAGATAGCCTATGTGTTTAAATTAGGTATATTTTATATAGGCTAGTATATTTGTGCAACTCAATGATTTAGATTTGCATACATTGGCTCAAGCATTTTTGAACAAAAAGATAGTGAGATATGAAGTTTTACAAAAGTTATTTTTTGACCTTTGGTCACTCCTTATATCATATCTAATAAATGAAAAATCGATTTTTCAAGTATCTTAATCTCATTTGATAGTAGACTCAAAGATCTTTTCAACGGTATATTATTTATTCAAAACGGAGTCCAAATGAGAAATATATGACTATTCAAAATATAGTTTGAAAAACTGAAAGTTGATTTTACTGTAATAAAAAATTATTCTGTTCTGACCTATAGTCAGTATTTTGATTATATCTTTTAAAATAAAAATAATTTTTGAGTAAAACTTGGCACATTTGAAACTAGACTCCAAGAGCTTTCCAACGGTATATTATTTGTTTAAAATGGAGTTCAAATGAGGGAGTTATGAATTTTTAAAAAAAGCTCAAAATCTGGACTGCACTATAACGGCTATATAACGGCTAGTTTTGTAAAATCTTATATATATGACCTTAGATACACGATTTTGAGCAAGAACAAAGTCCTACAATGTGATATTAACTTCTTCTATCATCTTTGAGAGAAAGGAAAGCATTCTTGAGCCAAATCTTGCATATTCTCTATCATTAGAGTTATTAGAGCTTCATTTGTTTTCATCTACTTTTTAGAGAGAGTTTCTTTGTATTGTTGATTTTGATCAACACATATATTATTCTGAGTTGAGGTTCGCAAGTACCGGTGTTGGAAGAACTTGCTTTGGGTTGAGGAGGAGCCCGGATTCATAAATTCTCCATTGTGGTTTCGCAAATACCCGGATCGAATTTGCGTGGTTGTAGTGGTTTGCAAGTACCCGGATTAAACTTGCAATTATAGTAGAAATACTCAAGTGGTCTCTTGAGAACTGGATGTAGGCTTGGATTAGCCGAACCAGTATAAATCTCCGAGTTTGCTTTCTCTATCCCTTACTCTTTAATTTGTGCATATTGATATCTATTCTTTAATTCCTTGATCTTTATAATTATTTATCTTGACAGCACATTGATTTTCTGTATTGTATTTATTATCCTAAGCATTGTACTTTTACAGAAAATCATTTTAACTTCCAATTAATTCTTGTGAAAAATTTATAAAACCCAATTCACCCCCCCTCTTGGGTTCCAACCTTTACTTTCAACCCCCACCCCACTGTTTAGCGATGGGAAATCAACCTTTCAGCACTTCTAAATGGAGGTACATTGGTTTCGTCCGTTTTATGAACCCATCATGGTAGTGGCTCCAATTCCCGACTAGTGAGGTGCAAGAGAACGAACTGCTAGGACACCCACTTCCCTTCATCCGTTGGAGTCACAACTGAAAGATTGCAAGGATGAAACCAAATGAACCTATACATTATTGTCCATTCTATGCCGACTCATTCTTCCAAATTCTCGGGCTGACATATGGATTCTTCAACTTCAATTATATGTAATGGATCCTCTATGAAATTTTGTGAAAAATGAAATTAATTAATTCTAGAATAAAGAGTATAGACAACATTGAACTCAATGTTTCGACTTTTAAACCCCCCTCCCCCAGATAAAAAAAAAAATCCCAGATTGTACTTTTGATACAAATCTGAGAGCAATCTGATCTTCACTTGTCCTCTTATTGTATCGTATGTCATCTTCCGCAAACCCAAAGCTCTAACATAAAAATTGCAGCATATATACTTGATTGTGATATTTGTAAAGGCAGGGGATACTGTGGGGTTCACTCCCTTTCTTGTATTCTATTATTGGTACTATTCTGAATAATATATATACCCCATAATATTCCCTTTTTATATATGTACGTACTTTAATTTATCAGTATCTTTTAGTTTAATTTCTCTCGATTTCATCACTTACCAAGCAAGGGAACCACAGTTCACCACCAATACTTGAGTATGGACAAGCGTGATATTTCAATATCTTGCAATTCCCACTTAGAACCCAATATTTAATTGTATCTCCAATATAAAAACATACAATCACAACGTAAGCGTTCTCTAAAGAGTTCACATAGTGAAAAAGGGGATTCAGTGCTTATCCACTGATTAATCTTATCAAAGATATGTTTCCTACTGTCCACTATAAAAAGATGTATCTAAGATATGGATATACTCTCATCAAATATCTATATATATACACCATTTGATTTGATTAGCATGAAATATGGCTGGAAATTGTTCTTATTTACGTGGCCTTGTCTCTCTAATAGTACTAATAAGAAATATTATGAGAAAATCATGGTAATTAATTATCAAATGAGTTACGGAAATGTAATTATTAAGAGAGTGACTCCCTTATTAATTAAGAACATATCGCAATCACTGAAAACTGAGTTTAGGAAGAGCACCGTTAATTTTTTTTAGCATTTAATTAGAATCATTCATGGCATTTTGACACAAGAAGGAGTTAAGACAAAGATAAAACAGCTTTCAGAGTATTATCTCTTTATTGCAATTGATTGGGGGTTTGGTAGGGGAAAATATCAATGAATGGAGTGAGATGTTTTTGTTATTTGTGTGGGTACATGAAAGACGAGGGTTAACAAGTGGGCAAGTGTTGGACGCAAGTGTAGTTGGGACTCTTTAATTTTTGTCATGTTGAAAAGTCTATGTCCGTAATTGTTGTTGAAGAAGATAAAGGATTAGAGAAAGCTAGACTTTTGTAGTACTTATGCTTAAATATCACTTTCTGTTGGCAGTACTTATATATTTATGAAATTTCTGTAGCAAATGGTGCAAAATTTTGTGATGTATTGACACTATTTGTTAACAACTCAAAAGCCACCGATATTTATAGATATACAATATATGTCACAGTACAGGTACTATATATGATTCCTAATAATGGAATAGGCCAACAAAGAATACAACTAATTAGTCAGTCTTATCTGACTAACACATCTCAGTTTTGATATACACATGGTGGGGTATCAGATGCTCAAAATATGATTGCTTAAAAATTGAAATCATTAATTGAGAAAAAGAGTGCTACATGTTGAGAGTCCACTTCAAGTTCTCAATTTTTGGACCTTATCTAAAGACTGAAAATTCGTGTGTGATGAGGATTTAATTCACGACTTCCTAACCTTTTAATCAAAATCTAAAAATTAAGAAAACTGACCTATCAAATAAATTGAGTTTCTCGTAATCCACACCTTTACGTCATGATATGTTTGGGACATGAAGAGAAAATAGAAAACAAACAAGAGAGAAGAATAATTAAATGTTAAAGAGAAGGGAAAAAGAGAAATTTTTTTTAAAAAATATGATATAAGAGAAAGGGAAAAGGCCTTACTCTTATTCATCATTACCATCAACTTACTTACTCGGTCTCGACTCATTATCTTTTTTATTTATCTATTTTTGATCTCGTCTCACTCTACTTCTTTGTTCTTAATCTTGAGAGCATCTCCTTTTACTTCTCTATTTTTGGTCTTGATCTTGATCTCCTTCAATGACAACAACTACTAAAGACAAACAACGTCGATTGAGTGTAAATGACAGAGTGCGAACAATTGAGACGCTTTTTTATCAAATATGTAAAACAAAAAATTTATACAATTAATTGTAAAAAATAAAAAACTAATTTTCCATCGCTACATTCCATTAAACTTTACCAAACACACAAAAAGGACCGATGTCCTTCCATTGACAAAGAGAATGGATACCACGCAGAAAATTTTAATTTCCGTCAGTATATTTGGATAAGTGAATATGAATTATAAGAAGATAATATACTTCCGTTTATTAAAAGGCCATAAAGAAGAAAAGTAAACTTTTATCCAAATGTATACATTACTAATAACTGCATTGCATTAATTCTTTTTCCTCTATTTTCGATTATATAATTAATAAAAGCTGAGCTAGTCGGCAAAAAAGAACAGAGAAAGCAAAAGATGGGTTGAAAACCAGATGGAAAAAAAAAAAAATTCTCACGTGTGTGTAATATAGGATAAAATTCTGATATTTTGGGGAAACATCAATTCCAACAACTTAACGAGTAACCGCTTGTGTCTTGTCCTATCCCCATCTGTTTGACGAAAATGCTGTTGATTTTTAATTTTTATCAAATTCCAAATTGGCAACTACACTGGTCATTTAGGGTTTTCCATAAAGTCATTGATCTACTTGAAATAATTATTTAGCACTATGCACAATAATCGCTATCAGGAAAACGTGTAACTTATGCCTTAGTGGATTTCCACGTAATCCACACAACACAAATCAAATTTGATTAATTCGTGCTTTCTTTAAAACAACATATAATTTAAGCGAAACCAAATTGATGAGTTTAAATTTAAGCATATTTTTTTAAAAAAATAATGTACGTCGAATTGATTTTAAGACGTAATAAATTATTATTTTTAAAAAATTTATGTTTATATATTGAATAATTATTTGCAAATTCTTTTAGAATACAATAAAGTTTTTTTTAAACCTAACTTTTAGATATTTTCTCTTCTCCTAGCACATTTGCTTGTAAAATCTAAAATGATATATTAGTTTAACTTTCAAGAAACATATTGGTGAAACAATTGTATTTTTTCAAATTTCAATAGACACATTAATTTAAAAAGTTGTGTCTATTCAATTTTTAACATATGAGTTAGTTTATATTTTAAATTTAAATCAAACAATATAATTGTTGAAATTTTAAAATATCTTAAAATCCAACAAATATGTTAGTTCCAATAATTTCAACCAACATATATCATTTGAAATCAATTCATCACTTTGAAATAAGTTGTTTGGACAAAACTTTAATTCTATGTAATATTACAAATTATACAACAATTTTAATAATGATCCAAACTTTTTTTAACTTTATTTAAATCCCAATTGAATATATATATATATATATATATATATATATAGATACACACACAAAAGATAATCATTTACTTGGTCCCAAAATCAAACAAAATATTTGACTTAATTTAAACTGGTAGCTTTAGAACTAACCAGGAGAACCAAATCTATATATACATACATGTCATAGAAGAATTTTTTTTTAATTTATGGACTTGATTAGTTCACTTCACATATGTATATCATATTGACGGCGGATCCTATCCAATAATTGAAGATATTTGGTTCCAATTCATAAATTACATCCCTCGCCGCACTCCCAAACTGATATTATTAAAGAAAATTAAAAATTATAAAGGACTTGTCCCTTTTTTTTTTCTTTTTTCTTTTTTTCTGTTGTTAGTTGGAAGAACAGTTTGTTGCTTAAAATTATATTGGTGTTTCATATAATTGAAATTGCATGTTGTGTTTTTCCAGCTTGAGATGGCCAACCAAGACCTAACCCACCATTATTGGGGACAATCAAATGCATATTCTTCCCCCACTATTAGGTTTCAAATTAATTTCCTTCTGTTGCTTCAAGCACTATATAAGTCTTCAACTCACCCAAAAAAAAAAAGCACTATATAACTCAATTACTTTGCTGGAATATGCATTCTTTCATCGTTGATATATATGAAGGTCAAGGAATTAACCCACTCATTCATCAGCATTGTAATTGAAATTGACGAGGAGCACCCAAAGCTTTCTCTCCAGTGTACTTAATTATACAAGTACGGACAAACCCGGGAATGCATAGAAAAACATTTGATGTTTACTATAATTTTTTTTTATAAAAAAAGGAGCACAAGTATTTTTGCTAAAACATGGGGCAAACTCAGTGTAAATTATAAAATGTAACGGCAAGGCAAGTATGTGATTGGATAAATAAACATACATTGTTTTTTAATTCAAATATTAATTATGATATTTTTTTTTGGATTAAGCCATATTTTTTTTAGATATCTTGATTTGATGTAAAATTGTAAACGATTCTTTTTTGCTTTTGTGAACTAAGGTATTTTTAAATCACATTAAACTTGAGATTAATCTTTGTCATATCAAAATATTTAAGGTTAAAATCATCCCTAACGACAAGTATGTGGTGGATTAATAAACATACATTATTTTAAATTTAAATATTAATTAGGATAATGTTTTTGGATTAAGTCATTTTTTTCTAGATATCTTAGATTTTATGTAAATGATTCTTTTTTTTTTGGTATAAAGATAAGGTATCTCCAAATTACATTAGACTTGAGATTAATTCCTGATGATATAAAAATATTTAAGATTAAAGTCTTCTCAATTAATATATTTTTTGAGATTTAAACTTATGTTATACTTTTTTAAAAAATAAGACTGCTTACTATCTCAACTAATAATTTTGGAAGAAATGATTCCTTTTGATCAGATGAAAAAAAATAAATCAATTAAAATATTTACAAATGGATTTGAACATAAAGTAATTGGAATTCGTTTTATCGAGAAAAAAAGTAAATGAAAATCCTATAAAATAACGTGAGGAAACGCCAGAGTATGAGAGTGAAAAGGAAATTAATTAATTAATAATCTAAAAAGAAAAAGATGGGTTCCTTGCAGCGAACGTATCTGCTTAGGTTTGGGTTGGGAGCTGGGTTTGGGTGTGGACTTTGTGCGGATAAGAACGACCACTTCGTTCTCTTTTCTCTTCAATTTCTTTCTCTCTGTCTCTTAAAGCCATCTCCATTCTACAGCCTCCTACAGCTACAACATCCCATTCCCACTCTCCCCTCACCTATTCCTTACCTGCTCTTGATTCTCTCACATTCATCATCCCACACCCTTCACTCTTTTCCCCATGGCCATCGAGACCCAAGATACCACTGTCAGGGAAATCAAGCCCAAGAGCAGGAGAATCATGGTAACCACCTCTCAGATTTTCTTTTCTCCTATTCCTCTGATTCTGTTTTGTGTTTGATTCGTATTGCTGGACTGGCTAATGCCGTATGCTGTGTTTTATTTTTGGGATTCGGCTGAAATCTGAAGGGGCATCCGTGCTCTGTTATCGGTGCTCTGTTTTTTTAATTCAATTCCTGATGCTGTATTTCATTTCTGGGTCTAATTGATAATCTGGATTCTTTGTTTTTGTATTCTGTGGAATTTGAACAGGGTGCTGGAGGTCCTGATGATGAAGACAACAGGTGGCCTCCATGGTTGAAGCCTCTGCTCAAAGAGAGCTTCTTTGTTCAATGCAAGTTACACGCCGATTCCCACAAGAGTGAATGCAATATGTATTGCTTGGATTGTATGAACGGCGCTCTCTGCTCTCTCTGCCTCGCCTACCACAAAGACCATCGTGCTATTCAGGTTCCCTCACCAATTCCCATTCCTCAGTCCATTCATTCTTTTTCTATTTTTTTTTTTTTCGACAACTGGTTTCAGCTGCCTCACATTTTGATTGCAAAATTATTACTAATGGGTTGCTGCTGGATTCATTCCTTTTGTGGAATTTTGTAAAAAAAAATCTCACCTTTTCCCCAGATTCTGAGATTTGAGCTTTCCATTGATTGACTGGCCCCTTCCGAAGCCGTTTTCCGATGATTCCTTCACTTTCCATTTAATCTTTCATAAATTTCAAGATACAGCATTTATAACTCTCCTAAAACACAGCAAAAGTAATCGCGATTCTCTTTTTGCTGGGTTTCTCATTCTGTTCTCTTTGGTGTTGGGTGACAGATAAGGAGGTCGTCTTACCATGACGTGATTAGGGTGTCTGAGATTCAGAAAGTTCTCGACATCAGCGGCGTCCAGACCTACATTATCAACAGCGCAAAGGTAGTTTTCTTGAACAAGAGGCCTCAGCCAAGGCCCGGAAAGGGCGTCACTAACACTTGCGAAGTCTGCGAGCGTAGCCTTCTCGATTCCTACCGATTCTGTTCTCTGGGTTGCAAGGTCTTTCCGCTTCCTTAACTCCATTCTATTTCCCCTTATTTCATCTAATTGCTCTCTGTTCAAGCCAACAGAGAAAGCTGTCAGTTGACTTCACTTGTGGCGTTGAATCATTCAATTCTGTAATTTGCCTCAACTTTTCAGAGCATTATGTTAACGTTGTTGTTGATTAACAATTGCAGATAGTTGGGACGTCAAGGAATTTCCAGAAGAAGAAACGGTCAGCGGCGATAGCCTCGGAGTCAGAGGATTCATACAGCAGTAGCAGCAGCCATAGCAGGCAGAAGAACAGCAAAGTGCAGAGCTTCACTCCCTCAACACCACCCCCGACTTCGGTGAATTTCAGAACGGCCAAGAGACGAAAGGGAATACCCCACAGAGCTCCCATGGGAGGACTCATCATAGAATACTAGCTAAGATAGATGGTATTTTAGGTTATTTGCCATAATACCCCTCCGTCATGTACCATCAAACCCTGCCGGGACAAGGGGGCCGGAATTGGGAGGACTAATCCCTTTGGTCTCTTGGTGGTTTCTTTCTAGTCCTTGTAAATAGGAAATCCACATAGGTTGAGAAACTAGACAATAAGATATCTGTGAAATAGTTGAAATTATGTGAAGAAAATGGTCCTACAAAAAATAATAATGAAACTAATATAGGTTGGGCTTTTAAGGTCATTATACTTATGTTTTGGGGTTGGAATGTAAATACTGGATAGTGGCTCAGTTAGGGGAAAGACTAAAGAGGGCATAGAGAGACTGCTACTGTTTGGGAATAGGTGGAATGTCTATATGTGGAATGGTGAAATAAGAAATTTTACTAAAATTTTGTATCTTCCTGCATTGCATTATTACTGTTAATTTTATATTGTGTTTTTTCTTTAAAAAAAATCAAGTCATGGAGAGTGGGACCCGGAGCAGCCGGCATAAGTGGGGACGGTCAAGGGTCGGGTCGTCATCATGTGGACGTGGAGGAGTTTGATTGGCGGGGGAGAAAGCGAGACGTATTGGTTCTCGAAAACAGAGATTAGGTCAGCCGCCCTCTATCAAGAGAGAAGAAATTTTATTTTATGGGGCGGTTCCGTACTACGTGGGTATTACTACGGCGGGGGCCACCATATTTGTTATCAACGGCTGCGATTTAGTCATTCTACGGTCCTGATTTGTGGGAACTTTTGAGGTTTGAGAACTTTGATGAAATACAAAATTAATTAAAAAAGGAATGAAAGTGAAGGTCAAGGGTCGATTGGCGTCGTTTCACATGAGATTTCATGAAAACTAAATTGATTTTGGGAATCGTTTTATGTTTCTTAGAGTTTAAGACTTGAGATTACGATTCTATTGTCTTTGCGCTTACATTCTTAAAAACGTAATAACAGACATATTTAAGAAAAACAGCTGAATGGTTCAGGTTTGTTATTCTGGTACAATGATGAATAAGGCCGTTGTATATAATTTACAGGGATAAAGCAAAATTACGCATTCGTAAGTGAGCTAAAGGGCATTGAACGTGGCGTCCTCACGCTGTTGTTTATGTTTCCTCCTTTTTACTCTGCGTGTAACTGCGTACGTGTTTCATTCCCACCGTTTTTTTCCCACACGTTTAACGTGGAGAAATGGCAGTTTAACACGTGACTCGTTGCCTTCCTACGTGTGCTCTCTCATTCTCATTCTAACTTAGCTTTTTCTTCTTCTCTCTCTCTCTCTCTTTTTTATTTTTTTCAATTTATTTCCTTTCCCTTGGCTAAAATTTTTGGACCACGTTTTCGTCTTCAAAATTTCTTGGTTCAGTTTTGTTTTGTTCTCATATTTTCAGAAGCCACAAAAGTAGATTCTCCTAAGCTCTACTTGCGACACGTGGAGTGGTCCTTCTATTTGTTTATTTTTGTATATTTTTATTTTACAAGTTTGGAGAGGAAAATTGAAATGGTTGTGTCATGAAAATTCACGTCATAACAAAAAAATAAAACAATATAAAAAATGAAACACACAGATTTAATATAATTTAATTAATTTGACCTATATCTAAAAGTAAAAAAAAAAAAGAGTTTATTGTTGACTGACAAAAAAATTGTTGAATACATAATGAAACTGAAAATAAAACATAATTACATAGCTACACATTATAAAATAGATTATGGGTATTGGCCTTTTCGTCTCGCAACCTTTTTTTTTTTTTGAGTTATGCTCCGAAAAATTCGGTTGGGGCATAATGTCACAAGGTTGGGTGTTGATTGACTCGTGGCCTTGTCCTTTACCGGGGACTGGGTACTCAAAGTTAGGGTGAGACCCGGGGACACGTTGCCAAGAAAATTCCACCTAATCACTCTCAATTCTCTCGCAATGCTACAAGGTAGTTCCTGGAGCATTCTCTTTTGAAAATCACTTCTCCTACATTTCCCTTTCTTTTTCTTTTATATTTAAAAAACATAAGAAATCAACAATTGGACAGGAGGAGAGAGGCCCAGACCTTCACACCTCAAAGTAATGTTAGTTAATAACTAAAAAACCGCCCTGTCCCCTCCTCAGTATCTTACTAATTTCTCTTCATTATTCAAACTCATCTTCAATTTCGTCATCAAATCAGCGCTTTCCAAAATTCGACTTCCAAGTCTTCAATCTCTATTTAAGTATTTATTCCCTCGAGGAACACCTACTCTCTCATTATCCCCCCCGACCCCCCAAAAAGACACACGAAGATTAATCTCAATCACTAGCATGCACATTATTACACTTAAACAATAGTGCGGTAGATATAAATATGCATCTTTCACCCTCCACCATCGACTTTGCCCACTCTTCATTAGCTCCTTTCTTTTGATGCTATCCCTATAACTCAACCTTTTCAGCTTTATATATCTTATTTACAAATTACTACTGTCCCCTCCAAACTCTCTCTCTCACGCACACACGCCCTATGTATGTATGTA
This sequence comes from Biancaea sappan, assembly GCA_037074585.1. Taxonomy (NCBI): domain Eukaryota; kingdom Viridiplantae; phylum Streptophyta; class Magnoliopsida; order Fabales; family Fabaceae; genus Biancaea; species Biancaea sappan. The sequence continues at coordinate 44,368,081 of CM073500.1, read as the reverse complement.
TGTTTAAAAAAAGTAAAAGAAGGCTGGGGCTTTAAATGTATTATAAAGGGATCGGAATTGGGTTTCTCCATCATGCTATCCTCATAAATAATGTACGTGCCCCTTCGCTGAAAGAGTCATTAAAAACCTTTTTTTTTTTTAATAAATTTTATTTTTCCACTCGCAATGGGCCCCAACTTAATCAACTTGCTTAGGCCATGATGTCATTGATTTGCTAACTGTTAAAACATATTCATCATGATACATAATAGACAAATCGCAAAAGAAAGCCACCCCTTTCATGCCTTTACGATGCTGCTTATCTAACTTCATCATCCCCCTTGGGTGGGGTCCTTCTCTTCGTGCGTGCCTACCTGGCTAGCTATCATTGCTAGCTTCTTCTACTTTCAGGCTTAGCTTCAATACCTACTTTGCCATACTTCATACTCCGTATATGTCTATGTATCTACAATTCCTCTGTTCAGTCTCCTTCCGTCAAACCTCATCATGCATAGTTAAATATGATACTTATGCCTAAACCCCAAACTCTCAAGGCTAGACTTATAGAGCATAAAATTAAGTAGAAACAATGAATAATTTAACACGAACAATCCACCATCAAAGATCAACTCAATTTTAATATCATATTAAATATGATATTTATGTTTAACTCATTTCAAAAATTAACTCGTAAAAAAAAAATATTAAATCTATGTAAGAAATTTGAAACATATTATTTTTTTCAACGTGGGGCTTAATGTTCACGACCTATGATATTTATTACAATTTACACATATATCAGAATTCATTTTATATCATTATTCATAGTTCATTAACCCAGATGTCTCGGAAGAGAAAGAACCATCTCGATGTTTGGGTTATTGAGCCATAATCTTATTTTATGGGGCAGCAATTAAAATATATAAGGAGAAGCAGACCCCCGACTCCGAAGCTTGAACCCCAAGTAGATAAGAAACAAAGTGGCTATCCAGAAATCGAATGGGCCAAGAACTGTTTGGTGGGCCCCTTTGAGAGACAGTGGGCCCAAATGGAAAAGGACAGGGGAGTTAGGTTCACAAGGGCACGGAACTGAATTTACATTGGGATTTATTGTTATTTATTTATGAAGAAAAGGAAAAGGAAAAATATCTAAGATTCATATAAAAAATAAATGCTAAATTAATTAAAATCATATAAAACATTATGAGGTAGGGATGGGTCATAATGTCCACACTTGGGAAATGGAAGAAAATATCTGCTTTGTGATAAGCCCAAGTTGAAGGACATGCTCCAAAAATCCCTACAATCTCGACAAGTTTAATCTCTCCATGGTGGAATTTATTCTAGTTTACCCCACACGGAATATTTAATTTGATGCAAATCCCACGTTTTATTCCCATTTTTATGTAAACTTCATTTAATTAATTAATGCCCACTTGCATTCATTATTCCCAGCCCAGGTTCTCTGTATATTCCCAGGATACATGCATGCACAGCACTTGGTTCATCTCATCCAATGCCTCTTCCTTGTCTAATTAGATGCATGAACATTCAAAACGGAAAATTTTAAGTAAATCCGAAAATGTCTCATTCCAAATTAACACTTTGAAAAGCAGAGATTTTTATTTCTCCAATAAGCAAAGAGACCTAAGATGTAATGTGAGGAATTGGTAGGATAAGATAGGGAACAAGGAGACTGACTCATTGCTTCCATGATTTACTACATGACGATGTGCCATTCAACCTCAAGCCTAATGGGTGAGTGTTTGAGTGGTGACCCTTTCCTGTTCATGGATCGACATGGCTCCGTCACAATGTTCATTAATTTCTCTTACAGTGACTGTCCTGATTTTTTATTTTTACCTGCAATACCATTCCATCTATTATTTTGAATTATTTTTTTCTATTAGTTTTTTTTTTATAACATTAGGAAGTAAAAATTTGAATTTATTCATTAGACTACCCATACTAGAACTGTCAATGTAGGTCAGTTCGAACCGTATAAGCTAGCTTGTCGCGGGCTAGTAATAATCAAACCCGACTCTTCTAATACAGGTTGGTGGGCTAAATAAGTTATCTTGCTTATATTTCTTTTTTACTTAATATCTCAATCAATAAAAAAAAAAGTTATACAACATCTAAGATTGAGAGAGAGAGAGAATGAGAGACGAGAGTCGACAGAACATAGTTACAAAAGTGAGATTGAGAGAATAGGGAAGCGTGAGCGAGAGAACATATGAAATTGAGAGAGAGAATGAGAGATGACGAGAGGCGAGATTGAGAGCAAACATGGAAGTGTAAGCAAGAAGCAGTGTAAAGCAGTCAGGTTAAGTGAACCGCAGATCAAATAACATAAAAAAGGTGAACGATTGAGAGAGTTAATGATTGATGAAGGTTAGAGAAGGCAGAGTAACAGAGGTCAGAGATATGGGACGGAGGTCAGAGAAGACAAAGAAAGTCAGATGAGTTAGCAAATCTGAGGAGTGAGGACAATGAGAGACGGGGAGCAACGAAGAGTGACTGTCGAACTCAAACTCGAGAGATCTGAACTCAACTTTAAAGTTTGAAGCTTGTAACCTTTTATTTGAATGTGAATAAATATATTTTATTAAAAAAAAGTGAGTTATGCATGCCAAACTATTTAGACCAAATTCTAAATGAGCTAATTTTAGCTAGCTCAACCAATTATTTTTGCGAGCTAAACCATTTTTCCAACTCTAACTCACACTTCATCACTTGCCTTTTTCACCACTTGCTTTTTTTCTATGAGCTTTTGAAACACAAATCAACAAAGAAAAAAAAAATGTTCTATCAGCTTTTGCAGCACAAGCCAACAAAGAAAAAAAAAGGTAAAAAAAAATCGTTGGTCCAAGAGATTATAATTGTCTCATAGGTACTATTCCTATAATTGTTGCTGGCGTTGCTGAAAGCGTTATCTTCACCCCTATCAAATTAAATTAGAGGGAGTAAATTATTAATTTAAACTCTAGAAATTTCAATTGTTTTGTTTTGATGATTAAAAATTAAATATTTTAATTTAATTCATAAAATATTAAATTTTTTTAATTTAATTATTTTTATTATTAAATTATAAAATTAATTATTCTCAAATCTTAAATTTTTTATCATCTAAAGAATAATTTAATTAATAAAAGAATAAAATTAATAATTAAATATTAGATTAAAAATTGTAATATTTTAAAGATTAAAGGAATAAAAAAAATCAACGTACAAAATCGAACAAGAACTATCTTTGTCAATAAAGTCAGAAGCAACCCAATACAATATCTTGTATAGTAGTATGCTATTATCGTGAGGAAATGAAATGGCATGAAGTCACAGCCACAAATATGGTGACCTAATATAGCAGAAGGAAATTTAGGGTTCACCCGTGCCCACAGGTCAACGCCCTCATTGAATGAACCATTTTGTTTTAGATACTTCTCGGATGTAGTTCCTATGGCCACAAGACTGGGACAATTCTCTCCAGTCATCACCAAATTTTGAGGGTCGGTCAACAACAATTATTTCCTATATATGAAAGTATTATTTTGATTAAACAAAAATTAAACAGTTGGAATGTAAAAAGACACAAATGCAAAAAATTTTAATTTATGAATTTTTTAGATTTTAATAAACAATAAAAACACAGAAGAAGAACGTAAAGGAAGCGTACGTTGATTTATTACAAATATGAATACAGAATCAAAAGGAATAAGGCTTTTCTAGAAAGATATGAGAGACTCTCACTAATATTTTGTGTGATGGAAAACACAAGATGAACATTTAGTTTTTATCAAAGACTTGTTTTCTCATATATCCCAATGAACCACTACTCATATTCATCTACTCATAGGTTGACCCATTTATAATAACATCTCATTATTGTTATTATTTAGAGTTAGCTATTTACACACATAATATTTACACAGACATCCCAGACCAACTTATAAAATATATCAAATAGATCCCTCAACAGAAAGTACAAGAAGATCTTATCATGAACCTAATTATAAAGATAACATCCAATATATATGTCTCAAAATGTGCATAAATGTATAATACTTAATATGTCAATCCACTCAAATAAATTGCCAACTCTGTAACATTATTTATAAAATAAATAATATATAACAATAATAATATATAAAATAAATATGCTAATAATTCTCCCACTTGGACGACATATGATTATGAAATTGTACATGCACATACTATACACAAATATATAAACTTCTAGTGCGCATTTTTTACTATCTAAATGGATATATCATAACAATTTGGTCCATTGACTATACGAGCACAGAACTGAAAAGGCTTTCATAACCAAATGAATTAAAACTAAATCCAACATTAATCACAATACTAATACAACTAACGATATATATCAAGCCTAGATGTGTAGCATGGAAATTACATATCAAAGATTTTCATACATACCTATTTTCAACTGGTTCCTATACTTTCTCAACTTTATGCTAAATTGCAAGAGAAAGCAAAACTTACATGTTCAGAGTATTTCACACACACACACAAATATATATATATATATATATATATAATGCATATTCACATATCATAAACACCACAAATGGATATTCAATGAATATGTACATAAAAATTGTACAATGCACTTAATTATCTAAAAATTTTACCACACCTATATGAGCCACATGCTCATGGAAAAACTCTAGGTGATAAACCTTTAACCTAACTTTTTACAGTCATATGATCAGTACTCACATGATCTTCTGACACAACATTATTCTGAACAGTCCCTGAAAGGATGCCTCACAACAGGTAGACTATGAATTCTCCCACTTGGTTAAAGAAGCTATGAGTGTCTGTTTGACACTTTTCAAGAATATAGCTCTTTCAGTCAACATGAACACATAGCTTGTCATGCATCCTACAAAAACAATATCAGAGTAACCGGTAATCTCAAATCGATATGACCTCTGATATTTGAGCATGTAGATTTTCATCCTCTAAAGGTGCCCATAACCCATTTAGCTCTCACTTAATGAGCTAGTCTGGGTTATTGAGATATCTACCCAATACTCTCACAATGTATGCCTAAACCAATCACGTACACACCAATGCATACAAGAGACTTCCCATAATTGAAGTATATGGGATTTCTCTATCACCCTCCGATGTATGTCTAATTTAGGACATTGAAGCAAGTTAAATCTGTCGCCTTTGGCTATGGTTATGTCACCTGGTGCATAATACTATATGCCAAATTAGGTTAAGACTGTCTAAATGTATGTCTTGTGCAATAAGCCTAAAGTATGTATAGCGTGATCCCTACAGATCTCAATCCCAAAACAAAAGATGTATTACCAAGTTCTTCCATTTCAAATTTGTTTGAAAGAAAGGACTTGGTTTTATATAGGCAAGACTTATCGTCACTAGCTAACAGTATGTCATTGACATACAGAACTAGTATCACAAGTTTGCTCTCATGCAACTTAAGGTATATGCACACACAATCAAATTCTCTCTGAATCCAAAAAATGAAATCAACGCATCAAACTTCCAGTAGCACTATTGGGATGCCTTAAGACCACAAATGAATTTCTTCAGCTTTACTTATTAGGTGCTTTGAATCTATAGATTCAAAGTTCTCCAGATGCACCATGTATATTGTTTGTTCAATATCTCCATTGAAAAACATTATTCTCACATCTATTTGATTTAGCTCCAAATCACTATGAGCTATAAGTGTCATTATGGCTTTAAGGAATTCTTTGAAAAACTGAAGAAAATATTCTCTTAAAGTCAATGCCCACTTATTAAGTAAAGTCTTGGTTACGAGACATGTCTTATATCTTTTGGAATTACCACTCGAGTCTCGCTTGGTTTTAAATACCCATTTACAACCAATTGGACTCGCACCATGTGATAACTCTACTAGATCTCATACCTCGTTGTTAGCCTTGGATTACAACTCATCCCTCATGGCATGAATCCACTTTTGAAAGTTACTGGATGATAGAGCCTCCCTGCAAATGATTGAATGTTCTTGTATGCCTATGTCAAATATGTGCTCCTGTAAATAAATGACATAGTCGTTTGAAAAAGCATTTTTCCTCTCTGTAGTAGACCTCATCTATAGCACTTCCACTTGAGGTTAATATTGTTATTCAAGTTTAGAAGAATGAATCTCATGATCCTAAACACGAGTGATCTTTCTCTCATGACCATAGTGTTTTCAGTAGTTCCCTCATTCACAAGTTCAACTGTCTCAGGTAATGTTACCAGATCAAATGTTCATGTGATTGTAGTAGGAATACTCATGTATTCCTCTTCAAACACAATGTCCTTAGTTAATCACTTTCACTATGACCAACATCCTCAATAAACTAAGCATTCCTATTCTCAAGGAAGGACCTGGTCTAAGGGTCATAAAACTTGAAACCTTTTGATCTCTTGGGATACCCTATAAATTAGCAGTTCACAGTCCTTAAATCCAAATTTCTCTCATTAAGCTCATATGGCCTAGCCTCAGCTGGAAACTTTAGACAAGGAAGTGCCTAACACTGGGCTTCTTACCTGTCCAATGCTCATATAAGGTCTTTTGTACTGCTTTACTGGGTACTCTATTAAGGATATACACAGCAGTTTTGAGAGCCTCTCCCAAAACTATTATGGTAGAGAAGAATGACTAATGATACATCTCAGCTCACCATATCATTAAGAATAGGGTTACGCTGCTCAATAATACCATTTTAACTAATAGTCGCCGGCATAGTGTACTATGACATAATCCCACACTCAAGCAAAATATTTGGCAAAAGACCATTGACAATGTTCACCTAATCCATCGTATCTATCGCAGAGCTCACATCTATGATTAGATATAATGACCTTAATTTTTCTTGCTTAATTGACTCTCAACTTTTGTTTTGAAAACTTTGAGCACGTTTAATGATTGTAACCTCTCATGTAATAGGTACATGTACTCACATCTAGAGTAATCATCCATGAAGTTGATGAAATATCATTGTCCATTCCTAGAAACTATAGGGAATGAAGCACATATAAATTGCATCAACTCCAAAGTCTTATTAGCTCTAGTAGCACCTGGTCTCTTAACTTAACTAGTTCACCCTTAATACATTTAATACAATCATTCATATTTTCAATAGTGGATACATGTAGAATATAATCTGACATAAACATTTGCATACTCTATTTATAGATATGCCCCAAATGCCTATGCCATTTGCAGTCAATCTAGGGTTAGTACCAAATTTACAGAATGCATATTCACATAGCTATCAGTTTCTCACAATTTTTTTAAACTATAAAGATTATCAATTAATGAATCAAAAACAATCATTTAGAATTTAAGAAAACACTGAATGTTTCATTACAAAATAAACAAGGATGTCCATATTTGTTCAAACATGAAACATTAAAAAAAATCTCGTCTAAAAGATGGTGCAACAAAAGTGTTTTCTAAATTTAATGTTTGTTCATTTCTTAAAAATAATCTAAATAAACTAATAGCTTCCACAACCTTCTGGTTGCCATTACGCATATAGATGTATCTCTCACCATGCGATATTACATAGATATATTTGTGTGAGTAGTTGTACTCGAATCTACCCACTAAATATCATTGGTACTAAAACTAAATTAACTTAAGAACTGAAAAAGTTAAAACATATATCCCTTTTGCAAAAGAAACAGGTAACATCAGCATCTTGTTTCTATTTGCCCTTATACTGTGATATCTCTTGAACTACATTGTCCTTTTCTTGAGTTTCCTTCCTCTTGTTACAGATACTCCTTGTATCAAAAGAGGATGTTAAGTAAGTACTCTCAACCTTGTTATGTTTTAACCTTTATTCCTTTTACACACAATGAGCTCATTCATGAGAAATAATGAGTAGAACCAAATGCACAAATATGTCTTTCAATAACTCTTAACTTAAGTGCCCTCAAATTCGTAACAAGGTTGGATATCTTTATGATGTACTCTCTTATATTTCCCTTGCCTTTATATCTCATTAAAACTAGTTAAGTCAAATTAAGGCTAGTTTCGACTTTTTCGTTTGAAGCGAATCAGTCAGAGATCGTTTTCCAGAAATTCTTAACATCACTTTGTTCTAGAATCCTAGTACGAATAGATTCTGGAATGGTGTGTTGCATGATCTGTAGACATATGCAATTTGAACGCTTACATTTCTCAAATGCAATTCTCTAAATAGTAGTACTACTACTGATCAACACTGATGGACATTCAATCCTTAATGCATAGTCTAAAATCAAGCAACTAGCACTTTTGTTATTCGTGCAATTAAGCACAAGAATAATATTAAAATTGACATATATGTTTATAGTAGCAAATATTATAATAGGATAATAAATAACATGTTCAGGACAATAGTTATGTGTATTTAATAATACACAGACACAGACACACACACACACACACACACACATATACACATTATACACAAAGTATATATGAATTTAAACATGTGAAACACAACATAACTCTATTTAACAAATTAGAGATATAACACAAAATTCACATGTTCACATAAAGGTTTTAATCATTCTAGAGATGCCTGGTACATCATCACCTATTAGTCTTTTGACAGAATAAATGCATGTTAGTGGCACTCTCTTCTCAAATGCAAGTAATCAATGAAGAACTACCACACTTACTTAACATACATCTTCCTTTAGGCCGACACATACCAAACAAGTTTCTCAAATAAGTCAGACAATGATTAACCACCTTATGCCTGACCAACTAAATTCATTTGGGATATTTAAAATGTATAGACTTTTCACAGTTCTCTTGTTCAAACTAAGTCAACTTTACCTAAATTAGCTATTCTGGTAACCAAATAGTTTACATCAATCTAATTTCAACAAGAAAAACATAACACAAAATGATTAGAATTTATGGCAAAACACAAATGGTGTGATTTGAAAAAAATTTGTTGATAAAAACAGAGATCTGTGGTGTGAGCAAGTCGAGGGCTAATAGGCCTGAGTCCATGTGATATGGACCCTCTAGGAAGAACAGCATGCAAAGTAGAACAAAAAATTGCATTCCAATGGCCCAGTGGTGGACTTGTAGCTCTTAGCGCTGGGCCCAATGCTGAGTATTGACCCTGCAACACTCAGCGCTGCGTTGACAAAAAATCGCCCAAACTTTGATGGTCTCAGCTTAGAATTCATCGCAAAACAGCATTGTTCTTTGCAAAACCCAAGTTTCCTCGTCCCAAACACCACAAAACATACCCAAAACCCATATTTCTTAGATTCTAACACAACTAAATACATAGAATTGATTAAAACCATCAAACAAATAGTGACAACACTAAAAAACACACAAATTTGCATTCAATTATGAAATCCCAATTTTTAGGGTTCATACCAAAAATCACTAATTTTCACAAATTTCTCCCAAATCTGATTTATTCCATTAAAAATTTACATAATCAGTGGTGAAATTGAAGTATAATCAAGGAATGAACACCAAAAACCCTAAAACTTCTTAATTTTAACAAAATTGAAATTTTACACATATATGGTTCATCACAAAAATGTCAATTTATGAACCCAAATTTGATTTTCAAACCCAAAAAAGTTCTTATTACTTATCAGAATATGCCTCTGATATCAATTGAACTGATTATTTTGATTAAACACAAATTAAACAATCAAGATCACAACGATACAAAAGTGAAAAATTTCAATTTATGAATTTATTGTTTATAGATCTTGATACGCAACAAGTACACAGAGGAAGAATGTAAAGGGAGTGTACTTTGATCCATTGCAAACCCAAACACGGAATCAAAAAGAGATTGACTCTTTTAGGAAGATATGAGAGACTCTCACTAACCTTTGATGTGATGGCTTCCGTTAAGGAAGTATCAAAGATAGGAGAACGAGATCCGGGCACTAGCGTGTTAAAGGAAAAAGGGGTACTTATTAATGTGGGAAAAAGACGTATGAAAATCGTATGAATCGATAAGACCTGATCTCCGATCTGTTTCACGAAAAGGAGCTAAAATGCCACTTTCGAATGATGACGAAAGAGGTTCTTTTAGGACTTATTTCCCTCGAGAAGCTGATGCTAGAACTACTGTAGCTAACCTAGGAGTTGTTAGAGGCCCGGGGAGTACCATGAGTTGATGTCTAGAGAACTATTAAAAAAGAACTCTATTTACTATCTCTAACCTTTCCCTTCATACTGTACCTGTTGCAGCTGCCTTTGCTACTTGCCTATCAAGAAGGGCGCTAATCTCTTATGTTTCTGAATGAGCCATTGGAAATGGGTCAAAAACGTTAGTTTCAGCCTTTCCTAGCCTTGATAGATGCGAAGAATAGCGTAGTTTCGTACCCTATTGACACAAAATGAGCACTTAGATTCTACTAAAGGCTTCTAACTCAAAACCACTATCCATATCCATCTACCTATAGATCGACCAATGAGTTAACCCTTTATAATAACATGTCATCACTATTATTATTTATAGTCGGTATCTACACACATAATATTTACACTGATACCCTCGACCAACTTATTAAATATATCAAATATGTCCCTCAACACAAAATACAAGAAAATCTTATCATGAATCTAATTAAAGATCAAACCCAATATATATCTCAAAATGTGCATAAATATACAATACTTAATATGTTAGTCAATTCAAATAAATTGTTAGCGCTAAAATATTATTTATAAAATAGATAATATATATATATATATATATAATATAAAATAAATATCCTAACAATATATTCTTTAGTAACTCGTAAGATCAATTGTCCGGGAATAAAGTTTGGTTGGTGAATCTTCTGTTTGACCAACATATTATTTGATCAATTTCAATTGAACGATAAATATTAAATAGAATGGTGGTCAAGCAAAAGAACCGTAAAGTTTGGTGCTCATGGAAGCAACCTCGAAATTGAAATTGTTACGCGAAGACCATGAGAGCAGAGGCATTTATTTGCACCAATTTTGCAGAGCCACAAACTGACAGATTTACGCGTTATCTACCACTAGATTCCAAGAGATTCCACCGTCTGTGGGGATGGGTCGGTGAGCGTCAGAATTTTGTATTACTGTTTCACAGTACTGCCCATTTGCATGCACTTTTTTCAGAAATGCTTCAAAATTGAAATTTTACCCAAGTTGCGTTGAATTTGAACTTTTCTTAAAGTGGTTACTGCCCAGTCTTCGTATCTGCTAAGTGAGCAATAAATCAAGCATATTACCATGATGCAGGTTTAGGATTAATATATAGCCAAACACAAAATGGAGTCCCTAGCTACTCCCTATAAATATATAGAATATGGGTCTTAATCGTTTCAGACGGTTATAAAACCTTAATCAACATTCAACAACTACTTTTGCTTGGAGGGAGGCTGTGGGAGTGTCACGTGATATGATAGGCTCTGTCTAACATATCATGCATCAACATCACCGAGAAGTCTAAAGTCATGACTGAATAGCCTATCCAAGTATACACACACATATATATATAAAACCTCTTATTTTCTACCCAAAATGAAAAATTATGTCTCCCGCATTGTCTTGCAATAACACAAGCATGTCGAGAGGCACCAAGGCACACCATCATTGATATTAACTTCTACCATATATGAACTAGGGTGGGTTACGTTTATATATGTGATCAACGTCTGATTCAAAATCGTCAAGTGTATAACTGTAAAATTTAATGCCAGGTACGTAGAGTGGGTATAGGAATATGATATGTGGAGAGTGGTGGAATAGGAGTAGGAGAAGGCAAAGGTGGGAAGGGTAGTAATGGGTCTGACAAGCGTGAAAGAGTGAGGCGGCCTGCATTGGCTCACAGAATTACTGCCCACCAATCACAGTGGTGTCTTCATGCCTGACACTGACACAACTCCAGGGTCAGAATTGTATATATGCCAAGTTTGAAATGACCCATTTTCCTCATTAATCAACACAGTACTGATGAATGGTCCATTCTGGGTTCATAATATGGGTGTGTTTTCAATCAGCCAAGAGAGGAATCCTGTTTCTGATATTGGTAAAGATACACTCCCATCTCAAATCTATTCACTGTCCTGCCCTTTTTGTTTTTATTTTGGTCATAACACCGAGAGGGCTGCTTAATTTGGAAATCAAAGTTTGCATAAATAAGCTTCTCTTTTACACGAGGAAGGCCCATCTCACTGCCCATCATCCAGATGAGTTTTCCCTCTTCAAACTGAACCACATCCATATTCCACTGGTAAAGCAGGCCTCATATCCTTATTCCATGGGCTGTTAAGATCCCAGCCCACACCTTCCATCCCAAAAAGTTAGAGACTCTATGCCAAAAACGGCTGATACTTACGGAATCAGAATCTATCTGGTAGCTAGTAGAATCAATTACAGTTATCTCATTATAATTAATGTACCAATAAATATTAGCTTCACACTGCCTTTAATTTCAACTTTCAAGGAGAACTTACAGTGGAAGATTGTGGCTGTTTTTCAAAAATGACTAACCACATCAGAATAAATGATTATAGTACATTCTTTCTTTCTTTCTTTCTTTTTTCTTTGCGATAAAGAAGAAGTGTGTGTTTGGATTAGAATTGAGTAAATTTAGTTTTGGTTAAAAGTGAGTTTATATAACTGTAATTTATATTTAGAAAGTTTTATTTGAATAGTGATGTTGAGAGGTAATTGTAGTACAAATATAAGAATGAACTGCACAAGCAAGATAAAGTCGTTGCAGTTCAAACGGAATTTTGGACTGAAGTGTTGAGAATGTGAAGCCAACACACATTATATGCTGCAAATCCACTTTTGAAGCCCCAAACATGCTTTTAGGCCATTTCAACTTGAATCCAAACACATTAGATGGTAAAGTAAGAAGGAAAACTCACTTCTAAAAAACAAAATCTACTCTTGTGACTAGAGTGACATGTGTGGGTGCTAGTCATTAGATCTTGATCTAATGGTTGATGTTGATCATCTTTTCAAATGGGTGACTGGCAGTTCTCAACCGATGATTGCCGACCGCACAAGATGTTTTGGTGCACAGAAATGATTTCGGACTCCTAAAAAAACACCATAGAAAAATAGTCCATACTTGCAAAAGAAGTTAATTTTATGAGGGGCCCTCCCAAGTATTGTTCTTTGAGCATCTTTCCAAATATTATTAATAATCACTCTCGTAAAATAAGTAAAAGAATATTCTCCATTTTCAAAAAGATGCACAACTCCAGTAAATTAGTTTCCAAATAAACTTGAATTACACCAAGCTTACTAACAATGGACAAAGGAAAAACCATGTTGATTAATAACACAATATGCATGTGAGAGAAGTATGATTGAGGAAGCCTGAAAACTTCGCATTTAGAAGCAAGCTTGTCATGCAAAGGACTATTCATCTCAGTTCTACCGGGAATGGATTGCCCAACCAACTACTATAACTATTGATTTAGTCGAACCATTCGGAGACAACAAACACTATTCTCTTGAGAAGTGAAAACCCTACAAATCTAGGCCAAACTTACTCTCGCTTTACCAAATTTGAAATTTAGATACAAAATCCGACCACAATCGACCAGCCCAACAAAGGTTATTGACCCAGTTTTGTCTTTCTAACATAAACCAAATCACTGTCTTCAACAGCATCTGTTATGACGCAAAGCAATGCTGATTAATTATTAATTGGCTTTAATTATAATAATAAACAAAAGGGTGACAGAGAAAACCCAGAAAGTCCTCCATTGCCTCTTGTCCATGCTTCAACATCGATAATTTTAGAAAGTCGAGAAATTTACTTTCGGTGGCAATCCGCGAAAATCACGCGGATCCCTCAGAAACCTTTCCACAAAGTTTCAACTGTACTCATAAAAAAGACCAAACATCTTTTCAAGATGAATGTAAAAAGAGACAAACAAATCAGTGCATGCACAACATTTTCAAAACAAACCCCACTAATCAAGATAACCAGAATATGGCGCACTAGCTAGCTAGCTGTTGGGCAGTAGAGTACAATCTAATTATAAAATATATCATCAAGTATAGCCCTGCTTGTATTTGCTGAAGATCTCTTCGGTTTTGGCGTTCCTGAAGGCACAGCACCCTATCAAATACACCGCAATTAAAGCAATGGTGGTGATGATCAAGATGACATTGGCCCTCTTCCACTCCTTCCTGAGGTTGGCCAAAACACCAGCTTTGCAGGAGTCGCAGTTGTAGCAAAGTTGCGTTTGGTCGTTGCTCCATTGAAGGCAGTCCATGTCAGCAGCTGTGTCTATGGGGCTTATCCAATACGTCGGGTTCACAAACGTGTACGCACATCGTGTCGGAGGCTTGCAGCATCCTGACTGCATAGATCACATTATTAACAACCATACGGCTTCCACTTACATGTACACCACTTTTTTTTTTTTTAATTCAAAGAAAAATTTAGTTTTGGAGAACAGTTTTTAAGACGTTTGCTATAAATAAAGGTATGATGCTTCAACATCACATCATTAACTATTTAAAAAGATTATTTGAGAACCTATAGTACGCGATGAGGAGAGTATATATGCTTTCGAGATGAATTTAAGTTTGAGTGAAGTTTGAAGTTTGAAAATAAATACGTACAGTGAAAAAAGAAAAGAACAGACAATAGCGTAAAGGAATAAAGGGAAAAAGATGAATAACATGTTGGGGGATCGAAGAACCTTAAAGTAGGTTACACATGGTTGAAGAATCTTGACTAATAAGCTCTTCTAACTTTACTTTTTTTGGGATGAAAAACCCTAGTTGTGGGATGATTAGTTTACTCTAACAACAAGTGAAACGGAAACAAGAACATAAACATTAACAGTTGATAACCTCGAAACTAAACTAGAAATTAAGCAAAGTAAGAGAGAAAGTATAGGTTTTTGGTGAATGAAATAAAAGTCGTAAATATGTATAAATAGGAACCTGCATGGGGGTTAGATGAGCGTTAAAGAAGTCCTGAGCCATGCGGAAACTCTGGTTCAACTCAGCACACATACTGGTGGAGCTGAGGCAGCTTCTGATGCCATCCCACTTGTAGGAACTCCTGACCCTCCGACGAAGCCACCCTGAGAAGTCATCGAGATGGTACTCCAAGTAAGCACGATTGGGCTCGATGTCGCCGTGGCCTCTAAGGGTAACCATGTAGACGAACACCACCAAGCACACGAGCAGTATGATGAGCACCAGCATGGCCACCAGGTACAATATGAGCAGCCACGGGACCCTGCAGAAGCCTCCGATGAGGCCCGCCAGAGCCACCACCAGTATGAGAACCCCAAGTATTATGACCGGCCATTGCAGGGTCTTCACGCACGAGTCGGCCGGCTCGTTCATCAGCCATATTCCTGCCCCGATGATGGGGATGGAGAGGAGTACGGCCACGAAGTTGATGGCTCCCACCACGTTGTTGCTCAGTGCCATCTTTAATGGGGTTTAGTTTGAGATGGGTGTTTGTTATATCCAAACTTTGCTCTGCTCTCTTCCACAGTAATTTGATCCGTACCTTGGATTCCTGCTGGTATAGCTTTTAAAGCTAGCTACTAGCTAGCTGGAAATGGTTTTAATATATATATGTATATATATAAAGGTTTTGATTTTTGGGGCAGATTCACATTGAGCTTGCATAGTTTTTTTTCAAAAAAGCTAGCTTGGTGTACTGTGCATGGGGGAGAGAGGCGGGAAAGAGATAATGGTGGGGGCAAATCATGGACAAAATTCTAAAGAAAGCACCCATGTGTCCTCCTGCTTTTGCAGCGTCATGGTCTACTCATCATTTTCTCCCCAAAACTTCACTCACCCACACATTATGTTACATCAGATTGTCTATTGGTAGCAATTTTTAACTGCTTTTGACACTTGGAAAATTGGGCGTGATGAAATAGATGAAACTAAAGGAAAGACTAAAACATTCTTTAAGTTAGCTTTCTCAAAAAAAATTTTTAAATTAAGATGTTTCAATAAAATATTTCAAACTCTATTTTTGTTTTATTTTTTATATTTTTTTTCTCTTTCTTACATATGAAACATATTTTTTATGTCATATTTAAATCTTGTAAATAACAAAAAATTAGAACGTCAATAATTTTACATTGTTGTGATCTTGCTTTTGTTGAATTAAATTAGTTGAAGTTTAATAAATTTTTAGATAATGATACTTTTAAATCTTAAACTCAATAAATTTCTAAATATTGGGTTAAAACAAAAAATGATGACTTATTCACATTTTTCTTCAACTTCAGCTTGGTAGAGGTTATATTTAAAGTGATTTTCGTATTCTTATAGGATTTTATTATATTTTATAGACTGCATTTAAGCATAATTAATCTTTTAAGTATTTATATTTTTAATTAAAATATAATATATGAAAAACATGTTTATTTTAAAGAGGCTCACTAATGAATGAACTTAAAAGATATTATATTTTATTAAAAAGTAGGATAAAGAAACCCAAAAAAATGTATTCATATTTATTTATATTCAATTTCTTTATGAATGAAACTATTTTTTAATTATCTAATTATAATAAAATAAATCTTTTATATATATATATATATATGTGTCTGGAAGTTAGAGATAAAATATATAGCTTCCTAAAAAAATATCTAAGCCCACCGTTTTATTTATCCTTTTGCTTCGTCCTGTCGATTCTCGACACTACCATCAATCCATGGCGACTCTAGAATCAGGTCTCACAGTCCTCGCATCTTTCCATTGTTCAAATGAGTACTGTTCATCTTCCAAGCCACTCGGTTCCATGAAGCTCTCCTCCAGGACACTCTTACGTTCTCTCTTTCCCCTTTCCCACGGTTCCGTCTTCTCTCCCTCTCTTTCCTCCTTCGATTCGAGCAGAAGCCTTTGCTTCGAATTATGCTCTGCCCTGCAAGAGGCAGCTAGAGAAACAGAAGAAAAAGCAGAGCTAACCCAGGAAACCAACGTCAAGAAGAAGCTTTACGTCGCTAATTTACCTTGGTCCCTCTCGGCCGTGGACATCAAGACCCTCTTTGGTCAATGCGGAACTGTGTCCGACGTCGAGGTTTCTCAATTTGTACTGTCGCTCTTTTTTTGGGGCTCTCTTTTTCCAATTTCTGTAATTTTGAAAATTGGTGTTTCACTTTTTCATTGTAGTAGATAATAAAAAGCAATAATGGGAGGAGCAGAGGAATTGCTTTCGTCACTATGGCTTCAGGGGAAGAGGCCCAGGCTGCTATTGCTAAATTCGATTCACAAGTGAGTTGCGTCTATGTAATTTTACTTCACTCTGCTTTTTCTGAGGGGTCTGAAAGCTCTATTCCTTATAAATGGCACTGACACGTGAAAAGCGATTTTTTCATATTATGTGGTTCAAAATGTATGATATGTATTCTAAATAAGGTGTTCATTGCTTCCATTTTCCCAATAACTGGTTCTTTATGAGTGTCTGCTGAGTTCTGCCTCCAGAAATTGGGAACTACATTATGAATTTCCTACAGTATTATTTAGTTCTCCTTATTTGAAAGGGTGAATTTATTTGCTAGTTCATTGAGTTAGTCTATACGAGTATGCAAGAGCATCCGGGAATATAAATGAACTGGACGTGGAATCCCGGTCAGTATTCGTGAAAATCACTGACAATTTATGTAGAGAATAGAGATTAATAACTATTTTCACCCCACAGTACAAAATAAAAGTATTTAGTTGTGAAGCATCCCCATAAGGATACACTGCGGCTGAAGACTTTTGTTGATTGAAGATTCCACTTAGATTAGTTTGTTCATGCTTCATCATAACATAATTTTGAGAACTTATCCTGCTTTCCATGGTTGAGGATTTAAGGAAACTGAAGAGAGCACCTTCTCTTGCTGGCTTCTACGCTCAGCTGACTCTAGTCAGCAACGAAGAAAGTCAAATGTCCTCTAATATAGGAAAACGGTAGAAGACAGATTCATGTGATTTTTGTCTGTTCAAACTTTGAACTTAATCGCTTGCCTCCGAAAATGAGCCCAGCCAAACCCAGTTCATCTGACACCTAAGTGTGTTGTTCATTCTGGCATAGTGCCCACATGGGCCTTCTTCATATATGCTTGTCAATGATGAAAAGATTCCTACTCTATTTTACATTCTTTGAATGGGTGGTGGTTCAACAATGCTTTAGAGACTAACCTATAGTGCTCTTCAGTTTCGCAGAAAAGCATGTTTAGTGCAAGAGTCATTACATCTTTGTGAAGTATTATACTATAATTGGATTTACTAGTTATTTACAATTTTACTTCCATTATTTCCGGGGGTTGGTTCATGACTAAATCTCCTCCTCAGCCCTTATGCAGTGCTTGCAGCACATTCTACTTGAGTGCATTTGCGTTCCTAGTGATGATCCTCGACCTTTGCATAATGTTCTCGTACTTACACAAGAAATGGGCTATAGTTATTCAAGATTCAATCGAAAATAATATGCATAATACTTGTGTTTATTGGGACTTTGTAAAAATAGTAGTAAAGAACTGGAGTTTGAGCTATTACTTATTCAACATCTTTCAGTTGTTATGGAAGTGGACACACCTTTGATGCAAAAATAAGAGGTGTACTAACAGTATACAAAATAAAGTAGCATCTTTTCAGAAAAACGAAGATTTGCCACTTTGAAGGGGCGTGTACATGTAGTAAGATCACTGTGACAATGCAATATCGTTGAATGATTTTAGCTTATGTAATGCCCCATGCAGAAGTATTTTGGACATCCTAAATTGTTTAACTTGAGTCGATTCTCAAAGCTCTCAGGATGATTCTTTGGCATAGATCAAATATTGTCAAAGTTGAATAACGAACAAAAAATTTAGAAATATTGCTTTGAATATTGAAACTATAATATCCTGTCTGGCAGCAGTTTTATTGACTGAAAGATGTGAGATTTAGGAATTATCAGGCCGGGTAATTAAGGTAGAGCATGCAAAGAGATTCAAGAGACCTCCTCCTCCACGTCCTCCAGCTTCAAGTACCCCTGGTGGTGAGACACGCCATAAAATTTATGCTTCCAATCTTGCATGGAAAGCAAGATCTTCCCATCTCAGAGAATTCTTCACCCAGAATTTCAAAGCACCAGCTTCAGCCAGGGTTGTCTTTGACAGCCCTTCTGGAAGGTCTGCTGGGTATGGATTTGTTTCATTTGCTACAATGGAAGAAGTAGAGGCTGCCATTTCTACTTTGGATGGCAAGGTAATTATCGTCTTATAGATGGTTACTACTATCTGCTATTTTTTTCACAAGTTTGGATAAATTTTATAACTCTGCTTGATTGCTTTGAAACAGCTGTACTTGTTCAAGATATTTTCTTTTTGGATAGTTTGTTCAAGATAATCTTTAGCTGCAATGACCTGACACCAAAATATATTCGGGATTGACAGTGTAAGATTGCTTTGGTAGTTACAAATAACCAACGGCAGTCCACAATAAGTTTCTCTTCTACTTTACCAGCTTTCTTTCAATAGTTTAGTCACACGAATCAATTTTTTTAAAGATGTTTCTCTATCTGTACTTTTGGGGTTAGTGACTTTCTCTTGCTTCATCTACCACTTTCTTTGCCAGTATACTTCAACTGGGGCTACCATGTCCTGTCAAGCATGGGATTCATCATTCCTGAATCCTGATGCGTCTTCCCAATCCCATGGTGTTTACATAAATTTGAGTTGTTATGAGCTTGTCTTAGTTTTCATGTTGAATGAAAATTATGAAGGATAACTTATCTAAAATTCTCCACCAATAATAGAACATGTATAAAAAAAAAATTCTTTAAAAGCTAATTGAGTTGTAAAAAATATACACTTGTCATGTTTTGATTAAAGAATTATATACTAATTATATCATAATTGAAAAACTTGATAGCAAATATCCAGTTATTGACTCCCGAGTTGTGGCCTTGCAGGAATTAATGGGACGACCACTTCGCCTAAAATTCAGTCAAAGGACCGTTGAAGAATCTGGGAATGAGAAAGAGGAAGAGCAAGGCGATGATGATCAGCTGGAAGAATCATAGATTCTACCTATTCATTACCCTAAGCCCTTGCTCACTAGACCATGTAGCACCTGGATTTTGACCTCAAAGTCGAACTTACATATACACAATTATTATAATTTAGTTCTACAATTTTCATTCATTCACCATCTTTTTTGGGCTTAAGATCGTCAATTAGTTTAGAGCTGTAATCCATGTATTTTAACCCATTTGTTGGAAACAAGAGCAGGATGCTACTTACACAACTATGAATTCTCTGCAACTCTCAACTATTACAAATTATAATATATCAATTAAATCTCTATAAACTGTTAGCAACACAATTGAAAATAATCGCAGCCCTCACAATGATCTAAAATATTAGTAGTTGACGGAAAAAATGAAAAAAAGAAAAAGAAAAGAAAAGTGGGCTTGGGTTGGATAACTATGGAGCATATCTTGGCTTTTGCGCAAATGAGGCCAAAAAGATAGATTCAATTCTACTTTTGTCACGTCTTGAAATTATCAAAATGTTTTTTATATTGCAATTTCGGCAACTGCAAGTAGTTGGAACTCTCAACTACGCAAACAATAAATGTTGGAACCCGGAAGTAATTATTAAGATTCTTCATCTAAAGTCAACATAATAATGAATTATTCTCATAATTACGACGGCATGTAGAGGATCAATCAAAGCATGTCAAAATCGTATATTTAATTGATTGGTTTTATTTTCATTGGTTCTTACACACTCTGCCCTCAATTCTGATTAGGTTAATTTTAATGTATTTAATTAAAATTATACATGATACTTTTTAAATCTTATGTTGTTGATATTTTTGATATATATTGAAATTTCTTAAACGAATACAAATCAAATAAAATTACAATAGATAAAAAAATTTAACTAAATTTTAACGCAATTATATTTTTAAGAATTCAAACTCAAATTCGAGATCTTATTGAATTAGATCAACTCCCACCAATTGATTTACACACTTGGTAGTAACTTATATTAAATTTTAATATATATAAAATTATGATCTTATCTTTAACATGATAATAACAAATTTCAAATAAAACTCATATTCTGCAAAAAGTTAACCAAAATAACAAATAATAATTAATAAATGAGAGAAGAGCTTGATGTAATACATGTTCATCTAATATTTCACACATTTCTTTTTTGAATTTGTATTATCGCTCATGCTGAAACTAGCTAAATATATAAGGGCATATGCCAAAAGAGAAAATAATAATAATAATAATAATAATAATAATAATAATAATAATAATAATAATAAGCGTGTTGATGTTGAAAAAATAATGTCCGAACCAAAATTCATGAGATTAAATTTATAATTAGAACTTAATTTTGTAATATATATTTTAATTATATGTAATATATCTTTATATGTTTTGGTGGCGTTACATTTTGGGGTAATTTTTCTTTTGTGGAAGTCAACATTCTAAAATTTTCGACATTTGTGTTCAATGTGAATGAATATACATATATATATATATATATATACACACACACACACACACACGTGTGTGTGTTTATATTCATACACACATCAAGAAGTAAAATAGAAAAAATAAAAAAACTAAAACTTATCATTACCATATCTGTTACATGCATGTTAAAAAACATTTTCAAATTAAAAAATAAAAAGACAACAGAAAAATAATTAGATTCCCCATCTTTTGCTAGATTGGAACATATGCTTCTTCATCTATCCGAACAAAACAATCCAAGTATTTCAACACTTTGAAGTGTGATAATTTGTCGGTGAAGTGGTGAAAGAGGAGTGCATCATAGAAAGAGCAACAATATAGAATTTTGGTTTTTTGGATTGTTAAATTACTTTGACATCTATATATATACACAATAATGATAAAACAAAAATCATTTTAAATGAAAAAATTATTCTCCCAAAAAATAATTGAACTCTGTGCAACATTAAAGAATTGTTTAGTATTCATTTAAGAAAATAGATTCCATCTGCAAATAATTGCGGTCAAGGTGGAGAGAGCTGTGTCGAAAAAGGAGCAAATATGGGATAGGGCGGACTTTTAATATGGACATTTAGATAAAATCAGTTTAAATTATTTCATTTTTCCTCATTTTAAAACTTATATTAAACAAAGTAATATCTTTTCAATCTTATTCCCTTTTTCATTTTCTTTATTTTCTCTTAAAATTTAAAATATATACCAAACGTGTCATAATTGTTTAGAAAAATAAACTCCCGTAATAAGATTAATATTAACGGCTTCCACTCCGTTATTACTTCATAGACAAGTACATGTGCCGTCTTAATTGGTATTGAATTCGGTTGACTATGTAGACAAGTACAAGAAAATTATTTTTTAGTCTCACATCTATAATTATTTTCACAGTTGTTCAAATGAAACAAGAGGATTGTGTTCCATACAAAAACAATTACATGAATAAAAGAAGATTTTGTTCTCAATTTATGAAAAATTTAAGAGGAAAACTGCAAACTACTTTAAAACACACAAACATAGTGTTTTTTAAAATCTAACATTACTAAAAATGATTGAGTTTACGGGAAGGACTAATTTCTTACAAGATGTAAATTCAATTTTAAATCTTTATTAAAAATAAAGTTCGCATATAGCGTTCCACAATTTTTTAAACAATATTGCTTAGCTAGGATATATGTGGGAAGAAAATAATCCAGCTTTAACTATTCCCTCCATATATAATTAGTGGGTGCTTATAATGTCTTTCAAGTTGACTTTCATTATATAAATTAATTAGCATATATCTAGTGAGTGAAGATCGAGGATGTCGTGTAAGTTTAGGGTTTTTATTATTTTTTGTTATCTGATCACAAGATTAGGGTTCCCCATCATCCTGGGTTTGTTTAATAAAACAAATATATATGCTAACTTATCTTTGTTTACTATGAAGTTAGTTCATGTTGTGTAGCGGAAAGAATATGTGCAAAGTAGAATTAGATGATCATAGTGGGTTTAATTAATTTAGTTATATATAATTAAGGCCCACATAGAAGATGTGATCCATGGAGAAGAGAAAATGAAGCACCGTCTGTTTTGTTGAGATCATACTTAAGATCGATTAAGAAATAAAATAAATCAAATCGTATGATTGAATTAAGGATCGGAAGATCTTACCTTTAAAGAAATATAATAATTAAAAATATATTTATGTATATATAAATCACAAATAAGTATAATATTATATTAAAAATAATCAATTAATATATAATTTTAATAAATAATTAAGATACAAAATATGATAATAGAAAAGACACTTTACAATAATAACAATAAATATTGTTATATAAAATTTGAAAATATTCAATTAGTTAAAAAAAAATAGGGAACAGTACTCACTTTCTATTGTATTTAGAAACTTTTATTTTTCTCAACAAATAAAAATTTCCTTTTCTAAAATCTACAATACTATAATATCTTATTGTCACCCTTCACTAAACTAAATTAAAAATTGAACAAATTATCAGTGATAAAATTGTAATTATATAATATTAATAGAGATTTAAGTTAATTTAATGACTTTTTTAATCCCAATTAACTTAATAAATTAGAAAACATATCAACAAATGAAAAACATGACAAAAGTCTAAAATATTATAAAATCGATAAAATCATAAATTCGTAAGACCTTAAAATTTAAATCGAGATCGTAATAGATTTAGATTTTACATAAGATTATGTTATTTAAATTTTAACAAATTATTTAAATTATTTATAATCATAAAATCTTAAAATTTATATCGAGATCTTAACAACTTTCACCGTGTTCTCATTCCTTCCCTTTCTTTTCATAGAATATAGTTATTAGTTTTCTCTTAATTATATATATATATATATATATATTCACCACACGGCACTAGAATTCTTTGGGACATGTTTTTGGTCGCTTTTTGTAAAATAAGAACAACAACTGAACTATGTAGCTACAATATTAATTTGATATGATGGTTTTTAATATGATTTCACGACTACCTTGTATACAAGGTAATATGAGATATTTGTAATGCATAATTGCACAGCTATGTGACACATTGAAACTGTCACGTCTCAAAATTTGAGCACGTGACCGGCACGGAAAGTGAATTTCATTTCACCTTCGTAAGCCTATCTTTCTCTTAAAAATCATACAATTCTTTTTCATGCAACCAAAACGAATTCTCTATACATACTACAATTACTCACATTACATCACTTAATGAACCTACCCGATTACAGATATTTCTAGATTTATACAACTTAGAATAAAACTTAACTATTATACCTTTATCCTGAACAAATGAAAAGGTAATTATGGACTAAGGATCCATAATTCCTTGTTCCGATATTTACCTTCAGCTGTCAACTCTGAAAAAAAATATCAATAAGAGGGGTATGAGCAAACCACGTGCCCAGTGAGTAGATAACACAATACTATGACAAAATAAAAACCATGCATCATAATGATAACATGCAGCAATCATACGTAGATCGATCATCATATGATATAATATTATTCATAATACTTTACAACAATATCCAAGTGAATCAAATGCATTTCAACAAAATTCAAAATTCACAACAGCAATCGATGAAATCAATTTCACACACAATTTCCGTACCAACCGGGTCGTCCAGAATACCTCTGGATCGTTGCCCGCGGCCCCCGCTGCATCCACCCTTATCGCTCCATTTATATTCTCCACCCTTATAGCTTCACATAGATTTCTCCATGGGGTGCACCACCATGCCTTTCCTTTCCAGTCAAACACAATCACAATCACATATAAAAACATCCTCAATCATAATCTTGAGCCACATACACAACTCAGTCATTTACAATTCAAGCCACAACATAATCAATGTGGTTCCAGCAACATAGCATGTATACAACATAACCCATAATATAGAACAATTATTCACTAATAACATACTTCAACTATCCGCATATGAATGAACTCAACAATCAGAGTATGATACATTTCAACTCAGTTCACATGCCATTCACAATCCATCATATAACCTCCATTCATGGGAAAGTAAGAAAATATAATTATATACATTACCAAACACGTTCCACATTTGTTTATGTCTCATCGTTACACATCATCCTCTTCAAACTTGGATATACAACATATTTCCACTATGATGCAAAAAGTCAATAACAGATATTTGATCATAGCAAGTATTAACCCACTCACATGGATTTCACGCTCTCGGCACTCCCACTTTGCACTTTGACCATTCCTATTGTAACCAGACAAAAACCATCAGAGTTACGAAATAGAGAAATTTCCTACCACTACTTTCGACCTTCACTTACTTCTCGAATCATAACTCCTAACTGGTAATGAATATTCAAATGAAACTTATATCATTAGAAACTAGACTTAAAGAGCTTTCCAACGATATAAAGTTTGCCCAAAACGGAATTCGGATGAAGAAGTTATGGCCAATTGAAAAATAAACTAAAATTTCCCGGTACACCTGACGCCTGGGCGCCACCTATGGCGCCTGGGCGCCAATTCCTTCTTCTTCTCATCTCACTTTGGCGCCTAGGCGCCACACATGGCGCTTGGGCGCCACGATCGCGATCCCTTCACGATTTCTCTCGGTTTTGGCCCAAATTTGGCTAAATTTTCACCGTTTTTCATGATTTCTTCCATGGGATCTCACCCTTAATGTCTAAGGAGCATTTAGACACCAAAATCACCAATTTTAATCGAGAAACGAAGCCAGAATCTCGATTTTTCCTCAAACACTCTTAAAACTAGAAAATAGAGAAAAGCTTAAGAAATATAAATTCCTACCTCGATTCCTTGCTTTCCCTATGTTGCTTGGCTCCTAGAGGCTCGCCCCGTAGCCCGAGATCCACCCTCCAAAGCCTGGTTGTAGAGTTGGAGTGTAGAGAGAGAAATTAGAGAGAAGGAAGAGAGAAGGAGAGGAGAGAAAGTGAAGAGAGAGAGAGGAAAGGAGAAAAATGAATAAAAAATAGGTGAGGCCACCTATATACTCGCCCGGGGTGAAATTATCACTTGCTCTGCAATTGACCCTCAGTCAAGACTAGCAAAAGCAAATTCATAAAATCTCACCTCAGGTGTTTCTAAATCCTCGGTGCCCCACAAATTTCCTTATTCACTTTAGTCCCTCTCAATATCTCAAACTCCACTTTAACCTCGAATCCATCATCTTTTCGGTACCGGACTCATAATTCATTCCCATAAGCTCTATTCTTCTTCTCGGGTTCCTACTTGGTCATTTCTCAAAAGTCCTCTATACTTTCTTTTCTTTTCACTTTAGTCCTTGAGAATTTGTAAAAATTTCCTAAATTAAAAATAAAAATTTTTATTCCCACATTTTCTTCACTAATTCAAAAAGAAAATTTTCCACATAATTAAATTTTTCACTAAACTTCAAATCAGACTTTAAATATTCATAAAAATTCTTGGGATATTACAGAAACCCATGATAATTTTCTGAAAAATTTATTGTTTCGTCTAAAATTGATCAATTTGTAATAATTTTTTTTATTATTTTCATTTTTTATCTGTTATGATCATTTTTTTAAATTTAATTCTCCAAAAGGATTTAGATAAACTGGAAAAAGAAACTGTTCAGGGATTAAATTGAAATGTTTACAATTTGAAAGAATAAATTAAAAAGTTAATATTTATGAGGAACAAAAAGGATTAATTTATTCTTAATATTTAATTTGGACAAACTTGTGATATAAATTAATAAATTAATTAAATTAATTAAAAATAAATACGTATATTATATAAAAAATTTATGGATACTCTCTTCACCATGCATGCATAAACATTTATCCGTGAATTTGTGATGTGAGACTTATATGATATGTTTAAAT
Organism: Biancaea sappan; assembly: GCA_037074585.1. Taxonomy (NCBI): domain Eukaryota; kingdom Viridiplantae; phylum Streptophyta; class Magnoliopsida; order Fabales; family Fabaceae; genus Biancaea; species Biancaea sappan. The sequence goes on along the minus strand of CM073500.1, from coordinate 44,341,216 downwards.
ATTCATTTATAATTAATTCTGCAATTAATAAAATCTACAAAATAAAAAGAAAAAAATAAGTATAATTTGTTAATCAAAACATAACAAATATATAATTTTTCAATTAAAATACGAATAAAATATAATTTTTAAAAAATACTATATGTTTTTAACAATTTATTATTGTATGATTAATTTTTTTTTTAAAAAATACATATTTTATTTTTAATAAAAAACTGAGTAGTAAAATATAGTGCCTACCATGGAAGTCTCATCCAAACGTAGAGTCTTGAGATTCCTACCATAACTCCATTCCTCTGTCTGGTACAACCAACTTAACGGCCCAATTAGCTCCACACATAGCTCCAGTTTATAAATGAAAAGTTCTTTAAGCCTTTTTTTTTTTATTTACGAGTATTTTTCATTAAAATAAATTTATTTACTATATTGGTAAACATTAAAATCCTGTTTAGATAAATAATTTATTTAAATATTTATAAAAAAATGTCCAAAGTTTTTATATTATAAGTTATTTTTAAATTAAATTATTTAATGTTTGAATATGTATTTAAAAAAATATTTTTAAATTATGATTAAAGAATGAGAAAATTGAAGAATTTAATTTTCATAAAATTTCAAATTATGATTAGAGATATAATTATCTTGCAAATGTGTAAAACAATTTTCTGCTCACATGAATTTGAGTTTTCACATAAAATTTTTTTAATAAATTTAAAAAATTAGCTTCATAAAATAAATTAAAAATAAATTTTTAAAATTAATAAGCTACTAAAAATTCTAATATACTATAAGTTATATATTATCTAAACATGACCTAAATATCGAGTATGGAATCTGTGTTTGGCGCCCCGCTTTCCTAAATATCAACCTCATTTCATCATACTGAATCTAAGAGTGAGTAACTTCAACTCTCAAATTACCACTTTGTAACTCATTTCATCATTCTCAACCTAAGGGTGACTTACTTGTGACAGGACTCCAACATTATCAACCTCATGAATTGTGCTCAAACCAACCATAACTTGGACAATAATCAGAAGAATAAAAATTAAACAGAAAGGCATTGATTACTTTATTAAATTCCCAACCAACGTCTCCACCTCCTCCTGAGTCAATAGCGACCAACAAAAGATAAACGCAGAAAGAAAAGAAAGCTATGCACAGCAACAACAAAAGAGAAAAGCTAAGTTAAAAGTATTTCAATCACTGGAGCCACTCCCATCTATCCTCCTTTTCCTCTCATGGAAACCCTTTTTCTCCCAAGTCTCTCTCTCTGTGATTCCACAGGTTTGCTTAGCAAGACGATGAAGTTCTGATAGTTTCCATGGCTGCAGTTGCCAACCCAAGAACCTGGATTCCATATACAAACTACAAAGACTGTTCTCAAGGCTTTTGCAGTGTGTACTGTCCTCAATGGTGTTACATAGTGTACCCTCCTCCTCCTCCTCCTCCTTCCTTTGAATTCCCCGAAGACGACGATTCAACCCCTAATTTGTCTCCTCTCGTCATAGCCATCATTGGGATCTTGGCCAGTGCTTTTCTGCTTGTGAGTTACTACACTTTCATATCCAAGTACTGCGGAAACAGAGGATCTGATTCTTCACGCACCCAAAACACAAACGATGAAATTGAAGAAAACAATCACAACCCTTCACTCCACGAGCCGTGGTACGTCTCCACCAATGGATTAGACGAAGCTCTGATCAAGTCCATTACTGTGTGTAAGTACAAGAAAGGAGATGGGTTGGTCGGAGTCAGGGATTGCTCTGTTTGTCTGAGTGAGTTTCAAGAAGATGAAAGTGTCAGACTTTTGCCCAAATGTAGCCACGCTTTTCACCTGCCTTGTATTGACCAGTGGCTCAAATCTCACTCCAACTGCCCTCTCTGTCGTGCCCATATCTTCTCCTTCAATGCTTCCACCACTCAACCTCCTCCTCCCCCTGCCATTGAAGAAGCCTCTTCACAGAACGAAAATATTCAGAACGTGAGTGAAGAAAATGTAGGCGTCGAGATGGGTGGGGATGTGGAGGAACGAAGAAAGACTGCAATGCGTGCTTTTAGTGATTTGGGGTTTTTGCAGGGAAGACACAGAATGATTGAGATTAGAGATGAAGATGAAGAAGAAGGCATACGAAGGTCAGTGTCTATGGATCATTCGTTTCGAGTAGAAGGGCCTAATGAAGCAGGTCCATCCAAGAGATCGCAAGGAGAAAGTAGCAAGTCTGCGTCGAACTACAGAAGAAGGGGATTGCACTGTGTGTTGAGTCCAATCTCAATGAAGAGATCGTTTTCCAGCGCAAGATTCTCGTTTACCAGAAGTGGTAGAGGAAGACAGGGGATTATCCCTGTTTGAGAATTCCAGATGAAAATGAGTTCACCTAAGAATTTTTGTGTTGAGATGATCTCACACATATATATAGGCAGTACTGAATCAGTGCGATAGCAGAATTATTTGTGTGTACAATTATTGTTGGTTTCAGTCTTTTTTATGAACGAATTTACATCTTGATGAAGATGATAATTCATGTCTCCTTTGTGTCAAGGAAGATTCATAAAAAGCATGGGAAAGGGTATATGAGCATTTCAAAATTCGTCTTTCTTTGCCATAATTGGAAACCCTATCTTGAATTTTTGCTGCTCTGAATCATACCATCGCACACATTGCCTAATATTATAAGCTATAATAGGTTTCTGTTTTCTCTGCCTGTCTCATCCAATTATTAGGCCATCTCCCTCTTTCTCTCTGTCTCTCTTTCTCTCTCACTGTAACACAGAAATTCGATACACATCCACCACTAATTTACAGAATTCTCAATATAAAATACAGGGCTTCGCCAAGCGTAGCGAGCGCGAAAAGAGTTATTATCTTACAAAATGTTGAACATAAGTCTGTCTTCTCACCGAAGGAGGTATTCACATTTGAGTCTGGTTCTTTTATTTGGCTAAGTAAAATTTTATGATTGAGATAGATAAAAATTATGTGAAATTTATTTGATCAGATAATTTTATTTAATTAAATAAATAATTTTTGTGTTCATATTTAATGTTTATCAGTACTTCAAATAAAAGTATTTTTTATAAAAAAAATATCTGTAAGAAATAAATGCAGGACTCTGCAGTGATAAAGTCTATCATTTTCGTAAATTAATTCCATTGTCGCTGAGCATAAATAAGGATAAAACGTGACAGAAGATGGAGTTTTGTGTGCCCACAGCAATCTGGACCCTTAGCCCTCTGCATAATTTATGGGGTGACAGAGCGTGCCCTCAATAATTGTGTCGGCTTCTCACTGGAATTTGAGAGAAGGAGGCGAATAGGCAGATTATATATAATATTGTTCTGGAATTTTATGCAAATCCAAAAAGATAAATGGTATGAAATTCAAAGAAAATATATAAAATTTATGTAATTTAATTAATGTAACTTATATTTATAGATATAAAGAAAACATTATATTACTTATAACAAAAAAGTGTTTTTTAATACATAATATAATGGCTGAATATGAATATGTACAAGAAAAACATAATTATTTTTGAACCGGTGCTCGTCCCACAAACACTTTTTTTTCCTTCGTGTCGTACTTCCAGACAAATCAAGTTGAATCATAAATCAAATTCAAGTCACCCAATATTATGTTGAAGCCATTATGAAATGAAATCTTTGGAGGCCCTTATCCTGAAAGCCATGTGCGTGTTGATAAAGCAACGATTTGATATCAAATATGGCACTTCATTTGAAAAGTTGACACCTGCTTACACGTAGTGGTATTACTATTATGTTTATCCACTTTAACTTTATCCTTAGAACTTTATATTCACACTACGAAAGGTATGTATAGTATACCGTGTTGGGTAAAAGGTACGAGCTGGCGAGAACAATTTCAAAGAATGATTACATTCACAACAATAGTACCAACGTTCACCTATTCATCTGCAGAAATAGGTTTCAAAATCAGAATAGTAGAACTAAGCTCATGGGTCATTGGCATGAACAGTAACATAGATTGAGGTCCTTAAAAACCCAAGGTTTGTTCGTTTGGGTGGGCCCAGAGCGAACAGTATAAAGAAGGAGCCTGAGATTTGTTTACAGTTATACAGTTTGAGATCACTATTTATTGGTTCTGTTGTTTCACACCCAAAATTCATTTGATGAACAGAGGACGTTATGGGATCAATATTATGTACGGATTCACTGCTTTTCGTCAGCTCCAAAAAAGTTAAGAGGACTCTTTATTAATTAATTTAGATGATAATTATTCTGATAATTTAGTTTTTAAATATTTAGTTTTATATTAGGTAAAAGTATCTTTCACATTTTATACAAATTTTAATTTTGTTCTTAATATTTTTTTTATTAATTATATTCTACATATTTTATTTTGTTTCAAATATATTTTTTTTACTAACATAATCTATTCCACTGATAAAAAATATTGATTGAGTGATTCATGTGCCACATCTCAGGCAAGTTTAGCTAAATATTTTTCGTCAATGAAATAGACGGTATTAATAAAAAGAATAAATTTAAAACAAAAATAAAACATATATGATATAATTGACATATAAAAAAAGTTGAGATGAAATTAAAATTTGATTTAAACTTTAAGGACATGAAAAATACTTTTATATTTATTTTATTAATTTCTCAGAATACAAATAAATCACTAAAAATATTTAATTCCTTACAAGTTAATTATTCTATCAAGTATTTATTATTAAGTCTCAAGTTTTGCCAATATTTGCTGTTTTCAAGAGAGTGATATCCACTTAGCTAGCTACAACGAATATTCAAACAAGTGAATGATGAATAGACATAAAATTTGTTTAATAATAACTAGAATATCTGAAGAGAAAAACAAAAGGCCGTAACTAATTTTACGATCCAAACGTAAAAACCAGAAATAGTAGCATGTTGTTGCTTTACGTTACTGGAGGATGAAGCTGCACTCATGAATTCAGGGAAAGGGCACAGAAGTAGAAAACCTTCGTTAATTGATACTTGCAGATTATCTGTGTCATGTCACATGACAAGAAATATGATATATATATATATATATATGAGACGAAACTGTCATGCTTAACACTAGAGTTATGGTGCAGAATTTCTCACCCGTGCCCAGCATTTAATGCCACATATCTTGGACTATTAACCCAGAAACTCACATGTATTTAATCTCGTTGCGAGATTCTTAGTCTCTTATCTAACAAAAAGTAAGGTGTTTTGAGCTAACAATCACTGTGAAAACATAAATGAGAAGGAAGTTGATTGTAGGATTAACGTGACTGAGAGTAATGTAAGGCTATTTAGACAGAGAAGATGAAGTAGGACAGTTTTGGGAGGATGCATGCATGTCCGTCTGTTCTTGTTGTGCACATAAAAGGACACAAACTCTTAATGAGGATATCAATTTAACGAACACAAACAAACAAAACTGAAAGCTCCGAATCAAAACCAAGTCAAAATTTTGCATCGATCCCACGACGAAGCTCGATGATCCAAAACTACAAAATCACATCACATATTCCAATGTGTGCCTTGGAAATTAATGCATGCAATTCATTTTCTTAAACACGAGAATATATATATATAGATCAAGGTTCCTGTAATTTTGAGTCTCAGAATATGCTTCTCTGTTGCTTTTGTGGACTCATTTCAACCAACTTTGGCAAATTCAATCAAACGTATAACCGAGTAGTCAGTTTGCTTGTGTTGCTCAAAACCGGAGAACATAACTATGACAGTAATACTTCTTGAGTAAATTATCAATTTGAATTCAAAAGTATTTTAGTTTTATTTTTTTTAGATTTAAATCACCAGAATGGGAAACTTATTGGTAAGTTGAGTCAAATCATAAAGATATCAAGGTTTTTTAGTATTAATTTTTTCTATTTACAAAATACGAATAGTTATCTTTATTGAGTGACTTAAATTATGGTGAACAGTATTATAACTCGACTCAGTGTTTTGGGAGCACGACCCGATAGACCCATGAAACGACCCAGTTTGAGCAGTTATGTATTTGTTATGTTCATGTCTTTTTTGGTTTTTTCTCTGGATTATACATCAAACATTTTGTCAAAAAAAATACAAGAATTTTCTCTCTGTTAATAAATGTAAGTCACATTAATCGAATTACGTTAAATTCATGTGTATTATGTGTTTTTTCTTTTGTTTGTCTTCTCTAATTGTGCAGCATGACAATCTCAATCTTATCTCCAATAGGTTAAAAACTTCAATTTAATTATAAAAAATTATTTATTTCAATTTAGTTCTTTTTATTATTAAATCCCAAATTTACCGTTATAAATAAACACAATCTTTGATATAACTACATTAACATGCTTGAGTGGTAAATTAGTAATTTACTATAACTTGTTTCTTATCAATGGTCGTAACTTTTTGTTTATATATAATATAAAAGCTAGAACAACCACTGATTGCAGCTCCATCACAAATTAATGATGCCCACTCCATACCCACAAAAACAACAAATTTTCTGTATGGTGTTATAGCCAATCTGGGCCATCACTGTTTACTGCTTCTGGTAACTTTTTTCTTTCTTTCTTTCTTTTGGTTTTAGGGTCAGTCTGCCTATTTCAACTCATTGATCGATGTCCAAGAGATCGTGTGTTATTTTAAGGATAGAGATGATGAATCTAATGGAAGAGAGGTGTTTTGTGAGTGAGTCAACTCTCTCACTCGGCAGCATCTGGATTTATGGTGAATCACTGAATATTATGTAAGAGAGGTCTTTCTGACTTTCTCTTTCTCCACTCTATCTTCTCACAAGTCCGTGACCCTCTTTGATACATCAAACCACAAGATTCTGAGTTCTGACGTGGAAAGCTTTTTTCTTTTACTTGGAGGGGGTTTGGATGAGGCATCGGTTAGCTCTAGTATTGAAGTCATTGATGTCAATCGTTTGATTGCTGATAGGATGGCTGACAATTAGTGACTTAAAAAAAAATTTATTGCGAATCATCCAATTGGCACTGATAGTTCTAATACTAAAGTCAATAGGTGTCCGATTGGATGAAATCAAGATCCTCCCTGAATAGGAGTCTAGGTTGTAGGTTGTTGATTTTCTTTTTTCAACAAAATAGAAATTATTTCCATTAAAATGACATTAAGGCAAAGTTACATAAGATTTTTCAAGACCTAAAGATCAATTATTAAATCATAAGTCTGAACTTATGGGAAAATAAGATAAATGATTTAGGGCAACACACCCTAAAAATAGTATCAAAACCTACTTAACAACAGTCGAAGACTATACAGAGGCAACACACCCTTAAATTTTAAATCAAATTTGTCTAAATAGAAACAATATATCCCTAAACCCCAAGATTATAGCTGAACTTCTAGTGAGCCACCGCGGACGATTTTCCATTCCTTTCGCTTCTTTAGGGTGTCCCGCCCCAAAGGCATAAGTGATTTGACGAAAAGGATCGACGCCAGAGCATATCTGAAAACTTCTCTAGTAGCCATCACTTGCGTCACCAATGGCTTAGTGTTTCAGTTCGCCGACGGCAGATTGATAGAGATGAGAGATTTGAAACTTCAAAAAAAAAATCCTCAAGAGAAGAAAGGAGAAGAAATTTTCTACAAAAAAAAAAAAAAACTCTCTCACAGAGAAAAGAAAGAAGAAGAAGAAGAAGGTAGGGGAGAGGGTAGGTGAGGGCTGCCCGAGAGGGCAAATGAGAGGCAGCCCTCACCTACTGCAATGCCTATGCAAAAAAAAAAAAACTAGTAGAGAGCTTGGAAGATGATGGGTCATGGAAAACGAATCAACAATGAGGAGACTCTACTGGGATATGTAAGTTGTTGATTTTAAAGATCAACGATTTAGAAAAAGCACATCTTTTAGACTTTTTTCCTTATTTTTTAAAAATCCATTTAGGCTATTGATATTTTTGTTTCCTTTTTTATTTTGGGGGCTTTCTTGAAGATTAAAACAAGATCCTTCTATTCTCAAAGGAAGAAGAAGATCTTGATTTGGGTTGGGTGGGGGAAGGTGGGTGCTCAGCAAACATTTATTAAAATAGACAGTTTTTTTGGTTAATATGATTTCAATTGAGTAAGATTAGAAAGATGTAAAGTTTTTTTTAGATTAATTTTTTTTCATTTACAAGACTCAAACTTAAAATTTTGTTTAAGAAGAACAAGTGTTGAACTACTTGAATCAACCAAGCATTAGTATTAAAATGGACAAATTGAGTTTTGATTTATCAGCTAAATAGTTCTTCCTTCATTTTTTGGGTTTCTTGATTGATAAAATAAAACAAATTTGACATTTGTTTTTGGAAGAGTGAGACAAAGTTATTTACTTGCATCATTATCCAAATAGAGGGCCAGGGAAGAGGAAAATACAGCTCAACTCCAAACAAGATTCCATTCTCCTAACCTTAGGAAGGCTGTCTAGTTTTGTGGAAATCGTTCCCAAACAACTTGTACTTCTAACTTCTAAGGGAACCCCACAAAAAAAAAAGGAAAAAGAAAAAGAGCATCATCTGCACACCTATTCCTAAGCTTTTGACACATCAACTGCATGCACACCAAAGAAACAAAAAAAAAACAAAAACTGAAGCTCTACCTAAATATTCTCTTCTCTCTCTCTCTCTCTCTCTCTTGAAGAGAGAAGGGGTTGATATGGTCATTTCACCAAAATATATGTCCTCGTTTCTTCATCAACAGCAAAGGGAAGCTTCTTCCTCAATGCTTCTGAGCAAGTGGTCAACTGCTGTTGCTATGTCCTCTGCTGAACCAAGTTGGCATCCTTCTTCAACCTACACACCAAATTCCCACACTTTAGCCACAGAATTTCTTTCAATTTTCATATTTATACACAAGAAAGAAAAAATCTTTCATCTTCCCTCAGTCATCAGATTGTGGCAAACAGAACAAACCAATAACAGAAATCATGTGATGTGTGGCAAAGCATATAGATATATATGATCACAAGTTCAAATCTTAGTTATGTCAATTTCATGAGACTAAATAGTAAAAAAATTTATTACGAATCTCCTAGTTTCGATAAGAGTATAGACCAAACCCAGACATCACCTGTCCACTGAACATCAAGTTAATTCAATCCCAATATGTTTAAGCTTTTGAAGTTGTAATTGTGAACATTACATACCTTGGCACTGATAGAGTAGAGCACCAAAGGGTCTATGGTGGTGACATTGAGATGTAAAATGGTGAGATAGAGTGTTTGAAAACCAGCAACCAACTTTGACAACTTCCTGGGGCTTTTGCGTGAGAGAATTCTAAGATTTGCATGTGTCTCTATCAAAGTGACCTCTATATCAGCTATGGAAGCCTTGGTCTTTGATGTGTATTTGTTAGGAGCCTGGGACCATGTGTACTGAGGATACACAAAGAATTGTGCAAAAGGGGGTCTCATGAGTTTGAAAATGTTGGAGTCTTCATTAGATTGTGCCACTTCTTGTTGCAGAAGCTGCAACTTCTTAGCTTCAAGTGACTGCAACAGATGCTCAAGCTCCTTCACAAAATCTATAGCACCACCCACGATAGAGGCCTGATCACCCTATAAACATTTACAAATATAAGTTGTTTTCAATTTCTAACTCATATATTTCTTAAAAAGTTCTTCTGAGTGAAAAAGTTTGAAACTTTTTGGCCTGTGCTGGCTGCTTTGCAGTACAATGAACAGAGGAATATGTTCATCTCTGTTCCTTTGAACCTCAACTTATTTCTAAACTTGTTATGAAAATTCGAACTTCTTTTTTTCAAAAAAGGAGAAAAAGATGAAGGGCATAGATACCCTTTGGACGTAGGATTCAGGCATGAGTGAACGCAGAACAGCAAGATGCTCATTCATCTGCTTCCGGCGGTTTCTTTCAACAGCAATGTGGGTCATTCTCTGAGTCTCAGCTTCTTCCTTGTTCTTGCAAACCCTCGGCTTCCTTCTTCTCTTCTTCCTCCCCAGTACTTGAGGCTCATCAGAATGGCGTTTTCGGGAAGAAGACTGATCATTGAATGATGCAGGGTCATGTTCCTGAGGCTTAACTCTGTTCTCTACTAAGAAAGTAGCTTCTGAGGAGGAGTCATGGTTGGGAAATGGGGTTGCAAAGATAGTGTCATAGATGATGAAGTTGAAAAGCTCAGTGGACGAAAGAGTTTCAAGCAGAGCCATTTTCTCTGTTCAAGGGTGTGAGAGAACTAAATTGCCCCAAGAGTGATGATGAGCTTCATCCAATATTCCTAATGGAACATAAAAAACATTTTTATAGCAAATCCCAATTGATAACATGCACACGCAGACTGAGAGAGAGTAAAAAATGAAGGGAGGAGGGGTAAAATAATGGAGGATTCGGAGCACGTGAGAAGAGGCAGAAAAAGGTGATGTGCTTTTCAGCTATAGGAAAAGTGATGTAAAAAGGGAAGACGGAGCTCCTCACTCATCTCTCTTTGAGTCTCTTTGCTTTCCCAAAATTCACAGAAGCTGTCTAACACTGGCGAGTGGGGGACCCAAATCTATATAGAAAGACGCATACAAACAACACAACAAGCTGTGCAATAGCTACTCCTCACATTCAAATCTGTGTTGGGGCTTGCAGGAAATAACTGACTCACGTACCTTAGATTCCCATTTTAATAATTTACACCAACACTAAGTGTATAGCAACTAAAATTTAAAGAAGTTAGTAACAGTCACACGTAATAATTATTATAGTTATTGGATCTCCATAAAATATTGGAGTTTTTAAGCAAATAATTGCAAGTCCATTTTTTAACGTCGCATGTCTGTTATGTAGGTAAATATTGAGCCCCAGAAGTAGCTTGCTTTGCGTTAACTTCAATTTGATACCTTGCTTATACATGAGACCGCAAACTCTGACTTATGGTTGATTTTAAAATAGTTCAGTGTAATTAAATAGTTAATAGTTTAAGTAATTTAAGAGGTATTAGATGCAGACTTATGCAGATCAAAATTAGCATAGTTTGCCTAACTTGGTCTGAACAACTATAAAAGGTGGCTCAGTGTGCATGCATGTGTAGGTTGTTGTGAGATGAAAAGGAACCATTTCGAACACCACAGAAGCTGGGCTTATCTGCTGCTACTAACGACATATAAAAAGACAATGGATCATGGTCCAAGCTGTCAGAGCTACACCTCTGCTAGGTTAACCATGTGAATTGTGTCCGACTCAGTCTAACCTTTCTCGAAAAAGTACATTACCGCAGGTCAGCAGCAATTACCATACATTCATATCCTCATATTTGTTTTTCTCATTCATTTTCTATTCCATATATTGGTCTAGGCTTCTTGGGCCTCGCTCAGTCCACTTTGACTGTACTTCATACATACAAACTTATAGCAACCAAAAAAGAAAAATACAAACTTTAAATGGTATGCAAGGCTTAGAATGAAATGGCTCTCTTTGATTTTTGAGTGCCATCAAGATAAGCTTTTTAATCAATATATGGGTCGACTTGTCGTAATATATATGCATTCTTAACATTGATGTCCGGTATGCTCTAAAAGTTTCCTTAATGATAAACACACATGGAGGCAATACAGAATTGTAGCTCAGCTTCAAATCTCATTTCCACCTTTTAGTATCAAATCATGATTGCCATCCATATGAATCCTAAGGTAGTAGGTTCACTAAGTGATTTACAAAAAATAATAATGGTTTAATAGTAGTAAATATAACACTAACATAAAGGACAAGAGCACGGCCAATGGCTGCATCACCCAAGTTTCAACTTAATACCATTAAAATCAGCAATTCCAGCCGTAATTGATAAAACCAAGGTATAGGCAATCAAGATACACGTGGCCGTGGTTGTTGATGCAGAGAGGGTATCCATAGACAAGTTTACCAAACCTGTGAGGAGATTTGCCTGCAGATAGATATTATGATTGATTGCAACTGAAAGCGTAAGATAGCATGTAAACGTAATTAATGAATATTTTGCTCACCAGAAGAAATGTAGGCAGTAAGTTCCGATTAAATGCTTCTTCAAGTAGTGAAAATTTTCTTCCACGAACAAAATCATTCAACATCAGAATTGATAAAACCTAAAAGAAACAAGTTAATTCTGATTAGAGATTCGTATGCCAAATATGTAATCTAATGCAAAATCAGTTATCACATTGTCAATGATAGATTCAACGATCCTCTACTTTCAAATCCGGATTATGAAACTCAATTGAAATCCATACTGCTGGAAATGGTATAGCAGATTATTTCAACAGCACTCGCTCATCAAAATAAGCTGATCAATACCAATAGAGATTAATTCAAGAAAATAACCCTAATATGTGGGAGCTTCAACCCATGCAACAAAGTCAACAAGCGCCATCAAATTATCTAAACACAAATTTTATAAATAAAAAAGGAAGTAAGGAGAACCTGTAGGTTGACCGCGAATACCATAAGAACATAAGGTAGGTTGCACTGCACAAAATGTTCATAATTAGATTTCATCCACTGATTCTGAAAGGCAAAGGCAAACTTTTAGTCCCATAAATTTAGGTTGTGTTTCGATGTTGTCCTTTAAACCTCTTTTTCTTTTTGGGGGTTCCAATCATGCCCTACAGTTTGCTAAAATGTTGAAAAGTTTAGTTAAGCTGTTGGACCCATTGATGTAATTGTCTCATGTGGCAAGTCTGAAAATCAATTACCCTCTGATTATTACACACATTCACGCACACAATAAATAATAGGCATAATTACTATTAAACTTTCACAACTTACCTTGCTCTGAACTCAACTCACATCAATTCCCTTCACACCCAAATCTGCACACTCCCCCCCCCCCCTCCTCACTAATCCAATCCCTTTCTTATTTTTCTTCTTTCTGAAACTCACAAAATATAAAACAATGGACTTCGAGCAACATCAAAAGCGGAAGCACATAGGTAGGCCTTTCTCACATACCCACAACATTTTGACAAGATCACTTTTTCTTTGTTTATTCTTATCCCGGGATTGTTTTTCCATTGGCAACTCATTTCTCCCACCTATCAGTGCTTCTCCTTATCCCTTTTGGATACTGTTCATTACGACTTGTTTTCATGCGGATCTACTAGGAACTGACGTGTGTTTATTGTGCTCTTGAAGGGTCTGTTAATGTATGACGTGCCCTTATAGATGCCAGGTAGGAGTATACCACCAATAGGTCTGATGGTATGACCTCTCAGAAAAATCTATTGCAAAAATTTGGCAAATTATTGGACATAATTGAAACAGGAAGAAAAAGAAAAGGGTACAAAATTGAAACCCCACAAACTTAAGGGACCAAAAATGGCATTTTCCAATTTGAAATTTATGCCTATATAGTGAAAATATCTTGAGATGGTAAGACATCCTACCATTCTCCGTGAGACTCTTTCAACATATCTGTCTAATACCACAGTTAATAACCTGACATGGACATTGTCACAGAGTAACACATTCATAAATCATAATGGTAAAATTCATTGAAAAGGGTTAAACAAGTGTAGGATAGTTTTACCAGAACAATAAACAGAGAATCCAGACTCTCATCCTAACCCATCTGTTGCTTCTAGATATAGAGGTGCGACCTCCAAAAAACAGATAGTTTCCCAAACAAACGCCAATAAGGTACATACCCCAGTACCCTGGTGACAAAAACAAGATTATTTGACTAGGAATTATATACATGTAGCTAAGTGATTAATAGTACTTTCTGAACAAATGGCATCCCCAGCACCATGATTGATAGTCCTTACCAAAAATGCTAAATAGCCCCTCCTTGTTTTGACTGATGATATCCATTCCTCTTTCATTAGAAAGCAGGTAATGATTTAACCCCCGCAGCAAGAAGAACTCATACCCTTAAAAATAGAAAACAAATTTATAGGAGAATCATGTTTCGAAAGACAAGACAAAATAAGACTGCATTAATAATTTACCTACTAAGACAAGTGAACCGAGCATTCCAGAATATTGAGCAGGAATATTAACTATGGAAGTAAGGATTGACACACCAGCAAGTGTGAAGAAAAAATTCCAATGCACACCATACTCACTCACGTGTGCCTATAAGAAAAAGAAATTTGAGTACACGCTTCTGTAAGAATGTCTTGAACTACAAATTAGACAAGTAGAGCTCAAATTTCTATTAGCCAAAAAATTGCTTAGCAGTAAAAAGTTAGTACAAAACAACTATGAGAAATGCTACATTTGTTCTTCCCCTTATTTGGTTACTCCTTTTGGCCACAGAATTTCTACACTCAAATATATCAAGGGGAACAATAAATTTAACCAAAAGATTATTATCTAAGTTGCAGAAACTAGACCATATTAATTTAGAGTTCCAGGAACAGAAAGTTGAGGAGCTTAATGAAAGCCCAATAAGATTCAGTGAATGGCTATTACAAGTATATGCTGAACACAAGTCTCTGATACCATGCAGCAATTTATGATGAAGGCCAGGAAAATAATCCTACCTGATAGTCAATACCAGCTGTTGTAGCAATACGAATAAATCCTAAAACAATCAGTGGCACGATGGACCGCACTGAACTCTTCCAACCGCTGAAGCATGGGAAACTTGATATTATCAGTTGAAGGCAAAATGCAGTATATCACACTACAGACAACAAATATTCAGATCTGACCTCCTTCAACAAGGAACTAAAGCACTCTTTTAGCATCAAAAGATAAATTTTATTATGATATCCAATCTTTCAGTTCAAATAAGAACTTTCATACATAAATCTTAGTAACATCCTCTTTAAGTCCACTAGGAAGTATAAGGCTTTCTCTTAAGTTCTTCAGTATATTTCATTTCACAAATTCTTTTGGCTTATAGACTTCCATAGATAATCTAGAAAATGAGACTAAGGAAAAGCTGTCGGCCATGAGACAAATCCGGAACAAAAAGATAATCAAGTAATTTTGTAATAGCCTAACACTATGGAAAATTGGAAACAACTTGGCTTGTAAGTTTCCAGTATCTTTTCTTTTCTCTTTAAACTCAATATCTATAATTACGGGACTTTAGGACACAGCATTCTGGTTCAGGTTCAATCAGTCAAACAGGTAAATAGTGTAAAATATGTGCATGTCCTAACTAATCCCAAAACTTGTTTTTCAAGAAACTCAATTGTGCAATTCAAACAGTGGTTCCCTTTTTTAAATTTCATTGATAACAATGCAAGAGATAAATAAGAGAAATTAAAATTTTCATAGGAGCAGATGAAGCCAGTGGAGGAAGGAGAAAAATCATATAAGAAATTCTGTCAGCATGGGGCATGTCACAAACATTGCCTCTTTGCCACCGTTGTATAAGGATGTCATTTAAGCCCTCTAATTGATTTGGTTGGGACAAAAAACAAATTTATAAGAACCAACTAAAAAAATCCATTTCCATATTTAGATATATATGAATTCTTGTATTAGTAAACTTACTTGCACAAAAATATTTTCTGAGTTAATTTGCAAGTTAAAACATAGTGAAGCTAAAAGATAATAGACAGAGACAAGTTTGATTACTCACGTCAATGGGATATTTCGAGCCTGCCGAGAAACAAATGAGTTCATTGCTACAAATGATCCAACTCCAATATCCATCTAGCATGAACAAGTAATCTCAAATTCAATAGCATGACGAAATTAACTACTTGTCATCAACATACTGAAACAAAAATGATGCACCAAGCAGTAATTAAAGACGAGTACATAATGAAGAGACAAAAAGGAAATTTTAACTTCCTTCACATAGTCATAAACCATGAATAATAGTAATTTATCAATTGGATAAAAAATTCCCAATTCCTTTTCGCTACATTTTTCCCCCTATTTTATAGCCCATTGTTATCTTTCCTCATGCCAAAAAACTCCTTCTAAAAATGAACTACTGCAACAACAACAACAACAACAAAGCCTTATCCCACTAGGTGGGGTCGGCTACATGGATCGCACGACGCCATTGAGCTCTATCAATGACCAACTCTTTAGGTATCTCATTTACTAGAAGATCCCGTTCAATAATTTCTCTAAGTGTCTTTTTTGGTCTTTCTCGACCTTTTTTCACAGAGCTCCAAACCATCTGCTCAACTCTCCTAACTGGCGCTTTCAACGGTCTTCTTTGAACATGCCCAAACCACCTTAAACTGTTTTCAACCATTTTTTCCTCAATAGGTACCACTCTAACTCTACCTTGTATATGATCATTATGGATCATATCTCTTCTTGTATGAGCACACATCCAACGCAACATACTCATCTCCGCCACTCCAATTTTATGTTCTTGTTGTCCTTTCATCGCCCAACATTCACTCTTATATAAAATAGCTGGTCTTATAGCAGTACGATAAAACTTTCCTTTGAGCTTATCAGGTACTTTCCGATCACAAACAACTCCTGATGCCATTCTCCACTTCAACCACCCAGCTTGTATCCTATGTTCCACATCTCCAATAATTTCGCCGTCATCTTGTATAACTGATCCCAGATGCCTGAACTTTGACACTTGTGATACGACCTGATCACCAATTTTAACCTCCAATTCGTTCCTAGCTTGTCGCTTGTTAAACTTACAATGCATATATTCGGTCTTACTCCTGCTCAGACGAAAACCCTTCGATTCCAAAATAGCTCTCCATAACTCAAGTTTAAAATTAATCTCTTCCCTTGACTCTGCTATGAGAACATCATCTGTAAAAAGCATGCATTTAAGAATTTCTTCTTGGATGTGTTTCGTCAGAACATCTAAAACCAGGTCAAACAAATAAGAGCTCAAAGATGATCCTTGATATAGGCCAATCTTAATAGGAAAGTCTCTAATCTCCCCTCTAGACGTTCTCACACTAATTGTATCCCCCTCGTACATATCTTTTATAACTCTAATATACGCAACCCGTACACCTTTCTGTTCCAAAGCTTTCCACAGCACCTCTCTTGAACTACTGCAGACTAGTATAAAACCTTAGTGACTAGAAACAAGGAATCACTCTCAGTCAAGACCAAAAGGGCAAAGGAGAAAATGAGAAAAGCCCTTCAATGAATTCGCATGTTAAACAAAGAAACCTGCCTAAAGAATTGCATGGATGGAAATCCATGCTGAAGAAACAGGCGTTAAGTTCTAAATTCAAACTAAATCTGACACTGACTCAAGAAGCTACTGCAAAATGTTGTTAATCAGTGGCTGCTTTTAGGGGGAAAGTGTTGGATTAGGAAGTATATGAAACATTTAGCACTAGATCTCCTTTCAAACACTTTTGAGAGAAGTCTTTCATATTTGGAACTGCAGTACAAGAATGAATCTAATGCCACACAATTGAAATCAGTAACTCATTTATAACCAATAAAGTTAAAATTTCTTGAAAAGTTTTACCAAGCTAGTTCCATAATTTTCAGTCTTTGCAAGTCTTCTTGGAAATACTCGAAAGTCAACACCCAAAATACACGCGCAAGTTATAATCATCTGCACAACTTATTATCAACAACGGTAAGAAAAAAATGGGGTAACATAATGATATAAAGACTTTAGTAGAAACACTACATTACCACAATAAACCTGTATGAAGAAATGTATGCCCGGATAGAATTGGGATCTCCTTCAAAAGAAACAGAAGAACCGCCATATTTGTATCTATGAGTATGGAAGTCAATCATCATGTGCTTCAGAATCAAGCTCACATGAAATTTCGGAAGGTTAGGAAAACAAGTTCACATCATTACCTTTTGGCAGTTATATAGACTAATGTACAGAGTGCGATGAAAATTGACCCCTCATAGGTTGCATCTGCCAGAACCTGTTACAAGTTCAAGTTTAGAAACCAAAAAGTAGAAAACGAGATATTTCAGATTTTTTCTCTTTCTATACACACCCAGCCAAGGAATAGAGAAAGAACAAATGAATGAGATAAGCAATAAATTACAGGCACTCTCCTACAAAATGTAACACTTTATTCATGAAAGCAGACACTTACATTTAATATAAATGACTGGATTTTTTAGCACCCAAAACCTCGATATCAACTAAAGTTGAGTTTGAACAAGCAACTATAAAGCAGACATTTTTTATTTCTAAGCTAAAATATTTGATGCTATTGACAAAAACTTACAGTGCCAAACGATATAACAGGGACAATAATGACAAGATAATCCAAACACAAGGTAGCTAAGTATGTTTTCAGATTCTTAGACTCAGCAACTGCATCATCGTTTTTCTTCCGCGAGGCACCTATGGGGAAAAACAAACAAACAAATAAACAATAACATCTTATCTGCATCATTTTTTATGCCACGTGCGAAGCGAGCTTCAATTGGAGCAAACAACAGAACCAGCTATCAGTTTAGTGAAGCCTTAAGTAGAATTGAAAGGGCATACTGCAATTGCGTAAAGGTAAAATCTTGAGCATCAATGAACTTATAAGATAGCAAAGATAGAAGCAATTGTAAATAAAAAAATCACAATTTTGAGACTAGTAAAGGTCAAATTCATTGATCTAAAAGAGAAAAGAGTCTTTCAGGACTGACCGGTTATGGAATTGGACATGGTTGAGTGACGTAAAACGGCCAACAACTGAAAGCGCAATGAGAGTTATATCACATATTAGTTCGTAGAAAGATTAGTGATATTCAAGCCAGGGAGACTCACAGGAATTGTCATTGTAAGAACCGATATCTCCAGCATAGAGGATCCGGTCAAATTGCTCACGAACCTGCATAATTAATAGGAAAAAAGAAAAAGGGCTAAATTTTGATAAATAACGATTTATATTGAAGAAACCATAGGGAGAATGAGAGTAACTCTTCTTTGAGACGCCTATTGGAGACAAAAGATTTCGAAGGAGAACCCATGGAAAATGGCGGAACTTTTCGCCGAGATGCGCCGAGAAAACAAATGTAACGCTCAAGAAGATACACAATCTGCCGCGTTGGACGCCAGTAGATTGGAAGGTAGTAGTAGTGCCTGGAGATTTGAAACTCTCAGGGACACTCTCGTCTCCCCTGCTTCGGTACTGTTCCCCTCAGCTTCGATGCTTTTTTTTCCTTTTTTTTTTTTTTTTTACTTTCGATCTCATTAGTCATTTCTATTGGTATGACCAAATAATGAGAAATTATGTTTTGTGAAAGAGAAACTTGAAAATAAAGGCTAAAATAAATTGTTATTAACGACTAGAAGTGAGCTTAAAATACCATTAAATAAAATAATTTTTGACTTTCTCCATAGGTATTTTATATTAATTTCGTGTAATATATTTATTATAAAATTTATATATTTTTTAATTGTTAACGTTATTTAGATTATTAACTAAAAGCAAAATTATATTTTTTATTTTTAATATTTAAATTATTTTTATTTATATTTTTAAAATTTATTTTTAATTAAATATATTTTTCATTATTTTATAATATTTTTTTAATACCGTGAAAAAAAATTAATACAAAACACTGACTAAACATTCATGTAACATATATTATCTAACATATTATTTGACTCATAGATTCATCACTTAAAAACTATAAAAAAGACCTTAATAATAATTTTAAATAATAATAATAATAATGCTCTCTCGATCTCTCGGTCTCCTCTCTCTGGTTCTCCCACTCTGCTCTCTTACCGCCTCCGTTCCTCCCTTTCATCCTCTGTTGTCAGTCTCTCTCTCTTTCTTCTCGCTATGATGTTCCTCTCTTTAGTTGGTCCCTAAGTGAAAATGGCTAGCATAGATTTAGTCGAGTATAATGCTTCCTCCGTAGCTGTATCTCCCCCTCCAACAACAGCAAGAACTTCACCCTTAAAGAGAGGTGATGCTGCATCACATATGGCACAGGCACTAATTCCTCTGCTCCACTAATTCCACTCAAATCCATCTCGTATTTGTAATTCTTCGTCTTATTATTATTATTCAATCTCATATTTTATGGCGCCAATAATGGCGGGGATCAGGATGGGTAGCCATGAAAATAAAGCATAGCCTCTCGGTACGAAGGCGTTGCAGCTGAAGAAGAGGAACGAGGAATTAGAGAAGGAGCTAAGGCAGATCAAGGAGAGAGAAGAGCTCATGAGGCGTGACCTTCAGAGCGCGTGGGAGAGGCTCCGTGTGGCTGAGGACGCCAAGGAGAGGCTCTGCTCTCAGCTCAGCGAATTGGAGGCCGAGGCCCTCCATCAGGCGCGTGATTATAACGCTGGAATCGTCGCTCTCATGGAAAAACTTTCAGAGGCTCACAATCTCCTCAAGGCTTCCTCCATCTCTGTTACTTCGACTTCATGATTAATTCACATTCATGCCTTTGCATCCACCGATTTTTTGTTTTATAAATTATAAATTTTACATGTTGTAGCATAAGTTTTAGACAGACAGAGTATAACCTCTTACGTGAACTCTCTTGTGGGATGGATCAGTTCTCTCGTCCTTCTTTCTGTGTCGTGAAGGAATTCGAAGAGAAAATTTGAATTGTTCTGTGTGGAAGTGAAGTTTCTTTTTTGTAGATAGATTTTGTGATCTCTGGACATCTTAATGCAAGAAGTATGATTTGTTTTGTCCCTTTTGTAAGTTGTTAATTGGGTTCTCGTTTGCCGCAAGACAGAGTGATTTCTTTAGACTAGAGGATGAAAACAGAGGAACATCACAGCGAGAAGAAAGAGAGAGAGAGAGAGAGACTGACAACGGAGGATGAAAGAGAGGAACGGGTAAGAGAGAAGAGTGGGAGAACCAGAGAGACGAGACCGAGAAACCAGCGAGACGAGGAACCGGGACGGGGAGACATCATTATTTCTTTTTCTTTTTAAATTATTATTAAAGATATTTTTTAAATTTCAATTGATGAGTTGTGGCAAATAATATGTGACACATGACAACTTAATTAGCGTGTTTTGTTAGTTTTTTTTATGGTATTAAAAAAATAATATATTTGTAAAAATAATAAAATATATGAAATATATTTGATTAAAAATAAATATTAAAAATATAAATAAAAATTGATGTAAAATTTATGACATGAAATATACGTTTGTTTTAACTAAATTAGTTAACTTGTTAAACAAGTAATTAAGATATAAGTCATGGTTCAATTTGATACTAGAGTTTAAAATTTGGCCAAAGTTGAATTCTTTTAAAAGAAAAAAGAAGAAGAAAATAATTGTATTTGCGAAACAATTAATTTATTTAAATCACTGGACAATAGTTTGAACTCCTGTTTTGTAGAAATAAAAGATGTGAAATATAATAGTAGAGGATATGAAGAATCTTAATAATATATTTAAGTTTGAACTCTTGTTTTGTAGAAATAAAAGAGACTCTTCGAAGTATTGCACTCTACAAATCTTCCAGTGAGGACGGGCTTCATGCTTTATTTTACTAAAACACAGGGAAATAACTAAAAGATCAACTTATTAGGGGTATAAAAAAAATGTATTAAGAACATGGACTATCCCTCTCATTTGGTGTAAAACTCTCCCCAGCCTCATTCTTAAAACTGAAAATCCTACCACTGCGAATCATTCCAGGCCCCTCAGCCTCTGCACCATCCATTATTAGATACTAGCAAAGCTTTTAGTTAATTGCCTATGGCCATACCTCCAAAACTTAATATCACCCCACCGAGGAGCTTTCATGAAAGGAAGGCACACAATTGACCTTTTGCTCAAGAGCTACTCCACTCTATAAACAATTAAAAAACCAAAAAAAAAAAATGTTAGATCATTCTTAAGTTAGATATTAGTAAGGCCTTTGATATCATATTCTGATCGTTCATGTTAAAACTTTTTCATGCCTACTACCTCCCAGACCAATGTATCTCCTAATTGAGTCATATCTACACTCTATGGAATACACACTCATCCTAAATTGCACAAAACTAACTTCATTTAAACCCAAGAAAATAATAGTTTACAAATATCTCATTTTTTTTTTACGGACGATGTTCTCTTCTTTACTAAAGAAAATGAAAAAAACCATTTAGACAAATAAAAATATTATTCAAAATTTCTACCTCGCTTGTGGAATGAAGATAAATTTGAAAAAATCAAAATTATAGATTTTCCCAAATGTTCATGGAGATATAAAATATTTTATTTCTAACTATCTTTAGATAAGTTACTTTACCAGCCTGAAAACTATTTGGGCAACCCTTTTAAAATCCAAATATGCAAATTCTGACTTTAACCACATCTTAAATAAACTACACCATAGACTCTAAGGATGGAAACAACATCTCCTATCATTTGCAGGTAGAACCCAACTCATTTCCCGCTACTAATGTCATTCCTACCTATCACATACAAGTCTTTCACCTCCCCCCAAAAAAACTAAAAATCAAATTGATCAAACCAACAAAAACTTCCTATGGGTCAGACAAATAACAATAGGAAAATCCATCTAATCAATTGGAAAAAATAACAAAACCTAAATATAGTAGCGGGCTAGGCATAAAAAAATTCCTCTTACATGATAAAACTACGGTGGACTCTAGAAACACTAGAAAACAAACCATGGGCAAACTTCTTTAAACAGAAATACCAAACTTTGAACCCTACTGAGCAACTTTAATTTAAAAAAAAAAAAACCAACCTCTTATATCTATAGAAGCATTTTCAAAGACAAAAATATTTACCAAAACTCAATTAACCGTATAATCAGAAGCAAAAAGACTACAAATATTTGGTTAAACAACTTACCTCTTAGGAATTAGATCACAAGCCCTCCCTCTATCAGAGGAAAAAAAAAATTGTTTTTGCTATCATTGATTATACCAACGGAGTAGGAAAATGGAACCTAAATTCGATTCCTTCTGTTCATAACGCCAAAATAGCTTAGAATCGGTACCCTCCTTTTTCATGGATTAAAGTTAATGTCAATGGTTCTATATCAAATTCTCTTCTGGGAGCTGGTGGATCTTTTAAGATCATAATAGGATTTGGATTGCAGGATACTCAAGTTTTATTGGCAGGGGTTCAGTTCCTCAAGTTGAGCTATGGGCAATACTACTGGGTCTTAACCTAGCGGTACACATGAATATAGGCACAAACCTAGAGATTGAAACTAATTCAAGGCAGACTTTACACCTACTCATAAATTCACAAAATAATTTTCACCCTTTGGATTCACTAATCTCAAAATGCAGGTCTCGGATTTCTAGTTTTTTCAAATGTTAAGATATTCATGTCGCTAGACGTTAGAACAACTGTGTAAACATTTTAGCTAAGGAGGGAAGGAAAGGAAGGCTGCCTTTCAGTTTCACCATTTATGAGGCGGTTCCCGCATTTCTCTCCAAAGCCTACATAGACGATCTGACTTCCCTACAACATCCTCTTACCAGCTGAATTTTGGATCATCTGGTTCATCTACTGCTGCCTCACTACTTGCCTACTGTTGTTTTGTTTTTCTATGGACTCCCTTCCAATCGAAATTTACTATATTTTACCTTTATTTCATGCTTATGTTTCATGCTATCGTTGTAAACTCTATGTAACTGGGCTTTATGCCTCTCTTTCTGACTTCTCCACCCCCCCACGTATTATGTTGTACTATTGTTGAACTCTGTTCTCAGTATTTTATAAATTTCCTGTGTTTTTTAACAAAAAAAAAACTCTTGTTTTGTCAAGTTAAAAGAAAAAAGAGTTAATTTATCCACATGATCTTACTCAAAATACAGAGGAAGACATAAAAGTTAATTTACCATGCACTTTAGTTGATATTCACAATACAAATTCGCGTGGCCTAGTGATTACGTTCATTTTTGTTAATCGGCTATATGAAACTATGAGGCTGTATAAGTAGAATTGCCACAGCTGCTGAGAATTAAGTTGGTCCACAATGGCTGCTACATATTGTCAACTTTCCAGCTACTAGCCATCTGCCACCCTCCAGCTACCACCCATGTGCTAGAAGACTTTTGTTCTGTTTTTCTTCCATTTTCAACTTTTGCATTCCAAGCCCATGTGATCATACTATCATTTTCCATTCTGTCCATGCTTCTTTGTCCCCTGAGAATTAGTATAAATAGGGTGCTAATATCAGTGTAAGCATCATCCAAGAGTTTAGAAATATATCTAAGTTTTTCAACTTAGCTTCTTTCCTTTGTTTTCTCTTTTCTTCTGACCCTTGTTGATCCCTGAGCCATATTTGGTATCAGAGCAAGGTTCCAGAGAGAGGGAACGCCTGAAAAGCTGCCTGAGATTCACTGTCGAAGTTTTCCGGCGACATCGAAATCGGCCAACTTCGAAAGTACCATCTCCGGCGCTCTTTCGGGAAAAATAACGTCGGAATCGTGATTGGAAGGGTCCAAAACTTTGGACTGGAGAAGATCAACGCCGCCTGACATTCGACGCGCCGTCACGCGCCACCTTCGGAATATCACGCGCCGGCCATCAACTCCACGCGCTACACGCGCCTGCCAGAGGTTGAAGACGACCACGTCATCAGCCACGTCATCCACTCCAACCAATCATATATTGCCACGTTTCACATCGGCCACGTGTCCTAGCTGATTCGGTTGCCACGTCATTAGCCACGTCATCACCACGTCATCCACTTTAATCAATCAGAGGTTGCCACGTGTCGGAACTGCCACGTGTCACAGTTGATTCAGTTGCCACGTCATCAGCCACGTCATCAGTCCACCAATCAAAGCTTGCCACGTGTCAAAACTGTCACCAATTATCAGTTGCCACGTGTAAAGTTGTGCCACGTCACCCTCAAATTCCATATTTTCATATTGACCCCGGAAGTTTTGTGAAAACTCATTTTTACCCCCAAAACGTTCCGAAATTACAAATTGACCCCAGAACTTTCCAAAATTCAACTTTTGCCCCTGATTTTTCTGAAATTTCATTTTTTGCCCCAGATATTTCTGAAAATTCCACTTTTGCCCCAGATCTTTCTGAGATTTCATTTTTTACCCCAGAACTTTCTGAAATTTTGATTTTGCCCCAGAACTTTATGAAATTTCATTTTTACCCCAGAACTTTCTGATATTACACTTTTGCCCTCACAACTTTCTAAAATTTTATTTTTGCCCACAGTCATTTTCAAAATTACACTTTCCTCAAATTTGCCCCAAATCCCTACGTCATCCAAAATTTAGCTTAATCTTCTTCAAAAAAAAAGGAGAGAGAAAATGCCTCCCAAACGCAGATCCGTTCAAGAACTTGAATTAGAAGAATTGAGGCAACAAATTCAACAGTTGCAGGAAATGGTGAATGCCCAACGAATTCAATTGGAGGAACGGAAGGAGCATCAAAGTGATGATTCAGACAATAGTACCTCGTCATCCACCAGTAACCGTCGACAACGCAGACCAGTCAACCGTACTGACAATATCAGAGTGAAAATTCCAGAGTTTGAAGGAAAACTCCAACCAGATGAATTTGTCGATTGGCTACAAACTGTTGAACGAATATTCGAGTATAAAGAGGTACCCGAGGAGAAGAAGGTGAAAATCATTGCTGTCAAGTTAAAGACACACGCTTCCATATGGTGGGAAAATTTAAAGAAGAAGCGCGAGAGAGAAGGAAAAAGCAAAATACGGACATGGGAAAAGATGCGTAAGGAACTAACTCGTAAGTTTTTACCTCCGCAATTTTTTCAAGATAATTTTATTCAACTACAGAATCTTCGTCAAAAGAACCTGTCTGTGGAAGAATACACCAGAGAATTTGAACAGCTGATGATGAAGTGTGACATTCAAGAGAGGGATGAGCAATCAATCGCTCGCTACCTTGGAGGATTAAACGTAGATATCGCCCACGTGGTCCAACTTCAACAATATTGGACTTTGGACGATGTTATTCGTTTATCTCTTCGAATTGAGAAACAGCTTCCCAAGAAGCCTTCATATCAATCTTCTTCCTCTTTTCCTTATAGGAACTCTGCAAATAACCGCAAACCTCAGATCCAACAAGCAAGTACTTCAAACAGCAATCCACCAAAGCCCAACAGAGAGGGTAATTCTAAAGTTGTCAAGTGTTTCAGGTGCCAAGGATTTGGACACATTGCTTCTAATTGTCCAAACCGCAAGATTATCACCATTATTGAAGGAGTAATCCATGAAGCTTCTGAAGAAGATGAAGGACCAGTATTTGATGATGGCCCAGTGTTTGATGAAGAACCAGTGCACATTGAAGAGGTCACCCCTGCTGATCAAGGAGAATCACTGGTAATTAGACGAAGCTTGCATACTGCAACAGCCAAAGAAGAACCATGGCTGAGGCACAACATTTTCCACACCCGTTGCACTGCGCAAGGCAAGGTTTGTGATGTTATTATTGACAGTGGGAGTTGTGAGAACGTCGTGTCAAATTATATGGTGGAAAAGTTGAAATTGCCCATACAAGATCATCCGCATCCGTATAAGTTACAATGGCTCAATAAAGGCGACGAGGTAAGGGTCTCTAAACGTTGTCTTGTAAATTTTTCCATAGGTCAGAAATACCACGACAACACATGGTGCGATGTGATACCTATGGATGCGTGCCATCTTCTACTGGGGAGACCATGGCAATATGATCATCGTGCAATATACAACGGCTATGCTAACACCTACTCTTTCGTCAAAGATGGAGTAAAAGTCAAGTTGACACCATTGCCACCAAGTGAACTAAACAAAGACAAGAAGGAAACAAAGCCCCTTGTGACTTTAGTTACAAAAACACAGTTCAAGATGACGGCAAAAGAAGCTCAGACCACAAATTTTGTCCTTTTGTTTGAAGCAAATAAAGAAACAACTCTTCCTTTGGAGATAGAAGAAATGCTTGCTGAATTTCTGGATGTTGTACCAGAAGAAATCCCTCAAGGATTACCACCAATGCGTGATATCCGGCATGCCATTGACTTTATTCCTGGAGCTGTCATTCCAAATAAGCCAGCATATAGGATGAGTCCTAAGGAACATAACGAAATTCAACGCCAAGTTGAAGAATTGCTGAAGAAAGGATTAATTCAAGAAAGTGTTAGCCCTTGTGTTGTACCTGTCCTTCTAGTGCCAAAGAAAGATGGAAGTTGGAGGATGTGCGTTGATAGTCGAGCTGTCAACAAAATCACTATCAAGTATCGATTCCCGATACCAAGGCTCGATGACCTGTTTGATCAACTACATGGAGCCACCATCTTCTCCAAAATTGATCTTCGCAGTGGCTACCATCAAATCAGAATCCGTCCAGGAGATGAATGGAAAACTGCTTTCAAAACCAGAGACGGCCTGTATGAATATACTGTGATGCCTTTTGGATTATCCAATGCTCCCAGTACATTCATGCGTCTGATGAATCAGGTACTTCGCCCCTTCATTGGCAAGTTTGTAGTCGTGTACTTTGACGATATTTTGATCTATAGTAAGGGAAAAGAAGAGCATCTAGAGCATATACGACAAGTGCTACAGACTTTACGAGAACAGAAACTCTATGCCAATCTCAAGAAATGTTCTTTTCTAACCAAGGAAGTAAATTTCCTGGGTTACATTATCACCGCTGAGGGTATTCGAGTAGATCCGAGTAAAGTCGAAGCTATCAACAGCTGGCCTATTCCAAGCTCCATCCATGATGTGAGGAGTTTCCATGGATTAGCTTCATTCTATAGAAGATTCATCAAAAATTTTAGCTCTATTGCTGCTCCACTCACAGACTGTACTAAAGGAGACAAATTTCAATGGACCGAACAAGCTCAGAAAAGTTTTGAAGAACAAAAGAGATGTTTAACTGAAGCACCAGTGCTAGTACTTCCAAACTTTGACCAAGTATTTGAAGTTAGCTGTGATGCTTCAAATACCGGTATTGGAGCTGTTTTGAGTCAAGAAGGGCACCCTATAGCCTTTTTCAGTGAAAAACTCAACAACGGTAAACTCAAGTATTCGACTTATGACAAGGAATTCTATGCCGTTGTTCGTGCCCTGCATTACTGGAGCCACTATTTGTTGAATAAAGAATTTATTCTTTATTCTGATCATGAAGCCCTCAAACATTTGAACTCTCAGCAAAAGATCAACCGACGACATGCTGCTTGGAGTGAGTTCTTGCAACCATACCCATTCCTACTCAAGCACAAGGCAGGAGTCCAAAATATTGTGGCAGATGCCCTCAGCAGGCGCTATGCTTTACTCTCAACCCTTCAAACAAAGATTGTCGGCTTGAGGTTGTCAAGGAGTTATACCAAGATGACCTAGATTTTGATAAAATTTGGGGTAATACTACAATGCAGTCCTTCCAAGACTACTACAGGCATGAAGGATTCTTATTCAAAAGAAAGACATTATGCATCCCTCAATGCTCATTGCGAGAAGCAATTATCTGGGAGACCCATAATGGAGGTCTAGCAGGTCACTTTGGACGAGACAAAACTGTAGCCCTAATCAAAGAGAATTTCTATTGGCCAAGACTGGAGAAAGATGCTACTAAACACATTCAAAGATGCAAGATTTGTCACTTGGCCAAGAGCAAAAGTCAAAATACAGGGTTATATTTGCCGCTTCCAATTCCAGAAGCACCTTGGGAAGACGTCAGTATGGATTTTATCCTTGGATTGCCAAGAACTCAACGTCAAAAGGATTCCATAATGGTGGTAGTAGATAGATTTTCAAAAATGGCACATTTTATTCCATGCCAGAAGACCAATGATGCTGTTCAAGTTGCAGACCTTTATTTTAAAGAAATTGTTCGTCTTCATGGTATTCCAAAATCTATCACCTCTGACCGAGACGTTAAGTTCCTAAGCCACTTTTGGCAAACCCTGTGGAAAAAGTTGGGTACCAGGCTCCAATTCAGCAGTGCTAGTCATCCTCAAACGGATGGTCAAACGGAAGCCGTCAATAGGGTTTTGGGAAACCTTCTCCGGAGTTTTGTAGGAAAGAATTTGAAACAATGGGATCTTATCCTTGCCCAAATTGAATTTGCCTATAATAACTCCTCTAATCAAGCAACTGGAAGGTGTCCGTTTGAAGTAGTTTATGGTACTCGACCGCTTAGCCCCTTGGATTTGATCCCGTCTACTGATAAACAGCATTATAGTGCCAATGCAGACCAGCGAGCTAAAGAAATTAAGAAGCTGCATGAGCAAGTTCGAGACAAGATCCAAAGGCAAAACATGAGGTATAAGACTCAACGTGACAAGCATAGGAAAGCACAAACCTTCAAAGTAGGTGACTTGGTTTGGATTCATTTGCGCAAAGAACGTTTTCCGAATCAACCCAATGCCAAATTATCACCAAGAGCTGATGGTCCGTTCAGGATTGTACAACGGATTAATAGCAATGCATACAAGGTCGAACTACCAGAGTCTCAGCTACTTTTAATGTTGCTGATTTATCTCCATACATTGATGATGACATTGAACTAGACTCGAGGACGAGTCCTGTTCAACCCAGGGAGAATGCCACAGCTGCTGAGAATTAAGTTGGTCCACAATGGCTGCTACATATTGTCAACTTTCCAGCTACTAGCCATCTGCCACCCTCCAGCTACCACCCATGTGCTAGAAGACTTTTGTTTTGTTTTTCTTCCATTTTCAACTTTTGCATTCCAAGCCCATGTGATCATACTATCATTTTCCATTCTGTCCATGCTTCTTTGTCCCCTGAGAATTAGTATAAATAGGGTGCTAATATCAGTGTAAGCATCATCCAAGAGTTTAGAAATATATCTAAGTTTTTCAACTTAGCTTCTTTCCTTTGTTTTCTCTTTTCTTCTGACCCTTGTTGATCCCTGAGCCAAGAATTCTGCATAAGAAGTGCAGGCAAAAGTAAAACTACAACTAACAACAATAATAAATGTGCTAAGACATTTTTTTTTCCTTCACATGCTCGAGACAAAGGTCTAAAATTTTCTTGTGAAGTACCTATACTCTTAATTGCAATATTTCCATCTGCCTTTTAGGTCTAGCTAATTCTATAAAGGGGAGGTATCAATTTAACTTTCAAGTACGAGTTATGTAAAATTGTAATTTAACTGCAACATCAATTACTCCAGTAAATTTTGACAATTTAGGGTTGTGCTTTCACTAACTTCATGAAATACACACCAACATTGATAGACTAATTTAGGATTTTTTTTTTGAAAGTCTATCAATTTTAATTTTGTCTCTTTTATTTGTTAATTTTGTCTTATATTTTTATAAAAAAATTAACATATTTTTAACTGCTAACTTTATTTAAAATTTTAACAAAATTATTTAATATCTTTACATAAAAAAAAATTTTAGAAAAATGAACTTTTAATACAGGCAAGGTCAACCATGAAAAAAGTTAAAATCCAACCTGTTTTCAAGGCATGCTTTTTAGTCAAGCTTTAGATTTTAAGCCTGTTTCAAATTTTGTCCAATTAAACCAGACATTTTTTTTTCCCCATAATCAAGTCCAATCCCAACTTAATTTTCTTTCTCGGTATTCCTTGCCGTTGACATGATGATCCATGTCTGCTCCTCTCACAAACTCCACCAACATAGCCCGACTTAACAAGATTTTGGATCTCCTACTTGGATTTAAAAACTAAGCAATATATTTATTTTATCTGAACCATTGATTTTCACAATCTACAATTTAAATTTTGTGATACTATTTTTTTTAAAATAAAAAATCATAAAATCTGAATCGTTGATTATAAAAATTAATAATTCAAATAGGACAAATACACTACTTAACTTTTAAAACCCCGAGATCCTCTTTACACCTGAAAGCTAAACCATAATATGCCAATACGTTGACAGGCGGAAGAAATGAACCATGAGATAATCTGATGCAAATGCAAGAATGCTGTTGCTGCAGTGATGACTCGTGAATTTCAGAAAAGGAACTACATAAAATTAAGGAGGGTCTCTGAATTAGAACACAGTTCTCGTAGGATGAAACGATCATCGCATATTTTAAGCACTACAAAACAGTGAGAATGGAAATAATGAAACAATTCAAAATCCACCCCACCCCAAACCAACAAGAGGAAAAAGACACGCCTTTTCCCATTGTTCTTTCTATGCAAAAGATAACCATAGAGATACATGATCATATGATCAGATCTCATCCCTAAGGAAATTACATATTCAGTTTCTAGGTGATACATGGTATAGAGATAAATCATTATCAGCCATTTTCTTCATAGGAAAACCAGGGCAGCTAATTTTATTCAAAGTCATCAATCCAATCACCATATATCCTACTGATTTTATCTGGACCCTTCCACTTCTGATGAGCTCTCTGACCTGGCTTCTGAATTACAATGGACGACCGTTGTGAAGGAACTCCAATATGATAGACATCAGAATGAGCAACTGGAGTAGGTGCTGCGACCACATTATCAGCGGGAGTCTTTGAAGCTGCCCCTCCCTGCTTTGTGTCTGGAGCAGCAGCAGAAGCAGCGTCTCTATTTTCTGTCTCCATAGGACCCCCTCCATATCGGTGCAGTTCTGGGGTAAAAATATAAAATGAAAAATCAAATTCTATCTGAAATGACTAAGTTCGTCCTGAAAGATGACAGTTTAATCGCGTTCTTAAATAAGACACCAGGACAAGCGCCGATAAGCTGAAAGTGTAAGGCAGCTTTAGAATGATCCCTGTGCAGATATTCAGATAATGCAATGAGCATTTAAAAGACAAAAATAAGTAGCACATGCAATGGCCAAATCATGTGTATCAAGTGATAACTAACACCTGCAGAAACCAGTTTAAAATAACAGAACTGATATATACCAAGTAACAATAACAGCCTGAGAATGAACAAGACAATTATCCTCTAGCTCTTTTTTAATACTATAAGTCTAAACCATTAATCTCTAAATGGTTGAGATTTTCACATGCACGCTATCAAGTAGACACAGCCCAATCAGAAAATTTTCTTTCTTATTCCTTTTTCAGACTAGAAATCACAGAACCAAGGAACTAGACAACCCATCATGTCTTTGGCAAGACCTTCCACAACCATGAGGGGACTCTGAAATCATGCGTGCACAGCTGGAGGGGAATCCAGGTTTAGCCATAAAATCCACAGATTGGTTTGCTTCTCTAAGAGGATGAGGTATCGACAAACCAATCACCAAAATTAATAAATAGGAGAAACTTTTCTATTTATATTTACTCTCGCCTTTTAGATACAATCTATTCTTTTGCATCAGTTAGTAAATGTCATGCCATTCCATTGGTTTTGGAAGTAACTAATTTTTTTTTTTTCCAATCATAATTTGTTGCTCCTTATTGAATTCCTTCATATCTTGTTTCTCAATTAGATTGTAGTTTGCCAAGAATACATGTATCTTGAGATGCCATTGTTTCAGCCAGAGAGGACGCAATGTTTGGATGCTTGAATAAAGTAACTATGATCAGATAGCTCCTATTTCAAACTTCAAAGAACAATTTTTAGCATGTCCATCCTTCAGAGAAGTTTCCTTCAATGTGGCCTCCACTGTACAAGCACACAGAAGTTTCCTAAAAGTGCATCAGTCTAAGCTGCCTAAAAGAGCTTGGAAACTCAAGGACAGTATCAAGACACTGGGGACAATTTTGTACAAACTCAATGCCAGAGATGCCACCCCCAAGACAGAAAATATGCCTTATAAAAGTAACTCAAACTATGCTTATTCAACTAGGACAAGCAACCCAAACTAATGACTTAACTAAAGATAAACTAAGAGAAATACCTCAACTAGGAACAAGATATCCCAAGAACCAAAGTATGTTACACTGATTCGCTTAATGAAACATTGTGAGGACCAAGGTTACAAAAAGTTGCTAATTCACAGCAAAATTGATATATCTGCATGCTTAACTGGTATGCTTAATGAAAGTCATGTTTAGCATATGATTATAGCTCTTAGTATCAGCCACGACACACCCTTTTTTTTTTTGGTTGGACACTGGCACTGGTGGTAAATTATAGCTGTATTCACCATAGGAAACAGAAAAGTTATCATGGGCATGTATTATATAATCCAAAAGCAATCTAACATCAATATTGAGAATATCCAAGTGGTATATAATGTCTCCATCAAAGAAGTGACTGTCACGAATTATTTGTAAGGTTCTGATTCTAGGACTAGGAGCATTTCATGTCAGGTATACGATCCCCTCGATGATCATTAAGAAATCATCATTCCAAGTCTTCACCCGACTAACATTTGAAGCGACATCTTTTTATGGAAATTTTAATGCAGATCTTGAAGTTCCAAGAGAATCCACTTGAGAGTGATTGTCACAGTGTAGCATATTTGCAATATCATTTGGCTAAGACAATAAGAGATACAACATAAAAAGTTAATCTTTTTTTGCCTGAAGCATCAACTCTTGGAACAGGAAAAAGTAAACGAACCATACCTGCAGCACCATGAGCAAAATGGCATTTATTTCCAAATGGGCAATACCCAGTCATCTCCCACTTATTGCAAATCCTTGTTTTCCAATTAGATGGCTTGGAAGTAGATCCATTCCCAGCACCGCCATACCCACCAGGGCCTAAGCTTATAGCCACACTCTCTCGATTCCTGGATTGCTCATCATGGAGGAATGTACAGCTATCTCCATATGGACACCCTTCTTCCGTGTAAAACTTCTTGCAATGTCGACCTTTATACGCCCTCTGCG
The DNA here is from genome assembly GCA_037074585.1 of Biancaea sappan. Taxonomy (NCBI): domain Eukaryota; kingdom Viridiplantae; phylum Streptophyta; class Magnoliopsida; order Fabales; family Fabaceae; genus Biancaea; species Biancaea sappan. The sequence continues at coordinate 44,307,707 of CM073500.1, read as the reverse complement.
TCTCCCCTGCAAACCCCGTCGACGCAATTGACGGAATCTGAAACTCTTCCCGCGGTTCCGACATTACCGATGTTTCCTCATCGTGGGCAGCCACGATTTCTTGCCAATTCGGAGGTGGCCGACGAAGCTCTTCGATACTGTGAGCAAAATTGCAGTTTGTGATATACGGGCACGTACCAGAGCGGAATTTGCAACAAAGCTTCGTTTTGAAGAACATTTTTCCAATTGCCTTCGACCGATTAGACGAAGTCACATCCTGAGAATTTCTAGATTTCTTGTTCGGGGGTTCGCTTCCCGATCTCGATTGGGACTGCCTTTGATCGTAATTCGAGTTCGTGGGAGTGTCGACGTCGCCGTTATTCCAGAATCGGTAATCTTCTTCTGTCGCCCAAACGGCCTGGTCGCTGGGCCAATTTTCATTCCCACCACCGGTGATTATTTGAACAACGCTCCCATCTCGACCATAATCCATAATCAGAATAATACAGACAAAAATGTACAACTTGGAGTTAAAGTATAGCAAAACCCTAACTGTGAACGGTATAAATTTACCAGAAACTGCAAGTCGAATTTTATGGAGAAGCAGATTTTCAAAAAATTCATAAGCTGGGGTTGTTAACTTGTTTATCTAAAGCATTAAACACAACTCTGAGACAAAACGCCGACGACGACGATGACAATAGCAGTCGCACCGGGCAGAAGATAAACAGTGCATAAACAAAGCAAAAATGTTGGGTTAGGATAGAGAAAGAACAGAGCCCACCAAAACGAAATAGTGGATGGGGGGACCACACATGTTGGATCTAGTACTACATTTACATTATATCCCAAATCCATATTTCATTTTACGTATTCTTTTGGGTTATAGACTTCCATAGGTAATCTAGAAAATGAGACAAGGTAAAAGCTGTAGCCCACGGGACAAATCCGGAACATAAATATAATCAAGTAATTTTGTTATAGCCGAACACTATGGAAAATTGGAATCAGCTTGGCTTGCAAAGTGTCCAGTACCTTTTCTTTTCCCTCTTTAAACTCAATATCTATAATTACGGGACTTTAGGACACAGAATTCTGGTTCAGGTTCGGGTTCCATCAGTCAAACAGGTACATAGTGTAAAATTTTTGCATGTCCTAACTAATCCCAAATCTTGTTTCTCCAGAAACTCAATTGTGCAATTAAAACAGCAGTTCCCCTTTTTAAATTTCATTGATAACAATGCAAGCAGATTGATAAGAGAAATTAAAATTTTCATAGGAGCAGATGAAGCCAGTGGAGGAAGGAGAAAAATCATATTCGAAATTCTGTCACCATTGTATAAGGATGTCATTTAAGCCCTCTAATTGAGTTGGTTGGGACAAAAAAAAAAACAACTTATAAGAACCAAGTAAAAAAAATTCATTTCCATATTTAGATATATATGAATTGTCGTATCTTAGTAAACTTACTTGCACAAAAATATTTTATGAGTTAATTTGCAAGTTAACAAACACAGTGAAGTGAAGTTTAAAGATCATAGACAGAGACAAGTCTGATTACTCACGTCGATGGGATATTTCGAGCCTGCCGAGAAACGAATGAGTTTATCGCTACAAATGATGTTGTCCAATATCCATCTAGCATGCACAAGTAATCTCAAATTCAACAGCATGACGAAATTAACTACTTGTCATCAACTTACTGAAGCAAAAATGATTCACCAAGCAGTAATTAAAGACGAGTACATAATAAAGAGACAAAAAGGAAATTTTAACTTCCTTCACGTAGTCACAACCCATGAATAGTAGTAATTTATCAATTGGATAAAAATTCCCATTTCCTTTTTGCTACATTTTTTTCCCTTTTTTTACAGCGCATTGTTATCTTTCCTCATGCCAGAAAACTCCTTCTAAACATGAACTACCGTAGAGCCTCAAGATCCTCTAACTTAAAGTTAGAAGACATTTAATCAATTACAGTTCATTCTAGAATATGTGTTGAAATAAAAGATTAAATTTTATAAAATAATTATTATTTTTAGCACATATTTTGAAATGAACTATACTTGATCAAATGTCCTGTAATTAAATTTTATAAAATAATTATTATTTTTAGCACATATTTTGAAATGAATTGTACTTGATCAAATGTTCTGTAACTTTAAGTCAAAGAATCTAGACTCTACTGCAAACTAGTATAAAACCTTAGTGACTATAAACTTTTTGATAAAGTAAAAAATTATTGAAAGATGATGCCAGAGTAGAGGACAACGAATCACTCTCAGTTAGGACCAAAAGCACAAAGGAAAAAATGAGAGAGGCCCTTCAATAAATTCGCATGTTAGTCAAAGAAACCTGCCTAAAGAAACCATTAGCTGCATGGATGGAAATCCATGCTGAAGAATCAGGCGTTATGTTCTCAGTTCAAACCAAAGAAACTCACGAAGCTACTTCAAAATTTTGTTAATCAGTGGCTTCTTTTATGGGGAAAGTGTTGGATCAGGAAGTATACGAAACATTTAGCACAAGATCTCCTTTCGAATATTTTTGAGAGAAGCTTTTCATATTTGGAACTGCAGTTCAAGATTGAATCAAATGCCACACAATTGAAATCAGTTTGAAATGTCTTACCAAGCCAGCTCCATAAGTTTCAGTCTTTGCAAGTCTTCTTGGAAATACTCGAAAGTCAACATCCAAAATATACGCGCAAGTTATAATCATCTGCACAACTCATTATCAACAACAGTAAGAAAAAAAAAAGGGGGTAACATAATGATATAAAGAGTTCAATAGAAACACTACATACCACATTAAACCTGTACGCCCGGATAGAATTGGAATCTCCTTCAAAAGAAACAGAAGAACCACCAAATTTGTATCTAAGAGCGTGGAAGTCAATCCTTCAGAATCAAGCTCACATGAAATTTCAGGAGGTCAGGAAAACAAGTTCACATTATTACCTTTTGGCAGCTATATAGACTAATGTACAGAGTGTGATGAAAATTGACCCCTCATAGGTTGCATCTGCTAGTACCTGTAACAAGTTCACGTTTAGAAACCAAAAAGTGAAAAAAATGATATTTCAGATTTTTGCTCTTTCTATACACACCCAGCCGTGGAATAGAGAAAGAACAAACGAATGAGATAAGCAATAAATTACAGGCAGTCTTCTACAAAATGTAACATCTTATTCACGAAAGCAGACACTTACATTTACTATAAATGACTGGATTTTTTAACACCCAGAACCTCAAGCTAGCTTCAACTGGAGCAAAAACAAAACCAGCTATCAGTTTAGTGAAGCCTTAAGCAGAAATAAAATGACATATTGCAATCGCGTAAAGCTAAAATCTTTCGCATCAATGAACTCATAAGATAGCAAAGATAGAAGCAATTGTAAATGAAAAATCCAGAATTTCGAGACTAGTAAAGGTCAAATTCATTGATCTAAAAGAGAAAAGAATCTTTCAGGACTGACCGGTTATGGAATTGGACATGGTTGAGTGACGTAAAACGGCCAACAACTGAAAGCGCAATGAGAGCTATATCACATATTAGTTCGTATAAAGATTAGTGATATTCAAGCCAGGGAGACTCACAGGAATTGCCATTGTAAGAACCGATATCTCCGGCATAGAGGATCCGGTCAAATTGCTCACGAACCTGCATAATTAATAGGAAAAAAACAAAAAAGGGGTAAATTTTGATAGATGACGATTTATATTGAAGAAACCATAGGGAGAATGAGAGTAACTCTGCTTTGAGACGCTTATTGGAGACAATAGATTTCAAAGGAGAACCCATGGAAAATGGAGGAACGTTTCGCCGAGATGCGCCGAGAAAACAAATGTAACGCTCAAGAATATACACAATTTGCCGCGTTGGACGCCAGTAGGTTGGAAGGTAGTAGTGTCTGTAGATTTGAATCTCTCATGTTTGGTATATATTTAGATATTTAATGGAAAGAAAATGAAGATGACAATGAGAAACAAAAAAACATTATTTGATTTAATATGAAAAAAAATAAAAAATGTGTTTGACATTAAAATGAGAGAATTGAACACATGTAAAGTGTTGACCCTAAGGCTATATGCCATAAGTTTTAATGATGACAAATGTATTTGAATAGTAGCATTAATATATATAAAGATTAATTATCATATATATGCTACAAGTACTTAAGCATGATTATGTTATTTAATATATGTTGCATATATTGAATCATGCTATTAAACTAACCATTGGGTTTGCAAGTAAGATATATTTTATAGGTTGGTTCAAAACAAGAAGAGTGAGCATTGTATTGAAGAACAAGGAAAAGCAATATCATGCTTCACTCAAGGAAAACAACATGCAAGGATGAAGCTCCAAGAAATGAAGAATTAGAAGATTTGAAGTCTTGGAAGCTTGGATGCATCAAGATAGCCTATGTGTTTACATTAGGTATATTTTATATAGGCTAGTATACTTGTGCAACTCAATGATTTAGATTTGCATACATTGGCTCAATTATTTTGAACAAAAAGATAGTGAGATATGAAATTTTACAAAAGTTAGTTTTTGACCTTTGGTCACTCTTTATATCATATCTCATAAACGAAAAATCATTTTTCAAGTATCTTAATCTCATTTGATAGTAGACTCAAAGATCTTTCCAAAGGTATATTATTTATTGAAAACAGAGTCCAAATGAGAAATATATGACTATTCAAAATATAGTTTGAAAAACTGAAAGTTGATTTTACTGTAATAAAAAATTATTCTGTTCTGACCTATAGTCAGTATTTTGATTATATATTTTAAAAGAAAAATAATTTTTGAGTTAAACTTAGCTCATTTGAAACTAGACTCCAAGAGCTTTCCAACGGTATATTATTTGTTTAAAACGGAGTTCAAATGAGGGAGTTATAAATTTTTAAAGAAAGCTCAAAATCTGGACTGCACTATAACAGCTATATAACGGCTATATAACGGCTAGTTTTGTAAAATCTTATATATATGACCTTAGATACACGATTTTGAGCAAGAACAAAGTCCTACAATGTGATATTAACTTCTTCTATCATCTTTGAGAGAAAGGAAAGCATTCTTGAGCCAAATCTTGCATATTCTCTATCATTAGAGTTATTAGAGCTTCATTTGTTTTCATCTACTCTTTAGAGAGAGTTTCTTTGTATTGTTGATTTTGATCAACACATATATTATTCTGAGTTGAGTTTCGCAAGTACCGGTGTTGGAAGAACTTGCTTTGGGTTAAGGAGGAGCCCGGATTCATAAATTCTTCTGTAATACCCAAGAAAAATAAAATATAAATATTTGTTTACAAACTACTGTTACTATTTCAGTATATGGTACTATTTATCTGTATAATACTATTTACGTATACGATACTGTTCATTTATACAATCGAAATGTCAAGTACTAGATGTGGTTTGGTCATAAGAGAAAACTAGAAAGAAGTTCGTGGGAGAAAATGACGTTTTATGTGTAAAAATACCCTCAGAGACTAAAGTGAAAGGACTGAATTGAAAAGAAACTTAAAAGTTTAAGGTGAAAAGATAGTTTTCCTTTTAAGTTTCCAATAGTAATAACAGAAAAATTTTCCATCGTACGAGGTGCACAGTAACTGCATTATTAGAAATGTCATTTTTATAAATAGTAAATTGAATATTTTATTAGTGCATAGTGTCAAATAGTACCCTTGACTTTTGCTATAAATAGGCCCTTCCATTTCACTTCTAAACTCACACCTTCAACTTCTCTTCTTCTCTCCTTAAGTTTCTCTTACTCCAAAGCTAGGCCTCTGAGATTTTAGGCCTTTCCTTTTCAGCTTAGGTAAGGATACTATGCCCTTTCTATGTCTTTCAAATTTTAGAAGTTATTTTCTTAAGTATGCTCTGTGGTTGCGGCCTTGGCTGATCTTCCACATCAGAAAAACTGTCCTTAGCTGTTTATATGTTATTTTGATTCTCTGATTACCGAAATAGAATGTAAACTGTGAATAATACATGTCTAGGAAAGTTCTGGCTAAGGAAAGACCTGGTTTTTAAGTGTGTCCAGTGTGACCCTCCACTCTTTCCTGGGAACTTACCTGGTGTACTCTTTTACAGATTGTATTCTCTATTTCTGGTATGAATAGTAACCGTACGTATGAATAGTGACCGTACGTATGAATAGTAACCATATGAATAGTAACCATATATATGAACAGTAATCGTACGTATGAACAGTATCTGTACGAAAACAATCCTAACGTATTTTCTCTAATCTTTCATGAAAATCTCTGTAGCAGAACACCGAAATTCACCTGAGCACTCTTGTCTGTAATGACTTAGAGAAGCGATGCTCGTACGGAATCCAGGTGAGTGAAACGACCCCGTTTTAATAGAGTTTTAGCATTACTGGTGATAAAAAGTATGTCGTAGGACACTCCCAAGATTCATAGGGGGAAATTGGATTCAGAATGACGAATCTAAATGAGATAATTAATCCATAAGTATGGATAAAATGAAATAAGTATCTTATGATGATGTGAAGTTTGAATGTTTTCAAAAATGGATTAATTGTTATCTTGATATGTGGTTTATAAATCTATAATATAGTTATATACTATACCTGTTATATGGATGAATATTATATTGAGCTTCTGATTATGATATGAAATGCTATTGATTGTGATTGAGCGGGACAGTACCCCCTCTCACGGCAAGGCGGAAAACCCGGTTGACAGGGTGTCTTGACCAATGAGTGTGGAGACAACGATTCCCTCAGTAGGGATATTGTCACGACCCATTTTCTAGGCACATGACCGGCACAATGATGAATATCCCATCACTGTAAGCCTTTCGATAAATTCTTCCCACAAGTAAAATCGTTAGTCATTATCTCTATATTCTCAAAATACCATTCCTTAATAAATACAAAGAAAATACATCAGATTTTCTTAATTAAAAATAATAGATCCTCAGTACGAAATACATTATCATACTGAAATACAAGCCAAATACCAAACCCCTGACCTAGATGTCCTAGACGGTTACAGAGCAACATACTGTATAACAAAAGAAGGGCCTACCCGACAGCGGGAAGGTCCAACGTGATCTACTCCTCTAGCGGATGTACTTCGGCGGCAACCTGATCTGAACAAAAAGTTTGTACAAACAGTGTGAGCTTTTAAACTCAGTGAGCAAATCGGCCTTGCGTTAATAAAATTCAAATACATCACCAGTCATGCAAGCATATCCGAAGGCTCAAGCTCAACCAATAGACATAGTTAGAAATTACATACAAGAAAAATTCATCCAATTCAACAAACGATACTAGTACTCGTCAATGGCAATATATCCCGGAGAGCGCACACAGGCCGGCTCACCAATTTTGTATTTTTCCGCCATGACGCACAACCTCATCCTCTTAGCTAGGGCGCCTCACGGATTTATCACCAATCCGGGCTATATCCCTACTGAGGGAATCATTGTCTCCACACTCATTGGTCAAGACACCCTTTAACCCGGGTTTTCCGCCTTGCCGTGAGAGGGGGTACTGTACCGCTCAATCACAATCAATAGTACAACAGTTCATATCATAATCAGAAGCACAATATAATACTCATCCATATAACAGGTATAGTATATAACTATATGATTCAAATTTCATATCATCATGAGATACTTGCTTTGTCTTATCCATACTTCTGGATTAATTATCTCATTATATTCGTCATTCTGAATCCAATTTCTCCCTATGAATCTTGGGAGTGTCCTACGACATACTTTTTATCACCAGTAATGTTAAAACTCTATTAAAACAGGGTCGTTTCACTCACCTGGATTCCGTACGAGTATCACTTCTCTAAATCGTTACGGACAAGAGTACGCAGGTGAATTTCAGTGTTCCGCTACAGAGATTTTCATGAAAGATTACAGAAAGTACGTTAAGATCATTTTCGTACAGATACTGTTCATACGTACGGGTACTATTCATACGGTCACTATTCATACGTACGGGTACTATTCATACCGGAAATACAGAATACAATCTGTAAAAGAGTACACCAGGTAAGTTCCCAGGAAAGAGTGGAGGGTCACACTGGACACACTTAAAAATCAGGTCTTTCCTTAGCCAGAACTTTCCTAGACATGTATTCTCCACAGATTATATTCTATTTCGGTAATCAGAGAATCAAAATAACAGCTAACGACAGTTTTTCTGATGTGGAAGATCGGCCAAAGCCGCAACCACAGAGCATACTTAAGAAAATAACTTCTAAAATTTGAAAGACATAGAAAGGGCATAGTATCCTTACCTAAGCAAAAACGGAAAGGCCCAAAATCTCAGAAGCCTAGCGTCGGAGCAAGAGAAACTTAAGGAGGGAAGAAGAGAAGTTGAAGGTGTGAGTTTAGAAGTGAAATGGAAGGGCCTATTTATAGCAAAAGTCAAGGGTACTATTTGATACTATGCGCTAATAAAATATTCAATTTACTATTCATGAAAATGACATTTTTAATAATGCAGTTACTGTGCACCTTACGATGGAAAATTTTCGTTTATTTACTATTAGAAACTTTAAAGGGAAAACTATCCTTTCACCTTAAACCTTTAAGTTTCTTTTCAATTCAGTCCTTTCAATTTAGTCCCTGAGGGTATTTTTACACATAAAACGTCATTTTCTCCTACAAACTTCTTTCTAGTTTTCTCTTATAACCAAACCACATCTAGTATTTGACATTTTGATTGTATAAATGAACAGTACCATATACGTAAATAGTAACAGTAGTTTGAAAACACGCATTTATATTTTATTTTTCATGGGTATTACAGATATAGCCCGGATTGGTGATAAATCCGTGAGGCGCCCTAGCTAAGAGGATGAGGTTGTGCGTCATGGCGAAAATATACATAATTGGTGAGCCGGCCTGTGTGCGCTCTCTGGGATATATTGCCATTGACGAGTACTAGTAACGTTTGTTGAATTGGATGAATTTTTATCTTCTGTCTATTGGTTGAGTATGAGCCTTTGGATATGCTTGCATGACTGGTAATGTATTTGAATTTTATTAACGCGAGGCCGATTCGCTCATTGAGTTTAAAAGCTCACACTGTTTGTACAACCTTTTTGTTCAGATCAGGTTGCCATCGAAGAATATCTGCTAGAGGAGTAGATCACTTTGCACCTTCCCGTTGTCGGGTAGACCCCTCTTTTGTTATAGATTATGTTGCTCTGTAATCGTCTAGGACATCTAGGTCAGGGGTTTGGCATTTGGTTTGTATGTCAGCATAATAATGTATTTTATATTGAGAATCTATTATTATGTGTAAATCGTCTCTATGATTTTCAGATAAGAAAATTTGATATATTATCGGAAGGCTTACAGTGATGAGAGATTCATCATTGTGCCGGTCATGTGCCCAGAAAACGGGTCGTGACAAAGTTGGTATCAGAGGAATGGTTGTTAGGTCTCCTAGTGATTACAGAGCAAGGTAACCTTAGTGGGAGCTCCTCTATCGTTGTGAACCCGTGCACAACTATAGAGAGACGGCTCTACTGAATGTCCTGTAGGATGTTTTCATTTTATTTCCCTCCGAGACTTATCTCTTCTTAGGAATTATGTTCTCAATTTTTGTTTTAGACAGATGTGGCTACACTTTTGAACTTAGTCAAGAAAAAGTTGTTACTTGTTTTGATTCCGTTGCTGTCGGATCAAATTTTTATATGGTGGATTTTATAAGCTGAATTCATGATTGATTTTGTGTAGCTATATTATTTTAGGGTACCAGCCAATAAAAGAAACCACTTGCATTAAAAAAAAAACACTGAAGGATTACATTGCAAAAAAAAAGGAAAGAGAAGTTTACTCATGCATGAGTAATCTAAAAGCGAGGTGGTCTTGGATTAGGAGGGTTGTATTGTATCATCACCCCTCGACCATTCCTTGGAGTGAGAGACAGAGCAATATCGCGGAGGGTAGTGTAAATTTCATTCATACAATCAACACTTCTTTGCTGTTGATTGCAGAAGCACTGGGTGGACCAATAGAAGAACCTATCTATTCTCGAAGTCATTGCCGCGTTATTGCGTTTGGTTAACTTCTCCAGGTCCTCTATCATCTTCTTGAGATTCTTCACCTCCTGCTCTAAACAGGCGATTTTGTTCTCTGAGCTATGGCCTGTGCTAATCTCCTCGGCTTCCTCAATCTTCTTCATCTTCTTCTCCTTTTGAATTTCTTGAGACCCCTCGAGAGGTCTTTTGCCCTTGTCCCTGCATAAACTTAAGTTTAAGTCAAGTTCTTCTTCCTTAGTCTCTACTGTGAGATCAATGTACTTCCTTGAGGCCATGATTTGGAAAAATTTAGAAATTTTTGTAAGAGTATGAGGCGAGAGGAATACTGGGGGATTGTAGGCTCAGAGATTATTACTCTTTGTGGTGTGGTAACTGAGAACGCTGAGAAGGTTTTTATAGAGAAAAAATTTGGACTAAGAGACAAAGAAGATATCTCTTCACCGCACCCCTACACGATCAACCTATGGATTTCTGCAAGCTGGAAGACAGAAGTCTAGGGTAGGCGTGCACACCGATAGCGCGTTGCATTAATGCTAAAACCACGAAAGTCAGTATTCGGTGGATTTGCGGCCGATTTTACTTGGTTTTCCCATTTCTCCCGTTGGCATTTTCTGAAATTCAAAGAAGTTGACGATATAACCATTAAAGATTGCCTTGGATGCTTTTATGATAAACTGAAATGCATTTCTCTGTTTTATTGTATTGTTCTTGAGAGCCTTTAGTTGAGTATGATATACATAACTGATTGAATCATGTTGTAATTACATGTATGTATGTTATTCATGCATAATGAGTGAAGGCTACGACCAAGGAGAATATGTGATGATCCTACATATACTCATAGAGAATGAGAAATCAAAATGACTTGGATAGAATGAAATGTGTAGAGGATAATACATCTTCATGGTTACACATACTTACATATAATGCTCTCATGGGCAAATGAAAGGCAGTGATTTCCTTACATCATGATAATGCTTAAGGCATGCGACCGTAAGCAGTTAACTTTGTTTTAAAATATATATATTTACATATATATTATGTGTAAGTCTAGAGTAAAGACACTGATTAGAATATAAGATAAGGCTAATATGAGACTACCCGATTATAGAGTGATATCGTGATCTGAGATTACACTATAAGACAAGTATAGAGTGAGGAAATTATAGATTGAAACGGCGATTAGTCGAAAATTTTGAGAAAGGTCAAGATTAGCCGAAATTTTTTTTGAGGAAATCTTTGACTTATGTTAATTGCATTAAATTATATTTACTATTTACTTGCATGTCCGACATTAATTGCTGGCATTGCGACGTATGTGATCTGTAAACCTTATAGCGAGCGGCGTGTAGGTTGTGGTGGCTTTAGCTCTAGGGGCTTCGGGTTGTCTATAAATCTTGTACGCCCGTTACCCCACTCATCACACCAAGCGAACTTCTTTCATTACATACCTATTTCTCAATCTCCATTCCTTTCTCATTCGAAGTTATTTCTGAGATCCCTAGAGCAATGGCCGATAATAAGTCTTTCAACTTGAATTTTGAGACTGGCAACGTAGAGCTTGATTTAAATCTAAGTCTCGGAGATAACAAAGGGAAGAGACCTGTAGATAGGTCACCAGAAATTAAGAAGAGAAAGAAGGATGTAATAGAGATGGAGGAGGACAGCACTGCAACATCCTCAGAAAATAAGCTTGCATGCCTAGAGCGTAAGATAGAGAGCCTGGAATACAAGATAGAGGACCAGAAGCGACTAATAAGTCGTCTCTTTGAAAACCAAGAGAAACTGATAAATCGTCGTTTCGGGGAACTGGCCAATCGAGTTGATAGACATTCAATGTTTGCAACTCAAAATTTTCGTGACCAACAAGCAAGGTGTATTGACTGTATGAACAGAGTGACTTATGCTCTTTGCCAAATTTCTCAGGCGCTTCCTCCAGAAACCCTTTCTAGGCTGCAACGATTAGCTTCCTCCTTAAGGTCTGAAGCACCTTTCTCTTCTAGACCCGGAGTACCTTTTACATTTCAAAAGCCTCCTCATCCTTAATTTATTCTTTCTTTTGTTTGTATCTAAAGCTATATTTGGTCTAAGCTTCATGTATTAAAATTATCTATGTACTAGAAATAAAATTTAAGTTAGTATTTAGATCTCCTATGTTGAAGTGATTTCTTAAAGAACTTGAGAAATGAGAAGATGTTGGACTTGTTATATTTCATACTTGATTATGGAAATTCTAAAGCAGAGTATGATAATATTCTTTTGACTGAGCAGAGTTACTAAAATGATATTTCATTACACTTCTGAACTATGGAGGAGTGCAAAATAAGTATTTTATGAACCTATATATAGAGAACTATGGGTTTGCCCTAATCATTGAAGGGATACGACTCTATATGAGTCATTGAGGTGAGAGAAATTTCTATATATATTTATTTTATAATTATGCGTGAGGAGTATGTTATTTACTTAACACATTTTCTAGGATTGTTCTTCCTAGAGATTTATGTAATAATTTCATGTGATTTTTCCTTTTATATGACGTCTTCAGCTGAGAGTATCGCCTTAAGGTAGAAGGATCGCCTTCGGGCAAGAGTATTACCTATGGCCAAAATGATGCTTTCGGGTGAGGTGCTTGTAATCATAAAAGTTATAAGCCATGTGTGTAGTATCATGTGTTCTGATATTCAATGTGAACTGGAAAGACCACGTGCCACTTTTGAGATGACACCTATTTGAGGTTTTACATAGAGACAGAGTTCGTCTCTGATTAGGTGGTTTGAGTTTGGTAAAGGTTATGAGGATGAGACACTTTATGGTACAAAAGATTGTGGAGAATATCAAACTGATGAAGAAGAGATTACTTGCTGTTTAGAAAAGGAAAAATTCCTATGAAAATTATTGATAATGCGGTCTACAGATCACAGTCGATGCTATAGTGTTCTTGTAAATCTTACTAAGGATGTGAAGATGTTTAGAAAGAAAGAGATACAAAGGATGAGATATAGACGAAGTAATCACACTTTTTTCAGTCTTGAGATGAGTTTTGAATTCGGGGGACCGAATTCTCTTAAGGGGGTGATAATGTAATACCCAAGAAAAATAAAATATAAATATTTGTTTACAAACTACTGTTACTATTTCAGTATACGGTACTATTCATCTGTATAATACTATTTATGTATACGATACTGTTTATTTATACAATCGAAATGTCAAGTACTAGATGTGGTTTGGTCATAAGAGAAAACTAGAAAGAAGTTCGTGGGAGAAAATGACGTTTTATGTGTAAAAATACCCTCAGGGACTAAAGTGAAAGGACTGAATTGAAAAGAAACTTAAAAGTTTAAGGTGAAAAGATAGTTTTCCTTTTAAGTTTCCAATAGTAATAACAGAAAAATTTTCCATCGTACGCGTGAGGTGTACAGTAACTGCATTATTAGAAATGTCATTTTCATAAATAGTAAATTGAATATTTTATTAGCGCATAGTATCAAATAGTACCCTTGACTTTTGCTATAAATAGGCCCTTCCATTTCACTTCTAAACTCACACCTTCAACTTCTCTTCTTCTCTCCTTAAGTTTCTCTTACTCCAAAGCTAGGCCTGTGAGATTTTGGGCCTTTCCTTTTCAGCTTAGGTAAGGATACTATGCCCTTTCTATGTCTTTCAAATTTTAGAAGTTATTTTCTTAAGTATGCTCTGTGGTTGCGGCCTTGGCTGATCTTCCACATCAGAAAAACTGTACTTAGCTGTTTATATGTTATTTTGATTCTCTGATTACCGAAATAGAATGTAAACTGTGAATAATACATGTCTAGGAAAGTTCTGGCTAAGGAAAGACCTGATTTTTAAGTGTGTCCAGTGTGACCCTCCACTCTTTCCTGGGAACTTACCTGGTGTACTCTTTTACAGATTGTATTCTCTATTTCTGGTATGAATAGTAACTGTACGTATGAATAGTGACCGTACGTATGAATAGTAACTATATATATGAACAGTAATCATACGTATGAACAGTATCTGTACGAAAACAATCCTAACGTATTTTCTCTAATCTTTCATGAAAATCTCTGTAGCAGAACACCAAAATTCACCTGAGCACTCTTGTCTGTAATGACTTAGAGAAGCGATGCTCGTACGGAATCCAGGTGAGTGAAACGACCCCGTTTTAATAGAGTTTTAGCATTACTGGTGATAAAAAGTATGTCGTAGGACACTCCCAAGATTCATAGGGGGAAATTGGATTCAGAATGACGAATCTAAATGAGATAATTAATCCATAAGTATGGATAAAATGAAATAAGTATCTTATAATGATGTGAAGTTTGAATGTTTTCAAAAATGGATTAATTGTTATCTTGATATGTGGTTTATAAATCTATAATATAGTTATATACTATACCTGTTATATGGATGAATATTATATTGAGCTTCTGATTATGATATGAAATGCTATTGATTGTGATTGAGCGGGACAGTACCCCCTCTCACGGCAAGGCGGAAAACCCGGTTGACAGGGTGTCTTGACCAATGAGTGTGGAGACAACAATTCCCTCAGTAGGGATATAGCCCGGATTGGTGATAAATCCGTGAGGCGCCCTAGCTAAGAGGATGAGGTTGTGCGTCATGGCGGAAATATACATAATTGGTGAGCCGGCCTGTGTGCGCTCTCTGGGATATATTGCCATTGACGAGTACTAGTAACGTTTGTTGAATTGGATGAATTTTTATCTTCTTGTATGTAAAAGGATGATGTTGTGCGTCATGGCGGAAATATACATAATTGGTGAGCCGACCTGTGTGCGCTCTCTGGGATATATTGCCATTGACGAGTACTAGTAACGTTTGTTGAATTGGATGAATTTTTATCTTCTGTCTATTGGTTGAGTATGAGCCTTTGGATATGCTTGCATGACTGGTAATGTATTTGAATTTTATTAACGCGAGGCCGATTCGCTCATTGAGTTTAAAAGCTCACACTGTTTGTACAACCTTTTTGTTCAGATCAGGTTGCCATCGAAGAATATCTGCTAGAGGAGTAGATCACTTTGCACCTTCCCGTTGTCGGGTAGACCCCTCTTTTGTTATAGATTATGTTGCTCTGTAATCGTCTAGGACATCTAGGTCAGGGGTTTGGCATTTGGTTTGTATGTCAGCATAATAATGTATTTTATATTGAGAATCTATTATTATGTGTAAATCGTCTCTATGATTTTCAGATAAGAAAATTTGATATATTATCGGAAGGCTTACAGTGATGAGAGATTCATCATTGTGCCGGTCATGTGCCCAGAAAACGGGTCGTGACATCTTCATTGTGGTTTCGCAAATACCCGAATCGAATTTGTGTGGTTGTAGTGGTTTGCAAGTACCCGGATTAAACTTGCAATTATAGTGGAAATACTCAAGTGGTCTCTTGAGGACTGGATGTAGGCTTGGATTAGCCGAACCAGTATAAATCTTCGAGTTTGCTTTCTCTATCCCTTACTCTTTAATTTGTGCATATTGATATCTATTCTTTAATTCCTTGATCTTTATAATTATTTATCTTGACAGCACATTGATTTTCTGTATTGCATTTATTATCCTAAGCATTGTACTTTTACAGAAAATCATTTTAACTTCCAATTAATTCTTGTGAAAAATTTATAAAACCCAATTCACCCCCCCCTCTTGGGTTCCAACCATTACTTTCAATTGGTATCAGAGCTTGGGCTCTTGATTTAAGACTTAACCGTCTGAGAGTAAATATGGTTGGATCTAGTGAGTGGTTTATGTCTGAAAATTGTTCTTTCACAGAACCTCCAATTTTTTATGCTAATCATTTTCAATATTGGAAGTATGAAATGAAAATTTTTTTAATTTCAGAGACCATAAACTCTGGGAAATTATAGAAAATAGTTTTTATATGCCTGTCAAGGAAGAACAAGGAAAATACATTCCAAAACCCAAGAGTGAATGGAATGATACTGAAAGAAGTTTAGTGCAACTCAATGCTAAGGCAAAATTGATTATTTCTTATGCATTGAGTCAAGATGAATTTTTCATAATTTTCAATTGTGCAACTGCTAAGGAAATGTGGGAAACTTTAGAAGTTGCATATGAGGAAGATCTTGTTGCAATGGAATTAAAGTCTAGAAATCTCATTAATGAACTTGATATCGCTCAAATGAAAAATTGTGAAACCATTAATGAGATACGACTTGTGCTTAATCAATTGCAAGCTCTTGGTGTTGAACTTACAGGAAAATCTCAAATCACCAAGGAGATAGAAGAAAAAGAAAAAGGAGAAAAAGAGAAACCACAACCAAAAACTGAATCATCAAAGAAAGCTTACCTATCTTCCATTTGGGGAAATAGCAATTCCGATAAGGAGAACACAAATGAAGAAGCCAACACTTGTCTTGTGGCCAGAGATAAAGATGAGGTAAATTCATTTGACTACTCTTTTGAAGAATTACAAGATGCCTTTGATGATTTACATGAAGAATCTCTTATACTTGCAAAGAAACTAAATGTTTCAAAACAGAAAAATTCTTCTCTTGAAAATGAGTTGGAAACATTGAAAAATGAATTTTCTATTTCCAAGGAAGAGAATTTTATTTTTGAAAATCAAAACAAAATTTTGCAAGAAGAGAATTTGATTTTAAAAACAAATATCTCTACCAACAAAAATTGCTTTTGTACCAAGTGTGATTCTTTGAAAAAGGAAAATGATAATCTTAAAAACACACTTGCAAAACTCTCTCAAGGTAGAGAAATTTTAAATACCTCAGTTTTGAAACAAAGAAGAATTAACAAAGTTGGTCTTGTTTCTAAAAAGAAATCAAACCAAAAGCAGTTTAAAAACTTCTTTGTTTCTGTAAAGATGTCCAATAGTCCAACTTGCACTTGTTTCTATTGTGGACTGAAAGGACACAAATCTTACTCCTGTTTTTATAAGAAAAATCTTGTTCATGGAGTAAAAATGAAATGGGTTCAAAAAGGAACTCATGACCCAGGCAAACCCAAAGAAATTTGGGTACCAAAAATAAAAGATTAATTTGCAGATTCACCTAGAAGAAAGGAGCGGAAATGACATTTTAATGGCTACATCATTTAAACTCCACTTCCTTGCATCAAAAGGAGGCAATGGATAAGTAAACATATAAGCTGGAATGCATTGTAAGAAATTTGACTGATATGTTTACTGCTCTCTAATGCTTTTGTCTGTTATCTAATATGCCTTACATCTATCCTTGATATTCATGCATTCTATATCTGAAAACAATTGTTAGGTGTGCAGATTATAGATTCGAATTTTGTTTTGATCTAAAATCTTTCTTCCAAATTTTCCTCAAACTATCCTTTTTACCGCATCATGAAAATTTGCTTCCATTACACGCACATTTTTCTTGTCTTCACAACAATAAGATTCCTCTTACCTATAGTATTTATCCTTGCTGTAATCTTATTTAAATATTTTCAATGAAATCAAATATTTTGCAAAATTGCATTTCATGAAAGCATAGCACTTTTATTAATATGGCATATCTTGAACATAATGTTGCTCCTAGTACTCGAGATTTATTTGAACATTACTGATTTGAATATCAAAGTGCTCCACCAAAAGTGTTTTGCAGGAGTTAGTCCTCAAATCTATCCTCTAAGCTCATTCGTAATGATCGACCAATGCTTGACAGTGATCTTATGAGAGATTGTTTTCAAGAGGATCTTGCAAATAATCAATCAATTAAGTTCATTAAAATTGCAAGGAGATAGAATCAAAAGAAGAGCAATGAGCAAAACAAGAATATCAAAATCTTGAGGAGGAACTTCAAGAAGCAATAAGAGTTTGCCAAAATTGATGAGTATCTATATTCTTTACCACTTTAATATTTAATTGAGTGATACTCCCTGATCATAATTGGCTATGTTGGCAATTTTTTTTCTGACATACTTTCATTACAATGATATATTGTTCTCTAATATCTTACATATTTGATCATATCATTGTATATAAAGATATTGTCTTTATACCATTCATCATGATTTGAGCATTATACATGTCATATCCTTTGTATAAGATATAGCTTATGAACGATTGTTTATGGATTCTAGTTTATATCTGATTATATCTTATTAATCCATATTACCTCAATTATTGTACTACATACTCAAGTTATAATATGTTTTATCTTGATAAGTATGTAACTTGCTTTGAAATGATGATATATATGTCCATGTCAGAAAATTCTTTCCATCTTTAAAATGGATATATATTTTTCAATATATATATACTGTGCTGAGTTTGTGTAGCTGATTTCTTTTATCTTTATTTATTATTATTTTTTTTGTACCGTCAAATAAAAGAAACCACTTGCATTAAAAAAAACCGAAGGATTACATTGCATAATTAAAAAAAAAGGGAAAGTTTGCTCATGCATGAGCAATCTACAGGCGAGGTGGTCTCGGATTAGGTGGGTTGTATTGAATCATCACCCCTCGGCCATTCCTTGGAGTAAGAGACTGAGCAATGTCACGGAGGGTAGTGTAAATCTCATTCATACAATCAACACTTCTTTGTTGTTGATTGCAAAAGCATTGGGTAGACCAATAGAAGAACCTATCTATTCTTGAAGTCAGTGCCGCATTGTTGCGTTTAGCTAACTTCTCCTGGTCCTCTATCATCTTCTTGAGTTTCTTCACCTCCTGCTCCAGACAAGCAATTTTGTGTTCTGACGTATGGCCTGTACTAATCTCCTCAGCTTCTTCGATCTTCATCTTCTTCTTTTGGTTCTCTTGAGATTCCTCCAAAGGTCTTGTGCCTTTGTCCTTGCCTAGACTTAAGTTTAAGTTGAGCTCTTCCTCCCTTGCCTCTACTGTGAGATCAATGAACTTTCTTGCTGCCATGGTTTGGAAAATTCAGAAATTTTTGTAGGAGTATGAAGAGAGAGGAATGTCAGAAAGTTATAGGCTCAGAGATGAATACTCTTTGTGGTGTGGTAATTGAGAACTCTGGGGCAGTCTTTATAGAGAGAAAATTATGACTAAGAGCCAAAGAAGATATCTCTTCGCCGCACCCCTACACGCTCATCCTATGGATTTCTGCAAGCTGGAAGCCAGAAGTCTAGAGTACGCATGCACACCGATAACGCGTCACATTAATGGTAAAACCACGAAAGTCAATTTTCGGTGGATTTGCGGCTGATTTAATTTGTTTTGATTAGAAATTTTAAGGATTAATAAAATGGTGATATTCAGAACCGTATCACTCTGCTTTGTTGTGTTGTTCTTGAGAGCATACATGATTACATCATGCTGTGATTATATGTATCTAAGAACATATGTTGTGTATGCTATTCATGCATCATGAGCGAAGGCTATGGCTAAGAATAATATTTCATGATTCCACATGCACTCATACAAAATGAGCTGTCAAAATTTTTACATGTACTCATCCTCAAGATACAAATATAAATTCATTTTGAATGGGTATATAAATTGCTTCCTTTGTGCTGAAATTTATCTTATCCTTTATGAAGCAAATTTGTTTTGAAAAAGGACTTTAAAAATGCTTCTGTTATGTTAATATGTTTTATCATATGAAGCAACATTCTTTTTGAAAAAGAAAAGATTTTAAAGATCTCTTTTGTTGTAGATAACAAAAGGGATGAAAAATATTGATGTTTCATATATGGATTATGAACTATATGCTTGAATATATCTTATTACACTAATTCATATATATTGCTTCCTTAGATGAAACGTTTCTAAATTCCTTCAAAACAAAATGTTTTTGAAAAATATCGTGAATCTCTTGAATTGCTTCCACAATGCCGAAATTGCTTTACCATATTGAAGCATTATCTGTTTTGAAAAGAAAAGGATTTGAGTATCCTTATTTTAAATCACTTTTGCTATATGTTGAAATAATTTTATGCATATATGCAGAAATTGTTTTTCAGAAATCTTGAAAAATATTATTATTCGATTTATGGATTATGATTAATATTCTTGTTTATATCATGCTTTGCTAATCCATATATCATACTTCTGCTGTGTGCTGTAAATATTTCTATCATATGACAGCAAATGATGTTTTTTTTTCAAAGAGTTTAATTATTCTGCTATTTACTAAAAATGCCTCTTCATAAACAAGCAGAAATCATTTTCAATGAAAATATTGCAGAAATTTCTTCAAAAATCTTACTTCAAAATTCTGCAATCAAAAACTGAATTTCCTTTATAATGATTTGGACAATCTTTTTCAAAGGAAAAATGTTATGAAATTCAGGGGGAGCTTTGTCTCACTTGAATGTATTTTTTTTGAAAAAGAATATATCTTGAAAAATTGGATATTCATTATTCATTATTATTTTTCAAATTATGCAAGGTTTAAGGGGGAGCCTAAAACTCTTTCAAGTTTTATCTTTTGGCTTATTTCATTTGACATGAGAAAAATTTTTCTAAAATTTTCTTTTTACATGTCAATGAAATCAATGATAAGTTTTGATGTATCCTTACCCCATACTATATTGACATCTTCTGACATCCTGACTTAATGAAGGTATGTGCTTTAACTTCTATATATTGTGTTCCTTACACCTTTTTGTTGATGTCAAATAGGGGGAGAAGAAACAATAGAAAAATATGTATACGTGCTTATAACATTGCATTCATTATCTTGTGATACATATTTTTATGTGGTGATTTGTCATCATCAAAAAGGGGGAGATTGTTGACCCTAAGGCTATATGCCATAAGTTTTGATGATGACAAATGTATTTGAATAGTAGCATTGATATATATAAAGATTAATTATCATATATATGCTACAAGTACTTAAGCATGATTATGTTATTTAATATATGTTGCATATATTGAATCATGCTATTAAACTAACCATTGGGTTTGCAAGTAAGATATATTTTATAGGTTGGTTCAAAACAAGAAGAGTGAGCATTGTATTGAAGAACAAGGAAAAGCAATATCATGCTTCACTCAAGGAAAACAACATGGAAGGATGAAGCTCCAAGAAATGAAGAATTAGAAGATTTGAAGTCTTGGAAGCTTGGATGTGTAATACCCGTCAAAAAAAAAATTATGTCTACTTAAATTTTTACGTAAATTTTATCTTGGCTGTGTATGATGTTGAAAATATGAATTTTCAATTATAAATTGAATAAATTGTGAGATATAATGAATGGTATGTTATGGAATTTATCCTATTAAGTAAAATACAATTCAAAAGTGGAATTTAGAATGTATAGCTGAAAGTGAGACTGGTAGATGTAATAGTATATGAGAACGGTAGATGAAAACTGGTAAGTGAAACTGGTAGATGAAATAGTATAAGAGAATGGTAGATGAAAACTGGTAGATGAAATAGTATAAGAGAATGGTAGATGAAAACTGGTAAGTGAAACTGGTAGATGAAATAGTAGAGGAGAATGGTAGATGGAATAGTAGCAAATAGTACCATAACTTCTCCTATAAATAGGCCATTCCATTTCACTTTTAAACACACACCTTCATATTCTATTCTCTCCTCTCCTCTAATTCTTCTGATTCTGGTGTTAAGATTCTGAGTTATTATAAAAGTCCTCCTTTATAGCTTGGATTCGAGGTGAGGGAATATTCTACTATGCTCTTTTAAATTCTTATAATAATTTAGAGGTTAAATTCTTAGTATGCTCTGTGGTTGCGGCCTTAGCTGATCTTCCATATCAGAAAGGAACTAACCTCGATTGTTTAAGAATTATTTATTGATTACTAAGATACTGTGAGGATACTATATTTTTACAAATACCTGTGTGATAAGTTCTTAGTATGCTCTGTGGTTGCGGCCTTAGCCGATCCTCCACATCAGAAAGGAATTATCCTCAGCTACTTGAAAATTATTTCTGATTATCGCATATATAAATAGTACCATGTTGTAAATAGTATTATACAGTACATATGAACAGTGCTGTATTTATGAATAGTATTATACCATACATATGAACAGTATCGTATATACATATGAACAGTGTTATATTTATGAATAGTATTATATCGTATATATGAACAGTACTATATTTATAAATAGTATTATATTGTACATATGAATAGTATCATATCATACATATAAACAGTATCGTATTTATGAATAGTATCATACCGTACATATGAACAATATCATATGTACATATGAACAGTAATGTATTCATGAATAGTATCGTATCGTATTTGTAAATAGTATTATACCGTACATATGAACAATGCCATATTTATGAATAGTATCGTACCGTACATATGAACAGTATTGTACGTACATGTGAACAGTGCTATATTTATGAAGAGTATCATATACTATATGTGTGAACAACATCACATACATGGGTAGTATTGTGTGTAAGGTTGAATTATTGTTATGTTTGTGATTGATGGAGAATGTTACGGGGACGAGTCCCTGTGTGGGAGGAAAAAGGGAGGAGCAGGAGATAATAAGGGTGGCAAATCATGTTAAACAAAAATTTGTTCCAATACAAAGAGTATTGAAAATATAGGGGTGAAATAAGGGAGGCATTTATGAAAGCAGTAATAAGGGAGGATGCGGCATGGGCCGTGGGACAACGACCACCTTATGTGGATTGGACCCGAAAAATGTCTGGGAATTTAATTTGGAACTATATGATATGTTTTGTGATTTTATATGATTGTTTCTTATGTTTGTGATAGAATAATATATTTCCTCACTGAGTAAAATATACTCATGCCATTCCTCCCCTCACAGATTCTCAAGAAGAAGTAGAGGCACAACCAGCTAATCGTTCGAGTCCTCAACCCCATTGATCGGGGTAAATATTTGTTATTATGTAAAACTTTATCAAAAGTATTATAGTAGTAGCTCTGTAATTTGGGTAGGTAAATCTTGGATGAACAATGCTCGTTGAGAATATCATTTATTAATGAATAAATGGATATATTTGAAATATTTATTGTACTCTCTTTCATGAGATAGCATTTTTATATATATCAAATTGGTACGGAATTAGGCTTACGGTGGTGAGGTAAAAGCTCATCTATCGTGCCGGTCACGTGCGTAAGTTGGAGGCGTGACAGGATGCATCAAGATAGCCTATGTGTTTACATTAGGTATATTTTATATAGGCTAGTATACTTGTGCAACTCAATGATTTAGATTTGCATACATTGGCTCAATTATTTTGAACAAAAAGATAGTGAGATATGAAATTTTACAAAAGTTAGTTTTTGACCTTTGGTCACTCTTTATATCATATCTCATAAATGAAAAATCATTTTTTCAAGTATCTTAATCTCATTTGATAGTAGACTCAAAGATCTTTCCAAAGGTATATTATTTATTGAAAACGGAGTCCAAATGAGAAATATATGACTATTCAAAATATAGTTTGAAAAACTGAAAGTTGATTTTACTGTAATAAAAAATTATTCTGTTCTGACCTATAGTCAGTATTTTGATTATATCTTTTAAAATAAAAATAATTTTTCAGTAAAACTTGGCTCATTTGAAAGTAGACTCCAAGAGCTTTCCAACGGTATATTATTTGTTTAAAACGGAGTTCAAATGAGGGAGTTATGAATTTTTAAAGAAAGCTCAAAATCTGGACTGCACTATAACAGCTATATAACGGCTATATAACGGCTAGTTTTGTAAAATCTTATATATATGACCTTAGATACACGATTTTGAGCAAGAACAAAGTCCTACAATGTGATATTAACTTCTTCTATCATCTTTGAGAAAAAGGAAAGCATTCTTGAGCCAAATCTTGCATATTCTCTATCATTAGAGTTATTAGAGCTTCATTTGTTTTCATCTACTCTTTAGAGAGAGTTTCTTTGTATTGTTGATTTTGATCAACACATATATTATTCTGAGTTGAGGTTCGCAAGTACCGGTGTTGGAAGAACTTGCTTTGGGTAAGGAGGAGCCCGGATTCATAAATTCTTCATTGTGGTTTCGCAAATACCCGAATCGAATTTGTGTGGTTGTAGTGGTTTGCAAGTACCCGGATTAAACTTGCAATTATAGTGGAAATACTCAAGTGGTCTCTTGAGGACTGGATGTAGGCTTGGATTAGCCGAACCAGTATAAATCTTCGAGTTTGCTTTCTCTATCCCTTACTCTTTAATTTGTGCATATTGATATCTATTCTTTAATTCCTTGATCTTTATAATTATTTATCTTGACAGCACATTGATTTTCTGTATTGCATTTATTATCCTAAGCATTGTACTTTTACAGAAAATCATTTTAACTTCCAATTAATTCTTGTGAAAAATTTATAAAACCCAATTCACCCCCCCTCTTGGGTTCCAACCATTACTTTCATAAAGTGATTTTACTAAATGCCTTTATATTACAATATATATATCTATATATATATATATATAACCCATTAGCAGCGGACAGAAAACCCTCTCCCTACTTCCATTTCAACTGTCGTCGTCGTTGCTATGGAAGTAGCAAAATATTAGATCTTTTTCTATTTGCTTTTTCATCGGATTCGAAAGCACCTTCTACTATGATGCCAAAATAGCTTTTGATGTCAAAATTGTTAATTTTTTTTTCCTCACATTCTCATATTTTTTCTTTTTCCAATCACACCTCCCCACCTCTCTCTTGTCAACTTTTCAATCAACGTGTCCCACATTTATTTTTAAATTCTCTCTCCTTCTTCAATTTTTTTTAATTTACAAAGCATAGTTTGTCTCACACACGTGTCACCCGTATCAAAGACGACTTACTTCCCATGCACGACATGTAGCGTAGTTTTTTACACTATAATATTATTTAATCTCTCTACTTCCCAATATTAGAAACAGTTTGATATTATTTATCTCTATATTTTCAAAGCCACAATTTAAACACTCTGATATTATTTAATCTCTCCACTTCCTAATGGTTTGTGCCATTACAATCGTCGAGTCGCCCATAATTATATTCATGGCAACTTGCAGTATAGTGATCGTCGCAAGTCATATTCTCTCAAAGAGTTTTACTTTAATTGTTCTAACATTAATCTATATTAATTACACAACTAATAACTACATGGGATGATTGCATAATACAGTATTAAAACATAAAATGTAAAGCTAACACAAAACAGAACTGAAACAAAACAATAGAACTAAACACAATAACACAGAACATGTAATCAGTCATTCAATCCCGATAGTCAGCACCTATCATCATTTTATCCTTGGTTTGTTCCGATTTAATCGTATTATTCAGTTTCCAATTAAAATTCCTAAAAAATCGTTTAAGACTGGATCATATCAGAATCATAATCACAACCTAATATAATTTGTTTAAACCCTAATTAAATCATGCTTGATAATCACCAAATGCAAGTCATTTCATTCTACTTACTATACCAACCGAGTAAAGCAAAATTACACCTCAAATAAAAATCATAAAATTGAACATATGTCTACTCAATCATAACAGAACAAAAATAGCCATAAGAACCAGAGGCAAATGTAGAACATAAATGAAATAGGATTAGAATAAAAAAACTTATCTATTATTGAGCCAAATATTCAAGGTACATATTCCAGTTCATGTCTGACCAATTACATAACAAGTTTTAGCCTTCCATGGAGGCCCAAATACACAAAACAAAAGAGAAAACGAGAGGATAAACGTACGAATTCTACAGAAAAAATGGAAGAAGAATGGTTTCTTTAACCCTTGCAAATGGTGGTCTAAAGGTGTCTTTAACCAGCAACAAGAGAGAGGGACAAAATTACATCTTGTTTGACTTCATATGTCGTCCCTTTCTTTGATTTCTCATGCATGCTTTGCTGTTCTGCTACTGTTGCTTTTCTATTGGCTTTTTCTATTGCTATATGCTTTTTGTTGCTGCTGTTTTGTGCAGAAATGTAGGCCCCACTGGATCAGTCAGCCCTAGTCAACTCTTGTCAATATAGATTGCCACATCAACATCCAGTCAATGCCACATCATTATGAACTCTCTAATTAATTTTCTGTAAAAATACAAATTGAATTAATTGGGATAAAATTATGAAATTGAAACATATTAATTTTATAATTAATTTACACTCAATAAATCTAAAACATAATAAAATTGAAGAGTTTACAAGGTTGAAATATGTAAATAGGCTAAAATAAGGATTGAATTATATATAAAAATGCCTGATATCAGCCAACTCTCTGCTTCCCAACATCAGAAACACTTTGCTGTTATTTATCTCTATATTTTCAAAGCCACAATTTAAACACTCTAATATTATTTAATCTCTCCACTTCCCAATATCAGAAACACTTTGATATTATTTATCTCTCTATTTTCAAAGCCACAATTTAAACACTTTAGTATTATTTAATCTCTCCACTTCTCAACTCTCCACTTTCCAATATCAAAAACACTTTGATATTATTTATCTTTCTATTTTCAAAGTCTTGTGGCTTCCAGTGATGCTTATTTTTAATTATTATTATTCATAATCACACATTATTTTTCAACTGACCATTCAAAAACAAAATTATATATTTTTTAAAAGTAAGAAAATTTAACTTTTCACAGGTTTATGTACAATCAGTTTTGTTTAAAATTAGTTTAATTAAAATTACGTTTTTCATCATATAAATATATACAAACTTTATTTAAAATTTAAAAAAAAAAGCAATAACTACGTCCATTTAATTTAATCAAAGTATCCGTACATATTATTAAGTATGTATTGATCAATGTGAAATTGTTATTCTTTTCAAATTTAGAGAATATAAAAATCATATGATGAAAAAGTAAACTGTTGGGAAAAACGGCGGTGTGCGCAGAATCAAAATAATTCCACAGACTCAGGATAATTCCCAAAATACAATAAACAAAAATAACACCAAAAATTTTAGCTTGGAAAACCCAAATTAGGTAAAAACCACGGGACCCGTAGGCCGCTTAAATCTTCCACTATAGCAATAATGGGAATACAAACTTCACCCTTAGGTGGACCTCTCACTCACAAAAAAATACTACAACAGTATTTCTTCAATTTGTGAACAATAACCCTCACAAATTGGACTCACTATTTTTCTTCTCAGAAACTTTCTGAGGCACTCTCTCTATTTTTCTTCTCACTTTTTTCTCTCAAAAATGAGGCTTCTCTTCTGGGATGAATGAAGGATTAATTGAAGGATGCTGAGGGATGGTGAGACTCTTATTTATAGAGTCATTTGATGCATCCCCCCTCTGTCGATGGCTTTCTTCACGCGCAGCCTCCCCTCTTTTTTCCTTCAGACGGTGCCTAACTTTGACAAATTTTCTCTTGTGGGCCCCACAAATTTTGTTTTTTATGACTTTGGAGTAAATTACAAAATTTGGTTACAATTTTAGTTAAATTATAATTTGGCCCCTAGGGCCCCACTTATGGAGGGACCCACTTTTCAATTCTCCCCCTCCCGACCTAAGTGGGGGGTTCCACCAATCCTGCAGCTGATCGACAATATTCAAACTTGCTTCTTGGAAGAGTCTTAGTTAACATATCAGATCCATTTTCATCTGTATGGATCTTTTCAAGCTGTAGTAGCTTCTTCTCCAATGCACCTCTTATCCAGTGATATCTCATATCAATGTGCTTCGATCTTGAGTGAAAGGAGGCATTCTTTCCAAGGTGAATTGCACTTTGATTGTCACAAAATAGCTCATACTTTTCTTGGTGGAAAGTAAGTTCATTTAAGAACCTTTTCATCCATAGCAACTCCTTACTGGCTTCAGTTGCTGCGATGAACTCTGCTTCAGTGGTTGATAGTGCAACACACTTCTGTAATTTTGACTGCCATGCCACAGCTCCCCCTGCAAAAGTGATCAGGTAGCCCGAAGTAGATTTTCTCTAATCTATGTCGCCGGCCATATCTGCATCTGTGTATCCAACTAACACAGGTTTGTTATCTCCAAAACATAAACATATTTTGGAAGTACCCCGAAGATACCTGAATATCCACTTTACTGCAGCCCAATGTTCCTTTCCAGGTTTTGAAAGGAATCTACTCACTACTCCAACTGCATGAGCATATGGAACCTTGTCCATCTCTTTCTTTTCTTCATCTGTGGAAGGGCACTGCTTAGAACTTAGCTTAAAGTGATTAGCAAGAGGACAACTAACCGCTTTAGCTTTGTCCATGTTGAACCTTTGAAGTACTTTCTCAATATACTTCTCTTGTGACAACCATAATTTCTTAGCGCTTCTTTCTCTAATTATCTTCATGCCAAGAATGTGTTTTGCTGGCCCTAAGTCTTTCATAGCAAAAGACTTGCTCAACTGCTTCTTCAAGTCATCAATTCTAGAAATATTTTGGCCAACAATCAATATGTCATCCACATAAAGCAATAAAATAATGAAATCATCATCAGAGAATTTCTGCACGAACACACAATGATCTGAAGTAGTCTTCTTGTAACCATGCTCCCCCATAACAGACTCAAACTTCTTATACCACTGTCTTGGTGCTTGCTTCAAGCCGTACAGGCTTTTCTTAAGCTTGCAAACGTAGTCCTCTTTTTCTTTTTGCTTGAAACCCTCTGGTTGCTCCATGTATATTTCTTCCTCCAAATCACCATGAAGGAATGCAGTTTTGACATCCATTTGCTCAACGTCAAGGTCAAGACTTGATGCTAACCCTAGCACTGTTCGAATGGATGTCATTTTCACCACTGGTGAAAATATCTCATCAAAGTCGATCCCTTTTCTTTGGCTGAATCCCTTGACGACCAATCTGGCTTTGAATCTTAGATGGGAACTGTTCTCTTCATGCTTAATTCTGAACACCCATTTGTTCTTCAAAGCCCTCTTGCCTTTTGGCAGCTTCACCAGTTCAAAAGTTTTATTCTCATGCAATGATTTCATCTCATCTTGCATGGCCTCAATCCACTTCTTCTTGTGTTCATCATCCATTGCTTCTTCGAAGCTTTCTGGTTCTCCCCCGTCAGTTAATAACACATACTGATTTGCAGGGTATCTAGTAGAGGGTTGTCGAACTCTAGTAGATCTTCTCAATTCTGGAGAACCCATTGGAACTGGTAGTTGATCATGAACACCATCATCATCATCAGAATCTTCTGATGGAATCTCAACAGGAGCATCTGGATTACCTGTTTCAGGCTGATCATTCTGTATTTCATCTCTAACTTGTCTTGGCACCAATGTTGGAGGAATAACTTCCGAACCAGTTGAATCACCATTGGCTTTAGAAATATCTTCAATGGTCTGATCTTCAATGAACACAGCATCACGACTCCTGACTAGTTTCTTCTCTACTGGATCATAAAATCTGTAGCCAAACTTATCTTGACCATATCCAATGAACACGCATTGTCGTGTCTTACTTTCAAGTTTGGACCTTTCATCCTTTGGAATATGTATAAAGGCTTTGCATCCAAACACTCGCAGATGATTGTAGGAAACATCTTTTCTCGACCATACCTTTTCTGGAACATCTAGCTTTAAAGGGACACAAGGTGAGCGATTCAGCACATGTACTGCTGCTAGTAAAGCCTCACCCCAAAATTTCTTTGGTAACTTTGCATGAGAGAGTAAACATCTGACTCTCTCCATCAAAGTTTTGTTCATCCTCTCAGCCAGGCCATTCAGCTGCGGTGTTTTTGGAGGCGTTGTCTGATGTCGAATACCATGCACTTTACAGTAGGCATCAAAAGGCCCAATGTATTCTCCACCATTGTCTGTCCGGATGCATTTTAGCTTCTTCCCAGTTTCTCTTTCAACTGAGGCATGAAACTCTTTAAAGACACTGAGCACTTGATCCTTTGTCTTTAAAGTGTATGCCCATATCTTCCTTGAATGGTCATCAATGAAAGTCACAAAGTACTGAGCACCACTAAGTAACTTTAACATTGGTCCACATAAATCTGAGTGTACCAAATCAAGTACATTCGCCATTCTAGAAGGAGGGTGGCTTTTGAACGTAGCTCTATTCTGCTTTCTTGCCAGACAATCATCACACTTCTTTAAGTGAACTTGATCCAAACCAGGTAGAGTATTTTTCCTAGTTAAATGGATCATGCTCTTCTCGCTCATGTGACCAAGACGTTTATGCCATAGCTCAACTGTACTATCATTCTCCGTTGTGTTCACCACATCCTTGGAGAGCTTTGCTTGCATAATGTACAGTTTGGAGTCTTTGTTCCCTCTGGCTACCACCAAAGATCAGATTCAGGCGCATATCTGGAATATGCCTCACATCCTTCAAGACTAATCGCGTACCATTCTCCGTCTTTAAGCAAACATCTCCCTTACCTGCAATTATTGAAAGATTATTATTTCCCATTCTTACAACACCAAAATTGCCCGGTGTGTAAGATGAGAAAAATTCCTTCCGAGATGTAGCATGAATGGTGGCACCACTGTCAATCACCCAGCTTGTCTCATGGGTTGTAAGATTGACTACGTCATCATTATCATAGACAATGTTGAACTCCTCAGCAACATCTGCTTGCTCATCATCACTACTGTTGTTTTTCTTCTGTCCTCTGCCTTTGTTCTTTTCCTGATCCTTCTTGAACTTGCGGCAGTGTATTTTGATATGACCCTTCTTTTTACAGTAATGGCATTCAACATTGGCATATCTATTGGATTTGCCTCTGCTTCTTCCTCTAGGTTTTTGATCCCTAGACTGGTTCCTCCCCCTGAAGTCTGAAACCAGAACATCTAGTTGTGATGAAGAAGATGAGTTTTGAGATCTTCTTCTCATTTCTTCATTTAAGATACTGCTTTTAACAGACTCCATATTAACTACACCATCAGGTGCAGTGTTGGTGATGGAAATCTTCACAGTCTCCCATGACTCTGGTAGAGAGCCCAATACTAGCAGAGCAAATATTTCATCATCCAGATTTATGCCCATTCTGGACAGTTGATCTACGACCCCTTGCATCTCATTTAGATGATCTGCTACAGAAGTCCCTTCCCTGTATTTCAACTGCGTCAATTTGGTCAAATAAAATAATTTATTGTTACCAGTTTTTGACGCATAAAGCTGTTCAAGCTTATTCCATAGCGTCCGGGCATGAGTCTCATTGCAGATGTGGTTGTATACGTTGTCTTCGATATATTGTCGGATGAAACCGCACACTTGCTCATGCTCAAACCCCCATTCCTCATCCGTCTTACCTTCAGGTTTATTTGATGTAAACACTGGTAGATGCATTTTCATCACAAATAGGAGATCCTTTATCTTGCTTCTCCACATGTGATAATTTGTGCCATTTAGGCTGATCATTTTGATGTTTCTTGTCTCCATTGAGATCAGTAGTCAAAGTTTTAACTGATCCCAAAACTTTTCTGGTAGTGAATAGTACCTCCGTATGTATGAACAGAACTTCCGTACGTATGAACAGTACCTCCGTACGTATGAACAGTACTTCCATATATATGAATAGTATTTTCGTAAGTATGAACATTACCAGTATGTATGAATAGTACTAATATGTATAAAAATACTAGTATGTATGAACAGTACCTGTATACGTGAATAGTACTCGTACGTCTTCGTACAGTATTTGTGAATAATACTCGTACGGTATTCTTCAATGGTACTCCAACCAGAAGCTCTGATACCACTTGTTGGGAAAAATGGCGGTGTGCGCAGAATCAAAATAATTCTACAGACCCAGGATAATTCCCAAAATACAATAAACAAAAATAACACCAAAAATTTTAGCGTGGAAAACCCAAATTAGGTAAAAACTACGGGACCCGTAGGCCGCTTAAATCTTCCACTA
The DNA here is from genome assembly GCA_037074585.1 of Biancaea sappan. Classification (NCBI taxonomy): domain Eukaryota; kingdom Viridiplantae; phylum Streptophyta; class Magnoliopsida; order Fabales; family Fabaceae; genus Biancaea; species Biancaea sappan. Next base: position 44,275,901 of record CM073500.1, on the reverse strand, counting down.
TAGCAATAATGGGAATACAAACTTCACCCTTAGGTGGACCTCTCACTCACAAAAAAATACTACAACAGTATTTCTTCAATTTGTGAACAATAACCCTCACAAATTGGACTCACTATTTTTCTTCTCAGAAACTTTCTGAGGCACTCTCTCTATTTTTCTTCTCACTTTTTTCTCTCAGAAATGAGGCTTCTCTTCTGGGATGAATGAAGGATTAATTGAAGGATGCTGAGGGATGAATTTTGAGGGATGGTGAGACTCTTATTTATAGAGTCATTTGATGCATCCCCCCTCTGTCGATGGCTTTCTTCACGCGCATCCTCCCCTCTTTTTTCCTTCAGACTGTGCCTAACTTTGACAAATTTTCTCTTATGGGCCCCACAAATTTTGTTTTTTATGACTTTGGAGTAAATTACAAAATTTGGTTACAACTTTAGTTAAATTGTAATTTGGCCCCTAGGGCCCCACTTATGGAGGGACCCACTTTTCATAAACAACTACTGAAAATTTAAATGATAATATGTATCTGAAATATAAATTAATAAATATACACAATATCACAAAATTGCTAGTGTTGATTGAAATTGAAATTTTTTAAGTGGAAACTTAATTACGCAGAGAAAAGAACAAGTTGGCATACAATAATTGCCTCAGCGTAAATATAAGTAATACAAATTAATGAAATTGTACTGTGCATTTGAATTTTTTGTGGTCGACATGATTCTTTTGATCTGCAACAATGTCTTTTGGCCTATAATAGAGAGTGTTTCTGCCATTGAGAATGGAGCGTTGAGAAGTGAAAATATTAAATAATATTAGAGTGTTTAAATTGTGACTCTGAAAACAAAGAGATAAATAATATCAGAGTGTTTCTGATATTGGGAAGTGGAGAGTTGGGAAGTTGAGAGATCAAATAATATCAGTATTTAAATTGTGGCTTTGAAAATAGAAAGATAAATAATATCAAAGTGTTTCTGATATTCATAAGTGAAGAGATTAAATATTATCAGAGTGTAAAAAACTATGCCACATGTTATGCATGGGACGTGTATTGCCCTTAACACGTTGTGTCACCTCTGACACGGACAATACGTATGTCAGACAAATTAGTCACTGTGACCTAGTTTTGTAAATTTAAAAAAAAAATGAGGATGGAAAGAAAATTAAAAAAATAAAGGCGGGACGAGGATCAAAAAGTCCTCTTTTTTCTGTCGAAGTCTAGTGTAGAACTTCTCTTTCTTACTTCTAGACCTCCCATCTAATACTAGAAAAACAGGTTTTGGTCCGTTTGCATTTGGACAGCCCTGGACATCCAGATTTAAGTCCGTTTTAAAAACGGGCCTAAACGGGCTGGCCCATAAACCTCACCAGGCCGACTCACTTTTTTAAAAAAAAACTTTTAAATTTTTTTTATATAATTAAATTATATTATTGAATATAATTATATATTTGAGGAAGAGATTATGAATGATGTACTTAATATATTCTTATTTCTTAGAGCCTGTACCATTGTCTTTCTCATACTCATGAATATTTTATTGTCAACCAGCAGGTAGTGCATGGATAAATTGAAAAGGCAAAAAAAATTGAACGATGCCTCTATTAATTAGTGTACAATGTCTAGGCATTGAATATGGCGATATAGGGAAGGCATGCCTTAGGATATGGGGGGAAGGCACTCCTAACTCTTGTAAATTGCAATTGAAGCATATAATACATTATCTATTTACAAATAATATATTTGTTTAATTATTTTATATAAAAAATAATTTTTTTAAAAAAATGGCCTGCAGGTTTGGACTACTATTTAAAAATGAGCCGGCCCGTGTTCAACCCTATTTTCAACCGATTTGTTTTGCTAGTGCTACTCCTATCTCACTTTTTTTTTTATGATTGACAAATTAAACCTCCTGAGTCTTGATAATCTGACACACACAACCCCCCTACTCAATAATTAGTAATGTATATGTCACTTTTTCTTTCATCTCTCTTAAACAGGCTCCCAACCTTACTTTATATTTTGAGACCAAAACACGCTTCATGGCCTCCATGGATTCACTTCATCTTCTTTCTCTCTTTGTTCGTTTCAAAGCTTCGGCGACTCAGAACGAGGTCTTTCAATCGTAGATAAGAGTTTTCTCCTCAGCTTCATATTCTTTCGCTCTGTCTTCATCAGCATCCACGAAGAGAATGGCAGAAGACTGATTTCTTCATCATCTTCTTCTTCTCCTCCTCCTCCTTCTTCCCACTCTTGATTTGTGCTCTGTCTCTCTCAAGTCTCTGTGAATTCTCTAGTCTCTCTCGAAGATTCAACCAGAGGAGGTGGGGAAGACATCGACAGCTCGTTGGTGGTTGTAGAGTGAGTTAAAATTTTTTTTTTAAAGGTAGGGTAGGTCAACTGGATTGGCAAACTGGCTAAGACCCGGTCTGCTTGTATATCGATCTGAAGAGATGACCCGAACTGGTTATAGCCCTAGTGTCACGACCCATTTTCTAGGCACATGACCGGCACAATGATGAATATCCCATCACTGTAAGCCTTTCAATAAATTCTTCCCACAAGTAAAATTGTTAGTCATTATCTCTATATTCTCAAAATACCATTCCTTAATAAATACAAAGAAAATACATCAGATTTTCTTAATTAAAAAAAATAATAGATCCTCAGTACAAAATACATTATCATACTGAAATACAAGCCAAATATCAAACCCCTGACCTAGATGTCCTAGACGGTTACAGAGTAACATACTGTATAACAAAAGAAGGGCCTACCCGACAGCGAGAAGGTCCAACGTGATCTACTCCTCTAGCGGATGTTCTTCGGTGGCAACCTGATCTGAACAAAAAGTTTGTACAGAGAGTGTGAGCTTTTAAACTCAGTGAGCAAATCGGCCTCGTGTTAATAAAATTCAAATACATCACCAGTCATGCAAGCATATCCGAAGGCTCAAGCTCAACCAATAGACATAGTTAGAAATTACATACAAGAAGATAAAAATTCATCCAATTCAACAAACGATACTAGTACTCGTCAATGACAATATATCCCGGAGAGCGCACACAGGCCGGCTCACCAATTTTGTATTTTTCTGCCATGACGCACAACCTCATCCTCTTAGCTAGGGCGCCTCACGGATTTATCACCAATCCGGGCTATATCCCTACTGAGGGAATCGTTGTCTCCACACTCATTGGTCAAGACACCCTTTAAACCGGGTTTTCCGCCTTGCCGTGAGAGGGGGTACTGTACCGCTCAATCACAATCAATAGTATAACAGTTCATATCATAATCAGAAGCACAATATAATACTCATCCATATAACAGGTATAGTATATAACTATATGATTCAAATTTCATATCATCATGAGATACTTGCTTCGTCTTATCCATACTTTTGGATTAATTATCTCATTATATTTGTCATTCTGAATCCAATTTCCCCCTATGAATCTTGGGAGTGTCCTACGACATACTTTTTATCACCAGTAATGCTAAAACTCTATTAAAACGGGGTCGTTTCACTCACCTGGATTCCGTACGAGTATAACTTCTTTAAGTCGTTACGGACAAGAGTACACAGGTGAATTTCAGTGTTCTGCTACGGAGATTTTCATGAAAGATTAGAGAAAATACGTTAAGATTGTTTTCGTATAAATACTGTTCATATGTACGGTTACTATTCATATGGTCACTATTCATACGTACGGGTACTATTCATACGTACGGGTACTATTCATACCAGAAATACAGAATACAATCTGTAAAAGAGTACACCAGGTAAGTTCCCAGGAAAGAGTGGAGGGTCACACTGGACACACTTAAAAACCAGGTCTTTCCTTAGCCAGAACTTTCCTAGACATGTATTCTCCATAGTTTATATTCTATTTCGGTAATCAGAGAATCAAAATAACAGCTAACGACAGTTTTTCTGATGTGAAAGATCGGCCAAAGCCGCAACCACAGAGCATACTTAAGAAAATAACTTCTAAAATTTGAAAGACATAGAAAGGGCATAGTATCCTTACCTAAGCAAAAACGGAAAGGCTCAAAATCTCAGAAGCCTAGCGTCGGAGCAAGAGAAACTTAAGGAGAGAAGAAGAGAAGTTGAAGGTGTGAGTTTAGAAGTGAAATGGAAGGGCTTATTTATAGCAAAAGTCAAGAGTACTATTTGACACTATGCGTTAATAAAATATTCAATTTATTATTCATGAAAACGACATTTCTAATAATGCAATTACTGTGCACCTTACGAAAATTTTTATTTACTATTGAAAACTTAAAACTATCCTTTCACCTGAAACCTTTAAGTTTCTTTTCAATTCAGTCCTTTCAATTTAATCCCTAAGGGTATTTTTACACATAAAACGTCATTTTCTCCTACAAACTTCTTTCTAGTTTTCTCTTATAACCAAACCACATCTAGTACTTGACATTTTGATTGTATAAATGAACAGTACCATATACGTAAATAGTAACAGTAATTTGAAAACACGCATTTATATTTTATTTTTCATGGGTATTACATTATCACCCCCTTTAAGAAATTCGGTCCTCTGAATTTAAATTACCTCAAGTCGTAAAAAGATACGGATATCTAGAACGCATGTCGGCCTCGGCTTCCCATGTGGCTTCTTCGTGAGTTTGATTCCTCCACAAAACCTTGACGGATGGAATCTCCTTAGATCGGAGTTTCTTTACTTGACTATCGAGGATAGCCACCGGTATCTCCTCGTATGACAAGTTTTCATCTACTATGATAGAATCATTATGAGAAGGGTGAAGTATGTGAGAAGGGTCAGGAAGGTACTTCCTTAACATGGATACGTGAAAAACAGGGTGAATCCCTTCTAGTTCCATAGGTAGGGCAAGCCGATAAACCACTTTTCCCACTCATTCTAGAATCTCATAAGGCCCGATGTATCTAGGACTCAACTTTCCTTTCCTTCCAAATCTCAACACACCTTTCATTGGAGAGACCTTAAGGAATACCATATCGCCGACTGAGAACTCCAAATCACGTCATCTGTGGTCAGCGTATGCCTTTTGTCTACTTTGAGCTGCTCGCATCCTATCTTGTATTGTCTTAACCTTGGTTAGGGCATCCTGGGCCAAGTCGGGTCCTAATGCTTTTGCTTCACCTACCTCGAACCAACCGATCGGAGATCTGCAACGTCTCCCATACAAGACCTCAAAGGGTGCCATCCCAATAGTGGCCTGGTAGCTGTTGTTATATGCGAACTCTACAAGATTCAAATGCTTTTCCCAGCTACCACTGAAATCTAGAATACAAGCTCGTAACATATCCTCTAGCGTCTGAATCGTCCGCTCTGACTGTCCGTCTGTTTGTGGGTGAAAAGCGGTACTAAGGTCTACTCGAGTACCTAATGCCTCTTGAAAACTTCTCCAGAAACGAGAGGTAAATTGAGGACCTCTATCAGAAATGATAGATATAGGTACTTCATGCAGCTTTACTATTTCTTTAATATACAATTGTGCCAACGTTACTACACCATAAGTGGTTTTGACTGGAATGAAGTGTGCTGATTTGGTTAGTCGGTCAACAATGACCCAAACTGAGTCATAACCTCCAGTGGAGCGAGGTAGACCAACAACAAAGTCCATCGTCACTCGTTCCCATTTCCATTCAGGAATCTCTAATCGTTGTAACGAGCCTCCTGGCTTTAGATGCTCAGCCTTAACCTGTTGACAGGTTAAACAACGAGACACAAATTCTGCTATGTCTTGTTTCATTCCTTTCCACCAGTAGATCTGTTTTAGATCCTGATACATCTTGGTGGCTCCTGGATGTACAGCATATGCAGCACGATGGCCTTCTTCCATAATGTCTTGTCTAAGAGTTCCAACATCTGGTACACACAACCGTTGTTCAAAACGCAAGACTCCTGTATCGTCGAGTGTGAAACTATTCACTTCACCAATCTTCACCTTTTCCATAATTTGGACAAGCTCAGGATCCTCCATTTGGAATATCTGTATCTGGTCTACTAGGGAAGATCTAGCCCTGATATGGGCTAAGAATGATCCTGTCCTTGTAACCTCAAGAGTAGTACCTTTTGCTCTTAGCTCTTGTAGTTCTTGGATCAATAGTCTTTTTGTTACTGCTATATGGGCCAGACTACCCATAGATTTTCGACTCAAGGCATCTGCTACCACGTTCGCTTTGCCTGAGTGGTAAAGAATATTGCAATCATAGTCTTTTAGTAATTCTACCCATCTCCTTTGCCTCAAGTTTAGGTCCTTTTGGTCGAAAATATATTTTAGACTTTTATGGTCAGTGTAGATTTCACAAGTTTCTCCGTATAGATAATGTCGCCATATCTTTAAAGCGAAAACTACTGCTACCATTTCCAGATCATGGGTGGGGTAGTTTTGTTCATGTTTCTTAAGTTGTCTCGATGCATATGCCACTACCTGGCCATGCTGCATGAGAACACATCCCAACCCTACTCTTGATGCATCATAGTATACTGTAAAACCTTCTGGTCCTGAGGGTAAGACCAATACAGGTGCGGAGATTAACCTTTTCTTGAGTTCTTGGAAGCTTTCTTCACAAGCGTCATCCCATTAGTACTTTACTCCTTTCCTAGTCAGTCGTGTGAGAGGGGCGGCTAACTGGGAAAAATTTTGGATGAAACGACGATAATATCCTGCCAATCCCAAGAAGCTGCGAATCTCCATGACGGAGGTAGGTCTAGGCCACATTTTGACCGCTTCTACTTTGCTTGGGTCTGCTTGGATGCCATCTTTGGAGATCACATGTCCCAAGAAAGTTACACGATCAATCCAAAACTCGCATTTAGAGAATTTGGCGTACAATTGATGATCCCTCAATGTCTGCAACACAACACGAAGGTGTTGTTCGTGCTCTTCTGAAGTCTTTGAGTACACCAGAATGTCGTCTATGAAGACAATGACAAATTTGTCTAAAAAGGATTTAAAAATCTTATTCATTAAATCCATGAAAGCAGCTGGTGCATTCGTTAACCCAAATGACATCACCAAGAACTCGTAGTGCCCATATCTGGTACGGAAGGCTGTTTTAGACACATCCTCCTCCTTGATCTTGAGTTGGTGATAACCAGACCTCAAGTCAATCTTTGAAAAACACTTGGCTCCTTGAAGTTGATCGAAAAGGTCGTCGATGCGAGGCAACGGGTATTTATTTTTGATAGTTACCTTATTCAGTTACCTGTAATCTATGCATAGTCTCATCGATCCGTCCTTCTTTTTCACGAACAGAACAGGAGCTCCCCAAGGTGAATAACTTGGCCTTATAAAGCCTTTGTCTAGCAAGTCCTGTAACTGAGTCTTTAACTCTTTTAATTCTGTTGGTGCCATTCTATAAGGGAGTATGGAGATTGGGCGAGTATCTAGTGCTAACTCTATCTGGAACTCAATCTCTCGATCTGGGGGTACACCTGGTAGATCATCTGGGAAGACATCTACAAACTCCTGGACTACTGGAACGTCCTCTACTTTTAGTTTTTCTTTCTTAATATCTTTAACAAATGCCAAGTATCCTTGACAGCCCTTTCGCAATAAACGTTGGGCACACATTAAAGATATAAGATTTTCAGAAATTTCACTCCTTTCACCATGAAATACGAAGGAAGGCTCCCCCGGAATATTGAACTTAACTATCTTATTATAACAATCCAGAGTGGCATGACAAGATGCCAGCCAATCCATGCCTAAGATGACATCAAAGTCTGTCATATCTAACAGCATTAGGTCTACTGTTGTATTTATTTCTCCGACTCTTACTTTACAAGCTCGATAGCCTCGTTCTATTAGTAGGGTGCCTCCAGTAGGCGTAGTTACTAAAAACGGACATTCTAATCTAACAACTTTTTGCTTAAAGTTCTTAGCAAAGAATGGTGACACATAGGAATGCGTAGAGCCAGAGTCAAACAAAACATGTGCAAAATTTGATTCAATCAGAAGAGTACCTGTTACCACCGTATTAGACGCCTGAGCATCTTGACGGGTTAAAGCGAATACTCGAGCGTTCCCTCGGCCTGCTGAAGCCTAACCTCGACCACCTTGTCCTCTGCCAGCACCTCTTTCGATTCCATTGCCTCCTACAGTTACAGGGGCTCTGTTGACAACAATAGCCTCTGATTGATTAGGGCGTACTGACCCTTGGCCAGATCTCGTGTAGAGTTGAGGGCAATCTCTTTTGATGTGGCCCTGTTGACCACATTGGTAACAGACCCTAGTGTTGTTGTTGACAAAACAAGCTCCGAAGTGATTTCTTTCACATTTAGAGCACCAGGGCCTTTGTTGACCCCCTGTACCACTTTGTTGACGTTGTGGTGCACTAGCGGTAGAGGCTGCACGTCCAGAACTCTCTCCGTGGTAGCGTGATTTCTCATCTTGTTTCCTCTTTCTTTTGTTATTCCATTTTTCTTTTTGCATATCTCTTTCTTCCATCATACGGGCGATGTCGACGGCTTCTGTGTAAAATGAAAAATCTCGTATTTTCGATCCCACCCTGTCAAATAAAGACTCTCGAAGGCCTTTAATAAACCGTCGGATCTTTTCTTTCTCAGTTAGGACCATGTGAGTAGCATATTCAGACAACTCTATAAACAGATTATCATATTCATCGACGGTTCGTGATCCTTGCCGGAGTGCCTCAAACTCATTCATCTTTGCTTCTCGTATACTCTCCGGAATAAATTGTTCTCGAAAAATTCTTTTAAAGTCATTCCATTTAACGGGTGGGGCATTTCTGGCCATGCCCTTCTTCTATGTTCGCTACCAGCGGTCCGCCTTACCTCTTAATTGAAAGGTAACAAGGGTTACTTTTCGAGGTTCAGGGCATTCTAGCGTGTCAAGGATTTTCTCACAGTCATCTAGAAAACGTTGTGGGTCTTCATTAACATCTCCTGCAAAGGTTGGCGGATTCAGCTTCATAAATTCTGAAATCTTGACCTCTGTCCCTACCCAATCCTGAGGAGGGGGTGGAGGTGGCATCTGGTCTGTATCTTGTACTTTTGCAGCATGTACTGATGCCTGTGAGCCATCTTCAGATGATTGTCCCATCAGAAGTTCCTTTAGCCCATTCACCTCGTTCTGCATTGCAGCTAATGCTTCCATCACTACAGTTGCATCAATTTGTGATGGTTCTCCAGCATTTCTTCCAGGGTTTTCAGTGGATATTTCTCTGTTTTGTGCATGGTTATCTTCTGCACGGTTAGGCATCTCCAGTCTTGCATTTGCTGACTGAGCAGCTGGAGGGACCAAGGCCTTGCCAGATCTTGTGCGGATTCCAGAAGCGTTTGATTTTCTTGGTGCCATCTAAACTTATTCTACAATTAAGAATAATATATATCGTCACTATTATGCTTCAAGTAAAGACACGAAAGAAAGGGATTTTAAACTCTACAGGGCTTTTGGTGGATCTTCATCCTATGGTCGTGCTGCAGTCACGACAATAGGGGAAGGCCCACTAAAGACACCTTGCTCTGTAATCACTAGGAGACCTAACAACCTATGCTCTGATACCAACTTTGTCACGACCCATTTTCTAGGTACATGACCAGCACAATGATGAATATCCCATCACTGTAAGCCTTTCAATAAATTCTTCCCACAAGTAAAATTATTAGTCATTATCTCTATATTCTCAAAATACCATTCCTTAATAAATACAAAGAAAATACATCATATTTTCTTAATTAAAAAAATAATAAATCCTCAGTACAAAATACATTATCATACTGAAATACAAGCCAAATACCAAACCCCTGACCTAGATGTCCTAGACGGTTACAGAGCAACATACTGTATAACAAAAGAAGGGCCTACCCGACAGCGGGAAGGTCCAACGTGATCTACTCCTCTAGCGGATGTTCTTCGGTGGCAACCTGATCTGAACAAAAAGTTTGTACAGAGAGTGTGAGCTTTTAAACTCAGTGAGCAAATCGGCCTTGTGTTAATAAAATTCAAATACATCACCAGTCATGCAAGCATATCTGAAGGCTCAAGCTCAACCAATAGACATAGTTAGAAATTACATACAAGAAGATAAAAATTCATCCAATTCAACAAACGATACTAGTACTCGTCAATGGCAATATATCCCGGAGAGCGCACACAGGCCGGCTCACCAATTTTGTATTTTTCCGCCATGACGCACAACCTCATCCTCTTAGCTAGGGCGCCTCACGGATTTATTACCAATCCGGGCTATATCCCTACTGAGGGAATCGTTGTCTCCACACTCATTGGTCAAGACACCCTTTAAACCGGGTTTTCCGCCTTGCCGTGAGAGGGGGTACTATACCGCTCAATCACAATCAATAGTACAACAGTTCATATCATAATCAGAAGCACAATATAATACTCATCCATATAACAGGTATAGTATATAACTATATGATTCAAATTTCATATCATCATGAGATACTTGCTTCGTCTTATCCATACTTTTGGATTAATTATCTCATTATATTTGTCATTCTGAATCCAATTTCCCCCTATGAATCTTGGGAGTGTCCTACGACATACTTTTTATCACCAGTAATGCTAAAACTCTATTAAAACGGGGTCGTTTCACTCACCTGGATTCCGTACGAGTATCACTTCTTTAAGTCGTTACGGACAAGAGTACACAGGTGAATTTCAGTGTTCTGCTACGGAGATTTTCATGAAAGATTAGAGAAAATACGTTAAGATTGTTTTCGTATAAATACTGTTTATATGTACGGTTACTATTCATATGGTCACTATTCATACGTACGGGTACTATTCATACAGTCACTATTCATACGTACGGGTACTATTCATACCAGAAATACAGAATACAATCTGTAAAAGAGTACACCAGGTAAGTTCTCAGGAAAGAGTGGAGGGTCACACTGGACACACTTAAAAACCAGGTCTTTCCTTAGCCAGAACTTTCCTAGACATGTATTCTCCACAGTTTATATTCTATTTCGGTAATCAGAGAATCAAAATAACAGTTAACGACAGTTTTTCTGATGTGAAAGATCGGCCAAAGCCGCAACCATAGAGCATACTTAAGAAAATAACTTCTAAAATTTGAAAGACATAGAAAGGGCATAATATCCTTACCTAAGCAAAAATGGAAAGGCCCAAAATCTCAGAAGCCTAGCGTCGGAGCAAGAGAAACTTAAGGAGAGAAGAAGAGAAGTTGAAGGTGTGAGTTTAGAAGTGAAATGGAAGAGCTTATTTATAGCAAAAGTCAAGGGTACTATTTGACACTATACGCTAATAAAATATTCAATTTACTATTTATGAAAACGACATTTCTAATAATGTACTGTGCACCTTACGCGTGGAAAATTTTTCGTTTATTTACTATTGAAAACTTAAAGGGAAAACTATCCTTTCACCTGAAACCTTTAAGTTTCTTTTCAATTCAGTTCTTTCAATTTAGTCCGTGAGGGTATTTTTACACATAAAACGTCATTTTCTCCTACAAACTTCTTTCTAGTTTTCTCTTATAACCAAACCACATCTAGTACTTGACATTTTGATTGTATAAATGAACAGTACCATATACGTAAATAGTAACAGTAGTTTGAAAACACGCATTTATATTTTATTTTTTATGGGTATTACACCTAGGTTGTCGGGTCTTAGGTTGACATGCCAGGTTGGTCCGTGTTCAATAACTATGATTTTATAACATAAACACTTATGCATATATTTGAGAGAGCTATAAAAATAGTTTATGACATGTCCATAAGTTATTTTCAACTTATTTTATCTAAAAACAGTTTATATCAAGTTTATCCTCATAAACTCTTCAATTGTAAAAATAACTTATATGATAAACAGTTATTTTATAAATAAGTTGTTTACCTAAACAAATTTTTAATAAATACCAAACACTACCTCAGAGATTTTGTCTCCAGCATTGGTATTGTTCCTCCTCAGCTTTAAAGCTTTTTATTTTTTTTTTATTTTCTTTTTATTTTTATTTTTTTTTTTAATTTATTCTGCACTCGTTTCTATTGATATGACCAAATAATGAGAAGTTATGTTTAGTGAAAGAGAAACTTGGAAACAAAAGGTAAAAGCAATTGTGTTATTAACGACTTAGAAGTCAGGTTAAAATACCATCTAATAAAATAATTTTTTATTTTCTCTATAGTTATATTATGTCAATTTCGTGTAATATATTTATTATAAAATTTAAATATTTTTTTAATTGTCAACACTATTTAGATTATTAACTAAATTACTTAACTTGTTAAACATGTAATTAAGATATAAATCATGATTCATTTTGATACTAGAGTTTAAAATTTGGCCAAAATTGAATTCTTTAAACCAAAAAAAGAAGAAGAAAATTATTGTCTTTGCGAAACAGTTAAATTATTCAAGTCACTGGTTTAATAGTATCTCAAAAGTAACTTCAAGTTTAAAAGAACAAAAAAGAGTTAATTTATCCACTTGATCTTGCTCAAAATACGGAGAAAGACATAAAAGTTAATTTACCCTGCGTTTTGCGAATAACTGCTGAATTTGATATTCACAATGCAAATTCGCAAGGCCTAGTGATCACGTTCATTTTTATCGATGGGCTATTTAAAATATGAAACTACGAGGTTACATAAGTATACTGCTGAATAAAAAATGCAGGTAAAAGTAAAACTATAACTAGCACTCTAGCAGCAATAATAGATGTGCTAAGACTTCTTCTTTGTCTGCTACGCATGCTGGAGACGAAGGTCTAAAATTTTCTCACAAAGCACCTATACTCTTAATTGCAATATCCATTTGCCTTTTAGATGTAGCTATTTCTATAATGAGAAGGTATCAATTTAACTTTCAAAGTACGAGTTATGTAAACTTGTAACTCAACTGCAAGCTCAATAACTCCCGTAACATTTTTTAGTCAAACTTTAATTTTTAAATAAAAGTATTTTTTATATTTCTAACATTTACACTATATTTCAATTTTGTCTATAACTTTTTTTTGATCAATTATATCCTACATGTTCTTTTTTTTTTTTCAAATATACTATTTTTACTAATGTCATCAAATCTACTGACTAAGAGGTATACATGAAACATCTCAGATAACACGTCATTTGTTACGTGGTAACCATCTTAGTTATATGTAAAAAAGACAAAAGACAAATCATTTCTCGTCTCTCGTTGTTTCTCTGTCTATAAAGAGAAAGCTGGCAAAGAGAGAGACAAAGGAGAGAGAGAAGACTTGTTAGAGAAAAGAAGAGATAAAAATTTTAAAAATACTTATGTCTTTTTATATATATCTAATATAACTGCCACGTGACATATGATATATTGCTTGAGATGTGTTAGGTAAACTGTCCAATCAATATTTTTTGCCATTGGATTTAACGGCAATAGTAAAAAGCTAGATTTAAAAAAAATGGAAGATATAATTGGGAAAAAAATAAAAAAATGTAATTAAAACATAATATAAACATTAAAGACATTAAAAGTAATTTTGTCTAATTTTTAAGCTTGTAGTCAATTTTTGTCCAATTAAACTAGACATTTTCTTTTACATCCAGTCCAAGCCCAATAATTCTTTTACTCACAAACTCTTCAGACATAGCCCAGCCTAACAACCCTGTAAGCCGAAACGTTGACAAGCGGAGGAAATGAACCATCAGATAATCTGATGCAAATGCAAGAATGCTGCTGCTACAGTGATGACTCATGAATTTCAGAAAAGGAACTACATAACATTAAGGAGGGTCTACGAATTAGAACACAGTTCTCGTAGGATGAAACGATCATCGGATATTCTAAGCACTACAAAACAGTGAGAATGGAAATAATGAAACAATTCAAACTCCAACCCACCACCAAACCAACAAGACAAAAAAGACAGGCCTTTTCCCATTTTTCTTCCTTTGCAAAAGAAAACCATAGAGATACATGATCATATGATTAGATCTCATCCCTAAGGAAATACATATATTCAGTTTCTTGGTGATACATGGTATAGTGATAAATCATAATCAGCCATTTTCTTCATAAGAAAACCAGGACAGCTAATTTTATTCCAAGTCATCAATCCAATCACCATATATCCTACTGATTTTATCTGGACCCTTCCACTTCTGATGAGCTCTCTGACCTGGCCTCTGAATTACAATGGACGACCGTTGTGAAGGAACTCCAATATGATAGACATCAGAATGAGCAACTGGAGTAGCTGCTGCAACCACATTATCAGGGGGAGTCTTTGAAGGTGCCCCTCCCTGCTTTGTGTCTGGAGCAGCAGCAGAAGCAGTGTCTCTATTTTCTGTCTCCATAGGACCCCCTCCATATCGGTGCAGTTCTGGCATAAAAATATATAATAAAAAATCAAATTCTATCTGAAGTGACTAAATTCGTCCTGAAAGATGACACTTTAATCCCATAATATGCCAGTATACACCAATGTCAAAAAAGGTTCTTAAATATTACACACAAGGAGAAGCACCGATAAGCTGAAAGAGTAAGGCAGCTTTAGAATGATTCCTGAGCAGATATTCAGATAATGCAATGAGCATTTAAAGACACAAATAAGTAGCACATGCAATGACCAAATCATGAGTATCAAGTGATGACTAACATCTGCAGGAACCAGTTTAAAATAACAGAACTGATATATTCCAAGTAACAATAATAGCCTGAGAATGAACAAGACAATTATCCTCTAGCTCTTTTTTAATACCATACGTCTATACCATTCAATCTCTAAGTGATTTTGAGATTTTCACATGCACGCTATCAAGTAGACACAGCCAAATCAGAAAATTTTCTTTCTCTTTCCTTTTTTAGATTAGAAATCACAGAACCAAGGAACTAGACAACCCATCATGTCTTTGGCAAGACCTTCCACAACCATGAGGGGACTGTGTGAAACCATGCATGCGCAGCTGGAGGCGGATCCAGGTTTAGCCATAAAATCCACAGCTTTGCTTCTCTAAGAGGACGAGGTGTTAACAAGCCAATCACCAAAATTCATAAATGGGAGAATATTTTCTATTTATATTTACTCTCGCGCCTTCTGGTTACAATCTATTATTTTGCATCAGTTAGTAAATGTCATGCCATTCCATTGGTTTTTGGAAGTAACTAAATTTTTTCTTTTTCAATCACAATTTGTTGCTTTTATATGATTTCCTTCATATCTTGTTTCTCAATTAGATTGTAGTTTGCCAAGCATACGTGATACATGTTTCTTGAGATGCTATTGTTTCAGCCAGAGAGGACGCAATGTTTGGATGCTTGAATAAAGTAACTATGATCAGATAGCTCCTATTTCAAACTTCAAAGAACAATTTTTAGCATGTCCATCCTTCAGAGAAGTTTCCTTCAATGTGGCCTCCACTGTACAACCACGCAGAAGTTGCCTAAAAGTGTATCAGTCTAAGTTGCCTAAAAGAGCTTGGAAACTCAAGAACAGTATCAAAACACTGGGGATAATTTTGTACAAACTCAATGCCAAAGATGCCACCCTCAAGACAGAAAATATACCTTATAAAAGTAACTCAAACTATGCTTATTCAACTAGGACAAGCAACCCAAACTAATGACTTAACTAAAGATAAACTAAGAGAAATACCCCAACTAGGAATAAGATATCCCCAGAACCAAACAAATTCTAAAATCCTATTAAATGAAATATTAATCCCTTATTACAGTACATCATAAAAATGCAATTATCATGAATATCACCTCCTCATACTGCATTAGAGAAACTCTTTGTTAAGTGAGGAATATTTTGAAAGAAATGAATAGAATTTTCCCTGGTTCAGAATTAAAGGCTCTTTGTTGCTGGATTTCTGCTGTTTGTTATGCCTTTCATTATGCGGTGAATAAGATTAGAAGAATCTATTTTCCTCAGACTACAAGTATGTCACACGAATTCGCTTAATGAAACATTGTGAGGACCAAGGTTACATAAGTTGCTAATTCACAGTGAAATTGATACATCTGCAAGCTTAACAGGTATGCTTAACGAAATTCATGTCTATCATATGATTATAGCTCTTAGTATCAGCCACAAGAGATTTCTTTTTTTTAATGGTTGGACACTGACTGGTGGTAATTTTGTTTCAAAATGAAATTTGTCAAAATTATAGCTGTAGTCACCATAGGAAACAGAAAACTTATCATGGACATGTATTATATAATCGAAAAGCAATCTAACATCAATAGAATTAATATCCAAGTGGTATAAAATGCCTCCAACAAAGAAGTGACTGTCACGAATATTTGCAAGTTTCTGATTCTAGGTTCAGGTATACGATCCCCTCAACGATCATTAAGAAATCATCATTCCAAGTCTTCACCTGACAAACATATGAAGCTACGTCCTTTTATGGAAATTTTAAAGCAGGTCTTGAAGTTCCAAGAAAATCCACTTGAGAGTGATCGTCATAATGTAGCACTAGCACATTTGCAATATCATTTGGCTATGACACTAAGTGATACAACATAAAAAGTTCATCTTTCTTTGCCTGAAGCATCAACTCTTAGAACAGGAAAAAAGCAAACGAACCATACCTGCAGCACCATGAGCAAAATGGCATTTATTTCCAAATGGGCAATACCCAGTCATCTCCCACTTATTGCAAATCCTTGTTTTCCAATTAGAGGGCTTGGAAGTAGATCCATTCCCAGCACCGCCATACCCACCAGGGCCTAAGCTTATAGCCACACTCTCTCGATTCCTGGATTGCTCATCATGGAGGAATGTACAGCTCTCTCCATATGGACACCCTTCTTCCGTGTAAAACTTCTTGCAATGTCGACCTTTATACGCCCTCTGCGTCTCCCCTGCAAACCCCGACAACGCAATGGACGGAATTTGAAACTCTTCCCTCGGTTCCGACATTACCGATGTTTCCTCTTCGTGGGCAGCCACGATTTCTTGCCAATTCGGAGGTGGCCGGCGAAGCTCTTCGATACTATGAGCAAAATTGCAGTTTGTGATATACGGGCACGTACCAGCCCGGAATTTGCAACAAAGCTTCGTTTTGAAGAACATTTTTCCTATTGCCTTTGACCGATTCGACGAAGTCACATCCTGAGAATTTCTAGATTTCTTGTTAGGGGGTTCGCTTCCCGATCTCGATTGGGACTGCCTTTGATCGTAATTCGAGTTCGTGGGAGTGTCAGCGTCGCCGTTATTCCAGAATCGGTAATCTTCTTCTGTCGCCCAAACGGCCTGGTCGCTGGGCCAATTTTCATTCCCACCACCGGTGATTATTTGAACAACGTTCCCATCTCGACCATAATCCATAATCAGAATAATACAGACAAAAATGTACAATTTGGAGTTAAAGTATAGCAAAACCCTAACTGTGAACGGTATAAATTTACCAGAAACTGCAAGTCGAATTTTATGGAGAAGCAGATTTCAAAAAATTTATAAGCTGGGGTTGTTAACTTGTTTATCTAAAGCAATAAACACAACTCTGATACAAAACGACGACAACGACGACGACGATGACAATAGCAGTCGCACCGGGCAGAAGATAAACAGCGCATAAACAAAGCAAAAATGTTGAGTTAGGATGGAAGAAGAACAGAGCCCACCAAAATGAAAAAGTAGCTTGAAATATGTTAACAGCAGGCACAATGTTGAAGAAAAAGAGAATTTTCAAGAATTAGGAAATGAAATCACTGTTTTAGAATTTGGACAACTTGAGAAATTTATGAGAGGAAAAGAGATAGAAGATTTGCATTAATTAAAGAGGAGAAGCAAAATATAATTTGAGTGCAACATAATCGGTCTCCACTTTCCAGCGTCTAAATTATCGTTAAGTTGTAGTTGGTGTGAAGAAGAAAAAAAAAAGAAAATGAGAATAAAAATCTTTATTTTATTAAAATATTTTTTAAAATAAAAAACTAGGTATTTTTGAAAAAAAAAATTAATATTTTTTAAAAAGATAATTTAGACAAATTGTTACTTTTTTTATTACTTTATTAATTATATCACTGTGTAACAAGAAACCAAACATGCGGTAAGTGAATCGATTTTTTAATGTTTTTCCGGAAACATAAGCAAAAGCAAGGATTGCAAAAATATAAAACAAAGCTAGATGAGTGTCCCGGAATTGAAAATCGTTATTTTTCTTAAATCATGATAGCAATTGTAGTTGTCAAATAAAAAACTTTTCATGACTAGCAAATGGATCCATTTCCCTATATTTTCTAGTTTGTTATAAATAATATTGTGAATTCGGGTTTGATTATTGGTTGAGTCATTGTGAATACTTAACATGGATGTTATCATGTATATGTACATATTAATTGTAAAGTCTGCATGTGTAAAGATCTTTTTAAATCTTAATAATTAAATTTCTTTGTTAATGAAGTTTTGAAAGTCTTATCTAAATATGGAATCTCTTGTACCCATGCAATCTCTTATTTTTGTGAATTAATATATCTATACTAGATGATTGTAGCTTGCATAACTTGTGTTAGAAATTTACATACAACTTAAACCAAACAACCAAAAATAATAAAGTCACAAATGCATGATTTTATAAATTAGAATAAAATAGTTCCTGTTATAATTATATTATTTGTATGATTTTGATAAGCAAGAAAACACATTATAATTAAATATTAAGAGCGTATTTGATCCATTATAAATTGATCTTTATATTACATATGGACTATTTTGGGATAGTATGAATAGTTTTCTCAAACTACGATTTTGGTCTGATGAAAAATTATAACAACTTAAATATGTCTTCTTATTATTATTGGGAAAAAAGCTTATGGCCTACGAGACAGACCGAGACCGCCCGTAAATGAGTAGTTTTGGGTTGAGTAGTTTAAGCCTGTTTAAAAATGTAATAACCCGAGTATGTATGGGCTTGTGTGAAGGGTTCTCATTGGGTAAGCCCAAAAATTTCGATGATATGGGCATGTACGTGGGCTCTAGATGCCAGGAGTGTATACTTGTAATGATCACAAGACCAAACGTGGAGACTGGTTTTAGTTATACCCTTAAGAATTTTTTGAGGAAGAACTTATGTGAATGAAGAGTGCTTGGAGAAGAATTGGTGAATTACGAATTTAGAGAATGGCTGAGGTGGTGAGAGAGTCATAGTCTTGGGTACGATACACCAGAAGGATGGGATTTTCCATCCATGAATGCTTTTCGTGCCTGTGGGTGGTGAGAAGGACTAAAGTGAAGAGAAAATCTATCCTTAAATGAGGAAATTAGAGTTTGGAGATAATAATGGGAGTGCTACGTAAAGTGCTTTAGTGTACCAAGTCGGGATGTGTGTAGTGAATAATTTGATCGGATACTCGATTTTACCCGAACCCCAACTTTCATGAAGGAGTGGCAAACTTGTAAGTTTTTTGTCATTTGATTAAGAGGCTTATATGCACACATACCCCCTGGTCACAGTGCACGCATCCTTCTCCCATTTCACCTTCTTCCTTCCCTCCCCATGGCACACCACCAACACCCACAGTCAAGGAGGTTTCTAGCGAGTTATTGAGCTCTGGAGACCTCGTCCATCACCGGAGAAGAGTTTAGGTTGAGGTAAGGGAAAGTTTTTCTCTTTTCTTCCTCAAATTTGTGCTCCTCAAACCTATGGCAAATCTTGGTGAAATTTAGGACATGTAATGCTTCCAATTAACCTTATTTCTTTTCTTAATGCTAAGGAACGAGTGTTTGGGAGAGGAATGAGTTTGAAAGGGGAGAAATCAGATTGAGAGTTGGTTAATCAAGGGAAAAGTTTAAGTTTGAAATTGATTATAACAATTTCTATTTTAATATTGTTTGATGTTTGGTTGAGATGTGTTTGGGAAGTATTGGAATGCCTAATATTGTGTGTACATCATATTGAGTTAGGATGAGATGGGTTTATGGAGTTTGGAAACCTGTTTTTTGAAATCTATTGGCAACTAGTCAACTTTCATGGAAAGACTAGTTGACTGGCAACCTCTGGTACTCTCTGTTCAGACCTGACCGAGACGCACATGTTGATTAGTAGGGTAACACCGATCTATCGGCAACTTCTAGGATGGAAAAATAGATCTAGCAGTGATGCACCGGTCGACCTCCAGTAGAGAGGGCAGTCAATTGGTTGCTATCAGATAGCATTTGGTATGTTATCTGCTTTCTTTCCTTATGTGTTTTCTATTCTTATTGGCTAGGATGTCTCTCCTAATTGTTCAAACAATGTTTACATCCAAACACCAAGTATTGGGATAGAATGGATAGCTTGAAGTTGAAGTGAGTAGATGACTTCACTTAACTTGGACTATGAGTTAAATTCTTGTATATCATTTCTTGTTATAGTACAAGTATCTTTGTGAACAATGAATATAGTTATGAATGTTTGGCATTATGATGGAGAAACCATGAGAAATGAGATATTATGGTAGCAAAGAGGGAATGAGTCTTATCATTAGGAGTTGTTCATTAACTTTTGATTAAAAGTGAGATTGTTTTACTTGCCTTGTGGTGTTTACATAATTGTGTTTGTATTGTGCAATATATATATATATATATATATGCACACATATATGTGGATGTTTATTTATTGCATGGCAGTTGTAATAAAATGGAAAATTGTATAGTCTTGTGCCAAGGAAATTAAATGGCCCTATGCCATAGGGATTGTACGATTTTAAACCTTGAAAATGACTTGGCCTCGTGCCAAGGAGAAGTAAATAAATTAGCCATCGGGCTTGAAGAATTTGGCATATGATGCATATTTCGTAATAGGTGTCATACTTTTATCAGTAACATATAAGTTATATGGTTATGTGACGATGGAGTATCGAGAACCTCTTGTGGTGATTGCAAACACTGGGGTTCCTTGTTTGGAGTTGGGATGATGCACTTCATGTGCTTGTCGAATGATTGTGCATTAGCTTGTAAGCACATAACTAGTTTAGGAGAGTTAACCACTCTTTGAGATAGTTGCACCATTCTAAGCGTTGGTGAGAGATACTCCACCTTTGGGCAAAGGGAGACATGGTGCTCTTAGGCAAGGCCGCTTTCGTACCCTAGACTTTAGAAGTACAATGAAATTGGGAATGTACATATTCACTTAGGGCTTTCAGGTATTTAAGTCCTTTATGTGTAAGTTTGTATAGTGAAGGTAATGAACATAGGGTGAGGTAACCACATCATTGGAGATCATTTGTCTCCAGACACGGAGATTAATATGCCATCAAGTATGGAGCTAATATCGGCCTATGAGCCAGGAGATAGTATTAACCTATGAGTCGAGAGATAATATCAACATACAAGCCGGGAGACAAATGGAGATTTAATAGAGATTAAATTGCCTCCATGTAAAGGGATTAAATTGCTTCAGACAATGAAGATTAAATACCTTTGGGTAATGGAGATTAAATTACCTTCGAGCAAGTAGAGATTAATTTTCCTACGTGTAAGGGGATTGATTGTCTTCTGGCATGGACATATATGTATATGCAAGCATGGAGATTAACTTTCTCTCAGGCATGGAGATAATATTGGTCGAGAGATAAATGAAGATTAACTTCTCATTATGCATGGAGATAATATCGGTAAGGAGATAAATGGAGATTAACTTCCCTTTGGGCATAGATATAATAAGTGTCGGGAAACAATATTCGCTTATGAGTCGAGAGGTAATATTGGCCTATGAGTCAGGAGATGATATTGGCCTACAGGCTGGGAGCTAAATTGTAATATCCCAAGAATTTTTATGAATATTTAAAGTCTGATTTGAAGTTTAGTGAAAAATTTAATTATGTGAAAAATTTTATTTTTGAATTAGTGAAGAAAATGTGGGAATAGAAATTTTTATTTTAATATGGCGCCCAGGCGCGGCATGGGTGGCGCCCAAGCGCCATAGGTGGCGCCCAGGCGCCAGGTGTACCGGAAAATTTTAGTTTATTTTTCAATCGGCCATAACTTCTTCATCCGAACTCTGTTTTGGGCAAACTTTATATCGTTGGAAAGCTCTTTAAGTCTAGTTTCCAATGGTATAAGTTTCATTTGAATATTTATTACCAGTTAGGAGTTATGATTCGAGAAGTAAGTGAAGGTCGAGAGTAGTGGTAGGAAATTTCTCTATTTCGTAACCCTGATGGTTTTTGTCTGGTTACAATAGGAATGGTCAAGGTGCAAAGTGGGAGTGCCGAGAGTGTGAAATCCAGGTGAGTGGGTTAATACTTGCTATGATTAAATATCTGTTATTGACTTTTTGCATCATAGTGGAAATATGTTGTATATCCAAGTTTGAAGAGGATGATGTGGAACGATGAGACATAAACAATTGTGGAACGTGTCTGGTAATGTATATAATTATATTTTTTTTATTTTCCCATGAATGGAGGTTATATGATGGATTGTGAATGGCATGTGAACTGAGTTGAATAATTGTTCTATATTATAGGTTATGTTGTATACATGCTATGTTGCTGGAACCACATTGATTATGTTGTGGCTTGAATTGTAAATGATTGAGGATGTTTTTATATATGATTGTGATTGTGTTTGACTGGAAAGGAAAGGCATGGTGGTGCACCCCATGGAGAAATTTATGTGAAGTTATAAGGGTGGAGATTATAAATGGAGAGATAAGGGTGGATGCGGCGGGGGCCGCGGGCAACGATCCAGAGGTATTCTGGACGACCCGGTTGGTACGGGAAATTTGTGTGAAATTGATTTCACCGATTGTTGTTGTGAACTTTTGAATTATGTTGAAATGTATTTGATTTATTTGGATATTGTCGTGAAGTACTACGAATAATATCATATCATATGATGATCGATTTACGTATGATTGCTGTATGTTATCATTATGATGTATGATATTTTTTTTTGTCATAGTGTGCTATCTACTCACTGGGCACGTGGTTTGCTCATACCCCTCTTATTGATATTTTTTTCAGAGTTGACAACTGAAGGTAAATATCGGAACAAGGAATTATGGATCCTTAGTCCATGATTACCTTTTCACTTGTTCAGGATAAAGGTATAATAGTTAAGTCTTATTTTAAGTTGTATAAATCTAGAAATCTCTGTAATCGGGTAGGTTCATTCAGTGATGTAATGTGAATGATTGTAGTATGTATAGAGAATTCGGTTTGGTTGCATGAAATAGAATTGTATGATGATTAAGAGAAAGATAGGCTTACGGAGGTGAAATGAAATTCACTTTCCGTGCCGGTCACGTGCTCAAATTTTGGGACGTGACAAGTTGGTATCAGAGCTTTGGGATTAGGTCTCCTACCGATTACAGAGTAAGGTAACCTTAGTGGGATCTCCTCTATCGTGGTGAACCCGGGCACGACTATAGAGAGATGGCTCCACTGAAGGTCCTGTAGGATGTTTTCATTTCCTTTTCCTCCAAGACTTGTCTTTTCTTATGAATTATGTTTTTAGTTTTAGAGAGTTATGGCTATACTTTTGAACTCGGTAAGGGAAAGGTTATTATTTGTTTTGATTCCGTTGCTGTCGGATCAAATTGTATGTATGGGGCTTTATATGTTACATTCATGATTGATTTTGTGTGACTGATTTCTTTTATCCTTCTTAATTTTATTATTACTATTTTTGGAGTACCATTCCATAAAAGAAACCACTGGCATTAAAAGCAGAAGGATTACATTGCAAAAAAAAAAAATTACTCATGCATGAGTAATCTAAAAGCGAGGTGGTCTCGGATTAGGAGGGTTGTACTGTATCATCACCCCTCGACCATTCCTTGGAGCGAGAGACAGAGCAATGTCGCGGAGGGTAGTGTAAATCCCATTCATACAATCAACACTTCTTTGTTGTTGATTGCAGAAGCACTGGGTAGACCAATAGAAGAACCTGTCTATTCTTGAAGTCATTTCTGCATGATTGCGTTTACTTAACTTCTCCAGGTTTTCTATCATCTTTTTCATATTTTTGACCTCCTGCTCTAGACAGGCGATTTTGTCCTCCGAGGTATGGCCCGTGCTAGTCTCCTCAGCTTCCTCGATCTTCTTCATTTTCTTCTCCTTCTGCTTCTCTGGAGACTCCTCAAAAGGTCTTTTGCCCTTGTCTTTGCCCAGACTTAAGTTTAAGTCGAGCTCTTCTCTCCTGGCATCTACTGTGAGATCAATGTACTTCCTTGTGGCCATGATTTGAAAAATTTAAAAATTTATGTCGGAGTATGAGAAGAGAGGAATGCTGAGAAGTTGTAGGCTCAGAGATGATTACTCTTTGTGGTGTGGTAACTGAGAACGTTGGGATAGTCCTTATAGAGGAAAAATTTGAACTCAGAGACAAAGAAGATATCTCTTCGCCGCACCCTATACGCTTAACCTATGGATTTCTGCAAGCTGGAAGCTAGAAGTCTAGGGTAGGCATGCACACCAACAACGCGTCGCATTAATGGCAAAACCACGAAAGTCAATATTCGGTGGATTTGCGGCCGATTTACACTTGGTTTTTCCATTTCTCTCGTTGGCATTTTCTGAAATTGAAGGAAGTCGACAATGTAGCCATTACAGAGTGTCTTGGATGTTTTCACGATGAACTAAAATGTATTTCTATGCTTTCTTGTATTGTTCTTGAAAGCCTTCAGTTAAGTATAATATACATGATTGATTGAATTATACTGTGATTATATGTATCTAAATACATATGATATGTATGTATGTTATTCATGCATAGAGAGTGAAGGCTATTTGTTATGGCCAGGAATAATATGTAATGATTCTACATACATTCAGAGAATGAAAAGTCTGAAATTTAAAAAAAAAAAAAAAAACTTGAATAGATGAAAATATATATAGATAATGATGTATCTCTATGTTTATACATATATACATATATGCTCGTAGAGGCAAGTGAAAGGTAAAATTTTTCTCTCACTTTATGGAACGCTTGATATGTAGATGTGAGAAGTTTTTATTTTAATATGTATGTTTGAAAATGTGTAAGCTTAGGGCAAAGTCACGGATTAGAAACCTAGATAAGGTTAATATGAAGCTACCCGTTCATGGAGTAATATCTCGATTTAGAATTATTGGATATGACAAATACAGAGTTAGGAAGTCATAAATTGAAACGGCGATTAGTTTAATAATTTGAGCAAGAGTCAAAAGTTAGCCGAAATTTTTGAGAAAATCTTTTGTATTAGATTATATTTTGTTATTTTCTGGCATGCTTATCTGAGACCGTTGGCATTGCGTCGGATAAGGTCTGTAGGTCATCTTTAGAGTATGATGTAAAGGTTTTGTAGCCCTAAATTTCGTCTATATGTAATGGATGCCCCATTACGCTGCTAAAATTTTATATCTATAAGCTTTCTAGCATCAAACTTCTCCTTCTGTACAACCTTTATAGCTCAGAAAGATATGGCCGGCAATAAATCTTTCAATTTAAACTTTGAGGCTGGCAAGATAGAGCTAGATCTAAATCTTAGCCTGGAGAATTATAAGAATAAGAGATCCATGGAAGAGTCACCAGAGGCTAAGAAAAGAAAAAGGGATGTAGTAGAGTTAGAGGATGTTAGCACAGCAACATCTTCTAATAATGAGCTTGCGCTTATGAGACAAAAGATGGAGGACTTGGAAAGATTGATAAACCGCCACTTTGAGGAACAGGGGAGATCGATAAATCGTCTCTTTACAGAACAAGAGAAGCTTTTGAACCGTCATTTTAGGGAATTGGCGAATAGAGTTGATAGACATTCGATGTTTGCAACTCAAAATTTTCGTGACCAACAAGCGAGATGTATTGACTGTATGAATGGAGTGACTTCTGCACTTCGCCAAATTTCCCAGACGTTTCCTCCAGAAACTCTTTCTAGGCTGCAACGATTAACTTCCTCCTTAAGGTCTGAAGCACCTTCTTCTTCTAGACCTGGAGCACCTTCTGCATTTCAAAAGCCTCCTCGTTCTTAATTTATCCTTTCTTTTGTTTGTACCGAAAGCTGCTGTTTGATCTAATGTTTACGTATTAAAATTATCTGTTTTGTAAATCAAGTTCAGCTTGTTGCCTGTAACTTATGTATTAGAAATAAAAATTTTCGTATTTGATTTTTTTTTTGTTGAGGCAATTCTTTTACTGAAGAAACTTGAGAAATAAAAATATGTTGAACTTGTTATATTTTGTACTTGATTGTGAAAATTCTAAGAGAGAGAATGAGATATAGACAAAATATCTGCATTTGTTTCAATCTTGAGGTAAGTTTTGAATTCGGAGGACCGAATTCTTTTAAGGGGGGAAGAATGTAATATCCCAAGAATTTTTATGAATATTTAAAGTCTGATTTGAAGTTTAGTGAAAAATTTAATTATGTGAAAAATTTTATTTTTGAATTAGTGAAGAAAATGTGGGAATAGAAATTTTTATTTTAATATGGCGCCCAGGCGCGGCATGGGTGGCGCCCAAGCGCCATAGGTGGCGCCCAGGCGCCAGGTGTACCGGAAAATTTTAGTTTATTTTTCAATCGGCCATAACTTCTTCATCCGAACTCTGTTTTGGGCAAACTTTATATCGTTGGAAAGCTCTTTAAGTCTAGTTTCCAATGGTATAAGTTTCATTTGAATATTTATTACCAGTTAGGAGTTATGATTCGAGAAGTAAGTGAAGGTCGAGAGTAGTGGTAGGAAATTTCTCTATTTCGTAACCCTGATGGTTTTTGTCTGGTTACAATAGGAATGGTCAAGGTGCAAAGTGGGAGTGCCGAGAGTGTGAAATCCAGGTGAGTGGGTTAATACTTGCTATGATTAAATATCTGTTATTGACTTTTTGCATCATAGTGGAAATATGTTGTATATCCAAGTTTGAAGAGGATGATGTGGAACGATGAGACATAAACAATTGTGGAACGTGTCTGGTAATGTATATAATTATATTTTTTTTATTTTCCCATGAATGGAGGTTATATGATGGATTGTGAATGGCATGTGAACTGAGTTGAATAATTGTTCTATATTATAGGTTATGTTGTATACATGCTATGTTGCTGGAACCACATTGATTATGTTGTGGCTTGAATTGTAAATGATTGAGGATGTTTTTATATATGATTGTGATTGTGTTTGACTGGAAAGGAAAGGCATGGTGGTGCACCCCATGGAGAAATTTATGTGAAGTTATAAGGGTGGAGATTATAAATGGAGAGATAAGGGTG
This sequence comes from Biancaea sappan, assembly GCA_037074585.1. Lineage (NCBI taxonomy): Eukaryota > Viridiplantae > Streptophyta > Magnoliopsida > Fabales > Fabaceae > Biancaea > Biancaea sappan. The sequence goes on along the minus strand of CM073500.1, from coordinate 44,248,784 downwards.
GATGCGGCGGGGGCCGCGGGCAACGATCCAGAGGTATTCTGGACGACCCGGTTGGTACGGGAAATTTGTGTGAAATTGATTTCACCGATTGTTGTTGTGAACTTTTGAATTATGTTGAAATGTATTTGATTTATTTGGATATTGTCGTGAAGTACTACGAATAATATCATATCATATGATGATCGATTTACGTATGATTGCTGTATGTTATCATTATGATGTATGATATTTTTTTTTGTCATAGTGTGCTATCTACTCACTGGGCACGTGGTTTGCTCATACCCCTCTTATTGATATTTTTTTCAGAGTTGACAACTGAAGGTAAATATCGGAACAAGGAATTATGGATCCTTAGTCCATGATTACCTTTTCACTTGTTCAGGATAAAGGTATAATAGTTAAGTCTTATTTTAAGTTGTATAAATCTAGAAATCTCTGTAATCGGGTAGGTTCATTCAGTGATGTAATGTGAATGATTGTAGTATGTATAGAGAATTCGGTTTGGTTGCATGAAATAGAATTGTATGATGATTAAGAGAAAGATAGGCTTACGGAGGTGAAATGAAATTCACTTTCCGTGCCGGTCACGTGCTCAAATTTTGGGACGTGACATAAATATATATATATATATATATATATAAAGGTCCTTGACTGAAAAATTATTATGGCCGTCTTTAGCCGAAGACTATTATGGTCTTTAGGACATAAGAATGTTGTCTATATTGAAATGTTAAGTATAAATATAAGTATTAATATGTGTGGTTATAACAGAGTCCCATTAACATGTGTTGCTTGGAGTAATTAGTGACATTTGGGTTTGTGTTGTCATTAGCCTACGGGCTAATAGATATTTATTAATTTTCGGAGTAGGAGTCGACAAATGAGCACAGGCTTGAAGACGTAGATTCGATGTTAGTATGTATAAGTAAATATTTAGGAGTCACTATACTGGAGATCCAGATTGCGTTGAGCAATCTAGAATACCAAGGATGTTTACATAAAACTACTATCGATCGGTTAGTATGTGTATCGATATGAGACTTACCCAAATCAACTATTATATAGAGTCAAAAAGTTGAGCAAAGGTAAGGAAAAATGATTATTTACTCAATGAGATATTTATCTCACTCTATTATTGCTTTTTCTTGTAGGTTGTGTTAACCGTGACAGCAGCGCCCAAGGAGTAGTTAAGGTTTAAGGTTTTCGGCCTCTTCTTGCTTGAAGGTCGAAGCTCAGTTGTCGGTATGCTATTAAAAGTTCTGTAGTCAACTAGGACACCTAGGAAGGAGGGGTTGCGTGTAAGGAGTTGCTGTCATGTTACTTTTTTATTTATGCATGTTTAATTAATTATTTATATGATCATACATGTTACATGTTACATGGAGATTGGGAGCTAGGAGACTTAGGCTTACGATATAAGAAATTGCAGCATAAGAAATAACTCTATGTCATGCTGGTCACGTGCCTAGCTTGTGAATTGTGACAAAAAAGTGCCTAAATTGGTTTTTTTTAGAAAAATATATTAATTAGTATAAATAATTCATTTTTATATTTTATAACCTTGTATTCAATAAATATAGTAAATTTGTATATAAACACTTTTGTAATTTTTTAAAAAATAAATATAAAATTTTAAATTTAAATATAATACAGTTAATTTTGAAAGAAAATATAAAAAAATTAAAGTTATTGGTTATTTAAAAATATTAAAGAAGTAATGTTTTACATGTATAAATATTATTTTAATAAAAAATTATTTAATTTTATCTAAAATAAATTTAAAATTATATTATCTTAATTTTTTTAAAAAACAAGTGGCATGCGAGCCAATACAGGCGATCTTGATATTCAAGATTCTGGCTTGTTTACACCAAGATTGTCACTGGACTGGCCCAGCTCATTCAACTTCATTACTCCTTACAAAACAAGCCCCCTCATATAACCTATAAAACTTGTCACGATCCAAATTCTGGGCACGTAACCGGCACGGTGACACGAATTCTATGTCGTGTCACCGTAAGCCTAATTAACAACTCTATTTTTACCCATTTTAAGTTATTCATATGAAATATTTAGCGTACATAGAGAAAAATTAGAGTTTGAAAAACAAATATATATATATATATATATATATATATAATATAGATTAATATTTAGGAAATATCATTTAAATATGAATAAATATTAATTAAGGTTAATATTAATTTAATTTAATTTAATTTATGAATGAATACTACTTAAAATAAATATATAAAAAAATATCAATTCATACAATTTTAATGTTTAAAAAAATAAATTATGATATTTCATTCATTCTCAAAGTCATGTTAACATAAATAAACCCCGTAATTTTTAAATCTCAATTTCTACCATAATTCGTATCATAAATTCTCAAAGTAAATCTTCAAATTTGAATCAAATTAAATACAACAAATAAAGTAGTTTATCTACCAGAGAACCCCCTAAATGTCCTAGTTGACTACAGAGCTTCTTAAACTTAACAAAAATAAAATACTAACAATATGGGACCCACCCAACAATGGGACAGTCTAACGGCAACTACTCCTTTAGCGGGAGATTCTCCTTCACTATCTCATCTGAAAAGGAAAAAATCAACGAGTGTGAGATAATAATCTCCGTAAGCGAGTCAATCACCGCCCTAATAAAATCCGCTATGAAAAAGCAATAAAGTAAAAAGCATGGGTAAAAATTATAAAATCATAAGGAAAAATACACATCAAAGAATTGCAAATCAATCAGACAATTCAGACCAACGGAACTAGTACTCGTCAATGGAAAAATATCCGGGAGCGCCCGTAGGCTCGCTCAACCAATCTCATCATATCCGGGAGCGCCCGTCGGCTCGCTCAACCAATCTCATCATATCCGGGAGCGCCCGTCGGCTCGCTCAACCAATCTCATCATATCCGAGAGCACCCATAGGCTCGCTCAACCAATTTCCTCAATTTTATTAACCCGCCATGACGCACAACCTCATCAGCAACGGTCAGGGCGCCTCACGGATTAAATCCGGGCTCACTTCCCTACCGAAGGAATCGTTGTCTCTACTCTCAAAGGTCAAGTCATCCTATTACTCGGATTTCTCGCTTGACATGAGAGAGGGTACTATCCCGCCCAAACACAAACAATATTCATCCAATATAATAAAATACAACATCATAAATCATCAAGTATAAATCTCTAAATAATTTCAATTATCTCAAATCTCAACCATCTCATAAATCACACGTGCATCCTTCTTCCTAACCAAAAATAATAATAATAATAATTATTATTATTATCATCATCAATCATATTTCCACCATAGTCATTACCTATCTTTATACCCCCATTACTTTAACACTTAAGATAATATTAAAGAAGGGCTAGTTCACTCACTTGGGTTCCTTGCTAAACCATAGAATGACATTCCAAGATTCTTCGGTAATGTGCCAGATTTTCCTATCGCATGTTTGAAAGACAAACTTTGAAATTAAAACAGAAAGTTATTTTATTTCAATTTTCTGACCTCCGTGTACTGTTTCGGCCATATCTCTCAAACGGTAGGGAGTTTTCGAAAGATTTTAGATTTTCTGGAAAATAGACGAAAAGAGCTTTCCGTGCATAAGTAATTTGAAAATTTTGGAGTTTTCTAGAGAGAGATATGGTCGTTTTAATTTTCAAAAAAATTTGTTCCAGAATTTCCGAAAATAAATGTTCTTATCTTGTTTTAATTCTTGCTATAGATGAAACCCCTTTGAGTTCTTGTTTGGGCATGGAATGTGCATATCCTAGGACTATGTGTAGGCTGTAAAACATGATGTGGGGTTAGGGTTGTTCTTATATTTATTTCAAAAGAAACAACATCGCTAAAATGGAAGGGAAGATTATGACTTATTTTAATTTCTTCTTGCTTATTAATTGTTAACTCCACTTGAGCTTCCCAATATTGAAAATTGAGTGTTGATGTTTAGAAAAAAAGATTAGCCGAGAGAGTGTGCTTGTGGGAGGGATTAGTTTGGTTGAGTATGTATTTGTTTTAGGGTTTCTAACTTAGTTTAAGATATATCAATTTAATTGTTTAAATTTAAATAGATTTTGTTATTCAAATTTTAGATTATTCTAATTAAAAATAATATGTTTAATTCAGATTTCAAAAAAAAACTTTTCTTTTTCAGATTTCATATTGGGATAATTTATCCTTCAATTTAATGTCTAATTAGATTGGTTAGTTTGGATAATTATCTAATTTCTTTATTTAATCTTTTGCATTATCCTTTAACCATTGTTACTACTATTTATATTATATGTATATTATTTTATTTGGTTAATTTTGATTTGTTTTAATTACTATTACTAATATCTATTTAATTATTTCTTATAGTTTTTCGAAATCCCCTGTTGCCCATAGGATTAGTATTCTAGTTGATTAATTTATCAACTTGTATTTTTATTAATTTCTTTTTGTTCAAATTTCAAAATTCAATCTTAAACGCCCAATCATAGATTATGTAAATCTAAGATCTTACTTCAAATGTTGGAAGGTATATTTCAGATTTTTCCTTTTTCATTTGTTTTCGTAATTCATTAAATTTTTCCTTTTAGACATTTTTTGTATAAGACTATTTCTTAATTACAACTATATATTCTAAAAATAATATCTAGAGTTTTAGAAATTAATTTCCATTTTTTATTTCACAACAAGGTTCTCTATAATTTTGTCCATCTATTCCTATACTTTGTACATATTTTTGCTACACCCCACAAGATTCCAAAAGCTTTCATTTTAGTCCCTGCGAGTTTCACTTTAGTCCCTATATGGCCTAACATCACACATTGCTAGCCTACAGCCTAAAATCGCATATCTAAGCATCATCACATTATACAATAATATCAAACACACATATTACACACAAAATTTGCAATTTCAACACTTGTAAAATCAAATTCATTATTTAAGTAGAAAATAAAATAGCGGGTATTACAAACTACTATCTATCACTGTGTCCATGAATTGACCTTTTTATAATAATGCTCTATCACCATTATTATTTAGAATTAAGTATCTACATATATAAAATATTTTCACTAACATCTTAAACCAACTTATTAAATATATCAAATAAGTCCCTTAAATATAAATTTTATAAAGATCTTATAATGGATCTAATTATAAATAACACTTTATATATGTCTTAAAAATATACATATATATATATATATATATATATATATATATATGTATGTATAATACACAACGCTAACAATTTGAACTTGCAATTTGTTCCACAGTATTCTATGCCCTACGTTACAGAATCAATTATTTTCAATGAACTTGCAAATATGGAACCTTGGAGATAGTTCCTGGTTTATTTTTTGTTAATATTATTTCGAAACTTTAGATTTGTGAAGGCCAGGATTTGATATTATTACAAAATTATCATAGATCTTATATGCACTAAAATTGTTCTAATTTATGATATTGGAAAGTAGTATTGAGTAATCTCCCCAACATAATCAGACTACAATTCCAAATTTCTTTCAAACTAATTTCATCATAACATATGTTGAAACTTTATTTTTGATAATAAGATAGGTTGAAACTTGAAACCATTATAAGTTGAGTTAACTGAAAACAAATCAATTACAATTGTCTTCCAACTGTTATAATTTTACTATTAAGCTTTTAATTAAAATACAATAAGTGTTTAATTTTTTGAAAAAATAATATTTTTCATAATTTAATATTACATGATTAATTTTTTAAAACACTTCTTACATATATTATAATTTGAGTGACAAATTTGATGATAAAAATATATAAAAATTACATATAAATCTAATCCTTGTTTTTATCGTCATCGCCCAACTCGAAACGAATTTTGGTGTCGTTTGCAGTTCATGCCACTGAGATTGCTGCATATTTTGTAAACCACTTTTGCTCTTTCACTTGTCAAATTCAAAACCCGGACCCCCATTGATAAGGGTGTTTATATGGGATTGGGATCGGTAGGCGCTGGAGCCTCCCTTCCTTTCTTTTTTTTTTTTTTTTTTCTATTTGTCATTGGGTGTAATAATTCAATAGTCTTGATTCATTTTATTTATTTATTTTTTGTTTTAAAAAATTATATAAATAATTTTTATTCATCTAATCTCAGATAACGACCAACACATATAACAATTTGAAATATTTTAATTTTTTATGTTATAATAAAATTACAATATGTATAAAATTTAATTTATAAAATATAAAATTACAATAATATAAGAAATTAAAGTATTTCAAATTGTTAGATATGTTAACTATTGTCTAAGATCGAATAAGTAAAGATTATTTATGTAATTTTTTAAAACAATAAATAATAAAAAAAGGAAGGATGAATTAAAACCATTGAATTATTACATCCAATTGTCAAGAAAAAAAAAAAAGGAAAAGGAAGGAAGGCTCCAACGCTTACCAAGCACTGGAGCTGAGCCCAATCTGTTTATATGTTTGGTTCAATTCAGTGTTGAACTTAAATTAAATTGAATTGAGTTTATTGATTTTGTAAATTTATAGACTTATTCAATTTTAATTTTTAGATAATTTGATTCAATTTTGATGGTTTTGTTTACTTTTTTTTTGGGGTAATATTATAATATTATAAGTAAACATACACTTATATTTAAATTTTAAAGTTAATATATCAAATATTAAAACAAAAATTAGTCAAATCTTTATTTTTAGTATTATAAATAGTATAGTATTGCTTTTTCTGTTGTCCACAAAGAAACAAATAAAATACATAGATTCAAATTTGGAAGGCAAAATTTGTAAAGTAATAAGATAATTAACAAAATATGAGATTTATTTACAAAAAGAGATTTGATAAATATAATTATATATATATATATATATATATAATATTTTTATATAAATGTAGTTTGGTTAAAATCAAATTGATTAAAATTTATATTTTAAAAATCGATTTGAACTTTTTTTCTTTGATTTTGATTAGTTTAATTTGGTTTGATTCAACTTGGGTAGTTTGGTTTGATTTTGAATATTATAACTCATTGGGTTTCTCCTTCACAAACTCCATATAAACTGTCACATCTTGTTTCTTTTTTTTTTTTAATGAATTTGGCCAAAAGAAATTATTGGTATTATTTTTTGGAACAAGTTGGTGATTGCAATTTAAGTAATAATTCTAAATATAGGTAGTGTTTGAGTACAATTAAGCAACGTATCCTCCATCAAATGAGGAAATCACGGAGTTTCCATTGACAAAGAATAAAAAAATTGGAAATCCATCCTGATCACAAGGCATTAACCACAAGCAACTTGCCTTGATCCCTTATCTAATGTAATTAATACGTATAAGACTTGTTATACAAACACACCTACATACAAGTTGTTGAATTAAACACCCCCCTTAATTATGGTATTCCCTTAATTAATGCCATCCCCGCAATTAATATCATCGCTGGCTCTACCTCATCAGCTCACTGCTTCCTTCATTTCTCAAGTCCACCATCACTTGGTTCAACTTCCTGTTGCTTATTCTCTGCTCAATAAACCTCTCGCCCTCCTCGTAACTGCAAGCACAACATTAACCCAACTTCGATCAATTTTGTTTTTTAAATAAAAATACAAAACTATCCTTTTTATACCTAAACTTTGTCCAAATTTTAATTTCGTCCCAAAATGTTGTTTTGTATTAATTGTCTCACTTTTTTGTATTAGTTTCAATTTTTCCCCTAAGTGCAAACACTGATTTGTACACACATCAAAATCAATTTATTCAACTAGCTAGTCACATTCATGACAAATATACACAAATGTAGTAAAATGCACAGGATACTCCAGTATTCTATTATGGTCGTTAGATATTGTATTCAACGGTCATAATTTCTCCGTATTTTTTTTAAATGCACTGGCCGTTAATTCTAATCCAACTACCAGTACAATTTTTTAAAAACAATAAAAAAAATGTAAAAAATTATGTGACCTGGAACTTCATGCGTCTCTGGTTCCAATATACACTATAGTTTTGTCATAATAAGTATATATTTGACATGTATGTATTAAATGAGAGAGTTAGCATTGATTCGTGTAATAAAAATGATCATATCAATCTTTGTTATTAACAATTTAAATAACGTTATGCTTAATGAGAAAATCAAAGTAAATTGAAAAATTGTGAAATATTTGAGATAAAGTAAGATTTTGAGACAAAATTAATGCATAAGATAAAGTTTAGGAGTAAAAATAGTTATTTTTCTCCGAAAAAGGAAAGGGGTAATTAATGAAGGAAACAGACCTTTGGGGCACAGAAGGAGCAGAGGGGGTCAACTTGCGGGCGAGAAGAGAGGCGTCGTGGTGGGTGTTGATGATGTGGTTGAAGCACAAATAGCGACCGTAGGATGAGATATCCTCGTAGATGCAGATGTGAGCATCGACGAGGAAGTCGAGATCGACGGTGACGAAGACGCCGTCCTCATACATCTCAGCGGCTCCTCGGAGATAAGGGGTCTTGATGGAGAGATCGAGGTCCATGTCCATCAACAAGCCGGCGTTGACCGACACCATGTTGACCCCACGGTCCATTGCCAGAGCCCACGCTGTCTTCTCCGCCAGTGTCTTCGATAAACCGTGCCATAACTGCTCTTACCATCAAACCATTATTGTTAACAGTTAGACAGACACACTTCCCTTGCTTCTCCATCTCTCAAAAAGTCAAACACACATTTATTACACTCGCGTTTTCTTCTACACGAAAATTGAAATTTCTAACAATTTATCTAATTATTAAGATAAGTTGCAATCATGTAAGTAGTTGAACGATCTTACCATTGAATTAAATTATTGCTCACAAATAAAATTTTATATAAGAATTTTATTCTTATCTGTAAACTTCGAAGATCCAGCTTGTGTTTTATCACTCAAAGGAAAATATTAAATGAGAATTAAGTTTTTAAATATTCGCAATTAGATTCTTTAGAAAGCTAAGGACACGTGCTTTTTCTTGAAAGATTTAATATTGAGTTTAAGGAAAGTATATATATCTACCAATGAATCCAGTATTTGAGAATAAAATGACAACATTAAAATAATGTCAAATTAAGATGCAAAAGTGTAATTGACTATACTATATATTATAGGTACTAGGTAGCGTTACTAATCTTAAATTATTATTACCTTGAACTTGCGACATAAATTAACATCGCTCCAATGTCTCTCGTCCAAGTCTAATTGGAGGGACTTGCGATCCTCCCTCCAAACGACGGCGGTGGCCGACGACGTGAAAACCACTTTATCTATGGTTTCGGTTTGAGCACAAGCTTCAAGCACGTTGTGTGCAGCTCTCACCTCCACATCTGCCATGTATTCCTGTTCCAAAAAAATAATATATTAAAATATAAACTATTAATTATAAAATCTAACGAATTAAATTGAATCTCCACCTTTTTTTTTTTAAAGAATAAAAATACAAAGGATTGACCTTGATGAACTGTTCTGTGTACTTTTTGGTTTCGGCCAACTTTGAATTGAAAATTTTTCTGGTCAATTTCGTAAAAAATAAGCACAGCGAACCCGGTCATTGAAGCTTTTTTTTAATAATAAAATAGTGATGACTTGGTTAGGTCACGTGGGTGGTAGGCCGTTGATTTAGCCAAGTCCTAATTGATGACAGAGACATATTAATTATATATCCATTATTTGGCAAGAGAGGATTAATCAAACCAACTCAAACTACAACTGGGTCAATGCTTTCATTTCCATAATTGTCGTACATGTGCATGTAATCAATTTGGAGATTGGATCGGGTTTGAATTTTGGATTTTACAGGGAGAAATGAGCTGCACAAGTAATTAATGTGGGCAAACGGCAATCTCAATAGAAACAAATTTTAGATAATCTCGAAAAAATTGAATTATAACTAAAGGTATAAATCTGTCAAACAAATTTTTAAAGAAAAATTTTATTTTCGTGTTTGACAATTACAAGTTTATTTGTATTAATTTAATCACTCAAAATAAAGATGAAAATGCTTCTAATAATTTTTTCTAATTTATCCATAGTCAAATAACTATAAGTTAACATAATAATATTAACATAATTTTTTAATATATCTAAAAAATATAAAGACTTATAGCATTTTATTAATTAAGCTGTTTAATTTTAGATATAGTTAATCGACAGAAAATTAATACAAAAGATATTTCTATTTTTTCAACCAAAAAGAATGATATTTATATTGGGGGACTAATTTGAAGAAAATAATATTTGTGAACCAAAATGAAACTTTTTTTTCATACCCAGTGCTAAGATATTTATATGGTTATTATATGCCATAAAACGGAACTATGCAGTCAAATCCACCATCTATATTATTGATGAACGTAGACAAATTAGTCTGCTATATTTCTCCTAACCATCATCCACCACCACAAAAAGTGCATGCAAATGAAGGCCAGTTTTTTTCTATTAGTTCAGTGGTTTTTATGTTTTAAAAAAAAAAATGTTTGGATAAGCCAATTTTTGAGTGTGTTTCAGTAAATGTTTTTGAGTTTATATAGGCGCAAGTTTGCAGGAAGAGAAACGTTTGGAAATATCTGAAACGAAATTCGAAAAGGGGATTAACGGAGTTTACGTACATCATAATTAGGCTGATCGCGAGGAGGCTCGAAATTGTAGAACAAGCCAGAGCAGCCTTTAAGCGCATCGATTATGCTATGGTAATCGAAGGGGTCAGATCGGAAAACCTTCAGCTTATCGGAATCCGCCGAAAGCCCCCGGAATTGCTCTTCCCCTGATTCGATCGAATTCAAAACATTAATTTCAGCAAAATTGAGGAAATTAAACCCAAAAATTTATAATTAATTAGTTAATCAATGAATCAACTAACCATGGTGTTGAACGGAGGCGTGGACGGTGTAGCCCCTTTGTAGAAGGCGCTTGACCAGACTGAAGCCGAGATGCCCCGAAGCGTCCATCACGCAGACCGTGCTCACACTTGGGTCGTGGAATGTAGATGCCATGATGATATTTGAATTTGGAAGATTCTGGATTCAGAGAAACTAAACAAAAGAAGAAGAAGAAGGGGGTTATGGGTATGAGTTATGAGTATGGGAGTGGTGAAGAGAGAAGGGAAGTTATTATAAACAAAGAAGGGAGGAAGGGGGTTACATTCAAAGAGTGTGGGGGTGGATAGGTGGGAGGTAGTTGCAGTTTTTGAGAGATAGACACGCGCACACATGGACCAGAGAGAGAGACAGAGATAGAGAGAGAGAGAGACAGAGATAGAGAGAGAGAGACGGTTTGGGTATTCAACGACGATTAATGTTGTTTGGTGGGAATGTGCGTGCCTTTTTTGTTTTTCTTAGCCAACTACCCGTATTTACTTACCCAGAAATATTCGTCGCATTGGATTAAGTCATTTAAATATATATTACTTATTATTTTATGCATCCTTCCACCTCGGTTATAAAAAATACAACATTCACTTAATTACGGCGATGACTATAATGCATCATATAAACTCACATGCATGGTTTCCACTTGAAGCATTTCATGAAATAAGATTACATGTATGGTTACCAATGTTCAGACTTCAGACAATCATATCGATCCACATATGCGCTTGTCTTTTTTGTTTTTGGTTGGGAGAGAAATTTCTCCCATTTTGTTTGTTTTGCGGGACTCTTTCGATTTAATTAGCTAAGGTCAACTTGATGAGGGGGTGATTTTAATTAAATTTTATGTACATAACATGTTAGCGGCCGCCAATTAAGAAATATATATTAAAGGCATAGTTAGGTAAATTGCATATATGTATGCATGCATGCATGCATTCATGGTTTTTGTGAGCCATGTAAATGTACAGTAATATTAGTTGACTTAATATACTTCAGTGCAAATGTGTCACAGGTTTCAACTAACTGGTTTAAGACAAATCAAATTATATAAATATAAAGATCTTATTGTGATTTTTTTTTTCATTCATAATACTCAAATTTTAATTAAGAACGCGAGTTTGGTACACATAAAAAATTTTTGAAGGAAAGAAAAAAAGAGATACAAAGGAAAAGGAAATAAAAAATAAAAAAATTATTTGGTATGGCATAAAAATAAATGAAGGAAAAGAGAACATTTTTTTATATAGATTTTTAGGAGGAAAGAAATGAAAGATTGTGGGATAATCAGTGCACATTCTTTGTTTGATTTTGATTTTGATTTTGTTCCAAAATAAAATAAATTAATTATTATTGTTGTTAATATTCATATAGACAAGCTTAAATTCTATCACCTTTTTTATTCTCAAATGTTTCAATCTTTATTGTCATTAATTGTTGATTATCATATAAAATCAAGTATAAAATTTGTTAATGATTGATTTTCTTATATTCATGCAGTATATATAGTAACATTCCAACAAAACTTTTAAATTTGATTATGAAATTAATATGTGAATTAATAAATTTTCTTTATTTGATTTTATTTTGATTACTTCCCAAAAAAATATAATTTAATTATTAACAAATTTTGAATATTATCGTATATTTATGTAGTATATAGTAACATTCTAACAAATCTTTTTAATTTGATTATGGAATTCAAAAACTTGTTAGTGACACCGTAAGTGTACCGGTTGCGCAAGTAATAAAAAGTGAAAATGAGTATCGTCTCACAAATATTGAATTACTAAATACCTAGGAAACTAGAATATGCTATTTAGACCAAATACTATAACTAGAAGGAAGATCGAATAATGAAATTAAACTCAAAGAACAAATAATGTAAATGAATGCAAGAACAAAAAAAATATTTAGAAAATTTATTGGTTAAAAAGACCTAGAGTTGCTAATCCCCTTCGTTCTTCTTAAGAATTGTTGTTTTATCCTACTCTTGCTCTCACCGACATACAAAATAATCTAAGGCCCACAACTACCTAGAAGGATTCTTTCAAATATCAATTAAGTTAACCTAATTTCTCTATAATGTCTCATGAGTATTAGGTTCAATTTTAAATCAAGCCTATGATTGATTATATAAAGCTAGCGATTATATGTCTATATCATTGGAAAATCAATTCCCCTAAATATCTAAGATTCATGACTCATACTTTTCATTCCTTAGTCTAATTTTACCTCTCTCTCTCTCTCTCTCTCTCTCTCTCTCTCTCTCTCAAGACAAGCAAAATACAAATCAAACCACAATCTGATCAAAATAATGGAAAGCTTTAATCATTGAATGAAAATAATTATAATACAAAGCCGATGTTCACAAGAGAGGAGAGAAACAATAAATCCTATTTAAAACTACAGTTTATGACAACCCTGAAATAGAAAATTAGCTACTCATGGTGACAAGAGAGCAAAAATCAATAAAAGATAGATATGGATCTATGAATTTGAGGTGGGGATAGAAAAAATCAGCTCCAAAGACAAGCTCCCTTGCTTCTTAGATCAAGAATGATGCCTCATTCTTTTCCAAACTCAAAATACTTGAAAAGTTCTCCAAAAATACTATTTATACCATTGATTTCGAACTGACACTGTTCATCATCGCTAACAACAACAGAAACCTTTGCAATAATCTTTTATTTTTGCAACAGAACCTCCCTTTTTACTCTACCTCAACCATTCAATTACTAAAAGTTAACCCTACAAAAACATTTGAAAATTATTATAAAGCTAGAAAATAAAAATCAAAATGGTAAAAATCTAAAATTCGAAATGAAGCAACAAGTAAGAAAACAAATAAGTCATTTTTACTAAAAAGACAACAAAGATACAATTAGGAGATTATAAATTAATGGGCAAAAATGGTATAATTTAATAAAATTAGGAAATTAACATACATGAAATAACAAACTTTCTTTATTTGGCTTTATATTTTGATTTCTTTCCATAATAAAATAATTTAATTATTACACCAATTATTAACAAGTCTGAAATATTATTGTATATATTCACATAGTATATTTTAATAATTCCAAAAAAAGTGACAAATTGTGAATTAATACACACAAGAATTTATGAACAATATCAGATTATCGGGTGTTCTAAACCATAAACTAAAGCTGAATATGTCACATCCCAAAAATTGAGCATGTGAAAAGATATTACTCATTTGATATAATTCTCAAACATACGTTATATACATATATTCTGTAAGGTTTTACATTCAACATTAATCATTCATTCCACACTACAGAATTATATTCATCTGATAAGCAAATATAGACATACATAGTCTGATATTTCTATCTCATCGCAAGCCTAGGAGACCTATAGAAAGTATAGAGCGTTTCTAATATCCACATTAATAAGTACTGGTGTCTCACCAGACAGAAATAGAGAATAATCCCAAGTGGCTTCTAATCTTCAAACGGATACTCTTGTTCTTTATTTTCTGTATCTGAAAAAAAATAATCATAGGGAGTGTGAGTTTATTTAAAAACTCAGTAAGTAAATAACTGTACTATATAAAATATCAAAAGTACAAATACCACATTTACTCATATAATTAATTGTCTTATACATCGAGTAGTATGAGACTCTAACCCTTTCAAACTCATGAATAAGATCTCATAGGTATACACCGAGTAGTATGGGACTTTAACCCTTTCAACTCGTGTATAGATTTCATAGATATGCACTGAGTAGTATGGGACTCTAACCCTTTCAAACTCGTGTATAAGATTTCTTAGATATACACCGAGTAGTATGGGACTTTAACCCTTTCACACTCGTGTATTAGATTTCTTAGATATACACCGAGTATTATGGGACTTTAACCCTTTCACACTCGTGTATTAGATCCCGTAGATCTTTACTCATTAATAAGATAGTGAGAATTCATCACATAGTACAATTGTCATGAAATAAATAATTTCTACATACTCTTATTTTTATTGATCATCATATACTCCCATATGAAAAATTAATTACTTATTATCCAAATAATATTGTAAATGGGATTTATATTGTACTTTGACTAGTAATATCAAATTAGCTGAGCAAGGTTATTCACTCACCTTGATGTTTGTCCAAGTTTACCTTGTTCCACACTAGAATTTGTGTAGGAAAATTTCCTAGTAAAATATATTACAAGGAATCATAAGAAAGGAAACAAAATCACGAAAATACGCAAAATTTTCTGACTGCTACAGTAACGGGTTGCTACAGTAACTGTTCGCTACAGTAATGGTTTGCTACAGTGTCGGTTCGCTACAGTGCCGGTTCGCTACAGTAACGTTGACTGCTACAGTACCGTTGACTGCCGACACTACAGTACTGCTACAGTACCCGAAGAGAATTTTCCAGATTTTGTTTCGAAATTTCTGGTCGCTACAGTAACTCGGTTTTTGCAGAAATTTCTAACAATTTCATCATTTCCCTTTCTTGTTTCAAAACCAGAATTTCAACTCTTTTAACCGATTATAACTCAAATATAACTTCTAAAACAACTGAGATTCATGAATTATCATCAAAATCTTCAAGAACAAAACCTCCTCTGATCTTCTACATAAACTGAAATTTAAGGAAAATAATCGGATTAAAGCTTACCTTTGATCCTTACAAAGCTTTTGAACCGAACAAATAATCGAACTTCTGAAGATCAAGGAAAGGATTTGAGAAGAAACTGAAGAACTGAGAGAGAAATGCTTTTCTGCCTTCCTTCGGCTGAGTGAAAAAATGAGGGGTACTATTGAAACTTTATATTAAATATTTCTAATGGGTTATTCAATAACCCATGGGTATCCATAACCCAACATCCAAATCCATCCAGTCAATTTACAATAAATGGACTAATTGACCATTCTGAAACCACTTTTCGATGAATTTCACCATTCTTAGAATATATCCCTCATTGTGTAAATATTTAGTCCAGTCATTTAACTCAATTTTCATAAATAATATTCAAAGAGAACAATTAAATATGAAAATTAAAAATGACCAAAATAAATAACTAAAGTAACGTAGAATTCTAAAATACTCTTAAGCGAATTATATTCTGAAATTAACGGGTATTACATTCTACCCCCCTTAAAAGAATTCGGTCCTCCGAATTAAAATCTTACCTCAAGTTTCAAATAAATGTGGATAGTTTTTCCACATTTCATCTTCTGCCTCCCACGTAGCTTCCTCGCGAGAATGATTTCTCCAAAGAACCTTGACAGTAGGAATTTCTTTAGTACGTAATTTCTTGACTTTTCTATCAAGAATAGCTACTGGTACCTCTTCGTATGTGAGAGTTTCATCAAAGTGAACTTCTTGGGTTGAATGACATGAGAAGGATCAGGAAGATATTTTCGTAGCATGGACACATGAAATATTGGATGGACTCCCTCTAGGTCGGAAGGTAGGTCTAGGCGATATGCCACATTACCCACTCTGTCAACAACCTCATATGGGCCAACATACCTCGGACTAAGCTTGCCTTTCTTCCCGAATCTCATTACTCCTTTCATAGGTGAGATTCGTAAGAAAACCATATCACCTATTGCAAATTCAAGGTCACGTCGTCGGTTGTCCGCATAAGACTTCTGTCTACTCTGAGCAGTTAACAACTTCTCTCTGATCAGTTTAACTTTATTTATATCTTCCTGTATCATCTCAGGTTCAAATATTTTGGTTTCACCAAGTTCAAACCAACCTATAGGAGATCGACACCGTCTCCCATATAAAGCCTCAAAAGGTGCCATATGAATACTGGCTTGGTAACTGTTATTATAAGCAAATTCAATAAGAGACAAATGATCTTCCCAACTTCCACTGAAATCCATCACACAAGCTCTTAGCATATCCTCTAAAGTCTGAATTGTCCTTTCGGACTGTCCATCAGTCTGAGGATGGAATGCTGTGCTAAGATTCACTTTGGTACCCAAAGCCTCTTGAAAGACTTTCCAGAACCGAGAAGTAAACTGAGGTCCTCGGTCTGATATAATGGATATTGGTATACCATGAAGTTTCACTATTTCTTTAACATAAAGTCGAGCAAGTTTTGCTACACTGAAAATGGTATGAACAGGAAGAAAATGTGCTGACTTAGTAAGTCGATCCACTATGACCCATATTGAGTCATTTCCTTTTGTTGACCGAGGTAAACCTACCACAAAATCTATAGTGATCCTTTCCCACTTCCACTCGGGAATATCTAGTTTTTGCATCAAACCAAGTGGTCGTCAATGTTCAGCTTTAACTTGCTGACAAGTCAAACATCGAGCTACAAAGTTAGTCACGTCTCGCTTCATGCCCTCCCATCAGTAAACTTGTTTCAAATCCAGATACATTTTCACAGCACCAGGATGTACAACGTAGGGCGAACCATGAGCTTCCATTAAGATTTCATGTTTCAAAGATTCAATGTTGGGGACACAGAGTCTCCCATTAAACCATAAGACTCCTTCTTCATCTACCAAGAAACTTGGTGCTAGACCTTGCCTTGCCTTATCTCTGATTTTGACCATATCAATGTCATTTTCTAAAGTTGCTTTTACTTTTTCAACAAGAGATGATCTAACTGTTAAATGAGCCAGAAATGTACATGACTCAGTGATCTCGAAGAATACTCCATCAGCTTCCAATTCTTGTAGTTCATGTATTAAAGACCTCCTTATAGTGGCAATGTGAGCTAAACTTCCCATAGACTTTCGACTTAGAGCATCAGCCACTACATTTGCTTTACCTGGATGGTAAAGGATGGTACAATCATAATCTTTCAAAAGTTCCATCCACCTTCGTTGCCTTAGATTGAGATCTCTCTGCTCAAAAATGTACTTAAGACTTTTGTGATCTGTAAAAATTTAACAAGTCTCCCCATACAAGTAATGTCTCCAAATCTTTAGGGCAAACACTACAGCTGCCATTTCCAAATCATGAGTAGGGTAATTCAATTCATGCTTTTTAAGCTGACGTGAGCCATAAGCTATGACTTTACCATGTTGCATCAACACACATCCTAAGCCTATCTTTGAGGCATCACAGAATACAGAGTAACCCCCTGGTCCTGATGGTAGGATTAAGACTGGTGCAGAAGTTAAACACTCTTTCAATTGGGTGAAACTTTGTTCACATGAATCATCCCAAATGTATTTAACATTCTTTCGGGTTAACTTATTTAATGGGAGAGCCGTCTTAGAGAAATCTTTGACAAAGCGACGGTAATACCCTGCTAAGCCAAGAAAACTACGTACTTCAGACACAGTTGTTGGTCTAGGCCACTGTTTAACTGCTTCAATTTTACTTGGATCTACATGAATACCTTCTTAGGAAATAACATGTCCCAAAAACGTTACATGACTCATCCAGAATTCACATTTTGAGAGCTTTGCGTACAACTGATGCTCTCTCAAGGTCTGAAGCACTATTCTCAAATGTTCAGTATGTTCTTCATGACTCTTTGAATATACCAAAATATCATCAATAAATACAATTACAAACTTATCAAGGAATGATTTGAACACTCTGTTCATTAAATCCATAAATGCTGCTGGTGCATTTGTCAACCCAAAAGACATCACAAGAAACTCATAATGTCCATACCGTGTACGAAAAGCAGTCTTAGGTATATCATCACTCTTAATTCGTAACTGATGATATCCAGACCTTAGATCAATCTTTGAGAAGTATTTTGCTCCTTGAAGCTTATCAAACAAATCATCTATCCTTGGTAAAGGATACTTATTCTTCACTGTGACTTTATTCAGATGACGATAATCTATACATAATCTCATAGAACCATCTTTCTTTTTCACAAAAAGAACAGGAGCACCCCAAGGTGAAAAACTTGGGCGAATGAACCCTTTGTTCAACAAATCTTCCAATTGTTCTTTGAGTTCTTTTAGCTCAACAGGAGCCATACGATAAGGTGGAATAGAAATTGGTCTTGTGTCTGGGACCAAATCAATACTGAACTCAATATCTCTTTCTGGCGGTAATCCAGGTAAATCTTCTGGGAACACATCTGGGAATTCATTAACCACATGTATGTCTTCTAACTTCTGTTCTTTCTTTTCTAAATCTTTGATAAAAGCTAGAAATCCCTGACATCCCTTTCGCAACATACGTCGGGCACTTAACATAGATATCATGTTGCAAGGTACATCACTTCGATCTCCTTGAAACACAAAATTACTCCTCCCCGGTATATTACAGGAAATAACTTTGTCACGACAATTTATAGTAGCATGACAAGAAGATAGCCAGTCCATCCCTAGAATCACATCAAAATCTAACATATTGAGAACCATAAGATCTATCTCAGTTTCCATGCCTCCAACGATTATTTTACAAGAACGATAACATGTTTTAACCATCAAAGTCTCTCTCATCGGTGTGGAAACCAAGAATGGTTCTTTAAGAATAATCGAATCAAATGCAAATCTCTTGGCAAATAGGGGCGACACATATGAGTGAGTAGAACCGGGGTCAAACAAAATACGTGCAGCAAAAGTATTAACAGATAATATACCTGTAACTACAGCATTGGATGTTTGAGCATCCTGTCGGGTTAGAGCATATACTCTTGCATTTCCTCTGCCAGCAGCTTGTTTTCCACGGTCACCTTGGCCTCTTCCAGAACCTCTTCCCATACTACCCCCTATTGAAGGGGTTGGTGTTTGAGTAATAGATTGTGGTCGAGGTGGCAAAGTAGACCCTTGACCTGGTCTTGTCATGAGCTGAGAGCACTCCCTTATAAAATGTCCTTTTTGTCCACAGTTAAAACAACCTGTACCAATAGTGTTTAACCTGCATTCTCCGAAGTGAAACTTTCCACATTCAGGACATTGAGGTTTTTCCCTTCTACCTTGAGTACCTCCTCTACTAGAAGAGCTAAAACCACCCCTGCTCTCTGAACGAGGCTTAGCCATACTGGCTGTAGAATAAGTTGACTTAGTAGGAGTGGCTGGAGCATTTTGTGATGCAGTAAAGGGTTTTAAAGTCCCTGAGTCTTCCCCTTGATCAAAAGATCTTCTATATCTAGCTTTCTTCTTTTGACGATATTCTTCTTTATTCTTTGACCTCTTTTCCATTCTTCGGGCCACATCAACAGCCTCTGAGTACGAAGAGTAATCGTTCATATTAGAACCCACTTGATCATATAAGGCATCACGAAGCCCTTCCACAAACTTTTCTATTTTCTTCCTTTCAGAAGGAATGATTTCAGGGGCATATTCAGATAATTTAACAAACTGAGCTGAATATTCATCAACAGTCATGGTTCCCTGTCGTAGATACAGAAAATCCCTGGCCCTAGATGATCGTTCACTTACCGAAAGAAATTCATCCATAACCAATCTGTAAAATTCTGTCTACATAACTGGCGGTACGCCTTGAATTCTAGCTTTCTTCCAGTTCCTCCACCATTTACCAGCCCTACCTTTTAACTGAAAGGAAGTGAATTCTACCTTTTGAGTAGGAGAACACCCTATAGCATCACAGATTGCTTCACAATCTTCAAGAAAACATTGTGGGTCCTCTTTGGGATCTTCCCTTGAAAAAGTAGGAGGCCTCATTTTCTGGAATTCAGACATTCTTACCTCCCTTACGTTATCTCCTCCAGCTAACTGAGCTGGTGGTACAATTTCAGCTTCAACAATAGGAGGATCCACTGGCAGGTTAGTTTGTGCAGCTCGACCTCTCATTTCAGCCTCAAATCGGTCAAATCGTTCATTCATCAAATTAATCACATGTGCAATAGTTGCATTGCCAACGTGAGCATCAGGTTCGACTCTCCTTGCTTGCTCACTAGTTGCACCTTCAGTACTTTGAGCATGTAAACTATCACCACGGTTAGGATTATCTTGCACATGTACTGGTGGATTTATGGCCCTCCTTGGACCCATATGCTCATTATTATTAGAAGATCCTTCTGACATTGTACTGTCACAGATCTACACACATAACAAACAATTTTCAGACATAAACAAAATATCACTTACTAGCCCCACTGAGAAGTTATCTATAAGATGACGTTATACTCTACAAGGTCTTTTATGGAACCTAATCCTATGGTCATGCCGCGGCTCATGACAATAGGGAAGGGCCCACAAAGATCACTTTGCTCTGTACTCTATAGGGGACCTATAAAACCTTTCCTCTGATACCAAATTTGTCACATCCCAAAAATTGAGCATGTGAAAAGATACTACTCCTTTGATAAAATTCTCAAACATACGTTATATACATATATTCTGTAAGGTTTTACATTCAACCTTAATCATTCATTCCACACTACAGAATTATATTCATCTGATAAGTAAATATAGACATACATAGTCTGATGTTTCTATCTCATCGCAAGCCTAGGAGACCTATAGAAAGTACAGAGCGTTTCTAGTATCCACATTAATAAGTACTGGTATCCCACCAGACAGAAATAGAGTGTAATCCCAAGGGGCTTCTAATCTTCCAACGAATACTCTTCTTCTTTGTTTTCTGTATCTGAAAAATAATCATAGGGAGTGTGAGTTTATTTAAAAACTCAGTAAGTAAATAACTGTACTATATAGAATATCAAAAGTACAAATACCACATTTACTCATATAATTAATTGTCTTATACATCGAGTAGTATGGGACTTTAACCCTTTCAAACTCATGAATAAGATTTCTTAGATATACAACGAGTAGTATGGGACTCTAACCCTTTCAAACTCGTGAATAAGATCTCATCAGTATACACTGAGTAGTATGGGACTCTAACCTGTAATACCCAAGAAAAATAAAATATAAATATTTGTTTACAAACTACTGTTACTATTTCAGTATACGATACTATTCACCCGTATAATACTATTTACGTATACGATACTGTTCATTATACAATCGAAATGTCAAGTACTAGATGTGGTTTGGTCATAAGAGAAAACTAGAAAGAAGTTTGTAGGAGAAAATGACGTTTTATGTGTAAAAATACCCTCAGGGACTAAATTGAAAGGACTGATTTGAAAAAGAAACTTAAAGGTTTAAGGTAAAAGGATAGTTTTTTCCTTTAAGTTTTCAATAGTAATAATAGAAAAATTTTCGGCCGCTATTTGCACAGTAACTGCATTATTAGAAATGTCATTTTCATGAATAGTAAATTGAATATTTTATTAGCGCATAGTGTCAAATAGTACCCTTGACTTTTGCTATAAATAGGCCCTTCCATTTCACTTCTAAACTCACACCTTCAACTTCTCTTCTTCTCTCCTTAAGTTTCTCTTACTTCAATGCTAGGCCTATGAGATTTTGGGCCTTTCCTTTTCAGCTTAGGTAAGGATACTATGCCCTTTCTATGTCTTTCAAATTTTAGAAGTTATTTTCTTAAGTATGCTCTGTGGTTGCGGCCTTGGCTGATCTTCCACATCAGAAAAACTGTCCTTAGCTGTTTATATGTTATTTTGATTCTCTGATTACCGAAATAGAATGTAAACTGTGAAGAATACATGTCTAGGAAAGTTCTGGCTAAGGAAAGACCTGGTTTTTAAGTGTGTCCAGTGTGACCCTCCACTCTTTCCTGGGAACTTACCTGGTGTACTCTTTTACAGATTGTATTCTCTATTTCTGGTATGAATAGTGATCGTACGTATGAATAGTGACCGTACGTATAAATAGTGACCGTATGAATAGTAACTGTATATATGAACAGTAACCGTACATATGAACAGTATCTGTACGAAAACAATCCTGACGTATTTTCTCTAATCTTTCATGAAAATCTCCGTAGCAGAACACCGAAATTCACCTGAGAACTCTTGTCTGTAATGACTTAGAGAAGCGATGCTCGTACGGAATCCAGGTGAGTGAAACGACCCCGTGTTAATAGAGTTTTAGCATTACTGGTGATAAAAAGTATGTCGTAGGACACTCCCAAGATTCATAGGGGGAAATTGGATTCAGAATGACGAATCTAAATGAGATAATTAATCCATAAGTATGGATAAAATGAAATAAGTATCTTATGATGATGTGAAATTTGAATGTTTTCAAAAATGGATTAATTGTTATCTTGATATGTGGTTTATAAATCCATAATATAGTTATATACTATACCTGTTATATGGATGAATATTATATTAAGCTTCTGATTATGATATGAAATGCTATTGATTGTGATTGAGCGGGACAGTACCCCCTCTCACGGCAAGGCGAAAAACCCGGTTGACAGGGTGTCTTGACCAATGAGTGTGGAGACAACGATTCCCTCAGTAGGGATATAGCCCGGATTGGTGATAAATCCGTGAGGCGCCCTAGCTAAGAGGATGAGGTTGTGCGTCATGGCGGAAATATACATAATTGGTGAGCCGGCCTGTGTGCGCTCTCTGGGATATATTGCCATTGACGAGTACTAGTAACGTTTGTTGAATTGGATAAATTTTTATCTTCTGTCTATTGGTTGAGTATGAGCCTTTGGATATGCTTGCATGACTGGTAATGTATTTGAATTTTATTAATGCGAGGTCGATTCGCTCATTGAGTTTAAAAGCTCACATTGTTTGTACAACCTTTTTGTTCAGATCAGGTTGCCATCGAAGAATATCTGCTAGAGGAGTAGATCACTTTGGACATTCCCATTGTCGGGTAGACCCCTCTTTTGTTATAGATTATGTTGCTCTGTAATCGTCTAGGACATCTAGTTCAGGGGTTCGACATTTGGCTTGTATGTCAGTATAATAATGTATTTTAAATTGATAATCTATGATTTTCATATAAGAAAATTTGATATATTTATCGGAAGGCTTACAGTGATGAGAGATTCATCATTGTGCCGGTCATGTGCCCAGAAAACGGGTCGTGACATAACCCTTTCAACTCGTGTATAAGCTTTCTTAGATATACACCGAGTAGTATGGGACTTTAACCCTTTCAACTCGTGTATGGGTTTCATAGATATGCACTGAGTAGTATGGGACTTTAACCCTTTCAAACTCGTGTATTAGATCCCGTAGATCTTTACTCATTGACAAGATAGTGAGAATTTATCACATAGCGCAATTGTCATGAAATAAAATAATTTCTACATACTCTTATTTCTACCGATCATCATATACTCCCATATGAAAATTGATTGCTTACTACCCAAATAATATTGTAAATGGGACTTATATTGTACTTTGACTAATAATATCAAATTAGCTGAGCAAGGTTATTCACTCACCTTGATGTTTGTCCAAGTTTACCTTGTTCCACACTAGAATTTGTGTAGGAAAATTTCCTAGTAAAATATATTACAAGGAAACATAAGAAAGGAAACAAAATCACGAAAATACGCAAAATTTTCTGACTGCTACAGTAACGGGTTGCTACAGTAACTGTTCGCTACAGTAACGGTTCGCTACAGTGCCGGTTCACTACAGTACCGTTGACTGCCGACACTACAGTACTGCTACAGTAACCCGAAGAAAATTTTCCAGAATTTTTCCGAAATCTCTAGTCGCTACAGTAACTCGGTTTTTGCAGAAATTTCTAACAATTTCATTCTTTCCTTTCTTGTTTCAAAACCAAAATTTCAACTCTTTTAACCGATTATAACTCAAATATAACTTCTAAAACAACTGAGATTCATGAATTATCATCAAAATCTTCAAGAACAAAACCTCCTCTGATCTTCTACATAAACTGAAATTTAAGGAAAATAATCGGATTAAAGCTTACCTTTGATCCTTACAAAGCTTTTGAACTGAACAAATAATCGAAACTCTGAAGATCAAGGAAAGGATTTGAGAAGAAAATGAAGAACTGAGAGAGAAATGCTTTTCTGCCTTCCTTCGACTGAGTGAAAAATGAGGGGGTACTATTGAAACTTTATATTAAATATTTCTAATGGGTTATTCAATAACCCATGGGTATCCATAACCCAACATCCAAATCCATCCAGTCAATTTACAATAAATGGACTAATTGACCATTCTGAAACCACTTTTCGATGAATTTCACCATTCTTAGAATATATCCCTCATTGTGCAAATATTTAGTCCAGTCATTTAACTCAATTTTCATAAATAATATTCAAAGAGAGCAATTAAATATGAAAATTAAAAATGACCAAAATAAATAACTAAAGTAATGTTGTAGAATTCTAAAATACTCTTAAGCGAATTATATTCTGAAATTAACGGGTATTACAATAAGTCTTTGTAATGATATTAGACTGATTGTATCTCAACTTCGTAACCGTGTCATTAAAACAAAAATTATCTCTGAAAAAAATATTAGAGAAAAAGTCATGATTCCCATAATGATAATTACTCCATTAGATTCAATATTGCCTTTTCAACTTAGAATAAATTAATTTTCAATAACATTATGCTTTGCAATGATAATCAACAAAAGTCAATATCAATTACTTTCAGCAATTGGTTTGTATTTAGCAAGTCCAGTCTTTATATATGGACAACTATGTGTGGCAGTTTTAAGAGTAAAGACCAAAAATGATTTGAAATTTTTGATTATTAACAAAGATGGTAATCATATTACAACAACATCAAATGTAATATATAATTTTTTTAATAATTTGTACTAAAGTAAATAAATATCTAAATTTGAACATGTATTGTGTTTATATATTGATAAAATGTTCATGCATCTCACAGTCGTTACACTAGTTGATAAACATAATTTAATAATATAAAGCAGTGTTATTAGATCCGGATCGGCTTGACGGGTCGACCCAGTGACATGGAGTCGGAATCGATCCGGATTGAGCTATCAGATCGGGTAACCGTCGAACCAGTTGACCTGAGTGACCCATCAACTCGATTGACCCGGTTCACCTTAAAAAAAATTTGAAAAAAAAAAAAAAAAAACTCCGAGTCCCCTCTCCTCTCCCGTAAGATCTGAATAAGAAATTGAGCAGAGACTACAGATCTAAAGTTAAATAAATAAATCCCCAGCAAATCAACTTGAGAGAGAAAGGAAAAAATTAATGATGAAAATACAATAACTAATAGTAGTTCAAAGGCTTGCCGTAGTCCTTGCTTCTACTCTGCAATGGCGTCCTCCAACCAGGTAGTAAAACTGCGTTTCAACGTTAATGGTTGTTCTGGTGAAGCAGAAGTGCAGTAGCAGCAGCGCCTTCGAGTTTCGCCTTCGGTCTTTGCCTTCGCCCACCGTTCGACCGCCATCTGCCACCATCGTTCGACCTCCAGCAGCAACGCCTTCGAATTGCAGAGGAATATGAAACGGGAAGAAAGACGAATATGAAATTTGAAAAGGGAAGGAAAGCAACGAGGACAAGACAAGGCGTGCGCTGCTTTCACTTCTTCTATATCCTACTCTAGCTCTGGTTCTTGGCTTCATGCAAACTAGATTACAGAAAAAGTAACGGTCACTTTCATTTTTATATATATTATATATAAATATATATAATATACACATATATATTTAATATTTGTTATTATGTAATATTTTAAGTATATATTTTATTTTTGATATTTTTAAAATATTATCAGTTTAACTATATTTTGATCATTGACTTTTGAAATGATATTTATATTGTTTCAATGATTAGCTCATGTTTTAGAACCTTGATTTTTTTTGTTAATTTTAAATTTATTTGACTTTATGAATTATTATAAATATTTATGAATTATTACGGATGTTTATGACTTTAAAGTGTGAAATTTGTATATAAATCATTTATTTTACTTGTTTTTAAATTTATTTGTAAAGACATATATATATATATATATTTTTTTTTTTTAATTTTTTAATTTTTTAATTTATTTGTCTAGGTCATTACTTGACCCAGTGACCCGATGGTTGAACCGGTAATCCGATGATCTAGAGGTTACTCAGGGTCAATGACCGGGCCGGTTCCAACAATACTGATATAAAGGGTATTAAATAAGACTAGAACTCTATTTTGTTCTCTAACATATGCCTCTTTTTTCAATTTAGTCCCTCACATGCTTTTACTTTCAATTAGGTCTCTCACATATCCAAATATTCTCAATTTGATCCCTCCTAACTTTTTATTGTCACTGTGGTCCCTCACATATCCAAATATTTTCAATGTGATCCATCACAAATTTTTATTCTTAATTTGGTCCTTCACATATCCAAACATTTTCATTTTAATCCCTCAATGCAATTACCATTAAATAATTAATCTAACATAAATACTGATTTGGCAATTAATTCATTGATATGGACGCCATATAGTTTTTTTTCTTTCTTTGTGATGTGCAGTGTCAAAGTATTGAACGAAATTGAGAATGAAATTTAAAGCCATAAAGGGATTAAATTGAGAACTTTCAGATTTGTGAGGGACTAAATAGTAAATAAAAATTTACAATGGGCCAAATTAAAGTGAAATTATTTGGTTATGTGAGGGACTAAAGTGAGAATAAAAATTTATAAAGGACCAAATTAAAAATATTTGAAACTATGTTTTAGTCGATTAGATAATTCATCACTTCTTTGATTTCCTTTTGAACGTTAATTAGGGCTAATGACTTGAATTTTAAAGTTTTGACCATTGACTTTTCTTTTTTTTTTTTTGGGTAAGACTTTTATTAACATGAAACTTCAATTTAAACTCAAGACTAAATAGACAACTATAACGAAATAATCTCATGCACGAAAATGGGTAAAAACAAGTACAACCAAAACACGATAAAGAACCAAAAGAGAGGTTTGCTTAATCTTGAACTTCAATTATGAGGAGAGAACATAAACAGCTATATGTCGTGTGAATTGGGACTTCTCTGCTGTCTCGAATGCCTAAACACGTGTTGTATTTTTGGGTTCGCAACAATAATAAGCAAGATGTAATATGATTAGTTTATAATTTGTGCCCCAGAAGCAAACGATACAACAATATGTATAGTTTCTACGTTATTTTCCTATTATTTGCAGGGTTTTAATTAGTTTCCGTTTTCGTGAAGCAATATATATTTGACCAGCGAATTGACCACAAGAATAATGAACGTCTGATGAACAGAAGACGCAAGGCTTAAGGGCCAAAAGAAGAGAGCAAGCGAGAAGAGATAATGAAGTGAGAAAGAAAAATATAAATTAATTATATAAAGGGTGTGACTTGTGAGTGAGTCCGACATTGCGTCTTTCAAGTATGGAACGTCCAAATCGATGGCTTTACTTTAATGGCATTGGCAAGTCGTGGCTCTAATCTCTACCATTATCATGCTTGTGTCTCAACAGCCACGATCCGTTCAATGTTCTTTAGCTAATAAGAATATTTTAGGTTGAATCTCAATAGTTCATTGTGTGTTTTAAAAGACAATTTTAATTTTAAGAATCACAATCTGCTCTTTTTTTTTTCGTTAACAAATGTGTTTTTGACTGATGTATTTATCAAGTAATTCAAAATAAACATGTCTTTTGAATTGCATGATTGATTGTCTTTGGACAGTCGAAATCAACCTATGATACTTCTGGATAAGAACAAATTTACGAGTGTGTCTCAAAGCGATTTAATTTAGCATTTGCATATTGATCTCAAAACCAAGAGCTAGCATTGAGTTGTTTATACACTACAAGAAATTCAAGAAGCAGAGACGGAAAAATCCATCTATGATTAATAGAAATTTTGTTTCTGATTGTTTAGAGACTAAATCATAGACGAAAATATTTCTATCTCTGAACGTTCTGTTCCAAATATTTCGAGACGAAAAAATATACAGTCTCACAATTTGGGACGAAAACTTTTGTTGCATCTCAAGCATATTTTTCTTCTTTGATAAGGGATGAATAATCTGTCCATAATTCTATCTCAGATCAAAGAATGAAAAACCATTATTGATTACGTCTCGAAAAAAATTCATCCCTAATTTTATCTTAAATCAAGCATCGTTGATTCAATCTCTGATCATCCAGCAGGAGGCAACACTGAGTTGTATATATCATCAAAGAGGAGGCTGCAACTTCTATATTTATTCTCACAGCAACTCAATACAATACATGTAAGAGTTTCAGAATCCACATGAACCTCCTTAGCAACACTCGCTTCATATACATTTCTTATCAAACTCCCATACAGTAATTAAGGGAAATCATGTTTTAAATCCATCCCACCATTCCAAGATAATTAATAGCCTGTTTGGCCCTCTTTTTATATTTTGGCACTACAAAAAAATTGGAATTTAGCGTCGGTCAAAATCACCCTTTAGCGTCGGTTTACAAAATCGACGTTATGTGCTCCGTTGCGAGGTTGTTTAACGTCAGTTTTGACATCCGTGGGAATAACCGACGTTAGATGATTTTAACGTCGGTTTTGACAAAACCGACGTTAAATTCTGAAATTTAGCGTCGGTCATAACCGACGTTAAAGTTGTGATTTAACGTCGGTTTTGACCGACGTTAAATGACATACTGATGATTATTTGGTCATTTAACGTCGGTTGTGACCGACGCTATGTGAGTAATCTAACGTCTGTTTTGACCGACGTTAAATAACTTTTGAATTTTTTTTATTATTATCATTTAGCATCGGTGTCGACCGTCGCTAAATGTTTGATTTAAAATCAATTTTATTCGATGTTAAATAACTTTGGGAAATTTTTTTTTAGTTTAATTAAATTGAAATTACCATTAATTTCCAAAACCAACATTATCTGGTCAAAATTTAACAAATAATAATAGCCAAACTATAAAAGAAAATATATTTGAATAAAAACATATTTTTAAACATAAGTTTTACATCAAATTCAAAGTTACAAGTTAATACATTCTAAAAGAACAAGTTTCACATGTCCTAACAAAATAAATATTACAACTAGTCATAGTCATGCGTTGTGACTAGCTCCAGAAGAACGTCAACATCATTGAAGTGAAGCTCATGCATTGTTTGCTTCAGGTGCCTGTAAACATAATATTTATTATTAGAGTCCATAGTAAATGAAAATAATGAATTAATAAATCTAAAATTATATAAAGTTAAAATTGTTTAAGATAAATAATATTTGTTTAAGATAAATAAAGTTAAAATTAGAAATAAAAATAGATATCAATAACCAACAAAAAATGAGTCCAAAGAAATAGAAATAGATATCAATAAAAAAATATCATTTCTTATTGCACTGACCAATTAATCATCATTGCACCTAAATTCTGTTTTAAGGTTGATTATAGCCATGACTTAACAAAAATTCTGGTATTGATTCAGAACTCCATAATTCATGAAATTTTGTATACGTCCTTATTTATGTATTGGCATACTAGAATAAAAATATCAGCCCAAAAATCCAAGATTTGGCTCTTCAAATGATCACTTTAGTACTCCTATATCAGAATTTCCCAATTCTGCCATTAGTTCTGTTCTTATGTGCAACAGACCATCTTAGACATATATAAATGCAATGAAACTTTGGAGATCATTAGCATTATGTCTTGGCTAAATGGCATAAAAATTTCAGCTCAAAAAGAGACTTTTAACTACCATAACCAAACCAAATTCCTAAACTGTTCAGATATTCCTCTGTACTGGGCAAGTGATGCTCTCATGCTTATTTCACCAAGAAAACCAGCATTATCTTGCTTAAAACTTTCCAGATCAATTTATTACAATATAAAGAACCTTTCCACAAAGTTTCATGATTTTAGGAGTGGATTTGGTCATTCAAAGACACATAAAACCAATAACATCAAAAGCTGTCATGGTATTAAGCTTCTTCTGTAAAAATATATGATTGTATGAGACTTTTTATTGTTAAAAACTTGAAAAGATAATGTAGTTATTTTTATTACCTTCAGCTCTTGTAAGTCAGCAATATGCCTCTCCAGACATTCCTTCAAAGATTTCTCCTCTACTTCTTTAAGTTCCATCAACTGTAGCCAAAAGACATGAATTTATCACATATGTTATGTATTTGACTGAGTACTAGCTAGGCTGAGAAAAAGGCTAAGGAAATGCTAAGGAACTTAATAGTGCATCAAATTTAGTCTTATATTCAGGAGTTACTTTATCAACGTACTTAGGGATCTCTATGGCTGTAGAGAAATAAAAAATAACTAATGATATGTAAAAGCAAAACAGATGGGCTTTAAACAATTGTTGACAAACTAAGATGAAGCAGAATTGCATAACACAACCACCTAAGTAACAACCTAATTCAATACTACACGGTCATCATATTTGATGGCTTTATTCTCAAACTATAAATGGCACCTTCCCATCCTTAATTACAGTGGAAAGGGGAATAGAGAATTTGAAAAAGCGTATCAATTAGAATTCCTTAAACCATATATGGAAATTGGAAAAAGGGTATCAATTAGAATTCCCTATCAGCCAACTAGTATCTCTTGTTACCTTTCTATAATGAAAATGTTTACTTTGCTGATTAGGACATGTGCATAGCACCACCAACACCAGTATCGCACATGTGCTTTTACTTCTAAACTTATCTCTCTCAATTCTACACCTCTCCTACAACATTATCCTTTTTCTTTGTTCTGATCCCACAAAATAAATTTATCAAAACCATTGTTAATTTCTAAACAGTTACTCATTCAAGTTGTTGTTGACAATCCTATTTATCTATATATGGTTTTATGCGACAGTACTAAAAGAAAGAAAGTGAAGATTCTAGTTTTAAAAGCAAGTCTTAAATCCCAGTGTCAGATCCGATAAATTCTAAACTAACGATTCAAATCCGAAAGGTTATCATAGTGAAAGAAGTAAGAAGTTTTAAGAAATGGATGAATGAAACATACTGTTTTTGGCTTGGACGCATTGACTCACATGTTCGGCTGCACTCTTTGCTCTGCATATGATTCAAGAAGAAAGTAATTAGGAACAGAAAAAGCTATTTACTGATATTGAAATGAATATTAGTATATATAGATAAACCGATTAAGAAGCGAACCACAGAGACGGCGACTCCGGTGGTTTCAACTCCAATATTGAGAAACAGAGACCAAAACAAAATCTGCTATCCTTGCCTTGATCAACGCTGCTCATCACGCGAAGGAGAAAAATAGAGGAAAGGGACGATTTCAGTGAAGCTTCGGCCATGGACCACCACGCACTGCTCGTCTTCCTCCCTCCCTCGGTTTCTCCCTTTCTTTCGGCTGAGTCTCTCTCACGCAATGGCAATGTGTGTGTGCGCGTGTTCTTAGGGTTCTCAATTAGGGTCATGTAGTCATATGGAAATTGGGGGGAAAGACAATCAAAGTGTGAGAGATGAGAAAGCATGAGATCTCATTTGAGATTAATACTGAAGAGATGAGAATGAAGATAAACATTGAGAGACGAGAATGAGGCAAGTTTTAATCAAATTTAAGATTAACACTGAATTAGTGTGAGTGAGTGGGGTTTGCAGTGAATTTTTCTCGTAGTGGTAATGGATCGCGTTCTGTGAAGGTTTTAGTGGGGTTTGGTTTGGAACTAAAAAAAATGGATAAGATGCTTAGTGAAGTATAGAGAAAAGACTAGGAGATTTGAGCACATCTAAGTGTGCAAGGTGGGAGACATTACTGAATCTGAGATCGAGAAGTTATGATAAGGAAGAAATGGGTTGAAAATTCATGAAGTGTGAGAAGAGATCACATCACGTCGATGCCTTGTCTCTAACATCTCTCTCTCTCTCTCTCTCTCTCTCTCTAACCCAACACGGTTGTTACTCTCTCCACCACTCTCACATTCATGATGAGAATGTAAGGATTAGGGTTAAAAATGAAACTACTGTATTGATTAATGTCAAGAGGTGGGTGTGGAAGAAAATATTGGAGGAAAGTTGAAATAGAGGGGAGGCGTAAAACTAAAATACAAAAGAGAGGTGTGAATGGCGTGTTTCGCAAAAGAAATTTCCCAATTTTTCTTTTTTCAAAATAAGGTTGTAACTGACACTATATACGGCATCTAACGTCGGTTTTAACCAACGCTATATAAACCGACGCTAGATGCAGAATCTAACGTCGGTTTTAACCGACGCTATAAAAACCGACGCTAAATGAAGTATCTAACGTCGGTTTTAACCGACGCTATAAAAACCGACGCTAAATGAAGCATCTAACGTCGGTTTTAATCGACGCTATTAAAACAGACGCTATGTGCAGTATCTAACGTCGGTTTTTGTAACCGACGTTAAAAAACCGACGCTATATCCTGTTTTTTTTGTAGTGTGGAGAAAAATAACCTACTTATTTTGTCTTTTGAGTGCTTAGTTAAGTTTTTTTCAATATATATATATATATATATATATATATATATATATATATATAAACTGTTATAAAATAATAGTACGTAGAAGCAATTTTTTTTTTCGGTTTTGCAAAAGAAAAGATTGGAGTTCCTTCTCGAAAACAAAATAAAAGTAGAAAATATTTTTTAGAACAAAAGTACTCTTGGGGGGGCATTTTTTATTATTAACAAATGAATAAATTATTGACTCAATATTGAAATGTATCTAAAATAATTAATTTCTAAAAACTTTTAAAACTTTTCATAAGACTTAATTAAATAAGATATTTTTATTAAAAAATTAACTAAGATATATTTAAAATAAATAAGCACTTAAAAAATAAAAAATAAATGCATTTAATTGATTGGAATTAGAAGGGAATCTAATTTAGACTTTCATTAAAGACAATCAAACACCAGAACTCATAATCATTAATTACAATAATTATTCCTAAATTTTTTACTTAACCCTTTGACGTCTGAAAATAATGAGATTCAACCAAAAAGATAAAGGGAGTAGCTAACTAGGCCTCTTGCTTCTACCATTCTCTAGAAACTAATTTTTAATTAAAACTATAAAGACCTAATTATGGATTTTTAAATTTTACAGTTCTAATTAAAAATTTACTAAAATTATAGGAATTGAAAGAACAATTTAATCTCTACAAAGGCTAATTCATTCAATACTTAATTTTTAAAATTAAACAATATATATATATATATATAAAGTATTAATTTATAAATTTATTATAATTATACTTAACCACAAAAACGTAATAAGTAATTAGTCAATTAAATTAGTGACTATTTGGTTTTATATTTAAAACCAAATTTTCAACTATAGAGTAAATTTAGTGCCACAAATATAGAAAAATCAGACGCAGATTAGTGCAGATACTTTACATTTTAGAAGAAAACTATACATTTCAATCTCAACCATTCCTTTTGTATTAATCCAACGATCCACAATGCACCACATAAATTTCTCCATTTGCAATTTTGAACTTCCTTGATGGTATCGTGCTTCTTATTTGTAAAGTGTGACAAACATATTTTTTATTATTTATTTATTTTTAATAGATTTAACATTTAAATTTAATTATTTTCTTATCTTAATGAAAATATTTACCATTTCATATTAAAATTTGATATCACAATTTTTAATACTTTAACTACATGTTTTCATAACAAATAGCATGCACTGTCTATATGATAAATATAATAAATAACGATAAAAAAATTTAACAATATTTAAAAATAAAAGAACAAGAATAAAAAAGAGAGATAAGTCAGATTAAAGTTGTTTTCACGCTTTACAAAGAAAAAGTACGGATACATCAAAAAGGTCCAAAAATTGCAAATGAAAAATGTTATGTAGTGCATTATTAACCGTTGAATTAACAGAAGACGAATAATTTAGATTGAAACGTAGAGTGTAGTTTTCTCTTAAAATGTAGAAGATTTACACTCCCGATTTTAAATGCATATCATCTTTTTGTTAAAATTCAGACTTCATTTAATGATGTTGCCAATCAACAAAGTAATCTTGCTTTATTAGAAGCATCATTTCAAATGCTTGATATCTTTCTTTCAAAGTTTAATTAAATTTGAATTCTTTTAAAAATATTTTCTCTTGTTCATTTTATATAATTTCTCATTTTTTTTTTGCCTTTGCCTTTTTTTAATATTTTATGAAATAGTTACACCAAACACACTTAATAAAATTGAAATTGAATATTTTTTATTTTTTATTTTTTATTTTTTATTTTTTATTTTTTTGCTAAACTTGTCTAGCATATCGGTCACTATAACATATTGCCACTTGTTTAAAACCATTCATATCTTCTCTCTAACTGTCTTAGTTCATTTAATGATGCTGTTATAAATAGGCAATAAAGAATAAAGATAGTCATTTTGCTTTAGAAGCATTTCAATTTCAAATACTTACTATCTTTTTTGACAAAATTCAAACTTTATTTAATGTTGTCTCTTGAGATGGCCACTAAAGGGTGAATAACATAATTAACTATTTATAGAAGAATATCTTATTTAAAAAAATTTTATATCGTAAATGAATTTTAAATTAAATTATTTAGTATTTTGATACATACTTGAATAAGCACTTTTAAATTATGATTGGAGAAAAAGGGAGGTGAAGAGTTTAGTTTTTATGAAATTTCAAATTATGATTGGAGATATATTTATATTGTAAAAGTGCAAACCAACTTCTTGGTCATGTGAATTTGAACTTTCGTACAAGGCTTTTTCAAGAAGCTTAAAAAAAAGGGCTTCATAAAACAAGTTAAAAATAACCTTTTAATAATTAATAAGTTACTTATTTAAACTTATCCAAATACCTTTTTTTTTTAACATAAAAGTACTTACACTAATAGAGATACTTTAATTAGTTATAAGTTATGTTATCAAAACAGAACCTAAATAGAGTCATAATATTTTAAAGCATAATTGAAATCAAGTTGGTGCACAGGCCAATTGAGAGAAGCAACTAAGGTGAGAATAATCCTCACTGTGGCAGGTTTAATTACTGGGCTGAAAGCGTCAAAGAAGTCTAGGGCCAAGTATTTGAGTAAATCCCTATGCTACTAGTCTAGCTTTGTGCCTTTCAATAGTATTATCTAGCTTATACTTTACTTTAAAAATCCACTTGGAGCCTACAATGTGCATGGAAGCAGTGAGAGGTACCAAAGACCAGGTTTTGTTATTTTGAAGGGCCTAAAATTCCAATTGCATGGCTTTATTCCAAACTGGACTAGCAAGAGCTTCTGTCATGGTTGATGGAGTCTTAGAATGCGTTAATATGCCAGCAAATGGTACTTTGGGCCTTATGGTACTAGTTTTACTTCTAGTGAGCATGGAAGCAAGATTTTGGTGCTGATACAAGGTATTTTGTTCATAAGGCAACATATATCTAGTGGAGGACAATTTTGATCAATCTACAGTGATATTAGGAGGCAAGCAATATCTGGTGGAAGAACTATCAGAGGAATAATTGTTCTAAAGAAACTCTAACCTTTGAAAAGAAGATTTCGTCTGAACTTCTGCAGTAGGAGGCAAAGATGGTCTATTATTTTCATTTGCTGCATAATCTGAAAAATAAGATAAAGTAGGTGTCACGACCCAGATTTCCAAGCACATGATTGGCCCAATAACTAGGGATATGTCATCCATAGACTGTAAGCTTATTAGAGACTATTATTATATCTCAATCAAATCATTGGACCATAACATTCACAAACAAAACAAGTGAGATCTAGGTGTCTTATATAACTACATAGCATAGTAAAACCGATCAAGATAAGGGAGAAGATTACTAACTGATATCGGACATTTTTATATGCTATTTAGTCCCTATCTTAGTCTTATTGCTATTTCAATGTTTCCAACTCTCCTATTTTATTATATTTTAGATTTATTGGGTGTAAATTAATTATAGAATTAATATACTTCAATTTTATAATTTTATCCTAATTAATTCATGTGCTTAATTTTCAGATTTAATTATTGGAGAGAAAATGCAGACATGGACGTTTTGCTTACTTGAAGGCCACTTGGACATGCTGACTGGGCATTGACTGGTTAACTAGGGCTGACTAGACTAACTAATAGGGCCCACTATTCTGATTTCTTTTTCTGCACAGCAACAGAACAGAACACAACAACCAAAAATAGCAGCAGAAAAGAGCATCAGGAAAAGGGTAAACAGCAGAATTGCTTTTTGCAGAAAAGCAAATAGCAGACAAAATTAACAAGGCAGTAACAGAAGCTGAAAGGGACCTGACCATAATGCATTTTCGTCCTTCTCTCTTCTAGTTGTATTTAGGGACCATCAGACACCATTTTTGAGCTGTTGAAGAGTTGTCTTCTTCCATACTTTTTATATTTTCATTTTTCTCCATCCCTCCTCTTTGTGTATCTTGGCCTCCATGGAAGGCTAAAGAGTGCTGTAATTAGGCAAACATGAACCGGAGCTTTGTATTTTGAATCATTGGCTCAATAACAGATAAGTTTTTGGTCCTAATCCTATCTCATTTCTGTTTTGCACTTGCCTCTAGTTCTTATATTTATTTATGTTCTGATATGATAGAGTAGACATAGGTTCAGTTTTAAGATCTTTATTTGAGGTGTAATCTTGCTTTACTGGTTGTGGAATGAGTAGAACGAAATGGCTTGCCTTGGGTAATTATCAAGTATGATTCAGTCAGGAGCTTAAACAAATTATATTAGGTTGTGATTATGATTCTGATATGATTTAGTCTTAGAAGATCTTCTAGGAATTTCAGTTGGAAACTGAATGGTATGATTAGATCAGAATAAACCAAGGATGAGATGATGATAGATGCAAACTCTAGGGATTGAATGACTGATTACATGTTTGTGTTATAATTTTGTTTCTGTTCTGTTCAGTATTTATGCTCTGCTTTGTTTAGCTGCTGTTAGTTTCTGTTTTACAGTTTAATTACACACCGCCCCTCGTGGTAATTAGTAGATAATTAGGATAAATTAGTGTAGATTAGAGTAGATTAGTGTTAGAACAATTAATTAGGTAATTTAGAAGCAAGGCTCTAAGAGTGAAACTGTAACATCTCAAATTTTCTCCTATTAAAGCTTTATTTTCTTTATTTAAATTAGAAATGATGTTAGAACTTAGCAAAGTATGATTTTGAATGCTTAGAAATAAGTCATCAAGAGAAGGCATGAGAAACTAGGATAAATGAGCTAAAGATAGAAGAAAAATAAAGTTCTGAGGGAATTAGTCAACTAATGTAATAGATCAGTCGACTGGTAGCATCAGAAAAGGACTAAGTTGCTGATATCTGCAATCAGTCGACTGATGATTCTATGTTATGCTGAAATTTCGGGTCCTGTAATAATCAGTCGACTAATCTCAAATCAGTCGACCAATCATGAGAAATCAGTCGATTGATTACTTGCTAGAGTGCGAAGGTAAGTCGGTTTCAACTAAAAAATCAATGGAAAATTGACTAGAATGCCCCTAACATGCCAATGAAGCTTAGAAACATAAGAATAGGGGTAAAAGAGGGTTTTTCATAGTAAGAAGACTCTTGAGATCCTTTAAAAATGAGAAAAGAGAGAGAAATGACATTTTTCTGAAAATTAGAGAAGAGTGAGAGTGAAAGAACGTGAAGAAAAAGAAGAAGAGAGAGAAGGGGCTCCTAGTTGAGTTTCTAACAAGGAAATGACCAAAGCTAAGCTTCCTAACTTAATTCCCCTAGTTTGGATGGATTCTAGTGCTTGAGAATTCATAGAATAGCTATTCTCAAACTAAGAGGAAGAAAATAAAAGAAGGGGAAGTTTGCAAGTTGAGAAAGCAAGTGGAGCTAAAGAGAAACTAAGAGAGAATCCACAAGTTTCGGCTATTAGGAAGAATCCAAGGTAGCTAGTTATTCATAAAAGCAATTTATTTTCAGTTATTTATCATGCTTATGTATGATATGCTATAGTTTTATGATAAAACTATCCATGAATGTTTGAGAAACATGTTATCTTATGAATATGGGATTTAAATCCTCATGGGATGTAGTAATTCCTCATAGGATGAAGAGTTCTCTTCATAAGAGGGCTAGAAAGCAAGATAATTTAGTTATTTATCATATTGTTCATGATTCAGCAATTATAGATATGTGGAAGTTCTCCATGAGAACATAGAGTTAACTCTCTCTTGAAAAGTAGAGATTATGTCCTTATGGGATGACAGAACCAGAAATCCCTCATGAGATGCCGTAAATATCTCATATGATGTAAAAATCCTTATGGGAAGACGGAATCCTAGAAATTTCTTGTGGGATGACAGAAATTCCTCATGGGATATGGAGTACTTTTCTTGAGAAAGTAACTAGAGTAGTTAAAGTAACTAGAGTAGCTAGAGCAGCTAAAGTGGCTAAAGTAGCTAGAGTAGCTAAGGTAGCCAAAGAATAGTGCACTATATTGAGAAAGAAGTTAAGACACAAGTTATGTGCTAGTATATCAGTTTATATTTTATGGAATGAGTTTCCTATTGAGATTGCTTTTATGATAGTTCTTTCATATTCATCGAAGTGTGAATTAGTTATTAAGAATTGCTTTATGACTGAAATGGTTCTTGAAATGTTGTCTCTAAATGAACTAGCTACTAAGATTACATATCTCATGTTTTATATTTTAACTAACCACTTCGGGAATCGAGCTAAAGAAATTAGAGGCAGCAAGGACAAGCTAGCGTAATTGCTAGGTAGTTACACATAGAAAAGGAATGTGATGTAAACTTCCTATGTAAACCTTTAGAAAACTATGCACAAATTGTGTATATGCATGGAGGTATGAGTTATATGTAAGCTTCTTGTATTTTAGCTTCATTTTAGAAGAGAAATTGCAAAGAAAAGTTGAGAAAGTGTTGTAAATTATATGCATAATGAAACTATATGATTTTACCATGTTTTCAAGTTAATTTCTTCTAAAATCTGAAGTTCAGGGCATATCAGTAGACCGATATCCCTGTATCAGTCGACTGATACCTCTCAATTTTAGATACATGTAACTTTGAAGACTATCAATCGACCGATAGTTTCAGATTAGTCGACTGATCGTCCTCTGCCAGTTCAAAATTGTATGTTGTAAAGGTTTCAAAATTATCTTATTTTTATATAATCGTATATTTTGTAAGATTTGTCAGAAAAGTTTTCATGGTTTTAACCATAAGTTTCACAAGATCTTTATTACAATTTTTTTTAATTGTATAAAATTAGTATAATTTTAGCAGGAGTTACAAAAACGACCTGGGATGACTACTATAATACAAGTTGCCACGAATATAATTCTAGGCGACTCGGTGGTCGTAGTGGCACGGACCACTAACCCCAAAGTTTTACTTGGAACCTGAGACGTACACTAAATATACTCATTGGGTGGGTCGATGCCAAAACCTGCATGGATAACATAAAAGAATGAATCGTGAGTATATACAATACTCAGTAAGAGCCAACTTTACTTACCCATAATATGCTTAAGATAGTTTTCCATTGTGTTGTCGAGGGGAGAAGCTTCGTACAGGTCACTTAGTTCTATTGATCTTATCATACGACGATGCCCTGAGAGATAACACTCCCGATTTAGTTACTGCCTAATTAAAGGCCCTTTTTACTGTGGTCAAGCAATCTCTCAACAAAACTCATATACTCAACATAAGCAAAATGTATTAAATCATACAAATGATCATATTAGATTTATACAAATATACATATACCCTTCTAAAATATCATCTATACATCATATAACACACGATTATGACAACTCTTGCCTTATGATCCACCCATGTATATATATATACATGCACTATGTGTTTATTTCGTATAGCGTTCATTTAATAACAATCACACTCTATGAAACAGCTAAGATTATAATTTATAACATCACTATTAAGTTCAAGCTAGCCACAGGTCACCATAGACTTCATGGACTAGGTATCATCATGCCTCATATGTAGGAATCATGTTCCACTAACTCTTATAGGCTTTATGAACCATGTATCACTGGGTGTTATGGCATCTTTGAGGCTAATAAATCAAAGAAAGTTCTTAGGTCTCATAGACCATATGCCATCAGACCTCATAAATGGAAATGATATTCTACCAATCTATAGGCTTCATGGACCATGTGTCACTGAGCATGCCTAATTTCATAGGCCTCATAGACCATATGTCAACCACAATTATATACACCAATAACAAACTTTTATGTTTATCCATTAACCTTTCATTAATAAGGCATCCTAACTCATGCATAACTAGAATTTACCATTCACTATAATACTTATGTACATGCATGTCCTTCATCATCAGAATATAACAATATTTCAATAATTCACATTATGACATGCATGATTCAATACAAGCTCCCTAGGCGAGTAATACCTCAATGGAATACTTCATGATAACTTGTAAAGGACATTCATATTAAAGTAAGGTGAATTACTTACATGTCAAATTCACGTTCATATTTAAGCAATTGCAAAAGTATCTGACCATTCACAATAACTTAACTAAAATCACGCTATACTCCATTGCATTATAAGTCATGCAACAAGAGGTGTAATACCCATGAAAAATAAAATATAAATATTTATTTACAAACTACTGTTACTATTTCAGTATATGGTACTATTCACCTGTATAATACTATTTACGTATATGGTACTGTTCATTTATACAATCGAAATGTCAAGTACTAGATATGGTTTGGTCATAAAAGAAAACTAGAAAGAAGTTTGTAGGAGAGAATGACGTTTTATGTGTAAAAATACCCTCAGGGACTAAAGTGAAAGGACTGAATTGAAAAGAAACTTAAAGGTTTAAGGTGAAAGGATAGTTTTCCTTTTAAGTTTCCAATAGTAATAACAGAAGGTGTACAGTAACTGCATTATTAGAAATGTCATTTTCATAAATAGTAAATTGAATATTTTATTAGTGCATAGTGTCAAATAGTACCCTTGACTTTTGCTATAAATAGGCCCTTCCATTTCACTTCTAAACTCACACCTTCAACTTCTCTTCTTCTCTCCTTAAGTTTCTCTTACTCCAAAGCTAGATCTCTGAGATTTTGGGTCTTTCCTTTTCAGCTTAGGTAAGGATACTATGCCTTTATATGTCTTTCAAATTCTAGAAGTTATTTTCTTAAGTATGCTCTGTGGTTGCGGCTTTGGCTGATCTTCCACATCAGAAAAACTGTCCTTAGCTGCTTACATATTATTTTGATTCTCTGATTACCGAAATAGGATGTAAATTGTGAAGAATACATGTCTAGGAAAGTTCTGGCTAAGGAAAGACCTGGTTTTTAAGTGTGTCCAGTGTGACCCTCCACTCTTTCCTGGGAACTTACCTGGTGTACTCTTTTACAGATTGTATTCTCTATTTTTGGTATGAATAGTAACCGTACGTATGAACAGTATCTGTACGAAAACAATCCTAACGTATTTTCTCTAATCTTTCATGAAAATCTCCGTAGCAGAACACTGAAATTCACCTGTGTACTCTTGTCCGTAACGACTTAAAGAAGCGATGCTCGTACGGAATCCAGGTGAGTGGAACGACCCCGTTTTAATAGAGTTTTAGCATTACTGGTGATAAAAAGTATGTTGTAGGACACTCCCAAGATTCATAGGGGGAAATTGGATTCAGAATGACGAATCTAAATGAGATAATTAATCCATAAGTATGGATAAAATGAAATAAGTATCTTATGATGATTGTGAAGTTTAAATGTTTTCAAAAACGGATTAATTGTTATCTTGATATGTGGTTTATAAATCTATAATATAGTTATATACTATACCTGTTATATGGATGAATATTATATTGAGCTTCTGATTATGATATGAAATGCTATTGATTGTGATTGAGCGGGACAGTACCCCCTCTCACGGCAAGGCGAAAAACCCGGTTGACAGGGTGTCTTGACCAATGAGTGTGGAGACAACGATTCCCTCAGTAGGGATATAGCCCGGATTGGTGATAAATCCGTGAGGCGCCCTAGCTAAGAGGATGAGGTTGTGCGTCATGGCGGAAATATACATAATTGGTGAGCCGGCCTGTGTGCGCTCTCCGGGATATATTGCCATTGACGAGTACTAGTAACGTTTGTTGAATTGGATGAATTTTTATTGTATGTAAGAGGATGATGTTGTGCGTCATGGCGGAAATATACATAATTGGTGAGCCGGCCCGTGTGCGCTCTCCGGGATATATTGCCATTGACGAGTACTAGTAACGTTTGTTGAATTGGATGAATTATTATCTTCTGTCTATTGGTTGAGTATGAGCCTTTGGATATGCTTGCATGACTGGTGATGTATTTGAATTTTATTAACGCGAGGCCGATTCGCTCGTTGAGTTTAAAAGCTCACACTGTTTGTACAACCTTTTTGTTCAGATCAGGTTGCCAGTGAAGAATATCTGCTAGAGGAGTAGATCACTTTGGACCTTCCCGTTGTCGGGTAGACCCCTCTTTTGTTATAGATTATGTTGCTCTGTAATCGTCTAGGACATCTTTGTTGACCCTAAGGCTATATGCCATAAGTTTTGATGATGACAAATATATTTGAATAGTAGCATTGATATATATAAAGATTAATTATCATATATATGCTACAAGTACTTAAGCATGATTATGTTATTTAATATGTATGTTGCATATATTGAATCATGCTATTAAACTAACCATTGGGTTTGCAAGTAAGATATATTTTATAGGTTGGTTCAAAACAAGAAGAGTGAGGATTGTATTGAAGAACAAGGAAAAGCAATATCATGCTTAACTCAAGGAAAACAACATGCAAGGATGAAGCTCCAAGAAATGAAGAATTAGAAGATTTGAAGTCTTGGAAGCTTGGATGCATCAAGATAGCCTATGTGTTTAAATTAGGTATATTTTATATAGGCTAGTATATTTGTGCAACTCAATGATTTAGATTTGCATACATTGGCTCAAGCATTTTTGAACAAAAAGTTAGTGAGATATGAAGTTTTACAAAAGTTATTTTTTGACCTTTGGTCACTCCTTATATCATATCTCATAAATGAAAAATCGGTTTTTCAAGTATCTTAATCTCATTTGATAGTAGACTCAAAGATATTTTCAACGGTATATTATTTATTCAAAACGGAGTCCAAATGAGAAATATATGACTATTCAAAATATAGTTTGAAAAACTGAAAGTTGATTTTACTGTAATAAAAAATTATTCTGTTCTGACCTATAGTCAGTATTTTGATTATATCTTTTAAAAGAAAAATAATTTTTGAGTAAAACTTGGCTCATTTGAAACTAGACTCCAAGAGCTTTCCAACGGTATATTATTTGTTTAAAACGGAGTTCAAATGAGGGAGTTATGAATTTTTAAAGAAAGCTCAAAATCTGGACTGCACTATAACGGCTATATAACGGCTAGTTTTGTAAAATCTTATATATATGACCTTAGATACACGATTTTGAGCAAGAACAAAGTCCTACAATGTGATATTAACTTCTTCTATCATCTTTGAGAGAAAGGAAAGCATTCTTGAGCCAAATCTTGCATATTCTCTATCATTAGAGTTATTAGAGCTTCATTTGTTTTCATCTACTCTTTAGAGAGAGTTTCTTTGTATTGTTGATTTTGATCAACACATATATTATTCTGAGTTGAGGTTCGCAAGTACCGGTGTTGGAAGAACTTGCTTTGGGTTGAGGAGGAGCCCGGATTCATAAATTCTCTATTGTGGTTTCGCAAATACCCGGATCGAATTTGCGTGGTTGTAGTGGTTTGCAAGTACCCGGATTAAACTTGCAATTATAGTGGAAATACTCAAGTGGTCTCTTGAGGACTGGATGTAGGCTTGGATTAGCCGAACCA
Organism: Biancaea sappan; assembly: GCA_037074585.1. Classification (NCBI taxonomy): domain Eukaryota; kingdom Viridiplantae; phylum Streptophyta; class Magnoliopsida; order Fabales; family Fabaceae; genus Biancaea; species Biancaea sappan. The sequence continues at coordinate 44,204,263 of CM073500.1, read as the reverse complement.
GTATAAATCTCCGAGTTTGCTTTCTCTATCCCTTACTCTTTAATTTCTGCATATTGATATATATTCTTTAATTCCTTGATCTTTATAATTATTTATCTTAACAGCACATTGATTTTCTGTATTGTATTTATTATCCTAAGCATTGTACTTTTACAGAAAATCATTTTAACTTCCAATTAATTCTTGTGAAAAATTTATAAAACCCAATTCACCCCCCCTCTTGGGTTCCAACCATTACTTTCAATCTTGGTCAGGGGTTTAGCATTTGGCTTGTATGTCAGCATAATAATGTATTTTATATTGAGAATCTATTATTATGTGCAAATCATCTCTATGAATTTCAAATAAGAAAATTTGATATATTTTCTTCAGGAATGGTTATTTTGATAATGACTAAACTCATGGGTAGAATTTATCGAAAGGCTTACAGTGATGGGATATTCATCATTGTGCCGGTCATGTGCCCAGATAATGGGTCGTGACAAGAGGTCTCGACTTTAGGTTCCTAATTTCATTAAATAGGGAGTATCTAATAAAGATACATGAAGGCTATATCTTGGGTCATGATTGTTTCCATAAAAGTATAAAATACATAATTTAGAGGTAAATCCCTTCTAATACTATTCAAGTCCCTCGAAAAGACTATATGTGTTCCACTTAAGACTAAATTTCAGAATCCCACCTTTCAAAATTTTATGGGCAAAAATCTATAACTCCAAAATTTATGAATTTTAGTAGAGAATATCCCTAATATATCTAGAATATTAGATAAAAATTTTAGAGAGAAATAACAACATCTACCCCTTCAAAACCATTATTTCGCAACTATTGCCTAGACTATCTTTGCAACATGAAGGTCTTGCTTTTGCAAGCCATTGACCTACTAAATCAACTCTAAAACTCATGAAATTTGGTGGACATGTGCTTTAGTGTTATGACATCCTTTCATATAAATTTCAAGGAAAACCATGAACAATAAGACAATCTAAGATAACATTGAGTAAAATTCACTCAGATTAGTCCGAATTTTGAAATAGGTTCTATTTCTCTAATATTTGACCTAGCAAAGATTTCCCAAACACCATGAAATTTTCCAATTGATATCCAAAATTCCAAGGGACTCCTCATAAAAATTTTAGCTTGAAACTCCACTATTTATCCCCTCAAATTGTCACTTTAGTGACCCTACTCCAGATTTACCCAAAACTATTATAGGCATTGCTTTATACTTGGAAGACTAGTCTAACCATAATCAAATCATAAGTTTCATATCTTAGCTAAGTGTCATGAAAATTGTGGATTAAAACAAGGCCTTTAACTACTAAATCCAAAGCAAAATTTCTAATTGTTCAGATTTGTCCCTAAATTGATGAAAAGAGTATTCCTACAATTCTCTGTCTTAATTTTTAATTTGAAACCATGAAGAATTTAAAATTGAGGTGATGAAAAACCCCAAAGATCTAACTCAAGTCTAAGGATCAAGCAATGAGCAAGATAGAACTTGAAAAAAAACACATAATGGAGGAAAAACATGGGCTGCCCAGACCAGGCCAGGGCGCTGCCTAGGCCAGGGGACCTGGGGCGCCCATGGCCGAGAGCCACTCCAAATGACCCAAAGATCACCCATATGCATCCTTAACTCATTTTCATTGCTTTGGCCACTTGATTTAGGTCACAATGGTCATAAAAACACCCTCTAACACCCAACAAACATCATCAAGAGCCACACACAAGATTTACTTGTTAAAACCTCAATTTTTCTTTCTATGCTTATAATACATTCTTGGTTCCATTCTCACCTTCATCTATGGTTTCCTTTAATTTTGTAACACTATAACCATCCTAAAAATGAAACAAATACTTTCCCTAAAAATTAATCAACCAATTTCCCATGATTTTACAATTTCCCAACTTAGGGTTTTGTTAAGAGAACTTAAGAGGAGAAAGGGAGGTTGATTCTTTCCTTATGGAAAAGATTCTGATATTCGAAGGAGGTGACTGGCGGTAATGGTTGCCAGAATAGTGGTAGAGGTGTCCAAAAGCTCTCTTGGCCGTAGATAGGAGATGAGAGACGCATGGAGAGAAGGAAGATGATGAATAAAGCTTTAGAGGTGTATATGTGTGTGTGTGTATGTTTTAAAAAGTTTGTAGGCCTCACTTTCTTTCAACTTAGCTCTATGAAGCAAACTAATTTAGACATCAAGAAAATTTTCAGATAAAAGTTCAATAGGAGTACCAACACCACATCTCAGCAAGACATCACACATACATCAAATCTCCATTTTCATCACGAATTTGTAAAAGATACGAAAATCTTGTAATTATTCACTTGCATCTCATGTATAACTTTAACTCTACTACCACCATCATCCTGGTACCAACCACACCCTGAGTACCTCTCAAGGCCTAATCACCATAAAGGTCCTCATTCGTTCTCTCACACAAAACTTATACTTATCTTCCCTTTTTTCACTTGGTCCCTCACTCGGGCCTTTACAAAGTTCTTCTCACTGAAAGTTGAATGACTCTACCATAGGTACAAACATTATATACTTAGACGTTTTTATCAAATTTGAAGATCTTCAAGCTCTTACTAATCACACACAAACAAGCATATTTGTGTATGGTCTAGCCTTAACCTGAGTATCTAATATCTTAGGTGTTACAGTAAGAATAATTTGAACGGATGATGTAAAATTTTGACTGATTAAAATTTTGAGAAAAAAAAGAATAGGGAAATTCATTGTGGTTAAAAACCCATATGCCTTGATATGTAAAGTCTGCCAGAGGGTGAAATGCATTTAAAACCTTTATGATTGTTACTATAACCCATAAAGAGACACTTTTGGGGAATGAAATTGTAGTTTTTGTGTATTAAAAGGGGTTAGGCAAGGATAAGCTAAACAACCAAAGGGATGAAAACTAGTGTAATCTATTTTTTTTTAAAGAGGATTTCAAATGGAGATTTATTATGTAGAAGTGGCAACCTATTAATGTTATACACTACAGTTTGGAATGCTTTCTATCAAAAGTGTAATAGCATTTTTGCTTGTGCTTGCATAGTGAGACCAGATTCTACTATTTGCTTATGTTTTCTTTCCACCCTTTCATTTTGTTCAAATGTATATGGGCAAGTGAACTGATGAGATATTCCTTGTTCTTTCAAAAAGAATTAAAAGCTATAAATTCTCCTCCTGAGTTTGAATGAATAGTTTTGATAGATATATTGAATTGTTTTTCTACCAACAATTATTGTTTGAAAATGGGCAAGTATTCACTTTTGGATTTGATAGGGTAGATCCAACTAAATCTACTCAATCATCAAGGAAATTGATATTATATTTGAATCCTTGCTTAGAGTGAATAAGGGTTGGCCCCTACAGATTTGTGTGTACTAAATCAAGAGGCTTGAAAGCTTTGAATGCTTAAAGGGTAATCTGTGATTTTTGCCATATTGGCAAGCTGAACAGAAATCCAGTTTTTCATTCCTATTGACTTTGAAATTACAAGATTTTAAAACATGAAAGAGAATTTTTTCTAAAGGGTGTCTAAGTTTTTATGCCAGTCAAGAACAGCTTCTGATTTAGTAGTATTGTGGGTAACATTGGCTTCAGGCTGAGAAGGTGTTGCAGCAGCTGATAGACCATTTGGCCCAATTTGGTAAAGATGATCCTTGAGTTTCCCCTGCAGAAGTTCCTTCTTGGTGATTTTGTCATTCACACAAAAAGAATTTTAGTCAAATTCTATATAAATCTTATTTTGAGCTGCAAGTTGGGAAATAATGACTAATTTTTTGGAAATCAAAGGAGAGTGAATAACATTTTTAAGCAGTAAAAGTTTATAAGTTAGAGAAGGAAGTGTGGTTGATCTAATGTGTTTGATAGGTGTAACACTTCCATTGCCCACTATCAATTAAGTGTTACCATTGTACTAATTAGCTTGCTGTGACTTAGCAACATCATTGGTCACATGGTGGCTTGCTCCACTATCAAGACACCATGCCGGATTTGAAACTAATTCAGGAGTTGCCAAGGCTGCATAGAGACTACTAGGTGAATTGGAATTTTTATTTGCATTAGGTACACTGCCCATATAAGCTATATCAATTCTATAGTAACAAACTGAGGCTAGGTGACTCATTTTTCCACAAATTTGACATATGGGTCTCAAGTTGAAATTTCTGCCTCTCCCATGATTTCCTATGCTTCCCCTTGGTGAACCTCTTCCATTTCCTCTATTGTTATTAACATTCCTTTGGGACTGAACCATATTGACAATAGCTGTGTTAATGGAGAGGTTTTGTATAGCATTGAGTTTTTCTATCCTGTTTTGAAAGGTCAACAAAGCAGTAGAAATTCAAACCAAGTAGTGTTAGGCATATAGGTTAATTAAGTAACAATAGGTGTATATTCTGAATCAAGTCCACATAGAACTTGAGCAATGAGATATGTGAGAGTGATATGACTCCTTGATAGCTGTAAATTATCAGCTATTGTTTTCATCTTTGCCAAATACTCCTCCATCTTCATGGAACCTTTTTTGGTTCTTTGAAGCTCTCATTTGTACCAAAGCTATTTGGCTTTGGTCTCAGCACTAGCCATTTCTTCTATGGCATGCCATAGGTCTTAACTGGTCTTACAATCAATCAATTGTGTAGCAACTTCTACATTTATGGAGTTGTACAACTAGTCAAGTAAGAGCTAATCGATAACAATCCATTCTTCAAATTTCGTATTTGTCACTATTCGTTCCATAGAGGTAATGGTTTTAGATGGACAAGAATTCTTGCCATAGATGAATCCCTCGAGTCTATTCCCTGACCCAGAATACCTTAGCAAATAATTGTTCATGTCCAACTTGACAAGAGCAACAAGGTTGAACGAGTTGCTTGCTGATTGTGCATTCTTTAATCCAAAGCCGGATGCTCTAGAATTGAGAGAAACAACAGGACAGGATGCAGTAGAGGATGAATCCATGGATCAAGCGTTTAGCAGAGAAAGCTTTGATACCAAGTTAAACAAAGTGCATAAAAGGCTTTTGTATAATTTGCAGTATATGTTGATTTAGGAATGTACACACACACACACATAATTATACAACTTGGGATTCACGAGAGAAGAGAGGGGAATACAGATGGCACTTGATCCTAATTTAAAGATTTGAAAATAAAGAATTAGTTAGGGCCTATTTAGTTTATGAAAACATTTTCTGTTTTTATTTTCAGTCTTCATTCCTTGAAATGTATTTCCTAAAACACTAAAAACATATTTTTGGTGTTTTTAGATTTAGACATATTTTAAGAAATATTTCTAAGAAAACATTTTCAGTTAATTCAACCAAACGTATTTTTAAATCTATTTTTTATTTTTAATAAAAATAAAAAATAAAAAATATCCAAATCAAACATGCCTTTAACTTTACAGAAAGAACGAAAGAATCGCTTATAAGCGAAATTTGCACTGCTTCTGTTATCTCGAATCAGTTGAGTGGAGGTGCGGACTGTGCTTGTGGAGGTGTAGATTGTGCTTTAACAAAAACAAAATATATAGAATAAGGAATTAAATAAAAATAAAAGTTAGAAAAAATATTAAAAAATTAATAAATAAAATAAAAAAGCTGCTAGGATAGCTTAATCTAGGATAAGCGCCCCAGATCCCACAAGAAGACGTTGTTCCCTGACTAAACACCTCAGCTAGTTCACCTTCGCACCCCAAACACCACTTGACCCAGAACACCTTATCCCCAACCCAAATAACTCAACCCTGGACGCCCACAAACCCCTAACCAACACAAGTACCCTAGACGGACAGAGAGACAATTAAACCACTGTGGCTGGAAGGGCAGAGAGAGCAGCACCGGTCTAGAGGGGAAGAGCCGAGCGCGTGACATTCACGGGCCCTAACGGCCTCAACCACCGGGCCGCCGCTATAAAGGGAGTTGGCTTCAGCCGGTGCGGGGTTTCGAAAACAGAGAAGCTTGAAGGCACTGCGATCGGAGTCTGCGAACGATTGGAGAGAGAGGCGCGACGGAAGTAGCTCAGTTTGGTTATTGGCAAAGGTGATCTCCGCTTCTTCCAGATTGCCTCCGTTTGTAAATTATGCTAGAGAACGAAGCGTTGGTTTATGGTTCTTGACTAGGATTTGCTTAGAACTAAGTGTAGAATCCTGTGCTGAACTCGAAATCTAGATTAACAAATCGTATTTGTTCTAAATTTTACGGTGCATGGTTCGGATTTCAGATATTTGGCGAAACTTTGAATTTCTTAGGATTTCTTATAGATTTGAAAATAAGCGATGCAGAGTTGTTAGAAGACTTCTGAGGAATGCTTGCAGAAATTGCTGGTTTTCTTTGACAAGTATCATATTTCAAAATTGTAAAAGGTGACCCTGTGTAACAAGCTAATTAAGAATTCCATAGCGTCAGGGTTGGTTCTATCTTCCGCTGTCACTAAATGCAGGTGCTCTTTTCTTTGATACCGTTTATCAAAATTCTATGGATCTTGCAAAGTAGAGAAGACTTAAGAAAACTTTTCAGCTCGCTAGAAGGCAAAAGCTAAAATTTAGAGTAATCTATAAATCTATATAGAGTATAAAAACAAATAAATAGTTTTCTTTTATCCTGGGGAAAAAGAGATTAAGCTTCCTTGGAAGGACAGCAAGGAGTATTATGGATGACAGGTATAGAAGAGTAGCATCAACTAAACTCCTTGTAAAATAACGAGAATCATACCATCAGAGTTTTAATGAAATTAGGAAGCTAAGTGGCTGGACTCTTAATGAAAAAGGAAAATAACTATTGAGATAACCAAACAAATGTCTTGTGACTTCACTGGGTCATTTGTTGTACATTAATATACTTAGTCTGCTTGCAGGCAAGCTAGTTGTTACACTTGCATTCTACTGGGCCAGTACTGCGCCTAGCATGATGCCAAACCCACCTGGGCTTGTTATTTCTGCCACCGAATCCATTCTCTTGTTCCTCTCCACAGCTTCTAAGGACCAACATCTCTCTAAGGAACTCAGGCAAACTGCTTTGGATCTGTCAGGGCAACCCAATTTACCATACATGCCACTTCGTGCTATCTGGATGGCCTCTGATCCTCTGACAAGACCCGATTTGATCAAGCTCTTCTCTGGAACCCAATTTTTGTTCCGAAGTCCCAAACCCAAAGAGAAGGTAAATTTAAGTTTCACATCTTTCAATTTTTTTTTTTCATAATGAGAAACACAAAGACAGTTATGTAGCCTGTAGAATTTGCATTGTTGCACTCATAATTAGATGAAAACAAATTCTTAGATTGTGAGGATTGTTTATATATGTTTCAAACTGAGTTTAGTGAAAGGTTCTTTCTTCGAATGATTGGGTGAAAACATTGGACCAATTAGGCTATGTTCAGTAATTTTTTTTTCCTTTTTGAGGGAAAAATAGACAAAAAGGAGGTGGAACAATATAATTCAGATGGGAAAATATTGATAAATCCATCGTGACGCGTTCATCAACTCAGTTGAGTGGTTGAATTAGGATAAAGCATATATTTTTATAATGTTTTCATCAACAAAATTTATCCTTGAGATATAATTCAATTGAATGTGAAAAGATATGATATGTTACTTCCCCAATAACATTTTCATTCAACTAGGAAATTCTTTCAGAAATTGTTTCTGTCAAACCAGAGGCAACTTGACATTAAATTTTGAAAAGGTTAGTTCCTAATGTGGTCCTTTTGGTGTGAAGAGTGAAGAGTTGAAGGCAAGACTGAAAAAGCTTGAAGAAATGGCAGAGAGGAAAGCATATCAAGAGCTTGTGAAGGATATTACACCAAAGAAGGATGTTGACGAGCCCTTCTCTTCTTACAAGGATCAATTAGGGTTTGGTAAAGTCTTGATCACTTTTATATGGGATGTAAGTAACATATCAAGTTATGGGGTTGGTAGCTCTTTTTAGTTCAGTAATTCAAATTTTGGTAGAATTTGAGAAAACATGTGATAGTAACCATTCATGATTGACTTGTCTCTTTAAGTATATAACAAATCAGACAAATTCAATTAACTTGTTATTGAAGCTGTTCAAGCTTGGTTGGTTAGGTATCTGCCCCATGTGAGATTTATAATTTTTTAAAATTTTCAAGGTAACATTCACAATATTCAAGTTGATGTATTTCTTATGAATTAGACAATTTTTTTCAATAGCAGTCGCTTCTTGGTAATTGGGAGCAATGACACTGGTAAAATCAGTATCCCCAATTTTCTTGATGCTCCATACAATGGGAATTAGGAAACTAAATATAGATGACAGCCTTGTTTCCGTTGGGAGATCAGAGTTTTTCATATTCTCTGTGTTTGCGTATATCTGATGTTGCTGCATTTGTTTCCCCGAACTTTTTCAGGTTTACATGTGGTGCTCACTATGTTTACTGGCTATCTGCTCGGATTTGCTGCATTTAGAGCGCTGTTTAACCAGAATCCTGCTATGGTACTGTTTGAATTCTATATTTCATTATTATTTTTGAGCACTTTATTTATGAGTTCTTATCTCTTCTAACTCCTTTTCCTTTCCCTTCTTCCCTTATGTTAACTTTCAGAATGCTGCCGGAGGGGTTCTTGGGTTAGTGGGTGGCATGCTTGTTGAGACATTTCTTTTCATTATTAGAAGTTCCAATGCAGATGTCAAGAAAATAAGAAGTTCCAATGCCGATATCAACAAAATAAAAAGTACTAATCAAGGGTCATCCTTTTCCACTTCCAATTTAAAGAAAAACCAGTAGACTTGATGAGGTGGGTTGCTTCTTTTAGATCTAATATTTGACTATTTGACTTGTAAGAGTAGGAAAGTAAAATTATATTTGTTAGTCCATCTAAATTCTAAATACTGTTGTCTATAAATAAAGGGCAAAATACAATCAAGTCATGTTGCCCCTGATGATTGGTATTTCTGCTTTGACTTGTTTATTTCAATCTGACACACCTACCTGTAACTGCCGAGGCTTTGGAATTTTTGAAACCAAGCCGGGAATAATGGAATAATACGGTGATTTTCTGATACGCAGCCTGCTTTTGGGATCTTGCCGAGCTTCATGTGGGAAGGTGGGAGGGGGAGGAGGAGGATGAAGAAGGGTTGAGCTTAAGGGAATGGCATGAGAATTATAATTATGCCAAATCTCTAAACTGAAAATATGGAGATTACAAGAGAACAAACGTTAATTGGTGGTCATGTATCTAACTGTAAGCTACAAGAAAGGCCTCAGAAGATGAGTGCGAATATAAAATGCCGGTGTGTGTTTGTTTTCTTTTTTCCTTCCCTGGTTCTTGTTCCTTCGGCGATTGTATAGGATGTAACCCTGTAGATGAAGCCTGTTCTCATATTCTTTTAATTAGTAATTTCACTCACTCTGATTTTGGATTTACCTTGAGTTCCATTTTGCTCTTGACCTTGTAGATAAAGTGATAAACTATAGTACATGGAAAACCGGCGTTACCTCGGTAAGTTATTATCAATAACTAATCTTTTGATGTCAGCGAATCAAGGAAAGGAAACAGGTTGTAGCTATACCGTTTTGCTCTTTTGTTGAGCCGTTCATATTGTAAAAGGAGTAACTTCAACTCCAGACTGTTATCGAAGTACTAATTCAATAAAGCTGACTAACAATGGGCACACCAATTTTAAAGTTCCAATGAAATAAATTTAAAGGCTGGTTACCTTTTAAATTGCTATACCTTATTTGTTCATTTGTTGATCCGTTTGTATCGGAAGGCAAGTAACTTCACCTCCAAATTCTAATTGAAGTACTAATTCTGTAATCCAATAAAGTTGACTAACGGTAGGCCTTTGCTAACTTGGATGATAATGACACACATATGACAGTTAAAAATGACGGGCATACCAGCTCACTAAAAAATTTGCTGACTTGGATGATAATAATACACACATGGCAAATAAATATGTTATGGCATGCCACCTAGGATTTTTAATCTAAAGTGCACAAAACTTAGGACACTATAGGTATAGATTTAGGAATAAAAAGGGAAAGAGAATAGGAATGGAAATGAGAATATTTAAATTATGTTTAGTATGATATAAAAAAAAAGGAAATGATTGAATTTATTTTGTTTGATATGGGGTTTAAATGAAGGAAAAGAAATAACTAAGTATGAATTTATTAATTTACCCTTAAAAATATGTTTCGTCTCTTTCCTCTCTGCATAACCCCTTCTCTCTCTCTCTCTCTATAACGTGTTTCTGACTCTCTATTGCTGCCACCCGTCTTCCTCTGTTAGCTCGCCCGTCTGCAAAACTTCTCTCTCTCTCTCTCTCTCTCTAGTCGTCTGCTAAATCTCTCAGAAATCGCGTACCTCTCTTAGTTCTGAAAGTCTTTTTCACCAACTAGGACATTGTTGACATGGGCTATGATGGTGATGGCACGGTGGTTGAGCAGTGGAGGACAATGATCAGACGATGATTGAAGAGCTAAAGAATGTAAATCTTAAAATTGAAAAATTAGGAAATGGTTAAATTGACTTTTCCACTCAATTACTAAAGAAAGGAAAGAGATTCCCTAGCAATTTTGATAAAATTATTATTTTTGCATTGTACATAAAAATGAGATTCTCTTTCCATTCACTGAAATCTATACTAAACAAATATTTTGATCTTAAAGAAATGGGATCTAATCTATACTAAACAAATATTTTGATCTTAAAGAAATGGGATCTATTTTCTTAAGTGTATACCAAACACCACCTTAGAGAAAAGGGAGTAGGAAAGAATTGTGAAAGGAATTAAACCTTTAACTATCAAGATTTGGTAAAATTTATGTCCAAGGAAAATGTAACTCGAACTAAAACTCTTAGGCTTGACTAATATTTTTAATCTAAAATGCACATTTAATCTAAAATGAACAATTAATCATTTGTCCTTTTTCATTTAACTTATGTAAATTTAACATTGTATCTATATTTTTTTAGGTATTTTTTGGTAATTTTGTACTAATTTATTTTATCTTTTTTCAAAGTATAACTATTTAATAATTTATGTAATTAAATTAGATAATAATTTAACCAATTTACTAAAATGTAGCACAAGTTATAACAATTAATATATTTGACTTATATTTTTATATTTTTAAATATTGTCATTAATTATTTTTATATTGAATTTATCACAAAATTATATACAAAACTTTTGTACCAAATAATTTTTAAATTTTGTTTTCAAAGCAAATATTTCAAACATAATTTTTTTTGTTGTTTTTATGTTTTTAAGTTGTTTTTCGGAACAAATTATTCAAACGATTAATTTTAATTTCAAAATTATTTTACGAAATTTAGTTTTTAAAAGGATCCAACCAAATATACCTTTGTAATTTTGCAGTTTGATACAAGATGGTACCCATTTCACAAAAACCCGACCCGGAACTTGCCCCCTTCAAATTTCCTTCGCCTCCCTTCCTTGTCGTTAGCTGATCCTAGGGTTTCTATGAACAGGGCTTCAAAGGTTTCTGGCATTTTCCTTCCAATCAAAAAACAAGATGGGGAAAAGGAAACCCAAGGAGCCTCAAGAAACCCCCAAAAGCAACGGTACCTCGGCTTCTTCCGACATCTTTAACGAGCTATTTGGGAACGTGTCTGAACAGAACGCCAATTCTTCTCTATTCTCAGAGAAAAACCCCTTTAAGAGGAAGCCTCTGGAATCTAATTCAAGCTTCGATCCAACCAAAAATATTGATAACGCTAGTAACGCGGTCTCCTACAACCATGATTCTGACGAGCTGAAGAAGAGAAAGAGAAGCAAAGAGAAGAAATCGTCTGTTGATTCACATAATATCCTTGAAGCGTCTGGGAAGAAGTTGAAACCGGGTTCCGATACGAGCCTTAATTTTGGCTCCCAACCGGATAGAGTACCGCAGGAAGATGAGACTGAAGACTCTGATTTGGGTGCGCAGGCGACTGCATTGTCGAAGAAAGAAAATATCGTGTCCGAGGAAGGGGCGGGTAAAGGCGAGCTTGTGAAAGAGGGCAAGGAGAAGAGGAAGAAGAAGAGAAAAAGGGATGAAGTTGAGAATGAGTGGGAAGCGAAGAAGTATGGAGCAGTGGAGGAAGGGGAAGGTGAATTGGGAAATAAAGTTGTTGGGACCAAGAGGAAAACGGTGGATAATCCAGCTGACATGCTGGTTACAAATGAAGGTTTCGATGATGAAAATAAGCTTTTAAGAACCATATTTGTTGGGAATTTGCCGCTCAGGGTGAAAAAGAAGACTTTACTGAAGGAGTTTAAGAATTTTGGAGAGGTTGAGTCTGTGAGGATTCGTTCTGTTCCAATACTGGATGTAGGTATTCCTTTTTCTCAGATCATTGATATCATTTAGTTTCTTATCTACTCAGTAAAACTCTTATGTTTTTGTATGAATCCTAACTTTATAGTTGTTAATAATTGATCAGACCAAAAAACCTAGGAAGGGAGCTATCCTTTCTAAGAAAATCAATGATGCTGCTGATGGGTAATGCTTTTTGAACTACTGATATTGCTGCATTATCTCAAAAATCTTGTTACCTAGCTGTTTATAGAAAATGCAATTATATTTTGTGTATTCACTAGCAAGTTAAAGCCTGAGAAATCATTTTGGCTGAATCTGATGCTCGGCTAAGGAGGGCTAATTGTTTATATCAGGCTAATTGTTGGCTTCACTTATAAAGGAGAAAGTTTTATATCTATTTTGATGTCTATATATTAAGTGGTGAAACTCATCAGGAATTTGTAAATTCCTTTATTCTCTCTGTATATGGTATCATTAGACATTTCTAATTGACAAAATTGTATTTTGCAGTGTTCATGCATACATTGTTTTTAAAACAGAGCAGTCCGCTCAGGCTTCCTTGTCCCATAACATGGCTGTGGTATGGCTTTGCTTATCAAAATTCAATAATCAAATATTGGGTTTGCCTTGTGTTTTTGGGTGAATGTTTGTTTTTAACAATTTGCTTTGGTTTTTGATTACTCATGTAGGTAGGAGGAAATCACATTCGTGTTGATGTAGCATGCCCGCCTCGCAAGAAACATAAAGGAGAGAATGCTCCACTCTATGACAACAAGAGAACTGTTTTTGTGGGTAACCTGCCTTTTGATGTCAAGGTGTGTTTCCATTCAGTATTTGAGGTTTGCATAATCATCGCCTATATTTACTGTTAGGTCTAACATGTTATTTTTGTCTGCAGGATGAAGAACTATATAAACTATTTTGTGGTATGGCCAACCTAGAATCCAGCATAGAAGCTGTTAGAGTCGTTAGAGATCCTCATATGAATATTGGGAAGGGTATTGCCTATGTGCTGTTCAAAACAAGGGTATGTTTTTTTTTTTCCTTTTTGTTGCAAGATCGTTGATATGTTTTGATGTAGTTTCTGACCATGTTCCCTGTAACACTTTAAGTGTAAGTTGTCATAATTGTAGTTATCATGTGCTTTTGGTGGTGAATCAACTGAGCTATTTGTGGTTGATAAATCTTTTATGCTCCCTTTTTTCAATGAAAAATATCTTACTATTGGTTTGATTATTTTTAGAGTTATTTATAATCTATCACTTTGAAAAGAGACAAGAGACTTTTATTATTTAGAAGCTGGAAACTATAAATTGATAGGGATATTGTTGCCTGGATGGTGTTCTTGGCTTACTTTGGTATGCCGTGGCTGCTTCAAACATATGTATATGTCTTCTCGCTAATTAGGGTGACTAGATAAGTGTAATAGAGCAGACCATAGAGACTAGAGTTACCTGTTCACCTTGAGAGTATGATGTGTACTTGACAGAAGTGCCATAATAGCTAGTTATGATGCATTTTTCTTGTAATAAAAACATTTTTAGGTATGACTACTCATCCAATAAGGGTTGAATTGGGCATGATTTTCAAAATTGATTTTTCTTTTAAAATATTAATGCATTGGAAAATTGTTCAGAACATTAGGAACTTCAGACTAGATAACTTAATATGAAGGCAATGTGAGAACTTTGAGAATATCAGAAAGATCAATGAATATGCAGAAGCTGAAGTATTCAGTTGAAGTACAGTAAATTAAAAGGATTAAATATGAAGATGAACCAGTCAACTAGGATATAATATTGGTTGTGACTTGTGACTGACTTGTTTGTTACTTTGTATTTAAATGATAAATATATTAAAGTTTGTCATTGATGGGACCAAAGACTGGGTGGATAATTTGAGAAACATTGGTAGGTCTGGATCATTGGAGGAAATGTCATAACTCACGCAAGGACATGAAGAATGTTTTGGACTTGGCTCTGGATTGTTACTTGGAAACTTATCTGTAAAGCCTACTAAATACAGTTTGAATCTTGTAAATGCAGGAAGCTGCTAATTTTGTTGTTAAGAAACGGAGCTTGAAGCTTCGAGACCGAGAGTTGAGACTCTCTCATGCCAGAGCAGATGCCACCCCATCTAGGAGGCCAAACTTGTCACCAGCACAAACTCCGGGTACCCCTGCAAAAAAGTCAGCTATAGCTTCTAGGTCTCCTTCTAGCAGTAATAGCAGGGCTAACAGGAAATCTAGCATGTCTTACCAAGGCTTGCGAGCAACCAAAACTGTTGTCCATAAGAAATCGAGAACCCAGGGAAGAGAGCAACCAACAGAACGCAAGACTAAAAGACCCGCAGTTGCTGCTAGGAAGGACAAATTAAAATCAAAATTGGTCAAGGATGATGGTGCATCACAAGCAGTAGGAGTAAAACGCAAGCTTGATGGTCAAACTCCAGATGGCTCCCGACAAAATAAGAAATTTAAAAAGAATAGTTAGCCGCATGTAATGAATAGTATCGAGGGTCAGTTCCGATTTTAGAGTTCACTAGCTCTCATAGCTGGCGACAGAATCTGTATACACATTTAGAAAGAATTTATCACTTGGTTCCCTGTTTTGTCTTAAAAATTTCTGATGCAAATCATTTACGCCCAAGGTGAGCATTTGACGCTTAAGCTTTTACAGTTCAGGATAATTTACATGTTAAGCAAAATACAAGTGCTACTGCAGGTGTATTTCTATTAAACAGAACAAAGCATCGACTGAGTATTATTTCGCAAAATCGTGTAGGCGAGTATTTTTTACGGTTTGATGTATGCTGAACCTTAGTTGTTAAATAATATAGTATTCTCATTCATTCCATCTCTGAACAAAATATAAGAACAATCGTTAAGAGAATGTTGAGAAATTTTAATCTTCATATATATATATATATATATATATTACTTCGTTGCCCCAAATTTAATTTTAGTTTCATCTATTTATTTAATGACGGGCGGAGCTTGATTTGAAATTGTTGCCCTTTCCTCCAAGCAATTTAGGGTCGAGTAGAGAGGGATTAGATCATTAGATGGAAAATTGTTGGATAAACTACTCTCTTCCTTACCGCTTCAAAATACGTTACAATTTATTTGATCAATATTCCAATATTTTATGACTATTCCAATTTTATTTAGTGGACTAAAAACTACAAACTTATTTATTCTAAAATCGTTAGATTTATTAGTGTTTAAGTTTATATATATATATATATATATTATTGTTTACATTAATTATTATTTTTGATATCTATTTTTTACCAAATAATTTTAAAATTCGTTAAATCTAGAAAACATTTACCTTAAGTTGTTCAAATATATTTTTAATATTTGTTATATATTTTGGTAAAAATGGATAGTTTTAGCTTATCTGTTTATTTAATCTATTATATTCTCAAAATAGAGCAGCAATTGTGTAACTAGGTCATCTCTTAAAGGGAGGGAGAATATTTCACCTAAAACTACTATCTCAAGAAATTTTGTTTTGACGAGTAAATTAGTGAAGAAAACGAAAACAAAATCTTTCTCGCTAAATGTGTGAGAGTTCCATCTCATTTCCTCTATCTTTTCATCGTTAGACTAAGAGAAAGTTCAGGCGACCATGTTTAATCCCCAATCAAAACTGTTTTTTAAAAAATCACTACATATTATTTACAACTCAATGACTAGTTTTTTGAGGGACAAAATTTATATATCTTTGTCGTTAGGTTCTTCATTAAAAATAAAACGTGTAAATTTTTTTAAAAGAAACTAACTATATAATAATGAATTGTAAAAAATATAATTATTTTTTAAATCATATATTTATCATATTTTGATTAGATAATTATATATTTGTTATATTTAACTAGAGAACCTAATAGTAAAATATAAAAAAAAACTAAGTCTTTTTTTTTCTCCTTTTTTAAGAGATTCTTTACACATTTTCTACTTTGAATTTAAAAAAACCTGATAAAACAGAGAAAATTTATATATCTTTGCCGTTAGGTTCTTCATTAAAAATAAAACGTGTAAATTTTTTTAAAAAGAAACTAACTATATAATAATGAATTGTAAAAAATATAATTATTTTTTAAATCATATACTTATCATATTTTGATTAGATAATTATATATTTGTTATATTTAACTAGAGAACCTAATAGTAAAAAAATAAAAATAAAAACAGTTTTTTTTTCTCCTTTTTTAAGAGATTCTTTACACATTTTCTATTTTGAATTTAAAAAAACCTGATAAAACAGAAAATTTTACGTAAGACCCAATGCCCTACAATTAACAGAGCCAACACGTAAATATCCTCCACTACTGCTCTTTTTCTTTCAAGCCTTCGCTTACTACCTAAGAATCGGTGGGTGTCCCCATCTGATAAAAAAGGATTTTAAAACCAATAATTACAGATGGATAGCCAATTTCCATACAGGGATACGTATATACCAACCAGGAGTTTCAATTCACATACCGTACCATTTCAGAGACATGGAAGCCTGATTACCTTGTTGAAGATATCTCTGTAAAAGGCAACACTTTAAACACACAATTTTGAATATATAATGTATGGTCGATGTTCCACGCAAATGATAAAACATATTGACTACGAAATGGGATAATGCATCCATGTTATGTACACTAATGAATAAGCGCATGCCTTAGATATCCCACCCTATCAACAATTTACACGGTCATACAACCAAGTGTATAAGGAACTACTGAACCCCCAAGAGCAGACATAACGATGAAACCTTGGTCTAAGCTTAACATTTTCTCCCTCATGATCGTCTTGAATTACTGCAGCATTTGGCAATATCATCCCCAATTAGAGATGGTGAACCATATATAATGCGATTCTTCGGAAAAATCTGTACAGTCCTGAGATGGTCAACCATTAGCTGTCAGGAAAACAAGAGCCTCATGCACATGAAACTTCAGCTTCAGAAATGCTATGACTTGGTCATTAGTGTAGGTGTAACTGAAACAACTCCTATAAGGAACAAAGTAGCAATTGAGTTGAGATCATAAAGATCTCCCAACGATTGCAACTCTCCAAGTGTTAACCCAGCCTGCACATAAGAAAATTGAGGAGCTCTGAGTTACAAAACCAATGACTTGAAAGTCTTGTAATTCATATTATGATATGATAAATATTTTCCAAAAAAGAACAATTAATAATCTACACTAGATTTTCTTTGGGGGCCTGAGAGAGCACAAGCCCTTTTACAAGAAGGGAAGGAGGCAGGAGAGGGGAGGAAACCAGGTAACATGTGGAATGTACAATAGATGCTCCAGTCCAAGGAGAGCCTCTTTAATTTCAATTTTCAATTGAGATCATCAGCTTGATGTTGTCTTCAGAGTTCAGACAATATACAAAGTAGTTCACGTAGATTTCATACATTCTGTGAATTACTCACTATTTGCTAAAGTACCAAAAAAAGAAAAAAGATTAAGTTAAAAAGCTACATACCCTAACAGTGACATAAGCAGCAGGTATAAGTCCAATAACGGTTCCCAGAAAGAAAATATGATAAGGCACATCCACTATTGGCGAGGCAACATTGATAAATGTGTTAGGCAGAGTTGGAGTCAGTCTCAGAAAAAGCATGTAGTTCAACAAACACTTTCTTCTTTTGGCAACCTGAGAGTAAAAAGAAAACTTATTTCCCTGTGTAGATTGGATTAAATCCAAAATTGAGGAGCAATGAAATGAACCTGGTCTTGAAAGAATTTCATCTTGTCTGGCCACAGAGTGAAGATAAGGGGTCGCCCAATCAATTTTGACAGGAAATAGCAAGAAGAAGCTCCAGCTGTAGCATTGAACACAACCAGAGCAACACCTTTGAAGATGCCAAAGAGTGCCCCAGCAAGCAATGACATGAAAACAGTCCCTGGAATCATGAAAGTCTGCATGAAAATATAAACCACACAGTATCCCACCAGGACTTGTGCAGTGTAGTCACTTGTGTAGCTTTCCAGATGACCTCTACAAAAGAAATAAATAGATGAACCACTGCACATTAAATTTTATCAACTTCCCTTTCTACACTAAGCATACACCATCCATAACATACACGAAACAGATATGTTACCAAACAAAAAGGAACTTTATCTACACAGTATGAAATAAATAGCAAATTCAAATGACTAGCTAAAAAGTAAAAACATAGTCAGCTCCATCAATTAATGTCTGTTTCCACACTCAGAATAAGATGACAATCAATGTACAAATAGTACTATACAAGGCCAAAAGGAGACTCCTTCAAGCCAGCCCACCCAACATGGCTCCATGCAGGACCCCAAGGTCATTAATGTAGATTGATTAATTTTTCAATCTAGGTTGATCTAATTCTGGAGGGAGCATTGTTGTCTCTGCATCAAATAGTCTATTTTTCTGTTCCATTATCCACCTGTTCAAATATATGTATCATGTATGACAGTATGAGATATGGCCCCCTATAGAGTGTTATGATAAGCTAAGCCGTTGATGAATCTTCACTGGAAAGCCTGTGCTCCTGATGACAAACACGCATGTGGAAGTTATTCACCAAGATTCAAGGCAAACACAACGGAACCATCAGAAGACATTTCACTTCATTTTATTCACTGTTAAAAGACTTGAGGGTGCTTCTTTACTTGAAATATTTAAGACCATAAAGGTCTAAATCAAAGTAGATCAGGATAGCAACTAGCAACTACAATATGTTCGAGAGCACCCAGCATGTGTAACCCCCAAATTATTTATGGGTGAAGATCCTCTTAATTCAACTCCAAACATATCACATCATCGCTAATAATCTCTATATCTCCTTTTATAATGACAACTTACATCTTCTTATTACTCTTGTTAATAATTTTCAGATAAGTATCTCAAAAGCATTTTCAGATCTACATTTTTCCTAGTGATAACAAAAAGAAAGAAAGGGGGTAGGGATTAGGATTGCCAGGTTTAAATTAGAGATAAGTTTGAAGTAGTCTTTCAAGAAACTAAATTGCTAAATTAAAATTACATCGTTGTTAAATTTATCCTTCTGCGACATGAACTTACTGAGATAAAGACCTGTAGAATTAAGGAAGAAGGTAATGGCAAGATGCAAATGGTCTTTCCGCGTCAGATTCAACAGAAGAACCAACATTTCGGAGGAGAAAGAAGTTAGGAAAGATATTCCCCAGAAGGCTAAAGTTTGACCCGAAAAATTAATAGATATTTGGGACAACTTAACCATGTTTCTTCTTACACGGAAATAGAAAAAAAGTTAAAATAATACACGAGGGGAAGATAATTGCTTGTATTGATACAGAGGGAAAATAAACAAAACCCGTATGAATCATTACCGTAGGACTTGGAGATCTTCAAGGGTACGAGGGAGCTTGAGGAAGCTGTAATCGGAATCAGGTATGGTCAAATAAACAGAGAGAAGACCTAACACAAAACCCAATACCACCGTTGATGCCACTACCACTTCCCAAAACCTCAATTGGACCTTTGATGCCACAGCTTCTGCCGTGCCATTGCCCTTAACCTCCTTCTCCATGTGCCAGTAATTCACGATTCCTAAAATTAGAAAGGAAAAGCAAAGGAGGAGGAGGTAAGGGAATATAGCCCTTTACGCTTATGTCCTCGAGGGGGTACTTCTTATTCTTCTTCTTCTTCTTCTCCTCCTCCTCCTCCTTCACGTTCCCCTCCTCCACATGCCGTTGCCTCGCGTCTCTTCCTTTATCTTGAGGCGAGAGAAATTTGAAAGAGAGCGAAGGAGAGAGAATGAGAGAATCAGAGAAAGAATATTCGCTGGTTGTATTTTTGTAGATCCAAACACCAAAGCTAACAAATAAATTCTTTCTCTAATAACGGGTACTAACAGACTCCAATATTTTAAAAATAATAATACTGATTATATATAAAATAAAACATAATATAATATAAAAATGAAAACATATGAAGAAAAGAAAAGTAAGATATTAAATGTTTTATTAGTTATTTTTATTACTTAAAAATAGAAATTGTTATTATTTATTTTTATATTAAACAGCAATTTAAAAAATAAAATACATTTTAATAAAGTATGACCAGTTTAGTAGCTGTGTTAGAAATGAATTTTTTTTTTAAATCAATGTTATAATATCAAATTATTGACTACCTTAGTTCATTAATTTTTAATAAATTAGTCATCTAAAACATTTCTCAAATATCATCTTTACATTTAAATACCTTACTAGAATTCATGTTCAATTGTTTTTAAGAGGATGTTTTAGATGGCGTAATATTCGTTCATCTTGTCCTTTTTCTTTTTTTTTATTTTCTCAATTTGTTTCGATAGGGACGTCTTAATATAAAATGATTCATGTGTTTCCATCATTGCATGCTTACTTTATAAGAATTAATAAACTATTCTCGTAATTTTAGAACTATTTATCAATTAATTTTTAGAACTATTTATCAATTAATTTTTAGAACTGTCAATGTGAACCAGTCTGACTTGTATAGATAAGTTTATCATGAGCTAAATAGGTCATATTGGAACAGTCCATTTTCAGTAATTTATAAACCTAACTCGCTTAATACGAGTTAAATGAATCAACTCTTCAATTTATTTTAAAATTAATATCTCAATTAATTAAAAAAACCAGTTATATCTCAATTATAATCATAATATTATTATATCGGAGCAAGAGTTGAGAGAACAAGGTGGTGCGAGCGAGAAAATAGATTTGAGATTGAGAAAGAGAATGAGAGACAAGAGGTGACTGCCACCAACGACTGTGCGAGTGACAGATAACAGGGGAGCGACATTATGACAAAGAGAGCTCAAGTGAGAGTTGAAAGAACATGGAGGCGCAGGTGAGAAACATATTTGAGATTGAGAGAAAGAATGAGACGAGAGGCAAGAAAACAAAAAGCAATTGACATCGACGATAGTGAGAATGATAAAGAATAGAAGAGTGAGATACCAGTACAGATATGAGATTGAGAGCAACGAATGGGTGAAATACAAGTTATGAGAGCAGAGATTTGGTGGACTGGAAAGTAAGATGAAATTTGATTCATTTATTTTATCTGAATGATAATTAAAAAAAAAGAGTTAGGTAGGTTTAACTCACAGGTTATGCAGTTCGAACCAATTAGGTCGTTCTAAATGAGTTGGCTTTTAATCAATCCAACTAACTCTTTAAGCAGATTAAATAGGTCTAATTTGTCAAGTTTGGTTCATTTTGCCAGTTTTATTAATTTTGTTCATAATTTTAAAAATAAAAGATTAACATAATGATACATATACACGAAAAAGATAAGAAATTTTAATCTATTTAATATTTTAAAATTCATGTATAATAACAAAATAGCATCTTAGTGTAAAATTTAGAGTTATATAAAATTTAATTACATGAATTACAAAAAAAAAATTGAACTTATCATATCATAACTGGGCCCTATATTTACGCGTATTAGCCTAAAAGGTGAAACCGGGAGAGTGACCACGGAACACGATAACCACGTGACAGTTTGAACCATTACGCGACATTTGATTATCTGCTTCACGCAAGTGACCAACTCAGCTTCATTATGTTATTATTAATTTCTCGGTCCTTTATTAAATCCACAATGCCCCTAAGCCCCTTTGTCTCTTTCTGTTTTACGTGCTACGCCATAATATCATTTTTAAATATATATATATATATATAAAGATGCTTCTTTAACACTTTTTCTCTTCACGTGTTCAAGGCAAGTATTGTGTTTGCACTTTTCATTTTTAAAACTTCTATTTTTAATTAATTTTTGAATTTGCTATGTTCTTATTTTAGGCAGTAAAATACCTTTATTTAGAATATATTTTTGTGGTCAACAAATATATGTTATTATTATTATTGGTGTGATATTTGTTGGTGAGATGTTAGCTATGTTATTTTTTTTAATTGACTCTAAATTTAAATCTATAATTTGAAGAAAACTCCAAGGACACTGGGTATAAATTCATTAATTATAATACTTAGAATTGCATATAAATTAGGCATGTTACGCTTTACAAGTTGAATTGATATAAGTTTGAAAATCATCTTTAACCCAATCATCGTTACGTTTAATTTTTTTTTTAAACTATTATGACTAAAGTAAAATATTTTCTATCAAACAATTGCTTTATAGTTTTATACTTTTTCTCTGCTTGTATGGTGTTGTTGTTATTAGCATAATATTAAAAATTAAATTGGACTGACCTGTTCAATCGATCATACAATAACTTGCCTAATTTTTAAAATTATGGTTGTTAATATTATTATTATTATTAAAACGTGAACGATAACGACTATTGTTCATTTTGATAAAACATAGATTTGACAAATTTTAAGGTAGAGGGCACTTTTGTACTTTCAGGATGACTTAGGATAAACGATGTGTTTTTGGTGGGGTCGCTTCTGCTGCAATCATTGAGGTCTGCCTAAATAATTATCAGATGATTAAATAACTGGTTTTTCGGGTCAATTATTAAATAAATTGTTTTTGTTTGTCAATAATTAATTGGTTAAGTAATTGGCAAGTGGTAACAAAAGAAAATCCTTCAGACTATGGCACGTTCTATTCTGAAAGTGATGATCTGCTTGTGGTTGGGGATATCAAAGGCCCAGCCCACATTATCCTCGGCCCACATTACTAATTCCGTGAGCTACGCTAATACCCCTTTATAAAAGCATCCGATATAAGGCTGTTAAATAGGTTGAATTAGTCTCTTTCAACTTAAATTTTGTATGGTTAATAGCAATATTTTAAAAAATAAATTGATCATTGAATCAATAAAAATACCAATTCAATGGTTAATAAAAAAATTACAGTTAAATTAGTGATACTTAAAAAATATTAAAAAATAATTTAATATATATTAATTATATATTATATTGTAGTACAGCTATTTCCCATATTTCTCTCCTTTCCCAAAACCCCACCTGCAACACTTCTTATGTGTGGTGCAACTATTTAACCATGTGAATGACTTTTCTTCTCCGAAAAATTTATTTCCTTCTCATTTGCACAGCACAACGGACACAATTCACACCATCGGCTTCTCTCTCTGTTGTCTCCTCTATCATCTCTAGCTCCATCGATACAACCCATCACATTCTCTCCTCTAAGCTCCGACTTATCTACTATCTCCTTTCACTACCATAGATTCGCACCATCATCATGTTACAACTTCTTTTTCTTCTTCACGGCTACCATCCTCTCCCTCTCTCTCTCTCTCTCTCTCTCTCTCTCTCTCTCTCTCTCTCTTTTTTTTTTCTTCGTCGTCGCCACCATCCTCTCTCGCTCTCTCCATAACCAGTTCCATTGGTTGACAGACTGGTTTGGAATCGGTTTAACCGATTCTATGCCGATTTTACTTTATCCTAGTCTAAATGCTCACTTGGACAAAACTCCTCTTGATTATTGGTCTGATTTTTTAAACAATGGTCAATAGTAAGTATAAGTTAAATTAAATCGAGTCTTATATAATTCATGACTAAAAAATTATAATTTATTTTCAACCCATAATGGGCCATGAGCTAGCCCCATAGGCCTATTTATCTAATTTTAAAAATGTACTTTTAGTTATTTTAATGATATAAACTAGATATTGAAACAATCAAATTTCAAAATACTAAATTAAATTTCTAAAAAAAATATATTAAACCTTAAAATAGGTCAATTTTTTTAAATGTAATATTAATTAATTTGAATGACAAAAAATAAGTATTGAAAATATAAAATTGCAAAAAATAAACTAAATTTTTTTAAAAAACAGATTAAATCTCAAAATAAAAAAAAAATGCTCGCAAGAACCAACTCACGCCAACTCATATAAGTCCCATGAACTATGATGGATCAGGGTAAAATCTCCTATTCAAAATGAATTATTAAATTATTTACTCACCACATTTCATTTATAGAGTTGGGATGACCCATTGGGCCAAACATATTTTGATGGCTCCACTTCCACCTTCTTCATGATGTTATCCAAATCCAAGATTCAATCCAAACAAATAATCTTAATTTTTTTAAAAGAAAATTTGCTAAAATTTTAATTCAAATTTCTTAATTTTTAATTTTGTTACCGAAGAGATACAAAGTCTTAAAAGTAAATAATAACATTTTTCTTGATTCCTGCGTCAGTGTCTTTTGTATCAATTCGGCTATTTAAAAATAAATTTTTTTCTTATTTCTCAATACCACTTATTTTATTTAATATATAGGAACATACATATTACATACATATACACACTTCCCGTAATCCATATATTCCAATAAAAAAATTCAGAAAAATATATATAATGTCCCTAACATTTACACGTATTTTCATTTGTATCCTTAAATTTTTTTTTGATCAAATATATCTCACATGTTTCATATTTTTTTAGGTATGTCCGTTTTTCCTAACATCGTTAGTGGGTTAATAAAATTGTTGACGTAGCTAAAATATTTGCCACATCATGTGACACGTGGCCACCTGCTGAAAAATGATCAAAATATCCCTGAGGCTATTTAATATTTGTAACATATTCTATTGTGACACCTGGCACCAACCACATCGTGACACATGGTACTAGACAACATGTGGTACCAATAACATTGTGACATGTGACATCTTTTTTGAAAATAAAACTTTACAATTTCATTGATAAGAATTGAACTCATGACTTGCAAAGTAAAGGAATAATGTTTTTGCCATCAAACTAATAACAATCTTTTATCTTATATATTTAACAAATTGTATGTAAAGGCATTCTTACGAACATCAATGAAAATATGTGCAAACGTTATAGACATAGATATACTTCTGTCTTATATATATTATAAAACAATAATAAATATTATAATTGAATAATACACCATTATTTTGCATAAATTATTTTAAATTATATAAAAGTTCAATATTTTACATATATTAAAATTTTACAAATATCAATATATATGTCACAGTCTCACATATATTAAAATGTTAACATATAAGACTAGATTTATATTATAATACTTATTTTTAAACTTTCATGTAATTTAAAATAATTTATGTAAAATAATGGTATATTAATCTATTATAAAAGTTATTATTGTTTTATAATATATAATAATTTGTGTACATTTTCTTTTGTTTATAATCATATAATATCTTTATATATTATTTGTTGAGTATATAAAATAAAAAATTATCATTAACTTGATGGTAAAAGCTTCATTCCTCTACCTAATAGGTCATGGGTTCAAATTTTATTAATGAAATTGTGAAGTTTTATTTTCAAAAAAAGGGTGATATGTGTCACGACGTTATTAGTGCCACGTGTCACGATAGAATATGTTACAAATATTAAATAACCTCAATGACATTTTGGTTATTTTTCAACATGTGAGATATATTTAACTAAAAAAAAATTTAAAAACATAAATAAAAACGTGTGTAAACGTTAGAACATGAAATATATTTTTTTTCAAAAAAAATTATACAATACTTTTCAAGCTTACGAAAAATACTGTGTAAATGCGATTCTGTGGCGTAAAGTTCGTGCAATAGCAAGAAGTGCCCTTTAAGTATAACTTCTGTAACAGTTTTAATTATAGTATTTGTGACCACAATGGTCATAAATACTACAATTAAAAAATGTAACTTTTGTAACTTTTCTAATGTTTAATTAAGTGGGACAACAGTTTTAATTATAATATTTATCATCATTGATGGTCATTTTACTGAAAAATAGCAACTGAAAAGTAGAAACGGTCGAAAACAAAATGAACATTTATGACAGTTGAATGCTATATACAGTTTTTTGAGGTCCTATCTCTCTGTTCTTTAATATATAAGGATATATGCCATCTAAATAGAATGTTAAGTGAGAGAAACTTTTAGTGGAAAATAAGTCAGTTTATGTTTTGAATACTTAAAAACATGTTTAGGTAGTTTTTCTTACATTTGGTATAAAAACATATTATTACCTCTGCCTTGATTGAGTTTTGGCTAATTTCACGTTTAAAAACATATTTCAAGCTTGGACTGTGTTTTTCAAATTTTTGATTTGTTAATTTTGAATTTTTCTTTGATTCTGTCGTTGAATATCACTTTGGAACATAATTTCTTACAATTCTATAATTAAATTGATCCAAAATAGATTGCAAATGATCAAGATCCAATTAGGTTGTTACACCAAAATCTAGATGTATATGATTCTATAGTTATGGTCTAATTAATATCCAAATATAATGACGTGATAACCGTTTTAATTAATTGTATTTGTTTGGACATGACACCTTTTCGCCTTTACTTCCGATCATGCATAACGATCCAATTTTGTAATATTTACGTTATCCTCATAGAGATTATATTAGGCTTTTAATTTCTTTAAGTCAGCTCACCTTTTTATCCCTGTAATAAATAATATCTTATTTATATGGAAAAGTTTTTCCATAATGGATTTATATAATGTTGACGGTAGGACGAAAAGTTGATACGACCTCTCTGAGGGAAGGTAGCAGAGGGCACTTAAATCTATTATTTTGACAACTGCAAATAATGACCTGTTGTTAGGCGTTTAGGGAACTAGCATCTTTGCTTTTCCATCAACTTTTTCACTTAAATTAATGGCGTCTTTGGTCAAGTTTCATCAAGTTAAAGTGTTTGGTTCAATTTTTAATGAAAAATAAACTGTTTCTTGGAAACAATAGATCCAGTTTTCTTTAATTGTGAAAATAAAATAGATATATCCTCACTTTAATAATTTATTATCAAAATTTTAGTTTTTACCAAACCCCTCCTCTCACTTAAATATATCAATGTCTATTTTAATAATTTAAAAATTTATGTTTTTGTCATATACAATAATGTTAATAAAGTATATATCAAACAATTTTATAAAAATAAACTAAATTTTGCTCACAATAATTTTTTATGAAATTATTTTAAAATAAGCAAATAAAATCATGTATATTTTACGCGCATTACGCAAGTAGGCGATTAGAACATCTACAGTGTCAATGTTATTTGGGTTCTTATTGTAGGTCTCACATTATCACACCAGCTTAAGTAACTTTTCACTACTTTAAACAACTATTTACTACAGTGATGAACTTCTTAATAACGTATAAATGGATCCCACAATCAAATATCTACTACTTAATATTTATTATTCTCCACTAACATTTATTATGAATTGATTATTTTATTATTACTTTTTATATAATAACCGGTTCTTATATAAGAACCATTATTATTCATGCAAACCAACGCGACGAACTACAATAGTGAATCAAAATAAAAATTAATTTTTAAATTTAAAAATCTCATAA
The DNA here is from genome assembly GCA_037074585.1 of Biancaea sappan. Classification (NCBI taxonomy): domain Eukaryota; kingdom Viridiplantae; phylum Streptophyta; class Magnoliopsida; order Fabales; family Fabaceae; genus Biancaea; species Biancaea sappan. Next base: position 44,176,640 of record CM073500.1, on the reverse strand, counting down.
TAATCACTATTGTATATGTTGTTATGGCATTAACTTTTATATTAAGAAAATTTAAAAGCGCCAAAAGAAGAGGGAGAAAAAAAGGAAAAGAAAAATCCAGCTGGCGGATTGTCCTCGTTCTAATTTTTAACTTAAAGCGAGGTTTGAAGAAATATAAACAAGCAAATGATCATTTAATGAAAATTTAAAAAAAAACCCTTATAAACAAATTCATTAACATCAGCGTTTGCAAAAAATCAAGCCAATAGATATTGCTGGAGGTATCACTATATATATATATGGTATTTGATAATGAAATATAAGAAAAAGTAGTTATGGAGAATGAGGAAGATGGTGATGGGTGTGACATGAAGGTGAGAAGCGCATTGAGTGGTTAATAACGTTGGAGAAAACATCATGAAAGCGAGACACTGGCCGCTCCAGAGTGGGAATTGAATGGCCTAATAGTAAAGTTAATGGTTTTCATATTAATAGTTGATGTTAAATTTTTTTTCAAAGTAATTTATTATTAGTTGTCTAATTAGCAATTAAATGATTAATATCGATAACTCTAATATTATAGTTAAACATTTATTTTTAAGAGTTTGTTTTTTCCTCTCCTCACATTTTCTTTTTCTCTTTCTCTAATTTCCATGTCTTTTTCACTGTCTTATGTTTTACTTTTTAAAATATCTTTAGTGATGAACTTTGTTTAAATCTTTATTATGAGTTTTACAATGTTATATCAGTTTAAGCAATTTTTTACTATTTTAAGTAACTTTTTACTTTAATAATGAACCTATTAAAAATTCACAAATAAATTTTACAAATAACTCTCCACTATTTAATAGGCATCTAATGTACTTAATTTAAAGTTTATTTATGATTATTTTATTATTATTTTTGTATAAAAATTGTTCTTATGATTGACAACCAGCATATGAACCAGAATAAGGACCAATTTTTAAATTTAAGAATTTTTTAAAATCAAATTACAGGAGATGCTCAAACAATTATCAAATCAATCCTATATGCAAATAATTTTTACATTTCTCTTTTACACTTTCAAATTATATATAAATAAATATTGCCATTTAGAAATTCATTTGGGTGGACTGGAGGGCCCACGACTTTAACTTAACCTGAAAAAAGCAAATTAAAAAGAAACGAAAAAGGGGAATACGTTTCTGATGAAAAATAGAATCCCAAATTCGGAAAGGTAGTGAGCCGTGGGGACACCAAAACAAAATATCCCCAGTCCCGCGCACACCTTAAATGCCCACTTGTTCTTGACGGTGCCTCCCACCTCCATGAGATTCATAAAATCTTTATATATCTCTTTTAATTTCTTCTCTTTTTTGTTTGTTTGTTTGTTTTCACCCTCTCTCTCTTCCATTTTTTAAGTATTGCAGTTACATATGTGATGTTTGAAGTTTCAACCGTCATGCATTGGTTGTTCGTGTTATTATATGATATTGTTTTTAAGAAAAAATTTTGTAATAGTAAATTTTTTTTTAAATTAAACATATTATTTTAAATAATTCAAGAGTCAAAACAACAGAAAATGAATATATGAGTAACCATTAGGTTAAAAACAATTGGAACAACAATTTGAAAAATAATAATAAATATAAAATAAAAGAAATTAAATGTTAGAGTAAAAATATAATTTGTGTGGTATTTAGTTGAGGTCTAAGTATCTCAAATTTTTTTAAGATAATTTCACGTCTCTCTCACGAATAAATTTTGCTATATTACCTGGTGCAGAATTACTCAAACGTATTACCTCAAATTTATAATAGTCCAAAACTAGTTTGTTTGTTTACTATTTCTGTACATAAAAAGTAAATCAGACTCAACTTTTTCTACACATTCTCTATTCAAAATATCACACAAATGTATATGTATATATATCTTCATCTCTCCCTTTTTCTGTCCCACGCAGCTCATATATATATATATATATATATATATAGTTGTTGCTTCAGGTTGCCGTTGGAGAAGACCATTTTCCACCATCCAAGCTTTTATTTGTAATTAAAAGCATGCCAACGTTACTAGGGATTAAAAGGGTTAATAATGCCAATGCACACAGGAGAATAAAGGTTGTGATTCTCATTAATTGAGTGTAACCAATTCAATAATAAAATATCATTGGAAATTGTAACGTTGGAAAACATTAAAGGAAACGAATATATTTTAATATTTTATTTATTTTAACATTTTATAATAATAAACTCTAACAATCTTCTACTTATCATTATAAAATAACATACAATAATATATATACTTTGAGTAGAGGTTCATTATTGTGCATAATATATATAATTCAATTTGCCTTGAACCTATATTTAACAAAAATATATTTTTTGATCTAAAACTATAGTTGTATTCGCCTTGAACTATAACTATTTAAGAGAGACAAAATATATATATTGCACATAACAACCCATGTGCAAATTTGAGTTATAGCTGACACGGTTATGCTTTCTTGTATCGTATCTTATTTCTTGAATGTGTTCTAAAAATACGCCATATATATTTTTATGTAAGAGTGATCCCACTTCGTCAAATTCAAATAGGTAAATTTTGTTAAAGTTGTTTCTGCAGTTTAGATTCTCTACTCTTATAGAACTACAAATTTTATTAATTTTTTTTTAAAAACTCAACGTCACATATTTACTGCAGGATAATAAACTAATACCATATGGATGAATTTAAAAATTTAAATTCTTATAAAATATACATTCAAACAAATTATAATTCGTATTTCCCTTTGAACAAAATTCCTAGCATGCCATTGTTACTGGTGATTAAAAGGGTTAATAATGCCAACGTACACAGGAAAATAAAGGTTGTGATTCCCATTCATTGAGTGTAACCAATTCAATAATAAAATATCATTTGGAAATTGTAACGTTGGAAAACATTAAAGGAAATGAATATAATATTTTATAATAAACTCCAGCAGAAATCCTAGAAAAATACGTGAGATAAAAATGTTGAGAACAAAAATTATACTTTGAAAAATTATAAAACTAATTATCGATTTGCACTGAATTAGTCCGGTAGAGTGAGCATGAGCCCACTTTTTTTTTTTTTATAATTCTTTATAAGTCTATTATAACGTATACATATATAAAATTTCATCCCCTTATATGAGATTAAGTCTTACTCTTTTAAAAATTGAAATACACAAGTTATACAACACTAGTCCCTACAAGATTCATCATAGTTTATTTATTTATTTCTTAAATCTCGCTTCACCTTATTATGTTACCGAAAACAACTAATATATATATATATATATATATATATATATATATATAATACTGCAACAGACATAAGCATTAGTATCTTATATTTAATGCACGAGACATACCATATTTAATATTGCCCCTTTTTATCCAACTTTGAAATTAATATTTACTACCACACACTCTCAAACCAAAACAAGTTTTTACCACATGAGAATGTAGGCAAAAGTTTCAAAATCTTATAACTGTGAAATTAATTAAGTGAATAAAATTGCATATGGGAATATTACAATTAGATTATATCTTGACATTTTCTTCTATCTAGTTGTTAAAATACATGAAAACACCAGAGCTGTTGGCACTGGGCATTGACCAATGTATAGCAGTAAGAAAATTAATTAGGTCATAATGGATGTGACGCTCTTATAGGTCAAGGAAATAGAATTGTGCCATAATTAATATTTATAATTTTTTTTAATTTATTTTAGTAATGAGTGCTTAAAGTCAAGCACAGGAGAAAATGAAAGAAAGTGGGAATGAAAAATGGAACACAGAGAATGGTCCAGGTGATTGTCACGTCAATGGTAGCCAGCTGCGATAAGAATTGGGATTGTAATTTTGAGCTTGAGGATACCTTACCATTAAACATTACAAAGATATTATGAGCTTGAAAGTACGTAGCTAGAGAGGTGACCCTTTCACACAGAAATTAATGAAACCAGTATATATATATATATATATGTTAAGCAAGTTACGTTTGTGCATGGATCCAATGTTTCTGATATTCGCATACGCTAACGTAGGATCTCAGCTAAAGCATCAGGAGAGACGCTTTGATGTTTGTCCTTTCAATCTTCTTAAACGTCATCTCTTTTCTGTTTTTTTCCCCATTTTCCTCTGCTCATTCTATACCCTTTTGTTTTCTTTCTTCTTTTTCTCTTTTGCCGATACCTTTCCCAGTTTTATGCTGAAACTACGGCTTTGTCTTTTCCAACCTTTTCCGAGACAAACATGCATCTCAATTTGTTCATGTTTCACTTCCACCTCCACCTCCCCCTCTCCCGCAATCACATTATATAAATATATATATACCAAGAAACAGTTGGTTAGGTGATAATTAAGCCAGTACCACTTTTGTAAAGAAAATAATACAAGTTTAAATTTTGAATAACACACTTATTAAAAGAGTTTTAATTGTAAATACTCTTAGCTTGATAGAGATTAGTTACAAGTCCAGTGTGACTTTGGAGATGTCTTGGGTTCACACCAAATATATATATATATATATATATATATATATATTAATTTGATCATTGAAATATTAAAATCTCGAATTAATTGGTTCCAGAAGATTATATTTATTGCAATTTGATTCTTTTTGTTACTAAACTATAAATTGGAAGTGGATTCCCTCCTATTCTAACATAGACCGTTGGATGCGTCATATTTAATGATCTATTTTTTTTTTCATTTTTTTTAAATTTTACTGATTATCTGATCTTGATTAATGATCATCAAATTGATCAATATCCAATAAAATTTTAAAAATTAAAAAAATAAAAAGCAGAAGAAAAATATGAACCATTAGATGCATATCCAACGATCCATATTAAAATATAGGCCTCCTATATGCTTCTCAAGTATAGGAGATAATCTGCTTTCTTGTAAAATTTAATATTATTAAATTTTAAAATTTTTGTTATTGACTAAACTGAGAAAATGAATTTTTTTAAAAAATTAAATAAAGACACATGTTCTTTCAAGGGTTACATAAATATAACTAACTATGATATTTTAAAAATCAAATAAATAATTTACTCTCTATATTACTTCCCATACGTTAAACTCCTAATCGCAAGGTATAAAGTAACAAAACGTTGCAGTATTTATATATAGCGCATTCAATGTAGAATGCTATATATACACATATATATTTTCTTTGTCTAAATAATATTGTAGCAAATAATATACACCAATAGGCAGCCTCAAATATTTCTATCGCAGGGCACGGCTTGGTGTATAAAAAAAAACATAAAAAAAGGCATGCACCATGCTTAATTAGTTGATTTGTGTCTTACATATTTTTTCATAAATATTTTCTATTAAAAATAATTTTATTCAAGATATTGTTGAATACTAAATATGAATTCTTCTTCTAACATAAATTTGAACATAAATTCATTACTTTGTAAGAGACTGTTGTAAAACTTGGATACCAACACGAAAATAATCTTAGTCGCATCTTTATAATAGACACTGTTATTAAGGAATTTATTCCGCGACCACAGTTAAAAATCTGCGTCTACAGAACTCGCTCAAGGATTAAACAGATTCTTCTGAGAAAGGTTCTCACGCCACAGAACAGCAGAAATTTTGAAGAGCGTAACCCAAAGAGTTTGAGAGAGGGAAGAGAGAATAGCACAACAGTTTGTTGTGTGAGTGTGTAAAATGAGAGGAATGAGTCTTCCTTTTATAGCTGCTGAACATTAATGAGGCAGATAAGAATTTTAATACAATTAAAATTCGATTTCAAAAATTAATGGGCAGTTTCAGAAAATTAATGGGCAGTTTCAGAAAATTAATGGGCAGTTTCAAAATATTTAATTATATTTAAAACAAATAAAATAAAATTGTGAGCCCTTAATTTTATGACATTAATCCAAATTAATTTCATAATAATAAAATTTGCCTCTGTTCAGGTAAGCTATTAAAAAGATATTTTGAAATACAAAGCCTTTAAAAGGTTATTTTTACAACAATCCCCCACATATTTCAAAAGATATTTCAAAAACTTTTGGGTTACATATATGAGTGTAGACGCATTAATCCAGTGTCTCTTTTTAGACTATGAACCAGACCTAGACCGATAAGATTTATCTTACAGAGTAGTCAGTGAAGCATATAGCTTCTATGAACCAACATACTCTTAGTCGTAAGATAGTGACCTTAAGAGTCGTATCTCACCCCCCACATTTCTGCTGTTAACGCCGTTGTACGCGTTATTTCGGTCGTGCGCGTGCCTGGAATTCATGAGTGCTCTAGAGACTTCGCCACGATCTCATAGGAGCGGCCCCACTCCACACTCATATAGGTGACTTCATCAAGTGTATCTACAATGAATACACCACCCTCAATGTAGGGCTATGAAGATCATAAAGAGCTTACGCTCAACCCACAAGTCAATGCATTCTAGCACTTTCACACTTAACACCGTAGGAAATGGACTGAGAATATAGTGCTAGCAGAATTAACAGACGACTTGTTATTACCCATATGAACCTTCTTCATGGGATCTCCAATCACAAAGGTTGGGTTCCCGCCGCTGTTAATTTCATATTGGCTTAAGTCCAATTCCCCTCGATGTGTGAAGGACTAATTTCCTTGTTACATGCATGTTTAGTCAGTGAATTGGCCAAATTCACTTTTGACTTTATAGAACTGATCAGTATACTTCAAATTTTATTTTTGAGCAATTGCTTGATATCTCAACACAAGTGTCTACTCTTACCATTGAAAGTTTGTTCTTTACAATGGCTATTGCCATTTGGCAATCACAAAACATAGACACTAACATCATTGGTCTCTTACCCAATTAAAAAATTTGCTAAGTAGTTTTTCTACTACTTAGTCTTATTTTCAGCCAACTCAAGAGTACTAAACTCTGATTTTATAGTGAACGTATAAATTTATATAGCTGCTCTCTCCAAAATAACGTCCCACCACCCAGGGTGAGGTTTTAACCACTAGTGGACTTTGTCTCATCTGAATCAAAGATTCAGTTAACATCATTGTATTTTTCTAATACAATGGAAAATCTACTTTATATGATATCGTAAATTACGATATCTCTCAACTCTTTTATTGGATTTGTGTACATATCGACACTCATCTGACACATAACACATGATATGTCAGGCTAGGTAAAGTTTATTAAATACAACAGAGACTCTCCTCTGTTTTCCTTAACTGAGTGTTAAAATCATAAGGAGTTTTTCACCAGTTTGTCATCTTGATGATTAAACTTTTAAGATAATTTTGAACATAAAGTTATTGTGACAGTAAAATACCATCACCTTTCCTTATGGTTTTAATCCCAAAATCTCATTTACTTCACCCGTGTCTTTCATGTCAACACTAGACGTAAAGGAATATTTGACGTTATGTAACTTCTACGTCACACATATACAGACAAATAATCATCCTTATCATCTATTACTTTCACATATATACACATTCATCTTTAACTAAAAGAGATATTTTCACTAATCATAAAGAGAAAATTAACAACATAATAACTAAGGTTTTATAGTTAATTTATTTTTCTCATAGTTGTGTAACATAAACTTTGCAAAATACCCCCACATTTTTAAATTTATCAGAGTATGATTACACAACTCATATGAAACATCATACAAAACCTTATAATTATTATAGATGGGCATCAAACGCATAACATATATGCGCATCTAAATTCATCCATCATATAATATTATTTTTCAAGAAAATAATTTCACAGAATTATTTTGGAACTTTTCAATCTCATTTGTGACCAATAACTCAACAACATTGTACCTCTATGTACAATTGAAGAGTTTTCATGGATTGGCATTAGAAAATACTAATTCCAATATATATATATATATATATGTCATATCATCATGTCAATGAGATGATTTTCTTAATTTTCAAATTGACCCAAAATTTATATGCCAATATCTTCAAATTTGGTCACAAATCTACAAAAATCATGTTCCAAAATAAAACTATCAAAAGCTTAAGATGAAGCTAATTTGAATTCTTAAATTAAAACCCTCACACATATGTTAATTTCAAGAATTCCACATAAATAAAATTCTCAAAATAGAGAAATTTTAAAATAGTTCACATGTAAGCTTTAAGAAAGTCTTTTCATATTATCAATAGATATGTTAATAGAAATTTATGGGACATACTCAATACACAAATATAATAAACCCATAATTTCTATTAAACCACAATATCATTAACTATTGATCATAAAACATTTTTATCAAAATTTATTTATTCTTATAACAATATACTTACATAACAACGTATATCCTCCACTTGTTGTTATAAAAATATTATCCAAAAATATTTTTCCTTGAGCCCCCACTATTAATAAAAATTCTCAAAAGAAATATTAAAATAGTGTAACATACCTCATGATGTAGGGAGAAGAAATCACCATTGCACAAATTTGCTTCATGAGCAAAATTGATCACTTTATGATCACTCAAAATTAGAACTCTAAAAAATTATGAGTTATGCTCATAAAAATAATAGCAAATACTAATTTCACCCCATGTATATGATATTTGATAATAAATCAAATCAATATGTATTTGCTCCACATAACACAAATGCTATATATATATATATATATGCACAATCTACTTTAAAAGAATTTTTCCAAACCAAGTTAAAAGAACTTGTAAAATATTGTAGATACAAAAGACAATATATAACAAAAACTAAAGTATTGTATCAACACACCTCATCATATGTATCTTATAGTGAAAATTCCTTTTAAATAAAGTGTCAAGAATATCATATACTTAAATTTTAAAATACCACACAAACATATATCTCATATATATATATATATATATATATTGTGTTTGCCTTTCCAATTCTTCTCTTTTCCTTGAAAACCGTTGGCCGGGACACAAAATTAAAGCTTTAATTGCAAATAAAAGAGAGCCAACGTCCAAACAACATAAAGTAACTTTAATATATGTCAGAATTACGGTTATACATATCCAATATATATCATTGCTCTCCAACGTCATCATCCCTCATAAAAAGCCATAATTATATATATATCATTAACTCCCACAGTTATATATATATATATATATATATATATCATACATAGATTGCCAACCTTTTCAACGAAAATAATATAAAATACTAATTATCTCATAATTAATATAGATAACAAATAATAATATTTTATAGTAATATTTTAACATAAACTTCATATAATTAAAATCAACAGAGGTTGAGAAAGAAATTACCGACATCCTTTAAGAAGATTAACAAAGTGCGGCTATGGCAGCGTCAGTATCCTAAATTTTTTAAGATTGTTGTAAAATTTGGATACTAACACAAAAATAATCTGAGTCGCGTCTTTATAATAGACACTGTCTTTAAGGAATTTATTCCGCGACCACAGTTAAAAATCTGCGTCTACAGAACTCCCTCCAGGATTAAACAGATTCTTCTGACAAAGGTTCTCAGGCCACAGAATAGCAGAAATTTTGAAGAGCGTAACCCAAAGAGTTTAAGAGAGGAAAGAGAGAAGAGCACAACAGTTTGTTGTGTGAGTGTGTAAAATGAGAGGAATGAGTCCTCCTTTTATAGCTGCTGAACATTAATGAGGCAGACAAGAATTTTAATACAATTAAAATTCGGTTTCAAAAATTAATGGGCAGTTTCAGAAAATTAATGGGCAGTTTCAAAATATTTAATTATATTTAAAACAAATAAAATAAAATTGTGAGCCCTTAATTTTCTGACATTAATCCAAATTAATTTCATAATAATAAAATTTGCCTCTGTTCAGATAAGCTATTAAAAAGATATTTTGAAATACAAAGCTTTTAAAAGGCTATTTTTACAACAGAGACTAAACTCTTTTTGTTAAATTTAAACTTGGTTAGTTGTATCTTACATTTTCTTATATATATGATTGAAAGATATAAATAATTAAATACATAAATATATAAATATATTTTTATACATAAAAAATAATATGATGTTGTTTTGATAATAATTTAATAATCATAATTCTTACAAATTAATGATTTCAATATTTCTATATATTCCATGAATTTTTTTTCTTGAAGATCATCCATCGTGGAGATTGAATTAAAAGGATAGTCTGTGGAGAAAGAGAAGGGGAAAAAAATAAAAATAACAGACAATAGCAAACAGAAGATAATAAAAAATATTATATCATAATAAAACAGTACAAATTATTTTAGTTGTCTAAATAATTTAAATTATATAATTTAACATATTTTATTTAATAGGTTATCAAGAACGATGACGTGAAATATTTGAAATATAGAATGGTGCGATTTGGTATGAAAAGAGTTCAATGAATCATACAGTGTGTATATATATAGATATATAAAGAAGAATCGGATCATATTTTGACGTGCCAATGTAGATTTAAAAAGCAGATTAAAACGTTACGTACATGTTAGTCTGAAAATAGATATTATTACTGAGAACTAAATGACAATGTATAGTTTATTTTTTTAATAATATATTAATGATTAAATTAATTAGTTTCCTTATTGCCTAACAATGTCTGTCCGTTGAAGGAAGCGCGTTGATGCGGTATTATGAAAACTGGATAATGAAAATGGGTGTTTGATGAGTGAAAAGGCAGGCAACGCTTTACTGAAAAAGTACAAAGACCAGAGTCAATAAAAGGTCTCTCGTCTCGTCTCTTCACTCCTCAATCCCTCCTATTCCCAGCAACAACTAAACTATCCTCCAAACCCAAACAACCACCATATTTTGTCACGCTTTGACTCTGACTTCCCCTCATCACCAACGCCATGTTGTTTTAGCACTCTCTCTACCGTCCAACGGCATCGAATCCAAAGGATGTGCCACGTGCGCACTGCTCCACTCCATTTCTCACGACCCTCCGCTGTCACCTTAGCATCTCCCTCTCTCTCTAACCCTAGTCTAAGCTATATATATCCCCACCTATCTGTCTTTATCTCTCTCCCCCTCTCTCTCTCTCTTTGATCTCTCTCCTCCCTTCCGCCTCGTTCTGTCACTCTTTCTGTGGATTTCGGATTCATCGAAGGGGCCTGCCCTTGAGGAGAGAACCTGGGATAAAACCTTAGCCTTTTTCACAGAATTTAGGCTTCTTTTCGGAATGTGATTCCTTCGCTTGTTTGTATGCGTGTTTCCGCATTTCCCTATTTGCATTCCCTTCGACGCAATTTTTCTTCTTGGCTTCTTTGAGACAATTTCAATCAATGGCGGAAAGGAGGTTTCGCGTAGGCTACGCGCTCGCATCCAAGAAGCGGAATAGCTTTATCCAGGACTCGTTGGTGTCCCTCGCTCAATCTCGCGGCATAGACCTCGTACGAATCGATACAGAGAAGCCGCTATTGGATCAGGGTCCCTTCGATTGTATTCTTCACAAATTGTACGGCGACGATTGGAAGAGGCAGTTGCGCGAGTTCAAGGCGGAATGCCCAAATGCGGTCATTCTCGACTCGCCGGAGGCGATTGAGAGGCTCCACAACCGGATTTCCATGCTGCAGGTGGTATCCGAGTTGACGATTGAGGACCGGGACGAGACCTTTGGGATTCCTAAGCAGATTGTCATATACGATAGGGAAACGCTGTTTGATCGCCAGGCGTGGGAGACTTTGAAGTTTCCGGTGATTGCGAAGCCTTTGGTGGCGGACGGAAGCGCTAAATCGCATAAAATGGCGCTTGTATATAACCGTGATAGCTTGAACAAGTTGAAGCCACCGATTGTGCTGCAGGAGTTTGTGAACCATGGGGGCGTCATTTTTAAGGTGTACGTGGTGGGACAGTACGTGAGATGCGTCAAGAGGAAGTCTTTGCCGGATGTTTCAGAGGATAAGTTGACGTTTCCGAAGGACTTGTTGTCTTTCTCTCAGGTCTCGAATTTGGCTACCAATCAGAGGATTGATGATATGTATTACAAGATGATGCACTTGGATGACACGAAGATGCCCCCGCTGAACTTTCTTACAGAGGTAGCCCGAGGTTTGAGGCATGCTTTGAAGTTGAACCTATTTAACTTTGATGTAATTCGGGACTCTAGAAATGAGAATCGGTACCTTATTGTCGACATTAACTATTTTCCTGGGTATGCCAAGATGCCCGGTTATGAGGCAGTTTTGACAGATTTTTTTGGTGATATAAGGTACATGAAGCAGAAGACAGTCGTAGGGAATCAGGATGAGATATATCACTCAGAGAATGGTGGTTTGGATAGTTGTCAGGTGCATAGTTATGGCGAGGGTGTGAGAAAAATTTTAAGCAATACTTGTGGTAATGGGGATGAGGGCAGCCTTCAAGTTTCAGCTCTTAGCAGGGAAGAGAAGGAGAGTTCAGTTCAAGTCTGATGAATCGTCAAGGCATCTCCTTCTGTCATTACTCACTATGATCAGTTGGTGATTTTGGGTAACCAGAGTTTGCTTAGTGGACCCATACACCAGTTGGTGGATAGACATGAGTTGCAAATTTCATTAAGATAGCAGTTGGTACAGTGCTGAAATCAGTAGCTTGTTTGTGCCTAGATTAACTTCTTAACATGTATATTCCATCCACCATTGCTCTGGAGATAGGTACTTCTCAAATACCCATGAAGGTTTAGAAAAGTTGTATGTTGAGGCCTAAGTTCTTGTTAGAATCTGTTTCCTTTGTTCCTTTGCTAGTAAACTTAATGGGTTTTACTTTCATTTTGTCAATTCCATTCTCAGCTTGGATTTCTTACTTTTTTCTTTGTTGCATTAATTATGTTTAAAATTTCTGACAGTAATATAACCTACACTTGCCTGATGGGTCTCCCTGGCTTTAATCTTTTTTTTTTTTTTTTGGGGGGGGGGGGGTGGGGTGTTCCTTAATTGGTACCATGCTAGTAACTATGTTGTAAATATATAAAACAGGAAAAAGGCTGTTAAACTTGTTGGCCAATGTGTGGTTGTAATCGTCCCATGGTGGAGGTAAAGCCAAGTCATTGTTGAACCATAACACTTGAACATTTTTTTATTGTAGGTCAAGGAAATAGAGTTGTGTCCTATCTAATAGCTATAACTTATAGCTTAGTGGTAAGCGCTTGATTCAAACAATTAGTATCAGAGTCAATGCCACGTGTTCAATTCTCAGCGGGGCAATTCCTGAGGGGAGATTTTCGGCCAAGGTGTGGTAACAATTGTCCTATGGTGGAGGTCCAAGTGAGAAGTTGAGTCTACTATGGGTTAAGAAAATGGAGTTGCGCCTTAAGTAATATCTATAGCTTTTGGCCTAGTGTTAAGCTTTGATAGTAACAAAACTCTGTATCTCCCCAAAACTATTTGAATAAAGGAGAACAATTGAAAAGAGGATATTTATGCATGAAGATATTTATGTTTTATGAAGTTTAGTAAGGAACAAAGAGGATCAAGAAACTTTTTCTTCCATTGCTTTTTTAGCATTGGTGAGCTCATGCACACCATAAAAGGCTAGGTCTATTGTTTATTACCCAAGCCTCAGCTCATGCATTAAAATTCTCTAGATGAAAATTTTAGTGGCTCAATAGATTACCCTAAATAGAATAGTTAATTTTTCATTGTATGTAGAGTTGATTCGATGTAAAACTTTGCTAGTAAAAGCAAATAATATTAGAAGCCACATGAAATATATATATATATATATATTCCTTATGGTGGATGTTTTGTGGGGAGTCTTAATTGCAAACTATTCTTATGCCCAATTATTGAATTGACTCTGGACCCACCTGCAGACATCCAGCATATATTAGCCTTGTATAGAGCCTCTTACATTTGTGTATCTATGGTTTATTATGTCTCAGATTGCCATTTGAGACCTTTTTTTAACTTGGTGAATCCATTCGAGAATTGAGACCTTTACTGAAGTCTGACATGTGGAGATATGATGTCTCTATAATGAATAGATTCTGAAAAAAACATGTTTGTGATGTGCAAAAAAAATATATATATATATATATATATCCTTATGGGGGTATCGTTTGTGGCGAGCAAATTATGCTCATGCCCAATTATTGAATTGACTTTAGACTCGCCTGCAGAAATCCAACACGTATTAGCCTCTTATATCTGCATATCTATGGTTTGCTGTGTCTCAGATCACAATTCAAGACCTTTACAGAAGTTTGACATGGTGGTGTTATGACATCTCTATAACTAACAGATTCCAACAAAAACATTAATTGCTACATACAAAAAGTGTATTTATTTTTCCTCTCAATTTTTTTTTGGGGGGGGGGGGGGGGGGGAGATGTTTTGTGGGGAGTCTTAATTGCAAACTATGTTTATGCCCAATTATTGAATTGACTTTGGACTCGTCTATGGATATCCAGCAGGTGTTAGCCTTGTATAAAGCCTCTTGTCTTTGTATATCTATGGTTTGTCATTTCTTGGATCACCATTCGAGACCTTCACAGAAGTCTGACATGGCTATAGGACATTTCTGTAACAAACAGATTCCGACAAAATCACAACTACGACAAATTTTTAATGCTCGGCATTTGCTATCAGATGGAAGGCCTATTGTGCCTAGATAAAGAATCTTTTCTTATCTTAACATTAATTCTATTCCCATTTTGGATTTCATATTTTGTTTGCATTAATTGTAATTATGGTTTTCCTATATCATTGTTATTGATGGTGTGTGAGGTGCATTGTTGCAAAAAGGTTTTTTGGAGATTGAAAATTGAAGTGCAGCGCACCATGATTGTATAATTATAATATTATATAATTCTAAGTTACAATGATGCTTGAAAAACCAATCAGTACTGATATAAAAGAAATCACATCCAAAATGCTCTGTTTTCTCAACATCTTACAAGATGAGCAGAAACTACAATCACAGATTACCCTTGTCTCCCTCAACCTAAACATTTAACACGTTCATGTCTGAATAAAAACTTGGTGGTGCTTCTGATTACCATTAATTTAGGAAAAAATTCATATCTAAGCAGACTCATTAGATAACAGAGCCATAGAAACCGGAGAAGAGAGAGAGAGACAGAGAGGGGGGGAGAGAGAGAGAGGGAGAGGAAAAAGAAACAGAGGAAATGGAGAAGAAGGAACATAGCTGAATCAGATTGCCAGTAGATGTGGAACCATACAAGGAAAACCATTTTTTTAATAAAACAAAATAATTTGTCCTTGCAACAGATGGTATTCTTAGCATTGGTGAGCTCATTCACTTATTTTTGGATGGGGTCCTGGTTCATTACCTATGCTGCTGTCTGAAACTTCAGCTGCCTTATAGACTACAAGCAGAACATTACATGGTTGGTAGAATTTTATTGATAAAAGCAATGACGTGAAAAAAATGTAGACACAGTCTGTTTATGAAATTGTTGTATACTGGGACTGGGTTGATAGACCTGTGATTAGCTGAGTTACTTTGGATATGGTTTAGGAAGTCAATTTTACTTGCATGTTACCTTCTGTCAGCACCAGCTCTGAATTGAGGTGGGCATAATACTGATACAAACAAGAGGAAGCCTGATTTTTATTGTGATTGCTCAAGTCTGACCAACTTGACTTTTCCTTGTATGGAAGGCATGCATGGAGTTTTCTCCCGAACATGGCAAGAGATTTATACTTCTCCAGTGCCTTTTCATAAGTGAAATACTATTATGGTGCCTGCATTTAACGCTTGTTGTACTATGAAAGTTGATATTCTAGGAGTTTGTGTTTTATTATACTTTTGAAACTTCTTGTGTAACCCAGTAATCAAATTTGTGTGAAGCAGTATTTATTTACATTCTTTTTACAAGATATGTTCAAAAGCATTATAGATGTTTAATATGTGGTGCCTTTCTTTCGCACTTTTCTTTTTACTTTCTTTTAGCTATTGATCTTTCCATATCTTGACTTTCCTTTTGCTCGTGTATCTTGTCACCCCATTTTGGAAATTAGAAAATTACAAGATGACACTTTGAGTCTGTGCAATTGTGATCGTAAGAATGTTGTCCTTTTAAGTTTTAATCAATTTAGTCTACTCTCTAGTAAATAATCTACCATAATGATTTTGTTTCAGAAAATTTACTTGTTTTATGATGTTCCTCTGCTCCATTTAGTTTGGTTTTATTTCTTATACTGTTTCATTTATGAATTTGAAACCTGACAATGTGGTTGTAATATGTTTTTAAAATTCCTTGATCTGTTATTATTATTATTTTTGGCATTCCAGACATGGACATTGTGAGTTCCTTTCTTACTTGGTTTTTGCTGCTAATGTCAGGATGTTATCATTTTAGATGTGGAATCCTTTATGCTGCTAGCCAATTTATATTGTGATTTTCCAATGTCAAATTCCATCCACTGATTTTCAGGGCTTGCTTCCTATTATTTTGTTGGCCATTTTTTCCCCATTGATACATGAAGTTTGCCACAGTTTTTATGAAAGTTGTTGCTTTGTTTTTCTTTTTAAAAAGAAGTGGCTTTTATTTGATGAGGTTAAATTATGCTTGTAAATGCATAAATGGAATGAATAATTTTAGCTGCTTTTGAGTCTGTATATTTAGTAAAAGATTCTTCTGCTTCTTGTTGGTTATTAGTTTTATCTTTAAAATTGGTTTTCCCTTGTGAACAAATATAACTATGTTTTGATGTTTACCACCAGGCGAGTGCCCATTTTTAGATAAGCATTCCTGATATCATCTTCATTTTTTTAAGTATATATAAAAGATTGAAGGTCCTATGTATTGGCTAATATTTGAAGTGCTTTTTTGTTGCAAAAACTGTCTATAGTTATTGTAAAAAATTATATGGATTTAATTGTGTGGAATTTTTGATGAAAAGGAAATTCTTCTCTCTAATTCAGAATGAAACTAAAACCGAATATTTATACTAAGGAATCCTAAATAAACTAGGAGAAAAAATAAGTAGGAAAATCCCTCTTAAACAAGGAATCCTCACTATACTAGGAAAGCAAATAAAATAACTTATCTTATCTACTAGGAAAGTATATCCTAATCTATCAAATTAAAATAAATAAGTAATTTAAACATAAAGATCGACTCCTTTCAACATTCCCCCTCAACTAGGTTGTATATGTTATACAATCCTAGCTTGGAGTGAACTTGTCCATGTAGAGGAGGACTTTTCTATGAGCAAGTAGAAACTAGGTTCGATATTTAGGGTCTGTTGCTTCAAGAATGGGAACCTCACCAGTGAGATAATAAGTAATTTAAACATAAAGATTGACTCCTTTCAACACTCCCCCTCAAGCTAGGTTGTATATGTTATACAATCCTAGCTTGGAGTGAACTTGTCCATGTAGAGGAGGACTTTTCTATGAGCAAGTAGAAACCAGGTTCGATACTTGGGGTCCATTGCTTCAAGAATGGGAACCTCACCAGTGAGATAATCATTCATTCTTCTTCTAGAAACATACATGAGGACGGATTGCGACAACTGAAGGAAGTTGTAACCATTGAGTTTGTGGCTGATGATAAGGAGAGGTGAATTGTCAATGATATTGACTGAGGAATTATTGATTGAGGAATTCTGCTCAGTATTGACTTCCGAGGACATGGATTGGGTATTCATGATGATGATAAGAAGCCAAATTGAGAAGGACTAGGTTGGACTCTACAGTGGTCAAGGACCAGGTCTGTCCAAGCAAGTACCGGATCGACAGCATTACATACCCTCACGTGCCGGCGTGTGAGAAGATGTAGCAAAAGAATAAGGTGGCGTGTGCAGTAGTCGGAGAAGCTCCAGTTGACGATGATGGGTCGACTATGACATCCTGAGGTGAACCCGAGGGTGGTTCAGCCAAAACAGTGGTTGTGCGAGGGTAGAAGAAGCTACACGCTTATTCCAGTGAGAGGCACAACGATACTGAGATGAACCCTAAGAAGATTGGGTTACAACTGAAGCTGTGGAGAGGTCAAACATCACTGAAGGTATTCTAGAGAGAGAGAGAGAGAGAGAGAGAGAGAGAGAGAGAGAGAGAGAGAGAGAGAGAGAGAGAGAGAGAGAGAGAGAGAGAGAGAGAGAGAGAGAGAGAGAGAGAGAGAGAGATGGAATTTTTGATGAAAAAAAAAATTCTTCTCTGAAGGTTGGGTTACAACTGAAGCTATGGAGAGGTCAAACATCACTGAAGGTATTCTGGAGGAGAGAGAGAGAGAGAGAGAGAGAGAGAGAGAGAGAGAGAGAGAGAGATGGAATTTTTGATGAAAAAAAAAATATTTTTGATGAAAAAAAAAATTCTTAACTAAAACTAAATATTTATACAAAAAATCCTAATCTACCAAATTAAAAATAAATAAGTAATTTAAACATAAGGATCAACTCCTTTCAACAAGTTGCTGATGAAGTTGGGTATGTAATTATATTCTCTTAATGAAGGATTCTTCTTGTTCTTAATTATTACTGTTACTATTATTATTATTATTATTATTGTTACTATTTCTGTAGTGAGGAATGAAATGACATTAAGGATTCATGTTTGCAGCCTATAATGAAAATTTTAATGTGATATTTTTCTCTGAATGATAGGAAATCCAGGCTCCGTTATGATGTCTATCAATTGGTTCTGTGCCCGTTATGACTTGCTACTTCAGAAAATAATAATTTAATGCGAAGTGAAAACAGATAGGCAGAGATCTAGGGGGAATTTATGCATTTTGGACAAAAAAACAGAGACATTTGTAGGATTGTTAAGACATGTTGTAATAGGTGCTTGGTTTGATGCGCATTGTATGATCTATTGTTTATTCCTGGCACATGCTGATCTTGTTTGTTTTTGTCAAGGTTGATAACGTATTACTTTTGTTATAATTTCAAAGCTAAGAAACCCTTTCTCTATATGTTAATAATTGATATATTATTATTTACTTGTTGACATGACACTTGACAGAGAATTACAAATTATCTTTATTTAATCGTGGTCTCACTTAAATTGATTTTATGGTATGATCTTTCTGTGTTAGGTAGGTTGGGCATGCTTATTTTTCAAGTCATTGTCATCTATCAGAATGACTGTAACTAGGAGTTAAAGACAGCTAATGCTGCTACATATACATGACTAGGAATATGAGCAACCTTACTGGATTCATGTAACTCCATTCTTTAAATGACTCAATCAAGTTATGATATTTGCATTCTACATGGGAATTAAGTAATGAATTTTAAACATAGGGCTTATGTGAAGCTTGTGCTCTCTAGTCTTGTGTGTTAGTTTGGGGTATAAATATAATTTTCTCCAAGGTTCATATTAATGGGAAACCACCCTTTCCTTTTCCTTTCTCCATGGTTTGTGCAACCTTGGGTGGTGACACTCAGGACTTGAAAATTTAACACAAAGTCAATCTGCATAGGTGCTAAGCTCTGGAGTTTGGTGAAATATTATGTCTTAACTTCATAGGTGCTAAGCTCTGGAGTTTGGTGAAATATTATGTCTTAACTTCCAAGTATGAGACTTGAGTTTCACAATAAAAGTATGACAAGTATAATATTCTAACAAGAGGCTTGGGCAGATTTTAGTTTTGTAGCTTCATAAGCAAGCTTAAAGGATACGATTTTTCCTGAAATTCATATTATATATTTGGGAATATTACAATATATTTATGGAGAAAATTAGCACTAAAGGAGTTTTACTTCTTTGTAGTTTGACATAGTTCAAATTAGATTTGTCGGAGTTTAATAATTTTTTAAATATTAGTAGTTCTAAATTAAAAAAAAAATCACAAAGTATAGTTGAGCGGAGAAATATTGAGAAATTCCTAATGAAATCGTAACTATGTATGATTGAATTGAAAAAAAAAAAAAAAACAACAACAACAATGAAAAACTATGTAACAAACCAATTATATCTATATTGTTAATATTGACTTTCTGCACTATGTATTCTATCATTAGCTGCTTTGTGTTATAATAGTGCCAAATCCAATTTAATTCGAGCCTCATCGCCAATAACTTACACTATCCAGAATATTGCTACTTCCCATAAGGTGCAGAATAGGCCTTAAAATTAAAGGGGCATCATTAAAAAAAAAAAACACTCAGAGCCTTTGCAAATAAGTTTGATATTTAATAACTGTTATGTTATGAATAATATAAATGACTAACACAAATAAGTTTGATATTTAATAACTGTCTTTCATCATTTTTTTATTATTATTTTTTGTGCAATTGTCTTCATCTTTTAATCAGTCACTTATTGCTATATAAGACTGTCAAGAACGACTGTTGGAGTTGGCTGGTTCGGGATGGGAGAAGAAATTAAGGAAAGAATAACATTCTATATTTATTTCGTTATTTATGTTTAAAACCTATAAAAATACATAAACGATTAAGTGAAAGTTGACTGTATATAATTTTTAAAAATAAAGTCTTTAATTAACCTGGCACATGAACATTCTGTTTTACCAATATTAAGATTTGACAGTAATTTTACTTCTTTTGTAATACATAATATTCATATATTTTTATGTAATCTAATTTATATATTTTTTATTATTAAAGTTATCTAATAAAGTTTTAAATTATAATTGAGTTAAATTTCAATTTAAAAAAAAAAACTTTTGATGACAATATGAATTCAAACATAAAAAATCTCCTCTCAAGTCTTTCTTTCGCAAATGAATCTGAATTTACAAAGAAAACAAGAACAATTGCACTTTTATTTCATTTTTCAAATTAAAGTCGCACTATCAAAATCAAAAGGCGTACATAACTAACATGTGCAACTATGATTAAAAGAGTCTTGGAATTCTGCATTCATTACAAAAGATGGAAAAAGACAAACAGAACCAAATACGAGGAAAATCTACAATGGTCCATTTGAACGCACATGCATATCTTCTGTTTTGTACAGAAATGATGATTATACACATTTATTAAGCTCCCTTAACTTTAGTAATGAATCTAAACAATCAAAAACAAAAGAATCATCAGTGAATAAATTCTTGTGCGTGTTCCATATCGATCGCCAGACATGCAATTCATTATCTTTACCAAGAAATAGGTGACGCCAAAGTTGATGACAATCTGCAAAAGTACAAGGAATGAAAAGAATAATAAGCCGTCTTGTCTGCATAAAAAACCAAGGATCTAAACCTACATGCATATATGCTTTTGTGTGAGAGAAAAAAGTCAGAAACAGTATGGAAACAAAGCACAAGAGAAGATGAAAAATAGTAATGTATCAATGCTTCTATTATAATCGATGCGTTGGACTGAATTTCAATAAATTTTTAAAAGTATTTTCTATCTGATTTTTAATAAATACATGACCTATTAAAAGAAATTTTTTGAAACATCAAATCATATGTAGTGCTTAATATTAAAAGATATTCAATTGTATCACTTTTAAATTTTAATAAAGAACCTAACTAATATATAATTGCCCAAAAACTAAATCTAAATTTTGTTTGATACGTTTAAGATTTTACTACTGAAATGTTACCCATTGAAATACTATCTCCTTCAATACTAATTACTAAGTGAGCAAATCCTTCGGTCATTTTCTCTCTTGCTTTTCCTTCATTTTCTGGCCATCAAAACAGAAGGAAAGAGGAAGAAAATGAACTAGAAACAGAACGTACTCTAGAATCTCTTTCCAGTCGGAGCCACTTGCTTCGTCATCGAGAAGCTTCTCCCAAGGCTCGAAGATTGTGGAGGAATCAGGCGACTGATTGGTTGACACTTGACCTGTAATACAGCTACCGTCGATCTGGTTGAGAGCGCCGCCGCCGTTGGTGGCCGGAGAGGCCAAGACTAATGCAGGAAGTACCATCTCTGACTGGTTCTGAATCTGATAATATGAAGTATTATAATTATTATTATCATTATTGAAACCAAACCCACCAGAACCAGAACCAGATCCTCCTTCTCCATTATCTGTGCATGATTTTGGCACGTGGTATGGGTTTGCATATTCTTGACCTCCCAACATCAAAGGCTGCCCATTATCACTGTTGTTGTTGTTGTTGTTGTTGTTGTAGATGGTGTTGAGGGCTTCAAGCTGTTGAATAAGTGGGTTATTGAGGAGGGTGTGATTATTGTGAGCCTGATTATTGGGTAAGAGGAAAGGGTTTGCGTTAAGAACTTGCAGGAGGTTTTGCAGTAATTGGATTCTGGATAGTCGAGTGGTGATATCAAGTTGTGAGTGAGAAGGAAGAGGATTATTGTTCCCCCATGGACTCATGTTTGATGACATGGTGGCAAGCAAGGGAGCCAGATTGATGAGGGGATTGAGGTCGGTCCTGGGCTTGTGAGTTTCTGGGTCAATACCCATATGAAGCAGTTTCTTTCTTATGTGGGTGTTCCAGAAGTTCTTTATTTCATTATCTGTTCTTCCCGGAAGATGGGAGGCAATCTTTGACCACCTACAAACAAAAAATGAGATGCCACTTTTGTTAAATTTACTTATTTACTTCTATCCATTATGAGCCAGTAGTGATGGAGTCTTAGTCATCTCAACTTATCTTGTCTTAAAGAAGAGGATGGCTATTGAAAGAAAAAGCAATGTATTACTCTATCGACTTAAAGAAAAACATGCCAATGATTTCATCTGAAGGCGGAACTACAAAAAGCCTCATCAAATTTGGGGTCACTTGTAAATACCTCTTGAAATTCTAAAATTGACAATTAGCTCTGTAAACTTCTACGTTCAAACTAATACATAGATTTTTTTTTTGTCTATTTTTTTTCCCTAATAGCGGTAACTCTTTTGCAATCTTTGACTGTTCATTTGTCAGGATATGATCTCTAAATTGTATTGTTCAACTCCTTATCAAGATTTTTAAGATAGTAAATTCTAAATAAGCCAAATGATTTTAATTGTATGTAAGATCTAAATCTGTTATGATCTAATAGGATCTCAATTTAAATCTTAAGATCTTATGATTTTATCAATTCTATAACATTTTGTATTAACTTTTCATTTTTTTTAATTTGTTGATATGTTTCTAGTCTTTAGGTCAATTAAAATGAAAAAAATTCATTAAACTAACTTAAATCTATACTGATACTACACAATTATAGTCTTACCACTTATAATTTGTTTAATTTTTAACTTAGTTTAGTAAAAATTGACAATGAGATATTATAGTATCATAGGTTTTAAAGAAAGAAGTGTGTATTTAGTGTGAAAAAAAATTTCTAAATTTATACAATATAAAGTAGTGCTGCTATCTCTCTCTCTCTTTTTATTAATTGAATATTTTCAAATCTTGTATAACAATTTTTTTGGTTATTGTTGCAAAGTGTCTTCCTATTATCATGTTTTGGGTCTTATTTATTGAAATTGTATAGTGATTGATTATTTTTAATATAATATTATGCTTATTTGTGATATATATATATATATATATATATTAATTATTATATTTCTTTAAAGGTAGGATCTACTGATTCTCAATTTGATTATACGATTTGATCTATTTTATCTATTGATCGATTTTAAGTAAGATTTCGATCTTAACAATCTTGACTGCTAGTATATGAGAAGTCAACGTTAACAATTGAATTATAAGATAGTTAAAAAGAAATTAGACAAAAAAAACCTGAAAATATATAAAGGTTTAATGACCTGATTTCCAGTTTTGAAATTGAAAGAGTAATTTGTATATAATGATCCGAAGTTGAAGGAGAATTTTTTCATATTTCCCTTTTCTTTAAACACTACAGTCTTGTCTAGAGAACTAAATTAAAGAAAACACACACACACACATATATATATATATATGAACTTACTTGTTTCCTAGAACAGAATGAAGGTTGATGATCAATCGCTCTTCTTCATCAGTGAATTTGCCTCTCTTGATATCAGGCCTGAGATAATTAGTCCACCTCAACCTGCAGCTCTTGCCACACCTATTAAGACCTGCATGCTTTGGAAGTGTTCTCCAACTTCCATGCCCATGCTTCATGATGTGTTCCTTAAGCTTCTCATCTTCGTCAGGCGTCCATGGCCCTTTCTTCAGTACTCCACTATTCTCGTCACAACATGGTGCCCTTCCCATAATATGTATTGCACTGTGTATAACAGATATATATTAATTCTCTCCCAACACAAATCAAAGTTAGGAAAAAGTTCGGCAGAAAACGGTGAGAATAATGGTGGTTTTTATAGGTGCCATATGGGATGCAAAAATGGAGACTTCAGAATCCAAAAGGGAAAGAATACGTATACTGGCAAAGTGAAAGAAGCAACGTAAGGATTATAATATTATTATAATTTTGTTATTGTGAATGATATGAAAAAGGGGATTAGGTAGGGCAAGTGTCGTTGAATTATAAAGTATAGAAAGGCGAGTTCCGTTGAATTTCGTAAAGTGCATGCATTTATGGCTTGAAAGGCACAACTCTATTCTAGACTCTATTGCTATAGTTTTACACAACTTGATGTGGCTTTGACCCATTGGTTCAACCTTTTAAGATTTTTCGATACCATCGAGACATGCATGAAATCAAATACTAAGGCAGCTTTTGAAACAGCAGTGACCACCACATATAGCATGCCCACGATTGGTCTTCAATATTGGACGCAGCCTTACGAAAATTTAAAACTGTTGCAGAACTAAGATATGTTTTTTTTTTTCGTATATGCATAAATAATGTACCACTGCCATGTGACAGAATGAGCTCGTATCTTTTGTGCTCTACATCTTACTTCTTGCTTGTTAATCAATTTGTGTGTTAATTATATATATATATATATATATTATATACATCTTTATAATGTTGATTGATTAAAGTGATTTGATATTTATTTTTTATAAATAAAATTTTGAATTTGAGTTTTATGAATAAATAAAAAATTAATATTAAAAAAATTTTATATTTTTGTGATTCAATCTAACTCAAATTAAATTAATCAAAACTTAATAAATTTACAACTGTTAGTTTTTATTTTATATATATATATATATATATATATATATATATATGATTTTGATTAGCTACAGGAGTTCACCATTATTCAAAAAAACACTACCGAGAATAATATCTTTCTGCAATACATATCTTTCTTAGGTCTTTTTCCATTTTACTATATATATATATATATGTGTGTGTGTGTATGTATGTATGCATTCTACGATGAATGCAATTTAATTTTTAGGCTATAAATTAATATGTTGAAAATAAAGCAAGATCAATGCTGGTAATTAACCCAGGATAAGGAAGCTATCACAATTCTTTAAACATAAATATGAGCCATTCTGCATACTAAAGAGAATTAAGTTTAGAGGAATGAGTTAGTCCTTCATAATGTAGTAAATTTATTTTTAAATTTTTATTAAAAGAGATATTCAATAACATTTCAAATATGATTGTTTTTAAAAGATACTTATAAAAGAAAAAAAATCCTTGGTATATGTTTTATCATCACTGTTGTCACCAACTTTGTCAGTTTCTCGTTATTTGGGAGTGTCGAATTCGAATACATTGGCAATATACCAAGATCATTGCCCTCCCCAACTGCTCCTCTGTCCTTATTGAATAGTTGGATCACCTTTTCTGCTTTTCACCTAAATATTCGTTATAATTAATTAATTAATTTCCGGAACGCCAATTAATTCTCCAATTCAGAGTTACGTACATGCCTAATGGGTCAAAGTCTAAATACATTTATAATTAACAATAAAGATACATTGATTGAACATGTGTCATGCATAGTGTCATCACTGCGATGCATGATATGATGAAATAACAACGAAGTCACTCGCATTTTAATTTAGTTTTCAGGGTCTTACGGTAACTTGAACACCTAATTACAAGTTACGTTTTTAGCTTCACTAACTAGTAGAACAATTTCTTGGGGCTCAGAAGTTTAATTTAGTGCCGCAATATATTTATATCGAAATGTTGCATATAATTTCTGAACTATCAATCAATATCAAAAAGGTTAATTATGTATATTATTTAATATAGAAGAAAAATGTCCAATAAATCGCTTAAGGCACTTAATAATTTTAACCTATTTTCTCTATTTACTCTCAATTTTACCAGTATAAATAAACAAATCACCTCTTCAGTTTCATATATATAGTGCACTAACCTTTTGAAAAGTTTATATTGTCATCTGCAGGTTGATATGAACAAAGGCCCAAAATAATAATTAAAAAAAAAGATTAAGTAAATGTGAAAACTAAACTGCATTGACCAAAACTACTAGAGTACAATGGCGTGTTAGATTGGTGTATATATAACTATTTTTACAGACTACCTCGGTATTATCACATCCTTTAGTTTATATAACCAAACATCTACCAAACTCAGAAGTCAACAGTGAAAATGATTCAGAAACCTTAGGCATGATGAGTATGGAACTATAGAATTTGCCCAAGTGAGGATGAAACCATGGATTAATTGTTGAAAATTCAGTACATATACACAAGGTCTATATATGTATACGTACATATATGATCTAGGAAATGTAACATTCAAAACATTCAAGGCAGATAAATGATAGTGTCATGAAATACAAGAATGGGTAGACACGTATACTTAATAAGGGTTTTCGCTGAGAATCGAAGGTTTGACATTTTAACGATAGATTGGGGTTTGGTTTTGACCTCAATAAACAAAAATCATAGAGATCGAGGTTTTATTATATATAATATAGTTGAAAGAGGGTGTGACATCATAACTAAGATTTGTCAATCGAAAAATATGGACGGTGAGATTTGCTGGCAGTTTTTCAACCTCTTACCTCATTCCTTGTTTCTGTTTAGACCCTTACGCCTATTTGGATAACCAACCCTAAATATAATCAACGAATTGAAACACCAGAAAGAGACATATGGTAGGATTGGAAGGAGCCAAGAATATCCACGGACCATCAAATATTTTAATTTTAATAATTACTTATCGAACTTGGTTTCGTAAAATAAGAAACTTAAGATTAGTTATGTAATTGAAATCGAATGTGCAGAGCAAGAAAGTCACTGGATATGGATATGGTCTTCTAATAAATAATGATTTTATAATTTATAAAAGAATAAATTAAAATATGTATGTATTAAAGAAATACGAGATTAGCTAGTAGCGTGTACCCTCTTGTGCATGAAAGAAGCTTCCTAAAAAATGTTCAAGGTTCATAGCCTAATGACGAGTGAAGAAAATTAAAGAAATTTGGATATTAAAAATTCAAGTAGATTCACCTTGTCTTAAAAATTGAAATTGATGTCATACAAGTTAATTATTAATAACTATCATGATATATAGAGATTTTTAGAGTAAGGACAGCGTCTATCGATTTGTTATATGTGGGTAGCTTTCTGCTGGAATTTGTTTTTGTTGAGGACAAATTCAACACATATTTGTTAGCACAACCATTCAATTAGTGTCATCAAATGCTGATCATCATGGACATTTATACATAGCGACTGATTTGTCAGATTACCGTATTTGAGAGAGGATTTGCTACTCCTCCTCTTCCGTGCTCCTTTTTTTATTGTTATTAAAAATTTTGGCAACAGTTTTAATGACTAACAAAAAAATATGTTAATGACAAAATTAAAACTTAATTTAATCGTTAAGGACATAAAAATATTTTTGCCTACAAAAATTAATGTTTGGAAAGTTTTATAATTTAGAAGCTCAACCCAACTTGATCTGATTTAGTCACATATTGACGGGTGAGTTTTGGAAGATGCAGTTTCAATATATAAATACATATATATGCATATATTTGTTGTCATAATGTAACAATGTTTAATTATTATGAGCATAGCAGCCAGGCAATACAAGTACAACCGCCTTTGGTTCAAAGTTATATTTTAGGTGACTGCTGATTAGGCAGTTGACAATATATTTAAGAAGTCTTATAGTACATAATTGCCAAAATAAAAGTCATAAAATAACTTAATTAAATGAAATGTGACGAGTTATAATGTGTTATCAAATAATTAATTGTTAAGATGAGCTAGCATTGGCAAAAAGAATGCTCATATATATTGCATGAGATTTTAGCTTCTATGTTTGGATTGGAGGACGATAAATATGATTTTAAATTGATTTAATTTTGGTTAAAAATAAATTAAAGTTACTTTAAAAAAAAAGTGATTTGAGAAGTAAAATAACCGTCGAATCAAACAACCACTTCTGTATCTAAAATCACATTTGAAAATTCAAATTGACTTTTAAAAAGTGAAAACACTAAATCAAACACATCATTAATAAATCTCTATTTGTCTCTTAGTAATGCTTCCCAATGCTTATTCCTAAGCTAAAGTATGGAATATAGGAAAATTCTAATCTCACTAAGTTAAAATTAATATCTAAAAATTTTGTAAGTTTGGGAAAGACGCAAGTTTGAGATGAAAAAAATTAGATAAGAAAATAGAGGCATACAGTATTATATGACGAAGTGTGAGTTTTAGATATAAATTTTAATTGATGAGTGACATTTTGACATTTTGACATTTTGTGATAGTTTAAGGGAAAAAGGTGTTACATTCTAAAGTTCCATGACTAGAATTGTAATTAAACTATAGTTTAGAGGGCTAATATGTAATTTTCCAGAAACAAAACACAAACAAACTTCTCAGATCAAATTCACAACTTTTAATAATTAATTACTTTTTGGTGAGATTTTTCTTTTGTTTTCTTTTCTGATTTGTTATATAGACAAGGAAACCCTAACCTTCCGGTTTCGTTAACTCAGAAAAACTATTTATCCTTTGTTGGAAATTTTCTTTGTTAGCCACACCAAATTTTCTTTATTAACATGTTTATCAACTTTGAAGGAGATCTTGGTTTAAGGAAAGAGTTTGCTGAAAAACACACGGCATACATACTGCATACAAGGGAGAACGAGTGTTAATTCCCATTATAAAAATTGAATAATCTTCCCATCACCAACCATAAGCCACCTTAAATTATTTTTTTTTTAATTTGTAAAAAAGCAGGGCATTCATGTTAAGATTGGATAATTCACAGAAAAATCCCTTTTTATAGTCCAGTAATCAAACATGTCATGTAACATCTAATTACACATAATATGCTTACTAGATCAACCCTGTTGATTTGCTTGTATTAATTTTTATTTACATTCAGACATTTCAATCCCAGCTGGCAAACTTTTGGCTTTGCATGTCATAGCATATATAACAAGTGAAAAAAGAAGCTTCTTTAAGTAATCACCATGACCTGCAAGTAGGGGTGGCAAATGAATGGATTTGATGAATTCTGGATTAGATCATAATGTTCGGGTCAAGAACCAAACATGAATTGCCATTTTATATTTATCAACATTTACCAACTTACGTATGACATGGTATTCTTCCAACATCCAAACAGAAACATACACCCTTCTATATATTTGTGAGGGCGAAAAAGAAATTAACACGAAATTACAGTAAAAATTTTCATGGGTCATTCTGTTATATAATTCTTCCATTATGTCATTGTCGCTAGTGTTGTTGAAGGTTGACTAATTTAAAATACGCTCCATTTCGGTTCTCTATAAGACTTGAATGAGTCCCCTGCTCTATTATCTTCCCATTCTGCAAAACTGATATTTGATCTGCATTTCTTATAGTGGATAGCCTGTGGGCCACCATAACTGTTGTCCTGTTCTGCATCAATCGGTCCAAAGCTAGCTGCACCAAGCGCTCTGATTCTACGTCCAGTGCACTCGTGGCTTCATCTAGAAGCAACATTTCTGGGTTCTTTAGGACTGCTCTGGCTATGGCTACCCTTTGTCTCTGGCCACCGGATAGTTGAACACCTCGCTCACCCACTTTGGTGGTGTAGCCCTCCGGGAGAGCACTGATGAAACTATGAGCATTGGCAAGCTTAGCTGCTTCGATTACCTCTGAACCAGAGGCTCCTTCCCTTCCATATAGAATGTTCTCAAAAATGGACGTTGCAAAAAGTGCTGGTTCTTGTTGAACAAGACCGATATGTTTCCTAAGAGATTTCAAATTCAGTCTCCTAGTGTCTTTTCCTGCAAGAATTTGATATATTATTGTTAGTCCAGACAAATGGAAAACGGAAATTCTTTAGCCAAAATGCCTACATTGTTCAAAGATCTTACCATCAATCATCACTCTCCCAGATGTTGGATCATAAAATCTGAGTATGAGGGAGATGACAGAGCTTTTACCAGAACCACTTTGCCCCACCAAAGCAATACTCTTGCCTGAAGGAACTCTTAGATTAAAATCTTTAAAAATCACTACATTTGGCCTTGAAGGGTAGCTGAAATGGATATTTTTTAGTTCTATTGTTCCCTCCACCGTTTTTAGCTCTTCTCCGGCATCACCGATTATTCCTGACTTTCTGTCCATCACTTCAAAAACTGATGCAACCATTTGGTTCCCTTTCAAAAGGTCTGGAGCCAATGCCAAAGTCTCCCCCATGGCCAATGCTGCTACAATTAGAACCATAAATGACTTCATGACTGATTTGAAGCTAGAGAGCTCCTTTCCCATCAAAACAGAACCATACCTGAGGAAACATAAGCAAGTCTCAGCATAAAAGTAATCGCAACTTAGTAAGACAATTTATTCTATGTGAAGAAAGAATGATGGTGAAGTATAAATACCACAAGGCAAGGCCATAAGATGAGAAAATGAAAAACTGGGAAACGCCATAGAAGATTCCAGCAATTTGGCCCCGTTTAAATGAAAGCTTGGAAGGCTCAACAAGCTGATTAGCATAAAGTTCTAGCACCTTTTCTTCAGAACAAAATGCAGCAACAGTACGTATGTTGCTCACAGCTTCCCCAGCCAGCATGTTGGCTTTTAGATATGCTGTGCTCAAGTTGCCGCCATAGCCTTTCATGAAAAGTTTCTGAAATAATGGGAGGAAGTTATTAAGACGCAAACACATGTGCTAGCTTCTTCTGATATAGTGTTGAAATTGGGTACAAGAGGAAACCTCACTGATGTGACCGCTAATGATCAGAGGGTATGTAGCTAGGACAACCAGTGTTATCCTCCAGTTCAAGATGAAGGCAATAATAAATGAGGCAACAACCAGACCAACATTCTGTAGGAGAATTGTAGACCGATCAACGATTACAGTTCGTAACAAAGTTGCATCTGTCTCTAAACGTGATGATAGCGCAGAACTTGTGTTGTTTGTATCATCAAACCAGCCAATTTCATTCCTCAAAATAGCTGCAGCGAGATAAATGAGTAATGTGATAAAAAAAGAATGATAATCAAATTTGAATTCATGATAGTTTCATTGTGTTGCTGACTTGAATTTAACAGATGATGGATTCATCATTAAGTTTGATCATGATTCATGAACACAGATCAAGCCTTAAAATTGTAGAACATCAGAATGATTAGCCAAGACTTAGGGAAAATTTTCAGATACACATTCAATGTCGTGTAAAATTATAAGGAAGATTAAAGGAAAATTTCAGTAAGACAAGTAAACAATTGATAAGGCAGATAATCATCAGGTGATCACATTACCAGAAAACATCATTTCTCGCACACGAAGAGTAAGTCTCTCTCCCATGATTCCAAAAGAAAGATGCTCGATGGCATGGACAACGACAGTCACAATTGCTGCCCCACAGAAGAGAAACGCGATTTTTTTGACTTCATGACATGTTGTATCCCAGTCCATATAATATGACACAAGAGCATGAGAGATTCCGAGAGCAAAAAGTGGCATCTGGGCTCCCGCAATAAATGCACAAAAGGTGCCAAAAACCCCATAATACCAGTCAGGGCCAACCATCGAATAGAGTTTTCTTACAGAAACATGACTTGGCTTGGACGCACTTTCCACTTCATCAGCACAAACACGGCCTAAAGATTCTTTATCTGACCGAAAACTACTGCCAAAGCTTTTTGTTGAATGGGATAATTCTCTTGAGTACCTTATGCTACAGGCAACAGAAGTATATAATCATAACTTGGATACTAGTAAATTTGCAGCCATAATAGCTTATGTAGAAAGTGACAGAAAGGATTGTCAGTGAACTCATTATCAGCTTTGACTTTTAGTTTTTAACAGTGGGAGAAGTTAATTTATTTATCATGTTTCTTCATTAGAGTCCATTGAAGAAAAAAGAAATCAGACAAATTGTTAGAAATATTAATAAACAAATAATGATCTTATCCTAAGAGCTTATGTTTATGGGGTCAGTTGGTTCTTGAGACAAAGAAACATCACATTTTGCCAATAACCTTTTGACAGAAAGATGTCAATACCTCAAAATTCATATATTGATAAGATAAAGATATCTCAATTATGTCAATAAATTGAGTTAAGGTAAATGCAAATATTCTTAGTGCCTCAATGGGAATGAAAGTACCTTGGCATCCGTGCCAAGCTATGGGTAGAACCCATTGGTGGGTGGCTTTGCAAAGAATTTGTCTCCTGGAGTCGAACTAGAGATGTGTATACACTATTAGGGTTAGACATTAGCTCCTCATGATTACCAGTTTCCACAATTTTCCCCCCCCGAACAACAGCTATCATATCTGCATTCCTAATTGTAGAAAGCCTGTGTGCCACAATGACAGTTGTTCTACCAACCATGACATGATCAAGAGCTTCTTGTACATTCTTCTCAGACTCTGCATCCAGAGCACTAGTAGCTTCATCCAACAACAGGACTGATGGGTTCTTCACAATAGCTCGAGATATTGCAATCCTTTGCTTTTGTCCACCTGATAGTTGTATCCCTCTCTCACCAACCTGCCAAATACATCTAGTCATCAATATTACCTCTTGGAGTAGAACATCCATCAAGCTTTACATTTTTAGAGGCATAAACACCATTCTTAAGTCTTGTTTAACAATTTAAGCGTCTAACACACTTATCACACACAATTAAGTATAGTTTTGATGTCTATTTGTACTTTCTAGTCTGCACCTAGTAATTTCTTTCATATGACTGAAACCTTTAATGTAGTTGCTATCAGTTTGAATTTCTTCATATAGAAGCTATACCTAACAGACGAACATTTCA
Source organism: Biancaea sappan (assembly GCA_037074585.1). NCBI lineage: Eukaryota > Viridiplantae > Streptophyta > Magnoliopsida > Fabales > Fabaceae > Biancaea > Biancaea sappan. Next base: position 44,143,716 of record CM073500.1, on the reverse strand, counting down.
ATCTTTTATAATACCAGTATGATTCCAAGTTATAACTTTCCTTAGTTCTGCCTTCCTTCAATGCTACATGCTTCATAGAAAAAAATGCCAATGATAGATAGGCACCAAGAACTAAGCTAGCAACATGCCATTACATGGTGGAAAAAGCTTTTAGATGTTATTTTGTATTAACATGTCAAAGATGCGCAAGTACATTGTCGATCTTACCTGAGTTTCTAATTTATTAGGAAGATTGTCAATGAAAGACTGAGCATCTGAAAGCTTCACAGCGTGTTTAAGTTCTTCAAGAGTGGCATCATCTTTTCCATAGAGTATGTTTTCTCGAATGGTTGTGGTAAAAAGGGCAGGTTCTTGATTAACTAGCCCAATTTGCCTTCTTAGCCATTTGAGATCAAGTTCTCGGATATCATTACGGTCTAATAGTATCTGCCCAGAAAGAGGTTCATAGAAGCGCTCAATCAATGATATAACAGTACTCTTTCCAGACCCGCTTCCTCCCACTAGGGCTATAATTTTGCCTGGAGGAATGTCAAGACAGAGTTTGTCGAAAATAACTATATCAGGACGAGATGGATAACTGAAACAGACATCTTTAAATTGGATGTGACCATCCAATTTGCTTAATTTGTGGCCAGTTTTTGAGTTGATTCTGCTCACTGTTTCCCTTTCTATCATCTCAAAAATCAGATAGGCCGCTGCCTTAGCTCGGATAAATGCAGTGATATCTGGTGCAGCCTGCCCAAGTGAGCTGAGAAACAAAATCATCACCTTCAGACATCTTACTGTGATATTCAAAATTTAATTACCTTAGGAAATGAGGCTAAATAAATAAATGAGCAAGTAAATAAGGATAAAATAGTTATTAAGAAATTTTTTTAGAGACATAAAGAGAATTTTATCATTGATTAGAGACCTAATTGAATAGAATAAAAATATTTGAGGTCTTTTATTAATTTTAACCAAAAGAAAAAGTGAGAAAGTGATGTGTGTGAGGTGTGTGTATATGTGGATGGAGAAGAAAAAAAGGGAAAAATTAAAAAAAAAAGACATGTGGGGTAATGAGAGGATAAAATATATATGTGTGTGTGTGTGTGTGTGTGTGTGTGTGTGTGTGTGTGTGTGTGTGTGTGTGTGTGTGTGTGTGTGTGTGTGTGTGTGTGTGTGTGTGTGTGCATGGTAGAGAAGAGAGAAAGAAAGAGAAGAGAGAGAGAAAGAGAAAAGAGAGAGGAAGAGACGAAATAGAAAACAAGAAGAATAAGAGAGAAGACTATGAAAAACATCAGAGCAAGAAGGAATTTATATCCATATTTAAGGCTCGTTTTTCATAAGGTAGTTAGTCTTCCATAAAAGATGATTATTATGATTTATGATATTTATGTGCATAATCAGTTTTTACAAAATTTTGTTTATAAATCTTGTTCTACATAATGAATAAGAGAAATTTAATTATTATTAGTGTGATGTTATGCTTTTATGGCTAAAATGATCTCTTCATGTATTTACACGTTTTTAATAAAGTGACTAGCTACTGAGATATTTTATATCTCACTTTTAGAAAATTGATCATTTCAGGGAAAATGGCAAAAAAGAAGGCTTTAATGATATTAATGATGAGATTAAAGTGTAGAAATATATTTTATGGTAGTTTATGATACAAAGATGTAAAGATAATAGTAAATATTATGTAAATTATTTTTGTATATATTTAAGCTCAGACATAATTAATGAGAATCCTGTCAATTTTTCTGTGAGGTTACTATGTACATGAATAGTAAAATTGATGAATAATGAAATCTATAATTATTTGAAAGGAAATTATTTAGAAAATTATTTAGTAAATTGATTTAGAAAAAAAAGTATTATTTTTAAAGAAAATAAAAAGACAAGATGTTACAAAATGATATCAGAGGAAAAGGTCTTGCCATCTTATGGAAAGGAAAATACTTACATGTAATTGTTTGATTTGTTTAAAGTATTATTTTTATGATGTTTGTGTTTGAGTTGTTGTGAATGTTTGTTATAATTAAGTGAGATTTAGAAAAATATCTGAGTAAAAGTAAGTCATATAGAGAATTGATTAAATATGAATAAAGGCATATCAAGTATCTTTTGATGAACAAAGAAAATAATGGAGTCTTATTTGTAATGTATGTTTGGCCAGTATATTTTACATATAAGAAATCATTATAGTTTAAATTCATAAAAAGGAAAGGTATGCCAAAGTTAAATTATAATTCACTTTGAGTGTGATAATCTAGATAAATATATTAGAGATATTTATCTCTATAAAATTAAGTACCTAGTGAAGTGTACATTGAATTATAAATAAAACTTATATTTCTCATGATCATATGAATTATCCATGTGTTTGTTCTCTTTCTAAAAGTATTCTTGAAGATGGAATTCTACAAAAATGATATGGAATTCTTATTCCATGCCATATTAATGATTATATATGTTATTAGTATAAACATATCTATGTTTATGTAATAACTCTTAATTCTGTAAAGAGAATTTGAGTTAGAAGAAAGTATGTATGATTATGATGTGTTATGAAACAAGTGAAGATATGTTTCATAATAGAAATTAAATGTTATAAGAAAATAAAATTAGAACTAAAAAAAAAGAGAGAGAGAGATTGCCTTGGATGCTTTGTGATACATTTTCCATTATCTTACACATTTTCAAGGATGGTTCAAGGTAAAATCGGGCAAAAGTCAAAGTAAGTGAATAACCTTGCTAAGCTAGTTTGATATTATTAGTTAAAGTATACTATAAGTCTCATTTACAATATTATTTGGATATTAAACAATCAATCTTTCAGATGACAGTATATGATGATTGATATATTTTTATAGAAATTCAAAGGAATAAAAGTATGTATAAATTAATTTATTTCATGGTAATTGTATTGTGATAAATTCTCACTATTTTATTGATGATCAAAGATCTACGGGATCTAATACATGAGTTTGAAAGGGTTAGAGTCCTATACTACTCAGTATATAACTATGAAAACCTGCAAAGATCTACGGGATCTAATACATGAGTTTGAAAGAGTTAGAGTCTCATACTACTCAGTGTATAACTATGAGAACCTATGCACAAAGAGTTTGAAGGTTAAATTCTCAGGTCACTCGGTGTAAATATGTACGACACATAATGCAAAATGATTGAGTTATTGATCACCCAAGAAATCATACGCAAATCTACGGTACAAATACAAAGTGATTAAGGGTTTAATCACCCAAGAAATCATACGCAAATATACGGTACAAATACAAAGTGATTGAGGGTTCATCACCCAAGAAATCATACGCAAATTCAAACAAATATAATACTACAGTATAAAAATGAATGAGAGATTGACTATGTTAGTAAGTGTGATGTTTGTATTTGAGACATTTTCATGCACGTTGTAGTTGTAATTTACATATGTGTATATATGTATTAACTTAAATTTTGGGGACAAAATTCATTTTAAAGGGGGAAGAATGTGATATCCCAAATTTAATTACCTTAGGAGATGAGGCTAAATAAATAAATGAGCAAGTAAATAAAGATAAAATAATTATTAAAAATTTTTTTAGAGACATAAAGAGAATTTTATCATTGATTAGGAACCTAATTGAATAGAATAAAAAGATTTGAGGTTTTTTATTAGTTTTAACCAAAAGAAAAAGTGAGAAAGTGATGTGTGTGTATATGTGGACGGAGGAGAAAAAAGAGGGAGAAATTAAAACAAAAAAAAGACATGTGGGTAATGAGGAAGATAATATATATATATATATATATATATATATATATATATATATATATATATATATATATATATATATATATATCTGTGTATGTGTGTGTGCGTGTGCGTGTGCGTGTGCGTATGCACACGATAGAGAATAGAGAAAAGAAGAGAGAAAGAAAGAGAAGAGAGAGAGAAAGAGAAAAGAGAGAGGAAGAGACGAAATAGAAAACAAGAAGAAGAAGAGAAAAGACTATGGAAAATATCAGAGGAAGAAGGAATTTAGATCCATATTTAAGGCTCGTTATTTATAAGGTAGATAGTCTTCAATAAAAGTATGATTATTATAATTTATGATATCTATGTGCATAATCAGCTTTTACAGAATTTTGTTTATAAATCTTGTTCTACATAGTAAATAAGAGAAATTGAATTATTATCAGTGTGATGTTATGCTTTTATGGCTGAAATGATCTCCTCATGTATTTACATGTTTTTAATAAGGTGACTAGCTACTGAGATATTTTATATCTCACTTTTAAAAAATTGATCATTTCAAGAAAAATGGCAAACAAGAAGGCTTTGATAATATTAATGATGAGATTGAAGTGTAGAAATATATTTTATAGTAGTTTATAATACAAAGATGTAAAGATAATAGTAAATATTATGTAAATTATTTTTGTATATATTTAAACTCAGACATAATTAATGAGAATCCTGTCAATTTTTCTATGAGGTTACTATGCACATGAATAGTAAAATTTATGAATAGTAAAATTCATAATTATTTGAAAGGAAATTATTTAAAAAATTATTTAATAAACTGATTTTAAAATGGCAAACAAGAAGGCTTTGATAATATTAATGATGAGATTGAAGTGTAGAAATATATTTTATAGTAGTTTATGATACAAACATGTAAAGATAATAGTAAATATTATGTAAATTATTTTTGTATATATTTAAGCTCAGACATAATTAATGAGAATCCTGTCAATTTTTCTATGAGGTTACTATACACACGAATAGTAAAATTCATGAATAGTGAAATCCATAATTATTTGAAAGGAAATTATTTAAAAAATTATTTAATAAACTGATTTAAAAAATATATATTTTTAAAAGAAATAAAAAGACGGGATGTTACACTTACTTTATGATAATTACTATACACAAGAATGCAAGTTAATTTAACTGCTAAAAAATATAGTGAAATTATTTCAAATGATATGTGACGTGGTAGAATCTTTCTGAGTCTCTTTTAGTACAACTAACACAATAAATAATGTCAATTGTAGCTTGGGTATATTAATGTTTTCAGGGTAATTACTGGCAATATATTGGAAATTGAAGAAAACCTAACGTCTATACTTCTGAACAAGCAAATGATCCACAAGGTTAAAAAGCAGGAGGTCCTATAGTATTTAATATAATTTGGACCTACGAAGAACAACAAGAGGCATACCATTGAATCTCAAGAAATCCTAATATAACCCTCAAATTGTTGTTCTATTACATAAGAGAGACTAATTCAAAACCCTTGGCAGGGGGAGCTACAAACAACCAAAATAAGAGTGGAGAAAATTGAAGTAATTAAGGGTATTCAAGGAGAAACTATTATGTTTGGAGGAGCCAATTATATATCCCACAAAGAAAGAGTAAAAAATGTCCAAATTTTTATCATGCAGGGTAGCTCCACCCATGTTTGTTGTGTCAACAAAGATATGGTATGTACGCTTAGGTGAAATAAGATAAAAAACAATTTATGCTATCATGAAGAGGTATGACCCGCTTGATTATCATGCACCGTAAAACAGAATGAAATGGTTGGGTCCCCATAAAACAGAAGGTAAAAATTCTTACAGGCCAGAGATAACAACATTGAGCATGGTAGTGAAAGACTCGCCTCCATTGGCGATGTTCTTGTGAACAACTACACTGGTGAACCAAACTAGCAGGGCCCATGACAGAAACAGGACACAATGCATAGAGCCTAGTCCCAGACCCTTTGCTAAACCTGCTTTTCGACCATTTTTGTAAGTATTCGTGAGAGCTGCTTTGTATAATCTCACTGCTCTTTCTTCCCCTGCAAATGCTTGCACTATTCGAACATTCCCTATCACCTGAAACCCACAAAACAATAGACAGTTAATTAGGGTAAGTTATTTATACTTCCTATCAATTCAGCTAATTAATGCTTTTAGACAATTCACGTCGGATTCGAAAAAGGTGAGCATCAGATACACAAGTTTGTCTCATTCTGTGATTAATTATATGGGAGAGATGACTTACCTCTTCGGCGATTTCACCAGCCCTAACATAAGCTTTTCGAACCTTGGCAATAAGCCCTATTGTCACGTAAGCATAGAGACCTCCAGCGAGAGCAATCAAGGGAACGATCGCAAGTGTCACTAAGCTTATCTGCCATACTCTCAGAAATCCAATAGTAAATCCCGCTATGAATCGGCTTATGTAGTGCAAGAAATTTCCCACCTGCGAATCCAGAACCCACCATTGTCTAGGTTTGATGCATCGTTTACTGAACTTTCAAACAGAATATTTGAATCGCGAAAAAGTTTGCAGCAATATTATCAAATTTGTGTGGCGCTTTGAGAAATTTGAGAGATCGCGTTCACTACTGAATTTCCAGTAAATTTATGCTTTACCACACAACTAATATTTATCATCAGTAGTAAAGAAATCCAATAAGTAGCAACTTTTCTTTACAACACAGTCGTTAAACACTAGTTAATTATACAAATTTCCAAAAAAAAAAACATTAATAGGTGGAAACAGATCTTTTACGTTTTGTTTGATTGGAGTGGAATGGAGGGGAGGGGAGGAGAATGGAGAGATTTTTTTAATTTGACTTTATTTGTTTTAATTAGTTGGAGGGGAGGAGAGGGAAAATGTAAGTGAAAAACCCCTCCCACATTCTTGTTTTCTTTTCCTCCAAAAATGAAGGGATTTGGAAGGAAGGAAAATTATAATAATATAAAGGACATAAATACCCTCAATAATTTTTCTTAATACCAAGATTGTTTTTTAACTTATTTTATTTTACTTCTTAAATAATATATATCTAAACATATTTTGTCAATATAAAAGTTTTATTATTATTATTATTATACGTAAATAAAATATTATATGTATAACTAAATAATAAAGAATAAGTAAATTAATAAGGATATGTTATTAACTTAATCCTTTGTAGATTTTGATTCTCAATATGTTGATATGTTATTAATTTAATCCCTCATATATTTTTATTTTTAATTTGGTCCCTTATAAATTTATATGTTATCAATCTAGTCCCTTCATCAAAAGTTGTTACCATCAAAAGTTATGGCCAGCAAAAAAAGAACTAACTTGATAATATATAAATTTGTAAGAGATAAAATTGAGAATGAAAATAAATGAGGGACTAAATTGATAATATATTAATCTATGAGGGATCAAATTAAGAATATAAGTTTTTTTGAGAGACTGAATTGATAACATATTAATCTGTAAAGGACCAAATTGAAAATGAAAATCTATGAAGGACCATATTAGAAAAAGGACATATATGAGGGACCAAAATAGGATTTTAATTAGTTTGTTAAATTTTATTTAATTATTTTTTTATTTCTTCTAACAATAAAATTATTTAGTTTCTTTTCTTATTACAGTAAGAATAAAATTAAAATTTTATATGATTTTTAAAACACATTATATATTGGAGATATTTTTTAGATGAATTAAATTGAAACTACTAAAATATTATATTATTTTACCATAATAAATGAGCTAATTTATTTGAATATAAGTGATAACAAATTTATCATGTTTTATTAGTCATATAATCAAAGATTATTATAGTCATATTATTTTATTTTACCTTATCTCCCTTTACAAACCAAACAAAAGAAGATTTATTTTCCCTCCCCTCCCCTCCCCTCAAACTAAACCAAACAAAGAAATTTTATTTTTCCTCCCTTCCCTTCCCTTCATTAAAATCTCTCCCCTCCCCTCCCTTCCATTGAACCAAACAGTTCCTTCTATAAATTCAATCATTTATGACAATAAAACAATGAATACCAACTTTGGCTGCTCCACCTAACTTCTAAACGAACTTGCCTCAAATTATACTTAATTAAGCGGACATCTCTGAAACTCCAGTCAATCATGCATGCTAATAAGATCATTGCAAGATTTGGTTTATCATCTTTGAACAATAGCACTCCTTAATTACGTTTGAAATTTCCATATCAACTATTTAAGAAAAAAAGACAGAGAAATGAAATAGTAACAGAAATATGGTAGATGCTTCCTCTGATCTCATAATTAAAGCCAGTGAAGTTTAAGAGGGACCATTTCAGCCACGTCAAGCAAGACATGTCATTTGATCAACATAAATTTTATACAAAAAAATGGATTTCACGCCAATCGAACGGCATAATTGCACCAAGCAAAGCAACCAGATTCATTTCAACTAGCCTCCAAAAGTGAGAAAACCAACAACACTATCCCTTCGCCATGAATGTATATTACTCTTTGCATTAAATTCACTCCGAACCATCCCTCCAAGAGACATAAACAAGGTGTCAGTTTCATGCCAAACCCACGAGAACACATGCACAGTCCTTTTATGTAATGATATAGCAAATTTGTGGACACCATTATAGATACCTTCTCAGAGAGAGCATCTTGAACGACGAGGATTTCGCTGGAAATGGCAGAAATGACCTCTCCAGTTGATGCTTCAGTGTCAAAGAGACTAATGTCTTGGTTCAACATTGACCTCAGATAAGCCATTCTCATCTTCGCTGTTTGACGCTCCCCAGTGTGCATCCAACATGCCACCTCTGTATATATGTGCAATCAGTTTATGTTAGACAAACTATAATTAAACAAATAGATAAATAACTAAGATGTCAGTTATTAGTTCGTACCTATCCAAGATGAAAACAAAATTGCTATACTCAGATACACAAAATCCAACGAATACTGCAAATTTACAAATAACTAATTTTACTAACATTTGCAAGAGAATTTCTTGATCGCAATTAAGGGGATGTGAAATCTCCAAAATGCCCTTTAAATTGTGAACTTTACATCAAAAAGATCAAATTAATAGTGATGGGAAGGAAGAAGACAACGGAGAAGGTGATTTCAAATTCAATTCAAACCTTGGCAACTTTGTGAGAAGCTTCTTTGGGAAAAAGATAAGCCAAGCCTATGACATTTATCAACTTTCCAAAGAAGATGAAGAAGACAGGCACAGAAGCTCCATGAACACATGCACCAGTGGATCCAAAGGCCATTAGTACATAATCATAAGAATCAGCAAAAGAGAACAGCTTCAACAGAGGAACTTTCCTCTCCTTTTTCTCCTTATTTCCCTCCTTTGCATCCACGGCCGGTGAGTCGCCGGAGAATGTGCTCCGGCCTGACATTTTGTGGCCTTAGAAATTGAAGAAGAATAAGGAGCAGGAAGCTGGTTTCGATGGAAAATGGAGAACAAGAAGAAAAGGAGAGGTGGGTTTATGAATGTATTGAAGGGAACTTACGTGGAAGAGATAGAAGCTGGGGCTGGAGGTGGATGTGTCATAAAAACTGTGAAAATGATGGATATTTATTTATCATTGACGATCATATTTAATTAATGAGGGTCTGTAAAATTTACTTGTTTACATTCTTAAATACAAAGATGTGAATTCTTTTTCAGTAATCTGACTTGGTGTTCAATTTTCTCCACAAGATCAGTAGCTTGTTAAAATTTCGTTGACATGCATGCAGTAAATGTACTAACAGGGGTTAACGAGTTATATATATATATATATATATGAAATTATGAAGGAAGATCGTGATCATGGTTGAAAGCAAAACATACCCCACACATGTTCTGAAGTTATCATTTGGTGGGATATTTGTACAGTCAGAACTCAAAATAATTTGATAACAAAGATATAAAACATTTTATATAAATTATCTCGTGTATCAATGTATATAAACTTGTGTATTGATTTTTTTGAAATTTAATTACATTAAATTTTCAGATAAGCGCCCTTTGAAATATCTTACTCAAATAGTCAAATTTACGAGAAATATATGTACATATATACATATATGTATATATATGTAGTGTGTAAAAATGAGATGCATATATATTAAACGAAACAATTAATTATAAGAAAATTCGAACTAACCATCTTCAATTTGTACGTGAACTGATTATTCAAGTTAAATTTAGTCGTGATTAAGTTACTATAAACATAGTTAACCAAAAATAAAGTTTCAATGACGTCCATTTGAAATAGGCTTAAATATCACCAATTAACCAACATATTTAATAATATTGTGCATAATATTAATTACCAAACGTACACTCATTATTAAATTTATATCCTAGAGAGTGTAGGGCTCACATCATCAAAATGAAATATTCTTAATTTTGTAGAACTGATTGGTAATTAAAACTCTGACGCAACATGTTATGGAGAAAAATATTGAAGTCCTTACATGGATAACGGATTGAACAGATAGATCACCGAAAAGTTAGGTGATTCTGTTGAAACATGAAAGCTTCAGCAATTGCTGCCATATTTAGAGCTCTTCCAGTTTTTTAAAAAGTTTTTAAAAATAAGAATCGATTCTTATTGAGTTTTATCATTATAGTTTATCAATATAACTGTCATATATAAGAATCGTTTTTATATAAAATATGGTTCTTAACAAAAAAAAACTAATAAAAAAATCAAAAAGTAAACATTAAATACTTTTATATTAATTAAAGTAATATAGAGTTACTTGTGAGATTCATTTGTGAGTTCGTAGAACTTATACTGTTGGAGATGATAGTTGCTTAAAGTAGTGGATAATTGCTTAAGGCAAAAGTAGTAATATGGCATTGTGAGTCTCACAATAAGCAACTCATTAGAGTTGTATTATTAGAGATGCTCTTAGTAATTTATAAATTATGAAAGACATATTATATATAGAGAAAATTACTGCTTTAGTCCAAGAAAGATTATAATTTTTGAAATTTAGTCTTTGAAATATTTAATATTTTGGTTTGATTCTTTAAATATTACATTTGTTTCAATATTTTCATTTTCGTTATTATATTTCAAAATCTACTGTTATCAAATCTCAACTTTTTAATTACCAAAAATTACTTTGATAAATAAATAGATAAAACTGAGACAAATATAAATATTAAATTGAGACACTTCATCTTTTTTATATCAAACTGAGAAAATTAATTTTTTAAGAATCAAATTAATTATTTACTCTTATATATTGGTTTAAAACTACCAATATTCGCAAACTCACATGGCTCCGAGTACGTAATCTGGTTTGATGTGGGTCATCTCATATAAGTGTATAGTTTTCTTATTGTTAATTTTTTCTATTTATAAAGTTAGAATTCATACTTTTTGGCAAAAGTATTTTTTTCATCCCTTAAGTTTGTTATTGGTTTCAATCTCATCTCATATGTTTGTTTTTGTGTCAATTTTGTCCCACTTGTTTATAAAAGGTGTCAAATTCGTCCTAATTAATAACACTGATAAAATTATTAGCACAAAAATGTTGGCATGTCTATACACGTGGATAATAATGACTCATCAGATGTTGTCAATATGTAATTTTAAGTTTCAATTTTGTCTCTTAGTTTGAGATAAATTTCAATTTCATTTCTTACGTTTGAGATAAGTTTCAATTTTATTCTTTAAGTTTAAGGTAAGTTTTAATGTTGTCTCTTACGTTTGAAATAAGTTTCAATTTAATCTCTTATATTTTGGATAAGTTTCAATTTCAGCTTATTTATAAAATGTGCCAATTTCATTATAATTTTGAAATGAATGAATTTATTATTACTGATATTACCTATGTCCAAACTTTTCTATTTTTTTTTAATGCTACTACTTACTAGTATAAATAATACTTTAATATGGCACTTTGAACACTTCCTCAAATACTATAATTCATTAAAACACAAAATTACATTAAAGAACATAGGAGACAGTCTAACACGTTACAAAAAATAAATAATTTAAAACTACAACACTAGGATCACAATATAATTTAAAATGCACCCTATCATCTTGTGACTATAAAAAAATATACGTTGACAACATCAAATGATTTTTCATCCTTGTGTTTCGACATATCAATATTTCTTATTAATGGTTTAGACAATATATTTTAAAATTGGGAAGAAATTAACACTTTTTGTAATCAAACAATTGGAACAAGATTGAAATTATATCAAACTTAAGAGTAAAATTGAAAATTATCTCAAATTCGAGGGATGAAATTCAAACTTATTCTAAACATGAAGAATGAGATTAAAACTTAAATTACATGTTGGCAACATCTCATGAATCATTATCTATATGTGTGGACATGTGAATATTTTTCGTTAATAGTTTTAACTACGTTAATAATTAATATGAAATTGAAATATTTTGTAAACAAATAGAATGAAATTGAAACAAAATAAATATATGAGGTAAAATCAAAACCAACAACAAATGTAAGAAATAAAAAAAAATACTTTTATCGATATTTTTTTAAGAATAACAAATGTCGAATGGTTTACATCAACAAAAAAATGATAGAAAAAGCCACTTTTTGGTGATGATCAAGTTCAAGAACTTTTGCGAAGAAGACAACATGGGAATTTATCACGAGAGAAAGTGACGAGAACAATAATAATAAATATAGAGAGAAAGCAGTTGAGAAGTTAATTGAATGATGAGAAAAGCAAAGAGGTTGTGGTGGTTAGAAAGATTTAATAGCACGTGAATAATTGGAAAGATTTAATACAAGGTGAGATCGGTGCAACCAAAAAGGATGCCAATTAAAAGCTCTTGAGGATACATTAAAGTCATTTGTAGCCATTTCAAGAGTGCTACGTCAATAATCCATGATGTGTTTAATTAATAATTAGTGGAAATGTGTGGTCATTTTAATGGCCATTCATGGGTAGATTCAATCTTATGCAAACCAAAACTACAAAAAAAAAAAAAATTAAAAACAGAATTGCATTATGTCAATTTCTTAAAAAAATTAATTTATTCTTTTAATCCTTATAATTTCAATTAATTTTTAATTTCGTCTTTATAATTTAAAAATTTGTAATTAAGTTTTTCCTCTTCTATTGCCTCCTGCTTACGGCCAACATCATGTACTAATGACTATGGGGGTCCTTTGATATGCTCGCGGAAACGGGAAAGGAAAGCGCCTTTCTATTACTGTGCATTTTTTCTGTTGCTTGGTATGCCTCGCTGTAGCAGTTGGAACGGAAGCCGGCATTCTCTCTTCCTTCAAAATCCTGAGGGGCCGTTTGGTATCCAAGAAAGAGTTGGAATGGAAAGGAAATAGGAAAATGGAAAGGAAGAGAAAATAGAAAAAGGAGGAGGAAAGGGAAAAAAACTTGTTTGATATGCAATGGAAAAGAAAGAAAGAATTATATTTTTTTAAAAGATAATGGAAAATAAATATAAAAGTAATTTACTATTTTGCCATTAACCCAATAGCCTCAACAGAGCCAGTTGACCGGTTGCTGGTACCTGGCAGGAGTCGGTCGACTGGCTGTCAGCGCCTAGCAAGGCCGATCGACCGGCTGCTGCAAGCCAGTCGATCGACCTGCTGCAGGTTGTCGATCGGCCTGCTATAGGTTGGTCGCCCGACGGCCGATTGCCTGCCACTATGCTGACTCAAGAAATTTTGGATCTTGCTTGTTGGGCGCCATTATGACTGTGAACAATTCAAAAATTCAAAACTTGCCTCAGAAAGACAGTAAGGGCAAATCACTGCTGAAGCGTGCTTGTGACTCAGAAGGATACTTGTTGACGGCTTGGCAAGCGTACCAATCGTGCAAGTAATATAGTGAAAATTAAGTAAAAGAATCGTTCCCACGAGGATTAACTTGCTAATTACTCGAGAAATTAAGTTATATTAGTTAGACAATGCAAATTTCGATGGTTCTTGACAGAAGGAAAGTGAAAATGTAAAGTTAAGTTAGGAATGAGTTGTATGTTGTATGAACTGTAAACAAGCACAATGAAAATCACAAGACAAATGCAATTTAATTCACAAGATGAACACAGCCTAGGATTGCTAATCCCCCGTCGTTCTTCACAAGTTTTAATCCCTCTTCCTCTTGTTCTCACCGGCCATACATGCTAATCTAGGATACGAATATGCTTAGAAGTATTCTCCCGAATGCCAACTAAGACTGAACCCAAAATCTAATAATTCCTTATGTAGTCTTAGGTTTCAAAAATACACAAACCCTAATCTGACTATATGAGGTTAACATCTATATTCCTATGATATTAACGAATCCATCCCCTCTAATTTGAGGTTCAAGAACTCATACTATCCATTCTATGGTCTAGGTTTTACATTCCTCTCCCAAGTACAGCAAAACCACCAAACAATCCATTAAATTGATCAAGTTTAATGAAAGCAAGAAAATGAGAATGAAAAAACATGTATTAATGGCCAAGTAATCACAAGAGTCAAGAGATTGACAAAACTTAATCCAAACTAGGGTTCATAGCAATCTTAGTACAGAAATTTAGCTACACATCATTACAAAATACAGAAAATGAGAGAAGAGAAGAGAAAACTCCATGATTCCAAGTTGGGTGGAAGAAAAATTGCTTCAATCTTCTCCAAAAGTTAGTTGCCCTAGCCTCCAGAGGTGAAATCGCCGCTCCCCCTTCGGTTCCAACCCAGAATGCCCTAAAAAAAAAATTCATCTGAAGCCTTTTATAACAGCTCAGAATCGCGACTTATCGCTATAGCGGTAAGTCTCCACCGCTATAGCGGTACAGGACAGTAAGGAATTTTTCCAGCAATATTTGGTGCAGGGCTCACCGCTATAGCGGTGGTAGACAGAAAGTGGGCCTTCTGCTTCTTCAGCTTCAGCTTCGTCCATCTTGCCTTACGTCAGAGAGAATAAAATGATGATTAGTGACATTCTTGGTCAAAGAATCACATGAAAAAGACTAAACTCTAAAAATTCCTAAACTAAACTAAATCAATAAAAAACAACGGAAAAGACATACAAGCAACCACAAGTAGGCGATAAAATGGATCAAAGATTCAGCACCAAATGGTACTAAATCTAGCACTTAACACTCCCCCAAACTTACACTTTTGCTTGTCCTCAAGCAAATCAACCCTCTCAACAGACAACAGCGTAAGGCAGTCATAAGGTAAACAGATTCATTGCCAAAATTAAACTGCATTTGAACTCAGCAAGATAGAAATGCTAATTGCATACTTAAAAACATTTCCATCCTCTAAAATTTAAATTCAAGAAGTGCTTTTAACAAAGAAGGAATCATACAGCCAATAATCATCAGGAAGTTTAAATCAAAACTTAAGTTTACAATTTGAAACCACCGAAACTTCAAAAGCGACCATACTGTCACCCAAATCATGCTTCCCTTTCTATAATTTGACACTCTCAAGGATATACAGCTCAGATTCCATTGTTCAACTCAGCCCGCATAGAACAAGAGGCATCCAGCAAGAAGTAGAGTTCGTGCGCCCAATCCACACAACTCTTCTTCCCCCTTCACACTCACAGAGAACATTGTAGAGTAAGAGAAATACCCGTGCGCCTAATCCACACAATACTTCTCTACCCTTTCATCTTCTTCAAGCAATTCAAAAGCAAGGTTCATTGGCTAAAACAATACCCGTGCGCCTAATCCACACAATACCGTTTTAACATAAACCTCAACTCCAAGCTACCAATGTTAACTTATTTAACTTATTTAAGAAATCTAAAACTGTTACCCCTTATTGAGTTTATATCCTTTTCATGCTTCTTTAGGGAAGATAAATTTAAACAATAGTATTCACTTTTAGAATTTCCTAGGTTTCAAACAGCCTACTCAAATTTTTAGAAAAACCTCCTCAAATTATAGAAAATAAGATTAGTTCTTAATTAAAAACAGATTCCTGAATTTAAATTTTAAGAACATGATTATGTTTGAGTCACAAAACACATTTTTCTCTTGCCAAGGCCAGATTTTTTTTTTTAAACAAGAATCTGTCTACGCCTATATCTACTTTACACAACTGCCTGCTTAACCCACATATTGCACATATTGCACCAAAAACATGGATAAGACATATTAAAACAGAGATTTCCCTCCCCCAAACTTAAGTTGACAGTGTCCCCACTGTCCTGTGTTTGCCCAATAGGAGTAAAGAAATCACAGCACGAAGAATATATGCAACACACATAACTGCTAAAGTTTTCATATACTACTAATCATATCACTCCATCCAGATATCAATATCACATAGCAGCTCACAAAAACATAAAGCACTTCTATAAAGTAAGCATGTCACAGTCAGAAATGAAAAGACAAGAAAAGAAAAGAAAAGAGAATGTCAGAAGTGGGTGGTGAGGCTCGCTTCTAGTCTGACACCAGCTCCTCAGTATCACCAGCGCCCTCATCAGTCTCTCCTTCAGCTTCAGCACCAGCTCTGGACGCCTCTCCTCTTACCGGCAGCCTCGAGGAATCCAAGCTGAACTTCTCAGCCATCAGCGATCCCAATGCAGTCACATAATCCATCGTGTAACGTACATCCTCTTGCGTTCTACCAAGCTCTGATCTGAAATAGGTCATTGATTGTTTGACTTCTCCTAGCTCCCTGTTGACATCAGCCAACGTCACAGTAGCTGGAGCCTGAGGTACCGTGCGTCGAGGGCGGCCGACTGGATGCCGCGGTGCTGGTCTTCCTTCACAGGGAATAAACTGTCAATGTAAGTTCTTGTGATCCCAAGAGGCCTCTTTATTTTCATATCGTCTGTGGGAACTTCCTTCTTCAGCAAAAATGCTGTCAGGATGAAAGGGTATCCGATAACCCCAGTCTTTGCTTGAGCCAATTCATCTATCTTATCTGCTATCAATTCCCCAAAATTAATTGTGATCCCTTTCATGATGCAGTAGATCAGCAGGGCTTTCTCGGTGAAGACATCTGAAAAGTTTGAGGAAGGAAGCATGGTGTATTGCACAAAGCTGAACCAAACTTTGGCAATTGACAATAATTCTGTTCGCTGTACCTTGTATGGCTCACCCCTTGCGTTCAGTTCCCACTGGGCCTCGGGTTTACAGATCGTTTGGCGCACATCTTCGGGATCCCAAGACTTCAATATTAACAACCCATGATAGTCCTACTCTCTTGGGTTCCACAGATCGAACGCCTCATTAATAGCCCCTTCAGAGAAGTTAATCAGTTTGCCTCTAACTTCAGTGTTATACTTCTTCATTGTGTCATTGGGAGTTCTGAAGGTATTGGCGTAGAATTCTTTCACCATATCCACATATGCATTCTCAGGTAAATTGCATATCTTGTCTCAACCCCTATTAGTGATCTGCTCCTGAATCTCTGGATATTCATCCTCCTCTAGATTGAAAACTTTCTTAGGGAGGATTTTTCTTCGGCTTATCTCTTTGTCGAATCTCACCCCATGGTCTGGAGTCCTAAACGTGAGGAATTGTGCTGCCGATGACGATGCACCCGGGGTTTCTTTCCTCTTGGTTGGGAGTTTTCTCTTCTTAGGGACAGGGGGCGCCATAAGGAATGCCAAAACAATCAGGGTTCCTGCAATTAAAAACATATAATTCAGCCCCAACAGTCATGCTCAATTAAGTCACATCAAAATGCATGCAATGTCGGATTATAAAGAGAGTTGGTAACCTGCATTCTCCCAAAACTCAGAAAGACAACAACTACACTTCACAAGCAATCTTATCTTTCATCCCTCATTGGGCACACAAGCTATTCTCAAAGTCAGTGTATATTAACCATCAGTTCTAAAAATATTCATCCCTCTTCAAACCTCAATGCATGCTTGGTTTGGCTTTATAGCGAAAAAGAAAACTAATTGTTTGTGAACTCTAGCCAATTTACGCATCAAACATCAAATTGCACTTGAGTATTTCAATGTCAAATCATTCCGGCAGTACATTCAAGTAATTCATGCATAAATTTCAAATTGAGGTTCTCTTGGGCATTTCACCAAACACCTAGTGTGCATCAATCACTTAGACTGTAGTTATAGCAATTTTTAAGCCCTAATCTCCATTCCTAATCGTCCATGCAACAAAATTATCAATCGACAATCAAGAAAGCAATAACATCAATTAACAACCATGAAACATCAATGAACCCTCAGAGTTCGAAGACCCATCCCACTTAGAACTAAAATTAAGAAAGCACGACATTAACTTCAAAGAACCAACATAAGGGGAATTAACAACACATCAAAACTCAAGCCAATACCCAAAGAATGTTAACGAACTATGACAAAATTACAGTAAAAAGAAAAGGGATAAATCACTTACCAAGCATGATGACTCAACAACGAAAAGAAGAGCATTGAAGAATGTTTCAATCGGTCGAAATACACCCAAACACCCAAAATTTGCCTCAAACCGTGATTAAGATAGAAGGAATTCTCTGGGGTTGCTTCGAGTTTGCCCTAGGGAGACTGTCGCACAAAGGGGAAGGAAGAAAGAGAGGGGTCGACGGCGTGGGTGGAAGGTTAGGGTTCAGGTTGGGATTTTATATCCCGACGCGTCGCTATAGCGGTAAAAACATACCGCTATAGCGGCACAGGGCAGAGACAACTTTTATTTTTTTTCGAAGTTCAAGAACTACCGCTATAGCTATGAAATTATGCCGCTATAGCGGGACTTGACAGAAAGCACAACTTCTTTTTTAAAATTTTTCAGAACCTCACCGCTATAGCGGTATTATTTCACCGCTATAGCGGTATTTGACAGAGGAAGGCTTTATTTCCAGGCTTCACTGTTATAGCGGTACAGTCCTACCGCTATAGCGGTACTATGCAGACATTGCCTCTCCAAAATGCAGATTGACACCCTGAAACTCCACAATGAACCCTTTGCCCTTTATATGCAAATTCTCTTTCTTTTAACCATGAAAAGCCTCACAAAGCATGCAAAATTACTCATATTCACACCCCTTTTTATCCTATAACCCCTTTACAATTAACCAATCAACACAAAAATAAGAGTCAACATTCACAATTCAGCAATAACAGTCACAGCAGCCCACATTATTGATTCAAAACATTTAATAATGCCAACCCTTAACCTCTAAACCATTTCATAGACACTATATGCGAAAAATAACACCCAACACCAGCAAATTCCAACACATCACAGCAACACTAATTACAGCAGACACAATGATCCAGCAACAAAAACTAAAAGACAAGAATAACAATTAACTAAGAAAGTTAGAAACTTGGGTTGCCTCCCAAGAGCGCTCTATTTATAGTCCTTAGCTGGACTTTACCGGAGCTCCTATACCATGGGTTGGATGAGTGGTAGAGAAGTCTTCTCCCGCTCAATTTCGCCACCAAGATAGTGCTTCAATCGATGGCCATTCACTTTGAAGCTTCTAGCACTCTCCAGATCTGAAATCTCCACAGCTCCATGTGGGAAGGCTTCTTTGACAATAAAAGGCCCTGACCATCTAGACTTCAGCTTCCCAGGAAAGAGTTTGAGTCTAGAGTTGAAAAGAAGAACTTGTTGGCCTGCTTCAAAGGACCGGGGGACTATTTTGCTATCATGCCATCTTTTCACCTTCTCTTTATACAATTTAGAGCTTTCATAAGCTTGAAGACGGAAGTCTTCAAGTTCATTTAATTGGAGGAGTCTCTTTTCTCCAGCTTTCTTGATATCAAAATTTAAGAACTTTGTGGCCCAAAATGCCTTGTGCTCTAGCTCTACGGGGAGATGGCAAGCTTTTCCATAGACTAGCTTGAAAGGGGATGTTCCAATTGGAGTCTTATATGCAGTTCTATAAGCCCACAAAGCATCGTCTATTCTCTTTGCCCAATCTTTTCTTGAAGCATTGACTGTCTTTTCCAATATCCTCTTCAATTCTCGGTTAGAAACCTCAACCTGACCGCTTGTTTGAGGGTGATAGGGGGTGGCTACTCAGTGCTTGACACCATATTTAGTCAGAAGACTATCCAAATACTTGTTACAGAAATGAGTTCCACCATCGCTAATTAAAGCTCGTGGCACCCCAAACCGAGAAAAGATATTTTTCTTCAAGAAATTTACTACCACTTTTGAATCATTTACTGCGGTAGGAATGGCTTCCACCCATTTAGAGACGTAGTCGACGGCCACCAGTATGTATTGGCATAAGAAGAAAGAGGGAAACGGCCCCATGAAATCGATCCCCCACACATCAAAAATCTCCACTTCAAGAACACTATTGAGTGGCATTTCATGTTTTCTTGAGATGTTGCCATTTCTTTGACATCGATCGCAATTTTCTACAAACTTTCTCGCATCCTTAAACAAGGATGGCCAGTACAGTCCACTTTCCAACACCTTAGCTGCTGTTCAAACACTGCTGTAATGACTTGCATAGTCTAAATTGTGACAATGCCATAGCACACTTGTCATCTCTTCTTCTGGAATACAGCGACGAACTATCTGATCGACACAAACTCGAAAGAGAAATGGCTCATCCCAAAAGTAATTTCGCACATCATAGAAGAACCTCTTCTTTTGATGGGTGTTTATGTCTGGTGGCAATCTACCACACACAAGGAAATTCACGTAGTCTGCATACCATGGCAGTTGCTTGTCTCCTACTAGAAATAGCCGCTCATCAGGAAAATTCTCATTGATTTGCGGCTCTATTTCAGCTTGAGCGTCATTGCTTAGGCGTGAGAGGTGGTCAGCAACTTGGTTTTCACTCCCCTTTCTATCTTTAATTTACAAGTCAAATTCTTGCAGTAGTAGAATCCATCTAATTAACCGGGGCTTCGAGTCCTTTTTCTCAATGAGATATTTGATCGCTGAATGGTCAGTATGCACGGTGACTTTTGTTCCCACTAGATATGCTCGAAATTTATCAAATGCAAACACCACTGCTAATAATTCTTTTTCCGTGGTGGTATAATTCAATTGAGCATCGGCTAGTGTTCTGCTAGCATAATAAATGGGGTGAAAGATCTTTTCACACCGTTGACCCAACACCTCCCCCACTGCATAGTCACTTGCATCGCACATCAATTCAAAGGGTTTCTTCCAATCTGGTGCAACAATAATAGGTGCAGCAACAAGCCTCTTCTTCAACTCAATAAATGATGTCAAACACTCCTCATCGAAGCAAAACAGAGCATCTTTTTCTAGCAAATGGCATAATGGCTTAGCAATCTTGGAGAAATCTTTTATGAATCTCCTATAGAAGCCAGCATGACCAAGGAAGCTCCTGACTCCTTTTACAGACACCGGAGGGGGGAGTTGCTCAATGGTCAAAACTTTGGCTTGATCAACTTCCAAGCCCTTCTTGGAGACTTTATGGCCAAGTACAATGCCTTCTTGCACCATAAAATGGCATTTTTCCTAATTAAGCACCAAATTGGTTTCTTCACATCGCTCTAGAACTTGTTTCAAGTTGCCAAGACAACTATCAAATGAAGTCCCAAAGACTGAGAAATCATCCATAAAAACTTCAAGGTATTTTTCCACCATATCTGAGAATATTGCCATCATGCATATCTGGAATGTTGCCGGTGCGTTACACAAACCAAATGGCATTCTCTTGAAAGCAAATGTACCATATGTGTAATATCCCAAGAATTTATATGAGTATTTAAAGTCTAATTTGAAGTTTAGTGAAAAATTTAATTACGCAGAAAATTTGCTTTTTGAATTAGTGAAGAAAATGTGGGAATAGAAATTTTAATTTTTAATTTAGGAAATTTTTACAAATTCTCAAGGACTAAAGTGAAAAGAAAAGAAAATATGGATTACTTTTGAGAAATGACCAAATAGGAACCTGAGAGGAAGAATAAAGCTTATGAGAATGAATTATGAGTCCGGTACCGAAAAGATGATGGATTCGAGGTTAAAGTGGTATTGAGACATCGAGAGGGATTAAAGTGAACAAATCTTATAAGCTAAGGTGGCTATGAGTGATTTTATCGAAAAAGAAATTGGTGGGGCCCACGCGTATACATTTCTCTCTTATTTTTTTCTTTCTCTCATTTCTCCCGTATACTTCCTCACTTTCTCTCTCTCTCGATTATGCTTGCAAAGGAATTTCTTCATCAATCATTCATGCAATTTTTGCTTGGGGAAGGAAGCCATGAAAGTTAGGAGGATTGGTAAGTTGATGTTCTTCTTCTTCCTCCTCTTATTACAAGACCAAATCCTTGGTTATCATTTTGTAAAATTTTTGTAGAATATTTTAATAGATGAATTTAAGTGTGGATGTTAATCTAAAACATTCCTAGGTAGTTTATGATGTTATTAGAACAAGAAATTTGGAGAAAACTAGGAGAAATTCGTAGAATTTGGATATTTGAAAAAAAGTTAGTGTTCTTGATGAAAATTTGAGATTTGAGCTTGGATTGTTAGTAGAAATTGGGGGTTTTGGTGTTAAAACACTCCTTAGACATTAAGGATGAAAACCCATGGAAGAAATCAAAAGAAATGTTGTTTTAGACATGATTTTAAGATTTTTGGATGAAAAACACGAAGAACATCGAAAATTTTCCCCAGAATTACTGTTCACAGAGAAAATTTTTCTAGATTTTCTCGTTACTGTAGCGTTGACTCGGTCAACGTTACTGTAGCATTGACTCGGTCAACGTTACTGTAGCCGCGTTGACCGTTGACCGTTACTGTAGCATCAGTTTTTTTTTTAAAATATCGTTGAAAAGCTCTTTGAGTCTAGTTTCCAATGGTATAAGTTTCATCTGGATATTCATTACCAGTTAGGAGTTATGATTTGAGAAGTGGATGAAGGTCGGGAGTAGTGGTAAATAATTTATCTATTTCGTAACCCTGATGATTTTTATCTGGTTACAATAGGAATGGTCAAGGTGCAAGGTGGAAGTGCTGAGAGCGTGAAATCCAGGTGAGTGGGTTAATACTTGCTATGATTAAATATCTGTTATTGAATTTTTGCATCATAGTGGAAATATGTTGTATATCCAAGTTTGAAGAAGATGATGTGGAACGATGAGGCATAAACAATTGTGGAACGTGTCTGGTAATATATATAATTATATTTTCTTATTTTCTCATAAATGGAGGTTATATGATGGTTTGTCAATGGCATGTGAACTGAGTTGAAATATATCATACTTTGATTGTTGAGTTCGTTCATATGCGGATAGTTGAAGTATGTTATTGTTGAATAATTGTTCTATATTATGGATTATGTTGTATACATGCTATGTTGCTGGAACCATATTGATTATGTTGTGACTTGAATTGTAAATGACTGAGTTGTGTGTGTGGCTCAAGATTATGATTGAGCATGTTCTTGGATGTGATTGTGATTGTGTTTGACTAGAAAGGAAAGGCATGGTGGTGCACCCCATGGAGAAATTTATATGAAGTTATAAGGGTGGAGATTATAAATAGAGCGATAAGGGTAGATGCGGCGGGGGGCGCGGGCAACGATCCAGAGGTATTCTGGACGACCCAGTTGGTACGGAAAATGTGTGTGAATTGATTTCACCGATTGCTGTTGTGAATTTTGAATTATGTTGAAATGTATTTGATTTACTTGGATATTGTTGTGAAGTATTATGAATAATATTATATCATATGATGATCGATTTACGTATGATTGCTGCATGTTATCATTATGATGCATGATATTTTTTTGTCATAGTGTTGTGTTATCTACTCACTGGGCACGTGGTTTGCTCATACCCCTCTTATTGATATTTTTTTTTCCAGAGTTGACAGCTGAAGGTAAATATCGGAACAAGGAATTATGGATCCTTAGTCCATGATTATCTTTTTATTTGTTCAGGATAAAGGTATAATAGTTAAGTCTTATTCTAAGATGTATAAATCTAGAAATCTCTGTAATCGGGTAGGTTCATTCAGTGATGTAATGTGAATGACTGTAGTGTGTATAGAGAACTCGGTTTGGTTGCATGAAAAAAAAAAGAATGGTATGATGCTTAAGAGAAAGATAGGCTTACGGAGGTGAAATGAAATTCACTTTCCGTGCCAGTCACGTGCTCAGATTTTGGGACGTGACAATATGGACATGTGAACGTTGTCTTTCCTGATCGTCTGGTGCAATGGCAATTTGGTTATAGCCTGAATAGCCATCAAGAAAACAGAAGAACTCTTGGCCAGCCAACCTGTCTAGCATCTTATCAATGAATGGTAGCGGGAAGTGATCCTTCCTTGTCGCCTTGTTCAATTTGTGATAGTCCATACATATTCTCCACCCTGTGACTGTGCGAGTTGGTATCAATTCATTCCGAGTGTTAGCCACTACAGTCATGCCTCCCTTCTTGGGGACACATTGAACTGGGCTCACCCATGAACTATCAGAAATAGGGTAAATTATTCCAGCATCCAGCCACTTTACAATTTCCTTCTTCACCACATCTTTCATTACTGGGTTTAATCTTCGCTGGTGCTCAATAGTGGGAGAATATCCTTCTTCAAGCTTTATATTGTGCATACAAATCGAAGGACTAATGCCTCTTATGTCGGCGATCATCCATCCCAAGGCTTTTTTATGTTCCCGTAGGATTCTCAACAGTTTTTCTTCTTGCTCCAAACTCAACAGAGAAGACATAATTATTGGCAAGGTTGACGATTCCCCCAAATATGCATGCTTCAAATAGGGAGGCAATGGCTTGAGCTCAAGTACAGGTGGCTCTTCTATAGATGGCTTAGTGTCATGTCCCATCTCGGTGGTCAAATCCAATGACTCCACTTGTTTGTGGTATATAGGAGTGGCATTCAACAGGTTCACACACTCAACTACTTCTTCATTATCTTCATCCACTTCCGTAGCTACGAGAGATGACTCAAGTGCATCTTCATAATGCACATTCTCAAAGGTGGTTTGTACCACTCTGTCCACCATAGCATCCACTACAGAAATTTTGTAGCATTCCTCTGGATCATCAGGATATTTTATTACCTTAAAAACATTAAACGTCACCTCTTGGTCTTGCACCCTCATAGTGAGCTCTCCTTTTTGTACATCAATAATAGTTCTCCCGGTAGCTAAGAATGGTCGTCCCAAAATGATAGGGACATCATGGTCTTCTTCATAATCCAAGACAATGAAGTCAGCTGGGAAGATGACCTTATCCACCTTAACTAACACATCCTCCACAACTCCTCTAGGATACGCAAGAGTGCGATCCACTAGTTGCAAGGTGACTGTAGTCGGTCGAGCTTCACCCAATCCTAGCCTCTTGTATATGGACAGAGGCATTAAGTTTATGCTTGCCCCCAAGTCACATAGAGCCTTTCTACTGAATTTATCCCCAATTGTGCAAGGTATATTGAAGCTTCCCGGGTCTTTGAGCTTTGGTGGAAGCTTGTTTTGCAAGATGGCACTACATTCTTCAGTGAGTGCTACAGTTTCATATTCACAAAGCCTTCTCTTCTTGGACAAAATATCTTTCATGAATTTCACATAACTTGGCATTTGTTCAAGTGCTTCTGCAAAGGGGATATTGATGTGGAGTCTTTTAAACACCTCCAAGAATTTCTTGAATTGATGATCCAATTTCTGCTTCTCGAATCTTTGTGGAAATGGAGGTTATGGTTGCATTTTGGGTTTCGGGTGCTCAATGAGGGGCTCAACTTCATTTTTCTCCGAAGTGACTTCTTCTTGGTCTTTCTTTTTCTCAACTTCAGCTGTCTTTGGATTACCCTCAATTTCTTTCCCACTCCTCAAGGCAATAGCTTTACAATGCTCATTTCCTTCTCTTCTAGGATTGGTCTCAGTGTCACTAGGAAGAGTACCTTGAGGTCTACTATTAAGAGCGTTGGCCAATTGTCCCATTTGGGTCTCCAAATTTCTAATAGCCACGTTTTGGCTCTGAATTAAAGATGATTGATTCTGGATCACTTGGCCATGTATTGCATGAACATATCTTCCAATGTGGGTTTCTTTTCCACCTGAGGTGGTGGGGCTCTATTATGAGGAATGTGATGGTTTTGGTTATTGAAGTCGGGTGGTTGAGAAGGCCTACTAGATGATGACGAGGCCATGGGGTTGAGACAATGATCATTGCTCCATGAGAAGTTCGGATGATTTCTATTTCCCGGATGGTAAGAATTTGAGTAGAAAGTATTCTGGTTCCTCTGGTGATTACCCATATAATTTAACTGTTCCATGGTAGAGTTCTCCTCACAGCAGCCATTAATGTGAGCACCCCCACAGAAGTCACAGCTTGGTGCCGGATTACTCACCGCATTTACTCTCACCGGCTTTTGTTGTCTAGCACACAACATCTCAACCTTTTTAGTTAGGGCCTTATTCTGGGCCAAAATAGCGTGAAGAGTGTCCAACTCCAACATCCCTTTCTTTGAGTTGCTCTTGGCTCTGATGGAAGCATTCTGACTAGCCCCCATGGTCTCAATAATGTCCTTGGCTTGCTTAATTGACTTACCCAACAATGCACCGCCAGCTGCGGTATCCAATTTATCCCTGGTTTCATAATTCAATCCACTGAAGAAGATTGAGATCTGTTGCCACTCTTGAATGCCATGATTCGGGCATTTCCTCAACATCTCCTTGAATCGTTCCCAAGCATTGTATAATGTCTCTCTATCTTGTTGAAGGAATGTTGTAATCTCATTTCTCAATTTTACTGATTTGGAGGGAGGGAAGAATTTATCCAAGAATTTCCTTCGCAGTTCATCCCACGTAATTATACTCTCCGGTGGTAGAGTCATCAACCAATTCTTTGCACCATCCCTTAAGGAGAAAGGGAATAATCGAAGGCGGATGACATTATCTGTAACTCCATTTAGCTTGACCATATCGCAAATATCCAGGAAGTTCACAATATGATTATTCGGATCCTCCATAAGACTTCCCCCAAACTGGTTCTGTTGTACAAGATTTAACATCATAGCCTTCATCTCAAAATTGTTGGCTCCAATCGCGGGCTTCACTATGCTTGAAGCATTCCCAGCATTAACAGGCGAAGCATAATCCCATATTGCTCTGAATCCCATTTGAGGCTCATCAACAACCCCATTTTCAGCATTGATCTCATCACCCTGGTGATTCAAGTTGTCTTCAGCCATTTCTTTTTGTATAACTTGGCTTACTTGAGTTTTTCTGGCTTTAGCTTATTTCCTAACTCTTCTTGCTAGTCTTTCAATCTCAGGTTCGTAAAGAAGGTATGAAGGATTGAGGGTACCTCGCATACGCAATGAAAGGCACTAATTAGCAAAGAATGATAAGAATAACAGAATTAACACAAAAACTAAGATGACTAACTAAGAAAAATAAACAAAGAAAAACAGCTATAGACAAAGGTCTAATCTAGTACTTCTTAATTCCTATGAATATTAGCAACAACCGTTAATCCCCGACAACGGCGCCAAAAACTTGTTGACGGCTTGGCAAGCGTACCAATCGTGCAAGTAATATAGTGAAAATTAAGTAAAAGAATCGTTCCCACGAGGATTAATTTGCTAATTACCCGAGAAATTAAGTTATATTAGTTAGACAATGCAAATTTCGATGGTTCTTAACAGAAGGAAAGTGAAAATGTAAAGTTAAGTTAGGAATGAGTTGTATATTGTATGAACTCTAAACAAGCACAATGAAAATCACAAGACAAATGCAATTTAATTCACAAGATGAACACAGCCTAGGATTGCTAATCCCCCGTCGTTCTTCACAAGTTTTAATCCCTCTTCCTCTTGTTCTCACCGGCCATACATGCTAATCTAGGATACGAATATGCTTAGAAGTATTCTCCCGAATGCCAACTAAGACTGAACCCAAAATCTAATAATTCCTTATGTAGTCTTAGGTTTCAAAAATACACAAACCCTAATCTGACTATATGAGGTTAACATCTATATTCCTATGATATTAACGAATCCATCCCCTCTCCTTTGAGGTTCAAGAACTCATACTATCCATTCTATGGTCTAGGTTTTACATTCCTCTCCCAAGTACAGCAAAACCACCAAACAATCCATTAAATTGATCAAGTTTAATGAAAGCAAGAAAATGAGAATGAAAAAACATGTATTAATGGCCAAGTAATCACAAGAGTCAAGAGATTGACAAAACTTAATCCAAACTAGGGTTCATAGCAATCTTAGTACAGAAATTTAGCTACACATCATTACAAAATACAGAAAATGAGAGAAGAGAAGAGAAAACTCCATGATTCCAAGTTGGGTGGAAGAAAAATTGCTTCAATCTTCTCCAAAGGTTGGTTGCCCTAGCCTCCAGAGGTGAAATCGCCGCTCCCCCTTTGGTTCCAACCCAGAATGCCCTAAAAAAATCCATCTGAAGCCTTTTATAACAGCTCAGAATCGTGACTTACAGCTATAGCGGTAAGTCTCCACTGCTATAGCGGTACAGGACAGTAAGGAATTTTTCCAGCAATATTTGGTGCGGGGCTTACCGCTATAGTGGTGAGTATCCACCGCTATAGTGGTGAGTATCCACCGCTATAGCGGTGGTAGACAGAAAGTGGGCCTTCTGCTTCTTCAGCTTCAGCTTCGTCCATCTTGCCTTACGTCAGAGAGAATAAAATGATGATTAGCGACATTCTTGGTCAAAGAATCACATGAAAAAGACTAAACTTTAAAAATTCCTAAACTAAACTAAATCAATCAAAAACAACGGAAAAGATATACAAGCAACCACAAGTAGGCGATAAAATGGATCAAAGATTCAGCACCAAATGGTACTAAATCTAGCACTTAACAATACTGCGACGCCGAAGGATATGCCAAAGGATAGTGCAGGTGCTACTATTTTAATTTATTATATGAATGTGTGTGCGAGTGCGAGATGGCCGAGAATGAAAGTGTGAAATGAAGGTGCGAGAGGACAGAATGCGAGAGCAGAGCGTAGGCAAATTTGACATTTCTCTTCCTTTTCCCTTTCCATGACCGGTTTTCCATCGATGAAGCGATGGAAACGAATATCACCAGTCATGGAAAAGGAAAAGGAAGAGAAATGTCAAATTTGCTCATGCTCTGCTCTCGCGTTCTGTCCTCCCACACCTTCATTTCACACTTTCATTCTCGGTCATCTCGCACTCGCACACACATTCATATAATAAATTAAAATAGTAGCACCCGCAATATCCTTCAACGTCGCAGTATCTGTCACGACCCGTTTTCTGGGCACATGACCGGCACAATGATGAATATCCCATCACTGTAAGCCTTTCGATAAATTCTACCCATGAGTTTAGTCATTATCAAAATAACCATTCCAGAAGAAAATATATCAAATTTTCTTATTTGAAATTCATAGAGATGATTTGCACATAATAATAGATTTTCAATATAAAATACATTATTATGCTGACATACAAACCAAATGCCAAACCCCTGACCTAGATGTCCTAGACGATTACAGAGTAACATAATTTATAACAAAAGAGGGGTCTACCCGACAACGGGAAGGTCCAAAGTGATCTACTCCTCTAGCGGATATTCTTCATTGGCAATCTGATCTGAACAAAAAGGTTGTACAAACAATGTGAGCTTTTAAACTCAATGAGCGAATCGGCCTCGCGTTAATAAAATTCAAATACATCACCATTCATTCAAGCATATCCAAAGGCTCATACTCAACCAATAGACAGAAGATAAAAATTTATCCAATTCAACAAACGTTACTAGTACTCGTCAATGGCAATATATCCCAGAGAGCGCACACAGGCCGGCTCACCAATTATGTATATTTCCGCCATGACGCACAACATCATCCTCTTACATACAAGAAGATAAAAATTCATCCAATTCAACAAACGTTACTAGTACTCGTCAATGGCAATATATCCCGGAGAGCGCACACAGGCCGGCTCACCAATTATGTATATTTCCGCCATGACGCACAAGCTCATTCTTTTAGCTAGGGCGCCTCACGGATTTATCACCAATCCGGGCTATATCCCTACTGAGGGAATCGTTGTCTCCACACTCATTGGTCAAGACACCCTGTCAACCGGGTTTTCCGCCTTGCCGTGAGAGGGGGTACTGTCCCGCTCAATCACAATCAATAGCATTTCATATCATAATCAGAAGCTCAATATAATATTCATCCATATAACAGGTATAGTATATAACTATATTATAGATTTATAAACCACATATCAAGATAACAATTAATCCGTTTTTGAAAACATTCAAACTTCACATCATCATAAGATACTTATTTCATTTTATCCATACTTATGGATTAATTATCTCATTTAGATTCGTCATTCTGAATCCAATTTCCCCCTATGAATCTTGGGAGTGTCCTACGACATACTTTTTATCACCATTAATGCTAAAACTCTATTAAAACGGGGTCGTTTCACTCACCTGGATTCCGTACGAGCATCGCTTCTCTAAGTCATTACAGACAAGAGTGCTCAGGTGAATTTCGGTGTTCTGCTACGGAGATTTTCATGAAAGATTAGAGAAAATACGTTAGGATTGTTTTTATACAGATACTGTTCATACGTACGGTTATTGTTCATATATACGGTTACTATTTATACGTACGGTCACTATTTATATGTATGGTCACTATTCATACGTACGGTCACTATTCATACGTACGGTTACTATTCATACCAGAAATAGAGAATACAATCTGTAAAAGAGTACACCAGGTAAGTTCCCAGATAAGAGTGGAAGGTCACACTGGACACACTTAAAAACCAGGTCTTTTCTTAGCCAGAACTTTCCTAGACATGTATTCTTCACAGTTTACATTCTATTTTGGTAATCAGAGAATCAAAATAATATGTAAGCAGCTAAGGACAGTTTTTCTTATGTGGAACATCAGCCAAAGCCGCAACCACAGAGCATACTTAAGAAAATAACTTCTAAAATTTGAAAGACATAGAAAGAGCATAGTATCCTTACCTAAGCTGAAAAGGAAAGGCCCAAAATCTCAGAGGCCTAGCATTGAAGTAAGAGAAACTTAAGGAGAGAAGAAGAGAAGTTGAAGGTGTGAGTTTAGAAGTGAAATGAAAGCGCCTATTTATAGGAAAAGTCAAGGGTACTATTTGATACTATGCGCTAATAAAATATTCAATTTACTATTTATGAAAATGACATTTCTAAT
Organism: Biancaea sappan; assembly: GCA_037074585.1. NCBI lineage: Eukaryota > Viridiplantae > Streptophyta > Magnoliopsida > Fabales > Fabaceae > Biancaea > Biancaea sappan. The sequence continues at coordinate 44,112,839 of CM073500.1, read as the reverse complement.
AATGCATTTTACTGTGCAAATTGGAAACTTAAAGAGAAAACTATCCTTTCTCTTAAACCTTTAAGTTTCTTTTCAAATCAATCCTTTCAATTTAGTCCCTGAGCGTATTTTTACACATAAAATGTCATTTTCTCCTACAAACTTCTTTCTAGTTTTCTCTTATGACCAAACCATATCTAGTACTTGACATTTCGATTGTATAAATGAACAGTATCATATACCTAAATAGTATTATACGGGTAAATAGTACCATATACTGAAATAGTAACAGTAGTTTGTAAATAAATATTTATATTTTATTTTTCATGGGTATTACATTATCCTTCTAAATCAGAAGCACGCTTCAGCAGTGATTTGCCTTTACTGTCTTTCTGAGGTAAGTTTTGAATTTTTGAATTGTTCACAATCATAATGGCGCCCAACAAGTAAGATTCAAAATTTCTTGAGTCAGCGTGGTGGCAGGAGATCTACCGTCGGGCGACCGGCCTGCTAGCCGTTGAGCAACCAACGTGCTGGCCGTCGGGCAATTGACCTGTAGCAGGCCGGTCGACCGGCTGCAACAAGCAGATCGATCGGTGTCACTCCCCAAAATCTAAGCACATAACCGGCACGAAAGATGAATTTCACCTCATCTCCGTAAGTAGGGGTGAGTAAAAACCTACCTAACCCGCCCAACTCAAACCAACCCGCACATTTGGGTTGGGTTGGGTTGGGTTGGCGGGTTGGGTTGGGTTGGAAAATTCCCAACCCGCCAAGTAGCGGGTCGGGTGGCGGGTTGGGAATTTCTCAACCCAACCCAACCCGCCAACCCGCCCAATATATATTTTTTTTAAAAAAAAATTTTAGGGACTTAGCCACTTAGGATTTTTTGTTATACTCATTATTTATAAGTAAATATTTATGTGTTATGTATTTATTAAAATTTGGATTATATATTGAAATTTGAATTGAATTAATTTGTCTATAGCATTATAGCCTACTGTTGACTATTATTATCTTGTTAGATGGAATAAAGAATAATGTGTGCCTTTACTAATTTATTTGTCTTCTATGCAGTGTGAATAAAGAAAAAAGAGAGAAGAAGAAGAAAGCAAAACAAAAATAAATAAATAAATAAAAATTTAAAATTTAAAATTTTTGAAAAAAAAAAAGACAACCCGTCAACCCGACCCAACGCAACCCGCCAAGGTGCGGGTTGGGTTGGTTCGAGTTCATCATAAAAAAATTAACAACCCGACCCAACCCAACCCGATCAAATTTGATTGGGTTGGGTTGAAATTTTCCTCAAACCCGACCCAACCCGACCCGTGCTCACCCCTATCCGTAAGCCTATTTCTCTTTTAAGCATAATACTAATCCTTATTTTGATTATTCTTTTAAATGCAATTAATTCAAATTACACAATTTAAGAATTAAAATAAGAGAACTATTTCTCTTCTCACAAAAAGATAAGAAAGTATGGCTAAACCGAGTTTCTCATACACGCTACAGTCATACACATTACATCGTAGAACGAACCTACCCGATTACAGAGTTTTTCTAGATTTATATAACTTAGAATAAAACCTAAATATTATATCTTTACCCTGAACCAATGGAAAAGGTAATCTTTGCGTGAACATTATCAAACTAGGAAGTCCTTCATACCTGAAACTGAAGACAACATCTACTTGAGAGAATCATACCACATTAACACACAATATAGGTATATATATACATGCAGATATACATATTTGATCTAATAATACAATCATCTAAATTTTGGTGTACAAGATATTTATCAAGACACACAATAAAAGCACCTTGCAATCATTAACAGGCACATTCTAGATAAAGCCAAATCACATTTCAAATAATTCACACAACTCCAATTTAAGTTCTCAGACATTTTAAGGGTCCCGTCTATATAAAGTGGCCGTTGCCCCGCGGCCCCTGCCGCATCCTCCCTTATTTCACCCTTGTCCTCAAAGGGATAAATCTGTAGTCCAACCTTATTTCATCCTATCCTTAAAAGGACGAATATCATATTCAATATCATGTGGCCATAGTGATTTCATTCCACTCTTATTTCATTCCATGGGATCCCATAAACTCCATTTCTGTTTCTCTCAAGATCAAACACAATCACATTATACAAATCATAGGCAACCATATGCATTTCATTTCAGGAAAAGTTTACAATAGTCTCACACTTGCACATTTCAATGCATAACATGAATGCATTAATTTCATATCTCATTTATATATTTATAGTACACTTTTAATATATACATAAAATAAGCAAACATGGTAAGGTAGGATCTCTCACCTCGATTCCAAGCTAAAATTCTACACTTCAAATCAGAGGATAAATGCCAAGGAACTCATCAAAGGCCTAAAGATCAAACCAAGCAAGGAGATAACACTTAATCAGAACATAGGCTATCATTCATTTAGCTTTGTTCTATTTTGAGGTTAAAATCAGGACTATTTTTGGGAATAAACTATAACTCCAAAAATTATGAAATTTGGTACAAATCCTTACTAGTATGTTAAAATACTAAAATAAAAATTTCAGAATTTAATTTTATTGTTAGGCCCTACTAAAGACCTTATTAGTGATTAAAGGTCAGAGTTGTCTAAATTCTAAATAGATACGGCGTTATGCATTTTAGACTTAGCTAATCATGTCCAAATGCCGTGAAATTTTTCAGATCGTTAGATTCATGTCTTATCTAAGTGCCATAAAAATTTCATATTAAAAAGAGGTCTTTAGCTATTAAAACCAAATTAATTTTCGAAACTGTCCAGATTTGCTCTGTATTGAACAAAGTGTTGTTCTCATGTTTATTTGACCAAGCAAAATAATTTTAATGAGCTTGAAACTTTCTAGATCAGATTATCACAATAAAAAAAAATCTCTTCACAAAACTTCATGCATTTAGGAGTTGATTTAGTCATCCAAAAATACAGAAAAACCATATGCATTTAAAATTGTCATATTATCCCTTCACAGCTCTTTGGTAAATTTTCTTTATTTCCTTTACTTGATTTAAACTCATATTTCACTTCATATAGAGCTATAGATTAAGAATATATATTCTTTTGAAATTAAATCAACTCCAGAAAACTTTTCAATGTTTTCAGTTTAGTACCTATAGTTTACTATGATGTTCTTTTTCTCTCTCAATCTTGTTTATTTCAGCTTCTTATTGTTTCAATTCAATTCATAGTATATCTAGTTGGTTCTACCCAAAATCAAAGCAAAAAGAGAAGAAATTCTTGGATGAACAATAAAATCACAAGTGAACAGTACCACTGATTTTTCAGTATGTATTTTTCACTAAAATTCTCAAATAATCCCTCTATTTTCATTATGAAACTAACCAAGATAGGGAAGAGGGGTTTGACCAGCCTTTGGATGTCTCAAATACAATAAAACAATAAGAAATTCATAAAAGTGCAGCCTCTAAAATAGCAAGAGTAGAAGGAGAAAAGAGAAAATTAGGAATTTTCAATCCTACCTGTCAAACAAAAACACTACCATCGTCATGCACAGCAACGGTGAAGGGAGAAGCCAAGAATGATATGAAGAAGAGAGGAAAGTTAAGGGAAGAGATAAGGAAGAGAGGAAAATAATTGAGGAAAGGATGTCAGAGTCACGAGTCATGAAGGAAGAGATTAAGGCTGTTTAAGAATTACATGAAGCTACATATCCTTGTTTGGGCTGAGGAAAATAATTTAGTGTACATCAAAAGCCACATATCCTTGTTTGGGTTTAATTACATGAAGCTACATTGTTTAAGAATGAAATTCACTTGAGTCCTCTTTGACTCTAGAAATTTTTTTTTTTAAATTTCATCTAATATTTTTTCCACATCTTTATATTCTATAATTTCACTAATTACAAAAAAAAAAGTCCAAACAACTTAGTTTAATCTTTGAGTAAACCTTATGAATTTATTATCATTTTTTTTATAATTCTCCATAATTTCCTTTTTTTAAAAAATTATGTAATTAAATTTTCAAATAAATTTTCTAAATAGTTCTTGTTTATTATCGGGGTATTACATTCTTCCCCCCTTAATAGAATTTGGTCCTCCGAATTCAAAACTCACCTTAAGACTGAAATAAATATAGATATTTTGTTCATATCTCATTCTCTATTTTAGAATTTTCATAATCAAGTACAAAATATAACAAGTCCAACATATTCTTATTTCTCAAGTTCTTTCAGTAAAAGAATCACCTCAACAAAAGATCCAAAAACTTAAATTTTTATTTCTAGTATATAACCTACAGACAATGAGCTTAACTTGATTTACAAAACAAAAAATTTTAATATGTGAAGCTTAGATCAAACATCAGATTTAGGTACAAACAAAATAAAGGATAAATTAAGGACGAGCAAGCTTATAAGGTCTAGAAGAAGAAGGTGTTTCAGACCTTAAGGAGGAAGCTAATCGTTGTAGCCTAGAAAAAGTTTTTGGAGGAAGTGCCTGAGAAATTTGGCAAAGAGCAGAAGTTACTCCATTCATACAGTCAATAGACCTCGCTTGTTGGTCACGAAAATTTTGAGTTGCAAACATTGAATATCTATCAACTTAATTAGCTAGTTTCCTGAAACGATGATTTATCAATTTCTCTTGGGCTTCAAAGAGACGATTTATCAGTTGCTTCTGGCCCTCTGTCTTGTATTCCAAGCTCTCTATCTTACACTCTAGGTTTTCTATCTTATGCTCTAGGAATACAAGCTTATTTTCTGAAGATGTTGCAGTGCTATCGTCCTCCAACTCTATTGCATCTCTCTTTCTTTTCTTAATTTCTGGTGACCCATTTACAGGTCTCTTCCCTTTGTTGTTTCCAAGACTTAGATTTAAATCAAGCTTTACATTGTCAGTCTCAAAATTTAGGTTTAAAGATTTATTGCCGGCCATTGCTCTAGAGATCTCAAAAATAAGTTCAAGTGAGAAAGGAATGAAGATTGAGGAATAGGTATACAATGAAAGAAGTATGTTTGCTTGGTGTGGTGAATATGGTAACAGACATACAAGATTTATAGGCAACCCGAAGCCCCTCAAACTAGAGTTACCACAACCTATACGCCGCTCCTTAATAGGTTTACAGATGTTTACATCACAATGCCAGCGATTAATGTCAAAAATTTAAGTAAATAGTAAATAAAATTTAATGCAATTAACATAAGTCAAAGATTTCCTCAAAAAAAAAAATTCGACTAATCTTGACCTTTCTCAAAACTTTGACTAACTCCACCTTTCAGTCTGAGATTTTCTCCTTCTAAACTTGTCTTATCCTGTAATTCCATATCACGATGTCACTCTATGATTAGGTAGTCTCATATTAGCCTTATCTTAGATTCTAATCTGTGTCTTTACTTTAGACTTACACATAATATATAAAAATATATATTTTAAAACAAAGTTAATTGCTTATGGTCGCATGCATCAAGCATTATCATGATGCGAGAAAATCATTGCCTTTCATTTTCCCACAAGAACATTATATGTATGTATGTGTAAACATAAAGATGCATCATCCTCTACACATTTCATTCTATTCAAGTCATTTTAAATTTTTGACTTCTCATTCTTTATGAGTACATGTGGAATCATCACATATTATTCTTGGCCGTAGCCTTCACTCATTATACATGAATAGCATACATATCATATGTTTTTAGATACATGTAATCACAACATGATTCAATCAATTATGTATATTATACTCAACTGAAGGCTCTCAAGAACAACACAACAAAGCAGAGAAATAGAGCTCAGTTCATCACCATTTCATTAATCCTTAAAATTTTCAATCAAAACAAATTGAATCGGTCGCAAATCCACCTTAATTGACTTTCGTGATTTCGGCATTAATGCGACGTGCTGTTGGATGTGCATGCCTACCCTAGACCTCTGGCTTCCAGCTTGCAGAAATTCATAGGTTGAGTATGTAGGTGTGCGGCGAAGAGATATCTTATTTGGCTCTAAGTCCTAATTTTTCTCTATAAAACTGCCCTAGAGTTCTCAGTTACCACACCATAAAGAGTAATCATCTCTGAGCCTATAACTTCCCAGCATTCCTCTCTCCTCATACTCCTACAAAACTTTTAAATTTTCCAAATCATGGCCACAAGGAAGTGATGTGATTTCTGAAGGGAAAACACTTAATCGATTTTCTGGATAGGTTGAAAGAAACAAACAAAGAAAACCAAATCACTCAATTGATAAGCCAAAGGGCGCCACAACTAAGAGAAATGGGTTGATCTCGCCACACTCAAGAAAGAAGAACGTGAATGATAAGAAATCTAGCTGCTCTCGCTACTAACCCAAGTTAGATAAGAGAAAGAACTCAAGAATCATCTTGAAAGCAAAATGCCAATATCTCATATATGATTCAAGGATAGTTTACAACATATGGCAATGACCCTTTTTATAAAGAGTCTCCAAAACGAAAGACAAAAAACTCCAACTAATGTATTAAATGCATCAACTAAAAGTCAAGTAGTGTAGGCTAAATGTCAAAGACAATAAATGCATAGGTAGCTAAATGTCAAAGACAATAAATGCATAGGTAATAGACTACAACTATATTCAACAAATGCAACCATCCCACATGCAATCTTATTCACACTTCTTCCACTTTCAACAATGTGGTTAAGTCCAATTCAAGCCCTTTAGCCCTTGAACGAGTTAGAGGCCCAATTGAAGTGTTCTCCCTGCAATTGGGTTATCTTTGATTACATCATCCTCCCCTGGTTGAAATGGATTTGGCCTCAAATCCAAGTCCTCTCTATCTTCTAAGTACGGAGGAAGATCCCTCACATTGTAAGTAGTAGAAACAGCATAATCTTCAGGCAAATCAATTTTGTATGCATTATCATTTACCTTATCTATGATACGGAAAAGACCATCTGCCCTTGGCATTAATTTGGACTTTCTTTGGTTTGAAAATCTTTTTTTTCGAAGATGAACCCATACTAAATCTCCAGGACTGAATTGAACAAATTTTCTTCTCTTGTTGGCAGTCTTCTCATAGGTGGAGTTCTTCTTCTCAATCTGCTGTTTTATGTTCTCATGTAGCTTCTTTATCATGTCAGCCGTCTTTTTTCCATATATGCATTCTCGAGCCTCAAGTGGTAATGGTACTAAATCAAGTGGGCTCAATGGATTAAATCCATAAACTACTTCAAAAGGAGAGTGTTTAATAGTACCATGTACACTTTTATTGTAAGCAAATTCAGCATAGGCCAGACATTCATCCCAACTTTTTAAGTTTTTGCCAATGATAGTTCTTAGCAAAGTAGAAAGCGTTCGATTCACCACTTCAGTTTACCCATCAGTTTGTGGGTGACAGGCAGTACTAAAGAGCAACTTTGTTCCCAGCTTCCTCCATAAAGTCTTCCAAAAGTAGCTAAGAAATTTGGCATCACGATCTAACACGATACTCTTTGGAATGTCATGAAGTCTCATAATTTCTTTGAAAAATAAATTAGGGATGTGCACAGCATCGTCGGTCTTATGGCATGGAATAAAATGAGACATTTTTTAAAAACGATCAACAACAACCATGACCGAATCTTTACCTCTTTGTGTCCTTGGTAAGCCTAGCACGAAATCCATGCTAACATCAGTCCAAGGTTGATCTGGAACAGATAGAGGTGTATAAAGTCCATGGCCTGCTTCCTTGCTATTGGCTTTTTTACAAATAATACACCTTTCAATCACATGATGCACATCTCTAATCATGTTAGGCCAATAAAAATGCTCTTTCAGCATCTCCAAGTCTTGGTTTCACCGAAATGCCCAGCCAATCCTCCTCCGTGAGCTTCTCGTGTAAGTAATTCCCTTATAGAACAGTTTGGAATTATAAGCCTCCCCAAGCGAAATAAAAAATCTTCAGATCTATAAAATCCCTTATATGCCATTTTTTCACAAGCGAGATAAATTTCAGCAAGTGTCGAATCTTCCATGTAATGGTCTTTAATAGATTCAAATCCCAACAATTTAGCATTCATCATGGAAATTAAGGCATATCTCCTTGATAAGGCATCTGCAACAATGTTGGTTTCTCCCTTCTTATACTTCAACACATAGGGAAAAGCTTCAAGAAATTCCACCCACTTTGCATGTCTTCTATTCAGCTTGCTCTGACCTTTCAAGTGTTTGAGTGATTCATGGTCTGTGTGAATTACAAATTCTTTTGGTAACAAGTAGTGCTGCCATGTCTCAAGAGCTCTAATTAAAGAGTAGAACTCCTTATCATAGGTAGAGTAGTTAAGTCTGGCTCCACTCAACTTCTCACTAAAATAAGCTATAGGACGCCTTTCTTGAAGAAGTACAGCTCCAATTTCCACTCCACTAGCATCACATTCAATCTCAAAAGTCTTAGAAAAATTAGGCAAAACCAATATGGGTGCATTGCACAATTTTTCTTTGACAAGCTCAAAACTTCGTTGGGCTGCATCACTCCATTTGAACTCCTTTCCTCCCTTAATACATTCAGTTATGGGTGCTAAAATGATGCTGAAATCCCTTACAAATCTTCTATAGAAAGAGGCAAGCCCGTGAAAACTTCTTACTTCAGATATGGTTCTTAGAACGGGCCATTCTTTGATAGCTTTCACCTTTTCTTCATCAACTCCCACTCCTTGCTGAGATACTACAAAGCCAAGAAAAATCACATGGTCTTAACAAAAGTAGCATTTTTCATATTAGCATAGAGTTTCTCCTTTCGCAACACTTCCAAGACTTCCTTCAAATGTTGCACATGCTCCTCATAACTTTGACTGTAGATCAAAATATCATTGAAATATACCACAACAAATTTTCCAATGAAAGATCTAAGCACATGATTCATCAATCGCATAAATGTGCTAGGGGCATTAGATAGCCCAAATGGCATTACCATCCATTCGTAAAGTCCATGCTTTGTCTTGAAGGCTGTCTTCCACTCATCTCCCTCTTTCATTCGGATTTGGTGATAGCCGCTCTTCAAGTCAATTTTTGAAAAGACCTTGGAACCATTCAGCTCATCCAACATGTCATCCAATCTTGGAATTGGATAGCGGTATTTAATGGTAATCTTATTTATAGCATGACTGTCCACACACATTCTCATAGAGCCATCCTTTTTAGGGACTAATAATGTAGGCACAGAACAAGGGTTCATGGATTCCCTTACATAACCCTTTTCAATCAACTCATCAACTTGCCTTTTTAGCTCCTTAGCCTCCTCTGGATTCATTCTATATTCTGGCTTATTTGATAAGGCAGCACCGGGCACCAAATTAATTTGATGCTCAATTCCTCTTAAGGGTGGCAATCCCTTAGGTAGCTCATTCGGAAAGACATCCGCAAATTCTTCTATCAACTCCCTCACAAGCTTAGGAAGCTTTTCTGTGAGTTCTAGATTCAGCTCCTTGAGAATTAGCAATAATACAAAGTCATCCCTTTTATTGCCTTCTTTAACTCATTCTTAAAAGCAAAACAACTAGGCTTCTTCTCCTCGATTACATCCTCTTTCGACTGTACTTGTATTGGCTTTAAGGGTGCCAACACAATCTTCTTTCCATTCTTCTCAAAAGCGTAGGTGTTTTTGAAGTGCTCTTCTATCAAATTGCCACGGCCTCCCAAGTAGAAGATGACTAGCATCCATAGGGACTATGTCACACAACACTTCATCTTTGTAATTCTTCCCTATAGAGAAATGTATCTTTACTTGTTTGGTGACCTTCATCTCGCCATGATTATTCAGTCATTGCATCTTGTATGGACGGGGATGATTGATGATAGGTAGCTTCAATTTGCCAACCAAGGTGGTTAAAGCAACGTTAGTGCAGCTCCCACTATCAATTATCACGTTACAAACTTTGCCTCCAATAGTGCACCTTATTTGAAAAATATTCTCCCTCTGTTCTTCTTCTACCTTGGCTTGGATATTCAAGGCACGTCTAATAACCAAGGCAGCACCTTCATCAGCATACTCAACAACTTCTTCTTCTTCAGAATATTCTTTCTCTTCACATTCCTCCACAATATCTTCATCTTCACTCTCTATTTCCCCTTGTTTCTCCTTCAAGATCATCACTCTTCTATTAGGACATTCGGATGCTATATGGCCATGACCTAAGCACTTGAAGCACTTAATGTCTCGGCTTCTTTTAGAAGGTTGGTTATCTTCTCTCTTCTCCTTCCCCTTAGAACTTTCAGTTTTGTTTGGCTCCTTCTTCCATATCTCCTTATTACTCCCTTTGGTAGTGTTTGAGGTTTGGGAAAGTATTTGGAAAGGTTTACTCCCCAATGGTTTAAACACTCCATTGTTTCTTCCATAAACTCTTTTTTTCTGTCTCTCCACCTTAATTGCCAATTTAATTACATCTTCTAAGAAGACATAATTCTGTAACTCTACTAAGTCAGCAACTTCTCTGTTCAAACTACCAAGAAATCTAGCTATGGTTTGTTCTTGGGGTTCATTCATCTCACACCAAATCATCAAAGTTTCAAATTCTTTAACATAATCTTCAACACACATACCTCCTTGCCTCAAGCTTTGAAGCTTAAAATAAAGCTCTTGCTTGTAGTAATCAGCTACAAAACGCTTCTGCATGAGCCTTTTCATCAATCTCCAATTTTGAACTTCCTCCTCTCCATCTCTTCTTCGTTGATTCTTCAAATTTTCCCACCATAGATTCTCATAATCAGTGAATTCAATGGCTACAAGACGGCATTTGGTAGCTTCTGAATATTCTTGATATTCAAAAATCTTCTCTACTCGTTGCACCCACTCCAAGTATTCTTCAAGAGAACTTGTTCCCTTAAATGGAGGAATCTTCATTTTGATGTTGGCATCACGTTCCCTCTGCTGCCTTCTTTGCCTAGGTTGATCACCTTCTTCAGCTTCAGATTCTTCTCCATGGTGTTTAACATAAGCTCCTCTTCTTGGTTGTCGTTGTTGTAACTCCATAAATCTAGCCATTTGAGTAGTTAGTTGAGCTATTTGTTCCATCATTTCTTCTTGACCTCTTTGTAGGCCAATAATTTGAGCTTGTTGTAGGCTAAGCCCAAGAGGAACTTCAGAACTATTTTCTCCTGTCATAGTGATTTTGTAATTGTCGGTTTAAGTTTGGTGAAGGGTAGGTTCACTCTCTAAGTGTTTACACTCAGATTAACAATGAACAGTAACAATGAACAATGAACAGTAACGATGAATTTTTTTTAAATAAAAAAGCTGGAATAAAATAAAACAACACAAGAATAGAAATAAAAACAAAGATGAACAGACCAGAAAATTAGCCCTCCATGTAGGTGGCAGATTATAAAATAAGGAAAACTAAGCCCTCCATGTAGGTGGCAGAATACAAAATAAGGAAAACTAAGCCTTCCATGTAGGTGGCGAAACAAAAAATAAAATGCAAAAAAAATTAAGACTTCCACAAAGGGGCAAACACAAAACAAATAATAGAACCTGTTTTGAAGTGGCTCTGATACCAATATGATGTGATTTCTGAAGGGAAAACACTTAATCGATTTTCTGGATAAGTTGAAAGAAACAAACAAAAAAAACCAAATCACTCAATTGATAAGCCAAAGGGCGCCACAACTAAGAGAAATGGGTTAATCTCACCACACTCAAAAAAGAAGAACGTGAGTGATAAGAAATCTAGCTGCTCTCGCCACTAACCCAAGTTAGATAAGAGAAAGAACTCAAGAATCCTCTTGAAAGCAAAATGCCAATATCTCATATATGATTCAAGGATGGTTTACAACATATGGCAAGGACCCTTTTTATAAAGAGTCTCCAAAACAAAAGACAAAAGACTCCAACTAATGTATTAAATGCATCAACTAAAAGTCAAGTAGTGTAGGCTAAATGTCAAAGACAATAAATGCATAGGTAGCTAAATGTCAAAGACAATAAATGCATAGGTAATAGACTACAACTATATTCAACAAATGCAACCATCCCACATGCAATCTTATTCACACTTCTTCTACTTTCAACAATGTGGTTAAGTCCAATCCAAGCCCTTTAGCCCTTGAACGAGTTAGAGACCCAATTGAAGTGTTCTCCCTTTCTTGGGCTGTAATTGGGTTATCTTTGATTACATCAGGAAGTTCATTGATTTCATGGTGGAGGCCATGGAGGAAGAGCTCGACTTAAACTTGAGTTTAGGCAAGGACAAGGACAAAAGACCTTTTGAGGGATTTCAAGAGAATCAAAAGGAGAAGAAGATGAAGAATGAGGAAGTTGAGGAGATTAGCACGGGCCATACGTCAGAAGACAAAATCGCTTATCTAGAGCAGGAGGTGAAGAATTTCAAGAAGATGATAGAGGACCTAGAGAAGTTAGTTAAACATAATAATGTGGCAATGACTTCGAGAATAGACATGTTCTTCTATTGGTCTACCCAGTGCTTCTGCAATCAACAACAAAGTAGTATTGATTGTATGAATAGAATTTACACTACCCTCCGTGACATTGCTCTATCTCTCGCTCTAAGGAATAGCCGAGGGGTAATGATACGATACAATGCTCCTAATCCGAGACCACCTCGCCTGTAGATTACTCATAAATGAGTAAATTTTTTTTTTTGCAATGTAATCCTTTAGTTTTTAATGCCAGTGGTTTCTTTTGTGGGATGATACTCTCAAATATAGAAATAAATAAATAAATAAATAAAAAAGAATTTAACCACATAAAATCAATCACAAATTCAGCTTACAAAGCTCGTCACATAAAAATCCTGATCTGACAACAACGAAATCAAAACAAATAACAACCCTTTCATTACCTTATTCAAAAGTAACCACATCTGTCCAAAATGAAAACTAAAAACATAATTCCTAAGAAAAGACAAGTCTCGGAGGGAAAGGAAATGAAAACATCCTACAGGACCTTCGGTGGAGCCGTATCTCTATAGTTGTGTTCGGGTTCACAATGATAGAGGAGAACCTACTAAGGTTACCTTGCTCTGTAATCGATAGGAGACCTAAACCCAATGCTCTAATACTAATTTTGTCACGCCCCAAAATCTAAGCATGTAACCGGCACAGAAGATGAATTTCACCTCATCTCAATAAGCCTATTTCTCTTTTAAGCACAATATTAATCCTTATTTTGATTATTCTTTTAAATGCAATTAATTCAAATTACACAATTTAAGAATTAAAATAAGAGAACTATTTCTCTTCTAAAAAAAAGATAAGAAAGTATGCTAAATCGAGTTTCACGCTACAGTCATATACATTATATCGTAGAACGAACCCACCTGATTACAGAGCTTTTCTAGATTTATATAACTTAGAATAAGACCTAAATATTATACCTTTACCCTGAACCAATGGAAAGGTAATCTTTGCGTGAACATTATCAAACTAAGAAGTTCTTTATACTTGAAACTGAAAATAGCATCCACTTGAGAGAATCCTACCACATTAACACACAATATAGGTGTATATATATACATACAGATATACATATTTGATCTAATAATACAATCATCTAAATTTTGGTGTACAAGATATTTATCAAGACATACAATAAAAGCACATTGCAATCATTAAAAGACACATTCCAGATCAAACCAAATCACATTTTAAACAATTCACACAATTCCAATTTAAGTTTCCAGACATTTTGAGGGTCCCGTCTAAATAAAGTGGCCGTTGCCCCACGGCCCCTGTCGCATCCTCCCTTATGTCACCCCTGTCCTCAAAGGGACAAATCTGTAGTCCAACCTTGTTTCACCCTGTCCTTAAAAGGACAAATATCATATTCAATACCATGTTGCTATAGTAATTTCATTCCACCCTTATTTCATTTCATGGGATCCCATAAACTCCATTTCCGTTTCTCTCAAGATCAAACACAATCACATTATACAAATCATAGACAATCATATGCATTTCATTTTAGAAAAAGTTCACAATAGTCTCACACTTGCACATTTCAATGTATAACATGGATGTATTAATTTCATGTCACACTTGCAAATTTCAATGCATAACATGGATGCATTAATTTCATGTCTCATATATTTATAGTACACTTTTAATATATACATAAAATAAGCAAACATGGTAAGGTAAGATCTTTCACCTCAATTCCAAGCTAAAATTCTATACTTCAAATCAGAGGATAAATACCAAGGAACTCATCAAAGGCCTAAAGATCAAGCCAAGCAAGGAGATAACACTTAATCAGAACATAGGCTATCATTCATTTAGCTTTGTTTTGTTTTGAGGTTAAAATCAGGACTAATCTTTAAGAAATTTCTGGGAATAAACTATAACTCCAAAAATTATAAAATTTGGTACAAATCCTTATTGTATGTTAACATACTAAAATAAAAATTTTAGAATTTAATTCTATCGTTAGTCTTTACTAAAGACCTTATCAGTGACTAAAGGTCAGAGTTGCCTAAATTCTGAATAGATACGGTGTTATGCATTTTAGACTTAGCTAATCATGTCCAAATGCCATGAAATGTTTTAGATCCTTAGATTCATTTCTTATCTAAGTGCCATAAAAATTTCAGATTAAAAAGAGGTCTTTAGCTATTAAAACCAAATTAATTTCCAAAACTGTCTAGATTTGCTCTGTATTGAACAAAGTGTTGTTCTCATGTTTATTTGACCAAGCAAAATAATTTTAATGAACTTGAAACTTTCCAGATCAGATTATCACAACAAAAAAAATCTCTTCACAAAATTTCATGAATTTAGGAGTTGATTTATTCATCCAAAAATACAAAAAAACCATATGTATTTAAAATTGTCATATTATCCCTTCACAGCTCCTTGGTAAATTTTCTTTATTTCCTTTACTTGGTTTAAACTCATATTTCACTTCATCTAGAGCTATAGATTAAGAATATATATTCTTTTGAAATTAAATCAACTCCAAAAAATTTTTTAATATTTTCAGTTTAGTCCCTATAATTTACTATGATGTTCTTTTTCTCTCTCAATATTGCTTATTTCAGCTTCTTAATTTTGTTTCAATTTAATTCATAGTATATCTAGTTGGTTCTACCCAAAATTGAAGCAAAAAGAGAAGAAATTCTTAGATGAATAGTAAAATCGCATGTGAATAGTACCACCGATTTTTCAGCATGTATTTTTCACTAAAATTCTCAAATAATCCCTCTATTTTCATTATGAAACTAACCAAGATAGGGAAGAGGGGTTTAAACAGCCTTTGGATGTCTCAAATACAATAAAACAGTAAGAAATTCATAATAGTGCAGCCTCTAAAATAGCAAGAGTAGAAGGAGAAAAGAGATAATTAGGAATTTTCATTCCTACCTGTCAAACGAAAACACTACCATGAGCCTTCCTTTTGATGGCTGAGATAATGAGCAGCCGTCATGCACAGCAATGGTGAAGGGAGAAGCCAAGAATGATATGAAGAAGAGAGGAAAGTTGAGGGAAGAGAGGAAAATAATTGAGAAAATGAGGTCAGAGTCACGGGTCATGAAGGAAGAGATTAAGGCAATAATTTAGTGTACACCAAAAGCCACATATCCTTGTTTGGGTTTAATTATATGAAGCTACATTGTTTAAGAATGAAATTCACTTGAGTGCTCTTTGACTCTAGAATTTTTTTTAAAAAAATTTCATCTAATAATTTTTCCACCTTTTTATATTCTATAATTTCATTAATTACAAAAAAAATGTCCAAACAACTTAGTTTAATCTTTGAATAAACCTTATGAATTTATTATCATTTTTTTATAATTCTCCATAATTTCCTTTTTTAAAAAAATTATGTAATTAAATTTTCAAATAAATTTTCTAAATAGTTATTGTTTATTATTGGGGTATTACAACCGGCCTGTTGTGCAACAGACTGGTCGACTGACTGCAGCAAGCAAGTCGACCGGCCTGCTGTGCAATAAGCCGGTCAACCAGCTTGTAACAGTCAATCGACCGACCTTGTCAGGCGCTGACAGCCAGTCGACTGGCTCCTGCTAGGCACCAGCAGCTGATCGACCGGTCTGCTGAGGCTATTGGGTTAAAGGCAAAATAGTAAATTACTTTTATATTTATTTTCCATTGTCTTTTAAAAAAATATAATAATCTTATTTTCTTTCTTTTTTTTTCATTGTATACCAAACAATTTTTTTCCTTTTCCTCCTTTTTCCATTCTCTCTTCCTTTCTATTTTCTTATTTCCTTTCTATTCCAACTCTTTCTTGGATACCAAACGGGTCCTATGTGTTACCTTTCCAGCTGATTTATTCAAGCTTCCCTTATTTACAAAAAAAATTGTAATTGAGTTCTTATAATTTCATAAATTTTTAATTTAGTCCTTACTATTAAACTTTTGTCAATATTTTATTAAATTTTACTAATGTGGCCAACCATATGCATATTAAGATCTAAATATATATGATTTATACCAAGAAAACAAAAATAAAAAGATAATTAAACTATATTACCTCATATATATATATATATATATGACATTCAATGTAACTTATATTAAATAATTAGGACAACTTTACTTAAGTCATGTATATTCTCAATGTTAAAATGATATATAATTCGTCATATTATCAAAATGTAACAGAATATTAACAAAATTTTAATAATAGGGTTTAAATTAAAAATTATGAAACTATAAGGGCTAAATTATAAATTTTTAAACTATAGGGACCAAATTAAAAATTAAGTAAAATTATAAGGATTAAAACCATAATTTAACAAAAAAAATTGATTTGATACAGTAAAGAAGATTAAAAAAAGTGTTAGCTTCATATATATTTTTTAAATGTTGTCCTTTTTACTGTTGTATCACACAAAGTATCGAAAAAAATTCAATTCTCACAAAAAAACTGAAATGACGTAACAGTCTAATACAAATTTTGTTGAAAAAATGCATCCCACATAATTATATATCTTTTTATAATAAATTTCAATTACTTGCTTTATATATAGATTTAGCTCAGGAAATATTTTTTATTGACTTTGGAAATTTTCGAAATCAATCTTTTGAAAATTAAATTTAATTTAATTTCACCATCATTAAGATTCACGCTGTTGAATCTATATAATAGATTAAAACAATTCCACTCTAAGGCATTAATTACATGGATGTCATTTAATAACATATAATAAAATAAAAAAATAAAAATAAAAATTAAATGAATAAATTATGTAAATGAATAAATTTATTTATATTAATAACACCAAATTAAATTCATTCTAAGCAACCCTTTTGAGATATATTATAGGGCTCTCCTTTAAATTCTATGAAGATTACAATATATTAAATGGAAATTTGTGTGATTGAATATATAATGCATTCAAATGAATTTGAAAAATTTGCATTCAAATGAATTCAAATCATTCCTTTGAAAACTGTGAATTGTTGTAAATTTAATTAATAATGTAATAATTTAATAATTAAATAATTGTAATATATCAAAAGTAAATTGATGTGATTGATTCTATAATTGCATTCAAATGAATTTGAAAAATTTGCATCTATCTATATAATAAATTAAAACAATTCTACTCTAAAGCCTTAATTACATGGATGTCATTAAATAACATATAATAAAATTAATAAATTATGTAAATGAATAAATTATAGATTGCATTCAAATGAATTTGAAAAAATTGCATTCAAATGAATTCAAATAATCCCTTTTAAAACTATGAATCATCGTAAGTTTTATCAATAATTTAATAATTTAATAATTACAAAATATTTAATGCAAATTGGTGTGATTGATTCTATAATTGCATTCAAATGAATTTGAAAAATTTACATTCAAATGAATTCAAACCATACATTTTAAAACTGTGAATCATCGTAAATTTTATTAATAATTTAATATAATTTAATAATTACAAAATATTAAATACAAATTGGTGTGATTGATTATATAGATTGTATTCAAATGAATTTGAAAATTTTGAATGGAAATGAATTCAAAACATCCCTTTTAAAATTGTGAATTGTTGTAAATTTTATCTTAAATTTTATTAATATTTAATAATTAATAATTACATCATTATCATTTAATATATTTAATTTACTATTTTAAAATTCACGTTATATAAATAAATGGTCATTTCAACTGTCTTGTATTCCTCCCATATTTGTATTGAATATGTTTCTTGCAGAATTAGTTATCATTTCGTTAGTACTTCACATATGGCTAAATTTAGCGACATTGTTGATTTAATGCATCAAGGGATGATTGGAGGATTAAGGTTCAGGTAGTGAGGTTGTGGACAATTCCATCGTTCAATATACTTAAGAAGATTTTTAGTTTGGAGACGGTTTTGCAAGATTTTTAGGTAAATTTAATTTTATTTTTTAATCTTATGTTTATTTTTTAGCTTCTAAAAGTGATCGCATACACAGCCGTGTGAAGAGATCATATGTGAATAAATTCAAGCATCAAATAACCAAGAGAAATATTTATGTGATGTTCATGTTTGGTGTAGTTAAGTCAAACAATGAATATCGAACAACAAAGCATTCATTCATGCTTAAGTTTCGATTTTCAAATGATGTCTGACTAGCTGAAGATGTTTTGAGTATTCCAAAATTTATTTTCATGTTTTGTTCATTCAATGATATTTTGAATCATGTTGCATACAAAAACTATTTAGTAGGTTAATTTTTATCTTATATTTTGTAAATTATGTTTTATTCGTTATTGATTCCAACGTTATACGAATAATATTGTTTCGTTTCAGATATTATTTGGATGGTCAATAAATTTAGTCCTATCATAGAGAGTTCAAAGAACGGTATCAAGAGTATGCTTATAAAAATTGAGATTGAAGATACAGAGTATTGTTACTGTCATTTTTTTTACTTTTCTTTTTGTATTTTGATTATTCTATTTTTCTGTATTTATTACTTTATTTTGTTATATATTTATTATATTTTTCTATTAGTGTTCTCTCTTTTTTTTTCTTATTTTTAACATATATATATATATATATATCTCTCTCTGTGTGTGTTTTCTTATTTTTAACATATATATATATATATATATATATCTCTGTGTGTGTGTGCGTGCGTGCGTGCGTGCGTGCGTGCGTGCGTGCGTGCGTGTGTGTGTGTGTGTTTTGTAAGTATAACAGAATTATATATATATTATGGGGACAATTTGTAAACGAGCTGAATCAATATTTTATCAATAACCTAGATCTTTCAATTATTATTATTTTATAAGTTACAAAAGTTTTTAAATTTATAAATTATCCGTGCATCGCACGGGTTACAACACTAGTTACAAAATAATCTTATACAAAAAATTTTACGTTTGTGACGATAACATGACTATCATGTTCTTAATTATGGCCATTTACTTTAAATTAAATAGTTCATATCAAAGAAAAAAATTTGAAAAAATAGACCTTGTGCAATTTTTTTTTTGGAGATTACATGGCTACAACCCCTACAAATATATTAGAGGATCTACTTTCCAACATGAGAGGGTCCAAATTAAAAAACTACATTTTTCTAATCATTTGTCTGTCATCCTTCAAAATGGTAAACTACATTTTTCAAATTTAAAAACGAAAATTACTTGGAGAGAGAGAAAAGTTTCCAGAAATGTAGGAAAAAATGTTAATCATTCAGCATATGAAGTCAACTGTATAAATGCATACGCAAAAAATATGATAAGTTTATAAAAGATTTAACCTTTTAAAAAGTTGAGTGATTTTATTATTGGATCATCTACAAATTTATATAAATTATTTTTTTATTACCATACATATAGATATCGAGATGATTAAAGAATAGAAACATTCAACATTTTAAGTAATAGAGCTTTCTATATACTTAGCCCAATAAATATGCATGCAAGCCCTGCTGTAATAAAGATGAGTACATGAACTCTAGCAAAATTTTGAAGTCATTAGTGCTTAAAAAGTCACAGGCATGGATTAACAAATAATGTTATAATTTTGAATTAAAAAATTACTCTCCTAACCTGCAATCAAAATGATTTTTACCCTATTGTTATCTTAATCTCAAACTGCAAACTCCTAGCTACTTTCTACCTTTGAAGATGCCAGAATATCAAAGATTTTAAGGAGACAGAAAACTGTGCTTATCTCTTAGCTAAGGAAACAAGGAAAAATTATCTCCCAATCAGAAATTAGAACTTATCACAGTGCTACACCTTTTGTTTATAATGCTTATATAATGAACCTCCTAAAATGCTAGAAGGTCATGTTTGTACTAATGCTCTTTGCTCTTGTTATGTTGAAAGTTTTGTACTTTTACTCCCATCTAGGGTAATCTGGACATTGGAGTATCTTTTAATATAGTTTCCACCTTCACCAAAAAATAAAAAAAATTACTGATTTAGTTCTTAAAATATTATAATTCTCTAAACCTAATTTTTTAAAAAATTAAATATCTCAATTTAATTTTTAAAATATTATATTTGTCTCAATTTAATCCTTTTCATTGTTAAGTTGTCAAAGTTATCATTATCAAATTCTAAATCTATCCTTGTCATGGGAATAAATTTGAGACAAATGTAACATTCAAAGGATTTAATTGAAATGTTATTTTTTAAGGGACCAAATTGAAAGATTTGTAATTTTTCAGAGACCAAACCGGATAACTGTAAAAATAACATCTGAGCTCTGTTGTTTGATACATCCATTGTTATCAAATATGGAAAGGGTTAATAGTAAATTACTAAACTAGTTTTCAGCAGGTAAAGTAAACAAAAAAAAAATCCAATACAATATAACAGTGGTGCTAAGCCAAAATTTGCTTCGCCTGGGTTTCTTTTATTGCTTAATATATAAATAATTTGGATAAAGAAAACACTAAGTTTTTCACTAAAAAAAAAAAAGTGGGCCTATATGCCTTCTCAAGATAAGCTCAGATTCCAGAATTGTGAATGTTATACGAATCCCTATCAAGTAATGTGAACAAAAAGAAACAGAATGAGAAAGAGAAAGATGTAAGATTTGATACGTGTCTACTTCGACCATCATGTTGACGTCTAAGCTAAAAATTAAAACAACGGGAAGAATCTCAACGTGAAAATTGAATTGGCTCAAGTGCTATAATAATTGGTTTCTAAAGCCATGATCGCGGCCATTTTTTTTTTCAAAAAAATTAATACTGTTCGAAAAAGAATCAATAATTCTAATAGTGATGTCCATTTGGTGTCAATGTGTAAAGTCACTATTGGCTTAGATAGTAGTATTGTACATAAACAAAGTGAAAACTTTATGTGACCGTTAGTTCAGGTGCATGTGCTGTTACGTCTTAGGCAATAATTTTTTCTTAATATATAATTGTTTTCTAGCAAATTAAATTTCCTTATTAATTATAATGACTAAACGCTTATCACTAAATTAAAAGATACAGCTACTAGTTAGAGTATAACTTTATTTTCTTAATGTATTGTTGATTAAAAACATAAGGACCATTGTACCAACAAAAAAAAAACATAAGGACGATTATTTAATTACAAGTTGGCTTATTAATATGAGATTTTTACATTCACTCATTGACCAATAACCATAGATAAAGACCCAATTTCAAAAGGGAAATAGGGTATTAACATCAAACCAGTGACACATAATGTTGGCTACATTTAGATTTCGGGTTGAACCCATTTAACTCATCTTAAGAGAGGATTAGGTTGGCAAAATGCCAACCCATATAGAACCGGATTTATCTAACCCTTATGTGTAACTCGTAGGTTTTTGGGTTCAACTTTAAGCACTTAGCCTTTGACTTCTTCAAATTCTGGAAAATAATGTCAATTGTAATTCAGAAAATTTATTTTAATTTATTTGTTATCATTAAAATTAGATTTCCACATGCAGTGGAGCTAACAATGTTGTGCGTAAACTATTTAAGATTTATTTAGCATATAATGTAATTTATTTTGCAACATTTCTCTATCTCAATAATAAAGTATAATATCATAGATAATATCTACCATCTTAATTATTTATTAAAGTACTAACTTTTTCATTTAAAAGTTTATTATTCCACTCTTCATCCAAATTCTAATAAACATCAAAAAAAATTAATTCAATATCAAATTACAAATAAGATTTTCTTCTAAAAAACATATAACTCTATAAAGCATAATTCTATTATTCTTTTTTTAAAAAAATTTTAACATTTTAAATCAAGTTAATCATTCTAAAAAAAAAAATCCACCAACTTCAAACAAACTCATTTGGCAATAAATTAAGTTAGATTAGATTGAGTAAACAAAAATATTTCAACACAAATCAACTCAACTCACTATTTTTTTTTTATCAGTTCAATTCTTAAAATTTTTTCAATCCAACATGCACATAATCCTAAAAATTTGTTTGGACTTCAAAATATAATATTGAACATAAAATTAATTACTTGGTGTGACATTGACATTTATCCCTTCTTTCAAATATTTTTGCTTCCAAACTTTTGTTTGTGTGATGTGATACAACATTGAATTTATCCGACTTTAATTCAAACCAACACATGGTTTATAATAGATACTGCTTCAAAAGAAAGCCGTTAGACTCATGAGACGCAAAAAGGCTTCCCTAGTTCCTTACGCAGCACGAAAGGAAGAGAGTTAATTGGTGAGAAGTTTTGAATTCTGCATTATTCTATCATCACAAAGTGAAATTAGCGTGTACTGCCATAAATGACTCGACCTCATTTCTCTGTCATCGTTTTCTCTCCGAGCTGTCATAAAAAGAAGACAGAATACAGTTCCCTTTCAATCTGCAAAACCGGGAAAGAATGACCCGGTGATAATTTAAGGACGACTTTTGTATCCTTAAAATTTTCTCTTGACAAAATGTTCTTTCAAAATTCATCTCTAATCTCAAATAAATTATTTTGTCTCTAATTTTATTGTGAATATGAGATATAAGAATCTATTTCGAATCATAGATAAATTTTGTTTATTTTTTATTCCGTTACAAATTAAGGATGTAACTTTTTGTATTCCATTTTTGATTTGTTACAAATCAAATACATAATATTATGTCTTTGAATCTGTTTCTATTTAGAGATGAGTTTTTCTAATTGTTCTAAGTACCATAATTTGAGTTGCTCAACTAATTTAGATATCAAAGTGCAAATCAGGATCCATGACACTCATCAGAAAGAAAGGCAATTACGATGAACTACCTAATAGTAACTGAGATAACCCTGTAAAAGAACCCAACTTGTCAGAATAGAATATCAATGAGGCGTGAATAGAGCTATAGATTGAGAGGCCAAGGATCAAATGCGACTGCTTTCCCATTTTTGTCTTTTACCAAACATTAATAAATTTATGATGTTTCTTACTTTCCCGGTGAAATTTGGTTAATTATGAGTTTATTTTTAGGCGTATTGCTTGATGGCTAAGATCTCTATTTCCTACATAGACTATCACCATTTTTATTCTAACTTTAACTACTTCAAAAGCCTTAAATATTTTGCATTGTACCATGGCTTTGGGGTTTGTTTTCCTCAGCCATACTCCACAAGTTGTCATTTAATGCATTCTGAGATATTTGAAGACAGGAAGAAGATATTCGGGTGGATTATGGGGTCAAATAACGACCAAATAATTTGGAAAATCCACTATATATATATCGAAAATCTAATTTTTTTTTTCTTCTCAAATTCTGTTTTAAAATTTTTTAAAGTTTTTTATAAAATTAAAAATCAAAATTTGAAACAGATTTTAGAATAATTTTTTTGGGTCTCAAATTCCACCACAAAATCTAACTTTAATTATATATATACATATATATATATATATATTATTTTGCATATTATAACAATTAGCCATTAATAAAACATTGATAAGTTGTGTCATCAACGTGAAAAAGATTACGGATTTGAATCTATCTGAGGACAATTGCGCACATTTGAAGTCTTATAAGTTGATGTCTACCGTTCGGTCCCTGCCACATATTTATTTTATTTAAAAAAGTTTGAGACGAAAATTTTCATATATTGATAAGAAGCTAGTAAAAAAATTTAAAAACTAATTCATAAATTGTTTTGATTGTTTTAATTTAGAAACTAAATCGTTAAAGCCTGAGTTACCTCTTGTAATTATTAAATTTAATACCTCCAAGAGCATAGGTTAACTGGTAAGTAATTGTCCTAACTTACTCAGAATCTCAAGTTTAAATTTTTAAAAATACAGTTGCATTAAAACTTGATAGGGAGAACTTTATCGCCTATTGTGATCTTACCTAACCCAAATCATGATTAATCGACACTCGTAGTTTGTGTTCGAACATCAAATAATTATTTATCTAAAATAAATAAATTTAATGTTTGGCCATATAAAATTTAATCACTTATTTATGTTAACTATCTTATGCTGACGATCAAACTCCAAAAGAACCAATAAACTACATTAGATGACAATATAAGTAGATGATCTTGAATTCTTTGCTTAGCCAAACAAAATATCAGCTAAACAAGGGATTCGGATTCATAAGTAACTTGGGGATATTTTCGTTGCTACTATAGCCATGATGAAAGTTCATCTCGTCGAGAATCTCAATGCTGTGCCTGATCTCATCTAGAGTGGTGTGTGGGTGATGTGTAATGTGTTGATCCCAAAGAGCAACACAAACCACAATTGGATATCATTCTTAATTAAATCTCAATAACACTCCTAAAGGTGTGCCTAGGTCATGATGTAATTAAACCCATTAGACCTCAAGAATGAGACACTTCAATCCAATTAGTATATGCAAATTAGAGTTCTTAACTGAAAATTGAATCAAATGTTTTGTAATGATAACGAAGCTTTGTAGATAATTTCGTATCTTCTTTCACTCACCGAAGTCATCTTTCATCCATTAAATTCATATCAGGTTCATATTTTGAGATATGTATCTAAGCTATCTCCAGCAATCTTTTAATTATGAGGCTAGATATGTAAGGAACTCAAATCGTATTTCAACTACTATTATTTTCAATGACTTCTTTCGTGTTATTAATTATACTTTTTCGAAGATGTTCTTCTAGCGTGTACCAAATTAAAGTTGACTATTTAGGAAAATATCTTTATCACTACATGCTCTTGGTCTAAAATTGGGCATCATCGTTTAGGGTTTAAAGTGTAGAATAAGAGTTTCTTATGATATATGTAAAGGTCAAGAGAGTCAAATGATATTTTTTAAATGAAAAAGATATTAATTATAATTTAGTCAAATTTTAGAAAAAAATAATTTATGTTTGGCCTTCAATTTACTTTCAAAAGAAAAAAAATCTTAATGCATTTTTTTAGTTTCTTATATATTTTTTTTTATTGAAAATAATTTTGTTCAAGACACTATCAGATACATTAAATATGAGCACCTCTCCTAGTGAAGATTCAAACTTAAGTTCACTATATTATGGGGAACTAATCCCTTCCTTTATATCTAACTCCGTTGGTAAAATCTTTAAATATTTAAAATAAAAGAAAATAATACAAAACGTTGTTTGAGGAAAATCTGAAAATGTTCACAATTGTTTCATAATCATCATGAAGGTATTGGGTCAGTACGCGGAACACAGCAGCCCATGTCTAATTATGTTATATTTGGGCCTTCACCCGTTATTTTACAAAAACAAAAATGCATAGCCTAAAAAACTGCCTTTATTGCAATTAATGGAAAAACATCTCCATTTATTAAAAAAAAAGTTAAAATAAAAAAATAAAAAGGAAAGGAAGGTCGGCGTCCACTGTTTTATCTCCATGGCAGTGATGGTTGCATAGCAGCTGTGTGTTTGAAAATTCGTTGATAAATTTAAGTTTAAACAGAATTAATTTTGAGAAAGATTAATTTTATATAAATGTTATTTATATTTGAAAATTATTATTAAAAAAATAAATTTAAAAAATAAATTTCGTTTGAATATTGATTAGTAGAAGTATTTTTGAATATGTAATTATAAAAAATGATATGAATATTATATTATTTTATTTCATTTATCTTTATTTAATTTATATCATATGAAAATGTAATAAAAAGTCAAATATCATGTACAATTATATTTACATAATTTTTCAAATTCTCAAATTTCAAATTAAGAAGTCAATTAAATCAAAAATCTACATTAATAAATCAAGCTTTTATACTCAATTAACTAATTATTAATTAACCATTTGAGTCATTCGATAATATAAATTTGTATCTTACTTTATAAATAAAAAATATAATTAATAGATAATTAAAATAAAAAACAATATTTTATAATCAATAAAATAATAAAATAATAATAAATTACATTAATGTTTTAATATAATTTAAGCTTCACATCTATTTGTCTCCAATCACCCGACCTCATCTTCAGATGCATCTCTCTTTCATATTCATATTCTCCTAAAGCCAAGGCTGTGTTATGGATAAGTTTTCCATTTGCAAAGTTTTTGTGTCTTTTTCATGCTTCACATATCTACTAAGAGTCTATTTGGTTGCATGTCCGTTTTCCCTCAACCGCATTCACTATTGCTCCCAACCACGTTTGTAAGATTTGGTGTTGTTTGGGAGATTCCACATTCAATTGTGGGTTTGGTGAAACCTAGTTTCAGACCCTGTAAAATCACATTATCTTCACAGTGGCCATTTGTTGCTTCTACGACAATTTCAATGTGGTTGGTTCAATTTTACCCCAACCCCATCTTGTGTATATGCAAACCAATCTGTTGCCCTTGGGTGTGTCTGAGCTATAAGAAAAAAGTGTCCAAACCATAAAACATATACTATGTTTTACTGCTCTAAATCAGAGCCAATCGAGGAGACTTTTTGAGGGAATTTTCAAGGTTCTTTCTAGCTCCAAAGAACAAGCAACATTGGATAACTTTGGTGCTGCTCAAAGGTTGAAGTTTTAGCTATTTTTCTAGCCAAAACCGAGAGGAGAAGGAGAAAATCGAAAAACATAGCACTTAACTTGAAAAGTGAGTTTTTCAATTTTAAAATATGATTTTTGATTCATTTTCTTTCTTAATTCTGGTCTAAAATGATATAATGAATCTTCAATCTAGTTAAAACAAACTATGGGTTGATTCTGATGCCAAACCAAGGAGAAAAGAAGAGAAAAACTAGTAAAAAATCTATGACAGTAAACTGTATGGACTAAACTGTAAAAATTGAAAAGTTTACTAGGGTTGATTTAATTTCGAAACAACATATATTATTAATCTAGGGACTTAGGTAAAGTGAAATATGATATTAAATCAAGCTAAAGACAAAAGAAAATTTTTTATCAAAGACCTCAGTGAATAAGCTAAAAAGTTTACATGGGTCGATTTAAATCTAAAATAAAATATATTCTGAAACTAGAGATTTATATAAAGTTAGATATGATCTTAAATCAAGCGAAAGACAAAAGAAAAATTTTGATCAATGACCTAAATGAATAAACTAAAAAATTTACGGGAGACAATTTAAATTCAAAAAAATTATATTCTCAAACTAGGGAACTATATGAAGTTAGATATAATCTTAAATCAAATAAAAAAAAAAATTTTAACCAATAACTTAAGTGAATAAATAAAAATATTTGTAGTAAATGATGAAATTAAAGCAAAATTTGGTTTGAATTAAAAAAATGAATTGAATAAATACAGAATGAACTGAATTTTAATTTTAAATTTATATACCAAGTGAAAAAATTTTAAATAGTGTTGAAAATCATAGTTTAATTTAATTAGTCAAATTAATGAGAATCTTGTTTTCATTAAATTATTATAAGCTTGTTTTCATTAATTTTAATTGAGATAAAATTAATTTAATAGAGAAGAACAAAATTGTATTAAAATTTAGTTAGAGATAAAATTAATTTAATAGAGAAGGAAAATGTTTTGAAATTTAATTAAAGATCTTTAAATTATTGTGAATAATTAGTGATTAATTAAAATGTTAATTAGTAATTACAAAATAAAAAATTAATTTATTAATAAAAAATGATTCATTAGTGATTAATTTGTAATATTAGACAAATAAACAAAAAAATTAAATTTTAAATAAATGACAATAAATAATAATGTTATATAAAAAAATTAAATAAAAAATTAATGACCTTTCTAGTAATTACATATCTCAAACTACGTCTGCATACCAACATCTAAACATCATGTTCATACATCAAACCAAGTTTATCTGGTACAAACTACGTTTGCCTAAATATCTCTCAAATATAAATAACATTCGATTAAATCTAATTTTTTCCAACTACTTTTAACTGGTCAACCCAACCATCGGCTACCAAATAGCCACTAAATGGCAAGGAAGCTTCAGATTCATC
The DNA here is from genome assembly GCA_037074585.1 of Biancaea sappan. Lineage (NCBI taxonomy): Eukaryota > Viridiplantae > Streptophyta > Magnoliopsida > Fabales > Fabaceae > Biancaea > Biancaea sappan. The sequence continues at coordinate 44,084,577 of CM073500.1, read as the reverse complement.
TCTTCGGGGGCGTTTGGTATTTCGGAAAGAGTAGAAATGAAAAAGAAATAAGAAAATGAAAAGGAAAAAAGAATGAAAAATGAAAAAGATAATGAAAAAAAACATGTTTGGTATAAGATAGTAAATAGAGTAGGAATAGAATTTTTTGTGTATTTGGTATATATTTGTTGAAAGAAATAAAAGGAAAAATTAAAATAAAATGATATTTTTACCCCTCTTTTATTTGCCTTTTATTTGCCCTAATTTTGATTTAAAAAACCTCAATTGCATTCTCCCACTGTGTGTGAAGCTCAAGTCAACATCCCACCCTAGCTCCCTCTCATCGACGTTGCAACTGAACCTTCTCAACAATGACGTCCTCTTCAGCAGAGAGTCACACTCTTTCCGTTCATCTGGTATGATTTTCTTTGTTGGACTATATTAGATGCAATTTGTGATGTTTGTGCTTTGAATCTGTGTTGATGTTCAAAATTTGGTCTGTGCAGGTGCGAAAAAGTTGCTAGGATCAAAGTATCTAACTTTGATAATAACCCAAATCGAGTGTATGTTGTATGTACAAAAGAAGATGTTGATTTTTACAATGGGTAAAGATGGAGCAGACAAGTGGTAGAGAATGACAAGTTAGCCCATATTACACAGATGAATTTGTCACACCAGTTGATGTTGATATGGCTGGGCTCAAAAGTGATATGGCTATGTTAAAAAGAGATGTGATCAGGATAAAACGTGACATAGTCAGGATGAAAAGTGAAATGTGTGGGGTGAAGATGCAACCTGATAGCAATAGATTTATGTTATTGTAGCCATGGTGCTGATATTGTTTCTTTGTTATGTTAGTGTAATAGATTTAAGTTATTATGCTGATGTTGTTTCTTTGATATCACCTAATACATATAACTTACAATGGTCAAACTTTTACAACTAACTTTTACTACTCTAGAGTAACATGCTCTTTCATAACACACTAGATGATAGATCTGATCCATGCAGCCTTCAAGTCATCGGGTATAGAGGGTAGTTGAACTAGAAGACATTGCTCCATTCCAATCACCACATTAGCTCGACGTATCTTTACTTTAGTAAGACCGTTGACTTTCATCAAGTCTCCAAATAGTCTTTCTCTTATTTCAAGCATACTCCTTTCCATCAGATTTATTTCACCGATCAGCCTATCAAGGCATGTGGCAATGTAATATCCCAAGAATTTTTATGAATATTTAAAATCTATTTGAAGTTTATTGAAAAATTTAATTACGTGAAAATGTGCTTTTTGAATTAGTGAAGAAAATCTGGGAATAGAAATTTTAATTTTTAATTTAGGAAATTTTTACAAATTCTCAAGGACTAAAGTGAAAAGAAAAGAAAGTATAGAGGACTTTTGGAAAATGACCAAATAGGAATCTGAGAGGAAGAATAAAGCTTATGAAAATGAATTATGAGTCCGATACCGAAAAGATGATGAATTTGAGGTTAAAGTGATATTTGAGATATCGAGAGGGATTAAAGTGAACAAATCTTATAAGCTAAGGTGGCTATGAGCGATTTTATCGAAAAAGAAATTGGTGGGGCCCACGTGTATACATTTCTCTCTTATTATTTTCTTTCTTATTTCTCCCGTATGCTTCCTCACTTTCTCTCTCTCGGTTATGCGTCGAATTTCTTCATCAACCATTTATGCAATTTTTGCATGGGAAAGGAAGCTATGAAAGTTAGGATGATTGGTAAGTTGATGTTCTTCTTCTTTTTCCTCTTATTACAAGACCAAATCCTTGGTTATCATTTTGCAAAATTTTTGTAGAATATTTTAATGGATGAATTTAAGTGTGGATGTTAATCTAAAACATTCCTAGGTGGTTTATGATGTTATTAGAACAAGAAATTTGGAGAAAACTAGGAAAAATTCGTAGAATTTGGATATTTGAAAAAAAGTTAATGTTCTTGATGAAAATTTGAGATTTGAGCTTGGATTGTTGGTAGAAATTGAGGGTTTTGGTGTTAAAACACTCCTTAGACATTAAGGATGAAAACCCATGGAAGAAATCAAAAGAAATGTTGTTTTAGATATGATTTTTGGATTTTTGGATGAAGAACACGAAGAACATCCGAAAATTTTCCCCAAAAATTACTGTTCATCAGAAAATTTTTTCCAGATTTTCTCGGCTACTGTAGCGTTGACTCGGTCAATGTTACTGTAGCGTTGACTCGGTCAACGTTATTGTAGCTGCATTGACCGTTGACCGTTACTGTAGCATCAGTTTTTTTTTAAATATCGTTAAAAAGCTCTTTGAGTCTAGTTTCCAATGGTATAAGTTTCATCTGGATATTTATTACCAGTTAGGAGTTATGATTTGAGAAGTAAGTGAAGGTCGAGAATAATGGTAGGAAATTTCTCTATTTCGTAACCATGATGGTTTTTATCTGGTTACAATAGGAATGGTCAAAGCGCAAGGTGGGAGTGCTGAGAGCGTGAAATCCAGGTGAGTGTGATTTATACTTCCTATGACTAAATCTTTTCTTTAAAGTTCTTGGCATCATAGTGAGAGCATGTAGTGTATCTTAGTGTGAAGGCAGTGATGGTTAACTTATATATTGATATTCATTATGAATTGAGATTTTCTTGTATAAGTTACATTCATGCGCACTTTCTAGAATTAAAGAATTGTGTTCTCGAATAGATTGATATGGATATATCTATACATAAACACCATTATATGAATGTTACGTGAAGAAGACACGAATACCATTGTGAGGACTTGTAAATACAAATGAGATTCTATGTTTGAGATGTGATTTAAAAGATAAATTCTGTGAACAGTGAATGATTGTATACACGTTGATGAAATTGTGATTAAGTATGGAAAGTAGTATGAGTTATGTTGTGATGAAACTTGTAAATGATTATGAGTTATTTATGATTGTGATTGTGTATGTAATCGGAATGAATGGAAAGGCATGGTGGTGCACCCCATGGAGAAATATATGTGAAGCTATAATGGTGGAGAATATAAATGGAGCGATAAGGGTGGATACGGCGGGGGCCGCGGGCAACGATCTAGAGGTACCCTGGACGACCCGGTTGGTACGGGAAATGTGTGAAATTGATTTCACTGTTGTTGTTGTGAATTATTTGAATTATGATCGATTACGTATGGTTGTTGCATGTTATCATTATGATGCATGGTATTTTTTTTGTCATAGTGTTGTATTGTCTGCTCACTGGGCACGTGGTTTGCTCATACCCCTCTTATTAACATTTTTTTCAGAGTTGATAGCTGAAGGTAAATATCTGTACAAGGAATTATGGATCCTTAGCTCATGATTACCTTTTCATTTATTCAGGATAAAGGTATAATATTTAAGTTGTATAAATCTAGAAATATCTGTAATCGAGTAGGTTCATTCAGTGATGTAATGTGAATGACTGTCGTGTGTATAAAGAACTCGATCTGGTTGCATGAAAAAGAATGGTATGATGCTTAAGAGAAAGATAGGCTTACGGAGGTGAAATGAAATTCACTTTCCGTGCCGGTCACGTGCTCAGATTTTGGGACTTGACAGGCAATGCTAGTGGATGCCGCTTGAATGGAATCACTAAGGTCAGTAGTTGCAGAAACTTGAGCGCCATTGCTTCTCCTTGAACAATAAGAGGCCTTCGACATTCCAACAGTGTCATCATGCATGGCAGAGTCAGGCAGCAATTCATCTTCAACTAGAAATGGTGTGCTCATCCTTTGCAGCTTGGCTTTCCAGATCTTCTGTGATGTCAGCATGAGTCTATGCATCTTGTCCAGTTGCATGATCCTTCCCAAAGACGATGCATAGTCGCTCGTATAGCAGAAAGGACTTGTTCCTCCAAGCTGCCTTACTCTTGTTTGACTGTAGAGGAAAATAAATGCAGAAAGTTATATAACATACATAGAGCAGAGTCAAACAACAAGTAGATACAAGTAGGTACAAGTAGAGAAGAGTAATCAAACATACCTATAGATAGACATCTCATACAGCAGGCTCAGCTACAACACACTTTGACACAGGGTCCCATCCAAACTCACTAGTGGTCGATGCATGAAGCAGGTTATACACAGCTTGCCAGTTGCTCTTCAATATCTTCATTTGGGATAATATGTGTGGGTTTCCTAGAAGCCTATAGCCGGGAGCTTTTTTATCAAGTTTCTTCTCCAATTTTTGTAAGTAACTTGACTGGAAGGTCTTTTCACAACGATACAACTCTCCAGCCACCTTTAGTTTTACAAGTGCGTCCACTAGCATTTCATCCTCATCGAGTATCCAGTGGTGTACCATGCTATCAGTCAGCAAATATTTACCAAACTACGTTATGTGCAAATAATTATCAAACTATAAAACTAAAAAACGAGGGTGGTAACTACCAACCCAAAACAACAAATATCAAAATATAAAAAAAAACTCAATGTGCAGTCTTATAACACTACAATAGTCAAATATTAGTACAATGCAATTAATGTCACACTATAGTAGTCGAATTATCAAAACATAAGAAGTTTTTCATCTTCGCCTACGCCTAAATTCATGATACATTTCATTTGCTAGGCTATCTCTTCACTGACTCCACTCATCAGTGGGCTCAATTACAGTCAAATAATCTTCATCAGATAGTTCTGCTAATTCTATTCCTTTTGAGTCTTCAAATGGATCTAATTGATTATACCGTATTATGAGATTATGGAATAGGCAACAGACAATTATAATAACAGGATAAAACGAGGGGCTTATAAGTATGGCCCATCGCCCTTTCAACAACCTAAAGCACCTTTCGATCACGTTACGTGCAGCTGAGTGTTTCATGTTGAAAAACTCACGAGGATTTGTAGGTTGAGAATCACGTCTCCACTCATTAAGGTAATATCTCTGTTCTCTGTAAGGTGCCAGAAACCCCTTACAATTGGTAAACCTTGCGTCAACTAGATAATAACTGTCACGTCCTAAAATTTGAGCACGTGACCGGCACGGAAAGTGAATTTCATTTCACCTCCGTAAGCCTATCTTTCTCTTAAAAATCATACAATTCTTTTTCATGCAACCAAAACGAGTTCTCTATACATACTACAATTACTCACATTACATCACTGAATGAACCTACCCGATTACAGAGATTTCTAGATTTATACAACTTAGAATAAAACTTAACTATTATACCTTTATCCTGAACAAATGAAAAGGTAATTATGGACTAAGGATCCATAATTCCTTGTTCCGATATTTACCTTCAGCTGTCAATTCTGAAAAAAAATATCAATAAGAGGGGTATGAGCAAACCACGTGCCCAGTGAGTAGATAACACAATACTATGACAAAATAAAAATCATGCATCATAATGATAACATGCAGCAATCATACGTAGATCGATCATCATATGATATAATATTATTCATAATACTTCACAACAATATCCAAGTAAATCAAATGCATTTCAACAAAAATCAAAATTCACAACAGCAATCGATGAAATCAATTTCACACACAATTCCCGTACCAACCGGGTCGTCCAGAATACCTCTGGATCGTTGCCCGCGGCCCCCGCTGCATCCACCCTTATCGCTCCATTTATATTCTCCACCCTTATAGCTTCACATAGATTTCTCCATGGGGTGCACCACCATGCCTTTCCTTTCCAGTCAAACACAATCACAATCACATATAAAAACATCCTCAATCATAATCTTGAGCCACATACACAACTCAGTCATTTACAATTCAAGCCACAACATAATCAATGTGGTTCCAGCAACATAGCATGTATATAACACAACCCATAATATAGAACAATTATTCAACTCGATTTACATGCCATTCACAATCCATCATATAACCTCCATTCATGGGAAAATAAGAAAATATAATTATATACATTACCAGACACGTTCCACATTTGTTTATGCCTCATCGTTCCACATCATCCTCTTCAAACTTGGATATACAACATATTTCCACTATGATGCAAAAAGTCAATAATAGATATTTAATCATAGCAAGTATTAACCCACTCACCTGGATTTCACGCTCTCGGCACTCCCACTTTGCACTCTGACCATTCCTATTGTAACCAGATAAAAACCATCAGAGTTACGAAATAGAGAAATTTCCTACCACTACTCTCGACCTTCACTTACTTCTCGAATCATAACTCCTAACTGGTAATGAATATCAAAATGAAACTTATACCATTGGAAACTAGACTCAAAGATCTTTCCAACGATATAAAGTTTGCCCAAAACGGAGTCCGGATGAAAAAGTTATGGCCGATTGAAAATGAGCTAAGGTTTTCCGGTACACCTGGCGCCTGGGCGCCACCCATGCCCGGCGCCTAGGCGCCCCACGTGGCGCCTGGGCGCCATGCCTTTCTCTTCCCCTCATGTCCTTGGCGCCTAGAGGCTCGCCCCGTAGCCCGAGATCCACCCTCCAAAGCCCGGTTGTAGAGTTGGAGTGTAGAGAGAGAAATTAGAGAGAAGGAAGAGAGAAAGAGAGGAGAGAAAGTGAAGAGAGAGAGAGGAAAGGAGAAAAATGAATAAAAAAATAGGTGAGGCCACCTATATACTCGCCCGGGGTGAAATTATCACTTGCTCTGCAATTGACCCTCAGTCAAGACTAGCAAAAGCAAATTCATAAAATCTCACCTCAGGTGTTTCTAAATCCTAGGTGCCCCACAGATTTCCTTATTTCACTTTAGTCCCTCTCAATATCTCAAACTCCACTTTAACCTCGAATCCATCATCTTTTCGGTACCGAACTCATAATTCATTCCCATAAGCTTTATTCTTCTTCTCGGGTTCCTACTTGGTCATTTCTCAAAAGTCCTCTATACTTTCTTTTCTTTTCACTTTAGTCCTTGAGAATCTGTAAAAATTTCCTCAATTAAAAATTAAAATTTCTATTCCCACATTTTCTTCACTAATTCAAAAAGTAAATTTTCCACGTAATTAAAATTTTCACTAAACTTCAAATTAGACTTTAAATATTCATATAAATTCTTGGGATATTACAATAACACTCTTCAAAGACAACAATCTACATGTCAGTGCTTATACATGGCTACCAACTTGTATTAAAACAATTTCTGATGCTCACCTAATTAAACTTTCAGTCTGTTTCTCCTGGAAAATGCATCACGTAGAAACTCGTCCATTAGCTGCAGATCATTCCCACCCATGCAAGACGAAGATGAATTGGCCATCTTGGGAGCAAACGCCTGGCACATCTCACCTTTTCCGTTTCTATACTGTGGTTGGTCCTCCATTGGGACTGTAAGTCTTATGTGTGTTCCATCGAGGGCACCGACACAATTCTGTAGAAAAATCATAGTCATGGCTTAATTTACAATTCATACACAACTTGATCATATAATAAAATATGAAAACAGAGAGTACCTTGAACCATTTCCACTTGGGATCTACTGAATCAACAAGCACCTGGTCAAGGGATTTGAAAAGTACTTCTCCTAAACGCATCATCGCATTGAGTACCCTATTAAAATGCCTACTCAGACTCTTACCTGATCTCTTAAATTGTTGTTGGATAACCCTATTATTCACATGATGAGACAAAATATGTGCAAATATTGACACTTGCTCATCTACATGCATATTTTTGGTAGGTTTAAGTCCTCCTATAGAATCAAGTATCTTACAGAGTCTATCTAGTGTTGACCTATTCATCCTTGTTAAGTCGAAACAGGCTTTATCACTGCTATATATCAGACTCCTAAAATGAGCTATATAAGAGTGGAAGTCAACTGTATCAAGTACCCTACTGATCTGATGCCTACCAACCCCATTAATGAAGATATAGTATTTCCAAATAGCAATTACCATATAAACCCACCATGACACAACTAAACTGTAATACCCGTTAATTTCAGAATATAATTCGCTTAAGAGTATTTTAGAATTCTACAACGTTACTTTAGTTATTTATTTTGGTCATTTTTAATTTTCATATTTAATTGTTCTCTTTGAATATTATTTATGAAAATTGAGTTAAATGACTGGACTAAATATTTGCACAATGAGGGATATATTCTAAGAATGGTGAAATTCATGGAAAAGTGGTTTCAGAATGGTCAATTAATCCATTTATTGTAAATTGACTGGATGGGTTTGGATGTTGGGTTATGGATACCCATGGGTTATTGAATAACCCATTAGAAATATTTAATATAAAGTTTCAATAGTACCCCTCATTTTTCACTCAGCCGAAGGAAGCAGAAAAACATTTCTCTCTCAGTTCTTCATTTTCTTCTCAAATCCTTTCCTTGATCTTCAGAATTTCGATTATCTGTTCGGTTCAAAAGCTTTGTAAGGATTAAAGGTAAGCTTTAATCTCATTATTTTCCTTAAATTTCAGTTTATGTAGAAGATCAGAGGAGGTTTTGTTCTTGAAGATTTTGATGATAATTCATGAATCTCAGTAGTTTTAGAAGTTATATTTGAGTTATAATCGGTTAAAAGAGTTGAAATTCTGGTTTTGAAACAAGAAAGGAAAGGATGAATTTTTGAAAGATTTTTCTGCAAAAATTCGAGTTACTATAGCGACCAGAGATTTCGGAAAAATTCTGAAAAAATTTTCTTCGAGTACTGTAGCAGTACTGTAGTGTCGGCAGTCAACGGTACTGTAGCAGTCAACGTTACTGTAGTGAACCGGCACTGTAACGAACCGTTACTGTAGCAAACCGTCACTGTAGCAATCAGAAAATTTTGCGTATTTTCGTGATTTTGTTCCCTTTCTTATGTTTCCTTGTAATATATTTTACTAGGAAATTTTTCTACACAAATTCTAGTGTGGAACAAGGTAAACTTGGACAAACATCAAGGTGAGTGAATAACCTTACTAAGCTAATTTGATATTACTAGTCAAAGTACAATATAAGTCCCATTTACAATATTATTGTGATAATAAGCAATCAATTTTTCATATGGGAGTATAAGATGATCGGTAGAAATAAGAGTATGTAGAAATTATTTTATTTCATGGCAATTATACTATGTGATAAATTCTCTCTATCTTATTAATGAGTAAAGATCTATGGGATCTAATACATGAGTTTGAAAGGGTTAAAGTTCCATACTACTCAGTGTATATCTATGAAACCTATACCCGAGTTGAAAGGGTTAGAGTCCCATACTACTCGGCGTATATCTAAGAAATCTTATTCACGAGTTTGAAAGGGTTAGAGTCCCATACTACTCGGTGTATATCTATGAAATCTTATTCATGAGTTTGAAATGGTTAGAGTCTCATACTACTCGATGTATAAGATAATTAATTATGAGTAAATGTGGTATTTGTACTTTTGATATTTTATATAGTACAGTTATTTACTTACTGAGTTTTTAAATAAACTCACACTCCCTATGATTATTTTTTTTCAGATACAGAAAACAAAGAACAAGAGTATCCATTTGAAGAATAGAAGCCCATTGGAATTATCCTCTATTTCTGTCTGGTGGGATACCAGTACTTATTAATGTGGATACTAGGAACGCTCTGTACTTTCTATAGGTCTCCTAGGCTTGCGATGAGATAGAAATATCAGACTATGTATGTCTATATTTGCTTATCAGATGAATATAATTCTGTAGTGTGGAATGAATGATTAAGGTTGAATGTAAAACCTTACAGAATATATGTATATAACGTATGTTTGAAAATTATATCAAATGAGTAGTATCTTTTCACATGCTCAATTTTTGGGATGTGACATAAACCAACTACTTTTGCAATTATTTGCTTTCTCAATCCATCCATAACTATAACATAGTATCTCACAATTAGATAAAGTGTTAACCAAAGATGCTTCATGCTTCAAAGATATTTTCTAATGTTTTGCTAATGTTGATTCTTCACAAAATAACTAACTAGCGCTATAATGATAGCTTCATTTGCTGACAAAGTGCTGTAATTGTTCTAAAATGAGAGACCACTATATGAGTCGCAATATTGGACATATGCAAATAGGCTACTCTTTCCCGTTCTTGTTGGCATTAGTACAAAGATATTATGAAAAATTATTTTATAAGTAATTATAGTAAGTAAAATTATGCTGCAGAACAACAGATTGCTCATAAGAGATTTTATGCAGTGCTTATATAATTGCGATGATGGATGTAAAAAAATGATTGCTCACAAAAAAATGGAGAACAAATAGATTTATAAACACCAAAGTACTAACAAGATAGGAGATTAACAGAAAACGTAAAAAAATAACTAACACTGCAAAATAGAAGTTTATTGTGAGATGTGAGATGGGGATGTTCAAATGAAGCATGTGCACAATCGTGGTCGCAGATAAAGAATGAGTGCAAGACAAATAATTTGAAAGATCCAACAGTGACTGGAGACTAAGTATTAAGATTAGAGCTCACAACAGCAGCCACAATACCTTATCACATTTCTTAGGATATCAGAGTATTCTCAATATTTGAATAAATAGAGTGTAGATAAATAAAAAATTTTACTTTATTTTTTATCAAAATAACCAATTTTTGATCCAAAATACAATCCAAATCAAAACTCTCATTTTAAAGAAGAGAGAATTCCAAGTACTATTTTCAACGACTATAATGGGTCACACCAAACCGCGTAAAGTTGGAAAGGCGCTTTTTCCTTCAGCCCACCAAACGCCCCCTTCATCTCTCATCTTCATATTTCATCTTCAAATTCCTTCGTGTTTCATCTTCATCTCTCCGCCTCAGCCTCTTTCATCTTCATATCTCACTGGCAAGTCTCTCTCTCTCTCACGCATCTCCTTCTGTCTTTCCTGGGTTCTCTGGCACACACACAAAGGGTATTGCAGGAAAAAGCCACGGCAGAATCGATTTTCGCGAGGAAGAAGCTCTGTGTTTCGGCGTTCTTAGGTTTGTTCTACGAATTCCAGCATGCGAAGGACGAGTGGGAGGTATAGTCCTCGCGTTCAGGAGGAGGAGAATCGCTTAGCTCCCTCAGCTTCTTCGTCGCAAGGTCATGGACCTCCTTTCTACAAGTCCCACCCAAAACCGCGTAATTCCCAACCGAGGCGGAGGAATCAAGGTGAAAATGTCAAATCCCGATTCGTCAGGAAGTCTGAGTTGGGTTCTTCTAATTCTGAGGTGGATCATTCACTTGAAGAACTGAGCATTTGCGATAATGTTGATGTCACACGGGAAATAGACCAAAGGAAAAAGGACGGTTCGGAGTTGAAGACTGAAGTGAGAGATGAGAGGGAGAGAGATGATGTGGCTGATTCAAGCAAGGAAGGGGATAGCATTCAAGGTAGACTGGATAAGTTACTGAGGAATATAGGAGAGCTCGAATTGACGGAGGAGCAGCTGAGTATCAATAACCAATTGCAGGAAGATGAGGTAATGTGGCAGTTTACATTTATGTTTTCTACCTTAATTCCATCTGCTCATTTTCACTTCAACCAAGCGTGGCCTAAGACTTCTAATCATGGAATTAAGGATTGAATTTTATTTAAAAACCAGATTGCAATTACCTATAAACCAAAATATTGAATCTTTTGGTCCCCTTTAATTGGTAAAACGTTGATTTAGATATAGAAATATTACGGCATTGATGATGGCTATCCTAATTTTCTTGCTGTATCACTGAGGTTTCCGTTTTCCAGTTACTTGTATTGGAGTCAATTTATGGAGAGAACGTCTTCAAGCTTGAGAGATGGGAAGATCTCCGATATTTTCAGGTCTTGCAGTAACCCAATAACCTTGTTTGACAAGTTTTTTTTTTTTTCTTTTCTAAAGGGAAATCTTCTGACATCTAATCCTGGTTTCCATTTTTTTCTCTCTCTCTCTCGCAGATACACATTCACATTGAAGTTTTGGATGAAATTGCCATCACTGCTAAGCTGAAGTCTACTAAGGAACGTAAGACCAAAAACGACAATTCAAATGATTTCCTATATTCTTTCAAAGTCCAATATCTTCCACCAATTATTTTGACATGTTTATTACCTAAGTCATACCCAAGCCACCAACCACCTCTTTTTATAATCTCTGTTAAGTGGTTGGACTCCATAAGAATTTCCAGTTTATGCTCAAAGTTGGATTCAATATGGGCTGAGCAGCAAGGGCAGGAAGTTATATACCAGTGGGTAGAATGGCTACATGGTTTTTCTCTTTCTCATCTGGGAGTTGATAGAGAAATTACACTTGGTCCTTATGGCATGAAACATGTTGGAGATGAGCGAGCTGTTTCAGGGGCTGTGTCCTTAGATTTTGATATTCCTTCACTACGAAGTTACAACAATGAGAGAAATCACGAGAACTTCCTTAAAGGATTGCATGAATGTTGTATTTGCTTTAGCGTATATGCAGGTAAAATCTTATTTTTGCTTGACAGAATTATATGGACATTAACAAACAGCTAGGGCTAATTAGTGTTTCAGATACTCAAAGTATACATATTTTGATCCACTTACATGCAACCCCTCCCTTTCCTTAAAAAAACTATGGAGAAGCATGACTTGGTACTGTTTGAGATGTAAATAATCTTGATCCCACATTATGCCATCATAAAAGAGTAGTCTTCTATTGGTGGTGGTCTCTGTTTGACCTTGTCTGACTGTTGAATTTTTTAATTTTGTGTAACTGTAATAAACAGTGCTTTATCTATGAGTAGGCTATTTAATGTTTAATGACTGAATCCCTTGAGAAGAAAACCAAACAAAGAATCCTACCTGTAAACTAAATCATTTTCATATCAAGAATAAGAACAGCTTAATCCCACCTAATACATGTATTAATTAAAAAAAAAAAAATTTGAATCCCGCTTATTGCCACATTATATGTTTCCTTCTTGCTACAATATCTTTGCCTACCACTTATATACTATGTTATAGTCTTTTTCTCATCCTTTTGGTGTTTTTTTTTAATTATTATTATTATAGTTAAACCATCCTAGATGGCATACTCCATAAAGGTCTACTTTTGAGGTTACCCTAATATTATGGGTGTATTATGGAAGCTTTACTTCTTCTTTTTTCAATCATGTTTCTTTATACTCTCAAGCATGCTTATCTATTCCAATCCACTCGTTGGAAATAATTTCCTCTTATGCAGCCTCCTGAAATTTTGATTTTTTCTTTTTTTAAAATCTCAGCAGCCTGTAAGTCTTCAATAGTTTTGGGGGATGGTGCCTTTTGGTCTCATTGTTTTTACAGATATCAAAGCATACTAAACTTCTTATCATCATTCTTCTCTATAAGTATATACACTGTCATCTCTTTCTATTGTTGCCTTTAAATACTTCTAGGTGGCTTTTAAAACGTTCATGTGCCAAATTAAAAAGTGTGATTCTGATTTGTTATGGCAATTGAGATTGAAGGTTAAGTTGTCTCTTTAGTAGCCAAGAATTTAATTGCTCAACCAGGCTATGGTTGGAATAAACTGATAATTCTTACCTTATCCACTTACTTATAAGCATAACAACTTTTCCCCATTTGTTGGAGTATGACTAGCCTATGGTAGCTTAGCTTGTAGGAGACTAATAAGAAATTGTGGTTCATTTCAGTAAATTAGCATTTTAAAGACTTTTTATCTTCTTAAGGTCATGCTATTTCAACCTTGCTATGGCTTTTGATGGATCCTACTCTAAATTTCCTTAATAAGTCTTGTCTCTAGTGACAATTGAATCCTATTTTCTGTGTATTCTGTCTTACTTTTCCCCTTTTTATGGCTTTTATCTTGCTTTATGTGGAAAGGATGATTCTGGGCAGCCTGAAAAAATTTAGTGCATTGGTAACCCTTTTCCATAACACAATGGGAAATTTCCTTTTTCTGTTGGCTTGAAAAAAAAAAAAACAAGTTTTCTTTTCAAAAGCTCCTTTTTGTTTGCATGCATGAAAGCTATCAACTTATTTCTTATGTTTATCACTTGAGTCACCGGATTTTAGGACTAAATACTTTCTTTATGATCTAATAGGTACAGATTTTGCAAGATTGCCATGTCAGCATTTCTTTTGCTTGAAATGCATGCAGACCTTTACTAATATGCATGTAAAAGAAGGCACCATCAGTAATCTTCAATGTCCTGATTCAAAATGCACTGTTATGATTCCACCTGGCCTGTTAAAACGCTTGCTTGGTGATGAAGAGTATGAACGCTGGGAATCCTTGATGTTGGAGAAAACACTTGCATCAATGTCTGATGTTGCTTATTGCCCAAGATGTGAAACACCTTGTATAGAAGATGAAGAAGACCAGCACGCTCAATGCTCTAAATGCTTCTTTAGCTTTTGCACCCTTTGCAGGGAGCGACGCCACGTTGGCGTAGCATGCATGACAGTAGATATGAAGCTTCGTATTTTGCAAGTACGTTGTTGGGTTTCATATCTGGTTTGTTTTGGAGGTTATTTAATAATTCTTGCTATTCCTCCTCAAGCCATAGGAGTTGATTCTTCTCAGAGTAAGTTACAATTTTAATATCTAAAATCATGCACAATCTTTATTCTACGATTGCTGCATTACTTCAAGAGTTGCAACGAATCTTTTGACAACTTCCTTGTCATCTGTGGAAGCTTGACTTTGTAACAGTGGTCTTTTCAGAACCATTAGGTTTCCATCCTTTTCTTTTATGTTAACTAAGATGATCTGTTGGCTTCACTTTTGGGGATTTTTCGATTATTTATATCCAACCATGTACAGAGAAAGTATGCACGTGGAAACGAGCAAAACAGAAAGAAAGTGAAGGAGAGAATTCAGAAGAATAAAGTTGTATTATTAATGGGTATATGCCTTAGCATATATACACACCTCATACAACGGTCATGACTGACCAAAGAGAAACAACAAACTAACTAACAATAAAAAACAGCGAACAAAACATAACTGCAGTGAAAAACAAACTAAAAGAATATACTGTAGTAATTACAAAACAATACTATCATTTAACTGCCCCCCCCCCCCCCCCCCTCAAATAAGGAGGTGTGTCAACTAATCCATGTTTGCCACGAAAGAAACCAAATCTGGAGCCAGCCAAAGGTATAGTGAACACATCTGCTGGCTGCTCAAGACTGGGTACATAACCAATCTCAATCTCCTTAGCCAAAACCTTGTTCCTCACAAAGTGAAGATCAATCTCAACAAGCTTTGCCCTAGCATGTAAAATGGGATTTATAGCAATGGCTTTGGCACTTAGATTATCACACCAAAGCATAGGTACCCTTTGAAACACCACACTTCAATTCACTGAGAAGAGACTTCAACCAAGCAACTTCACTGGTCAAAGAGGCTAAAGCTCTATCCTCTGCTTCAGCACTGGATCTTGATACCACACTTTGCTTCTTGTTAGACCATGAAACCAAAGCATCTCCCAAAAATATATAGTAACCTCCCACTGACCTTCTGTCTTTAATATCACCAGCCTAATCCGCATTTGTAAAACCACTCAAGCAAAGATCAATAGAAGGTTTAATGTGCAAACAAAGAGATGCTGTACCCTTCAAGTATCTAAGGGCCCTTTTTGCTTTCAACCAATCTACTGTAGTAGGAGAGCTTAGCTTCTGACTAAGCTGATTTACAGCAAAGCAAATATCTGTCCTTGTGTTAGTTAAGTACTGCAAAGCACCTACAAGGCTCCTAAACATAGAGGGATTCTTCAGATCTTCTTCTTTCATCTTAGAAACATGCTTTCCCAAAGTTAAGGGAGTAGGACATGAAGATGCCTCCTTCATATTAAATTTTTCCAATAAATTCTCCACATACTTTTTTTGACTCAAGTAAATTCCACTACTGTTCCTTATCATTTCAATCCCCAAAAAATAATGCACATCACCAAGCTCCTTAAGAGAAAACACATTGTTCAATCTCTTAATAAAATCATCAACCAGCACACTATTGTCACCAGTGACAAGCATGTCATCAACATAAACAAGCACAATCAAAACATGAACCTTAGTGTGTAAAACAAAAAGAGAATGGTCACAGTGGGTGTGTTGAAAACCCCACTATAACAGTACCTCCCTCAAGCTGTCATACCGAGCCTTTGGGGCTTGTTTTAGCCCATAAAGGGCTTTCTTTAGGCTGCACACATAATCAGGACATTTCTCATTCACAAAACACTGGTTGCTTCATGTAAATAGGTTCTCTAAGATTACCATTAAGAAAAGCATTGTCTACATCAATCTGTTTGATAACCCAATTAAAAGATGCTGCAATAGTTAAAATAACTCTTACTGTTGCTAACTTTGCAACCTCCATTGCTTTCCTCCAATGAGGAATTTTAAAAGCCTTAGAGGCACTGCTAGGTTCCTTTGCTTCTTACTCTGTCAAGGCAGCATATAGGGACTTATACTGAATTGCTCCACTTTTCAGCCTAGTCACCATAGGATGAGTGGGCTCAGTTCTGGTTCTGTCTGTCACAGCAGTAGGTAAATTCTGTACAGTAGGTGATTCATTACTCTCTTCAGGTCTTTGATCACCAGGATCATTATTTTTTGTACTTTTAGAAGCAACATTCTCCCTTGTTAATTCTTTAGAAATCTCCTGCACATCACTGGAAATCAGATCAGTATTCTTGTTATCATTACAAGACAGGGGGCACAATATGAACGACTTCACTAATTTCTTGAGGCCTCGTTGTATTAAGAAAGCCTTGCTTACAAGGAAACTCAGACACATGAAACACAACATGTCTAGTAATATATATCCTCCTAGTAGAGGAGAGGCATTTGTAACCCTTGTGATCCATACTTGGACCAAGGTAGACACATTTAGTGGAATGAAAATTAAATTTATGTTGACTGTAAGGCCTCAAGTAAGGAAAACAGCTGCACCCAAAGACTTTCAGCTCTTTGAAGTCAGGTCTCTTCTTAAACAACACACAATATGGTGTCTCTCCTTGTAAAGCAGTGGTAGGCAATAGGTTTATCAATCTCACAGCAGTCTGAAAAGCATCATACCAGTAGCACATGGGCAAACCAGCTTGAGCAATCATGCTCAAACCCATTTCTACAATTTGATGGTGCTTCCTTTCAACTCTTCCATTTTGGACAGAGGTATAGGGGGCAAGAAGATCTCATAATAGCACCAGAATTTTTAATAATTTCAGAGAAAGGCTTAAATTCTGTCCCTCCATCACATTGAATAATTTTAATTCTCCTTTCCAATTGATTCTCAACCATCTTCTTAAACTGATTAAAGGCTTGAACAGCCTCCCCTTTGGTTTTTAATGGGTAAATCCATAGAAACCTACTGAAATCATCTAAGAAAGAGATGTAGTACTTAAATCCAGATCTGGATTGGATTGGTGCTGGGCCCCATAAGTCAGAATGAACAAGGTCAAGGGGATGTTCAGCTCTAGATAAGGATCTTTTAAATGGAAGAGCTTTCATTTTACCATCATGACAAGCATCACAAAAACTATTTCTTTTATTGATCAAACTTTGTTTATTACAATTCTTCAATACAACATTTAAAATTTTCTTTGATGGGTGGCCTAATCTTTTGTGCGACAACTCTTTTTCCAATTCTCCAGCTTCATTTTTGGCCAAGAAACATCTAGGACTTGGGGACCTTTTGATTTTGTATAATCCATCAGCTTGCACTCCTTGTAACAGGTTCTTTCTCGTTGCCTTATCCTTCACCATACAACAAGAGGCATCAAAGATAACATCTACATTATTATCAATAGATAATTGAGATATGCTTATAAGGTTTTTACTAATTTTGGGCACTAGTAAAAGTTTGTTCAGTTTAAGACAGGAATCTTGAATTCCTATTCTCCCAAACTTCTCTATGGAGACTCTCTCTCCATTGCCAACAATAAGATGAGTGTTAAACAGAGAGAGTTTACCTTGTTCAAGGACACTTGCATCATTAGTCACATGATTTGAGGCTCCACTATCAAGATACCAATCTTGATTTTCAAGATTGTCCTGAGTAATGAAATAGGCAGAGTGACAGGCATTTGAATCTTTATTTTCTAAGTTAGTGGTACCTAAAACACTAGAATAATTTTGGTCAAATCTGTAAAAACAGTTGACCACCACGTGTCCCACCTTTCCACACAGCTGACATGTTGGTTTTGAGCCTTGCTGTCTTCCTCCACTTTTGCCACCTCTATTTGATCTTCCTTTGCCATGTCCTCTCCAGTTAGTATTAAAATTTACGTTCCCATTATTCTTCGATTTGCCTGAGACAACGTTGGCACTTGGAGTGGTGAACTGTGACAAGGAAGACCATTGTTCCAGTCAACTCTCGTAGGTAAGAAGAGACGTTTGGAGCTCGACTCAAGAATGATTTATTGGCAAGTTGAACCACTATCGGCCCGTAATCAGCATCCAATCCAGCAAGCGTTTGAATGATGGGATCATCGTTGGTGATCGGGTAACCTGCCATTTGCAGGTTATTGGTGAGTTCCTTCAATTTACGCAAGTATTCATCCATTTTCATCCCTCCTTTGTGAAGCCGTTGAAACTCACTCTTGTACAGAGTGATTTGAGACCAAGTTTGAGCTCCAGAGTAGGCATTAACAGCGTTCCAAAGTTCTTGTGCACTCTTGCATCCAAGAACCTGGGAAATGACCTCTATCATCATGCTATTGTAAAGCCACCCAAGAAGCATCTGATCTTGGGTCACCCACTATTCAAATTTGGGATTTATCTTCCTCTCGTTGCCTCAGAAAAGAAACAGTTCTGGACATGGGTTCATTCCTAGAATGAAACCGTCAAGCTTGTAGCCTCTGATCATGAGAAGGATGAGTGAACTCCACATTAGGTAATTGGTTTGATCAAGGTTGATCGAACACACCTGACTTAGTGTGGGTCCATACCGTTTCATCCTATTTGGGTTCGTCGTGGTCGTATTTGCCTTTGTAGCGTAACCCATGGTTGTGTTTGTCACAAACATGCTCGAGTGCTCAGCCATGAAGGACCCAGAGTCTTCCTGCTTTGATACCAACAGAAAGTATGCACGTGGAAACGAGAAAACAGAAACAAAGTGAGGGAGAGAATTCAGAAGAATAAAGTTGTGTTATTAATGGGTATATGCCTCAGCATATACACACACCACATACCACGGTCATAACTGACCAAAGAGAAACAACAGACTAACTAACAATAAAATACAGCGAACAAAACATAACTGTAGTGAAAAACAAACTAAAAGAATATACTGCAGTAATTACAAAACAATACTATCATTTAACTTGTACTGAACAGTTCAATGCTGTTAGTTTCCTGATATTTAAGCAATTAGTTTTTGCCACTTTCCTAATATTTTAATTAGGATGGTCTAGCGACCGCACCTGTTGATTATTGTGCCATGTGCTAAACAGTTTAATGCCCCTAGTTTCCTATTTTTTGTCTTTGTTACAGGAGCGCCAGAATTCATCTCAATTAAAGGAAGCTCAGAAGCTTAGGGAACGTGAAATGATTAATGAAATGCTCAGTGTCAAAGAAATTCGTCGTGATTCTAAGCTGTGCCCTTCTTGTCAAATGGCTATTTCCCGAACTGAAGGTTGCAATAAAATGGTTTGTGGCAATTGTGGCCAATATTTCTGTTACCGCTGCAACAAAGCAATTGATCAATCTGATCCCTATGGACATTTCAGGTATTGCTTCTTAAAATAGCTTAAAATTCCTTTTGCATATTTAAAATTCTTTAATTTATAAGGCCTATATGGATCTTATTTCTTTCATTCAAGGGAGGGGTCCTGTGAACTGTTCCCAGAAGAAATGGTAGAGGCTTGGCAAGAACGCATAAACCATCGCCAGGTGGTAGGACAGATGCAAGCTGAACTCTTTTTTCAACGTGGCCAACGATGTCCTAATTGTCGTCAATTTAATGCAAAGGTATGTAAAGCTTAGTTCTGATTTTTGACAAAGACAGATTTAGCAATAATTGAGTTTTAGACTCATAGAATAGATGTATCGACTGAGGAAATCAATTTAAATGGTCAATAATGAACTAATCTTTGTTCCAAGAACAAGGGTTCAAACTTGAGAGGTACAGAGCAATACAAATGGACTTGTCTTTGGGATGCTCTTAGCGGGGGAGAAGTGAAGCATTTTGGGAAAATATTTAAGCAAGACTAGAGAGCTCAATCAAATTAGTAAATTAAAGAATTGTTCTAACCGAGCTCAGAGATTTCTGGGAAATATAGGAAATAGTGTTTGAAGTTGTAGAGCCAATGGAACTCTCAAAAGTTCTCTTAGCATAATTTGGAGTGTGTAAGCCTACTCAACTGATTTATATAAATATATTCTGGGGCAGGGGGTTTCTAAGTATAGTGAAGGATCTAATTTGTCAGTTGAATGCCAAGATAGCCATGCTATGAGAATGTGGCCATGCACATTCAGATCATGGGGTCCCAGACAGGAGGCTTCATATATGAGAACTTGTGAAACTATGGGTGGTCCAGTAGGTCTATGCATGTTGGAGAGGTGCATGTGTGATCAGCAGTGTGACAATTTAATGATGTATTGAGTTAGGGCAGTTCAAGAGGGTTGAGGAGGAGAGTGAAAGCTATCATGCTTAGCACAAAGATGCTTTCACTTCATTCCTTCTGAGTCACTCCCTAGGATTGTTCTTTTTTGTTGGGGGGGGGGGGGGGGGGGGAAGAGAGTGCATACCTCTCCTTCACGGCATTTCCATCCTTGTCTATTTCCATCCTTGTCTAAGTTTAGGTGTTGCAGTTGGCACTTGGCCTAAGCCAAAGTTACTTTAAGAGCGTTGTTTTCTTAATTAGGAGGCGGCACTCCTTAAGTGTGAAGGTGGGGGTGCGGGTGCTCTCTTTGGGCGAGGTGCGCTCCCTCTTATGAGTGGGAGGAGGAGTTATTGCTCTCTTAGGTGGGTGAATGCGTGCTCCCTGTTGAGTGGAAGGGGACAAGCTCGCTGTTGAGTGGAAGGAGGGAGGTGCTCCCTCACAAGTAAGAAGAGACTCTCTCTTTATCTTAAGTGGGGAGTGGGTACATACCTTTTTTCATAGGAAGAGACACCTTTAACTAAGTCAGAGGAGGCATTCTCTCCTTCTTAAGTAGCAGTAGGTGTGTGCTCCCTCTTCCAAGGAGGAGGCTCCTCTTCTTCCTAAGAGAGAAGGGTGCCCTTCTCAAGTGGAAGTGGACACTAGAGGCACCTCTTCTTCAAATGCAGAGGCACCCTTTCTTAGCTAGTGAGAGTACCTACTATTGATAGGTGGGGGCAACCATCTTGACTGGTGAGGGTACCTTCTCTTAACTGTCAGAGGTACCTCCTCTAAATAAGTGAAGGCACCCCTATTGGCTAATGAAGCATCTTGAGGTGCACCAAGAGACTTCTTCTAACTAGGTGGGGGAACTCCTTTTGACAAGGTGTCCAGAGGGACCTCTTCTTCCGAAGTGGGGGAACCCATTTTGATTATTGAATTACTCTTAAAAAGTAAAAGACCCCTCCTTAGCCAGTGAGGTATTTCCTCTCAATAGATTAGCTCTCTCTTAAATATTAATTTAAGATTTTCTTAATAAATTAATAAATGATGAGGCCAAGTAGAAGCAATCTTTTTTGCATAATTGCATCTTTCAGACAAATCACATCCATATATCTTTGGACTACAGAAATACAGAACAAGAAAAGGAAAGGTAGTTGTTGATTCTATAAATCAATTATTCCTACCATGATTTACATTATTACTGCTATTAATAGAGTTAACCCGCTTAAGCTTTACGTTTGCCATTTCGTCCCTGTTATATATTGTACAGATATTTACCAATTGATATGTATTTTACTGCCTACTATTTGTACTACTAAAAAGGAACTCCCTGTATACAAGTGAGTGATCTTTCACATTTGTTTAGTGTACAACGTGTGTGTTAAAATTTTATTTGTAAAATTGCCTTTAACTAAGGTATATCACGTATCCTGGGTTTTATGGAAATATGGAAGGAGCTGGAGAGGGATAAAAACTTCGAGCATTTGTGGTGCAATTTTTTAATAAAGGTTGTGTATGAAAATTAAATAAAAAACTTGGTCAATTAAAAAAAGTAGCCTCTGATGCAGTCCGTGTGTTAAGATTTAAGAGCATAGTTGTTATAATGTCTGCTAATTGAATTCTTCAATGTGGGGAAGAACTTGCTGAATGATGTAACTTGTGGTCACTTTACATATTTATTTAAGGAAAATTATTGCAAGTTCTTACCAACTATTAGATAGTCGTAGATACCCTTTGGAGGCTGTAAAATACTAATCCCTTCTTGTTAGTTGAAACAGTTGTTGACGTAACCGTTAACTTTCTGTTTTTCCATTTTGGGCTCATCAACAGATTGGAAACAATAATCACTTGTTTTGCTGGGCATGTCAAAGCCATTATTGCTACTTATGCAAGGAGAGTGTCAGGCGTAGCACGCAGCATTATGGACCCAAGGGCTGCAAACAGCACACCAAGGATTAGAAGGGGGCACAATCAGACCTACTGTATCCTAGTGGAAACGTTGGCGTTGTAAAATTAGAAATGTTTTTATACAGTCAAGATAAATAAGATAGGTGCAATAAATCAATAGAGGGCAGTTAGACTATGTTAGAAATGGATTCTACTAGGAAGTCACTCGATATGTTTAGTGACTCTCTTTGATATATTGTAAGATTTTTCTTGTGGTAGGCACACCCTTTCCCTACATTTATCATTTTTCTCATAGATGAGTACATAATAGAAAGTTACAAATTTAATGTAATAGTTTTTTTTGAATTATTTTTAATAAATATTGATGGGTGGATTTAAGTATATTGAGTCTCCACAGGAATTACTTAATTAAATATTTTAAGTTGATAATGACAATTCACTTTTAATGTTCACATTCTTGATAAGGGTAAAAGGTGGAAATCATTCATCTCTAAGGTCTAAACCCTCTCCCCAAAAGCAAAAACACTCCCACCCTTTATCTCTATCTCCATATATATTAAGATTGTCTCCATTCTGTTCTGACCATCTATGACAGATTGCCCTCTTTCCTCAAATCTGCATTTTTGTTTGATTTACTGGGTGTTCTGGATGTTATCTAAACTTCCTTCTTGTTGTAATGTCTACTTGGATGTGTTCTGTTAAGATGTATTCGTGATGTATCTTTCCCTTGTTTTCTTCGCTAGCCTCTGTCTCTTATTTTTCAGGCTCTTTGGCTACTGTGTTGTAATGCTTGTTAAACTCTGTTTCTTGCATTAATATATTCCATGTTTACCCCCAAAAAAAAAAAGATAGTTGATTATATTTTTTATTTCTCATAATTTTACACAATTTTAAATTTGGTTTCTGTAATCTTAAATTTATTTGGGTCTAGAAAAGAAGACATAAATGGTTGGAGTTCAGCCTTTTTAGGGGCCCAAACTCAGGTATAAAAATAAGGTACTATATGCTGCAGTAGACTATCTTCCAAAAAAAAAAAAAACTGCTCTAGACTCATGGTAAGTGCGTGTATATTTATTGATTGCTCGCAATTTCAACCCAATGAGTTATGGTTAGAGTTGAAAAATGGGTCCAGGTCTAAGCATAACACTTTTAGTTCACGTCTGAGTGTAAAGAAGATGGTACTCCGATACGACGACATTTATCCATTTGTCTAATAACACAATATTTAAGAATTTGCTTTAAAATAAATTAAAACATAATAAATTTAACAAAACACAATATTCATTCATATATTAACATTAAAATAAATTAAAAATATATATTTTGTCCCTATGAATTTTTTTATTTTGCAAATAATTTCTATGAATTATAAAATTTAACACAAAATTCTTATAAATTTTTCATTTCGTGCGGTCAAGCCTTTCTGTCTAAAAAATTGTTAATTTGACTAACGGTCAATGTTGACTGAAATTGCAAGATTGCCACATCAGTACTACTTTTGAACGTCAACAACCATGTCATCATTAAAGACTCGTCAGCACTGTGTCTCGTGTTCCTTGCCCTCTCTTTCTCGTGCTTTCTCTCTCCTTCTCGCTCTCTGCTTCCTTGACCCTTCTTTTTCATGCTTCTCTCCCTTTTGATCAGTCACCCTCTCTTTATCTAGATCTTGGTTTCTACTCTCTCACTACCTCTATCTCACTTTCACCCATTTCTCTGTTTTCTCATTGTCTACCTGCTATGTTTTATGGTCAGAAAACAGAGTAAGTCTTCCTAAATCTGACTTACTAGAACTATAATCCCAAATATTGATAATCGCAAAATTCTCACTTAGAGAAAAGGAGAGAAAATATTTGTTCTGTTCATGCATATTTTTCCCGTCATTCTCCAATTAATTGTTTCCAAATCATTACAAAACCTGCATTATAATCAAACAAGAAATTTATATTTTTTTTCTGTTCATGCATATTTTTCCCATCACAGGCTTGGAGACAATGGAGGAATCAGACACCACTAGAAATACTGGACCCATGAGTGAAAAATTCACTTTCTCAAAGTGAAGTGACTAAGTGCATCCAAGTTGATTTATTATGCGTTCAAGAAAACCCGGAGAATACACCCACAGTGGTAAGAGTTGTTTCATATCCTATTAGCCTTTTAGTTGAATTGCTAGTGCCTCGAGAACCTGCATTTTTCATGAATAATATTAGAAGCTAAACTTGGTATCATGAGAGTCCAGTTCAGGTTAATCTACCTATAATTCTATGACATCCTTTAACAATCAAATGTCTAAGAGTAATTACTTACCAAGATAGTGTTGTAAAACTTGGATACCAACACGAAAATAATCTGAGTGCGTCTTTATAATAGACACTGTCCTTAAGGAATTTATTCCGCGACCACAGCTAAAAATCTGTGTCTACAGAACTCCCTCCAGGATTAAACAGATTCTTCTGAGAAAGGTTCTTACGCCACAGAACAACAGAAATTTTGAAGAGCGTAACCCAAAGAGTTTGAGAGAGGGAAGAGAGAAGAGCACAACAGTTTGTTGTGTGAGTGTGAAAAATGAGGGGAATAAGTCCTCCTTTTATAGCTGCTAAACATTAATGAGGCAGACAAGAATTTTAATACAATTAAAATTCGGTTTCAAAAATTAATGGACAGTTTCAGAAAATTAATGAGTAGTTTCAGAAAATTAATGGACAGTTTCAAAATAATTAATTATATTTAAAACAAATAAAACAAAACTGTCAGCCCTTAATTTTCTGACATTAATCCAAATTAATTTCATAATAACAAAATTTGCCTCTGTTCAGGTAAGCTATTAAAAAGATATTTTGAAATACAAAGTCTTTAAAAGGCTATTTTTCCAACAATCCCCCACATATTTCAAAAGATATTTTTGAAAAAAAAACTTTTGGGTTACATATGGGTGTAGACGCATTAATCCGGTGTCTCCTTTTAGACTATGAACCAGAATTAGACCGATAAAATTTATCTTACAAAGTAGTCAGTGAAGCATATAGCTTCTATGAACCAACATACTCTTAGTCATAAGATAGTGACCTTAAGAGTCGCATCTCACCCCCCACATTTCTGCTATTAACGCCGTTGTGCGCGTTATTTTGGCCGTGCGCGTGCCTGGAATTCATGAGTGCTCTAGAGATTTCGTCACGATCTCATGGGAGCGGCCCCACTCCACACTCATATAGGTGACTTCATCAAGTGTATCTGCAATGAATACACTACCCTCAAATGTAAGGCTATGAAGATCATAAAGAGCTTACGCTCAACCCACAAGTCAATGCATTCTAGCACTTTCACACTTAACACCATAGGAAATGGACTGAGAATATAGTGCTAGTAGAATTAACAGACGACTTGTTATTACCCATATGAACCTTCTTCATGGGATCTCCAATCACAAAGGTTTGGTTCCCGCCGCTGTTAATTTCATATTGGCTTAAGTCCAATTCCCCTCGATGTGCGAAGGACTAATTTCCTTCTTACATGCATGTTTAGTCAGTGAATTGGCCAAATTCACTTTTGACTTTACAGAACTGATCAGTATACTTCAAATTTCATATTTTAGCAATTGCTTGATAACTTTGTATCTCAACACAAGTGTCTACTCTTACCATTGAAAGTTTGTTCTTTACAATGGCTATTGCCACTTGGCAATCACAAAACACAGACACTGAAATCATTGGGCTCTACCCAATTAAAAATTTTGCTAAGTAGTTTTTCTGCTACTTCGTCTTATTTTCAGCCAATTCCAGAGCACTAAACTCTGATTTTATAATAAACCTATAAATTTGTATAGCTGCTCTCTCCAAAATAACATCTCACCACCCAGGGTGAGGTTTTAACCACTAGTGGACTTTGTCTCATCTGAATTAAAGATTCAGTTAACATCATTGTATTTTTCTAATACAATGAAAAATTCACTTTATATGATATCGTAAATTACGATACCTCTCAACTCTTTTATTGGAATTGTGTACATATCGACACTCATCTGACACATAACACATGATATGTCAGGCTAGGTAAAGTTTATTAAATACGACAGAGACTCTCCTCTGTTTTCCTTAACTGAGTGTTAAAATCATAAGGAGTTTTTCACCAGTTTGTCATCTTGATGATCAAACTTTTAAGATAATTTTGAACATAAAGTTCTTGTGATAGTAAAATACCATCACCTTTCCTTATAGTTTTAATCCCAAAATCTCATTTACTTCACCAGTGTCTTTCATGTTAACACTAGATGTAAGGGAATATTTGACTTTATGTAACATCTACGTCACACATATACAGACAAATAATCATCTTTACCATCTATCACTTCCACATATATACACATCCATCTTTAATTAAAAGAGATATTTTGACTAATCACAAAGAGAAACTATTAACAACATAATAACTAAGGTTTTATAGTTAATTTATTTTTCTCATAGTCATGTAACATAAACTTTACAAAATACCCCCACATTTTTAAATCTATAAGAGTATGATTACATAACTCATATAAAACCTCATACAAAACCTTATAATTATTATAAATGGGCACCAAACGCATAACATATATGCGCATCTAAATTCATCCATCAAATAATATTATTTTTCAAGAGAATAATTTCATAGAATTATTTTGGAACTTTTCAATCTCATTTTTGTGACCAATAATTCAACAACATTGTACCTCTATGTACAATTGAAGAGTTTTCATGGATTGGCATTAGAAAATGCTAATTCCAATTTATATATGGCATATCATCATCTCAATGAGATGGTTTCCTCAACTTGGAAATTGACAACATATCATCATCTCAATGAGATGGTTTTCTTAATTTTCAAATTGGCCCAAAATTTATATGCCAATATCTTCAAATTTGGTCATAAATCTACAAAAATCATGTTCCAAAATAAAACTCTCAAAAGCTTAAGATGAAGCTATTTTGAATTCTTAAATTAAAACCCTCACACATATGTTAATTTCAAGAATTCCACATTCCACATGAATAAAATTCTCAAAATAGAGAAATTTTTAAAATAGTTCACATGTGAGCTTTAAGAAAGCCTTTTCATACTATCAATAATTAGTCAATAGAAATTTATGGGACACAAATATAATAAACTCATAATTTCTATTAAACCACAGCATCATTATAACAACACTCATCCCCCACTTGTTGTTATAAAAATATTATCCAAAAATATTTTTCTCTTGTCCCCACTATTAATATAAATTCTCAAAAAGAGAAAGATTAAAATAGTGTAACATACCTCATGATGTAGGGAGAAGAAATCACCATTGTACAAATTTGCTTCATGAGCAAAATTGATCACTTCATGATCACTCAAAATTAGAACTCAAAAATTATAAGTTATGCTTATAAAAATAATAGCAAATAACATGAACAACCTATATGTATATATAATAAACACACATTGGCCCCACAATTATATATATATATACACCAATTCTTATCATCTTCCCTCGTAAAAGGCCATAATTATATATATATATATATATATATATATATATATATATATATAAATGCACCCACGGTTGTGAATAATCAATCCGAATTGGTTATATATATTCATATATGTAAAAACTATTAAAAGCCAATGGTAAAAGGAATTAATGGACCACCATGAAAGAAAAGAAAAATCAAAGTCCATTAAATGAGGTAAATATTATTGATACACGTCCAAATGATTGAAAATCATAAAGGTCAACATATGAAACAGAATTTGCTATATATAAAGATATTAATCACAATTCAAGCAACATTAACATAGACATTAATGTAATGTCTTTCAATTCTGATTTAATATAACGGCATAAAAACATGCACGAAATTGCAATGCAAGTTTTGTAAAACAAAATTTTTTGTTTAATATTTTAAGATAATATTTTTCAACACAAGCTTCATACCTTTAGCAAATATATACATCAAAGTAAATAATAAGATATTACCTCTTTGAATTTGAGTTGTACACTCTCTCAGAGTTACGATTGTGGCAGAGTTGGTATGATAAATTCCTTAAGATTGTTGTAAAACTTGGATACCAACACGAAAATAATCTGAGTCGCGTCTTTATAATAGACACTGTCCTTAAGGAATTTATTCCGCGACCACAGCTAAAAATCTGTGTCTACAGAACTCCCTCCAGGATTAAACAGATTCTTCTGAGAAAGGTTCTCAGGCCACAGAATAACAGAAATTTTGAAGAACGTAACCCAAAGAGTTTGAGAGAGGGAAGAGAGAAGAGCACAACAGTTTGTTGTGTGAGTGTGAAAAATGAGGGGAATAAGTCATCCTTTTATAGCTGCTGAACATTAATAAGGCAGACAAGAATTTTAATACGATTAAAATTCGGTTTCAAAAATTAATGGACAGTTTCAAAAAATTAATGGACAGTTTCAAAATAATTAATTATATTTAAAACAAATAAAACAAAACTGTCAGCCCTTAATTTTCTGACATTAATCCAAATTAATTTCATAATAACAAAATTTGCCTCTGTTCAGGTAAGCTATTAAAAAGATATTTTGAAATACAAAGTCTTTAAAAGGCTATTTTTCCAACAGATAGTACGAGGTTAATCAAGCTTCCAAATATGATTTATCATTTGTCCATAATTAGTGAATAGAATTTCCTTGCATGCAAACTACTCTAATTATGACAGAGATTCAAGGAGTGCTCTGCCCTTAATTCTTTTGTACCCTAAGGTCATACATTCACAGAGTCTAAATATTTACAATATCATACAGCTTTCACAATTTACGGAGAGGGAAAATGTATTATTGTTCAATTTGTCAAAAGCCTGTTTCTGTTTATTTATTATTTTTTCCAAAATTTAGGTTCGCAAAGTTTGATGTATGGTTGAGTTGAGAATATTGCTAACTTGGAAGGGATCTTAAATAGCGGTACATGAGCAGGTGCCATTTCCAATGCTGAAGAGATCAATGTCTGAGTGATGTGAAACAATGTCTAAGAGTAATTACTTACCATGATCATGATTGAAGATAAAACAATATAGTGCAAATTTTGTAACGATTTAGAAACAATTAGTTGAAGAATGCTAGGAAAAATATGTATGAACAGAAGAAATATAAAATTCTCATGTTTTCTTCCCTTTTCTCTGAGTGAGAATTCTGCTGTTATCAATATTTGGGATTACAATTTTAGTAGGTCAGATTTAGGAAGACTTACTCTATTTTCTGATCGTAAAACAAAGCAGGCAGACAATGAGAAAATAGAGAAATGGGTGGGAGCGAGATGGAGGTAGTGAGAGAGTAAAAATCAAGATCCCAACGAAGAGAGGTTGACCGATTAAAAGGGAGAGAAGCATGAAAGAGAAGGGATGAAGAAGTAGAGAGTGAGAAGGAGAGAGGAAGGAATGCGAGACATAGTGACGACGTGTCTTCAATGCTGACATAGTTGCTGATGTGTAAAAGTAGTGTTGACATGGCGATTTTGCAATCCGATCAACATTGACCGCTAGTCAAACTAACAAATTTTTAGACGGAAATGTTTAACGGCATGAAATAGAAAGTTTATAAGAATTTTTTTTGTTTAGTTTTATAGTTCATGGGGATTATTTGCACAATGAAAAAAATTCATAATAGTAAAATGCATTTTTCCCAAATAAATAAGATTTATGTACTAAATTGTTTCAAGTTTTAAGAAAGACAATAATTTGTGAAATTAGGGTTTAAACTTAATAAATTACAGGACTTCAAAGTGTTAACAGTGTAAATCACATACCACTTAATTAACACTTTAAACTATAAGATGCCAATGTAAAAATAAGCAAAACCATAGAGACCTTTTAAATAATTATCTCTAAATTTTATTAGAGTGTGTCTTACATAATTTGTTTTTTTAATAACTGTCTTATATAAGTATTACTTATTCAATAATTTACACATAAAATTGTTTATTAAATTAAATTAAGTTATATATGTTATATTTCAAAACAGTTTAAATTTTATACGACATTGTGTCTTGCATAAGTATTTTTTTTATTAGACCATTAACAATACTTAGTTATAACAAAATTGAATGAACAAGACTTTATAATAAGTTGTGTTTTATAAAAATATTTCATCATTAAACCATTAATATTCAATTTTAACTAAAATAAATAAATTAAGTAATATGTGCTAGACATAAGTTTTATAAGAAGTCATATCTTATATAAGTATATACTTATTCAATCATTAACAAAATTTAGTTATAATTAAATTATATGGATTATATTGTAAAATATATAGATTATATAAAAAAATTATGTCATAAATTAAGTTAATACATACATATAGACACAAACATTTGTGTTTTTTTTATATGGGATTCAAGACGGGCAAAGGGGCAAGGCATGTAAAACCTAACCTCGCCTTGAACTTGCATATGTGCATTTGAGTTTTATTGGAACTTGCTCAATTAGCCAATTAACGGTTGACTTACTTGACCCAAATAGATTGGGTTATGTTGGGTTAGGTCATTTTAGGTTGAAATTGTCATCCATAGATTTGGTTGAGGCTTGAGTTTTTTATACGGGATTCAAGACAGGGCAAGGCATGTAAAACCTAACCTCGCCCTGAAGTTACAAATATGCATTTGGGTTTTTTATTAGAGCTTGCTCAATTACTCAATCAATTGTTGACTTACTTGACCCAAACAAACCGGGTTAGATTGGGTTAAGCCACACTAGGTTGAAATTGTGATCCATATATTTGGTTATGAGGTTTGGGTACTAGTTCATTGTTTAACAGAGAATCAATATCTCTTAAATGCAATACTAAATTTGTTATTGGCTTTTTGAATTTCACGTTGAATTTCGAATAACCTCTCATAAAATATGAATATGGTAGAAACCACTTATACACTACTCCTAATAACTACCGTTTAAAATTAAAACTTAATTAAAATGTAGTAAAAACATAACTGAACAAAGTTTGAAATTATAAAACTAAAAATAGAGAAATAATTTATGCTAACTGTCCAAGGACAATGATATGGTTTGTCTAGCACCTTGGCATGGACCAAGTTGCATCAACGGTTGTGATTGAAGCATTTTCTTTTATTTTCTATTCATTTTCAACCAATCAAAGAACCTTGTTAAAAGATTAAATCACATAAATGCTCCAACTTACTCTATTTTCTTTCAAAAATGTCCCTAGCCTCCTTAGGTTTCTTTTAAATTTCACAAATGCTCCCTGTCCTGTAACATCCCAAATTTTCTTTATCCAAGTTTCAAATAATGATATAATTAAGTTATTTATGCCTTTAGATGCCTAGAAGCAAGTAATCAATAAAAGACATGAGAAATTATGAATGAGCTAAAAATAGAAGAAAAATAAATTTTTGAGGGAACTAGTCAACTAATGGTAACAATCAGTCGACTTATAGCATCAGAAATCAAGTCAGGTTATTGATATCTGTAATCAGTCGACTAATGAGGAGAGATCAGTCGACTAATTACTCTCTGTCAAGATGAAATTTTAGGTTTTGAAGCAATCAATCGACTAATGGCACACATCAGTCGATTATCATGAAGCAATCAATTGACTAATAGCCTGCTAGAGTACAAAAGTAAGTCGATTTAAACTGAAAAATCAATGAAAAATTTTACTTAAACACCCCTAGCCTGGCCATGAAGCTTAGAAATAAGAGAGTAGGGTTAAAAGGGTAATTTCTATAGTAATAGACTCTTTTAGAAGCAAGAAAAGAGAGAGAAATGATATTTTCTGAAAAGTAGAGAAGAAAGAAAGAGGGAAAACGTGAAGGAGAAGAATAAGAGAGAGAATGGGCTTCTAGTTGGGAATTTAGCAAGAAAACTACAAGAGATAAGTCTCTTAACTTGATTTCTCTAGTTTTTGTGAATTTTAGAGCTTGAGAAGTCATATGATAGTAATTTTCAAACTAAAAGGAAGAGAATAGGAGAAGAAGAGGTCTGAAACTTGAGAAGCAATATGAGATAGAGAAAAGTTAGAAGCGAATTCACAAGTTTCAACTATAGGAATAATCAAAGGTAGCTAGTTTTTCATAAAAGTAAGTTATTTACATGTATTGTCATGTCTATGTATGATATAACATAATTTTATGTTTAAGCTTTCCATGAATGTTTGAGAACATGTTTCCTCATGAAAGTAAAACTTGACTCTTCATGGGATGTAGTAATTCCTCATAGGATAAAGAATTCTCTTCATGGAATAATTAGAAAGCAAATTATTTCAGTTATTTGTCATACTCTTTGTATGATTTAGCAAGTATGTATATCTTGAAGCTTTTTTTGAGTATAAAGAATCAACTTTCTCTTGAAAAGTAAAGTTTATGTCCTCATGGGATGACAGAAATTTATAAATTTCTCATGAGATGACAGAAATACCTCATAGGGAGTAAAATCCTTTTGTGATGACAGAATCCTATAAATTCTCATGGGATGACAAAATTTCTTATAGGATGTAAAAGTCCATTTGGGATGACAGAAATTTCAAAAATTCTTTATGGGATGACAAAAATTCCTTATAAGACATTGAGTACTTTTCTTGAGAAAGTAGTCAAAGTATAGTGTACTATATTGAGAAAGAAGTTTATAACACAAGTTGTGTTCAGATATCGGTCCATGTTTCATGAAATAAATTTGCTATTGAGATTGCTTTATGATAATTCTTTTATGTTCATGGAAATGTGACATATTCCTTGAGAGTTGCTTTTATGACTGAAATAGTTCTTGAAAGGATTTTTTTAAGTAAACTAGCTGCTGAAATTATATATCTTATGAATTTATGTTATGACTAACCATTTCAGAAATTTGGAATAGAAAAGTGAGGGAAAGCAAAAGAACAAGATATGGAGTTATTAAGTGGTTATTTGACATAGAAGAAGTTTATGTTGTCTTTTATGTAAACTTTAGAGACTTATGTACATTTGTGTGTATATATGGAAATACATGAGTTTTATGTAAACCCATTGTATTATAACTCTATTTTAGAAAAGAATTTGCAAGAAAATTGAAGAGGTGTTGAAGAATATATGTATAATGAAGTTTAATGGTTTTACCGTATTTTCAAGTCAATAATTTCTAAAATTTGAAGTTTAGGGTATATCAGTCTATCAATGACCTTGCATCAGTCAACTGATACCTCTCGGTCTACAATTTACCCAAGTCCACCGTCGATCAGTCGATTGATCGCTTACTGCAAAGAGAGAAATTTTATGCTTTAATCTATTTTAGAATTTACTTATTTCTACGAAATTGAATAGTTTGTAAATATTTTTAGAAAATTATCACATCTTCGATCAGATTTTTCTTTAATCCATAATATAATTTTTGCTAAATTACATAAATGAATATAATACTAATAGACATTACAAGCCTCTCTCTTTTTTTTAAAAAAAAATGCTCCCAAGAAAAACTGAAGGTCAGAGTAACATATAAATTGATTTTATGAAATATTTTATTGTTAAAAATCGTTATATGTTATAATTTTAAAGGTGCAAAACAAAATATATTTAAGGATTTAGAGTATAAACAGTGGTGGTTTTTAAAAAGTTTTTAAATTTAAGAATCGGTTCTTATTTTGATTTATTATTGTAGTTCATCACGTTGACTGCCACGCGTAAGAACAGTTCTTATATAAGAGTATCTATAGTGGTAAACCTCACTTATAT
Source organism: Biancaea sappan (assembly GCA_037074585.1). Lineage (NCBI taxonomy): Eukaryota > Viridiplantae > Streptophyta > Magnoliopsida > Fabales > Fabaceae > Biancaea > Biancaea sappan. The sequence continues at coordinate 44,050,543 of CM073500.1, read as the reverse complement.
TCTTATTGTGGGTCTCACAATACCACATCAGCTTAAACAACTTCTCACTACTTTAAGTAACTCTCCACTACAGTAGTGAATTTCTTAAGAATCCACAAATAGATCCTATAATCAACTCTCTACTACTTTAATATTTATTTTTCTCCACTAATATTTATTGTAAGTTATTTATTTTATTATTACTTTTTGTATAAGAACTGTTCTTACCCGTGGTAGCTAACGTGACGAACTATAATGGTGAATTAAAATAAGAACCAATTATTAAATTTAAGAACCCTTTAAGAACCACAATGTAGATGCTCTATGAACCAGTTCTTATACAAAAAATAATAATAAAATAATCAATTCGTAATAAATGTTAGTAGAGAGTAATAAATGTTAAATAGTGGAGAGTTAATTGTGAGATTCATTTATAGATTTTTTAAAGGTTAACCACTTTAGTGAATATTGTGAGACTCACAATAAACACTCAAATGAGATTCACCATTGTAAATGCTCTTAATCTCTTTGCCTGGTGGAAAATGTTGAAATATTTTTTTAATAAAGTGTATAAAGAAGTATACAATAATTTATAATTTTTTAAAATACAAATACATTAAAAATAAGATAAATTATAATAAATCTCAAATTCTTCTGAATACAAAATGCTCACGCTACGCTGGTGCAGTCATCCCAAATGCGCTGCCCCGGACCCCGGTAACTTCAGCGTTCAGAGACGAGCACTGTCCGCCGGTTGTCCTTCAATTTCAAAACGGGAAGGCTTCCTTCACCTGCAAATCTGCTTCTTGTCTTATTCCCAATAACATTCTCGGTGGCTGTAATTTCCCTCACCGACCTGAAAGTGTACACGCAAATCAAAGACCAGTTTTTGAGACAAGTTACGGGCATTCATTAGATTTATACGACGAATTTATTCGAAGCAAAAAAATTTGGAGGTTTCTTGTTTATGTTAGTAGTAGAGTACGTCAGCCCTTTGACCCTCGGGCCATCTCAGAAGGAGGGTAACTTGACAGTAAACTTGCCTGCCGGTCGTAGTGCCGCAGAGTGGTTTTTTAGCTTTCGGAAATTGCTATCCCAATGGTTAGCCATGTACAATTTGAGGTCCCATCCACCTCGCAGCTTTGTTAATGCGGTGGCGCCGCTGCGTATAATTGGTCTCCGTTTGATAGATTGGTTTCGAAAAGGTTTCCATAGTGCAGCGAATTGGGTATTGACTGGTTTATGTTCATGTCGATAATATGTTTAGCTGAGTCCTCTTTTCTCTGCAGCAAAGTGCTCTCTTACAAACAACGTTTATTGAGATTATACCATGCTGCTTCTTCGGCGTTGATGTTAGAAGACCACGTGTTTGACGAAAGTCCAAGAGTTGGTTACGCCAATGTAATGGTCAATTTTGGAAAAAATAGGTTGAGAGTTTCAAGACTTAGAAGGAAGCGCAAGTTATTTCTTATAGTGGTCAAGGTGATTAAATCCTTGGATTGTGAGGTTGCACTTGCAAGAGATAAAATGTTCTGGAAAGCTGTAAGGAGGTATGGATTTTTTCATTCAATTAGTTCCTTTAGAACTATCATTCACATATATGCATCGGCAGGGATGCATATGGAAGTATTTGCTCTACTTAGAGATATTGTTGGATTCTATAGGAAGGCCAAGTTGGATACATTCATGTTGTTTTCAACTTTGCTAGATTCACCTCACCATGTGGAAAGATCAATTGTTGTGTTTAACATACTCATAAAAGTACTTGCATCTTTTTCCATGCTTGACGATGCATTTGATGTGTATATGAGAGTTAAATATTTTGGGCTTGAACCTGATATATTTTCATGCAATTTCTTGTTGAAATGCTCAGTAGAAGTGAAGAGAGTGGAGTTGGTTAAAAAATTATTTGAGGAGCTAAAAATCTCTGGTCCATCACCAAATATCTACACCTATACAATTATGATGAACTTTTACTGTAGGGGAGATCTTGGGCAGAAAGTAGATATTAACCAAGCTACTGGGATTTTAGGAGAAATATGGAGGAGTGGGGAAAACCCAACTGCTATCACTTGGAGTATTTATATTCATGGACTTTGTAAACTTGGCTCTCTTGATGTTGCTCTGCAGTTAATTCATGAGTTGAACTTGAGGTATAGAAACCAGCCTCTCAATAGCTATTGTTTCAATGCTGTAATTTATGGATTTTGTCAAAGGGGTGCGGTTCATGAAGCCTTGCAGGTTTTGGATGAAATGCGGAGCTCTGGAATATTGCCTGATGTTTGTAGCTACAGTATTTTAATTCATGCATTTTGCAAGAAAGGGGATGTAGAGAAAGGTTTTGACTTGATAGAGGAAATGGAACTTTATAATATAAAACCATCCATAATTACCTACACCTCCCTTATCCATGGTCTATGCAAGAGTAAGCTGATGGAATATTCAATTTATATCTTTCAGAATATTGGTGCTTCTGGTTACAAATATGATCAGACTACTTATGAGACTTTGATTGATGGATTTTGCTATCAAGGTGATATGGATTCAGCCAGCAAGCTTTTGGACGAGATGCTCAGAAATAATTTGGCTCCTACTTCTTTTAGTTGCCATAGTCTAATTGGAGGATTCTACAAATTGGGACTCTTAGACAAGGCATTGGAAGTTTTAAATTTCATGCTACAGGCTGGTGTCTTGCCAAATACCATCACTTGCAATTTTATTATCGATGGACTCTGCAGGGAAGGTCAGTTCATGGAAGCCTTGACACTGTTGGAAGAGTTCCAAGACCGAGGAATTGACCTAAACTCACTTTCATATAATGTAATCATCTACAGGCTGTGCAAGGAAAGACATCCAGAAAGGGTATGGGAGCTCTTTCCAAGAATGCTTAAAAGGAATATAGTTCCTGGAGTTGTTACTTATACTACTCTTATAGATGGTTTTGCAAAACAGTCTAATCTAAAGAATGCCTTGGTTTTGTTCACAAAAATGCTAAAAATTGGAGTCAGTCCCAACACCATTACATATACAGTCCTTTTTAACATGTTTTGCCATGGGGGCCACATGCATGAAGCATATGGCATTTTTAAGGAAATGATGATGAATGGTTTAGATCCGGATCATATTTCATATACATCTTTAATAACTGGCTTTTGTCGCATAAGAGATATGAGAAAGGCCTGGGCCATATTCCAAGAAATGTTGAGGAAAGGTCTTTTGCCTGATGTAATTACTTACACATGTTTGATGGATGGATTTTGCAAGTTAAACCGGATAGATATTGCCTCTCTTCTATTTGATGATATGAACAGATATGCAGTTACTCCGAATGTTGTAACTTACACTGTTCTCATTGCTTGGTACCGTAAACATGGACACATTGATCGGGCACACGAGTTATATCATGAAATGAAGGTTAAGGGTATTTTACCAGATGACATTACTCATAAAGTTCTAAGTCCGAAAGCTGGCGGGAGCAGAAGAAAAGGTTCCATGATAAACTGATGGTATATGACTGCCTTATTCTGCTCAATAGCTGTAACACTCATTGTTTAAAAAGAATCATATTTCAAGCATCATATTTTCCACTAAATGTAGTACAAAGGAGTGTCTTCCATTTTATTTTCTAAATTAAATCATATTTCTCATTTAATTATTCTTTTTAGGTTCACCATCACATCGCAATATTGTTGACATTATGTTTATAATGCATTAAGAATATGAATTCACTCTTAAGGAAAATGATAAATCATTATGCATAAGTTGTTGAATAAAATAATAATTTATTGCAAAATGGAAGCCGTTTAAGATGGTTTAGACATGTGCAAAGAAGACCGTTGGAAGCGCCAGTTAGGAGAGTTGAGCAAATGGTTTGGAGCCCTGTAAAAAAAGGTCGAGGAAGACCAAAAAGGACACTTAGAGAAATTATTGAACGAGACCTTTTAGTAAATGAGGTATCTAAAGAGTTGGTCATTGATAGAGCTCAATGGCGTCGTGCGATCCATGTAGCCGACCCCACTTAGTGGGATAAGGCTATGTTGTTGTTGTTGTTGTATTGCAAAATGGAAGCCATGCTCTAGTGGTATAAGATTTGTCCAGGTATATACTTGACACAAAATTTTGATGTCAAATCATACTAAGAAGGTTGAATAATTTGATAAATTTAAGGATTTGAATAATTTAATAAGTAATCACAGATTTATGTATGGTGTAGTAGCCTTGACTTTATTAAGTTTTGCATGAGCATGACTGCGCCAATATTTGAATTTGGATTCATATTATGATCTGGTGCTGAAGCAGCACGCCAGCACAGTATTCCTTGACAGCAATGACTTATACCTTAGCAGTATATGACCAGCATTTAAAGGTGGATTTTTGCTTACCCTTCATGTTATTCTTCTGTAGGAAAGCAAGCTTCACTCTCACTTTGGCGTATCTTATCTTCAGCCTGCATTGCTATGATCTTGGAAGTTGGACCAGAAGAATTGGTATCTATTTTTGGTTGCCTCTAGATTATGCAGGGAATTGAAATGTAATGCTGCTTTGCACTATGCAATCCAGTAATATGTGGATCCAACTTGAAAGGATAATGTTATGGTCCCTAGTATAGGATCTAGTTATGGGTCTTGATGAAGAGGACCCAGTGAGAGAAGGAGAGGACGAGAGATCTGATTTTTTCTTTCTAACTGCTGCTCATCCCCTTCTTCCCCTTTGCACGTCCCCACTATAGGAAACTGCTGGTCTACTAACAGATAGGGACCGACTGATTTGGGATTTGCCTGCTTGAAATGGATATTGTGAATACTGCCAATGAGGGTAATTATTCACTGTAAACAAAGCTGAAGATTTCCCATTTACTACTTAAAGATGCAATTGGGACTCATGGTCACCTATTCCTGCTTTACTTGAATGTATCCTGAGGAAGCTGGACCTCTGAGAACTATAGCTCCAGTTAGATTCTGGATTTTGCCTGCTTGAAACTGATATTGTCAATAGTTCAGATGAGATGACACGACAGGAGTGAGGGCAATGTTCACTGTAAACCAAAGCTGAAGATTTTCCATTTACTATTTAAAGGCACCATTGGAACTCTTGGTCACCTCTTGCTGCTTGCCTTGAATGTATTTGGTGGAAACTGGACCTACAAGAACTACTTTTCTTTTTTGATAGAAAAAGCAAAGTTATTACTGAGAAGAGAGAGATACAAAAGAAAAAGGAAAAAATTACGGCAGTGGGAGGATGAGATCCTCCTAATAGATTCTGGTGTTTGCCTGCTTGAAACTGATATTGATGGGATGACACAACCGGAGTGAGGCAATGTACACTGCAGGCAAAGCTGAAGATTTCCCATTGGAACTCAGGTCACCTCTTCCTGCTTGCCTTGAATGTATCCTGAGGAAGCTGAGCCTCCAAGAAGCTCTGGTTAGATTCTGTAGCAAACTATACTTCTTTGCTTTGCTTTGTTTAGGGAAATAATTTTTTTGTGAGCCATATATAGACTTTGTTCTCAGTAGTATTTGACCTTTTAAAATTCTTATAGAGAATCTTTTATTGCTTTTCATTAGTGGACATTTACAATGTGCTAGCCTGCTAGGTAGGAAATGATATCCAAGAAGTGGATGTGGATGGAGTGACAATTGACAATTTATCTAGCTAAATGTCGTGTTTAAGTATATTATCATACTTCACCTCTGTTTATTTTTCTATTTTCACTGCCACCAAAAAACACCTTTGATCCCTGTTTAGTTTAGGCTTACGCTTGCATTAAATGATTTTGCAATTATATTCTCGTAAATAGGACAAGCTTAAATGGTTGTGTGGTTTCAAGACTGTCTTGAAGGTACTTGCTAAATAATATGAAAGATGTGTGTTTGTGTGTGTGTGTTTTTCCCAAATGACAGTCAACACTCATTGTCGTTATGCTCTCTCTCCCCTTTTTTTTTTTGGGGACATCCTCATGAGTAGGTAAAAATTTAGAATGGTAAGGTGGGTTTGCTAATAATATGAGAAATGAGTTTCCTCCAAATAATCCCAACTCTCAATTGTTATAATCTGCTCTTTTTGAAATTTTTTAGAAGATCAAGGAAAGGAAATGGACAGCCAGTATTATTTCCATGACCAGTTTAATTAAGAGAGAATACCAACACAGTGTTGTCACCGAGCTTAGGTTATAGAAACATAGTAGTTTGTTATTTATTTATTTATTTTCTTTAATTGATCCATAGGTGAAATTTTGAAGCAGTTTAAAATAGGTAAAATACCTTCTTTGAATGTTTGCATGGCATGAACAAAAGCATGAGAGTTGATTTTGATAGATAAGTAGGATTTAGAAGAGGGAGTACCTGAAAAAGCTCTTATCTAACCCAAATCCAAACCTAATTATTATAAATGTGATATGTTTTCTCTCATTTGTTTTGCTTTCAAATAAGCCTCATGTACGCAGGTAAATGAGTTTTTAAGCATGGACACAAGACACCCCAATACATAAAACCTGAAATGTCCTGGAGCAGTTTAAGTGTTACTTCGTGTCACATATCCAAGATGGACATGGTTCCTTTTTTTAAGTGTCTGTGCTTCATTGGTCATTACTTAGCAAGTTCTCTGCCTTTCACATCCCAAGCTCTAACTTATGCATCTGTGGTTACTTGACTACTGCAGCTCATCTACAATGATACTAAAGTTTTCTTACTGCTGTTTTCTAAAAAGATCTATCACAGGGTTGTATAGTATTGTTTAATCTAACCCTTCATAATGATTTCTTTAAACAGCTGTTGAGAATCATGGCCAAGCCAATAGTGGACACATGGGTCAGTCTTCAAGCAAGTTTATGTGAGCCTCCTTTGGGTTATCTTTTTCTTGCTCTGATTTTGAAATTGAAAATGAATTCTGTGTTCATTGAGAGTTCTTTACTCATTATAGATGGGTTTGCAGCTGGTGTCTGATTCCGTTTCATGATTTTAGGGTATTTTTGGTGCTATCTAAGTAATTTTCTTGTATTTTAAAACCATTCTGGCAGACTCTGCTTGATCATGTATGCTATAATTGCCAGTTCTTCTTTTGTCTAAAATATGTCCAACTCTCAAGACAAGACCTTTTGTTGCTATCTAATCATTGACATTGGTTGGCTATCACACCATTTTATTTTGACACATCCCTATCCATAGAAAAATTACATGACGGTTTGCTGTCACTTATTCCCTCTGACATCCTTCACAATGTCTACCATGCTCTGACATAACTTAAGGAACTAAAATTTTTCACTCCCCAGTCTTCTTGTTATATATTATTTATGTGTGTGTATATGCGTATGTTCTTAGCTTTGGATTAATTATCTGTTTAATTGTAATACCTATGAAATTTAGAATTTACTTGAGTTCCGCTTTAAATTTATTTTCTTCATGATCATTATGTTGACAACAGTGATTTTTGGATGTTGTGGCTTTTAATTGAATTTTAGATGACATTATGAGAATCCTTGTGTGAACAATTTGTGTCTATTTCAGTAAAAAGGGCAATGGGAGTTATTCTTTTATTTACTAAAGAAAAAGGCATGTGGGCCTCACCACCTTAATAACCCTACACTTTTCTTTTTCCCCATTTCTTTTCTCTTGGCTGTTTGGTTTTTCTGTATGTGTGCTTCTTCTATCTCCTTGCCTTCTTTTGTGTATTGTGGCTGTGGGGGTTTTGCTCAAAGGAGAAGACGCTCTTGTACTTCCATTAGAGAAAGAGGTAAGTATATACATAGGCATTAGGTTGGGGGTTTTTTTGTTTTGTGGAACCTTGGTGCCACATTGTGCCTCTCATGATCATTTTCTTAGCTTAAAGACTCATATAGTACATTTGGGTTGTGGTTAACATCTGTGATCAAGAAGAGAAGGAGTTATGGTTATAAATCATTTTAAAAACAAGTGGGTGAAAGAGAAATTAAGATTTTGATTCTCATAACTCCATTCCCAACTTGAAAATGGCTTTAGATTACTTCTTTGGATATTCTTTCACCCAAATATACTGGATTTAGGACTATGGAGGCATTGGAGCACAACAGGGTTTGAGTTTTGGTTTGATTTAAGGCTTATAGTTGTGGGATGATTCCTACGCTGTGTCGGTCATTTGACCCAAATTGGGTTATGACAAAGTTGGTATTAGAGGCATGTTCATAGGTCTCTTAATTACTACAGAGTAAAGTTACCTTGGTGGGCTCTCTCCTATTGTTGTGAACTGTGGCACAACTATAGGATGAGGTTCCACTAAAGGCCTTGGGGCAGTTCGGGACAATCCTTCTTTTCATGTCATACTCCTCAATAGTGTTGTCTTATAATTCTGACTATAATTGGTGTATTGTGTAGAGATCTTCCCTCATGGATCATAGTGAATCTGTTAATGTGTACAATAGGGAAGGCCCTAGAGATGCTCCCATTCCACCAATTCAGGTGATTTTGGTGTTTGGGCCTCAAAATAGGGAGGAGCAGGCCGATAGTATTAATGCTTAGAATGTTCGAGACTCGGCATAAAAGGCCTTCTCAGGCTAGTGCTGTACTTCAAGGTGTGCAACATGATGATTTGTGGGCGGCCATAAATGCCCTTCAGGATGCCATGGCAAATATTGTAGTAGTGATGATGGAAGGGCAAATGGCTGCGCCCAACCCTCCTATAGTAGCTGTTCACGGAATGCATCATTGGTACAACATGAACCACCTCCCCCACCCCGCCAAGGAGAAAAGCAAAATTACAAGATTTCCTCAAGTTGAAGCCATTGGTGTTCTCGGGGGAGGATCCTAATGAGGACCCTCAGTGGTTCTTGGATGGGTGTGAAAAGGCATGTGTAGCCTTGAAATTATCCAGTGAAGCTTCGATGGAGATGTCTACTTATAATTTGCAAGGGAAGGCTCATGAATGGTGGAAAATGTGGAGAAATGATCATCCTCTAGATCTGTTAGAGACTCAAATACTGAATATTATTTATTGATAAAAAGGAGAATTACAAGACAGCAATCCCCTCCCAGAGCCACAGCTCCTGCAACAATAACCTCTACCCAGGTAAGTTGCCCCAAACACTACTGACAATCCGTTCCCCAACGTACCTCACCCATACTCCCCTGCTACTACTAATACCTCCACTACAGACCATGCACATAATTACATAACAGCCCTTATACCTCTCCTCTTTCTCTCATAAACCTTCCAGACCTTGGGCCCATTCCCTTGGTCCAACATCTGGCCCAAATCCTCACTTGGTTCATGGTCCCTATCAATACCCACTGCTGCATCAGCAACCTTGTCCTCAAGGTTGAAGTGAGGAAACTGACTTTTGAGGAAAGACTCCTCCTCCCAAGTTGCATCTTCAGGAGCTAGTCCTTCCCATTGGATGAGGAACACACGAGAGCTATATCCTGCTGCATGTTTAACTCTAACACCAAGTACTTGAGCTGGAACAATCACTTCTTCCTCCTCCATATCAGTAGGTAGACCTGCACTTGCTGTGTAATCTCCAATAGCACGTTTGAGTAAGGAGACATGGAAGACTGGGTGCACACGAGAGCCCACTGGCAGCTGGAGTTTGTATGCTACTTCCCCAAGCTTCTCGATAACTTGAAATGGTCCATAATACCGCGGTGACAGCTTAGAATAAATTCTTTTGGAAACAGTAGCTTGTCTATGAGGCCTTAATTTTAGGAAAACCCAATCCCCAACTTCAAAGGCAACTTGCTTTCTTTTCCTGTCAGCATAACTCTTCATCTGCTCTTGGGCTTTACTAAGGTTAAACTTAAGCTGTCTCAATGCCTCATCTCTATCGACAAGCTCTCTAGCCACTGCCTCAACCTTCGTTTCTCCATTAAAATATCTCACAATGGTAGGAGGTTGACGCCCATAGACTACTTCAAAAGGTGTACGGCCTGTGCTTGCATGAAACGCTGTGTTATACCACAATTCAGCCCATGATAGCCAAAGAGACCACTGCTTGGGTTGTTCTGAAGCAAAGCACCGGAGGTACGATTCCAAACACCTATTAACCACTTCGGTTTGACCATCCGTCTCCGGATGGTAGGCGGAGCTCATTTTTAGTGATGTGCCTTGCAAATGAAACAATTCCTTCCAAAAGGCACTAATAAAGATCGGGTCTCTATCACTAAGAATTGATGAAGGGATGCCATGAAGCCTGATTATCTCCCGAGCGAATAGAACAGCAATGTTCTTTGCTGTATAGGGGTGTTTCAAGGGCAAGAAATGCGCATATTTTGACAATCTGTCAACCACTACTAAGATAGCATCAAATCCTTTTGATTTAGGGAGTCCGGTGATAAAATCAAGAGAAATCTCATCCCAAACCCTCTCCGGAATAGGCAACGGTTGAAGTAATCCACCGGGTAAGGTTGCTGTACTTTTCATTCTTTGGCAAACAGCACATGACCTAACGAACTCCATGATTGCCTTTTTCATCCCAACCCAATAAAGGTTGGTAGCAAGTCTTCTGTAGGTCCTAAGATAGCCTGAATGACCCCCAGTTGGCGAAGAATGGAACTCTTGCAATAATTGAGGAATTAAGGCAGAATTTGCTGAAATCACTAACCTTCCCTTAAAGAATAAAACACCCTGATGTAGCTTATAACCAAGTTTACTATCAGGATCAACTTTAAGTGCAGTCACAATAGTTTGAAGGTCAGGGTCATTGTTCACCTCCTCCATCAATTCACGGCCTTGAAGCCACACTGGGTAAGAACACATCACAGATAATTCACCTACCATAGGCAGCCTAGACAAGGCATCTGCTGCCTTATTCTCAGGACCCGGTTTATAGACCACTTCAAACTTGTATCCCAAGAGTTTGGCTATCCAATTTTGCTGGTCCGTGGTTGTCACCCTTTGGGTTAAGAGGTCCTTGAGACTCCTCTGATCGGAATAAACAGTAAACTCTCTCCCCATCAAATAGTGTCTCCAATGCCTAATGGGAAGAACCACTGCCATAAGTTCCTTCTCATAGATAGACTTTGAAATATGGTTTGATGAAATAGCCTTGCTGTAATAGGCTATAGGCTTTTGGTCTTGCATTAAAACAGCCCCTAACCCTGCTCCTGAAGCATCACACTCAATGGCAAATGGTTTGGAAAAATTTGGAAGAGATAATACCGGGGCTGTGGTGATAGCCTTCTTCAAAGCCTCAAATGCAAGTTGTGCTTCCACACCCCAATGAAAAGCATCCTTTTTTGTCAAATCTGTGAGGGGTCTTGCTATTTTTCCATAGTCCTTGATGAACTTACGGTAATATCCCGTTAACCCCAAAAACCCTCTTACTCCACGCACATTGTGGGGAGTAGGCCAATCCAAAACGCTGCAAATTTTCTTAGGATCTACTGAAACTCCTTCACCCGACAGAACATGTCCCAAATATTCAACCTTATCTTGCCCAAAGCTGCATTTCATGTGATTGGCCACAAATTTATTCTCCTTGAGCACTTGTAAAACCACCTCAAGATGCATTAAATGGTCCTCCCATTTCTTACTATACACCAATATATCATCAAAAAATACTAGGACAAACTTACGCAAATAAGGCTTGAAGAGATTGTTCATAGCAGATTGGAAAGTGGCGGGAGCATTCATTAACCCGAATGGCATCACCAAGTACTCATAGTGCCCTTCATGGGTGCGAAAAGCGGTCTTGGCCACATCTTCTTCCTTCATACAAATCTGATGGTATCCGGACTTAAGATCCAATTTTGAAAAAAATTAAGCTCCATGTAATTCTTCAATGAGTTCATCCACCACTGGAATTGGAAATTTATCTTGCACAGTAGCTTTATTTAAAGCCCTGTAGTCGACACACATCCTCCAAGATTCATCCTTCTTCTTTACCAAGATAACAGGGCTAGAAAAAGGGCTAGAACTGGTTCTTATGATTCCCAATTTCAGCATCTCTTTTACTTGACGCTCTATCTCGTTCTTTTGATGATGAGAATACCGATAAGGTCTCACATTTATAGGTTCACTGCCTCCTTTCAACACAATGGAGTGAACAGTGTCTCTTTGAGGAGGTGATCCTGATAACTCAGCAAAAACTTCAGGAAATCCGATCAACAGCCTTTCTAATTCCTGCTTCTGTTCAAAGGGTAATTGACTATTTTCATTCACCTTCAATTCACTCTCCATGCTCTAAAATACCCCATCCACCAATCTCGTAGATTTATCCATCACCTCTAAAAGTGAGTCAGCATTCACCACTTGCCCATTGCCTTTATTATGCATCCCTTGAAGCTTAACAGTGGCCCCTGCAGCATTAAATGACATCGTCATGGCACTCCAATCCATTTCTACCTTTCCTAATGTCTCAAGCCAAGCTACACCCAAGATCATATCAACTCCACCCAAATCAAGAACATAAGCATCCACCACAATTTCATTGCCACCCACTTGAAGAGGTAGCCCAGTACACTTTCCCTTGGTAAACACTCTGTGTCCATCTCCTAGTCGAACCCCAAACCGTTTGGAGAAATCAATAGGAATATTCAAGGTTGTCACTACTTGAGGGGCTACAAAATTATGAGTAGCTCCACTATCTACCAAAACCACAATCGGTACCCCTTTTAGGTCTCCTTCCAACTTCATTGTGCTCAAAACCGACACCTCTGGTCCCATGGCTCCCAACAATCCCATCAGTTTGCATTCCAAGTCTTCCCCTTCTGCATTTTGTTCGACCTCTAACGCTAAGATGTCTGTCTGCCCTCCGTCATCTTCTTCACCCAAAATTACCAGCTTCAATGATTTTTCTGGGCATTGATGTAGGGGATGGAACTTTTCCCCACAGCGAAAGCAAAGCCCCTTGTTTCTTCTATCTATAAGCTCTTGGTAAGACAAATGCTTAGTTCCCCTAGCCTTCTCCACAAACGGACGCCTTTCTTGCTCCCATTTCCGAGAGGCGCTGGTCCAGGTCGACGCGGGTGACGCCTTCGCAGTTGGAGAAGAAGACGATGCTGCACTCCCCATGTTGTGCGACGTCGTTCCACTCGCAATACTGATATTGGGCTTAAGTGACCCAGTCGAATGGGTATTTCTGTCCGTGGGCCTTCGATTCACAACTGACCCAGGAACCCGACCCGCTACTGCTCCTCCTTGGTTCATTCTCGCCCGAAACGCTGTGACTTCAGAAGTCAGCACGATTCCTTCAATCTCCCTCTCCATATCCCGTGCGACTTGCATCGCTTGCCGGCGACTCTCTGGATGATGCGAACGCACCCTCTGCCTAATATCCGGTCGTAACCCTCCCATGAAGTACCCTACATATTGCGGTTCAGACAACCGTGGGACTTGCGCAGAAATGAATTCGAAATACTCTATATATTCTTCAACCGTTCCAGCCTGGTGTAACACGGATAATTCCTCAAAGGGGTTATCATAAATAGTCCCTCCAAACCTCAACAGTAAAGACTGTCGAAGCTTCTGCCATGTAAGCTGGTCATCCCCTTCGCGTAATAGTGTGAACCAATGGATGGTGTTGCCTTCCATACACAGGCGCGATAGTTTAACCTTTAAATCATCCGGCATATTGTGCACTTCGAAGTAGGCCTCAGCCCTTTGAATCCATCCCATAGGGTCAGTCCCCTGAAAACCAGGCAACTCAACCTTCTTCACAGACATTCTGTATTCATCCCAGCCATCTTGCATTATCCCTGTTGTCGGAGGCCTTACATTTTCTCTTACTGCACGTTCAGCTGAAGGAGAAGATTCATCAATAGGGATAGTACTCCCCTGAGCCCCCTCAGTTCTTTTCTCCCCTTGTTTGCTCAATTCTTTCAATAGAGCTTGTTGTTCCATCATTAGCTTCTGCATTTCCACCAATGCTGTTCTGAACTCATTCATGGACCCTTCCACCCCTTCTAGCCGTGGACCCATAGTCTCCAGATTAGCCAAACGTGCCTCCATGGCTTCCCCTTTGTCCGATGGTTTCGGCGGCATCGCATCCGGCAGGTCGGACCAATTGTTAGAGACTCAAATACTGAATATTATTTATTGATAAAAAGGAGAATTACAAGACAGCAATCCCCTCCCAGAGCCATAGCTCCTGCAACAATAACCTCTACCCAGGTAAGTTGCCCCAAACACTACTGACAATCCGTTCCCCAACGTACCTCACCCATACTCCCCTGCTACTACTAATACCTCCACTACAGACCATGCACATAATTACATAACAGCCCTTATACCTCTCCTCTTTCTCTCATAAACCTTCCAGACCTTGGGCCCATTCCCTTGGTCCAACATCTGGCCCAAATCCTCACTTGGTTCATGGTCCCTATCAAGATCCTTCTTTGAGGTCTTGGGAGGAATTCTCTAGAATCTTCATGGAGAGATTTGCTCCGGTGAGTTTAAGGGTGTCCAAGGCCCAAGAATTAGAATGCCTAAATCAAGGTTCTATGGTGGTTGACGAGTATGAAATTATGTTCAACCGCTTGTTAAAGTATGCACCTTACATGGTACGGAACAAAAGAGAGAAAATTTGATGCTTCATCCTGGGATTGTGATATCCCTTGTGTCAACATGTGGGAACCCAGATAGAGACATTTCTGAATTTCTCAGCAATGGTGGATAATGCTCGAATAATGGAATTGGGCGAACTAAAGAGGGAAAACTTTCTAAGGAAATGCAAGAGGGGATTTGAAGGAAAATCCTCTAGTCATAGTGGGACTTCCGAATCTTTCAGGCCTCAAAGTAAAGGGCAAGCCTCATCTGGGGCCCCTTCCGCATTGGTTCAGTCCTCGGCATGCACACTACAACGACAAGTAGGGTCCTAGGGGGACAGGCTTCAGTGACTCTAGAATCTTTTCAGCAGAGGCGTAATAAACCTCAATGCCTGAGCTGTGGAGGTTTCATACAGGTGTCTGCTATGGGAAGGGAGGAACATGTTTCTCTTGTGGACTCGTTGGAGGGCTTACCCATCTTGCCCTTAAACCAAGTTTACTCTAGCCGATAGAGCCCCTGTTTCTTCTTTAGTCTGTGGAGGCAGTGGTAGAGGCCAGAGTGGCAGAGGCTAGTTCTAGGTGGGACGCGGTCCAGCATGAGTGTACGCTCTCACTAGGCAGGATACTCAGGCATCCAATGCAGTAGTCACAGGTATTCTCTTAGTCTGTTCTTTTGATGCTCACACCCATTCTTATGTCTCTCCTGTGTTTTCAAAACGCTTTCCTAAAGAATTGGTTAAACTCGAAAGACCTTTCCTTGTGGCTACCCCAGTGGGGGAGACCTTGCTTCTCCAGTACGGTTACCAACATTGTTGTGTCCGTGTGTGTGAGGGATATCGTAGCAAATCGTATGTTGTTGGAGATGTCGGATTTTGATGTGATCCTAGGCATGAATTGGCTAGCTTCTTACCATGCTATGGTTGACTGTCACGAGAAATTGTTGAAGTTTAATGGGCAAGGGGGCAAGTCTTTCATCTATCAAGGTGATCGAAGCGAGGTACCCAACAGCATCATTTCTATGCTTAGTGCACGTTGGTTATTGAAAAAGGGATGTCAAGGGTATGTGGCCTTTGTGAAGGATGTGGAAAAGGAGAAGACAAATATTAGTAGTGTATCTATGATAAATGAATTCCTAGATGTATTTCTGGAAGAACTACCTAATTTGCCTCCTGATCAAGAAGTTGAGTTTGCTATCGATGTGTTGCCAGGAACAAAGCCCATTTCTATACCACCATATCGAATGGCTCCAGCGGAATTAAAGGAACTCAAAGAACAGCTTTAGGATTCACTAGACAAGCGATTTATTCGGCTGAGTACTTCACTTGGGGTGCGCTGATGTTTTTTGTAAAAAAGAAGTATGGGACATTGAGACTGTGCATTGACTATCATCAATTAAACAAAGTAACAGTAAAGAATAAGTATCTTTATCACGAATTGATAACTTATTTGATCAACTCCAAGGTGTTCAATATTTTTCAAAGATTGACCTAAGGTCGGGATATCACCATCTTAAGATCAAGGCCGAGGATGTGCCCAAGACGGCTTTCAGGACTCGTTACAGTCATTATGAGTTTCTCATGATGTCCTTTGGTCTGACAAATGCCGTTATTGCCTTCATGGACCTCATGAGTAGGGTATTTAAACCCTTTCTCGATAAATTCGTGATTGTATTTATTGATGATATCTTGGTGTACTCACTGAGCCCAGAAGAACATGAACAACACCTTTGATTTATGTTGCAGACCCTAAGAGAACACTAGTTGTTTGCGAAGTTCTCTAAATGCGAATTTTGGTTGATGCAAGTGACATTTTTAGGCTACGTCATCTCTAAGGATGGGATTCAAGTGGATACAGGCAAGGTGGAGGTAGTAAGACAATGGCCTCGGCCTACTACAATGACGAAAATTCGGAGTCTCCTAGGCTTGGCAGGGTATTACCATCGGTTTGTGAAAGATTTCTCTAGGATAGCGCTCAATTCACTACGTTGACTCGAAAATGGGTCAAATACGAATAGACAAAGTCTTGCGAGAAAAGCTTTGCAAAGTTGAAGGAGTGTTTGACGATGGCTTCTGTGCTCACCCTTCCTTCGAGGCTGGGAGGCTTCGTGGTATATTGTGATGCGTCTCAGATTGGACTTGGATGTGTTTTTATGCAATGTGGAAAGGTGGCGGCCTATGCATCTCAACAATTAAAGAGTCATGAACAGAACTATGCTACACATGACTTAGAGATGCAGTAGTGTTCACTTTAAAGATATGGCGGCATTACCTCTATGGAGAGATGTGTGAAGTATACACTTATTATAAGAGCTTGAAGTATATCTTTGAGCAAAGAGATCTTAATCTGAGACAGCGAAGGTGGATGGAGCTATTAAAGGATTATGATTTTTCATCCTATACCATCCTGGTAATGCCAACATTGTGGTTGACACTCTTGAGTCGTAAGTCAACGGGAAGCTTTGCCCACATAGCAGAGGCGAGGAGACCTTTATTGCACGAGATCCACAAACTTGAGGCTAGTGGCGTGTGGTTTGAACTACTAAAATTAGGACCACTTTTGGCACATATCCCAACCAAGTCCTCTTTGATCAAGGGAGTTAAGAGCAAGCAAGGTGAAGATCCAAAATTAAGCAAAACTCGTGGTGAGGTGAAAGAAGGAAAGGGAAATGGGTCTTCCTTAGAAGAGGATGGAGTATTAAGATTCGAAGGAAAAATATGTGTGCCTAATGTGGGAACTTTGAGGAGGGATATTTTGAAGGAAGCCCATAACCCTGCTACTTTGTGTACCCTGGTACCATAAAGATATACCAAGATTTGAAATCTGTATATTGGTGTGAGGGTATAAAGCGAGATGTGGCAGAATTTGTAGCAAGATGCTTAACTTATCAGTAAGTCAAGGCAGAGCACCAAAAGCCAGGTGGGCAACTCCAACAAATTGAAATTCTCGAATAGAAGTAGGAGCGTATTACTATGGACTTTGTAGTAGGATTACTTCGTTCTCCTACTAGGAATGACTCAATTTGGGTAATCGTAGACCGCTTGACCAAGACGGCACACTTCATTTCGGTGAAGACTACTTTTAGTGCAGCCAAGTATGCTTAACTGTATATCAATGAGATCGTGAGGCTACACGGGGTTTCAGTCTCTATCGTATCGGATCGGGGACCCCAGTTTACTTCGCATTTTTGGAAGGCCTTAGGTACCTGAGTAGACTTAAGCATTGCTTTTTATCCTCAGATCGATGGACAGTCAGAGAGGACCATGCAGACACTTGAAAACATGCTGCGATCTTGTGTAATGGATTTTGAAGGTAATTGGGAGGCACATTCGAAATTGATAGAATTTGCCTACAATAACAGTTACCAAGCAAGTATTCAAATGGCCTCATTTGAGGCGTTATATGGGAGAAAGTGCAGGTCGCCAATAGGATGATTCGATACAGGAGAGGCAAAGGTCATCGGGCCCGTTTAATTCAAGAGGCGGTGATTAAAGTTAAAACTATCCGAGATAGGCTGGTGACTGCCCAAAATAGGCAGAAATCCTATGCAGATAATCGACGGAGAGACTTAGAGTTTATGGTTGGAGATATGGTGTTCCTCAAAGCCTAGTCCATGAAAGGGCTTATGTGCTTTAGAGTACGGGGCAAGCTTAGCTCAGGAAATATTAGCCTTTACGAGATTTTAGAGAAAGTAGGCAATGTGGCCTATCACCTAGCCTTACTGGCAAAATTAGATGGAGTGCACCCGGAATTCCACGTATCAATGCTACGGTAGTATTTGTATGATCCGTCCCATGTCATTCGTTCCCAAGAGATCATGTTGAATGAAAATTTGATTTATGAGGA
Organism: Biancaea sappan; assembly: GCA_037074585.1. NCBI lineage: Eukaryota > Viridiplantae > Streptophyta > Magnoliopsida > Fabales > Fabaceae > Biancaea > Biancaea sappan. Next base: position 44,032,271 of record CM073500.1, on the reverse strand, counting down.
GGAACCGATAGCGATATGGATAGGCAAGTAAAGAAACTACAAAGTGTTATGGAGAAACTACTGTCACGAAGAAGCTATGTGGGAAGTACAGAAAGACATGTGATCAAGATACCCATCCTTGTTTGCTTAGATTTGTCTTATAGAAATTTGGTGATCGAATTTTTTTGAGGAGTAATATTGTAATGCCTATGAAATTTAGAATTTACTTGAGTTCCGCTTTAAATTTATTTTCTTCATGATTATTATGTTGACAACAATGATTTTTGGATGTTGTGGCTTTTAATTGAATTTTAGATGACATTATGAAAATCCTTGTGTGAACAATTTGTGTCTATTTCTATAAAAATTGCAGCGGGAGGTATTCTTTATTTATTAAGGAAAAAGGCATGTGGGCCCCACCACCTTAATAACCCTACACTTCTTTTCTTTTTCCCCATTTCTTTTCTTTTGGCTGTGTGGTTTTTCTGTATGTGTGCTTCTTCCATCTCCTTGCCTTCTTTCCCTCGCGTCCGTGCATATGTGTAAGGGTGTACACAACCGATCAAAACTAACTGGATCAAACTAAACTGAATCGAATCGAATCGAATCAAGCAAAAACTGAAAAAATAAGGTCCGTATCGATTTTTAAAAATAAGAAATTTTCGTTTTGGTTCAGTTGGTCGATTTGATTTGGTTTGGTTATAACCGACCGAACCGAACCACATGTAATTAAAAAATAAATTTTATAATTACAAATTTTATATATTATATTATATATTTATTTATATATATATATTAAAAAATTAGACAATACTTATATTATTATCTACGATTTTAGCACTAAAAATAATTAAATAAAATTAGTTAGTTCACTTAATAAGAATTGTTAGATAAAATTAGTACTCATATTTAGCAAGTTTGAAATTTTTTAATGTTAAATGTTATATAAGGAATTTGAAATTCTTATTAGTTCACTTAATAACAACTACTTCTCTTAAAAATAGATAAAAGTGAGAGTTTTTTTTCTTTGTCCCCACATATATCTCTAATTTTTTTTAAAAAAAATTGTTAACATAAAAAATTAAAAACCTTCTAATAAAATCACTCAAAAACCGAACCGAATTGTCCAACGACAACCAAACCCACCAAAATTACAACCAAATAGGTCTTAAATTTAGATAAACCAATTAGATTGATTTGGTTTGGTTCATGCTCAAAACCAACCCGAACCGACTTTTTGGACACCTTTATGTATGTATGTGTGGGTGTACTGTGGCTGTGGGGGTTTTGCTGAAAAGGAGAAGATGCTCTTGTGCTTCCATTAGAGAAACAGGTAAGTATATACATATGCACCTCCATCTTCTTCATTTTTCCTTATAAAGTAAACCCTAGGTTGGGGGTTTTTGTTTTGTGGAACCTTGGTGCCACATTGTGTCTCTCATGATCATTTTCTGTGCTCAAAGACTCATATAGTACATTTGGGTTGTGGTTAACATCTGTGATCAAGAAGAGGAGTTATGATTATATATCATCTTTAAAAACAAGTGGGTGAAAGAGAAATTAAGGGCCTGTTTGGTTTGGATATCTTCTGTTTTCATTTTCACTGAAAACAGAAAATAGATTTGAAAATGCGTTTAGTTGAGTTAACTGAAAACGTTTTCTTGAAAACATTTCTTAAAATATGTATAAATCTGAAAACACTAAAAAAATGTTTTCAGTGTTTTAGGAAATGCATTTCAGAAATGAATACTGAAAATGAAAATAGGAAATGTTTTCCTAAACCAAATAGACCCTAAGATTTTGATTTTCATAACTCCATTCCCAACTTGAAAATGGCTTTAGATTACTTCTTTGGATATTCTTTCACCCAAATATACTGGATTTAGGACCATGGAGCCATTGGGGCAAAACAGGGTTTGAGTTTTGTTTTGATTTAAGGCTTACGGTTGTGGGACAGTTCCTACACCATGCCAGACATTTGTCCCAAATCGGGTTGTGACCATACACTTGAATTTGGATAAAGTGATGTCAAACCACCACATAGAAGAAGGATCAAATAGCAACCAGAGTTTGCCTGGTCATCTTCTAGATTGCTATATCTTCAGCTCTATCTCATGATTTTTTTTTTTTTCCCTCATTTTTTAAAGCACATGCAGAAAAGTAATGCAAACTGTAGTAGGACCAGAACATGTACTTTTGCTTGTTCAGCGTGTGTTTAAATTGTGGACACTTACCATTATGAGCCCAAAATCTGAAAGTTAAAAGATTCAAACCCTAGAACCAGAAGTTAATACAGAGCACCCTAGGCTGCTGAAGGCCCCATGTCTTGTAGCAATTGCAAATAGAGTACTTATGGTCGTTCATATGTTTTTTGTTTTTCGCGTTGAACCTTGAAGCAGCTTCATCAAATTTGCTTGAGGTGCCATTTCTTTAGCTGCCCAAGTAAGAAAGAACGAAACAAAGGCAGTGCTTTCATTTATCAGGGTTTGTTAAAAATGTATTGCATTGTTTCTGGAGGTAGTTGATGAATTATTCTCTATAGTTATAGGGCTGTTTGTCAGAGAATGTGAACACTTACAAGATAGAAAGTCTTGCTTTATAAGAACTCTGAATGTGTTACCTATGGCTGAGAGATATTTGTATTATTTCCTATGGGAAACAGTTTTGTCTAGTTACTACCCAGTGATTTCAAGTCACTTTATGGTAATTCGCTGAGTTTGCCTCGATTTAAATAATATGCATGTTTGCTTCCCTTTAAAAGGTTCTGGTTATTTAATATGTTGACAATGACATTTCAGGTCTATTTATTTGCTATATATGGGAAAAAGTCACGGTGGCATGCATGATATATATGGCACTGTTTCTATTATGTTTCAAAACCATCTACTCATTTTGTTTCTGAAAACCTTCTGGCCTGTTCATCAGAATGGTTTGTTAAGAATGATTGCATGAGAGACAGGGCAAGAGAGTTTCAATAATTAAACTGAAGCTTTTTCTAGTTTCCTATCAAGAATTTTTAACAAATTCATCTGATTTTATGAGAATTTGAGCTTATTCTTTGATCTTTCGAGAATGAATGTAAAAGAATTTCTTGCTGTTGATCACTATGCTCTTTCTTTTGTCTCTGTTCCATATTTGTCTTCACCTACACTAGATAGTGAATTGGGAGGTTGCTTAAAACGTATTAGTTTATTCATTTGTCACTATTCTTTGGGCCGAAGAAGCTCCTCAATGGAAATAAATAAATCATAAACAGATTAGGATTATTGCTGTACAAACCAGGTTGTCCTTGTGAATTGTTCTAACAGTGACCTTGCTTCTTTCTTAGGCACCACAGGTCTGAAGCAGATGCCACTAGGAGCCTCATAAGACCATATATTTACCGATTCTGATGTCATTCAACTGCAAATTTTCCAGTATCTTCAAATTTTATTCACTGTAAATATTTTTTTGGAAATAGTACATATTGATGTAAGAATTATTGATGGAAAGATTAACATAAAATTTATTATGCACTAAATAGTACACTAACCATATTTTTTCATATAAAATTATTTGACACACACACACACACACACACACACACATATATATATATATATATATATTACTTTTCCTCATTTATCTCAAACTTGTGGATTCATTTAGCTCACAAGTCCCTATAAAAGTATAGTATACTACAGTGAGACGCATCGTGCTTGATAAATACAGCACCTAACTCATTTTTTGAGGGATTATGCCCGCATATTCCTCTTCCCGTCTTTCCTTTTTTTGGGATTTGGTTATATTTTTTTGGTTTTTTAGAAGTATTTTCTATTAGAAGTGATCTTACTTGAGGTATTGTCGAATACTAAATGTAGACATTTTTCTTAACGAGAATTCGAATTTGAATTAATCATCTTGTAAGAGACTAGTCTTTTCTGTTAGATTCAACTTCTAATAGTAAGTTTTGGTTATAAGAGTAAGCATATAAAATTGAAATCTCCTGTTAATCATCCGTTGCCTTTATTTTTATACCATATTTTGTGATTTATGAACTCATTTTTTGTGAGCCTACTACATTTAATCCCCATAAAGTGTTTAACGTAGTTCAAAGAATTGGATCGGTCAGTTCGATCAAAAAAATAGTGAAATTGTTAGGTTTTTGGTCTAATATGAATCTGGGATTGGTGAGCGTTTAAATTGTTAAAAAGTCAGTTAAACCGGTAAAATCAGTATGTTCACACTTGAATTTTTTTGAATTTTTATTATATATTATTATGTATTTTTAAAAATCTCTAAAAAATTAAGTTATTAAAAGAAAATCTATGACTAATATAAATATATATATATATATATATGTAGCATCCCTTAAATATTTTAATATTATATATTATATATTTTAATATTTTAATATCTATAACATATACATTAATTATATATTTTAATATATTTTAAGTATTATTGATTTGATTGTGAATCGATTACGATTTTAATCATTGACCTTTGAACTGAAGTTTCAATCAATTTAATAATCGATTTGATTTTTTAAACCTTTGGTTTTAATTAGCCTGTATAAATACTTAATATAATGTCGAATAAATTTATATTGCCCATGGCTTGATGCCTTAATGGTTTTCAAAATATTAAGAGCATTACAAATTTGTTGAATAATTTTGAAAAATTGTTGTATATATTTTGTTCAGTTATGATTGGCCCATTTGGTACGCATGACAGGAATGGAAAGAAAAGAAAAAAATGAAAATGAAAAGGAAAAAGAAAAAGAAAAAAAAATATTTATTATGAGATGAAAAACTAATGTAAAAGTGAAAAAATGTGTTTGGTAATTATTTAATAGAAAAGAAATGGAATATGTGAGATTAATTTACTAAATTATCCCTTGTATCAATCTCTCTCTTTCTCTCTCTCTAGTCTAGCCTCTTTCCCGATCTCGTCTTGTCGTCGTTTAGTTTGTTTCTCTCGTTGTCATTCTATCTTGTTGAATCTGTCTTTGAATCTTATCTTTTTTGTCATCACTCTGTCTTCAAATTTCATCTCTAGGTCAAATGCGTGTAGGGCTTCCAAGAGTGAAAAATGAATTTCGCCAGTGCACTGTGAGGGCAATTCCAGCATGAATCATTCCTCCCCTTACGTCTTCCCTCTCCAGAGGTGATTTTCCATTGTTGCCTCAAAGGAAATTCCGTACATTTCAAAAAGGGAAAACAATGTTTGCTATGGAATCCCGCCTTTCCATTGTTAGTCGCCAACCAAAAGCAGTATGAGCATTGTTGTGGTGAATGTCGCCTTCCATTTTCGGTTCCGTTGGCCAAGCAAACGGGATGTATGTGTTTAGGTTCAGGGGAATCTTCACCTTTAAGAAATAAATTTTACAATTGAAGCTTCTTTTTATTGGAATTACCTAAGCATAAAATCGACTCAAATAATGATAAAAAATGGAGTAAAAAACATTGACTTTTTTAGTGTTAATATTATTTTATTTCAAAAATAAAATGAGAATAAAATATAATTTACTAAAGTTTAAGGAAAGTAAATGTAATTTATCCTTTTATTTTACTAATAGTTTCATCTAATATTTAAAAAATAAGATTGATTATTGAACTAGTAAAGGTATTAGTTCATAGTTAATTGGTTTGATCTTAATCGAATCAATAATAATTAAATATATATTTTATTTTTACATATTAAAAATTTATAATATAATAAATTAATAAACATTTTCATATTAGCTATTGTCTTGTTTTATCAAAATTGAACCTTAATAGTATCTAGTTAGGCGTGAGTGTCATCATGCCTTTTTTTTTGTTCTCTTATTTGTTTTTGTGATAAAAATAATATTATGATGAAAATATAATTAAAAAGAAAAAAGTAAATATAACTTGATAGAAAAGAATAAAAAGATCAAAAAAGCTTGCTAAATTTCATATAATTTAAAAAATAATTGTATTTTGTAAATAGTAATTTATTTTTTTAAAAAAATTGATTCAACCAGTTTACCGATTCACCAATTTTCGATCAATTTTTTAGTTAGTTATTTTTTAGATTAACCAAACTGAATCAATTAATAATTTTTAATCAAATCAACTGATTTAATTTGGTTCTAATCTATAATTTCATTCGACTCCAAATTTTGCGACTACTTTTAATTTTATTTTTTATATTAAAAAAAATAGTAAATTGATACTTTTAAAATGAACCGGCTTTTTTGCCTCAAGCGGGGCAACTAAAGATCATATAAAAATTACATTCGAATCTAAGTATCAGAAATTTGAAAAATTATCTAAATTTTATACAAATAATAAGAAAAATGATACTCATCCCAAACTTCCAATTTATTGGTAGATCCAAAAACTTTATGAAAAAGAGATAAAATATTGTATTTAAAATAAAGTAAAATTAAAAATAAATATTTTTTGAAAAAAAAACTTAAATATCCTGATTCTTCCAGCCAGAGTCGTTTGGAGTGGCCAGCGAGTTGTTTCCATTTCCTCCGTCGTGACCGCAATATAAACCTATCCTCTTCTTCCTTCTCCTGTCCGTACGAAATCATCTTTCTCTTTCTAAATTCATTCTCTCTCTATTCTATCGATCATCTTCTCTCTCGCTATTTCTGAAATTATGGGCTTTTCTGCTCTCTATTTCTCGTCCTCCAGCTAGGGTTTAAGTTTCGCACGAATGACTCGCATTCCATCCCTTAAAGAGTCGTAGAGTTGTTCTTATTTACATATATTTCTTTTTTTTAGTCAAATGTCTGACATGGATGGAGTGAGCAATAGCAGCGCGGACGGCGGCGACGCCCAGATGGCTGCTCCGGCGCCGGCGCCCATTTCTAATGCAAACGCTCCCCCGCCGTTCCTTAGTAAGACTTATGACATGGTGGATGATCCGTCCTCGGATGCGATCGTGTCTTGGAGCCCAACCAACAATAGCTTCGTGGTTTGGAACCCACCTGAGTTCGCCAGAGACCTCTTGCCTAAGTACTTTAAGCATAATAACTTCTCCAGCTTTGTTAGGCAGCTGAACACTTACGTATGGTTTTCTTTCTCTTACTCCTTTCTTGGCTTTCTTGCGCCATTATATTTATTTCCGAGTTTATGTTACTGGGTAGATGACTATAGACCATGCTTTATTGATGATGAACATTGAAAAATTGAATTGGTGGAGTACGGTACGGTAATTATAGAACAAACTCCACGGATGAAGGGAATAGGAGAAAGTAAATAGCATTAATTTGAGTGTTTTGATGTTGATACGGCTAAGAATGATCCGTAAATTAGTTTGAGATGTGTGGCTGCGAATTTGACCGACAATCTGAAACTAGGCTGGCTGCACTTTGTTTTTGTTATTAATACTGAGAAGAAAGGGCATTCTTTTTCCTTATTGGATGTTGTTTTGACCAAGCAGTGTTTCTTTTCCTTGGCCACCCTGTTTCATTTTCAAATATGGGAGATAGCTGCAACGAATCTTCTTCAGCTTTTTAACTAAATCAAAGACCAGAACAGGATCTGCCATTTTGCTTCTATATATCAAAGGAATTAGGAATCAATAGCCTATGAAATCTATATTTGATGTCTATTCCTCTTGCATTATCTTAGCGACTAGTTGGAGCAGAAGAGTGAAAATTGACAAGGAAGGCAATTCTCGGGTTAATCAGTTACTTTATTACTAATGTATCCCAATATTATAAATGGCTATTGACCTTACTATACTAGTCTTTAATTGAAGTAAGGACGATTCGGGATCTCTGGGAAATATCTGCTATACCTCATATGGTGGGTTGGCTGTTATGTTTTACTACCATGGTGTTGGCCCTTAGATAAATCACCTTTTGATAAGGATCACTTATTGACAAGAAAAGAGAAGTCAATGAAGTTCCTTGAATTATAAATCTTTTAATTGTAGTTCTGCTATTGCTAGGATGAGTAAGTTTCACTATATTTTATTTTTAGAATAAATTTATTTAAGTTGATTGTTCTGTTTATATTAGTAAAGACATAAGGTGTAGGTTTTGTATAAAGTGGCATAGTTGCTCTTCTAATTGATTGCTTGTGTGGAGGAAGATGGTTATCCATTTTGCTATCCAAGTGGTGGATTGGATTATTAATACTTAATACTACCCGTTTGGCAAAGAGCTGCATAGTATATATAGCTTGAAGCTGTTATGTTTTCTGGGAGAACCCAAATTTTATTTATATTTAGAATAACTAATAGAATTTTGTTTTTCTGTCGTCTTTGATACTGAATAAGGCTAAACAACACTGAAATTCTAGTATTCAAGACTGCCTTAAGTTGTCTTCTTTTTGATTCGATGCCTTGTAACATGCAAGCATATTTTGTTGGTGAAGTATTGACATATTTATTGAGGACTCAATCTACTACATATTTGGTGAATCTCTTCTGAGTGGCAATGCCAGTCTTATTTATTAGTTTACATTACCTATTTCCGAAGATAATAATTACTGAATTTGCAGCAGCCACTTAATCTATGTGTTCCTATTGTACAAACTAATTGTCATAAGATGGGTAATGGAAATCAACTCTTGTTAATTTAAATTTCGGGAGAACGCTTGAAAAGACTTAGCTTATTGATAATTTTGATATTTGTGCATCATTGCTATTTTTGGCTTGTTAATATGGCAGCTTGCATTTTATAATTGATTGGAGTTTCTCTGGTGGAGCAGGACAGAAGGGCCATGATTTGAGTTGTATGAGTAATTTTGTTTTGATAAATAGAAAATAGCCTTGCATCATTGAGCTATATTGCTGTGCTAGAGCCATGTGTAGTCATTCTTTATTCCACATATCCATATTAAGCTTAGTCACTCTTTAGATATTGACCCAAAAGTTTTTTCATTTTTATATGGTTAATTGAGGTTGCATTTTTTCACTTCCTGATGTCATCATAATTAAACAGGGTTTCAGGAAGGTGGATCCTGATCGCTGGGAATTTGCTAATGAGGGCTTTTTAAGGGGTCAGAAGCACTTGCTTAAGAATATAACGAGACGAAAACCTGCCCATGGTCATAGTCATCAGCAAGCACAGCATTCACATGGGCAGAGTTCATCAGTTGGGGCATGTGTAGAAGTTGGGAAGTTTGGCCTTGAAGAAGAGGTTGAGAGGCTTAAAAGAGATAAGAATGTGCTCATGCAGGAGCTTGTGAGATTGAGGCAGCAGCAACAGGCCACTGATAACCAGCTGCAGACAATGGTTCAGCGTCTTCAGGGAATGGAGCAACGACAACAGCAAATGATGTCATTTCTTGCCAAGGCTGTACAGAGCCCTAGCTTCTTGGCTCAGTTTGTACAACAGCAGAATGAGAGCAATAGGCGCATAACTGAAGCTAACAAAAAGCGGCGGCTTAAGCAGGATGGTATTGATGAATCAGAGCATGCTGGTGCTTCTGATGGACAAATTGTAAAGTATCAACCTCTAATGAATGAAGCAGCAAAAGCAATGCTAAGGCAGATCATGAAATTGGATACTTCTCGGCATGAATCATTAAATAACAACCCGGATAATTACTTGATTGGTGATGGTTCATCATCATCTACTACAATGGATAGCAGTAGCTCTTCAAGCTGGAATTCTGGGGTAACACTTCAGGAGGTCCAACCAACTTCAGTGCAGTCTCCTCACAATCCGGCCGCATCAGGGACTTCAGTGCCCTCAGCTGGTAAATCTGAAATTCAGCCTTCTCAAGCTGCAGCTTCCATCTCTGTTCCTCAGGTAGATGTCCTCATGCCTGATCTTTCTCCAATACCAGAGATAGGGACAGGAAACATGCTTGATATTCCTGAAGAAAATTATGTGGGACCTGAGATAGACAATGTCGATCCCTCTTCATTGGGAATGAACGGGTCGCTGCCCACAGATATTGATGATTTGTTACGCAATCCTTCCTTTTGGGATGATTTTCTTTTGCAAAGTCCATTACCAGAAGATGTTGAGACCAATGCTGCTGATGCAGTGTCCAAGGGGAATGAGGTGCAACCAATGGAAAATGGATGGGACAATGCTGAACACATGAGCCAACTTACGGAGCAGATGGGTCTTCTTTCTTCTGAAGCAAACGGAGTTTGATTATCTTTATGAATGTAATTAATCTATCATACCGTCCAGGGCAAGCCCTGCCCTTAATATATAATCGATGATGTGTATAATAGGATTACATCGCCACATGCTCACTTTGAAAGCTGACGTTTTTCCTTTTGGTCATCCTGGGTCTAGTTTGTACATGGGCCTAATTCTAATTTTCTTTTGTCAGATTTCCATTTTTCTTTCCTTTAACTTTATGTTGAATCTAAGCTGTGTATACAACAAAGACGACAACAATAATAAGCTTTATTTTATTAGATATGATTGACTATATAAATCATACGGCACTATTGAGCTCTATAAATAATCAACTCTTTAAGTATTTTACTTACTAAAAGATTTCATTCAATAATTTTTTTTGAGTATTCTTTTAGGTCTTTCTTGATTTTTTTTTTTATAAAATTTCATATCATCTGATCAACGCTCTTTATTGGTCTTCTTTGAATCTAAGCTGTGGATGACATAAAATATATATATATATATATATATATATGTATTCACATGGTAGTATTGGATCCCGAATTTCCGCTTATGATTCTTTGTACCAGTTCATGTAATGTAAGTCTTGGGTTCTTTTGATGTATAAACTGTAAATAGCGTAAGCCTTTTCTGGAAGTGTTTCTTTAATTGTGGATTTTAATATCCTAGTTTTCTTCACTGGAAAAAAATGGATGGGTGGATTAAACAAGAGTTATAGAGGAGGGGCAAGTAGTTTTGACTCTGATTTTTGTGGTTCCAATAGCTACAACCTAGATGTACTCAAAAAGGCCATGTGATCGCTCGATGAATGAACATCTCGTCTTGTATAGCTATTCAAAAACTCGAGAATAGTGTATGACACGAAAGCCTGTTGGGAAGAAAGGGAAGAAAGTTACTTCGCTTCCATGGGCATAATCAACACTGCAAGTCCCTTCGGGGATATCTGATAAAATTGACACTGTAAAGCACTAAAGATTAATTTTCATATTTTAATTCGGTGTTTCAATGTAGCCATGTGTATCCAATTTGGATTTTGGCTGTTCGCTATTAATGATTGGTCGGGATGTGATACATATTCGGATATTCCCATTATTGTTGAATCACTCTTTGGTCTTTGTTGTGCTTTGGCGTATGATCTGGGTTCTTCAGTAGCCTGCAGCAGATTTGTAGGTGAAAGGTGCCAAAGGTTTGCGGTGCTTCAAGTGACGTAACAAAACGTGTTCTTCATTTATACCATTGCCACTGTTGTGCCATCAATTTTCATCGCTCAAACTTCAGTTGTCAATAATATAGAGTTATAGATGATTCTTCTTCATCCAGATCACGTTTAAAATCTTACCTCAAATGGTACTTCTTCTGAATTGTAAGTGTTCCATAGATCTAATGTACCTAAAATAAATCTCTTGTCCTTTTTTTTTTTTTAACTTTCAATTCTCCAAATCTTACGCCTTCTTTATAACTCAATTAAAAATAAAAAACTGAAAGATTGTAGATGCTTGAGTTTATTAAGAACCATAAACTACCGAATGTGGGGCTTTGGCTGTAGTTGTTAAACCATAACAAATGGCAACAAAGCCACACAGAAGTAAATAGTAATTTAGCCCAACAGGGACCATCTTTAAGTGCAAGGTAAACAAACAATTACTTCTCAGCATGTTTTTCAGATCAAAGCCTTATTCATTAATTTTGTTTAGCTGTACTATTCGATGGACCAATCACCAGAATGCCGTTTTTTGAGTTTAAATCTATAATACTATTCATTAGCTACAAAGATGGAACCTAAAGAACTATCAACAGAAAAATTTAAATGAAACAAATGGACAAGATACCACAGAAGTATGGCAAAGAAAACGTCAATCACCAACGAGTACATAGAATGCATCCATTTTCTCGTGTACAACTCTGGATCGAGGCCTAACTAAGAACACTAAAAGAAGAGGATTATCGTAGAATGACGCTATTGGTAAAGAAGAGTCAGCACTACCAATCTTCCGGAATCAGTCCTGATGCATTTACAGGTGAAGAAACATCCAAAGAATGAAAATTTTTTATTAAAATAAACAAAAAGTAACCATTACACAATAATCAGGTAGTGACACATCTTTAAAACCCCAAACACCAACTTAGACAAGAGAACAAGCACCCCACAACAGAATCACCATTCACTTATGTGAATTCCCACATCATGATGTACTGCCACCACATGCCATAAACTCCAGCCAACCATGAGATCTGATAAACCAGCACTCAGTGAAATCAGCAATCATCCACGGCCCATTAAATATTGAGTTTGATCCGTGAAGGAACTGAGACAACCTTTGACTAAGCAGCAAGAACTATGATTACGATGAGAAGCACAATCCCAAATATCACCAAGAGTAAGCATGTCTGGGAAAAAGGAAGAAAAAAAAAAAAAGACATGCGATTAACGAAGAAAAATACATAAAACTAATGAAAAGGAAAACATGAGTGGTGTAAAAGATCAAAGTGGTGACAACAATTTCTCCAATAGAATAAGACTGGAAGTATTTGCTACGCCAACCAACCACTACCTCTTCACCCGCAAAACAAAATGAAATGGCTGTGAATCATACAACCAGAAAAACATAGTAGATGCAACTGATGTTGCCTATGTTTGTTTATGAGGCCAGGTTAGGCCATCCTGAACATTATGAACTATTCCCTAGGTGGCTTATATTCCTAAGTTGAATTTGCTAGGTTTAGAATAGCTTTAAATATACTGAGTCCGTTTAAAATGAGTTCAGTCAATTCTATCATGACCTGCACCTACTTAGGATATTGAACATCTAAAATTTTGTAAAATAATAACCATAAAAGATGAAGAAAACTTATAAGTTACCAGAGATGAATTTGATTTTTGGGTCTTTGCAGCTTTGACTAGTTGAGATTTTGCTTGTGCAGTTGCTGCATGTGAGTTCTCAATGTTGGAGCCAATATCATCTACAAAATGAAAATCCTTAACATCATATAACATGAACTGGTCCAAACAACTAATTATTTTGATTAAAAAAATGCATGTAAACCAGCCAAAATGTCAGTAACAATTTGGGTTACCAATCATGGCTCCTTGCTCATGGACTAGCACAGCGAGATCTTTGAAAATCTCATTTACTTCACCAATTTGCTGCTGGATTTCTTGAATGCCTTGCTCTCTTTCCTCAATGACAGCCTCATTAAATGCAATCTCATTATGCAACATCAAGACCTCCTGCCTGCAGTATGAAAATGCAAGAGTTGAGGTGCTATTGTGCTAAAATAATGCAACAGGATGAATTCAAAAGGTACCCGTCTGACAATACAAATGTGTATTCAACACCTCAATTTCTATCAAATTTAGATCCATGAAGATTCGACTATTGCACACAAGGTTTTGATATCATTTCTTATTCATCCTTATACAACTCCGCAAATGAGAAAATGTAAAATTTCATTTATATTCCAAAAAACATTTGTCACATATTTTGTAATACAACATCTAAATTAAACCTTATAGGTTCTTTACAGAAATAATGCAATAATCCCAGAAAAATAAATCAGCAAATTTGGTAGCTTAACATTAAATTGATATCATTAAGACATGAGAAATCACCTTCTGGATTGAACAAGAAGAGTACGCTGTTCCGCATTTTTATCAAAACTAACATCAACCTCGCTAGCTGTATTGCTGCAAGCCAAAACTTCATAAGTAATGTATGAGAAAGTATTAAGAATTAATAAACAACAGATAATTGGCAGCCACTCGAAAAGTACAGTTTCCCCAAAAGCACCAAAGTACAGACTTAAGCCACAGATTTTAAAGCTAATATATTCTTTGAAATCAGTTCACCTAGTTAGAGATGATATAAAACTATTCATGGGCCTCCACTTAATATCTTAAACTTTTGAGTTGAAGTGGTCCTTAACATTGTCAGTCTGTCAGGGCCTCTATGACCAAGTGGCCAGGAGTTTGGTCCTTGGCACATCCATTCTCTAAATTAAAAAGAAAATAAAATAAAGTTTCAGCTCAAAGTATAGTGGCCTATGCTTTGTCCACCGTTAAAAACCAAAGGGCTTTCGTGTGAGGGGGTGTGTTAGAGATAATGATAAAACTATTTATGGCCTTCACTTAATAACTTGAGCTTTTGAGCTAAAATGTTCCTTGGCACACTGCATAAAGTTGCATCCACAGACTAAAGAAAAGGCATGCACAAAAAAATAAATAAATAAATAAATAAAAATAACAAAGGTATACTCATCCAGCCATAACTGCCTTCAATTAAAGTTAATTAGTCACCTAGAGGGAAGAACTGTCTGTGGAACAAAAGGACTGTAAGCTGTCTCCCTCTCAGCTGCAAGCCGCTGTGCCTTCTGAAATTCTTTCAACACTGCCTGAAAATCTTTTGCAAGTTTGGCATCTGCTATCTTCTTGCTTGCCTGAAATCATGACAAAGACATTGAAGGTCATGTCACCCTAAAAACAATATACATCAAAACTAAGTGTTGATTAAAACATTAAACAATTAAGTGGAAAGCTAATTTTTAACTTAGATCATCCACTGTAAAAGTTACAGCAAGTATTTTCAATAAACACTGCATAGTTTTCTTTTACTAGATATTCATACATTCCTGAAGTTGACCATAGCAAGTCTATGCTCCTCAGTCCTCATACTAATGAGTTACAAACCATCAAACTGTGCTTTTAGATGTGAAAATGAACCACAATACACGATGAATGTCAAAACTTACATTAACTTCAACATGCTGATCTATTTCGCTAGCTTGCTTAAGTTTAGCTGATGTATCCTTCACTAATTGCCCAATATGTAGTCTTGTCTTGTGCCTGAAAGTTAAGAACAGTCAGAAAAACAGTGAAAGACTTAATCCACACAAGATTGTTGTTACTGAGAACCATTAGAAGACATTAACTTGAATGAAACTTAATAAGAACAATTGATGTTCTGTTCATCAACAACCTTGACACTGTTTATTACCTTGTCTACTCTCAATTCGTAGACCTAGCTCCCAGTAAGTTTCATTTTATGATAGATAGAATATAAATAAAGAGGAATACATTATTTGTTTAATAGCACAATGTGTCTTGATATGAATATTGTCACATTAATACTATAGCACTGCGGCTTAATCCCAACTCAATGAACGATGAAAGGAAATAGGACCTGGGCCAAAATAGTAGTATGGCAAAATTTGATCAATGGCTCTTTTTTCTTTTCAGTTGACACATCTCTGAGAAGTGAAGGAACAGTGGCATACGTATGACAAATTAGATAACAGGATGACGAAAACTGAATATGGAGCTGTAGTTCCTAATTATTAGGTAGCTAGAGGATCCGACAGCAGTCAACCTGTGACAGGGAGGCATGCAACTAGTAGTTCATTCAAAAAGATCCAGATTTTAAACAAAATCCAGGAGGCATCTAACCTAAGTTGACAGGTTAGCCGCTACCGACAACATCATGATTAAATTCATCGCTCAATAGAACTCAATACATTGTGCTAGTAAGAAAGAAACAATACACAATTTGATCAACGCAAACCACAATTGCCCATCATTCAACATAAAAAAGCAAATCAGAAGAATCCAGAATCATGAAAAGAATCATAATACATAGAAGGACGCACTCACAACTTCTCGCGGAGATCGGGGGTGTCTTTCGGGGTTCCAAGGGTATTGACGAGCCTCTGAAACGTGGACACGGCTGTGTTGATCTGAAATACACCGGACGCCACCGCCTGTGTAGGGTCTTGTTTGCCATTCATCAGGCCCCGCCTCGAAGCGAAAGGCCGGCCGGCTTCGATATCCTGAAAGCTCATTCTGCTTATTCTATCCCCCGACAACAACCCTAACTTTCCCGAGAAAATCAAAGAGAAATTCTTGAGAAAGCAAGAGAAAGTGGTGTTTCGGTCAGAGGGATCTGAGAGCGAAAAATCAAATTTCGGTGAATTAGGGCTATCAGAGGGTTTGAACCAGGCAAGGAATTGGATTGAGGAGCGAGAAAGCTAATGATGCTTAGAGAGAGAGAGAGAGAGAGAGAGAGAGAGAGAGAGGTAGGAAGTAGGAAGTAGAAAGTTGAACGTGTCCTAATGTACGATTCGGTGAGGTAGTTTCTTCGGTGGGGACTATGGTGGATTCTTGGTTGTAATGCCCCGCCGGCACGTTGACGTGGACCCGCCAATTACACGTGGCCAACTTCTAAAGGGCATAAATTTCGCTTCTTTTTGGGGTGGCGCCTTGTTAATTATGATCAATTTTTTCAAAACCGAACCGGTCATTGAACCGGTGAAGCTATTGGTTCAAGGTTCAATGGTCGGACCGTGGTCGAACCGTGGTCGAACCGGTGATAATTAAAAAATATTAAAAATATATATAATTTAAAATATTAAAAAAATATATAATTTAAAATATTAAAATACTTAATATAATTGATAATTCATAACAATAAGTGAGAGAAATAAGAAAATTAATCCATAAATTGATAATTCATCACAACTCATAATATTCACAATTTCAAACTAAGTAAAATAGCCTTGTAAAAGAGTGAGTAAGTCTCACATTGCTTAGAACAAGAAAGGAAAAAAGTTTCATATACTAATATATGTTAATGGGCTTATAAGAGGCTAAGGGAAGTGGTGGGTTCATGCGCTCACAATTTCAGGCTAATGTAGTACAAATTGTCCAATCTACCCCCCATGTGCGTGTGATAAAGTGCACTCGGCTAGTTTTTGTTTTTCTTTTTGTTTTCTCTCCTTTGATTTTCTTTTTTATTTGCTTATGTAAGTGGAGGCATATTTGGCAATTGCAAAATTAACTAGGGTTATCATGTGTTTTTTTTGTTCACTTTCCCTCTACATTTTTCCCCCTCCATTTAAAAAAAAAAAATTTTTTTGACCAGAAAAAAAATTTTTTTTTTTGACCAAAAAAAAAAAAAAACTTGAACCGGTTCAACCTTCAAACCGGCCGGTTCCGGCCGGTTCAGCCGGTTCAGCACCGGTTCGGCCGGTTCAACACCGGTCGAACCACTGACCGGTTCAATGGCCAAACCGGACCGGTGACCCCTCCGGTTCCCGGTCGGACCGGTCCAACCGGCCGGTCCGGTCCGGTTCGGTAAACATTGATTATGATTCATTCTTATTAATTCGATTTTTAAATGATGCTCGAAACATGCTTGTTTTTTTCTCATCAATATGCATCATTGGTGACGAACTTTTTCGGATCAGAATGACATTTAAAACAAAACAAAAAAAACAAGAAGAAGAAGATTATTTTGATGTTAGAACAAAATGGGTTGAATGTATCCATGTTCGCACGTGTCAAATAGTAATTTAAAATTCTTCGAATAATATTAAGTCTCCATCAATCTATTTTTGCTTGTGTAAATAAATTTAAAAAAAGAAAACTTCAAACGACTACAGAAACTTCTTTAAAATGTTAGATTTGCCAAAATATCTTTTCAGAATACAATATCAATAACAAAATTGTGGCACTTTAATTCATTTTAGATGGAATGATTTAGGTAAAAAAATAATATTTCTTAAATTTTGACTTTTTTTATGTCTCAATCGAATCAATTTAAAATGAACTATTATAATTAAACAAATATAAAAGTCATGTTCTTACAATAAATATGAGAGTATCCATTTCGTTTTAAAATTGCATTTACAATATTCGCATCCAATCATCTATTAAATTAAAATAGATGACATAGTCTCTAAGACTTATAGAAAATCCATCTCAATAATTGAATATAGAAAAATGTCAATCAAGGTCAAACAAAAAAAAAGATTAACCAAGTTCAAAAATAATGTAGACTTCATTTTTAACTTTTAAGTAACTGTTTGAAATATTTATGAATTATGATGCAATATGATAAGATAGATATTTTGATTCCAAACTATGCCTTATCTTCTAAGTTCTATATTACAAAAGATGCTTTCTGGATACAGTCCATCCCAAATTTTATTTCCGATGAATTAACTTTTTTTTAAAATTAATAAAATTTCATTGGTTTTATTCAAAAAAAATCTATAATATATATAGGTATATTGAATTTATAAAAAAAACATATAATTAATATAACTCTGATACCTACCTAATTATATATCTTTTTGAACACGTATGTAATAATTAAGATTCATTCAACTGTTAATATATTTAGTTATAATTAATTTAAAATTTGTTAAATTTGTATAAATTAAATCTAACAGCCTAACACAATCAATAATTGGGGGTGCTCGAGAGGTGAAGCTGCGGTCTTTGTCGCTACCAAAATATATCGTTATGTCTTAACTCTTAACCCCACAATCAAAACCCGTCTTCGTTGGAAAGAAAAACATACGAAACAATTATTTAAATTTTAACACATGGCCACTCAAGGAGCGAACGAACAAAAATAAATAACATTAATAGGATAAAATATACTTATAGTCCCAATAATTTCATCTAATTTTAAATTTGGCCCTCATAGTTTTAAAATAATGAGTTTGGTCTCTACATTTTTTAAATACATGGAAAATAGTCTCTATTATTAGTCAATTATAGTCAACAGTTACTTGTGCACATGTGGTATTAAATAGGATATCTCACTTAATATGTAATCTCATATTAACAAGCACATTATATCCAGTCAATTGTCATATCATATGCCCAACCAATAATTTTTTTTTATTTTAATTATAATTTTTATAAAAGATATTATAATTTTTATTTATTATAAAAATTTATTTTTATAACAAATTTACTTTTTCTAGTTTACTAATATTTCCGTCTAAACTTTTCAAAAAAATTAATAAAATAAATAACAAAAGTAGCATACAACAAGATTCAACAAAATGATCTGAAAAACCCATTAGCCATCTAAGATTTCAGATCTTAATTATAATAGGAATACTTCAAACAAGATTTACTGTCCAAAACCAGAAATGACAATCCCAGAAAACTGAAAATTTTCATATTCAATTATGAAATTCCAAAATGTGATCAAACATGATTCAATGCCAGAAATTCGAATAAAAATCACGTTATAATAATTTGAAAACTTTTATTATAACCACAATGTGTGATTGATTAAGTTGTTTGATTATTAAAAAAAAAATAGCAAGAAATATCAATAAATTGAAAGAGCAAAGTTGTCATAAAATAAATTTTTTTAAATACTTAAAATATAATTTATATTTTAAATTTGTTATAAAAATTATAATTAAAGTAAAAAAATTGCTAACTGCGTGTATGATGTGGCAGGATGACTAGGTATAATGTGGCTATTAACATAAAATTACATGCTGAGTAGGATATCTTACTCAACACCACATATGCATAAATAACTATTAACTAACAAGAGGGACAATTTATTATATATTAGAAACTACGAGGACTGAATTTATTATTTTAAAACTATAGAGACCAAATTTAAAATTACGTGAAACTATAAGTGTCATAGATATATTTTAACCAACAATAACAACAACAACAACAACAACAAAGTCTAATTTCATTAGGTGAGGTCATTTACATGGATCGCACGATGCCATTAAACTTTATCAATGACGAAATTTATAAGTATCTCATTCACCGAATATCTTGTTCCACGGTTTCTCTAAATGTCCTTCTTGGTCTTTCTCGGTTTTTTTTTCACAAAACTTCATATCATTTGCTCAACCCTTCTTACTGGCACCTCCAACTATCTTATTTGAACATGTCCAAACCATCTTAAACGATTTTTTACCAATTTTTTTTCAATAGTTGTCACTCCAACTCTACTTCGTATACAATCATTACGGATCATATCTCGTCTTATATGACCACACATCCATCTCAATATCTTCATCTCTGTTAACTCAATTTTTTATTCTTGTTGACCTTTCACTGCCCAACATTTACTCTCATATAAAATTATCAGTCTTATAGCAGTATAATAAAACTTCTCTTTGAGCTTATCAGGTACTTTCCGGTCACAAACAATTCCTGATACTTTTTTTCATTTCAATCACCCAACTTGTATCCTATGTGTAACATCTTAATTAATTTCACTGTCATCTTGTATAACTGATTCTAAATACTTGAACTTTGACATTTGTGGTATAATCTGGTCTCCAATTTTAACCTCCAACTCATTTATAGCTTGTCGCTTGTTAAACTTGCAATGCGTATATTCTGTCTTTCTCCTACTCAGACAGAAACCCTTTGATTCTAAAGTACATTTCCATAACTCAAGTTTAGAGTTAATCTTTTTCCTTGACTCCATTATAAGGACAATATCATCTGCCAAAAGCATGCATTTGAAAATTTCTTTTTGAACGTGTTCCATCAGAATGTCAAAAACCAGATCAAACAAATAAGGACTCAAAGATGATCCCTGATATAAGCCAATCTTAATAGGAAACTCTCTTGTCTCCAATCCAGATGTTCTCACACTAGTTGTTGCCCCCTCATACATATCTTTTACAGCACTATACACAACACACACCTTTCTTTTTCATGGCTTTCTATAGCACTTTTCTTTGTACTCGATCATAAGCTTTTTCCAGATCAATAAAAGCTATATGCAAGTTTTTTTATTTACTCTAATACTTTTCCATCAACCATCTTAGCAGATAAATAGCTTCCATAGTAGACCGACCCGACATAATCCAAATTGATTCTAAAAAATACTCGTCTCAATTCTTAACCTACGTTTGATCACTCTTTCTCATAATTTCATGGTGTGATTCATAAGTTTATTCCCTCCGTAGTTTGTACAGTTTTAGATGTCCCCTTATTTTTGTATATAGACACTAAAGTGTTTCTTCTCAATTCCTCAAGTATTTCCTTGGACCTTAAAATATCATTAAAAAGTTTAGCTAGCCGGATAGTACTCTCCTCCCCTAAACACTTCCACACTTCAACAGGAATATTATCAGGACTAAAAGCTTTACCATTATCCATTCTTCTAAAAGCTTCCTTGACCTCGCCAACCCTAATCCTACAATAATAAGCCAAATTTTGTTCACCCTTTTGGGTTGTTAAATCATCCACATCACTAGTTGACTCTACTCTGTCATTAAAAAGTTTGTGAAAGTAACATTCTCATCTGATTTTAATATCTCCATCTGTAACCAAAATTTTTCCTTCTTCATCCTTAACATATCTTGCTTGATCTAAATCTCTAGATTTCCTTTCTCTTTTCTTCACAATTTTGTAAATATTTCATTCCACATTTTTCGTTCTTAAGTCCTTGTAAAACTCTTTAAACGCTTTAAATCATACTTCACTTACTACTTTTTTAGTCTCCTTATTAGCCTTCTAGTATCTTTACCATTTTATCGTGTTATTGCACAAATGTATAACTTTAAAGTATTCTCTTTTATATTTGACCTTCTTTTGAACGCTCTCATTCTACCATCAAGATTCCTTATTTCTTTGTCCAAAATATTTTGATTATCCTAAAAGTGCTTTAACAACCTTTCTAACCCTTTTGGCCATTTCATCACATGTGGCGTTAGTACTTTCTTGTAACTTTCAAGCTCCTTCTGTAATACTCATTATATTTTAAAATTTTGCGAACTATGATAAATTTATTCTGGAGAAAATAATTTTTATGTCTGTTTAATTTTGTATGCTTATGTGAATCTTGTTACCTTGATTGTGCATGTTGTTGAAAATATGGATTTTCACTTATAGATTGTATAAATTTTGTGGTATAATGGATATTATGATATGGAATTTATTTCATGAATAAAATATGGTTTGGGCATAAGAGGAATTTAGAAAGAAATTAGGAGAAAAATAACATTTTCTGTGAGAAAATTACCTTAGGGCCTAAAATGAAAATGACTAAAGTGAAAAGAAACTTAAAGGTTTAAGATAAAGGATAATTTTTTCCTTAAGTTCTCAATAGTAATCAATAATTCGTCACCCTTATAAAAAATATGTACGGAACTGAATTATTAAAGCGCATAGTAAACTAAATTATTAAAACGCATAGTAAATTAAATATTTTATTAGTACATAATACCTTGACTTCTCCTATAAACAAGCTCTTCCATTTCACTTCTAAACTTATACCTTCAGTTTCTCTTTCTTCCTCTCCTCAAATTTCTCTCACTCTAACGTTAGGACTTTGAAATCCTAAGTTTTTTCTCCTTAGCCTAGAACCCAGATGAGGATACTATGTTTTTTTAAATTCTTGCAATTACTTACAGGTTAAATTTTTAGTATGTTCTATGGTTGCGACTTTAGCTGATCATCCACATCAAAAAAGAATTATCCTCGATTGTGTGAAAATCTTTTTATTTTTTGATTATCAGAATAGAGTATGAAACTATGAAAAATACATGTCTAGGAAAGATTTGGCTAAGGAAAGACTTAGTACTTAAGAGTATCCATTGTGACTCTCTTTCCTTTCTTGGAAACTTTCCTGGTATACTCTTTTATGGCTTATATTCGCTATCCCTGGTATGAATAGTATCCTTACGTATGAATTATATTCATATGTATGAATAATATCTATACGTATCTATACATATGAATAGTATCCATACATATAAATAGTATCTGTATATATCCATACGTATAAATAGTAATCATATGTATGAATAATATTTTGTATAAAAGTAATCATGACTTTCTCTATCTGAACTTCGTGAAAATCTCCTTAGCGAAACTTGAAATCCAGCTACGTGATTTTCTTTGTAACAACTCGGAAAGGTGACTCGGATACGGAATCTATGTGAGTGGATGACCTTGCTAACCAAGTTTATTTATTTTTATTCCAAGTACAATATACCTCATATGGTAATTAGATATTCTAATTAAATTCCCTATTTAGTGATGATAATTTGATAATGGAATTTATTGTGTGATTTAAGATTATGTTGATGAGAATTATGATTGAAAATGTAATTATATACATGGAATGGTTGTAGGTTTGACCCAAGATACTAATGCATATAATTATACATATGGAATGATTGATGGCTTAATCCCCCAAGATAACAATGCATGTAATAGTTGTAAACATGAATACAATGGGAATTAAATCATTGAACATAAACCGAATACAGAGGTATAGAAATCTTGAATATGAATATAATTTTTCTCATTGTAATAATGATTATGATATTTATACTTGTGACACATTTATTATTGCACAGTTATTTACTCACTGAGTTCTGATGAACTCACACTCTCTATGATTATCTTTTTCAAATACAATATGTGAGGAAGAAGAAAATCCGCAAGAGGATTAGTATTCCTTGAAGATACTATCCATGTATGCCTGGAGAGCTTACGAATTAAAAAGCTTAGGAAATGTGACGTCTGCTAAAATTATACTAATTTCGTACAATTTAAGAAAATTGTAGTAAAGATCTTGTGAAAATTATAGTTGAAACCATGAAACTTTTCTGGAAAAACCTGGCAAAATATCTGATTGTATAAAAATACGGAAACTTTGGAAACTGAGAAAAAAACAATATTTTATATTAGAAAATCCCCTTATGGACTAAAATGAAAAGGACTAAAGTGAAAAGAAACATAAAAGTTAAGAGAAAGAATAATTTTTCCTTTAAGTTCCCAATAGTAATCAATAATTCGCCACCCTCGTGAAAAATATATGCGCATAATGAATTAAATTATTAAAGCACATAGTAAACTAAAATATTAAAATGTGGTAAATTGAATATTTTATTAACACATAGTACCATGACTTCTCCTATAAATAAACCCTTCAATTTCACTTCTAAACTCATACCTTTAGTTTCTCTTCCTTCATCTCCTCAAATTTCTCTTTGCTCTAACATTAGGGCTTTGAAATTCTAGGCCTTTTCTCCTCAACTTAGAACCAAAGTGAGAATACTATGCTCTTTTAAATTCCTACAATTACTTAGAGGTAAAATTCTTATTATGCTCCGTGGTTATGGCTTTAGCTGATCCTCCACATCATAAAAGAATTATCATGAATTATCCTCGGTTGTTTGAAAATCTTTTTATTTTTTGATTACCAGAGTAGAGTATGAAACTATAAAAAATACATGTATAGAAAAGGTCTAGCTAAGGAAAAACTTAGAACTTAAGTGCGTCCATTGTGACCCTCCTCCCTTTTTTGAGAACTTTCCTGATGTACTCTTTTATGGCTTACGTTCGCTATCCCCATTATGAATAGTATCCGTATGTATAAATAGTATTCATATGTATAAATAGTATCTATATATATCTATACATATAAATAGTATTCGTATGTATAAATAGTATCCGTATATATCCATACGTATGAATGGTAACCATACATATGAATAGTATTTTATACAAAAGCAACCTTGATTTTCTCTATATGAATTTTGTAAAAATCTCTGTAGCAGAATCTAAAATCCAGCTACGTGCTCTTTTTTGTAACAACTCAGAAAGGTGACTCGGATATGGGATCTATGTGAGTGGATAACCTTACTAACTGAGTTTATTTATTTTTATTCCAAATACAATATAAATCCCACCTCATATCGCAATTAGAAATTCTAATTAAATTCCCTATTTAGTGGTGATAATTTGATAATGGAATTTATTGTGTGATTTAAGATTATGTTGATGAGAATTATGATTGAAAATGTAATTATACACATGGAATGGTTGAGGGTTTGACCCAAAATATCAATGCATGCAAATATACATATGGAATAGTTGAGGGCTTGACTCAAGATACCAATACATGCAAATATACACATAGAATGGTTGAGAGCTTGACCCAAGATACCAATACATGCAAAAATACACATGGAATGGTTGAGGGTTTGACCCAAGATACCAATGTATATAATTATACACATAGAATGGTTGAAGGCTTGATCCCCCAAGATACCAATGCATGTAATGATTGTGAACATAAATACAATGGCAATTGAATCCCTAAACATAAATCAAATACAGAGGTATAGAAACCCTAGATATGAATATAATTGTTCTTTATATGATAATGATTATGGTATTTGTATTTGTGACACATTTATTATTACACAGTCATTTACTCACTAAGTTTTGATGAACTCACTCTCTATGATTATCTATTTCAAATACAGTGGGTGAGGAAGAAGAAAATCCGCAGGAGGATTACTATTCCTTGACCTGATTGGTATTTGTACTTGTGACACATTTAATCTTTATAGTTGCTTAGGCTTGGAAAGTTGTATTATATTGTATGATATTCATCTCGTATTTACTATTTTATTATGTAAAACTTTTCATATATATATATATATATATATACAAAATCTCTTTCTTGGAAAATTTATATGTTACATAATTGTGGGTATCATGACTGTTCAGAGATTTTATAGGATACCATAGAGGTATACCCTCGAGGTTATAGAACTACTCACATGCCCGAAATTGGGATGTAACACCTTCCTTCAACAGTTTCCTCTTGAAAGCCTATTGTTTCTCCCACTTTAGCTTCCACCACTTGATCTTAGGGTTCATGACCTGTCGATACTTTTGTTTTCGACCTTTAATAAGCACGTCAATGACCAAAACCCTATGTTGAGTTACCATAAGTTTCCCAGGGATCACTTTACAATTTTTACATATTTTTCTATCTGGATTCCTTACTAAAAAGAAGTTAATATTTGATCTTGATACTCCACTTTTATATGTGAGTAAATGCTCCCTTGGCTTCTTAAAGCAAGTGTTGACAATCTTGAAATTATAAGTCAGCAAAAAATCAAGTATAGACTATCCTTCCTCATTAAGCTTCCCAAAACCAAAACCACCATGAGCCCTTTGTAATACCCGTTAATTTCAGAATATAATTCGCTTAAGAGTATTTTAGAATTTTACAACGTTACTTTAGTTATTTATTTTGGTCATATTTAATTTTCATATTTAATTGTTCTCTTTGAATATTATTTATGAAAATTGAGTTAAATGACTGGACTAAATATTTGCACAATGTGGGATATATTCTAAGAATGGTGAAATTCATGAAAAAGTGGTTTCAGAATGGTCAATTAGTCCATTTATTGTAAATTGACTGGATGGGTTTGGATGTTGGGTTATGGATACCCATGAGTTATTGAATAACCCATTAGAAATATTTAATATAAAGTTTCAATAGTACTCCCCTTATTTTTTTTCTCACGATCGAAGCAGCTGAAGTGAATAGTAAATTCACTTTCTCTCGTTTCTTCACCCTCTTCTCAAATCCTTTCCTTGATCTTCAGAATTTCGATTATCTGTTCGGTTCAAAAGCTTTGTAAGGATTAAAGGTAAGCTTTAATCTCATTATTTTCCTTAAATTTCAGTTTATGTAGAAGATCAGAGGAGGTTTTGTTCTTGAAGATTTTGATGATAATTCATGAATCTTAGTAGTTTTAGAAGTTATATTTGAGTTATAATCGGTTAAAAGAGTTGAAATTCTGGTTTTGAAACAAGAAAGGAAAGGATGAATTTTTGAAAGATTTTTCTGCAAAAATTCGAGTTACTGTAGCGACCAGAGATTTCGGAAAAATTCTGAAAAATTTTCTTCGAGTTACTGTAGTAGTACTGTAGTATCGGCAGTCAACAGTACTGTAGCAGTCAACGTTACTGTAGCGAATCGGCACTGTAGCGAATCGTTACTGTAGCGAACCGTTACTGTAGCAAACCGTACTGTAGCAAACCGTCACTGTAGCAATCAGAAAATTTTACGTATTTTCGTGATTTTGTTTCCTTTCTTATGTTTCCTTGTAATATATTTTACTAGGAAATTTTCCTACACAAATTCTAGTGTAGAACAAGGTAAACTTGGACAAACATCAAGGTGAGTGAATAACCTTGCTCAGCTAATTTGATATTACTAGTCAAAGTACAATATAAGTCTCATTTACAATATTATTTGGATAATAAGCAATCAATTTTTCATATGGGAGTATATGATGATCGGTAGAAATAAGAGTATGTAGAAATTATTTTATTTCATGGCAATTGTACTATGTGATAAAGTCTCACTATCTTATTAATGAGCAAAGATCTACGGGATCTAATACACGAGTTTGAAAGGGTTAAAGTCTCATACTACTCAGTGCATATCTATGAAACCTATACACGAGTTGAAAGGGTTAAAGTCTCATACTACTCGGTGTATATCTAAGAAATCGTATACAAGAGTTTGAAAGGGTTAAAGTCCCATACTACTCAGTGCATATCTATGAAACCTATACACGAGTTGAAAGGGTTAGAGTCTCATACTACTCGGTGTATACCTATGAGATCTTATTCACGAGTTTGAAAGGGTTAGAGTCTCATACTACTCGGCGTATATCTATGAAATCTTATTCATGAGTTTGAAAGGGTTAGAGTCCCATACTACTCGATGTATAAGACAATTAATTATATGAGTAAATGTGGTATTTGTACTTTTGATATTTTATATAGTACAGTTATTTACTTACTGAGTTTTTAAATAAACTCACACTCCCTATGATTATTTTTTTTCAGATACAGAAAATAAAGAATAAGAGTATCCGTTTGAAGATTAGAAGCCCCTTGGGATTATTCTCTATTTCTGTCTGGTGGGATACCAGTACTTATTAATGTGGATACTAGAAACGCTCTGTACTTTCTATAGGTCTCCTAGGCTTGCGATGAGATAGAAATATCAGACTATGTATGTCTATATTTGCTTATCAGATGAATATAATTCTGTAGTGTGGAATGAATGATTAAGGTTGAATGTAAAACCTTACAGAATATATGTAAATGACATATGTGTGAGAATTTTATTTAATGAGTAGTATCTTTTCACATGTTCAATTTTTGGGATGTGACACCCTTGTATACTTGTAATATCCCAATAATTTATATGAATATTTAAAGTCTAATTTGAAGTTTAGTGAAAAATTTAATTACGTGGAAAATGTGCTTTTTGAATTAGTGAAGAAAATCTGGGAATAGAAATTTTAATTTTTAATTTAAGAAATTTTTACAAATTCTCAAGGACTAAAGTGAAAAGAAAAGAAAATATGGATTACTTTTGAGAAATGACCAAATAGAAACCTGAGAGGAAGAATAAAGCTTATGAGAATGAATTATGAGTCCGGTACTGAAAAGATGATGGATTCGAGGTTAAAGTGGTATTTGAGACATCGAGAGGGATTAAAGTGAACAAATCTTATAAGCTAAGGTGGCTATGAGCGATTTTATCGAAAAATAAATTGGTGGGGCCCACGCATATACATTTCTCTCTTATTCTTTTCTTTCTCTCATTTCTCCCGTAGCTTCCTCACTTTCTCTCTCTCGGTTATGCGTCGAATTTCTTCATCAACCATTTATGCAATTTTTGCATGGGGAAGGAAGCTATGAAAGTTAGGATGATTGGTAAGTTGATGTTCTTCTTCTTCTTCCTCTTATTACAAGACCAAATCCTTGGTTATCATTTTGCAAAATTTTTGTAGAATATTTTAATGGATGAATTTAAGTGTGGATGTTAATCTAAAACATTCCTAGGTGATTTATGATGTTATTAGAACAAGAAATTTGGAAAAAAAAAACTAGGAGAAATTCGTAGAATTTGGATATTTGAAAAAAGTTAGTGTTCTTGATGAAAATTTGAGATTTGAGCTTGGATTGTTAGTAGAAATTGGGGGTTTTGGTGTTAAAACACTCCTTAGACATTAAGGATGAAAACTCATGGAAGAAATCAAAAGAAATGTTGTTTTAGATATGATTTTAGGATTTTTGGATGAAGAACACGAAGAACATCCAAAAATTTTTCCCAGAAATTACTGTTCATCGGAAATTTTTTTCCAGATTTTCTCGGCTACTGTAGCGTTGACTCGGTCAACGTTACTGTAGCTGTGTTGACCGTTACTGTAGCATCAGTTTTTTTAAATATCGTTGAAAAACTCTTTGAGTCTAATTTCCAATGGTATAAGTTTCATCTGGATATTTATTACCAGTTAGGAGTTATGATTTGAGAAGTAAGTGAAGGTCGGGAATAGTAGTAGGAAATTTCTCTATTTCGTAACCTTGATGGTTTTTATCTGGTTACAATAGGAATGGTCAAAGTGCAAGGTGGGAGTGCCGAGAGCGTGAAATCCAGGTGAGTGGGATTTATACTTCCTATGACTAAATCTTTTCTTTAAAGTTCTTGGCATCATAGTGAGAGCATGTAGTATATCTTAGTGTGAATGCAGTGATAGTTAACTTATATATTGATATTCATTATGAATTAAGATTTTCTTGCATAAGTTACATTCATGCGCACTTTTTAGAATTAAAGAATTGTGTTCTCGAATAGATTGATATGGATATATCTATACATAAACACCATTATATGAATGTTGCGTGAAGAAGACACGAATACCATTGTGAGGACTTGTAAATACAAATGAGCTTCTATGTTTGAGATGTGATTTAAAAGATAAATTCTGTGAACAGTGAATGATTGTATACACGTTGATGAAATTGTGATTAAGTATGGAAAGTAGTATGAGTTATGTTGTGATGAAACTTGTAAATGATTATGAGTTATTTATGATTGTGATTGTGTATGTAATCGGAATGAATGGAAAGGCATGGTGGTGCACCCCATGGAGAAATCTACATGAAGCTATAAGGGTGGAGAATATACATGGAGCGATAAGGGTGGATGTGGCGGGGGCCGCGGGCAACGATCCAGAGATATCCTGGACGACCCGGTTGGTACGGGAAATGTGTGAATTGATTTCACTGTTTGCTGTTGTGAATTATTTGAATTATGTTAAAATGTATTTGTTTTACTTGAATATTGTTGTGAAGTATTGTGAATTATATTATATTATATTATAATCGATTACGTATGATTGCTGCATATTATCATTATGATGCATGATATTTTTTTGTCATAGTGTTGTGTTGTCTGCTCACTGGGCACGTGGTTTGCTCATACCCCTCTTATTAACATTTTTTTTCAGAGTTGACAGCTGAAGGTAAATATCTGTACAAGGAATTATGGATCCTTAGCCCATGATTACCTTTTCATTTGTTCAGGATAAAGGTATAATAGTTAAGTCTTATTCTAAGTTGTATAAATCTAGAAATCTCTGTAATCGGGTAGGTTCATTCAGTGATGTAATGTGAATGACTGTAGTGTGTATAGAGAACTCGGTTTGGTTGCATCAAAAAGAATGGTATGATGCTTAAGAGAAAGATAGGCTTACGGAGGTGAAATGAAATTCACTTTCCGTGCTGGTCACGTGTCCAGATTTTGGGACGTGACAATACTGTTCTGCTTTTTTTCCCTACATGGCCATTCAGGTCCCTCCTTCCCCAGCGATGAAAATCTTCTCTTCTAGAGGTATGTTTCTGACCAACCCCTCAAAATCTTACCAAAACTTTTTCTTAAGATGTGCATCTATCCCTATTTGGGGTGCATAGGCACTTATGATATGGATAGTATCTTTTACAATAATCATTTTTAAGGATAGATTCTATCCCCAATCATTTTTATCTCCACCACATTTCACATCCACTCCTTGTCAACTATTATACCTATTCCATTTTTTGTCCTTACTTTCCCCGTATACCAAAACTTAAATCCTGAACAATCAAACTTTTTAGCCTTTTTTCTAGCCCATTTAGTCTCTTGAAGGCACAAGATGTTAATTTTTCTCTACTTCATGGTGTCCACTACCTCCATGGATTTTCCTGTCATGGTTTCAATATTCCACGTACCAATTCTAATCTTACTTTCTTGGACTAGCTTCTTTACCCTAATCCGTCCAGCAACATGCACATGTAAAACTACATCAGAGCGTTGATGCAGCGGCTCTAACTCATTTGACACTGTACTTAAGCCATACAGCGTGTTGCTTTTAGGCAACGACCTAGTCTTAGTAAATCTTTACTCATTTAACACTACATCCAGGCGCCAATGCAGCAACTTTTGCTCACTTGACACTGTACTTGAGCCATATAGTGCATTGTTTTCAAACAACAACCTAGCATTAGCACAATATTGTTGTTAATCCATGTTAATGAGACTTTCAATAGAGTTTTATGTTGGCTGTCGAAGTCCTCCTATACAGGGACTTGAGACTAACCATGAAACAGGCAAAGTTAATAGATATATTTTGACCAAATTAATAAAATCCACATGAGGTCACATGCAGTCCTCTAAACAACTTTCTTTATGTTTATTTACTAATTGATAAATATTTTATCTTTTTGTTTTTAATATTATATGGCACAATTGAAGTTTAAAATCTATAAATTTTTACTATCTATTAACATCCCTATTCATTATAATATGACATAACTGAAGTTTAAAATCTATAAATTTTTACCATCTCTCGACATCCCTATTCATTATATGGTAGTTAGTGATTTCGATGGATCTTTATGGCTTGTTTAGTTTGGACATTTTGTATTTTTATTTTCATTAAAAATAGAAAATAAATTTAAAAAATATTTGGTTAAGTTTAATGAAAACGTTTTCTTAAAAATATTTTTTAAAATAAATTCAAATCTAAAAATATCAAAAAAAAATATTTTCAGTGTCTAAAAAAATACATTTTAAAAAACAAAAATAAAAAATATTTTCACAAAATAAACAGATATTTTTCTTGCTCATCAAATAATATTGAGTGTTTGATCAAAAGATTTTGTGTTAAATTTCGTGCATTATCCTTGAAAACTTTTGATCTGCAGAACTTGGCTTTGAAGTTTGAACGAAATGTCATTAAATAAACAATGAAGTTTGGTAGCAATTCCTTTCTTCAACTCGTTTCTTGGTGTTTGCGTTTAAATTTAGAGTGGTGATGAGATATTTTCGAGAATGCAAATTTCTTAGTCGTGTATAATTTTTTATTGACTTAAAAAATAATTAATATATTCACAAGTAAATAGAAATTATCTAACTCAAGTTATACAATTATAAAATGTAACTTTCAAAATGTATGGTATTAAATTTAAATCATTAATGGAATCTTGATTTATTAAAATTACCTAATTCATATAAGTTTTCATTCTCTTAATATCCCCCAAGCAATTTTCAGATTACTTTCTTGAACTAATATCAATAAAAGTTAGCCAACATTTCTAATTTTTTCCCTTTCTGGTAAAGGTTAAGGATATCTCTCTTTTCTGCTTTTAATTTTATATTTACTGTGATAAATATAAAAATTAATTACAACATATTAGGATTATTAGATTTGCAGTAGATATATAATTATATACCATAATTAGGATTTTTTTAATGTTTATTTTTTTAATTTTCAAATAAGTACTAAAAAATCTCAATTTTTTTCTTTGATGGATATGCTAATAATCTTGATGCTAATAATTTGCAAGCTATTATGTTTATTGCATATTATGTTTTATTTTTCATTAATATCATTTATATTTATAGACTTGATGGAATCAAGAATTATTATGGTCAATTATATTAAAATTACTTTTCATAATTGTATAGACTAAGATAGATAATTTCTTTTTTATTTATAAATATATTAATTACTTATCTAACCAATAAAAATTAGAAACGTATGTTCCTGAAAATGTCTGATTAAAAAAGTTCACTTACAAGTGAAGGTTAATGTATTTGATGTGGAAAATTATTTAGATATTAATTGAATAATATTGGAAAATAATTTGGGCCATTAAAACATTTTCAAGTAATAAATTTATAGCACAATGCATGTATTCTTTTTTTTTTTTTCATTGATATTGGCCAAAAGACCCCAAACAAATTATATTAAAAAAGATCTGATAATTTGTATTGGCCAGATACAACAAGCGCCCTAAAAGAAAAATTAAGACAGAAAACGAAAAAAAAAACTTCAAAAAACATCTTAACCCTATCAAAGGATATAAAGAAAAAAAACATACATTGACTTACTAACTAAATGAGACAAAACAAGGTATACTACTAGAAGTTTTAAAGTCGTTTCATATATCATTCATCGAATCATATTGACAAGTGTTTGTACATTTTAACTAATAATGAATTTCATTTTCTCCAAAATCACTCTTAATCTCGAAGTTTTCATAAAGGATTGAAAGCCAAACAACACACCTGAAAGAGAAAAAAACACGAAGGGGATAAGGAATCACAACCCAAGAGAGAAACTACTCAGAGGGGACGAAAGGAAACAATCACCCAAGAGAGAAACTACTCGAAGGGAATGAAAGAAAACTATCACCCGATAGAAATCTACTTAGATGAAAGTATAGGATGATGAAAGAGGGGTGGTGACTAGCCTCTTTCTAGCCACCGCCACTGTGAAAGAACCCAACATTTCTTCTTTGCTAGAGAGAGGAAGGAGAGTTGCCGAGAGAGAGAGAAAAAGAGCAAAGGACGGTTACCTACAGTTCTTATTCTATACATGAAACTAGTACTGTTAAAATATAATTAAATTCATTAATTAATTTGACAAACTGGTTGACTATACAAATGTAATTTTATTTTGAGCGACTAATCTGCGAATTAAGTTGGATGGCATAAATAAATTTAAACTAGGTCGTTTAAACAATTGAACCAAAGTAAAAGCATTATCTTAAACTTTTTTTTAATTACAAAAAAGGTATAACACTTAGAAATTTTGGCTAAGGATAGATTAAACTCACAACTATTCAAACCCTCTGAAGCTTATATCCAAAACAAATATCATAGTGTGTTAATCCATTGAAAAAAGTTATTATGATTTAATTTGAAATATTATTATTATTTTTTGTAACCGCGATTCCTATTATTTGTGTGCCTAAAACTACGCCTTGTGTATTATAACCAATGTTTTCAAAACCGGACCGGTCATTGAACCGGTGGAGCCACTGGTTCAAGGTTCAATGGTCGGACCGTGGTCGAACCGTGGTCGAACCGGTGATAATTAAAAAATATTAAAAATATACATAATTTAAAATATTAAAAATATATATAATTTAAAATATTAAAATACTTAATATAATTGATAATTCATAACAATAAGTGAGGGAAATAAGAAAATTAATCCATAAATTGATAATTCATCACAACTCATAATATTCACAATTTCAAACTAAGTAAAATAGCCTTGTAAAAGAGTGAGTAAGTCCCACATTGCTTAGAACAAGAAAGGAAAAAAGTTTTATATACTAATATATGTTAATGGGCTTATAAGAGGCTAAGGGAAGTGGTGGGTTCATGCGCTCACAATTTCAGGCCAATGTAGTACAAATTGTCCAATCTACCCCCCATGTGCGTGTGATAAAGTGGACTCGGCTAGTTTTTGTTTTTCTTTTTGTTTTCTCTCCTTTGATTTTCTTTTTTATTTGCTTATGTAAGTGGAGGCATATTTGACAATTGCAAAATTAACTAGGGTTATCATGTGTTTTTTTTGTTCACTTTCTCTCTGCATTTTTCCCCCTCCATTTAAAAAAATTTTTTTTTTGACCAAAAAAAAAAACTTGAACCGGTTCAACCTTCAAACCGGCCGGTTCAGCCGGTTCAGCACCGGTTCGGCCGATTCAACACCGGTCGAACCACTGACCGGTTCAATGGTCAAACCGGACCGGTGACCCCTCCGGTTCCCAGTCGGACCGGTCCGGTCCGGTTCGGTAAACTATGATTATAACTAGTTGTGAAAGCATGAAATCGTGAATCTTTATGGACAAAAAACTTGAGCACTTGTACATTTCATAGCCAATAGTATGAGTATTGAATGTAAATTTAAGAAAGATCACAACTATTTGGTCCTTAAAAAATCATTTATCTCCATATAATCTCTGAAAAGATTGCATCAGAATCTTTTTTTTTTTGGTTGCATTTGACATAATTTGATATTTTTTTGTTGCTAAAATATCTCAATTATATAATTTTTTAAAAAAAGCTTACCATTTTTTAAAATAGTAATTTAGACAAAATTTTCACTATTTTTCTTATTACTTTGCTTATTACATCATTACAGTCCTTTCAACCAAATGTGCAGTTAGTCAATAACTGTACACAAACTCAAGTCATGTTTTGAGCTAAGTTTTAACAAAATAAATGCCAGAGTCGATATCTAAAAAAATTACCAGGATTATGCAAAAATAAATGTAACAAAGCATGCCAGCACTTTTACAAAAAATTATCCTCATAAAATATAATGAAAATTATCGTGAAGAAAATGGAATACAACAAAATATTGATTAATAATATTACTTGTGATGATTGAAGAAGTTAGGATCAAATAAAATGAACATAAAAATAAACAAAATTTATTAATGGAACCAAACTATAACAAATTATGTTCACAAGTTATTAAACTCAAAATACATCTATTATGACACAAAAAAGAAGTTATATAGATAATTTTAAAAAATATCAACAAGTAATTTAAGAATTATAAACTTATGATATAATATGAGAGTGAGGAGAAAATAAAGAATGTTAGATCACAAATCAATAGTTCAAATTGATTCAAAATTTATTAATATAAATTAATAATATTTTTTATTAGATCATTTTTAATAAAAAATATTATTAATTTATTGAATTATTGATATGTGATCTAATAATGATTATTTTGCCCTGTCACTCTCATATTAGATCACTTCTCTCCTAGATACATAAATTTATATATATACACACACATTGACGTATGATTATATCTATGTAGAATGTATCTATGCAAGGAACACAAAAATCTCAAACAAGCTTGTCATTCAAATTAGCAAATTTATTTTTACCGTCATAATTTTGTATAATTTTTTCACATCAAAATTATTATTTATAAAATAAAAAATTAAAATTAAAAACCTAGACAACTTCGGCTATTGCGCCACCAAGTTGACCAAAAACCAGCTAGGTCAACTGGGGTCCCATCCAGAATCAATTATAGGCCAATACAAAATAATTAACCGGACCGATCTAAGCCCGAGTCCGTCTACGTCCCGAATCTTTGGTTAATAGTGTTTTTACATTTAAACTTTATTTATAATACAATACAATTATATTCACTTCATGATAGTTTCTGAACAATTATTTTATATAACTCATACCTTTTCATCGTAATCATAATTTCAATCGATATCTTATTGAATTTTTTTAAACTAATTATGCGCATCTTAAAATTTAAATACAAACATTTGATTTATATGAATAAATATTATTTTTATAAGTTAAAAATATTGATTAATAGATTATAATTTAAAGAAAGTTAAAATATCAATATAGTTTTACTTAAAAGTAATTTTAATCCTTATATTTTAAAAATAATAGTTTTAGTCTCACTAGTTTCAAAACTCATGAATTCGATATTTGAAGTTATTCATAGATTAGCCAATCATTAGTTAACTCTTTGACCATTACACGTGATATTGTTTAGGATAATTATATCAGCTTTAAAATCCATATCATCGCCACACACAAATGATCATGTAGCACCACATCACTTTATTTATTTTTTTCCCTTATGCTCCCCTATGCTAGATTATTTTCTAATATGTTGCTCATATAATTAAGTTTAATGATAGTAATTATTAAATTCATATAATATAACATTAAAGAATCTAAATAAGAAATTTTTAATATATTGGAGCCTTCTTATAATGGTAGAAAGACTATTAATAATTAAAAATTTTATAAGGGTCAAAAAATAATATACCTATTTTATTTTGATTTCAAATTTAAAAATAAGTATTAGTTTAGAAAAGTATGTCGTTTACTGTTTTTTATCCCAATTATCAATGAGATATAAAAAAAAAGAAATTCAAAGAAAAGAATATAAATTCAATTAGGCAAAAACAAAAACCATGAATTCAAATATGTTTAAATTTTTATTTGTATGAATGATGAAAGTTAATATCAATAATTTTGAAAATTTTCGACTTGCACTCTCTTCACGTTTTTTTTTTTTACTTCTCTTCTTCTTCCTTTCCAGTTTTCGAATCTCTGCCGTATCGCACCTCCTCTTCTCCCTTTTGAATATCTAAATCTCCTCCTCCTCCTCCTCCTCCTCCTCCTCCCCTGCGTGTCTCCCTCCGGCGTCGTCTCCTTCGGCGTGCGCGTCTCCTCTGGCATCGTTTGCAAAAATAGTACGAAATTATAACAGACATTGAATGAAGAACACTAGCCAGTAAGCCGAACTAGTAGAAGAACAGGAAATCCCAAACTAGAAAAATTTAAGTTCAATGTGCAGAAATGTATATTTCAATTAGGAGAAGTTAATGTAGCAACAAATTAAAGAAAGGACAGAGGCTTTATAGTCTAGCTCAGAAAATACAAAAAAAAGAAAGAAGTAAGGCTGGAAGGAAAAAAACAAATTATCAATCACCATAAAAGTGCCGAGAAACATAAAATCAGAGTACACATTTGGAAGATGCCAAGGAAACAGACCGTCAAGACTTTAAATTGTGTGAAAAATGAACAAATCCAACATGTCCATTTACTGCTTTTTGCTTTAGAGTGGGGTAGTGAAAAGTAGTGGTGATATTGAAGACGAAGAATCAGGGGAAAGAACATGGAGATGGGTATTGTCGAAGAATGGCGACGGAGACTGGAGAAGAAGCATACCTGACAATTGCGGGCGGAACAGGACTAAGCTTTTATCACGGTGAGGGAATCAATGAGGAGACGACGCAAGCCAGAGGAGACGACGCCGGAGGGAGACGCGCATGGGAGGTGGAGGAGATTCAGATATTCGAAAGGGAGAAGAGAAGGTGAGATACAGCAGAGATTCGAAAACTGGAAAGGAAGAAGAAGAGACGGTAAAAAAAAAAAAGAAAAAAAGAAGGGGTCTCACGTTAAGAGGGAGCAGAAGGAAAAAAAGAAAAGAAAAAGGTGGTGGCGCCACGTGGCATTTGCCTTACAAGTGTGGCGATAATGTAAATTTTAAAGCTAATGTAGCAATTCTAAGTGTCACGTATAACGATTAGATGATTGACTATTTTATGAGTAGTTCTGAGAATCAAATTTATGAGTTTTAAAATTATAGAGATTAAAGTTAATTTTAGGTGAAAGGGAACTTAAATATATTTTAATTTTTAAAAAATAATTTATAATTATTTATCAAAAAATAAATAAACACTTTAAACCATTGACTTAAAAATCAAATTATACTGATTAGTTCAATTAGTTGGATAAGAAATTAGTCATTGGTCTCAATCAGTCCTTAAAATAGATGGAGCCAAAAATTAGTATAGAATCGATAAATCAATAAATCGGTTGAACCAATTTTTTTAAAATAAAAATATAATATTTACAAAGTACAATTATTTCTCACGTTATATAAGATTTAACAAGTTTTTATTTTTTATTTTTTAAATTATTTTCTATCTTGTTATATTTCTATTTTTTTTAATTATTAATTTTCATAATTATTTTTATCACAAAAATAAAAAAAATTACACACTTACAATAATAATAATAATTATAATAATAATAATAATAGAAGTTTAATAAAATTAAGTATAAAAATATTTATACAAGTCAATATTATCCAATTTTTAAAATATTCATTTAAACTAATCTTCAATAAATAAACTAAATGATTGCTCTAAAGTCCAAAACCATCTATTACTTGTCCAGAAAGAAAAAGAGAGATAAACCCTCATCGAAATTTCAACGACGTGTCGGGGCTGGTAACTCTTCAGACAACGCGGATATTTCCTTTAATTTCTCCTTAAGGTACTCGCACGTGCGAACCTGACTCAAGCATGTGTTCCCAAGTCCTCTCTTCATAAAAATCAACCGCCTTCAGAATTTACATCTTCCCTGATCTCTCTCGATTCTCAGAAGGCTTGCTACAGAGATAGCCTTGCTTCATCGCCGATAGCTGTGTTTCGCGGTGGCTGCCTGTCAACGGGATTTGTATTCGAAGTCGTTTTGCGATGTCGGTGAGTTCTGATTCTTCTCCGTTTTATCTGCGAGAACCTGAGCATGCTTGACTAATTTACATATCGTGTTGTGAAATTTCTTATTTTTTGTTATTCGCTTGAACTCTTCCCAGTGAAAGTGTTTGTATCCATATATTTAAATTGGATAGAATCGCCTATCTCTTACCTTCACCTTGTGCGGAGCTAGCCTTATCTATGTTTATTCCTTGTCATATCCCTGTTTGGTAATCCTTGTCGGCTATACCTCTCAGAATGCAATTTCCCTGCTTTTTTATCTGTTCCTTTTTCTTTGTTTTGTTGGGGTTAGGGGAGGAGGGGGGATCCACTTTATGCGGCAGTTTTCGCACCCACCTACGAGTTTCGAGTCAATACAAGATGTGGTTGTACGACAGTCCGAGCTTAAGTTTCAAACGTTACTTGTTTCAGAGTTTATACTCAATGAAATCAAATTTAAATAAAAGCAAACTGCATATCTCATTTGACTATTTTAGGGTAATAGATTCGTCTAAACAGCTAGTTAATTATTTAGAACCGCTCTTCAACATGATAAAAAGATGAAATAAATAGTAAGAGATTGAAATACATAAATAATCACTAAGAGATTATATAAAGTATTATATGTCACAAAAAGTCATCACAAAAGTAGCACTTTAATGCAAACTAAGTCCTAGAGGATAAAATTAATCTACAAGCATGTCGGTGGCATGAAATAATCGTCAATTTTATAGGCTCACAGCACATGCAATCTTTAAATAGGGACAGAATCTGAAAAGTTGAAGGAATTATACAACTGAATGAGGATAGATGGAGGCTGTGGCAGGAAATTCTTCTTGTTTTTGACTGTAAACCAAATGGAGTACTAAGAACTGGAAACATGCTACTTGCAAGAGTCCCCATTTATAAGCCGTATCATTGTTTGTTAGTGAATGACAAACAGACTTAAATGGGGGTCCAAGTATTCCTAGCCATGGGAGAAGTTCAAAAGTAAATATGCATGTCTCTATAGCCTGGCTCTTTGAAAATTTGAAATATTTCTATATGTGAGTGACCGAAATGGTGATCAGTCTACATTATTTTGAAGCTGTTGTTTCCTCCATCCTGCTTTTGGTTTAAGGCTTTCTCTGGCTGAGCCCATTTTTGGTTCTAATAGTGCTGCCAGGCATAAAGTTGTAGAACGTCTCTCTTTCTTGCGATTGACTAATATGCTTTAACTTTTTCCTTTAGTGTGATGTATATAAACATTCTTGCTTATGCAGGAGTGGGTTTTCCCAAAGTTCTTCTTATGTATATATATGTTTTTTCCAGATAAAAACTGTTAAAGTCTGTAATGTTTCTTTGGGAGCAACTGAGCGAGACATTAAGGAGTTCTTTTCTTTTTCTGGTGATATTGAATATGTTGAACTGAGGAGGTTAGTTTCTGTAATTTGTGTTATACAAACCTTTAATTTCGAGTGGGTTCAATTCTAACCTTTGTTACACAGTAATCGTGAGCTTATATTTGATTCAGTCATGATGAACGGTCTCAAATTGCCTATGTCACCTTCAAGGATCCACAAGGAGCTGAGACTGCAGTACTATTATCGGTAATCTGCCTATCGTCAATGAACACGCATTTTTGTTCTATGATCAGATATCTCGAGCTTACTTATCCATGATTAACAGCTGTAACGTTATGCATATACTCATCAACGATAGTTCAAGATATAGAACTCAAGGATTACTTGTTGCCTTGTCAGTTTTCAGAGACACTATACTGAGTTGATATGTGCGGCTTTAATGATAACTTTTACAGACTCCTTTTATTGGTGAAATATCTGGAAAATGAAAATCCATCTGAGAAATGTAACTTCGGCATGGCTAGAAACTCAAGCAGAGAGACTTCCAACTTCCAAGTCTCTTTTTGTCAAGGCTTTTCCCTGCACCTCTTTCTTAATTGAAAAGAGGCTTCTTCTCATGTATCATTGCATAAATGTTGATTTATCTTCAACTATGGCAAATTATTTCACCTCACATTTTGTCTAAAACTGTAAACTTCATACATTTTAAAAGCATCTTGTTTCTTCTGGGCCTTTGCGTGACATTCTGTATGTTAGTTTTTGGAGTCTGCATATATGCTGGATAGTTGCTGTTCATTTCCAGCTACCAACTACAATGTAAGAAAGAGGTCTGCTGACATTGATTCGCATGTTAGATTGACAATTAAGATCTTCAATTCATTTTTTTTTTTAAAAAAAAGAACTCTTCCTTTTGTAGCAAAATGATGAATCTGGATTTTAGATTTCCTTTACCTTGAATTTTTGTTTTTAGTTATTTATTTATTTATTTTTTTTTTGGGGGGGGGGGTGTGTGGGGGGAGAGGAAGAAAAAGGTTTTGATTCAATTTAGCGCTTGACTGTAAGAACAGGCACTATCATTTATCAACCTATTCTCACTGGTCTTATTGGATTGATGTGTATATATTCTCGTGAGTCTGATTCTGAGAATTCTCCCTGGGATTTGAATATAAGTATCCTTTTGCTACTAGATTATTTGGGAATAGATTTAATTTAATAGGAAGGGTGAGTTCGAGAAGTGCAGATGAGAGCTTGTGGATACTAATGAGTATGTGTTGCATGCTTTACTGGCCAATGACTTCTTGGTGGAGTTATTTTGTGTTTCAATTGGAATAATAGCTATTATTTTGTGTTTAAAGAAGACTGTTGGAAGCTTTCGTAAGGAGAGTTGAACAGATGGTTTGGAATTCTGTGAAAAAAAAGTCGATGAAGACCAAGAAGGACACTTAGAAAAGTTATTGAACAGGATCTTCTGGTAAATGAGATACCTAAAAAGTTGGTCATTGATAGAGCTCAATGGCATCGTGCGATCCATGTAACCGACCCCACCTAATGGGATAAGGCTTTGTTGTTGTTGTTGTATATTTGGAATGTACTTAATTATATCATTTTTTTAGTAGTATATCTAGTTACATCACATTGTTATAAGGTGAGTTATTTATTATAATTTAAAGCATCGTTCCAACCATATCTATATGCCTTTTGTCTATTTATATAATCTACAACATCTAACGAAGCTTCACCCTTGGTTTGACATCTGTTAGGGAGCAACAATAGTTGATCTGCCAATTACAATAACTCTTGATACAGATTACCAGCTACCACCTGGTGTTTTGGCATCACCTGTAACTGTAAGCCTTGCAAGACTGTTTACAATTGTACTAAACTAACTAGGCTGTTTTGGCATAACAATTGTGTATGGCTCTACAGGAAACAGAAATTAGAACTCCTGGTGGTGCTGAATCTGCTTTAAGAAAGGCAGAGGATGTGGTCACCGGCATGCTGGCCAAGGGCTTTGTCTTAGGGAAAGATGCTGTAAACAAAGCGAAGACTTTTGATGAGAAGCACAAGTTATCTTCAACGGCCTCTATGAAAGTTGCATCTTTTGACCAGAAAATAGGTCTGAGTGACAA
Source organism: Biancaea sappan (assembly GCA_037074585.1). NCBI lineage: Eukaryota > Viridiplantae > Streptophyta > Magnoliopsida > Fabales > Fabaceae > Biancaea > Biancaea sappan. The sequence goes on along the minus strand of CM073500.1, from coordinate 43,989,962 downwards.
AATAAGTGCTGGTGCTTCGGCTGTGAGTGGTAGAGTTCGTGAAGTGGATCAGAAGTTTCAGGTTTCAGAGAAAACCAAAACGGCATTTTCAGCTGCAGAACAGAAAGTCAGTGATGCTGGTTCTGCTATTATGAAAAATCGCTATATACTCACTGGGGCTTCTTGGGTAACAGGTGCGTTCAGTAGGGTTGCTAAGGCAGCTGAGGAAGTAGGACAGAAGACAAAGGAGAAAGTGGAGAATGCAGAACAGGAACAGAAGCACAAGGATGATGCATCAGCGACAAATGCACAGTAGCCATACAAGCCTTCTCCTGCTTAGGGTTTGATCCTTTGGATTGCTTGGTGTGTATATCTTATTTGGAATAACTGCAAACTTTTTTCTATGTATAGAATCTTTTTTTTTATTATTATTAAAAGTGAATAGCAGTTTCACTAGTTAGCTCGAACAAGTTAGCTCGAACAAGTTTGAAATTACTGAACTTTCTTCTACAGGAAAGATCATCAGAATTTCTTAGTTGTTTCATGATTTTTTTTTTGGTTGATTTGCCTCGCTTTCCTTATTTGTTTGATCAGTGACTCAATGGTATCAAATCCCCCGCTCTTGTTCATCAAACAAACCTTGTGACCTTTTTACTTGGGATGGTCCGATTGTGCGTTTTTGTAGAATGGCAGATTGCCGACTGCCAACTAAACAAGGAAACCAAGTTTTTAAGTGTTGATTGGCCTTTCTGAAACCGCTTGTGATTATAGATTTGAGAAATCGACATTAATCTCTTCGAAGGAAGTTCATACAGTTTTATACTGTCTCTTGGTTCTTAAAAAAGTAATTGTTGTCTTAATTTGATTTTTAAAAGATATAAAATCTCAATTTAATTATTAAAATGTTGTATGTATTGTAATTTAGTTTATTTTGTTGTCAAATTGTCAAATTTATTATTGTCAAAATGACATGTTGCTGAAATTAAAATAAATGTTAATTATTAAAAATTAAATTAAGATGTTTTATACTTTAGAAAACTAAATTGCTAGTCGATGGTACATGGCTATGGTCGTTATGGAAGAGATTGTCTGGTTGACTCAATTTTATTTAGAGAAGTATAATGAAGTAATAAAGAGTAATTACTTGTAAATGTTGAGTAATTTTTTAGATGATTCTATCTTCAAGGTGTTAACTAGTTTTTGTATGTTTTTTCTTTTCTGAGTCTAGGTAGACATATTAAAACAGGCTAATACGGCGGATTCAAACTGGCCTGTCTCACAATGCACTATAAATAGGCTGGGTTAGGTCAGCCTAACCCGTTTTTAAACGAGCTAAAAAATAGATAGCCCAGCCCACTTTGGTAGCCCATCAGTCTATAGCCATTTTATTTTTTATTTTTTGGGTCTATAATTGAATACAACAACAGTTTGTTTCAAATATTACAAGAGGGAAAAAAAATTAAAGCTAACTTTCCAGAGTGAAGAATCATCCTGGCAGAACTACTCAATTTAATGGTATCCTCCAAAATTCGGTCCTTCCAATCAATCCTACTCTTGTCTTCACCATCAACCTTGTCATCTTCCTCCAAAATTCCAGAGACGTTGTCGTCAGTGGAAATGACGAGCTTCTTGAGCAATTGGTCGCCGTCAACTAGGGTTTTGAAGGCATAGAGACGAGGGCGAAGCAGGGACGCGTTATGGAAGAATCGGAGAGAGAGAGTCACTAGAGATAAGTAGAAGGAGAGAGTCATTGGAAGAATCACATCTAAAATATTCAATATAAAAGCTAGGGCCGGAGGCGGACGAACGACAGTAGAGATGAAGAACGACAAAGAAGATGGACTTAGGGTTTGAGGTCTAATCTTCAGATTGGAGGATTTGGGACTTTGGGAGTTTTATACTAACTTAGTATATGATATATATATTAAACAGGTTACTTGGGCAGAATCAGATAGGCTCAACCTTATACGGGCTTGTATTCAGCTAGCCTAACTATTCTTTAGAGTGAGCTAAATACGAGTTGAACTCGTTTTGACAAATCTAAGTAGTATAAGTCTCAAACCTTGCACATGACAATGATGCATCTATGCAATGGTAAACTAGTAAAAAATTTTGGTTACATTAAAGAAGTACTCTCTGGATATAGTGAATTCAAAGTTATGGAGGTCAGCTGTGTATTATATACACTATATATAAACTTAAATGCTTTGATATTGCTAGCATATGATTTCAGTTTTGCCAGGTAAAGTAATATGTATTATGTATTTTTTGTTGAATTTTAATTTATATATATATATATATATACATATATATCTTATTTGGATTAGCATTAATCAATTATTAAAATATTATTTAATATCATTAATATATCAACTATATTATTTGTATTTTATAATATACCTTTAATAAATTTAATAAATATTATAATTGAGCTTTTCTGTTGTGAGTGGCCCATGATGGGTTGGGCTATTCATTAAATAGTCTGTTGAGAGGTCCCTACTTTCATCTGATAATAAATAAACTAATATTTTCATCTGATAATAAATAAACTAACTCTCCATTAATCAGTTTACACAGCATAGAAAACTTATCAGATAGAGAGCAATAATTCTCTCACTAATTAATTTCTTTACTTTGAGGTTCATGATGGATTCCGTAATAATGCTAGGTACACATTTTAATTCATCTCTCTTTTAAATTTGTTATTTAATATGCTATAATTTGTGTCTATGTCCGATCTAGGCTTTTAGATTGTTCCATTAAATCTTCAATTGGTATCAGAGCCTGGTTTAGATACATATTATGGCTATTAATTCCTTTTGTTTTTTCATAATTAAATCATATTATTGTATAATTAAATCTGATTTTTGCAACCCATAAACCCTAATTTCAAAACAAATTTCGTTTGCCTTATTTGTTAGATGAATCTGAAAATTGATTTAGGGTTTCTCTTCAACACATGCGCGAATGACATATCCAAAATTTAAAGAGTTTGAACAAATATTTTGGAAGATCAAAGAGTTTTCATTTTTTGATTATTGATTTTCGTATTCAATTCTTTCCAAAATCAACCAACTTTTTCCAAAATTGATTTGGGGGTTCTCTTTAATATTGTTACACGAGTAACATACCCAAAAATCAGAATTTTCCATTGAAGGTTTTGGGAGATCGAGGCTCTTTTTAGGTTCGGTTTCGGACATCATATTTTTGAACTCGTTTTGGCCATCTTCAAACAACGATTCACAAAATTGATTGAGGGGTTCTTCTTATCATGCCAATACGACCTCATCCCCATAAAATTCACTGTGTTTTGCAGCCTGAATCACGAGATCAGGTCGGGTCGCGTCGCGGGCAGGGAAACCTATTTTGTAGAAATCGGGTAAGGAAGATGAAGCTCTTCTTGCCTCTGACGAAGCCCACTCACAGCGCGTGTTGGTGAGTAGGCCCACTTCTAGGGTCCTAAAATTTTTTATTTTTCCTCCAAAATTAAATATTTAGTATTTATGTTATTTTAGTAATTTTTTGAAAATTTTTGGAGACCCTTAATATTTTATTATATTTAAACTGAGAGTATTTTGTAATTTTCAATATTGTACTCTTGGATTTTTGGCCTGAAATTTCTTATGCTTGTTCCTTACTCTACTAGCGACACCTAGGTATATTATACTCTCCCTATTGATGTGTCCTAGTGATGGAATTAATTTTAGTCTATATGTGAATTAAATTTTTTGTAGGCATTATATGAATTTATTATATTCTGTTGAATATAATTGCTGATTTTTTTTGTATAACTGTAAACTCACCTATCGTGGGTATAGTTATACAAAATCTCTGAGTTAAATTATTAAAATTTTGTTTATTTTATTTATTTTAATCATTATTATTATTATTCTAATTTATTGCATTAATAATAATTATACCCTATCGGTGTATTGTTATTAATGTAATTTGTTATACAATGTCATGTTAATTTATACTTATATCAATTATTTTGAATACTCTATTGGTATTAAAAATTTTGATGATATGATATTTAAACATTATATTATTATATTTCTTATTTATTATGGTTCGGGACCCTTAGGCGGGACCAAGTAAGTAAGAAATTTTCTCTAAAAGGCATAGTTGGTTGTGCATATGGAAACATTTAATTCTCTTATAGCATAATGATATTATGCATATTAAATATTTTCTTTTGTTGTTTTAATGCCAGCCTTCTTACCTATGCAATTGACTTCTGTCAAGACTTTATATGGGACCAATTTTGAGGACTGGAAAGAATATTTAGATATCTATTTGGCTATTACTAATATGGACTTGGCTCTGAGAGAAAAAGAGCCTCCAGCTCTTACTGCTAAGTCCACTGTTGCTGAAAAGGCTTCTCGTGAAAAATGGGAGCACTCAAATAGGGTGTGTCTCATGGTGATGAAATACACTATGGAGAAGTCTATTAGACAGAGTATTCTAGAGAGCAAAAATGCTAAGGATTTTTTGAAATCCGTTGGTGAGAAATTCACTACTTTTGATAAAGCTCAAAAGGGCCAGTATCTCTCTTTGATTGAGAAGACTAAATATGATGGTGTTAGTGGAGTTTGTGAGCACATCATGAAATTAGTCCACTATTTTAATAAACTGAAGTCTTTCAAGGTTGATCTTGGTGAAAGTTATCTGCTCTTACAGGTTCTGGAATCACTCCCTTCTCAATTCAATGTTCTAAAGACCTCTTACAAAACTCAAAAAACTGAATGGACAATTGATGAAATGATTGCTATTGTCTCTCAAGAAGAGAATTCTATAAAGAAAGGGAAATCACACAGTGTTCATTTTGCCGCTTCTTTTTCTGGAGCTAAATCTGAGAAAAAGAAAGGTCATAAAGGCAAGTTTCAACATGATAAGAAGAAAGGAGGGAAAGTTTCTCAACACTTAGAGCCTAAGAAAAAATTTTTCAAGGGAAACTGCAAGTATTGCAAGAAGTATGGCCATAAAGTGGATGATCATTACACTCTCAAGAGGAAACTTGAGAAGCAAGGTACACTCCTAGCTTTAGTTTGTTATGAATCAAATATGATTGATGTTGCTCCCAATATTTGGTAGTTTGACTCTGGTGCAACCATACATGTTGTGAATTCTTTACAGGGGTTCACAGCCCTGAGGAAGCCAAATGATGCTGAATCCAATATCATTGTGGGAGATGGAGCTAGAGTATCTGTGGAAGAAATAGGAGTAGTTACATTGCTTTTACCTTCTGGACATACTTTATTGTTAAAAGATACTATTTATGTACCTTCTACGAGAAGGAATTTGATTTCAATTTCAGTTTAGATGTGGCTACACTTTTGAATTCAGTAATGGAAAAGTTGTTGTTTATTTTAATTCTATTGCTGTTGGTTCATGAGTTTTATGTGATGGGCATTATATGCTGAATTTGAATAATATGGCTGTTAACTCTGTCATTGAAAATAAACATAATAAGACTAATGAAAGTTCTTCTATGCTATGGCATAGACGCTTGGGGCACATCGTTAGGCCCCAGATTGAAAGACTGATTAAGGAATATATTCTTCATGATCTTAACTTCTCTGATTTCGATACTTGTGTTAATTGTATTAAAGACAAGTTCACTGCCAAAGCTAGGAAAAAAGGAGCCAAAAGGTGTGATGATGTGTTGCAGTTGATTCACACAGACATGTGTGGACCTATTACACCTACTGCCATGGGTAGATAGAAGTATTTTATTACTTTCATAGATGACTTCTCCAGATTCGGTTGGATAGATCTTCTTCAGAAACAATCTGGTTCTTTGGATACATTCAAATCCTTCAAGGCCGCGATTGAATTGAAGACAGGTAAGAAAATTAAGAGTGTAAGGTCTGACAGAGGAGGTAAGTATTATGGAAGATATGATAAAACTGGAAGAAATCCAGGACCACTCGCTAGATTTCTCAATGAATGTGGAATTGAAGCTCAATACATTATGCATGGTACTCCCGAGCAGAATGGAGTTGCAGAGAGACGTAATCGTATACTCATAGATATGGTGAGATGCATGATGAGTCATTAATCATTGCCAGTTTTTCTTTGGAGAGATGCTTTAAAGACTGTTGTGTACATTCTTAATCAAGTGCCCAGCAAGTCTGTATCGAAAACTCCCTATGAACTGATGAGTGGAAGGAAGCCGAGTTTGAAACATTTTTATATGTGAGGTTGTAAAGTAGAGGTTAGACCTTATAATCCTCAACAGAAGAAACTTGATCTTAAAACTATTAGTGATTTCTTCATTGGCTACTGCGTGGGCTGCAGAGGCTGCAGATTTTATTTTCCTTCTCATTTTATACTAGTCATCGAGTCTGACCGAGTTATTTTCTTTGAAGATGATTTGGATAGTGGGAGCCATACACTACAACTAATCACTCTTAAAGAAGATCGCACCGTAGTTCCTATACCTGCTGTTTCACTTCCTACGAATATCATAGTTCCAGTTACTCATAATGATTATCAGACTCTTCAAGGAGAAGGTGATGTTTTGGCACCACCAGCTGATGAACAGGAACCAGATAACATTGCTGAAAGACCCTTATTGAGACGATCTCAGAGAGTTCCCTTTCCCTCGTAGTATAGGGAAGAAGTGGACTCCAAAGGTACTACCTAATTGAGTTGAGGGAAAAAGCAAAAATCAAACCGTATCAATTATCAATTGGGGTTCTGAAATTTTTTTCATTTTGATATTTAATTCATTAATTCAACTTCTAAATTGAATTCAAAAATATCTGCATTTCGGAATTCTAGTGTATTCAAGTAGAATAATGTATTCTATGGATAATATAGAAATAAAAAATACTCTTTCAATTAAATAAATATTTGAATATTCCCATGTTCGTATTTTTAAAGTCAAGGGAATACAAATAATAGGAAATTTATTCGAACTGAATTCTTTCTAGGCCTACTATACCAGATGACTATGTAGTGTATCTTCAGGAGCATGAGTTTGATCTACATGATGATGATGATCCTATCACTGGTTATCTCTAGCTCTCATGCTTCTGATTGGCTAAATACCATGCATGATGAATTAGCTTCCATGTCTCATAATGATGTTTAGGATCTTGTAGAATTTTCAGTTGGTTGCAAACCAGTTGGGTGCAAATGGGTCTTTAAGACCAAGCGTAGTCAAGATGGTAAAGTTGAGAGTTATAAAGCTAGACTAGTAGCGAAAGGCTATAGTCAAAAGGAAGGCATCGATTATAAAGAGACCTTCTCACCGGTTTCTACGAAAGATGCATTTGGGGTTGTTATGACTTTGGTAGCTCACTTTGATTTAGAACTTCACCAGATGGATGTGAAGACAACCTTTCTAAATAGAGATCTAGCTGAGGATGTTTACATGGTTTAGGCTGATGGTTTCGTTGAAACATATAAAGAGCATTTGGTTTGCAAACTTAAAAAGTCCATTTATGGACTAAAACAGGCATCCAGGCAATGATATTTGAAATTTGATAAGGTTGTCACTCTTTTGGCTTCAACGAAAATGCTTCAGATAAGTGCATTTACTTGAAGATTAGTGGGAGCAATTTTATAATTCTTCTCTTATATGTCGACGATATTCTTCTTGCTAGTAGTTGTGTTAACCTTTTGACTGAGAAAAAATTGATGTTAAATAACCACTTTGATATGAAGGACCTTGATGATGTTTCAGTTGTTCTAGGCATCTAGATTTACCATGATAGGTCACGTGGCATTCTTGGATTGTCTCAAACGCGATATATTGAAAAGATCTTCAAGCGGTTTAACATGTATTCTTGCTCCCTATGTGCTGCACATATTCAAAAGAGTGACAAACTAGCTAAATCTCTATGTCCTCAAAATGATTCAGAGATAACTAAAATGAGAAAGGTCTCATATGCTTCGGCTGTTGGCAATTTAATGTATGCTCAAGTTTGTACTCGTTCCGATATTGCTTTTAATGTTAATGCTTTAGGAAGATACTTGAGCAACCCAGGTTTGGGTTATTGAAAAGCCGTAAAAAAGGTCTTGAGATATTTATAGGGAACCAAGGATTATATGTTGACCTATAAGAAGTCTGATCAACTTCAGGTCATTGGTTATTCTGATTCTGATTTCGCAGGTTGCCCTGACGACCGAAAGTCTACTTCCGACTCCATTTTTATGATGGCAGAAGGAGCTATCTCTTGGAAGAGTGTTAAACAGACTCTTACAGCTACTTCTACTATGGAAGCAAAGTATGTCGCTTGCTATGAGGCTACTTGTCAAGCCATGTGGCTGAAAAATCTAATCTATGGCTTTCACATCGTTGAAAGCATTTCCAAGCCACTTGTGATATATTGTGACAACACTGCTGCTGTTCATTTCTCTCAAAACAACAGAAGCTCTTCTCGATCAAAGCACTTTGATATTAAATATCTGTTTGTTAGAGAGAAAATTTTGGAGTTTCAAACTTGTATTGCATCTTACTACAGAGAATATGTTAGCAGATCCACTAACTAAAGACTTAACTGTTAGAGGTTTTCAAAATCATGTAGCTCATATGGGTTTAGTTAAGTCTTTTGATGTTTTAGGTTAGTAGGAGTCTGAAATTTTACATTCACTTAATTGTCATTCTTATGAGATATGTTTGAGATGATGTCAATTTTATTATTATATCTCTTATAGCATTTTCAGATGCTTAGACCATTATTGAATTGCATATTTCTCTTAAGTAATTATGCTTTTCCATATTCATTATTCTTTATATGAAATATGAGCTTTTAACATGTATGATCTACTTCCCTATCGGATACTATTTCTGCATCGTTAAAACTTATGTTTCTTGACATGTACTATAACTATAGTTAGTATTTTAGTCTTAATGATTATTGCATTTTAATGATTGACTATTACTATCCAAGTGGGAGAATTGTTGAATTTTAATATATATATATATATATATATATATATATCTTATTTGGATTAGCATTAATCAATTATTAAAATATTATTTAATATCATTAATATATCAACTATATTATTTGTATTTTATAATATAGCCTTTAATAAATTTAATAAATATTATAATTAGACTTTTATGTTGTGAGTGGCCCGTGATGGGTTGAGCTATTCATTAGATAGCTTGTTGAGAGGTCTCTACTCTCATCTGATAATAAATAAATTGATTCCCCATTAATCAGTTTACACATCACAGAAAACTTATCAGATAGAGAGCAGTAATTATCTTACTAATTAATTTCTCTACTTCGAGGTTCATGATGGATTCTGCAATAATGTCAGGTACACATTTTAATTCATCTCTCTTTTAAATTTGTTATTTAATATGCTATAATCTGTATGTATCTATATCCGATCTAGGCTTTTAGATTGATCCATTAAATCTCTCATTTTTAATTGAAGATTATAAGCAAGTTGTGTCGCAATTCCAGGTTGATTCAAATGGAACTTCGTAAGTTTATTATTAAGCTTCCTCGTTAACGTTTTGCTTGGCCTACTATCCCTTTAATATAGCACGAGAACGAGATAGATCAACTTAGTGTTGAGGCGGACGTAAAGAAAATTATAATCTTATGTTATACAACAAATAATTATTTTGACAAAAGTTCAATTACAAAAGAAGCTTTTACAATACATAATATATATATATATATATATATATTAAGTTTAATTTAAGTAATATCTTTTTCTTGTGTGAATAACAATCCAAGTGGGAGAGGGGATCGAATTCCCTCCATTTCTTCAAAGGAACAGAGGCTTCTGTTCATTTATAGCCATTCATGAAGCTTCACCGTGCGCGCCAGGGGTCAAGTTGTAAATAAAGTAAGGACTAAAAGGAAAAAAAATTTACAAAAAGGTTGGGCTCAGAACTCTAATTTATCCCAAATTCCCTTCCTCCATTTTGAACGATTTGGAGCTTCAGAACTCACCATTTTTACCTTTTCTTCTTCTTCCTTCTTCTCTTCTCCTCCTGTAGCTCATTTCTTTTCTCTTTCTCACTCAATCTTCTTCCTTCTCTCACTCTGTTTCTCTATCTCTCGACTCACCCTCTTCCTCTTTCACTTCTTCTCAGTTTCTCTCCCTAGTCCCTATTCTCTGTTTTCGGACTTCTCTCTCTCTCTCCCGGGTTAAAAAAACTTTTCATTTAAGTCATTGCTTTATTTACAACTTGACCCCTCTTTTTTGAAAAGAAGATGCAGAGATGCAACGAGGAGCCACTCACGAGCAGCTAGCTAGTGCGTTACTCGTGATGGTGGGGACCACTGTTTTGCTCGTGAGGGCTATTCTCTCTTTTTTACTATCCCTTTATGCCCTGCGTCATTTTGCACGCTGCCATTCACGAAAGATGAATAATAAGAAAGGATATACAATATGCAAAATCATGAAACACTCCATTTATCCAAACATTAAATTCTAGCATAATCATGCCAATATTAACTACCCAGAGTTGTTAGAAAAATGATTATGTCTTCTCTCCCTTATAATATCTCCATATGGAAGATGGGATGCCACAAAAGTAACCTTGTGGGACCTCTCTCATATATGACAGTTGGGACCATCTAACCTAAATGATCAAACTCCCAACCTCCATGGGACGTCATCCATTATCTTTCGAACGACGACGTTCCGTAGCGATCCGAACATAATTGATAAGTCACATGTACGTACCCGATGGTCACGTTAACCACCGACAATTTCGCAGCATGGTTTCTGTGTCATACTTCCCCCAAAAACGACGCGTGTTAAGCACATTCTTCCAATGAAGCCAGCTCGACTAGATTTCTCAGAAAACCCATGCACTCTCAGGTCATCGAAGCCACCGTTCTGACGAAGCACCTAAAAATAATAGCATCAACTATATCCAGTTGGCATCGCATCCCATTCCCTTTCCCTAGCACAATTTGGTGTGAGCATTTAACGGTCCCAAAATCCAGCTGTGTTCCAACATTCGGCGCACCCCTGCTATCCTGCGCCTTCTCCGAAGATTCACTTTATCCTACACCCGGTCCCTTTTTTTAAAAAAAAAAAAATTTATCCAGTGTTCAAACGCTATACTATATTCTGATTAATCTAGATTCAAATCAATAGGATTATAATGGATAACAAAACTCTTCTTATTAAATTTTAAGAGAATTATATTTCCAAAAAATCGAATTCAAGATCTCAGTTAAATTAAAATTCTTCAATAATTAATTTAAACATTTAAAACGTCTCTAATTATACAACTTTAATGAGTTATTTATTATAAGTCTCATTATATCACATTATTACTTTTGACTTTAACAATTCTTCATTCTAATTGTGTAATTCTTAAAAATTTACAAATATGTCTCACAAGAAACTCTTACTTTAATTAATTCATAATAATTAATACAAATATATTTAATGTTTACTTTTTAATTTTTTATTAAGAATCAATTATTCTTACTTGTGATAGTCCCCGCTAACCAATTTCATCCATAAAATTCAATAAGAAACGGTTTTGTACTTTTAAGAACCTGCTATTAGTGATACTCGCGTGCCTTCAAAGCTCAAAACACAGCTCGAAAATTGAAACAAAGGCATTTATGATTTATCTTCTAAATAATTTGTTAACTGGTGAGGTATTTTATTTCCAAGTTCCAAATGCCTCGACAAAATATAAGAGGGTAATCTTTTTTTTTTTTTCAATTTTTTTTATTCTTTTGCGAGAAGAAAAAATAAATGACAAGCAATTCGGATATACACAGAGAAGTGCTGGAATCAGTAGGATGATAAAACCAGGGAATGCGGCTTAAAAATCGGCGAATTTCCTGTGCAGCCGAGATTTCGGCGACTCTTTCCCTATCTCGTGCAAATTGCGCACACTCCGTATCGGCAATATATCGCCTCTCTCTCCCGATATGTATCGCTGAATGTCTCTCATCTCCACTGAATCTAGCAAAAACGAATTAACATTATAAAAAATGAAAACAGAAAATGGTAAGATCAATAAAATTTGGAACCTGCGAATGCATTATACCAAAATGGTTAGGCGAGCGCTTGAATCTGCGGAATGAGGCCATGTCTGAAGCGGAGGGAGTGTGAGAGCAGAAGTAAAGAACGAGGAAGCAGAAAAGAATAAGAATCGGGAGGAGGTGGATGAACTTCTCTGTTCTGAGAGGAGGCGATGATGCTCGACGACTCTTTCCGGCGTTGTCGTCGTCGTCGTCGTCGTCCCAGGGCGCCGACGAAACAGAGTCTCTGCGCTTTTGTTCGTCGGCTGTGGCCGTCTCTTCCTTCGGTCCGCCATGGCTGTGAAGCTTGGAGGACGGTGAGCTCAGAGACTGTCTATGCATGGTCTCAGATGCAGAGAGGGGAGGAGGGAGATAGGTTGAGCAAAGAGTGCGAGAAATTCGACGTTTGGCAAGTCAGGTTTTAATATTATGATTCCGCGTTTTACATTTACTGCACATTTACTCAATCAATTACTCTCGCGATCTGATTGTTATCCTACGCTTAATACCGTGTCTTTTCCTCGTCTTATCTTGCCTTATACCCTTCTCAATTCTTTTCTTTTTTTTATCCTCTATCCAGGATCCTTTCTCCAAAAGTTTCTCCCTTTGATTTTTGGACCATATTGAGTTTTTTGTTCGTCCATTCCTATTTTGTTTTCCAATTTGCCTCCTGGTGTTTCGGCAGGTACTCGTTAAGCAGTGAGATTTTATTTCCATTTCACTGTTTCAATATGTTTAATATTTATTAATAGAGATGTAATTTTATTTTTATGTGTGTTTGATATCTAAAATTATAAGATAAAAAATAAAAATAAAAATTTAATTCTTACAATTTCTTTCTGTCTTAAAATAGATGGAAAGAGAATTCATTGCATTAGAATTATTAGATTCCCTTTCACTCAAAATTAATTTTTCTGTAACTTAGTTTGAAAAAAAAATGAATAAGTATGGGTGTGTTTAGCAAAAATAGTTGATAAACTAGCTGAAAGTTTATAAATTAATTTTTAGTTAAAAGCTTATAATTGAAAGTTGAAAACTTATAAATTAGCTTATTGAATTATAAGTGTTTGGTAAAAGTAGTTATTAAAATAGTTAAAAGTGTAAAATGATATAAAAGGACACAAAAGTGTTTATATTATTTTATAATTTTAAAATAATATAAAATAAAAATATTAGTTTTTATTTTTTAATTAAATTAATTTAAATTATTATATATATATATATAATTAATTAATATATATTATTATATCACATATATAATTTTTTATTTTATATATTATATTATTTTATAATTTTAAAATAATATAAAATAAACATATTAGTTTTTATTTTTTGATTAAATTAAGTTAAATTATTATTATATATATATATAATTAATTAATATATATTATTATATCATATATATATATATATATATATAATTTTATATTTTATATATTATGCTTACGTTTATATAGTTATGTTGAAAAAATGTAATATATACTTACATATTAAATATATCACTTTTTTATCTTTAATATATATATATATATATATATATATATATATATATATATATTTAAAAAATAAATTTAATTAAAGATAAAAATTTAAATAAAAATAAAAATTATTTACAATGAAAGTTTTTTGAGGATTTAGGTTATAAATAAAACAAAAGGATATAATAGGTATTGAGATAAAATAATAAGACTAAAACAAGAAAAAAAAAAGTACAGAAGCTATAAACTATAAGCTATAAGTTATAAAAAGTAGCGTTTCAAAATAAGTATAAGCTACTGAAATAAGTTTATTTACCAAACACTTTTAACAAGCTTATAAGCTAGTCAAATAAGTTATAAACTAGTCAAATAAGCTATAAGCTCCTTTTTATGACAAGTGAAACACACCCTATGTCTCTTCATGTCACGCCCCAAAATCTGAGCACGTGACCGGCACGGAAAGTGAACTTCTTGTCACCTCCGTAAACCTATTTTTCTCTTAAGCACAATACTAATCTTTATTTTGATTATTCTTTTACATGCAACTAATTTAAATTACACAATTTAAGAATTAAAATAAGAGAATTATTTCTCTTCTCACAAAAAGATAAGAAAGTATGGCTAAACTGAGTTTCCCATACAAGCTACATTCATACACATTACATCGCTGAACGAACCTACCTGATTACAGAGCTTTTTTAGATTTATATAACTTAGAATAAGACCTAAACATTATACCTTTACCCTGAATCAATGGAAAGGTAATCTTTGCGTGAACGTTATCGAACTAGAAAGTTCTTCATACCTGAAACTGAAGACAGCATCTACTTGAGAGAATCCTACTACATTCACATACAATATAGGTATATATATATATATATATACATGCAGATATACATAATTGATCTAACAGTACAATTATCTAAGTTTTGTTGTACAAAATATTTATCAAGACACACATATTGAAATCACCTCGCAATTATTAACAAACACATTCAAGATCAAGGCAAATCACATTTTAAACAATTCAAATAATTCATATAATTTCAATTTATGTTCCCAGACAATTTTCGAGTCCCCTCTACAACAAGTGGCCGTTGCCTCACGGCCCCTGCCGCGTCTTCCCTTATTTCACCTCTGTCCTCAAAGGGACAAATCTGTAGTCCAACCTTATTTCACCATGTCCTTAAAAGAACGAATATCATATTCAATATTACGTAGTCATAGTGATTTCATTCAACCTTTATTTCATTCCATGGGATCCCATAAACTCCATTTCCGTTTCTCTCAAGATCAAACACGATCACATTACACAATCATAGGCAACCATATACATTTCATTTCAGGAAAAGTTCAAAATAGTCTCACACTTGCACATTTCAATGCATAACATGAATGCATTAATTTCATGTCACTTATAAATATTTATAGTACACTTTTAATATATACATAAAATAAGCAAACATGGTAAGGTAGGATCTCTCACCTTAATATTTGCCCAATTTTACCTTGAACCTTCCTCGAAGATGTGTAACATGATAGAAGATAATTTTTTTTATTTCAATCTAGTCACAACATCTCAAAAGATATGGAAGATTCATCAAAGAATCCATCCCTATAAGATAATCATACAAAAATATGTTAAGGTCACAAAATAGAAAAATTCCCTATTATAATTTTGACCTTAAATTACTTTTCTAGACATAACTCTCAAATGGTAAGAAATTTTTAAATGAAACTTATTTCATTTAAAGATAGACTCGAAGAGCTTTCTAACGATACCTTATTTACTAAAAATGGAGTCCGGACAAAAGAAATATAGTCATTTTAAAATTGATGCTACAATACCGGTTTGCTACAGTATCAGTTTGTTACAATATCGGTTTGCTACAGTACCAGTTTATTACAGTAACCCGAATTCTGGAAATTTTATGAACGTTACAGTACAGCCACAATATATCACGATTTTCCTTTTAGGTTTTCATGATTTTGAGATCAAATTATCACCCTTTCTCTTGATTTCTTCCATCGGTTTTCATCCTTAATGTCTAAGGAGTGTTTTGACACAAAAACTCCTAATTTAAACTAACAATCCAAGCCTCAATCATCATATTTTTATCAAGAACACTAACTTTTTCAAATATCCAAATTCTACGAATTTCTCCTAGTTTTCTCCAAATTTCTTGTTCCAATAACATCATAAACCACTCAGGAATGTTTTAGATTAACATCCACACTTAAATTCATCCATTAAAATCTAAAATCCTAATTCTCTTCTATAGGTCCAAAAATGGAGAAAAAGAGAAATAGAGTAAATAAAATTTACCTCTTTGCCTCTAAAACTCCTGAGAATCGGAATTATAGTCAGAAAATACAAGATTATAGGAAGAAAATTGGAGAAAGGATTGAAGGAGAAGGAAGAAAATAGTAGATGAAGGAGAAAGTAGAGAGCCTGGGGGAGGAAAGAGAATGAGTGAATAGGAAGGAGGAAGATAAGTGTTTTGAGTGAATGTGTGGGCCCCACTATTTTTCTTGGATAAAATTGCTCATAGCCACTCTAACTTGTAAGATTTATTCACTTAGGTCCTTGAGAATTTGTAAAAATTTCCCAAATTAAAAATGTGAAATTTTTATTCCCAAATTTTCTTCACTAATTCAAAAAGAACATTTTCCACGTAATTAAATTTTCTAATAAACTTCAAAATATATTTTAAATATTTATAAAAATTATTGGGGTATTACATTCTCCTCCCTTAAGAAATTCGGTCCTCCGAATTTTCATATTGATAACAAGGTCACCAAATCTCTCTAGTTCCTGGTAACTACTATAATAACTAGGCCACCCATAGTTTTCTATGTATAGGTTCATAAAATACTTATTTAGCACTCTTCCATAGATTAGAATTGCAATCAAATATCATTTTAGTAACTCTACTCAGTCAAAAGGAATTACCATACTCTGCTTTAGAATTTCCATAATCAAATATGAAATATAGTAAGTCCAACATATTATCATTCCTCAAGTTCTTTTAGTAAAAGGAATCACCTCAATTGAAAAAGATCCAAAAATTGACTTAAATTTTATTTCTAGTACATAAGTTACAGACAACAAGCTTAACTTGATTTACAAAATAGATAAATTTAATACGTGAAGCTTAGATCAAATATTAGTTTTAGGTACAAACAAAATAGAGGATAAATTAAAGATGACGAGACTTTTGAAATGTAGAAGGTGCTCCAAGTCTAAAAGAGGAAGGTGCTTCAGACCTTAAAGAGGAAGCTAATCGTTGCAGCCTATAAAGGATTTCTAGAGGAAGCGCCTAGGAAATTTACCGAAGAGTAGAAGTCCCTCCGTTCATACAGTCAATACACATCGCTTGTTGGTCACGAAAATTTTGAGTTGCAAACATCGAATGTCTATTAACTCGATTAGCTAGTTCCTCAAAACAATGGTTTATCAGCTTCTCTTAATCTTTAAAGAGACGATTTATTAGTTGCTTCTGGTCCTCTATCTTGTATTTCAAGCTCTTTATCTTACGCTTCAGGTTTTCTATCTTATGCTCTAGGAACGCAAGCTTATTTTCTGAGGATGTTGCAGTGTTGTCCTCCTCCAACTCTATTACATCTCTCTTTCTCTTCTTAATTTCTGGTGACCTACTTATAGGTCTTTTCCCTTTGTCATTTTCGAGACTTAGATTTAAATCAAACTCTGCATTGCCAGTCTCAAAATTCAAGTTGAAAGATTTATTGTCAGCCATTACTCTAGGGATCTTAGAAATAAGTTCAAGCGAGAAAGGAATGAAGATTGAGGAATAGGTATGTAATGAAATAAGTAGATTTGCTTGGTGTGGTGAATGGGGTAACAGACATACAAGATTTACAGACAATCCAAAGCCCTACAAACTAGAGCTACCACAACCTTTATACCGTTCTCTAAGAGGTTTACAGATCACATACATCGCAATGCCAACAATTGATATTGGACATGCAAGTAAATAGTAAATATAATTTAATGTAATCAATACAAGTCAAATATTTCCTCAAAAATTTCGGCTAATCTTGACCTTTCTCAAAATTTCAACTAACTACCCCTTTTAGTCTAAGATTTTCTCACTCTAAACTTTTCTTATCCTGCAATCTCATATCACGATATCGCTCCATAATTAGGTAGTCTCATATTAGCCTTATCTTATATTGTAATCAGTGTCTTTACTCTAGACTTACACATAATATATATAAATATATATTTTAAAACAAAGTTAACTGCTTACGGTCGCATGCATCAAGCATTATCATGATGAAAGGAAATTATTGCCTTTCATTTGCCCACAAGAGCATTATATGTATGTATGTGTAAACATGAAGATGCATCATCCTCTACACATTTCATTCTATTTAAGTCATTTTAAATTTTTGACTTCTTATTTTTTATGAGTGCATGTGGAATCATGACATATTATTCTTGGCCGTAGCCTTCGCTCATCGTGCATGAATAACATATACAACATATGTTCTTAGATACATGTAATCACAACGTGATTCAAACAATCATGCATATTATACTCAACTGAAGACTCTCAAGAACAACACAATAAAGTAAAGAAATACAGTTCAGTTCATCACCATTTCATTAATCCTTAAAATTTTCGATCAAAATAAATTAAATCAGCCGCAAATCCACTGAAATTGACTTTCGTGATTTTGGCATTAATGTGATACACTATTGGTATGCATGCCTACCCTAGACTTTTGGTTTCTGGTTTGCAGAAATTCCTAGGTTGAGCGTGTAGGGGTGCGGCGAAGAGAGATCTTCTTTAACTCTATGTCCAAATTTTTCTCTATAAAAATTACCCCAGAGTTCTCAGTTACCACACCACAAAAAGTATCCTTCTCTGAGCCTACAACTTCCCGGTATTCCTCTCTCTTCATACTCTTACAAAAATTTCTAAATTTTTCGAATCATAGCCACAAGGAAGTTTATTGATCTCGCAGTAGAGGCCAAGGAAGAAGAACTTGACTTAAACTTGAGTTTAGTCAAGGACAAGGGAAAAAGACCTTTCGAGGGATCTCAAGAGAATCAAAAGGAGAAGAAGATGAGGAATGAGGAAGCTGAGGAGATTAACACGAGCTATACATCAGAAGACAAAATCGCTTGTCTAAAGCAGGAGGTAAAGAATCTCAAGAAGATGATACAGGACCTAGAGAAGTTAGCTAAATGCAATAATGCAGTAATGACTTCGAGAATAGATAGGCTTTTCTATTGGTCTACCCAATGCTTCTGCAATCAACAAAAAAGAAGTGTTGATTGTTTGAATGGGATTTACACTACCCTCTGTGACATTGCTCTGTCTCTTGCTCCAAGGAATGGCTGAGAAGTGATGATACAATACAATCCTTCTAATCCGAGACCACCTCGCCTGTAGATTACTCATAAATGAGTAAACTTTTTTTTTTGCAATGTAATCCTTTAGCTTTTAATGCCAGTGGTTTCTTTTGTGGGATGATACTCTCAAATATAGAAATAAATAAATAAATAAAAATAAAGGAATTCAACCACATAAAATCAATTACAAATTCAGCTTACAAAGCTCGTCACATAAAATCCTGATCTAACGATAACGGAATCAAAACAAATAACAACCCTTTCATTACCTGATTCAAAAGTGTAACCACATCTATCCAAAACAAAAACTAAAAACATAATTCCTAAGAAAAGACAAGTCTCAGAAGGAAAGGAAATGAAAACATTATACAGGACCTTCGGTGGAGTCGTCTCTCTATAGTTGTGCCCAGGTTCACAACCATAGAGGATGACCCACTAAGGTTACCTAGCTCTGTAATCGGTAGGAAACCTAAACCCAATCCTATGATACCAACTTTGTCACGCCCCAAAATCTGAGCACGTGACCAGCACAGAAAGTGAACTTCTCCTCACCTCCGTAAGCCTATTTTAATACTTTTTTGGTTATTCTTTTAAATGCAATTAATTTAAATTACACAATTTAAGAATTAAAATAAGAGAACTATTTATCTTCTCACAAAAAGATAAGAAAATATAACTAAATCGAATTTGTCATACAAGCTACAGTCATGCACATTACATCACTGAACGAACCTACCAGATTACAGAGCTTTTCTAGATTTATATAACTTAGAATAAGACCTAAACATTATACATTTACCCTGAACCAATGGAAAGGTAATCTTTGCGTGAACATTATCGAACTAGGAAGTTCTTCATACCTGAAACTGAAGACAACATCTACTTGAAAGAATCTTACTACATTTACACACAATATAGGTATATATATATACATGCAGATATACATAATTGATCTAACAATACAATCATCTAAGTTTTGGTGTACAGGATATTTATCAAGATATACATATTGAAATCACCTCGCAATTATTAACAAACACATTCAAGATCAAGTCAAACCACATTTCAAACAATTCAAATAATTTATATAATTCCAATTTAAGTTTCCAAACATTTTTCGAGTCCCGTCCACAACAAGTAGCCGTTGCCTCACGGCCCCCGCCGTATCCTCCCTTATTTTCATCTTTGTCCTCAAAGGGACAAATCTATAGTCCAACCTTATTTCACCCCTGTCCTTAAAAGGATGAATATCATATTTAATACCACGTGACCATAGTGATTTCATTCAACCCTTATTTCATTCTATGAGATTCCATAAACTCCATTTCCGTTGCTCTCAAGATCAAATACAATTACATTACACAATTATAGGCAACCATATACATTTCATTTCAGGAAAAGTTCACAATAGTCTCACACTTGCACATAACATGAATGCATTAATTTCATGTCACATATAAATATTTATAGTACACTTTTAATATATATATAAAATAAGCAAACATGGCAAGGTAGGATCTCTCACCTTGATATTTGCCCAATTTTACCTTGATAAAAGGTAATTTCCTTTATTCCAATCTAGTTACAACATTTCAAAAGATGTGGAAGATGCATCAAAGAATCCATCTCTATAAGATAATCATGCAAAAATATGTCAAGGTCACAAAATCAAAAAATTCCCTGTTATAATTCTGACATTTAATTAATTTTCTAGACATAACTCTCAAATGGTAAGGAATTTTCAAATAAAACTTATTTCATTTGAAGATAGACTCGAAAAGCTTTCCAACGATGCCTTATTTATTAAAAACGGAGTCTGGACGAAAGAAATATAGTCATTTTAAAATTGATGCTACAATACCGGTTTGCTACAGTATTTGTTTGCTACAATACCGGTTTGCTACAATACTGGTTTGCTACAGTAACTCGAATTCTGGAAATTTTATGAACGCTACAGTATATCACAATTTTCCTCTTAGGTTTTCATGATTTTGAAATCAAATTATCACTCTTTCTCTTGATTTCTTCCATGGGTTTAAATCCTTAATGTCTAAGGAGTGTTTTGACACAAAAACCCCCAATTTAAACTAACAATCCAAGCCTCAATCATCAAATTTTCATCAAGAACACTAACTTTTTCAAATATCCGAATTCTACAAATTTCTCCTAGTTTTCTTCAAATTTCTTGTTTCAATAACATCATAAACCACCCAAGAATGTTTTAGATTAACATCCACACTTAAATTCATCCATTAAAACCTAAAATCCTAATTCTCTTCCATAGGTCTGAAAATGGAGAAAAAAAGAAATAGAGTAGATAAAATTTACCTCTTTGCCTCTAAAACTCCTGAGAATCGGAAGTATGGTCAAAAAATACAAAATCACCGAAAGAAAATTGGAGAAAGGATTGAAGGAGACGGAAGAAAATGGTAGATGAAGGAGAAAGTAGAGAGCTTGAGGGAGGAATGAGAACAAGTGAATAGGAAGAGAGGAAGATAAGTGTTTTGAGTGAATGTGTGGGTCCCACTAATTTCCTTGGATAAAATTGCTCATAGCCACTCTAACTTGTAAGATTTGTTCACTTAGGTCCTTGAGAATTTGTAAAAATTTCTCATATTAAAAATGTGAAATTTTTATTCCCAAATTTCCTTCACTAATTCAAGAAGAACATTTTCCACGTAATTAGATTTTATAATAAACTTCAAAGTAGATTTTAAATATTCATAAAAATTATTGAGATATTACACTTCAACCTCAAATCATTTGAATATGCCTTCTTAAATTTTCAATTCTAAAAATTAGGGGATTAAACTTTTATTCTTTAAGAAATAATTCATTTTGTCCTTTCTTCTTTTTTTTTAACGACAATAATTCTCTTATTATTTTAGATTCATCTAAATTTCTTTTCACTTCAAACTTCTTAATTATATGATTTAACATATGAAAGTTTGGAATATATAATTGTTAAACTCTTGAATCAATTCTTGAACTCATTTTACTTTGTGAGTTTAGGTTTTTAAATCGAATAAATTCAGTCCTAAAATTGAAACTCAGTCAAACTTACTGAATTTGTACTAAGTCAATTGAATTGACTTAGCAGTAATCTAAAATGTTCTTTTTTTTTTCTAGTACCTAGTCCAAAAAACCAGATCACCCTTATCCAAAATCAAAAAATCCAATATTAAACGAGGAAATTGCAATTTTAAATGTATTTATTATTAGATTTTGCATCTGATAAAAATAATTTGTGTTTATTGGATAACGTTCATATCATAACATTTTTATTAATTGATATTTTACTTTATTAATTTATATTTTGTATAAGGAGTCAATTGAACAAAAATAATAATATCACAATAATTAAAATTATTTAATTTTATATTAATTATAAACTAAGATATTATTTATGTATTAATATATATAATTTTAATAACTTATTAAATGAAGAAATGACATATATAAATTCTTATAATTTTATGTTTTGAATTTATTTTCCTTCGTCAAGTTTACATAGAAGCTAGTTTGAAAATTTGGCTAGAGTGAAAATTATTAGGAAATAACACATCGCTTAAAAGTTGAAAATTCGGATCTAATTTTTCATGGGTCTACTTTCAATTGATTCAAAGTTAAACGGATTTTTCACCCAAAAAAAAAAAGGAAAAGGGTTAGTCGAATTTTTTTATGGTTGCACTGTTCTCTTTTTTTTTTTGTTCATTTCCCTTTTATTTTTCGGGCCAACATTTTCTGGTCGATCTTTCTATTTGTTAACGCGGATCAGAATTTGCTGCTGATCATTTGGCTGTTTTTTACTTTTAGCAACGATTTTTACCGTTGCTAAAAGTTATGGCAGCAGTTTTTTGTTGCCAAAACTTTCAGCAACGGTTAAAACCGTTGCTGAAAGTGAAAAGCAGCAGCAGCAGCGATTTTGATCAGTAGCAAATTCGGATCTAACGCGTTAACGCATACAGTCACATGGCTCGCATGTCAAACTAAATTTGAAATAGGCCTAACTTAGTGAAAAAAAGAAAAACCTGAGCCCATGTAGCCCTATTTTAACTCTCTAGTATAATTCAGTCTGAAAACTAAAAAAGGTGCTTGACCTATCAAGATTTTTAATTTTAATAATTAATGGTTCAAATTTTATAATAATAATTTTTTAAAATTAAAGAAAAACTAAAAAACAAGATTCTGAAATTTAGTTTATTGATTATAAAAATTAACGATCCAGATAGACAAAACACTCTATTTAACTTTTAAAGTCAAACAAAAAATTTGTTTCTGTACAATTCAATCTCCTTTTTCCATAAGATTTTGACCTCAATAAATACAAGTGAAAAACCAAATAACAATCTTACTGAATATTCCTCGTGGATCTATAATTCTCAAGGATATTCCCTTCACCCATGACAAAAATGTCACATGTCTTATTATTAGCAAACCAAGTCACGAAGCTAATGCACTGCCACACAAGCATTTGCATAAATAGAAGGAAGCATACTAGAAAGAAAGTGTAGTTTAGAGCCGGTTTGGTAGCACCGTTGAAATGGAACACGAAATTCAGTCATTGTTAACGGGTTGCTTTGTTTCGTAGATCATTTAAGTGGGAATGGAGCTTTCTATTATAGAAAAAAAAAATAGAACATTTTTTTTGAATTTTTTTTTCATTGCTATTTAGATGAAAAATGTGTTTCCCTGATAAAAAAAATGGGTACTTTGATAGTTTTGTCCCTATGCATCATTCTCTTCTCTTTAGAGACACCGACAGATTGAGGGGGGGAGTTTGAGATTCGATGGGGAGAGAGAGAGAGAGAGAGAGAGAGAGAGAGAGAGAGAGAGAGAGAGAGAGAGAGAGAGAGAGAGAGAGAGAGAGAGAGAGAGAGAGAGAGAGAGAGAGAGAGAGAGAGAGAGAGAGAGAGAGAGAGAGAGAGAGAGAGAGAGATGAATGGTATTTTTGAGCATATATTATAAAAAAAATATGTAAGATATATTTGATAAAAAAAACCGTCAGATATATTTGATAAAAAAAAAACGTCAGGAACATAAGTAAAAATCAATGTAAACGTTAGAGATATGAGATATATTTTTATTTATTTTTTAATTATAAGAAAGTTTGAACCTTCGATTCTAATTTATAATATTTTAAACTCATAT
Source organism: Biancaea sappan (assembly GCA_037074585.1). Taxonomy (NCBI): domain Eukaryota; kingdom Viridiplantae; phylum Streptophyta; class Magnoliopsida; order Fabales; family Fabaceae; genus Biancaea; species Biancaea sappan. The sequence goes on along the minus strand of CM073500.1, from coordinate 43,965,996 downwards.
CACTTATTTTACAAGTTCAGTAACATGTATATTTATAACTAAGGCAAGGAGAATTAAAGAATTTTATTTTAGTAGAGTTTATTTTAAAAAATAAAAAAAAAACTCATTGTAACCAAAAAATAATTAAAGTTAAGACATTGATTGCCTCAATTTAGTGAAATTCAAACAGTATATTATTATTACCTCTATCTTCTTATTTGTCATTTTCAAACATGCAACAATTCAAATTATATGATTTAACCATCTCTTTTTCTTGTTCACTGTCATGCAGGTCATCACGCGTCACATATTTAAACTGTGAATATTATTTTATCTCAACATGTTGAGTTATTAATTTTGTTTACTTTTATTCGCTCAAATTTGCACAAAATATGTCATTCGTGTGAAAATAGTAGTAATATATTATCTTCAGAAAGAAATACTATAAATAAGCAAACATGTGGAGCTTGACTTTTCTCCTATAGTGATGGATGTGAATGTTCATATCACATTTAATTGAATTCTTCTTCTCTTGCTTCTCTACTCTCAAATGGTCGAGTTGGCCAACTTAAGCCCAATAAAATTAATAGTAAGTATAAGGTGAATTGAGTTAAATTTTATATAATTCATAGTTAAAAAATTATGACTTATTTCAATGCATCACGGCCATGAGTTAGCCTTATAAACTTATTTATCTTATTTAAAAAATATTCTTTTAGTTAATTTAATGATAGAAACTAGATATTAGAACAATCAAATTTTAAAAAATTAAACTAAACTTCTAAAAAAATATTAAACCTAATGTAATTTTAATTATTTTGAATAATAAAAATGTAAGTGGGAATGGAGCTTTCTATTATAGAAAAAAAAAATAGAACATTTTTTTTGAATTTTTTTTTTCATTGCTATTTAGATGAAAAATGTGTTTCCCTGATAAAAAAAATGGGTACTTTGATAGTTTGTCCCTATGCATCATTCTCTTCTCTTTAGAGACACCGACAGATTGAGGGGGGGAGTTTGAGATTCGACGGAGAGAGAGAGAGAGAGAGAGAGAGAGAGAGAGAGAGAGAGAGAGAGAGAGAGAGAGAGAGAGAGAGAGAGAGAGAGAGAGAGAGAGAGAGAGAGAGAGAGAACCAGAGGGGAGATAGAGAATCGGCAATGGGAAGAGGAGATTCGAGATTGATAAAGGTATTGAAATCATTCTATAAAAAGATTGGACAAGGATCACTGGTCAGTCAAGATGGGTGATATCAGATGTACTGTAGTTGAGCAAATTGAGCCTATTATATTTTCCAAAACAAGAAAAAAATTTAGTAAATTTATTAGTAAGGGGTAATTTAGTAAATTAATCTAACATACTAAACATATATTTTTTATTTTTATTATTATTTTTCATTTTATACCAAATATATTTTTTTCCTTTTTTTTTCAATTTTTCTTTTTTTTTTCTTTTCTTTATTGTCTTGCGTACTGAACAAATCTTTAGTTTTAAAAAAGACATCAAAACAAGAGGAAATTAACAATTATGATCATTCATTTTATAAGAAAAAGATTGAGTTCAGGATTAAGAAGCTAAAAAAGGTGTATTCAAATATTGAACGGAATATAACCTGTTGAGTTCATGATTAAGAAGAAAAAAAAAAGTGTTGTTAAGGCACTCTTGCTACCTTTATTCTTTTCTTCTCCATTTATTAAAGTTGTACTTAAACATTGAACTTTTCTTTTTTTTGTTTGGGGGGGGGGGGTTCTGGCAAATATTGAACAAAAAGCTTAATTTTCATTATTGGGCCATTGGGCTGTATTAATTTTAGGCCCAAATAAAAAAGCCCATAGTTAATAGCAATAGCCAACGGTTTAGATGAAGGAGAAGTGAAAACCAACGGCCAGAAGGGCACCGTGAAGGAAGGGGTAATGAGGGGAAAAGAGAGAAAATAGAAAATAGAACGTCACTGCGATCGAAAAGTCTGGCGGCTCCGTTCGTATGTGCAAACGAGAAGGAAAGAGTAAACTTGCGCGACAGGAAACAGAGCGTGAGATTGTTGAGCTATAAATTAATAGAGATTCCCCAGAAGCTTCAACACAAATCCCGAATCAGACTCTGAAAGAGAACGAGGCATTTCCAGAGGAAATCATGGTGCTCTGGGAACTTACGCTCGGAACTGCGTATTTTTTGGGCCTCAAGCGAACTTATAGGCTTTTTTTGAGGATTCAGTGTAAGATCATAAGCCCCAAGCATTACAAGATTCGTCAGTTTGCCCACAGGTACTTGCTTATTCTTTTTTATTTTTTTTCCTTCTCTTTTCTTTTTTTCCTCTTTTTTTTTTTTCCTGCTTTCGTTATCATCTTCATTGATTTGTCTGAATATTCTCTTGTTAATTATTTTCTTATTGATCGACAGAGTAATTTGAGTGACAAGAATATAGATGGCTAATGTGTACTTGTTTCCCGATAGTTGATACTATGATATGGTTTTAGGATTTGCAATTTTTGGGTCTTAATATTTGTATAGTCAATTGCGTTTATGATTCACCTGTAATCTTATGAACATTTGAAGAACGTACAAGTGGTTTCTTACATAAAGGAGTTGAGAGGACCTGAGACTTGTTTCTGAATGATTAAAAAATGGAAGAAGGTAGCGTGGTGCAGAAGTCCTTTTCGCACAATCAGAGAGTAAGATTATTTTCGGGCTTGATGTATTCTTGAGATAGATTTGAATATGGATGTTTCTCGTTCTTACCTTATACTGTTTTATATGATTACTGTAATTTCTATAGAAAATTTGTAAAATAGCGCAACAGGATTTTCGGAACTAGGATGAAAGGAACAGAAAGAAAACTGTATGTAAGAGGGAAATGGCCAGCGGAAATTGTCAGCTATGTTTTTTATCATTCTGTTTGTTCATCCTCCCTTTCAAGTGAAGATGGAAAACTGGCTGGGGAAATATTATTTATTTTATCATGATACTTATTAAAAAGTTTCGAAAACTGACATGAATCATGATTTTCTAAAGTCCTTTTAGAATCTACAATGCGTGAGGTAAATGCGTAAGCTTTAGTTTTGGGGGGGAGGGGAGGGGATATTCTAAACTAGGATGCTGATCACTTCAGGATTCAATCTGTATCAGAATTGAAAATATTTCAAATGTCATAATTGTCTGCGACCTTTCATTTTACCATTTTTAGCTCCTTTGCATTGCCGTGAACCTAATGGATTTGTTCTTGGTAATAAACAGTAATTTCATTTTTTTTTCCCCCTTCAGCAAGCAAGTTCATATTATTGTGGATGTTTGTTAGTAGCTAAAGTGTTAGGCCTTCGACAGCTAACGTAAAACTGTGTCGAATCTCTCATGAACATGTATCAACGACAATATTTTGCTAATGCTAGGACGTTGCCCGGAAGCAACGCACTGTATGGCTCGAGTACAGTGACAATTGATAGAGCTCAATGGCGTCGTGCGATCCATGTAGCCGACCCCACTTAGTGGGATAAGGCTATGTTGTTGTTGTTGTTGTTGTTTGTTAGTAGCTAAAGTGCTTTAATACAATTACTTTCTTTTCTTTCTCTTTTGGTGTTTCACAGACGAACACGTGCTGCGTTTGATGTAGCGCTCAAAGTTCACCGGAACATTCAAGAAAGAGACATAGAAGTGGGTCGGAATCTTGGAAATTTCATACTACGATGGCTAGATCGAATGAAACCATCTGCTCAGATTCGTCGTCCTTCTACTCATGGAACACCCTCCAATGGTGCTAACTTAAGTGTTAGCATGACAAAGCATACAAATGCCACTCCCAAAGAGAAACCTCCTGGGTATTCCCGATTTTTTAAGAGGGACTCTAATAGGCATCACTTTACCTCATCAACTTGGCCAAAGCCCTTTCCTACTATTGCAATGATGATGCGGCCACCAAATCCTGCTGGGACTTCAATCCAACACAGGCGCCTAAGCATCTCTGCCCCTGCAGTTTTACCATCAAACCATAGAGTGAATTGGTCGGACTCTGTTGTTAGGAAGGACATCTTGCAATGGATGCAGCGAAACTAACACGGCCAATCTCTTTTCTAGTGGCTTCTTGTTATAGTTTTGGAGCTCAATGAGAGGCGGTTAAATAATATTCATATGTGGCAGATGCTGCTGGAAACTAATGGTTACCGGTAGCAACTGAATTCTGCCTCGTTTCCTGACCATGGTGAAGATTCTTCGCTTTCATCCATTGATCGTTTTTCCTTCCTGAGATTTGTATAGCTGTTTGGCCTTTCTTTTGGAAGATTATCGGGCTCTTTTGTTATAAGAACTAGTGAACATTTATTGTAATTACGAACATAGTGCATTTCTTCAATTTTTTCTTTTAGTAAACGTAGTTCTAAATGGCTTTTGTTTATGCTACTTACTGTTGTAATCTTGACGATCCATCAACTGAATCATCCCTACTTTTAACATGCAAAAATATTTGTCCTGAGTTTTGTAGTTTTTGTTAGTGATTTTTTTAATTTTTGGATGGACGTTTGTGGAATCTGTTATATTGTCTGTTATTTGAAAGTGGAAGCATGGAATGACCAACTTTGCGGATTTGGCAGGTAAAATTTTCCTATTTGAAATAGAGAAATGTAAATATACTGGTACATAGGTTATTTGTATTTTGTAAATATACTTTTCAATTGGAAAAATTAGAAGTTATACTTTTTATCTCTTAGTATGTGAGAATTTTGGGATGGAGGTTTGTAACATTTTATTCCCCTCTAATTCCATTTTTAATATTGTAAACAATATATGGGATGCAGCAATCGCAAACTTGTAGCACCATTTTTGGATGGATTAAGAGTATTTGAGTAGGAAGTAAAGTAAAATGTATCATAACTCAAGTTCACAAATCTCTTCAAACATAATATAATCTTAATGGATCAAATATAGCAAGAACCAAGTAATCACTATATATAACTGTGAACTCATGAGAATAGACTCTTTTCCCCCATGATTTCCCCATTACTTTCATGTTTATCTTCAAAATCCCTCTCTTACGTATTCGATTTAGAATCAGTGAATATTCGGATGTTAAAAAGACACACTCAATCTTACTAAAGAAATAGACTGATCCAAACTAATCACTTTCCTCCATTTATAGACATTCATTTTTATGCCTAGTTCATGAGAGCCTCGCTTCTTTCGGCATCATAATGCATTTTTTTATTCTCCATCTTCAATCAAATATTGTATGCCATTATATATGACTTGAAAGTATGGGTTCTTCTAATTAAGGGAAGGAAAGCAATATGAAATTATGGGACGTATATTCTTTGCAGTAACAGAATAATCCTGCTCTTCAATTCTTACTATTTATTTTGGTTCATTTAATCCAATGTTCCTCTATGTGCCATATGTCATCAACTTCTCTCTCAACGTACTATTTCGCGATCCAAACTTGGAGCCTTTTGAATATGGGTTGTCTTATGTGCGCAAAAGGTAATTAGGTGTCTTTAGATCACTTTGATTCAATTTTATTTTTCTAGCTTTTTTTTTCTTTTTTTTTTAAATTTGTTTACAAATACTAATTGATTTAATGATAATTGTAAATACAATAATAAACATGAAATAATAATTATAATTTTTTAAAAAATATTAAAAAAATACTACATAAATGGGAGAGTTGCAACCCCTTCACCAACCTTTTACAGCGTTCTATTCCAACCTTCGCAGCTTTCACAATCTGTTAACTAAATATAAATGTATACAAAATGACAAGCAAAGCAAAGAATCAATAGCATAGAAACACAATAAAATGTGTCACAGGACAAAGCAAAACTTGACTGCTTTAGAGATAGCACGTAGGTATCCATGGCATCATTCATATATCATAATACGAAATTAATGCGCTGCCACACAGCATTTGCATAAATAGAAGGAAGCAGAATAGAAATGAATGTGATGTATAGTTTTAAAGAAGACATCAGAATAAGATGAAATTAACAATTATGATCATTCATTTTATAAGAAGAAGATTGAGTTCAGGATTAAGAAGATAAAAAAAGTGTAATATTGAACGGAATATAACCAGTTGGTTCATGATTAAGAAGAAAAAAACAAGTGTTGTTAAGGCACTCTTGCTACCTTTATTCTTTTCTTCTCCATTTATTATAGTTGTACTTAAATACTGAACCTATTTTTTTTTGGGACAACATTTAAATGTTGAACCTTGTTTTTGTTTTGGGGTGTGGTAAAATATTGAACGAAATGCTTAATTTTCATTTATCCAAATACAAAAGATTTGGCCATGCGTTTAATATTGGGCAATATTAAGTTTAGGCCCAAACACAAAAGCCCATAGTTTGTAGCCGTAGCCAACGGTTTAGCTGAAGGAGAAGCGAAAACTAAGGCCAGAAGAGCACCGTGAAGGAAGGGGCAATGAGGGGAAAAGAGAGAATAGAATATCATTGCGATCGAAAAGTCTGGAGGCTTCGTTCGCATGTGCAAACGAGATGGAAGGGGATCCTAAAGTAAACTTGTGCGACAGGAAACTGAGCGTATAAATTAATAGAGATTCCCCAGAAGTTTCAACACAAATCCCGAACCAGACTCTGAAAGAGAACGAGGCATTTCCAGAGGAGATCATGGTGCTCTGGGAACTTACGCTCGGAACTGCGTATTTTTTGGGCCTCAAGCGAACTTATAGGCTTGTTTTGAGGACTCCGCGTAAGATCATAAGCCCCAAGCATTCTAAGATCCGTCAGTTTGCACACAGGTGCTTGTTTATTCTTTTTTTTCTTTTTCCTTTTCTGCTTTCGTTATCATCTTCATTGATTTGTCTGAATCTTCTTTTGTTAATCATTTTCTTATTGATCGACAGAGTAATTTGAGTGACAAGAATATAGATGGCTAATGCGTACATTGTTTCCCGATAGTTGATACTATGATATGGTTTTAGGATTTGCAATTTTTGGGTATTAATATTTGCATAGTCAATTGTATTTAAGATTCACCTGTAATTTTATGAACATTTGAAGAACGTACAACGTTACAAGTGGTTTCTTACATAATGGAGTTGAGAGGACCAAGACTTGTTTCTGAATGATTAAAAAATGGAAGAAGGTAGCATGGTGCTGGAGTCCTTATCGCACAATCAGAGAGCAAGATTATTTTCGGGCTCGATGTATTCTTGAGATAGATTGGAATATCGATGTTTCAGCTTTAGATTCTAAAGTCCTTTTAGAATCTACAATGCGTGAGGTAAAAGCATCAGCTTTAGATGATTTTTTTTTTTTGGGTGTCGGGAGGGTGGTGCGTGGGGATGTTCTAAACTAGGATGCTGATTACTTCAGGATTCAATCTGTGTCAGAATTGAAAATATTTCAAATGTCCTAATTGTTTGCGACCTTTCTTTTTACCATTTTTAGCTCCTTTGCATAGCCGTGAACCTAATGGATTTGTTCTGAGTAATAAACCGTAATTTCATTTTTTCCCCCCTTCAGCAAGCAAGTTCATATTATTGTGGATGTTTGTTAGTAGCTTTAGAAGTGCTGTAATACTATTACTTTCTCGTCTTTCTGTTTTGGTATTTCACAGACGAACACGTGCTGCATTTGATGTAGCACTCAAAGTTCACCGGAACATTCAAGAAAGAGACTTGGAAGTGGTTCGGAATCTTGGAAATTTCATACCACGATGGCTAGATCGAATTAAACCCTCTGCTCAGATTCGTGGTTCTCCTACTCATGGAACACCCTCCAATGGTGCTAACACAAGTGTTAGTATGACAAAGCATTCAAATGCCACTCCCAAAGAGAAACCTCCTGTGTATTCCCTATTTTTTAAGTGGGACGCTGTTAGGCATCACTTTACCTCATCAACAAATATATGGCCAAAGCCCTTTCCTACTATTGCAATGATGATGCGGCCACTAAATCCTGCTGGGACTTCAATCCAACACAGGCGCTTAAGCATCTTTGCCCCTGCAGTTTTACCATCAAACCATAGAGTGACTTGGTCGGACTCTGTTGTTAGGAAGGACATCTTGCAATGGATGCAGCGAAACTAACACGGCCAATCTCTTTCCTAGTGGCTTCTTGTTATAGTTCTGGAGCTCAATGAGAAGCGGTTAAATAATATTCATTGGTGGCAGATGCTGCTGGAAACTGATGGTTTCCGGTAGCAGCTGAATTCTGTCTGGTTTCCTGACCAAGGTGAAGATTCTTCACTTTTATCCATTGATCTTTTTTCCTTGCTGAGATTTTGTTAGTAACCCATTACGCGTGCTGGGAGTGCAGATGTTAATTTATTTAATTAAATGCAGTATTCCTTATTTGTATTTAGTTGTTTTTAATTTCCTTTTATTGTATTTTAGTTTAAATGGGTAGTTACCGGGAGTAGTTTTCTGCCACTCCCATGTTTTAAGGAAGTGGCACTGGTTAAGAGAAGTTATTTTTTTAGATTGTATTTAAACATTTTTAAAATTAATAGAGATATCAAATTAGAATCGTTATTAAAAAATCTTGTGTGTAAGCACTAGAGATCTTTGTTTTTTCTTTCCAACGAACCTAAGAAAATTTTGATTCTCTTTTTTTAACAATGAACCATAACTAAACTCCCATAACAAGATCTTGCTCTAACAATTTGGTATTAGAACCAACGGTTATGGGGCCTCTTAACAATGAAGAAGTAATAAATCCTAAAACAAAGAATGTATGTTAAGTGTGTGTTCATATCAGATGACTTGGACGATGAGCTGTTTCCTCACTACTTGAGCTTTGTGAAGGGTGTTATGGATTCAGATGACCATCCGCTTAATGTTTCTCGAGAGATCCTTCAAGAAAGCAGAACTGTAAGAATAATGAGAAGGAGACTCAGTCAGGAAAACATTTGACATTATTCAAGATATTTCTGAAAGTGAAAACAAAGAGGACTACAAGAAATTCTGGGAGAACTTTGGTAGATTCCTCAAGTTAGGATGCATTGAAGACTCTGGAAATCATAAGCGCAAAACACCGCTTTTGAGGTTTTACACTTCCAAAAGTGAGGAGGAGCTGAAAATCTTGGATGCTTATGTTGAAAACATGGGTGAAAACCAAAAGACTATCTATTACCTGGCAACAGACAGCTTGAAAAGTGCCAAGACGGCTCCATTCTTGGAGAAGTTAGTACAGAAAGATATTGACGTTCTTTATTTGATTGAACCCATTGATGAGGCCGCCATTCAGAACCTACAGACATATAAAGAAAAGAAATTTGTTGATATCATTATATGACTACGTCTCCAAATACCGTTATGCACATAGACCACGTGGAGCCAAATGCTTCAACCATGCGAGACCACTCTGTGAGAAGGAGTATGAGAGAGAAAAGGAGCATGTAGAAGCTGTGGGAATAAGAAGACGTTGGTAATTGTGGTGAGGGCGAATACGGTTATGTTGTCATCTCTCTGATTATTCTTCTCTTCCCTCTATATCTCCTCTATTTTTTCCTCTGTGTAATTCTGTTCCGAGTTCTATATCTGATGTACCATTACATTGGGATATGATTTTCTTAGTGTGATTTTCCATTAATAATATACATCAATTGGTATTTTCCATTGAAATTTGTTGTCATAACAAATTTGGTGCTTTCATTCTAATGGCAGAAAACACTCGTATGAAGGATATGGCAGTGGACATCAAGCGTCTTACAGAAACATGGGAAGCTGAAGAGGCAGCCAATGGAGCTTGCTTCGATAGTTTAGAAGCTTCAGTTGACACCATCAACCGTACTATGGACTTGTCCCGTGCACTTGATCGGTTTGCGTTGCATTTACCTATTCCAAGGACGGAGGCTTCGTTGACGTCAAACGCAAATTCAGGGGACCAGCCACCATAGGCACGCACAGTTAAACTGAACTTTCCACGCTTCGATGGCATTGATCCATTGAATTGGATTTTTCGTGCCGAGCAATTCTTCAATTTTTATCACACCTCGGATGCTTAATGCCTCACAATCACCTCAGTTAATTTGGAGGGCTTTGTCATTCCATGTTATCAAATGATGACTAAAACTAAAATGGTTAGATCGTGGAAGATGCTGACAAAGGCTGTAGAGCTCCAGTTTGGTCCTTCTCAATTTGACTGTCCTCATGCGAAGCTATTTAAGCTAACCCAAACTAATTCAGTTTCAAATTTTTACAAAGAATTCATGACTTTGGCCAATCGGGTGGATGGATTATCAGAGTCAGCGTTGCTTGATTGTTTACTCAAACAAGACATTAAAAGAGATGTATTAGCGCAGTCCCCTACTACCTTGTCACATGCAGCTTCCCTTGCACGTTTATTTAATGAGAAAAACTTGTTGAATTACCTCAAACCACCTTCCGTTTTGTTTCAGCGAACTCTAGTTTTGCCACTATTTTTCCTTCTAAACCACCCTGGAAACCTCCTTTTTCCTCACCTTCAACTAGTTAAACACCATTCGAGTCAACACCCAAATCCAATCTTCCTCCACTTCTACCTACACTAAATACTAAACCATTACCTCCAGTTACAAAGATGTCCACAGCTGAAATACAGCTTCGAAGAGATAAGGTTCTCTATTACACATGTGATGAAAAGTTCACCTGGAATCACCACTGCCCCAATCGCTAATATTTATTGTTTCATGTAGATGATGAAGATATTATCGAGGCACCATTATCGTTACTTTCACTTGATGTTCTTAAGGCTACATCTCCTTATCATTTATCTTTTAATGCTCTTAAGGGAGCTCATGCAGTAGGCACGATCAGATTTAAAGGCATGATCATAGGTCATGAAATCCAAATTTTGCTTGACGGAGGAAGTTCAGACAATTTTATGCAACCACGGCTGGCTCGTTTCTTAAAACTACCCATTCAACATGCTCTGAACTTTAAAGTTTTGGTTGGGAATGGAAATTATCCAAATTAAAAATTTTGAAGTGTCTATCCAAGGACATTCGAATCAATTGCCAGTATTCCTATTACCTATTACAGGGTTAGAATTGGTCCTTGGAGTTTCTTGGTTATCTACGATTGGTCACACGTCACTGATTACAGTACTGCTGCCATCAAATTTTATTTGCACAGTCAATTCATCACTTTGCAAGGAGAATGGCCAGAGTCTCCATGAATGCTCAGTGCCATCATTTGAAAAGACTTCACATGACAGGTTCTATATTAGAATTATTCATGCTCCAATATCATGAAACAGAGGCTTCTTCTCTTTCATTACCTCATGATATGCCTTAAGATTTACAACACTTGCTACACAAATTTAGGAGCATTTTTTATGTTCCTCATAGGCTGCCACCTCATAGATCTCATGATCACCATATTCCCCTCATTGAAGGCACAACACTGATGAAATTCAAACCTTACTGATATCTTTTTGCAAAGAAGAGTGAAATTGAAAATATAGTTTAATAGATATTGTCCGATGGAATCATCCAACCAAGTTTGAGCCCCTTTTCGATTCCTGTTATTTTAGTTAAAAAGAAAAATGGGTCTTGGCATTCTTGTACGGATTATCGAGCATTAAACGTCGTAACAATTAAGGACAGTTTTCCTATTCCTACAGTGGACAAATTATTGGATGAACTATTTGGCGCAATTTATTTTTCAAAATTGGACCTCCGATCTGGTTATCACCAGATTTTTATTAAGCCTAAAAACCGATTTAAGATGGATTTTCGCACCTATAATGGCCATTATGAATGGCTTGTTATGCAGTTCGGTCTTACGAACGCGCCGGCCACTTTCTAAGCGTTAATAAACGATATTTTCTGGCTTTACTTAAGAAAATTTGTCCTCGTCTTCTTCAACGATATTTTGGTCTACAGTGCTTCGTGGCTATTGCATTTAGATCATCTCACCACTATTCTGGAGATTTTATTTAATAATCATTTATTTGCAAAATTACTTGAATGCTCATTTGGTCAAACCAAAATTAACTATCTTGGCCACATTGTTTCGGCCAATGGGGTTGAAATGGACCCTTTAAAAAGAACGGTCGTATCTCAATAGCCAACCCCTGCAAATCTAAAGTAGCTTCGTGCATTTCTAGGTTTAGCAAGATATTATAAACGGTTTATTCATCAATATTCCTCCATTGTTGCTCCGTTGACTTCATTGTTACAAAAAGATGCTTTCTTATGGTCCCCAACAACAGAAGAGGATTTTTAGAAATTAAAACAATGTCTTACACATGGACATGTCCTCCATCTTCCAGACTTCAGCAAGCCTTTTATCATAGAGACCGATGCCTCCGAATCAGGCATAGGTGCAGTTTTAAGCCAGGATGGCCATCCCGATGCTTTCTTTTCAAACAAAATGGCTCCTAGAATGCAATCCAAGTCTGCGTATGTTAGAGAAATGTACGCAATTTTCGAGGCTATATCTAAGTTCTGGCATTATTTATATGGGCATCCTTTTTCTAATCTACACAGATCAAAAGAGTCTGCGGAATTTGACTGATTAATCTATTCAAACCCCGGAGCAAGAAGAATGGCCACACAAGTTAATGGGTTTTCGCTACTCGATTGAATATAAACTTGGAGCTGCAAATTTAGCTGCTGACAGTTTGTCACGTTCATTTGCTATGGCTTATTCAGTTTCTCATTCTACTCTGTTTTTCACACTACAGCAAGCGACTCAGAGTGATACTAAACTCTAGTAGATAATATCATGATGTAGGTTTGAACATGTTCCTTATTTTTCCATAAAGGATGGTTTGTTATTTTATAATAACAAAGTAGTTGTGCCTAATTGTACGAAGGACATACAGCAAACAATTCTCAATGAATTACACACTTTTTCGATTGATAGTCACATTGGAGTAACTTGCACCTTTGCTCGGATCGCAACCCAATTTTACTGGACCCATATACGAACTGATGTTAAAAAATTTATCATGGAATATATGGTTTGCTAGCAAGCTAAACACTCTCACTTGTCTCCAGCTGGGTTGCTTCAACCTTTGCCAGTCCCCTCTCAAGTTTGGGATGCGGTTGCTATGGATTTTACTACTGGTCTTCCTCCTTCGAATAAGTATTCTATTATAATGGTGGTCATTGATAGATTATCAAAATACACCCATTTCTTTTCTTTGAAATCGAGTTTTACAAGTCAACAAGTAGCCGAGGTTTTTTTTCAATGGGATAGTGAAATTACATAGCCTTCCTTCATCAATAGTGTCTAATCGAGATAGAATTTTTATCAGTTCTTTTTGGAGAAGTTTATTTAAATTACAAGGCACTACATTGCGAATGTCTTCTTCCTATCATCTTCAATCGGACGGTCAATCTGAAGCCCCTAATCAATGTCTGGAGATGTACTTGCGATGTTATGCTTTTGATCGACCTAAGCAATGGGATAAGTTCTTGGCATGGCAGAGTATAGGTACAACACAACGTACCACACATCAACAGGCATGATCCCTTTTAAGATTATCTGTGGCAGAGATCCACCCACTATTTTACATTACACTCCAGCTTCAGGTGATCCCATGGATATTCAAAGTCAATTGTTGTTGCGAGATGAAGTCTTAGAGATCCTCAAACATATGCACAAGCGAAAATGAAAAAATATGTTGATGCTAATCGAACTGATTTACAGTTTCATTTAGGCAACATGGTTTTTGTCAAGCTTCAACCATATCGCCAAAACTCTGTAGCACTGCGCCGTAATCAAAAGTTGGGTTTAAAGTATTTTGGCCCATTTCTGATTGATGAGTGAATCAGCAAAGTCACTTATAGACTGTTGCTTCCATCGATGGCAAAGATCTATGATGTCTTCCATGTTTCTCTCCTGAACAAGTGCATCGGGGACCCATCGTCACAATATATGCCATTGCCATTATCTTTGTCTATTGAGGATTATATGGTGTTACCTACGTGTGTACTGGACAAACGTTCTATTTTGGTGAGTGGCACGTGGAGACCGCAAATACTAGTTGAATGGTATGGTACACAGTCCACATGGGAGGTCCTTGAGACATTCCGTCATGCTCACCCGCATTTTGACCTTGGGGACAAGGTCCCTTTTAATAGTGACGCCAATGATATGACTACGTCTCCAAATATCGTTATGCACACAGACCACGTGGAGCCAAATGCTTCAACCTGTAGGACCATTCTGTGAGAAGGAGTATAAGAGAGAAAAGGAACACGTGGAAGCTGAGGGAATAAGAAGACGTTGGTAATTGTGGGGAAGGAGAATATGGTTATGTTGTCATCTCTTTGTTTATTCTTCTCTTCCCTTTGTATCTCCTCTATTTTTCCCTTTATGTAATTATGTTCTGAGTTATATATCTGATGTACCATTACACTAGGATGTTTTTCTTAGTATGATTTTCCATTAATAATATACGTCGAATTGGTATTTTCCATTGATATTTGCTGTCATAACATATCAGCAAGGAAGATTTAGAACTGGGTGATGAGGATGAAGTCAAAGAGAGGGAAACAAAGCAAGAGTACAACCTGCTTTGTGATTGGATCAAACAACAGCTTGGTGATAAGGCGGCTTGAGTTCATTTCCTTGTGTGCTTGTATCTGGCAAGTTTGGATGGTCTGCAAAGATGGAGAGATTAATGAAGGCACCAGCTCTTGGAGACACTGCAAGTTTGGAGTTTATGAGGGGGAGGAGAATATTGGAGTTTAGTCCAGATTATTCCATTATCAGAGATAGAAATGTCGCCTACAAGGCTTGAGATGGTTGATCTAAAGTAAGAAATGGATGCTATGATTGTGTAGCTAGGTTTCAAATAAATGAATGCCTTTTATCAATTCATTTTCTACTACAACAAAAGAATGTCTCAATAGGGCTTTTGGTTTATTACACACTAATTAATGAAAATAGAATTTTGATGTGAAGAATTAAGTCAATGCCTTGAGAAGTTCGAATATTCTGTGCGGGTTTATATATTGCAACCTCAATCTATTCAATGGTGGATTATGACCCCTTTTACATCATGGATTACACCTACAATATGAGAGGCTAAATTGAGGGCACAAATGGGTAGGACCCACAACTATCTAACAGTTGTGGGCAACTAAGGAGAGGATCCTTCTCCCTAAATTAAAGCTCTACAAAATTATTCAACGCGCCAATTAGTACAATGCGTCAGGTGAGAAAATAGTTGAAGAAAAAAATAGTGAAAATTTATTTAAATTATTCTCTTTAAAAATACTAATTTTTTTAAATTAAGATATTTTAGTAAAATATCTTATTTTCACTATTATCAGAACTGAACTAGCCAGTTCGACCAGTCAAGAAACTGGTCCAAAATAACCTTTAAAATTGGTGAGTGATCGAATCAGTCAAACTGAGTAAAAACTGGTGCTAAATGAACTAGTTAAACTGGTCCACTTGAAATTTTTTTATGCTTATTTTATAATCAGGTAATAAATAAATTAATATTACAAATCATCAAATTTTAGTGGAGATGTTAATATATTAGTATTTTATGGACTTGATATTAATAAATATTATATTTATTAATAATATTTCCTTATTATGTGGTCAATTTTTGCTATGAACTTTTGATTGTGACTGTTGTTTTGTATAAATTTGATATTAAATTTTATTTTTTATTAAATTTATAAATTTATATTTATAGTCTTTAATTATGTATATTATATTTTTAATATTTTAAAATAGACCAATTCACCCACAATCTAACAACTGACCCTTAAATTGATGTTTCCATTAGTCCAATGAACAGTTTAATTTTCAAAATCTTGTTTATTTTCATTCTTATTCCAACTCTCTTTCATGTTTTATTATTTTCTACTAAGGGCCCGTTTGGTATTCAGGAAACAGTAGGAAAATGGAATGGAAAAGAGAATGGAAAAGGAAAAAAGAAAAAAAAAAGTTTGGTATCCAATGAAAAGGAATAATGGAAAAGATATATTATTTTGTTTTGTATGTATTTTTTAAGAGAAAGAAAAAGAATATATGTGAGTAATTTTTCCAAATTGCCCTTGTAATTTTTTGGATCAACATCAAAACTCTCCCTCAATCTCCCTTTCCTTGCCACTCACCAGTCTCCCTTGGGCATTTTCCTCCAGCATCGCATCTCACCAAACTCTATTCGCTCACTAGTCTCCCTCTTCCCTTTGCTCACCAATCTCTTTCTCCCCAACGCTCATTGGTTTGATCTGTCTCTTCTTGTCGCTCTCTCTCTCTCTCTCTTGTCACTGTGTCTTCTCGCTCAACCCTCGTCGACCCCCTCTGTCTTCTTGCTCAACCCCGTGAGGATATGCAGGCGGTAGAAGATGCTCTCTCTCTCTCTCTCTCTCTCTCTCTCTCTCTCTCTCTCTCTCTCTCTCTCTCTCTCTCTCTCTCATCATCAATGTGTCTTCTCGCTCAACCCTCGTCAACCCTCTCTATCTTTTTGCTCAACCTCATGAGGATAGACAGATAATAGAAGATGGAATTGCACAAAGGGCAATTTCGACATCCCATAGGTCCTTTCGCCTTTCCTCTACCTTTTTCCTTTCCTTGCTATGCTTTTTATTGACTTTTGAATGGAAAAAATTCGTACTAAAATGACAACCAAACATTCTCCTTTCAAGCGCTTCATTGTGCCAAATCTGATACCAAACGGTGGAAACTGTAACACGTTCCAAACGGGCCCTAAACATATATTCATTAGTTGGTTTATTTATATCACAATAATGTTATCTTTTAACAGTGCGTCGATCAACCTTTTTTCAGTCTTGTGTCATCGCGTGCGACTCTAGCAAATTCTTCAACTTGTCAGTCATCAAAGATTTATGTGGATACATTACCAATTCTAGACATTGGATGTCCTACTTTTATGATTTGGTGTTGCTGGAAAAGGCGAGGTTTGATAGATGGCCGTTATTTTGCAACAAGTTGGTATGACACTTTTGGTCTAGGCGACTTGCTTATATCCAGCATTGCAACGTTAACATCTAAAGATTTACTCTCAAATGTTTTTGCAGACTTCTAAAGTTTTTATTACATAGCTAAAATCAACTGCATCAACCTTATTCTGTCACTGCACTAAGCTCAGGTTCAATGATTCACATTAAACGCGCTGCTCTTTGGCAAAACTCTCGACACTTTTGTTAGCGCTTCTAATATTTACATATTATAGGATGTACTACAAGGTTTAAATAATAGTTTGTATATTGTTGTAAGCGTTTTTCCCTTCCGGATGATACTTTTGTAATTTACTGTTTTCCCTTTGACGCCAAAAAATATTAAAAAAAAAGATTAATACTTAGAAATATACAGTAATAAAAAAAATGTTGGAACCTGACAGTTGCTGAAAATGGATTTGGTAATTGTTTGTAGAGGCACTGAACAAGACGACATGCACGTACAATTAGCTACGAATTCTCAAGCCGCATATCCCTTGACTGATTAATGAAGGGACTAAAAATATAGCTATGTAGAAATGATAAAGGTTTTCACACACCACTTATAGACAAACTTACGTTACTCATATTTTATTATAAATTAATGGTGATAACTGATAGAGCAAGTGTAAGGACAGGCATGAAAAAGATGGATGGACATGCCATACCCAAGTAGAAACAACGAAATCCCAGTTCATGAAGTGCACAAAATTTAATTCATGCTTCCAAGCATGCAGAGACAAAAAAGAAAGATACTGCCTTACTGGTAAAAGTAGAACTAAACTAAATTGATTCATATTACTTCCCTCTTATCAATATTTCAGGGACACTAATAACTGGCAAAATGTTCAGTGAAAATCTATAAACACTGAATTAACATACAACAAGAAGATCGCTTTCCTTTTAATATACCAGAAATCGAGAGGCAAAACAACGGATAATTTGTGTATACCTTAAGGGATGAAAGAAGACCGGGGAGAAGACCATGATGAATTTCCTACTGATTTAGAAGAGGACTCCCTTCTCTAGCAAGGATAAAAAGACCGCCATCCCCCCTTGAAATTCGCAGATCTTCATCCAGATAAGTAGTAATAAGCCAGGAACTTGTCCTCTCACCGGGAATGGGGATCTTAAGAGGTGGCAGACCAGAAATGGCACGTGAGATGCTTGCCGCTAAATCCTGCAGAGGCCCCAGAGATTGTTGCACAGGCGATAGGCTCAGCTTTTGGCCAAAAATGTCAACATTTTCTGGTAGATCAAACCTTGACTTTATTTCTGGGGGTTGAATTGTACCTTCTTTAAATGTAACCTGCTAGCATAAACAAATGTTACTAAAATACCAAAAATTTTCGTGTCTTCATAAGTCTAAAAACTCGCATACAAGCTCAGGAAACTAACTTCACAACATAGGTTAGCTTACAGATTGCAGTATCATCAAGCCACATAAAATTCTCATTTACATGCCAAAATGTTGCAACCATTGAAGCACCAGTAAAATACTATGACATAAAATAGGAAGCACAGATTTTCTCTTTCACATTGCTCTTTCAAGTATCCTAATTCAAGAAAATCCAACTGTCAGTATTCACCATGCAAAAGCTTACCAAAGAAGCAGCATGTCAGTTAGAAACTTATAAGGACAAAAAATGCATAATTCAACAATTAACCAATAGATTATTAATAACCATAAGAAATTCATTCTTTTTTTCTTTCCTTTTCCTTTTGGCAGAAATTACACAATCTTTTCACCTAAGATTAAGAATCTTATTTAGTCAAATAATTGAATTCTTCATGACAATACCTGTATTCTTGTAGGAGTTCGAACTTCAAATGAGGCAGATGCACTGAAAGACAAATAGTTGAAAGGGCCAGATAATGTGGTGGAGTTCATAATAGTGGAGCTACCAGTATCAATTGTCTGTGATATCTTGTCTACCTTCAACAATGGTGTCGCACCTGCTGCCAAAAGAGGTAGCAGTTCTGAAGATGCAGTGTACCTGACACCAATTTGATAAGCATTATAACCATAAGGGGTCGGAAGAAGAATTACTAAATAACAGACATTCCAACATTCCAATTTAGTTTAACCAATAGTCTTAAAGTCTTCCACCATATTTGCCAGAACCCTAGATGAGCACAGATGCATATACTTCTCACACAAACAATATTAGACTAGCCAGACATTATATATTTAATATTTTCAGTGCAAAAACCCATAGTTGTTACCATGTTTTTCATCCATATCAATAACTCTCAATCAGCCATACATGTTGTGCTAAACATAAGTTCCATTAATACCAAAGAAATTAGAACAAGCAACATGCAAACCTCGAAAATGAAGTAAAAGAAAAACCCACAAAACAGGGTAACACATTCTTCTCTTGAAAGATGTAGGAATTTTAGTAATTTAGTCCTACAGATGCCAGTTTCAGTAGTTCATTTTAGTTTGGTTTCAGTCCTCACTGCTCCAACTTTCACCTCATCCCTTCTAAACGATTATCTTGCTATGTAATGGAACAGTCAATATGGAATGTAGCATAGTTTCTCTGGAGTCTTGAAGAATATAAGCTTAAATCTACTTGGTGATTGCTGTATTTTACTGAAATCATCGCATAATTATTAATTGCTAAATTCTCAAGATATCTTCCATGCTAACCTATATATAGGGTACATAGAGGATGTTTTGGGGGTCAATAAACTTACAGCAACACCCAAGTTCCATTAAGAAGCCCGGGTTCCTCCACCGGTGCAGAAGTGGGGTTCGCTGCTTCCAATTGAGTTACCAGCTCGGAGACCTCAGCCCTCACCTCCGACCCGGCTCGAAACCCAAGTTCAGTCCCATAAACGGTATCCACCAGAGCGAGCTTCAGCCCCTCGAGCTTATCATCCGCCTGCTCAGTCTGGCCCTTGATCGTCGTAGCCGGACTCCCATTTCCTTTATCAATATACTCACCATCAGCTCCTCCTTCCTCCCACTCGTCTTCATATCTAGGCGGGTCCGCATCCGGAAGCTTCGTATCCGACGCTTCAGGCTCGGACTCCTCGCCCCACTCGTCAGTGATCTTCGACGGGGTTCCGGATGGTTCTTTAGAAGCATCCCCTCCGCGGGAGGCGGGGCCGGGAGTGCCACCGGGAGCGGAGGATCTGACGCGAATAGAAGGGAATCGAACGAGTCTAGAAGAATTGGAAGGGATTCGGAAGAAGGCGATTGTGGAGAATTGAGTACATTCGGTAGTGGCGAAGATAGAAGAGAATGAAAGAGGTTTAGGGTTTTCAGAAAATGCGAAGGGAATGCGATAAGTAAAGGAGAGGAGAGCCATAAGAATGGCGATTTCGGGAGTGAATCTGTGACTCTGAATTGATCCTTTTAGTTTTGGTTCATGTTTCTGCTCAATTCTGATTCCAACTCGCCAAGAAACTCCAGGCACACGTTTCTTTTTTAATATAATAATATTATTATTATTTGTATTATTCTTATTATTATGGAAAGTTAAAATAATATCTATTCTACTTGGCCTTTTTAAGAAAATACTGTTCAGACACGTTGATTCCATCAGAACCGTATAAATGATGTCACATTACAATCGATTTGCTTTAATTTTTAGATAAAAATATTTTTTCATCTAAATCAATTTTGGTCCACATATTTATTTTTTATTTCATTTTTGTATTTATGATTAATATTGTTAGTAAAATTAACAAAAAATGCTAATGTTGACACCTTCGAGTAACCGTTGAACTTCTCTAAATAACATGTTGAATCTTTTAAATGACATATGAACTTTCAAAATAACATATAAAATTTTCTAGCTGTACATTAAACGTTTAAATATTAATTTGTGGCAAAAGATAGCAATGAAAGATTATCATTTGGGATGAATAATCAAATGTTTGGGGACAAAATTAAAAATTAAATAAATTAGTATGACATATTGGTAGTAAACATATCACATAAAAAAATATACGTCAGCATTTTCTGTTAACTATGTTACCATTATTAACCTTAAGAACAAAATTGAAATAAAAAAAAAAGAACATATGGGACAAAATCGGCACAAAAAAATATTATAGATGAAATTGAAACTTAAGGTAAATATTAAGGACAAAAAAAATTATGTTGCCTAATTTTTACTATTGAGAAATAATTTTATACTTTTCATCAAATAAAATCTATTAACCATTTTTCCAACATATGAGGATTCATTTTACTAAAATTTAAATTTGGAGAGAAAAATTATTGACAACATTTCAAAAGGGTTGGAATAAACTAGAGCTATCAAAACAGGTCCAACCCGTACCTACTTTTATAACGGGGTCAAGTTTTGTAAAAAGTGGGCCCATTTTTTCACCAATTTTTTAAGCTCAGCCCGCATAACCCGTGGGTTACTCGTGTAATGCTTTTTTTTTATTTTTTATTTTTTGAAATTCTGTAAATGCCCTGATGCCAACTTGCCCAAACCTTACACTCAAAGACCCCTTCATTTTTAATTTTTAAACTAGCAGCACTGCAGAGACTTTAGCAGCCAGCGTCCTTCCATCATCCTCTACATCCTTCTGTCCTTCGTCCTTCATCCTCCGTCGATCGTCACATCCCAGTCCTCGGCTCCTCAAGCTCCTTCATCCTCCTCAAGTTTCTTCGACCTTCGTCTTCCTCAAGTTCCTTCATCTTCATCAAATTCTCCTTTGTCCTCCTCAATAGCCAGTCGTCGCCTTCAACGCACATTCACAACGCACCCTCCTTGCAGAATTCCAAATCTCAAAAGCTGCAGTCGCATACTCGCATTCGAAGCTTGACGAGTGACGCCTCGCAGACCCAATCCTTGCAAATGCTTCTGGCCACTGGCGACATTCTCCCTCTGACGTTCTCCTTCTCAATTTTTCTCTTCTTCGACATCTCCTTTTTCTCATCTAAGGCAGCACAGCACAACGTGGCACATCTTCATTGTTGATCTGATATGTTGTTGAAAATTAGTTATTCCTAATTCCTAGTGTGTGTACAATGTGTTGATTGTTGATTGTTGTTGTTAATCTGATCTAATTTGATCATTGTTGTTGTTCCTTATCTGGTGATGATTATTGTTAATTTTTGGTTGTTGTTGACAATGTTAATCTAATCTGATAAACTAAAAATAACCCAAAAAAAGTAGGCTAGGGTTGGCTCGTTTAGCCTACCAGCTAGCCAAATGAAGGTGTTAAGCGATTTGGCAAGTGCACCAGTCGCTCAAGTAATATAGTGATTTGAGAGTAAAAGTATCGTTCGCTCGATGCTTAGCAGCTAACTACCCAAGAAATTTAAATGAATTAGTTAGATGAAAGCAATTGGATTGAAGACAACTTTAATGAAGAACTGATAATGTGAAAAGGTATGTCACAGTAAATTTTTGTGAATTTTCTTTTAATGACAGCAAGTAAATACTCGAACTGATGAACTTAATTAAAATAAAAGCCTAGAGTTACTAATCTCTCTCATTTGTCTTAGAAATTGTAAAACCCCTCTCACGCACTCGCAACTAATTCAACCATAAAAGTTAATCCTAGGTTATTCTAATAATTTAAAAGAATTCACCCGAATCTCAGTTAAAATACTTAACACCTACTCAATTCCTTAAATGAGTTAAGTCTATATTAACTAACCTAGCTTTGATTAAACAAGATTAACTAATATTCTTATTAGCTAACAAGCGAAAACACTTGGTAAGGTTCATGCACTTGTCCTCCCTATTCAATGTTCTACTCTCACCTTCCTCTCCCGAGTTTGATGACAGCAACAAGTAATTATAAAGATTGATCAAGTCATTATAATGCATCAGTAATATGAATAAAAAACTTTATATTGATTGAATAACAGTTGCTAGTATATGAGAGGAAACAAAATCTAAGCTAAAGTTGAGTTCATAGTAACCCTAGATGAAAAATCTAGCTATTCATGGAAGTTAAATGACAGAAAGCAGGAAAAGGAATAAAGATGGCAATGAATCTAATGTTGGATGATGGGTTGAGCCCCAAAAGCCTTAAAGATCATGTTCCCTTTGCTTTCCTCAGCCAAAACAGCACTTTTCCCTTTTGCTTTGGATTAGAATACCCTAAAGAAAGTTCCCCTTCAGCTATTTAAACGAAGTCTGATATGTCAAGAAAATAACCTACCGCTGCAACAATATGAATTCACCGCTACAATGATGGAACACAAAAAAGGAGGGCTTCGAAAAACTTCAGTGTGGCGCTAAGGCAAGCAGCGGGAGCACTCCCGCTACAACGGTGCGATCTCACCGCTGCAGCGGTGAGTGGTAGAGACTCCAGCAACTGAGGGACCCTAGCGTTGGGCACCTGGCTAGAGCTGTAGCAACAAACACATTTTGCTATAGCGGTGAATGGCAGATTGTTGCTTTCCTTCTTGTTTCTTTGCTCCCGAAGTGGTTTCGTTTCCTCTACTTGGTAGTCTTTCTTTGTACTCTGAAATGCAAGATCAAACATCAATTTTTAGTATGAAAATGAGGGTAAAAATAGAGAAAATTTCAAGGGATTAGAAAAATCAGATTTAGAAAATCTTGAGGCCAAAAGGTAATAAATCAATAAAAATCAAGCACTAACAAGGTTCAGTTGTAAAGAAACAGAGAATATATTTAATATTAATTCAGAAATTAACAGAGGGCTAGGCCCTCAAAATGTTGGCCCGTTTAAAAATGGGTTCGGCTGGCCCGACCGACTTTTCTGGTCCGACCGACTTTTCTGGTCCGTCAGGTTGGCCCACTTTGATTGCTCTGAAATAAACGTGCCATATTCTAGCACAAAGTATAAATAAATTTATAACTTCCAAGGACACAAGGCAAATTATAATTTAATGGCTAACTAAGAAACCTCAAATTTTCTTTTCTTTTTGCTTATCATGAATTACGAAAAAATGAAATATTCTAATTTTGAAAATGATATAAAATTTTTATGTGAATGATCTTCTCATCGGATTAGCAGTTTAGTTTCTTGTTTTTTAGTTGAATATTTGTGGTGTTTTGATGATAGTCAAAATTCTTTACCTATTACCTTGACGTGTCAAGTCTACTGACAGTTAAGAATAAAAATCACAAGAGTACTTAGAGCATTTACAGTGATAAATCTCACTTGAGTTTTTATTGTAGGTCCCACAATGCCACATAAGTTTAAACAATTTCTCACCACGTTAAGTAACTATCCACTCTAATGGTGAACTTCTTAAGAACCTACAAATAGATCACACAATCAACTCTCCACTACTTAGCATTTATTACTATTCAGTAACATTCATTGTGAGTTGGTTATTTTATTTTATTTTTTGTATAAGAACTAGTTCTTATATAATAATTGTTCTTACACGTGGCAGTCAGCGTAATAAACTACAATGGTGAATCAAAATAAGAATCAGTTCTTAAATTTAAGAATCTCTTAAAAATCACTACTGTAGATGCTTTTAGGAGTACTTAGGCAAATTTTTTGTCTTTAATATTTATTTTAAGTTTTTAATTTTGTCTCTAATAATTTTTTGTATCAATTTCATTCCACTCATTTTTAATTAATTTTAATTTATTTTAAAACTAACATTGTTAATTATCTTGACAAAAAATATTGACATGACCGGACACGCCAACCAACCTTTTTTATCTTCTTTCTCTTATCCCTTTTAATGTCCTCTTCTCTCTCTGCACACAAAAGAAGAAGATCTCTCTCTCTCTCTCTCTTTCTCTCTCTCTCTCTTTATATACATATATATATATATACACACACACATAACAGATCCACATTTTTCTTTCCACACACATAACACATGACCCTTCCCTTCAACCTCTTATCCTCAGCTAAAACAGAAGTCCCTCTCGACCATCCATGCACCTCATCACAACGCCCTTGTTTTTTAAGTGAAAAACAAAGGAAATAAAGCTCCTTGACACACTTAACACCTCACCATTAACATTCTTCACCTCTCACAACCCTCTTAATCAACACATACACACCAACTCGTCACTCACACCACAGTGTAAGAGAGAACTCGATTGAGGAGGAGAGTGTGTTTGATGATGTACAAATTAGTGTGCAAGCATGGGTTGCCATTTGTGTCACCTCACAATATATTAGTGTCAACTATAAATGGAACAAGGGCAGTGGCTGAAACAGTGTATGTACTGACGTTCATCATGTCCGCACCCAGGAAGGAGAAGCCCAAAAAAGAGATAGCTTCAAATTAGGGTGTGGCTGTATGGGTCTATGAGTGAAGGAAGAACGGAAGAGAACAAAAAAATTGAGGTTAGAGAAATGTAAGAGAAAAATGTGGGATTTGTGTAGATCTATTGTGTGTGGAGAGAGAAGAGAGAGACGCACGGTGAGGAATGAGAGAAGATAAAGAAGGCTGAAGTGGCTATCATGTGTCTTGCCACGTCAGTATTTTTCGTAGATTAAATTTATGAATAGTTTAACTTTTTAAGAGATTGAGTTTTTCACCATTAGGTTAACATTAGATTACTTGATATTTGTGTGTATAGCAATTAAAAATTATTTTACATAAAATTCAAAACATTCAACAGTAAAAAAATAAAAAATCAATCTTTTTAGAGCTTGAGTTCTCCATAGACTTACAATTTTGTTAATATAGTTAATTTTGTTATGTCACACCCTAAAAATCATGCATGTGAGTTATACAAATAACACCTGAAGTATACCTCCATGGTATCCCTTAGTATTCTTGAACATTCTTAATATCCACAATTATGCAAAACATAAATTTTTCATGAAAGATATTTTACATACATATTCAGAAATGTTCATTTTTCATGCATTACACAAAACGATAAAACCTTGCAAGCCTAGGTGACCTATTAGACTACAGAGCATTTCCTAATCTTCACCTAAACTTGGTTCCAAGAACCCTCTAACCAAATAGTGGAGTATAACCCTAGGAGGTAAACATCCTCCTTAACCACTATATCTAAAAAAGAAAACAACTGAGAGTGTGAGTTTATTAAACTCAGTGAGTAAGCAATTGTGCACTAAAATATTATAAGCACAAACACCACAACGCTAATTCAGTCAATCAACTCAATACATTCAATGTATTAATAAGTATAAACACTAATGTGTTCAATCAGTTTTAAAAACAATTTTCCCTATGACATTACGTTATTACAGCCATATTGAATCTGAAATCATTGGTACTCAATAGGTTTACACTTTTTCATTTTTGAAAACCCTGTGAGCTTACGTTCTCACAACTATATTGAGCCGAAATCATTAGTGCTTAACATGTTTACGCTCCCCCAGTGTTCATCTTTAGGAATGTTTATCCATGGATTTACTAATTGGTATATTCATGTCTGTTGGGTGATCAATCCCTCACTTTATTCAGGTTTATTGGGTGATCAATCCCTCACCTTAGTTAGGTCTATAGTTAGGTCTGTTAAGTAATTAATCCCTCACCTTATCTTGCATTATCAAACACAATCACAATCATTACATACAATTATATTATCATAAATATGTTCCAATTTGTTTAAGGAACTACCACATAGGGTAATAGAAATAATTCTCAATGATATTGTGATTTTTCTCAACTTAAACATACACTGTTAATCTTCTCAATTTCATAAATAACGCAAAAGGGATTTATATTGTGCTTTGACTAATTTAGTAAATTAATTTTGCAAGATTGTCTACTCACCTTGATGTTTGCTCAATTTTACCTTGAACATTTCTTGAAAATGTATAAGATAATGGAAGGTAATTCTCCTACTCCAATATAGTCACAACATCCCAAAGGATGTGAAAGATGAATCAAAGAATCTATCCCTATAAGATAATTATGCAAAATCATGTCAATGTCATAAAATAGGAAAATTTTCCTACTACAATTCTGACCTTTGATCACTCCTCTGAACATAACTCTTAAATAGGAAATAATTTTTAAATAAAACTTATTTCATTTGAAAATTGACTCAAAGGGCTTTTCAACGATATCTTATTTGCTAAAAACAGAATCTAGATGAAAGAGTTATGAACATTTTAAAACTAATGCTACAATAATAGTTCTCTACAGTAACCCGAATCTGAAAATTTAATCCGCGATTTTCCTCTTAGTTTTTTCATGAATTTGGGATCAAATCTTCACCATTTCTCTTGATTTCTTCCATAAGTTTTCATCCTTGATGATTAAGGATTGTTTTGACACCAAAACTCCTAATTTAAAATAATAATTCAAGTCCCAAATCATCAAATTTTCTTTTAGAACTCTAACTTTTCCTATATCCGAATTTTATGAATTTCTCTTAGTTTTCTCCAAATTTCTTATTCCATTAACATTATAAATCATGTAGAAACGTTTTAGATTATCACTCACACTTAAATTCATCCATAAAAACATTATACAAAGATTTCTCAAATTGATAACCTAAGATTTACTATTCACAAAAATTAAAGAAATTGGGAAATTTTGATGAAACTTACCTTAAATCAAGAGTTTTCCAGCATAAAGGAAGGTTGTTAGAATCGAAGACTTGATCAGAAACAAGCTCATGAAGGATTAGAGAGGGGAAAGTTTGACCGAGAGAGAAAATAGAAGATGAAGGAGATGGTGGAGAGAGCTACGGGAGGAAAGAGAAGGAATGAATAGGAAGAGAGGATGATGAATGTTTAAGTGAGTATATGTATGGGCCCACTAATTTTCTTTTCAATTTGGTCCCTTTGGTAAAATTAGAACCTTGCAAGAGAATTGGAAAAACTTCATCATACATAAAGCACCCAAATACACTTCCATAAAATACACATCATCACATCCTATTTTTATTAAAATACCAAAATCCTACATTTATTCACTTTAGTCCGTCTCAGTGTCCCAGACTCTACTTTAACGTCTAATCCACCATCCTTTCGGTATCGAACTCATAATTCATTCTCATAAGATCCATTCTCCATCTCTGGTTCCTATTCGGTCTTTTCTCAAGAGTACTCCATATTTTATTTTCTTTTCACTTTAGTCCTTGAATGTACTTCTTACACTCACCACACATGTTTCCTTTTCCCAATACAATTTTACATGACCAAGTGCAAGTCTTAGTCTTTATTAAACTTTAGGCTCCTTTATTTCCCTAATCAAAACTCCTAAATTCGTGAAAAATTTCACTCTCACAAATATGTGTACTTCTAACTATATCATAATACTAGGGTATTACATGTTAGCTCCATGGACAAAAATATTGAAACAAACTAGAAATATATGAGACAAAATTGATAAAAAAATGTTAAAAATAAAATTAAAACTCAAGATAAACATTAAGAACGAAACTTTTGTCTTTTCTCATGTGTCTAAGTCTATTAACAATTCACGACAAAGATCACACGAGTACATAAATATATCAAAAAAGTGATAATAAACTTATAGAGCATTATGATGAATATTAAATTCCTCAAACATACAAATAATGATGTGTTATGCTATTAGAGACTAGTTCAATGCCGAGTCCAAGTGCGCTCCTATTTGCCAATAAACAAGAATGAACGACAGTCGTTCAATGCTCATCAAAGGGCTGGCATTGGTTCCTTAAAAAAAAACTAGGGGCCATCTGCAACACCAGTCGTCCAATGACGCATTGGATGGCTGATAGGCCAACAATGGAAAATCATGTCGCTTCAATGTCATGGAATCTAAGAATTGGTACTAAAATTAAATTCTATAATTAAAATTATAGTCATTTATTTTGAATTGGACACTAATAATTAAAAAAAATCATCACATACAATTAATTTATTATTTCTTTAATTGTAGATATCTAATTCAAAGTTGATGACTAAAATTTTAAGATCGTATAATATAATTTTAGTGCTAACTACAAAAAAATTCAAATTTAATGTCCCAAGTTATGATGTGCAAAGTGACATTCCAATGATTGTAATACTATAACACGCCGTTTGGTTCACAATAAAGAGTAGGAATGGAAAAGAATAGAAGAATGGAAAATGAAAAAAAAATGTTTAGTATGCAATGGAAAAAGGAATAGGAGAGACAAAAAAACTTTATTTGTTATGTATTTTTTAATAAAAATAAAATGAATATGTACTAAATTACCCCTCACCATTTACCCAAAAATTTTTCTGTTTATTCACTTATGTCCCTAGTTAAAATTTTTCTTTTGTCTTTTGTTTGATATAAACTCTTCTATTACTTCATATAGATCCTTAGTTTGAGAATATAATTTATTTTTTGTTAAAATCAACCCCTATAAACTTTTCAATTTATTCACTGTTGGTCGATTTAGCAAGTTTACCAATCGTACAAGTAATACAGAGTGAGTAGAGTATCGTTCCCACGAGGATTGAGGTACCAACTACCCGCGAAGCTAAAGTTAAATGCTATCTAGACTATTCATTAAATAGAAATATGAATTTAACGCTACAAATTAAACTAAAACTCTTATCTAGAACCTAAAACTAAGCTACTCCTAATGACAATAACCTAGGATTGATGGGATTGATTCCACTTAATTCTTAATCCGACTAATTCATAGACAAATGAGTCTTTGAGTTGTTAAAGAATGATTCAATCAAATTACAAATCCTTTTGGTGTTGGTTAAGCTCTCAAAATTGTTTGAACCTAATCCCTTGGAGAAATAAACTTACCTAACCCAAATGATTGTCTAATTCCTTAATCCAATCATTCAAGTAGGTGATTAAGTTTAGGAACTTATAAAAACCACATAAATAAGATTATCTATTCCTAGATTAATCCGATTTATGGTGGAAGTTACAATGGGCTAGTTAATATCTAGCTATCCCTAGCATAGATAAAAAACCCAAACTCATAAAAGTGGTGATCAAGCATTTTTAGAGCAATTCAATTCCGTAAAATCCACTCCAACAAAATATGAAATGTAATTCAAAAGAATCACTCAACAACAAAACTTCATAAGAAATTAAATTACATCAACCACCAAGCCCTTCATTTTTCATAGGTTCCATTATCATCCTCTTACTCTTGCTTTCATCAATTGTACATGCTAGTCTAGGGCACAAATATTCCTAGAAGGATTTTTCCAAACCTCAACTAAGATAAAACCTAATTCTCCATAATTCCTTATGTGAAAATCAAGTTCATTAAATGAGCAAACCCTAATTTGACTATATGAGGCTAATATCTATATTCCTATGACATTAGCAAATCAATCCCCTCTCCTTTAAGGTTCAAGAACTCATACAACTCATTCCTTAGGTCTAGTTTTTACCTCCCTTTCCCAAGTTTGGTAAAAACACCAAATCATTCCAATAAGTGGCCAATTTAAAGGAAAGCATTAAGATTGGAATAAAGAAACATGTATTAACCAAGCAATAATTACAAGAGTTCAAGAAATTACTCAAAATCTAATCTAAAATCGGGCTCATAACAACCCTTGAGTTACATACTACCTATCACTACAAATTACAAGAAAAAGCAACATGAAAAGAGAAGAAAATGAAGAGAAAAGAGAAGAGATGGAGGAAGGAAGACCAATCCCATGAAGGAAGGCCTTCTTCTCCCCTAACTAGCTCAAGATGTTGCTCCTTTGCTGCCTCCAAGCTCCCCAATATCTCCCAATCCAAAAATTAGGGCAAAATGCCCCAAAAGAAGCATTTAAGCTGCAGATTCGTGACTTGGCGCCCAGCCTGACAGCTTCAGTTTCAAGTTTAGGGGTTGAGCGCCTGGGCGTGACGTCTGACACCTGGGCGCCAACTGGCAGAGGGCTCTTTGCAGTTCAAATGCCTGGCGCCTAGGCGCCAAGTCACTGGAGTCTTGATTCTTCTCTTGTTTTCTCCCAAAATTGCATCTGCAAAAGACAACAACTAAAATAAATTAAAAAGGCAATAAAAAGGGGAAATAAAACAAGAAAATAAGAAAACTATAAAACACAAGAAAACTACACAAAAACAAACATAAAAAGTGCAAAAGGAAAGCAAACAAGGTTAAAAGAGGACCAAAAATCCCACATATGATGGCATTATTTAGTGACTTTCTAGGACTTATCATTCACTTAGGTCCCTTTCCAATTCATCCCTCTCTCTCGTGCATCTTTTGTTCATCTCTCTCTCTCTCTCTCTCTCTCTCACTCTTACTCTCACTCACTCACTACTCGTAAGCCCAGTAAGCCATCTTCAAGGAAGAGGAGAAAGGCAATCAAAACTTCAGAAAGTTGAAATGGGGAGGATGAAGGTTGAGTGTTCATAGATGAAAGTCAAAATTTCATAGATTCAAGAGCTCCTGTGGGCAAAAATGGGTCCTCAAGTTTGGCAAAAATGGGTTTGGCAGCTTTAGGTCTTCATCTCCGGCAACTTCAATCCATTTCCAGAAGTGGAAGGCTTTGGGTCAAGCAACAAATGAAGCACAATAGCGTTTGAGTCAGTAGCAAATGAAGCACGACAACCTTTTCCACAGTGGAGAGCTATTTTCCACAATAGAGAAAAAATAGAAGCCACGTCAGCATTTTTCTGCTCTAGAATGGAACCCTTCCATCAGGATGGCTAACCAAACACAAGAGAGGTTATTGCACACTGAATTCCCATGTTCCTTTCCTCCTTGATATGTGAACCAAATGTGGTTTAAGTGTATCTAAATAAGAATTCTATAGTTTTATAGGAACATATTAGATCATTATTCTAATTAAAACGAGTGAGCCAAATTAGTGTTCATAACTTCAAATTATTCTTTTAAAAAGGAAGTATTTTTTTTCAACAATTTTTTTAATTATTAACCTCTTGACCATCAAATAAGAATATAAGATACATAGTTGAATAGTGGTTAGCATCAATATCAATCAATATATATATATATATATATATATATGTAAAGTTACTCTATAGAAGAAATGATGTGGCACTTCTTCTATCCAATATGCTTATTTTTCTTCTTTTTTTCCATGTTTTTGAAATTTTTGTGATTTAGAACATCAAAATACACATGCTATGGGTATAATATTAATTGTTTCTAATATTAATTCCATCAACATTGATTGCAAATAAAAGTGTTTTAAAAACCCGTCTGTCCTATTACGTGGGCATTAAGTCTTTTGGACATTGGCCTCATTAAAGCTTTTTATCATTTGCATTTTATTGCCATTATTTTGAAATAATGTTATTATATTGCATTGTATGTGGTTTTAGAATGTTGGAAAAAGTTGCACTTGAATTAAATGAACTAAATGCTTTTATTTCACATGTTAATGCTAATTATGCAAACAGATCTTTTGAAAATGGAGGATAAAATGCCAATTAAATCCTACACATATAGGAATTTATATTGGTTTTGGAGCTACGAAAAATATAAAGAAGTAAACATAAGAGATATAGACTATTGTATTATATTTTGGATAGAAAAAGGCGTAGGTAATTGGGAGGCATGTTTACATTATTTGTGTGGGATTTGTAAGTTAAACAGACAAGTCTTTGGTTGTTATATTTTGAAGACAACATATTTATATAATCATTGCATCGGATAATATGACAAAATCAACTAATGGGAGACATTAAATTATCTTTTAAAAAAACAAGATACCAGCACCTTATTTGTTAGCATTAATATATATATATATATATATATTTTATTTTATAAATAACTCTTCATACTAATAAATATATGTGTAGATTGACATATTAAATATTGTATGTCTATATATTTTTGGGGCATATACTAATGTTATATTTAATTAGGTCCATTATAAAAGCTTTATTAATTTGTGTTCAAAAACCCATTTGATACATATTTGTTTTGGTATGAAGTATTAGTAAAAATAATATGTGTAGATATATGACCCTAAATAATAATAGTAGTAGGGTATTATTACAAAAAGGAGTCAACTCATGGGTAGTAATTCCCTGGATTATATGAGTAAGCTCACTTTTGGACAAAAAATTTATAATACCCGTTATATTTTTAAGTTATAAGTATTTAAAAATTACGATAAATTTATTTTGGAGAAAATAAATTCCCTATCTGTTTAATTTTTGTATACTTGTTTGTGTATATTGTTAAAAAAATACAGATTTCTATTTATAGATTGTATAAACTGTGGGATATAATAGATGTTATGATATAAAATTTATCCCTTGGATGAAATATAGCTTGAGCATAAGAGGATCTGAAAGAAACTGAGAGAAAAATAATGTTTTATGTGAGAAAATCTCTTTAAGGACTAAATTGAAAGGGACTAAAGTAAAAAGAAACTTAAAAGTTTAAGAGAAAGGATAATTTTTCCTTTAGTTTCTAATAGTAACGATTAACTTATGATCGCACAGTAAACTAAATTATTAGATATGTCATTTTCATAAATAGTAAATTGAATATTTTATTAGCACATAGTATCAAATAGTACCCTTGACTTTCCCTATAAATAGGTCCTTCCATTTCACTTCTAAACTCACACCTTCAGCTTCTATTCTCTCCTCTCCTTAAACTCTTCTGATTCTGGTGCTAAGATTCTGGGTTATTATAAAAGTCCTCTTCTATAGCTTAGATTCGAGGTGAGGGAATATTCTACTATGCTCTTTTAAATTCTTATAATAATTTAGAGGTTAAATTCTTAGTATGCTCTGTGGTTGCGGTCTTAGCCGATCTTCCATATCATAAAAGAACTAACCTCGGTTGTTTAAGAATTATTTATTGATTTCTAAGATACTGTGAGGGTACGATATTTTTACAAGTACCTGTATGATAAATTCTTAGTATGCTCTGTGGTTGCGACCTTAGCCGATCCTCCACATCAGAAAAGAATTATCCTCAGTTACTTGAAAATTTATTTCTGATTGTTGTGTGTATATATATATATATAAACAGTACCGTACCGTATTTATGAACAGTACCATACCATATAAATGAATAGTATCATATCGTATATATGAACATTACCGTACCGTATATATGTATAGTAATGTATTTATGAACAGTACTATATGTACATATGAATAGTCCCATATATAAATCATATTCGTATGTATAAATAATACTCATACGTATAATTATATGGTATATGTGAATAGTAAATAGTACCATATACATTACTATATATATATGAACAACATCACATACATGTGTAGTATTCATGTGTAAGGTTGAATTATTGTTATGCTTGTGATTGATGGAGAATGTTACGGGGACGGGTCCCTGTGTGGGAGTAAAAAGGGAGGAGCATGAGATAATAAGGGTAGCAAATCATTTATTCCAATACAAAAAGTATTGAAAATAGGGGTGAAATAAGGGAGGCATTTATAAAAGTAGTAATAAGGGAGGATACGGCGGGGGCCGCGAGACAACGACCACCTTATGTGGACGGGACCCGAAAAATGTTTGGGAATTTAATTTTGAAATATGTGATATATTTTGTGATTTTATATGTTAATGTGATAGAATAAAATATTTCCTCACTGAGTAAAGTATACTCATGTCATTCCTCCCCTCACAGATTTTCAAGAAGAAGTAAAGGCATATCTAGCTAATCGATTGAGTCCTCAACCCCATTGATCGGGGTAAATATTTGTTATTATGTAAAACTTTATCCAAAGTATTCTAGTAGTAGCTCTGTAATTTGGGTAGGTAAATCTTGAACGAATAATGCTTGTTGAGAATATTACTTATTAATGAATAAATGGATATATTTGAAACATTTATTGTCTCTTTCTCTAAAAAGAAAAAAAAAAGAAAAAGAAGAGGAGAAACTGTACTCTCTTAAATGAGATAACATTTATATTTAAATATATATATATCAATTTGGTATAGAATTAGGCTTACGGTGATGAGGTAAAAGCTCATCTATCGTGCCAGTCACGTGCGTAAATTGGAGGCGTGACAAAATTTCTTCTTGTCATTTTGTATTTTCCATCAGAAAAAGTGAGAAAATGACATTCATATCTTCCTATAATAGCCTACCCCTTTTGATTCATATTCAAATTTGTGATGAATCAAAATACGCTCTTGTAACTGTTAATCTGTGTTTTTATTACTTATCAAGATCAACAAACAGTAGGTTCATAGATTAAGATTCTGCATTTAAGTTTTTTATGAATCTTGACTGTTTGGCTGTTGTTTAGACAAAACATGCTTTCATTATTGTCTTATTTTTCAATGTTTATTGTTATTTTTTCAAGTTGTTGCTTCAACATTGGTTACACTATCAATGTGTTTGGTGTGCAGTAAAGGAAAGGAAAGGAAAAGAAAAGAAGAATGGATAGGAAAAGGAAAAGGGAAAGAGAAAAGAGAAAGGGAAAAAAAATTGTTTGGTACACAATGAAAAAGGAAAGGAAAAAGAGGAAAAAGGTGTTAGGTATGTATTTTTAAAATAAAAAATAAATGGAATAAATGGGGTATGTTTACAAAATTACCCCCGAGTTTTATGCACAAAAAAAAAAAAGAAAGGAAAACACACATGTTAGATTCCTTCTTCCATCAGCAAAGGGCTCCACTTCCATTTACTCTGGATCAAAGGCCTCAGCACAAAGAGAAGAAGAGGATTTCAAAGGAACCCATTTCCATTTGCTATGTTCTTATGTCAAACGGCAAAGGAATCGAAGAGAGGAGGCCATCAAGATGGTTCACGATGGCAGTATCGTCCATTGCATGCTCTCCCACAATAGAAGACGATGCCATTTCTGCTTTGCTTTTGTCGTCACAGCACCATTTCATCTTTTAGCTTTCCTATTTTGATTTCCAACCACAAACTCAGCTAGAACCACCTCTTCATTCTCACTATCTCGATCACGCACTCCAGTCAAAAAGAAAAAGGGAGAAAATTGAAATCAAACCAATTCGATTTGTACTCCTATTGTTGGACCATTTAGACGTTGTGAATCACGGAGAACTACTACAGACGATGATGGGCGACAACAAAGCATGACAGAACAAGATGGTCAACGCAAAAGAGTGTTTTGGCTGGAATTCCTCTCAATTATCAAGGGCAATGTCGTGAAATCTTGAGTTTTCCTACTAAGAGAGGTGCTTTTCCATCTCATGCGAGAGAGAAGATGCTATATGATTAAAATGGGAAAACAGTGCCATAGCCGGAAATGATTCTTTCTCTTCTGTTGCCAACCAAACATAGGAAAAAGACACTATTCATTGCTTTTCTAACCTTCTTTCCACATGAATTGTCCAACCAAATGGGCTATATAAGTTTTTATATTGAATTGTTTACAAGTATTGGATTATAGTCAATTTTTTTTATGCTTAATTATATGAATGTTTACGTTTTGTTTATTTTAAATGCAAGCTATGAATCCTGGACCTAGATCATCTGCAATACTTTGAGTATTGCAGAGTGCAATACTTTTTTTAGCAACAATTTTTTCTGTTGCTAAAACTTTCAGCAATATATTACTTTTGCTGAAAGTTTTAGCAACAGAAAAAAACTGTTGCTAAAAGTATTACACCTCTGTAATATTACAGAAGATCCAGATCCATGAACCCTCCAAAAACAAGAATTTGGTACAAAAGGTACAAAATGTGAGTTACTAGTGTAAAAGTTGATTGTTCCTAACAAGTTTTTTTTTTGTTTAAAAAAACTATGTATTTCAATTATATTTTAATTTAGATGGCAATAAGTAGTTATAACTTATAAGTTAAAATTTTTATAATTTTCATTTTAGTTTTAATTTTAAATTTTATATTAATATCATCATAAAACATTTTACGACGAATTCTGACTTTTATAAGTTCTAATTATAATGGAAAGTTTATATTTTTTATTTAATAAATAAATTTCTATATACATATATAATATTTCTATAATATTTCTTTTAACTTGATTAACAGTGCAAAATGAAAAAAAAAATCCTAGTTGATCAATAATTGAGAGAAGTCCCCATTCTAACTTTTGGCAAAAATTGATTTTGGTTCTTATCTTTATTTTAAGTTTTATTTTAATCTTTTTTGTTTTAAATGCTTTATATTAGTCTTCTATATTACAAATCTATATAATAGACTAAAACAATTTCACTCTAAGGCATTAATTACATGAATGTCATTAAATACTATATAATAAAATTAATAAATTAAAATGAAACATTAATTATATGAATTTGGAAAAATTGCATTAAAATTAATTTAAAAAAATTGTTCTTATTAATCACACCACATTAAATTACATATATTAAAATAAATAAATTAAAAATAAAATATTAAATGAGTAGATTATGTAAATTACTAAATTCATTCTTATTAATCACCACATTAAATGTATTAAATAAAATTAGGGTAAATTCAAATTCAAATGGTAATGTAACCCTTTTGAAATGTGATTAGGGCTCCACTATCAATGCATATTCCTAGCATCTCTAAATTTAAATTATGTAAATATTACAACTATCAAGCAAATTGGAATTTAATTATATAATTGCATTCAAATAAATTTGAAAAAATTGCATTAAAATGAATTTGAAAAAATTATTCTTATTAATCACACCACATTAAATTACATATATTAAAATTAATAAATTAAAATAAAATATTAAATGAATAGATTGTGTAAATTATTGAATTCATTCTTATTAATCACTACATTAGATGCATTAAGTAAAATTAAGGTAAATTCAAATTTAAATAGTAAAGCAATCCTTCTGAAATGCAATTAGGGCATCACTATCAATGCATATTCCTAAAATTCATGAATGCAAATTCTATGAAAATTGTAACTGTCATGTAAATTGAAATTTGATTATGTAAATTACTAAATTCATTCTTCTTATTATTTAATTATTTAATCACACCACATTAAATTACATATATTAAAATTAATAAATTAAAATAAAATATTAAATGATAGATTATGTAAATTACTAATTATAAATTAAATTAGTTATGATTAAATTAATATATATATATATATAAATGAATTTTTTGGTGGCTATAATAATTAAATAATAATTTAATAATAACTTACTACATTATATAGCATTTAATATATTCATGTAAATAAATTAAATGAATAAATTAAGGTAAATTTTACTATAGGACTTGAATTGCCAGTATGTCATTGAATTATATATAATAGAATAAATTTAAATAAATAAATTAGGTAAATTAATAAATTTAAATAAATAAATTAATCACGTTACATTAAATGAATTTTAAAAAAATTAAGATAAATTACTATATATATAATTGCTATAATTATTACGCAATGTTTGTGCAAATTTCAAACAAATAAATTAATATAATTTTATGTTTGAACAGCCGCATTAATTACACCCATTGACTGCTCAATCATCCAAATATGCATTGAGAGTTGACACAGTAATTATAGCACTATTTCATTGCCAAATCCATGCATCTTTATTTGCCCCCAACACTATTTGGGTACCGTTCCATTCTCCCACCCTCTCTACCTCTTTATTTTCTTTTCTGCTCTTTCTCACCTCATACATAGATGAAGTAGCCAGTCTCTCCCTCTCTATTTTTGTCACTGCTCTCATACTCAGAATGGTTGCTTCATGAAAATGGTAAGATCAATTTATATTGTCTGGTGTTATTCTATTTTTCATTACTCAAGGTTACGTTCTTTTGTATTTTTGTCATCCTCTATAGGTTTGATACCATCAAAGAGATTTGTCCACTAAGAGAAAACTGGAAGATCAAAACCAAAATTGTGCGCATGTATTTTATGCTTTGATATAACTCACCTGAAAAAGTTAATAGCACATAGATGATTCTACAAAATTCACAAGTGTTTTCGTTGTCTTTTATTTGTATTTTTTTGTTATTTTGGCATAGTTTTTGGTTCATATAGTTTTTTCTTTGTTAATTCTTTTTTTTAAGAATATGACATTCATACATCTGTCAAGTAGACTTTTATTAACAAGTTCAAGCACATTATTTTTGAAGATGGTGTGTACATTATTATACAATTCAACA
This sequence comes from Biancaea sappan, assembly GCA_037074585.1. NCBI lineage: Eukaryota > Viridiplantae > Streptophyta > Magnoliopsida > Fabales > Fabaceae > Biancaea > Biancaea sappan. The sequence continues at coordinate 43,927,287 of CM073500.1, read as the reverse complement.
TCATTGGTAATGACAGTAATAATTATTGTATCACCATGCATTTAAGATAAATTTTCAATTCTTCACTAAAGTCTGTCGAGTTGAAGATGACACTGCTATTCTAGGCATGACTTTAAGTTTTACCCATTTGCAGATGTCTCATCTCAACATGTTGATCAAAATTATTTGACTGATTTATGTCCTCTCTGTAAACCCATTATTTTTATCATATACAATTAATTATTCCCACAATATGAACTCGCAATTGTTTAATGCACATTTCATGTATTTTACAGATGTCATTGGCAAGCTAATTGTTGTCAGAATTGTTGAAGATATATGCAAGAATAGCACGAAGAACAAAATGATAGACATTGAACTGTAAGATCTAGAGTAAATTAGCTCTGTTTTTAATTTGTAATTTATTTTGATTGTTTATGTTCATTAACTACATTATATCCTTCTAGTGCAATAAAGTGATTTGTACTCTATGGGGGAATTTTTCTAATTAGATTGCATCGAATATGGGCTCTGATGCTAATGGATTAACTATTATGGTTGTTCAATGTAGTAAAATGATTTTTCAGGTTAAATTCATAAATTTTATTTTATGTAGTTTAAGTTGGTATAATTTTTTGTTATAACATAATATGAGATTCTAAAATGTTAGGGTCATGACAGAGATCAAATTCTTTAAATGCTTTAAGGTTATTTATCAACCTTGATATGGTAGAATGTTTTGATTATGTTTTAAAGTAATATTGTTATTTTATCATTAATGAGTTATTATTACTTATCTATATTAATTATTATATATGTATTTGAAAGTTTTTTTTTTCATTTATAATTGTAGGTTTAAATTGGATTGTGATGTCTCAACTCAAATATCATGACAACTTTCTATGCAATCACCTATATCTATTACTAATTAGTTCTTGCAAAAATATTCAAAAGTTTTGTTAGAGGCAAGTGAATTTCATTTCATTTTTTTTCTTATTATTAATACATTGATCTTAATTTATATTACTCCTTATAGTAGTGTCAAAACGGGATTAGACCTATGGGCTAGCCTGTGATTGTCCGTAAATGGGCAATCTTGGGCATCAAATTCTTTTTAATATTTCATATCAAAATTGTTTTATATTTTTTTTACAATAACTCATTATTTTTGCATCTATTTTTTATATATATTTTATTTGTTATTATTGTTTTCACACGTGTATTCTTTTTCCGAGTTTTTGCTATAAACATATGCAATTGCTTTCCTCAGTTGGATTATATCTTGTGAATCTTATTTTTAGTTATGATCAACTTTACGTTATCATCTAAAAAAATGTATAAAGGGATTAAAGATTTTATATTTGACACGTAGAGAATTCAGTGACAAGCATTACTAGCGTAGATATAAAAAAGTATTCCAAATCTATATATTAAAAGTCAATAACTTTTATTTCAATTCTTTTTATTATTAGTATATTTATCTAAATTAATTCATATAATACCTTATTTTTGTTCTTATTTTCATTTAATGTTATTCACATTCAATCTTTAAAGCAATTATATCTAATAAATTAGAAATATATGTGTTTTAACATAACTTGAATGCCTCATTTTTTTAATGCACATATTTCTTTATATGTATTTTAATTGTTTTTATTTATTTATTTGATAAGCAAAAATAGTGACATTTATGTTAACTCGTACATCGCATGGGTCACAATACTAGTTTACACTATTTCAATCATTTTCTCTCAAAAATATTAGTTACTTTAACATAATTAACATCTTATATTACTCTATTTTGTATACAATTAATATCAAAATAAATATATTATATCAGAATTAGTATAAAATTTAAAATAAAAATAAATGACTAAAATACTACTTTTGCCTTATGTTTGACTCCAATTTTTGTTTCTTGTACTTTGAAAGTTTGAAGTATGATGCAGCTCTAACAAAATTGTCAACATTAATTCCTTAATAGTTAATACTTAATGCTATAGTACTATCTATGTAACTCAGAAAGGCAAAAAAGAATCCTTACTTCACGGTACTATATCAAAAATTATAAAACCTTTATTTTAACAAACTAATTACATAACAACTCATTAAATTGTTTTCAGTGGAGAAGAATACTCCATATCTACGCTTTGAATTTAATCAATTTATTGCAACAACGTATGATATATATAAATATTTAAATAAATAGCGGTTGATGATATCGCAGAATCAAAACCCTTCGTTGACTGCCATTGATATTTATTGTTCTTCTCTCTTTTCAATCTCTCCCCTGAGCTATTTCATGTTTTCTTGGTTGATGCTTAACGAATACAACAATATATATATATATATATATATAGAATTATCAGTATTTAAAAAATTTATTAATTTGAATTCAACGTCTTATTTAAGAGGAGCAAGTATGAAACTACTTAAATTAATAGTAGTGTGTGTGTGTGTGTGTGTGTGTATATATATATATATATATTCGTTTTTTACAAATATTCTTCATAGGATACAATCTTATTCAAGGCATGTCAAACATAAAATATAGGCATTTTTTCCAATTAGAGCTGTCAAATGGACCGGTCTAGCCAACTCCAACCCCAACCCAAGCCCTGCAAGGCTAATGGTGAGTATGAGTTGGGTTAGATTATCCTTTATATAATTTATGGCTAAAAAATTATAATACATCCAAACTCATCATGGGTCATGAGCCTATTTATCTTATTTAAAAATATATTTTTAGTTATTTTAATGATAGAAACTAAATATTAGAGCAATCACATTTCAAATAATCAAATTAAACTTCTAAAAAATTATATTAAACCTTAAAATAAGCTATATTTCTTTCTTTAAATGTAATTTTAATTATTTTGAATGATAAAAATTTTACATTGAAACTATGAAACTTCAAAAAATATAGCTAAACTTCTAAAAAAAAATTACTAAACCTTAAAAAATAAAAAGTCCACAATAGCTACCACACATAAGCCCCAAGCGTCTTTGATGAGTTGGTTAAAAGCCTTTTTTTAAAATGGACAAATAAATTATTGACCCACATTATCTTATTTGCAAGGTTGGGATGGGTTGACCCATTGAGCGAAACCTATTTTGACAATTCTACTTCCAACAAAAATTTAAACCTAGATTTACAATTTTATAAAAGACTAGTCCATTATGCTAAACTCTATTAGTTTTTGTTTGTGTGTGTGTGTATGTGTGAAGATGAAATCCTCTGCTTTTCTTTTCTCTCTATTTTTTTTAATCAACGACTTTTTCACTTTCAACAATGACTAAAATAATTGTTAAAAATATTGTTAAATATACAATGATTTTAACAATAGCTAAAAGTGAAAAAATTATTGGGGGATACCCAAGAGTTATTGAACTTGGTATTAAATGGAGTGGGTTTTCAGTTGAGTTGGAGTGTCGCACATGTTTGGATCAACTTCATGTGGGAGTTGCAGAAATCAGTGATGAAACACGACACAGATTTTAATGGAAATAAATGTCATAATTTAAAACCTTGAATTAAAATATGGCATACCAGGCAACGCAATTTATGTCTTGAGCTTGTCCATAGGAATTGAATTCTTATATTCCCGAACTTATAAGATGTGACAATTAATAGCTAAAATTTAATATGCCTTTAAACGTCTTACCTTTACTTTTTCGCTGCTTTGCTTTACCAATCTAATATTAATATCACTTTAATGGTCACTGAAATGTTTCACCATGATTTAGGCAAAGCCTTCTCACCCTTTGATGAAAAGAGAAAAGACCGTAAACAATCTAGTATTTATAAAGGTATTTTACCAACAAATATTGTGTTTAATGAAGTGGACTATTTTTTTTCGTAAGGTAAGAAACTCATATTCAAATATTTACTGAAAAGGTGTTTATAGTTGATTTCTAGTGTTTAAAATAAAATTATTTTTAATAGAATATACTTACGAGAAATTAAAAACAAAAAGAAAGTATTTCATAATAATTTAATATTGGCTAGCTTCGAAAATCAAGTACTTGATATACCTATAACTCCTAAGGTGTACTTCCACGGTATCCCATAATTTTCTTAAAGTTAAAAAATAAACTAAATCTCATGCATCCCATACAAATGATTTACACTTATCATAAATGAAACCATTTCATTTAAAATAAATACTTATAAAATTTAACAATTCCCCAATTTACACAATTTGGAGAAAAATATTTAAGTCAAGACATAAATATAAATTACAGTCAAACTACATGAATACAAAGCTTTTCCCTAAGCATTAGAGCCCCAAAATGGTTCCAAGAACCTACCAATCAAAAATGGAGGATGTCTCCAATAGCTACTACTCCTCCAATAGATACTACTCCTCCTCCTCAACCACCGTATCTGAAAATGGTAACCACATATAGTGTGAGTTTATCAAAACTCAATGAGTAAATTATTGTGCAATAAATAATAAGGACACAAGTACAAATACCAAAACTTATTGTCACACCCGGAAATAAAATCTCAAGCATATATAGGCATAAATAGAGTACACACAACAATATATTATGCAACCAACAACATGTTTTTCTTCCCGTAAGTCTCTGTTCTTACAAATGTTTCATCGAGTCTAAACCATGAGACTTACCCTCTCAGGTTATCACTACTCAATGAATTTGTGTTAGGGGTCTACATTCTCCTATACTTAATTGATGTAATTAAGGATAACCCCATTGCAGCCCAAGAAAGGGAGAACACTTCAATTGGGCCTCTAACTCGTTCAAGGGTTAAAGAGCATGGACTAATTGCAGCCCAAGAAATGGATAACACTTCAATTGGGCCTCTAACTCGTTCAAGGGCTAAAGGGCTTGGAGTGAGCTTAACCACATTGTTGAAAGTGGAAGAAGTGTGAATAAGATTGCATGTGGGATGGTTGCATTTGTTGAATATAGTTATAGTCTATTACTTATGTATTTATTGTCTTTGACATTTAGCTACATATGCATTTATTGTCTTTGACATTTAGCCTACACTACTTGACTTTTAGTTGATGCATTTAATGCATTAGTTGGAGTCTTTTGTCTTTTATTTTGGAGACCCTCTATAAAAAGGGTCATTGCCATATGTTGTAAACCATCCTTGAATCATATATGAGATATTGGCATTTTGCTTTCAAGAGGATTCTTGAGTTCTTTCCCTTATCTAACTTAGATTAGTGGCAAGAGCTGCTAGATTTCTTATCACTCACGTTCTTCTTTCTTGATTATGGCGAGATCAACCCATTTCTCTTAGTTGTGGTGCTCTTTGGCTTATCAATTGAGTGATTTGATTTTCTTTGTTTGTTTTTTTCAACCTATCTAGGTATAGGAAGAAGCCCTGTCAAATAGAGATTTTTTCTTTCGACCATCTTTCGTACAATACTTTAGTAGATTTCGTTTCATTTATCATATTTATCATTTAGTTTAGTTTTAATTTAGGTTTATGAAATTAAAAAAAAAAGGAGTCTTTATGTCGCGTTACAGAGGGCCTCGTAAAATCGATTAAATGTTTTCCCTCCAGAAATCACATCATATTGGTATCAAAGCCACTTCAATTCAGGTTCTATTATTTGTTCTGTGTTTTGCCCCTTCGTGGAAAGTTTAATTTTATTACATTTTATTCTGTGTTTTGCCACCTACATGGAAGGCTTAGTTTTCCTTTTTTTGTATTCTGCCACCTATATGGAAGGCTTAGTTTTTCTTATTTTGTAATCTGCCACCTACATGGAAGGCTAATTTTTTGGTCTGTTCATCTTTATCTTTATTTCTATTCTTGTGTTGTTCTATTTTATTCCAGCTTTTTTATTAAAAAAAATCATCGTTACTGTTCATTGTTCATCGTTACTGTTCATTGTTAATCCGAGTGTAAACACTTAGAGAGTGAACCTACCCTTCACCAAACTCAAACCAACAAATTACAATTCACTATGATAGGAGAAAATAGTTCTGAAGTTCCTTTTGGGCTTAGCCTACAACAAGCTTAAATTGTTGGCCTACAAAGAGGTCAAGAAGAAATGATGGAACAAATAGCTCAACTAACCACTCAAATTGCTAGATTTATGGAGCTACAACAACAACAACAACCAAGAAGAAGAGCTTATGTTGAACACCATGGAGAAGAATCTGAAGCTAAAGAAGGTGAACAACCTAGGCAAAGAAGGCAGCAGAGGGAATGTGATGCCAACATCAAAATGAAGATTCCTCCATTTAAGGGAACAAGTTCTCCTGAAGAATACTTTGTAATACCCATGAAAAATAAAATATAAATATTTGTTTACAAACTACTATTACTATTTCAGTATACGGTACTATTCACCCGTATAATACTATTTATGTGTATGGTACTGTTAATTTATACAATCAAAATGTCAAGTACTAGATGTGGTTTGGTCATAAGAGACAACTAGAAAGAAGTTCGTAGGAAAAAATGATGTTTTATGTGTAAAAATACCCTCAGGGACTAAAATGAAAGGACTGATTTGAAAAGAAACTTAAAGGTTTAGGTGAAATGATAGTTTTCCCCTTAAGTTTTTCAATAGTAAGCCACCTGTGACTTTTCCGAAATTTGCACAGTAAGGATTAACGTGAATTATTTTATTATAAATGTCATTTTCATAAATAGTAAATTGAATATTTTATTAACGCATAGTGTCAAATAGTACCTTTGACTTTTCCTATAAATAGGCTCTTCCATTTCACTTCTAAACTCACACCTTCAACTTATCTTCTTCTCTCCTTAAGTTTCTCTTGCTCTAATGCTGGGCCTCTGAGATTTTGGGCCTTTCCTTTTCAGCTTAGGTAAGGATACTATGCCCTTTCTATGTCTTTTAATTTTAGAAGTTATTTTCTTAAGTATGCTCTGTGGTTGCGGCTTTGGCTGATCTTCCACATCAGAAAAACTGTCCTTAGCTGTTTATATGTTATTTTGATTATCTGATTACCGAAATAGAATGTAAACTGTGAAGAATACATGTCTAGGAAAGTTCTGGCTAAGGAAAGACCTGGTTTTTAAGTGTGTCCAGTGTGACCCTCCACTCTTTCCTGGGAACTTACCTGGTGTACTCTTTTACAGATTGTATTCTCTATTTCTGGTATAAACAGTCTCCGTACGTATGAATAGTGACCATACGTATGAATAGTAACCATATGTATGAACAGTGTCTGTATGAAAACAATCCTAACGTATTTTCTCTAATCTTTCATGAAAATCTCTGTAGCGGAACACTGAAATTCACCTGAGTACTCTTGTCTGTAACGACTTAGAGAAGTGATACTCGTACGGAATCCAGGTGAGTGAAATGACCCCGTTTTAATAGAGTTTTAGCATTACTGGTGATAAAAAGTATGTCGTAGGACACTCTCAAGATTCATAGGGGGAAATTGGATTCAGAATGACGAATCTAAATGAGATAATTAATCCATAAGTATGGATAAAATGAAATAAGTATCTTATGATGATGTGAAGTTTGAATGTTTTCAAAAACGTATTAATTGTTATCTTGATATGTGGTTTATAAATCTATAATATAGTTATATACTATACCTGTTATATGGATGAATATTATATTGAGCTTCTGATTATGATATGAAATGCTATTGATTGTGATTGAGCGGGACAGTACCCCCTCTCACGGCAAGGCGGAAAACCCGGTTGACAGGGTGTCTTGACCAATGAGTGTGGAGACAACGATTCCCTCAGTAGGGATATAGCCCGGATTGGTGATAAATCCGTGAGGCGCCCTCGCTAAGAGGATGAGGTTGTGCGTCATGGCGGAAATATACATAATTGGTGAGCCGGCCTGTGTGCGCTCTCCGGGATATATTGCCATTGACGAGTACTAGTAACGTTTGTTGAATTGGATGAATTTTTATCTTCTTGTATGTAAGAGGATGATGTTGTGCGTCATGGCGGAAATATACATAATTGGTGAGCCGGCCTGTGTGCGCTCTCCGGGATATATTGCCATTGATAAGTACTAGTAACGTTCGTTGAATTGGATGAATTTTTATCTTATTGTATGTAATTTCTAACTATGTTTATTGGTTGAGTATGAGCCTTCGGATATGCTTGCATGACTGGTAATGTATTTGAATTTTATTAACGCGAGGCCGATTCGCTCATTGAGTTTAAAAGCTCACACTCTCTGTACAACCTTTTTGTTCAGATCAGGTTGCCGATGAAGAATATCCGCTAGAAGAGTAAATCACTTTGGACCCTCCCGCTATCGGGTAGGCCCCTCTATTGTTGTAGATTATATTGCTCTGTAATCGTCTAGGACATCTAGGTCAGGGGTTTGGTATTTGGCTTGTATTTCAGTACAATAAATGTATTTTATGTTGAGGATCTATTATTATATGCAAATAATCTCTATAAATTTCAAATAAGAAAATTTGATATATTTTCTTCAGGAATGGTTATTTTGAGAATATAGAGATAATGATTAATAATCTAACTCATGGGTAGAATTTGTCGAAAGGCTTACAGTGATGGGATATTCATCATTGTGCCGGTCATGTGCCCAGAAAACGGGTCGTGACATACTTGGAGTGGGTGCAACGAGTAGAGAAGATTTTTGAATATCAAGAATATTCAGAAGCTACCAAATGCCGACTTGCAGCCCTTGAATTCACTGATTATGCGAATCTATGGTCGGAAAATTTGAAGAATCAATGAAGAAGAGATGGAGAAAAAGAAGTTTAAAATTGGAGATTGATGAAAAGACTCATGCAGAGGCGTTTTGTACCTGATTACTACAAGCAAGAGCTTTAGTTTAAGCTTCAAAGCTTGAGGCAAGTAGGTATGTGTATTGAAGATTATATTAAAGAATTTGAAACTTTGATGATTCGGTGCGAGCTGAATGAACCCCAAGAGCAAACCATAGCTCGATTTCTTAGTGGTTTGAACAAAGAAGTTGCTGACTTAGTAGAGTTGCAAAATTATGTTTTCTTAGAAGATGTAATTAAATTGGCAATTAAGGTGGAGAGACAAAAAAAGAGAGTTTATGGAAGAAACAATGGAGTATCTAAACCATTTGGGAGTAAACCTTTACAAACACTTTCCCAAACCTCAAACACTACCAAAAGGAGTAATAAGAAGATATGGAAGAAGGAGCCAAACAAAACTGAAAGTTCTAAAGGAAAGGAGAAGAGAGAAGACAACCAACCCTCTTAAAGAAGCCGAGACATTAAGTGCTTCAAGTGCTTATGTCATGGCCATATAGCATCTGAATGTCCTAATAGAAGAGTGATGATCTTGAAGGAGAAACAAGGGGAAATAGAGAGTGAAGATGAAGATATTGTAGAGAAATGTGAAGAGGAAGAATATTCTGACGAAGAAGAAGTTGTTGAGTATGTTGATGAAGGTGCTACCTTGGTTATTAGACGTGCCTTGAATATCCAAGCCAAGGTAGAAGAAGAACAGAGGGAGAATATTTTTCAAACAAGGTGTACTATCGGAGGCAAAGTTTGTAACGTGATAATTGATAGTGTGAGCTGCACTAACGTTGCTTCAACCACCTTGGTTGGCAAATTGAAGCTACTTATCATCAATCATCCCCGTCCATACAAGCTGCAATGGTTGAATAATCATGGCGAGATGAAGGTCACCAAACAAGTAAAGGTACCTTTCTCTATAGGGAAGAATTACAAAGATGAGGTGTTGTGTGACATAGTCCCTATGGATGCTAGTCATCTTCTACTTGGGAGGCCGTGGCAATTTGATAGAAGAGCACTACATGATGGCTTCAAAAACACCTACGCTTTTGAGAAGGATGGAAAGAAGATTGTGTTGGCACCCTTAAAGCTAATACAAGTACAGTCGAATGAGGATGTAATCGAGAAGAAGAAGCTTAGTTGTTTTGCTTCTAAGAATGAGTTAAAGAAGGTAATAAAAAGGGATGACTTCGTCTTATTGCTAATTTTCAAGGAGCTGAACCCAGAACTTGCAGAAAAGCTTCATAAGCTTATGAGGGAGTTGATAGAAGAATTTGCAGATGTCTTTCCGAATGAGCTACCTAAGGGATTGCCACCCTTGAGGGGAATTGAACATCAAATTGATTTGGTGCCCGGTGCTGCCTTACCAAATAAACCAGCATATAGAATGAATCCAGAGGAGGCTAAGGAGCTCAAAAGGCAAGTTGATGAGTTGATTGAAAAGGGTTATGTGAGGGAATCCATGAGCCATTGTTCTGTGCCTACATTATCGGTCCCTAAAAAGGATGGCTCTATGAGAATATGTGTGGACATCCATACTATAAATAAGATTACCATCAAATACCGCTATCCAATTCCAAGATTAGATGACATGTTGGATGAGTTAAATGGTTCCAAGGTGTTTTCAAAGATTGACTTGAAGAGCGGCTACCACCAAATCCGAATGAAAGAGGGAGATGAGTGGAAGACAGTCTTCAAGACAAAGCATGGACTTTATGAATGGATGGTAATGCCATTTGGGCTATCTAATGCCCCTAGCACATTTATGCTATTGATGAATCATGTGCTTAGATCTTTCATTGGAAGATTTGTTGTGGTATATTTCGATGATATTTTGTATAGTCAAAGTTATGAGGAGCATGTGCAACATTTGAAGGAAGTCTTGGAAGTGTTGCGAAAGGAGAAACTCTATGCTAATATGAAAAAATACTACTTTTGTCAAAACCATGTGATTTTTCTTGACTTTATAGTATCTCAACAAAGAGTGGGAGTTGATGAAGAAAAGGTGAAAGCTATCAAAGAATGGCCCATTCCAAGAACCATATCTGAAGTAAGAAGTTTTCATGGGCTTGCCTCCTTTTATAGAAGATTTGTAAGGGATTTCAGCACTATCTTAGCACCTATAACTGAATGTATTAAAGGAGGAAATGAGTTCAAATGGAGTGATGCAGCCCAAAGAAGCTTTGAGCTTGTCAAAGAAAATTTATGCAATGCACCCATATTGGCTTTGCCTGATTTTTCTAAGACTTTTGAGATTGAATGTGATGCTAGTGGAGTGGGAATTGGAGCAGTACTTCTTCAAGAAATGCGTCCCATAGCTTATTTTAGTGAGAAGTTGAGTGGAGCCAGTCTTAACTACTCTACCTATGATAAGGAGTTCTACTCTTTAATTAGAGCTCTTGAGACATGGCAGCACTACTTGTTACCAAAAGAATTTGTAATTCACACAGACCATGAATCACTCAAACACTTGAAAGGTCAGAGCAAGCTGAATAGAAGACATGCAAAGTGGGTGAAATTTCTTGAAGCTTTTCCTTATGTGTTGAAGTATAAGAAGGGAGAAACCGACATTGTTACAGATGCCTTATCAAGGAGATATGTCTTAATTTCCATGATGAATGCTAAATTGTTGGGATTTGAATCTATTAAAGATCATTACATGGAAGATTCGACACTTGCTGAAATTTATCTCGCTTGTGAGAAAATAGCATATAAGGGATTTTATAGATCTGAAGGTTTTTTATTTCGCTTAGGGAGGCTTGTAATTCCAAACTGTTCTCTAAGGGAATTACTTACACGAGAAGCTTACGAAGGATGATTGGCTGGGCATTTTGGTGAAACCAAGACATTGGAGATACTGAAAGAGCATTTTTATTGGCCTAACATGATTAGAGATGTGCATCATGTGATTGAAATATGTATTGTTTGCAAAAAAGCCAAGAGCAAGGAAGCAGCCCATGGACTTTATACACCTCTACCTGTTCCAGATCAACCTTGGACTGATGTTAGCATGGATTTCGTGCTAGGCTTACCAAGGACACAAAGAAGTAAAGATTCGGTCATGGTTGTTGTTGATCGTTTTTCAAAAATGTCTCATTTTATTCCATGCCATAAGACTGATGATGCTGTGCACATTGCCAATTTATTTTTCAAAGAAATTGTGAGACTTCATGGGATTCCAAAGAGTATCGTGTCGGATCATGATGCCAAATTTCTTAGCTACTTTTGGAAGACTTTATGGAGGAAGGTGGGAACAAAGTTTCTCTTTAGTATTGTCTGTCACTCACAAACTGATGGGCAAATTGAAGTGGTGAACCGAACGCTTTCTACTTTGCTAAGAAGTAACATTGGCAAAAACTTGAAAAGTTGGGATGAATGTTTGGCCTATGCTGAATTTGCTTACAATAGAAGTGTACATGGGACTACTAAATACTCTCCTTTTGAAGTAGTTTATGGATTTAATCCATTAAGCCCACTTAATTTAGTACCATTACCACTTGAAGCTTGAGAATGCATAGATGAAAAAATGAAGGCTGACATGATAAAGGAGTTACATAAAAACATTAAACAGCAAATTGAGAAGAAGAACTCCATCTATGAAAACGCCAACAAGAGAAGAAAATTTGTTCAATTCAGTCCTGGAGATTTAGTGTGGGTTCATCTTCGAAAAGAAAGATTTTCAAACCAAAGGAAGTCTAAATTAATGCCAAGGGCAGATGGTCCTTTCCGTATCATAGACAAGGTAAATGATAATGCATACAAAATTGATTTGTCTAAAGACTATGTTGTTTCTACTACTTTCAATGTGAGCGATCTTTCCCCGTACTTAGAAGATAAAGAGAACTTGGATTTGAGGACAAATCCATTTCAACCAGGGGAGGATGATGTAATCAAGGATAACCTCATTGCAGCCCAAGAAAGGGAGAACACTTCAATTGGGCCTCTAACTCATTCAAGGGTTAAAGAGCTTAGACTAATTACAGCCCAAGAAAAGGATAACATTTCAATTGGGCCTCTAACTCGTTCAAGGGCTAGAGGGCTTGGATTGGGCTTAACCACATTGTTGAAAGTGGAAGAAGTGTGAATAAGATTGCCTGTGGGATGGTTGCATTTGTTGAATATAGTTATAGTCTATTACCCATGTATTTATTGTCTTTGACATTTAGCTACATATTCATTTATTGTCTTTAACATTTAGCCTACACTACTTGACTTTTAGTTGATGCATTTAATGCATTAGTTGGAGTCTTTTGTCTTTTGTTTTGGAGACCCTCTATAAAAAGGGTCCTTGCCATATGGTGTAAACCATCCTTGAATCATATATGAGAAATTGGCATTTTGCTTTCAAGAGGATTCTTGAGTTCTTTCTCTTATCTAACTTAGATTAGTGGCGAGAGCAGCTAGATTTCTTATCACTCACATTCTTCTTTCTTGAGTGTGACGAGATCAACCTATTTCTCTTAGTTGTGGTGCCCTTTTTCTTATCAATTGAGTGATTTGGTTTTCTTTGTTTGTTTCTTTCAACCTATCCAAAAAATCAATTAAGTGTTTTCCCTCCAAAAATCACATAATTAATTCTTCGAAATTCATCTGCACGAATGCATCGATCTATGGATCTATTACTCAGTTTTTCCGTGGGTCAATATTCCCACTCTGATTCCCATTTCTCATGTAATTGTATACATAATTATCACACATCACATTACACAACAATTCACAACCTTCATACATAAGCCACAATAATATTCCCAACCACATCACATTACACAACAATTCACAACCTTCATACATAAGCCACAATAATATTCCCAACCATAATGCAATTCCACTATCTAGTTAACATCTCTAACTAGAGAATTTAATTTGTTTCCATAAGTGATGTATAAGGGATTTATATTGTACTTGAATAATAAAACTTAGTTACCAAGGTCGCCCATTTACCTTGATGCCAAAAAGGTATTACCATGGAAAAGACCGAGAAATCAAGCCAAAGAATCTCCCGAAATTACCTGGAGATCAACCTCAGAGACCATTTGAAATTATAGCAAACCTTTGCCAAGACTCAACCTAGGCACCCCCAAGCTTCCTCCCACAGAACCCACACGCCCATGCCGAGGCACCTAGGTGCCAACCCAAGGCGCCTTGAGTGCCTTGTCTAGCACCCTGGGTGCCAAGGCCCTTAGCCTTTGCCAACCGTCATTAAAAAATCTAAAATTATATATAATAGTATATAGATAATCAATATATATATATTAAAGCATTCTTTTTCATGTTTATATATCAAACCGTCATTAAATATTACTTAAAAATGTCTATATGATATAGGTTTTTATTTTTTTAAAAATTAAAAAAGGTTGAAGATGAATAACAGAGGCCAATTCACCTTAAACTTGAAAATGAAATGGAGTAGGCCAATAATTTACTAGCTTATTTTGAAGAATATTTTTTAGCTCAGCCCATCCTTTTCCTTTGGGACTTAGATGGGTTAGGGTGGATCGGCTCTTTTTTTTTTTAAGCTTTAGTCCATTTTTTAAAAAGTTTAGTTATATTTTTTAAAGTTTCATAATTTTAATACTTAATTTTTGTTATTCAAAATAATTAAAATTACATTAGGTTTAATATTTTTTTAGAAGTTTAGTTTAATTTTTTAAAATTTGATTGTTCTAATATCTAATTTTTATCATTAAATTAAATAAAAGAATATTTTTTAAATAAGATAAATAAGTTTATAAGACTAACTCATGGCCCGTGATGCATTGAGAAAAGTCATAATTTTTTAACTATGAATTATATAAAATTTAACTTAACTCAACTCATACTTACTAATAATTTTATTGGGCTTAAGTTGGCCAACTCGACCATTTAAGAGTAGAGAAGCAAGAGAAGAAGGATTCAATTAAATGTGATATGAACATTCACATCCATCACTATAGGAGAAAAGTCAAGCTCCACATGTTTGCTTATTTATAGTATTTCTTTCTGAAGATAATATATTACTACTATTTTCACACGAATGACATATTTTGTGCAAATTTGAGCGAATAAAAGTAAACAAAATTAATAACTCAACATGTTGAGATAAAATAATATTCACAGTTTAAATATGTGACGCGTGATGACCTGCATGACAGTGTACAAGAAAAAGAGATGGTTAAATCATATAATTTGAATTGTTGCATGTTTGAAAATGACAAATAAGAAGATAGAGGTAATAATAATATACTGTTTGAATTTCACTAAATTGAGGCAATCAATGTCTTAACTTTTATTATTTTTTGGTTACAATGACAGAGCATAGAGAATTGCCAGGAGAAGCCTTCGATGACGTGGACAAGTACAATGACGTCATTGTGAGCTTTCTCAATACAGTTTTTAGGTTTGGGGTAGATATTTATACATTGTTGAAAAATTTATTCGACGCTGGTGACTATCAAGATGACGTCGATGAAGAGAGTTTTAGGCTTTGTCATCATTCTCTACTCCTCCCCTATTGCTTCTCTGTCGCCATTCTTGCTCCATCGTTGATATGTGTGAGAGAGAGAGAGAAAAAAAAGGGTATTTTTGACATTTTGAAGCATATCTGATAAAAAATAAAATATGTGAAACATATTTGACAAAAAATAAACGTTTGGGGTATAAATAAAAATCAATGTATAGTTTTGCCTTAAAAAATATATATCCATACACAATATTTGCCGCATCAGAAATCACTCTATTACTCCCAGCAGACGGGACATGAAACTATAAAAATGTATGTGTATTCTTAATAAATTAATTTGTTGTTGACTTTGTTCATAAAAATTAATGTTTTAAAAATTAGACCTGTCATTAAATCGATTAAAGTACGGTTCATTGGTCTGATTGTAGTCACACCAGTAATAATTAAATATATATTTTAAATTTTAAATATTGAAAATATCTAATATAATAAATTAATAAATATTTTTATATTTAATCATAGTAAACTTATACTATATATCTATACATACGTATGTGTGTAATTGCTTTTTTTATTTTTTTCCTTGTTCTTTTTTTTTGGCAAAAATAAAATTATGATGAAAAAATAATTGAGAAGGAAAAAAGAAATATAATATGATAGAAAAAAATAAAAAAAAAGCTTGCTAAACCCATATAATATAAGAAATAATTGTATTTTATAATTAGCATATATATATATATATACAAAAGTCGATTTATTGGTTCTTGATTAGTTTTTCGGCGAGGTCAACTAAACCAGACTAATGATCAGTTCTCGAACCAATCAGTCCAATTCGATTATGTAATATGTGATAAAAACACAATAAATTTATAGTTTTTAGTGAAGACTTTGTAGTTTTTACAATTTAGTATTCCATAAATTAAATAATATATATATATATAGTACGTTTGGAAAAATTTATTTTGAATTTATTTAACTTATCTTATAATATAAGTATTTACATACGTGTTTATGAGAGTTTATAAAAATATCTTATAATATGTTCATAAATTATTTTTAACTTATGTTTATAAACTGTTTAGGATAATTTGTAAAAATAAGCTAAAAATAATTTATATAAAATTTACTCTTATAAATTTTTTAATTATAAAAATAATTTATATATAAGCACTTATATAATAAATACTTATTATGAACCATAAAGCTTTGTGAAATTGTGTTGGTAATTAATCTACCAAACAGAGATTCTTATAATATTCTGTTGGGTAAACAAAAGTAATGATACAAGATATCCGAAACTTCAATTCATAAATTTATTATGAAAGAGAGAGGGTGTATCCATAAAAGTGGTCAATATTATTAATTCCAGGACCACAATAGTCAGATCCACATACTTGCAGCCATGTGATTTTCAAATTAATCTCAGTGATGTTTTTAAAGTCCCAAACTCACTAATATGATTAAATACATTTTTTAAAAAAAAAACTAAGGTTATCAGACTCACAATTTTAGGTAAAAACGTAAAATAGTGTGATTCTACGAATTGAATCACGATTTTGACAATATTAAAAAGAAAAATATTTCAATCCCTCTCTCTCTCTCTCTCTCTAATATTATACACACTTATTCTCTTTTTAAAAAAAAAACTCGTATAAATCTATCTTGTATTTATACACCACACATAGCTTTTCTCAAAAAAAAAATTTAATACTTAGGTCTTATTTGAATAAACAACTTATTTAAGTGTTTATATAATAAACGTTTATCATATAAGTATTTATATAAAAGTTATTTTTATAATTGAAGAGTTTATAAGGTCAAACTTCACATAAGTTATTTTCAGCTTATTTTCATAAGCTATTCTGAAAAGTTTATGAAAATAAGCTGAAAACAAATTATTGATAATATCATAAATTATTTCTATAAGTTATCCCAAATATATGTATAAACGCTTATACCATAAGATAAATCAGATAAATTTAAAAATAAGTTCTTCCAAACGAACTCTCAATAATTCACATTATTGTCTTCGTATAAAGATATCAAACAGCCATTGTATAAAATTTTCTCCATTTTTTAAGCTCTCTTATGATCTTATCTTTTATTTTTAGGTAAAAGTCTCGCTATTATAATTTGAAAAGTTTAAAGCATTATCATAATTTAAAATATTAATTAATTATATATTAATAAAATATATTGGATTAATGTAAGTCAAGAAATTTACAAATTCATTTTGAAACTTTACTGAACCTCAATGGTCATTTTCTTCATTTTTTAACATGAAATAATTAATTTTTATTTATAAAAGAGTAAACCGTCCAAGCATTTTAAAATGAAAACAATTGTATATTAAAGGTTAAAATATGAGAAATAAATTTTAAATTTAACCTGTAAATCTTATAATTAATGTTGCATAATTCTTAAAAATCATTTATAAATTATTAATATAATTAATTTGTATCGTTTTTAAATTAGAGTTTATGAGTTCAATATTTTAACCAAAAATAAAATTAGAAAGATAGGTTAAGAAATGAAAAATCTATAAAGATAAACATGTAAATAATATACATAAACTAAAATTACCTTATTTTAAAACTAAATTGAAAATTAAAGATAATTGTAAATAAGAAAATAAGTTATAAAATAACTCAAACTTAAAAAGTTAAAAATGAATTTTGTGTCCACAAATAAACGCTATATATTTACACAAGTAATCACAAACTCCAACTATCCTTTGGCCAAATTTATTTCTTCTCATTTTTTCGTATTGTTTATTTTCAATGGTAATATTTAACCTATACATTATGAAAATTGATAATATACCTATGTTGATTGTATTGAATTTTAATGAATCAATTTACAACACGACATAAAATTTGATAGCTCAACCCAAAAGTAGAAAAATTGAAGATATACAATGCAATAAAGACAAAGTTATATATTTTACTATTTTCAAAAACCAGCTAAGTTATATACAGTTTTACATTGTTTTTATCATATAACTTGTAATAAGTTTTGTTTGAAAAATAAAATTTTTTTTTTACCTCTAAACATAAATCAAATCGATTGAATCATATAAATTTATGTTTGTATTTTTTTTTTTGTGTTGCACCCTCTATTTTAGTGCAATTTTCGTAACAAGTTATATCAAATTTTATAAATTTCTCAAAATCATACAAAGCTTTGACATTAATTTTGTTTATTTTTTATTTTTTATAATAAGAACACTCGAGTTCTGACCTCATAATTTGATTTTTGAATTTGTATATATTGACGGCGCAATTTCCGAGACTAACAATGTCATAATGTAATCACAATCACAAATTAGCGGCTAACAAAGTCTTGAAAACAACAAAGGTTTGACCTAACAAACACACAAAACAGTCATATTATTATTAACTATGGGTAAATTGGTAAAAAATTATTTTATTTAATTAGAGATTTTATGTTCAATTTTTTGGAAATATAGCTTCATTCAAACTTGATAAAAAAAATTTTGTCTCCCGTAGAGCGTTTAAATATTAAATGGTTGTTTAAAAAAATGTAAAAATTTCGAAACTAAATCTGAAACCACAAATCCCTGTCCACACCAAATTTAATTCCTAAGAGAGATTTTGGGTTGGTGGTCCCCACCTGAAACTGACCCCCTTGGATTCTTGTGCTTCCACTTCAAATCCTCCTTCAACACTCATCTTAATCCGCCTCTTACCACGTGGCCTCCACTTATCATCAATGGACGGTCCTGATCCTTTGACCCCGTTCTTTTTTACTTTTGAATAAATTACAAATTAAATGCTAAAAAATTTCAATTAATTCAATGTAATCTCCAGGTCAAATGTCCTAATTAGTCTATAAAAAAGTATATTTGTTTTAGTTTAATTTATTTCTTTTTCAAAGTTATTTAAGGTTTAGCGACTTTAGATATTGTTACTAGTAACGAAAAAAATAATTAAATTAAGACATAATTTTTCATAAATTAAATTAAGGCATAATTTTTTATAAATTAAATTAAGACACTTCACTTTTCAATAATTAAATTAAAAAAAAGATCATAACATTTCAAAAACTAAATTAATAATTTTCTTTATATTTTGCCCTTCAACGCCTCTTCCATTCTTTTCTTCCAAATTAATGGTATTTCAAAATTTTACTTTTAAGATCGAAAATTCAGAGATTAAGTGAAAGTGGATTTTGTAATTTGACAAAAAAAAAGATTAAATAGAAAGAAATAGAAATATAATTTTTTAAGGAATAAATTAAGATGTTTGATACTTAAGGGATTAAATTGAAATGATTGATCTTTTAGGGACTTCAGCAAGATAACTTTAACCTTTCAAACTAATTCTGTAATTTACTCTTTATATTTTGCCCTTCAACGCTTCTTCCCTTCTTCTCCTCCAAGTCAATATTGGTTTCCCTCACTCCCGTGGACTCATCGGAAATCCCCACGACCACCCAGTGACGCGTGAGAACACGACTCCTCGGAATCTGTGAGGCATGAAAGGGGAGAGGTTCCATGGGGCGCGTGGCCACGCAATGCGGGAGGGGGTGAAGGGAAAAGGTTTGACTTTGTTGAAGGGGAGGATGGAAAACGCTTGGGGAGGCCAGTGAGAAATTGCCACGTGTACTAAAACGGTCTCCCCGATCGGTTTCTGTCCCACCCTCATTTACTATTCACAGTAAATTATTAAATTAACCGATTTAATACAAAGAGTGAGAGTGGGAGAAACTGAGAAGTGAGAGAGAGAGAAAGAGAGAGACTTAGAAAACAACGAAAAGAGAGAAGGCAGGGAGACCTGAAGGCAAAGAAGATAGAGATTCTTCATATTTCAAAGCCCTTCCATAGCTCGTCATGGTGGTGCTCGTGGTACAGTGTTCGTCTAGCTCTCTTATTATTTTCTACTACTTTAATAACAAAGTAACCTTTTTGATGATTTCTATGAGATTTTGACTTTAATCAGCGGAATCGTTTACTATTTTGTGTGGGTTTTGACGATTATCTGAAACGGAAAAGGTTTGTTGTGGTATTTGAATGAAAAGACAGGTTAGGTTGAAGAGAAGGAAGAGTATATAAGAAGGGAAGTGGTTTTGGGATAAAAAAGCGAACAAGTGTGTGTGTGTAAAAGGGAAGAGCGAGAAATATGTATGGGGATTGCCAAGTGATGTCAAGTATGGGAGGGAACGTAGTAGTGAACTCTGAAACCCTCTTCTCTTCCTCCATTCAAAACTCAACTTTCCAACCTTTCCATCCCCTACCTCCCTTGGTAAATTTCTTCTCTCTTGATTTTCCTTTTATTTTTTGATATTTATGACCAAGTTTTATGTATATGTATAAAACTTTATATGACGATGGTGGTGCTAATTTCCTTTTGTTGGAACGCAGAAAGAAGAAGATGGGATGATGATGATGATGAGAGGGAAGGACGAGATCATGGAGAGTGGGTCAGGAAGCGAGCAAGCCGATCAAGACATTAAGTCGGGGAACGAGCAAGAGAGTGGTGAACAGCCTCCCAAGAAGAAACGTTACCACAGGCACACAGCTCGTCAGATCCAGGAAATGGAAGCGTAATATTTTGTCTATACTTTCTCATCTATTTTGTTTTTTATTTTTTAGCGAAACAAAAGAGAAACCCAATATTGTACGCTACACTACATTTTTCTGAAGAAAATTAACATACAAAAATGTGTGTGTATATATATATATATATGGTATTGTGTTTGCAGTTTGTTCAAGGAATGTCCACACCCAGACGACAAGCAGAGGATGAAGCTGAGTCAAGACCTAGGGCTGAAGCCACGCCAGGTCAAGTTCTGGTTTCAAAATCGTCGAACCCAGATGAAGGTACTACGAGAGCACCTTATAATCATTGAAACCCTTCTTCTTCTCCATCGTAATAATAATAATAACAGTAATAATAATAAACCCTAAAGCATCTCTTGTACTATACCATCCAGCTTCTCTCTTACTTATTTGGAGCTATTGAATTAACCCCACACAGCACGTTTTCCAAAGCCGAAACCGCGTTCCTTTTGCTTGCATTAAAACTTTTTGTAAGCCCCGAAGGGCTATACAATACAATACAGCAGCGATAGAGAAGAAGCAAGTGTGTGTGTCTCATCATTTACTTCTGGTCACTGCTTTTTTCGCCTGTGGTTCCTTTCCTTCGCTTCTTCGCTTCACCTTACAGTCTGTATTCCATTAATGTGCGCATTAAACCCTACCTGTCACGTTTGCTCTCTCCTATTTATTGCTATATCATTGCCCTTTTAGGGTTACACTAAAATGCCTTCGTTTTCCATTAATTTTGTGGTTTTACTTTACAGTTTACACCTTAGCTTGGTTAGATACACTTAACTGTATGATTATGTGAAATATTACCTCTTTTTTTTTTGGGGGGATATGATAGGCACAACATGATAGATCGGATAATGTGATACTTAGAGCAGAAAACGAGAACCTGAAGAATGAGAACTATCGTCTACAAGCGGCGTTACGTAATATTATGTGTCCAAATTGTGGTGGTCCGGCGATGATGGGGGCTGATCTGGGCTCCGATGAACACCAGCTTCGCCTCGAAAATGCTCGCCTCAGAGAAGAGGTTTTCTACTCCTGCCATTTAGTTAATTGCACTTTACTTCCTTGGAAATTAAAACATCTTAATTTCTTTCTTCCCTTCTAGCTAAAGTATCATTCCTTTTTTGTTGTTGAACTAGCTATGCAAGGGTTGTTACTATAAACCCTCTTTTTAAAAAAATCTTTATCTTAGGTTTCAAGTGGGATTGCAGGTTCAGAAGTGGAGGGAGTTGGCTGAATTTTTTCCTGATAAGTCTAGGTTTGACTAACTAGTTACGGGGAGTAAAATAATATATAATAATTAATAAGGTTATATATATTTGGTTAGGGGATGTATAATGGAAGAAATGGAAATGAAATGAGAGTTTCATTAAGACATTTCCCTACTTCAGGATCTAATATTAAAACGAGAGGATAATGAAATACATCCAACTAATTTTTTTAAAATTATCTAAAGTTTTCTGTATATTTTCAAGTCCCTCCATTTGAGGGATTCAAAAAAAAAAAGTTTCTTTGAAATTTTACTCTTTAACCATGTTTTCCCATTTCGTGCCCTTAGATTCTTCCCATCCCTACTCCCAATCACACTTTAAATAACTAGGCCCATGGAAAATATATGCTCATGATGTCTTTGAAAGGTACTTATACAGTTTCTTATATTTTTACAATCAAATTTTTTCAATCACAACATGCTGAATTAGCTTTTTAAAATACTTTTTATACATATTTTTAAAAAACACTTACATACAATTATATATATTTTTTTTCAATCAAGTTTTTCAATGATCACATTGAATTAGTTTTTTAAAGAACTTTTATGCATGTTCTATATCTTTAGTAGAGAGAAATTAATAGCAAATATATATATTCTTTTCTTTGGCCAACACTACGATTTTTACATCCAAATACATATTTAAGTGCAATATTCCTACATTCTTATTCTATCAAGCGCCTTACATTGTAAATATTTTGCAGTTAGAACGTGTGTGTTGTCTGACGTCAAGATACACAGGCCGGCCAATGCAAACAATGGCGTCAACTCCTCTTCTGGCTCCTTCACTGGATTTGGACATGAACATATACTCCAGGCACTTCTCTGATCGTATTTCCTCTTGTACTACAGAGATGATTCCTGTTCCAATGCTGCCTCCGCCGGAGACCTCGCCATTCCCAGAGGCTGGTCTCTTACTCATGGAGGATGACAAGTCTCTGGCTTTGGAGCTCGCTGTGTCGTCCATGGACGAACTCGTCAAGATGTGTCACGCGTCCGACCCGCTTTGGATCAGAAACAGCGAGAATGAAAGGGAAGTGCTGAATTTTGAGGAGCACGCGAGGCTGTTTCAGTGGCCTATGAATAACCTCAAGAACCATAACTCGTCCAGTGAGCTTAGGACTGAAGCCACCCGTGACACTGCTGTGGTTATCATGAATACTGTCACTCTTGTTGACGCCTTTCTTGATGCTGTAAGTGATTTCTACACTATTGCTTAGCAACTCTTCCTTTCACGGAATTTTGAATCATCTAAAGTTCTCATCAAAATTTATAGAGAAAATAGCTAAAAATGCCTTTTAACTTTGTTCTTTTGTATTTAGACCTCTCTATTTTTAGCTTTGGAAACTAGGTTCGTGAATTTTTAACTTTTAGGAAATGCGTCATTTCATCCATAGCATCTTTCTCTTGCCACCCCAGATCTCTATATATGTAAATCCAGTGACTGAAGATTATGAGGTGCAAAGAAATTTATGCATATATAAAAGCAGTCTAAAATGGCAAAAGAATTACTGTCATTATTAGGGAGAAACTGGAAGAAACGATCTATTTTAAGAACTTAATTTTCGAAATTGAAAGTTGAATGCTACTTGCAAGTGACAAAGTTCAAGGAGTTTTTCTTTTTTTTTTTTTTGCTTTTTTCTCAAATTCATAATATAAAGGTGGAGAGTGATAGCCATATATATTATATACAATAGGATGACATGCATGAGTTCCCCTCTCTATATCTCTCTTGAACTGTATCTCTAAAGTATATATGAAGGTTTTCAAATTCTCCTTCCATTATGTATATTCATGTTCATGTTAATGCTAATTAATTTTGCAAATTTCAGCTTAAGTGGATGGAATTGTTCCCCACAATTGTTTCTAGAGCAAAAACTGTGCAAGTTATATCTTCTGGTGCTTCTGGCCATGCAAGCGGGTCTCTCCAGCTGGTAAATATCCAAATTATGTAAATACCATATCATATATATGTAATTATATGTATATGCTATCGTTGAAGTCTCGATGCTTTTAACCAGATATACGCAGAACTTCAAGTGATGTCTCCCTTGGTGTCCACTCGGGAGACTCATTTCCTTCGTTACTGCCATCAAAACGCTGAGCAAGGAACGTGGGCCATTGTTGACTTTCCTCTTGACAGCTTCCATGAGAACTTTCACCATTCATATCCCAGATACTGCAGGCGACCCTCCGGCTGTGTGATCCAAGATATGCCTAATGGGTACTCGAGGGTTAGTATATATGGCAGTTTCTTGTAATTACATTTGATCGAATGCTTGATTGTGTGTTGATTGAGTAATAACATTTGATGTGGTCTTAATATATAATGGTGCAGGTGACGTGGATTGAGCATGCAGAGGTAGAAGAGAAACCAGTGCATCAGATATTCAGCAACTATGTGTACAGTGGCATGGCGTTTGGCGCCCAACGCTGGCTCGGTGTTTTGCAGAGACAATGTGAGAGAGTCGCCAGCCTCATGGCTAGGAACATTTCAGACCTTGGAGGTTCTCTAAAGCTTATCTTTCTACTTCAATTTACTATGCTAAATATGATTCCGTATTTGTTACAACATATTCGTTCCAACATTGTCAGCTCTCATAGCATAGAGTGTACCTGTATATGAGGTGTTAATTTGTTATGTAATAATGCAGTGATTCCGTCACCAGAAGCGAGAAAGAACTTGATGAAGCTGGCTCAGAGGATGATAAGAACGTTCAGCCTTAACATGAGCACGTCGGGAGGTCAATCATGGACGGCTTTATCAGATTCGCCTGAAGACAGTGTGAGGATCACAACGAGGAAGATGACAAGCCCAGGCCAACCCAATGGCGTCATCCTCAGTGCCGTCTCCACCACCTGGCTTCCCTATTCCCACTCCAGGGTCTTTGAACTCCTCAAGGACGAACGTCGCAGATCTCAGGTACTCCAACAGAGTTTACCTTCTTGCCTCTATAATTTATATATATATATATATATATATATATATATCCTAAAATCTCTCAGTATTATCCAACAAATTGACTGAGGAAATGTATCATCATCACTTTCCTGTTAAACAGTTGGATTTTCTCTCAAATGGGAACTCTCTGCATGAAGTGGCTCACATTGCAAACGGCTCGCATCCAGGAAATTGCATCTCCCTCTTACGCATAAATGTGAGCTCATCTCCTCAAACCCCTCTTGCATCCTCTGTTCAACAAGCAAATTTTGTAACCCCGAGGATAAATAATCACAGCCTCACCATATATAGTTTGGGTTAAAATTGACTTGCGTGGCGTTTTACATATCGTTTCACTGTGGCATTTTGACAAACAGGTAGCGAGCAACTCATCGCAGAACGTAGAGCTAGTGCTGCAAGAGAGCTGTACCGATCAGTCAGGGAGTCTAGTGGTGTACGCCACCATCGACGTGGAGTCGATCCAGCTCGCCATGAGCGGCGAGGACCCATCCTGCATAGCCCTTCTTCCCCAAGGCTTCGTCATCGTTCCAGCCACATCTAGCGTCGACGCATCCAGCGTAGCCATCGACGGCAATACTGCCGAACCAGCCTCCACCGGACCTCCCCCACCACCGGCTAACCCAGGGTGCCTTCTCACGGTGGGGCTGCAAGTGCTGGCCAGCACGATCCCTTCTGCGAAGCTCAATCTCTCCAGCGTCACCGCCATTAATAACCACCTCTGCAATACTCTGCACCAGATTGAAGCCGCTCTTTGCTCTGACAATGCCAGCTTCGTTGGGTCTTGCACTGAACCCACAACTAGTGCCACTCCTAAGCAATAGCTCTGGATCCATCTGTTGCTCTTGTTTTGGATTCAAATCTGGTTGTAATTGCTGTGGATTAAGGATCTATTAGAGGTGGTTTAGAACAAGGGAATTTTGGAACTGGCGTTAACTGATGAAGTGGTACATGTTAGTGAGGAATTCTTAATTAGATTTTGTTCTGCACAAAGAATTAGTGGACCAAATCAACCAAGAAATTAGATTTTAACTATGATTGATTTGGTTTACTAATTTGGTAATAGGCAAAATCTGGTTAAGAATTTGTGCACTAACATTAGCAGCTAGTTATGACTTGTTAGGTAGGGAAAGTACTGTGAACAAAATTTGAAGGTAGCATTTAAATGCATGTGTGGTGTGGTGTGGTGTGGTGTGTGTGAACTGTGATCAGAGGGACAGAGGGAGTCAAGAGCGCACCAGATACAGATAGTGTAGTACCCTGGGCTCTTTGGCGAGGCCCAATATCATGGTGGGCCTCACCATTGGGCCAGGTGGTGGTTCGGGTATTGACTTCTGCTTCTATGTCTCCGCCTCTCATCAACGTATTTATTTATCAATTTCATTTACTTTCTGCCTTGTCTCAATGGCTTTAAACTTCATCCAATTCCGTCTCACCATAATAAGCTCCCTTTAATTAGCTTTTGTTTGGAAAGCCCTTCTGGTATACTCTTATTTTGTCGCTATGTTATTTTGAATATAAGTGTGACCTTCAATATTATGCTATGCATATCCTTAATATTTATACTAAGCTTAATTTTGTTTTTTAATTTTTTTTTTACCTCAATTATATCTCATGTGTTTTATTTGATTTCAAATATATTTTTTTTTACTATCGTCTTTTAAAATACTAATGAGAATTGCTTATTAAGTGATCTACCTGTCTCATATTATGCTTCACGTCATTTATCATATGATTATAAACTTAAAATTTTAAAAATACATTTATCTTTTCTATCGCATCTCACTATTTTCTTGCTTCTCCATCTTCTCTTTACTTTTTTTCTCTCTTTCTCTCATTTATACTTTGCATCATCTGTCACTCTCACTCCACTACTCCTTGATGTTTTCTGCTCGCCTCCTCTCTCTCTCTCTCTCTCTCTAAACCATTGCCTCTCACAGCGATTTCTGTCTCTCCCTCTCTCGAAGCTAGTCAGAAATTATTGAAATTTTTATATAATGTTCTTGTTAACATTGTTAACTTTAATAATGTCACTTGTTTCTATGAGGATTCTTGGGCCCCACGCTAAGTATGTGCTATTTAGTGATGGGCTCAGCTTCTTAACGGGCTGGGCTTTCGGTAAGCTTAACACTCTTCATACTTCAGCAGAAGCAGACTATATATATATATATATATATATATATTGCAGAAGCACACTAAAACTAGATAATAGGACGAAGTAAAGGAGTAAACATTGTCTATAAAAAAAGGTTCGAGTTAGTGTGCTTCTGCCATATATATGATAGTTAACGTTCGATAGGACGAAGTAAAAGAGTAAACATTGTCTATAAAAAAAGGTTCAAGTTAGTAATTTTTTATTTCAGCTTTAAAAATCTATTACCTTGAATGCAGAATAATTGATCTACCTCGTTCATTAACGATAAAATATATAATTAAAATTGTGTAATTTATATCTAAGTGGTAAGAAATTATAAAGGGCATGAATTCAATCTTTGGCCCACTTCTTTTTGTCTGTCCCTACTTTTTAGGGTACATTCCTTTTTGTAACAAAAGAAATGTCTGTTTCACATATACTTATTTATAATAATTTTTTACTAAAAGTTACTCGAACAACTTAAAAAAATAATGGAAGTCAATAATTAATGCCATTTTTTTTCCTCAGCAAAATACCAGCATTTCCTACACTATCTGATTCATTGGGCTACTTCATCTAGTAAGGTCTAGCACTGTCAAACGAGTTGGTCTATCATAGACTAAAGATAAACAATATAAATCGTTTATAAAATAAGTTTTTTTATTAAAGACTAATATTGTCTATTATGGCTTGCAGGCCTAAGCGGGTAGCATCGTGGACCACTTTTTTTTATATATTTAAATAAAATATAATTTTAAATTTTTTAATAAAAAAATTCAATAATTTTTTATTAAAATACAATTTATACATGTAAAACATTAGTTCTTTAATGTTTTTAAATAACCAAAAATTTTAATATTTCATATTTTCTTTTGAAATTAATTATAATAGATTTAAATTTGAAAATTCTATATTTATTTTTTAAAAATTACCAAAGTCTTCATATCTAAGTTTGCTATATTTATTGAATACAATATTATAAAATATAAAAATATGATAAAGTGAAATTATTTAAACTAAATAATACAATTTTTATTATTAAAAAAAAAAAGAGGATAACCCATTTTAAACAAGTCTAATTTTTTGAATCCAAAATTATCCTATACAAACCATCCTAAACTAACTCACATGTCACGAGCTAAAATGAAAAGTGAGTGTTGTAATGGCCCTCTAACTTTTAGGCCTTTCTCATTATTTTGCTCAATAAAACAGCCTTAGATTATCTGTAGCACACAAATAAACGTAATCAAACAAAACTCTTTTGTTGAAATCATACATGAAGCAAGCTTTAATTTAAAAGACATGCCCAAAGAGACCATCAATCAAAGTAGGGAACAAAAGGCAGGACTAAAAATTTTGACCAAGATTCTTCCACCTACACTCGAAAAAAGAAATAAATAAATAAAGAAAGGAAACAAAACAAAACAAACCAAAACAACAATTGTTGAAGCAACATGAAGAAAGTTGAAGCAAATAATTGAGTCTGAAAGTCCAACAATGACATGGGACTTAAAGAAGCAGAAGATTCCCTGAACGGAAAAGACTCGCTGTCGTTTTGGCAAGGCGTGCAGCAGGATTTTCGAGTAGATGTCGTTTTGATTTTGACCGGTTCAACCCAAAAGAGAAGGTCCTACACTCCGAGTCGTAGTCTTTGCCTAACACAGCAACAAATTCACTGAACAATGTGTTTTGTTTTGATTTTTTTTTTAAAAAAAAAGTAGTGAGATGTTTCAGGGTGTGTCAGCATAGTCCAGCCAATTGGGCCAGTGTGTGATAAAGTTCAAAGACATTGGATCTTAATTAACCCTCTTTATTGTTCAAGTCAGAGGTGGTTTTCAAACCTCCCATTTATTCATATTAAAGGAACAAATGATTGAGAATATTAAAATTTAGTGTCTCATGGATCACGCTCTCCTTACAAATTTATTTTGCTCGTTTTTATTGACCATTTCCTTTGTCATTGTTAACTATGGACTTCAGATGTGAAGTTGAGGGTTTAGGGTTTTTGGAGGTCCTGTTCTGATGTGTTGTATTGGTAAAATTAATGTCTTTATTTTTCTTGAAGGTAGTTAGACAAAGAAATCTTTGTTTTTCCACTGGGGAAAAAGATTACTGAAGCTAGTGTGGCGATCTGGACAGTTAACTTGTGTATTGTGCTACGTGTAGGATAAAGACATAAAGTTTCTGACACAATTTACTATTTTCAAAAATTGTTGCATCTGTTTTTGTGTGAAATTATCATCTGAGAATTTGAATAATTCTTCAACCTGATGTGGGCTGGATGAAAGAACTCATTGTGGAGCCTTCTACATCTTTACCAAATTGAATTCCATTCATTAATCACCGAAAAATGATTTCATCTTTTTTAGTTCATTATGAGCTTTTTGGAAGTATCTAATTATTCCCTACTATCTAATGGTACCTTTTTTTTTTCATTGAGTTATATCCTACTATCTTTTATTTTTTGAATATAACCACCGATGCTTAGAAACCTACTAATTTTTCGATTAATCCAATTTAAGTTAAGTTAGTTTCATAGCACAATGTTTTTTTTATCCACAATATTTAAACTCAAGTCTTTGTTTGAAAAAATAAATGTTAAACTATTTGAACTAATTAACATTAATAATTTAATTTGTCTTTTTTTTATTCTTTTATTAAGGGCATTCGGCATTCCCCTACCTGTGATATCTCAAATTTAATTACCTTAGAAAATAAGGCTAAATAAATAAATAAGCAAGTAATTAAGGATAAAATAGTTATTAAGAAATTTTTTGAGAGACATAAATAGAATTTTGTCATTGATTAGGGACCTAATTGAATAGAATAAAAATATTTGAGGTCTTTTATTAGTTTTAGCCAAAAAAAAGTAAGAAAGTGATGTGTGTGTATATGTGGACGGAGGAGAGCAAAAGAAAGAGAAATAAAATTTAAAAAAAAACATTCGGAGTAATGAGGAAAAAATAAATGATAAAAAAAAAATATATATATATATATATATATATATGTTTGTAGGAATGTGTGAAGGGAGTGCATGGTGAAAAGAGAGAAATAAAGAGAAAAGAAGAGAGAAATAAAGAGAAGAGAGAGAGAAAGAGAAAAGAGAGAGGAAGAGACGAAATGGAAAAGAAAAAGAAGAAGAGAGAAGATTATGAGAAATATCAGAGGAATAAGGGATTTAGATCCATATTTAAGGCTCGTTCTTCATAAGATAGTTAGTCTTTTATAAAAGTATGATTATTTATGATATCTATGTGTACAATTAGTTTTTACAGAATTTTATTTATAAATCTTATTTTACATAGTGAATAAGAGAAATTTAATTATTATCAATGTGATGTTATACTTTTATGGCTGAAATGATCTGTTCATATGTTTACATGTTTTTAATAAAGTGACTACCTACTGAGATATTTTGTATCTCACTTTTAGAAAATTGATTATATCAGGAAAAAGGCAAATTGGAAGACTTGATGATATTAATGATGAGATTGAAGTGTATAAATATATTTTGTGGTAGTTCATGATTCAAATATATAAAGATAATAGCAAATATTATGTAAATTATTTTTGTATATATTCAAGCTCAAATATAATTTATGAGAATCCTGTCAATTTTTCTGCAAAGTTACTATTTATATGAATAGTAAAATTCATAAATAGTGACATCTATAATTATTTGAAAGGAAATAAAAAGTCGGGACGTTACAAAATGGTATCAAAGGAAAAGTCTTGTCATCTTATGGAAAGGAAAATACTTATATTTGATTGTTTAATTTGTTAAAAGTATTATTACTGTGAATGTTTGTCATGATTAAGTGATATTTAGAAGAATATCTGAGTAAAAGTAAATCGTACAGATAATTGATTAAAGATGAATAAAGAAAATAATGGAGTCTTATTTGTAATGTATGTTTGGCCAGTATATTTTACATATAAGAAATTATTATAGCCTAAATTCATGAAAAGAAAGGTATGCCGCAATTGAATTATAATTCACTTGGAGTGTGATAATCTAGATAAACATATTAGAGATATTTATCTCTATAAAAATTAAGTAACTAGTGAAGTGTACATTGAATTATAAATAAAGTTTATATTTCTTATGATTATATGAATTATCCATGTGTTTGTTCTCTCTCTACAAATATTCTTGAAGATGAAATTTTACAAAAATGATATGGAATTCTATTCATATTTGTGATTATATATGTTATTAGTATAAACATATATATGTTTATGTAATAACTCATAATTCTGTAGAAAGAATTTGAGTTAGAAAAAAGTATATATGATTATGATGTATTATGAAACAAGTGAAAATATGTTTTATAATAGAAATTAAATTCTATAAGAAAATAAAATTAGAACTAAAAAAAAGATTGCCTTAGATGTTTTTGTGATGCACTTTCCATTCTCTTATTCATTTTCGAGAATGATTCAAGGTAAAATTGGGCAAAACCCAATGTGAGTGAATAACCTTGCTAAACTAACTTGATATCATTAGACAAAGTACAATATAAGTCTCATTTACAATATTATTTGGATATTAAGCAATCAATCTTTCAGATGACAGTATATAATGATTGGTATATTTTTATAGAAATTCAAAGGAATAAAAGTATGTATAAATTAATTTATTTTATGGTAATTGTACTGTAATAAATTCTCACTATTTTATTGATGAGCAAATATCTACGGGATCTAATACATGAGTTTGAAAAGGTTAGAGTCTCATATTACTCAATGTATAACTATGAAAACCTATGCACAAAGAGTTTGAGGGTTAAATTCTCAGGTCATTCGGTGCAAGTATCTACGGCACATAATACAAAGTGATTGAGGGATTGATCAACCAATAAATCAGACACAAATCTACGGTATAAATGCAAAGTGATTGAGAGTTTGATTACCCAAGAAATCATACGCAAATCTACGGTGTAAATGCAAAGTGATTGAGAGTTTGATTATCCAAAAAATCATACGTAAATTCAAATAAATATAATATTACAGTTGTGTAAAATGAATAATATATTAACTATGTTAGTAAGTGTTGGTGTTTGTACTTATGATATTTTCGTGCAAGTCTTAGTTACAATTTACATATGTGTATATATGTATTAACTTGAATTTTGGGGACAAAATTCATTTTAAGGGGGGGAGAATGTGATATTCCAAATTTAATTACCTTAGAAAATGAGACTAAATAAATAAATGAGCAAGTAATTAAGGATAAAATAGTTATTAAGAAATTTTTTGAGAGACATAAATAGAATTTTATCATTGATTAGGGACCTAATTGAATAGAATAAAAATATTTGAGGTCTTTTATTAGTTTTAGCCGAAGAAAAAGTGAGAAAGTGATGTGTGTGTGTATGTGGACGGATGAGAGCAAAAGAAGAAGTAAAATTGAAAAAAAAAACATGTGGGATAATGAGGAAAAATTAAATGATAAAAAATATATATATATA
This sequence comes from Biancaea sappan, assembly GCA_037074585.1. Classification (NCBI taxonomy): domain Eukaryota; kingdom Viridiplantae; phylum Streptophyta; class Magnoliopsida; order Fabales; family Fabaceae; genus Biancaea; species Biancaea sappan. Next base: position 43,894,724 of record CM073500.1, on the reverse strand, counting down.
TATATATATATATATGTTTGTAGTAATGCGTGAAGGGAGTGCACGGTGAGAAAAAAGAAAGAAAGAGAAAAAAAGAGAGAAAGAAAGAGAAGAGAGAGAGGAAGAGATGAAATAGAAAAGAAGAAGAACAAGAGACAAGACTATGGGAAATATCAGAGGAAGAAGAGATTTAGATCCATATTTAAGGCTCGTTCTTCATAAGGTAGTTAGTCTTCCATAAAAATATGATTATTTATGATTTATGATATCTATGTTCACAATCAGTTTTTACAGAATTTTATTTATAAATCTTGTTCTACATAGTGAATAAGAGAAATTTAATTATTATCAGTGTGATGTTATGCTTTTATGACTGAAATGATTTGTTCATGTATTTACATGTTTTTAATAAAGTGACTAGCTACTGAGATATTTTATACCTCACTTTTAGAAAATTGATTATATCAGGAAAATGGCAAATTAAAGGCTTGATGATATTAATGATGAGATTGAAATGTATAAATATATTTTGTGGTAGTTCATGGTTCAAAGATGTAAAGATAATAACAAATATTATGTAAATTATTTTTGTATATATTCAAGCTCAGATATAATTTATGAGAATCATGTCAAATTTTCAGCAAAGTTACTATTTACATAAATAGTAAAATTCGTGAATAGTGACATCCATAATTATTTAAAAGGAAATTATTTAAAAAATTATCTAGTAAACCGATTTAGAAAATAATTATTATTTTTTGAATAAAATAAAAAGTTAGGATATTACACTAGCTATATTGGATGAAAGACTAATTCATTTCAAGTTTATTAAATACAAAGAGAAAAGCCTCTCAAATTGGCATATCTATAATTCGAACTTTTGATGTTCTCTTAGGATTCAAACAATTGCTATCAATCTTTATTTCGATCATAGCATGTTTTCAATTAATAGTCCAATTTTCCATCTAATAATTAGAAGGACATTACTCACTCATAAAGTCAATTCTATTAATTATAATCTTACACTACAGTAGCACAATCAATCATGACCTTGCTTGATCCTCAATAAACCTAATTTATCGGCAGCTCTTAAACTTAATTAAATTAAGAACTAACAAGGATTAAATATAGAAGAAATTAATCCCTCAAAGTGATAAATTTATATTCAAATCCTTGCTATGAGAGGTGCAAATATTTTATATATGACAGTACTTCATACAAGATTACTTCAAATGAAAGTTCGATACTTGTGGGACCAAAAAATAAAAAACTAAATCAAGACACAAAGATTAAATATAAATATCAATTTTACACTATAAATATATCATACAAATAATTCATTTTTGTTGTTGTAATAATTAGTTTGTCTGATGGGAATGCAGCTATATCAAAATTTGGTCAGGAGTATTTTATCGTATATTATAATTCTACCAAATTCAAATATAAATTAGTTGAGACTCATATAATATTTAGGTACTGAGTGGTTTAAGAAAAAAAAAAAAAAGCTACTTTGTGAGTATGAATAATGTGAAAGACCCTGTAGTTGACTTGAGCTTCGAAGTACTTTCGAGAAGATTCGCTTCCCTCAAGTTTGAGGTGAGGATTAAATCACGAGACTCAAAAAGTTATGGCTAGATGTTGGCCAAGGTAGATTTCACAGATGTTTTAAGAATGAGAATTTTCTAAAAAACAAAAGAAAGAAAGTGGGGAAGTGAAAGAGTGTGGCTGTCAAGTATAAGGAATTTGCGTATCAGGGGGAATCAAGAATCAAGAATCATATTGGGTGGGGGGTAAATTGAAAGTAGAATCAAGGGAGAATAAATAAATAATAATTAAAAAAAAAACCTGAAGCAGGTGATTCTTAAAACGCAAGCCACAGCCCACAAAAACGACAGTGGGAAACCGACATGATACGTGTGCGTTCGAGGCAGCAGCAAACTGGACCTCAAAATGTGGGCCACAAAGCCCAAAGCACCAAACACCATATGTATTGGGAGGTTGGAAGTTGGAAGAGAAGGCATAGAATATTAATAGAACGAGAATAATCATAAAAAGAAAGATTTGATTCCGCAAGTTGAGCTAAGTAAAAGTGCAAAGTGTAACTACCAAAAGTGTGTGTGGTCAATCAGGGGCTTGTCCTAGTTTAATTAGATATTTTTAATTTAAACTTTTAAAAATATTTTTGATTTGAAATTTTAATTGTGAGAATTTTATTATTTATTATGATTTTATCTTATATTAATCTACGTTTTTGTAGTGTTTGAATATTGAATAGTTTAAATTCAAAAAAAAAAAGTGCAAAGTGTACCAGGACCACGCAGCCAAAGTGGTACCTTTTTGCTGACGTGGCGCGTAACAAATTGGGGGTGGAGGCCAAACATAGTTTCCACTTCATTCCATTCCATGCATGCACCCGCACAAATGTTAAAGCCTGAGCTTTTGGCCTTTCAATGTGGCTCGCTTACGTGGCGCCTCTCTCTGCCATACAACACTAAACCTACCTCCATTGCCACACAACAATGAACAATCTCCTCCTTCTTCCTTCCCCTTCATTTGTCTCCCGGTAAATTCCTTTTGTTCTTTTCCCTTTTTCACTTGTGTGACCGTCTTCCAATTTCAAAGAATCTTATTTTGATTCGTTGGGCTAAAAAAATTCTCAATTTTGCAAATTATGTGCATACACATGGATTGTTCTTCTGAGCGAGTAGAGTAAAGATCTCCATGCATCCCACTATGGTCAAACTGAAATTAGTGGCACGAGAATTTTGTCCAATATAAGCACGGAATTCTTGTTTTATATATATATATATATATATATATATATATAGATAGATAGCATTCATGTCATGAGAATCGCAACAAAATTACAAAACAAAACAAAACAAAACAACAATAAAAATAAAAAACATAAACATATTTATATGATTCGATAAATATGATCTATATTCATATAGAGAAATTTTTTTATTTCTTACACAAAATCTATTACAAGTTATTAAAAAAAATTATAAAATTGTATACTGTAACACCTAATTTTGTCCATGATATTATAATTTCTTTTTTCTTTTTGTAAAAAAATAAAAAAATAAAAATACTTAAAACAAAAAGGCAAAATAATAATAATAATAATAACAAAAAGAAAATATTAAAAAAAATGATAAAATAATAAAAGTCCAAAATGTCACATGTTTTTTTTATCACACACACATGGTGGTATCCTTCCTTCACATGCATGGTTAGGAATCCCTAGCCAAGGTACTTCAATTATGTCCCTCCTTTCCTTTTTTTTTTTTCAAATGGCAATCACACTACTAGTCAAGAAAAGAACATGAGGACAAAGTAAGAGTTACATGACTTGGAAGTTTTTTTCCACTAACATAATCATTTTGCACCCCCATCTCCCACTATAAATAAAGGACTTTCTTCTTCCCTTGGGGAGGAGGAAAAAGGAGAGGAAAAAAAAAAAGGGAGGAGAAGAGAGAAGAGAGGGGAGAAAAGAAAGAGCAAAAAAAATACATGCTCTATTTTCTATGTAGAAATTGAGAAATATTTGCTTTCTTTTGGAGTATTGTGGAAGAAGAAGGTCAGTTATAAATTATTCACAAACACTCTGGGCATTGGAGGAGCAAATGTGGTGATTGAAAGAGTGAAGTTCAGCTGCGAACAAGCTCAAAACTGAGAGGAGTGCAGTAAATCCAAAAAAGGCAACTGTGAAGGTAAGTTGATTTCTCTCACGCATTTATTTTATTTTATTTTATTTTATTTTTGTTTTGTGTTTTTTTTTTGTAGAGTTAGTTTTGCATGCCATAATTTAAACTTTGGAACTTAAAAGAAGATCAAAATACAAAAAAAAAATCAGAAAAATCATGGAAAAAAGCAAAGTGACACAATGGACCGTGAAAACGTGGAAATTCCCAAGAACTTGGTTTTAATTCATTTTTTCCCGTGCTATGGACTGGAATGGACCTATAATGACCCAAAAACATCCTAGAAGAATTCTGGACAGATTTGGAAAGAAAAATTGAGACTTGGACATGATTCATGCAAAACAGGGACCAAACTGAAAAAATTCAAAAGTTTGCAGGGGTTAATTTAATTCAAAATTAAAACATTTTCTGGACCGAGGGACCTATATGAAGGCAACTATGATATCAGATCAAGCAAAAGAATAAAGAAAAATTTCGCATAGGGACCCAAATGAAAAGACAAAAAAATATGCATATACTAGCATGCATATTTCCTTCCTTTTATTTATTTTATTTTATTATTTTTTTTTTACACTTTACATAAATACATATAGGTGTGCGTTATATATATATATATATATATATAAAATGTGCGTACATGAGTATATATATATATATATATATATATATATATATGTATATGTGTACATACAGGTTTAATTTGTTGTGCATGTTTTATGTAAATATGTATGCTAGTGTATGTATATGTGTTTTTTCATGCATATTATTTCTTTTATTTTTATGTATCTTACATGAATATATATATATATATATATATATGTAATTGTATTTGTGTAGATTTTATCTGTCCTCAAAATCAGAAATCCAAAAATATTTTCCTTTAACTTTGTTTTCAAATATATAAAAAATTTTATTACTAAAATTATTATTTCCCTTGTTTTCATCCTCAAGATTAATTCAAAATTTCCAAAAAAAAATGTTTCCTTTGTTTTCATTTCCATTCAAAAAGTCTTAAAAAAAAAAGAAATGTTTCTTTGTTCCATTTACAAGATAAATTCCAAAACTCAAAAAAATATTTTTCCTTTAAATTTTATTCACGAGATTTTTTTCTAAAAAAAAAAACAACAAAATTTTTTTTATATAATTTCATAAAATAATTTCACAAGATTAAAAACATTTTCTTTCAAATGATTTCATAATAATTTCAAACATGCAAGAAAAGTACTTCCTTTATTTTCATTCTCAAGACAATTTCAAAAATCCAAAAAATATGCTTTCATTGAATTATTCTTTCAAACTCCCAAAAAAAAAAATTTAAAATTCAAATCCAAAAATACTCATTTCGATTTCTTTCTAGATATCTCCAAAAAGAAAAATCCAAAGAATCAGAAGTCTTTAAAAAATGGGAAGAACCAAAGATCAAGATAATTTGTTATCATAAATTCAAACACAATCACAACTATTCAATCTCGTTTGATTTATGGAAATAATTAATTTTGAACCTCTTTAGTTCTTCCCGCAAAAAAATTTTAATCTTTCCCCTGGCCCTTGCGGCATTTCAGATGACGAACTACGTGGACTTTGATCCCGATCGATGGATACGTAGGACCTAGGCTTTGCCTAGCCAAGTCCACCCTTGTACATATCCATTTGTTTTGATGCTTTTCTTTATTATGTTCTTATATGACCAAGGAGGATAATTTAAGGCAAATACGAAATAATTGCTCACTTTCTAAATCAGACGTATAGGGTGCCTAACACCTTCCCTATATGGTTCAATTTCCGAACTCACTTTCTTCAAAATGCAGACCATCAAACTCAAAGGTTTTTCCAAGTTTTTCCCAACAAATTAAACTTTGGTGGCGGCTCCTAATAAAATTGGTTTTCAATTTTGAAAGTCGATTTTAAGTATTCTTTTTTTAAAAAGGAACGCCAGCCGGTCACATTTCAGGTGTGACATATACAATACCAATACACACATACACATATATATGTAAAATTTGACCAATTCATGTCACTTTCAAAAAATATATAAAACGGATCAGCTTATATCACAATATACTTTTTTCTTTTTTTTTTAGTTGAGTTTCCAAATTTCGAACCGACATTAAAAAAAAAATTTAAGGCACTTAAGCAGTTCAAATTATCTAAATATATATATATATATATATACACACGAATATGTATGTAACATCATATTATATAAAAGGAGTAGTCAATCATCGTTTGTGTGTGTGTTAATTGAGATTGGTAATTCTAGATGAGAAACTAATTGCTTTTAACTGTATAAAATATATATTTAATCTCTAAACTATTATAATTGTCTTAATTTAATTTTTAAAAGATAAAATGTGTCTTAATTTAATCTATAAAAAGATTATACATTTCTTTCAATTTGGTTTATGTACTATTACTAAATTTTAAAATTTTCGCAGTAAAAAATTATTTAAAACAAACAATGGACCAAATTAAGATAATCTTAAATTTTTAGGGATTAAATTGAGATAATTTGAATGTTTTGCATATTAAATTAGTAATTTACTCTAACTCTTTATGTAAGTGTACATCACCAAAGTAGTAATATTGTATGAGAGAAGTAATTAATTACAAATTAATTAACGATTAGTAAAAAAAAATTCTATAAGGCTTTTCTTGTCCCACATCATCTTTTTGAAAAGATTACGCTTAGAAAACAGAACTGGGATTCATTAATCCCAGCGGGATTTCTTCTTTATTTTTTTACTTTTTATTATATATATATTTTAAAATTTTTATTAACCGTTAAATTTGATCTAATTATCATTAAATATAAAGACAAATGTAATTAAAAAATAAAAAACACAAAAAAAATTTCAATCGTTAAATACAGCAGTTAAGATTGCTGTTTAAAAAAGTACGCAAAAAGAATCTCATTTTTAAAAAACAATGCACGGCGGTGTAATACCGTAATTAGAACAGTGAGTTAAAGTTAATTATTGAGTACTCTTGTTATTTCTTACTTTAAATATTAGTCTGTTACTGTTCCAGAAGATTGAGGGGACGATTATATATATATATATATATATATCCCACACCAAATTCAGATCGCAAGAAAGGAAAACATATAAGCGTAAAATAAGGAAGAGAGAAACGTGGATAAAATCCAAAAGAAGAGGAAGATAATATAAAATATAAAGATTAGTATATAAAATTCAAAGCTTTAGGGCCAGCTAGTGGGTTCAAAAAGGTTGGCTGAAAAATGCCAAGTCTGTCAATGGTCTTTTCCACTAGTATACAGATACACTTGTCGCTCATAATTTTCTATATATCTTTCTTTCTTACTTACTTTCTTTCTTTCTCTAAGTGTGAATGAGCAAAAATGGCGTGCGGTTAGGTCAAAGAAGGAAGAAGAATAACGGTTTGGGAAAGCTAGCTTTTCGTCATACGTGTCTGCTGGTTGATAAACTCTGGATTTTCCTAGATCCTCTTCAAAGGCTACGTAGTCAAATTCTTCTTCTCATGGTTTTCAATACCTTGGACTTGGTCCATATATCAACATTTACCACACATGCATATATATATATATATATATCTTAGAATATGTAAACACATACTGAAAACGAAAGATTTTGTCCACATAGCTAGGGTTCTGACTTTGAAAATGATCTCCTTTCCTTTTCCGTGTGTCTCTCTCTTTCTAGGGTTTTCGGGAAAATCCCAAGCCATACCTAGTTACCTTTCACTTTTTCCTTTTATCCCTGTTTTTTTTAATTACGAGATATATTCCTGTTTAGGATCTATTTAGATATAAAAAAAAAACCTCGGTTTTCAAAAATTATAATATTGTACTCATTAGCTCATGCAAATAATATTAGAGATCTCATGCTAGCTTGTATATAATTAATTATTGAGGGAAGATGAACAGTGAAACAATTATAATTTAATTGATGGTACGTAGTGGGAACCATTTAGCATCAGGTGGATAAGAATGGGAACTTTTCTGTCACATGGAAACTTTTGTTATTAATTAAATTCTGATATAATTTGATTATTATAGCATATTCTCCAATTAGATTGGTTGTGAATACACCCACACATCAAATTGTTGACATTTATGATATGTCTCCGCGAAAGAAAAATCCGGGTTCTGCATTACTGTGGGAATGTCCCCTTTCTACGTGCTACCTAGCTACCTTTTGACCAATTAAATGACGACAATATTTGCAACAACGTGGAAAAAAATTATTAATTATTTTGTGAATGTTTGATTAACAATATATATATATATATATATATATATATCTTTTCAATTATGAAATGATTTTTTATTATTCTGTAGAAGGAATTAGCTAGTGAGATTTTGCATTTTGAGCTTTTCGAGAGTAACAAGGACAAAAGTAATTGGGCTAATTAATTAATTCATTCATTATCAATTTCGTAAAGATATTCAGCGCATGAAAAATTTAAAAAGAAAAAAGAAAAAAGATATGAAAAGAAAAATAAAAATAGAAAAATAGAAAAATAAAAACAAAATTTTTATTTGATATGAGATAAAAAAGAAAAAAAGAAAAAAATATTTTTTTATTTTATACAAATCTTTTAAAGAAAAAGAAAATTAAAATGTTGAGTAATTATACAAAATTATCTCTCAATTAAAACTGCTTTCTTTTTAAGAAGAATAATAATAATAAAATATAATAAAAAGCAAAATATTATCTCCATCCAAACCATCTTTCCCTCTTAGTCGTTCTCAGTCATCTAAATCATTTTCTCGTCTTCTCAGTCATTCTATCTCCCTCTCAATCGTTTTTTTTTTGCTTTCTACCTCTCAGTCGTTTTCTTTTGGTGGTGTCAAAGCCATCATTCTTTCTCGCTTTAGTGCAATTCTCATTCGTCTCCAACGTTGGTGGAAGAAGAAGCACACCCATCATCATCGATGATATGTCTCTCTACTGTTTTGCTGTTCTAGCATCAAAATTCTGTTGTTCTGCTATTTTGGTGGGTACTATCGAGGAAGTAGAGGTGTGAATGACTCAATGACTTCATCATCCTTTTCTTCCTCTACCTTACTTCAAGCAGGTCATTGTCGAGGAACTGTTATGCTGTTCTAGTGGGCATTATCAGGGAAGCATATGTGTTAACTGAGGTCAAACTTGTTCTCAACACACCAAAACACCAATTGTTGATGAAAAACTGTGACTTTCTATCTGTTGCTCAATATAAGAGATCGCAGGATTAATTAAAAAAAACAAGAAAAACCGACTTTTTGCTTGATGAAAAGCTTTCTCTCTCCTATTCTGCCATACCAAATGAAAGAAAACAATCTTTTCCTCCAATTTTACTTTTTCATCAATGGAATTCTCACGTCCCATTATGTATGTTAATTCATGGTATACGTGTCTTTTGAGATTTTTTTTCCCTTTCATTGCCTCACATAATCAAAACTGAGTCACCTCTAGCGAGCTGGAGGCTCTGATTCCTTTTTTTTAATATTTTAATTACATTTTTAAAATAACAAAAAATTAGAATTTAATTTTTTTTTGTTATTTTTGGGTTCACGGAGTTTAGAATTTAGGTTTTGTTATTTTAAATTTTTATAAATAAAATTCTAGTTAGATCTAATTACTAATGACTCGAATAGGAAAAAAAAATTAGAGAACTAGATTAAATATACCTTAAATCCTAAATCCTAAATAATTAAAAAATATTAAATTCTATTTTTTTGTTATTTCAAATTTTTATAAATTAAATTATAGTTAGATCTGATTACCAATGATTCAGATAAGAAAAAAATTAGAGAACAAGATCAAATAAACCTTAAACTCTAAATCCTAAATTCTAAACCTTAAATCCTAAAATGATATAAAATAAAATTCTATTTTTTTTGTTATTTTAATTTTTTTATAAATTAAATTATAGTTAAATCTGATTATTAATGACTCAGATAGGATTAAGATTAAATAAACCCTAACCCAACACTAATCCTAAACCTTAAATTATAGTTTAGGATTTATGGTTTAAAATTACAAAAAAAAAATGAATCATAAATTTTAAACCCTAAATTATAAAATAACAAAAAAATTAAATTTTTATTTTTTTGTTATTTTAAAAATATAATAAAAAAACAATTAAAATATTAAAATAAAAAAGAAACTATAGTGCCTCCCGCTTGCTGAAAGTGATCCGGTTCCCACATGATCTGACCAGATGACGAGGAAGCAGCCTAATTATAATAAAGTCAATGATTATGAACTGCCTCGTCCTATAAAATGTACAACAGATAAGGAGTCATCAATTTATATATATAGATTATGTTATCCGTATATAATTTATCTTATCTTATTTTTCTAATAACAAATCTGTTAAATACGTATCCATATAGCATTCGACCCACAAGATCTCCTGTCCATTGAGTCATTGTTAATATTGGTGACTTTTTTTTAGCAGCAAACACCTTTCTTGTTAATCTATTAAGTTTTGCATTTTAAACACGTTTGGAATATATCTCTTATATAATATTTTATGTGCCAAAAAAGAATAATTTGAAGTTTCTATTAAAAGTTTCATTTTCAACACACATTTTTGTTTCTATATTTTTTAGCTTATATTACTCACATGCATTTAGGTCATTAAAAAAAGTCAAAATGTAAAAAATCTCTTTATTTTAAAAATGTTGTACAATTTGTTTATTTTTTAAATTTAAAATGTTGATTCAAAACTCTCTAAATTTCTTTAGTTTTATAGAATACAACCATTCCATTAATTTTCTTTTTTTGGCCTAAAATTCTAACACAACTTCTCATATAAGTTTAAAGATGTCAAATCTATATAATAGACTAAAACAATTCCACTCTAGGGCATTAATTATTGGTAGGTTATTAAATTATTATAATAAAATAAATTTAATGAATAAATTTGATAAATTAATCACATCACATTAAATGAATTTAAAAAATTAGAGTATATTACAATATAATTGCTATATAATTGGTTTATAATTGATATAATGCTATATAATCACATTAAATGCATTTTAAAAATTAGGGTAAATTGCTATATAATTTGTATGTAATTGTTATAATTGCTATATAATTGATAAATTAGGTACATTTTTCAATTGAAATATAATATGTTGTTATTTGGTAAATTAGCATTTATTACATACAAATAATCAAATAATTAATTGTTATATAAAAACTAATTTATAAGTGCTTATATTATTTATTTCTCTTCTTAAATAATTATAATAAATTTTAAAATTACCTCCATCAACTCAAACTATTATAATAAATTATCACTCTTTTTTTTTATACAAGCATGCTAGATTTCTTTATTACACCATCATCAATGGCCAATTTCATATCTTGATGTATAAGTTTTTAAAAAGTGACCATCACTATTGGCCAATTTGGAGGCTTTTTCGTTTTTCAAAATTAAAACTTTAAAATTCAAAATCAATGTAGATATTTATATATTTCTTTCGAATATCAAATCCATATTTACATATATCTTTCTCTCACATAATTTCCCTTCTTTTTCTCTTCGATTTTACTTCTTCTTTCCTTATATGGAAGAAAGACAACAATGACGATTTATTATCAAAGCTTTAAAGTGATATTTCTCTCACATCATTTGGTATCATAGCTCAGTTTTCTTTTTATTTATTTTTTCTGGTCTATACAGTTCATATACTGTTCACATTCGCGATTACTGTTCATTCGATTGTGATTTTTGATTTTCTGCTTCTCTTTCGTTCTTACTTTTTTTTCTACTTTCTTTATTTCTGTATTCGTTCTCCATTGTTGTTTTCCATGTTTCTGGTTCATCTATGTTTTTATTTTTGGTCTTTTGATTTTTTATTTCTGTTTGTTGTATTTTATTTCTCCATTGTTCTCGTTTTCTAATTTCAATTTCGCTTTGTTGTTTCTGTCATTACATTTTTTTTAGGAAAGCAGATTATGAGAAATGTCACAGCCTAAAAGAAAAAAATGATGTCATTGAAGTAATTACTTGTGTTTGAATAATATAATTTGACTATTTTTAAATTAACTTTTCTTAGTTTTTCTCATCTAATAAAATTAATAAATAATCACTTTTAGGCTTACGGTGAGCAAATGATAGAGTCCTCCCTATGAAAAGAAACTTCATGCAATGCCGAGATTACATGTGTGCAGATTGATTGAATGTTAATTTAGGATTTAAAATATTAAATTTTAAAGTTGAAATGTGATGTATATTTCCTCCCTTGATTATCTTATTCTTATTGTTTTAAGATTTTGTGGGTATGTAAGTTATGTTTTAAATTTCAATAAACCTATTGTTGCTAATCCAAATGTATATTTTCAGAAATAGAAGAAACAGTCAAAGAAATACAAGGATTTTGATCTTGACAGACTTATTAGGTTAGTAACTTTTATTTCAATTCATTTTCATCATTAATTAATATATTTATCTAAATTAATTCATGTAATACTTTATTTGTTGTTCTTATTTTCATTTAACATTATTCACATTCAATATTCAAGACATTTTTATCCAATAAATTATCTTATATGTGTTTTAAAATGTCTTGAATGTCTCATTATTTTTGTACATGTATTTTTTATATATTTTTTAATTATTTTTATTTATTTGATAAACAAAAATTATAACATTTGTATTAATACATACATCGCACAGGTCACAACACTAGTTAGTAAATATTACAACTAAGTGACAAATTAAATAAGGACTTTATATTTCCAAAAAATAAAAAATAAATTTCATTATTTGTCACTTAGAGTAACATGTTGAACCAATGCTAATTGATTTATGACAAGGTCTCAACTTTGGGTATTAAAATTAACGCTAAAATAACCTTACACTTCCACTATTTAAATTAAATTAGTCAAAGTATGAATTCCTTATACTAATAGTCAAACCAAGAAAAAAAAACATGTCTGACAACTTATTTTGGTTGAATTGACATTTTTCAACATAAATAAATAAATCAATAATGTTGAGTATTTAGGATGCTGAAGGAAAAAATGATGGATTATGCTGTACAAACTGGAAATATATGAAATTAACTTTTAAAATTAAAAATTAAGAATAGATTACACAATCTCTAAAAGTTAGAAATAAATTTTATATTTAATTCTGACCTTAAAAAAAAAACCTATATTATTTGCTTTACGAAGCTGCCTGTACATTAATATTCTTTGATATCTTTATATATTATAATATGGCATGTAATTATGCTATTCAAAATCCTAATTAATATTACAACTATCTTTTAATATGCCTTTGGAAAAGACTAATTAAATTCAAATTCTTTAATCACGAAGATATGACTTTTAACATTGTGGAATCAAATCTCATAGGTATCGCAACAACCGAAATCTATTAAATGTAATATCTTATTATATTCCCAGCGATTTTGAGCTCGATCACCATCACACAGAGATTTTAAATGCTTATTAAGACAACCAAAACAAAAAAACGAAAAATCGTAGAACAAGTATGGCATTCAGAAACCACGACAGTGCTTCCTTGTTTCTTGTGCTATGTTTTCGTTTTCTGTACAAATTCACAGTCACAAGGCAAGTGTCTCTCCTTTGAATAAAACCCTCTTCCCAAAAATGCGCCTTCTTGTTCTCCATATATTATATAAATATGTGAAAAATGTACTTTGTCCTTATAATTTTTTTTAATGTGTAAAAAATTTTTATGAGTTATAAAACTAAATAAAAAATTCATGTAAACTGATTGTTTTGTGCAAAAAAATTTTTTTATTCAATTGACGATTAATTTAATTAACGATTAATACTTATTAAAATTTTTTTAGTGTTATGTCATTTTTTCTTGTCCACGTAAGCATACGACAAGGATAAGAAAATTTTACATCATCATTTGACCTAGAAGCACATGAAATACAACCCAACAATTGTCACATGAAACCCGACCTAGCAATTGTCTTCATCTAGCTCGTGCCTTTCTTCTTCATTAAGAAGAATAGTAAGCAGCGGCCACAAACACATATTGAATGTCATTTGAGATCGAGTAACACTGACTGACGATGATGCTATTCAAACAGAGACAATGCTATTCAAACAAGGACGATTCTTAGGCTTAATGTGCTAGCCTTGGTGATTTTGAGACAATTATCGGGCTTGTTCTTGGCAAGTAATCTGATCTCCAAGGCAGCATGTTTTTGGTTGTCAAGAGAAGAGGAGTGGAGATAAGAGAAAAGCTGGCAAATCAAGTCATCAAAATTCTCAGAAACACAAGCAATAAGAAGACAATAATTTTGGGAAGAAGCATAGGGGAATTCACTAGATCTAACACTGTTAGACTTAATGAGGTTGATTCTCAATTCGCCGATGTTACGCCCCAAGTAGGTGTAATTGTCTGGACTCTTCGTTCTCATGGCCATAATCAAAAATCAAATCGGTGTGAGCTATTAATGTTGGGTTATGAGGTTCTGGTAAGATTCGAGCGTCAGAGAGAGAGAGTCTCTTGTCCCTCAAAATTAACGAACAACCCTGTTTGAATAGCATCATTGACAATCACTATTGTTCGTCGTCAGTTACTGTTGCTTGCTCTCCATTGACATTCAATTTGTGTTTGTGGTTGCAACTTACTATTCTTATTCATGATGAGGAAAGGCACAAGCCATATGAAGACAATTGTTGGGTCAGGTTTCATGTTGTTCTAGGTTAAATGATGATGTGAAATTTTTTTGTTCATATCATCCACTTATATGGATAAAGAAAGATAACGTATCATTTAAAAAATTTCAATCAACGTTTACTGTTAGTTAAATTAATAGTCATCTAGATCAAAGAGTTTTTTTTTACACAAAATAAAAATTTTTTTATAAAATTATTTGTTGAGTTTCATAGTTCATAGGGTTTTTTAACACATTAAAAAAAGTTTACGAGAGCACAATATATTTTTTTATATATATTTATATTTTTAATTACTTTGAAATCCTATGAAAGTTATTTGGTTTTGTAATTTCTTAAAACAAAATCTGTGCGCTTTATTAAATGGGGTAGTATGACGCCACGTGACACCTCATGGTTCCAATACGTTGTTGTCCTATTAAAGTACCCACGGGTAGACACACCCCGTAGGCATATCTTTGATCAAGACTCAACTCCTTTGAAGCAATCATGTTTCAGATCACCCATTTTACTTTTCCTAATTAAATTAAAACATCTTTTTTAAAAAAAAAATTCAGCTCTCCTATTGGATCCTTTTAGGCCCACTGTTTGTGCTGCACCACTTGTTACAATATTTTTAAATTAATTACAATCGGACATATAGTCAAATGTAAGATTTAATACATGGTTATACATTTATTTATTTTTCATATATTCCAATATAGAGAGAATATTTACAGCCTCACTCAGGAATGGCAATCTGTTCCCATGACAGGAATCCTGCAAGAAATTCTCCATTTTGGAAATTTTTTCCTCCAAGGACAAGCACAAGGAAAAATTCCCCTCGAAGAGAGTACGTGGATAGAGATGGGAATCGCACTTTACATCTAGTGAGGTTTTCGTCTTTAAAAGATATTTTAGTAATTTTACAAAATTTATAAAATTAAGATACCCTCAATTTGTGTGTGTGTATATATATATATATAGCGATATTTTGATAATTTGTAATAAAATAATTAAAATTATTTTAATAAAAAAATGAAAAACCCTAATTCTCAAATTAAAGCAACACATTCTTCAATCTTTATCTGCCATTGTTGCTCTCAATCTCTCGCAAGTCTCATTCTCTCACTCTCATCATCTCAACCCCTTCCATTGTTGGCTTCCCTCTCTGATCTCACCCTAGTCAATGCCTGTATCTTCAATCTCACCTCAGTCGATGCTAGTTATCTCCTATACGATATGCCACACCGTTCTCTTTGTCTTTCAACCACTTTGGATCTCTTTCCACTTAATGCTAGCAACCTGTCACGCCCAAAATCTGAGCACGTGACCGGCACGGAAAGTGAATTTCATTTCACCTCCGTAAGCCTATCTTTCTCTTAAGCATCATACCATTTTTTTTTCATGCAACCAAACTGAGTTCTCTATACACACTACAGTCATTCACATTACATCACTGAATGAACCTACCCGATTACAGAGATTTCTAGATTTATACAACTTAAATATTATACTTTTATCCTGAATAAATGAAAAGGTAATCATGGGCTAAGGATCCATAATTTCTTGTACAGATATTTACCTTCAGCTATCAACTCTAAAAAAAATGTTAATAAGAGGGGTATGAGCAAACTACGTGCCCAGTGAACAAACAGCACAACACTATGACAAAAAAATACCATGCATCATAATGATAACATGCAGCAATCATACGTAATCGATCATAATATAATATAATATAATTCATAATACTTCACAATAATACCCAAGTAAATCAAATACAATTCAACATAATTCAAATAATTCACAACAGCAAACAGTGAAATCAATTTCACACATTTCCCGTACCAACCGGGTCGTCCAGGGCACCTATGGATCGTTGCCCGCGGCCCCGGCCGCATCAACCCTTATCACTCCATTTATATTCTCCACCCTTATAGCTTCATGTAGATTTCTCCATGGGGTGTACCACCATGCCTTTCCTTTCTAGTCAAACACAATCACAATCACATCTAAGAATATCCTCAATCATAATCATGAGCCACATACACAACTCAGTCATTTACAATTCAAGTCACAACATAATCAATATGGTTCTAGCAACATAGCATGTATACAACATAACCCATAATATAGAATAATTATTCAACAATAACATACTTCAACTATTCGCATATAAATGAACTCAACAATCAGAGTATGACGCATTTTAACTCAGTTCACATGCCATTCACAATCCATCATATAACCTCCATTCATGAGAAAATAAGAAAATGTAATTATATACATCACCAGGCAAGTTCCACAATTGTTTATGTCTTATCGTCCCACATCATCCTCTTCAAATTTAAATATACAACATATTTTCACTATGATGCAAAAAGTTAATAACAATGATATTTAATCATAGCAAGTATTAACCCACTCACCTGAATTTCATGTTCTCGGCACTCCCACCTTGTGCCTTGACCATTCCTATTGTAACCAGATAAAAACCATTAGGGCTACGAAATAGAGGAATTTCCTACTACTATTCCCGACCTTCACTTACTTCTCAAATCATAACTCTGCTAACTGATAATGAATATCCAGATGAAACTTATACCATTAGAAACTAGACTCAAAGAGCTTTTCAACGATATTTAAAAAAAAAAAAAACTGATGCTACAGTAACGGTCAACGGTCAACACAGCTACAGTAACGTTGACCGAGTCAATACTACAGTAGCCGATAAAATTTGAAAAATTTTTTCCGATGAACAGTAATTTCTGGAAAAAATTTTCGGATGTTCTTCGTGTTTTTCATCCAAAAATCCTAAAATCACATATAAAACAACATTTCTTTTGGTTTCTTCATGGGTTTTCATCCTTAATGTCTAATGAGTGTTTTAACACCAAAACCCCCAATTTTTAGCAACAATCCAAGCTCAAATCTCAAATTTTCATTAAGAACACTAACTTTTTTTTTTCAAATATCCAAATTCTACGAATTTCTCCTAGTTTTCTCCAAATTCATTGTTCTAATAACATCATAAACCACCTAGGAATGTTTTAGATTAACATCCACACTTAAATTCATCCATTAAAATATTCTACAAAAATTTTGCAAAATGATAACCAAGGATTTGATCTTGTAATAAGAGGAAGAAGAATAATAATAACATCAACTTACCAATCCTCCTAGCTTCCAAGGCTTTCTTCCTTAAGCATTTGGCATGGATGGAGGTGAAGAAGATAAATTTGGAGTCCTTGGCCGAGAGCTACGGGAGGAAGATAGAAAAATGAATAAGAGAGAATGATGAATGTTTAAGTGTGTATGTGTGGGCCCCACTCATTTTCTTTTCAATTTAGTCCCTTTGGCAACCATCTTATCTAGGACTTGCAAGGGAATTGAAAAAGCTTGATTATACTTAGGACACCCAATAGACTCCCAAAAAATACACCTCATCATATCCCATTTTTATTAAAATTCTAAAATCCCGTATTTGTTCACTTTAATCCCTCTCGATGTATCAAATACCACTTTAACCTCGAATCTATTATCTTTTTGGTACCGGACTCATAATTCATTCTCATAAGCTTTATTCTTCCTCTCAGGTTCCTATTTGGTCATTTCTCAAAAGTACTCCATATTTTTTTTCTTTTCACTTTAGTCCTTGAGAATTTGTAAAAAATTTTCAAATTAAAATTTTGAAATTTCTATTCCCATATTTTCTTCACTAATTCAAAAAGTACATTTTTCACGTAATTAAATTTTTCACTAAACTTCAAAATAGACTTTAAATATTCATATAAATTATTGGGATATTACACAACCAATCACCACTATCATCACTATCTACGGCTCAACCCCTCTCGTTATCGTCTCCGTCTACCTGACCTGTCACTCTTGTCTCTCATCCCCTCTCTCGAGTCTCATTGTCTCCCTTTATCAACTTGCTCATAGTCACACTTCGTCTCTCAACCCCTCTGGACCTATCTCCTCTTGACACTAGTGACTAGTTATCACCGTCACCTCCCTTCGCTTCACCCATCACTCTCGTCTCTCAATCGGTCAACCCCTCTCCCTCTGCCTTGCCCCCTTTTTTTTTTGACATTTAAAATTTTTGGGAGTCCCTGAAGGGGGATGGGGGATGACTTCCCCCGTGACCGTGACGGGAATTGGGGATGGGGGTAGGAACTATTCGCAGGGGTTGCCATTCCTAACCTCACATGATAGGAACAAAAAAAATACCTCCCTGTTTCTTGTTTTTGTCATCATTTTTTTTTCTTGTCTTCATCTTTATTCCTCATCCCTAAAATGGAAGATTTTTTTCCCATCCCAAATTTCATAGGGTTTTCATAATTTTAATAAAAAATAAAAGAAATAACCAAAAATATTTAATAAATGAGAAATTTATTGATGGTATATATGCGTATAAATATGATATAAATAAATGAAAATGAATATATATAATAAGTTTAAGAGTGTTAGTATAACAAATGACAAATCTCCATTTTTGTCTCTATCTCTGCATCATCTTTTGAGAGAAGTACACTCCCATCTTTGTCACTGTCAGACAAGAAAAAAAAAAACCTCAAACCTTTTATGGTGTGCTGTAATCTACACAAAGAATTACTTTCTTTTTTTGCCAAGTCTTTTACTAAAATCACAATTTATTTATGTTAGCCAATTGGTGTATGTCACACCTAATTTATGAAATTTCACAAGCTATAAATGTTTGATCTTATATTGTCAACTCCCGCTGTCTCATATATAATTTCCTCTTTCAAAAAGTTGCATTAAATACACAGTGCCTATATGTACCAACTACATTCCCACATAAAATTGAGTGGTTTAGATGAATGGTGGGTTGGTTACTGTTTGCATAACCAATTCTTTATAAGTTCATGCATGTAGGTGAGGGAGAAGTAGGTGAAAAATAAGGTTATACTTTAATCTTTTTGAAAAATAAAAAAAAAAAGTTGTAGAACGTTTATGAAAAGACTGGTTGATTGGGTAGTTATATAATAGGTAAGGGTTGTGATGTGGGTTAAGAAGGATGGATTGGTTCGTATTTGTAAATAATGATTCCTTAAGGAAGCAACCAGTGAGAATGCGACACGACCACGTCACACAAACACATACATATCACAATGATTTGATTCTTAGAATGGGATGGGCATGAATCTTTGGGAGCAAGGTTTGCTTTGGTTGCATTTCAAGGAAATTAATTAAATCATTGGCCTCCTTCAAGTACATTTTTTGGTACCAAATCGGGGAATTTTTATTCGTTTCCTTCTTATATCTCTTCGTCTTCTTCACCGTTAAGGAATTATTGGGACTTCAACTATATTTCCCTCTCATGGTAAATTTGTGGACAACATTACGTGTGTATAAAATATATATCTAACTATCAACACTGCATAAGTCAAACAGTTTGGTACTTAATTATTTTAACTAAAATTTTGAGTTTAATTATTATAAATGAAAAAAATTAATGTTACGAGAGTTTTATAATTTTATAATCAAATATGAATTAAATTAAGTTAGTTGGAGACTATAATTTTAAGAATTAAATTGAACTGATCGGTTTGACAAAAAAATTGGTAAATTGGCTAAGTTTTCAGTTCAGTTCAAACTTGTAAATCAGTGAGCATTTAAAACGATGGAAAACAAGTCGAACCGATAAAACTAGTCGGTTCAACCAGTCTATTTTTTTTTTGAATTTTTACTGAATATTATTTATTTTTAAAAAATTTCAAAAAATTTAAACTATTAGAATAATATCTAGGACTGATATATATATATATATATATACATGTAATATGTATTGAATATTTTAATATTTGTAACATATATATTAGTTATACATTTTAATATTTAAATATATTTTAAGTGTTGCCTGTTCGATTACTATCTGATTATTGACCTTTGAACTGGTGTTTCAATTAATTCAATAATCGGTCCGATTTTCTGAATCTTGTTGGAGACAAGCAGTTTTTCTTTTTTTTCTTTTTCCATATATTGATTATTCATACTATATATATATATATATATATATATATAATCAGTGCTTATTTGTTTAACTGATTTGACATTTATTTCTGTTAAATAAAATCTCAAGTTTTAGTTTTGTAGATTGAAACCAAAACTCAACAATTTTTTTTAATATTGATGGTTCTCATAAAATATATACTTATAATACTTGTGATCGTGGAAGAATATACCTACTATGTACTGCATTTTTAAATAAAATGAACAACGAATAGTAAATTAAGATTAGGATTATTTTGGTAAATTGAATTTTAAATTTTAATTTACATGAAGATTAATTAACTTTGGATTTTATATTTCTAGTGTTGTCAAAAATAGGCATGCAAACTACTCTACAATATAATTTATTATACATTGTGAGGTATATTGTTATAATTAGGGTTTAACAATAAATTGTGAGGTATCTGATCATTTATTTTATATTGTATTTGAAGTTTGACTTATGGAACCAAAATTAACTTGATATTACACAAATGAGTATTATTAGTAGGACCAAGCTTGATTTGGCCTTCAGTATACCCCAAATCATAATGTAGCGATCCATCAAAATTTTGGCCATTATATCTAAGATATCAAACTTTGTTGCCAACTTTTTTTTTTAATTTGTTCTTTTTTTAATTATAGTACCAGGCATTTTAAATATATATTTTTATATATAAATTAATAGGCAGAAGTCATTTGCTTAAATTCTTAGACAAACTTATCTATGCAAGAAACTGACGGAAGTGAATTATCTCTTACACTTTTTAAGAATATGAGGCTTTAGCTCTAAATATATATCATTAGATATTTATTTAACAGTCCACATTTTTTCTATTTTTAAAATTTTTTTTAACAATTGTATTGGTCGCCATTTTATATGATGGTCTTTAATCAAAATTAGACGGTCAATAATTTTTTTTAAATGTAAAAAAAATATAGACTGTTAAATGTTGTGCATCTAATAGTTTACGTTAGAACTAATCAAGCACAAGAATAAATCCACTTCTATAGACTAACTAATTTAATTGTTAGCAAACAAATCACGCTTTTTTTTTGTTTTTTTCCTTAAAAATTCAACTCCCTCCTCATTCAGAATAGAGTTTTTAATGTGTTATGGAGTTGTTTTTGGTTTACAATAATTTCCGTTGTTTAAAACAGCATTGAATCAAATTATTTAAAATAAGTACAAAAAGAATAATGATTATATTAACATTAAAAGACCCGATAATTGGCTAATCACAGTTGTAAACATCGATTGTTTAAAGTCAAGGAAAATTACAAGTTTGTCCCTCCGTACTCACTAATTAACTTGTATAAATGAGTCTTTTATTCAATTACACGGAGCTTAGTAAAATTAAAAAAAATATATAAGATATCGTTATCATGTCTTCAAATATAAAAACTAAAAAGTCACATGAAACCAATCAAATCTGGATTGCAGCTTGCAATTGCAAATATATATATAGATATATATATATATATATATATTATAGTATTCTATATGATACCGCATTGAGTAAATGCCAAATGGGTGTCACACTTAATAAATAAGAACAAGCCAGTGATGTTCCCTTTATTGGTCCCTCTTGGGATTTCATGCTTTATTTATTTGTAAACATTAGACGCGTCATTTTTTATTAATTGTTTAATACAAAATATTTTTTTGTAAATAGCAGTTAATTAATTAATTATTTATTTATTTAATATGAGACGGCTTCAGCCGGCTAACACATTTGAGCCGACTAATTCTAAGCCTCGTTTTTTCATGTCATTCCTTTTCTTCGCTTTATTTATTCAATGCCTAACACGGAAACATATATCGATTCACTAAAATTCCCCTAATTAGTTAGTTCATTCCATCTTGGGTCACTTAACTTCCAATATTACAGGTACTACGGAAATAGACATCTTTCAACGCACTTGAGTCAATGTTAATCATTAATATATTTCTAAAATTACATGTACAAATATATTGTTCTTATAGTTTTTTTAATCAATATTATTAGTATTAGTTATACTTGAAGTTTCATGCATTAAAAGGTGAATGCGAAAACAACAAAATAAAAATGTACAAAGCGTACCGTGATTTTCTCGGTGACAAAGCTGCACGTGATTGTGCGGTTTGGATTAATTGGTAGTCAATTTAAGAAGTATTTTTATAGTTGTTCTAAGAATTGGATTGGTTAATTTAATTGATTGAATAAAAAATTGATTTGAAATAATTCTTAAAATTGATAAATTGTTGAATCAAACGAACCGAGTAAAAATTAATGTTAAATGAATCGTTAAACTGTTTTACTTGATTTTTTTTAATTTTATTTATTTTATAATTATGTAATAAAAATGAATTAATTTTTTTAATGCAAATGCCAAATATCTTGGTATTTTATATATTTGATATGAATTAATATTATCATGATTAATAATATTTCATTGTTATTTGGTCAATTTTTGTTATGAACTTTTGAGTGTAAATGTTATTTTGTGTAAATTTACACCAAAATTTTTTTAGTTGAATTTATAAATGTATATTTATAGACTTTAATCATGTATGTTATTTTTTTAATATTTTAAAGTTGATTGGTTCAACTATAATTTGATCACGATCCGATCATTGACCATTGAATCAGTGCTTCTATCAGTTCAATGATTGATTTAGTTTTCAAAACCTTAATTTTTACATAGAATGAATTATAAAAAAAAATAGTGTAAAGAATATTTCGTTGATAATAAAACCAACAAATAATACATTGTAAAGTAAAACAGATGATAAGTGGAAAAAATTCCTAAACCTATACAAATTATTTTTATTAAATTTTTAAACCTATGCAAAAATTCCTAAATTTTATACAAATTATTCCTAAACTTATACATAATTAATTATTTTCAATCAATAATTAAATTTTTAAACCTATTTTTGAAATAGAAGTTTCTTTTTACCAAAGTCAAATAATTAATTCCTATCGAATTTCTCATTCACTTGGGTGCGAATTGCTCAAAATTAACATCTCACTGTGTTATTTGAGGATCTTTCATTCTACTTCTTATTTTACATGCATGTAATTAATTTTTTTTGATAAATATGTATTTAATCTTTTGAATTGGAGAATAATTATTGAAATATTACTCTCTTTTTAATTTATTTTTTTAGAAATAAAATATATCAATTTAGTCTCTTAAATATATTTATTTCTAATCAAAATAGATAATTAAGCGTTTATGAGACCTATGAGATTTATTTCTTAATATAAAGATAACATCGTTTTAAAGGTTTAATCTTTAAAAGGTGAAATTAAGAAAAGAGTAAATTTTCAAAAAATAAATCTTTAAATAAACTTACTTTGTACTTGTGTAAATTGAAAATAAAAATTATCAAACGGTTTAGATTTTTTTTAAAAAAAAAACTAATGCAAAAATATTTGAACATCAAACAACTTAGATCTCATTTAACTTGCAGGAAGGAATCTAAACTTGTGTTAACCTATTAACTTACTAAAACTGAAATCACTTTTTATTCCTTCAAATTCGATGAAATTAAAATGAGTTGACAATTATGTACACCTTTAATAAGTGCAAATTTAAATTTTCATTATTCAATATTATGCAAATTTTTTTTTGTTTTGATAAAAGAACTCATCTTTACATTTTGTTCTGATTAACAATTTGATAACATACAATAATAGACCTTCTTTTAAAAAATTTATAATAAGATCATATTTACAATATTGTACCTTACTCGTGTAATAAACTTCATCTTCCTTTGATTTAAAAAATCTTCGCGTGGAAGGAAAAGAAGACGAAGGTGAGCCGATTGGAAGAAAAGCCAAGCCGTGACCGCGTGGGAGTTTGACCTAGTAAAGCAAGCATTTGAAGGCCGAGCCGCCAAGACGACCTTCAAAGCTTCGTTTTCGCAGGCTGTTGGAAAACCTAATGATTAGCCCAACCTCCGCGTAACAAAAAGCCCCAAAGACACAAGAGAACCCACCAATCGCGTGAGGAGAGAGAATTCCAACCGGAAACCGGATTCCCCAGGTGGTTTCCGGTTTCCCCTCGATCATTTAATTAAGTAGAAACCTTCCATTACCCATTCGCCTGAGGCCACAGGGACATTTCTCATTTCTCGTGACCTGGGACCCCCGTTTACCTACTGTAACCGCCAGCTATTTCCATTCTGGCCAACACCCCCGGTTACACACAAAGTCCGCGAAACCATACCCTTATCCTCCTGCCACGTGCGTCTCTCCCTCAGACCCACCCGCCACGTGTCGACCTCAACTTGTTCCTTGGAACCACGCATCCTGGTTTTTCCACTTTCTATTACGGAAGTGACTTGGCTGCGTCCCACATGTGACCATCGCGTAAGGTCCGTAATGCCCTTCGTCGTTTCCGTTAACCAGACAAAAACGAAGGAGGACACAATCGTCTTTTCATTTCCATGACTAACTAACTGGAAGGTAGGTGAGAGTTATCCTGTACAAGTCGGTAGTTGAACAGATAAAGTACACATGCCGCTGCCTATTTCAGATTCCAGAGTGTTTGTGTTCGTTGACCCTTTCAAAGTAAACCATCAACCAGATGGACGGTTGGATTTCCGTGTTATGTAAAAAATTATACTCTGTTTCACCGCACGTGATAATTCCGTCTTTCCTGCCACTTTCTGTTCTCTGACCGGTACAGGAACCAGAACACATCGATAACGCCGTCCTGCTAATTTACCCAAATGCCCTTCGACTTTGTGAGATAATACCGCTTATTTCCTCGTGTACCCGCCAATAAATTTCCCAAATTGTAACGATAATTCCGTCATAACACCCGAAACGGGGGACCTTTCCGTTTTGGTGACCCTGAAACGCGAGAAGTGATAAACGCGTTTTGGACGGCAAGTTCTTGGTTGAACCACCAACCAACCACCACTTTGCCTCACATTTCTTCTCTGAGTTAGTTTGATTTAGTTTTTTTAACACAAAGAAAATAAAATTTTTTTAATGAAAAAACAAGTCAATTTTTATTCGGTTTTCAGAGCTCAATAATAAAAGCGTTCATATTTTGGAGTATAAAACTATAAATTATCCCTTCCTTTCTCTTTTTCGGTTTTCTAAGCGTTGGCTTCCTCTGTTGCCTCATCCACTGTTTCTCTCTGTTTCACGCCTCGCCGGAAAACCGCTTCCCCGGCCGGAAAACTGATACAGTTTCCGGCAGCCGTATTCCGTGCCTCCAGAGGAAGCCGCTTATCACGGTCAGATTGGCGCGTTTTTGTATTTCACAGTTTGCCGTGGTGGCTCGTAGAAGCCCTTGGATCTCTCTTCTGACCTGGTTTCAGCCTTGAACTCTTCTTTCTGCTAGAATGTGGCGAGTCTGGTTGTCATTGGAGGCTCGATTTTAATTTTTATATTCAGGGATCGTGATCTAGGGTTTGCCTCCGGGATTTGGATTTAGTTTTGTGATTGTTTTCGTGATTCTTCTTTCAAGTGTGCGAAGACGGAGACCTACAAGGGGCGACTTCGTAATGAAATGGTACGTCAACTGTCTTTTTTTTTTTTGTTTCCTTAAATAAAATTTTCTCATCTTGTAATTTGGTTTCTGATAGAAGCCTATATTCCCTACAAACACATTTTCTTCTGGTTCATCGTTCAGATCTTGGACATTGTTTTGCTTTCTTACGGTTTGGATACGATTTTCCTATTTTTCAGTCTGAGTTATAAAATTTTCCGGTCAGGCCATGTAATTTTTATCAGCTCAAAGTTTGATACAATTCATGTTTCATATTGACGCTGAAGGTGCATTATGCCACAATGGATTTTTGTTTTTTCCCCCATCTATATGTGAATCGAAGCCCTCATCTGAAAATTAGGAAAATTATAAAAGAACTGAGCCATTATGTTTCCTTTTTTTTTTCCCCACTTCTTTTTCCAGAAAAGGAATTTAGAGGATAGAGGTTCCTGAAGGTCTATTAATATATTCTTTGGTCCCTGATTTTGTTTTTCTGAAATTTTTCTCTGATTCATTGACATTCGCAGATATATTTAATATTATTTATTATTTGATTGGTTTATGTTAAGGTGGGAAATAATGAATTTGGGAAGAGGAACTGTTCAATTTTCAGCGCATGCATTCGTTGAATATTTCTGTAGTATCATTTTCGTTTGACCATACTGCTTTTGCTAAATTAGGATAAAAGCGAAACGCTTTTCTTTGAAAAACTCCAAGTCGGCGAAGTTGTAGTCATCCAGGCGGTGGGTCAATTTTTATTTAGCGGTTTGTTTTTCTGAAGGAGGTGATTTGCGTTTGGCTCCGGATAGGATACAATTGTGAGTTGTGACGTAGCTAGTACCTGTTTATGGCTTCGATTGGGCGATAATATAATTAAAAGCCGTTGTCATCTGGTTATTGAATCCTCAATGGTAATATGCCAAAGAAGATCGCATTTCTGGGGCCTCGAGGCGGTTTTTTTTGTTGGGGGGGGGGGGGGCGGGGTGGTGTTGGAGGACTTGTTTGGGTTCAAAATGCATTCCTTTCATTCTCTCCAGTTGTCTACTTTCTGTTCCAACTGGAATTACTTGTGTCGATGCATGAAGCTCGAAAACTTAAATAAAGAAAGGAGTTCTGACCTTGTCCTACATGTGTCAAACATGACACAAGAATCTAGCCACTTCTTATGTTGCTACATCCATGTTAATGTTCATGCTTTTTAGTTCTGTATCAATAATGAATTGGAGGTGCTGGTTGGCTCAATTGGTGTTGTCCTTCGCTGTTGGGAGGGTTTGAGGGAAGCGAGACAATTACTTTGGTTTTATGACTCACACAAATGGTCTCCAAAAGGGGGAAATAAAAGGAAGAAGAAGAAGAAGAAGAAAAAGAAATATCGGAAATGATGCTTTAGATTGATACCACTTTGGCTCATTATTTGGGAAATGCTTTGTTTTACTTGGATCACTTTTATTTATAGTTCCACTGATAATGCATCCATGCTTCAGTCTCATGCTTCTAAAGTTGATTGTATGTAATGCACTTGTTGAGTTGACGTTATTGACGTAGTTTTGTTTCTTTTATACATGTAGTATCATTATAATTCTTCTATTTATATACATGCTGATCTAAGTGTTAAATGATGAAATGTCTACCAGGTGGAAAGAAGAATTTCTTTATCAAAGGAAGCTAGAAATGGGCTAGAATTTTTGAAGCGTAAAAGGCTTCAACGAGCAAAACTCATTACTGCCACTGAGACTAGTGTTGCTAACACGATGGCTAGAAGTGGAGGAGATGCTTTAAGAGCTTCAGCATCATGTGGTATCAGATTGCATGGTAATGCAGATGTGTTCTCCAAGCGTAAGGTGGAGAAGTTTGACACAAGTGACCTTGAATGGACTGATAAAATTCTAGAGTGTCCTACGTATTACCCAACAAAGGAGGAATTTGAGGATCCTTTGATTTACTTGCAAAAGATAGCTCCAGAAGCTACAAAATATGGTATGATCTATTGAAAATTTTCTTTGTATGTTAAGTAGATGATATTTAACAGGGGCACTCATGGATGCTCATGTGAAGCCATCACACTACCAGTGTTACTTTTTTGAAATCTAATTTTTACGGGTTGGGGCCATCAACACTGAGCGTGTATAAGAAGGAAAAGTTATAATTGATGAGGATAGTGTATTCTGCAAACTGCCAAATGTAGAGGATGTTATGGCCTTGAACGAAGTAATTGATGATCTGGCTCTTCCTTGAATTATCAATGCTACTCAACTTTTCCTGGAAATTCCTGATTTTCTTATATAATTATTATTTATGATATTATTCTGGCTTTCAATACCAAGAAAAATCTTTGTTTGGACTTTTTAAGTTTTTTTTAATATAAGAAAGAAACTCGTTGAGACTTGGATTTCAAGTGTCGAAACAGTAGATTGATAAAATTGTGTCCTAACTGTTGTCCATTTTAATATATATGTTGCATTCCAGGTATATGCAAGATTGTCTCACCTTTGAGTGCTTCTGTTCCTGCTGGGGTTGTTTTAATGAAGGAGAAAGCAGGATTCAAGTTTACAACTAGAGTACAGCCACTTCGGCTTGCTGAGTGGGACACTGAAGACAAGGTCACATTTTTCATGAGTGGAAGGTGAGTTTTCTTACTGGATGTTTTTAAATTTTCAATGATCTTATTTCTTTTGGTTTTTAATACAATTGTAATTCTTTCAGAAATTATACATTCCGCGATTTTGAGAAAATGGCAAACAACGTTTTTGCACATAGATATTCTAGTGCCGGATGTCTTCCTGCCCCATTTTTGGAAAAAGAGTTTTGGCATGAAATTGCTTGTGGAAAGATGGAAACTGTTGAATATGCATGTGATGTTGATGGTAGTGCATTTTCATCTTCTCCCACTGATCAACTTGGGAACAGCAAATGGAATTTGAAGGTGTTAATTCTACTAGTATCCCTAATTTCCTTTCGTACTCCCTTATGATTACATATCTTTTTCTGTAATTATACAGTCTATTTGAAAGATGCTTCTTGCTACTGCTTTAATGTGTTCCATACCTGAGTGTCCAAATATTAAATGTTCTTTGCTTATTGTTACCATGAAAGAACAGTCTTTTGTGCTAACTTTCCTGTAACATTTTGCTATACTGTTAATCGGTGCTTCCAGAAAATATTCTTTTGTCGCCAATTCTGTTTCTGGGTTTTCAACTAGAGTCACAGAAGAAATAGAAAAAGGGCTATGGTATTTGATGGGGTTTTGTCCAAGAGAAATGTGATTAGATGGTAGTTATTGCATATGTCGTAGCACATTATAATCATGTATTTTTTAAATAGTTTTCTCATGATTTATAGTGTTTGCTTGCCTTCTGTTACTTTTGTAACATCCTCTGGTTCCTGTTCATATTGGATATGCGTGTTAGAGAGTGTGTGTTATTTAGTGTTGCCAATTTTCTGTTGTGTTTGGTGAGCCAATTGATATGGCAGTTTCATTAGCTAACTCAAGAACACAACTTTGTCTTTGATCTCAGAAACTTTCAAGGTTGCCCAAGTCTATTTTGCGCCTCTTGGAAACAGCAATTCCGGTATGGTAGTTATTTTACATCTTAGTACTTTTTTTTTTTCCCTCCTATTATACTTCTTCTCAAGACGGTTCTTGATTTTATTTCAGGGAGTAACTGAACCCATGCTATACATTGGAATGCTTTTCAGTATGTTTGCTTGGCATGTGGAGGATCATTATTTGTACAGGTAAATATTTCTTGTTTTCATAGAAAATTCAGCATATCTTATAGCAATGCGCAAGCCAAGATTTTTCTGGTTGAGATGCCTATGTGATTATATTTATGTTCTTATGGCAGTATAAATTATCATCACTGTGGGGCATCAAAAACTTGGTACGGCATTCCAGGTCATGCAGCGCCAGATTTTGAAAGGGTTGTGAAAGAGCACGTGTACACTAATGATATTCTTTCAAGTGAAGGAGAAGATGGAGCCTTTGACATTCTTGTGGGGAAAACAACTCTGTTTCCACCAAATATTTTGTTGGAACATGAAGTTCCGGTCTACAAGGCTGTCCAAAACCCGGGCGAGTTTGTAGTAACATTTCCTAGAGCATATCATGCTGGATTTAGTCATGGTAGGTTTTGCACATAAATTACTTTTCATTTTCAAGAAGGAAACACTCCTCTTGCAACTCTAATATTGTACTGAAATGCTAAAAGGAATTATGTATTTATATCTCTTTTTCTCAAATTTCAGGTTTCAACTGTGGAGAAGCAGTGAACTTTGCAATTGGTGATTGGTTTCCTTTAGGGGCTATTGCTAGCCGGCGATATGCACTCCTTAACAAGATGCCTCTTCTGCCTCATGAAGAACTTCTATGCAAAGAAGCAATGCTTCTTCATACAAACTTAGAACTTGAAGATTCAGACCTTTCCTCTGCAGACCTGCTAGCCCATAATCGCATAAAGATTTCTTTTGTGAATCTAATGCGCTTTCAGCATTGTGCTCGTTGGTTACTAATGAAATCACGGGCCTGTACTAGTGCTTTTTTGCATTCCCTTGGCACAATTCTCTGTAGCATCTGCAAACGCGATTGTTATGTTGCTTTTGTTGACTGTGAGTGTCACATGCACCCAGTGTGCCTTCGCCACGGTATGTTATGAGATACCATTCACTAATATATTAATTTTAAATGATTGTATGAAACATAGTTGGCTGTCACATGGATTTTTCATTTCACGGGTGCTCAATACAATTTACTATTTATATTGGATATGGATGTGATTGGTTCTCACATAAATAATCAATTAATTCTATATTTTATTCCATGAAAATGAGAATAACATTATCTTGATTCAGACCATAGGATACTTTTGAAATCATCAATGAATTTCTGACATGATTAATAGCAACATGCTTATTTGATGTTTTGGATATTTCTTTTTTTTTTTTTTCTCTCTTAAGTAAAATTTTGATATTGCAGATATTGACTCTCTTGGCTTCACCTGTGGGAGCAAACACACTCTTTATTTGAGGGAGGATATTACTGATATGGAAGCTGCAGCCAAGAGGTTTGAGCAGGACGATGGAATTGTTGATGAGATTCTTAAGCAAACCAAGGGTGACAATAATATGTATTCGTATCCTTTGTCACACATGTTCCAGAGAGCTGAAGCAAGCGGATATACATCTTATTGTGAGCTAGAATTTGATTCTATTATTGAACATTATTCAACCCCAGATCAGGCCACAATTAATGAAGGGCACAATTTACAAAGTCAACATGTTTTGAGACGCAGCCCGGATCTTAAACCTGAAGTTTGTGAGGTTTCTTTTTCTTCTGCTGCATCCACTCTGTGTTCTCTTTCAGAACTTGTTGAGAGCTCTTGTGCTCCCAAAAATGTAAGTCCTATGCATCTATTTTATATATTGTGTTGTTTGTGCATTACATCTCCCTGCTTTGGGATTAGAAATTAAATTTTGAACTAAGAATGCCTCTTCTTTGTTTTTTTTAATTCTGAAAGCAGGATGACGGGCATGCATACTTTACATCAGGCTTTATTGATTCTGAAGAATGTTGTGAAAGATTATCTAATAGTGCATGTGAATCTTCACTATCCTCAGCACGCCATCATGAAACCACAAGTAAACCTCGGGGCGATCTTCACGGATTAGAGATGAAGCCCATCGTAGATAATGAGAGTGATGATTCTGATTCAGAGATTTTTAGGGTAAAGCGGCCTTCTTCTCTGAAGGCAGAGAAGAGAAATTTGAATGCTACCACGTTTATGAAGCATTCTGACCAACAGGTATTGTGAAAGGTTTCATCCATGATTTTGTAAGTCCTTCATGTGTTAACTGCTGGCCTTTGATTTTGAGCTGTTCATGATGAATTACTGCATAAATACGAGCAGGGACCCAAACGCTTGAAGAAAGTTCCTCATGGAGGAAGTAGAGGGCAACCAATGGATTGCAGCGGAAGCAATGATTCAAGTAACAAATTTAGTCACCCTATTAAACGTAAATTTGATGGTGAAAGTTCTTCGAAGTACAAATTTCCGCGGGGAAATAGCATTCCCATTTCTATTAGGTATAAGAAGTTTGGCAATGAGGAAGTCAGTAGACAGCGAGATCACCACAGGAAAGATAGGTTGCAGCAGGTTATTAGAGAACGAGCTCCCATAGAGATTGGGCCAAAACGCCTTAAAGTCCGAGGCCCTTCATTTCTGAGCTTAGAGAGCAGATTAAATTGAAGTTATGATTTTGCCTCATAATGGTAAATGCTGTGCGGCCTACCATTGGAGCACCTCTGAAGAGTCTGACTTTGCTAACTTCAATTAGCTAATGGGCTTTCTAACAACACGCAAAATTCAAATGATTGATTCTGGAAGCAGCGGCAAGGTATTAACCAGATTAGGATAACATTTTTCATTCTTTGTGCGGGGCCTAAGATTCGGGTACTCTGCACCGTGGTGATCCCTTGGGTTCTGGGGCCAAGGTGTTTTTCCGACTCTGGCCTCCAGCACCTTTCCTGCTAGCTAGATATGAAAACTAAAAACCAAAAAGGTTTAGTGACACTTGTAAATTTGTTTTCTTTCTGTTCAATTACTTAGGCATTATTGTTAGGAAAAAATGGGTCTCCCCTTTAATTTCTGATTCTGTGCTTTCTGCTGCTTCCCCCCTGTGAAGTTCATCCATTCTTTTTGTAGCTATAGGTATTCTGTACCTAGAACTACTTGAATACAGTTCAAAGAAATTCCACTTCATCTGTCTGTTTATAACTCTTTCCATTCAAACAGGTATTTGGGGTTTTGTCGCCACATTACCATAACCTCTATGTACCCAAATTGATTTAACGAGACATCCCGTAAAATAAATTCTACACTTTTTTGGACCAAAATAGAAATTATTTTTATTAAAATGGCATTAAGTCATCATTATATAAAATTAATCAGAACTTAAAGATCATCAAATATATTACAAATCTAAACTTATAGAAAAATGTACATGATTTAGGATAATATAACTTAAAAATTAATATCAAAACATACAATAAAAAAAAGATTAAATAGAGATAACACACATTTAAACTCTAAATCTAATGGATTAAGCAGAGGCAATATACTCCTAATCTCTAGATAAGAAGGGTCTTCTAGCAACCCCAAATCAGAGCAGCTATTAAAAAAAAAAAAAAACGAAGAGTTCATCCACCGGCCCCAACTTTCCGAAGAGCCATTTCTGCTAATTTTCTTCCACAAACCCCAGATCCCTCAAGCAAAGCGCCTCGGTCAGCCGAATAACACGGCATAGGATACCCTATCAAACACGGCGTTTCCAGTTTGTAGGCTCTTTGGCAGCATCCTGGCAGTAACTATCTTCATTTGCTGAAGCTTCCCTTCGTCTATGAAATCTCATTTGGGCCTAAAGATAGTATCACATGATTAAATGCCACCGGCATATGTGATTTGGAGTCACAAAAAAAAAATAAAAAAAGGAACAGCGCGAGACATGATGCTTTTTGACGTGCTGAGTACTGAACTGCTGATGGACCTTGGGTTTAGGTCGTGGAAGATCTCGGCCCATTCTTGGTGTGGCAGTTACTTCAAGTTCCTACAGGACACGGCAAAAGCTCAATGGGCTTTATACATCTTTATCCATGCCAAACCTTGTATTGGGCCTTTACACCTAACGCCTTTGGGTTTGTTAGGTTAAGAAATCGTAGGTTCTGAAAAAGCAAAACCTATATGGGCTCTTCACAAAAGTTTGGAATGACAATGGTTCAAAGATCATAGATTGCACAACTCTATGGACTGGCCGGTATCAGAAACTGGTCACCGATTCAATTTGATTAAACTGAAAAATTGGCTAGTCAAAAAAACCAGTTAAAAATCGATGGACACAGAGAAAACCCATAATCCTGTAAAATGGTGGAACCAGTTTTTGTAAGAGAGAAAAATCTACTGTATACAAAATATAATTATTTCTCATGGGATTAATAATTTTTTTATTCTTTCTATCATGTTATAATTTCTTTTTTCTTCTTAATTTTTTTTAATAATATTATTTTTCTCACAAAAAATAAATAAGAGAACAAAACAAATAGAAGAGCAATTTCACACACACATATATAATATAATATAAGTTTACTAAGATTAAGTATGAAAATATTTAATAATTTATTATATTATATATTTTGAATACATAAAATTAAAAATATATGTATATTAAATTATTACCAATTTAACCCAAATTCGATTCAATGAATCGTAAACCAATATCTTTACCAATTCAATTTTTAAAATAGGTTCAAAGAACAAATGTTCCGTGTTTAAGCCATTTCTAACCAGTGATCACTTTTATTTTTCTATTGATTTCTTCATTCTTTAATATCTATGCTGATCAACACATGTTCACCCTGAGACACTTAACAGCGTTTTAGTTGTAATAAGGTACACTATCATCATCGGTTTGTTTAATCCAAACAGCAGCAATATCAAGAACAAGAAGCAAACTTCACGTCTTAATTATTTTGTTATAACTTACAAGGCATGGTCAATTAATAGTACATGACAATATAATTAAGTTTGGCAAAATACCCCACAAAAAAGAATTAGGTGTTTGTTATGAAATTCTTTAATAAAAACATAACATCTTGGATGTCTTTTTAAAAAGAGATAATTATGCGATGCTCTACTGCAAATTTCTTAGTCTTTTTTTTTTCCTTGAAAAGAACTTGATTTGAAAAACTAAACCTACTTTTTATGTAAGGATGTTCATAGACTCCATTCAATTCAGTTTTGAGCCTTAATCAGACCGAACCGAGCTCATCGATTTTGTAAAATTATGGACCTATTCAGTTTTAATTTTTTGAATAGTTTGCTTTGGTTTTGTTTACAATATTGTGTTATTTTTAATTTTAATAAAATATATGTAAATATAAAAAGAAAGAGACCAAATTAATATATATATATATATATATATAAATAATTTTGTTGACATAAAAATATAATATTATATATATATAGTTAGTTTGGTTCAATCCAAACTAAACCAAATTAACAACTGAAATGAATTAATTAAAATTTATATTTTAAAAATCAATTTATACTTTCTTTTTCGATTTTGGTTGTTTTTTAATTTTTATATTTTAAAAATCAATTTATACTTTCTTTTTCGATTTTGGTTGTTTTTTAATTTAATTAAATCGACCAAAATTATGATCACTAAATGTGAAAGTTTGGTTTGGTCAGTTTTTAGCCTGATTTTGAACACTCTTACTTTTATGTATGCTGCCAAAGAAAGTTCGTAACATGTAGTCCAACTGAAATGTGAAGGTTGAGAGTTTTAGGTAATAAAATTCCCCATTAATTTCCAAGGTCATATAATTATGATCACTGAATATATATCAAGTGAGAATAATATTCACTCCATGCTTGAAAAAGCCATGAATTTCAAGAATTTGATGGAATGCCAAAGACAAAAAGGCCAATTTGTAGGGCCAACCATCTGCCTCTCTTGCAAATTATGTCTACCTTTATTCTTAAAGGAGAATAAATGAGTGGATTTTGTAGAAAGTGAAGCAAAGAAAAATTGTAATAAAAAAGGGAACAAAGCCAAAAATTATGTTAATGGGTTCTTGTCAAAATCTTGCATATTATCTTTCAGTCAACACCCTCTTTCGATCTGTGGGGTCCCCTCTTCATCTATTGATCCTCTTTGCTTCAAAATATTCAAAATGTCTCATCTTCATGTTTTTATTTTTATTTTTCTCAATTCTTCTTTGCTGTGAGGAAAGCAAAAGGATATATCCTATGTGCCTATTTGCTTTAGCTAGTACTCAAATAGAAAAAGAGGCTTTTGCTACTTTAGGGCTTCATTTGTGTGGGGTTCAACTCCAGAACCAAAATTCCTCTCTAGCTAATTGATTTGTGGTTTAATTTCAAACACGAATTTTTCTGTTCCACATAAGAGAAGAAAAATCATACCTGAAATGATTTCGAGAATATTATTGAAAGTGATCATCCTCGATATATACTTTTGATTAATGTATATTGAGGAAAAAGATATATATGATTCAGATTTTATCCCATGTGTCTCGATAGAAACACTTGGGTATTCTAATATATATATATATATATATATATATATATATATATATATATATATATATATATATATTTTGTCAGAGTCACTTGGAAATCTAATGAGCTTTAACTAATTTAGTTTGAATCAATTCTGACCACTTAGGTACATATCACAGAAATTCATGACAAAAATAGAAAAGATTATAGAGCGAATAATATAGAAAACATACAAATTTAACGTGATTTAGTTAATGTGACCTACATTAACGAACATAAAAAATTATTGTATTTTTTCTATTAAAATGTTTGATGTACAATATAAAGAAAACCATATTAGACATGTATATTATAAATACATAATTGTTCAGATCGGATCACTCTATATCTCAGGTCTATCAACCTTTGCCCTGCTTGCCCCACAAACTTTCAAATTTTTTTTTTCTTTTGGGTCATGCTTCCAAAAAATCGAATGAGTCATAATTCAAGTTACCATATAATTTAAGTCACTTAACACTACAAAATTTTTTTGGTATTAATTTTCTCTATTCATAAGATTCGAACTTATATTCTTATGTAAGAAAAACAAGTGGCAAACTAGTAGAATCTGATGTGTGTATTATATATATATATATATATATATATATTCTAGAAGATATATGCTATATCTAAATGTGGAACTTTTCTTTCAATAATTCCCAACCACTTAAGAAGCTAAATTCTTTTCC
Source organism: Biancaea sappan (assembly GCA_037074585.1). Lineage (NCBI taxonomy): Eukaryota > Viridiplantae > Streptophyta > Magnoliopsida > Fabales > Fabaceae > Biancaea > Biancaea sappan. The sequence continues at coordinate 43,858,104 of CM073500.1, read as the reverse complement.
CACCTTAAAGTTAACAACTATGATTGTTTTAGTGGTTAGAGAATCAAATTAGTAAACATATTTCAGTAGTAATTAACTAAAATGAATGGTGGTCTTTGTAAATAAGCTTTTATAGTGAGTGATGGAATGAAGATAAAAAGGAAAAGCAGAGAGGAAATTAATTAAACAAAAGGAGAGGATATATATGAGATCAGACAAATTTTGAACCAGTGATCCTAACTCCATTACAGATTCCATTATGGCTCAGGATAAGAATCAAAACTGTTACAATCATGTCGACTCAAAGAGTTAATATTTAGACATAAACCGTGTAGGACCATCTCTTTAATCACATCATTTCTTACCATTGTGTGTGTGTATATATATATATATATGTATTCCCCTTTATTACCTAATTTTACCCTTCACAACACAAAATGAGTTCTCATAATCTCATCATTTTTACTATATAATAGAAGGAATTTTAAGGATATGATTTAAACCCACTTTGTGCTTTGGGATTGCCTCGCTCAAAATAGGGAACTTTGCAAGGTTTCAATCAAAGCGAAGATCATATCATATATAGTTATTGACTTATATATATGTACGTGTGTTAGTATAAACTTTAGTTAACTTAATAAATTCTTTTTAAACTGATGATTTAATTATTAGAATTTAAACTAATGTTTTAATTAATTTTATTGCTCCAATACAGAAATGAAATCATGCATGTATTTAGGATTCATAATGCATTCATCAATATTTTAATTCTCTTTATCTCATGTACCATATCTTATTTTAGATATTTAGATTTAATATTTATGTTTATTTATTTATTTTTTGTGAGAACTTACGGTATTCTCAAATTACATTAAATTGAGAGCGATTAAGATTAAAATCTTGTCAACAAATATATTTTTTGAAGCTTGAACTTGTGTTCTTCCCTGTGCACACGAGGGTGAGAAACTTGTTGATATATTTATGTATAATTTGATGGTATATATGATTACATAAAAAGTATTTACATATACCATTTTATTTTTATTTTAAGTTCTTAGATGCCACATCATGCTGATAAAATGGGTTGACTTACATGTAATTTCCTATTTTTTGACATATTCAATAAATATAACAAGTTTAAAAATACTGCAACTTTCCCAATGAATTTAGATATACATGTGTGTGCAGGAGTGAGAGAGAAAAAGAGTGGATTTTAGAAAGTAATTATGGAAAACTAAAATTATGAATAATTTAAAAAGAAATAAAGAGTCAATATTCTTCAAACATAATTTTTCTTTCAACGAAAGTTGTTGAAATTTTCTTACCCAAAAAAAAAACATTTAATTAATCAAATACTAAAAATTAATAGAAAACAGAAGCAACCCTAGGCTAGGTCGTTTAACCTGTCCTGTCTTCGGCGCGTTTATTGTGTAATTGTAATTTGTACAATAACACCAATTTTAGTGCCTTAAAGGGTAAATTTTACTAATTTTGTTAAATTTTTTAGTAAATCATATATGATTTCATTAAGTTATATTTGATGCTCTTTTTTATTTTAAAGATATTATTTGAATTTATTGATATTTGAAACATATTACCAAATTTTATTATTTTTTATCAATAAAATCAACTTTATATAAAACATATGAATGTAATTTAAATTTTTAACAGGTCTTTATCATGGAATAAATTAACTTTATTGACAAAAAATTAATAAAAGAAATTTTTATAATAAATATCATACATATATATAAGTCTAATTTTTCATTAACAACAATAATATAGTGTACATAAGTAAAAATATTTTTTACTTCTCTAACGTTTACAATATGTTTCAATTTCATCTCTAATAATTTTTTTTATGTTAATTATATTTTATATATTTTATTTTTATTTTAAATCTATTATTTTTACTTATTCTATTTATTCTACTAATAAAAAATATTAATTAGACAATTCATATTGTATATTTTAAATAACACATTATTTACAACGTGACAACTATATCAAATATATGAAAAACGACAATTATTCTTAAAATTTTAATACATCTTTTTCTTCTCTAAACGTCCTTCTCTCTCTCTTGCTCTGTTTCTCTTCTCTCTCATGAATACTTCTTTCTCAGCTTTTTTATTTTAAGACGAAATTGGAATTTAAAATATGTAAAAAGTACTTTAATATATATATATATATATATATTCCAAATAATTTAGGTTGATTATATTGATTGAGAACCACGTACCCTAGATAGAAGGCTGCTGAAGTTGTGTGGTTCAAAGGCTGCTACGTAATGGATATGTCTCAATATTTTGCATTCATCAGCGTAAAACATATTTATGGATTTGACTTATTTTGCGTTTAAGTTTCACTAATAAAAACACGTTTATATGTTGTAAAAAAAAAATTGTCTATTACAGTTACAATTTATGGCGCTTCATGTCGGTAATATATGAAAACTTTGTGCTGATTTTGTGAATATAAGAATACTGATGCAGAAGAGTCATTGAATATATATGTAAATAACTTCCAAAATCGAATAAATAATATATTTTCTCCTCCTAACTAATATAAGTAATATATTTTCAAAGTTTCTCCCCCGTACAATGATTAAATTTAGAGTATTTTGCATTTTTAAAGAATTTCGTTTATTAGGAATCAAACAAATTATACTGAGGAAGAAACCATCTCTCAAGTTTGAAATAAACATCATGTTAACTTCAAGTGATTATATATGTATACACACAACGGATATTTCAAAGTTAAGATGTTATAGTCTGAGAGTTTATATAAACTCGGAGAATAAAATAAATTTGAAATGTAAATTTGACTTATAAATTCTTAAGAATTTATATATATACAATTTTTCTCTTTTAATAAATTATTAAAATTATATATATTAACATATGTAAATATTTTAATTCATAATTAACATAAAAAATATTTAATATCTTAATTTATATTATGTATTATTTAACTTTTTTATATCTCAATGCAAGTTTTATTTTTATATTTAATTAAATATCAAAAAATACTAACAAACAAAAATATTTTTTAAATTATTGTTAAGACAATTCGATGTACATTCGAACCGAGTTTAATTAAAAAAATAATTTTAGTATTGAATTTACTTAATTTAAAATTTAAAATTTATAAATTTAAATGAGTTTAAAAGTTAATTTAAGAGTTTAGTAATTATATTTCCAAGTAATATATATCTTATTTGGACGTGTGTGTATTTTTGATTCTGCACTACCTTCTCTAGGCTATAGATACTAAAATCTCCTTACTCAAAAAGAGAAAGTTTGAAATACACACACACACACACACACACACACACACACACACACACACACACACACACACACACACACGCTTGTGTAAACAGATTTTATAAACAATTAAGAAGGCACAATGTTTTGAAAATTCGAAGTGACCAAAAAAAAAAATCTCATTGGGTATAGGATAATCGAATCAGCAGCATTATAACTAATGTAACACTCTTCAATAACCAAGATTTCTTTATTTACTTATGTTGTCTATTTATAATTACCAGTTTGTTTAAAATCAATGACACGTACTCTAATTATATTAAGGACCCTAAACTTTGATATTCAATTAAGTACGCTGACGACTATGTTGAAAAAGGAAACTGCAAATTATGGAAAAGGATATTGTTAATTATATAATGTTCACATATAATTAGAACTAATTAATTTAACAAAATATTACACGTATTTATCATAAGCTCAAATGATACACATTTGATTGAAATTAATTCATATATACCAACGATTAGGTATGTATCTTTCTATATTATAATTGCCTTTATTAAAAAGCTTTATTTGGAAGATGGATTACTGTTTCTATGGGTTTTTTTTTTTTTGGTTTTCGAATACACTACACATTGAATTGAACATACATAGATATATAGCTAGTTGTTAATTTGTCAAGTTTTACTGAATGCTGACCCTTAAATCGACTTTATAAAGGTAATTATTCAAATATAATTAACAGATTTATTGAGTGTAGCATCAGTGATATAATTAGAAAGGTTGCGTAGTGACTAAAATATTAGCCTTATATAAAGGAATTAGATCCCCTCGAGCGTAGGAAGGAACTGTACCTTCTAGCACTAGATCTTGATCGTTGAATGAGATCATTTAACGGTCATCTTTAATTCATGCGCTTTTTTTTAAATGCATGACTACTTTTCAAAAGTCAAATCTTGTTTTTTTATTTTTTAAAATTAATTATGTAATTTTAAGAAAAAATAAAAAAAACATATGAATTATCTAGCGTCCAAGATCTAGCATTAGAGGGAACAGTTCCCTCCAATGCTGAAGAGGATCTGATTCCTTATATATATGTGTCTGGCTCCCTTGTAGTTGAAAATGGGTACTACACTCTAAATTTGACATCTTAGTCTTTTGTTCTGTCATGCCCCAAAATTTGAGCACGTGACCGCCACAGAAGGTGAATTTCACCTCACTTTTGTAAACATATTTTTCTCTTAAGAACAATATTTTTCCTTATTTTGGTTATTCTTTTAAATGTAAGAGAACTATTTCTCTTCTCACAAAAAAAAGGCTAAATCGAGTTTTTCATTCACACTACAGTCATACACATTACATTTTATAAACTAATATACTTGATTACATAGTTTTTGTAGATTTATACAACTTATTATAAGACCTAAACATTTTATCTTTACCCTGAACAAATGGGAAGGTAATCTTGACGTGAACATCATCGAACTATGAAATCCTTCATACCTTGATATTTGCCTAATTTTACCTTGAACATTCCTCGAAGATGTGTGAGATGATAGAAAGTAATTTCTTCTATATCCAAACTAGTCACAACATCCCAAAATATGTGGAAGATACATCAAAGAATTTATCCCTCCATTCTTTGCAACTCAGATGAACCGATCAATAATCAAAACTAGCATCAGTTGTAAAGATTGAAAGCAAGGATTGAAGAAGAAGAGAAAAATGGTGAAGAAGCTTTCTCCTCCTTGCCTCCTGATGAGTGATCGTGAGAAATGAGAGAAAAGAGAGAGAAAATGTAGTTTTGTGAGTGATGACGGGTCTTTTCTTTTATTCTCTCCCATGATGCTCTCTCTCTCTCTCTCTCTCTCTCTCTCTCTCTCTCTCTCTCTCTCTCTCTCTCTCTCTCTCTCTCTCTCTCTCTCTCTCTCTCTCTCTCTCTCTCTCTCTCTCTCTCTCCCATTTGTCTTTCTCCTCTCTTTCGTCTCCCAGACTATCTCTCCTTCTTTTTTTTTTCCTTTTTTTTATTCCATACTGAAAGCTTCTCCAAATGAAGCTTCCCCACAAGCTCCAAATTCCAATCTAATGGAGGTAAGACATACACTTGTCCCTTTTAGATCTCCTTGGTTAAAATTCCTCAAAACCATTCTAACTTGCAAAATTCATTCACTTGGATCCCTGTAATTTATTTTATTCCTCAACAATTCATTTGTTCCACACAGCATAATAAAATTTTCAAATAAGTCTTTAATAATAAAAAAAGTTCCACATAACTTAATTAATTAATTAATTTTTTTAACAAGCTCCTAAATGGACTAAAAAAATATTAATATAAATTCTTGGGGTATTACATGTTCCAACCTCCATCATAGCTTCCCATAGCGACACGTGGCACGATCCATCCACGGCTTCTGAACCTAGGTGCTCGATTTTGTTTTTTAAAAAAATATACTCCATTGAATCTTGGTCGTTCGCTTGATCCAACGTGCTCAAGTTAGCCAGGTGGCCCATAGTTTTCTTCTTCCTTGCATTCTTGTCGTTTTGCCTCTCCTTTTACTGCATCTCCGTTGTTCTACCTCTCCTTCTTCACCATTGTTGCAACTTGTCGTTCTGCCTCTCCTCTCCCTTCTCTGTTTTTGACCAAACAGATAAAATGGTGAGCTAGAGGAAGAGATAACAACTGAAGTAAAAGCTCCAAACACACAAAATCCTTTCAACATCCCTCTTCTATGTTTTGGACCAAACAAAGCCATTTGGTTTTTTTGGGCATTTCAATTAAGAAAACAGAGAAGAAGAAGAAGAAGATGACGAGGAGGAGGAGGAGGAGGAGGAGGAGGAGGAGGAGGAGGAGGAGGAGGAGGAGGGAAGGGCAACAATGGTGAGATAGCTTACAATGGTGAGATACCTTGAACAAGGAGAGAAGAGGAGGAGGAGGAGGAGGAGGAGGAGGAGGAGGAGGAGGAGGAGGAGGGAAGGGCAACAATGGTGAGATAGCTTACAATGGTGAGATACCTTGAACAAGGAGAGGCAGAACAATATAATGGAGAGGTAGCACAAGGAGAGGCAGAGCGACGAGAATGTAGGGAAGAAGATAATTATGGACTACATGGCTAATTAAAGCGCGTTAGATCAAGCAGACGACCATGATTCAATGGAAGAAACTTTAAAATATAAAAAAAATGAGCGCCCAAGTTTAGAAGCCATAGATGAATCTTGCCACGTGTTGCCACAGGAAGTCGCATTGGAGGTTGGAACGGATGGTTGAGATGCCAAACTCAGAGTGCAGTTCCCACCTTCAACTATAGGAGAGATGGACGCTATATACACACTCACAAACACATATTCTGTAATAAGGAAGATCTTCTTCAACAATTTTAGGGATTTTAGCGAGAAGCTAAGTGTTTTGTTTGTTGTCTCGTTGATCCATAAACCAAAAAAAAGAAAGGCTTTATCAATCATATTGAAGGATGCCCAAACTGTTTAATAATGAAATCTAGACATTAGTAATTAGGAAAGCGGTATTAACGTGGTCTCTCTCTCTCTCTCTCTCTCTCTCTCTCTCTCTCTCTCTCTCTCTCTCTCTCTCTCTCTCTCTCTCTCTCTCTCTATATATATATATATATATATATATAAAATTAACAAATAGTCAAAATGTGAAATACATAAGATTCCACCTTGAGCATAGAAAACTGAGACGACCAAGATTAATTCAATTTATAATACGAAATCCTCCAAGAGACAAAGTTTAGATGCTTCTAAGGCACAAATCTCCAATAATAATTAATGATATATTCCGCAACATTTATATTGGAAACCCTAAATTTTATTACCAAGGAATATGGGCAACAGTGATTGGATTAGTGAGTTATAAAAAGTTAATCCCCACACTAAATGAATCAGTGAAGTTAATTAATGACTTCAGAAAACAATCAGTTTTTTATTTCCCTACCGTCTTAGTCGCCGTTAACATGCTTCTTACCATTTTTTGTATTAAAACTCATCCACATTCAAACCCACACATATATACAACTTCCATATAATTAATTATATTCTAAGATCCAAAGATATTAGGTTACTTGGTAAAAAAAAATGTTATAATAATAATAATAATAATAATAATTTTTATTCACCTGAGTTTTTTTTGCACAATCTAATATTAAAATTTAAATACACCAAAATTATGCTTAGAGTGTACCCTTTTTAATGTTTATGAAGAAGATTTAGGTGAAAAATGTAATGTTCAAAGATGCGTTTGACTATAGGACCTATAGGCCATTACTTTCAAAGTTTTTCAGAACTTCAGAATAAGAAGTAGAACGCAACAATTTTTTATTTTCTATTTTCAAAATGGAAAAGATTCTCATATAGGGTGGAAAAATTGGTGGATTAAATTAATAAATAGTTAAATATACACGTAATTTAAAAAATGGAGATGATTGAATTCTTTTTTTTTAATGAAATCACTAAAATATTATTTGTGATATTGAATAATCATTCTATACTGACTTAATTTATTGATTTTTGAAATATATATATATATATATAATTTTATTTTCCTAATTCATAATCCCATATGTGAGTGATGCTGATGTTAATTACATAAATATTTTTTGTTAAAATATATTTTTGGTCACTATAGTTTTACTCAATATTAAATTTAGTCTCTATAATTTTAAAACTTTAAATTTGATTCTTGTAGTTTTTAATCATTAAAGATGGTTTCCGTTGTTAGTCAAGTGCACATGTGATATTGACTAAGACTATTTATTTAACATCTAAGTCTACATATATTAGATGTCACATCAGTCTTTCTCATCTGTCACGTCATGTCTCGCCATTTATTTTTTAAAAAAATTTCTTTTTATTATATACAGTTCAAGTGGAATCTCTCTCTCTGTCCTCTAAGATTTTTTTAAAACTATAAAGACTAAATCATTCAAAGCTTTAAAATTATAAAGACCAAATTTAATATTAAAAATTTAATATTAAATGAAACTGCATAAATGAAAGATATATTTTTGAAAAAAATTTAAAAATGAACTCATGTAGGACGATGATTATATATTGTAATGGTACAGATAATGAAATATATATATACACACACCCCCGCGCGCACACACACACACTCTCCCACTACATTTTACTTATTCAGTGGCCTTAGATAGAGTGTGAGAATTTGGACTGATTTTGTTTGACTTGAAAATGGAAAGAATTATTGCATCCTCGCGGGACTCCATAAAATTTTGGTCCAATTTCTCTTTAGAAAAAGATTAAACGTCATTTTCCCAGGGGGATTACTCTGGTGTGTGTGTATATATATATATATATTGTCAATCTCAAGGTACGTAACTAAATTATATTAAATTCCAGCTAATGCGTACTCCTCAACGTCAAAAATTATATCTAATTCAATGATGTCCAAAACAACCCCAATAATTTTCTCTGTTTGAGACTTTTAGGACCCTATATTCTTTCTTCCACATATATATATATACCTGTGATCAACCGGACATTTCATATTTTCATATGGTAATAAATGCCCATTGACCAACATTATAAATATATTCTCAAATCCCACAAGTGCATCTTAATTTCTCTGTATCACCGGATTGGATACATTAAATAATGCTTGTTTGAAATTAATTACTTCTAATACAATTAGTCTGCGAACTTATAAATATTGGAGATGCTTCAGTTTCATAGGGTCTTGAACCAAATATTAGAGAGAGAAGAATCTTCTAGCCCTACTACAAGTGTATCCAGATTGTTTGGGCCTGCTTGGCTCATTAAGGATCTGGATGATGGTTTGAGCTCTTAATTAATTAAGAATAAATTATTAATTTAATTTTTAAAAGATTATAAGTAGTTTAATTTAATCTCTAAAAGATCAAGTATTTTAATTTAATTTTTAAATTTATTTTAATTTGGTCCCTGTTTTTATTTAGTAGCTTGAAGTAATGAAAATTTTAAAATTTAATAACGATAAATTTTGTCATTTAACGACGAATTAATGACTAAATTGAGATAAATATTATCTTTTAATATTAAATTAAAAAAATTATAATCTTCAGATATTAAATCAATAATTTACTCTCATTAATAAATTGTTAAAAATCGAAGCTTTGGCCTCTAACACTCACAATAAAAGACAATTATTAATTATAGAATTAATTTTTTTTTTGAAGAAACTAAAAGAAAGAGGATGTGAGGGGACAAGGGGCTTTAAGCAAACAGAAACCATATGTAAATATGGATGGGTGACTCAATGAAGGGACAACCAAATTATATAAAAGCAATGGGTATAATTATATATAACGCATACCAATGCTATTGCTATTGCTTGTAGGCAATGTTAAGGCTTAAAGGTATTAAAGCTCTGCATCATCCATCTTTCTATATGCCCAGCGTATAAGTGGTTCCACTTTTTTCATGAAAAGGAGAAGGATAGAGAAAAAGAGAAAGAAAATATACGTAATGACGAACGAAAATGATCCCTTGTTCTTCACGAGCCATGGAACTAATTAAATCTTTGGGTGTCACCCTTTCAACACTTTCTAAGAATAACTCTTTTGGTTTTTAGGATCAATTCTAAGAATAAGTGCCACTTCGCCTTGGGGAGAGGAAAAAAAAAAAAGCTATACTATTAACTTTGTACTATTATATCTCTCTATCTCTTTTTTTGTCATCGTCTTGTTATGAAATAGATCTTCTTCAAGGTCTTTATGCATGGTTGATCTTGTTTTTTCAAAAAATAATCTAATGGTAGGGAGGAGCACAGGCAACCGGTGCTCGTCTTTTTTTTTATTATTATTATAGTTGAAATAAAATAATATTAAATTTAGAGATATATATTAATGGATAGTTTTTTTGTTGTTGACTGCTTTGAATTCCTTTTGTAAATCGAATTTATGACTCGATCTGAAACTTGAGAGTGTGATCCAAAAGAAAAAATTGGAGGTTTGTGACGTGACTCGAAAAGAGAAAAAAATTGGAGGTATGAGGTGGACCCATTTTATATATTTTATTTCTAGAGCGATCTGCACCAGTATGGTTCTATATATGTTATATTTGATTTATGAATCATGTAATTTATAACAGTTTGCCTGAAGAATGAGAAAACTTCCCCTTTGTCTGTGAATGTAGGTTACATTGATCAAACTATGTAAATTTGTGTGTGTTATGTAATTTTTCTTATGTTTTTGTCTTCTTAGTTCTCAGCATTTTTCTTGACAGTTGTATACAAAATTTTGAGATAAAATTTTATAATCACCCTTGAAAAAATTAATTCAAAAAGGGCATAAAGTATGATCTAATGGTGCGAGATTTGAATAGTATATAAGACGTTTAGGTTTGATTCTCCATGTCTTCATGTACCCTAAACCCAAAAAGGTGAATTATTCCCAAACGTTTAGCAGGAAAAGAGAGAGAAATGAAATCTCTAGCTTAGTATTATGTTTTAATCATACATCAATTATTAACCGATTGTTGATTTTGGAAATTAATAATAACTCTCTTGTTTTCCTAAATTATGGTGTCTTTTAGGTCTAATATATACATGCATGATATACATTTCCATCTAATATAGCTTTCGTTGCCATCACCAAATAGATAGGTTGATCTTGAATCTTACTTTTTACAGTACTGTAATAACCAAATATGGAGGCTCATTTACTCAAATGAAAGCGATTTGCAACACAAAAAGAACAGATTATATGCATAAAATTTATTCCATTGTTTCAAATAATTAAGGGTGAATTTCAATTTTCTTTGTTCTGGGAAGCACGTTTGGTCATTCAAGCAATTAATTAGGGTTAAATAGTACAACCCATTTAAAGATCATTGTTTACCAATTATTTACCCAACAAGAAGTAGTTAACCCTATTTATAGGACCTCCATATAGTTTTGCCTTTGATCAAAATTAAATATTTATGCTAATTATTTATTATTAGCATTTATTCTCACCATATATTGACTATTCATCATCGGTTCATCTGATTCCAGTTGCCATCCAGAAAGGAGATCATTATGGCTACGTGTGTATATATATATATATATATATATTTTAAAATGAACAACTTTTTTTATCCTTTTTTTTTAAATTTGCTACAAAACACACTAAAAAAAAAATCAGGTCGTTGAGTGCTTTAAATTATGTGGTGAACCAAATTACTCAATCTGGTATTTTAAGAGTATGACCCGAAAGAAGAAAAACTTGAGGAATGAAATTCCTCGCAATATGAAGTAATTCATTAGGACGACTTGCGACTCATTTTATGATCTAAGCAATCATATATTTTTTTAATGTATGTATTTCAATTTTCATAACATGCAGTATAGTTTTTTTTGCTAGTGAATAACAAAAAATCCTCTCGGCCCTTAAATATAAGTTACATTAATCAAACCACATTGAATTCATGTGTTTCTCTATGTTTTATATGCTATTTTCTTTTTTGTTTTGTGCGATTTTTAAGTAACACAAGCAATAAATATACAAACATAAAACAACACCCAAAAACAAAAGCCATAGTACGTAGCCGAATACATGTATTAATTAGCTAGGATATGTCATTCGAGAGTATTGAGGCATAGTTGTTAGACGACAGCTCTTGATCAAGATAATAAATACCAAGTCACGAGTAAGATGCTTTTCTAATAGGATTCTTTTAGTCAATCAGAGATTCCTTCTTCCAAGTTCTAATTTGTCTAATTAACAGAATGGTATCATCTTTCTCCTACATCCCAAATATATAGAGGTGATGAGTTTTGAAGAATGATGAATCAGAAAGGGCATGCAAGCCTTTAGTTTTTCTTTTGTAAACTTCTAAATTGTAATAACCAGAAATTTCTTTTTTCAAGAATTTTCCAGAAAAAATAGAGAAAAAAATGCAAAACATATACAAATTTTCGTGATTTATTGAACAGAAAAAAAATTCTTATTTCTTCAGATAAACTATTACAAAATAATAAATAATATAACTACAGAACTATATACAATATGTATATAATACTTTGGGTTGTTCCAAAAACATATAAATAAGTCACTTTTTTTTTTAGGTCGGATTATAAATTCAATCCGGCCTTTATGTGGCTGAGCTATTCTAACAAATTAGGAGGGTTTCACTCAATCATCAGGTCAATTCTATTATAATATGTATTTCACACCATTAATTAATTGCTATCAAATCAAGCAGTCTTGTCTCACTCAAATTGCCCAAACGACTCACTTCCCTCAATTGGACCCTACCAACTTGAGACGCATGGACAAAAAGACAGATGTGTGTGTATATATATCTAGTAATTGATTTAGAGAAGCTTTTAATTCATCGAGTTATTGATTTAGTTATTATAATATTAGATTTGTTGTGAAAATAATCTTATAAAGATTTAATATTTCAAAAAAAAAATTTAAAAATCTCATATTACTTGGAGCAAGGAGGAGAATAGAGTTTATATACTAACATGTGTTAGTAGACTAATAAAGAGCTTGGGAAGAGGTGGACTCTCGCGCACATAAGCTCACATGGATTCAAGCTACTGCAGTGCAAATCATCCAATTTGCCCCCCTGCGCGTGCAATAAATCGAACCGGTTTAGTTTTTCTTTAGAGAAATAATTTTTAACTTAATTTATTTTAGCTTACCTGAGAAGAGGCGAATTTTACACTTATAAAAATTAATTTGGATTAATGTCAGAAAATTAAGGGCTGACGGTTTTATGTTTCTTTATTTTAAATATATTTAAAATATTTAAAAACTCCCTATTAAATTTCTGAAACTGCCTATTAATTTCTGAAACTGTTCATTGATTTTCATAACCGAATTTTAATTTTATTTAATATTTTTATATGCCTCAGCGACTATAAAAGGAGGGCTCCTTCCCCTCATCTTACACATCAACTCAGAAAACATTCTGAGCCTCTCTTCTCTCCCTCTCTCACTTTCTGGGTTACGTCTCTTTATTTTCTGCTGTTCTGTGGCCTGAGAACCTTTTCTCAGAGGAATTTGTTTAATACTGGAGGGAGTTCTGTAAACGCAGTATTCTTGCTGTGGTCGCGAAATAATTTCCTTAAGGACAGTGTCTACTGCAAAGACGCGACTCAGATTAACCGCTTGCTGGTTTCCAGATTTTATTCAACAGGATCAATTATTAATTAAGGTAAATAAATTAAAAAATTTAATATATATATATTGTCACGACCCGTTTTCTGGGCACATGACCGGCACAATGATGAATCTCTCATCACTGTAAGCCTTCCGATAAATATATCAAATTTTCTTATCTGAAAATCATAGATTATCAATTTAAAATACATTATTATACTGACATACAAGCCAAATGTCGAACCCCTGAACTAGATGTCCTAGACGATTACAGAGCAACATAATCTATAACAGAAGAGAGGTCTACCCGACAACGGGAAGGTCCAAAGTATCTACTCCTCTAGCAGATATTCTTCGATGGCAACCTGATCTGAACAAAAAGGTTGTACAAACAATGTGAGCTTTTAAACTCAATGAGCGAATCGGCCTCGCATTAATAAAATTCAAATACATTACCAGTCATGCAAGCATATCCAAAGGCTCATACTCAACCAATAGACAGAAGATAAAAATTTATCCAATTCAACAAACGTTACTAGTACTCGTCAATGGCAATATATCCCGGAGAGCGCACACAGGCCGGCTCACCAATTATGTATATTTTCGCCATGATGCACAACATCATCCTCTTACATACAAGATAAAAATTCATCCAATTCAACAAACGTTACTAGTACTCGTCAATGGCAATATATCCCGGAGAGCGCACACAGGCCGGCTCACCAATTATGTATATTTCCGCCATGACGCACAACCTCATCCTCTTAGCTAGGGCGCCTCACGGATTTATCACCAATCCGGGCTATATCCCTACTGAGGGAATCGTTGTCTCCACACTCATTGGTCAAGACACCCTGTCAACCGGGTTTTTCGCCTTGCCGTGAGAGGGGGTACTGTCCCGCTCAATCACAATCAATAGCATTTCATATCATAATCAGAAGCTCAATATAATATTCATCCATATAACAGGTATAGTATATTACTATATTATGGATTTATAAACCACATATCAAGATAACAATTAATCCATTTTTGAAAACATTCAAACTTCACATCATCATAAGATACTTATTTCATTTGATCCATACTTATGGATTAATTATCTCATTTAGATTCGTCATTCTGAATCCAATTTCCCCCTATGAATCTTGGGAGTGTCATACGACATACTTTTTATCACCAGTAATGCTAAAACTCTATTAAAACGGGGTCGTTTCACTCACCTGGATTCCGTACGAACATCGCTTCTCTAAGTCATTACAGACAAGAGTTCTCAGGTGAATTTCGGTGTTCTGCTACGGAGATTTTCATGAAAGATTAGAGAAAACAAGTTAGGATTGTTTTCATACAGATACTGTTTATACATACGGTACTATTCATATATACGGTCACTATTCATACATACGGATATTATTTATACATACGGATAATATTCGTACATACGGTCACTATTTATACGTATGAATACTATTTTTTATGTATGGATACTATTCATATGTACGGTTACTATTCATACGTACGGGTACTATTCATACCAGAAATAGAGAATACAATCTGTAAAAGAGTACACCAGGTAAGTTCCCAGGAAAGAGTGGAGGGTCACACTGGACACACTTAAAAACCAGGTCTTTCCTTAGCCAGAACTTTCCTAGACATGTATTCTTCACAGTTTACATTCTATTTCGGTAATCAGAGAATCAAAATAACATATAAACAGCTAAGGACAGTTTTTCTGATGTGGAAGATCGGCCAAAACCGCAACCACAGAGCATACTTAAGAAATTAACTTCTAAAATTTGAAAGACATAGAAAGGGCATAATATCCTTACCTAAGCTGAAAAGGAAAGGCCCAAAATTTCAGATGCCTAGCATTGAAGTAAGAGAAACTTAAGGAGAGAAGAAGAGAAGTTGAAGGTGTGAGTTTAGAAGTGAAATGGAAGGGCCTATTTATAGCAAAAGTCAAGGGTACTATTTGACACTATGCGCTAATAAAATATTCAATTTACTATTCATAAAAATGACATTTCTCATAATGCAGTTACTGTGTAAATAGCGGCAACAGCTGAAAATTTTTTCTGTTATTACTATTGAAAACTTAAAGGAAAAACTATCCTTTCACCTTAAACCTTTAAGTTTCTTTTCAAATCAGTCCTTTCAATTTAGTCCCTGAGGGTATTTTTACACATAAAACGTCATTTTTTCCTACAAACTTCTTTCTAGTTTTCTCTTATGACCAAACCACATCTAGTACTTGACATTTCGATTGCATAAATGAACAGTATCGTATACGTAAATAGTATTATACGGGTGAATAGTACCGTATACTGAAATAGTAACAGTAGTTTGTAAACAAATATTTATATTTTATTTTTCTTGGGTATTACATTATCACCCCCTTAAGAGAATTCGGTCCCCCGAATTCAAAACTCATCTCAAGACTGAAAAAAGTATGATTACTTCGTCTATATCTCATCCTTTGTATCTCTTTCTTTCCAAACATCTTCACATCCTTGGTAGGATTTACAAGAACACTATAGCATCGACTGTGAACTCTAGACTGCATTATTAATAATTTTCATAGGAATTTTTGCCTTTTCTAAATAGCAAACAATCTCTTCCTCATCAGTTTGATCTTCTCCACAACCTTTTGTACCATAAAGTGTCTCATCCTCATAACCTTTACCAAACTTAAACCATCTGATCAGAGACGAACTCTGTCTCTATGTAAAACCTCAAATAGGTGTCTTCTCAAAAGTGACACGTGGTCTTTCTAGTTTATACTGAATATCAGGACACAAGTTATCACACACATAACTTATAACTTTTACGAATACAAGCACCTCACCTGAAGACATCATTTTGGCCATAGGCAATATTCTTGCCCGAAGGTGATCCTTCTACCTTAAGGCAACACTCTCAGCTGATGGCGTCATATAAAAGGAAAAATCACGTAAAATTATTACATAATTCTCTAGGAAGAACAATTCTAGAAAATGTGTTAAGTAAATAACATATTCCTCACGCATAATTATAAAATAAATATATATAGAAATTCCTCTCACCTCAATGACTCATATAGAGTTGTATCCCTTCAATGATTAGGGCAAACCCATAGTTCTCTATGTATAGGTTCATAAAATACTTATTTAGCACTCCTCCATAGCTCAGAAATGCAATGAAATATCATTTTAGTAACTCTTCTCAGTCAAAAGGATATTACCATACTCTGCTTTAGAATTTTCATAATCAAGTACGAAATATAAGTCTAACATCTTCTTATTCCTCAAGTTCTTTCAGTAAAAAGATTCACTTCAACAAAGAAGATCTAAATACTAACTTAAATTTTATTTCTAGTACATAGATAATTTTAATATGTGAAGCTTACACCAAATGTAGCTTTAGGTACAAACAAAAGAAAAATAAATTAAGGACGAGGAGGCTTTTGAAATGTAAAAGGTGCTCCAGGTCTAGAAGAGGAAGGTGCTTCAGACCTTAAGGAGGAAGCTAATCGTTGCAGCCTAGAAAGAGTTTCTGGAGGAAGCGCCTGAGAAATTTGGCGAAGAGCATAAGTCACTCCGTTCATACAGTCAATACACCTTGCTTGTTGGTCACGAAAATTTTTGAGTTGCAAACATTGAATGTCTATCAACTCGATTAGCCAGTTCCCCGAAACGACGGTTTATCAGTTTCTCTTGGTTTTCAAAGAGACGACTTATTAGTCGCTTCTGGTCCTCTATCTTGTATTCCAGGCTCTCTATCTTACGTTCCAGGAATGCAAGCTTATTTTCTGAGGATGTTGCAGTACTGTCCTCTTCCAACTCTATTACATCCCTCTTTCTCTTCTTAATTTCTGGTGACCTGTCTACAGGTCTCTTTCCTTTGTTATCTCCGAGACTTAGATTTAAATCAAGCTCTACATTGCCAGTCTCAAAATTCAAGTTGAAAGACTTATTATCGGCCATTGCTCTAGGGATCTCAGAAATAACTTCGAATGAGAAAGGAATGGAGATTGAGAAATAGGTATGTAATGAAAGAAGTAGGTTTGCTTGGTGCGATGAGTAGGGTAACGGGCATACAAGATTTATAGACAACCCGAAGCCCCTGGAGCTAAAGCCACCACAACCTATACGCCGCTCGCTATAAGGTTTACATATCACATATGTCGCAATGCCAGCAATTAATGTCGGACATGCAGATAAATAGTAAATGCAATTAACATAAGTCAAATATTTCCTCAAAAAAATTTTCGGCTAATCTTGACCTTTCTCAAACTTTTGACTAACTACACTCTTCAGTCTGAGATTTTCTCCCTCTAACTTGTTTTATCCTGTAATCCCATATCACGATGTCCCTCTATGATCGGGTAGTCTCATATTAGCCTTATCTTAGATTCTGATCGGTGTCTTTATTCTGGATTTACACATAATATATGTATATCAATATATATATATATTAAAACAAAGTTAACTGCTTACGGTCACATGCAGTAAGTATTATCATGATGTAAGGAAATCACTGCCTTTCATTTGCCCACGAGAGCATTATATGTAAGTATGTGTAACCATGAAGATATATCATCATCTACACATTTCATTCTATCCAAGTCATTTTGATTTCACATCTCTATGAGTACATGTAGGATCATCACATATTCTCCTTGATCGTAGCCTTCACTCATTATGCATGAATAACATACATAAATGTAATTACAACATGATTCAATCAATTATGTATATTATACTCAACTGAAGGCTCTTAAGAACAACACAATAAAACGGAGAAATGTATTTCAGTTCATCATAAAAGCATCCAAGGCAATCTTTGATGGCTATGTTATCAACTTCTTTGAATTTCGGAAAATGCCAACGGGAGAAATGGGAAAACCGAGTAAAATCGGCCGCAAATCCACCGAATATTGACTTTCATGGTTTTAGCATTAATGCAACGCGCTATCGGTGTGCACGCCTACCCTAGACTTCTGGCTTCCAGCTTGCAGAAATCCATAAGTTGATCGTGTAGGGGTGCGGTGAAAAGATATCTTCTTTGTCTCTAAGTCCTAATTTTTCTCTATAAAAACCATCCCAGCGTTCTCAGTTACCACACCACAAAGAGTAATAATCTCCGAGCCTACAATCCCCCAGTATTCCTCTCGCCTCATACTCTTACAAAAATTTCTAAATTTTTCCAAATCATGGCCTCAAGGAAGTACATTGATCTCACAGTAGAGGCTAAGGAAGAAGAGCTCGACTTAAACTTAAGTCTGGGCAAAGACAAGGGCAAAAGACCTTTTGAGGGGTCTCCAGAGAAGCAGAAGGAGAAGAAAATGAAGAAGATCGAGGAAGCTGAGGAGACTAGCACGGGCCATACCTCGGAGGACAAAATCGCCTGTCTAGAGCAGGAGGTGAAAAATCTGAAAAAGATGATAGGAGACCTGGAGAAGTTAACTAAACGCAATCATGCAGAAATGACTTCAAGAATAGACAGGTTCTTCTATTGGTCTACCCAGTGCTTCTGCAATCAACAACAAAGAAGTGTTGATTGTATGAATGGAATTTACACTACCCTTCGCGACATTGCTATGTCCCTTGCTCCAAGGAATGGTCGAGGGGTGATGATACAATACAACCCTCCTAATCCAAGACCACCTCGCTTTTAGATTACTCATGCATGAGTAAACTTCTTCTTTTTTTGCAATGTAATCCTTCAGTTTTTTTTTTGTTTTTAATGCAAGTGGTTTCTTTTATTGGCTGGTACCCTAAAATAATATAGCTACACAAATTCAATCATGAATTCAGCTTATAAAATCCACCATATAAAAATTTGATCCGACAACAACGGAATCAAAACAAGTAATAACCTTTCCTTTACTAAGTTCAAAAGTGTAGCCACATCTATCTAAAATTAAACCTGACAACATAATTTCTAAGAAGAGATAAGTCTCGGAGGGAAAGGAAATGAAAACATCCTACAGGACCTTCAGTAGAGCCGTCTCTCTATAGTTGTGCCCGGGTTCACAACGATAGAGGAGGTCCTACTAAGGTTACCTTGCTCTGTAATCACTAGGAGACCTAACAACCTTTGCTCTGATACCAACTTTGTCACGACCCGTTTTCAGGGCACATGACCGGCACAATGATGAATCTCTCATCACTGTAAGCCTTCCGATAAATATATCAAATTTTCTTATCTGAAAATCATAGATTATCAATTTAAAATACATTATTATACTGACATACAAGCCAAATGTCGAACCCCTGAACTAGATGTCCTAGACGATTACAGAGCAACATAATCTATAACAGAAGAGAGGTCTACCCGACAACGGAAAGGTCCAAAGTGATCTACTCCTCTAGCAGATATTCTTCGATGGCAACCTGATCTGAACAAAAAGGTTGTACAAACAATGTGAGCTTTTAAACTCAATGAGCGAATCGGCCTCGCATTAATAAAATTCAAATACATTACCAGTCATGCAAGCATATCTAAAGGCTCATACTCAACCAATAGACAGAAGATAAAAATTTATCCAATTCAACAAACGTTACTAGTACTCGCTTTGTCACGACCCGTTTTCTGGGCACATGACCGGCACAATGATGAATCTCTCATCACTGTAAGCCTTCCGATAAATATATCAAATTTTCTTATATGAAAATCATAGATTATCAATTTAAAATACATTATTATACTGACATACAAGCCAAATGTCGAACCCCTGAACTAGATGTCCTAGACGATTACAGAGCAACATAATCTATAACAGAAGAGAGGTCTACCCGACAACGGGAAGGTCCAAAGTGATCTACTCCTCTAGCAGATATTCTTTGATGGCAACCTGATCTGAACAAAAAGGTTGTACAAACAATGTGAGCTTTTAAACTCAATGAGCGAATCGGCCTCGCATTAATAAAATTCAAATACATTACCAGTCATGCAAGCATATCCAAAGGCTCATACTCAACCAATAGACAGAAGATAAAAATTTATCCAATTCAACAAACGTTACTAGTACTCGTCAATGGCAATATATCCCGGAGAGCGCACACAGGCCGGCTCACCAATTATGTATATTTCTGCCATGACGCACAACATCATCCTCTTACATACAAGATAAAAATTCATCCAATTCAACAAACGTTACTAGTACTCGTCAATGGCAATATATCCCGGAGAGCGCACACAGGCCGGCTCACCAATTATGTATATTTCTGCCATGACGCACAACATCATCCTCTTACATACAAGATAAAAATTCATCCAATTCAACAAACGTTACTAGTACTCGTCAATGGCAATATATCCCGGAGAGCGCACACAGGCCGGCTCACCAATTATGTATATTTCCGCCATGACGCACAACCTCATCCTCTTAGCTAGGGCGCCTCACGGATTTATCACCAATCCGGGCTATATCCCTACTGAGGGAATCGTTGTCTCCACACTCATTGGTCAAGACACCCTGTCAACCGGGTTTTTCGCCTTGCCGTGAGAGGGGGTACTGTCCCGCTCAATCACAATCAATAGCATTTCATATCATAATCAGAAGCTCAATATAATATTCATCCATATAACAGGTATAGTATATTACTATATTATGGATTTATAAACCACATATCAAGATAACAATTAATCCATTTTTGAAAACATTCAAACTTCACATCATCATAAGATACTTATTTCATTTGATCCATACTTATGGATTAATTATCTCATTTAGATTCGTCATTCTGAATCCAATTTCCCCCTATGAATCTTGGGAGTGTCATACGACATACTTTTTATCACCAGTAATGCTAAAACTCTATTAAAACGGGGTCGTTTCACTCACCTGGATTCCGTACGAACATCGCTTCTCTAAGTCATTACAGACAAGAGTTCTCAGGTGAATTTCGGTGTTCTGCTACGGAGATTTTCATGAAAGATTAGAGAAAACAAGTTAGGATTGTTTTCATACAGATACTGTTTATACATACGGTACTATTCATATATACGGTCACTATTCATACATACGGATATTATTTATACATACGGATAATATTCGTACATACGGTCACTATTCATACGTATGAATACTATTTTTTACGTATGGATACTATTCATATGTACGGTTACTATTCATACGTACGGGTACTATTCATACCAGAAATAGAGAATACAATCTGTAAAAGAGTACACCAGGTAAGTTCCCAGGAAAGAGTGGAGGGTCACACTGGACACACTTAAAAACCAGGTCTTTCCTTAGCTAGAACTTTCCTAGACATGTATTCTTCACAGTTTACATTCTATTTCGGTAATCAGAGAATCAAAATAACATATAAACAGCTAAGGACAGTTTTTCTGATGTGGAAGATCGGCCAAAACCGCAACCACAGAGCATACTTAAGAAATTAACTTCTAAAATTTGAAAGACATAGAAAGGGCATAATATCCTTACCTAAGCTGAAAAGGAAAGGCCCAAAATTTCAGATGCCTAGCATTGAAGTCAGAGAAACTTAAGGAGAGAAGAAGAGAAGTT
This sequence comes from Biancaea sappan, assembly GCA_037074585.1. NCBI lineage: Eukaryota > Viridiplantae > Streptophyta > Magnoliopsida > Fabales > Fabaceae > Biancaea > Biancaea sappan. The sequence goes on along the minus strand of CM073500.1, from coordinate 43,836,241 downwards.
GAAGGTGTGAGTTTAGAAGTGAAATGGAAGGGCCTATTTATAGCAAAAGTCAAGGGTACTATTTGACACTATGCGCTAATAAAATATTCAATTTACTATTCATGAAAATGACATTTCTCATAATGCAGTTACTGTGTAAATAGCGGCAACGGTTAAAAATTTTTTCTGTTATTACTATTGAAAACTTAAAGGAAAAACTATCCTTTCACCTTAAACCTTTAAGTTTCTTTTCAAATCAGTCCTTTCAATTTAGTCCCTGAGGGTATTTTTACACATAAAACGTCATTTTTTCCTACAAACTTCTTTCTAGTTTTCTCTTATGACCAAACCACATCTAGTACTTGACATTTCGATTGCATAAATGAACAGTATCGTATACGTAAATAGTATTATACGGGTGAATAGTACCGTATACTGAAATAGTAACAGTAGTTTGTAAACAAATATTTATATTTTATTTTTCTTGGGTATTACATATATATATATATATATATATATATATTTATAAATAAATTTAAAAATACACAAAATAAATAATATATATACAAATTTTATACTTTATAGTCTTAAAATTATTGTTATTTGATTGTTATTTTTATATTAAATGATTATATAAAATTCTTTGTTTATGCTCTTCAATTTTTTTTGATTTAGTTTTTTTACATCAAATAATTATATAAATATAATTATTTTTAATCTGTTAATTAATTAGTAAAAATATACTTATTTTTTTGTTAAATTAAATATCTTTTCTATTTTAGTTTTTGTCATCTTGCTACTTGAACATTTTGATTTTTAGGTTAAAATAATTTTAGTATGTTATATGTATAATATTTCACCCATATAAATTAAGAAAGAATTGATAGTAAGATGGTAAGACACGTAATTTATAGATATGAGATAGAGTTTTATTCTTGGTAAGTACATATTTTTTTAAATTTTCATATAAATTTAAACATTAAAAAAAAGAAGGTCAAGACAACCAGGTCGGGTCAAAACCAGGATCGGCATTGATTCGACCAGGTCACTTAGAACCTAATTCGAATCCTCGACCTAAACCGGTCCTGACCTTAAGTCACCTGGTACCGAGTTGACCCTGATGATCCAGACTGGGTCATACAACTATGATATACAACCCTATATCAATAAGGTACAATTTATGTTCACTTTCTTTTCCTTTGTCCTTGAATATTTTGACCATTATTAACTTAAAGTATTCAAGTACTTGCAATGACACATTCATACTATCTAGACTATCAAAATCGAAATCTTACTTAAAATTAGTTATGTAATATTCCAAGAATTTTTATGAATATTTAAAGTTTGATTTGAAGTTTAGTGAAAAATTTAATTATGTGAAAAATTTTCTTTTTGAATTAGTGAAGAAAATGTGGAAATAGAAATTTTTATTTTTAATTTAGGAAATTTTTACAAATTCTCAAGGACTAAAGTGAAAAGAAAAGAAAGTATAGAGGACTTTTGAGAAATGACCAAGTAGGAACCCGAGAAGAAGAATAGAGCTTATGGGAATGAATTATGAGTCCGGTACCAAAAAGATGATGGATTCAAGGTTAAAGTGGAGTTTGAGATATTGAGAGGGACTAAAGTGAATAAGGAAATTTGTGGGGCACCGAGGATTTAGAAACACCTGAGGTGAGATTTTATGAATTTGCTTTTGCTAGTCTTGACTGAGGGTCAATTGCAGAGCAAGTGATAATTTCACCCCGGGCGAGTATATAAGTGGTCTCACCTATTTTTTATTCATTTTTCTCCTTTCCTCTCTCTCTCTTCACTTTCTCTCCTCTCCTTCTCTCTTTCTTCTCTCTAATTTCTCTCTCTACACTCCAACTCTACAACCGGGCTTTGAATGGCGGATCTCGGGCTACGAGGCGAGCCTCTAGGAGCCAAGCAACGTAGGGAAAGCAAAGAATCGAGGTAGAAATTTCTATTTCTTAAGTTTTTCCCTATTTTCTAGTTTTAAGAGTGTTTGAGGAAAAATCGAGATTCCGGCTTCGTTTCTCGATTAAAATTGGTGATTTTGGTGTCTAAATGCTCCTTAGACATTAAGGGTGAGATCCTATGGAAGAAATCATGAAAAACGGTGAACATTTGGCCAGATTCGGGCCAAAACCGAGAGAAAGTCGCGAAGGGTCGCGATTGTGGCGCCCAGGCGCCATGTGTGGCGCCTAGGCGCCAAGGACATGTGGGGAAGAGAAAGGCATGGCGCCCAGGCGCCACGTGGGGCGCCTAGGCGCCGGGCATGGGTGGCGCCCAGGCGCCAGGTGTGCCGGAAAACCTTAGCTCATTTTCAATCGGCCATAACTTCTTCATCCTGACTCCGTTTTGGGCAAACTTTATATCGTTGGAAAGTTCTTTGAGTCTAGTTTCCAATGGTATAAGTTTCATTCAGATATTCATTATCGATTAGGAGTTATGACTTAATATGTGAGTAAAGGTCGAGAGTAGTGGTAGGAAATTTCTCTATTTCGTAACCCTAATGGTTTTTGTCTGGTTACAATAGGAATGGTCAAGGTGCAAAGTGGGAGTGCCGAGAGCGTGAAATCCAGGTGAGTGGGTTAATACTTGTTATGATTAAATATCTGTTATTGACTTTTTGCATCATAGTGAAAATATGTTGTATATCCAAGTTTGAAGAGGATGATGTGGAACGATAAGGCATAAACAATTGTGGAACGTGTCTGGTAATGTATATAATTATATTTTCTTATTTTTCCATGAATGGAGGTTATATAATGGATTGTGAATGGCATGTGAAATGAGTTGAATAATTGTTCTATATTATGGGTTATGTTGTATACATGCTATGTTGCTGGAACCACATTGATTATGTTGTGGCTTGAATTGTAAATGACTGAGTTGTGTATGTGGCTCAAGATTATGATTGAGGATGTTTTTTATATATGATTGTGATTGTGTTTGACTGGAAAGGAAAGGCATGGTGGTGCACCCCATGGAGAAATTTATGTGAAGTTATAAGGGTGGAGATTATAAATGGAGCGATAAGGATGGATGCGGCAGGGGCCGCGGGCAACGATCCAGAGGTATTCTGGACGACCCGGTTGGTACGAGAAATTTGTGTGAAATTGATTTCACCGATTGTTGTTGTGAACTTTTGAATTATGTTGAAATGTATTTGATTTATTTGGATATTGTCGTGAAGTACTACGAATAATATCATATCATATGATGATCGATTTACGTATGATTGCTGCATGTTATCATTATGATGTATGATATTTTTTTGTCATAGTGTTGTGTTATTTACTCACTGGGCACGTGGTTTGCTCATACCGCTCTTATTGATATTTTTTTTCAGAGTTGACAGCTGAAGGTAAATATCGGAACAAGGAATTATGGATCCTTAGTCCATGATTACCTTTTCATTTGTTCAGGATAAAGGTATAATAGTTAAGTTTTATTCTAAGTTGTATAAATCTAGAAATCTTTGTAATCGGGTAGGTTCATTCAGTGATGTAATGTGAGTAATTGTAGTATGTATAGAGAACTCGTTTTGGTTGCATGAAAAAGAATTGTATGATTTTTAAGAGAAAGATAGGCTTACGGAGGTGAAATGAAATTCACTTTCCGTGCCGGTCACGTGCTCAAATTTTGGGACGTGACAAGTTAATAGATAAAATAAATTAAATTGTAGGATTAAATCAAAAATTAAAAAATTTTACCTTTAAAGAAATATAATATTTAAAAAGTTATCTATATATATATATATATATATAAACTACAAATAAGCATAATATTATATTAAAAATAATCAATCAATGTATAACTTAATAAATAAGACTTAAAACATAATAATTGAGAAAACATTCAATTATAAAGAAAAAAAATAGAGAGTAGTCTCACTTTCTATTGTCTTTAAAAATCTATCTTTTTCTTACTTAATAAATATTTTCTTCTTCAAAACCTATTATAATATCTCTAGTTTTCACTAATCTAAATTAAAAATTGAATAAATTATGAGTCGTAAGATTGTAATTATATAGTATTAGTAGGGATTTAAGTTAGTTTAATTACTTTTTATATCAAAATTGACCTAATAAATTGAAAACATATCAATAAATAAAAATTTGACAAAAATTCAAAATGTTATAAAATCAACAAAATCGTAAAATCATAATATCTTAAGTTTTAAATCAAGATCCTACTGAGATATTAGCACATTTAGATCTTACATAAAATCAAAATCGTTTGAGTTGTTTAGAATTATAAAATTTTACGATTTAGATCAAAGTCTTGATAATGTTATAAAACACCAATAAGAAGACTTGAGATTTCACCAGAGGATCTCAATCCAAAAGTTTAAACAACAACCAACGACACTACTTATAAGCTAAGGGAGGGTTGGACAAGTTTCACTGAAGTTTTTGAATGAGAAGAACAAGATTTGTTTTCTGATCCGGTCAACAATGATAAGGTTTGAATCTATATATGTATATATGTGTTCTACAAATTTAAAAGGTTTATATACGAGAACATGAGGGTGAGATTCTCATTTCTTTGTTATATATCTTGAACACCTTTTTGCCTTGGTAACAAGGTACTGCTAATCATCATTATGCAAATAGAAATGATCTATGTTAAGAATTAATATAATGCTCATGCCTGTACCATGAATATAGAAAACAAAAATACTTTCCTTATGTCTCATGAATATCAACCTTCAATTTATGCAAGACCAACCGAATGTTAGTTTTGAAAACTACATCAATCAATAAGACTAACTTTATCTATTTGTGGTGAGGCCTTAACATTTTCATTTCATCAATGGCAGTATAATCTAAAAATGATCAATAAATTTGATTACAGGTCAGAGAACAACAATGACTAGTTGATTATATGCCGTATATATACATTAACGTTCATGATGATACACTATCACATTGATTGGGGGGACAGTGATTTATCATAAATGAACGATCTGCTGAGTGTATTAGGACCATCCATTTCAAATCTAAAACTTGTAAGTTGTAATGAAAAACATATACATTAAATTTTGATAGACTTTCACGACCCACCATTGTCTTTTCCTTTTCCATTCATATTTCATTGTCTCTAATTTCTCCTTTTTTCAGCGCCTTTTGCTATTTATGCGTAATTAAATTATAAAGGCCTCTATCTCTTGCCTCAAAAATTTCCTTCAAATTTCATACATATTTTTTTAAAATTATGTACAGTATGAGAATTTGAATGTATACAGAAAACTGTACTTTTTTTTACTATATATATATATATATATATATCTTTAATTTTCATGCATTTTAAAACTAAATCGGTTCTGCTAATTCAAACGGTTAGGCTGAAACTGACCATTAATCTTGTCCGGTCAGCCCTTAAAACCAATTGAGCCGAAAATCGGTTGAATCGATTTTTGTACAAAAGATAATTATTTCTTACATTATATATGCTTTAGCAAGCTTTTAATTTTTTAATCTTTTTTATTCTTTTATATTATATTATATTTCTCTTTTTAATTATTTTATCATAAAAATATTATTTTTTGCCACAAAAGCAATAAGAGAAAAAAAATAAAAAAATAATTACACATATATATAATAATAATAATATAAGTTTATTAAGATTAAGTATGAAATTTTTTATTAATTTAATATATTATATATTTTTAATATATAAAGTTATATATATTTATTTAATTATTACAATAAACGTAAATCAATCTCACTATCAGTTAAATGATCAGTTTAGATTTTCAAACATTGATAATTATTAAAATTTTCTAATGATTGCTACACTTTTTTGATTTTGTACTTTTTTTGAGTTTTGAATTTCTTTAAAAAGCATGATCTTATTTTTGGTGTCTCTTTTGGTGACTTGATGAGGACCGTATTTTGGAAAGACAATTGTACCCTTTGGAATACGCTTCTCTTCAGAGGTTAATCCGGGGCAAATCAGACCTTTCACTTTGTCCTGATTCAAGAGAACCGTATCTCTAATTGTAACCAGCAACCACCCACAGGAATGGCTTAATTTGTTTGGTTAATTACAAAGGGAAAATGACAAGGGCACGAATTTAAGAATGTTGGGTCCAAAGTTATGCAAACAATAATGCATGAATGTTGATATATCCTATATATATATATATATATATATATATATATATATATATATATATATATCATAATTATCAAATCATCATTCAAATTGTGAATGGTGGAGTTAAATTATGAATAGTAAATATATCGTACCGAATTGTAAAATTAACGAATATAATAAAAAATATCATAAATATATTTTATAATATAAACAATATATTTGATTTTATAAGTTTAAATCATAAATAAGTCATAAAATAAAAGTCTTTTCTAATGCATATAATGGTACAATATTTTTTTTGCTTTGATTGATTAGTTTTTCAAAAAAATTTATAATTTGTGTATAAATATTTTCTATTATTTTCTGATTCAACCTAAAGTGTAGTATGGGTTTTGCTATTTTAATGTTTCAAAGCCAATTTGTCTAGACTAGAATAAATTACAACATGCAAACCCAACCTAACAAATGGTCTTTTAAATTTTATTTTTTTAAAAAAAATAACAAACCTCGACTTCTTGAGTGCGACAAGTCACAAAAGACCCTACTTTACGACCCGTCAACTCACCGATGTAATATAAATTGTTAGAACTGTGTGATTCGTTAATTCCGATTATTTTGATTTTTTTGTGATTCACCCAACATTTCGTATTGCCCATGCCTTTAATCAAAGCGTATCATGTGATTGGTATCATGGATCACACGATTTCTATAATTATGATATAAATATATATATATATATATATATATATAAAAGAGACTTGGGATTAATTTCACCATGATATCAACAAGTCAGGATTGTATATAGAGCTCTTAGCCAATATCATTAGTACACGTGCGACTGTAAAATTCTTGAATAATTATTATTTTGAGGATTTGGTAAAATGATAATCAGTTATAGGTTTCAGTTCAGTGGAAGAGTTAGAAAGTTAAACAGGAGTTAGCAGAGGGACAATACACACGTTAAAAGGTGAAAGTTAATTTTTACTTTTTTATCTTTTTATAAAATAACCAAAGAGAACAGAGAGCGAACAAAAGATACTACATTTGTGAAAAGGAATAAAAGTTGTAAGCTTATTTACCTTTTTCTTTTTTTTTTCTCCTTTCTCTTATCTCTTTTTTTTAAAAAAATATACTTACCTCCTTTAAAGTTTAGTTAAATTACACCTGATATCATTTTTTTAAATTATATTTAGCTTCCTTTTAATTTATTTTCTATAATTGAAATATTAAGAAAAAAAAAAGATGAAAGTTTCTGTTTCAAAAAATGCCGTGGCTAAATTTGTAGCCCAAAATTACCTTGGACTAGAGATGAACTTGAGACCAAAAAATCATTCTAAGATGAATTAGTGACCCAAAAAAAAGTGTTTTCCATTTTTTTATTTTATGTATTAAAATTAACTTTCCGTTATATAATATGCATTCCTTTTAAAATAAAATTATTTAATAGTCTTTATTATTATATTAAAAATAAAATCAAAGTATTATATTGTAGTTGAACATTAATTTTTAACTGTTTTCACTACTGTCCTACTACCAAAGTAATTAATTTCATGTGTAAAAAAAATTGATAGAAATTAAATTTGAAAAAAAAAAATTTATATCATCTACCAAAATGTCAGAAGAATTGTCTAGGAAATTCATAGCAATAAAGATAAACGGTATATAATTAAAGAGAACACACAAAAATTTATATTATTCGATTATAAAAAAAATTATATTATTTCTGATAAAAATATAAAATTACAGTGCAATAAAATCAAAAATGAACACATATGTAAAATATATAGGCTGTGTTCGGCAAACAAGCTTATAGCTTATAAGCTAGCTTATAGCTTATTTGACTAGCTTATAAGCTCGTTAAAAGCATTCGGTAAACGAACTTATTTTAATAGCTTATAGTTTATTCTGAACTTATAGCTTAAAGTTTTTTGTTCCTATTTTATCCTTACTATTTTTTCAAAATACTCATTATGTCCATTACTTTATTATATCATATTTACTCATCTTTTATTATATTTATATTTATATATAATATATTATACATATATAATATTATATATATGATAAAAATACATAAATATATTATAAATATGTATAATATATATAAAAATAATAAAATATGTAAATATATTTTATTATATATAATAAAATATAATAATATATATAAATTATTATATATGTAAAAATATATTATTCATATATAAATATATATTTTTAATGAATTTTATATTTATAATAATTCAAATTAATTTAATTAAAAATAAAAATGATAGATTTATTTATATTATTTTAGAATTAAAAAATATATACCCTTTTATGTCATTTTACACTTTTCAGCTAGTCAATCAGCTACTTTTACCGAATACTTGTTATTCAAATAAGCTAGCTTATAAGGTATAAGCTAAAAATTAACTTATAAGCTATCAACTAGCTTATAAACTATTCGATACCTTATAAGCTAATTTTACCGAAAAGAGCCATAACCACTTCATTCAAAAATACAACACAAAATAAATCACTCATCTTCCACGTCACACATACCTCAGAGAGAGAGAGAGAGAGAGAGAGAGAGAGTTTAATCTATATATTCTTTTATATCCTTCTTGTATGTATATTTTTTTCATCTTCCCTTCTCACCCTACTAGTACTACCCTACCCCCCCTCCCCCTCTCTCTCTTTCTTCCCATCCTATAGTGCCTGTACTGTCCTTCTCTCATATACTTCACACAAAGGCAACTCTTCTCCTTCACTATTCACTATTCTCTATTCCCCCTCAATTTCATTTCATTACATACCCATTCTCCCTTTTCTCCTCTCTCTCTCTCTCTCTCTCTTACACAAACTCATTCATACCCACCTCCTTCCTCTTCCTCCTCCTCTCATTCAATCTCAAATCTTTCCCTCTGCTGCTGCAACTACTCCTTCCTCAATTCATTCATTAATTCCCCTCTCAATCTGAGGCCCATCCAAAAACAAAAAACATTTTACAAAAACAACAAACCCTTATCTCTCCGATCCTCCTCCTCATCAAGCGTCGTCATTTCTGCAGGCACTGCCATATATATATACATATATATTGCGCCAACCCAGAATTGAGTAGACAAACTGAAGAAGAGCGAGACCAAAGAACAATCAAGGGGGGTGTCTGGTTGCGGGAACAATTAACAAAGAAGGGATCGATGGAGCTATTTCCAGCACAGCCAGATTTGTCTCTGCAAATCAGTCCTCCGAACACCAAATTCACATCCACATGGAGAAGCAGCACTGCCAGAGAACGGGAAGATGAAGCAGACCTGGATTTGGGGTTCTGGAAGAGAGCTTTAGAGTCCAGAAACTCACTCTCGCTCTCCTCCTCAATGCCCATACCCAAAACCACACATCATCATAATACTAACTCCTTCGACCTCTCACTCTCCTCCTCCTGTAATACTCCAACCACAACCACAAGGCCTCCTCCTCCTTCTTCTTCTTCAACCTCAGACTACTCTAACATCCCCCACTTACTATTCCAAAGCGGCAACAGTACTAATGCCAACCCCTTGCAGTCCTTTCACTTCTCTCAGACTCAGACTCACACTCACACTCGTACTCAGCCTCATCACCGCCATCATCATCCACTATTCTTGCAGCAGCAGCAGCAAAGCCTGGGCCAAGACCTGGGCTTTCTTAGGCCCATCAGAGGAATCCCACTCTATCAACAAAGCCCTCCAATCAATTATCCTACTAGTATTATTCCCCCACTATTTGGTATGGATGCCAGTAATTGTTCCACCACTACCACTCCTTCGTCTTGTAATAATTCGTCTATAAGCACCACCACAAGTTCAAGCCCTTTCCAGTCTTCTCATCATCATCAAGGTTTGATGAGGTCGAGGTTGTTGTCTCGCTTCCCTGCTAAGCGCAGCATGAGGGCTCCTCGCATGCGTTGGACTACCACCCTGCATGCTCGCTTTGTTCATGCTGTTGAGCTTTTGGGCGGCCATGAAAGTATGTTATTGTTACCTTCCCCTTCCTTTCTTCTTCTTCTCCTTCTTCTTTTTCTACGTTTCTATAGCTAATAATGGTTAACTGTAGGGGCGACACCGAAATCAGTTCTTGAGCTAATGGATGTGAAGGATCTCACTTTAGCCCATGTTAAATCTCATTTACAGGTAATCTAGTGAGTCTAGGCCCTCCTGCTTTTAATTTGTGTATAATTTTAGTTAATGATCTTCCAAATTTGGATTTGGGGTTTGTATGTATTTTCTTCGTTAAATGAACATTTCATCACTCCTTAGTTAAGGTAAGGTTCTTCGTATTTGATTTGCTAGGCCTACCATATTTTTGCATATATTCACAGACCCTACATTGCAGTATGAGCAGTTAATTTCATTTATATATATTCATCCATTTTTCAAAATCCCACGGGTTCTTACAAAGGGTCTCTCAGATCCTCAGCACTTCTTTTTCGATTAGATCTGTTAACTCTGCTTCTGCAACCTAATATAAAGCTTTTTGCTTGGAAGAATGAACCCAGTCAAGTTCAACCCACGAAAAAAAAAAAGCAATATTCCTAAGAGAGAGAGAGAGATGTACTTATCGGTTTCTGAAAACAAGTAAGACAAAGCCCCAAGAATTCAAATTGAGTCGCAGCCAAGCCGAGACAAGCTCATATTTCAGTCCATCGCTTATATATATATATATATATATATACACACACACACACACACACACACACAACAAAAATATCATCTTCAGTATTCTTCACCTAAAAAAAAAAAGGTTTTTAATCTTATATATGGGGGAAGCAAATATATATATATATATATATATATATATGAATAGAATTGCGGTGAGGAACTACAGAACACCATCATTTCTCAATGATATCTATCTTCTCCTCATCAGATGGGTTTCTTAACTATACCTGCAGTTAACCATGGTTAGTTACAGGCTTCCATTCATGTACATATACCATATACACATGCATACATAAACATAACCATTAATGCTTGTTTTGAGACCTTGTACTGCACTGTGATTCCGTGAATCACTTTGAAATTTGACATATTTTGTGGGAATTTTTTATCAGTGGGTTTTTTTTCTTTAAACTTCTTGTGTTTTCATGACACCCCTACTGTGATGTATTTAGATATTTTCTAAGCCAAATTAAAATATACTCAAATTAATTGATATATATATATATATAATATAATATATTAATGATATAAAAATTGGTATGCAGATGTACCGAACCGTGAAAACCACAGATAAAGCAGCAGCGGCTTCCTCAGGTTGATGCCTATTTGAATTCGTCATTTGTTTACATCAATTTGGAAAATTAAGGCATGAAGGCTTTGCAAAAGCAAACAATTTGACATAATATTGTTGACTGGCTAACATTTTTTTCCCTACTTAATGAATTAAAAATGAAGGGCAATCAGATGTGTATGATAATGGTTCATCAGGAGACACTTCTGAAGATTTCATGTTTGACATGAACAATTCAAGAAGGTCTGATCTATCTACCAATCAAGCAAGACCAAGTGCTAATCAAGATAGAGAACATCACGGGCTTTGGAGCAACTCTTCCAGGTAATAATTAATTTCCAGAAATTATAGATATTCCCTCAGTTCATAAAGGTAATTAGATCTAATTAAATATGCTTTGGTGATTATCCAGATTGTTTGCAATCTCATGTACTGCAGTGTTGAACGGAATGTGCGGAGACATGACATTTTGATAATGTGCATTTGACAACATATATATTCAAAGTCATTGGAAACATAACCATTTCCCTTACATTCTAAGACTCTTTAACTTCATGATTACGTTTGTTAACTCAATGTACATTTTCATTTCACTATTATTGTTACTATTATTATTCTCGAATCATGACTTTTGATGTTTCATACCATGTTTTGCCTGTCATGTCTCATTCATATGAGCATCTCTATCTGCCTTTCCCTCTCCCTCCCTCCCTCTCTCTCTCTTAAAGGAATAAATCATTTCAATTTGCTTTGTTCTGTTTGTCCACAGCCATGAGCTACCACCCAAAAAATCCATGATGGTGTAATAATTAATAATATCTAGTATCTATAACTGCAATAGTCCAGGATATGGAGTTTTTTAGATATCTCTTTCCTTAAGATTTTGTGGGGCTCAGACAGACATAAGACTATTATATGGGACCCCCACGGTAAGAACTGAGAATACTTGTTGTTAAAGCTAAAGCTCCAGTTGGTGCAAAAGTTATATAATGCCCTTTCAAACTTCCTTCAATGGTTTTATTGTTATAAATTTAATGTGCTAGCTGTCTATATATTCTCAATGAGCTTAAGAAATAAGAGGGTCTATAAATATAATAATATATATTATATATAAGAACGTCATTAAAAGATAGTTTCTTTTCTCAGTTTGGTTTCTTACTTCTGCACGGCTTCCAGTAATGGGAAATATTCTCTCAAAGTACTGTTTTGGTTAATCTTTAACAGGGAAGCTTGGTTGCATGGGAAGCCAGAGGTAGATAATTCTGCTGGAAATGTGACTTCTTTTGAGGTAAAAATTGATTAATTAATTATTCACTTCTTTGACTACCTTTTTATTTATTTTCCAAGGATAGAGCTATGCATGCCTTTTGGTTTCAGAGTTTTATTTATTTATTTTTTTATTTATTCATAATAATATATCGACAAGCATTCTTAGCTGTGTTTAGGAATGCATGAAAGGGAGTTGAGAGGAAAAGGAAATTACGTTTGAACTTTTTCATGTAGCTAGCCATGCACATTATATCATAGAGACGAGAAAAGGAAAGGGCTTTTCAAAAGCTGCTTTGTCCTTCACAAATTCATATGAGTATAGACCTGTCCTTTTCACCATTGGCGAGGGTAAAAAGTTAAAAAAAGAGTTCTGCTGTAAAAGTAGAGCCCTCTTATTAATTAGTAGTTAATGACCATATCTAACAAGTTGAGATCACAGAGATCTATCTAGCTAATAACCTAAACCTAATTCATTTGACTCCATGATGTGATGTGGGTAGAATAAAGCATATTAATTTGTGTGCAAGAATGGAAAATTGCTATACAAAAAAGTTGAACGAAATTAGCACACGAACATGAAAATTCTAGCAGGCTTTTTGATGTACCTAGCTTACATAAATATCTCAGTATTCTCTGAGTCAATTGTCCTTTGATTCTCAAAACCAGTTCTCACACTTCTCTTTATGTTATACTAATTCTCTCTCAGTATTTCATGATGATTACCCCCATTTTCTTTCTTTAATTATTCTATTAATGGATTAGACTTGGCTAAAGTTTAATAGATACCTGCTGTTAGATTTTTCAACAAAAACATAATATATAAAACTAGTTTTCAAAAAGACCAATCATGAATATTGTAGTGTTAAATTATTTAAATAAAATCATTTCATAATTAAGTCCTACTCTTCTGTTCTTTATCAATATCATACTCTTATGAATACACTAGAATAATTTTTCTCAAATCTATTATATTATTATATATATTGCTTTTGTTTTAATTTTCAGAAGGAAATGGATCCAAAAAGCCTAAGTTGCGAGAGAGTATCAGATGGAAGTGCATCGTCAGACATCTCAGGGACAAGCCCTAAGAAGCCTAACTTGGATTTGGAGTTTAGCTTAGGGCAGCCACTTTAATTAATTTGAGATATCTATCTCTTGATATATCAGCATATATATATATCAATCAACTATTCCTTGTTTTGAAATTAATATATATATATGTATATCTTTGGAAGAGTAGTTAGGGCTGGAATGAGAATCGAGTACTCGCTGAGAACAAAGAAAGCTAAAAAAGAATAGAGAATGGCAAAAAAGAAAAGCAAAAGGAGCTAAAGAAGGACAAGCAGACAAGAACGACAGAAAGCAGCAAAAGGAGAAAGAGGTGGGGGGAAAAAAGCTTGTCCTTCCTATCAATTCAGCTCTTCTCAGATCCATCCAAATCAATATCAATATCTTATTTTATATATATATATATATAAATTGTTCCTGGATATAAATATATATCAAATCTAATCGATTTGTTTGTTTTTGCAATCTGAGAGAGAAAGAAAAGAGAGAGACAAAAGAGAGGAAAAAAGAGAGGGAGAGCTTTAACTAGCCTACCTTAAAAGTATGAAGTGATCCTTGGTAATTGTAATGGAGCACTTTGCATTTAATTTTATGAATATATTTTAATTTTATTTCTCTACCAAAAGATACAAAGTAAATTACTAATTTAATATTCAAAAGATTATGACTGTTTCAATTTAATTAATTCTTTAAAGATTATGTTTATTTTAATTTAACTTTTTTTTTTGTTAAACTGGCTTATAGCAATGAAAATTTTGAGATTGATCAGTGATATATTTTGTGATTTTGCAATGAAATTGATGAATTTGAAATAAGTATAATTTTTCAAATGATTAAATAAGACATTAGACACTTGGTCTGTCAAAAATTAAATTGATCAAAAGGGGGTCTACGAAGTCCCTTTGCAAATTTTTGTATTTTTGTCTTTTCAAAAAGAATCATTTGAGGGGTATAACTAGACAGTTTGACAAACTGAACTGAATAGTTATCAACACATTGTTTTAAGTATAGAAAATTCCTTACCCTTGATGACCGCACACTTGATGGAAGAAACTCTTTTATAACCATTCCATGAAACGGTAATCCTTGAGCAGGGACTAAATCAAATAATTTATTCAAAAATATATAGTTTGGTTTGTGTATGCAATCCTAGGCAAAATCACATGCTTTTACACTTTGAGAAAAAGAAAAGGGCTGGGAATATGGACGTATTGGAAAAGACTGAAAAAATTAGAATAAAGTGACAAAAAGAATAGGGACGTAGTCAAGTTACAAAAGAAAAGGACGATATGATGATAAAGTGTGAGTTCAAAAGATGGTGAAAAAAAAAAATTGAAGTAGAAAAGTATATATAATACGTAAAATCTCCTCCCAAATATTCTTTTCACATTTTCCCATTTATATTCTTATTACCTCAATTAAACTACTAATTAATAAAGCATCTCCGGCCCTATGTTACAACTTAGTTGTTACAGGTTGTTAGCTTAACTTGCTATTTATTTTAACTATTTACTGATTTGATAAAGCTTTGAACTTTGAAGTATATTATAATTAAGCTTTTCAAAAAGATGGTTGCATTGCTTTGTTCATATGACCAAACCGGATTGAATTTATGACCTGATCTTAAATTTTGGAGCGCAACTTAAAATAAAAAAATATTGGAGGTATATGATACAAGTAAGGCAAAAGTCGATAACATATATATATATATATATATATATTGTATACGGTTCTACAATTTTTATCTAAGAAATAAGAAACTTCTCTCTTTCTATGAATGTAAATTACACTAATTAAACCATGTAAATTTATGTGTTCTTATTTTTTAATTATATTTTTTCTTCTTTATTTCTCTGCGATTTATGTAAAATTAATTAAAGAGGAAAATTCTCTGAAGTAGTAGAGCGCTTGGGGTATTTAATTTGTAGCTGAGTAAAGGAAATTAATATTAATCAGGGATCAAGTTTGTACTTGTTGATGTTATATATGGAAAAATGTACGAACATATTTTTGTTTTCGGCATTTAATACAAATATTATAATAATTAAATCAATAATTTTGTCTTTAAAAGATAACTTTGTTTCTGATTTAGTACTCTAAAATCTCTCAATTTAATTCCTAAATATTTTCTCTCAACCCAATTATTGTTCTTCCAGAAAACATTCGTGGCTCTCTGACGCACTTAAATTTAATTCTGATACAAAACGACGTTGTTTTAGGTGTTGAATGCACCTGGAAAAATCCATATCACAATTAGATTAACAACCATATATATGGAATTAAAGGAAGAATTATTTACTCTCCTCTCAAACTACATTTTCTTTTTCAAAACTCTCTTTGTCAAATGAAATTTGAAAATCTAGTTAATTCAAAGTCAAGTTTATCTAGATCCAATCCAAACTGAAAGTGAGAGATTTATTACAGAAAACTAACTAATTTATTGAAATATTATAAAATATTTCAATTTTAGAAATTTATTCCGGTATAACTCCTTTTCAGAAAATATTTTTTTAATCTTCGACATAAATATAAATACTTCATTCGGCGCTAACTATATTCAAAACCTGACATATACATTTAGTTGTATGAGTTGGCAAAATTGTCACCAATTCCTCATAATTAAAGATAAGATAAATTATCATTAAGCACGTATGTCAACTAGCGGGGATTGTCAATTTCGAGTTTGAGTCACTGGAAAAACAGTTACGTTGGAAGAGCTTTACCACCTATTGTGATCCTATCTGACTCGAATTCGAATTAATCGACATCTTTTTGGTGTTGAGATATCGGAAGGTTGTTCACAAAAAAAAAAGATCAGATAAATTAAATTAACACTTCTGTGGCAGCAAGCTGCAAACGTATCTCAGCTTCTTCTTCATCTTCTTTTTCTTTTTATGATATATTTTTTGCAGTTTTCTGGGTTTAATTCAACCTTTAGGGGTTAAGAAAGGGTTTATGATAAAGAAATGTGAATAATTGAAAAAGTAAGCTTCGTTAGAGTCTGAAACAAATTTTCAATTGCAGTACTGATCACAGTTCTATATGCCTTTCGCCAACAGCTTCTCATGAGAGAAATGACCAATTAAACTAAAATCAGCATTTTTTAAGAAAAAAAAAAAGATAAAACTATTTGAGATTACAACCAAACAGTAAGCATAATTTAATATCGTGTTGAAGAAAGAGTGTAGTCCAGTTAAATAATCCATGGTCCCCATGATATGATAGTGAAATTTCTAAGATCTAGTGATTTGGTACTTGTAATTTTACTGTTAGGATGATGATCTGGCCATCTATCAATTGCTAATTGTTGATCTTTTCGGTGAACCAGATTTATCATCAGATTCAAAAAGAAAAAAAAAAATGATTTTTATTTTTTTGGATAATTATATATTTTATAAATAATTCTATAATTTGATGTATTTGTAATAATTTACTTGAAGAATAAAAAAAATATTATCTGTAAATACAAGTTACATTGATTAAATCACATAAATTTGTGTATTATGTGATTTGTATTCTATTTTTATCTTATTTGTTCTTTGCGCCTTTTGTGACACTTAGTTTATTTTAAAAAAATAAAAAAGAAATTAAGTCAATTAAGAAGCTTCCCGGAAACAAATGATCATGATGACTAATAAATAAATAAATTGATTTTGAGGCAGAGCAATTAAAGGGAAAAAGAAAAGCAAAATTATAGACAAAGAAAAGAAAAGGGGTTTAGGGGTTTTAAAGTATGGATGCATGTGGGAGTAAAAAGAAGGATTGATGAAAAGAAACAAAAGGGCTTTTAAGGAGTTGGTGATGAAATTTAGGAAGAGAGAAAAAGAAAAAGAAGTGAAGTGCTTTAATTATTAGCTTTTTTTTGTTTTTCTTTTTTCGACTTTTTTTTTGGTGAAATCTTTTTTCGACTTTATTTGCTTTGCTTTTTGGTTTTGCACGAATGCATGGAGTCATCAGTTTCAGATAACCCTGTGGGAGTGGGACACTATTCATTTGCCAGCTGCAATACGGAACAAAAAGAGATATCTTTCTTTTTTTTTTCTTTTTTAAAAACAATTGGTGAAATTAAGGCTCATTTTACCGATCACAAAATCATTATTTAAAAAATTGAATTAGATTGACTGATTTGACCGTAAAATTAATGAACTGGCTAGGTCTTCGATCTAAATTGAACTAAAGAATTGGTAAGCAATTAAACTAGTAGAAAATCAACAAGTTTAATTGGTTCAGTTTTGTTTTTGAATTTTTAAATTTTTACTAAATATTATTATGTATTTTTAATAAATTTTAAAAAATTTAAGCTATTAAGAAAAAATCTAAAATAGATATAAATATATATATATATATATATATATATATATATATATATATATATAACATGTCTTGAATATTTCAATAATTTAATATTATATATTATATATTTTAATATTTTAATATCTGAAATATATACATTAATTACATATTTTAATATATTTTAATTATTAACAATTCGGTCTAACTATTAACTATTGAAGCGGTGTCCCAACCTATTTAATAACTAATGGAATTTTTTTGAACACAAAAGCCACTCAAATTGCTAACCGACAAATATTTGATTCAAATATTAATGTAAATAATTGGGAAAAGATTTATATGCAATTAAGATGTTTATGACTAATTTTTCCAGTAAAAGTAGTAATATATTATTAATTGAGGAAATATATTTGTCACTGCAAATTATATGCCTCTTCACTAAATATTACTCTAAACGTGATTTAGTTTAAATAATTGGGAATATCATGATATAACAAAGTATTCCAGAAAATGACATCTATAATCAAATTCAATATTAGTCTCACCAGAAACAATGATATAATTCTAGTACATATTAATGAGGAAGGGTTGGTTTCGTACAGATATAACAACATCATAATAAACTAAGACATTTTGAGAAAGCAATTTTTTTCATAAAAGAGATACGTTGTTTGAAACCTTGACTTTTTTAGAGAGTAATTTTTATACGGTTGAATTATTAAAATTATTATAAGACAAATTTAATTGTCACACACCCAAGTTTCAAAATAATATAGAGCTTTTAATAACAAAATTCATTCATGTATGTAAACAAACAAGGCCTTAACAATATGGCACAAATTCCAGGAAACTTCTTCGATTCATATTTAGTATGCTTCAAATAGGATTGTTTATGATGAAAAATATATGTTATAAAAATCTTAATGTACTAAGGCTAAGATAGCCAAGAATGGAAAATCATGAGCTCACAAATCTTTTATTGACCAACACCATGATGAATAGTTGTGGATGATCCGCTCGGACACTACATGACACTTGTGTTTGATCAAACGATTTTTCGTTAGTTCAATTGAGTGTTGAACCAAATAAAAAATTTATTATTCAAGTCTAAATTTTAAATGTAATGAGATTTGGATCTAATAACATAAATTTGTCAACATAATAGTAATATTAAATTTGAATCATCAAATAAAAAATAAAACGGCTGGCCTTCATTTATGACATAATAAAAAAAGTTTCTACTACTTTGAATTATCTATATTATAATTATAAAAAAACTATTCATATTATTTATGACTCATATTAACATCACTCTGACGTTCAAAAGTTTACGCTATCGGATCCAAATTCAAAGTAGCGTGTGTCTCCATTTCATACTTTGCTTTCGGGCCCACCCAATCAATTACGCTCCGTCCTTTACTCCCACGCTCTACATAGACGCGTGCATTTCCATAATCAATCCAACGGGCAACGTACCCTCGAGTTTGTTGTGATCCCGCGCGTGGTTCGCGTGACATCCGAGGAAGGGGGACAAGTGGTATGTCCGATAATGACGATGACGAGTGTGCCACGTGTTTCTAATATTACCACTCTATTCTGTTCGGTACTTTTTATAGCAATTATTGCTGATCATTGCTTTCTCATTTACAATTTCCTTTTTTTGTTTTTGTTTTTAGCACAATATTTTTCTCAAATCGGTAATAAATTGATTACATTTAACAAATGATATGGTGCATGCTTTGTTTTGGAACTTTTGCATACTTTTCTAACACCATCCAAATTTCATTTGAATTCTGAAATGAAGTTTTCATCTATACATTTGTATTTATTAAATTTTACATTGATATACAGAGAAATAAAAAGATTCGGTGTGCTCGAAAGTATATTGCTTAAATATCCGTTATATCCTCTAATGCTAAAAAAATTACGAGTACTTTTATTTATAATTTAAAAGTAAATTACAGCCCTATTTGATTAGTACAACTTATAGCTTATTAAAATTTCTCTACTAGTATAAGTATTTTTATATTAAAAAAATATATTTAGATGAGTATAAATAAGTAACTTATTAATCCCAAAAAATTATTTTAGCTTTTTCTATGAAGTCAATTTTTTAAACTTATTGAAAAATCTTTGTATAAATGCTCAAATTCACATGAACAGCAAGTTGTTTTACACTTTTAAAAGATAAATATATCTTCAATTATAATTTAGAATTTCATGAAAACCAAATCATTCACTTTCTTGTTCTCCAATCATAATTTAAAAATATTTTTTAAATATGTATCCAAATACTAAATAACTTAATTTAAAATGAACTTATAGTATAAAAAATTTTCACATAAGGTATTCTTTTATATATGCTTAAATAAATTATTTATCCAAATGAGGTCTACCTGACTTTTATATAAGTTAATCCCTTGAAAATTATAAATTTTTAATTTAATTTTTAAAAAACAAGTGCCTTAATTTAATTCTCAAAAGATACAATTATTTTAATTTGATCTTTTTTTTTTGTTAAATCACAAAATTTACTGTTACTAAATGTCATAACTTTTTTTATTAAAAATCACTTTAACAAAAAAAAAAGGATCAAATTGAACAAGTACATTTTTTTGAAATTAAAATGAGACAACTATAATTTTTTAGGACCCTATTAATAATTTACTCAAATATATTATAATGATTTACATGACAAAATATGGATGAAAGTGATAATGAAATTTTCATATCACACCATACCCATATTTTCCCAGCACGGATTTGACAAAAAGGAAGGGAATGTTATCCTAGAAAACCATTATTTTCTATCATGATTAAGCTTTGGTACTTCAATATTAAAGAGAGAAATTTTTAGTACTAAAAACCAAAAAGCATGATTAATTAATCACATTAATCATAATTA
This sequence comes from Biancaea sappan, assembly GCA_037074585.1. Classification (NCBI taxonomy): domain Eukaryota; kingdom Viridiplantae; phylum Streptophyta; class Magnoliopsida; order Fabales; family Fabaceae; genus Biancaea; species Biancaea sappan. The sequence continues at coordinate 43,815,366 of CM073500.1, read as the reverse complement.
ACTTTTAGATGCCAAACTTTTCTACATGCATAACTGCATAAGCATAACCCTACGTACTGCTCATGAATTAAAGTCTCCTTTGCTATAATTTTTAAGAAGTAAATCAGTCACCAATCTGCATGGCCACACACATTCATAATAATCAACATTCTTTCCCTTTTATTGGGGTCCTCTTTCTTTACATTAAAGTCAAGTTTTCATACAAATTTTCGAGTAGTTTAATCTCATCTACTACTCTACACATATCCTTTAGGAATCAAAATAATTGAATTTTCCAGTAATTATTACATTGGTATTAATTAAATATTAACTAGTTGATAAAGCTAATAATTAATAGTGATACCCTTCAATCATTAAAAATAAACCAATAGCCAAGCAGACTTCATCTTGAACAAAAGAAGCACTGAATCAAAAGTAGGAGAAGTTGTCCTCATACATTCAATTTTAGAAGCTGTCACGTTTCCATACAAAATTCAACACTAAATTTAATAGTCTGTTGACTTGGATATTTATCAAGTTCGCATGTGAGTTAACAATACAAATTAAAGTAAACAAATATTGTCCAAATCAGTAACTTAATTAAGTTTGGTCACTGGTATTATTTTTTTTTTTGGTTGAATGTATGATTTGATAAATGAAAAAAAAAATCATTATACGAAGAAAAGAAAAGGAGGGCAACATTGTGGGGGACCATGTTGAAACTACTATAAAATTGGAGGAATCCAAAATGTAGTTTTAAACCCCCTCCTCCTCCCCCCCCCCCCCCCTCCCCACACACACACACACACAACAACAAAAAAAAAGAAAGAAAGAAAGAAAGAAAGAAAGCAGTAGAGAACAAAAGGTTGAAAAACACTTTGGCTTCTTTTCTTTGGACTTTCTCTCATTAATTTTCTTCAGAAACTTTTTACACTTTACAGATTTTTGCCATGCAACGATCTATATAATGTCAAATTTGCACCGTGCCCCAGCCATTTTACAAAAAGGACCCCCACCTGCAACTCTGTCAATCCATGTTAACATTGAAATTTAAAACCCTAAGAAATGCTCAGACACATAGGAACTTCATTTGATATGTGTGTGTGTGTGTGTGTTGACATGCATGATTCTTAATTTCGAAAAACAAATTAAGATTACCAAAATTCTCGAACTTATTAAAGCAGAAATAAGATATAAAATATAAAGGAGTACGTTACCGTGTCCTGTAGAAGAGAAGATACATAGAAGCAGAAGCCAGAACAACACAGGGTACAGTGTATAAAGGGCTTTCGAGGCTTGAGGCTACTGAACCCTCTTATGAGGAAGCTGGAAGCCAAGCCGTACTCGTTTTCAGAAGCTACTAACACAGCTACACCTGACCTCACCTGCACATGCATGTACATACATACATACATATCTATAACTACGTACAAACGTATTATATATATGTGTGTGAGAGAATGAAACGACAGCCAAATAATTTAATCATCATTACACTATGATTCAAAATCATTCATCCTCGGTGCACGATCTACGTCCACGTGTCGGGATGTGGTGGCATCGAAGTGGCAGCTGTCAGATGTGCATGCATGCTCTGATCTTTGACTGTGAAAACGACGAGTGAGACGAGGCCCGTTTTGATATGATATGAGGCGCCCTCGTTTTCAGCCATACATACATGCGTCGTCTCAGTGAGTGAGAGTCGTGTACCTTTCTGTGAAATATATTTTTGCTTCATTCATAGGCATACATAGCTTTGAGAAGCTCGAGGATCGAGAGTTTTGCATGAAAAGGCAGGAGTGTTAGGCTCCATTAGGGGTCACACTGGGTTGCATGGAATTTTCATGCAATCAATGTTTATGTTCAGTAATGTCAGACTCAGACCTGCACAATCCATTCAAAGTTTTCTTTTTTATTTTTTCACTCTTTCTTTTTGAAATGATGTTCAGAATCACAGTGAACTTTGGGTGACACATTGAGTGGTGTGAGCAGAGAATGCAAAATAAAGGGGAAGTGTGAGGAGAAAAAGGTGGGGACTTGGCAAAATTATGGAAAGAGTGTATTCGATGAAAAGTGTATTGAGGTTTTGGTATATTTGAGCAAGTTTGTGTGGTGATGCATCAACATTAATTTGCCTTTGTGTTCTGTTACATCTCAATGTGACGTGAGACTGATCACCATTTTGGCATTACTAGCTTTTCTCTAAGAAAAAAAAAAAGGGGGTACAAAAGAAAAGTACGATTTTGAATCTAAATTTCAAATTTCCAAGATTAGAGTATATACACAACTAGTTAATTATATATAATACTGGCACAAACTTTTGATGGGCTTAAATTTCAGTGAGGTTTACGTTGAATTTTGGCAAAGGAATCAAGAGTGATTTGAAAACATGTTGGCGTTTATTGATAAACTGAAAGGGAATAAAGAATTAATATATATATATATATATATATATATATATATATATATATATATATATATATATTAAGGAATGAATTAATATGAAGAGAAGAGAGCTTCAAGAGAGATGAAAGAGATATTGGGAAGAGAACAGAGAAAAAGACAAAGAGGAGAGAATGAAAGGAAGAGGACGCATAATAAGGCGAGATTGTCGCGGGAGGAGAGAATTGGAACATAACATAACATAACGTGCAAAACAAAACACAGTGATACTCATAGGTAGAGAACGACAGACAGCATAAGATACGAACTGTGAGGAATATGTTCCCTATTTATTTAAACACACACACACACACACACACACACACACATATATATATATATATATATTCTTTCTATAAAGTTTCCGATATTTATATATTCAAAATTTACACTTTAATAATTTTAATTAATTAAGTACTTAGTAACCTTTTTACTTAAAAACAATGTTAAGAAAATCAAAATAAACCGAGGTTCAACTGAAAACTGATAAACTGGCCGAATCTCTAATTTAGTTTAAATTTATAAATTGGTGAGTGTTTAAATTAGCCGAATCAGCAAAGTCGACCAGTTTAACTGATTCAATTAGTTTTTTTTTTATTTTTATTAAATATTATTATGTATTTTTAAGAACTCAAATTGGTGTGTATATATATATATATATTTGTAACATGTCAGAAATATTTTAATATTATATATTAATATTTTAATATATTTTAAATTTTTGATTTGACCGTGGTTTAATTACGGTCTGATCATTGACTTTAAACTAGTATCTCGATTGATTTAATAATTGACCCAATTTTATGAATTTTGTAAAAATATTTTGGATAAACTATGTTTCATCCTTAATTTCCTGGTTTAATTAGCCAAAAATCATGATAAAATATAAGAGAGAGAGAGAGAGAGAGATGGGAAATGATGATAGAGCAATGGAGTGCTTCATGATTGAGGCCTAGGCATCAGAATGAGAATGGGGCTGTCTCTATCTCCATTCCTTTGTCCTTTCACATCTTTCTTTGGGCAGCTTCTCGGGCAGGAGAGAGAGAGAGAGACATTCACTATTCACTGTTCACTATTAAACACTATTCAGAAATGTGATATGATATGCCCACCATACCTTACCTTCCCTTCTGTATGCTTCTCTTTCTCTTTACTCTTCCATCTGTGAACCCCACTTCTCTTCCCTCTCTGTTTCTCTCTCTCTCTCGCTTCCCTCCCGGCATTCAACGCGGGCTACTATGTTTTCTCTATTCCTACTTTCACCCCCAACAGAATCCCCTATTTACTCTTTCTTCCCTATTAATTAATTAAATTGTCCTATTCTCAAGTTCACTCATTCATTTGTACAATCAATTTTATTCTTGACATTCTTGGTTGTCCAATGAAACCCTATAATGAAATGAAAGAGCCAAGTTGAAATAATTATATTTAAAAAAATTAAGTTATGAGGTTTCATCTTTTAATTATTAAAAAAATAATTATAATTTGTTATAAACTAAATTAATAATTTACTCAAAAATACATGTCGTTTCATTCAGAGCCATTGGACAATTCAAACTTTATTTTAAATATAGGGCAAATTGTACAATTCATTCGGAGTCCTTGGACAATTCAAACTTTTTTTTTAAAATATAGGGCAAATTGTACAATTCATTCAGAGTCCTTGGACAATTCAAACTTTTTTTTAAATATAGGGCAAATTGTACAACCTTCATAAATTTTGAGGCTTAGAAACTTCTAAACTTAATAAAAAATATCTAATTTTTAATTGTTTGTAAAAGACCTTATTTATTAAGTTTATCATTAATTAACAATTTAGTCAACTTTTTTATATCGAGTCAGTTTAAATATAGGATAAATTACTTTTTCTTGATTTATTAATTTATTATTTTTTAAATTAAAAAGATAAATATACTCTTATCACTTCAAAATATTTAGGACTCATTTAAGACTTACTAAATTATTAATTAACTACTAATTTAATAAAGACAGTCTTTTGTAAATATTTAAAAATTAGATGAAATATTTTATTAGATTTAAAAGTTTATAAAAATAAATTGCAAGGATTCCAAAATTTACAAGGGCTCTATGAAATTTACCCTTAAATATATAAATCAATTTTAGAATTTTAAGAGATGGGAATTTTCTGCAAAATGAGGGGTGGAAAATTACTGAAAAGTGAAAAGGAGGGGGGGGGAGAGCTGAGAGAGAGTGACAGAAGTAACTTTATCAGAAAGGTCTGAAGCTGAATGATTCATTCATAATTACTTACTTTTTAATGCTTTTGACAATTGTCAGGATGTGACGTTTGCCAAACCCCCATATAAAATAGACCAATCTCCTTCTCTTTCCTTCTTCTTCTCTCTCTCTCTCTCCAAAACCATGTGGACCACGGTTCCCTCCCTCCAACTCTCACTGTTCCATGTTCCAACATTCAAATTTACTACTGTTAACCCACCACGATCTCACACACACCCAGCACTAGCCTCAGCATCAGATCAGAACGGAACACAACGATCTCAAGCGTTCATTCATCCCTTCATTTCAGACTCTGGACCATTATCTCTTTCATTCAATCTTACAACATTCCCCTTACGCCTTCTGCAATTGCTTCCTTGCTTGATCAAATTCCTCAACTGCCTTCCCAAAATGGAAATTCCTCAACAACACAAACCTAACCTTTTTCCTTTCTTTGGACACAAAAAACAAAGAGTAAGTGAAAGCAAATTTGAATGTTTAATCTTTTTTTTTTTTACGTTAATAAATTTTAGTTCACTCGCAATCCATTTCTCTCCATCTCTTTTTTTTTTGTCAAATTATTTCTCTCTATCCAAAATCATGGATTACATTGAGAAATCCGTGAGGCCCAAAAACAATGGGACACATACCTTGGGCTGTACTCATTTATTCCAGGCCCAGGTCATTTTTTATTCACAATAAAGTGTAACTGTGTCTGATAATCATGATACCAACACCAACTAAAAGATAATAAATTAATTGATCTATAAAAATAAATACATGATCGTCTCAATAATAAATCTCATTTAAATACCATGCAATATTTAATATCTATTTATAACTTACTCATTCTACTTTTTGTAAATTGGGTATTTAAAAAATTTTACTCCAGGCAAGACACTCGCTAGCTAAGAGATCCTTGAGCACACAACAAAAATATCACTTCCGATATGGGGAACAATTTTCTAATATTTACCAGCAAGTTCGTTGAAAATAACCAAGTTAATAAATCCCTCCACACATTACATTTCTTTTAAAAGGACTTCATAGCAAATAAACGCCTCCAATATTTTTTTTAATATGTAAACGCTCTCTATTCATGTTGTAGCCTATTAGAGACTTGCTCTACAATGGTTAATCCAAAACTTACATAATTCAATAGATTTTCTAAAAATAGTACAATGAGTAAGTTACCAAGTCATCCAAAATATTATGATCATCAACGCCAAGCATGAAAACACTTTTCTATCGATAATGTTTCGTAAATACCTTATTCTTCCGAGGTTACTCTGTGCGTTAAGTTAGAACCCATATTATATGGTAATCAATTTTTAATTTTTCATAAGAAGCTATCTTTTTATTTTCAACAAAACAAAAGGAAAATAAAAGCTCTACGTGACGACAAAAGACACGCAGGGAAATAAGGATAGAGTGAAATTTAATAAAAAAAAATATATCTTTTATTGCTTTGAAAAAACATCCCTTGTGATGTAGCTTCAGAAAAAGACATCATTATAAAATCTAACCACTCATTTATGACTTTAGATCCTTTTTTGATTTTGGTCACAATGACTCCCGATCTCAAAATTCACAGAAGGCAAAAGCCATGACATTCCCAAACATGTAAAAAATAACAGAAGCATATTAACTGTTAGAGAGAAAAAAAAAAAAACCTAACCGTGTGGTGACCACTTGCACATATTCCACAAGCTCTCTAGTGACAGTTGCCAAACCTAATCAAAATCATGTTAACTGTAACATAATTTAATCAAAGCAGCTCAGGAGCTGGAAATACCTCTATACGAGTTTAACATCTCTTTCTGTCAAAATAGCATAACAATGGAGGTAAAAAATAACCCTAGAATTAGGGTTTCCAAAAAACTGAACAGTGGATCTTTCCACAAGAACAAGAACTTTAATACACCAATCAACTATGGAAACAGAGAGAGGCAACTTGCAGCATTAAAATAAGAGTAGAACTAGGCGATATCCAATTACCCAAGCTGGTATCTAATTAGAAAAAACCAGTAGAAAGTATAATAAATGAAGCTAAACAATGCCACTATCACATTTAGTTCAAAATCAACTCTAATGAACTTCCAGTTGCAACTATGATCTGAGTACAAACAAGTACAAGACAACAAAAGGGTAAATCAGAGTCCCAAAGCCTAAAAAGCTACAATGCTCATAAAACCACATATTCACAGATTCATGTCGACACATTTCAAACATTCAACTTATGGATATGACACTCCATAGACATCATCCAAGAGCAGAGAATCAGATATCTCTACCTCCCTCATACGAATGTAGCCTCATCCTTTTCTGTAGTTGGATGACTTTTTCCCGATTCAGTCAATGATTTGGATGGTACCTGCAAACAGTTAATACAACATTTAACGAGAGAACCTCAAATATGACGAGCATAATCAATATAATTGCAGTCATGATATGGAAGAAAGTTGGTTTATAAACACTTTCAGTAACTGCACAGAAACACTTGACCACTCAGCTCTAAATAGAACTAGAACACACACAATGAAAAAGCTGACCCTCCACGCTACCAAGACATCTGTAATGCCCAAATTTGGAACTCAATACTCAACAGAATCAGCCCTCCAACCAAACCAGAGAATAAATTAACTGGCTGTCATTGAATCAGTCATGCATCAGTGCCTCACATAGAATAATTTGTACTTGCTGACGTAGAACTCCATCTTTTAGAATAGGCAACACTCGAACCAAAATGAACAGATAGAAACAGATTGGCCATGCGAATTAGAGAGCAGTGACATGTCATCAATGAGCAGCTGATTACACAAGACTTGTCCAAGTTACAGATATACCTTCTGCTGCATTAGAAGTTATAGCCATCAAAATAGCATCTCCTATCTCAAGTATGCTATAGCACAAAATTCAGGAACATCTAAAAGTTATAGCTCAAAGATGTGTTTGGTACACTGCCATCTTCATCAAAGCATCCGACATGCCTCGAGACATTTAAAATGCCTGTGGTTGGCACATTAATAACTAAGATGCCTAAAGGCATAGGTTGCCACCATTTTGCTGGAATATAAGAAAACCATGGGGATCTCATATCCCCAAATTTAACTTTGTGAACTTCAATATAATACCAGTTGTGCCTTTCATTGATAATTTCAATCATCAAACTGGACATGAAAACCTAAATACCAGGGTATCTTATGCCCAAACATCCAAGAGACCTGAGAATATAAAATGCCAGCGTATCAAATGGCTCTTGATATACTAAAAAAAAAGCAGAAAAAGCCAAGTACAATAATCCAAAGCGCCAGTACATGTAGAAACAAATGTACCTTGCACTGAAGGTTTGTTATTGTAGTTCTCAGCAGAGTATCTCCAACTATCAACCTCAACTTCTTCACAAAATCATCACGGGCTATCTTCTTTGACTGATCATTAACAAAAAGCAGATCAACATGATATTAAATAATAATCAAGACTATGGTAAAGAAATGAGCTACTTTACATACCCTGAACTGTTCATAATGTATCTTGATAAGCTCCATGTCCTTGGGAGGAACCTTGTTTGAGATAGCAGCAAAAAGCATAGGGAAAGGCATCCAAGGGGATTTTGGAGCTCTTGGAGTGCTAGAAGTCACACTAGCAGCTTTCCCCTGAGGTATCCCATGGTCTAAAATTGGTTGGCTAATGCTCTTCTTCTAGTAGACAATACAGTTAAAGATTAGAAGATTCGAACAGAATAACAATTTCAAATACTCATAGCCCCTAAAATTTCCACATAACACAAGAAAGATATCGTGCAAGTGATTAACCTTAACTATACATTAGACAGACAAATATTTTGAATGCAATGACTACTGAAACTACTACATTCCTGAGGTAGTACTAAATGCGTCAGTTTTTTTTTAAAAAAAAAAAAAAGAATTCCCGTTACATCCATCAAATTATGCCAAAAGCAAACAACCGTATAGATAGGGATGTGAAACATGGATACATAGGTATTGACAACAAAATCAACGTATCAAATCCTAGTATCAAAGCAATAAAGAAGGCAGCAACTGTGAAGAAAGTAAATCAAATATACGATAGTCCTAAAAATAAGACCATTATCTCCAACTGAACAAAGTAAAGATCTTATCCGCTCCTAACCCCAAACCTAACCTCTCTTAACATAGCCATCCCAACTTCCAGCCAGCTTTCTTCCGCAAAAGAAAAGCATTTAAGTGCCTTGGTGTCATTGAAAAATGATTAGTCATAAAATTTACTTCAGATGAAGACAAACCAAAACAAATGACAATTATCTATTTTATTTTAGAAAAAAGGTAAAAAATAGTATAAACTTCTATTTTGTAGACATATAGGTACTAAGTTGCCCTTTTCAATATAGTATAATGCCTGACAAACTAAACACTGCTTTCACAAGTCAGATCTATCAAAACCAACTGAACTATGTAGACCTAGCATATGTCCCTTTGGGGACATCAGATAAAATTGGAACAATACAGAGATGTAGACCCAGCATATGTATAAATTGTTCAGGGGCCTGATCCACATGAACAAAAACAGGGCAAAAAGGAGAACAAAAAATGCTGATGTACCATGGATTTTCATCATCATGCTGCAACTCACCATTAGGTAATAGAAGATATACATTAGAAAACTTAGCAAAGCAACAGATAAAATACTCAAATACTAAATACATAAGAAAACATGGCAAAGAAGCAGATACAGAACTCAAATACCAAATCACTTACCATATCTACAGTAGACGATTCAGACTGTTTCAGGCGTTGAGAGCCTTGACAAGCTGTAGTAACCCCAGAAACATTATGCTTACACTCACTTCCAAAAAGATGCCCTGTAGAAGCACACAGTATTAGTGAGCAAAAAGTAAAATTTTTTTCCAAACAGGACCACAAAGCTTGGCAGTGGCAATGCCAGAGTGCCCAACAACAACTAGATACCAACTACCTATGGATCCAGCCTGTTTCTTAATACTAAGAACTTCAAAAACGTTTTCCATCTGAATGCAAAGAATTAGGCAGTTGATATCAACTAGATTGATTCAGATCAACCAATTGTCACAAGTATATAATAATAAAAAATATACGAGTCATTGTCCGTATTAGGAATTCGTAAATCGATAGCAGAGACAAGAAAACTAAAGGAATAACATATCACCTTCAGCACTTGAAGAAACCTTGAAACTAACAACGAATTCTGGGAAGATGTGGGTATTCAAATTCATATTCCATACTACATAGTATCTCGGACTTTGAATGTCATCTACCCCACTATCATAGTCATTACTACTGGGATGAAATTGTCTAGTGCCAGGACGGAGAAGCTCCATGTTCCCCATTATTACACGACATAACACCATGTGTCGGACATTGTTTTCGTCAACATCACAAAAAATAGCACTGTACATAAACCAAAATTGAATCCTTCTCTAAGCATTTCAACAGAATAGTCTTGAACATTGATAAATAATAACAAAATAAGAAAAATCATAAAGAAAACATCACAATGAAGTCTCTCCTAAAATGCTCTTTCATGCAGGTATATTCATAATAGCATATTTTCAAGGCAATAGATAAAGACAATACAAGTAACAAGAAAAAATAAGAGATAACAATATGCCCATTACTCCATCCAATTACTAAAGGGCAGCAGAAGAGACTGACAAATAGCAGTCCTGAGAAAGGAACTACTGATACACAAGTGTCAAAGATCAAAGTAGGTAATATCCAACAGGTATAACGATCTAAGTAATTTCCGACACTAAAAAGCAGAGTGCACTAATCTCCTACTACTGTATGGGCAAACAGTTATATTCAAAATTGGATTAATATTCTCTAAACAGTATAACGAAGAAAAAAACAGTAGGGACAAGAATTCTTGTAACTTTCTTTAAATAAAATATTTTTTAAAAAAATATATCATTAATTGTGATGCAGTGTGAAGAATTCCCCTAAAAAAACTACCAACATACAATTGAATTAGTGTAGTGAAACATAATCTATGCTAGTCCCTGTACATTTTAGCATAGATTTTAGATACCAGTTTTAATAAAACTTAACAGCATTGACCTGCCAACCAGACATGCAACTTAGCCAGGGACATCTGATAATTCATCTTGACCCGAACAGATTTACACCACAGAAAACATTATCATATTGTTGTTTGAATAATCTTTTGGAGTTGGTCAAAAGAAAACTCAACCTATTGTTAGGGCAGTCAGCAGATGCAAGATGAACGCCAATGCCATATGTGGATTTAGTTGCAGATAGACCACAGTGCCCAAGCCCATACTTCATGATAGTAGATAATTCTCCTTTAGAGGAAGCAAGCCAAGCATATCGAACATTAGACTCAGCACGATACTTATTTGTAATTTCTACCTGCTTCTGGAATAGCTCCAATCGTGCTTGCATCAAAGTACTTGAGCAGCGGTATATCTCCACAATGTCAATAGTCCCACAACTACTCATGCCCTTAAGAAACATCTTCTGTACAGTTTCCAAATCCAGTTTTTCATTTACAGATTCAGTATAATTATCTAATCCTATCTCTTGATTTAGCTCCATAGCTTTACCAAATTTTCCATCATCCACCTTATTGTTGCTATCTTCAACTTCTATATCATATTGATTGCAGGCATGTTTTGCATCGATCTGAATATGCTTAACTAGAGCATTTGACTCGCCACTACATTCCCTCAACTTAGATTCTTCCATTCCATTTATTTCAATCTCTAAATGCAATTTTATCTCATTAGAATCATAATGCTCCTGACACAAAGGGTCATGCACTCTTCCAACATCTTCCTTTGGAAAACCATACGGCTCTTCATCAGAAGCAGCATAAATCTCAGGAAAAAAGCAGCACCCTTTCTCATCAATCCAGGCTATAGGTTGCTGTGAACCAGTTTTCAAGTCCATCAGGTACATGTGCAAAAAATCAAGCACAAGATGACGGCCATTGAACTCTACTTCCACAGCTGCCTTCTTTGCCACTAGATCCTTTCTAACCAAGCCAACAACATCCTGAGGAAAGTCTATCCATTCACCATTCTGATGGAACATCATACGCTCTGGACTCCCGCTTTTCTTGAAGTTCATATAGCATCTAAGTAAAGATTGTCTAGAATGAGTCCCGTAGTTAGTATACTTGCTTTTATATCCACCCAACCTCCTCCGCTTGACAAACTTGTTCGTTGGTGATGTCAAGGATGGCCAATGAGGTAACACTGAGCGGGAAGCTCCATTTGAGTATGCAGCATATCGGGTAGCCCGCTTCCGTTTTAAATTGTGCACAACCCTATCCAATGCCCTTGCGATCTTTGCTTCCATTTCTATCTACTACAGCAATATCTATAAACAAGCTGAAATCCAAAAAGCTTAGATAAAGAACTCAACTAGAACTCTAAGCCTTGAGCAGTTTTAATAGGACGGGTGTGGCGAAGGGGAAGACCATGACATTGAGAATAATCGGCAAATCCTGGGTATTTAAAACTAGTGAGAAGATGAGATAAATATAGGGTCACGTGCTCGTAAAATAGTTGACATAATAAAGAGTGAGGATTTAATCCAGTATGGCATGTTGTACACGATAAAACAAGTATCATTACAATAACTTAACAAGCCAATTACTCAAAAAATTACTATTTCCAAGAAGATAAAGCACAGAGATACATAAAAGCATACCAAGAGTGTAATCAACAATGTCAAGAGTCAACATGGGAACTTACAATAGGAAAGCTTTAAATATAAGTCAAATCAATGAACCAAGTCATTCAAGAGGGGGAAGGAAGTCAATCATCTATTGTCTCCTTGAGCGAGCAAGCTGCGTGCATGTATTGAGGGGCATATCACGTACAAAGAAGAATACTAGGTGAGAGGAGTAATTAATCAACAGTAGCACATATTAATGATCACGATCAATGCAAAAACCATTAATACAAAATCAGATATTAATAACACATTTATGATAGTTTTTGATGTAATCCCTGACCATTAATTTTGTCATCTAACTACGATTGCTTACTCCACCCACTTCTCACATAAGAATTACTTTTCTCAATAGGTATGCCCTCTATATACGCATGCAGCGTGTACACACATAAACATAATACAAAGGTACACATTAGTATATTATAGAATTTGAGATTATGACAAGTCATTCTTATGTTGAAACTTTATCAAGCTCATTTGACAACAGGTGTTGAGTCTGTTGAAGATTCTTTCTTCAAAGCATTGTCAACACCATAATTTAAAGCCACCAATTGATTCTTTCAAGTGTTTTTCTCTTCTACTTGTATTGGTAGCCTTGATCTAGACACGTAATTTTTAAATTGATCATGATCGAGAAGATCTAGGCAAACCAATCATCTTCATTTTGAAAGGTAAATCTTGATGTTATTTGTTCATTTTAACTGATCAGAAGCCAACTCTTTAAACTGTTTATTGAGTTCTTCGGGTGATGATGTATAGGCAAAAAATTGTTGGTTTTGTATAGTCTCATGAATTGTAAAAGTTCAGCAATCCACTGTTGTACTACTTTGAGATTGATAAACTCAAGGTAATAGTTGAGTCACCACTTAAATCAACTTTACCAAATAATGAAGATGCAGAGTTTGCAAACCGAGACGGAGGTCAGAGTCCCTACATAACATACAAGGAATTTTGTAATAAGAGATGAGGCATAATTGTTTCAGCCTTTCAATAAAGTTGGCAAACACATTTGTATTTTGAAAGGAAAAAATGAACTTTTTGATGCATAAGAATTCTCAAAGTTTCATTTTTGTCCAAAGAGATCTTTTTGTTTCACTTGTGTCCTGCATATTAATATTTTAGTGCAATTTCTTACCTTCTGTTATCTCCATACAAGACTAAATTAGCCTATGAACACGTGGCAAAATTCAAAACCACTCATCAGAAATACAAAACCTACATGACCAAATCACTCAAAACTCCAAAAAAAGAAATGGAAACTCATTTCCCTTTTAAATAAAAATTTCACAGCAATTCCTTGCTTGCCAACACAATTCTTGCAATGAAGATATAGATGACTTCATGGAGCGACTTCAAAGATGGGAGCTAATGTGCCATCCTTCACATAGGTCCAAGCTTGGAGCAAGAGGGTTCCAATGTGTTTGATTGGCAGCCAAACAAGTTTGGAATCAATGACGCGAATCACAGACATAAATACAATGATGGTGTGTGTGTGTGTGAGCGTGAGGGGGAGAGAGAGAGATGTAATTTGATGAGCAGCTTTTGCTTAGCAACTGTCTTCTTTGGATGCCATGCCCCTTATTGGCATGCAAAGAAGGATTCTAACAAAGTGCCAATGCAAATAGTTGTAGTTCCTGTGTTATTCCATGAAGCAAATGGTGTGGCCTTGCCTCTATGCATGTGTCTAATTCAAACACCATAGTGTTTGAATTGAGGAAGCCCAAATTTTAGACTCAATAAAGAGCATTGTACAATTTTAGATTTGGGAAGGAAAATGAGTTCTTTTTTTTTTTGGGGGGGGGGGTGTTTTGAGGATCTGCAAGGAGTGTTTTGCATTTTTTTTTTTTATGAATAATGCAGGCTTGTACCACGTGTGCACCATGTATCCATAAATGAACGGAATCTTGGATGGAGATAACAAAAGGGAAGAAATTGCAACAAGATATAACATATTTAATACATGCATAGAAAACAAATACTTTTTAAGAGGAAAATGAAACTTTAAGAAACTCCCAGCACGAAATTTAATTTTTGTTTGTTCCGAAATATCGGTAAGCTTCTTTCTCATTGTCAATTTACAAAATTCATTTTTGTCCGTTTCGAAATAACAGTAAGCTTCTTTTTCATGGTCAACTTATAAATTAGAATGTGTCCAAGGTGGCTGACACTCTAAATGAAAGGATAACATCCCTCATTTATGCGTGTAACAGCCATATTAGCATCAAGTAATTGTTCAGAAATCCAAAAATTAATCAATGCAATATGCATAGGATGATAAAATATTATAACAATGCGAAAAGTGACTAAAGGTATATAAATGAACTATGCATACCGAGTACTGCAGTTAGTGTTCATCCTGTACATGTTTTCTTCTCTATGATTTACTTTATTCACTCCACAGTCGGACACAGCTCTGCTCCTGAAATTTTTAGTAATAGTATGCAAAACCTAATCTTAATCAAGACTGTTTATTTATTTAATAATAATAATAATAATAACAACAACAGGGATTCTACTTCAATAACAACACCCTCAAAAGGTTACAAAAATAAAAATGTAGAGGACTCCCCAAGTTTCTTTGTGACAGCCAAGAAAACTGAGATGTGAGATCAATTTTTCCAGAAAATGAAGACAGACAATTTGACGCCCCCAACCACTTTGAGTACACTAAAGCAGCTCCTCTCTTTTAGTGGAAACGAAAAACAAACAAATAGCATCCACATAATTGAAAAAAGCAAACCCTAATATTTGGAACCTGATACCCTAAATTTTTCAACAGGACAAATAACAGCTCCAAATTCCGAATAAAATCACTAAATACTGTGAACTCTTCTAAAAATTAAAAAAGTTCATATCTTTAGTCTCATTTCTACAAATCCCTAAATGAAAGGGGGGAAAAACACCAAAACCAACACAAAAAATGATTAAGAACAGCAATGTTTGCTCAAAGACCCTTAACTATGAAAATCAACCCCGATCTGACAAATCTAAGTCCCAAATTAAAAGTCAACAAACACGATCGTTTTCTATAAGGATATTTTTCCAAATCAAACCCTCCAAACAGTGAAAGATTGCAAAATACAAATTTAGAGATATGACCGAGAAATGAGAGAACAAAGAAATTACCTGAATATACACATAAACAACAAATTTACCTATTATTACCGATAATTTCCTTTTGGGTCCCCGGGCATCGATTTCCAAGAGGAAGGTTTTTTTCTTTTTTTTCCTTCTTTTTTGATAAATTCTAGGCTGCGTTTGGAAGAGAAAACCCTAACTCGAAAAAACGAAGGAAGAAGGGGAGAATATACGACGCCGTAAGAAATGGCAGACCATGGACTTAAGTCGGCGATCTAAACTTGCATCGTTCTCACACACTTGTACAAGTCCTTCTTGCTTGGACGAAAAGCAAAGCCAATCCCCCAACAACACATCATCCATATCTTCATTCGAGTGGTATGATATCGTTACCTGTTGCGGTTTGTTACTTCCGTCACCGCCTCTTTCTATTGGACCGTCCTTGGGCTGATTTGAGAACTGGGCTCCCAAGATACTATGACACCTCCTGCCATCAGGTCTTTTTTCTTTTTTAATAAATTATTCATTTAATCTCGTATTTATCTCAAATTTATTTTTTAAAAAATTATAATTGTATTAAATTAATATTTTTTCTGTCACCAAATCTTTAAAGTTATTATTCTTTAGATTTCAAGTTAATTTTTTCAAAATATATTAAAAGATAAAATTAAGATAAATATAATATTTGAAAAAAATAAAATTAATATAATATTTGGTAGAGCAAATTGATAATTTATTTATTTTTTAAATATTCAGTCCTTACCTTGAAGTTGTCATCCACATCTTTCTTTCATGGTCTTTGTCTCTTTCCTTCTTCGTCACTTTCTTCCCCTTTGATCTTTACACCATTGAGTATTGACCCCACTTCTTTTCCCGTGTTATTCCTTGAGTGAGAAGGAAAGTGAAAGTTTAAGACTAGACTCGCAATTTAATATAAAAGAACATAATAATTTAACCTTGATTAAATTAGTACTTTTGTCATTTAAATTTATTTAATATTTTGATGAGTAGTGAGTTTGACATAGATTTTGTTAAAATTGTTGAAGAGGCATCTAGAGCTGTTTTGAGGTGCTTTGGAGGTACTAAATGAAAATTGCTGCTGTTTATTTGGAACTTGGTACTTAAACCTTGGGGAAGGCTTATTTATTAGACTCCGCTACTAGCCTTGCAAGGGAGATCCTCTGCTTGTCACTTTTTGCTTGTCCCAGTATTTGTTGCTTGTGAGCCATTTGATTGGAGGTGGATCCCACCTGTCTGTGGGGCCTGTTCCAATCTAATAGCTTACAGACTATAAATATGATAATTATTGCCCACGACAAACAGATGAGCTCTGCTCTTAGTCTTGGGCAAAGTTTGTTTATATCAAACAACAATGCAGTCTTTTTCAATTAATTTGTGTTTGAATAATAGTTAAAAAAATTTAAGTTTAAATAAATTATGATTTGTATGATTAATTTTAGACAAATAATCATTTACATAAATAACAACTTAAATTGATAAACGTGTTATTTTGTACCATAATTACATTAATGCAGTTCAAATAATGTTCGTAAAAATTTAATGGAAAACCAAGTACACATAGTTTAGTTATCTGTTGGAATTTCTAATTTTATTTTGCTGCCAATTATACCCCAATAGTTAGTTAAGAGTTGTTGGAGTAGGTTTATGAGTATTTTGGGAATTAAAAGACTTTTCTCTTGTTGGGCAAGAAAGGATGCCAGTTAGTTATATAAGGGGATTTGGAAAAAATAAAATTAAAAAAAAAAGAGAGAAGAAACTCCTTTTTTTTTTATTCTCTATTTTTTGGACGTGTATTTCAGTAATTTTTTTCTAGGGCCATGAATGGCTAAATTTTATTTTATAGTTGAAGATTAATTTGAAATCAGGGCTTTCTACAAATCGTAAAATATAAGAGTTTATTTGGTTTGTGAAAATATTTTTGATTTTTATTTTCAGTCTTCGTTTTTTTAAATATATTTTTTAAAACACTAAAAACATCTTTTTAGTATTTTCTAATTTAGGCATATTTTAAGAAATATTTTTTAAAAAATAATTTCAATTAACTCAATTAAATACATTTTTAAATTTATTTTCTATTTTCAATAAAAATAAAAACAAAAAATACTCAAACCAACAGTTAATAAACAATTTATTCTACTCTTTAATTTCTATTACATTTATGCATTTTATGTGCTCATGATAAATATCATCTCTTACTATTGTTCTGCTATTTTCCAACTGGGCCCATTGTTGGATTAATATAACATTAATTGTCCAGTTAATAAGAGCAAGCTCGTATTTGTTTTAATTGAGCTAACTCAAGTGGAAAGTTATATAATCTGATTGCATTGAAGTCTTCATATTATATAATGAAAATGCATAATCTAGTTCTTCAATGAATTTCGCTTGAAATTTGTTGGCTATGATTGGCTTCTTCTAACTTTTAATGCTTTTGATGAATTGGACTCTACGCTTCTTAGAATCATTTGTTAAAAATTTGTTTAATCTAAAACTAAGGACTGACTGGTCTAAGGTGCTTAGTGAAGACTACAACTAGTATGTGGTGTGAGTTTATTGAGTTAAATTTGCATCTGGGAACAATTTCAGGATCCTTGTATGAAGAATTAGATTTGACTATACCTCATTACATCTTTTCCATTCATTTTTTCTGCGCTGCATTCTATTACTTTGTTTTTTGACCAAATTTATTTACTGCATTTACGTTATGTTGATTTTTTTTTTTGGTTATTAGCATTTACTTCAAATCTCCCTGTTTTTATTTCCTTGTAATATTATTGGTTGTTTGGAAATTAATCCAATCAAATTCCTGTGAATTCGACCCTATTCACCTTGTTTGCAATTTTATTTTTTGTGGAAAAACATATGAATTGTTTTTTGTGGCTTTGACACTCATCATATTTCAATATATAAATGTATAAATAAATTATATTTAGATTTTTTTAACTTTCACTAAATTACACTTAATATACCTCTTATTTTAAATATTGTATTTGTTTTCTTTCTAATTTTTTTATTGTTACAATATATGTATATTTTATGTTATAACTTAATAGCAATTAAGTTGCATCTATTGTCATGTAAAAGTAAAATTACAATATTACATTATGTTAAAAGTTAACTTATTTGATGAAAATATGTCAAAATGCATAAAACCCCTTGAAGATAGAGGTCAAACTCATAAAGTATTTTATCCCATTCCACTCTCTCAAAACTTTAAAATTCAGCAAAACATCCATTGAACTTTCCACTCATTATAAAAGATCCCTTCCATCCAACTATGTGCATGTTTGGTTTAACGGTGTCAAAGTCCAAACGCCCATTCTCTTCCTTCAAACGCATGGTGGCGCAAAAAAGATGATGTTTGGTTCAACGTTTCTCAAGTTCAGCATAATCGATTTACTTCCAAAATTGATTTTCACTGTAATATCTTCCAAAGCTCAAAGTTCTAGCTTATCTCCCATAGAGTCAATTCTCATCGTGATATCTTCCTTGTGTTTTTTTTTTTTTGTGATACCTTTGTGTGTGTGCATGTGGGGGGAGATCTTCCAATGCTCAAAATTTAGCATGAATATTTGATTAAAATGAAAAAAGCTTGAAGCTTGAAGCACTCTCTATACCATTTTGTCTTGGTTGCAGAACTGAGAGTGCTTCAAGCCTCAACTCATTTATGTTTTGTTTCATGTGTGTGTGAATGAAATTGGGAAATTGGAGGGGGAGGGGAGAGAGAAAGAGGAGAACTGAGAGAGAAAAATTGGAAAACCTAGCTTTCTTTTAAGCTTTATGAAATCCTTCGATCAACCTTCCCTTTTGATGATATTCATGTTCTTCGACTATGCACTCTTTAGACTTGAAGAGGAAGAAGACGAATCGATATAGAGAGAGAGACCATGTAATTTATTATTTTAACCATGTGTCATTGATTTATTTATCACCGTATGGCTTAAGCTTTTTTATTAATTTTTATTTCATTTATTTATTAATTATATTTTTATTTTATATTATTTATTTAATTAATATATGAATATTAAATCTTATTTTTAATTAAACAAGGACCAAAGTGAACAAAATTAAAAAATTTATAAGGGTTGATTTTAACAAATAACAAAATATATTCTCAAACTATGGACCTAGATGAAGTAATAGAAGAGTTTATATCAAACAAATGACAAAAGAAAAAAATTTAACTAGAGACCTAAGTGAATAAATACAAAATTTTTGGGCAAATGGTGAAATTAAAGTAAATTTTGATTAAAATTATTCATTCATTTTGTTTAAAACTTAATTATAATAGATATTTAGTTCATTTTAATTATAATTGATCATACTCAGTTATTTTGGACTCACTTGTAACAAGATTATTTAATAATTGATATAATTACATAGTTTAAATTATATATATATATATGATATCTATTTTTTATTTTTTTATATATTTAACTTGATATAAGAAGTTAAATAAAGATAAATGAAATAAAACAATATAATATTTATACTATTTATGATAATTACGCATTCAAAAGTACTTTTACTCGAAACAAAATTTATTTTTCAAAATCACTTCAGTTTTCAAATATAAATCACGTTTATACAAAAACAATTATACTCAAAATTAATTATGCTCAAATTTATATTTATCTAACGAGTTTACAAACATTCATTATTTGTTAGTCAACTAACCATCAAAATACACATTTTGCTAATTGGATCAGTTATTCCCATTACAACAACCATAACAACGCCAATAATTTTCTTAGCCTCTACATCATTGCCTCTAACTTCACTAGATATCACTTGATTCTCTGCCCTTACCACAATGGAAACCAGTTTCTTTACTTTTCTCTCCTTGGAAAGCCACCGATGCTTTCTTTTTTCAAATACCTATTTGAAGAAAAAATTTTAGATATATTCCAATGTTTTTTTCTTGCCTATTTTCAAAGACATATTTGAAAGAAGAAAAAAAAACATTGGTCTTTAAAATTTTTTCTTTCAAATAGGTTCCTAAAAGCATGCACAAAAATATTGAGACATATCTAACTTTTTTTCCAAATAATTCCCTAAAAACAAACACAAACGACAAAAAAAACATTGGTAGCGTTGCAATGAGAAAAAAGTAGAGCAAATGAGAGAAAAGCAGAAAAATTGATTCGTACCACAATATATCATTGATGACATTGATGTTGGCAACTTCATCATCAATAACACTATTGCCTTGGCGAGCATATTTGTTGCCTGTCTCCTACCTTACCCAATCATGACTGTCCCATCTTAAGATCGGACGATCCATATGTAAAAAAGATTTTTCTTTTCAAATCAAAAAATGCCAGTGAATTAATGCATGCCACGTGTCCAACCCACCCAATCCGCGAGTACCCTTACTCGATCCATTAATTCTTTTTCTTCTTCCCCTAAACACTGGCCGAACCATCTTTTTTTGTTTTGGTCTTACAGTAAAATCTTTCTTATTCACTTTAGGAAGACTGTTCTGTGATGAAGGGCATTGAAGGGTGCTTGTTTTCATTATGTAGTTTTTTTTTTTAAATTTTCTTTTAAGTTATATTTTCCATTGTTGGTTGCGGTTTTCTCCCATCTCCACTCCCATGAGATCTGAATGGAGGTATATATAGAAACATAAGATTTGAGCATTCAAACCCAAATTTCACAAATATCTAATAGATATAAACACACAGATATAAACACATCAAAGATTAGAATCAAGATCTGAATTTTTTTTTAAGGAGCTCACATATGCGTTCTCTAGTGTGTACTGTTAGGAGTGGGCAAAGAACCCACCAACCCAACCCAACCCAAATCGTACAATTAGGTTGGGTTGAAAATCTTCAACCTCGATCGTTGGTGAGTCAAGTGACGAGTTGGAAATTTTTTAACCCAATACAACCCAACTCGTCAACCCGAACCCAGATTAATTTTTTTTTTTTAAGTTTTTAGCTTGATCTTTTCCATATTTGCCTTCTACTAGGGACTTCGTGAACTCCATCGCTGCTTTGTCCATGCCATTGACACTCTTGGAGGTTATCACAGTAAGTACATTTCATGAAATTAAATATGATGAAAATCTTTCTCATTTCTCTCTGGCTCCACCTCCTTGAATTGTGACTCTCTGATGCTGATTCACAACATGGAGGTTCCAAGAACAACCAATAAAAATAAAATTCAATGATTCATCTTTTGTTGGCTGGAAATGGTTGAGGAGATCACTGGAGAGCATCGCTGGTGTGGAAGACGTTATTATTTTGAGTCTCTCCACGATGACATTGTCGTCTCCATTCTCTCAAAGCTCAACTCCTCCGCCACAACTGTCTCCCTCACTTGTCTCTACCTCTCTAGTTATAGACCATAAATTTATGGTTCATAACTAGAAAATTTTTTGTTATGAAGTGACTGCACCTTGCCTCGTCATGTCTCTCTAGTTTTGTCGTGCGTGTCGTTGAGGTGATTCATGAACTTCTCCTTAGTCTTCAATACATGTGAGTGTCTTGAAAAAGAAAAGAGAAAGAAAGAGATAGGACAAGGAAGACGAAGGAAGAAAAGAAAGGGAAAATGGGGAAAAAAAATAGCAACCTGTCAACCCAACCAGTTGTAATAAGGGATGAGTTGGGTCATTCTTTTTTTTTTAAATAAAAAATAAATAAATCGACCCGACCCGATTGCATTCACATTTGATTGGGTTGGGTTGAAAAATTCTTTAAACCCTGCCTGTGCCCACCCATATGCACTATGCAGGGGAAGAAGAAAGATGGTCAAACTGGTCGAGTGAAGGTGCATGCGAGCCAGCGAACAGGTTAGGTGGGTCAAACACGTGGTGTGCATTGATTCGCTGACATGTTTTTATTTGAAAAAAAAAAGAATTCATGGCTGTTGGATCTCTTATCCCTTATTTTACATTTGGATCATCCGATCCAAATATCGGACAATCAAGATTGGATAAGGCAGGCTGCCCTAGACAAGTAGTGAATTAGCTCACATTGCCTTGTCCTGAGAATTTGTTAATTTGAAGACAATCGACTATGAGAATTTTAAAGCAAAGAGAGAGGTGGTTGTAAAAGATGACAACATAAGAGGATGGGAGATCAAAAGCAACGATTTGTATCCATTAAGCACTCTCGCTAGGCATCACACCAATTAACTAGTTGATAAGCTAAATTTTTCACATGTGGGAGAAAGTCTACCTCATCCGATAGCTCAGTTTGAAAATATTAAAAAAATGAGCCCAAATAAATAAGTTAGAAAAAATATAGGCAGAGCTTGGACTTTTTTCACGCCTAGTCAAATTTGCTAGATTCAAATTAATTATATATATTTTTAAAAATAGTAAATTGTATATTTAAATAATAAAATATTATATATATGTTATAAAATATATATTCTAGTATTTAAAATATTTATACTTTCATGTGTGATATTAAAATGGATAACTTATGGAATATATATCTTTTACTTTTTATTAATATATGATATATAGTATATAATTAAATTTAATATTTATCTTAATATTTAATTATTTTATCATACATTTCATGTTATAATTGTATAATATTATCATTAAAGTTATTATTCCACATGAAAGTATAATTTTTTTTTATAAAGTTTAAAAGCAAACATGTAAAATGTGAGCACAGTAAAAAAGTCTAATTTGCTTTCGAAAAGTTCAATCCGGTTTCCAAATAAGCCCGACTTACTTTCTTAAGAAAACTCAAGAATACTTCCTAATTGTTTGAATTTCATGTGAATTTGAGAATCACTTTGCATTTTCAGCCTTAATGTGACTTGGGATGGAAAATATAAGAAGATAAACATAAAAACAAACAAACAGTCAGTTTGATATCCAAAATTATGTTTGGAAAAAAACCAAACACACCTAAAGTGTAATGAGTTGATGTTTTTGGTGTAGGAACAATTACATCCTTAGACTCATAAGATGATTTATTGTAATTCTCTGTCATCCAAAGAGATAGAACATTTAGGAGTCATACGAGATTAATTAAAAAATAAATGATTAATTTATCTTAATTAAAATTAAAAGATCGATTATAAGCAATTAATAAATGAATAAATATAATAGACTAAAACAATTTCATTATAAGACATTAATTATCGGTAGATCATTAAATTATTATAATAGAATAAATTTAATGAATAAATTAGATAAATTAATAAATTTGGTAAATTAATCACATCACATTAAATGAATTTGAAAAAATTAGGGTATATTGCTATATAATTAGTTTATAATTGATATACTTGCTATATAATCACATTAAATGAATTTTAAAAAAATTAAGGTAAATTTCTATATAATTGATAAATTAGATAAACTTTTAAATTAAAATATAATATGTTGTTATTTGGTAAATTAGCATTTATTATATACAAATAATTAAATAATTAATTGTTATATAATTGCTATATAAAAACTTACCTACAAGTATTTATATTATTTATTTATCTTCTTAAATAATTATAATAAAATTTAAATTACCTCTATCAGATCAAACTATAATAATGAATTATTACTCATTTTTCTTTTCTCTATATAAGCTCGCTAGACTTTTTTATTGCACCATCATCAATGGCCAATCTCCTATCTTCATGTAGAGATTTTTTAAAAGTGACAATCACTATTGGCCAATTTTGAGACTTTTTCGTTTTTCAAAATTAAAATTTTAAAATTCAAAATCAATGTAGATATTTATATATTTCTTTCGAATATCTCATTCATATTGCATATATCTTTCTCTCACACAATTTCTTTTTTTTTTCTCTTTGATTCTGCTTCTTCTTCCATTACATAGATGAAGGACAATAATAGTGATTTATCATCAAAGCTTTAAAGTGATGTTTTTCTCACATCATTTGATATCATAGCTCAGTTTTATTTGTATTTATTTTTTATGGTCTATACAATTCACGTAATATTCATATTCGCGATTATTGTTCATTCTAATTTGCTGTTTCTCTTCCATTCTATGCGTTTTTTTTTATTTCTTTGTTTATGTATTCGTTCTTCGTTGTAGTTTTCTAAGTTTCTGGTTTGTTTATGTTTATGTTTTTGGTCTTCTGATTTTTTATTCTTATCTGTTGTATTTCATTTCTATATTGTTCTGGTTTTCTAATTCAAGTTTTATCTTGTTGTTTCTTTTATTACGTTTTATTGAGGAAAGCAAATCATGAGAAATATCAAAACCTAAAAGAAAAAAATGATGCCATTGAAATATTTACTTGTGTTTGAATAATATAATTTTAATATTTTTAAATTAAATTTTTTTTCTTGGTTTACTCATCTAATAGGATTAATGAATAATCCCATTTAGGCTTATTGTAAGCAAATGGTAGAGCCCTCCCTATGAAGAGAAACTTCAGACAATGCCGATATTACATGTATGCGAATTGATTGAATATTAATTTAGAATTTAAAGTATTAAATTTTAAAGTTAGGGTGTGATATATATTTCCCTTTATTATTTTTTTTTTGTTGTTTTAAGATTTTGTGGGTATTTAAGTTATGTTTTAAATTTCAATAAACCTATAGTTGTTATTATTGTTGTAAATTTAAATGTATATTTGAAGAAATAGAAGAAGAAAGAATTAAAGGAATACAATAATTTTGATCATAGCAGACCTATTAGGTTAGTAATTTTTATTTCAACTAATTTTTATCATTAATTAATATATTTATCTAAATTAACTCATATAATATCTTATTTTTTGTTCTTCTTTTTATTTGATGTTATTCACATTTTTTCTTCAAAGCATTTTTATCTAATGAATCATCTTATATGTATCTTAATATAGCTTAAATGTCTTATTATTTTTGTACATATATTCTTTTATATATTTTTTAATTATTTTTATTTATTTGATAAATAAAAATTATGACATTTATGCTAATCTATACATTACACAGATCACAACACTAGTTTTACATAATAAAAGCACTGATTTAAATTTCACCGGGTGCACTTAATAGAGATGTGGGCATGACAATACAAGTTCATACAACTAACATGCAATGTTATTTTAAGAAAGATGCAAGATTCACTAATATATGAAGAGTTTTTTTTTTCTGGGTTAAGAAATGTACGCTTTTTATCAGTGCAATTTTTCAAAATTCATGAGTACAATGATAACAAGACTTATTATTTATAGGAATGAAAAGCCATTCAGTTAAATGAATTAGGAAATTCATAATTCCTCATTTGAGGAGATGGGAATAGTGGGACAATCAACACATGCATTTCGACTATTTTCATTTTCAATTTACTTGTCTATTCCTTTATTTCATCAAACCAAATGGATTATAGGGACTAAATTGTGTATTATGACATTTTAAGAACTAACTAATTAATTCATATATATTTTGTAAACTAATAAAATAATTTATGTAACTCTTAATTTACATAAAATTAGCAATTAATGTATCATTTCAAATATATTGTTAAGAGACAGTAGAATTCATTAATGGATCATTTATTTGCACTTAATGATAATATGAATTTGATTGGTTTATATTTCAAACCAGTCAATGTGCTTTTTTAAATTTTTATGAAGTGTTTAATAGTTCTAACTTATAGGTGCATTTTATTCAATAAAATGTTATGAAAAGTTTAAAAAAATTACACACGACCTGAACAACTTTTATTAATATGTATGTAATGCGTATAAATGTTGAAAAAAAAATTAATTTTTTAGTATTTTTATATAGAAATAATATCTTAATATTTAGATATATTTTTATATTAACAAAACAAATTTTTCCTAATAAACTAAGAAACTTACGATTTAAATAGTTTAGGAATTATGAGTACTCATTGGACCGGGTCAATAACTAAATCCACCAAAACTAATCCAACACAAAATTGAGTCGAGTTGGATTGGGAATTAGTAGACTGGTAAGAGTTTTATTTTGTTCAAATGTGTCACTAATGATCCAAGTTGCAAATTGAGAAGTTTTTTCTTATAATAACATGTTCAATCTGCCACTGACTCTTGTCCCACCATACATTACTTGCATTAGGTTGAACGTTGAGACTTGAAGTTCCATTAATATATGGAGATATTTTACTTGTTGGTATTTTAAATTGAGCTCAAGCTTTGAAACTGTTAAAATATTGATAATATGATAATTTTGTTATTAAAAAAAAAACTAGCCCATTAACCCAACTTGAATCACCCAACTCAAATATAGGTTGAACTTTAAATGACATTTTTTTAATTAAATTCAACACAGGACAATTTGTGTATTATTTAATTAGTTTAAATTAAAAATCTTGTTCAACCCAATTAAATCGGTAAACATAAATCACAAAAATATATCAAATCGGCTTATTCGACTAAAAAATTGATTAATAATTTAGTCCAATTGATTAAAAAATGATTAACCAAAAAAATCAATCAAAAAATAATAAATCAGTTGAACAAGTTTTTATTAAAAAAATATACTATTTACAAATATAATTATTTTTAACATTATATGAAATTTAACAAGTTTTTTTTTAAATTTATTTTTTTTATCATGTTATATTTTTTCCTTCTTATATTTTTCATAATAATATTAATTTTGTCACAAAAACAAATAAGAAAATAAGAAAAAAATATAAAAATAATTATACACTTATATATATATATACACACACACATAAAAGTTTCCAAGATTAAGAATAAAAAACTTATTGAATTATATATTTTTAATATATAAAATTAAAAAAATATAATTATTAACATGAATCGTGAATTAATAGTTCCATCATTTTCGGTATGATATTTAAAACATTAGTAAATAGTCATATTAGGAATTATATAATTATGTTTTATTTAAGAATTAAATAATTAACTTATGCTTTTTTTCAGACTTTCAAAGATTAAAAAGTAATTTTCCTTAAAAGAAAAAATTAAAATGAGTATAAATATGGGTTTTATTTTACAAGCTTTCATTGACAGAGAGGGAGAAGGAGGGTTCTAGACTTCCAGTGTGAGGGAGGTGTGGAAGTGGAAGAGTTGAGCTTCCTCTCAATGGGGAAGGAAGGCGATCTATGGGACGATTCTGCTCTTATCAATGCCTTCGATCGGGCTATCTCCTCTTACAAGGTTCTCTTCCTTCCGATACAAGCACATTTCAATGTCATATCTCAATCTGATATATATTTTTTTCGCCAGAACTATTTTTGTAGTTTTTAGGTTGGAGTAAGTCTAGAATTCCTGCTTAGTTCTATTAATTTACTGCCTGTCTCAGTCGGTAAAGGTAGTGGAAGCTTGGAATCCACAATCACGTTTTCTGTTTAAGGCTCGAGGCATTCTTGGCTGTAGTTTATGTTTACCAATTTCGAGATAAAGCACTTGCAATTTCATCTCAGCCTCCTTATCACTAACATGATGTATATGATATCTCCATCTGTTACTCAAGTAATAGTTGCATTGCTAAATGGGCAACTGAAGTTCCTTAACGCGTTTATTGGATTGTTAAATCATGTTCTCATATGTTGTATGGGAAATTTTATATTTGGTTACTCCGTCGAATTCAGAACTTTTTCTAATTTTAATTTTGACTTCCATTTTCATCTGGGTGGCCTTGAGATATTTCATCTCATTTTTTTTCTCTCTCCAACAGATTTTTTTTTTTTGGATACAAGTAAATACCTAAGGTACACAAAATCAGGCTAACCTATTCTCTTGCTCGAGAGAGCTACTTATCTGAGATATTTGAAACGGTTCTGCTTAATTTCCTCAAACATTTATATGTTAACAGACAAAAAACCTTGCAGTAAAGACATGATTATACTTCCCAAGAACACTAACCCCCAGAGGCTATTTTGGGTGGTGTGGATGTTCTTAATCCCTACTGATCTCACCTTAATCAGAATTTTCTTGTCATTATAAATAATTGCTTTGATCATTCTTCTGAGCTCTTTACACAGGGTGTTAAGTTTAGAGACCTTTCTGGTATCAAGAAGTGCTAGTGATCCAATCAACATGCCCTTCTTGCTCAGAAAGCAGAGAACACATTTCTTGGGTGAGGTCTTTTCACTTTTGAACAGATGATAATGATTTCCCAGTCAAAATTAAGGTACCTGAAAAGGCTACATTAGAAAATATAAAACACCGACAATAACACAAAAACAATAAAAGAAATGTTGTGAAATATAAAAGATGCAGAAGCAAAAGGGCACTAGCTTTTGTGAGGTTGCTCCTCTCTCCCAATTCCTTTCTGAAATTATCCTTGATGCCACAGAATCCCAAATCCCCTCTAAAACCCTTTTCACCAGCTCCTCTATCCTTCTGCCAGCTGAACACATGCATTCGTTGTGTCAGAGTTAGTTATGGCTCCCTGGATTCTCCCTCTGCCCCTCCTGCCACCTCACTACTATTGCTTCTTCTAGAATATACTATTATTCTTTCTGTTGTCTCTTTTTTAGTATGCCCAACCTCCTCTCAGACCCCCTCTTCATTTGGTTATATTGTTTAACAATTGCAGGCCCATCAGGCTACAAGAGGAAGATTGTATTATCAGAATACATCAAGTTAGCAGAGGAGAAGATCCCTGGCTAATTCTTGGTCCTTACCACCTCTTTTCCTCCTTAGTTGAATGTCTAATACATGATAGAACATTAGCACACTTAATAAAGATGTAAGAAGATATAGGATCTCCTTGTCACAAGCCTCTTTGAGGAAGATTTAAAGTACTCTCGTTAAGCAAAACTTAATATGGAACAGATGAGACACACTCCGTTATAATTTTGATCCACTGTTAATGAAAGCACATTTTTTGCAATACTGCCTTTGAAAACTTGCATGAAATCCTGCTTTAGGCTTTATGTCTATACAACTTTAAAGCGCATCTTCTTGTTTTAATCTTCTTTGCTGCATGCACTTGGTGTATGAGCTCAGAAACTAAATGATATTGTCTTAAATTAATCTTCCCTTTATGAATGCACATTGATTAGGGGATATAATGTCCTCCAGTATTTCTTTCGGCAATATACAAAACCTTAGAAATGAGTTTATAAGCCTCATTGCATAAACTTATTGGCCTATAGAATTAACGCAATGTATGTTCTACTTAAAACACTTCAGAGGATGGCACAATTCAGAAAAATTTTTAACCATCGCAATCAAATTGTACTTCACTGTCCCCAAAATTGTTGGAAGAACAATGCAGATATCCCATCTGGTCCTTGGGACCTTGTCACGTTTCATTTGCATTAAAGCTTCATGAATCTTTTCTTCTGTAAAAGATATATGGAGGTACTGTATTTGTGGAGTAGTCAAAGTAGGATTAAAATGGTTATCCTCTCAATAGTTTCATTCTAACTTGGTCGGTTCCTGATAATTCTGGTAAAAAAAACTTGTAGCCATATTCTCAATCTGCACATAATCACTCACCCATGCCTGTTCTGCAGAAAATGCATGGCATCCAAAACAAAGATAACTCAGCTGACAAGAAAGGAGTGACTGGAAGCATTGGAGAAGTTGACTCTGAAAATCTTGAGGCAAGAAGGTAAATGTATTAATGATTTTGCTTTCTTCCCCATCGAGGTGCCGCGTGAAGTAAAAGAACTAAATGTTAACATCCTATAACCTTTATATTTACTAAGGAATATCTAATTTTTTTCAATCATGCATAAAATAATTAAGAGTTTTATAATTGTTATGCTGTGTACGCCCATTAGTTTATCCTTTGGTGTTTTTTTTGTTAATTTTTCCTTTTGATTAATTTACAAAAACTGTCAATTTTCGATTGAAAAACTGGGGAAATTAAATGGAAGTTAATTTCTTGTTTGTGGAGAGACTAGAGAGTTTATTTCATTTTATTGAAGGTGGAGCAAGTTGAAGGTTCGTAGGAAGTATGTATTGTCCATATAAAAAGAAAGAAAACTTCTAATTTACACCTTAACGTTTCATCACAAGGTTAAATAATAGAACCTTCAAAACTGAAACACTTTCTGGTCCATGTCTGTGGGAGGTGTAGAAGAAAAGCCATCTAATCGTTACTCGTAGATGTGCAATTGATCTATTTTTGGTAGTTGCACTTAAAAACAGCTCACTTTGCTTGCCAAAATTCCTTTTCAATTGTAGTAACCAAGACACCAAAGGGTTTGCATAAAGGAGCCTATGATTTCTTATTTCATTCAATACAACAACAACAACAACATAGCCTTATCACACTAAGTGGGATCGGCTATATAGATCACACGACGTAATTGAGCTCTATCAATGACCAATTCTTTAGATATCTCATTTACTAGAAGGTCGTGTTCAACAATTTCTCTAAGTGTCCTTATTAGTCTTACTCGACCTTTTTTAACAGGGCTCCAAACCATCTGCTTAACTCTCCTAACTGGCGCTTCCAACGGTCTTCTTTGCAAATGCCCAAACCACCTTAAACGGTTTTCAACCATTTTTTCCTCAATAGGTGCCACTCAAACTCTACCTCGTATATGATCATTACGGATCCTATCTCTTCTTGTATGACCACACATCCAACGTAACATCCTCATCTCCGCCACTCTAATTTTATGTTCTTGTTGTCCTTTTATTGCCTAACATTCACTACCATATAAAATTGCTGGTCTTATAGCAGTACGATAAAACTTTCCTTTGAGCTTATCAGGTACTTTCCGATCACAAACAACCCCTGATGCCATTCTCCACTTCAACCACCCAGCTTGTATCCTATGTTCCACATCTTTAATAATTTCGCCGTCATCTTGTATAACTGATCTCAGATACCTAAACTTTGACACTTGTGATACGACCTGATCACCAAGTTTAACCTCCATCTCGTTCATAGCTTGTCGCTTGTTAAACTTACAATACATATATTCGGTCTTACTCCTGCTCAGACGAAAACCTTTCGATTCCAAAGTAGCTCTCCATAACTCAAGTTTAAAATTAATTTCTTCCCTTGTCTCTGCTATGAGAACAACGCATCTGCAAAAAGCATGCACTTAGGGATTTCTTCTTGGATGTGTTTCGTCAGAATATGTAAAACCAGGTCAAACAAATAAGGGCTTAAGGATGATCCCTGATGTAGGCCAATGTTAATAGGAAAGTCTCTAGTCTCCCCTCCAGACGTTCTCACACTAGTCGTAGCCCCCTCGTACATATCTTTTATAGCTCTAATATACGCAACCCGTATACCTTTCTGTTTCAAGGCTTTCCACAGTACCTCTCTTAGTACTCGATCATAGGCTTTTTCCAAGTCAATAAATGCTATATGCAGGTCTTTTTTTTTACTCCGATACCTTTCCATCAACCCCCTTAGAAGATAAATAGCTTCCATAGTAGACCGTCCTGACATGAATCCAAATTGATTTTCAGAAATACTCGTCTCCATTCTTAACCTATGTTCAATCACTCTTTCCTATAATTTTAGAGTGTGACTTATAAGCTTAATCCCGCGGTAGTTTGCGCAATTCTGGAAGGAATTTAATGCAGATAGAAGTTAGAACCCTTTCGCTCACAAAAGTAAATGTCTAGATGGTATAACTTGCTAACCCACAAGAGCTTATTGATAAGTTATTTCAGTGCATAGAAAAGATGGTTATGTAGCTTCAACTAAATAACTGTAGTTTTTTTTTTTTTGGGGGGGGGGTTACTAACTGGATTTTTTTTTTTAAAATGTTATTATCTAATATTAATATGTCTTCCCTGTGCTGTTCTGTAATAACAATCTGGGCTCTGGGGCTCTGGGCCATATAGTTAATATTTTGTTTTTCATCAACTCTTTTGCTCTATTAAACTCAGAGATGCTGATGAGAAAAGCAGTATTCCGGCTAATGCACCTGATTCAGGAGAGACTAGTAATGCTTCATACTTGGAAGAAAATAATCATGCAGATTCAGTAGCAGCCCAACCTTGTGTAAATTCATCAGGTGGCCAAGACATCAAACATTCAGTAGATAGCTATCCACAAACACAAGGTGTTGATGATTATAATCGCTTAGTTGACCAGTACTATGAACTTGAGGAGCAGAGGCAAAAGATTTTAGAGCAACTTAATCAGTATGGTGGATGGAATTACCAATATACGGCCGATGCTTCCAATTCTGGTGTACCATATTCGAATCCCCTGGATTATTCAATGTCTGCTTGCCATGTTTTTGATCCAAATGCGCCTTGTTCATGTTGCCCATGTTGTAGTCATTGTTTGTTGCCTCCATGCACATCAGTACCTGTTTGTTCTTTGGATGGAACATGTGTTGGTAAACCCTGTAATGGTTATTCTGTGGCAATGTGTCCTGGAAAGTCATTTCCTCACGAGGATGATAAAATCCTTAAAGCAGGAATGGGAGCTGCTGAGAGGGCAATGTCTACCATTAGAACAACCATTTCTGGTCATTCCGATAAAAAAGAAGGTAACCATGACTGCCCAATAGTAGACAGCTGCATTGCCCGAGTATCTTAGTTGCTTTAAGTTGGTTCAATTAATCATATTTGATGTTGTCCATTCTCGCAATTATTTTCTGATGTATCAAGGTAACCATGACTGCCCAATAGTAGACAGCTGCATTGCCCGAGTATCTTAGTTGCTTTAAGTTGGTTCAATTAATCATATTTGATGTTGTCCATTCTCGCAATTATTTTCTGATGTATCTTCATGGTTCCTTCATTTCATAAATATCGCCTTTTGAGTTCAGCAACCGAGCCCATTTATAGCAGCAGAGGAAAAATAATTTCAAGAAAGTGTCAAATTGAATTTTACAACAATTTGAGTCAAAAGGTAGATATATTTGGTTAGCCAAAGAAAGGTAGTTTTGGCGTTCTAAAACCCATGATAAAAGCTCCTAAGTTCAATTTTGTTTTTTAGTATTCCTTGGTAATTTGAAGCCTTGAATTCTTTTCTGAACTCTATATATGTTTTCTGCAATTGTAGTTTAAGCCTTGTGGGGCTTTAAATAATCAACGTACAGAGCAAGTATAAAAGCATTCTGTATTTTCTTAAATTGATAAATGAAGATATCATTTCTGTTTATATAGTTTCCAAATCCGTAACATGTCATCACTACGTTAGAATAAAAAAATGCTATCAGATGTCTCAGTGTTTGTTGGATTGAATCTTAAATAACGAGCATGCTGTATAACCTCTCCTTTCATTGGTTCAGTTGGTTGATAGAAGTGAAAGTCATGAAAATCTTAACTGTTTTGCAATATGTTTCAATGGCTTTTCTTGAGTGCTATAATACTATCTAGTTTTTTGAAGGTTCTTACAGGACACAGCCTAATTGTATTATCTTTATCGATGTTTTTTCCATGCAATTCAGATAAAGAGAAAAACCAGTCTGAACTGGATCAATGTAATGGCTCAGAAACGGATCTTACTGTCGTTTTGAACGCTTGGTATTCTGCTGGCTTCTATACTGGAAAGTATGTTTTTACTATTTGCCAAGGGTTTATTTGTGATAACATAACCCTAATTCAATTTTCATTATAGAACTTCTTGTTATATCAGAATTTTTACTTTCTTCATTTCCTAAGATAGTGAACTGGATCAGGATGAGGTAAGTAGCATTATAGTGTTGGTAATCTTTAACTTATATAACATAATAGGTCCTGCAAACCTGTTGATATGCTAACTTCCCTGGTCAACATGGTCAAATGTGCCTTTCTCTTTATTATATGTGAGGTTGCTATGCTGAATACTACCTATATGCAATACTCAGACACAAATATATGGGGATTGCTAACCTCTGCTCGGAGTCATTAAACCATATTTTCTGATGATCATTGATTTCTAATTACTTTCCAGATGAGTTATCAAAAGTAAATGGACTTATGCTATAGTTTTTGTTGGTTAAGTTTATTTATGATTCTCGATTTATACTCAAATCTTTTCCTATTCAGTACTACAATGTATACAATACAGAACACTGTGTTGTGATGTGTGGAAAATGATTTGTGAGTTGTATTTTACTTTTATGCATCTAATTGAGGATCATTTGATTGGATCAAATTATCAAGTATTGCTATGTAGTTTTTTCTTGACACTTAGAATTGAAACAATTATCTGTAAAAAATTATCAGGTTTCCAAAATGGTAATCCTTTTTGGATCTCCTGGATCGACTTATGTTTTGTTTCCTCTATCATTGTTCCTTATGTATTGATTGGAGCTCTGATGATATTGTGACTCATTAATTGTTTAAATTGTTGAAATCAATTTATTTTTTTCTACATGGACACTCAGCTGTTAGAACTGCCATTATGAAAACAGGTATCTCACCGAACAATCCATTGCAAACAGAAGACAGGGATAATCATCCCCCAGAACTTCCCGCGGAGTCAAAAGAATGAATGCCATTCATGTGTGGAATCTTATTAAAAATGTTCCTCGAGCTTTCAATTGACTCAGCCAAGCGATTCGTTTGAAGAAAACTTATATGAGGTTTTCAAGGCTTTTGATTTTAGAATCTTTAATTAGATTATACTATGCTGTTTTCTTTTTCAAAAGAAGTCTTGGATGCGATACTTGGTCCAAAAAAATACTTACATATGTTTTTGTTGAAAAACTTGATAGTGGATGCTTGAAAGTGTATCTAAAATCTGATGTAGGCAGTTTTATTCACCTATACGTGGTTTTACACTGCACTGTTGTATAATGGATTGATTAACCACATAAAAGAAACGCGCATGGAGTGATTAATATCGAATCGCTAGTTATGTATGTAGCAGATTAATAAATATTTCTGATGCTGTGAATAACAAATATATCATCACGTGCACTTTTCTTCTTTGTCTTTTCCGTGATTTCATGATAACGAATTTTTTGGATTGAAAACAAATTGAAACACCATTTCAAAAGGTGATGGCTCCAAGATGAGACAAACCATAATGAATTTAATATTTTTTTTTCATTCAATTAGGCCATGAAGATCTTAGGCTCTACACGGTGGATGAAAGGTTAAAATTGGAAATATAAGTTTGGTTTCTTAATTTTGATTTAAATTTTATTTTTGTTCTTTTATTTCATTTTATTTTAATTTGATTTCTTAGTTTTATTTTACGTTTTATGTTTGTACTTCAATTTTATTTGATTTTAATTTAGTCATTTTAATTTTGTTATTTTGTTCTAGATTGGTGGTTTAACTTTTGAAACTTATTCAAATGTTTTCTCTTTCTTTCTTTCTTTCTTTCTTTCTTTCTTTCTTTTTCAACATTTGCAAAATGTTTAACAGAAATCATTGATAATCCTGAATCTCTCCTATTATGTATCTATAGAAATTCAAAGAACATAAGAAAATTAGCTAAAATAGAACTATAACATAACATCAAATAAGAAATTAGTAAATGTCACACAGAACTATAACATACCATTAAAATGTATATTGGTAAAACTGAATGCAAATATAAAGAATAAAATATAATTACAATACTAATGTGTAACTTGAGATAAAGTTGAGGAATTAAACTAGAATAAAACTGAGTAAAGAAACTAGAATAATATATTAGCCAAAATGAGAAAAAAAAAGAAAAAAAAAAGAAGAAGGAGAAAAAGCATAAGAAGAAAAATACCATATTTTAGGACTAACAAAAATTGTAGAAGATTGATCCATCATCCAAGCATCATTCTCATGACAATCAAGACCATCCATTAATTAATTTTATAGCTTAATTACCTGAGTTGTCCAAAGAATTTCCATCAATATTATTCTTAAGCTTATTATGTAACGTATTCAACTCATTAAACAAGCCTAACACGACCAGATGTCAGAGCTAACAAAGGATTTAACACTTTAATATTAGGCCTAATTATCCTGCAAGCCATTATTAAAAAAAAGTTATAATGATAATAACAAATTGTCAAATTTATTTATTCGTCAAAGTGGATTCACAACACGCGTTGAATTCTATGCCAAAAGCAATAAATTATTGGCAAGTTTAAAACTTTAGTCACTCACTTTTTATTTGTTTGTACTAAGTAATATTTACGTACGTCGTCCGCTTTTATGACGCTTTTCATTACTTATTTATCATTCAGAATATGTAAATGTACTATATAATATATATGCCACTTTCCTTACTTTTGGGTGTTTGGAAAATTAGTGGGCAAATTTAGATTGTGAGTATAATTAATTTTTAAAATTGATTTTGAGCAAATCTAGATTAGAATGAATGCGATTTATGTTTGAAAATTATTATTAAAAAAGTGATTTTAAAAAATAAATTTCCTTTAGATATTAGTTAGCAAAAATATTTTTAATGTGTAATTACTGTAAAGAATATGTATTTTATATTATTTTATTTTATTTAATTTCTCTCATATCAAATAATACAATAAAAATTGAGAAATTAATATGTGAGAAAGAGAGAGAGAGGGATAAACGGCGATTTCTATTGTTGTCAGCCACCAGGTGCCACCCTTCGACCAATCATTATTTATTTTCCCCTTTCTCCTTCGCACAACAGAGGAAGAGCATAGTTGCGAGAGAGACCAAGAGGGAAGAGCGTATGTGTAGGACCAACCCTTCTTCTTTAGCTCCTCCATTGGTTGCCATTGCAACATGGCGAAGTCCCTCCCTTTTTCCCTCTGTCTTCCCTCCTCCTATATCACCAAACGAAAAACAAAGACGAGGACAAATGGGAAGAAAACAATGATTGTATCAAGGAAAAATACATCAAATAATATTATGGTGTGAATACAGAAGCCCCTTGTGACCATGATAACCATGATGAAACAATCCTATATTTGCAAATAAAAATCGATTTTGAGACGGGTGTGAATGCAAACTCAAACAACTCTAAAATATATATAAACTCTCGTTTATGCACTCTGAATCTGGAAACACTCATCCAAACACGCTCTGAATATCTTTCTATACTATAATTTTCAAAGATCATAGGAATTCAATATTTCAATATCTTTTTTCTTCAAAAAGATTGCTCGTTTACTTATTTCATATGTTTGATTAATTGACTTTTTGAATTTATTGCATTGTACATGGCGTTAATGTAACGGCTATATAACCTTATTGCACACATGATATTGTAACTATTACTTAAAATATAGTTACGAGTATAAATGATTTATTTTAATCTTTAAAAGAATTGCATGTTTTCAGCATAATTTTATGACTTGTATCGCATAATTTAAGCTTTACATTTGATTAAGTTAAAGGAGGAAATTTTGAGAATTGAAAAATTAGGAAAAGAAAAATATATTATGATATCATATTGGCTACATAATTTGGACTGTTAAGGCATGCAAAATTGCAAATTTTTGGAGTGATTTTTCCCTCCTTCACATTGTGGGCGCAGCAGGCTCCAATATACCTCTGGGCCGTTGGATGTTGTTCATCCAATAGTTTATAATATTTTTTATTTTTTTAAAAAATTTATATTGAACGTTGGACCTAATTATTTATTAATTAAATCTAATAGTTAGTATAATTTTTATTTAAAAACAACAACAAAAAATAATGAAAACATCACCATCATTGGATGCAAATTCAACGACTCAGAAAGACGAAAGCGGGAATCTAAACACAAATATTTACACTACCAACCCTTTATTTCTCGCTAAAATTATATTCCTATTACTTATAACTCTTTACCTAAGGTGTAAAGGGTATTATTATTATTATTATTATTAAAGAATGGCCTACTAGCCGATTGATATGCCAAACTTGTTTGCTTATTACTAGCATTCTTATTATATTTATCTCTCATACTTTTAGAGCTATCAAAACGATCACATCTCATAAATTGACTCATACAGTTTTTATAAAAATAGAATGTTGGATTAAAAAAATTTTGGCCCTCATTTAAAACAACCAGGCTAGATTGAGCCTACTAATATAAGGGTCAAAACGAGCTAAGTTGGGTTGGATTTTTTTTTTTAAATCTACAATAAAATAAAACTTAATTAAAAATAGTGTATGACTTATTATTTTTCAATATTAAGATTAATATATACAATTTTAGGTCCCAATAAGATTGGCCTAAGTTAAACTTTGACCCATGATTAACACGGTTTAATCTTAATAATATCAAGGCTAAACAAACTAGACTGAATTAACCTATTTGAACAACCTATCAGCCTATGACAGCAA
This sequence comes from Biancaea sappan, assembly GCA_037074585.1. Classification (NCBI taxonomy): domain Eukaryota; kingdom Viridiplantae; phylum Streptophyta; class Magnoliopsida; order Fabales; family Fabaceae; genus Biancaea; species Biancaea sappan. Next base: position 43,776,811 of record CM073500.1, on the reverse strand, counting down.
AGTTAATTCACAGTGCCTTCTCTATTTCCATTTGCCTAACATATTATCTCCTTCATTCTGCATTTGACCAAGAGAAGCGTGAGAGAAAGAGAGAAGAAGAAGAAGAAGAAATGCATGACCATCTTCATTGCTTAGATGACCTGGTGAGTGAAGAAGAAACGGTTGCTGGTTTCATCGAACTAACTTTGCATTAATTTGTATTACTTTTTCAGGATTTCAAATTCAGTTGCTACGTTATTCAGTTTGATTATCTGTTTCCGTATGAGAATCTATCGAGATATATAAATGCTTGCTTGTTAGATGGGAAGTGAAATACATACATGCTTTACTTGTGAGATGATAGATGGAAGCAAGTCAGGAACACTTCCCAAGTTGTTGAAAGTGTGAGATACACTCTATAGGTGTGAGCACCAGGTTTATAGCAATTCAGTTCTGTTTCATGTCGTGAAATACTACTGTATTAGTATAAGTTGTTTAATTTCCTTTTTACTTCCAGATTGGAAGTAATCATACTTTCATATAAATGTGTCTGAAAACACGACTAATTATTGCGATTGTTTATCTCATAAATATTACTGTTTTTATTAACTTCCAGATGACACCAAGGCAACAAGAGAAAAACAAGCCTGTGTCACTGTTGTTTGATGTGATTTTTTAGTTCTGTGTAAATTATAATTATTGTACATTTTATTTGTGAGTAAAACTTTTCTTTTTTTTAGATCTTGATTTTCACAATTCACACAATAGATCATAAACATACCTGGATCTATATCTGCAAATTTGAGTCTCTTTATTTTCTCTGGATTTCTGCCTTTTTGGTCTCCTTGATGATTAGGAGAGAAAACAATAACTGTACGCTTCTTTTCAGTACAACCTTCTGTGAAACAATGTTACTGTTACCTTTCAATTTGAAATCAGAGTAAAAAAATGGTAAATTACGCTTTGACCTTATAAAATTTTTAATTACATAATAGCCTCTCAACTATCACAAGAAGGCCCCAATATATTAAAAACTTATCATTTAGGTCCTTTAATGTTATATTATGTGAATTTAACAATTAATGCTATTAAACTAAATTACATGGGCCATTTATTAGAAACAATCTAACATTATTTAGATAGATTCTCTAATTTGATGTACGTATATTTTGAGAATTATATTAGTACAGAGAGTTAATGTATGATTTTAGTGTTCAAATTTTTATTTCGTTATCTTAAAATGTAGAAGATGTATGCAAAATTTCCAAGAGAGTTATGGGTGTAAACATTGACTAATTAAAAATTAAACCGAGCTATTTCGATCAATCGGATGAGGAATTGACCATTAGTCCGGTCAACGCTTAAAACTAATAAAGTCGAAAGTTGGTAAGAAACTAGTTGAATTAGTCTTTGTTAAAAAAAAATTATTATTTACAAAATACAATTATTTCTTACATTATATGTGGTTTAGCAAGTTTTTTTTTATCATGTCATATTTTTTTATTTTTAATTATTTATTCATAATAATATTATTTTTGTCACAAAAACAAATAAGAAAACAAAAAAAAAAAAGAAAAGCAATTACACGCACATAATAATAATAATAATAATTTTACTAAGTAAGTACGAAAAATGTTTATTAATTTATTATATTATATATTTTTAATATATAAAATTAAAAATATATATTTAATTATTATCTGTTCGACTACAGTCAGACTAATAAACCGTGAACTAATACTTCTATCAATTTAATTGTCAGTCCAATTTTTAAAACATTAGGTGTAACTAAGTCGATATATTCATTTAATTAAATAGCTGAACATAATCATGAAAATAATATGAATAATTTTTGTGTTTTTGTCTAGTTCAACTATCAAGTGAAATTATTTTTTCATGAAATTTAAATGCTGAATAATGAAGACCCTTGCGAATAAGTCTGAAATGTTTCGTGAATTTTAAAGACCTCTAGCTAGCTTTTTTTTTTTTGTAGACAAAAGTATTATTTATACTTATGAATTTTAACTCATGTTTTAATTATAAGCCAAAATTTTATTTCATATCGATTATAATTTATATATTTTTATTTTGTTTTAATTATGCTCTTAAGTCTAATTTCGTCTAAATATTTAACAATTGACACTGATATGATATTATATCTTACATATATTAGTATTTACTAATCCACTATAATTTACTACATGAAATTGGAATTGACAAAGATTAAAATAATTAATGAGATATAATATGAAGTAAAATAATCAAACATAAAATAAAATAATTATTATTTTGGTTATTATCAATTCCAATCTCATGTGATGAAGCTAAAGTGGATTAATTGGTGCTAACATGTGTAAGATAAAATTTTATATTAGTGTTTACAATTAAATATTTGGATGAAGTTAAGTTTAAAAATATAATCAAAACTAACTGAAATAATATAGATTATAATTAATATGAAATAAAGTTATTTATTATAATTAAAACAGGAGTCAAAGTTTAGAAACATGAATAATATATTTGTCAATTTTTTACGACATACTTTCGAGTTAAATTTTTGTTATAAGATGTTTATCTCATGGTTAAATAAGTTGTAAAGTTTGAGGATATTTGAATAAAGGGAATTATTTTTTTTTTCCGTTAGTATTGAAACGTGAGATCATTTTGAATTTTAAGTTCTTTTTCTTATCATGGAAACCTCCTAATTTTGACTTCCAAATAATGAATGTGATTTTTGTTTATGTTAAAAATAGAATAAATGATCCAAATTAAACTAAGCAATCAGGTTATATTAAATTTAACTTATTATCTCCAACTTTAATATTTCTTATCTTCTAAGAAGAATACAATAGAATTATTTCTTACATTTTTCGGATACCACGAATGTATTTTAACAAATGAATCTCTAAAATCTTACTTGATTAATTATAACACAGTAACGAACAATTTAGTCTCTATATTTTTGTCATCATTTTTCTAATAAAAATACAACATTTGTAAAAGTTTCTTTAAAAAATTAATCATGTACTTCTACACTGTAAAAAAAAATTTATTTCTAAAAATTATATACTTGTTATGTATTTGTACTAAAAAATCAGACAACAAAAATATAAAAAAATATAAAAGACTGTCTTTTTTTTTATAATTTTGACGGCTAAATTAATAATTTTTATTTCATTGTTTGTATTCATGTAATATATCATGCTCAGTTTTAGAGAATTCATAACTATTTTACAAAAAAAGTATAATTTAGGCCCTATTTAAATAGTATAACTTATAACTCATTAAATTTTTTTTACTAATATAAGTATATTTATGTAAAAAAGAATAGTATTTGAATAAGTTTAAATAAATAATTTATTAATTCTAAAAAAATTATTTTTAACTTATTTTATGTAACCAATTTTTTTAAACTTATTAAAAAAATTTTGTGCAAAAGCTTAAATTTACATAACTAAAAAGTTGTATGTACTTGTACAAGAGTAATTATAATTTGAAATTTCATGAAAACAAAACTCTTCATCTCACTTCTTCCCTAAATATAATTTAAAAGTATTTTTAAATATATATCTAAACATTAAATAATTTAATTTAAAAAAAATTATAATATAATTTTTTTTTTCATATAAAATATTTTTCTATAAACTCTTAAAATAAATTATTTATCAGGCTTTACTCCGCATTGGAATTCAAAACTTCAATAAATTCTATTTGAATTGTAGGAAAAATACTGTTGACATTTCCAACTAAGGTTTACGTCAAGAGACTTTTCTTTACTTCACTAGTCTTCACAAATTGAAGTCAACTAGCATAATATTAAAAAATATTTATTATGTTTCTCAATTTATGTATTAATTTTATAATCAAACTTTTATTACAAGAAAAAATACATATCATATCTTTTTTTTTTAAAAATACTTTTTCCACTAAAGAAACATTTTCTTTACTTTCATTTCGTATTAAAATTTTTGTTCTTAATTTTAAAATTCTAGAAATTAAAGGAAAAAAATTGTTGGACAAACGGATAAATCATCGATGTTCTGCGCCGCTGAATGTGCTCCACGTGTCCGGTTCACCCCCAATCCACCATCGTCTACTGAACTGCCACTTCCAGCGACGATGTTTGCCTTCAAAAACAGAAATCTTCCGTAGCTACAGTTCCTTTCTCTTCAATTATTCGCGCCCACTTTGTGTTGTACCTTGTGGGCCTCTCTCCGCGATAAAAAGCACGTGGCACTCATCTCTCTCTCACACTCCCCCTCTCTCTCTGTACTGGTCTTGTAGCTTCAACTATGAGTATGCTTGCTCCTCTCTCTGCGGCCCACGCCAACTCTCTCTGTCTCTCAATAAAGACTATGCCTATCCTTTCTTCTTCTTCTGCTCCTTCTTCCTCACCTACATTCTTCGCCGCAAGCTTTCCTAGGGTTTCTCCATCATCTTCAACTTCTTCTTCTTCCTTGTCTTATTTGTCTCCAAGGCTTGGCTCTATCCCTCTGCGATCTGCTCGGAGGCTTGCTTGTTTCTGTCCGCTTAACTCATTGAAGGTTAGAGCGAAGGAGGACGTGTTTCCTGCCACGGACTCTCCGCAAAACGTGGCTACTTCGGCTTCTTCGCGGACGTTTCTCCATGCTCGCACTGAAGAAGGTCTGTTTTCTGATTTCTTGATTGCCGGTTTTGTGCCACTAATTTTTGTTGGCTGAGAAAAGTGTTGCAAGATGGAGGAACGTACTGTTACAAATCTCGGCAACATTTCTTGTTGTTGTTCTCTTCTGTTTGCTTATTGAGGTGTCTTCACAAGAAAATGCACGTTGCGGTTCTGCTGGCTTTCCTGCCGAATAATGCGTAGTTCAACCAATCTTGAACGTAGGACTGTGCAGTTTATATAAATGATGAGAGGAGTAACTTTGACATTACCGATTTAGCATAGAGATTGAAGTTTGGCCCTGATAATCTTAGTTGTTAGGTATATTCAATTATTAGTACATATCGGCTAACCGAGGAGCAAATGGAAGAAGAAAATTAGTTACTAATAACATTCTAGATGTTCTCTTTTGCTTTTCTCCAAATTCTTGCTCAGTGAGTCGCTGCAAATTCTTTCGATTGCTTTTAATGCTTTTCGTTATGCACCTTTAGTAATTTAGTTTTTTTTTTATGGAAAATTAAGAGATACTTTCATGAATTTCGTAAAGGTCATTAAAAGGTAAACTATATTTCCTTTATTTTTTTTTCCTGATTTAATGAGCTGATTTTTTCTGCTGAACATTTGTTTTATATTTGTAGAACTTCTGTCAGTAATTAGAAAGGAAGCAGAAGCAGGCATCCTGCCTTCTAATGTGGCTGCAGGGATGGAGGAATTGTATCAGAACTATAAAAGTGCAGTATGGTTTTATTCATTTTATTTGTATTTATATAAATCTGTGCATATTTCCGATGTCTTTAAATAAATGTAAGCATTCTACTTTATCATATGCACACACAATGCAATAAGTTTATTTGGAATCACTTTATTTTAGCATAGATATAATCTAAGAAGTGAGATACTTGACCTTGTCTGTACTTTACTAAACCATTCCTATCATCAGAAGAAATTCTTGCAAGTATTCATGAATTACAGACTGAACCTCCAACGCAGTATGCTTCAAGTATGAATAATTTCTTGTGCCTGTCATCTCAATTATCTATTTTTGTTTGTTAGCTTCATGCTCTATCTCATGATCGGCATGTGATGTACTTTATGTTGCTGTGTTGCCTTTAATATGCTATCTTGTCATTTGTATAGCAAAAGGCTGACCAGTTCCAATATCAAATCATGCTTCTAGCTGTTATACTGTTTTTCTCTTTGTGGTTGCTTGAAATTTGGACGCTCTAATTTTATCAAGTCACAAACTGAAGAAGTTATTTGAATTTTAACTCTCTAATTTTTGCATTCCACTAATGAAATCTATATTTTGTGCTTTACACTTTGCCTGAAATTTTCTTGTTGGGTACCCTAGTGGTCAGAGGGGTGAGGATGTGCTGTTATCAGATCATAGGGGTGCACCTCCTATTTGGAGGGCGTATTCTAGAAGGAAGAAGCAGTAAAGATATTTCGGGAGCAACAGTGAGGGTACTTTGGGAATAGTGTAGTGAGTCAGTTATGAGTTTATTAGGGGTTTTGGGTGAGCTGGCAGAAGAATGATTAGTGGGGAAAATAAAAGTGGTCTGGCGGTGTCTTTTAGCGTTCATGCATGTATTTTGCTGTTTTGCATTTGTGAGTCCGGAGACTTGCAGAATAGGAGCTGTCATTACTGGTGTTTTGATCTTTATTTATCTACTGGAGTTATCTTGTGCTTCCTTTGGCTGAATTTCTATTCTGTTGGAATATATTCTATCAGTTTCCTATCATTTCTGAGTGTGAAAATTTGCATGTCACAGTTGGCTAATTAATGTGAGTAACACTATATGAGGATGAAAACAGCTATAATGTTATGCTATTGTTCAGCAGTTTAATGTCTTGATCTATCCATTTATTGTTCTGGCATTTGAATGACTTAATGAGTTTAATAGAATTCCTTATGCATGCAATTGCTTTTCAGATCGTAAAAAGTGGGCATCCCAAGGCAGATGAGATTGTTTTGTCAAATATGACTGTAACATTGGATCGCATATTTTTGGATGTGGTGGTAAGTTTCGACCACAGGATAGTTTGCACTAATTGTGTCAATGAAAGTCTTTTATTAGTAAAGGGGAAAAAAAAGAGAAAATTGTTTTCATAGAATTTGACATATATGCACATTAAGTTTGTTGATGTTTTCACCATATATGAATTTCAAGCTTAAAACTTCAGATTGAATTTCTTCAGGATCCTTTTATCTTTGAACCACACCACAAGGCAAAGCGTGATCCTTTTGACTACTACTTGTTTGGTCAAAATTATATCCGTCCTTTAATTGATTTTAGGTAAGTTTACAACTTGTATATTCTCCTTGTTTACCTGATCAACTGGTGTTGATCAGTTTAGTTTACTTATTTAGCTTTTATTTGTTATTCTTCTCATCCAAATGGTTGGTCAAAAATTTATACATGACCCTTTATGCCCTTGACATTGTCATTTATTTTTAATAAAAATTATAACTACAAAATAGTAGAATCCATGTGACCTGCGAAAAGAGGTCTTGTGATTGGGAAAGCATGAAACTATGAGAGATACATGTATGTTCTGTCCATTACCCAAAGGGTTAAGTTTTTGGGAGAAGATTGCATGCAATGTGCATACAGAGTTTGACTAAGAATCCTGTCAAAGCAAATTCCTAAGCTTCTTCCCTTGGCATACTTGTTCTTAAGCTGTACGAATTCAAGGGTGCTACCTTCCAATTGGTTGACTGAGCTCTTTGGTTTTCATGATACTTTTGTTTGAGAGGGAGATGATTCAATCATGCATTCAGATGAGGGGGAGAGCGGTAACACTGAGAAATGAATTTGAAATGTCCATAGATATGTAGGAATAGAACAGGTAATTACAAGTTTATATCTGTAGATGGTGATTTATAGTCTTATGGTTGAAGATTAAAGTGAAGCCTGTTAGGTCTTTGTAAACAATCCTTAGCACATTAAGCTCAACAGTTGCTGTGGTTCTGATAGAACCCAACTGATGTAGAACTTTACATATATTCAATAGTCAATCCCCTTGCTCAATAAGAGATACAAAAGGAGAGATACACAGTAATGGAAAACAAACAGCACACTTAAATTAACAAAAACATGGCACACTCACAGTAAAACAAACAAGGAAAACAGTAGCATACTATGCAAAATGCAGGAAAAGACACATAGTTGCTAGTGTTCAAGAGATTAGCACTCTCCCAAGGCTTCTCTAGAATTTCCTCCCCCTCCACACTACCACCAAGAGTCCCCTAAAACCCCTCACCCTGCTAGCTCAGCATACCCTAGTGTAGATTAGTTAGCTGCGTTGTTTTTCTTCCCTCCACTACCCTCTGCTTCACTATCCCCTGCCAGCTCAGCACCTCTCTTTTCTGGAATAAACTTTCATTCCAGCCCCCTTTCCTTCATGTTTTCCATCAATACCCTTCCCCTTTCTAGTATATTGCTTCAACGGTCGCCCAAATAGTTCATGGAGTCTTTAGGATTGAAATATGAATTCATAATAGTCTTGGAGAGACGAATTTTATAGGTGTTAAGCTTCTAGGATAGGCATTCAATACCTTGAACAGTTGAGGAGTTTTATCCCGTATTATGATCAGTTTTCTGTTGATATCAGTTGACAACAGTCAACTGCAGAGTGTGGAGCTAGAATGCTAGAATTCTTGAACATCCCTAACTTTTATTGGGGGAAATTTGAATATGTTAGGGGACAGTCTTATCTGCTTGTATGCATATTTAATATAAACAAGTCTAAATTGCATGAATGTATATGTGTTTCACAATATATGTGATTAGTTGGATTTGCTGATGGTTAACTGTTAGATAGAAATGGTGACAATAAAACTACGGATTTTATTATTACCTTTCTGAAATTTTGTCTTTGTAGCATTTTGTTTGACTTGCATTTTCAGTTTGCTTTCATTCTTGCTCTTCCATGCATGTGGTTATTAGTTAATTTGATCATCCTTTTTCTGTTAATAAAGTTGGCTATCTTGGTTTTGCCCAAACTTGTACTGTTCATTTTTCTGCATATGATTTAATTTCAAGGTTCTGGAACCATGCCATAACACCATTGGCAGGGATTGAACCTGCATGACATGCAGGAATTCTAATAAGTTAACTTTTTATATCAAGAGAATGTCAATCCCATCTCTGGCTGTACAGATACAGACACACACACATTTTAACAAATGTGATTTCTTTGTTGCAGAAATTCTTATGTTGGCAACATTTCCCTTTTCTATGAAATGGAAGAGAAACTTAAGCAGGTGCCAATACCTAGCATGCTGATTTTATATTCTAGAAATATATTGTTGTTGTAAAATACTGGTAAAATTTGTAATTAGCCTTTTATCACCAAGTGGGAGAAAGGGAAAAAGGGGGGGGGGGTATAGAAAGTCCGAGTTTCCTCCTTTTTTGCTTCTTCTTTCTTCAGTAAATTTTAAGGTTGATGGTGTCCATGCATGAGCGTATAGCATGAGGTTTTCATGTCTGTTAGACTTGCACAATAAACCTTCTTTTAGTTTTAGGGTGAAATGCATGATAAAAAACCATTTTATTAGCAATTAATCTCACATATTATCCCACACAAACTTTTTAATGAATCAATTTTGGAAACAGACTCTGGTAACCAGCCCAAATCATGTGGCCGATTCCAGTTTTCTGTTGCTTTTCAAATCAGTTTGGTTATGGAAAAATAAACTGTTCTTAATCTCATGTTTAGTTTACTGTTGAAGCAGACTCCCCTCCAAAAAAAAAAGGAAAAAGAAGAAAAAAACATAGATTCTTCCTGTCACAGTTGTGTTTGGTATTTGTCTATTTAAATTGTGAAAGTTGGAGCTTCCATTGCGTTGATTTTATGTGGATGTCTGTTATCCTGGTTAGAGCTACATTTTTCATATTCCCATAAAACAAGATAATAAAAGGGAAAGATATATCCACTATATTTCATGAGACGTCAAGCTTGATTCTGATTTATAGGTTCTTAAATATATTTGCCTCAGCCAGCTTAAAGCTCTTTAACATACCCAGACATGAACATTCATAAATGTAGGAGACAATTTTGAAAGAATGAAAAATTTGCTGCAGGGACACAATATTATCTTGGTATCAAATCACCAAACTGAGGCAGATCCAGCTGCTATTGCACTGCTTCTTGAAACAGCATGCCCGTATATTGCTGAAAACTTGGTAAATATAAAGTTTCTGTTCTCTTGCTAATGCAAAGCATTAGTCATAAACTAAATGCAAATTTAAATAAATGCTGAGGTGATCAAGTTCTACTTTTTGCTCTACAGATTTATGTTGCAGGAGATAGAGTTGTAACAGATCCCTTTTGCAAACCCTTTAGTATGGGCAGGTTTTGTCCAGACTTCTATGTGTCTATTTTAAAAGTTTTACTCATACATAAACTATGAATGAAGTTGACCTTGTCCACTACTTACTTTCAATTTTTATGTTCTTAGGAATCTTATTTGTGTTTACTCTAAAAAGCACATGTTTGATGATCCGGAACTTGTAGAGATGAAAAGAAAAGCAAATACACGAAGCTTGAAGGAAATGGCTGTGCTTTTAAGGTACATCTCCTTAGTTTATGAAGAAATTGTTGTGCTTTTGTGTTTTTAGATAAAGACTGTAATGCATCAATATGGGACCATAAAGTTGTAGACTCTGGCAATTAATGGGATGTATTGCATCAATTTTGAGTCCATACGAATTATCTAGAAGTGTCTAAATTTATGAATTGGAATCTAGATATATAAAAGAAGATCTGATTATAGCGTTGGTTATGCTTCTATTTAGAGTTTAGATGGTATATTTTATTTGTAATGATTTTTCCTGGGTCAAATGTCCATAATCAGTATGCAGCCTTTTGGTACAGGGGTGGGTCACAGATAGTCTGGATTGCACCAAGTGGTGGTAGGGATCGACCAGATCCCCAGACAGGAGAATGGATACCGGTAATCTCAATTTGCACCTTAGATTAAAATATTAAAATGCATTATGGTTTAGATTTTAGTATGCTTATCTCTTCTGAAACCTATTGAAAATATTCATGAGAATATCACATATCGATATATAACTTTAAGGTATACTGAAAGACCAAGTGATTTTTATCAGCGCTGAGAACAAGAATCTTTTCAACTTCTATGTTTGTTCCTTTCAATGCTTTGTTGATTACTTATTTCTGAAAATAAGAGAAATCCGATTTCAAGTTATGTAGTGTAATTGAAGAAAATTAAATTCCTGATGGTGCTTTGGAGGAGTTGTGGTTACATTTCAAGCTAACAACTTTTCTTTGTCCTTTGGGTGAGGGGAACAGAGATTGGTTTTCAAGGTCTTCAGACCTTAAACTTTTGGCTCACACTTTAGTTTACCTCCTTTTGGTATGCTTTGTTGCTTGTTTCAGTACTTAATCATTTCAGAATGGAATACCCAAGTTATATTTTTTTTTTTTTTTGAGTTGCTAGTCAAATAGTCATGAAAGTAATTTCATGAACTCAAGGTATCTCTTGCATATTGATTTTGTTTGTTTTTGGTGTTTGAATGCTTTCCTGAATGTTACCTCTGTCAGAGCCATATATATATATATATATATTTAAAAGACGTTAGTATTTATACAATTATTGTTTTATGAGATACTGATTTGCTGTATTCTGAGCTTTAGAGTTTGGACTCTGTTGAGTAGAGGAGAATTTGAAAGTAAACAGAAAGAGTGTAAGGATTGTGGCCTAGGGCCACAGCTTACTTCTCTAACTTAATTTGTGCATTTAAGTTCGAACTGTTGGGTGGGAACGATAAGGAGGAATTGACTCTTCACAATTAATGAATTATACTTTTTAGTTTGTGAATCAAGTCTTAATGATGGCTGGAACAGTTTTTTCTTCTGATTTGCTAGTTAGCTTTTTACATAGGTTAACCAGTATGAAATGATGAGCATTGGGATTAATGTCCCAATCTCTATCATTATAAATGAATATCAGCGCATAACATTTCTAGAATGATATTTTACCAACTTTATGATAATTTCATACTGATATAAGGCATTTAGGCACCATTTGATTCTTCTTCAGTAGACAATATGAGGAGGCTTTCTGAACATTCTGGTCTACCAGGTCATATGTATCCTTTGGCAATACTGTGCCATGATATAATGCCCCCTCCTCAAAAGGTATGGTGTCCTTGTCTTTGAGAGTGCACCTATATAAGTTGTTCTTTGTTTTAATTTGACAAAGTAGTTTTTCAGGTGGAAAAAGAAATTGGAGAGAAAAGAATTATTTCCTTTCACGGAGTTGGATTATCAGTGGCCCCAGCAATAAGCTTTTCTGAAGCCACTGTCACATGTGAAAGTCCTGAAAAGGTTAGTTAAATCTGACAACTTGTATCTCCACTTCCTTGGGTAATTACATTATTTTTAGGTTAAAATATAAATTTAGTCCCTATAATTTATCCCAATTTGTAATTTGGTTCTTATACTTTGATTCTTTGTAAATTGGTCCTTATAATTTCCCAACACATAGAAAATGGACCCCGCCGTTATACACTGTTAGACTGCTGTTAATATATATCTACATGGTAGACGATGTGAATATTATTTGGACATGTCTGCAAGCCACATCATTTTTTTTATCCAAGTCAGCAGCCTAGTCATTTTTTGGGATAAAACCCGTCAGCCATTCTCCCTTAAGCATCTTGTTCGAAATCAGCATATGAAATCCCTAAGGGCCCGTTTGGTTTGCAATACAAAGTAAGAGTGGAAAAGAAAGGGAAAATGGAAAAGAGAAAAGAAAAAGGGAAAAAAATTGTTTGATTTGCAATGGAAAAAGGAATAGGAAAAAGAAAATAAATATTTTGGTATATATTTTTTAATGAGACAATTTGACCATAATACCCTTAACTATTTTTTTTTGGGGAAAAAAAATTTTAGAAAACTCCATCATTGACAAACTCCAGAAAAATTTAGCCACTCTCTCTCCATTGTTTTCAGAGGGTGCATTAGATTAATCATCATCGTCACTATCAACTCATTTAACAGCAAGAAAATATGCTCCAAGAATGAATTGTTCTTTTTTCATTTTTCCAAAAATGGAATTTTGGCACCATTTGATTTGAACTTTGAAAACTCTCCTCCCTCCCGTTTTCATTTCGGCTTCTGTGGATCTAACCAAGCAAAGTAAGCAGTGCAGATCCCCTCTATCTTTGGAGCTTCATTACGGCTATCTTCGGAGCTTCTTGCTGCAAATCCTGTTTTTATTTCGGTTTCCTTCAATCCATTGATTCCTGTGCAACATCTTCGCGCGAGAGAACCAGAACGGCAAGGACGATGAACCAGACTGGCAAAGATGGATGAACCAGAGAAGACAAAGTCAGAGACAAAGACGAAGACTCAGTTGAGGGTATTATTGTAATCTTCACTGTTTTCCATCCATGCTAGATGGGAAAAAGCAAGAGGAAAACAATATTAATTTTTTCCATTTTAGTTTTCCATGGAAAGCTTCCATTCCTCCCTCCTTGGCCAACCAAACGCCGGATCAAGTACTATAGATAGGAATTCTGTGTTCCATTCCATTCCAGATGCTGAACCAAACCTGCCCTAATACTTAATCTCCTCCCAGCTTCTCTGAAGTTTGAACCAATATCTCTCCCTTCAATTATTGTATTCGAACTTCGAAGCCCTCATTATGTTCAACTATTGTTGATTGGGTTTGCGAACCGGCTTTTGTTCCTCTGCAGCTTGTGAATCAGCATATTTTTGAAACACTTGGTTTGAGTCAAGCACACTTATTCCTAAATTGCATCCTTTTCCCTTACAATTTCGAAGCAGCTCAAAGGAAGCAAACCTATGACCAACACAAAGACCAGCGCCAGAGCTTGCAAGGAGGATGTTGCACAACTATGAAATCTGCACCAAAGGGAGCACGGTTGGGAAGGAAGAAGCTACAGATGAATTTGAATCAGGATTACTGCATGAAAAGGAAGGAAATTCTCTCTCTCAACTCCGCACACAGTAAATGTTTAAGCTAGGAATTGGGAAGGAAGAGAGGGACGACATATCAGTATTTAGTAAGCTAAAGGAGAGTAGTTTGGACTTTTCAGATTACAATATATGTTGCTTAAGACGCTGACTAGGCATGTTGATTTGGATAAAAAAATGATGTGTTGTGCTGACATGTCTAAATGAAGTTCACATCATCTGCCATGTAGATATATATTAATGGCAGTCTAAGTGTGTAACGGCAGGGACCATTTTCTATGTGTTGGAAAACTACAAAGATTAATTTACAAAGAACTAAAGTATAGGGACCAAGTTACAAATTGGTGTAAACTATAGGGAATAAGTTATAATTTAACCTTATTTTTATCATAACAGCACCCATTTTCTTTTGAGAAGTCTCGTTGTCATTTTGTTATTCTTGAACTGAGAATAACTGGCCATGCAAGACTGTGACAGGACACCATTTCTAAGCCAATATTAGTGCAGATACAGTTGCATTACGTCATTCTTTTTTTATTAATACCACTCAGATAAATCCCGGGTTTAGTAAAGTTTAGGACCTTCTGGCTGGCTTAGAGGAGGAGATCCAGTCCCCCCAGTGAGGTTCCTTTTGACAAAAGTTTACAAGTAATTGTATTTGCAGATAACATTATTTGTTAGTTGAATCTAAGGAATATGCAAATTGTAGTTTTACCTTTTCAGTGATTTTGTTTCGTTGTTTTTTAAGATCGTCATATTTGATTAAGGAACAGGCTAAGGAGGCATATACACATGCGTTGTATAATTCTGTGACTGAGCAGTATAATGTGCTAAAATCTGCCGTACATGGCCAACAAGGATTAGACGCATCAACTCCAAACTTATCTCTGTCACAGCCATGGATTTAGTTCAAAGCTGTATCTTTTACATTCACCTTTGCTTTGATGATCAGGTAAGTCTCTTTTTTTTTTTTTTTTTATTGGTCTATGATTCGTCACATTTCTCATTATCGAATTTTAGAGAGCGGCTATGGAATATTTAACTGTTTGACGTCTAATAAGCTATAGATCAGAATTACTACCTTTTCTCGTTTGAATTACATAATTCTTTATAGTCTCTTTTTGGCAATGATTAGAAGACTGCTTGCTCTTGTTGAGCAGCAAATCATTTCAGCTTTTATAGTTTTTCATTTTCAGTTTTGTGAGCGATTAGTTTCTTGGAATATTTTAAGATTACACATTCTGTTCTTGTGAAGTAGAGTACAGTCTAGAGATCATCCAGTGCTACTGAGGAAAAAGCTACACTAAAAGATATCATATAACTAACCAGTGTGCTTAAAATGGGTTGTAGTGGTAGAGTTATCATAGACATAGTGTTAATTGCTTTTGAATTTTTTAACTAGTTGCTGGTATTTTATTAATTATATCTACCAATCTGTTCACGGCTTGAAACAAACAAAAGAATTTATTGTGTAGAATGTTCTTAAACCGTTCTAGAGTCTTACTTCCCGGTTATTTATATAGTGCACATCGACGGGCTATCCCCTGCTGAATCAGTTTCATGGCCGCAAGTACAACTTTCCTATTCCTTTCAGATGCAAGTGACAAGACATCGGTCACGCGATTCATTCAACTAATGCACTTCAAAGACTTTTTTTCCCACACCCATTGATTTGTTCGATGGAATTGCCGTCCAATAAATTTTTTTTCGTGTGCATATATTAGAATTGAATTCGTCAAAATCTGTTTGAGAAGGTTCATTGTCAGCTGCGCATTATTGTACAGGTCCCCTAGTTCGTGTTGAATAGTTACACAGATTTTACTTGTATTTGACTTTCCCACACCCTTAAGTTTTACTTGTATTTTTTTTTACACAGATTTCTATATCAGGCTCTTATTTTTCGTGTTGAATAGTTAGAACTTGGAAGCAAATAACTACATATGCAATTTCCAATCTTTTTTGGAAAAATAAAATACAAGAACTTCCTTTTAACTATGAATCATTTACAATTACAAATACTCTTGAACTATTAAAATTAGTAAATAGGCGTATCCAAATACTCCATAAACTAAAAAATCTGGCATATAGTCTCTTTATCACATTTTGACGTCACTCTACATGATGACTTACTATAATTTTGTTGACTTGGAAACAATATGGAGTCGTTTATTTATTTATTTATTTTGGAAAAAATGCACATAATCTTCCTCAATTTTAGATAGTGTGCTATAAATTCTTCTCAACTTTCAAATGTTGCAATTCACTCCCGACTTCTATTTTGTTGCAATCAGACCCTTCCATTTGTGACAATGTTAGATCCCCTACGATGTCATCTTTATTTTCCACATCACCCCTTCCATCAGTTATTCTTCCCAAATCAGTATTGATACATGACAGAGGCTTAACGTGTGTTTAGCACTACGTCGTGGTAGGGCTACCCATGGTGACGAGTCTCACAAATCACGTTTGCACAATTTTAACATGTTTGGGAGAGCGTCACGTTTGTCCAACCCATGGTGACAGGGTCCCAACCTTGATTTCATTCAATGTAACTCGGAGAAGCTTTCAAGGTGAATTAAACTCGGTTGGTGAGGGTAATCATAGTTCATTAATCCCCATTCTTCTTTTACCCCTATTGTGTTTCATTTGTGTGTCTGTGCTGGTTTGTGTTGCATTTTGGTGGGTTACCCTGCTACATGGTTGGTCTGTGTTGGTCTGGTAAGCCTTTGTTCTCCCCTGTTTTTGATTAGTGAAGCAGAGAATGGTGTTGCAGCATGGTCAGGTGTTGCTCATGACTGATACTCGCAGGTGGCTTCTTTAGATGGGTTATAAGAATACCATCCTCTTGCTCCATCCACTAGGAGGCTTTACTAAAGCTGATGATGTCCTACTTAGTTGGAGAATGAGCCAACATGTATATATATATATATATATATATACTGCAAACTTAACATCTTACTAGGAAAACCAGTTTGAGATCAATGCACTATGCTGGACCAACTGAGGTACAGTGGCACACAAAGGCTAGGATCAATGCAGGGGCTAACTTCTACATTGTTGGTCAGGACCCTACCAGCATGAGCCACCCTACAGCATATAGAAAATACGTGTCAGTGCAGAATAGGGATCAAAGTGAATAAATTAAAAAGTTTATAGGAGTTGATTTTAACAAAGAACAAAATATGTTCTCAAATTAGGAATTTAGATAAAGTAATATAAGAATTTATATCAAGCAAATAAAAAGAAAAATTGTAGTTAGGGACCTAAGTAAATAAACTAAAAAGTTTTGGGTAAATGGTGAAATTAAAACAAAATATGGTTTAAATTATTAATTCATTTTATTTTGAATAATGAATAGTTTATTTTGTTTAAATTATTGATTCATTTTGTTTAAAACTTAATTATAATGGATACTTAGTTTATTTTGTTTAAAATTTAATTATTAATTAAAAGTTAGTCAATAATTCATTTTTTAATTAGTAATTTAATAGTACTTTAATTATAATAAAATTTAGTTCAAATTTTTAAATTAAAAAAATATTCTAATGAGTAATTAGTAGATAATTAGTAATATTGGACAAATGAATCAAAATAATAATTTAATGCCCTTTATTAAAATATTGATATAACTCATCATGTTAGATTTAAATAAATGACAATAAATAATAATGGCATATCAAAAAATAAAATATAAAATTTATATCATTTCTCGTAATTACACATTTTAAATCACGTTTGTACACTAATATTTAAACATTATTTTTGTACCAAACTACGTTTGTCCGCTCCAATCAACATTTACTCAAATATCTCATAAATATAAATCACGTTATCTAAACTTAGATTTTCTTTAATTATATTTAAGTAAATTTAGTTTGTTCTACTCACATGTATCCAGCGAGTATCAAACACACCTTTAATTGCCTAGAAAAATCAAAATAGTGAATGTGTTGTAGCCTTCGTGACCCTTCTTTCATCTCTCAGACGCCATTTTCAACCATTGAGCAGGCACGGGTCTATGCTGATGTGGAAGGGATGGATGATGTGGAATTTAACAATGTTACTAATAGACTGATAATAGGGTTTGATTGTAAAAAAAAAAAAAATGGAAGTTGGGAGCCCCCCGGGGGGGGGGGGGGGGAGTGAATTGCAACATTCGATGGTTGAAAGGGGTTTAATGCACATGATTTAAAGTTGAGAGGAATTAGGAATTATGTGCATTTTACCTTTAAAAAAAACAAGATAGAAGTCTAGGTATAATTCAAAAAGAAAATTGTGATTATTTAAAAAAATAATTGTACAAGTGTTATTCTCAAGTTAACATAATTGTACTAATGAATATAGTTTGATGTTGAAATTTTGACGAATTAAAAGTGGGTAAATTAATTTAAATGCAAAAATGAAATCCAATTTTATAGTTTAGTAGATATTTAATAGGGTTATTTGTTAGCTTTTATAGTTGATGGGTATTTACTAGTGGATTTTAATTAATGGACTACTTCCTAGTTGTTATGGTTTAGGAAGTAACTAGCGCTCTAATCCGTGCACACGGCTTCATTTATAAACCTGACAACTTTCATAGATTATAGAAAAAATAACAATTGATACACGAAAAAAGAAATACATCTGCAAAAATTATGAAAAATTCATTCAATGTTAAAATACATTTCCTATAAAGTATTAGATAGAATCCTTCGGTGTGAATAATCTAAAAGGAACAGAGAAAAAAAGGAAGGGGTGATAACATAATTGATATGAATGTATTAATATTAAGAAAAAAATGAAATGAAATTTTCTTACTTCTAACAAATATTTTATTTAATATTTCTTTATAGACTATATTTATAATGCTTATCATTGGATTCCTGTATCTTTGTCAAGTATAAGGATTTTCAATTATTTTTTATTTTTTATTCTTGAGATAACAATATAAAGTTGACTCTTACTAAAAATAAAAATTTGCTAAATATAATCTCACAAAAGAAGGTGACTATTTTTTACTTTTATTAATTGTCATGGCAAAGTATAAAGTAATTGAAAATTACCTCTTTTGAAGCTTGAAAAGAAATTTAAAATTTGATAAAGTAAGAATCATCCTAGGTATTATTACTCTCTCCTCATTAGCCTTCTCAGCAATAATTATTGTATCAAGAATGTGTTTTTTTAACTTTGTGATAATTAATTTACTTTCTAAGTAGCGTTAAATAGCTTTGACTTTTAATTTCAATTCGTAGTTATGAATATCTTGAAAGTTTGACACTGTTTAAGAATCTTATGTAGAATGGAGAATAAAGAACACAACAAACACGATAGATGACAAAGTCGGGAATGAGTAACGATCTATATAAGAGAACACAACAAATTCAAAAAGAAAAATATGAAAATTCAAGACGATTGAAGTTATTAAATAATATTCACAAAGTAATAAAATTTTGTAAATATAGCATTAACCAATCACAAATGTTAAGCGGAAGGAACTTTCTCAACATCTGACATCAAAATATTAAAGCCTCAATCACATAGAAAACAAAATAAAAAATAATGGAAAAATATAATCTCTTTATTGTTCAATGAAAGGCAACAAAAAAAAAATGGAGTTGACAGATCCATTATCCAAACAAGGGTCTTGGATAATTAAAAAGAACGGTGATCCAAATTATCAAGAATGAACGTGGAATAATTAAACGATCGCATTGATCCTAATAAATATTCACGTCAACAATGTTGTGAAGATTGTGTTGTGTAAACTCCTTACCTTTCAAAAGAGTGAATTTAGTCTCATATAAATTAAATTAATGAAGGGATGATATTTTATATACTAATATAAGTTAGTATGTATTTGATAACTTAGTGGATAAACATGAATAGGACAAATTAGATTTGATTGAATGTAGTTGAAGAAAATCTAAGTTTAGATAAACATAATATATGTTTGGAAAACATTTGGACAAACGTGATTTGGGACAAAATATGATATTTGGATGTTGATTTGTAAAAATAATTTTATATGTATAATTACCGGAAATGATATGAATTTTATATTTTATTTTTTAATATATTATAATATTTTGGATGTATAGCCTAAATTTTATAGTTATAGTGTTAATAATAATTATAATTAAAGTGTTAATAACACAAATAAATTATTGGCTAATTTTTTTTATTAATAATTAAGTTTTAAACAAAATAAACTAAGGATTCATTATAATTAAGTTTTAACAAAATGAATTAATAATTTAAATAAAATGAACTATCCATTATTTAAATTTGACTGCTAATCTTAATTAAAATCTCTATTATAACAAATTTGTTCATTTTCAAATATTTTACTTCTAACCTATAACTTTTCATTTTATTCACTTAAGTTCTTGGCTAATATTTTTATTTGTCTTTTGCATGATCTCAAATCATATTTAGTTTCATCTAGACCCCTAGTCCTCCTAGAATATAATTTTTTTATGAAATTAAATCAATCACTGTAAACTTCTTTCATTTTAGTCCTCGTCATGCATACTACGTTCTTTTCTTATGAGTTTGATCCCAAACCTACCCAAAATTTTTTCTTCAATGTTTTTGGAACCTATTTGATCATTTTCATTTATAAACTAAGCTAAAGAGAGACTTTTAATAATCAAAAGTTTAGTTTCAAAAATTACCCAAATCCTAGCTTATTTTCTACACTTCGTGTTCTCTTTTTGCTGCTGTAAAAGGACTCCTAAACAACCCAAAATGCCACCGTTATATTGTCACCTTAGACTACACTAAGATGCCTCAAGGTTGCCAGAAAATTTGGGCTAGAAGAACTAGTTTTTAGCTCTCTCACTCTTGGTTTTCTCTCTATTCTTAGTGCAGTAAAATAGAGTATAAATGTGGCTCTCAGACTACACCTAGAAAGCAGAGCATATAGCATTACACCACACGACTAGTGTAATACCTCTAAAAATTTGTATGTGTAAATATATATATATATATAGTAAATGAGCCTTTAATAAAATGAAATGTAATAAATACTATGTAAATAATTTGAATCTTGGGTGACTAGAGAAATTTGTTGAGTAAAATAACGTTTTATGAGAGAAAATATCTTCATAGACTAAAATAAAATGACTGAATTGAAAAAAAATTTAAAGGTTTAAGGTGAAAGGATGTTTTTCCCTTTTAAGTTTCCAATAGTAATCAATAATTCAGCCTCCTTCGACTTTCTGTGATTTGCATAGTAAGCTAAATTATTAAAGCGCACAGTCCAAAGTCACACCTCGACTTTTGAATAGTAAATCGAATATTTTATTAGTGCATAGAGTCAAATAGTACCCTCGACTTTTCCTATAAATAGGTCATTCCATTTTACTTCTAAAGTCACACCTTCAGCTTCTCTTCTCTCCTTTCCTTTAATTTCTCTGATTCTGATGCAAAGATTCTGAGTTATCATAAAAGCTCTCCTCTATAGCTTGGATTCGAGGTGAGGGAATATTCTACTATGCTCTTTTAAATTCTTGCAATAATTTAAAGGTTAAATTCTTGGTATGCTCTGTGGTTGCGGCCTTAGCCGATCCTCCACATCAGAAAAGAATTAACATCGATTGTTTAAGAATTATTTATTGATTACTAAGATACTGTGAGGATATTATATTTTTACAAGTACATGTATGATAAATTCTTAGTATGCTCTGTGGTTGCTGCCTTAGCCGATCCTCCATATCAGAAAAGAATTATTCTCAGTTACTTGAAAAATTATTTCTAATTGCCGTATATATGAATAGTACTGTATATATTAACAGTACCATATAGTACCATACATATAAACAGTACCGTATATATGAATTGTACTGTACATATAAACAACACCGTATGTATGAATAGTACCATACATGTAATACCCGTTAATTTCGGAATATAATTCGCTTAAGAGTATTTTAGAATTTTATAACGTTACTTTAGTTATTTATTTTGGTCATATTTAATTTTCATATTTAATTGTTCTCTTTGAATATTATTTATGAAAATTGAGTTAAATGACTGGACTAAATATTTGCACAATGTGGGATATATTCTAAGAATGGTGAAATTCATGGAAAAGTGGTTTCAGAATGGTCAATTAGTCCATTTATTGTAAATTGACTGGATGGGTTTGGATGTTGGGTTATGGATACCCATTGGGTTACCCAACTAACCCACCACATTTTAACTCTCTCTCTCCCTTCTAGCTTCATTTTTCTCCCGTATCTTCTTTATTCACTCTTTCACAAGTCTCTCAACCTTCAACCTTCCCTCTCAACTCTCCTATAGATTTGGTGTTGTTTTTGAGAATTGTTCGGTTCAAAAGCTTAGTAGAGATCAAAGGTAAGCTTTAATCTCATTATTTTCCTTAAATTTCAGTTTATGTAGAAGATCAAAGGAGGTTTTGTTCTTGAAGATTTTGATGATAATTCATGAATCTCAGTTGTTTTAGAAGTTATATTTGAGTTATAATCGGTTAAAAGAGTTGAAATTCTGGTTTCGAAACAAGAAAGGAAAGGATGAATTTTTGAAAGATTTTTCTGCAAAAATTTGAGTTACTGTAGCGACCAGAGATTTCGGAAAAATCTGGAAAATTTTCTTCGAGTTACTGTAGCAGTATTGTAGTGTCGGCAGTCAACGTTACTGTAGCGAACCGTTACTGTAGCAAACCGTACTGTAGCAATCAGGAAATTTTGCGTATTTTTGTGATTTTGTTTCCTTTCTTATGTTTCCTTGTAATATATTTTACTAGGAAATTTTCCTACACAAATTCTAGTGTGGAACAAGGTAAACTTGGACAAACATCAAGGTGAGTGAATAACCTTGCTCAGTTAATTTGATATTACTAGTCAAAGTACAATATAAGTCCCATTTACAATATTACTTGGATAATAAGCAATCAAGTTTCATATGGGAGTATATGATGATCGGTAGAAATAAGAGTATGTAGAAATTATTTTATTTCATGACAATTGTGCTATGTGATAAATTCTCACTATCTTGTCAATGAGTAAAGATCTACGGGATCTAATACACGAGTTTGAAAGGGTTAAAGTCCCATACTACTCAGTGCATATCTATGAAACCTATACAAGAGTTGAAAGGGTTAAAGTCCCATACTACTCGGTGTATATCTAAGAAAGCTTATACACGAGTTTGAAAGGGTTAAAGTCCCATACTACTCAGTGCATATATATGAAACCTATACACGAGTTGAAAGGGTTAAAGTCCCATACTACTCGGTGTATATCTAAGAAAGCTTATACACGAGTTTGAAAGGGTTAAAGTCCCATACTACTCAGTGCATATCTATGAAACCTATACACGAGTTGAAAGGGTTAGAGTCCCATACTACTTGGTGTATACCGATGAGATCTTATTCACGAGTTTGAAAGGGTTAGAGTCCCATACTACTCGTTGTATATCTAAGAAATCTTATTCATGAGTTTGAAAGGGGTTAGAGTCCCATACTACTCGATGTATAAGACAATTAATTATATGAGTAAATGTGGTATTTGTACTTTTGATATTCTATATAGTACAGTTATT
Source organism: Biancaea sappan (assembly GCA_037074585.1). NCBI lineage: Eukaryota > Viridiplantae > Streptophyta > Magnoliopsida > Fabales > Fabaceae > Biancaea > Biancaea sappan. The sequence goes on along the minus strand of CM073500.1, from coordinate 43,753,671 downwards.
TACTTACTGAGTTTTTAAATAAACTCACACTCCCTATGATTATTTTTCAGATACAAAAAACAAAGAAGAAGAGTATCCGTTGGAAGATTAGAAGCCCCTTGGGATTACTCTCTATTTCTGTCTGGTGGGATACCAGTACTTATTAATGTGGATATTAGAAACACTCTGTACTTTCTATAGGTCTCCTAGGCTTGCGATGAGATAGAAATATCAGACTATGTATGTCCATATGTGCTTATCAGATGACTATAATTCTGTAGTGTGGAATGAATGATTAAGGTTGAATGTAAAACCTTACAGAATATATGTAAATAACGTATGTTTGAGAATTTTATCAAATGAGTAGTATCTTTTCACATGCTCAATTTTTGGGATGTGACAGTACATATAAACTATGCTATATATATAAATAGTGCCATATATATGAATAGTATTTATACGAATAAATAATACTCATATATATATATAGTACTCATACGTATAATTATATGGTATATGTGAACAATACTATATGAACTATATCACATATATGTGTAGTGTTTATGTGTAAAGTTGATTTATTATTATCTGAATATGATTATGTTTGTGATTGATGTAGGATGTTACAAGGATGGGTCTCTGTGTGGGAGTAAAAAAGAAGGAGCAGGAGATAATAAAGGTGGCAAATCATATTAAACAAAAATATTTGTTCCAATACTAAGAGTATTGAGATTGAGGATGAAATAAGGGAGACATTTATAAAAGTAACAATAAGGGAGGATGCGGCGGGTGCCACAGAGCAACGACCACCTTATATAGAATGAGACCCGAAAAATATTTAGGAATTTAATTTGGAACTATGTGATATGTGTTGTAATTTCATATGAATTATTTCTTATGTTAATGTGACAGAATAGTATATTTCCTCACTGAGTAAAAATATACTCATGCCTTTCCTTCCCTCACAGATTTTCAAGAAGAAGTAGAGACACATACAGCTAATTGTTCGAGTCCTCAACCCCTTTGATCGGGGTAAATCTTCATTATCATGTAAAATTTTATCCAAAGTATTCTAGTAGTAGCTCTGTAATTTAGGTAGATAAGTCTTGGACGAATAATACTTGTTTGAGAATATTACTTATTAATGAATAAATGTATATATTTAAAATATCTATTGCCTCTTTCTCTTCAAAAAAAATAAGAGAAATTGTACTCTCTAATATGAGGTAACATATATATTTAAATGTATATTAAAGTAGTATGAAATTAAGTTTACGGTGGTGAAGGAAAAGCTCATCTATCGTGCCGGTCATATACCTAAATTTGAGGCATGACAACTAGAGCTCAACAAATGACACAAGCAACACTGGGAAGGGGTGAAGGAGGAATGACACACCTAACCACGTTTAATTTGCAAGGGAAGATACACTGGATCATGTTGGAGTCACCCATGGTACACTGCTGCTCAACCTAATTTGCTTCACCGTGTTCCCAAACCTAGCAAAATTCCTTCAAACCACGTTTGGCCTGAAGAAACGTGGGTAGAGGCAAAGCCAACGTGCTCCCAGACATAGCCTTAGTGGGCTTATAAAGAATTAAACGAAAAGGTAGGCTCACACGCTCACAATCCCAACCCAATGCAATGCAAATCAGTGATTTCTTCTCCCTGTGCACACGATAAAGTTGACCAGGCTTATTTTCACTTTTCTTGGAAATAAAATTATTTTAATTATTTTTGTGCCTTCTATAATGTCTACACTATACATAAACATTTTGGGTAATGTAATAAATTTTGAAATAAAATGCTTATATAATATCCGAACTTTCGAAATAATTGGCTTTTGATGTAACTGAAAATACAAAATTTCAGATTTGACATTAAGCGATTAATCGACCGATTATTGACTATCATTCGACTGATCGATTAAGGATTTGTTTAAATTTGAAACCAAAAAGTATCAGTCGACTGACATGGACTTATCAGTTGACTGACATGGACTAATCAGTCGACTGACATGGACTGATCAGTCGACTGGTGTGTTACAGATTTTATTTTTCAATAAAAAGCAACTTTAAGTATGATAAGATTCATCTACTAAAATTTACATATAATTCAAAACCATGCTTAAAATTTCATTTGTAGATTCTACTCAAGTATCAAGAGTTTAATTACACATACATGGTATGACTTCAAACTTATAAAACATGATATCCCATACATTACATGACCTTTTTTTTTTCTTTTTTTCTTTTTTCATATTTCTACTTAAGGAAGTAACATGGTTAGTTACATAACATCTACTCATTTCTTTTCTTTCCCTTCTCTTTCTGCTTCAGCTCTTGAAATGGTAAGTTATCATAAAACAATATGAGATATAAAATCCCAGTAACTAGCATATTATAAGGTGTTTTCACTATTTCAGTCATAAAAGCTATTCTAATAATGTAAACCATTTTCAAGAAATAAGATGTCATCATATGAATACACATGCAGAATAAGTCATACTTAATTTAATGCACTATGCCTGACTCTTTCCCATTAAAAGCAATTCATATCTCCTGAGGAATTTCTGTTATCTCACAGGGAATTCTCTAGTTCTTTCGTCCCATAAGGACTTTTACATTCTATGAGGAATTTCTGGGCATCCCATGAGAATTTCTTGTTCTATCATCCCATGGAGACATATGATATACTTTTCATGAGAAAGATGTGTTCTATGCATTCATGAAGATTCTAAAATAATAATCATACATTAAAAGCTAATAAAACACAATAAATATATAGAATACATAGTTTTTATGAAAACTAGCTACCTTGATTCCCTTAGAATTGAAATTGAAGTATTATCCTCTAGCTTCTTCCTTCTTTTTCTTTTCTTTATCCTGAAAATATCCTTTCTATCATTTTTCACGCTCTAGGATTAAGTTAAACTAAAGGAAACAAGCTAGAAGCTTACATATGATGATTCCTTTGCCAAAACATTTCTAAAACTTATTTCTCCTTCCTTTTCTTCCTTTTCACGTTTTTCTCTCTCTCTCCTTGCTAAATTTTCAGAATTAGCTCTTTTTTTCTATCTTCTCTCTTCTAAAAGAGTCTTAATGGCTCTATTGGGTTGAAAATTCTCTTTTTAACCCTAATATCTCATTTCTAAGTCTCACTAGCATACTAGGGGTAATTAAATAAATTTTCTCCCATTGAACTTCAGTTAAACCGACTTATTTTCGCACTTCAGCATGTAATCAATCGACTGATTTCCTCTCGATAGTCGACTGATCCTATCAGTCGACTGATTCATACTAATTAGTCGACTGATTTCATCAGGACCTAAAATATTAGCTTGACAGAGAAGAATCAGTCGACTGATCACTCCTCATCAGTCGACCGATTGCAGATATCAGCAACTTGGTCCAATTTCTAATGCGATCAGTCGACTGTTCATTACAATTCGTCAACTGATGCCTTCAAAACTCTCTTTTTCCTTTATTCTTAATTCAAGTATCCTAATTTCTCATGTCTCTTCTTTATTATTTCATCCTAAGTATCCAAAAACACAAATTTCCCAATTTCTAACGTTAATTCAAATTTAAACAAAGAAAAAAATATAACGTAAATGCAAAGAAATTATGGGATGTGACACCTTCAATGGACTATTACATCTTCAGAAATTAATAGATTTAAAGTTTTGTAATAGCCCATTTAAATCTTAATTTCAGTTATGGTTTTCGCACCTATAAAAAGCATGCCTCCCTCTCGTATTGAAGAGACCACTTTAACTTCTCATCTCCTCCTCCACGTTTTTATGCTCTGTGTTTTTCACTGGGTTACGTTCTTTTTTTTTTTTTTGCAGTTTTGGTTCCTGGGTTTCACTCAAAATAGTCCATTTAGTCCCAGAGGAAATTCTACAGTCGCAAAATAATTTTTTTAAAGACAATGTTTCTTAAGACATGACTCAAACTATGTTGGTAACGATTTTTAACAATAATCTTAAGGAAATTATAAATGCTAAGTCGTAACTCCGACAAAGTGTAACAACTCAAACTCACGAAGGTAATATCTTATTATTTATTTTGATATATATTAACTTGCTAAAGACATGAAGCTTGTATTGAAAAATATTATTATAAAATACTAAATTAAAATATTTTGTAGACCGTTGCCTTTTATCCGGTTTTATTGAGGTAATTGATGGTAATTTATATCCTTCAATTTGCAGTGATATTTTATCGTTGATTTGGTTACTCAATTAATGGGAATCACAACCTTTATTTCCTTGTGTACGTTGGCATTATTAACCCTTTTAATCACTAGTAATATTGGCATGCTTTATATTACAAATAAAAGCTTGGATGGTGGAAAGCGGTTTTCTCCAACGGCAAACTGAAGCAACAATACATACATATATATATATATATATATATATATACATAAAATTTACGGATGGTATTTAAAAAAAAAAGGAGCATGTACATATATATATTCTTTCTTTTTGAGAAAGTTGTTCGATAAGATTATGAGAATTACATTTGATATAAAAATGAGATTAAAATAAGTATAAGAATTATGAACATTGTGAATATAAATTTGATAAGAATTATAATTCGACTCTAATTCTCATATTATTTTTTGGTCTATTTTTGACATGATTTGTAAGTTTTGGGAGGAGACTAAGTCAGAATAAAACCATAAAGAAGAATCTTCAAGTTGCAGTTCTAACAACTTTAAGATACCCATGAGTATTTACATGTTACTCATGAAGAGAATTGAAATGATCGATGAATTATTCTTCCTACATTATGAGGTATGTGAACTATTTTAAATTTTTTTTATTTTGAGAATTTTATTAATGGTAGGAAAAAAACTGGGATATTATTTTGATAACAACAAATAGTATCAAAGCCAGTGGTTTGTCTAATATTCTTATCAGAAAAATTAAAATTGTTCTTTAAGGCTTGAATGTTGTCCCTAATCATTTAATTATTGGAATGATATCTGATAATATAAGAATGTTTGTCTAGGAATGGTTTTAGCTAAGAAAGACTTGGTATTTAAGTGTATCTCTTGTGACCCAGCTCTCTTTCCTAGGAATCTACTTAGTGCACTACTTACAACCTGTTTCAATGTTCTAATAATCAAGTGAAGGATATAAAAGTATTATTATAAAAATATAAAGATTTTGGTTATGGTCAGTAGTTAATAAAATTGTAGTTTAATTAATAAAAAATTTATGCGTTTGATATTTAATTTTGAGAATATGATAAAATCTCATAAAATTCTATTAATATATCTATTGAAAATATGGAAAATTTTTCCTTCAAGCATTTAATGTTAAAATGCTGGAAATTGTGTTTGTGGAATTATGAATTCTACAATAAAGTTGTGAAATTATGAATTCTACAATAAAGTTTTATAGTCATATTTTTGTGAGTTTTCTAAAGCTATGTGATGAAAATTTTCTGTAAATTTTTAATTATACTTTGTGGGTTTCATAAGGCCATATGAAATATTATACTTTGTGAAAAATGCTTTGGTTATTGAGAAAATTCACATATATAAATTGTGATTATGAATTTTAAGAAAATTCACTTTACATAAATGGTAATATCACATATGATATTTTTATAGCACCACAAAAATATTATACTTTTTGGTGAACAAAAGTTTGTGAAATTTTTGTGAAAAAAAGGCAAAATAGCCATCAGTTTAAAATTTGAGAATTCAAAATGGTTTCATCTAAACTTTTGAGAGTTTTATTGTTAAGCAAAATTGTGCATTATACATGTCATTTTGGAACCTAAAATTTTTGTGGATTTGTGACCAAACATTATGTGGACATTGGCATATAAATTTTTTGGTCAATTTGAAAATTGAGAAAACCATCTGATTAAAATGAAGTTATGCCGTCAATTTGAAAACTGAGGAAACCATCTCATTAAGATAATGAAATGTCATATATGAAAATTGGAGTTGGCACTTTCTAATGCTAATCCATGAAAATACTTCTATTGTACAAAGAGGTACAATGTTGTTGAATTATTAGTCACAAAAATAAGATTAAAAAGTTCATAAACAATTGTGTGTAATTATATTCTTGAAAATTATTATATAGTAGATGAATATAGATGTGCATATGTGCGTTTAATGCAGATCTATAATAATTATGAGTTTTCATATGAAGCAATTATGTGCTAAGTTAAAACACATATAAGCGAGGCTACCATTTTCTTATCTGTTTAAAAATATCTAAAAGTGTGGGAGTATTTTACAAAATTTATATTATATGCCTATAAGAAAAATAAATTAATTATAAAACATTAATTATTACGTTGTTTATACTCTCTCAACTTGTTTAGTGAAAATATCTCTTTCAAATGTGGAGAGATGTGTATATATGTGGAAGTAATAGATGGTAAGGATGGATATTTGTTTGTATATGAATGACATGGATGTTACATGAAGACAAAGTTTTCTTTGTATCTAATGTTAATATGAAAGACATAGGTGAAGTAAATGTGATTTAGGGATTAAAATCATAAGAAATGTAATAACATTTTGTTACAAGAACATTATGTTAAAAAATGTTTTAAATGTTTGATCATTTTGATTACAAACTAGTGAATATCTCTTATGATTTTAAACACTTTATTAAAAAAACGGAGATGACCTTGTTGCTTTGAAAAACTTCATCTAGCCTGACATTTCATGAGGTGAATATCAGATGAATGTTTATATGTACACAACCCTAATGAAAAAATTGAGAGATACCATGAATTATGATATCATATAAAGTAAATTTTCTATTGTATTACAAGAAAGTAATGATGTTAATTGAATTTTTGATTCAAATGAGATAAATTCACTAGTGGTTAAAACTCACCTTCGGTGATGGGATGATATTTTAGAGAGTAGCCAATTAAATTTATATATTCACTCTAAAAAAAGAGTTCAGTGCTCTGGAGTTAGTTAAAAATGAGATTAAGTGGTTGAAAAACCTCTTAGCAAATTTTTCTGTTGAATAAGAGCTCAAAGATGTCAGTGTCTATGTTTTGTGATTGTTAAGCGGCAATAACTATTGTTTAAAAAAAAGGAATTTCAATGATAGGAATAGACACTTGTGTTGACACAAAGTTAACAGGCAATTGCTAAAAGATGAGATTTGAAATATATTGATCAGTTAATGTGAAGTCAAAAGTAAATTTGGTCAATTTTCTAACTAAACATGCATGTACGAAAGAAACTAGTCCTTTAGACATTAGAGGGAATAAACTTAAGGTAATTGATAATTAATAGTGGCGGTAACCAAACATTTATGATTAGAGATCCTATGAAGAAAGTTTATATAGGTAATAACAAGTCATCTGTTAGTTCTGCTAGCATTATTTTTTCAATCCCTTCCTATAGTGTTAAATGTGAAAGTGCTAAAATACATTGATTGAGAGGTTGAGCAAAAACTCTTAATTATTTTCATAGCCCTTCCTTGAGGTTGGTATATTCATTGTAGAAACATTTAATGAAATCACTTATATGAGTGTAGAGTAGGGCAGCTCCTATGGAAAACAGATAATTTCCAATACTGTGGCTAAATAAACTTTTAGTCACAGTTTTAATCATGGCTAAAAAAGCGCTGGAGTTGATCTTGATCCGCTCCTATAAGATTTTCACATAATCTTTAGAGCACTTATGAACACCAGACACGCGCATGGTCGAAAATGAGCACAACGTCGCTAATAGCAGAAATTGTAGAGTTATTATGTGATTGGTAAGACCTCTAACCTATGATAAGAGTTTGTTGGTTCATAGAAGTTATATGTTTCACCACTAACTCTGTCTAATCCATCTATGTTTGGTTTATAATCCAAAAGACACTAAACTCGAAGCGGCTATACCCATGAGTAACCCTGAATATTGTTTTTTAAAATCTCTTTTGAAATATGTTGGAGATTGTTGTGAAAATTACATTGTGTAAGGTTTTTGTATTTCTAAAAAGTGAATTTAATCCCATATCAACTAAATCAACGAGGAGATGAAGCTTTATATACTAACATTGTTAATGAGCTTATAAAGATCTAAGAGAAGAAGTAGACTCACACGCTCACAATCTTAAGCTAATGTAATGCAAATCAATGATTTGTTCCCTCTGCACACACGATAAAGACGACCAGGCTTATTTTCATTTTTCCTGGAAATAAAATTATTTTAATTATTTTTGTACCATTAATGGACTGTTACAATTTCAAAAATTAATAGATTTAAAGTTTTGTAACATTCCATTTAAACATTGATTTCAATTATGGTTTTCCCACCTATAAAAGCATGCCTCCCCCTCATATTAAAGAGACCACTTCAACTTCTTATCTCTTCTTCCATGTTTTTATGCTTTGCATCTTTCACTGGATTGTTGTCTTTTTTTTTTTATTGTTTTAGTACCTGAATTTCATCTAGAAGGGTCTCTTTAATTCTAGAAGAAATTTTATAGCTATAAAATAATTTCTTTAAAAATAATGTCTTTTAAAATATGACTTAAATTGTACCAGTGACAATTTTTTACAACAAACACAAAGCTACGTCATTGATACACGTAACATAAGGCGTGAAACAACATTTACAAACATAAAACATATAACTCACTAAAGTAAAACCATTTAAGGAAGGCAATTAATGTGTCTGAGTTGAACTCTTTTAATATAATATATAGAATATATAGATATATATTATAGATTGTAAATGAATCATAATTGAATAATTTATGGAATTATTTGCTAATGAATTATTATTAGTGGGCTATCTATTTTCATCATCATTTTCAAGCTTAACCGCTGCTTTTAGTTTACTGCTATTTGCTTTGGATTCATAACACAGAGTCACCTTAGAACTCACCAGACTCGCCCAGTGTGCCCCACCCAACCCGATGGACGTCTTTTGTGGTGCTTTCTTTCTTTCTTTCTTTCTTTTTTTTTAAATATTTTTTCGCTGTTATAATTTTATCATCAAAGGACACATAATATACTTATGAGAAAATTATCTTTGATCCTCTTAAACTGTAGTGCGTGAATGATTATATGATATATCCATCCGCATGTGACTATACCTGCAGGCTGTAGCTTCAAGCATCAACAGTGAGATCAACACTTTGGTGAAAGCAATACGCCAAAGTGAAACACACACAACTGCAACTGAAAACGACACAACGCTGATAGTACTCCAACTCTCCAATCCAACTTACAGGACTAGAGCTACATTAATGCAGGGTTCAAATATATCTACATATATATATATATATATATATATATATATATGTTTGGCATTTATGATAAAAAAAAAATTATAATCATGGACAAATTTTGATTGTGACAAAATTTTAAATCATAATTAATCATATAAAATTATGTAAATGTTAAGAAAAAGTAAGGCTTTGAGGCGTGATAAATCACTTTCTTTAAAGAGTTTATGTCTGTGTATTGAGGAATCACAGGCAAACCCTTCCAGGATACAACAAAGCCCTCTTGGAACCAAAAAAAAACTCACCGTAGAATTCTAATATGATATATATATAGAGTTTGAACAGTTATGTCTGTTCAATTTGAATAGATATGTCTTTCTATTTCTAACAGTCATGTCTATTCTATTTTGAATAGTCATGTCTATTCAATTTTCAAAAGTCATGTCTTTTTTTTTTGAATAGATGTGTCTATTTAATTTATGTCTTATTGAATTTTAAAATAAGTTTAAAATTTAATTTCAAATAAAAGATATATCCTTTTAAATAAAGACATATCTCTTTATTTAAAAGACACATCTTTCTTTTCTTTTAAATAAAAAGACATATCCCTTCAATTTAAAAGAGACATCTTTTTAATTAAGAGACACTTCTTCTTAAATAAAAAACACATCTTTTAAATAAAAGATACATCTTTTCAATTTAAAAGATACATCTTTTCAATTTAAAAGACACACTTTTTCAATTTAAAAGACACACATTTTCAATTTAAAAGACACACCTTTTCAATTTAAAAGACACATCTTTTCAATTTAAAAGACACATTTTTAAATAAAAGGAACAACAATTAAATTCCTTTTTTAAATATCATATTTTATCCAATACAAGACTTTTAATTCTACTCAATATTACAAACTATATAACAATCCCCCACTAGTTTGTAATATTTCTACATAATATCATACATAATAGAAAGTATCTTTATAGAGATTTGAACTTCCTAATAGTGTAACACTTTAAAGTTTTGACGAAGTTAGTGGTAAGATTTGAACCATAACTCCATTTGCCAAAACCGAAAGTACAACACATATGACATCATTAACTTTGTGAAGACGTTCCGGTAATCTCGCTTTAGCACTTTTATGGCCATGAGCTAATCCTGGTTTCATGAATATTTACAAGATCAACCCTTTTAAATCTTGTTTGAAGCGGCACCACTTCAATATTCATATAGGTGGTATTGTTATTATGTCCCTGTTACTCCAGACATTTAACAATACCATTAAGACCTTTGTCATCCTCTCTTTGTAACAGTATGCACAACTCTTGACATAATATTATGTAGTACATTCTTGAACAAGGTCTCAATTTAGAGTCTGTGCCTCAAACAACACTTAGTAACTTGTTATTACCCATTGAACTTTTATTGTTAGAGTGTATACTAACTCAAAGTTGGGTTCCCGTTACTAGTGCTTTATTTTAAGGGTTTTAACCCCATTCCAATACAAGTTTGTTGTAATACCTGTTAATTTCAGAATATAATTCGCTTAAGAGTATTTTAGAATTCTACAACGTTACTTTAGTTATTTATTTTGGTCATTTTTAATTTTCATATTTAATTGTTCTCTTTGAATATTATTTATGAAAATTGAGTTAAATGACTGGACTAAATATTTACACAATGAGGGATATATTCTAAGAATGGTGAAATTCATAGAAAAGTGGTTTCAGAATGGTCAATTAATCCATTTATTGTAAATTGACTGGATGAGTTTGGATGTTGGGTTATGGATACCCATGGGTTATTGAATAACCCATTAGAAATATTTAATATAAAGTTTCAATAGTACCCCTCATTTTTCACTCAGCCGAAGGAAGCAGAAAAGCATTTCTCTCTCAGTTCTTCATTTTCTTCTCAAATCCTTTCCTTGATCTTCAGAGTTTCGATTATTTGTTCAGTTCAAAAGCTTTGTAAGGATCAAAGGTAAGCTTTAATCCGATTATTTTCCTTAAATTTCAGTTTATGTAGAAGATCAGAGGAGGTTTTGTTCTTGAAGATTTTGATGATAATTCATGAATCTCAGTTGTTTTAGAAGTTATATTTGAGTTATAATCGGTTAAAAGAGTTGAAATTCTGGTTTTGAAACAAGAAAGGGAAAGGATGAAATTGTTAGAAATTTCTGCAAAAACCGAGTTACTGTAGCGACCAGGGATTTCGAAACAAAATCTGGAAAATTTTCTTCGGGTACTGTAGCAGTACTGTTGTGTCGGCAGTCAACGGTACTGTAGCGAACCGGCACTGTAGCGAACCGTTACTGTAGCAATCAGAAAATTTTACGTATTTTCGTGATTTTGTTTCCTTTCTTATGATTCCTTGTAATATATTTTACTAGGAAATTTTCCTACACAAATTCTAGTGTGGAACAAGGTAAACTTGGACAAACATCAAGGTGAGTGAATAACCTTGCTCAGCTAATTTGATATTACTAGTCAAAGTACAATATAAGTCCCATTTACAATATTATTTGAATAATAAGCAATTAATTTTTCATATGGGAGTATATGATGATCAATAGAAATAAGAGTATGTAGAAATTATTTATTTCATGACAATTGTACTATGTGATGAATTCTCACTATCTTATTAATGAGTAAAGATCTACGGGATCTAATACACCAGTGTGAAAGGGTTAAAGTCTCATACTACTCGGTGTATATCTAAGAAATCTTATACACGAGTTTGAAAGGGTTAAAGTCTCATACTACTCAGTGCATATCTATGAAACCTATACACGAGTTGAAAGGGTTAAAGTCTTATACTACTCGGCGTATACCTATGAGATCTTATTCACGAGTTTGAAAGGGTTAGAGTCCCATACTACTCGGTGTATATCTATGAAATCTTATTCATGAGTTTGAAAGGGTTAGAGTCTCATACTACTCGATGTATAAGACAATTAATTATAGGAGTAAATGTGGTATTTGTACTTTTGATATTTTATATAGTACAGTTATTTACTTACTGAGTTTTTAAATAAACTCACACTCCCTATGATTATTTTTTTCAGATACAGAAAATAAAGAACAGGAGTATCCGTTTGAAGATTAGAAGCCCCTTGAGATTATTCTCTATTTCTGTCTGGTGGGACACCAGTACTTATTAATGTGGATATTAGAAACGCTCTGTACTTTCTATAGGTCTCCTAGGTTTGCGATGAGATAGAAATATCAGACTATGTATGTCTATATTTGCTTATCAGATGAATATAATTCTGTAGTGTGGAATGAATGATTAAGGTTGAATGTAAAACCTTACAGAATATATGTATATAACGTATGTTTGAGAATTATATCAAATGAGTAGTATCTTTTCACATGCTCAATTTTTGGGATGTGACAAATTTGGTATCAGAGGAAAGGTTTTATAGGTCCCCTATAGAGTACAGAGCAAAGTGATCTTTGTGGGCCCTTCCCTATTGTCATGAGCCGCGGCATGACCATAGGATTAGGTTCCATAAAAGACCTTGTAGAGTATAACGTCATTTTATAGATAACTTCTCAGTGGGGCTAGAAAGTGATATTTTGTTTATGTCCGAAAATTGTTTGTTATGTGTGTAGATCTGTGACAGATCAATGTCAGAAGGATCTTCTAATAATAATGAGCATATGGGTCCAAGGAGGGCCATAAATCCACCAGTACATGTGCAAGATGATCCTAACCGTGGTGATAGTTTACATGCTCAAAGTACTGAGGGCGCAACTAGTGAGCAAGCAAGAAGAGTCGAACCTGATGCTCACGTTGGTAATGCAACTGTTGCACATGTGATTAATTTGATGAATGAACGATTTGACCGATTTGAGGCTGAAATGAGAAGTCGAGCTGCACAAGCTAACCTGCCAGTGGATCCTCCTATTGTTGAAGCTGAAATTGTACCACCAGCTCCGTTAGCGGGAGGAGTTAATGTAAGAGAGGTAAGAATGTCTGAATTCCAGAAAATGAGGTCTCCTACTTTTTCAGGGGAAGATCCCAAAGAGGACCCACAATGTTTCCTTGAAGATTGTGAAGCAATCTGTGATGCTATAGGGTGTTCTCCTACTCAAAAGGTAGAATTCACTTCCTTTCAGTTAAAAGGTAGGGCTGGTAAATGGTGGAGGAACTGGAAGAAAGCTAGAATTCAAGGCGCACCGCCAGTTATGTGGATAGAGTTTTACAGATTGATTATGGAAAGGAAGTCAAAGAATAAAGAAGAATATCGACAAAAGAAGAAAGCTAGATATAGGAGATCTTTTGATCAAGGGGAAGACTCAGGGACTTTGAAACCCTTTACTGCATCACAAAATGCTCCAGCCACTCCTACTAAGTTAACTTATTCTACAGCCAGTGTGGCTAAGCCTCGTTCAGAGAACAGGGGTGGTTTTAGCTCTTCTAGTAGAGGAGGTACTCAAGGTAGAAGGAAAAAACCTCAATGTCCTGAATGTGGAAAGTTTCACTTCGGAGAATGCAGGTTAAACACTGTTGGTACAGGTTGTTTTAACTGTGGACAAAAAGGACATTTTATAAGGGAGTGCCCTCCGCTCATGACAAGACCAGGTCAAGGGTCTACTTTGCCACCTCGACCACAATCTATTACTCAAACACCAACCCCTTCAACAGGGGGTAGTATGGGAAGAGGTTCTGGAAGAGGCCAAGGTGACCGTGGAAAACAAGCTGCTGGCAGAGGAAATGCAAGAGTATATGCTCTAACCCGACAGGATGCTCAAACATCCAATGCTGTAGTTACAGGTATATTATCTGTTAATACTTTTGCTGCACGTATTTTGTTTGACCCCGGTTCTACTCACTCATATGTGTCACCCCTATTTGCCAAGAGATTTGCATTTGATTCGATTATTCTTAAAGAACCATTCTTGGTTTCCACACCGATGAGAGAGACTTTGATGGTTAAAACATGTTATCGTTCTTGTAAAATAATCGTTGGAGGCATGGAAACTGAGATAGACCTTATGGTTCTCAATATGTTAGATTTTGATGTGATTCTAGGGATGGACTGGCTATCTTCTTGTCATGCTACTATAAATTGTCGTGACAAAGTTATTTCCTTTAATATACCGGGGAGGAGTAATTTTGTGTTTCAAGGAGATCGAAGTGATGTACCTTGCAACATGATATCTATGTTAAGTGCCCAGCGTATGTTGCGAAAGGGATGTCAGGGATTTCTAGCTTTTATCAAAGATTTAGAAAAGAAAGAACAGAAGTTAGAAGACATTCATGTGGTTAATGAATTCCCAGATGTGTTCCCAGAAGATTTACCTGGATTACCGCCAGAAAGAGATATTGAGTTCAGTATTGATTTGGTCCCAGACACAAGACCAATTTCTATTCCACCTTATCGTATGGCTCCTGTTGAGCTAAAAGAACTCAAAGAACAATTGGAAGATTTGTTGAACAAAGGGTTCATTCGCCCAAGTTTTTCACCTTGGGGTGCTCCTGTTCTTTTTGTAAAAAAGAAAGATGGTTCTATGAGATTATGTATAGATTATCGTCAGCTGAATAAAGTCACAGTGAAGAATAAGTATCCTTTACCAAGGATAGATGATTTGTTTGATCAGCTTCAAGGAGCAAAATATTTCTCAAAGATTGATCTAAGGTCTGGATATCATCAGTTACGAATTAAGAGTGATGATATACCTAAAACTGCTTTTCGTACACGGTATGGACATTATGAGTTTCTTGTGATGTCTTTTGGGTTGACAAATGCACCAGCAGCATTTATGGATTTAATGAACAGAGTGTTTAAATCCTTCCTTGATAAGTTTGTAATTGTATTTATTGATGATATTTTGGTGTATTCAAAGAGTCATGAAGAACATACTGAACATTTGAGAATAGTGCTTCAGACTTTGAGAAAGCATCAATTGTACACAAAGCTCTCAAAATGTGAATTCTGGATGAGTCATGTAACATTTTTGGGACATGTTATTTCCCAAGAAGGTATTCATGTAGATCCAAGTAAAATTGAAGCAGTAAAACAATGGCCTAGACCAACAACTGTGTCTGAAGTACGTAGTTTTCTTGGCTTAGCAGGGTATTACCGTCGCTTTGTCAAAGATTTCTCTAAGACGGCTCTCCCATTAAATAAGTTAACTCGAAAGAATGTTAAATACATTTAGGATGATTCATGTGAGCAAAGTTTCACCCAATTGAAAGAGTGTTTAACTTCTGCACCAGTCTTAATCCTACCATCAGGACCAGGGGGTTACTCTGTATTCTGTGATGCCTCAAAGATAGGCTTAGGATGTGTGTTGATGCAACATGGTAAAGTCATAGCTTATGGCTCACGTCAGCTTAAAAAGCATGAATTGAATTACCCCACTCATGATTTGGAAATGGCAGCTGTAGTGTTTGCCCTAAAGATTTGGAGACATTACTTGTATGGGGAGACTTGTCAAATTTTTACAGATCACAAAAGCCTTAAGTACATTTTTGAGCAGAGAGATCTCAATCTAAGGCAACGAAGGTGGATGGAACTTCTGAAAGATTATGATTGTACCATCCTTTACCATCCAGGTAAAGCAAATGTAGTGGCTGATGCTCTAAGTCGAAAGTCTATGGGAAGTTTAGCTCACATTGCCACTATAAGGAGATCTCTAATACATGAACTACAAGAATTGGAAGCTGATGGAGTATTCTTCGAGATCACTGAGTCAGGTACATTTCTGGCTCATTTAACAGTTAGATCATCTCTTGTTGAAAAAGTAAAAGTAAATTTAAAAAATGACATTGATATGGTCAAAATCAGAGATAAGGCAAGGCAAGGTCTAGCACCAAGTTTCTTGGTAGATGAAGAAGGAGTCTTATGATTTAATGGGAGACTCTGTGTCCCCAACATTGAATCTTTGAAACATGAAATCTTAATGGAAGCTCATGGTTCGCCCTACGTTGTACATCCTGGTGCTGTGAAAATGTATCAGGACTTGAAACAAGTTTACTGGTGGGAGGGCATGAAGCGAGACGTGACTGATTTTGTAGCTCGATGTTTGACTTGTCAGCAAGTTAAAGCTGAACATCGACGACCATCTGGATTGATGTAAAAACTAGATATTCCCGAATGGAAGTGGGAAAGGATCACTATGAATTTTGTAGTAGGTTTACCTCGGTCAACAAAAGGAAATGACTCAATATGGGTCATAGTGGATCGACTTACTAAGTCAGCACATTTTCTTCCTGTTCATACCACTTTCAGTGTAGCAAAACTTGCTCGACTTTATGTTAAAGAAATAGTGAAACTTCATGGTGTACCAATATCCATGATATCAGATCGAGGACCTCAGTTTACTTCTCGGTTCTAGAAAGTCTTTCAAGAGGCTTTGGGTACCAAAGTGAATCTTAGCACAGCATTCCATCCTCAGACTGATGGACAGTCCGAAAGGACAATTCAGACTTTAGAGGATATGCTAAGAGCTTGTGTGATGGATTTCAGTGGAAGTTGGGAAGATCATTTGTCTCTTAATTAATTTGCTTATAACAACAGTTACCAAGCCAGTATTCAGATGGCACCTTTTGAGGCTTTGTATGGGAGACGGTGTCGATCTCCTATAGGTTGGTTTGAACTTGGTGAAACCAAAATATTTGGACCTGAGATGATACAGGAAGATATAAATAAAGTTAAACTGATCAGAGAGAAGTTATTAACTACTCAGAGTAGACAGAAGTCTTATGCGGACAACCGACGACGTGACCTTGAATTTGCAATAGGTGATATGGTTTTCTTACGAATCTCACCTATGAAGGGAGTAATGAGATTCGGGAAGAAAGGCAAGCTTAGTCCGAGGTATGTTGGCCCATATGAGGTTGTAGACAGAGTGGGTAATGTGGCATATCGCCTAGACCTACCTTCCAACCTAGAGGGAGTTCATCCAATATTTCATGTGTCCATGCTACGGAAGTATCTTCCTGATCCTTCTCATGTCATTCAACCCCAAGAAGTTCATTTTGATGAAACTCTCACCTACGAAGAGGTACCAGTAGCTATCCTTGATAGAAAAGTCAAGAAATTGCGCACTAAAGAAATTCCTACTGTCAAGGTTCTTTGGAGAAATCATTCTCGTGAGGAAGCTACGTGGGAGGCAGAAGATGAAATGTGGAAAAACTATCCACATTTATTTGAAACTTGAGGTAAGATTTTAATTCGGAGGACCGAATTCTTTTAAGGGGGGTAGAATGTAATACCCGTTAATTTCAGAATATAATTCGCTTAAGAGTATTTTAGAATTCTACAACGTTACTTTAGTTATTTATTTTGGTCATTTTTAATTTTCATATTTAATTGTTCTCTTTGAATATTATTTATGAAAATTGAGTTAAATGACTGGACTAAATATTTACACAATGAGGGATATATTCTAAGAATGGTGAAATTCATAGAAAAGTGGTTTCAGAATGGTCAATTAATCCATTTATTGTAAATTGACTGGATGAGTTTGGATGTTGGGTTATGGATACCCATGGGTTATTGAATAACCCATTAGAAATATTTAATATAAAGTTTCAATAGTACCCCTCATTTTTCACTCAGCCGAAGGAAGCAGAAAAGCATTTCTCTCTCAGTTCTTCATTTTCTTCTCAAATCCTTTCCTTGATCTTCAGAGTTTCGATTATTTGTTCGGTTCAAAAGCTTTGTAAGGATCAAAGGTAAGCTTTAATCCGATTATTTTCCTTAAATTTCAGTTTATGTAGAAGATCAGAGGAGGTTTTGTTCTTGAAGATTTTGATGATAATTCATGAATCTCAGTTGTTTTAGAAGTTATATTTGAGTTATAATCGGTTAAAAGAGTTGAAATTCTGGTTTTGAAACAAGAAAGGGAAAGGATGAAATTGTTAGAAATTTCTGCAAAAACCGAGTTACTGTAGCGACCAGGGATTTCGAAACAAAATCTGGAAAATTTTCTTCGGTACTGTAGCAGTACTGTTGTGTCGGCAGTCAACGGTACTGTAGCGAACCGGCACTGTATCGAACTGTTACTGTAGCAAACCGTACTGTAGCAACCCGTTACTGTAGCAGTCAGAAAATTTTACGTATTTTCGTGATTTTGTTTCCTTTCTTATGATTCCTTGTAATATATTTTACTAGGAAATTTTCCTACACAAATTCTAGTGTGGAACAAGGTAAACTTGGACAAACATCAAGGTGAGTGAATAACCTTGCTCAGCTAATTTGATATTACTAGTCAAAGTACAATATAAGTCCCATTTACAATATTATTTGAATAATAAGCAATTAATTTTTCATATGGGAGTATATGATGATCAATAGAAATAAGAGTATGTAGAAATTATTTATTTCATGACAATTGTACTATGTGATGAATTCTCACTATCTTATTAATGAGTAAAGATCTACGGGATCTAATACACGAGTGTGAAAGGGTTAAAGTCCCATACTACTCGGTGTATATCTAAGAAATCTTATACACGAGTTTGAAAGGGTTAAAGTCCCATACTACTCAGTGCATATCTATGAAACCTATACACGAGTTGAAAGGGTTAAAGTCTCATACTACTCGGCGTATACCTATGAGATCTTATTCACGAGTTTGAAAGGGTTAGAGTCCCATACTACTCGGTGTATATCTATGAAATCTTATTCATGAGTTTGAAAGGGTTAGAGTCTCATACTACTTGATGTATAAGACAATTAATTATAGGAGTAAATGTGGTATTTGTACTTTTGATATTTTATATAGTACAGTTATTTACTTACTGAGTTTTTAAATAAACTCACACTCCCTATGATTATTTTTTTCAGATACAGAAAATAAAGAACAGGAGTATCCGTTTGAAGATTAGAAGCCCCTTGAGATTATTCTCTATTTCTGTCTGGTGGGACACCAGTACTTATTAATGTGGATATTAGAAACGCTCTGTACTTTCTATAGGTCTCCTAGGCTTGCGATGAGATAGAAATATCATACTATGTATGTCTATATTTGCTTATCAGATGAATATAATTCTGTAGTGTGGAATGAATGATTAAGGTTGAATGTAAAACCTTACAGAATATATATATATATAACGTATGTTTGAGAATTATATCAAATGAGTAGTATCTTTTCACATGCTCAATTTTTGGGATGTGACATTTATTGTACTACATCTCTGGGCAATGGTTTGGTCAATGGATCAGCCAAATTTTTATTTGACCTAATATAAACAATTGTCATTGTTCCATTTGTGACTAATTCCCTTATATAAGCATGTCTTTGAAAGAAATGGTTGGATCCCAAGAGGGGGGTGAATTGGGTTTTATAAAAATTTTCACAAAACTTAATTGGAAGTTAAAATGATTTTCTGAAATTGGATAATGTTAAAGATAATAATTTAATTCAGAAAATCAAAATGTTTATCAAGATGAATAATTTTATAGTGCAAGGAATTAAGGAGCAAATATAAATCTACACAAATTAATTAATACTTGAGGTAGAAATTAAATATAAACGCAAAGCATTAATTAATTAACTTCAAATGTAAATAGAGTAGGGATAGAGAAAGCAAACTCGGAGATTTATACTGGTTCGGCTAATCCCAAGCCTACATCCAGTCCTCAAGAGACCACTTGAGTATTTCCACTATAATTGCAAGTTTAATCCGGGTACTTGCAAACCACTACAACATACTTTTCTCCCTCAAGGGTGTCTCTCCCCCTTACAACGTGTTTTCTCTCAAACACTAACTCAAGGAACTAATCCTTGAGAAACTAAATTTAAAGGCTTAAGGAAAATAATGGTAAACACTCTCAAAGTGTAGATAACGCAGAAATTAAGCTCAGAATATTTCTCTAGCAATTTAGAGAGAATGAACTCAAGAAAATATGAGAAATGAACAATTGAAGCTTGATTCAAATGGTGTTGTGAAGTCCCCTTTATATAGTGAAACCTTGCTGCTACAGTGACTGCTTTAGTCAAAATTGCTACAGTAAGCTTCATCATCATTTTCAACCTTTCTACAACAACCAAAAAAACTTTATCAATCTTTTTCAACAATCAATATTCTTTTTCAAATTTGCTACAGTAAAAAGTATTCTTTTTCAAAGTTTATTACAATAACCAATAAACTTTATCATACTTTTTCAACAATCAAAATTCTTTTTCAAAAGTGCTACAGTAAAAGATATTCTTTTTCAAATTATATTACAACACCCAATAAACTTTATCATACTTTTTCAACAATCAAATTTCTTTTTCAAAAGTGCTACAGTAAAAGATATTCTTTTTCAAATTATATTACAACACCCAATAAACTATATCATACTTTTTCAACAATCAAATTTCTTTTTCAAAAGTGCTACAGTAAAAGATATTCTTTTTCAAATTATATTACAACACCCAATAAACTATATCATACTTTTTCAACAATCAAATTTCTTTTTCAAAAGTGCTACAGTAAACGATATTCTTTTTCAAATTATATTACAACACCCAATAAACTTTATCAAAAATCAATTTATATTACTATATAAATATATAAAGCATTAAATATATTTGGGCCAAGAAAAATTGAATCATGCATTTGGGCCAATAAGATTAAATCATACATTTGGGCCAAGAAAATTAAATCATACTATTTGGGCTAAGAAAGATTAAATCATACATTGGGCCAAGAAGATTAAATCATTCATTTGGGCCAAGAAGATTAAATCATTCATTTGGGCTAAGAAGTTAAATCATTCATTTGGCCCAAGAAGATTAAGTCATACTATAATTCCCACATATTTGTCATCATCAAAACTTATAGCATAATACATTAGGGCTAACAATCTCCCCCTTTTTGATGATGACAAATCACCAAAGAAAAATTTGTTACAATGTAATAATCATTATACAATATACACATATTTTTCTTTCCATATCCTTCTCCCCCTATTTGACATCAACAAAAAAGTATAAGGAAGGCAATATATAAAGGCTAAAGCGTATTCCTTCTTTAAGCAAGAATATCATATGACGTCATGGGGTAAAATTTCATCAAAACTTATCATTGATATGCCAAAAATATATAATTAAGGAAAACATTGCATCTCAGATAAAGTGACCTTAAAGATATAGAGGATTTAATTATAGGTTAGGCTCCCCCTCAATCAATGCATATTAAACAAATGTAATTTTCAAGATGTATTCATATATGTATCTTGAGGATGAGCACCTGCAAAAATTTTGACAACCACTCCGATGCTTAAGTTAGTAATGTAAATCAAAGATTAAAAGCAAAATTAACTGCTTACGGTCGCATGCATCAAGCATTATCATAATGCAAGGAAATCATTGCCTTTCATTTGCCCACAAAAGCATTATATGTAAGTATGTGTAACTATGAAGATGTATTATCCTCTACACATTTCATTTTATTTAAAAAATTTTTTTTTTTGACTTCTCATTTTCTATGAGTGCATGTGGAATCATGACATATTATTCATAGCCTTCGCTCATGATGCATGAATAGCATACACAACATATGTTCTTAGATACATGTAATCATAGCATGATGCAATCAATCATGTATATTATACTGAAAGCTCTCAAAAACAATACAACAAAGCAGAGAAATACGGTTCTATTTATCACCATTTTATTAATCCTTAAAATTTTTAATCAAAACAAATTAAATCAGCCGCAAATCCACCGAAAATTGACTTTCGTGGTTTTGCCATTAATGCGACGCGTTGTTGGTGTGCATGCGTACCCTAGAGTTCTGGCTTCCAGCTAGCAAAATCCGTAGGATGAACGTGTAGGGGTGCGGTGAAGAGATATCTTCGTTGGCTCTAAGTCATCATTTTCTCTCTATAAAGACTGCCCCAGAGCTCTCAATTACCACACCACAAAGAGTATTCATCTCTGAGCCTACAACTTCCTGACATTCCTCTCTCTTCATACTCCTACAAAAATTTCTAAAAATTTCAAACCATGGCAGCAAGAAAGTTCATTGATCTCACAGTAGAGGCCAGGGAGGAAGAGCTCGACTTAAACTTGAGTCTAGGAAGGGACAAGGGTAAAAGGCCTTTGGAGGGATCTCAGGAGAATCGAAAGAAGAAGATGAAGATCGAAGAAGCTAAAGAGATTAGTACAGGCCATACGTCAGAAGACAAAATTGCTTGTCTGGAGCAGGAGGTGAAGAAACTCAAGAAGATGATAGAGGACCAGGAGAAGTTAGCTAAACGCAACAATGCGGCACTGACTTCAAGAATAGATAGGTTCTTCTATTGGTCTACCCAATGCTTCTGCAATCAACAACAAAGAAGTGTTGATTGTATGAATGGGATTTACACTACCCTCCGTGACATTGCTCAGTCTCTTGCTCCAAGGAATGGCCGAGGGGTGATGATACAATACGGGCCTCCTAATCCAAGACCACCTCGCCTGTAGATTGCTCATGCATGAGCAAACCTTCCTTTTTTTTTTTTGCAATGTAATCCTTCAGTTTGTTTTTTAATGCAAGTGGTTTCTTTCATATGACGGTACTTAAAAAAATTATAATAATAATAAAGAAAGATAAAGAAAATCAGCCGCACAAATTTAGCACAATAGAAGGATATATATATTTTGAAAAATATATATCCATTTTAAAGATGGAAAGAATTTTTTGACATGGACATATATATATCATCATTTCAAAGCAAAAGCAAGTTACATACTTATCAAGATAAAACATATTATAACCTGAGTATGTAGTACAATAATTGAGGTAATATGGATTAATAAGATATAATCAGATATAAATTATAATCCATAAATAATCGTTCATAAGCTATATCTTATACAAAGGATATGACATGTATAATGCTCAAACCATGATGAATGGTATAAAGACAATATCTTTATATACAATGATATGATCAAATATGTAAGATATTAGAGAACAATATATCATTGCAATGAAAGTGTGTCAGTAAAAAAATTGCCAACATAGCCAATTATGATCAAGGAGTATCACTTAATTAAATAGTAAAGTGGTAAAGAATAGAGATACTCATCAATTTTGGCAAACTCTTATTACTTCTTGAAGTTTCTCCTCAAGATTTTGATATCCTTGTTTTGCTCATTGCTCTTCTTTTGATTCTATCTTCTTGCAATTTTAATAAACTTAATTGATTGATTATTTGCAAGATCCTCTTGAAAACAATCTCTTATAAGATCACTGTCAAGCATTGGTCGACAATTAGGAATGAGCTTAGAGGATAGATTTGAGTACTAACTCCTGCAAAACACTTTTGGTGGAGCACTTTGATGTTCAAATCAGTAATGTTCAAATAAATCTCAAGTACTAGGAGCAACATTATGTTCAAGATATGCCATATTAATAAAAGTGCTATGCTTTCATGAAATGCAATTTTACAAAATATTTGATTTCATTGAAAATATTTAAATAAGATTACAATAAAGATAAACATTACAAGTAAGAGTAATCTTATTGATGTGAAACCAAGGGAAATATGCATGTAATGAAAGCAAGTTGTCGTGAAGCGATAAATAAGAAAGTTCAAGCTAAATTTAGAAGAAAGATTTTAGCTCAAAGCAAAAATCATATCCTTAGGCCGCACACCTAAGAATCATTTTTAGAAATAGCATGCATGAATATCAAAGATAGATGAAAGGCATGCTAGAAAACAAACATAAGCATTTGATACAGTAAACATATCAATCAAATTTCTTACAATACATTCCAGCTTATATGTTTACTTGTCTATTGCCTCCTTTTGATGCAAGAGAGTGGAGTTTGAATGATGTAGCCATTGAAAAGTCATTTTCGCTCCTTGCTTCGAGGCAAATCTGCAAATTAATCCTTTGTCTTTGGTACCCAAATTTCTTTGGGTCCGCCTGGGTCATGAGTTCCTTTTTGAACCCATTTCATTTTAAATCCATGAACAAGATTTTTCTTATAAAAGCATGAGTAAGATTTGTGTCCTTTTAGTCCACAATAAAAACAAGTGCAAGTTGGACTATTTGACATCTTTACAGAAACAAAGAAGTTTTTAGAATGCTTTTGGTTTGATTTCTTTTTAGAAACAAGACCAACTTTGTTAAACATTCTTCTTTGTTTCAAAACTGAGGTATTTAAAATTTCTCTACCTTGAGAAAATTTTGCAAGTGTGTTTTTAAGATTATTATTTTCCTTTTTCAAAGAATCACACTTGGTACAAAAGCAATTTTTGTTGGTAGAGATATTTGCTTTTAAAATCAAATTCTCTTCTTGCAAAGTTTTGTTTTGATTTTCAAAAACAAAATTCTCTTCCTTGGAAATAGAAAATTCGTTTTTCAATGTTTCCAACTCATTTTCAAGAGAAGAGTTTTTCTGTTTTGAAACATTTAGTTTCTTTGCAAGTATTAGAGATTCTTTATGTAAATCATCAAAGGCATCTTGTAATTCTTCAAAAGAGTAGTCAAATGAATTTACCTCATCTTTATTTCTGGCCACAAAACAAGTGTTGGCTTCTTCATTTGTGTTCTCCTCATCAGAATTGCTATTTCCCCAAATGGAAGATAGGTAAGCTTTCTTTGATGATTCAACTTTTGGTTGTGGTTTCTCTTTTTCTCCTTTTTCTTTTTCTTCTATCTCCTTGGTGATTTGAGATTTTTCTGTAAGTTCAACACCAAGAGCTTGCAATTGATTAAGCACAAGTTGTATCTCATTAATGGTTTTACAATTGTTCATTTGAGCAATTTCAAGTTCATTAATGAAACTTCTATACCTTAATTCCTCAGCAATAAGATCTTCCTCATGTGCAACTTCAAGAATTTCCCACATTTCTTTTGCAGTTGCACAGTTGGAGATTTTGAAAAATTTATCTTGACTCAATGCACAAGAAATAATCAATTTTGCCTTAGCATTGAGTTGCATTAAACTTCTTTCAGTATCATTCCATTCACTCTTGGGTTTTGGAATGCATTTTCCTTGTTCTTCCTTGACAGGCATATAAAAACCATTTTCTATAACTTCCCAGAGTTTATGGTCTACTGAAAATAAAAACATTTTCATTTCATACTTCCAATATTGAAAATAATTAGCATCAAAAACTGGAGGTTCTGTGAAAGAATAATTTTCAGACATAAACCAATCACTAAATCCAACCATGTTTACTCTTAGACGGTTAAGTCTCAAATCAAGAGCCCAAGCTCTGATACCAATTGAAAGAAATGGTTGGATCCCAAGAGGGGGGGTGAATTGGGTTTTATAAAAATTTTCACAAAACTTAATTGGAAGTTAAAATGATTTTCTGAAATTGGATAATGTTAAAGATAATAATTTAATTCAGAAAATCAAAATGTTTATCAAGATGAATAATTTTATAGTGCAAGGAATTAAGGAGCAAATATAAATCTACACAAATTAATTAATACTTGAGGTAGAAATTAAATATAAACGCAAAGCATTAATTAATTAACTTCAAATGTAAATAGAGTAGGGATAGAGAAAGCAAACTCGGAGATTTATACTGGTTCGGCTAATCCCAAGCCTACATCCAGTCCTCAAGAGACCACTTGAGTATTTCCACTATAATTGCAAGTTTAATCCGGGTACTTGCAAACCACTACAACATACTTTTCTCCCTCAAGGGTGTCTCTCCCCCTTACAACGTGTTTTCTCTCAAACACTAACTCAAGGAACTAATCCTTGAGAAACTAAATTTAAAGGCTTAAGGAAAATAATGGTAAACACTCTCAAAGTGTAGATAACGCAGAAATTAAGCTCAGAATATTTCTCTAGTAATTTAGAGAGAATGAACTCAAGAAAATATGAGAAATGAACAATTGAAGCTTGATTCAAATGGTGTTGTGAAGTCCCCTTTATATAGTGAAACCTTGCTGCTACAGTGACTGCTTTAGTCAAAATTGCTACAGTAAGCTTCATCATCATTTTCAACCTTTCTACAACAACCAAAAAAACTTTATCAATCTTTTTCAACAATCAATATTCTTTTTCAAATTTGCTACAGTAAAAAGTATTCTTTTTCAAAGTTTATTACAACAACCAATAAACTTTATCATACTTTTTCAACAATCAAAATTCTTTTTCAAAAGTGCTACAGTAAAAGATATTCTTTTTCAAATTATATTACAACACCCAATAAACTTTATCATACTTTTTCAACAATCAAATTTCTTTTTCAAAAGTGCTACAGTAAAAGATATTCTTTTTCAAATTATATTACAACACCCAATAAACTATATCATACTTTTTCAACAATCAAATTTCTTTTTCAAAAGTGCTACAGTAAAAGATATTCTTTTTCAAATTATATTACAACACCCAATAAACTATATCATACTTTTTCAACAATCAAATTTCTTTTTCAAAAGTGCTACAGTAAACGATATTCTTTTTCAAATTATATTACAACACCCAATAAACTTTATCAAAAATCAATTTATATTACTATATAAATATATAAAGCATTAAATATATTTGGGCCAAGAAAAATTGAATCATGCATTTGGGCCAATAAGATTAAATCATACATTTGGGCCAAGAAAATTAAATCATACTATTTGGGCTAAGAAAGATTAAATCATACATTGGGCCAAGAAGATTAAATCATTCATTTGGGCCAAGAAGATTAAATCATTCATTTGGGCTAAGAAGTTAAATCATTCATTTGGCCCAAGAAGATTAAGTCATACTATAATTCTCACATATTTGTCATCATCAAAACTTATAGCATAATACATTAGGGCTAACAGTCTTAAGCTTATATGTCTTGATTTCCCATTGTAAATTTTGTTGTGAGCTATACACATAGTAGCTTCACTATCACAGAATACAGAAATGGCTGGCATAGGTTGTGGCCACAACTTAATATCTAACAACATGTTTCTCAGCCATTCTGCCTCTTATCCAGCAGCTGCCAATGCAATAAATTCAGATTCCATTGTGGAATGGGAAATACAAGTTTGCTTCTTAGATGCCCAACTTATGGTACCTCCACCCAAGGTGAATATCCAACCAGATGTGGATTTATTATCATTGACACTTGTGATCCAACTTGCATCAGAATAACCTTCTAATACAGTAGGAAAACCACTATAGCAAATTCCCAAGTGCTTTGTTCTTTTCAAATACCCAAACACTCTAGAAATTGCTTTCCAATGTTCATTACTTGGATTACTTGTAAACCTTGAGAGTTTGCAAACAGCAAATGCAATATCTGGCCTAGTACTATGCATTGCATACATCATACTACCTATTGCACTTGCATATTCTAATTGTGCTATCATTCTCCCTGAATTTTCAGTCAATTTTATACTGGAATCATAAGGAGTATTAAACTCCTTTATTCCTAAATGTTTGAATTTATCAAGCATCTTATCTATATAGTGTGACTGTAACAAAGTCACTCCTTTGTTATCTCTTTGAACTTTAATACCTAAAATAGTATCCACTTCATTCATATCTTTCATTTTAAAGACTGAAGTCAAATACTTCTTAGTTTCAGAGATACCAAACATATTTGTTCCAAATATTAACATGTCATCAACATACAAACATATAACGACACCATATTCACTTGTAAATTTGGAATAAATACATTTGTCAGCATGATTATGTATAAATCCATTTGATAGTATTACACTATCAAATCTTTCATGCCACTGCTTTGGTGCTTGTTTCAAACCATAAAGAGACTTGACTAATTTACAAACTTTGTTTTCATTTCCTGGAAGAATGAAACCTTCAGGTTGATTCATATAAATTTCTTCATTTAAATTTCCATTTAAAAATGTTGTCTTAACATCCATTTGATGTACATGTAATTTATACATTGATGCTAGTGATAAAAGTACTCTAATGGATGTTATTCTTGCTACAGGAGCATAGGTATCAAAATAATCAATACCTTCTTTCTGTGTGAAGCCTTTAGCCACCAATCTTGCCTTGAAAGTTTGAATAGAACCATCTGTATTATATTTTCATCTAAATACCCATTTACAACCAATAGTTTTTGATCCTGTAGGTAGATCAACTAAGATCCAAGTGTTATTGGACATAATTGAGTCCATTTCATCATTTATAGCTTCTTTCCAAAAAGCTACATCTCTAGAAGACATTGCTTCTTGAAAAGTCTTTGGATCATTTTCAACATTTAATAAAATAGGTATCTTATTACAGATATCAGTTCTACTTCCTTCAACAAGAAAGACTAAAGCTTGTGAAGAAATAAAATCAGAACCAAAATATTTTTCTTTTCTAACTCTTTGACTCTTTCTAACTTCTTGATGACTTTCATCAATTTTTCTTTTATTATTAACATCACCAGAATGTGACAATGTATATGTGTCATCATCATTTTGATTTTGATCTTTCAATTGATCATTGGTAGAATCATGAAAAAAATTATTTTCAAGAAATTCAACATGTATAGATTCTACAATCACATTTGATTCTACATTCAAAAGTCTATAGGCCTTTGAATTTTGTGCATATCCTACAAAAACACTTTTAATGCCCATAGGTCCTAATTTAGTTCTTTGATGATCATGAACCCTATAGTATGAAATACACCCCCACACTTTAAAATAATTTAAATTTGGTTTTCTATTATTCCAAAGTTCATAAGGTGATGTTTTCAAACTCTTTAAAGGCACTCTATTAAGTGTATAACATGCAGTTAAAAGTGCTTCACCCCATAAATTATGTGGCAAACGAGCATTCAATAACATAGCATTAACCATTTCTACCAAGGTTCTATTTTTTCATTCTGCCAACCCATTTTGTTGTGGAGTATAAGGTGCACTACTTTGATGTATTAAACCATGCTCTTCATAGAATTTATTAAACTCAATAGAAAAATATTCTCCACCTCTATCACTACGAAGAATTTTTATTTTCCTATTCTTTTGATTTTCTACTATTGATTTATATTCTTTAAATTTTTTTGAAAAGCTTCATCTTTGGTTCTTAGTAAATAGACAAATGTGAATCTAGAGAAATCATCGATAAATGTGATAAAATATCTTTTACCACCTCTTGTTATTTCTCCATTTAATTCACAAATATCTGAATGCACCAAGTCTAATAAATCTGTATTTCTTTCAACTTTATGAAAGGATTTTTTTAATCATTTTTGCTTGTATACAAATTTCACATTTTCCATTATTTTTGAAATTGCAATTGATGTAACCATTTTTGGACATAAATTTCAAAGAACCAAAATTCAGATGTCCTAATCTAGCATGCCATAAAGTATAGTCAGAGTCAACAATATAAGCAGAATCAATATTTATTACATTAGTACTAAGTTTAAACATGCCATCAGAATTATAACCCTTTCCTACAAATGTTCCACTCTTAGACACTATAACATTGTCAGACTCAATTACAATTTTGAAACCTTTCTTAGATAGCAAACTAGCAGACACTAAATTCTTTCGAATTTCTGGTACATGAAATACATTTAACAATGTCAATTTCTGTCCAGATGTGAAGTTGATCTCTACAGATTCCTTTCCAAGCACTTCTGCAGTAACATGATGTCACGTCCCAAAATTTGAGCACGTGACCGGCACGGAAAGTGAATTTCATTTCACCTCCGTAAGCCTATCTTTCTCTTAAAAATCATACAATTCTTTTTCATGCAACCAAAACGAGTTCTCTATACATACTACAATTACTCACATTACATCACTGAATGAACCTACCCAATTACAGAGATTTCTAGATTTATACAACTTAGAATAAAACTTAACTATTATACCTTTATCCTGAACAAATGAAAAGGTAATTATGGACTAAGGATCCATAATTCCTTGTTCCGATATTTACCTTCAGCTGTCAACTCTGAAAAAAAATATCAATAAGAGGGGTATGAGCAAACCACGTGCCCAGTGAGTCGATAACACAATACTATGACAAAATAAAAATCATGCATCATAATGATAACATGCAGCAATCATACGTAGATCAATCATCATATGATATAATATTATTCATAATACTTCACAACAATATCCAAGTGAATCAAATGTATTTCAACAAAATTCAAAATTCACAACAGCAATCGATGAAGTCAATTTCACACACAATTCCCGTACTAACCGGGTCATCCAGAATACCTCTGGATCGTTGCCCGCGGCCCCCGCCGCATCCACCCTTATCGCTCCATTTATATTCTCCACCCTTATAGCTTCACATAGATTTCTCCATGGGGTGCACCACCATGCCTTTCCTTTCCAGTCAAACACAATCACAATCACATATAAAAACATCCTCAATCATAATCTTGAGCCACATACACAACTCAGTCATTTACAATTCAAGCCACAACATAATCAATGTGGTTCCAGCAACATAGCATGTATATAACATAACCCATAATATAGAACAATTATTCAACTCGGTTCACATGCCATTCACAATCCATCATATAACCTCCATTCATGGGAAAATAAGAAAATATAATTATATACATTACCAGACACGTTCCACATTTGTTTATGCCTCATCGTTCCACATCATCCTCTTCAAACTTGGATATACAATATATTTCCACTATGATGCAAAAAGTCAATAACAGATATTTAATCATAGCAAGTATTAACCCACTCACCTGGATTTCACGCTCTCGGCACTCCCACTTTGCACTTTGACCATTCCTATTGTAACCAGACAAAAACCATCAGAGTTACGAAATAGAGAAATTTCCTACCACTACTCTCGACCTTCACTTACTTCTCTAATCATAACTCCTAACTGGTAATGAATATTCAAATGAAACTTATACCATTGGAAACTAGACTTAAAGAGCTTTCCAACGATATAAAGTTTGCCCAAAACGGAGTTCGGATGAAGAAGTTATGGCCGATTGAAAAATAAACTAAAATTTCCCGATACACCTGGCGCCTGGGCGCCACCCATGCCTGGCGCCTGGGCGCCAATTTCTTCTTCTTCCCATCTCACCTTGGCGCCTAGGCGCCACACATGGCGCCTGGGCGCCACGATCGCGACCCCTTCGCGATTTCTCTCGGTTTTGGCCCAAATCTGGCCAAATCTTTACCGTTTTTCATGATTTCTTCCATGGGATCTCACCCTTAATGTCTAAGGAGCATTTAGACACCAAAATCACCAATTTTAATCAAGAAACAAAGCCGGAATCTCGATTTTACCTCAAACACTCTTAAAACTAGAAAATAGAGAAAAGCTTAAGAAATAGAAATTTCTACCTCGATTCCTTGCTTTCCCTATGTTGCTTGGCTCCTAGAGGCTCGCCCCGTAGCCCGAGATCCACCCTCCAAAGCCCGGTTGTAGAGTTGGAGTGTAGAGAGAGAAATTAGAGAGAAGGAAGAGAGAAGGAGAGGAAAGAAAGTGAAGAGAGAGAGAGGAAAGGAGAAAAATGAATAAAAAATAGGTGAGGCCACCTATATACTCGCCCGGGGTGAAATTATCACTTGCTCTGCAATTAACCCTCAGTCAAGACTAGCAAAAGCAAATTCATAAAATCTCACCTCAGGTGTTTCTAAATCCTCGGTGCCCCACAAATTTCCTTATTCACTTTAGTCCCTCTCAATATCTCAAACTCCACTTTAACCTCGAATCCATCATCTTTTCGGTACCGGACTCATAATTCATTCCCATAAGCTCTATTCTTCTTCTCGGGTTCCTACTTGGTCATTTCTCAAAAGTCCTCTATACTTTCTTTTCTTTTCACTTTAGTCCTTGAGAATTTGTAAAAATTTCCTAAATTAAAAATAAAAATTTCTATTCCCACATTTTCTTCACTAATTCAAAAAGAAAATTTTCCACATAATTAAATTTTTCACTAAACTTCAAATCAGACTTTAAATATTCATAAAAATTCTTGGGATATTACACATGATTTCCCATAAGCACCTTTTCAGAATCTTTGACTTCTGTGTAGGTCTTGAAGAAATCGCTATTGTTACAAACATGGATGGTTGCACCCGAATCAAGCCACCAGTCTTGGCTTTTCATTATTGCATTAGCCATGTTCACTTCGGTAATCATACCAATGTGAAGTGTAGACACCATGACCACCATTTCTGATATTGTGCTTTCCACCAAGTTTGCTTTCTCAGTCTTTTCATTCTTTCCATTATTGAAGTTAACTCCAGCCTTTCTATATCTACACTCACGAATAACATGGCCCTTTTTGCCACAATGGAAACAAATAATATCCTTTTTCTTTTTCTTAAAGGATTTCTTATTTGCTTTTAAATTCTTGTTTCCCTTGTGAATATTCTTTTCATTGACAAGATTAACAGTAGAACTTGAAGCCATAATTAGTGCTTCTCTTGCACGAGTTTCATATTCAATTTGAATATGAGTAAGAAATTGTTCTAATGTTAATTTGTCAGTGGAGTGCAGAATTTTCTTTCTATAATTATTCCAAGAAGAAGGCAATTTAGAAAGAATTGCACCAATTTGCAAAGCATCTGGAATTTTGACTTCAACATCCCTTAGTTTTGAAACTAGGATTTGGAGTTCATGGATTTGATCCATAATTGGTTTAGTGTCAACCATTTTAAATTCAAAATATTGTAGGGCTAGAAATTTATCAGTACCTCGTTTTTCTGTCTGGTAGGCAGTTTCTAAAGCAGACCAAATTGCTTTTGGTGTCTTCAAATTTGAGTACAAATCATATAAACGATCAGTCAGGGTATTCAGAATGTGTCCTCGACATATGAGTTCATCCTCTTCACGTTTCTTTCTTTCTACTTTGAGTTGATCAGATTCTTCAGGATTAGGATCTGGCAGCACAGGCAGATGAGGGTCTAAAACATAGTGAATCTTGAGGGCAGTGAGCAAGAAAATCATCTTGTCTTTCCAGCGAGTGAAATTAGTGCCATCAAAGCGATCCAGTTTGATGAATTCTTTTGGATTCTCCATAGTAGTGAATGACAGGAATTTAAACTCTTTAAAATTGTTAGGAAAATTATGGCTTTGAGGCGTGATAAATCACTTTCTTTAAAGAGTTTATGTCTGTGTATTGGAGAATCACAGGCAAACCCTTCCAGGATACAACAAAGCCCTCTTGGAACCAAAAAAAAACTCACCGTAGAATTCTAATATGATATATATATAGAGTTTGAACAGTTATGTCTGTTCAATTTGAATAGATATGTCTTTCTATTTCTAACAGTCATGTCTATTCTATTTTGAATAGTCATGTCTATTCAATTTTCAAAAGTCATGTCTTTTTTTTTTAATAGATGTGTCTATTTAATTTATGTCTTATTGAATTTTAAAATAAGTTTAAAATTTAATTTCAAATAAAAGATATATCCTTTTAAATAAAGACATATCTCTTTATTTAAAAGACACATCTTTCTTTTCTTTTAAATAAAAAGACATATCCCTTCAATTTAAAAGAGACATCTCTTTAATTAAGAGACACTTCTTCTTAAATAAAAAACACATCTTTTAAATAAAAGATACATCTTTTCAATTTAAAAGATACATCTTTTCAATTTAAAAGACACACTTTTTCAATTTAAAAGACACACCTTTTCAATTTAAAAGACACATTTTTAAATAAAAGGAACAACAATTAAATTCCTTTTTTAAATATCATATTTTATCCAATACAAGACTTTTAATTCTACTCAATATTACAAACTATATAACAGTAAACAGATAAGTTTTAATAGAAATATATAATTTGATCTTTTTTTACGTATATGTTTATATTTTAATTTTTTAAAAGATTATATTATTTAAAAATAATAAATTTACCTACATGTGAGTGAAATCCGGAATTTCATTTTTCATCTTTGTTTATAAATTAAATATAATAAAATCATTCTACCTATATATATATATAACAAATCAAACCTATAATAAAATATTAATAAAAAATAAAGTATAATTCAATTTAGTTATTGAAAAATCAAACATTTCAAATTTAGACTTTAAAAATTTGCATCTCTTTCAATTTATTCCATTTGTTTGTTACATTAATCTTTGGCAATACAAATGTTCAAATATTATGATTTAATGAGAAAAAAATCAAATTAATATATATATATATATATATATATATATTAAAGATTAAATTAAAACATTTAATCTTTTAATAATTAAATTAAATAAAAAAGTATAATATTTTAAGTCTTAAATCATTAATTTATTCAAAGAAAGCCAACACATCTAATTTTACCCGTAAAAAAAAAAAACAATGGAAACCCAAAGATACATAGTATGTGCTTTAAATCTTATGCAAAGGATTCAACACGATGATGTTGAATTTAAATCGTCTAATCAAAGGATATGTGCGACATTTCGTACATCCACATTTGTATCATTTTTTTCATATGAAAATTAATCTGAGCTATCCATATGCTTTAATTGAATAATTTAAATTTAACGTCACTATAACGTTAAATCCCTTACGTCAGAATAAGTGTGGCCAATTAATGTCTGGCTATATTTTGCTTTCGCCTTCGCTGTTTCCCTCACAATAAGAGACAAGAAGAGGAAGATCCGTATGGGCCGTTTCCTCCACTGTGTTCTCTTGTTCATTTCTGAATATCTGCCATTCATGAAACCAGATTTGATTGAGTCAGACCCAAACAAGTTACTGCGTTAAAAACTCTATAACAAGAAAACAAAAAAAACAAAAAAAATACGACCACTGTGCGACTCCCAATGGAAAGTTGATGGCGTTACAACTTATAATTAAATATATAATTAAATATTAAATATTTAAATATATAATTAAATATTAAATTAAATATTAAATATTAGTAGTGTAATCTTAGGGTTATGTGATTAGAATAATAGTGAAAAAAAATAGTTGAATATTGGAGGCACGAGGTTTGGGAATAAAGTCACATTCTCATGCACTTCACATTTTCTATTTTATGACTTACGATGCCCAACGAGTGTCACCAAATCTTACCGACCACTGTGCCATATGGACATGCTGCTACTTTTTGAAATCACTGTTATCTTCCTCTCAATTTTTTTTATCTAATCCTTTCAACCATTAATTGCTGAATATATATATATATATATATATATATATTATAGAATTGGATATATTGCACTAGTCAATTTAATCGAAAATTGATTATTGATCTTGTTAATCTTAAAAAAGCGGCTAGCCAATAAAACAGTAGAAAATCAATAAATTGGTTGAACCAGTTTTTGAAAAAAAAATTACTATTTATAAAATATAATTATTTCTCACAATATATATAATTTAGTAAGCTTTTTTTAATCTTTTTTATTTTTTCTATCATGTTATTTTTTCTTAATTATTTTTTATAATAATATTATTTTTGTCACAAATCAATAAAAAATAAAAAAATAATTACACACATACACACACATATATAATAATAATAATAATAATATAAGTTTATTAAATAAGTATGAAAATATTTATTATATTATATTATATATTTTTAATATATAAAATTAAAAAAAATTAATTATTGTCAGTTCAATCCTAACTTAACTGTGATCAAATTAATAAATTATAAATCAATATCTTTATTAATTCAATATCTAACCAATCTAATTTTTAAAAGATCGATATATATCTTGAATAAGGTGACGAGAGGCTTTTATGATGAAGTAACATTGCAGGAATACTGAGATAGATTTTCTTTTGATACGTAGATACTGGATAGCGACACGTTTTAATTTAGGAGATCGAAAACTTCAATGTAAAAATGATTATGTTTGCAAGTCGGTTGTAGTATTTATATAGAGTGAATTACATTCTTTTTCTTTGGAAAAATTTAGGTATACTCTTTCTTACAAACATACTAGACCTTGATCTAATTTTATATTTTTTACTCAAAAAAATTTGTTAATAGTATACCTTTTTTATGTTTAGTAACTTAATATTATATATTTTTTGACTAAAATATCTTTTAACATCAATTTTTAGATGATTGTTCTTATATTGTTAATTTATAATATTATATCACGGAGTATTTTATTTTCTTATAAAAAATACTCTCAATATGTACTTAGGTTAGAGAATAATATTTTGTTTAAAAAAAAGTGGTAATGTTTAAAAAAAATAGTTCCTTCTAAATAGAAAATATAAAATTAAACTAAAATGTAACAATTAATTATGAATAATTATGTATATTTTTAAAATAGAAGCATATAAGTATAATTTTAAAAAACTCACGAGAGAGAGTGTTATTTACTCATTTATATAATATATGAATTTCTTTGGAAATTGTATTAGTGTAGAAGTCTCTATAGTCTCTTTGTAGGTCCAAGATTGCTTGGGTCAATTGTTTGTAATGTTGTCAAATGAACTTAATTCAATTAATTAACTTATTTTAACCTTGCAAATAGAATTAGATTTTAATAATTTTATGACTTATTTTAAAAAAATTACTTTTTAATTTGACTCATCAAAACCTTTAGAGGGATGGGTTAAGGCGGGCCGGCCATGTTATACTTTATTTATTTATTTTTAAAATTTAGTTTATTTTTAGGAATTTAATCTAATTTTTGAAATTTTATAATTCAAATACTTAGTTTTTTTACTTTCAAAATAACTAAAAATATATTTGTAAAAGAGAAAAACTGGCTTTAAGATTTAATATACTTTTTTAAAAATTTAGTTCAAGTTTTTTTAAATTTGATAACTCTAATATCTAGTTTATATTATTCAAAATAACTAAAAATACATTTAAAAAAAAGATAAATAAGCTCAATGATTGATCCAGCTCAATCCATGACTTTTGATTAGGTAAGTTGAGTTAAGATTTGTAAAACGTAAATTATATAAGACTTGACTCAATCCTCATGCTTTTTCACTAGCTTTGTAATATTTAGATTGGAGTGAACTGATCCAATCCATTTCACATCCCTAATTATTGGGCTTTGAATAGTTAACAGTTAGCTTTATATTATTGTAGGTTTAGGACTTGTTTGGAATAACTTATTTTAAATTAATCTGACTTATCTTATGATATAAGCACTTATATCCATGTTTGGAAGAGTGTATAGAAATAGTTTATAACATGTCATAAGTTGTTTTCAGCTTATTTTCATAAACTCTCCAAAATAACTTATGAAAATAAACTGAAAACAGTTTATATGAAGTTTGTCCCTATAAATTATTTAATTATAAAAACAACTTATATCCAAATAAGACTTTAATTATAAATGGTTGATGAATACAGGGCGATGATGTAAATTAATTGAACATAACAATTAATCTTCCGTTTTATGTATGATCGTGTAATGAGATTTTAGTCGTAATAATTTGTTTAAAATATAAAATGAATTAATAATGTTTATTACGACCTAATTGTCAATTGACACAATGGACAACGAAAATTGACTTTTGTGCTCGCAAAAGTCCAAATTAATAATTCAATATAAATCCCATGGCTACACGTGACAGGCAATGAGAGGACTTCTGAGCCGTGCGATGTACATTACGAAATGTCGAAATCAGACAGAATATACTGGGTGAGGTCTCTGCATCACGGTCACGGTACAATAAGATTGGTTTCAATATTTATATTACTGGTTAGTCAAGTATTAAAAAAAAATTTTATCTTTAATTTGTGATTAGATGATTAACAAAAAATCAATAATTTTAGTACTAGTTCTAATCTAATTCCCTCCATCACCCATTCACCGGGTGTATTGAAAATTTTAGAATAAATTATTATTTTTCATGCATATTTGTGAATAATTACAACTATGTTTGGTTGAAAATAAAATGACAAATCTAAAATATCATGTGATGTTTGAGCATATATTAAAAAGTTTAACAAATATTGAAATTCCAGTCCAGAAAATTTTCTATACTGAACATATCAATACGTGTGTATATGTAAAATTAGGCCGATGATTAAACTGGTGTCTCTATTGGTTTAATGGTCAATAATCGGATTATAATTGAATACTTTAAAATATTAAAAAAATAATATACATAATTAAAGAATATAAATAAAAATTTACAAACTCAATTAAAAATAAAATTTGATATCACATTATATAAAACAATATCCACAATTAAAAATTTACAACAAGTAATAACTAAATAACAAGAAAATATTGTTAATTAATATAATATTTATTTATATCAAATATATAAAATATCAATATATTAACATCTCTACTAAAATTAATTGACTTGTAATATTAATTTTTTTATTATTTAATTATAAAATAAACAAAATTTAAAAAGTAATAAAAAAAAATCGAGTGAATGAGACCATTTCAAACAATTTATTTATCATCAATTATTACCCAATTCGATTGGTTATTGGGTTTCTTCTAATATGTCTTTATTGTAAAAACATTTTTGAAGATTATGCATTTCTTGGCGTTATTCTAGATTATAAGGCCCCAATGTTGCCCCCAAAAAAAAAGATTTAAAAAAAAAATATAGCATCCCAGGGCCAGTGCACTTGTTACTTGGAGATCTCTTGTCCTCCAGGACATTTTGAATATGCTGTGGGGTTTTTACTTTTTATTTGATACATTAATGTTCAAACTATTTAGTGTTACACAAAGTATAAAAAAATATAGGATAGTCATATCACTATTCACTATCATTCAAAATAGTATTTTATATTATTATAAATTTTTTTCTTAATTTTAAAAAAAATTAATAGTTTTTATATGCAATAAAATTCAAATTTTGTCTGACTCTATTGCTAAACAATTGGTACAAAAGTTAGAAATGGATTGTTTCATATATTTGACGAAAAAGTGAGATTCATTCTGCAACCTAGATTATTTATTTTCTATTATTTCATAAAACGATTTAAATTGAAGGAATAAAATAAGAATAAAAAGGTAAATCAATCAGATCTACCTATTATAAAATTAAAAAAAAAAGACGGCTTAAATTAAAAAATAAACTATCATTCTTCTATAAGAAAAGATAATACATTTCCACAAAAGTTATAAGAGAATTTTCATTGGATGAGTGAATGAACGTGTGTGTAGTTTTTTTTTAAAACAACGAAAGATCGTCAATCAAATTTATTTAAGTATTGAGCTATTAGTTCTTTCATCAGCCATTCATGATCAAACGACTGGTGATGAAATTTTTGTTTTAGAGTTTGACTGTTAATTATATGATCACCGATCAAAGCAATGAAATTTTTGTTTTAAAAATTAATTATCAATCATCTAATTATTGATCGAATAACTAATAAAAAAATCAATAACTTTAATACTAGAGTTAACACAGTTCTCGACATGCAGCAGTCTTATTTGCAACAAACAATTTTGGGTGGTGCAAATTGCAGAAACTATATTAAAAGTCATTTTCATTCCAATTTTGATCAAATTTTGCAGCGCTCTCCATAGGCAAGCCATTATAATTTCACTGTCTGAATAAATGCGAAAGAGATATCTCATACGAGGCAACACAACTCTTTCAAACAGAAATTCCAAGGAGCTAGGGAGTGCTCAAGGTTCTTGTACCAACTCATAGAATATTCATCTCATTAATAAACTCAAATTATATTTTATTTTTTCTTTCCCAATCTCACTTTATTGTTTGCCATTTTTATTAGTTACTTTGATTTTAACATTTTTATTCTTAACATCAATTTAATTTGGTCATCTATTATTGTCACTGAACGCTTAAAGATTCCTTCAACTATTATTATTATTATTATTATTATTATTATTATTATTATTATTATTATTAAAGGTACTGTCCCATTAAATGTCTGCGCTATCTCCCAACTGAAATTTAAATTGTTATTTGCCAATTCCTAGAAAACTAATATCTTTCAATAGCCCAACGTTTGTTGATTTATTATTATTATTACTTTCAAATGATTGACACATTGAATTTTGACCCAAAAAAAAAATATTTTGATTATTTATCTTTATTTTAAATGTTTCATACTGACTCTTTATATTACAATATAATTATTTTTTTCATTTTTTTGTATAAATTGTTAATTACTTTAATAAAATTAACATTTTATGTAATTATATTTTATATATAGTTAATATTCAAATAAATATATCATCTCAACGTTACGATAATAAAATGTTAGCTTTGTTAAAATGGTTAATAGTTTTAACAAAAAAAATGAAATAGTGTAAATTTATAATATAAAAAATTAATGTAAAATATTTGAAATATAAAATACTAAAATAAAAGATAAAATAAAAATAACAGACTAAAATACTATTTTTACCGTTAATTTTTACGCTGTTGTTGCATGGTTGTAATTGTTCAGTCTAATTATTATTTTATTTTTTATATTTAAACAGGCTTACACATGATCTCTTTGTCGCTATTTACTGATTCGAATGTGAAATAAAGTTACTAAAATCATTGAACCATTTCATCCCTGTGAATTATTTTTCACGTACTCTGTTTTCACCGCCCATGCTTTTTCACCTTCATGCGGTTATTATTCAGGTTCAAAAAATTGAACTGGTTATTGAACTGATTGAGATATTAGTTTAAAAATTAATAATTAGGTAATAGTTGAAACAATATCAAATAAGTGGTATTTAAAATATATAATCAATGTATACATTATAGATATTAAAATATTCAAGACATATTACAAATATATAATTATGTCAGTCCTAAATCTTTTTTAATAGTTTAATTTTTTTGGAGATTTCTTAAAAAGACATAATAATATTTAGTAAAAAAAAAAAATAACCAGATGAACTATTGAATTGATCGCTTTTACTAGTTCGATAACAGTTCAATCGATTTTTCACCGATTTAAACGCTCATTGATTCTTATGTCCAAATTGAATTGGAGACTTCACTGATTTATCGATTATTTGATCGAACCAATCAGTTCAATTCGATTATTTGAACTAGGATTATTATGATAAAATGGAGAGTGAAAATGACATGCATAATAATAATAATAATAATAATAATAATAATAATAATAATAATAATAAGTCAAATTGGCATATTTATGTTTTTAAGAAAACGAAAATTAAAAAAGTCAAGGAAAGCAACTCTAAACTTTCAGCATTGTTAATGATGAAATATTACTTTTATTCCTCGAAATCGCATTATTTGCTGTGCTTTAATTCTTTTTGATCATGAATATTACTCCCAAGCATGATTATGTCTAGTTTGATTGATAATTAATCATACGAAGCCACCAAGTTTGAAATTGATGGCACTACAAAAATGTTGGCTTAGTGGATCAGATGATCTTTCAAATTTTAAGGATTTATAGTGACCTTAAAACTGTAGATTTCTGAACTTCAAGGGCCGAGAAATTTTAAGTCAATTTTATATATGTATACTTAATCAATAATAAATCTCCAGGTAAATATATTAATTTTTTTTTAGCTTAATACACACACACACACCAAATATGTCTAATAATCTTTTGTTTTAAATTTCTTGTTGGTTTGAGATAAGAGGACTAAATAGGAACCACTCTCAGTATTAAAGTCATCGATTTTTTTACTAATTTTTTGATCGGTGATCGAATAGCTAGTAGTCAATCAGTCAATTTATTAAAAAAATAAAATTATTGCCAATCATTCGATTGTGTAATCTAATGATTAGCGAGAGAATCGATGATTCCATTGTTGGAACCAATCTGGTTCTGCCACTGAATGGTATATTGGTACCCAAAATGGTCTAATTTAAAATTATTTGTTTTGCTGATTTTTTTTAATTTAGATAAAATTATATTTTGTTCCCTAAACTTAAGATGTAATCATAAACTTAGTACATAAGATTTAGACAAATTCACTTTTAGGGCTTAGAATTTAAGTTAAGTTTCATTTTAGTTTGAGAAGTTTATTTTTCTTTCCGAAATAAATTCTCAGAATTTCCTTTGTTTCATAGTGTTATTTATTCTCCAAATAGAAATGCATCATAATTTTAAGAGTTTAATAAGATGCTCACGTGGCAATTAATATTCAACTACGGCCAAAAAATACATCATTCTATTTATTCTAATTAGTTCAACGCCTTATAATTAATCTCTTTATCAATTTCGTGTACGCTTTATTCGACGATTTCTAAATTGTAAGTTTTTTTTTGTTTATATCAGTATCTTAAAATTTATTGAATTTTAATTTGTCAAATCACAAAAATAAAAAAGCTTTATCAATGTTATTTTTTTATTTTAAAAATTTAAACCCAAGACATTACTAACAAAGCAAACCACTTAAAATCCATGGTTAGAGAACTAGAAAATTGGTGAAGTGATCGGATTTTTTGTTTGGTTTGGATCTGAGAATTAATAAGTATTTAAATATGTATAAAATCGATCAAACCAATAAAATTAACCGGATCAATTGGTTTAACTGATTTTTTTTAAATTTTTAATGAATATTATTATATAATTTTAGGAGTTTTAAAAAAAATTAAACTATTAGTAAAAGAACTGATATATATATATTTATAACATACATTTAATATTTAATATCCATAACATATACAAATTATATATTTTAAGTATTACTGTTTCGACAATTAACTCTTGAACTAATGTCTTGGTTAATTTAATGATTAATTTATTTTTCTTAACCTTACTTAAATCAATGAATGTTAATAATTTAAATTGAATTTAACGATTTGACTGATCACATACTTTACTAGTAGAGATAATATCTTTAAGAAATTTAACCATATTTGAACTTTATCATACTAAAGTAAAATTTTGAAATATAAACCAAATTTGAGTAAAAATTCTAATAAAAAGTGAAATGCTGCCTACTTTTAAAACATAACATAAGATCGCCCAAACATCAAGCATTAATTTCTAAGAATATTTTTATAAATAAGCCTATGTGAAACTCAAAACGGTTTGATTTTTTTGAAATTTGTGTAAAATAATTTTTAATATTATACAAATTAATATTTTTACTTTAATCCCTAAAATTTTTACTTTGGTCCCTATATAGTCTAACATAACACATTGTTAGCCTATACCTCAAAATCACATACTAAAATATTACCATATCACATACAACATCATCAACACATATTACACACCATTTACAAACCAATATTTGTGAAATAAAATTTAATAATTAAAAATAAAAAATTAAATGACAAGTATTACACAAACAAATCTCAAAATATTCTAATATTAATTTAATAGTGAAAAATCTTAATTTTTTTAAAAGTTGAACTATTTATAAATTTTCTCATATTTTATTTCATCTTAAGGTTTGGGGGTGTTTTGTCATATTCCAAATGGACGTGGCAATCTTGTTATTAAACCTTAATTTATGGGTAAAAAGGTAATTTGGCCTTGAAATAGTATGTTCTCTGAGATGATTTTTATATTTACAAAAAGTGGTTCGAAAAAAACAAAAATGTAATTTATTCCAAAAAAGAAATCGTTTTGTTCTTGGTAACTGGAAAGAGGAGCTTGCTCTGTATCTCTGTACAGCTGACAGACAACAATGAAGTCATGCACATAAATTAAACTGAATTTTGAAATTAAGGCTTCTGTCCTTTCTTTCCTTTCTTTCTTTTCTTTCTTTCTTTCTCTGTGTTTCCACTTCCACACTCCACACTCACTCACACTCACGCCATTACCACACCTTCCTTCCTCTCTCTCAAAAACAAACCCATTTTGATCTCTTCCACTTCTTCTTCTTCTACAGAGCACAGAGTTCATCACAGAGATCCTAAAATCTTGAACCGATGCGGCCAGATTCTCCTTGACCATCAAATGAGTTGGGCTTCATTCGGGTCTCTCTTCTGGGCGGTGAATGGGGTGTGTGGTTTCTCAGCTAGCGGCGAAATTCGCCTTCTTTCCGCCGTCGCCGCCCACCTACCAGCTCAAGAAGCGCGCCGACGGGAAGCTCACGGTGGTGTCGCCGCCGTCACCGACGCCGTCTCCGCTGCCGCCGATGCCGATTCCCCACGCGGATGACAGCTCGTTGGACGTTTTGATGGTTGACACGAAGCTCGGGAACAAGATTGTCGCTTTTTACCTCAGAAATCCTTACGCTCGTCTGACTCTGCTTTACTCTCATGGCAATGCTGCTGACTTGGGTCAGCTCTACGACCTCTTCGTGCAACTCAAGGTTAATCTCAGAGTTAATCTC
The DNA here is from genome assembly GCA_037074585.1 of Biancaea sappan. NCBI lineage: Eukaryota > Viridiplantae > Streptophyta > Magnoliopsida > Fabales > Fabaceae > Biancaea > Biancaea sappan. The sequence continues at coordinate 43,709,454 of CM073500.1, read as the reverse complement.
ATGGGGTTAGTGTTCTCTTTTTCTTTTTCTTTTCCTCTGCAAATATTCGTTTAAATAGTTGTTCATTGTTCAAGCTCGTTCATCTTCTGGTTTTGGTAATGTGTTCTCTTCTTCCTTCACTCTCTCTCTGTCACTCAACTTTACAGACCCCACTTTTACATGCTTTTCTTTAATGAGATTTTTGGAGTTTAGATCTCAAACCAGCAATCAACCGTGTGCTTGTGTGATTATTAGATCTGGTGAATGTCGATGTCACTCACCAGTTTCCCCGTAAAGGAGAAACTCAGTGAATTTGGGTTTTTACCTGAAAAACGAGAAAGCAAAGGAAGAGAAAAGTAGAGTGTATTTATGGTTCCTTGCTCATAATTGTTACTCCGAAACAGTCTTTTTCTGACCTTTCTTTGTCTTCCTTCCGTTTCACTTTCTTTCTCCTCTGTATAAAGTAACGCAGAGTTTTTATTTTACCATCACATGGCTTAGCGTTTTCCGTGGTATTTTGTGCCGTTGTGGGGTTATGAGCTGTAATGTGAGCTTCGCTTTTTACACTTTCTACATTGTTTCAGTCTCAGAAGTACACGTTTTCCCCACCTTTTCGAAGTTCGATGCGTGTTTTGTGAACGTCTCAGAAATTCTCCACGACCATACATCGTCGTTTCTTTCTCTTTTTGTGTGAATGAACGTTTCAGTTCACACGTTTAACTGCTACCCTAATGTGTTTTTGTCCGTAATGGAATAACCCTTTATCAATATGCGTTGGGAGTTTGATAAAAATTTGTAATTAATTGCGGGGTTTTAAGGTTTGGTCAAACTATGATGCCGATTTTCTGGATGGTTGTATTAATTTTGTACTTTTTCTATTTGTTTTTTTTTCCAGATACGATTATTCTGGATATGGGGCCTCCACGGGCAAGGTAAGCTATTTTTTTTTGGCCACTATTAACAATTATTATTGGAAGTGCGGAGCCAAGGATTGTGCTCGAAATTATAATAAAATTATTCGTGGGACTTGATTTAATAGCGTGAGTAGTTAAAATGATTCTTCACATAGTATTTAAACCTCTACGACCACCAACGAGAGTTAGGTTTAGCAATCAGGGATAGTTTGGTGGGAAATGACGATTTGAATACCTATGGAGAGACGAGTTCACATTTAATGTCTAATAGTGTCTCGAGCTGAATTGCATCAAGTGGAAGATATTTGTAAGAAACAAAAAATTTTATGATCCTTGCAAAACACATTCTCTTAATTATATTAAGTTTACATATATGGTGGATTTGTAGAACGGATCCCCTCCAAGCATGGTGTGTTGTTGCATTTCAGATTTAACGGTTCAGAATTCAAGTGGTGGTTTTTCCTTTTTTTAAGAAACAAAGACACTAAAATATGGATCGTTAAATCTAAAATTTAACGGTCTAGATGGACCAAGCGCCCTGCTTGTCGAGTAAGAGATCCATTTTTAGTGGATTTGTGCTTTGTCCTCTTAAATTAAATCAAGTTTCACCGAATGGTATGGAGGGCTTTTGATTTATCCACTATTAAAGTCCAAATGATTTTCCTTATGGGGGTAGGGGGTGTGTGTTCAAAATCATGATTCATAAGAAAATTAAAACTAGTTATGTGCTTTTGCTTAATAAGTTAGATTTTTGTTGAAATTGCTCTTGACATATTGAAAGTTCATTTTTTTTGTTGGTTGCTTTAAAGAAACATGGAAAAATTGTCTGCATTCTTCTCGGTTTGTTCGTTCGTGGTTGTTTTAATTAGGATGGTATTTGGGGGCATGTTTATTTTGTAATGATTGGATGATTAAGTAGCCCCACCACCTACGCCGATACGATTACAATTAGGACTGTAGTAGAACGCCAAGATACCAATTGATGTGACTTGAGCCACAAAGAGAACCTTCTCAAAGTATTAGACGATTATATGCCGTTGTCTCTCAACTTGAAGCACTATCTTATACTCTTTAGATTTGGTCAATGTGGGACTTGATCAACCTACATGGATGTATACAGATTAAAGTCATTCTAGATTCTCTTGACACTAAATTTTCTGACCCGGTTGATGTCTTTATTCCAGAATCTTTTTTGTCTAGTTAATATGAAAATGGCATAATCAAATCCCCTGGTTAAGTAGTTTCAATTTGCATTATGTCTTGCATTCAACTAGAGATAAATGATGGTTTTTCTGGTGTTTTCCTCAGATAGTCTCTTGATTAAAGAGGAAAAAAAAAAAATCTATGGTTGTCACACTATTAGTTTGTAATTCTGCTTCTTCGACAATACAGCCTAGTGAATCCAACACGTATGCTGATATAGAGGCAATATACGAATGCCTCGAGACTCAATATGGAGTTAGCCAAGAAGACTTAATTTTATATGGACAATCAGTCGGAAGTGGGCCAACACTGCACTTGGCAGCTAAATTGCCAAGGTTGAGAGGTGTGGTTCTACACAGCGGCATTCTTTCGGGCCTTCGAGTGCTCTGCCATGTGAAGTTCACACTTTGCTTTGACATTTATAAGGTAAATACACATGACTTCAGTTAAATTTAGGTAATCTGATCTCTATGACTCTATAAACTGAAGCATAGCATAGCATAGCATAGCACAAATGTTTTCCACAATATAAAGTAACAATGATGTGATGACTATGTTTTTAGGGTTTTTGAATGAGATCAAAGAGGGTTCACCTTTGATTTTTACAACCTCATTATTTGGATTATTTGAATGAGATCAAAGAGGCTTTGTTGTTGTTGTTGATACTTTATGATGAAATCTATATGCCAAATTATATGCATTTAGGTAGTGGATTCAAGGTTCTAATTTCACATATTATTCTGGTTTCTGTATCTTCTGCTACGATCGCCATGTAATGATTTTCTAACCCGTGCAGAACATCAACAAGATAAAGAAGGTGAAGTGCCCTGTACTAGTAATACATGTGAGTATAAGATGAAATCTATATTGCTTTGACTTCTTGTATCTCTTTCAAAAGCATTGCTAACATTTAAAACTATGGACATGTTTTTTATGTTTGATGCGCTAGCTTCTTACTAAGAACAACAGAATCAAGTATTTAACTGCTACTATATTTGCTAGCCCTTTTTTTTTCCATCTCTTCCTCCACTATATTTGCTAGCGTTCTATGGAGCGATTTGTTTTGTATTTTCCTTTTGGAGCGGTTATGCATTTTCATATATATGTTTTTCGGTTTCATTGATGTACTATACAATTTTTTCCCAATGAATAAGAAGAATTCCTCTCTGTCAATAGATATAGGTCACATTAACTGAATTACGTTAAATCTATGTGTTTTTTGTATTTTTCTTTCCGTTTACTTTTCTGTTTTGTGCGTTTCTTGCTTGACATCACTAATAAAACTGAAGATCACAGGGTATGTAGGCCATAGTTGTTTGTAACTTCAATTATATTGTGTCATGATATATATATTACTACCCTTAAATTTTCTCATGTAGTTTCACGGAAATACCATCAAACATATATATAGGTGGTGCTTAAAAAACAATTGCAATTGATATTCTAACTTTTGATTTTAATCAGTCTCGTCCCATTTTCGAGTTTCTTTTGTTACTAAGTATCTGAATTTCACTTTCTCGATAAACCTTGTAAATACTGAAGATACTTCTTATCATCTATCAGTTTCATATTTATTTGCTGCATACTATGCTGTGCATGAATTTGTTACAATGGAGTGAACACTGAGAAGGATTGGCTAAATCATTATACAGGGCACAGAAGACGATGTTGTCAATCTGCTGCACGGAAACGGGCTTTGGAAAATGGCAAGGGAACCATATGAGCCGTTGTGGATTAAAGGCGGCGGGCACTGCAACCTGGAGCTTTACCCTGATTACATCCGCCATCTCTGCAGATTTATCCAAGAGATGGAGAATATGACAACTGAAAAACGCCTCAAAAAGATTAGGCAAAGCCTCAAACCGCAGTCAATGTCATATTCCTGCTCCACTTGCAGATGCTGCACACTGAAATGTTGGACACCAAAAGCTCCCGAATGCTCGAAATGCAGCTGCACAAATTGTTCCTTGTCTCTCAATTGCTGTGAATTCCGGTTTCCTAGCTGTCTAAAATGTTGCCACTTACCCAAATTCACAAATTGTTTAGGACCACCTAGCTCTAGCTGCTGCACCAACTGTTCAAGACCAGGCTGTTGCTTTCCCAAGTGTTCGAGACCGGTCTGCTGCCTTCCCAAGTGTTCAGGACCGGTCTGCTGCCTCCCAAAGTGCTTGAGACCAAGCTGCTGCTGCGTTCCCGAGTGTTCAGGACCGGCCTGCTGCTTTCCCAAGTGTTCAGGACCGGTCTGCTGCCTTCCCAAGTGTTCAGGACCGGTCTGCTGCCTCCCAAAGTGCTTGAGACCAAGCTGTTGCTGCCTTCCGAGGTGTCCAAGACCGGGCTGCTGCCTTCCCAAGTGTTCGGGACTGGTCTGCTGCCTCCCAAAATGCTTGAGACCGGGCTGCTGCTGCCTTCCGAAGTGTCCGAGACCGGGCTGCTGCCTTCCCAAGTGTTCGGGACCGGGCTGCTGCTTTAACTGTTTCTGTTGGGAATGCTGTGTGGGAAAACACAGAGGAGGAAGAGGAGGAAAACAGAATGGCTAATGATGATGAGAAGCTTGTGTATATAGAGATGGATTGGCCGGGCCTTGCTAACATACCCTTGAGAATTATTGTGCAGTGATGTACAAACAGGAGCAACTAGTGGATCACACATTTAGGAAATTGATACAATTCAACTTCCTCTATTTTATTCTTGCTTATTCTGGACTTTCATTTGGGACTTTTTTCACTTGACGAGAATGGCACTTTGTCTTACAATTTTGTATCCTTTTTTATCTTTCACGATGGAGCTGCAAAAATGGGTAATCTTAATTGATTATATATGAGCTTCTTTCTATTTCATGAATGATCCATTTTACGATAAGCCTTGTCTTGTATTACATTTTCTGGACTTCAAGGCAAGAGCAGAAACCGTAGTTACAACGGCGTTTTCAAAATAGTTTTGTATAATGTTTTAGTATAACTGTATACATGTTCTGGTAATGAATGTTCATAACTCAATATAGGACCACCTATTGAAAATTGGATCTAGTTTTAATTTAATCAACAAGGCCTATAACTTTTGTTACGGAAATTAATACAAAATAGAAAAAGATTGTAGTACGAAATTAAATAGATAACATCCAGAAATTTAAGTGGTTTATTTAGTGTGATTTACATTTTAGTTTTCAGGCAAAGTGCTTCAAGTACAGTACTATGTAACTGAAAAATAAACATAGATATCAAATGATAACTGCTCAAATTGGATTGCTTTATACCACGTCTGCCCCCTATTGTATGGAGCAAACCGGTTCAGAAGCCGTTATGAATTTTTTTTGCATGTTTATGTTCAGTTTTTTTTTCATTATTCTATATTATCATCAAACACTTTTTGTCAGAAATAATATAAGATTTCTCTCTACTAATGAATGTAGATTATACTAACCACATAAATTCTTGTGAGTTCTTTATTTAATTTCACAATGCTATCTCTCAAAAAATCAAGTCGGTCATAATTTAGATCGTGATATAATTAAGTCACCTGATAATTTTAGACGTAGATTAGGCAAATAATTGATTTAATAAATAGGATGAATTTATGAATCGCATTATTATATCTAACATCGTACCATGTCCGCTACATTAAACTCTTTACTGAATAGACGCTTGTACGTTACGTTATTGCCATGCCATGTTCCTTCCTTCTTTCTAATTCTCTGCCTCTCTGTACTCTTTTCCTTTTCTTCTTTCCTGTTTGTTGGGCTCAAAGGAAGTCACCTTTCCCTCCAAGGAGAATCTCGCTTGTCGACGACGTCGTTTCTTTTTATTTTTATTTTTATTTTTATTTTCTTGCTGACGGAAACTACGAACAGGATGGAGGCACACAAACCTTGGACTCGCCATTTGGGCCACAAGCCCAAAATGTCGGATCCGCTAACCAAAAATAAATGGCACACACCTTCATATTCATTTTTTTTTCTTCTTTAAATAAAATAACATACATACCTAAAATAGCTCATTCTTTTACTATGCTCACAATAACCTGTTTAGTCCTTGCAGTCTGAAGTTTACAAAAATAAATTAATAGTGCACATGGGAGTGTTGGGCCACCTACACTCTGCACATGCCTCTGACCAACCCATGAAAGTTTCTCTACTCCTTGGAGAATAGAGAGGGGACATATTGGTTTTAATATTAGAGTTAATTTATTTTTTTTGTTAGTTATTTGATAATAATTAAATAATTGATGTTGTATTTTTTTAAAATATTTACTATCAATCGTCTTATAGTAGTTAAATAATTGGTAGAGGTCGCGCCCGAATAGAGCATCATCATATTTAATTTAGTCTTTTCTCACTAGTAATAATATCTGTTTTGTTTTATAATTTAACTAGTATGACTACTAGTGCAATGCAAAGGCTTTGAAAAATATATATGAATAACTACAACTTTCCTAATCATCAATATAATAGACTAAAATAATTTCACTCTAAAACATTAATTGTCAGTAGTTCATTAAATTATTATAATAGAATAAATTTAAATGAATAAATTTGGTAAATTAATCATACCATATTAAATGAATTTAAAAAAATTAGGGTATATTGCTATATAATTAGTTTATAATTGATATAATTACTATATAATCACATTAAATGAATTTTTAAAAAATTAGGATAAATTGCTATATAATTGATATGTAATTGCTATAATTGTTATATAATTGATAAATTAGGTAAACTTTTCAATTGAAATATAATATGTTGTTATTTAGTAAATTAGCATTTATTATATACAAATAATTAAATAATTAATTGTTATATAATTGCTATATAAAACTTACCTACAAGTGTTCATATTATTTATTTATCTTCTTAAATAATTATAATAAATTTTAAATTACCTCTATCATATCAAACTATAATAATAAATTATCACTTATATTTCTTTTTTCTATATAAGCTCGCTAGACTTCTTTACTGCACTATCATCAATGGCCAATCTCCTATCTTCATGTAGAGGTTTTTAAAAAGTAACCATTACTATTAGCCAATTTTGAGGCTTTTTCATTTTTCAAAATTAAAATTTTAAAATTCAAAATCAATGTAGATATTTATATATTTCTTTCGAATATCTTATCTATATTTTCTTATCTCTTTCTCTCACACAATTTCTCTTCTTTTTTCTCTTTGATTTTTCTTCTTATTCCCTTACATGGATGAAGGACAACAATGGCGATTTGTCATCAAAGCTTTAAAGTGATGTTTCTCTCACATCATTTAGTATCATAGCTCAGTTTTCTTTTTTATTTATTTTTTTTTATCTATACAATTCATGTACTATTCACATTCGCAATTATTTTTTATTCTATTATGATTTCTAATTTTTTTTGTTTCTCTTTCACTCTTTGCGTTTTTTTTCCCACTTTCTTTGTTTATGTATTCGTTCTTCATTGTTATTTTCTGGTTTCTGGTTCGTCTATGTTTCTGTTTTTGATCTTCTGGCTTTTGATTTCTGTCTGTTGTATTTCATTTATACATTGTTATAGTTTTCTAATTCCAATTTTGCTTTGCCGTTTCTCTCATTACGTTTTCTTGAGGAAGGTAGGTCATGAGAAAGATCAAAGCTAAAAGAAAAAAATGATGCTATTGAAGTATTTACTTGTGTTTGAATAATGTAATTTGACTATTTTTAAATTAAATTTTTTTTTTTGGTTTTCTCATCTAATAGGATTAATGAATAATCACTTTTAGGCTTACTGTAAGCAAAAGGTAGAGCCCTCCCTATGAAGAAAAACTTCAAGCAATGTCGAGATTACACGTATGCGGATTGATTGAATGCTAATTTAGGATTTAAAATATTAAATTTTAAAGTTAGGATGTGATGTATATTTCTCTTGATCATCTTCTTTTCATTATTTTAAGATTTTGTGGGTATGTAAGTTATATTTTAAATTTCAATAAACCTATAATTATTATCATTGTTGCTAATTCAAATGTATATTTGAAGAAATAGAAGAAGAAAAAACCAAAGAAAGACAATGATTTTGATTCTAACAGACTTAGTAGGTTAGTAATTTTTATTTCAACTCATTTTCATTATTAATTAATATATTTATCTAAATAAATTTATGTAATACCTTATTTTTTTTGTTCTTCTTTTCATTTGACATTATTCATATTCTATCTTCAAAGTATTTGTATCTAATGAATCATCTTATATGTGTCTTAATATAGATTGAATGTCTTATTATTTTTGTACATATATTCTTTTATATATTTTTTAATTATTTTTATTTATTTGATAAACAAAAATTGTGACATTTGTGCTAATCCGTACATTGCACAGGTCACAACACTAGTTATAAATATAAAAGTCATAACAAATATTTTACTTTAATATCATAATTATTAAGACTGTTGATTACATATACCTTGCATAATATATTTCCAATTATAAAACACAGATAATTCAAAATTACTGATTAGTGTTTATGGAATTTCAAGTGTTTCAAAATAAGTAATATGTTTGTATTTTAATGTAGATTGGTGAAAATTTCTCTATACGCGGTATTTATAGTGCACTTAGTAAGAATGTCATCCAGATCTATTATGAGATTCTCTGTGACACACAAAATACAACTGAAGTTGCCTTTAAAATATTAACGAAGCATTTGTTTAAACTTAATAAGATCTAAATCTAAGCCATTCATATTTAAGTTCATTAAGTACATTTGTTTCTTTTATTTTTATTAAACATTTAATAGTTGAATATGTATTACTCCATCAAATCTCATAAAAAAAATTTATAAAAATTTCAGACATTAATGTTTTGAATATATTTTTATTGACATGTATTTAAAACATATCAATATTAAAAAAAAAACCAAACAATGAAAAGCCATATATGACAAAGGTAATTGGCAACAAATAAACGTTCAAATTGAACAAAATAAATTACAGTATACGTATCGCCTAATCTTATAATGTTAAAACTGTGCTTTTTATTTGAAAGGAAGATAATGATATATTAGTAAAGGAATTTGCTTTAAAAAATTACACATTTTCAAACTCATATTTAAGAATGAACATAAAAATCTAATTGCGAAAAATAAATGCATAAAAATATATTCTTCATTCCATGCAATTACCAAATTCACATCTCGTGAGGAAATGGGTGAAATTTTTAATTCTTGTCTCAACAAATCTTTACCATAAAACTAAAATTTTAATTTTAAAAAAAAACTGCACGTTACTATTCTCAAACACTACGAATTGTGTGTATACACATAGCCCAATTACTTAAACAGACGACACTAGTAAATTTATTTCAATTAATCAGACTCAATTAAAAAAGTAAAAATGAAAAGTCATGACAATAGATCCTATTATTTACGCCAATTGATTCTCTGCTTGTTTTTTTAAAGTCAAACATAGTGCTTAACTCATTTAAACTGTTGTTTTTCATAACCAACGATTCAAATTTTAAAATATTATTTTTTTTAAATAACTATAAAATCTGGATTGTTAATTTCACAACCAACAGCTAAGATAAGTCAAACATTCTGTTTAGTTTTAAAAATCAAATAGGAGATCAATTCTCATTATTTACACCTCATCAACAATTATCACATATCAGCTTGCTCACTGTCATTCACTGGAGTGGAACTCCGACCACCTCGCCTAGATCGCCGTGGCCGGTGACTGCCACCAAATTTCAACCTTCCAGTTTCCTTAAACCTTTGTTTCTCCGAGGGTACAAGAACACACTCTGGTGGGGGTACAGGGTACCTCAACGTATCATAGCAATATGAGTAGTACATGTAACGCTCTCTAAACCTCCGCATGGCACGTCGGCGTGTTGGGGTTACAGTGGCATAATCTTGAGCTTGGAGCTTGGCATGCCTTTCGAAGCAAGCACCGGCCGAGATTTCTTGGATCGGGTCAGCGGAGCACCCGTCAAGGACTAGGTCCTTGAACTCTGATACGAAAGGAGCATACTTGTAATTCACTTTGTATTTACCACCAGATGTGGCCCAATTTGAAGCATCCCATACGGTAGCATACAATGACATTGGCTTTGATGGGTAATCACCACCCATTTCCTCATTCCTTTGTACCTCTCTTATTGGAACTTCATCAATGTAAAATCTGCAAATTAACCACAAAAATTTAGCACATATTACTAATATATATATATATATATATAAACAATTGAGGTAAGGTTGGCAGTGCTTGATTACATATATAATAGGAAAATATTCTCAAGGAAATAAGGTTTGTGCCAGCTAATTTTGAGCCCAATGAGGTGGAATAATGGGGACAAAGTTTTCCAAAGAGTGTAGGAATCTATGAGCAAGCTTAGTTTGGTAATTTAACAAAAATTGCAGCCATCTATTAAAAGGGCTAAAGAATCCAGTTCACGTGCTTCTTTATAGTGCATGAAAATAATTCCCCTTTCTTAAGTATCATACATTGTTGTGTAGGTCCAGACCAGAGTGGACCAATACCCTTTCAATTGTTTGTCAATTTTCAAATACATGATCAAAGAAATTTATACATTCTAGAAAGCAATAATATTAATTTAATTTTGTGTTAGGCATTTAGCAAAATTAGGTATCTTTTGCCCACCACACAAGCTTTCACATCACAGAACCAATTCAAAGGTTTGCAAACTCAAGGAACAAGAAAAAGGACCGTGACGTGTTTGTATATACATGACTTGAAAACCGAAAGAGAAAGAGTCGTATCATGTGTAGTCTACACAGAGATAAGCACAACATGCATATGAGAAAACAACAATTTGGATTATTTCCAAAAAAAAAACATTCAAGTGTATTAAATTACAAAAACAAGGCTGGCCATAAATTGAGTGGCCTACAGTTATATACATATATCTCGAAAGTTAACCCAAAAAAAAAAAAAGCCAATTGTAAAGCGCACCACTAAAGGCTAAGCCATCCATTTATGATCAATGAAAACTATATGTCAAATTGCTAGTCACAGGTCGTAGGAGTATCCCGCACGCAATTCCAAACACATCCACGTAAAGTCAAGCCAATAAATGAGCAATACGTACCAAAACTTTCTTAAAACAAAAAATCAACCACTTAAAAGTTGAATCACTCTTTCAATCGAGGGAAAGATTGATTTATGATTTATTAATTTAATTGTGGTTAAATTAAAATTAAATTGAAAATAATTAAATATATTTTTAAAATTTTATATATAAAAATATATAATATAATACATTAATAAATATTTTCATAGTTAATCTTAATAAATTTATATTATTATATATATATATATATGTGTATGTGTGTGAGAAATAACTTTTTTATTTTTTTTCTTGTTCTCTCATGAGTTTTTGTGTCAAAAATAATAATATGATAGAAAATAATAATAAAAATAAAAACTTGTTAAATCTGTGTAAAAAATAATTATATTTTATAAATAATAATTTTTATTTTACAAAAACTGGTTCATCGATTTCGATTAATTTAATCAATTCTTGATTACTTTTTTAACTAGCAAATTTTTTAGAATCTACTAAACAAGACTGATATCCAATTCTTGATCGAACTAGCCGATCCAATTTAATTCTGCTATCACTACAAAAAATCACCCACTCATTACAAGAACAGAGTTTTTGCCTATTATTTTTATTTTCATAAATAATGAAAATATTCAATAATCTAATCATTGTCAAATTTACCCTATATTAAAACCAACTAGGCTCCAAACTAATGTAATTCCACTTAGCTAAAACTCCAAAAGTATAAAACTGTTTTAATCTTGATTTTTTTATTTACAAAACTCAAATTAAAAAAAGAAAATGAACATAAAAAAAGACTTACATAATATTGATGGGGGTCCAAAGGATGCTGTATCGGTGAAACTCCTTGGTTGGATCGAACCAAAGACGATACCGCTCTTCACGGCCGCGATGGGTGCTTCCGTTGCCGTACAAGTTCGTCTGAAACCTCCATGGCTTCCCTCCTATGTTCCCTAAGAACTCGAAGTCCAACTCGTCGTGTGTCTTCGAGAACACGTCGCCGTTCGATGTCTACAACGTTAAAATCAACCATCATCGTTAAAATCAATCCATGTTCACAAACTACAGAAAATTTGTTCATTAACGTCTTTTTTTTTTCGATTTAGCACAAAAATTTAATGGAAATTTTGAGTGAATGTACAAATAAATTGAATCATTTTATATGATTAAATTGAGTATTTAATCATTTTTTATGTCTAATCTCGATACCAGTGTGTAATAAATTTATAATATTAGGTTGCAAATAATTGACAGGTTTTTTTTAAATCAAGATTTAGAAAATCAAATTAATATTTAACCGATCGAAACATTAATTCAAAGGTCAATAGTTGAATAACGGTCAAATCAATAGTATTAAAAATATATTAAAATAATAAAATATATAACTAACCAATTAAAAATATTTTACTAATAGTTTAAATTTTTAAAATATATAATAATATTTAATAAAAATTTAAAAACTTAACAAAAAATTTGAATTAACCAGTTCAACCAATTGATTTTAATGGTTTAACCAATTTAAATTTTTACAAGTTCACAAGTTTAATTTAAACAAAAAACTTGACTAACTTATTAATTTTTCAGTTCAATCGACCAAAGTGTGATAAAGTATTTTATAGACTAGATTGTTAATGTAGGTTTTAAAAAAATTATATACGTACATAAAAAGCGACGCAAACGCCGGCAGTATAATCGGAAGGCAATTTGATATTGGCGCTGAAGAATCCATACTGGTACATACTGGATGAGATGAAACCCGAACCTATTTCATTGCATAGAAAAGATAAAGAAAATCAGAGTGTATATATATAAAGTTTACAGAAAAAAAAAAAGAACAAAGAAGGATAAAGTGAATTAATTAGGAGTTTAATTTAATTGTATATGGTGTTCAATTACCAGTGAAGCGATCAAGGAGGAGACGGACGCCGTTGCCGTCGGGGGAGCGAACGACGTTGCCGTCTCCGAACAACGGAGAGAAGCCATCGTCGAAGGGTACAGTGGCGAGGTTAAACGACGCGGCGTTGCGGAAGCTGATGAAGAAGACGAGGAGTACGAAGCAATACGACAGAACACGAGTTCTGGGTATCATCCCAAAACGACGTAGGCGATCCATACTAAATTTAAGAGTTTTATGTGTCTGTGTTTAATTTCTCTCACCCCTCCACTTTCTTTGCTTTCTCTCTATCGGACTCTCAGCTACTCACCTAATTCAACGACCCACAATGATGGAAAACAGACACGAACGGTTATAGAGAGACGATGACGGTCTTGTTGCCTACTGAATAAGATTTAAATTTTCTCGTGTACAACAATGCCCTTGGCTGCTCCATCATATTATAAGACACACCACAATATATATATATATATATATATATATATATAAGTTTCAATTATTAAAACACACTCGTTTAATAGTTAATAATTAAATTGATAATATTTAAAATATATTAATGTATATATTATAGATATTAAAATATTTAAAGTATATTATAAACATATATTTAATTATTTATAATAGTCTTATATTTTTTTAATAGTTTAAATTTTTTAAAATTTTTTGAAAATATATGATAATATTTTAATAAAAATTTTTAAAAAATTCAAAAAAATTTAAAAATTCAAAAAAATTGACCAACCAGTCAAGTTGACTGATTTTACCAATTCGATCTATTTTTTAATCGATTTAAATGTTTACTAGTTTTCAGATTTAAATTGAACCAAAAACTTGACCAAATTTATTAATTTTTCGAGTGAATTAGTCGGATTCGGTCAAATTCCTTGAACCATGATATACATATATGGTGGTTGCAAATATTTTAATTCTTTTTTAGAGAATCTTTTATTATCCTTGTAGGTTGTTGATCGATGATTATATAAATGGATCATCATGGGATTGGTTTATAATTAATTTTGCTTTTGCTTTGTTCAGATGCTATCTTCATGAACTCGCTAATTTTAACTATTAATTGGTGACAACCAAAATGATAAGGATTTATATAATTATTGGTATACCGTTTATATAATTAAAACCGGACAAAAAAGAAATATTATTTTTGTCACATATATGGGATTAAAAATTTAGAATTATTAGACTACCTCTTAAGTTTTCATATTCAGTTCAATCATGGTTGAAATTACAAAATAGAAACAACATGATGTGAGTATTATACCTACTTTGGATTAGAATTTTGTTTTAGGTATGAGATGCCAGAACTTACTAATTAACTATGAATTGGAGTGATCTCAGCCAAAATGATAAGGACATCCATATAATTGGTATAGTGTTTAAATAAAATCTTACGAAAGAAAAACATTATTTTGATATAGTATTTTAAATTATATTATTATTATTATTATTATTAGCGTACCTCTTAAGCATCAATATTCAGCTCAATCATGCACGATAAAAAACTACATGATGAGAGTGCATATATACCTACTTTGCATATTGAAAATGAGTTTAATATAGAAAGAGAGGTTTCACCTGCAAGTTTTATAAATAAATAAATAAATATATATATATATATATATATATATATATATATATTATATATAGTTGTAAAAGTGACCATACAGCATAATATATTAATATTCTTTTTGTGCTTCTCCCACTTTTCTCTGCGTTCTTATGCTATTTTTAAGGAAGTTGTATTGGTTACAACTCAAAGTGACCTTTGCTTCTTTATACAGAATCGCATAGAGTCATCCACACATGATATAAAATGACAAAAACAATAATTGAACAATAAAAGAAAAATATGATGAATTATAATTTGACGATGCCTTGTATGACCTACACACAAAGCGGCTTATCGTTTTAACAACGAAGAATAATAGAATATATATTCCTTCATATTAAAGTTTTGAATCATCATGAAATAATGTTTACTTGTCAGGTTATGAAAGGAATGAGTCGTTTTGAAGGTGTCCAAATAGTCAATTTTTCAAACATCACTATTAATTACTTGATAATATAATGAAAGTCAATAATATTATGTCACTGCATATAATTACTGCTTATGAGTCTGAGAATTATATATACCTTAGACACCAAGCTTGATAGATAGGTAAAACATTCACTCACATAATTAGAATTTTTACATTACAAGTGAATTCAAGAGATGTAAAATTTTATAATATTTAGATAGTAAGAGATATTTGTGTTCCTTTTCTCAGTTTTGTTCCTACTTATACCACATAAATAATTTCAATTTAATTTCTAAAATATGCAATTGTCGTCTGATCAATTTAATTTTTTTAAATTTTAAATCATCAAGTTTTATGTTACCAAGTCCTTAATATATTTTTATTTCTGACATACAAAATCAAAACAAAATAATATAATATTTTATGTGATGACCAAATTAAAATATTTGATCTTTTAGGAATTAAATTAAAATAAATGTATCTTTTGTCGATTAAATCATTAATTTACTCATTTTTTAGAAAAAAATTAGTATGGTATATATAAACAAAATATAAGATAAAGATAATTATGGTTAAAAAGAAGTCAAAATTCACCCAAGCTAATAACTATATACATTTTTTTATCTATATCCTAACCTTTAAGTTTAGTAAATCCAAAAAAAAAAAAGGCTAATTCTATTCTATTGGAGGAGATGATATTCTTAAGGAGATACAGTTTATATATCGGTCATACTCTTAAAATAAAACACGTGTAAATTTTTTTTTACAAAAGTTCATTAAGCTATAATGAGTTATAAAAAAAATAAAGTTGTTTTTTAAATATTATATACTTGTAATGTTGTTATTGAATAATTTTACACTTGTCTAATTGAAAAGATTAATAACAAATATGTAAATAATTATATATAAGTTTTTTCATATTTTTATACTACGAAAAAAAAACAGAATAAGGAATAGTTGGAAAAACAATGGGAGCAGGCGGGCATTATTGTCCACAGAAAATGTGTGAAGCCAAGGGACTGGTTTGGTAATTTGGATAGAAAAACAGGGGTAGTTCGGGAAATACGGGATTTGATTTTTCCCAACGGTCATAGTCTTGAAGAAGCCAAACCAGAAAGCTTCAACCTTCAAAGTTCTCACATTAAGGCTGAAAAAGTGAAATCATGGGGCGGTTCTTAAATGAAACCGCGTCCGAAAATGACGGCGCCGTTTTTAGTGCCACGCTGTCTTTGCCTTTACCATAAGCTTATAGTATTTTGATTTCTTATGTTCTAAAAAGTTTGGAATTGGTCTTTATGTTTTAAAATTTTATTGTTTTGGTTATTTTTTCATTAGAATTATTAATTTATGTAACGAAGTTAATAGTAGCAGATCTAAAATTTTAGTTAACAGAAATAATAAATATTTTTGTAAGAGTAAAAAAAATTACTACACATATTAATTAAAAAAGATTCTTTGTGAGGGCAATTGCTTCCACAACTATATATGTATATCTTTTATTGAAAGTTGATATGTTATCTTTTAAATGATGATATAATATATCTACATAATTATTGACTGAATATTATTATTTTACATATAATTTTCAAAATAACCAAAATGCCCTCAGATGAATTATATAAAAATATAAGGGAATATAATAGCATTTTAAAAATTATATGTGAGATACTAATATCTATGTAAATAAGTCATGTTTGCATTTGAAGGAAGATATATGACTTTTGTTACGTAAACTGATGGTTCTAACGAAAATAAAATGATCAAAATAGTAAAATTTTAAATATATATGATCAATATAATACTTCTAAAACATGGAGGGTCAAAATAAAATCTAAAATGAACATAGAAGACCAAAATAATTTTTTTTTTCCAATAATTATAATCCCTTGTTTTTCCAATCTTGGTTTTTTCAATCCCACACTTCCTATCCATCTCCGTAGTTATTATTTTTCTTCTCTTTTTCATTTAATTTTGAAGATATGCCTGATTTTCCCCTAATAAGCATTGGTGCGAGCTTTGTGATGTTCCTAATTGGTCAAACATAACAATGCCCAAATTCAGTAATCAATGCCATAATCATGGTACTAGAAAGAATTAAATATATTTTATCTTTTAACTTTATTTCTTATTTTATTCTTAGCCATTTATTTTAATTTAATTCCCTTGATTATATCGCATTTTATAACATAAAATTAATGAATCCTTCCGTGAAAAATATAAAAGAACGCATCCAAAAGCATTGCCAAATTATTCATCTAGGCATTGTGATTTGTGTTATAATTTTTTATTTTTTATTAATAAAAATATACTTAAAGTCCCTATAATTTTACTCAATAATAATTTTAGTCCTTATAGTTTAAAAATAATGGATTTAATCCTTATAATTTTTAAAATTATGAAATAAATCTACAGAGTTAATCATAAATTAGTCAACATTTTGATCAATACATGTGACGCTGACTAGGATTTTTACGTCAATATTAAAATACACGTCAGCGCCACACATGTAAAACTTATGCTAACATGGCACCATATTAGCAAAGTTTTATTTTTTTTCTCCCTTCTTAGCACTCATCTATCTGCACAGTTAGCATATTACTCCTTTTTTTTCTGTTCTTTTTCTCTTATCTTTGTCTCCTTCTTGTCTTCGTCTCCTCCACTGTCGTCTCCCCCATTCTTGTCTCCAAGGCCTTGCCGGAAAACATATGGACGGTGTTGATTTTCCAAAGCAAGCACCAGTGTGGCTGAACACTAGGTGAGAGTTATAAGCCATCTAGTTGATAATTGAAGTAAATATTTTGTAAATCACCCACTGATACTAGATTGGCAGCATGCATTGTAACCGGACAATAAACGTTCAGAAAAACAATAAAAACTCTACTTCCAAACAAAGAAATAGAGGATGAAAAGCATAGTAACTGGTTTAAAAAGGAGCTCTATTTCAAAACAAAGAAACATGGGAATGGAAAAAATATAGGAAGTTGAAAATACATGGAAGTATGAAAGGTGAGGCATTGGTAAAAGATTGCTTTCATATCACCATCAGCAAACAGAAAACAAGTGAATTCAAAAGCAGTTTCAACTTTCAAGTTAAAGGGAAGCACGTGAGGCACCACCAACCTTCCCTTAATTTGCAAAGGAGTCATCACTTACCACCCACTTAGAGCAAGCAGAGCCACTATAAAGGACTTTCCTTGAAAATCCAGAAATCTTGCAAATGTTTGAAAGCTGATTAGCAGTATATGTAGTTGTCCTCCAAGAACCTAGAAACAAATTAAAACGTAAAACGAAAACTAGATAATCTAGTTCACCCCACGAGAGATTTATAAGCAGAAACAGAAACGCAGTGGGAAAGAACTAGACTATAGTAATAGTATATTACTATTTGGAAGTTTAAAAATAAGGAAAGAAGCCAACCAGAAGTACCCATGTTATATTAAAAAGGGCCAATGCCAAAAGTGAGTTGATTTCTTTTGCATGAAGAGAAGCTTTTTAGTTCCTTCAAGAACCCACCCAAACCCAAAAATCGAGATTCATTGTCTCATGCCCTATTCACCTCAAAACATGTTCTGCTCTTCTCTTGCAACAAAAATACAACACTCAAAAATTTAATGGAAAGAAGAGGTCGTTCAAACTTCAAAGGGTCAGGGAAAAAGAGAAAAGGGGGTATTGAATGAGACATAGGATGAGAGAGAGAGAAAGAGAGAAAAAATCCTACACATGCGATACTGACGTGAATTTTAATATTAACGTAAACATTTTAATCAATACTATGTTTATTGGTCAAAATATTGATTAATCTATACTCAACAATAAGTTGAATTAAGAGAAGTGTCTAATTTATTGTTGAGCACATTTAGACATTTCTCTCAATTCAAAAGTTTAATTTATCACGTTACGAGAGATTAATCTATTTCATCATATTTGATTTTGAGTGTAATATTAATAACTAAAAGTTGAAAGCTACAAGGTGTTTTTTTTTTCTTTTTTTTTGTTTAATTTTGTGGCGGCTTGAAGCCTTTGATAATGTGTATTGTATAGCACTAATTCACTAGGGTCAGCCATTGAGCATGGTGATCTATTTGCCTTCGACCCAGTTGGTTGATTTTTTTTTTTTTTTAATTTTTGGTTTGTAGAGAAAAGGAAAGAAAATAACTTTTAGAAAACATAGTTAAGGTGTTAATGAGAAGTCACCGAACAAAGACATTAAAACATGAAAAAATATATTTTCCTTCTCTAATATTTATTTTAAGTTTCATAACATTTTTTAGTATTAAATTTTTTCTACATTTTTTGTTTTAATTTTGTTCTTAGGGACTAACATCATTAACAAAATTGATAAAAAAATATTGACGTCAACTCTCTCAAATGATACATAAATTTTTCAATGTGATACATTATACGTTTAAATATTAATTTAGGACGAGAAATAGAAATGAAAAAAGTATTATTTGGAGTGAAATTAAAACTTAGTCAAATATTTGACATAAATTAAAAATAAAATCAATTAATATTGAACGTTGATAGTAAACGGGTCACATTGAAAAATTCACGTTAAAATTGAAATTTAGTCAAATATTTATGACAAAATTAAAAGTAAAATCAAATAGTATGACATGTTGGTAGTAGACGTGTTATATACAAAAGTTTACATTAGCATTTCTTATCAATTATGTTAATGATATTAGTTTTAGAGACAAAATTATAAAAAAGAAATATATAGGATAAAATTAATACAAATAAATATTAAGAACAAAATTAAAACTCAAAATAAATATTAATGATAAAAATATACCGGTGCCATTAAAATAATAGTGAGTTCTCTCAAATGGTAAAGGAAACTTAAGAAGATGCTCCAATTTTAATAAAACTATGTGCAGACTAATTAGCTTAACTCAAAATATAGTTAATTGAGAAGCCACAAGTAGCATCAGTGACAGTTATGATGTTATCTCAATTTGATGGTTAGCAATCAGAATATATAACAAGATAAGTGAAAAAAAGAAAAGAAAAGAAAAATACGTGCTTCAGATCATGAATAACGATGGTACGAAGAAGGACCACGATGTATGAATTATGAATTAGGTAGATAGATACTGGTCTTGGGCTCGATGCTGAAGGGAGGCCCATTCCGAAAGAAAGAAACTAAGAAAAAAAAGGTAAAATAGTATTATATATCCTTAAAGTTTATATCAAATTTTATCTATGTTTCTAAATTTTTTTTTGGTTCATTTATCTCCTACATCTTGTAATTTTTCTCATTTATTCTTTTTTTTTAACACTATCAGTCAACTTAACAGAAATACTAACTAGTCTACCACGTGACAAAAAGCATATGTCACGTAGCTGCCACGTGGACAACTAATTTTTTTTTAAATTATTTTTTAAAAAAAAGTTTCAATTTATTCACTTTGGTCCCTATTCAAAATTTTCTTCTTGTCCAATTTTTGATATAAATTTTTATTCTACTTTGTCTAAGTCCCTAATTTAAGAATCTATTTTTTTTCTTTGTCAAAATCATTCCCTATAAACTTTTTAATTTGTTCAATTTAGTCCCTATTCTTTACTTTCATATTTTTTTCCCATGGTTTGGTCCTCCAAATCAGTCCATAATTTTATTTTTAGTCATAATATCATTAAATCTATAATTTCTACCTAAGAACATTACAAGAAATGAATTAAAATTAAAATTTCAAATTTTACCTCTTATGAGAGGGAGAGATATGCAATCTTTGAAACTTTAAGTTTTAATTCATTTCTTATATTGTTTTTGGGTAGAAATTATAGATTTAATGATATTATGACTAAAAATAAAATTATGGACTGAGTTGGAGGACTAAACTATGAGAAAAAAAAAGTATGAAAATGAAGAATAGGGCTAAAGTGAACAAATTGAAAAGTTTATATGAGATGATTTTGACAAAGAATCTTAAACTAAGAACTTAGACGAAGTAAAATACGAGTTTATATCAAAAATTGGACAAGAGAAAAATTTTAACTAAAGACTAAAGTGAATAAATTAAAATTTTTTTTAAAAAAAAATTAGTTGTCCACGTGGACTATAAAATAAAAAAATCTTAACAGTCTACGTAGCAGATTTTTTTGCTACGTGGCAGCCAAGTTAGTATTTCCGTTAAATTGATTGACGGTGTTACAAAAAAAGGACATAAATGACAAATTGCAAAATGCAAGACATAAATGAGCCAAAAAAAAAAAAGTTCTGGAACATAGGTGGCATTTAGTATAAACATTGAGGACATATAATACTCTTTTGCCAAAAAAAAAAAAAGAGAGTGAAGGATAGTGATTATTATTATTATTATTATTATTATGGCAAAAATATTATACATACTTCTAAACTTTGACTGATTTTTTACTTATAACTCATATGTTTTTATTTAGTTTCAATTATATTCTTAATTTTAATGTTATTCAAATATTTAACGATGAACGTTGACATGACATCTCATCATGCAAATATCAACATCTATTAATTTACTATAACTTTGTCACATATAATTGAAATTGATGAAGACCAAAATATTCAGATATAAAGTAAAACATATATGAAAAGTTCATCGGCATGAATAATAATTTTAGTTTTATTATTATTATTATCATTATTTGATGATTTTGGTCAAATGAAAGGTACAATGTGAGGGTCATGTATAATTTTAAAATGAATTGGTTAGTTGTTATCAACAAATATGAATAAGGTGGTACAAAATAGTTGTGCATAAGATTTTTTTTTTCTCGAGTAAATTACAGTAATTTTTTTTTGGTGAATTATTTTTACACACTAATTTCTTTGATGTTGGATTAAATTACATTTAATATTATTAATATTTTAAATATTACATCTGATTTTCTTAACATTTTAAAATATATTTTACAAAAACTCATCCATTAATTTATTTTTTGTCAAATAAGTTTATTTTTTGATACATGAGATTATAATTTTATTTTTAATATAATGCAGTTAAACTGATGTGTTAAACTCTAATATAAATTATAATTTTATTCTTAGTATCACTGTAAAGACTAGAGACCATTAAGTAATTTTATTATGAAATAAATACATGAGATGCATAAAGGTCAGTACAACAATACAATAAAAAAAAATCAATGAAAGAGAAATTGAATGACGAATGTTGTTGTTTTTTTTTTCTTTTGAAAAGTTGAATGGCGAATGTTATATCTAAAATAAGAGATGTTGAATATAATTTATTAAATTTCATGAAAGATAAGTGTTTTTTGTTTTTAATATGCTGCCACCTAGGAGTAATCCAAAGTGATAAGGATGCATTAAAATTATAGATAATGCAAAGAATTTAAACTCGTACAATATACTACAAAATTACATTAAATATTCCAATACATAAAAAGGAAGGAAAAAATCGTCACCAACAAATAATTAAATAAAACTAAAATAGCCGGCTTCAATGGCATATCTTCTGGCTTTAAATATCAACTTAATGTATTTAATTTTTATGTTTATCACGCTCTTCTCTTTTTTCTTTTTTTAATTTCCGAAGTTTTGTGTCTCTTGTTGTAAAAAAATTTTAAAAAATAATAAAGTAAGTCAAATTGTTTAAGTTATTTATTTATCTGAACTACAAGTAAACTGAATAATTATAATAGTGGTTATTTATTAAAAAAATAAGTAACCAGTCATTTTTGTATCACTCTCCATGGGAATTTATGAAAAAAAGGGTTTATTTTTATGGAAAAAACTTAGTACAATTTTTTGTATATTTATTATCAAGTTTATCAATTAAAATATAACAAATATGCGATTTTTTAATCAAAACACGACAAGTTCATAATTTTTTAAAAATAACTTTAAAAACAAATTCATTATTGAATAATTAATTTTTCAAATAAAAATAATACATTTTATATATCTATTAGAAAACTTTATAATAAAAATTAATGTTTTAAAAATTAGATTGGTCAGTGAACTAGTGAAGGTATTAATTTAAGCTTCATTGATCTGACCGTAGTCGAATTAAAGTCAAATTAATATTAATAAAATATATATTTTTAATTTTATATATTACAAATATATAATATAATAAATTAATACACATGTTCATACTTAATCTTAATAAACTTATATTATTATTATTTTTATTATACATATATGTGTGTAATTGCTTTTCTATTTTTTCTTATTTTCTTATTTGTTTTGATGACAAAATTAATATTATTATGACAAAATAATTAAGTAAAAAAAGAAATATTATATGATAAAAAAGAATAAAAAATCAACAAAAAATTTCTAAATCTCATATAATGTGATAAATAATTATTTTGTTACAAATAGTAATTGTTTTAAAAAAACCGATTCAGTTTGTTGATGTTTGATCAATTTTTTTAACTAGCTAATTTTTTAAATCAACTAAATTAAACTAATAATCAATACTTGATCAAAGTGACCTATCCAATCTAATTTTATAATCAATAAAAAAAAAACTTAAATAACTTTTTTTAAGTTCTGCCCTCCTTTTATAAGCTAGCGTGTCAAAGTAAACTACCCGGGTGATACTAGCAAGTTAGTCAAAATGTGTGACAGCAACTGATTTAGTACTCGTTTCAAACTGTACTTGGCCTACTCACTGGATATTGTTGCCCAACAATATTTAAATAACAAAAGAAATTGTGTGTATTATAAGAGCTCGTAATATAAAAGAAGCAAGGAAAAAGAAGATAAGATGATAATTCTCATTACTGCGATTGACACATAAATTTAGCTTCTAATTTTAATAATTATGATTAATTTAATTATTAACACACCAGATTATAGAATAAAAAATTATTACCTTTTAGCATGGGAGGTTTCGACACTTGGATTACGGGTTTAAAGACTTTTCCTGATCCAATGCTTCAATTTACTTGATTAGTCAACAGAGGTTTGATAGTTTCTTTGTGTCTTGATAGATTTTTTATCACTCCTAAATGGGAGGAATTTTTTCCTGATCCTATTCAAAAAGTGGGTTCGCGCCTGATATTTGACCATTTTCTCATTATCCTTGAGATTGATAGAGTTAAATGGGGCCCTACCCCTTTCAAATTTGAAAATATGTGGTTACAACATCGATCGTTTTTCAGAAATATTGAGAAGTGATGGTCGAAATGCACGATTCCTAGATAGGAGGGTTTTAAGTTTATGAATAAACTAAAATTTGTGAAGGAAAAGTTCAAGATGTGGAACTTAGAAGTTTTTGGGAACATCAGAGCCCAGAAGAAAGATATTCTTAAGGAGCTCAGTGTTCTTGACAAATTAGAGAGCTAGGATGGACTCGAGGCGAGTATTATCGTGCGTAAAATGACTCTCAGGAATGCTTTGGACTACATTAGCAAAAAAGACGACATAAGTTGGCATCAAAAGAGAATAATTAAATGGGCTTGTGAATGTGACGTGAACTCAGGTTTTTCCCACAAGGTGGTTAATGGGAATAGGAGAATGAGTTTCATAAAAGAGCTAGACGTGGATGATGGCACTATTGTTAAGAATAACGACGGGATCTCTAACGAGGTGACCAGTTTCTTCAAGAAGCTATACACTGAGGAAATGCATGAGAGGTCGAGGATCGAGGGTTTGGACTGGTCTCCCATTGACGGTGCTTAGAGGAATCTGATTGAAAGACCTTTTGAGGAAAAAGAAGTTAGAAATGTCATTTGAAAGATGGATAAAGATAAGGCTTATGGGCCTGATGGGTTCAATATGGCTTTTTTTTTAAGCTTGTTGGTCAATTGTGAAGAAAGATTTGATGAAAGTTTTTGGAGAATTCTTCCATACTGGCTGTATACTAACTAGTATGAATTTTACCTTCGTCACCTCTATTCCCAAAAATGATAGGTCCATTATGGTAAGGAATTTTAAGCCTATTAGCTCAATAACTAATGTTTACAAGATCATTACCAAGGTGCTCTCTGAGAGGTTGAGTGCGGTTATTGGGAACTCCATATCAGAGAACCAAAGTGCTTTTGTTGTTGAGCAGCTAATTTTTGATACTAGTTTAATAACTAACGAGTTAGTTGATGAAGCCAAACATAGAAAGCAACAAGGACTAATGTTTAAAGTGGATTTTGAGAAGGCTTACAATACAATTAATTAGGATTTCCTAGACTTCATTTTCCATTGCAAGGGTTTCAGTGATAGATTGAGGCATTGGATGAACGGTTGCCTTTCTTCGGTGGCATTTTCGATTATTATTAATGGGCAGCCTAAAGCCTGGTTCAAGGGGTAACGTGGGCTTAGACAAGGTGACTCGTTATCCCTTTTTTTTTTTTTACTCCTGCGGCTGCTGTCCTTAGCTACATGTTGAGGCAAGGTTCTGATAGAGGGATTTTTAGAGAACTATCAGTAAGGGGTAATGGTTGTGAAGTTACTCACCTGCAGTTTGCTGATGACACTATTCTCTTATTGCCTAAGGATAGGAAAAATTTTCTTCTAGTGCTTTCACTAATTCAGATTTTTTAGCTAGTGTCAGGCCTTCACGTCAACTTGGGTAGAATGGCTTAGCTGGCATTAATATTCAGGAAGATTATCTTGGGCAGTTGGCCGAGATTGTGAGTTGCGAGGTGGTCAATTGGCCTCTTACTTATCTAGGTATTCCTCTAGGAGGTAACCTGCGTGCAGTTTCTTTTTAGGATCCTGTCATCCAAAGAATTTCCCGTAAGCTTGATAGTTAAAAAGGTTCATACTTTTCCTTAGGGAGAAGATTGACCTTAATTCAGGCGTCCTTATCTAGTATGTCCTTTTATTTTTTGTCCTTGTTCAAGATTCCAGTTAGGGTGGCTAGAAGGATTGAGAGAATTATAAAGGATTTTCTTTGATCTAATGGAGGGGAGAAAAAGAGGGACCATTTGGTTAGCTGGGAGGTGTGCTGCAAATCTGAGAAAGACGGGGGCTTGGGTCTTGATAATTTGGTGTCTAAAAATATCTCTCTTTTGGCTAAGTGGTTATGGAGATTCTTTTTAGAGCCTAACTCCATATGGTATAAGGTGATCAGAGCAAAGTATAGGCTATATCAGAATAGATGAGACGTTGGCTCAGGAGGCGTCGTTACGCATGCAAGTCCTTAAAAAGTGATTTTCCAAGTATACTACCTTTTCTTTCTTTCGTTATCTTTGATTGTTGGTGATGGTTCTCACTTTTGTTTTTGGGAGTACTGTTGGATTGGTCCTATCCCGTTTAAAGAAAGATTCCCACAGCTTTTTCTTTGTCTTATTTACATGATGCTCCCATTGTTGATTTATTTTGCTTGCAGGGGGACTAATCTGGTTGGAATTTCCATTTCGCCATAAATGTAAATGATAGACTTTTGATTGACCTTTCTTTATTGCTGGACATTTTGGATTTGATATGCACTTCTTCTTCTCCTGGTAAAAGAATGTGGAAGTTGGATTCCTCAGGCTTGTATGCCTATGCTTCCTTTTTCAATTTTCTGATTCCTAATCCTATTGTTTCTTCGCAATTTAAAAGGTATTCTTGAAAAGTTAAAGCGCCATTAAAGGTTAAGGTATTTTTATAGACTGCAGTACTCAATAAAAATTAATAAAAATGATATGTGTCAAGTCAGACGACCTCTTAAGGTTTTATCTCCTAATGTTTGCGTGATGTGCATGAGGCATTCGGAGACAAACAACCGTTTGTTCCTGCATTGTGAGGTGGCTTTGTGCATCTGGAACAGGTTATTTGGTCTCTTTGATGATAATTAGGTTTGCCTAATAGACCTTGACGCCCTCCTTGCGACCAACTTTACTGGCTTTTGTTATAGGAAGGAGAACAAAATTATATGGAAAATAGCAATGTTTGTAATTATGTGGTGCATTCGGATGGAAATAAATGCCAGAGTTTTTAATGATTGATGTCCACCCCTTCACTTGGTATGAGATCGTATTCGTTATATGGCTTTTTTGTGGGTTTCGACTAATGGGGTTGTTCAAGGGGGTGCCTCTATTTGATGTTTATAGAAATTGGAGGGCTTTGTTGCACTAAGCTTTTTTAGGGGCCTTGTGGGGTGTATTTTGGTTTCAATTTGCCCTCTTTTTAGTTTTCTCTTAAGAAGATTTCTTGTCCTCTCATTGTTGTATTTTTTTCCTTTTTCTTTTATATCTCCTTGTTCTTAATAATAATTTCTTTTTTTATCAAAAAAATTCAAAAAAAAATCTGATTATAATTAATTTTTAATAAAATGAATATTTTAAGAACATTTTAACACAGTATAATTAAGTTTTTAAAATAATTTTTTACATTGCCTTATAATTTTACTAGTTTGTAATTTAGTCATTATTAAACTTTTGTTAGTGTCCCATTAAATTTTATTGATATGATTAATTATTTATATATTCATACTCCAAATATACATAATTAATATAAATAAAAAGAAAAAGTAAATAATTTAATGTAATTAATTCAGTATGGGATGTGATGAAATTTATGTTAAGTAATTTAGACGAAAAAGCTTAAATTGTGTCTATTTTGAATACCAAAATAATTTATAATTAGCTATGTTACTAAAATTTAATAAAGCATTAATACAATTTCAACCATAAGGATTAAAATAAAGATCTAATTACAAAATATTAAATAAAACTGTAAAAATTGATAGAAGAATTTAACCTTATTATTATTATTATTTTAATTCAACAACTGACTGTAACAAATGCGAAAACAATTTTTTTAGCTTAAGTCTTTAAAAAAAAAAAAGGAGTAAAAACCGTGGGGCGGGAGGAGTAATTGGGAATTTCGCTTCCAGGGCAAAATAGGAACGGAAATCTCACTGGACAGCGACACCGTACGACGACCCATGGGTTCCTCTCCGTGAACACAGTCGAACAAACTTAAACCTAAACCAAACAAACCCTAATTTTGATCTATTCCCAATTTTTTGCTTCCGTCTCATCTTATTATATCATTTACAAGGGACATCGCCTTCTTACTGTGTTATTGCCCAAATTAAGTACCTGATTTAGCTGCTTGTCTCTGGCGAATTTTATTTTCCTTACCATTTATTTGAAGTCGAAATTGGTGCATCCGTTGCTTATTTTCCACATATCCAGTGGATCAGATTCTGCTTCTGCTTCTGATTCGACGATTGTCAGCCTTTATGAGCGGTATTGAAATTATTAGCTTTTTTGGCCAAGAGATGAAATGTTCATATTGCTACTTTTGTGAATGAATTTCAATTTGTAGTTTTGGTACTATCTGATTTGCTCAGGGTCTGATTGTAGCCTGCTGCCAAGTCACTTTTTATAGAGATTAATGTTGTTGTGTTGTTATTGAGCTGAACAGAATTTACAGTTCAGGCTAATGCTAGATTCGAAGATAACATTGGAACATGATTAAAAAAATGTTATTTGGGATGGTTTGCATTAATTGGGAGTTTAGGAAGGAGCAATGTGTATTAATTCATTCACTTCCTATGCAACCTGTTCATGTAATATAAAGATTGGAACAGTTTGTAGAGTACTTCAACATTAAGCGTGTGATTGAAATGTTTTCGTATCAGCCTTTACTTTTCAGTAGTGGAATTTTGTTTTCTGTATTGTGGATGAGTAACATCTTGTAAGCTGCCTTGTAACGCAAGTTTTTTTTTTTTTCTTAAATAATGCAGCATGGTTTAGAGTAAATTTTTGGAAGGTCTGATATAAAACCATGGGTAGCAGTGACATGGATAAAACCCCAAAAGAGAAGGAGCCAAAGACACCTCCTGCTACATCACAGGTTGACACCTCACACCTGGGTTCTTTTATTTTTATCTATCATGAGAGTTTAATGTCACTTTCCAGTTTCCAGTTGATGCCAAAAAACATTTTGTTGTTTCCCAGGAGCAATCTTCGACCCCTGGCACTGGAACAATAAACCCTGATTGGTCCAGCTTTCAGGTTTTTTTATGACAAAGATATTGTTGGCATATTATGTCCTGACTTATATTAAGCTTTGGTTTTGATATTCCCCTTGCTTCATTCTACAGGCATATTCTCCTATACCTCCACATGGGTTCTTAGCATCAAGTCCCCAAGCCCACCCATATGTGTGGGGTGTCCAGGTAATTATCACTTGTAACAAGATTGGTCAATCCCAAGCTTATCATAATGTAGGATTTCACACGGCCTTTGAGTGTGTTTTAGACTTCTAAAGGGTTTTTGGTAACTTCTGATGATATTGTTAACATTATTGTTGCTTCTTTTTTTTTGGTTGTTGTTGTTGTTGTTATGGCTTATCCATGTTCAAATCTAAGACCTCATTGGATCAAAATCTCTTCATACTGGGGCCAAGCCCCTAGGCATAAAAATCATATAATATAATGCTTTTACTTTTCCAGCAACGATGGCCAATAAATTGAAAAGGGAAGTACATCAATCAATAAATTAGTTATAGTTAGCTAGTGGCTCTGGATCATTATCACATTCATGGGTGAAAATGATCTCATGCCTAGTTTCCTCCCCCCTTCCCAATATATATGTTTGTTTCCATATCATTGATTCTTTCCCCCAAAAATGTCAAGGTTGTTGCTTGCTTGCTAGTGATGGCATGAGGGTAGGTAGGGTGGCAATAATGACTTAATAGTTGGGCAATGGCAATTGTGGTGAAAATGGCTCAAACGATGGTTGTTGTATGGCAATTGAACATTGGTAATGTGGACTAGTTACAATGTGGTAAGTGATGATGATAACAGTAGTCTTTCTGGATCATCAGTTGTTAAGATGGGATAACAACAACAATGGTTATGCTAGTGGGTATGTTAGGCGATGATCGTTGTTTTGGTGACCTCATGACATGATTATTCCAAATATTAAGACTTATGATTATGATTTCTAGAAAGTAGAGACCACGTGATATTAATGCTGCTGGAATTTTGTTTGCTAACATTAGTGTCACCACATTTATGAACAAGAATACAAAGACAAAATCCTACCTACTTTATAAGAATTTCAAGATAGTACTAAGGTCCTTGTATTTATATTTTCTGATCATATCTAGGTTTCCATACCCCATAGTTCTAAACAAGAAAAGTTGGTTGAATACTACCATGTTTTCAAAACAAATTATGAATGCCTTACTATTTTTTAAATCATATTGACCTGTAATTCATTCATTTGCATGGAAAATTGTATAAGGCCTACTTGAATTTTGCTTGCAACTGTTTTCTTAGTGTGCTGAGGCTGAAGCCAAGGATTGCTGGTGAAAATTAGTCTATACATTTGCCAATAGTAGCAAAGAAAATTTGTTGATCTTTTCCACTTGATGAACTTATTCACTCCAATATGCTTTGGATAAATTAGCACATTTTCAACTAGCAGAAACATGTCAATTCCTTTGAGCTATTAACGTTGTATAAACCCTTATCATTGCATATAATACAATTGATGTCTAGTGATATAGAGCAGGCTGGGGCATGGCTAGTATTCTTGTTGCATGTAACAGACTGCAATGGTTATTTAAGAGAGTAAAACAGAGCACCACCTGTGTCTGTGTTTTCAACTATAAGAAAGAAATTGTCATCTCACAGTTGGCCCTTTATCTCCAGTGAAGGATTTGGAGGATAATAACTTGTAATATGATATTTCGGTTGTCAGAAAACAGAATATATATTTAATTCTCATGTTTAAATGTTGAATGTTCCTCTGTTCTTTTTTATTGTTCTTTAGTTTGTCTGCAAGATTGTGACTAGTATGTACCTTTTCCTGCCTATTCTAACGAAATACATGGTATGAATTTTCCCTCATGATTCTCTTGGCTTATTACTTGCAGCATATTATGCCTCCGTATGGTACCCCACCACATCCCTATGTTGCAATGTATCCCCATGGTGGTATATATGCTCATCCATCTATGCCTCCGGTATTCTTTTTATAAATTATTCTTCTTGAAATTGTCATATTGTAATTAAATCATTATAATTTCTAAAGCATCAACTGTTTTTTGCCAATTCCCATGATTTTGCACAGGGATCTTATCCTTTTAGTCCTTTTGCCATGCCTTCTCCAAATGGTATTGCAGAGGCTTCAGTGAGTTTTTCTCCCTCTCCGCTTTTTATGCTCTTTCTAACTCTCTTTCTCCACCTCTGTCTATTCTCTTCTGTACAGGAGCAGTCTTTATCCAAGTAAGGAAATTGTAACTCATGAGTTTGCATGCAGGGAAACACACTTGGTGGCATAGAAGCTGATGGTAAGCCTCCTGAGGTGAAGGAAAAATTGCCAATTAAAAGATCAAAAGGAAGTTTGGGTAGTTTGAATATGATTACAGGGAAGAATATTGAACTTAGTAAAACACCAGGAACAGCTGCTAATGGAGTTCATTCAAAAAGGTGAGATGTAATGTAGTCTTGCTTTTCTGCCATTCTAGATCACAGAAATTAAGCCAGAAAATTGTTGCCTTTAGACATGAGTAATCCCACAGACCCACCTTATGAGTGATTCAAATGCAGTCTTCATTAAGCCTGGAGTTATTTGAACTGCAATGCCAAATGACAAATAGATTCTGAACTTGTATCTTCTCTAACTCTTTGCAGATCTTTGTAGTTACTTCTGGCGAGGTCTTTGGATATGAGATAGTTGGAAATAGAAAAAGCAGAAAATTACCAAATTTGTTAACTTCATTCCTGCTTCCCTTAATTTTCTTTTTCCTGATTATGATAGTATTGCACGGGCACTGTATGGAAGCTTTTCTTTTCTTTCTTTTAATTATTGGACTTTTAATATATTAATATATTATAGACCTAGTTTGCAAGAGTAGTGTTTTGATGGATTACTGATAAGGTACTGTAGTTTTATTTAAATTCAAGCAACAGTAACATTAAACAACCCGAGCAATGCTCTTACAGACAGCTTCCCTCAAGAAGGAAATCCCTCTGTCCCAAAACTAACAACTCACTATTTTCCAGACTGAGGCTACTCCCCTCCCTAGATAATCATTCCTTCCCTAACTAACTTGCCAACTTAGCACTCCCTCCCATTACATCCTCTCTCACACCTGTCTCCTTCTTATTGTAAACGTTCCATATCTTAGGCTTGGGCCTGGACATTGGGTCCATTAATAGTAGATCCCTATTAAGAGGGCCCGAGGTTCTATCATGTTTATTTTCAAATACCTCAGTCACTTGATTCCTATTTTCATCAATCTTATGGCAGTAATGTCCTGTCAACAAAAAGGAAATTTACTAGTAGGGTAGACAGTGGATTTTTTTTTTTTATAAACCTTTTCCTAAACTTGTTGAGTGCATTGGATTGCCATTTGCAATTTGCATACTGGCTACTTGTACTGAGTCAAACTTGGTTTTGCAGTGGTGAGAGTGCAAGTGAAGGTACTAGTGAAGGAAGTGATGCAAATTCTCAGAATGTAAGTGCTGAGCAACTGGTCTATTTACTAATATGGTCAAAATATGTCTAGTTATAATTTGAAGGAATATATGATAGGTAAAAAACTATGAAAAAAATATAGAGCCGTGTTTTCTCTTGCATGTTTATTAAATAAAATGTGTAATATTGAAGGTTTTTATTTCTCTGGCTTTTGTAGGACTCTCAGTCAAAATCAGAGGGGAGGCAGGATTCTTTAGAAGGTCTGACATGGTTACATTTTGCTTTTCTGTAGTAGTTCCTATACATATAAATAGAAGACCGCATTTTTTTTTGTTTTTCTGAATTACAGCCGAACCATCTCAAAATGGCGGTTCAGTGCATGCTCCTCAAAATGGGGGACTTAATACACCACATACTATGGTTAATCAAACTATGGCTATCGTGCCTATCACTGCCACTGGTGCTCCTGGTGGAGTTCCTGGTCCCACGACAAATTTAAATATAGGAATGGATTATTGGGGTGCACCCACTTCTTCCACTATTCCTGCACTCCGTGGAAAGGTTCCTTCTACTGCTGTTGCTGGAGGGATGGTTGCCGCTGGGTCAAGGGAGAGTGTTCAGCCACAACTTTGGCTTCAGGTTAATTTTTACTACAGACTGATATTGTCAATTTTCTTGTTATAATATCATGTTTGTTCACTGATGATTGAGCCAGATCAGTAGAGAAAGTTACTGTGCTTGTCTTCTTGACAGAATAATGTGTACTTAAATCTTACTGCAAATTTTGAGGTTACTAAACTTGTTCATTAGCTGTGGAACTCAATAGTAGCCATAGTTTTTATTGCATGCTGAAGGCTTTTGAATTTAAGCTGTTTCATTCTGAAAATGAAATAGAATCGTAAATTCTGAGGTTTGAAGGAAAGGGAGACTTTTATGCTCATAAACTTGTATATGCAATATTGACCATTCAGTATCAAACTTGATATGACAACAATGCATGCAATTACAGTTTATATATGTTTACCAGTTGTATTGTTTGGTCTGTTTAGTATTAGTTGTGATTGACAGCAAAATGTCTTAAAGGTTTGGGCAGTGATTTTGTAAGTGGTCAGAATAGTTATCTGGGAAATATTAAATTCTATGCTTATGACTAACATATGTTCTGTATGTCTGACAGTTTTTGTTTAGAAAAACAAAAGATTCATTAATAATGGAAAAAGTACAAGAGTGGGAGTAGAGGACAAGAGATCCTCCTAAACCTGTTCTAACAAATCCATAAAAAAGATAACAGAAAACAAGAAAAGAAAATCCCTAAATCAACTAAGTACAGCATTCCAATCCCTATGGATGTCTACTAGAGCTATCCCACTAAATAATCTATTTGCCGAAACCCATTGAGATGGTATAAAGCGGATCTATCCCAAAGTCAACTTGGCAGGAAACATTGTTGATTAAAGTCTGACAGTTTTGTTATCACCTTTCTAATTGTAATTCAGGTCTTCTCTTTTCTTTATTAAAATTTCCCTTGGTTTTAAAGTGAGCTATCTAGACATTGGTAGATGCAAACTGTGCCTTATGATGCATATCTGCTTTACTGGATGCTTTTTTGGTCATTGTGACATTTTTCTCAAAGCATGAACTCGTTGTGTTAGTAGTAATTATTAAATCTCTTACAAAACCATTTGTCTTTTAGCATGTTGGATTAGTCAGATTGGTACAGCAAGAAATCAGGTGGCTAGAAGATGCATTGTGGTTCTCATAATGGTAATGGTTTTATTGATCATAGAGAAGTCATAGGACCTTTCAAAGAGAGCCCTTTGGAAACTGCACGTATTAAGTTTCTGAGAACTTTGTTTATTTGGTCTCTGGTTCATCCTTTAGGGTTCTTTTTAGAGGTTTAACTCTTTTAGTAGTAGAAATAGATCACTTTGTGTTGTACTTCTGCACTCTGATGGTGGTATTGAAAACTTATGCACATAGATGCTTCTTCTCACCTTTTTGTCCTGTAGGGGGTATACCTTGACTGTACGCACATTCCTAGTGGAAAAATGCAAACCTCTGCCCAATTGCAAGGTTATGTCCGTATGAGTGGTGTTAGTGCTATAATGATCATATGGCATTTGTTTAGTGGAATGTTAGGATCCTATTGAAGTCCCACGTTGGATAGTATGGGATGTCTAGGTAGGTTTATAACTTTGGAGGCTCTACCTAATAGGCTAGTCTTTTGGAAGAGGATTCCTCCAAGGTTGTAACAGTGGTATCAAAGCTGGATCCTCATGCTTTCACATGCTGCTGATGGAAAGGGCTAGCTTGGAGGGTTGCGACTAGTGAGATGGCCGAGTGAGTTGCCAAGAGTGGAGTTACCGGGAACAGAAAGGGCTACCTAGAAGGGTTGCGACCTGCAAGATGGCCGAGTGAGCTGCCTAGAGTGGAGTTGCTGATGGAAAGGGCTACCTAGGAGGGTTGCGGTCGGCAAGATGGCCGAATAAGCTACCTAGAGTGAAGCTGCTGTGTACAATGGCTGTGAAGGGTGGGGCTCTATTAGGATCCTACTGAAGTCCCACGTTAGGTAATATTGGATGCCTAGGTGGGTTTATTACCTTGGAGGTTTTACCTTTTTAACAGGCTAGCCTTTTGAGAGAAGATCTTCTCCAAGGTTGTAACATAGAATTTTTTTGTTCTACCTGGAAAAAGGTAATTGCCATGGTTCTTGTGCCTGATTGCATCTTCCACCGGTTATTTGAGGAATATCTATTTACCTGTTAAAAGGATGTTGTTTAGGGAAATAACCTTTATCCTATTCTGTTCTGTCTTGCTCATGTTCAAGTTAGAAAATGCCGAGTTTAAGGTTGAAACTATCAGTTGTTGTCCTTTTCTGGTATTTACTCGTCAGACCATAGTTGCTGTCTCTAATTGATCATAATCAATAACTGTGAAACTGGTTCTCAGATCTGATTATTATTGTTGCATGATTACTTCTCATCCACCACACTCTCTCTCCCTCTCTTTTTTAAAATCTCTTTTCCTGGTTAACATATAGGATGAAAGAGAGATGAAGAGACAAAGGCGGAAGCAGTCTAATAGGGAATCTGCTCGCAGATCCAGGTTGCGCAAGCAGGTGATATAACATCTCTCCTCTTCTGGATGCCTGATCATACCTGCACGTCTAATTTCTGTCTACGTGTGCTTTTCTCAGGCTGAATGTGATGAACTAGCCCAGCGTGCTGAGGCCTTGAAGGAAGAAAATGCTTCTCTCCGATCTGAAGTGAGTCGGATCAGGAGTGAGTATGAGCAGCTGCTCTCTGAAAATGCTGCCCTCAAGGTGATGTTAAAATCTTCAAAATAAGATTTCGTCTCTTCTGCAAATTGATAAGTGCTCTACTCGCACCGAGAGTGCCTAACAATGGATAGGCCTATGCCAATATGTTAGATGTGTTGGAACCCTGATTAGGCAAACAAAATATGACTAGATGGAACAAAATCACCGTTGCAATTTGGCAATGGTCACAGGGACTCATTTTTAATGATCTGAAAAGATTTATGAAAATCCTTTTTTTTTTTTAATTGAAGATTTATGCAAATCTTGAGCATGCTATCTGAGGTAATATATATAATGTTTCTACAGGAGAGGCTCGGGGAATTACCTGACAATAATGAACTTAGGTCCAGTCAGAATGATCAACATGTGGATAGTGACACTCATCAATCTGAGCAGACAGAAGCTGTGCAGGGTGGTCATTAGGATCTAGCTATCTGCTTGATGCTCCTTCTCAGGATCATAACCTAACCAAATAGCAACAGCAAGTTCTTGTTTTGGGTAGCTCGTAGTTCAAATCAAATTGTTTTAAAGTTGACCATGAAATAGTCTTAGGATCTGCTTATGCTATTCATCACTCATTGCTAATTTAGGTTGTCTAACAATGGAGGCAACTTGGATTGTATGTAGTGTGAATTCTGTGTCATACGTCGTCTGCTTGACAAGCTTAGCTTTTATTTATGGAATATGGTTAAGGGTATTTTTATGTTATATCATCTTTTACAATGAGCCCCTAGCTGAATCTTTTCGAAATTGCTTCTTTTTCTACTCCATTATTTAGTTGAGTGAAGAATACTTGAGTTGATACTGATTAATAGATTTTGCAGCAAAAGATGACGGCCGTTCCCACTGGGCATGTCAACAAAGATGTTGTCTAAAAGACGCAACTGGCTAGAACAAGATAAATGTGCTTCATATTAAGTTGGCCAATTCAACATTCAAAATTGTCTCATGTCAAAACCAAAACGACCACTCAAAGGAAGGGAAAGTTCGAAACTATAAAATATATAAGCACAACCTTGAGATCTGGGGATTAAGATTATTCGGACTTCAGAGTGAGCTTAACATGAACAAGGTATAAAGGAATCGCCTCGAGCAAGCATATAAATGAAAAAATAAGACTACAAGAAACTTCAATTAAATGACCGTAATGTAAATTGGCCTAGAGAATTGGGAGAATATGAATTAACCTAATTTAATGAAGTTAGCTTAGTTGGCAAACAGAGATAGTATCTGTTTATAGTAATTTGAATTTAATTTCTCTTTAGAAGAGTCTTTCAAAAATAAAATTCCAAATGTGCTCCACAGACATAGGGAAGTATGCCCTCCCCTTTGTCTTAAGAAAAAGAAGTTTGAAGATATTATAATAATAATTATTATAAAAGAACTAAGGTTGGAAATTGCAAAAGAAAAAAAATGTAAAATTGCAAATGAACTTATGGGATAGCCTCGTTTGTATTTCGGCCCTATTGTAATTAACCATTGCATCTTTTAAGCACTGTGGGTTCACTCAGACATCTTAAGGCAGCACAAACTACACACGCACAAATACTATCTCATACATTATATTAAATGTGAATGACATTTATTCCATATAAGTTTTGTATACTAACTATATTATTTTTTACGATATATGTATTTTACAGTTTTGGTGCGTCCGTCTCTTACTCGGCCAATACATTCGTACTAGTTATAACCTTTTTCTTTTAGCATTCTGCTATTTAAGAATTAATATGCAGTTTAGATACCAAATCTTAAAAGAATGAGTTCTCCCAAAAACAGGCTTAAAATCAGCAATTTATCATATTAATTTTTTATGCATTTGTGATGCGTACTTTTTATTGATATATATATATATATATATATATATATATAGAAACATTGGCTAACAACAATATATACACAACAAATTATGGCTTAAATAGATTATTTTTCATGTAAATCATCGTTTACCTGCAGATTACAATATTGCAAAGGAACTACATTACTAGTAGTAGCCGATCATTGAAGCAAAATGAATAATCATTTAACTTATGCCAAACTGAGGCTATTATTCAAAAAAAGACGAGTATTTTCTTTTGGATGTGTTTGCGCAATCCATGAATACACCAAATGCAGTAAAGAGTCATCGTTTCACCACATTCCTAATTTCCTATCAACCTTTCAAAGTAAACAACTTAAAAAATTATTCACCCGATAGGGTTTTGGAGAAGCTGCCGGTATTATCTCAGAATGATGCACCTAGCACATTATGCCAGGGCTCAACGATGGACAGATCCTTCTAGAATCAATGGTCACATTTACAAATATTTGAGCATTCCCCGACCTTCTACACTGAGCTTTGTGGCTTGAAGCTGCCTCTTTTTTTGGAGCCTTCAACTGCTGTAACTTTCTATTCATCTGCAATTAACAATTCGCAATCTGGTCAATTTTTTTTTTGATCGAAAAAAATATTATTAAGGGGAAAAAAAAGGAGACAAAGGATACGAAGAAAACTGGAAAAAAAAAAAAAAGAGGACCCTAAGAGAACAAAACACATGCACAACAACATTTCAAGAAGCCCAAAGATAAGGCTAAAACAACAAGACCCTCCAATCCTGATAGACATTTCTTAACCTGAGTAGGATTAAATTCTTCACCTTCATTATAACCATACTGCAGGCAAAAGCTATCTTTCATTTTCATGAACTCATCACCCTTTTTTTTTCTTTTTGGTTTGGATGAAACTCATTTATCATTCTTATTGGTAGATAGTGAAACATAAGTTTGCAACTAAGACCTCTTGCTAATTATTTAGACCACACACTACTCAACCACAGCTAGTAGCTTACATTTACCATTTTTCTGATCATAAGCCCCTATCCCAAAATAGGGGGCTGTCCCGCATAGGTAACATTAATGATCTAAGTAGTTTTATAAAACTGAGATAAAAAGTAAAGGAAAAATGATTATTTTAATAATGTCTTTCACATTCATTTCAAACTTAGCTTAACAGATATTAGAAGGAGCCACATAAACAAACTGAATTGTGACTACGAAAAAAAAATACTGGAGAAGTTAAACGCTAACCTTCATACGATATTGATCTTGTGTAGTTTGTTTTGCACAGGCCCTAATTTCTTCTGGATCAATTTTAGAGGGGGGACGCACAACAAAATCTAATGGTGTTGCTTCTGGCCTAGATGTAAGCTGCCTGGAAGAGGACTGTCCAGACTTAGGCCTGCATCACAGTCCATATTAAATACCCAAACGATATATTAACGATCACACAGTCCACAGTACTCTTACAGAAGCATACAAATGCCTAAAATCCTTACTGTGAAAGATCTATATCAAGATCACCATCTCTTGACAGCATTCCCATCCCTTTATTTGCCGGCCTGCAAGAATTTAACAAAATTACACAAACTAACTGTATTGGAATAAGCAAATATAATACTGCAGGAGACAAAAGCAATAAAAAAGGGGTAAAGAGACTGCTTTTTCACTGATGGCCTCCTAAAGGGAACCCTATCATCATCATTATTTTTCATGTCTTCAAACCTGGTACTCTTATTAAATATAGGTCGGCTCTGCAATCATAATGCAAAATCACATTACAAAATGACATACATAATAATTATAAGGAAGAAAATTCCTGTAGATAGGTCAAGACACCCACACGCGCACACACAAAGATGGTGCACACTTTTTTTTCAAGCTAATCTTATATATTATGAAATGCCAGCCTAATTTCTTTTCAAAGAAACTATATTTGCTTACCCATCAGTCTATCATTCCATCAGCTTATGGCCACTTATTGGCCTGTCAAGTTCTGTTTGGTAAAAATAAAAAAATAAATAAAGTAAGAAAATGAACAAAAACAGGACACCGACTTCCCCACAAAGCAGGATCCTTAGGGCAACGCAACACGGAATGCCTCTTGTCATCAACCTGTGTCCATGTCACAAAGTACTGCAATCCAGGATGCACAACTCAGATTGCAGATGGCTGGAAGCTGCATTCAATCTGCTTAATGCAGGGACGCACCCGGAACAGACATTACAAGTATTAAAACACTTACTAGAATCCTTATACAGAGAACCCATTTGCTATGATCATTTCCCTAGTTTTCTATCCCCATGCAATTATGTGCCACATATCTTTATGAACATCTAACAGATGCACAAGATAAATGATATATCATGGAGCAACAGTTTAAACATGCCTTACCCATTTATCAACAAATTCCTTTGCTAGCTTCCTATTTACATTGATTTCTTCATCAGATTTTGACAAAAACATAATTACCTGTCAAGAAAGTGCAAATCAGTTAATTCCATTAGCAACCACTAGATGATTATCCATTCTTTTTCTTTTTTGTCATGGTTGGTAGGAGGATAGGGGATCATTCTAAGTGCTACTAACATAGCATCATAGTCACATGTTAAATTTATCCTAACCTTTCCAAGGCCACTCTTCTTCAGCTGCTCTCTTCTATCATACTGCTCTAGGTCTATGGGGTACTGCACACATAACCAATGTATCAGCCTATCAGGAGCTAATTAATCTTGGTCAACAATTCCTGCATCTCATATTTAATTATAATATAGAATTATCAGTACATCATTCAGAATATTCAAAATTGCAGTGCGAATGTTTATATTTGATAAGCTTCCGTCTGGGAGGGGTTCAAGCCAATTCTTCAATAAAGTCAGCACTCCATGATCTAAAAACTCTAGCTGAAGCTGTTTCCTGCAAAACAATTAACAGAAAATGAAAAAAAGGAGGAAAGAAACAAAATATAATTGAAAGACTTGTGGTGCTTAAGAAAAACCAATATGCACAATGGCAGCTAAGCAGCTGCCTACTTTGAGAGGACTTCCATAAGAAGAGGCAACTTTTTCAGTTTATTAATGGCCGGCTTCCCCTGTCTATTAAGTTCAGCATCCTCTTCAGCTGTAACCTCAAGCTCCGCCATGACATTCTCAACTAGCAAAGCAATTTCAGCTGGACTTCTCTCATTCTTCTTCTTTTTCTTACCCATCTTGAAAAGCTCCTTAATTTCTTCTTCTTCACCTTCCTCTGCCTAGAAAATCCATGTAAGAGATTGATAGGGAATATCAGGAAAAAAATTATAAGAAATTTGAGAAATCCTAAAATCCATTTTATAGATATATAGTCCCTTGAAAACCAAAAGGTGGGAACTGAAAACAGCAGTATCCATGTCAATTATGGATTACACATGTAATAACCGAGGACTAAAATGATCTTTAAGATAAAATTTTTGGAATTTATATTAAGGGGAAAAGAGAGATACTACAAACTCCATAAAAATAATATACTATGTGCAACTTAAATTTTTTTCCTAAATGGTTTATGAACCTAAGTGAAATCCAAAATAATTTAGAGGCTCACTTCATTGAGAAAAATTTTCAACCCAAATAGACCAAATTATATCGAGTTGGGTGTTAACGAATTGGCAAGCGTACCAATCGTACAAGTAATACAGAGTGAGTAGAGTATCATTCCCACGAGAATTGAGGTGTCAAGTACTCGCGAATCTAAAGTTAAATGCTATCTAGACGAATCATTAAACAGAAATATAAATCTAAAGCTAACAATTTAAACTAAAACAGCTAACTAAAACCTAAAACTAAGCTACTCCTAATGACAAGACTCTAAGGTTAATGGGATTGACTTCACTTAATTCTTAATCTGACTAATTCATAAACAAATTAATCTTTGAGTTGCTAAAGAATGATTCAATCCAATTACAAATCTTTTTGATATTGGTTAAGCTCTCAAAATTGTTTGAACCCAATCCTTTGGAGAAACAAACCTACATAACACAAATGATTGTCTAATTCCTTAATCCAATCATTTAAGTAGGTGATTAAGTTTAGGAACTCATAAAAACCACATAAATAAGATTTTCTATTCTTAGATTAATCCTATTTATAGTAAAAATTACAAAGGGCAAAGTTAATATCTAACTATCCCTAACTTAGATAAAAATCTCAAACTCAATAAAGTGGTGATCAATCATTTTAGAGCAAATCAATCGATAAAATCTATTCTAACAAAATACGAAATGCAAATGAGAAAAATCATTCAATAACAAAACTTCATAAGAAATCAAGTTACATCAACCACCAAACCTTTTATTTCTCATAGGTTCCATTATCATTCTTTCATTCTTAATTTCATCAATTGAACGTGCTAGCCTAGGGCACAAATATTATTAGAAGGATTTTCCCAAACCTCAACTAAGATAAAACCTAATTCTCCATAATTACTTATGTGAAAATCAAGTTAAATTAATTAACAAACCCTAATTTAACTATATGATGTTAATATCTATATTCCTATGATATTAGCGAATCAATCCCCTCTCCTTTAAGGTTCAAAAACTCATACAATTCATTCCTTAGGTTTAGATTCTACCCCCCTTTTCCAAGTTCAATAGAAGCACCATATCATCTCAATAATTGGCCAAATTAAAGGGAAGTATTAAGATTGGAATAAATAAACATGCATTAACCAATTAACAATTACAAGAGTTTAGGAAATTACACAAAACCTAATCTAAAATCGAATTTACAACAACCCTAGAGTTACAACTACCTACAACTAATATACAGAACAAATTACAACGTTAAACTAGAAGAAAATAAAGAGAAAAGATAAGATATGGGGGAAGGAAGACCAATCCCAAAAGAGAAGGCCTTCTCCCCCCTAACCAGCTTTAGAAGTTGCTCCCTTTTGCTGCCCCTAAGCTCCAAAATCTCCCAATCCAAAGTTAGGTCAAAAAGCCTTAAAAGAGGCTTTTAAACTGTCAATTTTGTGACTTGGCGCCCAACAGCAAGTTCATAGGTTGGGTGCCCGAGCGCCACGTCTGGCGCCCAAGCCCCAATTGGGTAGAGGCTTCTTCATATTCAAATTATTGGCGCCCAGGCGCCAAGCTATTGGAGTCTTCATTTTTCTCTTGTTTTCTCTCCAAAATTGCACCTACAAAATACAACAACTAAAATAAATTAAAAAGGCAAGAAAAGGGGAAATAAAATAAGAAAATAAGAAAACTATAAAGCACAAATAAACTAAATAAAAACTAAGAGAAAAACGCAAAAGGATAGTAAAACAAGACTAAGAGAATGAGAATGTCACATCCCAAAACTTACATGTGATATAAACATAAAATACCTAGGGTGTACCTCCGTGGTACCCCATAATCTCTGTGAACATTCTTAATATCCATAATTATGTGAATCATAAATATTCCAAGAAAGATATTTTATATACATATTCAGAAAATGTTCAACCTTCAAACACTATACAACCTCCCAAGCCT
Source organism: Biancaea sappan (assembly GCA_037074585.1). Classification (NCBI taxonomy): domain Eukaryota; kingdom Viridiplantae; phylum Streptophyta; class Magnoliopsida; order Fabales; family Fabaceae; genus Biancaea; species Biancaea sappan. The sequence goes on along the minus strand of CM073500.1, from coordinate 43,666,443 downwards.
AGGTGACCTACTAGATTACAGAGCGTTTCCTAATCCTTACCAATTGTTTACCAGACAAGAGTAGAGTATATCCTTAAAGGCTATAAATTCTTCTCCTCAACCACTGTATCTGAAAAGATAATCATGGAGAGTGTGAGTTTATCATAACTCAGTGAGTAAACAACTGTACATGAAAATATCATAAGCACAAACACCACATTTACTAATACAATCAATCTATCATTTATTTTAAATAATTATAGTATTATATGCCATAAATACTTGCACTGAGTGACTTGGGAATTTAACCCTCAAACTCTTTGTGCATAGGTTTTCATATTTATACACCGAGTAGTATGGGACTCTAACCCTTTCAAACTCGTGCATAGATTTTCACATTTATACACTGAGTGATATGGGACTCTAACCCCTTTCAAACTCGTGTATTAATTTTCACAGTTATACACCGAGTAGTATGTGACTCTAACCCTTTCAAACTCGTGCATAGGTCTTCACATTTATACACTGAGTAGTATGGGACTCTAACCCTTTCAAACTCGTGCATAGGTTTTCACATTTATACACTGAGTAGTATGGGACTCTAACCCTTTCAAACTCGTGTATTAGATCTCGTAGATCTTTTGCTCGTCAATAAAATAGTGACAATTTATCACAATATAATTACTATGAAATAAATGAATTTACACATACTTTTATTCCCTTGAATGTCTATCATCAACCATAACAATCATCATATATTATCAACAGCGAGATTGATTATTTCTCACTTCAATAATGTTATAAACAAGACTTGTATTGTACTTTATCTAATAAGATCACATTAGTTTAGTAAAGTTATTTACTTACAAAATGTTTCAATTTATTCAAGGAACAATCACATCTAATTCTTTAGTCAACTAGAGAAATCAATTCTCAAAGGTAATAAAATACCTTCCAATGATATTGTACTTTTTCTCAACCTGAACACACACTGATAATCTTCTCAATTTTACAAATAATGCAAATGGGATTTATATTGTGCTTTGACTAATTTATTAAATTAATTTTGCAAGGTTGCCTACTCACCTGGATTCCACGCTCTCAGCGCTCCCACCTTGCGCCCCCAAAAATCCCTATTGTAACCAGGTAAAAACCATTAGGGTTACAAAATAGAGAAATTTCCTATCACTACTCTCGACCTTTACTCACATCTTAAGTCATAACTCCTAATCGGTAATGAATTTCTAAATGACATTTATACCATTGGAAACTAGACTCAAAGAGCTTTCCAACGATATAAAGTTTGCCCAAAACGGAGTCCGGATGAAGAAGTTATGACTGATTGAAAAATAAGCTAAGGCTTTTCAGCATACCTGGCGCCTGGGCGCCACACATGGCGCCTGGGCACCAACACAAGCTTGGCGCCTGGGCGCCACACCTGGCGCCTGGGCGCCAAGTCCCTTTTCTTCCCAAAATTTTCTGAACCTTGGCGCCTGGGCGCCAGAGCTGGCGCCTGGGCGCCAGGATCGCGACCTTTCGCGATTCCTCTCGGTTTTGGCTCAGATCCGGCCAAATCTTCACCGTTTTCCATGATTTCTTCCATAGGATCTCACCCTTAATGTCTAAGGAGCATTTAGACACCAAAAACACCAATTTTAATCGAGAAACGAAGCCGGAATCTCGATTTTTACCCCAAACTTTCTGAAAACTATAAAATAGGAAAAAGCTTGAGAAATAGAAATTTCTACCTCAATTCTTTGCTTTCCCTACGTTGCTTGGCTCCTAGAGGCTCGCCCCGTAGCCCGAGATCCACCCTCCAAGCTCGGTTGTGGAGTTGGAGTATAGAGAGAGAAAGAGAGGAGAGAAAGTGAAGAGAGAGAGAGGAAATGAGAAAATGAAGAAAATTTAGGTGAGGCCGCCTATTTACTCGCCCGGGGTGAAATTATCACTTGCTCTTCAGTTGACCCTCAGTCAAGATTTGTAAAAACAAATTCATAAAATCTCACCTCGGGTGATTCTAAATCCTAATTGCCCCACAATTTTCTTCTTTCACTTTAGTCCCTCTCAAAGTCTCAAACTCCACTTTAACCTCGAATCCGTCATCCTTTTGGTACCGGATTCATAATTCATTCCCATAAGCTCTATTCTTCTTCTCAGGTTCCTACTTGGTCATTTCTCAAAAGTACTCCATACTTTCTTTTCTTTTCATTTTAGTCCTTGAGAATTTGTAAAATGTCCTAAATTAAAATTTTTGAAATTTCTATTTCCAAATTTCCTTCACTAATTCAAAAAGAACATTTCTCATGTAATTAAATTTTTCAATAAACTTCAAATAGACTTTAAATATTCATGAAAATTCTTGGGATATTACAGAGAAAATTCCACTTATAATGGTATAATTCGATAGCTTTTTAGAACTTATCAACTCCTCCAAACATAGAGTTTTGCTTGTCCTCAAGCAAACTACTACCAATACAACAAAGCACACCAAACAAACTGAACGAAATGATCTTTCATGATAAAAAGAAAGTGTTGAACAATTTTGCAAGATTTAGGACAAGTAAGTCGAATTCATGCATTCATCTAAATAAAATGAAGCTAGGTAATGAATTTCCTGAATTGATAGACAAATTGAAAATTTTTATTAACCTTAAAATTAAAATCATAGATACCGTTGACTTTCTCTAATTATTCCATCAAAAGTTTAAAAAAATTTACTTTATTGTGAGGTTTTTTTAGCTCTATCGGAATACATTTCAAGCAAAATGAGTTTCAATTTATTTATGATCGAAATGAAGACCGTGCGCCTAACCACACATCTTTTCAAAAAAAAAATGACGTATTAAAAAAATGATGTATTAAAAAAAACATATAGAATATATTTGACCCAAAAAAAATTAGGAGCATAAATGAAACTTTGTATAAATATTAAGGACATGAAATATACTTTTTTCCAAATATTTATTATACTTAAATTTGTTTATAGTTAATAAAAATGATTTAAATTCCGAAAAAATTGATATACATTATAAATATTAAGTAACACAATAGAATATTATGAAGATGTAAAAAGATATTAAATTATGGTAAACTATTTTATCAAATAATATATGAAAAATAAATAAAAGATAATTTATTAAAATATATAATGAGTATATAAATTAAAATAAATATTACCCCTAAAGTGTGTCAACATAAATGCTACAAAAATTATATGGCAATTAAATGAGGTTAATTATAAATTAAAATAAGAAGTATAATTTTGAAAATTTTATAAGGGTATGTAATAATCAAATTGTTATATCGGTATCCTCTTGAGTCTCTGGTTCGGAGGATCTGTGGGTTGATGTGCCGAGATTGGGAAGCAACGCTTAGACATTGTTTTAGGAAAGAAAATGTGGTGGCAAATCAACTCGTGGCTGCGGTGCTCGATGCAAGGCTAGGTCTGTGAGTGTTGGATGTTCCTCCGAATTGCGTGAAACCAATTTCGCAGAGAGATCTAAAGCATGTTGGATGGTCCAGATGTAGTTCATTTCTTGCTTAGGCCCGATTAAGCCTCTTACCCTACCCAAACAAAATATTGTCATATTGAAAGCATGAGAAAAATCTATTCCATGACTTGAGATTATAAATGTGGATTCCCAAGAGAATAAGAATTCCAACTATCAAACATGGGAATGTTAACAATTCTTGTTTCCATTTCAATTTCTTAGCTATTTTCAACAACCAAACATAACTTTACATTCTTATGTTTGATACATGATTTTAAAAAATGATACTTAAGAATATGACGTTTACAATAATTAAACATTCTCACAAAGCCCCCATTTTTCATTCCTACCAAAAGAAGTAATAATGGTAAATTCCCATGTAGTAGGAATATATTTATGAAGTAAAATTATTATTTTATCAATATTCTCTATTTATAATTATCAAAGACAATAATGCTACTTTGGTCTCTCATAATAAGATATTTGATATTTCTCAATTTGGTTCATTATAAAATTATCTTTTTAATTTGGTTTCTCATATATAAAATATTTTCAATTTATCACTTATAACATTATCTTTTTAATACACCTGTCAATATGGGCTGGCTCATGTGGGTTAACATTAAAAAAGGGCTGAGTTGGGTTAACATGTTTTTTTTTAAATGAACTATAAATTTCCAAACCCAACCCCTTATTATACAGGTTAGCAGGCCAACCCACCAGCCCATCATTTTTTTTTTGTTGCCACATTTACTCATTTAGCCTGATAGATACATATGACTACAAATTATTTGGATATGTTTTCCTTATTTGTAAAGTTGTGGGTACCACGTTGCACATTTTTTTATGTTTTGGGTCTCTTAAGCCCTCATATGCCATTCCTTTTATTTATTATTTCATTTTATTTTTTATTTTTGGTCTGAAATTGAAACCAGTAGAAAACAAAAAATCTTAACATTCATCAACTCATCAATTCATCACTCACTCACCTTACGCCACTATTGGAGACGCTGAGACGGAGTGAAGAACCCGAGATGACGGGAGGACACCAAATGCGAGAGATGAGAGTGAACTGCGACTGTGTGAGTCCCTTCGGCCTTCCCTTGCCCGCCGTCGTTTGCGTGAAGGGAGAAGAAGGAAAGAGCAGCTCCTGCCGTTGTCTGTGTGAAGGAAAAAGAAGGACCGAGCCTCAGAGGTGTGTAAAAGCTGAGGAAGAAGCTGTGCTGTTGTGTGTGTGAATGAAAATATATGTTCGATTAGGGATTTAGGGAAGGGGGCTGCCAAGTGAGACATCGACATTTTATATAAATAAATAATTTGGTCTACTTTAATTGGTTTACTTTTTAATTTGATCTTTTACATTAAATATTTTTTAATTTAGTCCATTATATATGAAATATTCTCTAATTTAGTCGCTCATTATCTTTTTAATTTAGTCAATTTGATTATTCACATGAAATATTTTTTAATTTAGTAATTCATAATATCATCTTTTTTATTTGATCCTTTACATATAGATATTTTTCAATTTAACCCTTTACGTATGAAATATTTCTTAATTTAATTACTCATAAAATTACATTTTCAATTTGGTCATTTAGATATGATATTTTTAATTTGGTCCCTCGTATCAAATATTTCTCAATTTAGTATCTCCTTAAATTATATTTTTAATTTGGTTCTTCATATATGAATATTTTTCAATTTAGCATATGGATATTTTTCAATTTAGTCCCTCGCATATGAAACTTTCTTAATTTAATCACTCATAAAATTATCTTTTCAATTTGTTATTTCATATATGAATATTTTTTAATTTGGTTCATTGCATATGAAATATTTCTCAATTTAGTAATTTATAAAATTATCTTTTCAATTTGGCCCCTCAAAAATAAATATATTATCAATGATATCAATTTGTCAATATGTAATCAAATTGATCCAATTTAACAACACTACTTTTATATGTTAAAAATTAATAAGAATAATTTTGAAAAATTTTCAAATATCCTTTGGAATAAGTCAAATTCACAGGAATATAGAAAAATATTCCCAAAAAATGTTTATAATAAAGCAAATATAAGAATGACATATTCCTAAAAATCACATTTCAAAAAATCACATTCCCAACACTATGAACATTTATAGGATTGTAAAATTTCTTCTACTAAACGTCCCTTAAGGATAGCAAAACATCCTCATAACAGGGGATCTTTGCAAGAATTGTCTTATTTGGGACCTTATATTTGAGAGTTTTTTTTTTTCATTGGGATTGGGATAAAGATCATATTTTATGCCTCGTGAGATCTCTATCTTCAAGGATATTTTAATTAATTTATTAAAAGGCCATTAGATAAATACTATATATACTATTTATATATGTCTGTTTAAGTAAATTAATAATTAAAATGATTTGGATTAAATTAAATAAAATATTAAAAAAATAGTTAAAGAATTAGAAACCTAATCTGAATTTTGAAATCTATACCCTCTCGGTCTGCCTCTCAACTCAGCCGCCCTCAGCCTCGCTGCAAGTCTGCGATTGCCGATTGCCGATTGCCGTTCCCGTTTGTGCTTGACTACTCTCAGCTCAGCCTCTCACCGTCTCGCCGACTTCCGCCGTTGCTCAGGTTAGATAATATATCAAATCTCTATATTACGTTGTTCGATAGCTCTAGCTCCATTGTTTTATTGTTTAGGGTCAAGAGGGGTCTGATAAGGACGACACAGCAGAGGAAGTGGGTAAGGAGGGGTCTGATAAGGACGACACTGCAAAGGAAGTGGAAGAGATTAGAGATCATCGATGGGTAGTATAACTGTATAGAGTAGAAAGATTACTCGAATGCTTGGTCTAGGCTGTATATTTTGAAAGTGGTCGGAGGTTTAGATATAAGATGAATTGGTTTTGATCTGATGTTTTCTTAATGGGGCTTTCTTTTTTATTTTGATTGTAAATCCGCCCTCGTGTTGGTGTTTGGAGGAGATAAACAAATTATTTAAGCTTCAAATGTTAACACTAATGTTTAATAATATATATATATATATATATATATAGATCTTATTGAATATTATTTTTCAAATCTTTTATTAAAATTTCAGGGACCCCGCGGAAACTCATGAGGACTCACAGAGTGGAGACAGATAGAATTTTTCCCAGGGATTCAGTCTAACTCATTCTATATTATTTGAGCTACAAATTTGATGGTAAAAATTATATAGATAAATTAATAAGTATTTATTTTAATTTTTGTCAAGATATGTGTGTATATATATGTATATATAAACAAGCTTATGTCCGGTGCAATGCATGTGAATTGAATGTCTAATAAAATTGAAAAAAAATTTATATGAATAATTACATTTAAAATTTTATTTAATCTTATTAAATATTTTCTTGTATACCACATTTATAATAGAGTTTGTATATTTAAGTGCTAGTGCTTTAGTTTTGTCTGAGCCAGACAACATGTACTATTGTCAGAATGAGCTTAAGGTTGTGGGATCGGTCCATGCTTGTCATTATTTAGACGGGTTTAGGCTTTTTATTTTTGGCCAGTTTAAAAAAATGTCTAAATAGTTGAAGCTTGTGGGGCTGTGGGCTAGCTTTTTTTTTTTTAAATTGTATTATTTAATATAAATAATTTCACTTTATCATATTTATCATATTTTACAATATTATATTTAATAAATATTAGTAAATTTGAATATGAAAATTTTTGTGATTTTTAAAAATAAATATAGTGTTTTTAAATTAAAATATAATATAGTTAGTTTAAAAAGAAAATATGAAAATTTAAAGTTATTGATAATTTAAATCTTTAAATAAATTAAAAATTTTAAATATTTTTAAATATAAAATATACAACTTAATTTAGTTTTATAAATAATGCTAAGTACAAATTATTGAATGTTATTCATATAATAGTTTAGTAGACGTGACTTTTTAAAAATATAGTTATGTAGGATACATTGTGTTTAATATTTTAAAATGTGATATTTTTATTTAATTTGGTTTAATAAATGATATCAAGTGTAAATTATTGAAAGCTATTAATACTTAATTTTTTCTTTTTTAAATACTTATGCAAGACATAGTGTCCTATAAAATTTAAGTCTTTTAAAATATAACCCATAAATTTATTTATTTTTAAATAAAGAATGATAGGTAAAAACAAAAAAATTAAACAAAAACAAAAAAACAAGTGATAAGTATAAATTATTAAATGGTATTGATAGTTTAATAAAAAACATACTTATGCAAGATATAATGTCTTACAAGATTTAAGTGTTTTAAAATATAGCACATATAACATATATAGATATATATAAATGAATATGGTTCAATTTTTTAATGTTGATGTCTGAATAAATATTGTACTTTGTTAGATGTAATGTATTATGTTTTAACTCAAATTAAAACAATTTGTTGAATATTATGTAATTTGGACAAATAGATGAACGTTAATATGTTAATGATTTGTTGAATCGTGCAAGTTACATTGTAGGTACGGGAATGGGGAGGCGATACAAGGCAAAAAAAAAAAAAAAAGTTGCGTGAAACAATCGTAAGAGCGGGATACCCAATTACAGTACATTAATTTGCCCTAACCCCCAGTCCTATGAACACCGACCAGACTGCCAGCTCGACAAGTTTTCGTTCCCTACCACAGCTTCGTAATCACACAGTGTTCCAGCCAACAATAGCATTCATTGAAGCTAGCAGCAGCCGTTGTCCCAGCAGCACAAAAAGACGGATTTAAAAATTTTAGTTAGTGTTAGTTAAAAATTGTCTATAAATTTTTTATTAAAAAATATTATAAATTTGTATAAATAATTAAAAAATAAAATACACAATATATAAGTGATTTGATTTTAATGTAAAATTTACATCTACGAATAAAAAATGAGAAATAATTCACTAAGTAAAAAATGAGAGATTATAAAAGTAATTTTCGTTCACATTAAATTTTTAATTATATTCAATGTCTCACACATAAAATACATAATTTTATGACAAAAAATTTTGTTGAGTTTAGTACTCTTAATAAAATGAGTGGTCATAATTTATTATGTAAGAACAATATCTAAATTTTTATAGAAAAAAAAAATATCACATATATTAATTAAAAAAAAATTCTACTCTGAAATGCAAATCCGCCATGAACACAACCAGCTATGTGACAGACGACAGCTATCGCTGTCCTCTATATCCATCTCCTTCATCTTCCCTTCTTTACGTGTAGGTCAGTACAACAATGTGGGTTCTTTTTTTTTTATTTTCCTTAATTTTTTTTTTTGGTTTTTCTCAATCTTAGGTTTCTATTAATTACTATCAATTTTTTCAAAAAAAATTTCATTTTCAGTAGTTACTTGGTCCTAGCTTCTTGAATTTTTTTAAGATAATTTTTATTAATGAATGTTTTGTTGTTTTTCTTTTTTCTTCTATGATGATTTGTTAAAATAAAATTAGGGGACAAAAGATTAGAAAAATAGAAATTTCAGAAAATAAGAAATAAAAAAATTACAAAAAAAAAAGAGCAATGAAAACCCTCTTAGAATAACCTAATCCATGATAGGACAGAATAACCGCACAGCCAAACACTTTGCCCAGGCTTGTTCCTTCCAAACACATCTTTAGTGCCCCTAAACCAGGTTTGCTTAAACCTAGTGCCAAACTCGCCCTTTCAGTCCTTAATCCTGGCCCAAACCGTGATCCAAAACCAAACCACAACCCGCTTCAGAGATCTAACCCGCGTCCCGACCCTGATTCCATCTTTTCCCCTTCAAACGCTGCGTTTTTTTCACCCTGAACCTTGAGAACCTTCAGCCGTGAGTCATCGAGCCCCGGCGTCCAACCCACACCCTAGCCTCTCACGCATACCGTACCGAGCCCCTAAAGCCGTCGAGCCCTAGCCGTGAGGAACGCTCAGCGAGCCAAACCCCACCCATCTCACCACATCGAACCCTCTTCACACTTGAACTCGCGAATTCGAGCCTTGGTCCCGTCTCTCCCGCTGGTGGTTGTGGTTCCTCCTTTTCCGAGTCACTTGATGCTCGAGCCATCCGAGTGAGTTCAGAGAGGTGATCGGAGTGAAGGTGAGAGAACCTGAGTGCGAGATCGAGAAGTGCGGGCGCGTGATCGGAATTCTTTGCAGAGTCGCCGGCGGTGAGTTCTTCTTCCTCTCTTCTTTTTCGGTCCTCGCGGTGACTTTAACAAATGCCTTTCTCCCTCGCCCAACAGAAGTTCTTTCCCTTTGCCCTCTGTTGCCCTAATTTGAGTTTTGATTTTCCTGCAACTGGTCTATTGATCCCCTTTGAAATTCGAAACTGAAGCAGACAACAATAAGTGGCGGCAAAATGGTGTCCGGTTTAATAAACGCTAACCCGATAATCTACGAAAAGAAAGAACGTCGAGTTCGCACTGCGCCAACCCATGCCGATGACTACGCTGTGGAACCGATTGACCAACAAGAAGTTTTTGATATCCTTTTCAATTTCAGCCTGTTTATATATGTTTTCTGTGCTCTGATTTCTGGGCAGTATTTGAATTTGAGGCATTATTAATTAGACATATTGCTCCGTTTTTTTTTTTTAAAAAAAAAATCTTGAAGCTCTATTTTCATTCAATGATGCGATCAATTTTCTTAACATTCTTAAATCATATAAGGGATATTAAAGACCCTGAGCATCCTTACTCCTTGGAAGAGCTCAAAGTAATAACGGAAGATGCAATCGAAGTTGATGACGATCATAGTTATGTCAGGTATTGAAAAGCTATTTCTTTTTCTTCCTCCCTCAGTTTTTTTATTCAATTATTTATCTAACCAGTCATTGTGATATTGGGGGATGATGCTTTTGCTTCAGAGTTACTTTTACTCCTACAGTTGAACATTGCAGCATGGCAACAATTATAGGTCTATGCTTACGGGTGAAACTTATGAGAAGCCTTCCTTCACGTTACAAGGTATTAGCATTCATTAAGTATGATTGAATTAATTTGCCACTTTATCTTGGCTGTTGATTTAGTCAGAGTATACGGGCGAGATGCTTGTGGAAAAAGTGGGTCTGGACGCACTAATCATTTATTGAACTTTAGACCTTAGTATTGTAGTTTGACATGTAGATTTCAGAAAGGTGACTCATATTACTAATGATACTTGGAAGCAATACAGACCGGCGGTTCATTTCATATGATTCAACAGCATACTTGCTTTTATCGTTATAATTTCTTGAGTATCCTGGGTTGGTTGCTTGACGAGAAGGAGAAGCTAATGTCCCATTTTGTGGTTCAGAAAGATGATCTAGGGACAGGGACATGGAATTGCTGTAGGGAATGATAGGACAGGACCTACACAAAATAGCCAGGGTAGTAACAATTAGAAAAAGATATTGGACATGTAGGATTTCACAATTAATCTTGTAAGAGCTATAGTTTTTAGTATAATATTAACATGTGACATCAGTTTGGTTATTGATGTTTTGTTTGGAATAATATGGCATTATAGTAAATATCAATCTTTTATTTTCAGTAACTGATCAAAGCTTGTTGTTTTACATTGATATCTGCAATTACTTAACAATGAGATATATAGCTGTATAATATGAGCTACTTTTATTTATATATAGATGTACATGTCTTTGCACTATGGACCAATGAAAGAATGAACCTTAAGGGGTACAGTTTTAATTTTCGGTTGATCTCTGGAAATTATGAAGAGAGGAAAGGAATTCAATATAGGAGGATCAAGAACCTTCCTAAAACAAACAAAACCAACATAGAAAGTGAAACAAAAAAGGAAGCAATATATTTAGCTTTTGGTATGCCTATTGCATGAGTATGACCCACAACCTATGCATCATGTTGGTTTTTATCATAAACTTCCACATGTTTGTACTGTCAATCAATAATAGTACTCACATTGTCAATCTTTTGGTGCCCTCTAGAGCATTATTTAGACCTTTTATGGAATTTAGTTCAAACTTTACTGTTCTTTGGACCTTTGTTATGTCTAGGTGTACCTTCTTGATTATGTCTTTTGACAACCTTTATTAAAAATATGGTCAGGTGGATATCAGAGTAGCACCTGGATCTCACGCTACTGAAGCTGCAGGTTCTTCTTCCTCTCCTTCTCTCTCTGTGGGTGTATTTAAATGTCTGTGCGTTGTAAACACTATTTTGAATACTGTTTTAGAGAAATTTTACTGCTTGTGTGGTTTTTGATTTGGTGTTTCTTCATTTAAGTCATGTATACTATTGATGGCCTTTTGCAACAGATTTTCTTATGTTATTGTTTTTGGGTCATGCCTTTGAGTTAAGTTCATGGTTCTTCCCATAGATCAATGTTTAGATTCAATTATTCATTTTATATTATGGTCAACTGTTCATTGCAACTTACGGTACTCTGACAGTAATTTTGACAATTGCATGTCTGGAGCATAAGCCATCAATTTTTGCTTTTATTTGACTCAAGTGCCTGTGACCTTGTTTGCTTATTGAATTTTTGCTTATAAATATTTTATGGTGACTGGACATTCACTCTTCTTGTTTTATTCATTTTCTGTTACAAATATGTGCAGTTAATAAACAACTAAACGATAAAGAACGTGTAGCTGCTGCACTGGAAAATCCAAACCTTCTGGATATGGTTGACGAATGTTTAGCTCCATCTTTTGGTTGAAGGAATTTTGTGTCCTCCCAACGAAATGAGACTGTAGATCTCTTGGTGCACTATCCCGAAGCTGATCATTTTCATCTGTTAGTATGGTATTGTATTTATTTTATGGTTGCAGCCTCATGGTCTTGCAATTTTTGCCCTTGTACACGTAATTTTAGTTTGACAGGAATACAGTGCTAGTTCTGTTAGTTTCTATAAGGATTCTTTTATATTGCCTCAAAAAGGTGGAAAAAATATTTTTCTTGTTCTGATGCTACCATAATTTGGTTGAACTTTTCTTGGTATTGTAAATTGAATCTTGGAAAGGAAATAAAATCTGCTGCTGTATTTTTTGATTGTATGGAAGCATCTCTTAGTTTTAGCAGTATATGGGGTCGATATCTCCGTGTGAGTTCTGTATCTCGGGTTAAAACGCTCTGTTAGACACACCGTAGAATTGTGATTCGTGACCTTATGTGATGTCTATTAGATTCAAAGGCGTTAGTACACGAGTACTATAACATTGTAGTGCCCTACGTTGAACGCCGTCTCCTGTGTTAACAATTTACTACAAAAGCCTATAACAAAGGCCAAAATTCGATACTGGGGATAACATTCTTACCAAATATTGGCAGGCTCATTGGTTTTATTTTGTAATCTGCTTCTTTTTAATATGTTTGGATCGAGAGAATATAGAAAGGAATGAAAGGAAATTTTTTACTTCAGACATTCCTTTTAAATATATATATTCCTTTTCATTCAATCTCAAATTTTTCTTTCCTTTCATTATCTTTGATTTGGAGTTAGATGACTATTGAAATATAAAATCTTGATCTAATGGTTTGGGATTACCCACAATAGTATGTGTTTGGAAAATAGTCAGATAAATTTAAATTTGAATTGATCATGATTTATATAATTAATTTTAGATAAATTTAAGTTTGTATAACTCAGTTTGTGAAAAATGGATTCATTTAGATATTGATTAATTTTGAATGTGTAATTATTAAAAATATACATGAATTATATATTTTATTATTTATGTACCTTTATTATTTATTTTTATTAATTTAATTATAATATAATAAATTATATCAATGTAATAATAAAAAATATTTGTTTTTAAAATTTTTTTATTCTTTTTGTTTTTTCATTTTTTATTTCAAATGCTTTTATTTATAATGATTTTATAGTTAATAATATAATACTAAATCTCATCAATATATACATACATATTGGGTGATTGAAGAGGGCCTATGGCCTAGTACATAAGAAATTAGACATCATAGCCTATAGCCTCTATTGTCATCAAGATTCAAGAGTCAGAAGGTTTTCCGATTTTCTGATTTTCGTAGGTGGGTCCTTCCCGACATTGAATTTCTCTCTTTGTTCCATACCCATCTTTGCTAATCTGTCAGCAGACTCAGCACAAGCATTCCTTCCCTTGCCACATTGTTGAATTCCAATTTCTAATTTCCCCTGAGCTTTTTTATTTCTTCCAGCTGGTTCTTCTCTCCCACACCCAATCATCACCCATTTGCCGGTTCTCTTCTTTCCATGCCCCTCTGGTTATGTCAGCAATCTCAAAAAGAAGGGAGAAAATGTGTTGTGCTGTGACCTCTTGGTCGGCCTCTCACATGTGTCATGTGATAGTGCTTGCTTGCCCCTCTTCGAAGGTTGCCGGAGTAGTAGCTCGCCGTCGAATCTCGGCCGTCCTCCCCTCTGTGCTTCTTCACTTCTTCTGGTCTGATTGGCTTACAACTTTTGAAGTTGTTGATTCCTGTGGTCTGAACTGAGAAGGGAAGGAGAAAAAAATGGGAAAGGAACGATTCAACGCAGAAATGAAACTCAGAAGCAAGTCTTGAGTTACTGCAGCGCAAACCTTGGTTTAGACTCAAATATGGGTTTAACGTTTTTACAAAACGTGGAACCAAACATGCTTGGTTATGCTGCAAACCCACTCTTAAATACCTGAGTTTATTTTATTGTATTTTATTACAAAGGAGGCACAGCAATCCTTGGAGAGCGGACAGAGCGAGAAAAAGACAGGGATGTGGATTAAACTGCAAAAAGTTTTCTAATTTTTATATTTAGAGGAAGTCTAACTTCAGATATCCTAACTATATAAGGAGGCATCTTTGAGAGAGGGCCAATATGAAAATATGCTGATTGTTTACAATCAATCTGATGTTGACGCTGGATAGTTCTCACAACTTACCTATTGTCAGCCATACGTAATTATGTATTCCTTGGAGTAGATCATTGAAAGTTTACAAACAAGCTCCTCAATGTAAGATATTGTAAAGTAAAATATTAGCCACCGAATTATGCACTAGTAAGGAATAATGGTATTTGATTTCATTGTTCTCTTAAAATTTGAAGATGAGAAAAAAAAAAAAAAAACCAGTGACACACTTTATCTGTAACTTGGGAAAGTACGAGATCAAAACACCATTTAATAATATTGTATTAATGATGAGTCCTCTCCATGTAGAGCTCATTTCAAGTACACATGTAATACTGAATACTTATGTAGTACTATTACCATTTACCATGTATTACAAAATGTAATTTTATTTTTGATAAAAGTCAAATAGTCTAATTTTAAACCAAGGTTGAGTTAAATCATAAATTTTAAGCAAGAATCAAATGAAAGCACTATAAGAACATAGTAAATACTTCACTCCATGCATGAAACAACAATTGGATTCATATACAGTAATTAAGTTAAACCTGTCAACCATCCAACTCGCGAAATTGGAACCCAACTAAGTACGAAGTATATGATGGCATAGGAAGCAGGTCTCTTGCTTATATAATCACAATTATCCACAAAATCAAGCCCTTAACATAAGGAAGATCTAAAAATAGAATATGACAGCATATCACCTCGGCTTGATCTTATACAAATAATTTACCCAACAACAGATCAGATACTCTCCATTAAGACACACCTGATATCCTCTAGAATTTAAAACAAAAAAATTATACAGAAAATTTGACACCTTCATCATCAGCTGAAGTTCCCTTGAAGATCACAAGCTTCCCCTTCTGTTCCAATAGTTTTAAAGCACGATTCAAGATGGTGCGGTCTATCCCATGAAGCTCTGCAGTACATCAGAAAGTTCCAGAAAGCCAATTGCAGTCAAAACGCAACCTTCTTTGAGCATTATTTCAATAGCCAGAAGAGTATAGAGAAAAAGAAAAGATAACTAAATATCAATTATATCTTAACTTCAGCTAAGCTCGAAGACCCTTCTTGGTATGCTGAACCTCCGGATACGATGACTTATATTTTAAACCATGTTTGTAGAATATAAGAAGATGATTAAAAGGGTTCCAACTGGAATTATATCCCCAAACCACCAGAAACGAAATTCGACCAGATCAGCTAATTATTGGAAATTTAGCAAACCAATAAAAATGTTGAAAGCCTGCTCAAAAGAATCTATCACGTCAAGGACCAAACGTGAGTCTTGACAACTATTCCAAACCAGCTTTTAAATGCCACCCAACCTTATCCTACTCGTGATCCAAAATACAGTGTACCAAACAGGGCATAAACACATCAGAAGATTACCTGTTCCTTGAGACTCAGTTCCTGATCGTATTTCCTCTATTGTCACAACACCATCTTCCAATCCATTATCTTTTGCCTAGTCAATATGGAAGCAAATTCAGTTATAATACAATAATAAACAACTTGCATACCAGCATTATTAGAATAACAATCTCAACCTACAAATTGTACTATGATGTCAGCCCAATCTTGAATCCGGTGCCAGAGAATAAGACATTTCCTATGTCCTTTATCCATCCATTCAGCACGTCCTGCCAAATCAGAATTGAAGTAAGTCCTTTCTCTCAGCCAAACTTAAGAAATGTAAACAAAGTAACGCAACAAAACCTTCTGAAATTAAGGCTGAAAGGAAGGCTTCTCTGGCTTCATGACTCAGAGACCCTGCACTATAAAACAATCAAAAAACAATGCAAGCGGCAAAAGATGGAAATAAGCAACACAACAGCTAATGGAGCAGTTTTTTCCTATTAATTCAATTCAATAATCCCATGGAATGCGTAAGAAGGCAAGAATAATGATCTTACTTTCAATCGCAAGATTTGAAAATAGAGGGAATTCTTCTCCAAGCCCAATAACAAATATCTTCTGTGTTTTGCAGTAATCTAGAATTAGATCTTTCCATAGTTGAACTTGCTTCTCTCTAGTCTCTCTTACAGGCTGCAAACTGAAACATACCAAGGTTACAGGCCCAATCAACCACAAAATTCTGACTGCTCACTATCAGTCAAGGTAAATTAAATATGAATGCAAGAATTATGATAATGAACGCCACATGAAATTGATTTTTCACAAATAAAAGAATCCACTATGCAACAATGTTCAAATGCTAACTGCTGAAATATAAATACTGTTAATAATACAAGGAACGACTGTTTGCCATGGTCCCAATACTATCAGTGGACATATCTCAGTAGGTGTAAACTAAATTACATGGTATAAAATCTCTAAATTTTGCACAGAAATCATCTTCCCAATTTTAATGTCAGTAAATTACTTGCCTTATTTGAATATAGATCATTGCCTTAGTATGGAAATTATCAAAGCTCAATATGAAAAGATACATGGGCTCTCAAAGTTGACCTTATTGTCCATCTCACTAAACTGATACGAAATCTTCATTAGTTGGAAATTTTGATAAAAACCGGCTAACTACTTGGATTTCAAACTTCCGACACTGGATAGAAAAATTCATTGGAAGAAAACCAAAGTCAATTACTTCTGGACATCTGCATACATATCTCGAACATGCCAAATTCATCAGTCTTCAAATATTTTATTTGGTTCTTTTTACCAATTCTCTTGTATTTACTAAGTTTATTAGTTATGACACCATCCCCTATAAAGTTTGGAAGAGTATTTTCAGAGCAGCTTCTAGACCAATAGAAGAGTTAATGCATTACTGATATAATACATGTCAAAATACAGCTGCAGCCTTCTTCTTAAGCCTATCATCCTAATCGATAACAATTGGTATGCACGTCAACTAGCAAGAGGTATACACGTCTTGATAAATGAATTTCTAAATTTGAAGATAAAATAGCATTAATAGTAGGTAGGTCAACTCTCATTAACTTCAAAAAAAAAAAAGTACACAGTGCAGAAAGAAAAAGGAATTTACGTGAAATATGGTGGATAATTGAAGAAGTGTGGTAGCTTGAACTCGCCCAGTTTCTGCATCTCTCAAGTGCTTTCTCTGGAATTAGAGGGGAAATAGTAATTACGTAACAGGTCTTCTTGATGCTTAGATAACCTTCACGGCTTCACCTGTCGCTAATAACCTCCAACTTCTAGGTAAAACGTCTGGAATATAAAATCAGTTCCAATATAAATGATACAAAGATTAATCAATTAATAGGCAACAGTTATAAACCATTAAAATAGCCTCCGTTGTCCAGTGTGAACAATTTTCCAGTAGACTATGATTTTAAACCCAAGACACAGGATCACCATTCGACAATTACTTACCTATTTTCAGAAGGGGTAAAAGGATGTTTCAAGACGAATAAGAGTACGATAAATAAAGATGTAAAATTTGAGGGGAGAAATGTGAGACTGACATGATGAAATTCAGACAAGCTATCATCTCTAACTTCTAGATTTTGATAGATATAACAATTAATTAGCTGACGAAAGATGAAAGTGTTCGGAGGGGTTATCTGGATTGGACGATGCGAGTGAAAGGGCGCGATGGAAGAGAGCAAGATCGTCGAGCTCGTCGTCGATGGAAATGGGGACAGTGCGGCGAGGAGGAAGGATATCAGGGTTAAGGAAGAGGAAGAGGATTGGAAGGCACGGCTGAGTGAAGTAGAGATACTAACCTGAAGATTTTGCTCAAAGAAATCAGACCTTCAAGCGACTGAAATTTGCTGCTCACTTCGATTGAAAGAAAGGTCCGAGGAAGGCAGCTGACGTAAGGAACAACAGGAAAGATGAAAGAGACTCAGATGATGGGTCGGGTTATGAGTCATACGGGGTGTGGATACGATGAAGTGAAATTATTTTAGTTATCTACAAAATTATAAATAAAATCGACGTAATAATTTTACAATCTTATGTTATTAATTAAATTAATATATTATTGGACAAAAAAATTTTATAAAATGAAAAGTTTAAAAAAATCTTGTATTGAATTTTATAGTTTATGAAAATTATCTACACAATAAAAAAAATTACAAAGACAGTTCATTTTTTTTCTATAATTAATGATGATAATTAATTTATCAAAAATATAAAAATTGATCATTCACAAAATTAATAAAAGGCATGTATGTATGCTAAATTTTTTTAGTTTTTTGCAAGGCATGAAGTATTATAATTTAAAAGGGTTATATGTTTTTAGGTATATTTAAATAACAGTGTTGTGAATTAATTAGTATGGGTTAAATATATGCAATTTAATTTTAATAATTAGGATACCCAATAATTCTAACAACTACGATATTTTACTATTATTAGCCATAACTTGAGCTTTTCATTATTATTTTCCTTCTCTATTTCTTGGAATCTCAAGCTATTTTAAATTGGAAAAAACTTAAGTGCAAATATTTATATATTTATTATCAATTTTTTGATAAATATATGATTATCTAATTAGAATATAATAAATGTTAAATTTTTAAAAAATAATTTTATATTTTTTATAATTCATTATTACATAATTAATTTTTTTTAAAATTTTTTTACACATATTATATTTCTATTGTATAATTTGATAACAAATATATAAAAAAATTTATATAAATTTTACTATTTTAAATAATAATAAAATAAAATAGCCCAATTGAAGCATGCCAACTCAATTCAATTGTTCTGTGAATATTGAATAGCCACTAACTTTTTTATTGATTCCTACGAATTGAGATTATACTTATTTTAACTCTCTTTAATAAATGAAAAATTGGTGACAATCTTTTTTATATAAATAACATAGTTTTAACATATTTTTTTATCATTGTTTATGATTGAATTTCTTACTTTAAATGCTAAAAAAGACTTAAATTAATTTTATTTGCAATTCTGGAAAAGAACAAATCACGTGTAACGCGAGGAACTTCACATTTTGTTAAACAATGCTAGTGCTAGGCTCGCATTTCATTTTTATATACAACAAGTCAAACATATATCTTCTCTATTATTAAAAAATTTATCCACAGGTCCTAGTCTCAGCAAACTTAAAATTAAAAAATAATTAAAAATTATAATACATTTGATATTTATTTTGAATCCTTTTTTAAATATAGTTAAATTGTAATTAATACTTTTTTATTTTAAATATTACACTCAACTATTTTTTAATTTGTTTTTATCAATGAAGTTAATATTCTACACAAAATATGTTCTTTTTAATAATAAAATTATTTAACAGTTTATCCTAAACTTTAAAATTAATTTAACTATTTTTTACTGTCACAATAAAAATAAGAACTAGATTTATAAGTAATTTTTTTATATTTTTATTATTAAATTATCAATTAAAAATATAATATATGTAAATATTTTTTAATAAATCAATTATACAATACTGAGTTATAAAAAATATACATTTCATTTTAAAGATTTTACATTGTGATGTTTTGATTAAAAAAACTAATAATAAAAATATAAGAACTGCATTTGAATTTTATCTTAAAAATAAATTACAATTTTATGTTGGGTAAAAAATTAGTTTGATGAAAAATAATTGAAGAAATTTATTTATAATATGTAAAAAATATATAAAGAAACAAAAAAATAATTAAAAATAAAAGATATTAATATAATTCAACTAAACGTGATTAATGACGACGAGGCTGATTGTGAGTTAAAGTGGGGACTGGGGGAGTTAGAAAAGCATATGAACGTGAAATCACCCAAAGCCATTCGTGATTGTAGCGATCGGTGATTGAGTAAGCAGGTCAAGAATCAGAATCTTTCGGTCTCATTCAATTTAAAGTAGAAGCATTTCTTTCTGTTGCACAGAAATTTCGTCGATTGGTTCCAGCTGAAAATCTCAAACATTTTCTGTCACTGGGATGTCTGGCGAAAGAACAATGGCCGTGTAAGTTCATTGCCATCCCTAACATCAAGAATTTAGATATCCAATATTCCAATTGGTTGCTGCAAGAACACTGATACATGCTAAAAGTTGAATGGGGTTTTATTGACAAAGGAGTAATTGTTTTATGAAATTTGATAAATCGAACAGAGGGCATTGATAATCATTTTGCTCCCACCTATATCATCCTGATGAGTAAAAAAAGAAGATATCTGTACTCTAATAGTTAAATGTTGACTTTTTCAACTCAGGATTGCTTCTGCTCCTGGGAAGGTGCTGATGACAGGGGGTTATCTTATATTGGAGAGGCCAAATGCAGGGCTTGTACTCAGTACAAATGCACGGTTTTATGCAATTGTGAAACCACTATGCGAAGAAATGAAGCCTGATAGCTGGGCATGGGTGGGTTTTTTTGTATATACATAATTTCCTTTGTGAGATGCATTAACTTTTGATTTATGTTGTTGTTCTTCCTCTATGCTCAGTAGTATGCCGATGTTGCTGTTTTATTGTTACTTACAGGCAGAAATTATGTTATGTTTTTGTTGTAAATTATGATCAAAGATAATGAAATGAAAGGGCAAGTGAGAAATGACTCTATTTGTATACAAAATTGCTGTTCGTTTTATGAAGCTCAAGGAGGGGCAGGATGCAACAGGAAATAAAAAGAACTTTTGAACTCAATGTAAATGTTTGCATCAGATCAAAGCTTCCAGTATCTTGAGCCATACCTTACAGTTTATCTTAATGATGAAAAAAGTTTCTCACAAGCAAGTTCAATACAAAATTACTCTTGTTGCAAAAGTAGTATACTTGCATAATAATAGTAATAGTTGCAGGTAGCTTCTATTGAATAGCTGAAATAAATCATGATTATCTACAGTACCACGGGCCTATTTTTTTTTTTTTTTGGGGTAGACTTATTTAGAGTTTTCATCGGTCTAAACTATTTTTTCCTTCATTCAGTAATGTCCCAATACAAGTAATTTTATTACCATAGTGCTAAATTATGTCATCTCTTTTTTTTTTTTTGGGTTGAAATGTCATCTCTTGTTACTTGCATCATCTTTAGGCATGCACAGATGTTAAATTAACGTCTCCTCAACTCTCCAGAGAAAGCATGTATGAACTAGCATTGGAGGATCTTAAAATCCAATGTACTTCTTCGAGGTTAGTTAGCTTTTCTTGTGACATATGTTTGTATTGTAGCTTTCAAAATCTCTTTTTGTAATTAGTTTAAATCATTTACAGTTTGTGGAATTGAATCTAAACCTTATAGTCTAGCAAGTAGTCAGTATACTGTAGGATAGAGATTGTGTATGGTCTGATAGAGGTGATGACGAAGTTCATGTTCTTCAATCCTTTACATTAGTAATAGATTGAGTGCAAGGTCAAATTACATATTGAGGTGAGGCTAACAATAAATGGTTTATTATTTCAGTGAAAATAGAAATCCTTTTGTGGAATATGCTGTGCAATATTCTGTAGCTGCTGCCCAGGCAACATTTGATAAGAATAAGAAGGACTTACTGCATAAAATACTTTTACAAGGTAATGTATGATTTATGTTTCTCTGCCTTTCATAAAAGAAGAGCTTCAAACTTCCAGTCTTCTGATTAGCTAAGTCTCGCAGGTCTTGATATCACAATTCTGGGTTGTAATGATTTTTATTCGTACAGGAACCAGGTACTTTTGTCCTTTTATGTCTTTTCTCATCATTGACTGAGAGAATATTATGTCTTTGTTTGCAGGTCTCTACATTGGTCATGTTGGAAATTTCTTTTATGTCCATTATGTTTGCTGATTATAAGACATTTGACTGCTGTAATTTGTACTGATGAAATTTGTTTTTATTATAGAAACTTTTACACTTCCTCTTCCTTCTGTCCCCACCATTTTCCTTAAACTTTTTGAGGACTTAAACAATAAATAGTATTTCAAAGGTTAATTAAACTAAGAAATTCTTTTGCTAATAAATTGATCTACAGATTGAAGGACGTGGACTCCCTTTGACACCAGAATCATTGGCTAGCCTTCCACCTTTTACCTCCATAACCTTCAACACTGAGGATCCCAATGGAGGAAATTGCAGGCCTGAAGTAGCCAAAACTGGATTGGGCTCATCTGCAGCCATGACAACTGCTGTAGTGGCTGCTTTACTTCATTACTTTGGAGTTGTAAAGCTTTCCTCGTCCAAAGATTATCAGGAAAAGAAGGATACTGCAGATCTTGACATGGTGCATAAGATAGCTCAAACTGCTCATTGTGTTGCACAAGGGAAAGTAGGCAGTGGGTTTGATGTCAGTTCAGCCGTTTATGGCAGTCAACGCTATGTGCGGTTTTCACCTGAATTGATTTCTTCTGCCCAGGTATTTCCCCTCTCCTCTCTTCTTTGTGTGTGCAGAGTAAGTTGTATTATATATTGAGCTTTAATGCTGTAACTCTTGTTGGTCCAATTATTCAAGTTCCACACTTAAGCTGATAAAATAAAGATATATGTGTGAGGACTAGTTTGTAAGTACTATTACCTATAATCACGGAACTGCTAGGTATCATCGTGGTTTGTCTACTCCATATTTTGGGTCCCTCTTTGAGTTCAGTGATTACTGTTTATTCAATGAATTCTTGAAACACTCATGGCAGATATGTTTGCATGATATATGACCCCCACTAAGCATTAGAGCTCTTTGTTTTTGGTACTTTGTTCCTTTCCTAATTCATTAGGTTTCCTCTTGAGGTGAAACAAAACCCACAGGCACCCACTTGCAGTCTAAGAACTAATTCTTGCTACTAGCCCTGTAATTTTTTATTCTATATTCTTTGTCAAATTTGTCATAATGCTTGTATTTGTTACATCTATACATTAACTTAATGTTATTTTGGAATTATGTTATTTTCTTGGTTCTGTTGACATTGCAGGCTGCAGAAAAAGCAGTGCCTTTACCAGAAGTTATTACTGACATCCTGAAGGGAAAATGGGACCATGAGAGGACTGAGTTTTCTTTACCACCCTTAGTGACTCTTGTAAGAAATTTAGATTTCACACATGCTTCGTTTTGAAATCATTTTGGTTATTCTAGAGCTTCTTTTAAAGTAAGTTTCAAAGATATTAATATATCATAGACCTTAATAGCCTATACTTTAAGATGACTCGATCCTTGACAAGAAGGGAAAAAACCATAGCATTGTTGTCTCACTCATTGGAGATTATCTTTTTCTTTTTCTTTTTCCTTTCTCCTTTGAATGTTCATCCGGGCTTTTCCAGCCTTTTGTTCCATGCAAGACTTTTACTCTCGCCAATCCACAATTTGGGCTTTTAATTACCAAATGTGTCATAGGATGTTTAATTTCCCATCTTCTATTGGACACTTTCATGATTAGATGGTGAAATTTCATGGAGTACCAGGGTTCTTCATATCTAAGAGAAGCTGGGTCCTGATTAATTACGTTAATCTATGTGTCAGTTTCTTATTTTTCTAGCCAAGAATGAATCTACCTTTTATCACGGTCATCACTGACATGGGGAATATGACTTTAAAGTTTCTTGGGACCTTTTCTAACTCCTTCAACCTCTTCTGGTTCTGTAATTGGCACATGATGTTGAGATTGAAAAACTATCTTATGCCAATTATTCTCATCTCTCTATCTCTCTTTCCATTAGCTATATTTTCCAATTCCAACATTGGTTGACTTTATTGAAGTATTTTTGTTCCTCATTGATCTTCTCTTCTTAGTTACTTGGAGAACCAGGAATTGGTGGATCATCCACTCCTTCAATGGTAGGTTCTGTAAAAAAATGGCAAAAGTCTGACCCTCAGAAATCCCTGGACACATGGAGAAGGTTGTCAGAGGCGAATTCAGCACTAGAAGTGCAGCTAAACTTATTAACGAAATTAGCAAAGGAACATTGGGATGCATATAAATGTGTGATAAACAACTGCAGCATGCTCAAATCAGATAAGGTATTTCTTGATCTTATTTGTGATTGTTTTAAAGGAAGTTATTTGTAGGACAAAATATCTATATATGATACAGATTAGGATCTAATTATAAATTTTCAGCTCATTTGTGGATATTTGAGTCTGGCAGGATGTGGAAATTTTAAGCTCCCGACGGTACCTCTGTCTCCTTCATATCTTCTTAATGCCTCTTAAACATAAATGTCATGGCTCACAGATAAAGTAAACTGCCCTTACCATGGCATATTGTGACTAGAAAGCAAATTACCGTGAGCGAAAACACTATGATCCATTTGGGTTACAATAATTTGTCGTGAACTTCATAACATGTGTGACCTGCATATTTTGAGACTGGTCTTTTGTCTTGAGTTTTATTAATTTGCCATGCTATATTGAAACTCTCTCTTTGCTTTTCTTCTTTCATGTTGATGTTTGATATTCAAACTTCATAAACAGTGGATAGAACAAGCTTCTGAGCCGAGCAAACAGGCAATTGTTAAAGCACTGCTCGGAGCAAAAGACGCTATGCTTGGGATCAGATATCATATGCGCATGATGGGTGAGGCTGCCGGTGTTCCAGTAAGTTCATCCACTAATTGAATTCTCATTTTTATTGTTCTGTTTTTATGTTATTGGTTTTCCTTATAAAACTGTATACCCAGAATCCAGATGGATTTTACAAAATGAGGTGGCTAGCAATTACCCATATAAACTTATGTTTGTGTTTTGAAATAGCAGTACTGTTGCCTTATCCATTAACACCCCTTAAAGGTCAACATCGCTTACTTTTCATATGAATAAAAATGGCCAAGCCAAGCTTTTCAGTTTAGTTACTGGTAAAGTTGAAGAAATAGCATGTATTGCCAGAGTAATGAGTCATTTGAGACTGAATGAAGCTCCTGGCTATGGCTTCATTTACCATTAGATGCATTGGGTTATTTTCTTTGGTTATAAAGTACACTTTTGCTACCTTAAAATCTACTGCACGGACAATTTTTCTGGAGCTCTTTTATCAGATAATATAATTGAAGGAAGTAATCATAAATAGACTCTGGTTCAGTTAAAAGGACAACCGCTTGGTTCGACCATAATAACTACTAAACCTTTTAGTTTAAACGCCACAACTGTAAGATTTATTTATTTCTTATAATCTGTGTCTCAGTGAAACTGCAGAGGTTTTTTCTTTTTATCAGAATTATTTCAAAACTCAACGTAATTTATGAGTTCTATTTCTATAGTCTTATTTGCTGCAAAATAATCAGATTGAACCAGAATCACAAACAAAGCTTCTAGATGCCACTATGAACTTGGAAGGAGTTCTGTTGGCTGGAGTTCCAGGAGCAGGAGGGTTTGATGCAGTTTTTGCCGTTACATTGGGAGATTCAAGCAAAAATGTGTCTAAAGTATGGAGTTCATTCAATGTTCTTGCCTTGCTAGTTGCAGAAGATCCCTCAGGTGTTTCCTTAGAAAGTGCTGACCCACGAACCAAGGAAATGACATCATCTGTGTCTTCAGTTCATATCGAATAAGTTCATTTCCATCACTTTGTTGTAAATCACCACAATTCAGGTGGAATGTGTAATGTAGACTAGTTCAGTTAGTTTCTCTTGAACTTGATGGAATATACGATTGGATGATTAATAATCTTTACGTCTGTTTGCTTATAGAATTAGTACAAGTATTGTGTTTTTATTTTTTCAGAACCACTAATATTCAGAAACTCACTAAATTCTAACTAATTTTGTTCGAATTAGATAGGATCACAATAATATAAAATTCTTCCGGTACTAATTTTCTCTATTCATACAATTTAAATCCAATACCTAATTTAAAAAAATAAGTGTAGAATCACTTTAATTAATTAGTATTGGTACAACTAAAGGGGCTTTGTTAGTGAAATGCATAGTTTTAAACTTACGAAACAAAAAGAGAGAGACAAGAAAATAAATGGTTAGTGATAAGGTTGACCGACCAACCAACCAAAAATTGGTATACCGCAACCAAAACGGAAGTACAAGAATAGAATGCAGTCAAGCTTTAGAAAATTACTCAAAATAATTGGTTGTTTTTTGTTAGCCAAAGCCAAACCCAAATGCTGGTAGGAAGTTGCAAGACCTAAACCACATTGATTTGATAATGCTTTTACTCACTGGGCACTGCTCCTACACATTTAGCCTACAAGTTTTTTCTTTGGTCTTACCAAATCAGAGCATGCACTAAACTGGCATTACTCCATTGTCTTATTCGGACTTGGGACGTCACATGTGGGTCCCTAGTTGCATTTATTCCTTGTTCTGCCTTCCCCATGCAAACTTTCAAAACTCCCACCAACTCCCCCAGTTTTCATGTCCACTAGGGTTATCTTCAAGGGGTTTATGAACTTACTTTTCAATATGGATAAGTATGGAGAGCTCACTTTTTTTTTTTTAATATACGGGGAAGTTTATATCTCAAAAGATTAATTTTTTTATCATTAAATCAAATTGAAATCTATTTAAATTTCTTTTGTTATTATTATACATAAATTTTGAAGTATTTCAATGGTGAAAAAGTTAGAACCCTCAAACAGACAAGTTCTTATTATACAATGATGTACTTTGAAGATTTTTATGAGTAATTTATTTTAACTGTGTGCATTGAATTAGATCAACCCGTAATATTGAGTTGGGGTTAGTTTGGTTCTATTTTCTTCATCCATCGACTATTAGTTTAAGTAATGAGTTTATAAATTTTTAACTCACCGAACCTGAATGCACCTATTTTTTTTATTGCATTACCCCTATGTATCTATGTTGTGTGTCAAGTATTTAAGATTTAGTTAGCATACTATTTAGTTTTCTTGAAAATATTTTTCTCTCTCAATAATAATTAATAATATGTAGTACCATATATAATATCTACTATCTTAATTATTTATTAAACTATTAACTCATTCATTTAAAAGTTTATTATTTCATATTTCATCTCAATTCTAATAATCATCAAAAGAAGAAATTAATTTGACTTAACTCTCGTGTACATCTAATTTATTTGTTAATTATTATCTCATTATTTAATCACTTGATTGATGACTACTTGAGTTATATATATATAAGAAAGAAAAGTGCGAGAGAGGTGTGGAATGGATCAAATGCACAACTATCAAAATCATAGGAGTTTATGTCCGAGAGAAGTGCCACTTGAGCTAAGCTCCTGGACACTTATGTTATAGTATTGTATATAGATTTAAAATATATAAATTTATTTTATTTTTTGGTATACTTTATAAATAAAATGAAGTTTATTAATTTTTGTTCATCAAATATAATTTTAAATTTTTTTCATAAGAATATTAATTTAAAATTTTATGTAGATGAGATTTATAGGTTTTTGTTTAATTAATAATTTTAAGTGAAATCTAAAAATGACGCAATAAGTAACTATGCCATGGTGATTGAAGAACAGAATATTCCATTCTACTACCAGTTATGTTAAATACTATTTGCTTTATTAATCAATCTTTTACTGTTAAATATGTTAATTATAAGCTTTCCTGCTTTTGTTGACCCTCTCTTTACAATAACTTGGAAAATATGAGCTCGAGCTTGAGTTTATCGTGTAAATGCCAACCAACCACAATTATTAAATTATACTTTAATATGTAATATATAAATTATATATTATGTATTAATAAAATATAAATATATACTGCAATATTAAATACTATAATATATAAATTGTATTTCTGTATGATAAAACTATAATATTTTACAGCTAATATATAAGTTCTTTAAAAGAATATTAATATATAAATAATTCACGTGTTAACAAAAAATTAACACTTTTTAATTTTTTAATCAAGCTTAGTATTTGACACTTAATTTTAATTTTTGTCAAATTAAGCTGACTTAAACTAACTTTATAACATGACCCAATCTTGTGTTATACGGTAAGAGTGTTGAGTTGATAAACATTATTTGATAGACACAAATAGATAAGACTCACGTGAATCCGACCTCAAGCAGTTAGCATCAAACGGTATTAGACTGCACAACACCTTATTATACAGTAAGAGATCTAATTCTCTTTCCAACCAACTATTAGGTTTAATACGAATTTTTTAACCTAAAGTCCATTACATGTTGTCCCCGTCCTAACTTCTAGAACAAGCCTTAAGGGTTGACCGAAGTCAATTTTTAAGTTTTCATTTTTTTTTCATTTAATAAGATAATATATAATATATTTTTCTCTCTCTCTCTCTCTATATATATATATATATCTAGTTATTTATTATAAAATATGAGAAGAATTAATAACTTATCTTACGTTTAATAATGAAAATTAATAAATATACTAATTTTTATAATAAAATATTATTCTCTTTAAGTTTAATAAATTATATATTTTTTAGCATGGAAAAGGCAACCGACGTTTATTTATTTAACAGCTATACATGTCGTATCTAGTTCCACGTGAATGGCTTAGGGTTTATGAAAATTAAAAAAATTATTTATTTCATGGTATGTTATTATGCCTAATAATTCGACCGTGAGGCGTGCTATCTGAAAAAAGAAAATAAAAAACGTTATGTATTCTATTTTTGTTTTATTAAGTTTAAGATTAAGATTTTTCAACTTTAGTGTCTAGTCCTCGATGTGCCTTTCAATTGTCAAAGTCTTCTTTGATGATTAGTAATAATGAAATGCAAAATGCAATATCTATCGACCATAAGCGCGTCCCACTTCTCTACAGTCTTCTTTGACCAAATTGAAATTTTCTATTGAAATTTCTATGTAATGGGAAAAAATGAAAGATTTTTTTTATTTACACGATCTAATAATTGATATTAAACTTCAATTAAGCTAAATTCAAAAAGATATAATTATTATGGGTGACAAAGCATTTTCTATGAGTTTTAACTATGTCATATAATTTGTAATATTAAAATAGAATTAAAATCTCATAGAATAAAATTTTGTAAAGGTACTTAAATAATGTTTATTTTTCAAATCTAAATTAATTTAATATAGTATATAAATTAATTATTTTAATAAATAGAAAATTATGTGTTGATGGAATTTTAAATTTATTTTAAAATTCGAACTGACATGTTGATTAAGTTTAAACAGATACATATATTAAAAATTAAACAGACAAGTTTGTTATAAATTAAACAGATAAATTTGTTAGAAATTGAATAGACATATTCATTAAAAATTAAACAGACATAATTATTGAGACTCTATATATATTTTATTTAAATTTTACAATGAATAACTTGAATATAAAATATATAGACAAAGATTCTAAAAAAACTTTGTTTTATTATGGAATAGTTTGTTTATGATTATACGATACATAAACATAAATTTTTTAAAAATAATATTTGTTATGCTTTAAAGTCATTTTATTCTCTATAATCCTAACACTTGATTCCCATAAAATTAAACTTGAGATCACTTATTTACTTAGAATAATTTTTTACTACACGCTTGGTAGTAAATCAATCATATTATTTCATACTACCAGATAGAGAGGACTTTTTTTAAAATTATTAAAAGCATTTTTTTCTAAATCTAGAATCCATTTTACTTTTCGTATAATTTTGTGTTCATTTTATCTTATATCTTATAAAATTGTTAATATTTTTTAATGGTTCAATAGTCTAAATTAATAATATAATTAATTGGCCTATTAAATATATAGTTACTAATAGATGCAAATGCAACCAAATATTTCCCTTACTAAATTGAAGACAGTGTTGTTTAACTTTTTAACCCCAATCCTTTTCTCATTTTTCAAAGAGATATTAATCACATATTGTATAACAATAAAGGAGCTTATATCCTGATACACTTGAATTACGAATTTGATATTATTTGTCACACATTCAGATTGATAATATTCCTTTCATATTTGTTGTATCTAGTAATTACATACTAGACATATAAACTAATATAGTTAATAACTTGAATGCTATTAGCAATTCAACAGCAGCAGAAAAATTTATAATGAAAACGATACTAAAAAAATACAAAAATTAAAAATTTACTCTAGCTTTGAAAAAGAAAGTGCTTGCCTTTATATTTAAAGCTTTCTAAAATTTATATATTGAATTCGTTATAGGATAACTCTCACAATCACCGAATTGTTTATTGACGACAATATTGAACATAAATATCTACTCAAAAAGATATTTTAAATGTAAAACTTGTACTTTCATTTGTTTAAAACATATTCGAACTGAAGATAATAATAAAAATGTCTCTTAATTTTAAGTTTAATTTTTAATCTAAACATATAATCTTAATTTTTTGCGGCGTTAATTTTATTTTTAACGAATCATTATTCTTTAAATAGTAACTATAATGAAATATCTTTGTCGTGCGCTTCGTATTAATCACGCGCAGTAATAGGCGCGTGGTTCGTGTGGGCTCTCTCGTAGTCCCTACAAGTTCCCCCGTGTTCGTCATATCTTGCCATAAAGACGCAGTGAGCTTGGCAATGAGGGACCCATCGCATCGAAGCCACTCAATCACTCTGTCTCGGCTCTCTCTAGGCGTTCTTGTTCTTCTTCATTCACCATCTTCCTCTTCTTTTACCTTCTGAGTTGAGCTTACTCTCGTTTGTTTACCCATCTACAGAGGCGCTTCGAGAGGTTTATCTTTTGGCTTTTTGAAGCACAGAATCTGGAAAGCAAAAGCTCCTTAGATTTAAAGCTCAGAGTGGATTTCCTTTTGTCCCCTTCCTCAGGTAAGATACATTTACCTTCCTTCTTTCTCTCTCTAGACTTTTTAGTTTCTCTCACCGAGACTTGGACATACACTCGAAAAGGTATTTTTTTTTCTCTAAAAAATGCCTTTCAGCTGAAACTTCGAACTGTTCAGTATGGCCCTAAATTTATTTCTAGCAAGTTGTTTGACTCTGATTTTTTCAACTCTTAGACTAATACGGATGAATCTTCCCGGCTTCAAGCCCTGATATAATTATCATATTTCATGGTGGTTTTTATTTTTTTGGGTATTTGACTTTTAAGTTCATTCACTTTTTTCATGTTTTGTTTGGAAGTCATACTTTGAAACCACAATTTGAATTCAGTTTAATTTGATTCGATTTTTGGCTTACTAGTCTTTTCTGCTCGTAATTA
Organism: Biancaea sappan; assembly: GCA_037074585.1. NCBI lineage: Eukaryota > Viridiplantae > Streptophyta > Magnoliopsida > Fabales > Fabaceae > Biancaea > Biancaea sappan. The sequence goes on along the minus strand of CM073500.1, from coordinate 43,635,120 downwards.
GGCCATTCAATTATGAAGGCGTTCAACGTTTGATTGCGGCCGATAGGTGACCGTGACTGGTTCCACATAACTCTCCTGAATCCTCTTTATATTTAAATTCAACCTCTTGTTCCCTTAGATTTTCTGCTTCTATATGTTGGTTTCTTTCAAGTTACAACATGTTACAAGGACGTTGGAATGTGATGTTCTAGAGGAAACATAGGTCTTTTAGTTATCGCTGAAGTAGAAGATCTTACGATCTGAAGTTGAAGTGGTGCCAATTGATTTTTCAGTAGAAATGGATCGAAATGGGGGAGAGAGCTGGAGGGAATTGGTGAATAAGATGCTTCCTCCTGGAACTTCTCTTCCTGATGAAGCTTCTGATCTTGACTACTCCATAGCCATGGAATATGCGGGTCCACCAGTTTCGTATGAAGTACCAAGTGTTGATCCCCTTGATGTAAATTCACGAGCAGTGCCACGCTCACAACAATCCATTACTCGTGGGCGGCATCCAGTAACTGAGACAGTCCCCCTGCCAGTATCTCGTATTGCTGGTGTAACAGGTTCACCTAATCAAAGTCCAAGAATGTCAGGAAGTTCAGAATCTGTAGTGTCTGTCTTGCAAAATCCTGAATTTTCTTCTGCTTCACCTTCAGCCTCACCTGGTTCAGCTCATAACCCTCCTAAACAACTAAATAGTGGAGCAAAGAGGGCACCTGTGGTCACTTTTAATACTGTTGATAGATCGGAGAGGAAGGAAGTTGAGGTTGTGAAGCCGGTTTATTCAGAATATGTTGGGGTTTCAAAGGAAAGGAAGAAAAAGAAAATCAGAGTTTGTTATAGATGTGGGAAAGGGAAGTGGGAAACTAAGGAATGTTGCTTAGTTTGTGATGCCAAGTATTGTAGCAATTGTGTGCTGAGGGCAATGGGATCAATGCCTGAAGGACGCAAATGTGTAACATGCATTGGTCAGCCTATTAATGAATCGAAGCGTCTGAAATTAGGTAAACATTCGAGAGTATTATCTCGACTTCTTAGTCCACTAGAAGTTAAGCAAATTATGAAAGCAGAGAAAGAATGCTCTGCTAATCAGCTTCGGCCAGAGCAGCTGATAGTTAATGGATTCCCTCTGAAGCCAGAAGAGATGGCAGAACTACTTGGATGCCCCTTACCTCCACGGAAGTTGAAGCCTGGTAGATATTGGTATGACAAAGAATCTGGTCTTTGGGGAAAGGTGATAATTGTTCCAATTTGTTCTTTAAAACCTTATGATTTTTCTATTGAAATTTGATTTATAGGAAATACAATAATTAAATTTGTTATCAAAGAATAATGGCTTTAACACCTGCTCATATTCAATTAACAGGAAGGGGAAAGACCTGACAGAATCATAAGCTCAAACTTGAATTTCACTGGGAAACTTGGCTCTGATGCTAGTAATGGAAATACTGAAGTTTACATCAATGGTCGAGAGATTACAAAACTTGAGTTGAGGATACTGAAGGTAAGCTTCTGCCTTTGTTTAAACTAGTTTGTTGTTTTCTAAATCAGCTGTAACTTGTTGGATAATGCTGTCAGACTAATGGTGTGCTTGTTAGGAGTGAAGGGGAAGGGGTGAGAATTGATATGTATCAAACACTCTTTCAATTTTCACTCTTTTCCTCATCATTTTCACTTCTGCCAAGCAACCTGATTGACCAAGATACAAACTTTGGGCTGAAGCTGTTGCCTGAAGCTCAAGTTTTTTGAAAATGATAAAATCTCCTTGATATAATAACTTAGAAAGGATAATCACAAAGCCTTTGTGACACAATAGATGCATAATGTACTCCTTCTCCGAAAGACACTTCTAAGTTTTGAGTGTTAAAACAAATAATAAATGGGCTGTCTAAGAAGATAAAACTTCCTCAACCAGTCAGTGATTGCTACTTGTTGAGCACTTTCGATAAAAAGTCTGCTTAGTTGGTTTAATTCAAGTAATTATCATAGTAACATTGTTCTTTGAACTTTCAGCTGGCAAATGTGCAGTGTCCACGTGGTACACACTTCTGGGTTTATGATGATGGTCGATATGAGGAAGAAGGTCAGAATAATATCAGAGGAAAAATTTGGGAGAAGGTATTTACTTAATATTTCCAGGCCTGGAGGTTTGAAGTCATGAGGTTTTGGAAAACTAATGAAATGGTGTTTTGTTTTCTTTTGGCTTTGTCCTAGACAGGCTTCAACTAGATTTTTTTGCACCCTATTCTCTTTACCCTATCCCCATGGAAAACCTCATGGACTAAGAGATGAGATTAGTAATTATACTACAGTTCCAAATTATCTGGAGCACAAAAAAGTCCATAAGCTTCTTCTTCTTGGTATTCAAGGATCTGGAACTAGCACTATCTTTAAGCAGGTATGGCCTACAAGTGATTCAGATAGCTAGAATTATAGTCATCACTTCTTGTGTAACCATTTGAGTTGTTCCAATTACTCTAAAAAGTAACAGATGCAGATGTGTGAGAACTTAGTCTATGCTTATCTTTGTCTTCTATCACCTTTAATTTTTGTTCTTTTTCTTTTTGAACTACTGGGAGGTTTAAGGCTAGAAGGTTATCAAACTGACTACTGACTTGAAATCTTGCCCGGCCCCTCATGACATTGTGCTTCATTTGTACTAGTGGTGCTAAAATTACCTCCTTATCTGGTCTTATTTTTGCAAGTGGTAAATAAATGCATGTTTAGGAGGAAGCATGATAAAAATGAGAATGCATATTTTATTGTTTACGAAGCTGGATTGTTCAGATTACTTTTCCCCCCTTCTGTAACCCTCACTTTTGGATTTGCTAAGCAGGCCAAATTCTTGTATGGGAACAAATTTGCTGAAGAAGAGTTGCAGGATGTCAAGCTGATGATTCAGAGTAACATGTACAAATATCTTAGCATTTTGCTTGATGGAAGAGAGCGCTTTGAGGAGGAGGCGATTTTTAAAATGAATGCACAAAATTCTCCTCATCAAACTATGGGACAAGGTAATATTTCATGCATTGGTAATTTTTCTTCAAGACCCCACTTCACGTGTCATTGTTTAGCTAACAAGAAGTAGAGCATGAAGATGTTATAGACTTATAGTGCTTAACTTATCATCTTGTAGACATTTTTCCCTTGTTCTTGCATCCGTTGATCTCTGTATTTCTGAAGTCCCAACACTAAACGTGGAACTATATGGGGAAGTTGTGTGTGTTATTTATGGCTTGATTCACTAGATTGATGGGAAAATTTTAAATAGGGAACTGGCCATGGAGATATTTACCAATAAGAACCAAATAACCACACAAGCAGTAATTTGGTCCCTCCTAGTATGTATTTTTTTTGAAAGTTAGTTTCGTGTTTGTAAACTTCATATTGATGTAACTCAAGACTATGACCAAGTTTTGTAGTCATTTAGTGCTTAATGGCATCAGATTGCATCCATAGTATTATTATCTGATTTCAATGTTCATTCAGTTGGGAACAGTGAAGCAAATGAAAATGACTTGTGCATCTATTCCCTCAACCCAAGGCTGAAGCATTTCTCTGACTGGCTCCTGGACATTATAGCTACTGGGGATTTAGATGCATTCTTCCCAGCAGCGACGCGTGAGTATGCACCATTAGTTGAAGAGGTGTGGAAGGATCCAGCAATACAGGAAACCTATAAAAGAAAAGACAAGCTTTACTTTCTTCCAGATGTGGCAGAGTACTTCTTAAGCAGGGTAATTACTTATCCTTGAAACTATCTCATTTGGTTCTGCTATATATTTAGGTGTAAAGTATCTGATTACCAAATTTTACCCAGGATATCAGTTTTTATTCTTGGCCCTTATTCATAAAGCTGAGTTCTTCTGAGCTTAAGTGTTGCTTTTTGGAGTCCAATATTCACTTCTTTGACACTAAAATTACTATATATGATTGTGAGCTTAGGATAAAGAAAACAGTCAAGTGAATTGGAAAAAATATGCTATTGGTTCTTGCTAGGTATTGACTTCATCTGTAATCTCAATGTGACAAACCTACAATTCTTTTAGATTTGCTGGACAAGAAAATATAAGACAGAACATAATAAGGGTCTACATGGTCGTGTATTTATCTTCACTTTAATAGCTAGATCACTTGCTATTGTTTCTATCAGGCTGTTGAGATATCCAGCAACGAATACGAACCCTCTGAAAGAGACATTATATATGCGGAAGGGGTTACTCAGGGAAATGGTTTAGCTTTCATAGAATTCTCACTCGACGACCGTAGCCCAATGTCTGAAACTTATACAGAGAATCTGGAAGCTCAGCCCTCCCCTCTGACCAAGTAAGTTTTATTCTGTTAGTTTTTTTTTTTTTTTAGGGGGATGGGGTAGAGCATCACAAAGATAAATAATTCAAATTACATTCGATATAATGCAACCATGGAAGACTAACATTGCATCTAAAATTTTGGATAACTTCCTTGTGTCAGGTACCAACTTATAAGGGTAAATGCAAAGGGGATGAATGAGGGTTGTAAATGGGTTGAGATGTTCGAAGATGTTCGAGCAGTGGTCTTCTGCGTCTCCCTAAATGACTATGATCAACTGTGGCTCGCCCCAGACAGCAGTGGCAGTGGAACCCTTCTTCAAAACAAGATGATCCAAAGCAAGGAGCTATTTGAGACCACGGTCAGGCACCCTTGCTTCAAAGACACTCCTTTTTTGTTGATTCTGAACAAGTATGACATCTTTGAGGAAAAGATCAATAGGGTGCCTCTATCTGCATGTGAGTGGTTCAATGATTTTTCTCCTGTCAGTGCTCATCACAATAACCAGTCACTGGCACATCAGGCGTACTTCTATGTTGCCATGAAATTTAAGGACCTTTATGCTTCCCTCACTGGTCAAAAACTTTTCGTGTGGCAAGGCCGTGCAAGGGACCGAGTGTCGGTTGATGAGGCATTCAAGTACATTAGGGAGGTCCTTAAGTGGGATGAGGAAAAGGAGGAGAATTACTACGCTCCACCGGAGGATTCATATTACAGTACAGACATAAGCTCCTCTCCTTATGTCAGACAAGAGCAGTGATAGTGTTCATCAGAAAAATTTGCCAAATTTAGGCAGAAGGAGGGAAATGCAATGTGCTGGCCAACTCATGTTCTCTGTATTCTTTATATATTCTGAAGCGAAGTTGTTAATGATTTTGGTAGAGGTCTTTAAAGCTAAAATTCTGCATTTGTCCCTACCTTTATAACATGAGGAAAGGCGCAGTTATAAAATGGTTCTCATACTTTTAGGAATGATGAAAGCTTTAATAAATAAGTCATGCTGAGTAGAGTGCAGGAAAATCAGAATAAAGAAGCATGAGCTTTTATGGCACTTTTGTTACGTTGTTCCAGTCAAAACTGAAAGGTGGTTAAAGATACATCTGAATGTAATAATTATTTCTTTATTTTCCAAAATAAACCCTAGAATAAAGTGACTGATGCATGAAGTTATTGAAGCGGGGGAGTCATATGTAATTTTTTTAATTCTAAAGTCTATTATGGAAGCTATATATCTTTTAAGGGGGTTGATGGAAAGGTATCGGAATAAACAAGAAGATCTGTATATAGCATTTATTAACTTGGAAAAAGTCTATGATCGAGTACTAAGAGAGGTGCTGTGGAAAGCTTTGGAACAGAAAGGTGTACGGGTTGCGTATATTAGAGCTATAAAAGATATGTACGAGGGGGCTACGACTAGTGTGAGAACGTTTGAAGGGGAGACTAGAGACTTTCCTATTAAAATTGACCTGCATCAGGGATCATGCTTAAGCCTTTATTTGTTTGACCTGGTTTTAGATGTTTTGACGAAACACATCCAAGAAGAAATCCCTAAGTGCATGCTTTTTGCAGATGACGTTGTTCTTATAGTAGAGACAAGGGAAGAGATTAATTTTAAACTTGAGTTATGGAGAGCTATTTTGGAATCGAAGGGTTTTCGTCTTAGCAGGAGTAAGATCGAATATATGCATTGTAAGTTTAACAAGCGACAAGCTAGGAACGAGATGGAGGTTAAACTTGGTGATCAGGTCGTATCACAGGTGTCAAAGTTTAGATATTTGGGATCAATTATACAAGATGACGGTGAAATTATTAGAGATGTGGAACATATGATACAAGCTGGGTGGTTGAAGTGGAGAATGGCATCAGGGGTTGTTTGTGATTGGAAAGTACTTGATAAACTTAAAGGAAAGTTTTATCGTACTGTTATAAGACCAGCGATTTTATATGAGAATGAATGTTGGGCAATGAAAGGACAACAAGAACATAAAATTGGAGTGGCGGAGATGAGGATGTTGCGTTGGATGTGTGGTCATACAAGAAGAGATAGGATCCGTAATGATCATATACGAGGTAGTGTTGGGGTGGCACCTATTGAGGCAAAAATGGTTGAAAACCGTTTAAGATTGTTTGGGCATGTGCAAAGAAGACCGTTGGAAGCGTCAGTTAGGAGAGTTGAGCAGATGGTTTGGAGCCCTGTAAAAAAAAATCGAGGAAGACCAAAAAGAACACTTAGAAAAATTATTGAACGGGACCTTTTAGTAAATGAGATATCTAAAGAGTTGGTCATTGATAGAGCTCAATGACGTCGTGCGATCCATGTAGCCGACCCCACTTAGTGGGATAAGGCTATATTGTTGTTGTTGTTGTTGTAAAGTCTATAACATTATATGAACGTTGAAAATTTTTTTAAAAAAAAATCCTTAAATTTAAATATTAAAAATAGATATTTTTGGGTGAATCTAGATGTTAATAAGTTAAATATCATCATCAGAATTAAAATTATAAAGCCTCTTCTGTTGAAAATAAAATATAAACATACATCAGCAGAGTAATTTACAAACATTCATTGGTATTGATGCTAGCAAAAAATAATTTACAAAGCTACACTAAAGGTCTCCAGTTCGAATCTGGGCGACGCCATCTTATATTCTTTTCCCACTCAAGTTAATAAAGTATGCTTTGTTTAAGATAAATAATTCCTTGGACCATATAGTTTAATTAATTTTTAATTGAGTATCTATGGATCAAAAACTTGTAATCAAATTCTTATAGTTTGAAACTTTTTAGTTTCTTAAGTTTTCGTCAAAATTTTGTTGATATAACTGTGTACTAGTTTAATACTTTAAATATTCATGATTTAAATTAGCTTACCCAAGCTATTTAACAAATGCTATAGTTGAAGTTGATTTATTTAATTATCCATTTACTCCTTTTTTTAATAGAATGTATATTTAAAGTGTAAATATATACATAGTTTCCTCGCATTAGTAATTATAACATTGGAAAATAGTGCAATTAATATTTAATAAACAACTCATTGGAGGTGTCGTGATGTTACTTCCTTCTTCAGTCATGTTTTACGATCGTGTTAAAATGCAGTTAGTGGACCTACAGACGAAGGTGTCGTGGTGTAGTTGGTTATCACGTCAGTCTAACACACTGAAGGTCTCCAGTTCGAGTCTGGGCGACGCCACTCTTTAAATTTACTTTTGCCTTTTGCACTCTTAAACTATTCTTCTGTTTTTTGGAGAGTACACTTTTATTCCAAATTTGCTATGAGTATTGAGTACTATTTCCGACATGACATGGGGTGCGGCTCAGCTCTGCTTTCCACGTTTTTTCTCTGCAAATTTTGTGAGACAGCTGGTGCTGGTTTGGCATTCGGAGGAATACGTCAACATCAAAAAAAAAACTTGGTTAAGGAACATGTCTCTACGATCAAAAGAATAGTCCTAGAGACCTTGCGTTGATTATTTTTTCGAGATGTGACAATTAGTGTTTTGACAACATGATTGGACTGGCTACTTCGATTAGTTGAATTGAACATTAATTAAAAAATTGATTTAAAATAATTATTAAAATTATTAAACAGTTGAATTAGTTAAAAATTAATATAAATGAATTAATTAATTAATTAAATTTTTTTAATTTTATTTATTCTATAATTAATTAATAAAAAATTAATATTACATATCAATTAATTTTAGTAGAGATATCCATATATTAATATTTTTTTAATTTGATATAAATAAATATTATATTACTTAATAATATTTTCTTGTTATTTGATCAATTTTTATTATGAACTTCTAATTGTAAATGTTATTTTATGTAACTTGATATGAAACTTTATTTTTAATTAAATTAGTAAATTTATGTTTATAATCTTTAATTATATATATTTTTTAATATTTTAAAGTAGATCAATTCAATTACAACTCAACTATAATCCAACTACTAATTTTTAAACACTATTAATTCAATAACCAATTTAATTTTCATAACCTTACCAACAGCCATTAAACATCCAAATTCAAAACCTAATAATGGGTCATTCAGCATTAGCATTGCCTCGTGGTGTCTAGTATGTTATGTTGTATGGCATGAGTTGCTTCACTTGCATTCAGCAGACGGTTTGTACATATTATAATTAGAATTTTAAGGCATTTTTAGTCCCTCCAATGTTTATAAACATTTTAATTTAACCCTCTAGTGCTAAAAAGAAATCGCCTCGCTTTTACACTTTTCAATTCCACCTAATTTAGCTACCTCTCTGCCACATTGTTCATTTAAAATTTTACTTCTAAGTATAAAAAACTACATAGACATTACTTAACACCATTTACTCATCCATAAATCTAGCGTTTATATCAATATATTGATAAATTTAACATTAAATTTTGCACAGAAATCCTTCACTCACAGGTGCCCACGATGAAAGATTGCATGGTAAGAAGAAAACGATTGCTTGACATTAATAAAATGCACTTCAAAAAGTGGATAAATCTGGCTGTATCCAAGGAAAATTCCAGATACATAGTTTATAAGCACTCTAACGCGTAAAAAACAGCCTGTTTCAAATGGATTTCAGTTCACCATGTCTCTAGGCATGCAACCAAAGAACCAACACTTCCCTAAGCCAAGTACAAGAGGCTGCTCTTTCCAGGTAGCGAGGCAGCACCAAAAAAAAAGACATAAGAGTTGGCTCTATTGCCCATTTCACCTGAGTCTCTTCATTTTTTGCTGCCTTAGCATGTGTTCCTTTTCACTTAAGAAATTGTTACAATGGGCCGACAACAATCCAAATAATCATGATCCGATTAGATCAGGTGTTTCTGCCTCGATGGATAACAATGCAGTGTGTACTTTACCCATCCAATTGTCCAGCCGATCCCGTAAGGATTTGATCTGTGGAATTCCAAGAACTCTTGGCTGCACCCAGGTAACATGAACGGTGCCCTCCACTTGATCAATTATACCCTCAATCAGATGAACCTACAATATGATTCTCCTATTATTATCAACATTGATTTGAATAGACAAAGCTTCTATACAAAATATTCAAGCATATAGATGTCCTCTGGCCTCTGCAATGAATTTTACTAGAAACAACTTTGGTGCACAATTCAAGAAGTTCAATTCAGATAGCTATCTGAGGGACTAAATTTAGATGTTTCATCTTTGGAAGACCAAATTAAGAAGAGTCATCTTTTAGGAACTAAATTGAGAAAGGAGTAATCTTTTTAATTGCTTTTCCACAAGGAAAGTATGAACAAACTAAAAATCACTTGAAACTATACAAGGCATGAAAGAAAATGGTGTCTGCTTGTGCGTTTTCTGCCAATGACCTCCCAAGTAAAATAACACATGATTTTTCACCAAAAACACAGAATCAATTGCATATCTCAAACAAAAGTTCTAAGTCAACCACTAAACTAGATTTATGGTTACAGTAGAAGTATAGTAATACTTGTTTGGGGGAGAAAAGTACACATCCATGTGACTTGAATGTAATGGAAGGACAACATGAAAGCAAAAGTGAACATATTACCAAGAAAAGGTAGTAAAAAAACAGGCAAGATAAGCCCTAAACACGGTTAAAAGGACATTAGGAGCTGAAACATCAGCAACTGAGAAGTTCAAAGGTTTCAAGAAACACAACTTATTAGCATATAATTTACAATATCATTAAGTTTTCACATCTCTGAAATAAGCATACAACACGAAGATTTACTGCAGTTAAAGATCAACACTTTCTAGAATAAGGAGAATAAACAACTGAATTGTAAAAAAGTGAAGTTTACCTCAACATCCATAAGTTGAAAGCATACTACAGATCAAATCAACTCTTTTAATAAACATAAATAGATGGTTGTGATTAATAAACTACGAAAGCTCTCAACCATATTGCTTTTTACTAGAGTTCTGAATAGGACTTACAGAAAGGCTCTTCATAAGGAGATGCTCCACATCCTCTACAGAGAGTTTTGTACGCTCAGCAATAACACTCAAGGGAATAGTTCGATCTTCAGAAGGCCGACTGCATGTATTTACAATTAGTCCATCTAACAAGTAATAAATTATACTCATTTGCACACAAGACAATCTAATTAGTGCATCTATACCTGAATATAATCTCCATCAAGCAGAGAATGTTGATCTTTTCCACCAACCTTTGCTCGTTCTGAACTAGTGCTGGCTGAGCCCTTAAAGCATCATTATGCACCCGACATAATTCTTGATAGCCAGCTAAATCGCCAGAATTGAATGCCTGAAGAATATAGTAGAGCCATTCCACCTTTGTCCCCAGAAGACTTTTTATCTGTAAAAGATATATCGGAATAAAGATGTCATCAACCAACATTGTAAATAATCTAGAATACTCATTCCAAAACTTTGGATTGATATACTTACGATAGGATGAGCAAGAAGCTCTCCAAAGTTGTAGATGTTATCTCCCAAAAGAGCAGAAAGGGACAAATCAAATGCCAAATCCTAACAAACCACCAAAAATTAGTGTATAAAATGATATGATAGATACATTAAAATAAACCGTGGATTAAGTAAACTACTAATGACCTCTTCACCTTTTTCTCAATTATGATGCACAACTAGACCCAACAAATTTAGAAATTCAGTATATAAAAAGATATGACAGATAAAAACTTCAACAATATATATTATCTCAGCTAAATTATTGCTGCTTATTGCAAATCAAACAATAGTAACAAGCCAAAAAAAGTATCACAATCTCGGCTCAAATGAAGCAATTGCCCACCAAACTTTTGGATTGAACAATTGCTAGACCTTTCATATTCACTACTCAAGACAAGCAAAACTTCATATACAAGATTCTCATGACCTTTGAGAATAATTGTAAAATATAATATACATTCTGTTAAATTCCATTTAAAAAAAAAAAAAAAAGACAATTCCCCACCAACTTGAAGCCAAATCTTCTAATGCCCCATACTTGAACTTCTATAGGTCAAACTCCCCTGTTTAAGAAGGGATTTTGACTTTAACAGTTAACAATCACAATGTCAAGAAACAACCTTCGTATCCTCCTCTGATTCCCTTTTTCAACCATACTTAAAATCATAGCATAGTTCAAGATCAAATAAAAATAGAGATATGTATACAAAAGTTACCACAAATGCCTGAGCTGAATCAACAAATATAACATCTCAGACAACTAAGGAGACATACCAGCTTGAATGAATCTGAGAGAGATTCCACGGATGTATATGCAAGATAGAGAAGAGCACTTTTGTAGAACTCAGCAAATTCTTGGCGAAACTTATAATATTGAGATGAAACCCAGTAATAGCTAGCATATACAGATGGATCAATATCTGTCATGCTATCAAGTGTGCTCTTTCCATCATCTAGAAGCTTCTTGCATTCCTTTTGGTCACCCTGCTCAAGCTTAAATAAGGCTATTTGCAATTTAATGTAAAGAATAGGTTCTTCTATGCGCTGCTCTTTAGTCGCTTGAAGCTTTTCAATGACTCCTTCGAGATAACCAATGGCGGCTTCTTTTTCAGAATACTGCCTAGAAACTATGACAGCAAAATGTGCAAGCTTGAGAAGATTGATTTTAGTCTCGAAGTCTGTTATGAAATTGTGATATAACTGTATCAGAGCATCACCAGCCTGAAATTTTAAAGCAAGAACAATTCGTCAAACAAGTAAATTATAACTCTACAGCACAATATGCACAACAATGTATATGATTCATCACATTAAAAGCCAACAAAAACGAAATTATAAGAGTAAACTACAGAAATTTACCAGATTATGGACATTTCCCATAGTAATATAATATTCATAGCAGCATCAGGAAAAAAATGAATGGAATGGAATACAATTATAAAGTTAATCTCATGTTTAGCACAGGTCTGACACAATTTGGATCGTGGTAGAGAAGACAATCTACATAATGGATCAAATGTTCAATACTACATTTCTTTCAGCAACCAATTCATCCAAACATGAGATAAAACAAAGACTTAGCATCTGCAATTTATCCATTCCTCTCGATTATTCATATGGCACTGTGTACTATAAATAGAGCATGTAAAGTTGAACAATTTGGCAGCTTTTGTTCAATAACTAGTCAAGAATGTGATATTAAGGTCAGATTATGTGTAAGGGTTTGCGACAAAGAGCCCCCTGATCAAAGCTAATCCATCCAGGAAACACATCACAATGTCAAGAAATAAAGTTTCATCAAGCAATACATAATATTGGCCTTCCATCCCCCAAAAAATGCATTCAATAGAACATAGAACCATAGTCAAAATTATAAGCATAGCTTTATCTTGTTTAACAGAAGCAACTATTTCTAGCATATTATACTACATTCTGATTTCAATATTTTTTTGACTTATCAGTCACATATACCAAACCAATTACCATGTCCATAAAATAGGAATTAAACAAATTGTGACAGTTCAGTGACCCCACAGGAGAAGTTTTGAGCCCATCCCATCCCAACTTAGTTGTGCAAAACAATATGGCCTTTTCCATATTTTCATTATCCTTTGATACGTTGTTTGCTTCACATGTTTTAGCTTGAAAATATGTTTTTATAGTTTGAATTTTCGTCCCCTTTGCATGCTTAGGAATTTCACGTGTTTGATTGTCTCGACTTTATAGCATGAGAGAACCTCAATAAACACAGAACCCCGGTGACAGGTTTGAACTTCAATGCAGACACCACTTCTTAGAGCAGCGTTAAATTGCGTGAAAGTAAACTAAAGTTTTTTTCACTTTGCCCGAAAAAAAAAAAAGATACATATTACATAATTATTGGCCGCCAATTGCTTTTAATAACTCATATCCATCAAATAACTATAAGAAAAGTTCAGATCAGGAAGTCCAAACTTTCTAACAAAACCCTATTTTCCCAAATACTATAAATTTATATTCCAAATTTGCGAGTAAGCACCTCACGCCCTCTCGGTAACCAAAGGGGACTTATTACTGCCCTAATTGCAATAACTGAAAAACTGAAAAACCCTTTCTGTTAGCATAATTTTGGTTGGGCTTGAAACTTAACTACAGCACCATAACTTACCAATCACGCCATGGAAAAAAGCGGGCGAACAAATTCAAAGCAACTATTGGGAATTCACAAACCCTAATCCTTATAAACAAACAACGAACACACTTTTTTAGTTTGGCTAGCAAACAAACTTCACTGGCGCATCCATTGGCACAAAATATAACCACAAGTGAAACACTTGAAGACCAGCGAAACAGACCTGGAATACAGCAAGAGCTACGAACTGCTCGAGCTTCAGAGTGAGCTGATGCCAGAGCTTCTTCTGGTACAGATCTGCAAGCGAATTGTACCAATCGGAGAGTTCAGGATGCGCGTTGCGCAGCGATTCTAGGTATTGCAGAGCAGCCATGGCGATTCAAAACGGACGACAGGGAACTCAGAGTTCGAGGTCAGGTTTCTATTTATACGAAACTCCTTTATGTCGGTTTTTCTTGGACTCAAAGCAATGTATAATCGTGCAGACGAAGAACCGGAGGAAGAATTGCCGGTTGGACTCTGCTTCATAGTTTTTCTTTTCTGGTTTTAGGGATTCACAAGCCCTATCAAGGCTCGAAGCCCACAAAGAGATGCAAAAAATATGGCCTTCGGCCCACGGGCCAGAATGGCACATGGGCAAACAAAACCCATGAGTAGATTTGATTTAACTTAATTAATAGTTTTCTTATTTCTCTTTTTTTTTATTGAAAAGTTTATTTATATTTGTATTTTCCATTTTTAAAATTTGAGAAAAAAAATTTCTAGTACAGTAATATAGCAAGAAGTTTTAATACTTTATTAACAATTTTTTATAAACTTTTGAAGTACAACAAGAGTTAGGTTAAATTATTACTTTGTTCTTTAAAAAATAAAATTGTCATTATTTTAGTCTTAAAAAATCATCTTAATTTAATTTTTAAAATATTATGTCCATCTCAATTGAGATACTTGATCTTTTAAAAGTAAAAATTTAAAAAATTATAAATTTTAAAGACTAAATTAATAATTTACTCTAAAATATTAAGTGTTAATTATAAATGTCAAATGATCATTAAATATATTATGAATTAAGATAAACCTCTCCTTCCAAGAGTATATAAGAATTCTTTTTGATGATAATATAAGTTATTTGATGCATAAAGTCACGTGCAACGTGCCAAGACGATATCTTTTTTTTTCAATTTAATATTACATTATTCGTATGCAAATAAATTATTTTATTTTTATGTATGTTCCATGGAATATTGAGTTGAGTCCCAAGACCTATAAACTAATCATTGAATATGCAAAGATCATTACTCCCACAATTTTATTGATGAAACTTTGGACCAACATGAAGCATCTTTATGTCCACAAATCAACGAATTATTAAGTACTGTGGGTCTTATTATTTGCCCAAAGAAACCAACCACATGTAAATTATATGAGATAATTGCTTGTTCATTTTCATTAAGACTGCACTTTTATCTTCCTCATCTCCATCTTTTCACATCGTTTTCTTTTTTTTTGCTTTTGAGAAAATTAATTTTTATATTCTTAACATTTACATCAAATTTTAATTTTTTTAATATTTTTTGTACCAGTTATATCATACATGTTTTATTTTTGTTTTAAATATGTCATTTTTATTAATACCATCTATTCTATTAACGAAAAATGTGAAATATGTGGTTAGTAAAAATTATTAATTTGAAACAAAAATGAATCATATAAAACTCAAACCTACTATTTTGACATCTCTAACTTTTTTTTCATCAGTTATATCATATATGTTTTAATTTTGTTTTAAATTTATTATTTTTACTAACCGTACAGTCAATATTTTTCTATCAATAGAATATACAATATTAATAAAAAAATAAATTTAAAACAAAATAAAACATATAAAAAATAACTGAAACAAAAAATATATATATTATCAACGAAACTACAACTTTATGTAAACTTAAGAACATAAAAAAAGTGCTTTTATCTTTCTTTCTTTTTTTTTTTAACTTTACTTTTATCTCATTCACGGAGGATGCAGTGGTTGTTAAGAAAGCTTGCATGTGAAAATAAAATACAGCACAGATCTCATGATTCCTTGCTTGCCCATCATTCCACATAGGAAATTCTTTTCTTGAATAAGTCCACCATACTATGATAAGGGTATTATGATCTATGGATCTTACTTCTAAAAAAAGATGGATAAGCAATGCATGTAAAGTAGTTTGTGGACTACACTCATAGATGAGTAAAAATCAATAATAAAATATATAATTTTAATGCAGTAAAACCTTTTTTTTGATACATTGTGATATAATGATTTAAATTTAAGATTACTCGTTCGATTATCTATGCTCCTCAACCTCACTGTTACATTGTTACTTTGTGATTAATTTATATCAAACTTGTGATTAAATGATAGTAGACTTGTATACAATTTCTAATATCTTTGTTGTCAAATTTTTTTTTACTGAAAATATGACATAAAAATAACTGTTTGAAAGAACTAATCTTATAATATTGAGTTGTAAAAATTATAAAAATTATTTTCAAAGACTATGCACTTAATATGTTTTAATTGAAAAACATGATACCAAAAGTATAAAAATGGCACGCAAATTTTCTCTCAGAAAAA
Source organism: Biancaea sappan (assembly GCA_037074585.1). Classification (NCBI taxonomy): domain Eukaryota; kingdom Viridiplantae; phylum Streptophyta; class Magnoliopsida; order Fabales; family Fabaceae; genus Biancaea; species Biancaea sappan. The sequence continues at coordinate 43,619,161 of CM073500.1, read as the reverse complement.
CCGATCGTCAACTTTCTTTTTTTTTTTTTTAAATTAAACACAATGCAAAACCTTTATGACAAAATAATACTAAAAGAATTTTGAACAGGTGGACCTGTTAAAAAATATGGTTAAATAGTACTTTTGGTTCTTATAGTTTTAACTAAACTAATTTTAGTCCTTATAATTTAAAAATTTAAATTTTGATCCCTATGTTTTCCTAAGTTACATAAAATGATCCCTATCATCAACCACTGTTAGTAAATCGTTAGTCTTCACTTATATAACATTGACTAAGACATCTTATTTAATATGAATTTTCACGTCATTAGCCACCTAAAAAAATATTTTTAAAATAAAATAAATGATATTACAAAAAATATTTATTTTCTACATTTTTAACATATAAATTTGTTGACATTATAATTTATATATTATTAATTTCTCAACTTTTTTATAAATTTAAATATAACTGTAAATTATTGAATTTCATCAAAAATAAAAATAAGAAATTTTTGTCTCTCATTTTATTTTTATTCATTTTTTGTAACTTCATTTATTTTATTTTATTTCAATAAATAATCCTATATAAAATTAAAAATCTTAAAATTAATAATTTATTAAAATTCACTTTTTTTATTTAAGATGAATTTCAGTACTTTAAATTTATATATAAATTTTTATAAATTTATAATGTCAAGATAATTATATATGTTAAAAGTGCATAAAATAAATATTTTTTGTAAGGTCATCTATTTTTTTTTTGGGTCTAAAGTGAGTGATGACATGAAAATTCATGCTGAATAAAATGTCTTATTCAATGCTACATAGACTAACAGTTGACTAATGGTGGTTAACAATATAAACTATTTTTTGTAACTTCGAAAACTATGAGGATCAAAATCAAAATTTTTAAATTATAAAAACTAAAAATTAAGTTTGGATAAAACTATAGGGTCTAAAAGTACTATTTAGCCTAAAAGTATCAATAAACTATCTCCATAAGTTTCACTTAATAACTTGGTTAATGTTTGGCATGATCACAAAAAGTATCTTTACTATATAGGTCCAGTCGGACTTTGAGAAACGCAATGAGTGGCAATAAGTAAACCCACCAAGACAAAGCCAACCCCATCACACTACAGTTTCAGGAAGCAAACAAAGCAAAGTTATCAAACAAGTGCATCAAATGATTTTCTTATGACTTCCAAACAAAGCAAAGTCATCACATTCAGTTCTATATTAACCCATCTCTCCTCTCCTCAACAACCACATCACAGGATAAGGAAGAAAGAAGACAGCTCACAGTAAAGCGAAAATGGCGCAGCGAGTGAGGGCCACACTCACATGCTTCATTCTCTTCCTCTTAACTTTGGCTTCCTTGGTTTCAGTTCATTCCATTAACACAGAGATTAATCGAGGAAATCAAGATCGGGAATCGAATCAGAGATGGCACAGGAAGACATGGATGAACCATGGAAGCTCTCGTGGACCTAAGAAGCGCCTTGTGAACCCAACTGTATCGGATCCATTTCAGGCTCGAGAATCTCCTGTGTAGCTTAGTTTCTTCCTTTCAGGGTGCACCCCCAATTGTCACAGTTTCAGCTCCTTTTTTTTTTTCCACTGGGGTTGCTTTCCTGGGATTAGAATCAATAATGTTATTGTCTTTGTTCATAACCCATCTCTTTTTTCAAATCCAGAAGTTCAGATACTTCTATAGTTTTATGTCAGTATTTCAATTGCTTTGTATCCATGTCTCAGTAGCCCCCCCCCCCCCCTTCAAAACAACTTTCTCACTCTAAAAGTGTATGAGCATATCTGCTGTGTTATTATATCAGTTATTTCCAGGATCTATGCAACAGTAATTTTACAAAAGGATAGGCATTGACCACTCAGGATCCGAATAAAGCTCAGCCAATTCACCTTTATTAGATATTAAGCACAATGCTACATTTCAAATAAAACATGCACAAACATTTAAATTTTCCTGTTCATGTTACTATTCGTACTTGTTAAACAACTGGAAAAAATGTCATAATTTTAAGGGATTGGTTCCCTGCATAATGAGCTTCTTTACCAAGTAGAAGTTTCTTTCCATTTTTCATCTGTGAAGGATGCCTATTGATAAATACAAGCTTAGTTGTCTTCAAAAAGAAAAAAGAAAGAAAACAGAGTTTACTAACATTTCTCTAACCTCGTGAACTGTGTCCGCTGCACCATGTGCATGGTTTGAATACGAAATGCTGTGAACATTTAAAATTCTGAGTTTGGCTAACCTATAGAAAGCATCACATATTGGATAAGATTTGTTGCGTAAAAGACAAGCTAAAGCTCAATTCCACAATCCCAACCCATTGAAGCACCACATAAGTGGGACCACACTTGCTGGCCGAAAAACAGATGACATAATTCAAATAAAATTTTCTAAGTGTTTGCTGATAAAATATGAGAAATGAGCAGCATTTACAATTCAGCACCAAATTGTAAATTTTTATGTTGTTATTTTATTGTAGAATTTGATGCCGAGTACTTTATATTTATTCCACATCAATAAACTATTCGATCGAGACAAAGCACAATCGATAGTGGATGAGTTCAGGAGTGATAACTTTGATCTTAACTGTAAAGCAAATCATAAGCGTTTTCCAATTCTAAAATCGAAGGAACGCTCCACAATCACAGGATTCCTGACCAAAGCCAATTTATCAGATTCTCAGTCCCATGATCTCTGCATGAACCTTCGATAAGGCTCTATCCTCAAGATTTAAAATTGCTTGTAGATGAAAAAATATAAATTCAATGCTCAAATCCTGAAACCCATCTTCACAATATCCTCCAACTATGTTATATTACATCTTTCATGTAAAGAAAATAATCTACTATTACATCAACCTGATTGTCTGTTGAACTATGTGACCACCAGAGAATTCTGATCTTCTTTTATATTTCGAGAACAAATACATATAAGATGGTAATAAGCATAACTTGATTCTGCATTTTATAATCATGGTTTTGAGCAGTTCGGGTGATGATTTCTGTGGTTCAGAGGACCCTTAAAAGGCTCGGTTTAGAAATAATGAGAGAAAAATAGGATGGAAGAAATGAAATATGCAATATGTTAGACAATATGAACAGCTTCACACTGTATTTCTTACATGTAAAGCAATATGGGTGTGCTTAATAATGTGGAGTATAAAAGGAGGCTCTGTAAGTTGTAACCCTAAAAGCATTGTAGCTTGAAACATAAATTAGGCACTAAATATAGAGTATTGACGTTACTGAGGAATGCAGAAATAAGCTCAATCTTAACAAGTGGCCGCTGAAAGAAGAAATTCTGAACGTGTTCATAAGGTTCTGCTAATATATACGTACCAAATTTGACTTTTTTATTCATACATATAAATAGACAACCGTATCTCCAAGTGATTAATACAAAAAAGGGGAAAAAATAAAAAGGAAAAAGAAAGAGAAAGAGGAGATAGATGGGAAACACAATCAAGGTGATGAAATTTGTGACAACACAATCTCGTATTAAAAACAGTACCAGGCTATATTTCAGAAGCATTACATTCTTCAAGAAGCTTTAAGATATTATGTTCTGGGGCACTGAGAGATGGTAGAATCGTTCGATTAGATTGGGATGTACGTGGCTTTGACCCAGCACCTGCAGATTCAAGGGTTCCAGCTTCCTTCATCACCGGCAAGTCAGATCTTCTCTGCATGGTTGCAGATACTCTCTCTTTCCATATTCTTCCATCCTGAGGAATGAGGAACTAGATTTCAGAATCCTTACACCTAACAGTTTTAGTCCTAGAAAGAAAATGATTCTCAACCTCCCTCCCCTTTTTTCACTCATGAATTTCATTTCTAGTTTTTGAAACAAAATAGTAAATATTCATGGTAAGTAATTGAATAAAATGAACTAAGAAACATGAGCTCCGCAACCACTTCCACATGGACAATTACCTTTATTTTTCAACAATCTCCACTCAATTATGGCTAATAGTTTCTATTAATCATTACACAATTCCACTCTTTGAATTGTGCAAGCAAACCAACAGGAACTTTATACAGACAAAGCAATGTGGACACTCATCATGGCAATCAAATGCCTTGTTCTATCCCTGGCCAACACAGCACTAGTTTAGGTTAGGTTGCATTTGCAATCAATGCTGAACTCTGGAAGCAAGGGACCATTCTTGCTTGTAATGGAAGGTTATAAAGAGGGAGTGTTTCAGTACAGATTTCTTAGCCACAGGACTATTGCAGTACAATTTGTTTACCAAATTGTCCATTGTCTACTTGAATACCCACAAGCACTCATTCTTATCGTTCCTCTGAAAATTAATGAATTATCATCATCCCATACCAAGATGCAAAGCCAAGCTGTATAAAATAGATTCAAGATTTTCGACCCATCTGCTGTAGGTACAACAATCATCAATTTGTAAAACACAGTGCAAATCTAAGCCACTGGTACCACTAACACATAACAATTTAAAAAGAAAAGATAAAGATAAAACTGATCAGTTTGCTCGCGTATTTATAGAGTTGCAAGTTATGAAGCATGAACACGCCTAGGCATCCACCACTTCACTAAAACACTAAAATACTTGAAGCTCTAGGCTTGAAACTTGGATAGTTCAATCCATTAATAAGGACCATGTAGAATTACTACTGTACCTCATTAGATACATTTTGTTTTAAAAAAAAAAAAAATTCTTCCAAATTCTTACAAGTTAGGGCAATACCTGAATACCTTATGCTTGCTCTACCATAAATCCACAAAAGCAAGCCACAAATATGTACACAGGTGAACTAAAAAGAGAAGTGGCTATCATTATCACAATGATCTTAGAATAATTTTCATCATGCTAGGAGAAATCCCTCTATTACTTACTTGAAAATTATTGCATCTTAGCATTGTTTATCTGGCAAAAAACTCTAATGTTCAAACCAATAGGTCTTCTCATAAATAAATGAAGCTCATACATTCAATTCAAGACAAGTATGAATATCAACAATGTGGAGATATCACAATTCAAAACAATACTCATACAGGTCGCAGAACAAAATTTGTGCCAGGCATAGGATGAACTTTCTCTGGTTACCATACCCAACTCTAAAATTGCTTGTACTTTTTTGTCAACTTAATCATGAAAATTGCAAACCAGAATAACTGAACTGTTTTTCAAATCATCAGGAAGAAAATTGGATATTTATCTTACATTGAGAATTGAAGGTTCCGGTAATGGGCACTGAACTGGTCTATCATTGTCAAGAGGTTCAACTGGGTGTTCAACTGGCTTAAACTCCACTACTTCAATTCCATGAGAAGTGGCAGTGACAGCATTTGTTGCAGCGACAGCCCCTGAATTTGAGGGCAATACTTCCCTGTCGTCCTACATAAATTAAGAAAAGGTATTATGCAAAAATAAGATCATGTCAGCAACTAAGCCTATCAAACAAATAAATAACTCAATCCAAAAGCATAAGACAGCATACAACTTTATCTAGTGGGCATCTCCTGTTTTTAAACAGATAGAAATATAAAGAACTATAAATTTGTAGGGCAGTATATAAACATTACTTCAAAAAAGGAAAGTTCTTGAATTCAATACAATAAAAGAGACTCAACAAATTTTTCCATCCAAAGTCGATTTAGTAGCATAACAAAGAAGAAAGAATAGAGTCAACTGTGATCTATTCAAGAGAAAATGCGAAATCCAACAAGAAAGAAAACTAAATGGTAGATTAGCATTAGTAACTTTTCATAAGTACTTCCACGATTTATGACAAGTTCAGAGACAGGAAGTACATCTATCATAAAAAGTTGAAAACAATTTCATTAGTCAATCCAAGTCCAACGGAGGCTTACCATGTCACAAACTCAAAACATCTACCAAGCCAAACAACAAAAACTATTCGAAGGGAGAAGATTCTTACGAGGGCGCTTTGCGTCCGTCGATGGACATTCCTTCCAACGGAGAATCTTGAAAATAGACCCACCATATTTTTTCAGCTCAAAATCCAATACCCACAAAAACAAAAAAAGGGGGTCGTCTTCTTATTTCGGTGTTGTTGACCTATGATCGGTTTACCTCCCTATACTCTTCAAGACTTCAACGATGTTTACATGGACAACCCAAAATCGCCCTCGATTCTGGGTCCTCTAATCTTACCCAGCTTTTTGTTTCTATGACCCCAGAAAGACAAAGTGGTGGGGGAGGCGGACAGATGACAATAGCTCTGTAGATCGTTTACTTGACGTGGTGGGTTTGGTGCGTGGGATTCCCTGCCGTATTTCTTTGAGGTAAACAATACCTTGGAATCAGTACTAAAAAGCTGTGAATTTCAAGAAAAGGACGGGTGGGAGGAGAATCCATGGGCGATTTTACGTTTAAAAATAACAGAGGGAGATTTTACGTTTACTATTTTACAAATGGCCAATTGGAGAGGTAAAGCCCAAAGCGTAAGCGGGAAGCAGCAGGTAAAGATTGGGAAGGTAGGCCGTATAAGCACCGGGAAGATAGAGCAGAACCACTGTCCAGCACAGCATCCACTGGCGTAAACTAAAAGCAGGGATTTAAACAAGTTCTTGATGGAAATAAGTTTAATTGAAAAGGTAAGGGAATGTTTGTTTTGGATATTTATTGTTTTTATTTTTATTAAAAATAAAAAATAAATTTAAAAGTATGTTTTATTGAGTTAATAAAAAACATTTTTTTAAAATATTTTTTAAAATATGTCTAAATCTGAAAATATCGAAAAAAATATTTTCAATGCTTCAATAAATGCATTTTAAGAAATAAATACTAAAAATGAAAACAATAAATATTTTCATAAATCAAATAGACCCTACAATTTATTTGGTTTTAGTATTTTTATTTTTATTTTTTATTTTTAATAAAAATAAAAAATGAATTTAAAATATGTTTACTTGAATTTAATGAAAATATTTTTTAAAATAAACTCAAATATAAAAATACCAAAAATATTTTTAAAAAATAAAGATTGAAAATAAAAATATAGAATATTTTTACAAACTAAACAGACCATTAGTCTTTTATATAATACGGTAAATTTAGATTTAAATTTTTGTTAAAAAAATATGGATATTTAATTTAATACTTAAAGTATATAAATTTATTTTTTAAAATATATTTTTTTCATTGTTTAATTCTTAAAATTTTGGTGATAGATTAATTTATATAAATTAATAACTTGGGATGGATAAATTGCATGTGTACTTATTTTTAAAGAATTCACTCAATAATAACATATGACACACTTATAATATTCAAATATTAAATTATATAGAGATAAAATTTAAAAAATGCATAAAATTTTTAAGAATCAAATGGTTGATATATTCACTTTTATATAATTGCACCATAATCAAATTTATAACTTTTTACAAGTGGATACGTAGGACTGTTCATTTTTTGAGGGTATATTGTTATTTGTATTTTAACTTTTTTTTCTTAAAAAGATTCTGTTCATTTTTGTATGAAAATATATTTAATGTAAATCATAATTATTTTTTAAAAATGATTACACAAACAAATAATTTTTTTTACTACTGTTACTATCACATATTATAACTCAACATCATCATCAAGGTCTACCGCAAATTACATTTTCACTTAAATAAAAAGTTTTACCAACTAAAATTAATAAAACAGGCAATAAATTTAAAAAGTTCCCAATGTTTTTTTTCCACAGAACTAAAAGAACCTCAGTCAAAACCGGTTTTTTCGGTTAATTAGTATAAAAGATTTTAATGTCATTTAAGAAATTATAAGACATAAAATGATATATTCCTTTAATATATATTATAAATATTTAAAATTAAATTAAATCGACTAAATTAAACAAAAAAAACAACCAAAATAAAAATCTAAATCTAAATCAATTTTCAAAATACCACAATCAAACTATATATATATACACACTATATATAATATATTAAAAAATCGTATATATTAATGCACTAATTTTTTTTTTATCATCACCGATGTTAACTGAGATATATTATTACAAATATACTAACAATAATAAATCAAATTATAATTTGAATTATGAATAAGTGGTCTAATGAAAAAATATAAAATTATGAAAAAATTAAAAATAAATATTTATTGTATTCATAAAATAATATGTTACAGAATAATTTTTCAAGTATAATAACAAAAGACTTTATATATTATACAAAAACTTCATGATATTTTATTCTCTAAAATCTCTTATAAAATAAAAATGAATAAATTCATATTTATTTAAATCAAATTAATTCCGTTTGATTTTGACTCAAAATCACCCAACCTTTAAACACCCTGGTATATCACTACAACTTTTCAAAAGTCTTCCATTTCGTTGTTTCAAACTTTATTATTTTTTATTAATAATTATTTAAAATGTTAGATTATTTTTATTTATCAATTGTTTCGTTCTTGTTGTATTGTGATGGATAGCACCAAGCACGCAACCTCTAGGGTTCCAACTCCCACCTATCCGATAATGATTTGCATTCATTGCTCATCAGCTACTCAATAATGTTATGGTATTCTCTAATCTTTTAACTTAATGCATCACAAGCTTAAACCATTTATAATAGATAGATTTGTGAAAACGAATTAGACTCTGATAGATAACATGTACAATCGTTATTAAGAAGAAGAAAAAGATGTTTGGATTGAGAAAGATTCAACCCATGTTTTAAAATGGGTCAACCCGAGTTAACCTGGATAATAATATACAAAAAACGAGTTAAGTTTGAGTCAGTGCTTTTATTTGTTTATTTGTTTATTTGTTTATTTCTAATTTTCTTCCTTAAATAAAACAAAATGTAGTTAAACTTAAATGACATAAAATTGTGCAAAACCTATTATATTTCAAGATATTTAAAAAAATACACATTTTGATGCTATATTAGTTGTAAAGCACTAATTGACTTGATAATTTTATAATTGAGTTTTAATTACTAAAATGTACTTTACTCCTTAAACTTTGTTTTATGTGTAAAAAATCTCCCTAAACTTTTAAACTCAACAAAAAAACTCCCCCTCAACTTTCATTTTGTGCCAAAAACTTCTACAGTTAGTTGACCATTAACTAATACTACGTCATCAGTATATTAGATAATTTAAATGTCATATCAAATATTTTTTACAACTCAAATGCTGATAGTGACGATTTGGCAGCGCTGAAATGGCAAGTGAACTGTAAAAAATGTCTGACGTGACATTTGAGGTGTCTAGTATATTGATAATATAACATTTAGTTAATGGTCAATTGACGGTCAACTAAATGTATGGAGTTTTTGGCACAAAATGAAAGTTGAGGGGAATTTTTTGTTGAATTTGAAAATTTAGGGAGGTTTTTTGCACAAAAAATAAAGTTTAAGGGGATAAAGTGCATTTTAGCCTTAATTATATGATCATTTTAATTTTTATATTTTGGATGATAACGAAATTAGCCTTTGTTTGAATAATTAAAATTGTCTTATGCTATGTAACCAAAAAATGTTATTTAAGACATCTAGTATATTGACTTTTACAATAAAATTGTATTTTAGTTGTATTTATTTTAATTTAAAATTATTTTTAAAATAGAGTTTGGCCATACTAATCTAATTTAATAATAATAGAGTTAAAGCGAATTAATATCGAGCTACAGTCTTTTGATAGCTCTAAATTAATAGGACGCCTTTCTCATGCGCTTAAAAAAAATTGCCACAAGAGGTTAGAAAATGGTAGCTGTAAGATAAAATATTCATACAAACCTCAAGGCTCGAGTCATTGCTCACATCACAGACAATTGCGATTGTGTGCTCTTTTTACGGATTAAATATATGAGTTGTGAACATTACATATATATATATATGAGTTGTGAACATTACATATATATATATATATATATAGATAAAAGAAATAGTAGCTGTCTAGTGTGCAATGACTATGGTTATTTGGTCATTGGCTACTCTTAACGCATGTTTCGAACGGATTCGTTTGCCTTTTTAAATTTTGACCGTTTAATCTTTGAATTGAACATTTAGATGTGCACAGAGAGATAAGTTTGTGGCCGTTGAATTTCTTAAGTTCAATAGTTAAGATAAGAGCTAATGAAATTTGATCAACTCTTTTTCTTTTTTTGAGCTTAAATCCCTAAGCCAACCAGAGGCTACTATATGTTAGCGAGATGGAATTGAAATTTAGAATTCATCGTCCTTCTTGGCTATTATTATGTTTGGGCCCTTCTTTAAAAAATTTAGTTTCAGTGAAATCCCTTTTGAATCTCTTGAATTGCACTTTGAATCTCCCAATAGAATTTTCTTTTCAGATAGGTTCCTGTAATTTTCAGATAGGTCCCCCAAATAGGCCCTCCTTTTTTTAATTTTTTTTAAAATACTCCTAATTTTAACAAAATTTTTAGTTACACCGAGAAGAATTACTAGTCTATAATCAATTCCAAAATGATTAAATTTGCTTTTTTTTAAACATTGTAACTGTAAACATTGTATTTTGTTTTGGTCTTTTTTGGATTTTAAGAAATTTAAGGTTCTTAATAAGGAAAAATTAAGCTTAAAAATAAAATAAAATAAAAATAAATCAAAAATTAAAAATTAAAACTAAAATGTTAAATTTTCAAATTTTGATATGCTTTTTGAAAAATGGGTTATTTTGAAAAATCTCAAAAAGTTTGAAATTATTTTTGAAAATGGTATTATATTTGAATGAGCTTAATATGAGTTAAAAAAATAAAAAGCAAAAATTATAGGGACCTATCTGAAAAGAAAATTCTTCTGAGAGATTCAAAGTCCAATTCAAAGGAATTCAAAGAGGACTTCACTAAAACCAAGTTTTTTAAAGGAGGGACCCAAACATAATAATAGCCAGGAAGGATGATGAACTTTAAGTTTTAGTCTCATCTCATTGACATGTGGTGGCATTTGGTTGGTTGGAGGATTTAGACGTCAAAAAAAAAAGTTAGTGAAATTTCACTAGCTCTCATCATAACCGTTGAATTTAGGAAATTCAACGGCCACAAACATATCTCTCCCTGTGCATCTAGACTATCTTATCCAAAGATCAAATGGTTAGGATTCGACAAGGCACGCTACTCCCCCCCTCCCCCAAAAGACAGGTAGCGTATCCGTTCGCTGCATGTTTGGTATAGATTTGAAAATTTAAAAGAAAAGAAATGAGATTGAAAATGAGAAATAAAAAGTAAATGAGAATCTAAAAAATTGTGTTTAGTATAATATAAAAATAAATAAATTAATATGTTTGGTATAGTATTTAAAATTAGGAGCTTTGCGATGGAAAAATTAATGGGTTTATCAACCAATGTTGAATTTGTTCAAAGGCCTCAAAGTACAAATCAAATAATCACATTGAAAATGACATATTTTACTTTTTTTTTTTGTAGATTCCACTAGACTGGAATTTCTTATCAAACATTTTTTGAATGAATGGAATAGATTCCACTTCATCCTTTATTCTGTTGGATTCCCAAGCTGAGTTGTTTCCACTTCATCCTTTATTCTGTTGGATTCCCAAGCTAAGTTGTTGCTAAAAGTTTTAGTAACAATTAAAATCGTTGTTAAAACTCTAAGCATGTTTCTGTTTTTTTTTTTTCAAGCAGATAATACGTAGGCCTAATAATTATGATAAGTTTATATAGAATTTGACTTTTTTATGAGATTAAGTTTTTCATCATCAAACCATTTTAAGATTTGTGTAAACTATATTTTTTATTATTACATATATAGATATCGAGGTAATCAAATAATTAAAAAAAAACTCAATTTCTTCTCAAGTTAAACTTTTCATAAACTTTTTCTAATAATTATCAGACATAAATTGGTCATCATCACACACAACTTTAATGTTAATATTGTGAAGTTTGGGATTGATTCTTTGAAAGTTTTCCGTCACATTGATGTGAGTACTTGTATATTTGGTGCTCTCATAAGAAACATGAAAAAAAAAAAAAAAACCTTCTATATGATCTTAGAGATATCCACGTTAAGCATGTTTCAAGAGAGACAAATCAATGTTTTGATAATCTTGTTAAATTTGAATTCTTTCTCAACCCCCCTTAACACTTGGGACAACCGTCTAACTAAATATTACATAATCATTACGTACTGGCTATATCGTAATCTTTAACAGTCTGTTTGGTTTGCAATACAAAGTAGGAATAAAATAAAAAGAAAAAATAAATAAAAACATAATAGAAAAGAGAAAAAGAAAAAAGAAAAAAATTATTTGGTATGCAATAAAAAAGTGAATAGACAAGAAAATAATAATTTTTTTATAGTATATATTTCAATGAATAATGTGTGAGGTAATTTATCAAATTATTCTTAGTTGTTTTTTTTTTTAAAGAACAGACGTCCTTCTTCTATCGCAGAGCTCGACCAGAACTCTAGCCCTTATTTGGCAGAGCTCTTCTCCGGCGCAACTTGTGGGTATTTTCTCCAACATGACTTGTGGGCGTCTTCTTTGGCGCATTCCTCCAAGTGGACAGCTTCTAGACGCCACATTTGTGTCTGACGGGCATTGCTTGAAATAGAGCAATAACAAAATCTGAATCAAGAGGCAACCAGCTCAATGGACCACCCATAGTTCATCATTGTAGCAAGTGAGGGAGGTTACCTCAGAAGGCCTTCTCCTAAGTGACTTCGATGACAGCAACCAACTCAATGGACCACTATGACAGAGTCTCTTAAGTACAGTGGCAACCAGCTCGAAGGACCACAACAAACAACACAAGGGGCTTCTTCGAGGACTGTTCCCATAATTTTTCACAACACTCAAGGGTAAGATGGAGAATTTACCTATTTTCCTTTAGTAGAGACCAAAATTCCATCAGGTATGAAGAGGAAAAGGCCGTACGTAAAAAGGGAAATCAGTAGCTGGAAGGAAAGAATACATTGTGCTCTTGATATCCCAACCAAACACTAGAAAAATTACTATACACTATAATTCCATTCTCCATTCCACAAGGGAGGGTGAACAAAACGTGTTTTAAGGGTTAGTGCTCTCTCTCTCTTTCACTTTCACGTTATAATTAAAAAAATATATTTTCAAATTTAGAGAGCTACCTTTAGGCAGCTATTATTTTGTCTTCAAAGAGGTTCATCTTTTAAGGTTAGATATAAAACAAGTGAATTGCCTTGACTTTCCCAGGTTTTGAAAATCATAATGCTAATTAAACTGATAAAAATATTATTTCAAAGGTCAATAGTGATTGAACATATATACTTTAAACTATTAAAAAATAATATATATAAACAAAGACTATAAAGATAAATTTACAATTCACCTAAAAATAAGATTTGATATCAAATTATATAAAACAACATTTACAATCAAAAGTTTATAGTAAAAATTGACCAAATAATAAGGAAATATTATTAATCAATATAATATTCATTTATATTAAATTCACAAAATACCAATATATTGGCATATTTGCTAAAATTTATTGATCTATTATATTAATTTATTCATTCATAATATGCAAATTTTAAAAAAATAAAAAAACATAAAAAAAAAAATTCAAGTGGACCAGCTAGTTTAGCATCGGTTCAGTCAATTTGATCACTCACCGATTTTAGTGGTTATTTCGAACCAGTCTGTTGGTTGATTCATAGTTTCAGTTTGATCCGGTTCTAGGGTAGTTTGATACGCATGACATGAAAAGAAAACAAAGGAAAAGGGAAATGGAAAAATAAAATAGAAAAGGAAAGGGAAAAAGGAAAAAAATTATTTTGATATGGAATGGGAAAAAACAATGAAAAGGAAAAACATATGTTTGGTATGTGGGGTTAATGTACTAAATTACCCCTTCATCAGTCCCGAATCGCTCTCATCTCCCTTAGTCAGTCCAACCTCTTGTCTCCCTCGATCAGTCTGGCATCTCGTTGTCATCCTCTGTCTCTCTCACACACCCACACACACACACTACCGTCGACCGCCCCTTTCCCCATAATTTTTTGTCGTCATCTGGTCTATTCTCTCTGCCTCTAGATCTCACTCTCTCTACCTCTCATTATCGTCTCTCATTCTCGTCTCTCTACCTCTCATTCTCGTCTCTCTATCTCTCTCTTTACCTCTCATTATCGTCTTTCTCTCTCTCTACCTCTTATTCTCGTCTTTCTACCTCTCAATATCTCTCTCTGCCTCTCATTCTCGTCTCTGATAGAAGTTTCTAGAATAATAGCTACTGAGGAAAAAAGAAAGGTAGTGAAGTATTTTTAGGCCTCTCACGGTTTTCGGATTTCCACTCTCCATCTCACTTCTGTTTGTTCTTCCAGTATCATTGTCTCTTTTGTTCTTATGGGGCAGTGAACAGCCGAGGGTAGGAGAGGTAATTGTGCAGTGAACAACCAAGGATAAGTCTAGAATGTACAGTTGTTTTCCCAAAAAGAAGTGCTTTTCCTTGTTAATTTAACTGGAAAGAATCTGTACACTACACAAAATGCCTATTTCCACATATACACTATGCCGATAGGTGTACCAAACAAGGGGGGAAGGACCGTACTAGAATTCCTCAATCAATTCCTTTTGTTTGGAGCAACCAAACTGGTCCTAACAACACTAAGACTGTGTTCGACAAACGAGCTTATAGGTTATAAGTTAGCTTATATGTTATAAGCTAGCTTATAACTTATTTGACTAACTTATAAACTCGTTAAAAATGTTCGGTAAGCGAGTTTATTTTAGTAGCTTATAACTTATTGATAAGCTACTTCGAGTAGCTTATAACTTATAACTTAAAGTTTTTTGTTCCTATTTTGCCCTTATTATTTTTCAAAATACCCACTATGCCCATTACTTATTATATTATATTTACTCATTTTTTATTATATTTATATTTATATATAATATATTATACATATATAATATTATTTATATATATATGATAAAAATATATAAAAAAATTATAAATATGTATAATATATATAAAAATAATAAAATATGTAAATATATTTTATTACATATAATAATATATAATAATATATATAAATATATTATATATGTGAAAATATATTATTCATATATAAAATATATAAATATATATTTTTAATTAATTTTATATTTATAATAATTTAAATTAAAAACAAAAATAATATATTTATTTATATTATTTTAGAATTAAAAAATATATGCCCTTTTATATCATTTTACATTTTTCATCTACTTCAACATCTACTTTTACCGAACACTTATTATTCAAATAAGTTAGCTTATAAGTTATAAGTTATAAGTTAAAAATTAACTTATAATTTATCAGCTATCTTATAAATTATTTACTAACTTATAAACTAATTTTACCGAATATAACCTAATTATATATGAAAAATCTTTAGCTGAGTTGGCTCCATCCTCTTCTTTTTCACTTTAATTCACACAGCTTTTGATTGTTGGCAAGAATATTTGGCACTTGCCAACTGTATATTCTCTCAAAAAATATATTTGTATCAAGTTTGCAGAATTCGCCACTAAAAGCCAAACATACCTATTTGCTGTTTCTTTAATTTATTTTCTTATACTGTTTTGATTTGACGCGCCATCAATTCATCGACCTTCCATCGTAATTTGAAGTCAAAGCCACTCAGCCATTCATCTGCATTTTCTGGGGCAAGTGAACAAATGACGTAGTAAATTGGAAATTTGCATGTCATAATTTTTCTGGGGTAAAATAAACGACAAAAATATATAATAAAGTTATTAATTTTGGAGTTAAATTATTCTTTTAGTTTAGTTCCTTTAAGTTTAATTAATTTTTAAGTGAGTCTTATAATTTAAAATTTATAATTAGATCCTTATAGTTTTAGAGATTTTTAATTTAATCTTTATTATTTTTTAAATATCTTGCGAATGTTTGGCGACATAGCCAATAATGTACTATTTTAACATTTAATATATATATATATATGTTAGTTTCACTTAATTTTTTTTTTGTTAGCACAAGTATGTATCATAGTGTCAAATTTTAATAAAACACCGGCAAAGATTCAATATTTATAGACTAAATTAAAATTATAAAATTACAAAAATCTAATTACAAATTCTAATGCTGAAAAAACGAAATTGAAATTGAATAAAATTGTAAGGATCAAGATAGTAATTTGACCTTAATTTTGTATTAAAAAACATTACGGAATTTGTTTACAAAAAGGTACATGATATATTGGACTAATAAAGACCCCAACAGCAATACTCAAGACAAAAATATAGTCTAACAATGAGTTTTATTGAATTGAATTTAATTATTTACTTTAAAATATATAATAACTTGACTCAATGTTGATTGGGTGTGGATAACATATACAATAATAATGGTTGTTTTAATTTTAAAATAATACTTTAATTTTTAGAAATTTCAGTTTTGACAAAATTTTAACTTTTGTATTTGGTTATGAAGTGACTAATCTTTTATTTTAAGCAAAAATATACTTCACGTCTCCAATATTTATATTAATTTTTATTTATGTCCCTAACTTTTTTTATTAGATATATCCCACATGTTTTATTTTTTATTTTTCAAATATGTCTTTTTTTTAACATTGTCAATAATACTAACAAAAAATACTGATTGAACAGTCCACGTAGCACGTATTACTCGTTACGTCATTCGCCATGTGAACACATACCCTAAAATTACAAAAATGCCCTACATATATCTCTCTCCATCTCTCCTCGTCCCTTTATGTTTGCTCAAACTCTCTTTCTCTTTTCCCCGCACAACCTCTCTCGCTCACTTCGTCTTTGTGTTCCTCTGTTGTCGCCGCTCTCTCTCTCTGCCACTCTTTGTTTCTCACGCTCGCTTCGTCTCTCTCTGTTTCTCCTACTCTCTCTTGCTACTATCTCCAAATCTCTTATCACTACGACACATACACCTGCCTATTCTCTCTCTTGGGCGCTCCCTCGTTGTGAAGTCCACTACTATACCTCATACCCACCTTGTTTTTGGTTTGCAAAAACAGAACTCCTTATCCACGCTGCAAATGTGTTTGCTTCTTGTGCAGTCAAAGGGTCTTGACCAAGGAAAACAAGTAGCTTCATCGAGTTAATCGACAATAGGCACCAAGGAATGCAAGATATTATAAGAGAAAAGATAGCAATGTGAATATGAACACCAAATTTTTGATATTGCTTAATTCCATAGGCTTGCCCACATAGAGTTTCGAGCGCCTAGGCCAGTCCAAACTGTTAGGAAGTACAAAATACAAAAAGCATTTAGTTATCAAATAAACCCATTACAGAAAACAGGTAGCCTGCTATATATCTTGTTTTTGCATACCATAAACAGGGTGGGTATGAGGTGTGGTAGTGGATTTCACAGTGAGGGCCGGAGTGCCTGTGAGAGATATTAAGCGAGTATATGTGTCGTAGTTATGAGTGATTAGGAGACAGTAGTTAGAGAGGGGGAGAGAGAGAGTGTCACATCCCAAAAATTGAGCATGTGAAAAGATACTACTCATTTGATATAATTCTCAAACATACGTTATATACATATATTTTGTAAGGTTTTACATTCAACCTTAATCATTCATTCCACACTACAGAATTATATTCATCTGATAAGCAAATATAGACATACATAGTCTGATATTTCTATCTCATCGCAAGCCTAGGAGACCTATAGAAAGTACAGAGCGTTTCTAGTGTCCACATTAATAAGTACTGGTATCCCACCAGACAGAAATAGAGAATAATCCCAAGGGGCTTCTAATCTTCAAACGGATACTCTTGTTCTTTATTTTCTGTATCTGAAAAAAATAATCATAGGGAGTGTGAGTTTATTTAAAAACTCAGTAAGTAAATAACTGTACTATATAAAATATCAAAAGTACAAATACCACATTTACTCATATAATTAATTGTCTTATACATCGAGTAGTATGGGACTCTAACCCTTTCAAACTCATGAATAAGATTTCATAGATATACACCGAGTAGTATGGGACTCTAACCCTTTCAAACTCGTGGATAAGATCTCATAGGTATACGCCGAGTAGTATGGAACTTTAACCCTTTCAACTCGTGTATAGGTTTTATAGATATGCACTGAGTAGTATGGGACTTTAACCCTTTCAAACTCGTGTATAAGATTTCTTAGATATACACCGAGTAGTATGAGACTTTAACCCTTTCACACTCGTGTATTAGATCCCGTAGATCTTTACTCATTAATAAAATAGTGAGAATTCATCACATAGTACAATTGTCATGAAATAAATAATTTCTTCATACTCTTATTTCTACTGATCATTATATACTCCCATATGAAAAATTAATTGCTTATTATCCAAATAATATTGTAAATGGGACTTATATTGTACTTTGACTAGTAATATCAAATTAGCTGAGCAAGGTTATTCACTCACCTTGATGTTTGTCCAAGCTTACCTTGTTCCACACTAGAATTTGTGTAGGAAAATTTCCTAGTAAAATATATTACAAGGAATCATAAGAAAGGAAACAAAATCACGAAAATACGTAAAATTTTCTGACTGCTACAGTAACGGGTTGCTACATTACGGTTTGCTACAGTAACAGTTTGCTACAGTGTCAGTTCGCTACAGTGCCGGTTCACTACAGTAACGTTGACTCCTACAGTAACGTTGACTGCCGACACTACAGTACTGCTACAGTACCCGAAGAAAATTTTCCAGATTTTGTTTCGAAATCCCTGGTCGCTACAGTAACTCGGTTTTTGCAGAAATTTCTAACAATTTCATCCTTTCCCTTTCTTGTTTCAAAACCAGAATTTCAACTCTTTTAACCGATTATAACTCAAATATAACTTCTAAAACAACTGAGATTCATGAATTATCATCAAAATCTTCAAGAACAAAACCTCCTCTGATCTTCTACATAAACTGAAATTTAAGGAAAATAATCGGATTAAAGCTTACCTTTGATCCTTACAAAGCTTTTGAACCGAACAGATAATCGAACTTCTGAAGATCAAGGAAAGGATTTGAGAAGAAACTGAAGAACTGAGAGAGAAATGCTTTCTGCCTTCCTTCGGCTGAGTGAAAAAAAATGAGGGGTACTATTGAAACTTTATATTAAATATTTCTAATGGGTTATTCAATAACCCATGGGTATCCATAACCCAACATCCAAACCCATCCAGTCAATTTACAATAAATGGACTAATTGACCATTCTGAAACCACTTTTCCATGAATTTTACTATTCTTAGAATATATCCCACATTGTGTAAATATTTAGTCCAGTCATTTAACTCAATTTTCATAAATAATATTCAAAGAGAACAATTAAATATGAAAATTAAATATGACCAAAATAAATAACTAAAGTAACGTTGTAAAATTCTAAAATACTCTTAAGCGAGTTATATTCTGAAATTAACGGGTATTACAGAGAGTGTGTGTGTGTGTGTGTGTGGTGGAGAGAGCGACAACAACGAAGGAACACAGAGACGGGAGCAAGAGAAATAGAGAGAAATGGAGTGAGCGAGAAAGGTTGTGTAGGGAAGAGAGAAAGAGAGCTTGAGGAAACAAAAGGGGAGAGAGTATATATATATATATATATATAAAGGGTATTTTTATAATTTTAGAATATGTGTCTATGTGGTGGGTGTTATGTGTCACGTAAACTGTCTAGTTAGCATTTTTTCATTAGTATAATTGACAACATTTACAATTGTGAACTTCAATTGGATTCTTATGTTGGCATTATTTTTATTATAAATATATTATATATATTTACTATTTATTTTATAAATAACTATTAACGCTAATAAATATTTGCGTGAACTGACATATTAATTATCGTTTATGTCAACATATTTTTGGGGCATATATATATATTAATGCTATCTTAATTAGGTCTATTATAAAATGTTCATTAATTTGTGTTCGTGACCTATTTGATATATATTTTATTTGGTTTGAGGTGTTAGTAAAAATATTAAATGTGTAAATGTCTGACCTTAAATAATAATAATGATAAAGTGTTATTATAAAACGAGTCAATCTATGAGTTGACCCATGGGTTGACATATTGATAGATAGATATGGGTAGTGATTCTCTGGGTTATATATGTTTGTCTCACTTTTAGAACGTACGGTTCATTTTTATTTTCTATAAGAGAAAAGTGAGAGAGAAAGCCAACATCATATCTTTTTAGAAAAGCCTACATTTCTTCTATTCGTGTTCGGGTTAATGATGGATCAATGCACGCTTTTTATATTCTTTATTTTATATTCTTATTTATTGCGATCTACAACGTTTGGTCAATGGTCAATAGGTGAATAGTATTGCGACTGATGAACAGTAACTGTCACCCAAAATTTTGGAATTCTGGTGGTTATGATTTCAAAATTTTTTGAAAATTTTTGAATTTTTTGTTTGATGAACCCTAAAAATTGAGATTTCTTAATTAAATCTCATTTTGAATGTTTTTAGGTGATATTCATTGTTTATTTAGTGGTTTTAATCAATCATTTTAATAAATTTAAGTCAGAATTTATGAAAATAATTTATTGTGGGTCATATAGTGCCACATCAGCTTAAACAATTTTTCACCACTTTAAGTAACTCTTCACTTCAGTGATGAACCTCTTAATAACTCACAAATGAGTCCCACAATAAACTTTCTACTAATATTTTATTGTGAGTTGATTATTTTAATAAATTAAAGTCAGAATTCAGGAAAATAATTTATTGTGGGTCATATAGTGTCACATCAGCTTAAACAACATTTCACCACTTTAAGTAACTATCTACTTTAGTGATGAACTTTTTAAAAATTCACAAATGGGTCATACAATAAACTTTCTACTAATATTTTATTGTGAGTTGATTATTTTATTATTAATTTTTGTATAAGAACTATTTTTACATGTGACAGTTAGCGTAACGAACTACAATGATAAATCAAAATAAGAATCGGTTCTTAAATTTAAGAATTTTTTAAGAACTAACACTATAGATATTTTGACAGTGTTAAAAAAAAGATATATTTAAAAAATATATGAAATATATCTAATAAAAAAATAAGGTGCATAAATGAAGATCTGTGTATACGATAGAAATAAAATATACTTTTACTTTTATTTTATTAAATGATAATATATTCTTAAAAAACAAAAAAAAAATTCATTAGGTGAGGTTAGTATATATGTGAAAGAAAGAAAACCCCAAAAAGAAAGAGGGAAATCGAGCAGACCGACCGAAGTTCACAGATATGCACTACGTCGTCACTGTAAACTGTAAAGTCTTGAGACCGTGCACCTCGAAAAATCGGCGAAGATGATGAGCGAGAGCGAAGACAGATTCGAAGAATGGGAGGACGCTTTCTTAGATCAATTAATCCAAGTTGAAGAGCTTGCCCTCTCAGCGATTGCGAAACCAAGTTTCAATCCATCTCAGCCTCATCATCTTCATCCTCATGCTACCTCTTCATCCACTCCGCCTGCCCCACCACAACCTCCTCAACAATGGCACCACCAACAACAAGCGCTGCATTCAGTGGCGGCTTCTACCTACGATGCCATTAGCTACTCACCCCCGCGAGAGCTCTCTCAGAGGATTACGGATTTTGATTCTTTTCAACACTCTCCCAGTGCCCCAGCAAAATGCACTTCTTCTATGGTTGCTTCATCTTTTCGACGACCCGATAAGGAAAAGGATCAAGAAATTGAGCGGTTAAAGGTGAGGCTTGGTTTCTCCTAGGCTAACTGTCAAACTAATGTCGCGGGGGTACAAACGGATTGCTATATCGTGTACATAAGCACAAAACTTGTGCGTTAAACGCGGTCTTTTGTTATTTGTCTACTTTTCGTTTTAATGACTGGCTTTATGACAAGGCAGAAAACTTGATGAGAACCAATTTTTTTTTTATTTGGAGGGGGGTGTTTTACATACTCTTCTATTAACTGTCTGTGGACTTCGGAAACATTTTAATGAACATTGTGTGATTATTTGGCTTAAGGACAGTTTCTATTTGTCGTGCTTTTTCATATCTTTGTTTTATATTTTGGCTATGACAATGGAAAGAAAAAGAAACAGCCGATAGTGCATTCATTTTTAAAATTGGCCAATCACTTTGAATAATTAGGATTCCCTGAAGAATCTCTTATACTGACTAATTTGGTACTAATTGGTTAATGGCAAAATCAGAGGGAGCTTGGACAAGCATCGAAGCAGCTTGCACACCTGGTATGTCCGTGTAACAAGACATATTCACTGTTTTAGTTGGCTGACGACAACCAGCTGTTCTTCTTTTTCCACTATTCTTTTGTAGATAGTTTAAAAGATCTGAAATTCAGTAAAATGTTGGCATCCCATAAATTAATTGTATGTGTTCAGGAAAAGGAGTGTCTCAAATTAAAGAAAGAAGGAGACAAGAAAGATGAGCAGCTCAAATTTGTAGCTTTTAGGCATGAAGAAGAAAATGGACTTGCTAACCATTCAAAGAGTATAAACACGTGAGTCAAGCTTTTACTCTTCATCTATAAATTTTCCTATCATATGGTTTCGGTTCACTGAAACCCCCTTTGATGCATCTCATTATTAGCTGACAGTAAAATAATTTAGTTCTTCTGTATATGATGGCTTTTAATCATAGTAACATCTCTTGACTATATGGCCAAGATAGACCGGTAGATGGCTGTTGGAAAGAAACAGCCAGAGCGTAAAGGGACACATGACTTTCTAATTGGAAGTTTCTGAGTTGAAGCTTAAAATTATGAGTTATGACATGATTTGTAGTTTTCGAGTGTAACTATTGGGGAATATGTATCTGTGTAGCTCTGTGTTTATATATTAAATGTCTAATGTGAGAGTGAGAGGAGTTTATGACAGATAGCCATCGCCAACTGTGATGAATGTTCTTGATACAAGATGAAAGTTACTAACACTAATGGCCATAATGGCAGAGAATGCAAAAATCCTGCTCTAGACCATCACAACATCTCTCGAAAAATTCAATATGGAGAATTTTCAAAAGATCGGATTGGTGAGGCATCAGAAGAGCCCCTACTCCCTTTTCAAATGCTTTTCTTTGCTAATTTCTGACATGCCCTTGTCGTGTTTTTTGTTTGTGGTAGCTGAGTCAACTTACAAAGCTACAGGAGTTCAAACAGACATTGCCACTCATCAAGTAGCTCAAGATATTCTAAATGATGATATGCCTGCTTGTCTTGACCTCTCCCAGAAGTTGCTGGCAATCTGGGGCTCTACGGGTGACAATAATCCTGGAAGCAATGTGATATCCAAATTGCTTGTCAGCTGTCAAAGAGATTTTCATATACTTTTTGGGTTGATGAGCATAAATCTACCCTCTAAAATAACAACGGAATTTCTGACGGATAGAAGCTTTTCTGGAGTAGCATTGCAGCATATCAAGGACTGTTTTCATACTCCAGAAGCAGCAAAACTGTCTCAACTCTACCTTGTGTTGACAAAGGTAGTTGCTTAACTGTGCATTTGTGCCTTTTTATTATTATTTTTTTAATAAATTTGTAAGAAGTTTATACCTTCTTTTACAGTTATCTGTTCAAATGGAGATGTTTTATACTGCAGTAGTAGTTTCATTAAAAAAAGAATGTGGTTGCTGATATTATTTTTGATATTATTTTTTTAACAAATGTATGTAGTAAGAACTTGCTGTGCTTTAGTACTTCTTTAATGGTTTAACCTCAGAATTGGTAGCTTTGAATTTATGTGTTTGCCAAGACAGTTCTATCAAATGAAGGAGAGAAGATGTTTAAGTAGAAGCTCATACATAGGAAGTGTTACTGGTGTTATACTTCTTAATATTGGAGATAAATTTCAATTGAACCCATAAATAAATTTGATCCACGCACATGCTATAGAGAAATGTCAATAGTAGAAGTTTGATGTAGATTTATGCTAGTTTCTTATAAAAAAAAAAATGTAGATATGTGCTAGTACATGACATTTTTTCTTCCTGCTTATTATCCTGGTTTGAAGTTGATGCAAGACCTAGGTATTGGCTTCATGCTTAATTTTTATTTTATGTCTTTCTTGTGTAGCTTTCAATTTCAAATATTTTACATTTTACCTCACTTTCATAACTGGTGGGCTTATAGCATATTAAGCTTCCCTTATTAGTAGATGCCATTCATTAAGTTTGGCTGCATTCATTTTGCGTGAAAACTAGGATATTATGTGGTTGAAACTTGTGATTCTGGGTTTGTCAATGCTTATACCAACTTTTTATTCTAGATCATTGATTTGGATTTAAGAAGCTTGGAGATGTAAGCCTTCAACCACTGAGTTGTTTTATGCATTTCGTGGGTTTACTGATTCTCATCAATGTGTCATCAAATATGGTTGTTGAGGTTGTATATCATCCAGTTGTTGATTTGTATTGCAGGTAGCTGAAGGAACAGCTCTATTGGAAACTTTGTTTGAACCATTACTTGATCTTTGTAGTATTGAGAATGTAAGCACTTTTAGACTGAACTGTGAATAATTTTAAAATTTCATCTTGCTCTGAGCTCAACTTGGACATTTCCTTAACTTATATTTGGTTATGTTACCATGTTGGTTTCTTGGGTTAATTGTTTAAGTAGTTTTAAAATCAGTGTTATTTTCCTCTTATTTCCTCCCTGCTTTAGCCATTGACAATTTCCATACTTCTAGCACAGGTTGTTATCATCCATAGCGCTCTATGCATACTGCATGATTATCTGAAGCTCCTACTGGGGTTGGAAAAAGATCTTGGAAGAAGGTATGCCTTACTTGCGGTTACTTGTTCTTTTGCTTTTAACTACTCAGATTTATTAAAATTGTGACCCTTGTGCTTATCCTCGCAAGTTGCAATTTCAATTGCTTCCTTTCTCTTTTTCATATCATGATATTGATAGTTATATTTATGTTGCTCAATAACGCTTAAAGAAACATTAAGACAAGGATATAACACTTGATACTGTACCAGGGGGTTTATATGCTAATTCGTTACTATCTTTATAACTTTGATTAAGTGATCATTACACAATGGTTCTATCAGAGGAAGGTTTGAGATGTCTGAGCTACATTTTGTTATGTAATGACATTAATAGGAGCTGTAAGTTGTAACTTCCTCCTATTAATTGTGCCTGTGGGTGTTAGTTAGATAGTTGGTTCTGCAATATTTGCTCAGCCCTCTCTTGTCATGACTCATGAGATTATATGGTAGCACTGTCAGAAAAAAAGTGATATCTGATCATGCATGTCAAACTTACCTTAGAACAGAACCTGCATGCAGGTAAAATTTAGAAACAAGATACTAATATAGTAATATTTACTTTCCACTTTGGAGAATGTTGTTCCTGGACAAATGATCTGCTGCTTATAAATAGTTGGCCTTGTTCTTTTTGTTAGTGAAAGGTGTTGTCACGGAATATAGGGAATGGTCATTGTTGATTTTAACAAAGATTTGGTTTCAGTTCGCAACTTTTCAATATGCTGCTTGAAAAATACACCGCTGAATCTAAAGTATTTATTTCCCTTTGGTTTGATATTTATGACATCAATACATAAAATTTTTGCTTTAATCTTGCTTTTTGTCTTTTTTTTTTTTTAAAATTTAATTTTTTCTTGGGGAAAGAAGAGCCCAAGTCCTCCAGGATAGGTTATAAGCTGGTGCATGGGTTTTATGCTTTGTAAAATCGCTTTTCCCCCCCATCTCTCTTTTTTATTTACCTTCCTGTTCTTATGAACTTTTGATTTGATCTTTCCAGTGCACTCTACTCAGGGACAATGTGTTCGTTGAAGGAATTTGCTCGGGGAACGATATTGTCGATTCTTGTGGAATAGAGCGTGCAAAGGATGGAAAGCTCTTTTATATGCACAGGGATGGGACATCTCATGCAGGCTGTGATCAGGTCCAGTCGGGATTGTCTGATTTAGAAATGCTAAGCAAAATAAGGCACTGGAACCATCAAAATGCCTTGCATCCACTTGTAAATTGGGTTTATCTTTTTGAAGCAATGCATCATATTGCCCTGAAGATGACAGAAGAAAGTGTGAGAGTGGAAGCAGTGTCCATCATGACTGTGATTATCCTGAGAAGTAATGCTTTCATTGATAGGGAGCGGTAAGCTTTATAAGTGGTGCTATCTGTTGAAAGTTTTGATGAAATTATATGAAGTACATTAATGTCAAGTGAAATTTGTGGTAATACAGGTTTGACCAGAAAATGGCATTTGAAACCATTTCACAATTGCTTAAAAATGATGCTGGGTTGCGTATGAAAAAGCATGTTCTGAGACTTCTGTACCTACTTCTAAATTGTAAGTTTGCACCCATTTACTGAGTTGTTTTACATGCAAAAACTACGTAGTTTGCTGCTTGTCCCTCTTTTATAGTTATGCAATTCTTATATAAAGAGTCAGTGTCTCACTTGTAATGAAAATAATTCATTGAAAAGCTGTCATCTACTTTCTGAATTTGTTGAATCTAGAGGAGGGGAAACAAAATCATTAAGTGCACACCTCATTACCTTGGAGGAGATTATTTCAAATTACACCTTATAATCTATGCATGAATCTTTTATAAAATTAACAACCTTACTATGGTCTATAGCTCTTCAATTCATTAAACCAAATTATATCAAAACTGAATTGCGAGTACTTGATTAAATGCATTAACCTTAAGTCTCGAGGCTCATGCTATTAATTTTAACTCTTAGTGTGGATGTAGCATCTGATGTATCTTAATTCAATTTCTTGTGTTGTCTTGATGTTGACTCATGTAAACTGTGAGTTTAGACTTGAGAGTTGTCTATTTCGACCTGCATTTAAGAGTATGTCCATTTGTACCTGCTTAATGTCCTTCTATCTGATCTTAACATTATTGAATAACTCATTTTTATTTCTTGAAGGTCCAAAACTATTGGTCACTTTCTGCTTTGGTTGTAAAGAGGGAGAGTGTGCTAGTTCTAAGGATGACAATTCATCTGCTTCAGGTTCCACAAAATTCCATCTCATTCTTCAAGGCTTGGCAGATTGTGTAGCATGCCATGGAAACAGATTACAGGTAGGTTTGCTTATGAAGAAACTAATATTGTCTATGAATTATTTTAATATATAAATCAATTATCATATTATAAATATTGTCTTGGGATTGATATTGCTAAAATCATTAGAAAACAGAGTATGATATTCATTCAAAAAATACTTTTCTAGTGGCCTCTGCATCTTGGTCTCTGTACATAAAAATAGTGCGCAAATTGAAAAATGAATATATTTGCTTCTGGTTTGCTGAAGATGATTCTCTAAGGAGAAAATTTAAATATACATGAGCTCTGCTGCCATCAATCACCTTACCGTGGTGTAATTATTTCTGGCAACCATCAGCATAGCTCATTAAGCTTTCCTTCCTTGAGAGAAGAGTGAGGGGAAGGGGGAGGAGGGTTCATCGGTGGAATAAAATATCCAGAAATTATACTATGATATGTACGGGTATATTTACATCAGGCATGTAGTTGCATGTTGCATGATTGGAACTGTAGTTGTGATTTATGATGACTATTTATTATTATGCAGAGTCTGTCATCTCTAGAAATGCAGCCACTTGCTTCAGTGAAAAGAAAAAAGAAAAAAAGAAAACATTAAAACGATTTGTAATACAATACTAAGTATTGTCTGCTAAAAATTTATGCTCTTGTAATTTCAGGAGTTGAAACTACGCAGAAATGCTATTCTTGTGCTGGCATTCCTCGCATCATCTGGAAAACCTGGCTTTGAAATTCTTGTTGGTCATAGGCTCTCCAGAGGAGCAAACTATCTGTTGCTGATTTTGCAAGTACTGGTGTCAGAGATAGACCAAGAAGATAAAGCTTGTGAGGGGCTGCCAGAAATTTTCAGGGAGAGGTAATAATATCAGTTTCTGGATACAAACTAAAAACTGTTAATAAAATTTCTTATTCTCTTTGAAAGCTCTTCAAAGTTAACTATCGATACCGGTCTTAATTTTCTTGAATTTTATGAAGTCTGTCCATTTGTTTAAATGAATAAATCATACCTATATTTCTTGTTACACTTCCCTAGAACTTTTTTTTGGGGCTAACACTCCCTAGAAGTTGATTGAGGTTGAGACATCGATAAAATCTCTGCTTCCAGTTTCATTAGATTTGCATTTTCACATGTACGCAGCATGAGTTTCTGACTTTCTGCCTATAGTTTTCTTTGACCCTCATAGTTTGAGCAATTTGTTCTCAGGACAATTCTGATGCGGGAAATACTAATATTACTCAACAGATTAGTGTCCAGTCCCTCATACTCTGCCACTGTCTTGCGAGCTTTAACAAGCACTAGAGATATGGCCAGTTTGACAATTGATGTTGCCAACAGATTGTCCCGGAAAGGGAAGGCAATGGATGGGCATGACAGCATGGTGAAGCATATACGAGAAACCGAAATCATAGACCTAGGTCGCGTTTTTAAGAAAAGGGTATTCACATACTTGGGAGATGATTTCTAATGAAAATTTTTTTTCTCTTCCACTGTTGAAAATTTGTATATATGCACGTATCACGATTCAAAGTTCTGTGAGAACTGCTACAAGAACAGTGCAAAGCAGGTGAGCAGGATGGGCACGTTAATTTTTGGTGGATTGGCAGATTACACTTGGCTTGCAATCTGCAGATGTGCCTAGGAGAATTTTGAGTGCTCACTACAAATATTATGTCGTTCATATTGATCTTTGCAAAGTGAAGAATTCTTGTCTGAGGTTATCATTGCGAGTTTTGGCAGAATGTAAAACATTGTTTTTGGAAAGTGGCAGTTTCTAAGTGTAGCCAAATCCGTCTTTTCTTTTTTGGAGGTTTAGAAATTTCCTGTTGGATTTAGGTGTAATTAATATCAATTAGCATGAGATTTATAGATCTGAATCTGAATTCCCGTCAATTTCTTAGAAAAATAAATATAAAAGACCTATATAATGAGTGATTTAACTCAAGTGGAATTTATTACTCAAATAAGTTCCACATATGCTATGTCAATTTCTTTTCAGAACTCAATTGAAAGAATTCAAATTTACATTTATTCGGACCTCCTCCTTTTTCCTTACTCTTGATATTAAAGAAATAATGGTAATATCAATACCAGTTGTACAATCAACGGTGGAATCATTCTAGCATTGGATGACCTCTAGATCTTCTGTAATAATTGTAAAGGGCAGTTTATGTATTTTAATCTGTTCAGCAAATTAATAAGGCGGATTCTAATCTATTCAGTGAGTAACAAGTCTCGCGGCTAGTTGAATGAGGAGCAAAGAAAGAGAAGTAGGCTGAAAAAATTATGGATTATAGTGCAGAGCTTCCAGAGTAGAAAAATATAGGAAAAAGGAGGGGATTTATTCAAAGAGTAGTTTACAGCAAGTCCATTACACTATATACAGAATTCGAATAGCAGACTGAAACCTTGCTTCACACTATTTACAGTGATTTTTTTCATAAATCCTAGATGAAGTTGAACTAAAACCTAGCCCTTCGCTTGACGATCTGACTTCTGTATTCCCCTTTTCCCCTTTTTTATATCCTCCATTGGGTAATTTGTAGATATGAGTCTTCAGCAATTGCGGTATATGTGCAATCGGAAACTATAGTTTACACAGATTGCGGCGTTCATGGCTTCTCATGACAATACCAGATCGAGGAGAACTTTCTCTTAAACTCTCTAATGAATAAACATCCCAACCACCATCTCTCCAGTAGGTAGAATAGACTTCTGGTATATGTGCAACTTTCCAATAGTCTTTTCCCATACCACCAGGACGTAATGTTGCGATCAGTTCATCAGGCATATCGAAAAACTCCAGGACCTTCAGCTTTGTCAAGCAATGAATGCCAGATGGTACCTTCTTTAACAATTCACAGCGCCGGATGATCAGCTTTTCTAGGCAGGGCATTGCACCCTTCTCCACGTTCACCTGTCTGAGTTCATCAAATTTGTCAAGCCCTAAAACCTTAAGCTTTTTGAATTTTCCAGATTTAAAACACAGTCTGTCACCGTCATAAGCCTGAAGGAGTTCAAGATGGGCAAGGCTGGGCAGATCCTGCAGATACACTAGTGGATCATGTTTTAAAAGGCTCCATTTCAGAAATAACCTGACCAGGCTATGAAGTGAAGGTATCCACTTGGGTAACTCATGCAAATGTCCTAACAAATACAAACGTTGAAGACATGGAGGGGGTGAAGATAGGAATCGCAGATCAATGACCGCATTCTCACCCTCTGATGTAACTGAGAGAGCTCGGAGATTAGTTAACCTCTCAATGGACGAACAGAAAGCCCTCCCATCTTCCTCTCTCAGCTTCATTATGCCTAACCTCCTTAGTTGACTTAGCCCACCTAACTGCCTTATTATTGTGCTGCACCCTTGATCTACCTCCATAAAACAAAGCTTTTGTAATGACGGTAAATTCCCTATTTCAAGGGGGCCCTTAAATCCAAATTTGGACTGGAACATTGCATAAGTTTTAACTTTGAAGCGATAATGATATACCAAGAGATGGCGAAGTTTCCGAAGCTTTAGTATATCTGCAGGCAGTTCTGTGACGAACGTGCGTTTAACATCCAGTGTTTCTAGGTTCTGCAACTTCCCTATGTAACTTGGAATCGTTTTCACCTTTGTATTCCTTAAACTAAGATACTTCAAGTAATATAGGTCAGTAATTTCTGCTGGAAACTTCTTCAAAGGTGCATTTTCAAAATCTAAAACACTAAGCAGTCTAAAACCACCTGGGAACAGTTTATGCAGGGAAAATTTCTCTGCAACTCCAAACATTAAAAGGGAACGGAGTTGAGAGACAGACCTCTGTTGCTGTCCATTTGGCAATGTATTATGCACCGAAAGGCGTCGAGCCTTTTCTGGCCATGCTACATTTTGATCTTTGACAATGGCTGCAAAGTTTTGTTCCCTGGATTTCAAAATGATGATTTCCCGCAGAAGGTCATGGATGCGCAGAGTTTTGACTCTTCCATCTGATGTTGTCCCTGCAACCTGTATTAAGTTCCTGTTCAACAGTTCCTTGAGATAATCCTCCCCAACTTCTTCTAGCGTTTTGCCTTCTTTGGCTTCAACGAGCCCTTCTGCTATCCATAATCGAATCAATCTCATGCGCTTAATCAGATGGTCCTCGGGAAAGATGCTCAAGTACAAGAAACAGTTCTTCAAGTGGTAAGGCAAATCACTGAAACTGAGACCGAGTACTTTTTTCATATTATCAAGTTTGTCATTGCCATGAAATTCGGCTCCTAGGCTGCGGCAAATCATATCCCACTCATCAATCCTGTGCCTGTCTTTTGTAGCCAAGGTGCCACTGACTGCCACAATTGCAAGAGGCAGGCCTTCGCATTTTCTTAAGATAGATCTACAGATGTTCATCAAATATGAGGGACACGAGTGACCTGGGAAGGTCTTTCCACAGAATAGATCCCAAGCTTCATCTTCTGACAAGGGTTGCAAGTTGTACACTTTGCCTTTGGATTCAATGCTGGAGAAAGAGGCTAAATCAGTTTTGCGTGTGGTGATCATGATTCTGCTGCCACAATTGTTGTTAGGCAATGCATATTTGACAGCTTCCCATTCATTTATATGCCACACATCATCAAAGACCACCAGGTATCTACTCCTCTGCAGCAACTCCTTGATGATCACCTTCAACTGATCACTACTCTTGCTTTCCAGGCCCTCTGGAACTGGTCGTCTTTTTTCAGAAAAAAGTTTCTGAACCATTTCTCTGAGAAGCTCCTCAATATTACAAGATTGAGAAACAGTAATCCAGGCACAGGTCTTGAAGTGTTTTCTCACTTCTGGATCATCATATACTTTCTTCACCAAAGTGGTCTTCCCCAACCCTCCCATTCCTGTAACAGAAATAACTTTGCGCCCAGAACAGCCTTTGACCAACCACCTGATGAACTGCTTTTTACGTCTGTCTATGCCCACTAGATCAGTGTTGTCCAGAAGAAGGGCATCCCCTCGTTGATCATGCCAAGAGTTACCTGCTTAATAAGATAGTTTAATACTTTAATACACCATTCCTAAGAGGGAGCTGTTAGCAACAACAAATACACACACCCTCCCCCCGCTCCCCCGCGGTTAGTATAGATGCTTTCAGAACTGAGCCAAAGTTCTTTCCTTATCCTTGGCCCTCTTTAACCTTTTTAAACCATGAGATGGCTATCGATTCTACACATATTGTGGGGTTTATAGCCGTTCAACAGCTCAAAAAGGTTAAAGAGGGCCAAAGATAAGGAAAGGATCTATAGTCATTTGACAGTTCAGGAAAGCCAAAGAGTGCTAAAGATAAGGACAGTATCTAGGTCCTTCCGAACTCAGACGTACTTAATGAAGCATCTACAAATCAACCAACTACCCCCTTAAAGCTTAGGTTGTTCGAAGAAAAAAAGGAAGCCTGAAAATGGTTTTTTCTCTAACACCCCCTTTTTTTTTTCCCTATGTTAAAGTAAAATAAGGATACAGCTTAGCAAGTAATTATGTGGCAAAAGACTTCAAAAGTCGAGGGGATTAAATCTAGCTATATTCGAGCAAGCATCAACAGGAATCAGCATGCAATTTACTCAGAATCTATTGCTAACGGATCCTTTGTGGGGCGATGTACGCCCAGCAGGGTGTAGGCTCCTCGATCGGGATGGGGCCCACGATAGAAAATCTGAAGTCAAATCTATTAGTGCTAATTTAGTTGGAACTGTAAAATTGAGTACGAATAAGAGCGAAATCGAGTGCTGTCCCCATACGTGTCATTAGTCATGGCAATCAATAGTACCTGGATTACTGGAATTTGAAGCAGTGTCATATCGAGGGAGGAATCTCTTATGATCCGAAAAAATATTTTTCATTCGGCAATCCATGTCTCTTAATCCAGAAGCAATTCGATATTGAGCTTTCATGTTCCTGATACAGCAAGAGATCATTCTGAGAGAAACAGAGAATCCATCTGTGTGATTATGTTTCTGAAGAAGTTCTAATTCATCAAGAAGATCTTCAGTCTCATGAACAACATCTCTCACTTGCTTAACCCTAATTTTGAGCTCCTCGTCACAATCTTGTAATCCATCTGCATCCCTTAAGAAGGCTCTGGTAAGCTCCAGTCTCTCCTTCCGATGCACCAAATCTTCCCGAATCCCTGTGAACAATTTGACCTCATTTTCAAATATGGGCGCAAGCCATTGGAGAAGAAAACTTGCAGCACTCTCTGCCATTTTCTCTTTGCTGTGTTCGTTACATCCCTCTGCAACTCCAAAGCAGACTCACAGAGGGACTTTGCTTCTGCAAGTGGAATTCAGACTTACTATATTTATGTATGTAGCTACCTTAGTACCCTTCTGGCTGTTTCTAATTTTCCTAAGAGTGACATTGTAACAGCGACTGATTGTTCTTTTGCTTCTGGAGAAAATGACTGGCCTACTGTGATTCGCCACCAAGGAAATAGTATAACAATAATGCCATTTTAGAAATGACTCGGAAGATAGATACACACAACTTGCCATCTCCACTCAAAAAAAGAGACATAATATAATGCAAAAGTACGGAAATTCAGCAAAAAGTTGGAGAGGATGGATCAGTAATTGAATTTTTAAAGGTTGTTGACTGACTTTTAGCTTGATGAGCAAGAAACGTGCAAAGAGTATAAAAAACGGCAGTTTTACGAAGAGTATAGGGCTTGCTCGACAGAAAAGGCCATAATACTATATTGTCCACTTCTGTCATTTGTTAAGAACTTTCTTAAGGTAGGTGATTAAGGAAGAACCTGAATTCTTGTTTGGTAAAATAAGGTTGTCTAATTGATATTAGTGTATAGGCTTCATTTGATCGAATGATTATGTTTGATCAAATAGAATGTCGACTAAACAAGATATTTGAGGGCATCAAGAGAATACAAATCTTCATGTTTAGCCAAATAAAAATGTTCGATTGACAATGACAAATGAAAAAGAAAAGTACTGTTTCATCAAGCATAATGCTAACCAAACATTAGATATAAGGGCGTTGAAGAGAGCCTTAAACAGTTGTTTAGGCATGATCTAAACTACATTCTAGCATTTAATTTGTATTTTCATTGCCTGTTAATTGATGCATAATGCATTGTAACTTATAGGCTCCTGTAAAGCGTTTAGATATTCATCTTTATATGACATCTGATAGATCGTAAGATGAAAGCCGAATGAAATTGCAGCAAAAGTGAAAGAAATTAATAAAATTAACTAAAAAAAGTTGGCGAAATAAAATCGTTATATTGTGTGGTTGTGTTTGCTTTTGTCTAAATATCTTCTTATCTAATTAGGATTGAGGGTTTAAAATTTATTGGAAGTAAAGAGTAAAATTCTTTTCTAAATTAACATCTCAGATAATCAAACTATTACTTTATAGTTCAAATAATTATTATCATTTTAATAAGTCAATATTATATATTATTTATTATGTTTAAACATACTATTAATTGTAGCTAATCCAATAGATTTAGAGACTGCGAAGTATGAGTATAATTTTTAAAAAAATAAATAGAAATAAATTTACTCTTCCATAAATTAAATTAGTAATTTACTAAAAGAAAATTTTATTTAAGAGCAACGAAGCAATGGAATTAGACAGATATGTTGTTTTATAAACAGTAAGCAACCCACCTGTGTAGAACTTTTTAAAAAAAAAACAAAAACAATGACAAGACACTGCAAGTCAGAATTTTTTGTCAATTGATTGTTAAATGGATATTTGCACAATAAAGTTGAGTAATCGGATCAGCATTAACATTTCAACACTATAGATTTATTACTGGCTGGATTCTAGAAGGTAGTGATACAGGAAGCGCGTTCCCTTTGGAGGTCTAGCTTTGTGTACATTGGATTAATTTTTTTTTGAGACATGTGTATTTTATAAATTAAATTAATAAAAAATACATATTATTTTTAAATATAGTAGACAAGAAGTCTAATTTTTAAAGATGTCGAGCTTCCTATGTTACTATCTTTTTAGGGAAGATAATGATATAGGAAATTCTTGGAGGTCCAGCTTTCTATATATTTATTAATTTTTTTTGACGTGTGTGTATTTTACAAATTAAATTAATAAAAAATAAATATTATTTTTAAATTTAGTGGACAGAAAACTACACCTCCAAAGGGGGCCAAGGTCGAACTTCCTTTATCACTATCCATTCTAGAAACCGAGTTTTTTAGATGAGAACATGCGTCAGGATTCGTGCGGTGAAGTCTATGAGTCTCAAATGAAAATAAAATGTCCTTTCACATATAAAATGTCACTCTTTTCAAAGATATTTCTACTAAAAAGTTTAGAAATTTTCATCTTCTTAATCACGACCGAATTGTACAATGAACAGAGTAGTAAGACTTTAAGAATACTGGTAAAGCAAACCAGGTTATTTGATAAGCGTGATGATTGATTCTTTTCCTTTTTTTTAAAATCAAAGTTGCAATTTTCATGGATAAAATTAGTTTATAAGTTAATTGATAATTTATATAACGTATAAGTTAATTTATTAAATTAAAAATAGTTGATAACAGTAATTGTTGAATTAGTTAAAAAATATAAAATAATATAAAAAGACATATATTTTTTAATTTTAAAATAATATAAATAAATATATTATTTTTATTTTTAATTAAATTAATTTAAATTATTATAGGTATAAAATCTATTAAAAATATATATTTACATATTTTATTTTATTATATATATTTATATATATAAATATAAATATAATAAAAAATGAGTAAATAAGATATAATAAAGTAAGGGATATAATGGATATTTTAAAAAAATAATAAGAGCAAAATAGAAAACAAAAATTATAAGCTATAAGTTCGTTTACCGAATACTTTTAACAAGTTTATAAGCTAATCAAATAAGTTATAAATTAGTTTATAAGTTATAAGTTGTCTTACCGAATATAATCATTGTATAAAATCATAATTTTGTAAGAGGTTTCACTTGTAAGGTGTCATAGGATAACGATTTTGATCGTAAAATTGACCAAGATTAATCAAGATCATAAAATCGTGATTTTGTGTAATACCCATGAAAAATAAAATATAAATGCATATCTGCAAACTATGGTTACTATGCTAGTATACGGTACTGTTCACCTATATAATACTATTTACGTGTATGATACTGTTCACTTATACAATCGAAATGTCAAGTACTAGATGTGGTTTGGTCATAAGAGACAACTAGAAAGAAATTCGTAGGAGAAAATGACATTTTATGTGTGAAAATACCCTCAGGGACTAAAGTGAAAGGACTGAATTGAAAAGAAACTTAAAGGTTTAAGGTGAAAAGATAATTTTTCCTTTAAATTTCAATAGTAACCAATAATCCGCGTTTTGCACCGTAACGCGTAAAATATTTTATTAGAAATGTCATTTTTATAAATAGTAAATTGAATATTTTATTAGAGCATAGTGATAAATAATACCGTTGACTTTTCTTATAAATAAGCCATTTCATTTCACTTCTAAACTCACACTTTCAACTTCTCTTCTTCTCTCCTTAAGTTTCTCTTGCTCCAATATTAGGCCTCTGAGATTTTGGGTCTTTCTTTTTCAGCTTAGGTAAGGATACTATGCCCTTTCTATGTCTTTCAAATTTTAGAAGTTATTTTCTTAAGTATGCTCTATGGTTGAGGCTTTGTCTGATCTTCCACATCAGAAAAACTGTCCTTAGCTGCCTATATATTATTTTGATTTTCTGATTACCGAAATATGATGTAAACTGTGAAGAATACATGTCTAGGAAAGTTCTGGCGAAGGAAAGACCTGATTTTTAAGTGTGTCCATTGTGACCATTCACTCTTTCTTGGGAACTTACTTGGTGTACTCTTTTACATATTATATTCTTTATTTCTGATATGAACAGTAACTGTACATATAAACAGTAACTGTATGTATGAACAGTAACCGTACGTATAAACAGTATCTATACGAAAATAATCCTAACGTATTTTCTCTAATCTTTCATGAAAATCTCCGTAGCGGAACACTGAAATTCACCTGAGTACTTTTGTCTGTAACAATTTAGAGAAGCGATACTCGTACGGAATCCAGGTGAGTGAAACGACCCCTTTTTAATAGAGTTTTAGCATTAATGGTGATAAAAAGTATGTCGTAGGACACTCCCAAGATTCATAGGGGGAAATTAGATTTAGAATGACGAATCTAATAAGATAATTAATCCAGAAGTATGGATAAGACGAAACAAGTATTTCATAATGATGTGAAGTTTGAATCTTTTCAAAAACAGTTTCATTGTTATCTTAATTTGTGGTTTATAAATCTATAATATAGTTATATACTATACATGTTATATGAATGAATATTACACTGTACTTCTGATTATGATATGAAATGCTGTACTATTGATTGTGATTGAGCGGGACAGTACCCCCTCTCACGGCAAGGCGGAAAACCCGGTTGAAAGGGTGTATTGACCAATGAGTGTGGAGACAACGATTCCCTCAGTAGAAATATAGCCCGGATTGGTGATAAATCCGTGAGGCGCCCTAGCTAAGAGGATGAGGTTGTGCGTCATGGCGGAAATATACAAAATTGGTGAGCCGGCCTGTGTGCGCTCTCCGGGATTGTAATATCCCAAGAATTTATATGAATATTTAAAATCTATTTGAAGTTTATTGAAAAAAAATTTAATTACATGAAAAATGTTCTTTTGAATTAGTGAAGGAAATTTGGGAAATTTTTACAAATTTTCAAGGGCTAAAGTGAAAAGAAAAGAAAATATGGAGTACTTTTGAGAAATGACCTAGTAGGAACCCGAGAAGAAGAATAGAGCTTATGGGAATGAATTATGAGTCCGGTACTAAAAGGATGATGGATTCGAGGTTAAAGTGGAGTTTGAGACTTTGAGAAGGACTAAAGTGAAATAAAAAAATTTGTGGGGCACTTAGGATTTAGAAACACCCGAGGTGAGATTTTATGAATTTGCTTTTACTAGTCTTGACTGAGGGTCAACTAGAGAGCAAGTGATAATTTTACTCCGGGCAAGTATAGGTGGCCTCACCTATTTTTCCTCATTTTCTCCTTTCCCCTCTCTCTCTTCACCTTCTCTCCTCTCTTTCTCTCTTTCTTCTCTCTACACTTCAACTCCACAACCGGACTTTGGAGGGTGGATCTCGGGCTACGGGGCGAGCCTCTAGGAGCCAAGCAACGTAGGGAAAGCAAGGAATCGAGGTAGAAATTTCTATTTCTTAAGCTTTTCCCTATTTTCTAGTTTTAAGAGTGTTTAAGGTAAAATCGAGATTCCGGCTTCGTTTCTCGATTAAAATTGGTGCTTTTGGTGTCTAAATGCTCCTTAGACATTAAGGGTGAGATCCCATGGAAGAAATCATGGAAAACGGTGGAGATTTGGACAGATTTGGGCCAAATCCGAGAGAAATTGTGAAAGGTCGCGATCGTGGCGCCCAGGCGCCAAGGTTATGTAGGGAAGAATAAAGGATTGGCGCCCAGGCGCCAGGGTTGGGTTGGTGCCCTGGCGCCAGGTGTGCCGGAAAACTTTAATTTATTTTCAATCGGCCATAACTTCTTCATCCGGACTCCGTTTTGGGCAAACTTTATATCGTTGG
Organism: Biancaea sappan; assembly: GCA_037074585.1. NCBI lineage: Eukaryota > Viridiplantae > Streptophyta > Magnoliopsida > Fabales > Fabaceae > Biancaea > Biancaea sappan. Next base: position 43,580,555 of record CM073500.1, on the reverse strand, counting down.
AAAGATCTTTGAGTCTAGTTTCCAATGGTATAAGTTTCATTTAGATATTCATTACCGGTTATGAGTTATAACTTGAGATGTGAGTAAAGGTCGAGAGTAGTGATAGGAAATTTCTGTATTTTGTAACCCTAATGATTTTTACCTGGTTACAATAGGGATGGTTGAGGCGCAAGGTAGGAGCGCCGAGAGCGTGGAATCCAAGTGAGTAGGCAACCTTGCAAAATTAATTTACTAAATTAGTCAAAGCACAATATAAATCCCATTTGCATTATTTGTGAAATTGAGAAGATTACCATTGTATGTTCAAGTTGAGAAAAATTACAATATCATTGGGAATTATTTTATTACCTTTGTGAATTGATTTCTCTAGTTGACTAAATAACTAGATGTGGTAGTTCTTTAAAGAAACTGGAACACTTTGTAAGTGAATGACCTTACTAGACTAATTTGATATTATTACACAAAGTACAACATAAGTCTCATTTATAATATTATTGAAATGTTAAACAATCAATCTTTCAATTGACAATATATGATGATTGCTATGATTGATGATAGAAATTCAAAGGAATAAAAGTATGTGTAAATTAATTTATTTCATAGTAATTGTATTGTGATAAATTCTCACTATTTTATTGATGAGCAAAAGATCTACGGGATCTAATATACGAGTTTGAAAGGGTTAGAGTCCCATACTACTCGGTGTATAACTATGAAAATCTATGCATGAGTTTGAAAGGGTTAGAGTCTCATACTACTCGGTGTATAACTGTGAAAATCTATGCACGAGTTTGAAAGGGTTAAAGTCTCATACTACTCGGTGTATAACTGTGAAAATCTATGCACGAGTTTGAAAGGGTTAGAGTCCCATACTACTCGGTGTATAACTGTGAAAATCTATGCACGAGTTTGAAAGGGTCAGAGTCTTATACTACTCAGTGTATAACTGTGAAAACCTATGTACAAAGAGTTTGAGGGTTAAATTTCCAAGTCACTCGGTGCAAGTATTTATGGCACATAATGCAAAGTGATTGAGGGATTGATCACCTAAGAAATCATACGCAAATCCAGACAAATGTAATGCTATAATTATTTCAAATAAATGATAGATTGATTGTATTAGTAAATGTGGTATTTGTGCTTGTGATATTTTCATGTACAGTTGTTTACTCATTGAGTTTTGATTAACTCACACTCTATATGATTATCTTTTCAGATACAGTGGTTGAGGAGGAGAATTTATAGCCTTTAAGGATATACTCCACTTTTGTCTGGTAAACAAATAAATATAGATTTGGTAAGGAATAGGAAATGCTCTGTAATCTAGTAGGTCACCTAGGCTTGGGAGGTTGTATAGTACTGTATAGTGTATGAATGTTGAACATTTTCTGAATATGTATACAAAATATCTTTCTTGAGACATTTATGATTCACATAGTTATGGATATTAAGAATATTCATAGAAATTAAAGGGTACCACGGAGGTACACCTTAGGTATTTTATGTTTATCTCACATGTAAATTTTGGGATGTGACAGAGATATATTGCCATTGATGAGTACTAGTAACGTTTGTTGAATTGGATGAATTTTTATCTTCTTGTATGTAATTTCTAACTATATCTATTGGTTGAGTATGAGCCTTCGGATATACTTGCATGAATGGTAATGTATTTGAATTTTATTAACGCAAGGCCGATTCGCTCAAGGAGTTTAAAAGCTCACACTCTTTATAAAATTTTTTTGTTCAGATCAGGTTGCCAGAGAAGAATATCCGCTAGAGGAGTAGATCACTTTGGACCTTCCCGCTGTCGGGTAAGCCCCTCTATTATTATAGATTATGTTGCTCTGTAATCGTCTAGGACATCTAGGTCAGAGGTTTGATATTTGGCTTGTATGTCAGTATAATAATGTATTTTAAATTGATAATCTATTATTATGTGCAAATCATCTCTATGATTTTCAAATAAGAAAATTTGATATTTTTTTCGTATCTATTAAGGAATGATTATTTTGATAACATAGAGATAATAACTACATAATTTAACTCGTGGGTAGAATTTTTCAAAAGGCTTATAGTGATGAGAGATTCATCTTTGTTCCGGTCATGTGCCCAGAAAATGGGTCGTGACATTTTGACTGCCTTAATCCTTATTTTTTTAAGTCTAAAAGCCAAAAATAAATATTTATTTTGATGGAATTAATGCCTTGTTTAATAATTCTTATATATAAATGACTTTTTTGATGTATAAAATTTATATTTTGATGACTTTTAAATATAGTTATGTTATGTATGATATTTTGTCAATTTTGTAATATATGATATGTTTTATAGATGTATACTAACATTTATCCAAATTTGTACATGTCTAGAGTTTTAGTTTTTATATGAATTTTTTATATTCATTTATAAAAAATGCATAAAATTTTACAATTTTCAATCCAATATTGTAATTTAATTTATCTCATACGTCTTTTGATCATGCATAAGATGTCAATTTTAATTACCATAAAGGCATGTATTTAAATGTCTCCATGCTCTCTATTAATTGATGCAGTAAAATATGCTTTTTTTTCATTATTTAATTGAATTACACCTTATTACATTAAACCTGTTACATTCCAGGTTTTTTAGGGCAACGTTGGAAATGGGAAATAAAGAAATTATAATAAACTAGTTAAAGACTTCTTTGAATTTTTTAAGACGTCTGCATAAAATAAATAAGGACCTTAGTGAAATAAGAAATTAGAAGAACGGGTACTTAACGAAATTTAAGCTTGAACTATCCTATCGTGTGGTTGAGAGTGGGACACGTGGCATCCTCTCCTCCACCCACGTAATTAGAGATCTCTAGAAGGCAAGGTTTCAACTCATTTGCCCGATATCCACTCCGATAACCTCAGTTCCATCTGGTCTCTCGGTGTTGTCGCTGCCAGCCGTCGGAGTTATTGGTCCCGTTGGCCAATTGACCTAACTCGGGTAAGAGCAAATAAAATTGATTTTCATTTGGAATTTGTTAAATACTCAGATAAGTAGAAACTAAACAGAAGAAAATTAACAAGTGGAAAGCTAGAGATTAATGAAAGATATGGGTGAATTTGTATCAAGTTCCCTGGTGATGGGAAAGTATACAAGAATGAGGTCCTTTTTCAAGCAAAGGAAAGCTCCACAGATTGAATCTGAATATTTTTCATAATCATAGCCATCATCCTCACTTCCTTATTTAACCTAAGGTGTGCAAGCAAAAGAAATTAAAATGCCAAAACAGAATAACAAAATGGTAACAGCATGTGGTCCCCTCTTTTTCCATTGCCTAAGCCACATAGAAATCACGTGTCTAGCATGGCGTTTTCCTCATCCTTCTGCTGTGCTGTGTGTCCCTTTCCTCTATTGCCAAATCAGCAACCTTCTCAGCTATGTCCAAGTACTGGTTCATATCAATTACACACCCTTTCAAAACAACCTTGTCCTCAAGGTTGATGTGGGAAAATGCTTCCTTAAGCAACTCTAACTCCTCCCAGGTAGTCTGTTCTGTTGGCATCCTTTCCCATTTCAACACTTCGAAAATAACCTTGAAGTCCTTTTCCTTCCTTTTCAAATCTGCTTGCTTTTTCATTCTCTCTTGTGGTAGTTGTAGATTAATCTGTACTTGCTGGTTTATTTCCTCTCTATTCTGCAGTAATACATCTATTGTACCCACGTTGGAATCTCCAAGGTTATAACTAGGTAGTAATTTGTCAACTGCTTCGGTCTTAACTGCTTTCCCAATGCTTGGTGGGTTCTCTTTTGCTTCTTGATTCACAACAGTTATATTTCCCTGTTGAAAAATAACTCTACCCTCAAAGTTATTAGTAGGAAAAACTTCTTTCAAGAAATTAAAATTCTCCCTAACAACCACACAGAAAGGAATAACAAACAGAAATATATGTATAGATGATCCAATAGCAACTCCACTTGTATTTTCAAGCTTGTCCTTCATGGTGAACATGATAACATTTGCATGCTCGGTAGCATTTCCTATAACTGGAAACAATATGACACTATTAAATGCCATTGGTATATTCCATGACTCAAACCCCCCTGTATGGCACCTAAAAAATATCCATATAATATAGATATCCATGCTGTCGAAATAGTAAGCCAGCCTATTACTTCCCATTGAGTTAATTCACATTCTTCCCCCTCATCAGAATTTTCACTATTATCCCCTTTCTCTTCAATTGAAGTATACAGACTTAGCTAACTTTTAAGTTGAAAAGAAAGGAAGCTTGCATATGCTACTAGCATTATACGACTACTGAATCTGCTAAGAGATAGCTCTGATTTTCCAAAGTAGACCTTCGAATATGTCAAGTGAAGCACAACAGGAAACAATATTCCCTTATCAATCACCAACAGCATCCTAAAATTCACAACCGCAGCTGCCTTGTTGAAAACTTGAGCCTTTTGGTAATGGACAATACCACCAACAAAAAGGGCATCTCCAAATATTTGAAACACCTTTGACAAAATTGAACCCAACAACGGTTGCTGAACAACCCGAATCATCCCATCTCTCAAAGCATAAATTGATATAGTCATTCCGGTTGCATTGCCAAACGTGGCATTCAACAAGCCCCCAACTGTTGGTCTAGTGTACAAAGGAAATTGCTCATAAGCTAGGCATTCTGCCAAAGGAATAATACCCGAATGGCTGAATAAGAACACCCATCCATGCTTTCCCCTTATATAATGCTCCAGTATGGCCAAGGAACCAAAAGGTAACAACATGTTGATCTTTGCTTCAGTTAAGTCAATGTATATGCTCCTGATAAGTTTTATCCTCATGTGCTTAAAAACGGATGAACTGACCAAAATTACTGGATTAAGCACATTCGCAGATGGTGAGGAGCTAAAAGGGATTTCCTTATCAAAACCAAGGACTATCCTTTCTTCTACAGAACCTATCTTACACTGAGTACAACATTTCCACAAACATTTAAAGGGTATTCGGAAGTAGACGCATTTATGAAGTTTATGAAAATCCATCTTGTAATTAATGAAGGGTACAATATAAATCTCACAGCCACCAGGATCATATATTACAATATAATTATCCCATCCAATTTTTTTTCTATTAAGCGTCAGCAAAAATAAGCTCAATGAACCGCAAACGTAATTTGATATATCGCACATGGTGGAAATCATACTGTTAGTAGAATAATGCCTCAACTTACCTCCCAATTGCAACTCTACATTTCTTGTTTCCTTTTGCTCACTATATATAGCCTCCACAAGCTTCATCTTCTGAAAAAGGTTTAAGCCAACTTCAACATATTCCTAAAAAAAATTGACATCCATTGTTTCAGTAGCAAAAATGCTTTCTGGTACAGCAATAGATTCATAATCTACTGTTTCAATGGCAGCTTCATTTAGTTCCTGGGGACATTTCACCGGTACCGATGCTAATGCGACACATATATTGTCTTTCTTTGTCACCGGTGTTTCCTTCGAAATTGGAACATCAATAAGTGTTGATTCAACATACATAGAGTTGCCGTTGTCCTTCATCGTCGTTGTTTCTTTCATCTGTTCTTCCACCATCGATGATGACACAGTTGCCAAATGTTTGTGTTCGACTGAATTCAACTCTTCCCATTCGTACCCACACTCTTGCCGAAAATACTGTCTCATTAAAGCCTCCACACGTCGCATTGTGTCTATCAATGAATCTTGAGATGCTGAGTTAATACAAGTCCCTTCCGCCATTGCAGAAGTTCTCTCAATGAAAGCACCAATGTTAAATACTCAGATAAGTAGAAACTAAACAGAAGAAAATTAACAAGTGGAAAGCTAGAGATTAATGAAAGATATGGGTGAATTTGTATCAAGTTCCCGGGTAATGGGAAAGTATACAAGAATGAGGTCCTTTTTCTAGCAAAGGAAAGCTCCACAGATTGAATCTGAATATTTTTCATAATCATAGCCATCATCCTCACTTCCTTATTTAACCTAAGGTGTGCAAGCAAAAGAAATTAAAATGCCAAAACAGAATAACAAAATGGTAACAGCATGTGGTCCCCTCTTTTTCCATTGCCTCAGCCACATAGAAATCACGTGTCCAGCATGGCATTTTCCTCATCCTTCTGCTGTGCTGTGTGTCCCTTTCCTCTATTTCCAAATCAGCAACCTTTTCAGCTATGTCCAAGTACTGGTTCATATTAGAATTTTTCCTCTCTCTTCGTGGCGAAGCTTTTATAATTGAGGGGCTGGAAGATTTTTTTCTTTAAAATCAGAAATATGGGTTGAGAAGGGGAGTAATTCAGTGACGGGAGACGGTTTCGCGGGCTGACAAGCAGAGGCGACGGAATGCAGCGTCGAAGGGTGCGACGGAGAATAGAGACGATTTAAAAGTCTAAGCTATGTCTGCAGGCTCACTTCGTGGAGGTAATGCTTACTAGAGGCCTCTTTGGTTTAGAACTAGTTATCTGTTTATTAGTTGGATTAGTTGATGAAGTGAGGTGGATGATTTTTGAGTAGTTAAGAGTTAATGAATACATTAGGAAGTTGGATGATGAACCATAGAGGAAGAGGATGGACTGGTCCTTCGGTAGAACAGGAAACCGAGGGAAATCAATTATAAATTGATCAATTTCGTAAATATGTGTTTGTTTTATATTTAAAGTAATTGGGTTTTCGTGCAAGAATTCAAAGCTGATGTAAGCTCGTATGTTTGATGTGTTGATTCGAAGTCTCTCTCGTTCATCATTGGCATGATCAATTACTAGTTTTCTTTTTGGGAGTATAGCTATCTCACTGAGTCTATAACTCATTCCTTCTGTTTAATATTTTTAGAGCATGTGACCGGTGAAGAATAGTCACGTGACTATGTGGGGAATAGTGGTGTCCCTTGCAAGACCCCTTCTATTCCGGAGTCAGTGTTTATAGACTTTGTAAGTCATGTTTCCATCGAGTAGCTTTGTAGTTGAGCAGGTCACCTAGGGAATCTTGTGTGTGGAATGTAAAGTATAAGATGATGTTGTATGAAAAATTGTTGAATGTTTATTGGAAGTTATTACCATGTATGAGACACAAAATTAAATATTAATAAGATGAAAAATGTTTCTCTAAATAAAGAGCTTTTCTCCCTATTTTGGTATGTGTTGGCCTAGGTGTTATGTGCTTTAGTGTTGCTTGAAATTAGGTTTGACTTACGGCTCATGGGGATGTTTCTTATTTGCCGTGCTGGTCATCTGCCCAGTTTTGAGACATGACAAGACCCATACTTTCTCTTAACTAATAAGGTGAGGGTGAGGACTAAAGAGTAATAACCAAGCAGCTTCGTTATTGACACGCCAAGTAATATTTAGAAATATACGACTTTATAAATTGCGAATGAGTTGAGTTTATTTTGTTTTTCTCCCCTCAAGATCTTTTGATTAATCTTTTTTTTTTGGGGCGTCTATTGCTTATGCATCAAAATTAAAGATTTTCAGAAGCAGGTTACATGTTATTTGAAATCGATGGTAGTTTTACTTTTAAATCATAGAAGATATCCAGAGAATTTTACAAAATTATAGCAAAAAATTATCAAAATACTCATTGTTATACTCTATATTTCTCCGTCTTTGTTCAATGAGTCTATTTGGTTAATTTATGTTAATGTTTGAAAATATTTAAAATTAAAATCGTTGCCACTTAACCTGATGGAAAGCCAAGGATACAACAATAAAGAACACAACAAATACACAAGAAATATAGTTGAAAATACTATTTAAATAACCATGAATCTCTACCAGTGGGGTAAAGATGAATACACTTACCAATGGCAATCACAGCAATAGAATAGTAAACCTCTCAAATAGTAAAACACTCTCTCAACAACATAAACTTACAAAACAACTAAACACAATGCAGCAAAGACATCTAAACAGCCAAAAACACATAACAACTAGCTTTCGAGAGGCTAGCACTGTCCCTCCAAGTCCCTTAGTCCTTTCCTGCCCCTTCCTCACCCTTTACTGTCCTTCTTAACTAGGGATAGCAATGGAGCGGGGCGGCAGCAGGGAGTGCCTTCCCCGTCCCCAAAATCTGCCCCTGCCGTCGCCCCCGATCCTCGTCTGGGAGAAAAATTCTTCTCCATCCCCATTCCTCGTGGGGAGCGAGGACCCGTGGAGACCTTACGGGGTTATTTAAAAAATTTAAAAATATATAAAAAAAATCAATAGTACATATTTTAATAAAAAATCTTCTCTTTTATCTTCTGGGTTAGGGAATAATTGGAAAAATTCAGCACTCATGTATGCAAGACCAATAAAATTAATCAATTTTGGGGGAATGAGATTAAGGTTTTATTTTTTATTAAATTTATTTTAATTATTTTGAATATAAAATGACTAAAAGATCCCTAATATTATATATATATATATATATATATATTAGGAGTATTTTTTAAATTTATTAAAATATCCTTCGTAGACGGGAACCTATTCCCCTTCTCCGTTTAACTTTCGGAGGAATTTTTTCCCCCGTCTCTGTCCCCGCGAGGAGAAATTCCCTGCCAACGGGGCTCCGAATATGGGGATTCTCTCAAATTTTTCCAAATTCGGATCTCCATTGTCATTATTGTTCTTAACCTCGTCACCCTCAATACTATGCTGTTGGTCGTTAGTGGCTTCTCTCTCTACTGCCACCTCACTATCTTTTTTGTCTTTCCTGGAGTAAACCATAAGGCCCACTTGGGGAGACTCATTTAGCCCAATATCTTCCTTGGTTCCCTCCTCTTGTAATACTGTAACTTGATTGGGGGCCCAACAGAACCACACCTAATCCCAACGGCCTAAAATCTTCGGAATTTAAGCATACATTTGAATATAAAGTATATTTTCTTCATATTTTAATTAATCAACTTGTTAACCCTCCACCTTGATACAAAATACAAATAATGGGTATAAACGAAATGACATATATCGGAAGATGAGGATTCTTGCTTCATGGTGAAGATATAATGGGGCAGTAGTTCCTAAACCCTAACCCAAGAACTCCTAATTCGAGAACCCTGTTATGCTTCTTGATATAGCTGCTAGGAATAAATGTGCAGTCATTTGAATACAATTTGCAGGGAAATTAAAAAAATAAAACCTTCCAGAGAGTGGGAAGTTCACGACTTTGCATTGCAGCATTGAGAGTTGAAGAACTCTTTTCCTCCCCAAAAGTCTCCAGGGAGTAGACATCCCAACCACCAGATCTCCAGTACGTTGAATAAACCACAGGAACATGTTCCACTCTCCAGTAATCTTCACCTCCATTTGGACGCAGTGCCATGATCAATTCATCAGGCATATCAAAGAAATCAATTGCTTTTAGCTTAGTCAAATGTTCCATGCCTGAGGGCACCTGCTTCAACGATACACATCTCTGAATGATGAGCCTTTTCAGATTAGGCATTGCTCCCTCCTCCACTATCATAGATTTCAGCCCCATCCATGTCATCAAGGCCCAAAAGCTTCAGACTTGGAAATCCCTTTGACTTGAAGTGCAGTGTCTCACCAACATAAACCTGAAGAAACTCGAAATTGAGTACGAATAAGAACGAAATTGAGTGCTGTCCCCATAGGTATCACTAGTCATGGCAATCAGTAGTACCTGGATTACTGGAATTTGAAGCAGTGTCATATCTAGTGAGGAATCTGTTATGATGCGAAAAAATATTCTTCATTCGGCAGTCCGTGTCTCTTAATCCAGAAGCAATTCGATATCGAGCTTTCATGTTCCTGATACAGCAAGAGATCTTTCTGAAAGAAACAGAGAAGCCATCTGTGTGATTATGTTTCTCAAGAAGTTCTAATTCATCAAGAAGATCTTCAGTCTCATGAACAACATCTCTCACTTGCTTAACCCTAATTTTGAGCGCCTCGTTACTCTCTTGTAATCCATCTGCATCCCTTAAGAGGGCTATGATAAGCTGCAGTCTTTCTTTCCGATGCACCAAATCTTCTCGAACCCCTGTGAACAATTTGACCTCATTTTCAAATATAGGCGCAAGCCTTTGGAGCAGAAAACTCACAGCAAACTCTGCCATTTTCTCTTTGCTGGGCTAGTTACATCCCTCTGCAACTCCAAAGCACACTCACAGGAGGACTTTGCTTCTCCAAGTAGAATTCAGACTCACTATATTTATGTAGTTACCATAGTACCCTTCTGGCTGTTTCTAATTTTCCTAAGAATGACATTGTAACAGCGACTGATTGTTCTTCTTTTTCTGGAGAAAATGACTGGCATACTGTGATTCGCCACAAGGAAATAGTACCGTGAAAATAATGCCATTTTAGAATTTACACGGAAGATATACACAACTCTTGCCATCTACACTCAAAAAAGAAACATAATATAATGCAAAAGTACGTAAATTCAGCAAAAAGTTGCAGAGGATGGACAAAATAAATAACTGAATTTTTAAAGGCTGTTGACTTACTTTTAGCTTGATGAGAAAGAAACGTGCAAAGAGCATAAAAATCGGGCATTTTTACAGGAGTTTGCTCTATTTCTTGGTGGCTGCATAGCATAAAAGAATAGGGCTGGCTCGACGGACAAGCCATAAGGTCTACAATACTATATTGTTCACTCATCAACAATTTTTCTATTTTTGTTGTTAAGAACTTTCTTAAGGTAGGGGATTAAGGAAGCAATCGGATCTCCTGCTTGACCAAACAGGACTATTTAATTGGTATTGACAAATATGACTTATGTGGACTTCACCTAATTAGACAATCCTACCTACTTAAGTAAGGTTCAAACTAAGCAAGAGATTTGGAGGCACTGAGAAGAACTTGAATCCTCTACTTGGCCAAGCACTCAGATCCTCTCCAAATCTCTTGCTTGATCGGCACCTTGCTAATCAAGTAGGGTCGTTTGACTAGGTGAGGCTCACATGGGTTTCACCTACTAATGCCAATCAGACGGTCTTATTTGGCCAAATAAGAGATCTGGGTTCTCCTTAATGCCTCCAGATCTCTTATTTGGCCAAGTAAAGAATTTGAACTCTTCTTCATCCCATATCCTCTATTTGGACTGTCCAGTTGACATTAGTTAGGCATGATTTAAACTATATTTCAGCATATAATTTGTGTTTTCATTGCCTGTTAATTGATGCATAATGCATTGTAGTCTATAGGCTCCTATAAAGCGTTTAGATATCCATCTTTAAATGACATTGCTGGAAGATAGTAAGATAAAAGCTGAATGAAGTTGCAGTAAAAGTGGAAGAAACTAATAAAATTAACTACAAAAAAATGGCAAAATAAAAATTGTTATATTGTGTTTGTGTTTGGTTTTGTCTAAATATTTTCTTACCTGAGTAAATGAAAGATTAATTTTTTTTAAATTTATTGAGTGTAAAAGGTAAAAAAATTTTCTAAATTAACATCTCAAAGAATGGAAGAGGTTCAAATAAGTACTACCATTTTAATAAGCTAATATTAGATATTGTTTATTATGTTTAAACATACTATTAATCGCAGCTAATCTAATAGATTTCGAGACTGCCAAGTACGACCAGATTTTTTTTTAATATAGAACATACTATTATACTTTGATTTTCCTCTATACATGAACGCATATATGTAAGAAATTTGAGTTAACTATTGATTAGTTTTTAAAATATTATAATTATTTAATATTAGTAGCTTTTGCAATGTAATAATAAAAATGATCAATTCAGACAAAATTAATTTTTAAGAGTTAAATTGAAATAAATAATTTTTCAAAAACCAAATAAAAATAATTATAATCTGTAAATTAGTAATTTACTTAAAAAAGAAGATTTTATTTAAGAACATTGAAGCAATGGAATTAGACAGATAAGCTCCAATATATAAAAAAATAAGCAACCCATCAGCGTAGAACTTTTTTTTTTTTAATGAAAAGACATTACAAATTAGAATTTTTTTTTTGTCAAAGTTATAAAATGGAGCCGAGTTTTTTTGTCATAGTTACAAGTTAGACCTGCAAGGAACCGAGTTTTTTAGATGAGAGCATGCATTAGGATCCGAACAGGAAAGTCAATGAGTCACAAATGAATATAAAATATCGTTTTTTTCAAAGCTATTTCTACTGAAAAAATTAGGAAATTTCATCTTCTTAATCACGATCGAATTGTACAATGAACAGAGAAGTAAGACTTAAGTAAGATTATTGGAGAATCAAACCAGGTTGTTGGATAAGCGTGATGATTGATCCTACCCCCTTTTTAAAATAGGTATGTATTGTAATCAAGATCACAATTTTTTTTGTAAAATTGTGTAAGATTGCAATTTTTACGGGAAAGTCTTACTTGCAAAATTCTATAGGATTGCAATTTTGACCATATGATTAATCAAGATCAATCAAGATTGTAAGATCTTATAAGATTACAATCTTGTAAGGGTCTTAATAGTAAGAACCCATAAGATTATGATCTTAATCATATGATTGATCAAGATTAATCAAAATCATAAAATCACAATTTTAACAACACTTAATCTTTCTTTTTTTGAAAAAAAAATTCAGAAGCCAAAAACAAACATTTATATATTTTTATGGAATAAACATCTTGTTAAGTAGTTCTTATGCATGTGTGTATGTAAATAGACAAATGACTTTTTTAATGTTTAAAATTTATATTTTGATGACTTTTAGATGTAATTATGTTATGTATGATATTTTGTCACTTTTACAATATATAACATGTTTATAGATGTATATTGATATTTACGTAAAGGCTATGTTTGGTAAATATAACTAATAAGTTAGTTAAAAGTTTAAAACTAATTTTTAGTTGAAAGTTATTATTAATCTAATTTATTGAATTAGAAGTGTTTGGTAAAATTAACTATTGAATTAGTTAATAAATGTAAAATGACATAAAATAACATACTTATATGATATTCTATACAAATTTTATTTTTAGACAAATAGATTTTTAGGTAATTATAATTTTAGATTTGAACTATTATAATATCTTTTTAAAGATAAAGATTTTTACTAAAAATTAAAATAAACAATGCAAATAGTGTAATAATTAAAATAAATATTTAAGATCCCAAAATAATATCATTTTATTATATTATCTATATTTATAATTTTTTTTGTTAATAATTACATTTCATTATGTAATCTCAAATAATACAAAATAAACATATCATCTAGCATCCCATAATAGATTAGTAACATTGTATTACATGTGTACAAAAAAAAATAGAAAAAAAGAAATTGTATTACGATTTGTGAGTAAGATTGTGTTAGAATTTTAATAAAATAATAAGAATAAAAAAGAAGACAAATATAAAGTTATATGCTATAAGTTAAATAAAGTAATATTTTATAAAAAGTTATAAGCTACTCAAATAAGCTTATGTATCAAACACTTTTAATTTGATTAAACAAATTTATAAGCTAGCCAAATATACTCAAATTTGTACTTGCCTAAAAATTTTAGTCAATTATATAACTTTTTTATATTTATTTCAAAAAATTCATTAAATCTTATAATTCTGAATTCGATATTACAATTCAATCTATTTTATACATAAGATATTGATCTTAATTACTATGGACGAATGTATTGAATTGTCTAAGAGCACAAATGCTCTTTCTTGAAGAGAATTATGCTATAAACAATCCATACTCTATATTAATTGATGGAGTAAAATACGAGCTTTTTTATTATTTAATTGAATTATACCTGACTACATTAAACCCATACTTTCTTTTAAGTTTTAACTAATAAGGTGAGTGTGAGGACTGTGGAGTAATAACCCAGCAGTTACGTTATTGAAACGCCAAGTAATCTTTAGAAATATACAATTTTATAAACTGCGAATGAGTTGAGTTTATCTTATTTTTTCCACCTTACGATCTTTTGATTAATTTTTTTTTCCGTCCATTGCTTATGCATCAAAATTGAAGATTTTCAGAAACAGGTTACATGTTATTTGAAATTGCTGGTAGTTTTACTTTTAAATCACAGAAGATATCAAGAGAATTTTACAAAATTATAGCAAAAAACTATCAAAATACTCATTGTTATACTCTATATTTCTGTTTTTGTTCAATGAGTCTATTTGGTTAATTTATATCAATGTTTGAAAATCTTTAAACTTTATATCGCTGTCATTCAATCACACCTAATTTTAAGCTTGTAGATTTTTTATTTGGTCATTCTGTTTAGTTAAGTAGGATCGTTTGATCAAATGAATCTCACTTATCAATTTTGATCAAATAATCCTACTTGGATAAACAAAGTATTAGCCAAGTAGAAAAGATAAACTTTAATTCCAATGGTTTAAAATCTTTGGAATCCAAGCATACATTGGAATATAAAGTATATTTTCTTCATATTTCAATTAATCAACTTTTTAACCCTCCACCTTCCTACGAAATACAAATAATGGGTACAAAGGAAATGCTATATATAGGAAGATGAGGATTCTTGCTTTTAATAAACTTTGCTTCAACAACTTTCCATGTTTATTTTGATGCTTCCTAAGATAATGGCTTCGTCCACTCGAAGTTCTATGTTGATGTCATGACCTCTTTTATTAGGACAAGAGAATAATATAGTTTTATCTTCTTTTGTGATCTATCTTTTTTTTTTTGGTGAAAACTTAGAACATCTCCAATGTAATTCATTAAAAATTCTTAAAAATAAGAATCTGTTTATAATGAGTTTTACTGTTAGAGTGCGCTGATATGACTACCATATGTAAGAATCATTATTCTATAAGCAACTGTTTCTTACAGCAAAAAGCCAATAAAAAAATTCATAAAGTGGGAACCATTGGTGAAACAAAAATAAATGTAAATGAAGTATAAAGATGTAGGATAAATTGTGGGATTCATTGGTAAATTTTTTAAAATTACACCATTAGAATAGAGAGTTACGTAAAGCAAAAAAGTGGTGATGTGGCAATATAGAATTCCACAAAAAAAAACCTAAGCAATTTATTAGAGTTGTATGATTGGAGATACTTTTAGGATATCCAAGTTACATAGAACTTGTGACTAATCTCCGTTGGACCGTGTTAAAGCTTTCTCAATAAGTGTTCTTCTCGAGATTTGAATTTGTGTTATCTTTCTTGTGGAGATAAGATTACTTACTAATTTAATCAATAGCTTGTTGGTATTTTTTTGTTACTGAATGATAGTGACTTTGATAAGAGTATCATGTTTCTACCATGTCTCAATTAACAAAGAAAAGTATTTATTCATGAACTTTGTTTCACTCCTGGCTATATCAGAAAATCCCAAATCTAACATCATTTATTAATATCAACATATGATAGGTAAACTTGTTATTTGCTCTGGTTCTGAATCCCATACTAAAAAAAAAAACTCCTTATTCAAGAAACATGTTACGGTTCTTGATATATCTAACTGCTAGGAATAAATGTGGAGTCATTTTATGAATACAATTTGCAGGGAAAATTTAAGAAAGAAAAAAATTAAACCTTCCAGAGAGTAAGAAGTTCATGACTTTGCATTGCAGCATTGAGAGTTGGAGAACTCTTTTCCTCCCCAAAAGTCTCCAGGGAGTAGACATCCCAACCACCGGATCTCCTGTACGTTGAATAAACCACAGGACCATCTTTCACTCTCCAGTAATCTTCACCTCCATTTGGACGCAGTGCCATGATCAATTCATCAGGCATATCAAAGAAATCAATTGCTTTTAGCTTAGTCAAATGTTCTAAGCCTGAGGGCACCTGCTTCAACGATACACATCTCTGAATGATGAGCCTTTTCAGATTAGGCATTGCTCCCTCCTCCACTACCATATATTTCAGTCCGTCCATGTCATCAAGGCCCAAAAGCTTCAGACTTGGAAACCCCTTTGCCTTGAAGTGCAGTGTCTCACCAACATAAACCTTAAGAAACTCCAGATGTATCAGGTTGGGTAAGTCTTGAAGATATACCAGAGGATCCTCCTTTAGCCTGCTCCATTTTAGATACACTCTGACCAAATTCTGGAGAGAGAATATCCATTCAGGCAACTTCTCTAAACGACCGCTCAAGTATAATTTTCGGAGATAGGGAGGAGGCCTGGCAATGTTCTGAATGTCAATGATCTCATCGTCTTCTGTTGCAGTTATGGACAGTGATCTGAGATTGGTCATCTTCTCAATGGATGAGCACAGAGCAGCCCCATCTTCTTGTTTCATCTTTCTAATGCCCAGCCTTCTGAGTTGAGTCAGCTTTCCCAGCTCAATCATCAGCTCTTGACTTCCTTGGTCTGCCTCTATGAAACACAGCTTTTGTAGGGATTGCATGGATCCTACTGGGGCTGGCAGCTTGAAACCATGCCTCGAGTGGAAATGAGCATAGGATTCAACCTCATAGCGATAAACCAGGAGATGGCGTAGCCGATGGAGCTCGAGGATTTCAACAGGCAATTCAGTGACATGGGAGTGTTTAAGATCTAATGTCTCCAGGTTTTGAAGCTTCTTAATGGAGCCTGGAATTTTTGACACCTTTGTGTTCTTCAAGCTTAGATACTTGAGATGGTAGAGGTTGACTATTTCAGCAGGAAACACCTCCAAAGGTGTGTCCTGCAAATCTAGCACCTTGAGTAGCCTACAACCATTTGAAACCAATGGAGATATGGAAAAATGGTCAAGTGGCTCCGATAAAGCAAACAACAGCAGAGAACGTAGTTGGAATGAGGTCTTATTTTGCTGTATGTTTTGCAAACTGTTGATCAATGATAGGCGCCTAACTCTTTCTGGCCAGATTGTGTCTTGTTCTTTGGCTATTGTTGCAAAGTTCTGATCTCTTGACTTCAAATTGATGAGGTCCCGTAGAAAGTCATGGATGCGACAGGTCTTCATCATGCCATCACTGCTTTTCTCTACCACTATGATCAGACTCCTGTTAATGAGCTCCTTGAGGTAACTCTCTGCAACTTCCTCCAGTGTCCTTCCTTCTTCTCCACTAACAAACCCCTCAGCTATCCACAGCCTAATCAACCTCATATGCTCAATGACATAAAATTCTGGAAAGATGACCAGGTACAGTAAACAAGATTTAAGATAGTAAGGCAAGTCATTGAAACTTAGAGAAAGCACTTTCTTCATATCCTCCAGTTGGTCATTGCCTTCAATCTCAGAAGCAAAACTCTTACACACACTCTGCCATTCTTCTATGTTTGTCTTGTCTTTTGTAGCCAGAGCACCACTGATTGCCACAATTGCAAGAGGCAATCCTCCACACCTTTTCAAGATACTCCTGCAAGACTCCTCCAAATGGAGAGGGCATGAATTCCCCTGAAACGTCTTCTTGCAGAAGAGAGACCATGCTTCAGGCTGAGGTAAGAAATCCAGGTTATAGACCTTGCCATACCATTCAGTGCAGGAAGAAGCTGCTACATCTCTATTTCTTGTGGTGAGCATCACTCTGCTGCCATAGCTGTTATTAGGCAAAGCATGCCTTATAGCATCCCATGCGTTCACCCTCCACACATCATCAAGAACAATGAGGTACCTGCATTGCTGAAGCAGATTCTTGATCACCTCTTTGAGCTTGTCACTTTTCATTGTGCCAACTGCTTCAGGAGCTGGTTTCCCTATGACATTATGCAGCTGTTGAACCAGGTCCCTGAGGAGCTCATTCATCTTGAAAGTCTGTGAAACTGTGACCCAAGCATGTATTCTATAACGTTTCTTCACTTTTGGATCTTCATACACCTGCTTCGCTAGTGTGGTCTTCCCCAACCCTCCCATGCCATAAATGGGAATAACCACCCTCCCTGGTTCTTCCTTGAAAAGCAACTCCATCATCTGCTTCTTTGGATTCTCAATACCCACAAGATCAGCTTCCTCTAGTAAAAGTGCATCCCCTTGACTGTCAAGCCTTGTATTCCTATGACTCCAGCTTGACCCTGTGTCAGCTATGCTGCGACGGTTGGATATGCTTTCAACTCTGGTTCTAATCTGTTGTATCTCCGAAGCGACCCTATGCCGCGCTCTGAGGGCCTTAATGGAGGCAAGAAACTTGTTGATAGAATTATTATGGCCATGGCGGTGATGATTCACAAGACGAAGAGTGAACTCATCTATAGCATCTTCCATGTCATGAGCCACTTCTCTGACTTGCTTCACCCAAACTTTGAGTTCAGGGTCTCTGTCTTCTACAGCATCAGCCACCCTTAAGATGGCTTTGAGGCGTTCCAATTCATCTTTGATGAACAGAACCTCTGTGCGAACCCCCCTCAAAAGCTGCACTTCTTCTTGCAGCAACGAAGTCAGTTTGTCCAACAGAAATAAAACTGTACTTTCTGCCATCTTTCTTTTCTTCTCCCTTGAACTTCTTAATGGCCTTTCTGATTCAGATATGGATAGAGAAAATTTGAATGACTTGCTAAATAATGGTTTCGGGCTTTGATGGTGTGTTTATAACGTTATATAGACTTTCTTTTTTTTTTTTGGTTTGCACAAGGATGCTTATGAAATGTGCTTTCATAGTCGGCTAGCCTCAATATTTTCCTTTGTTTATTATTTATATGAACCAGTGAATTACAAACCATGTGCTGAGTCTCAGAGTCCCAGCAAAATATACTTCATATTATTTTCCGGGAAAGTGCGAGTAGAAGCCTAACAAGTTTTCTGAAATGGAAGAAAAGTCTAAATATTCCTTAACAATGAAAACCAAACACATCATTCAGTTGACTTTGTTAGAAATGAACCAATCTGTGCGCCTGTTTTGGTTAAAAGTTCAGGGAAGTTGCAAGTAAACAAGAATTTCGCGGCAACTTGCAGGCGGTTGCTTCATTATTTCCTGAAATGATTTTCGTTGAATCTGTTTCATTGTCCCTTTCATGCTACTCATACAATTATTGAACTTGTTAGCAGTCAAAATTGGACGCTCAGTTGCATCAAATTTGAAAGAAGAAAGGGTAAAGTTGCTTAAATTTATATGCCACTGTATAATAAAGTTGCTAATTTTCTTTATTTGCATGTATAAAATATTCCCTCCCCCTAGACATTATAACAAGTCAAGACCAACAAGGAAGCAAAGGACAATAAAGATATGCTCATGTAATGAAAGGTTGGATTGGAATATTATATCATAGTTGTAGGGCCGGGCTTTGGCCATCAGGCTCAACCGAAGAATATATAAATATATATCTATATATATGTTGATAAATAAATATTAAAATAAATAAAATAATTTTATAATAAAAATATCTTTAAAATGTATCTGGATCTTTAACACATAAATACCATATTTAATAAATATAATCCTTCATAATTATATTAATAAATATAATCTAACCGGGTCAACCCGATCTTGATCAGACTGATTACATTCCGACCCAATAAAACGATCCAAATTGAGTTGGACTCCCGGTCAACATGGGTTCAAAAACACTATTATATCATGACCTTACCATTTTGATTAATAGCAGAAAATTTTGGTATAATTTTTAAATGTTTATTATTAAACTTTTTAACAAAAATTTGATATGTAGATACATTCTATAATTCTCATTGATTTTTTAAAACAATTTATTTTAAGAGTCAACTGTCTAATAAAAAAATTTGATAACAAACACTTAAATAATTTTATCTAATAATATGATAGCTAAAGTAATAATTATTTTTAGACAAAAAGTTTTTTTAAAATTTTTTTCTCACAAATATTTTATACAGAAGACAATTTTGAATGTAGACAACTCTTCAGCAAGGAGTCGAATTTTAGTTCATTATTTTATGTAGAACTAGTCCTTTCCATTAATTCAAATACCGATGATTTTTCATGTTTCAAAATTAGGAATAGTTTCAATTTTTATTTTATTTTTTATGTGAATTTTATCATATATTTATAAATAAAAGTTGTCTATATCTTTAAGAAAAGGTAGGTTTACTGTATCATTATTAGAAGTTAAACTTACATGGTAATATTACCATTTCAATACCAAAAAAGCTGAATTAAGAATTTCAGGACTAGTTCTCAAAGATGAAGGTAGGACGT
Organism: Biancaea sappan; assembly: GCA_037074585.1. NCBI lineage: Eukaryota > Viridiplantae > Streptophyta > Magnoliopsida > Fabales > Fabaceae > Biancaea > Biancaea sappan. The sequence goes on along the minus strand of CM073500.1, from coordinate 43,560,572 downwards.
GTAACGTGTGTTGAGTCCTGAAATTTCTAGTCTACATTACATTTCATAATATTATTCATTACTCTTTTGACGGCGTCACATTCACAATGTAGAAGCGTGCCATTACTTGCTAATGACTTTGCCATTATAATGTTAATAATTATTTCACTTTAAAACTTTAACTGTTTCAAGAAATATTATAATGTGTGCATAATTTTGACTACTCATAAATAAATTATTGGATATTAAATAAAACTTTCTTAATTTTTTATAAGATAAAATGAGTTTAAAAATTAAAACAAATTATCTATAGTTTATTGTATCCTCACAATTAAGCTTTTAATTAGAATATGATAAATGTATAGTACTATAGTTCTTCAATCAAAACACAATAAACATATCAACTTTAAAAAATAATTATATATTTTTTAGAACTCAATATTATGTGATTGGTTTTCAAGGAACTTTTTTTCATATATTACATTTTTAGTAATATAATCAAACAAAATAAAATAGCAATTGAACTCTAAAAAATATTAAAAAATATAAATTGCACCAACCAAATTCTACTTATTTTGTAATATGTTAAGTGAGGATAATTCTTAAGGACAAGACTTGTACATAGTTTTTTTTTTATATGTTTGTTATTAGCTTTTCTATTAAAAATATAATTTTTCAAAAAAAAGTTCCTTGAAAGCCAATTATGTAGTATGGAGTTGTAAAAAAATTGACAATTATTTTTTAAAAACTATACACTTATCATATTTTGATTGGAGATCTATACATTTATCATATTCTAATTAAAAGTTTGATTGTAAAGATATAATGAACTATAGAATTTTTTTTAATTTTTAAACTCATTTTATCATATAAAAATTAAGAAAGTTTTATTTAATATTAAAATAATTTATTTAACTAAAATCCAGCACAAAATCTCAACACCCCACTAAATAAAAACCGCACGGTTGGGAACTCAACATCCTTCCATATAGTGTCGTGTTGCCCTATTGTCATTGTGTGCATAATTTTGACTACTTGGGACAACGATGTTTCTTCAATGTGATTTAGGAGATGTTTGGAAAATAGTTAAGTAAACTTAAGTTTTGAACATAATTGGTTTTGGGCAAACTAATGTTTGTATGAACATAATTTATGTTTGGAAAATGTTATTAAAAAAATAATTTGGAAGATAAATTTCATTTGGATATTAGTTAAGAAAAATACTTTTGAATGTGTAATTATTAGAAATAGTATAAATTTTATATTATCTTGTTTCATTTACTTTTATTTAATTTCAAGTTTACCACAGACTAAAATGAAAAAATAAATATAAAATGGAATTTAACCACAATTTTAGCCAATCCAAATTTCTAAGGCCTAATCTGAAAAATGAAGTAAGGTATTGGGTCAAAAAGCAATTAAATAAGGACCAACATAAGAGAAACGAACAAGTTTGGGGTTTAAGTGTAATTTTTAAAAAATGGGGCTTAATAATATAATTTTAGCCACAATGATAAACTCTATTGAAGCACAGTGAGCTCTGTCCCTTTGATTTTTTTTCTCCATTTTCTTCAGTTTGTCTTCTCTTCTTCTCTTTTTTCTCTTACTTTTTCATACAATCTCCTTCACTCCATCTCTCTCTCTCTCTCTCTCTCTTTTCGCTCCAAAAAACAGACGAAGAAAAATGGGAAGATAATAGGGAGGGTATAACTAGAAAAGACCTCAAATAATATCACGGTAAGATGGATAGGTAAATTCCGTTAATGACAGAAGCTACCACATCTTAGGATCTTTTTTAGGATTTCTGCACATCCTAGGATCTTCAGTGTTGGTGCATGAGCATATTGATTGTTGCATTTATGTCTAGCTCCAATTGATTTCTAAACATTGGCTCTTTGTAAATCCATTTGTCTTTGAAAATTCTTATGCTGCCTCTCTCCCTTACTTGTCATACTCCATGATTAAGAATAAGATCTCTGCCTTCCAGAATGCTTTCCCATGCCCATGAGCACCCTGTTGGCTTTTTGCTTTCCAGAGACTTTCTGTTGCAAAATATTTGCATTTAATAATTTGGGCCCAAAGAGCATTAGGGTTTTTTTCCAGTTTCCCAGCCTGTTTAGCTAGAGGTGCTTGATTTATGATGTTGAAATCTGTGAAGCCTATACCCCCGCTTCTTCTTCTTCTTTTTTTTTTTTTTGTCATTTTGCTCCATTTGATCCAATGTATTCCATTTTCTTTGCCAAAGCTTGCCCACCAGAATCTTGCAAGGTGCATTGTAATCTTTTTACACAATGAATTAGGATACTTTAAGATGGACATAGAATAGGCAGGGATGGCTTGCAAGACAGCTTTTATGAGGATCTCTTTCCCTGCTTGGCTCAAGAATTTCTCTCTTCAACCCTTGCTTTTCATAATGACCTTTTCACAAATTTCCTTTAGCATATGCTATTTGGAGCGTCCCCAATCTGTAGTTAAGTCGAGGTATTTCCCTGGTTTATCCCATTCTTCAATGCATAGGATGTTGATGATTTATTGTTTGAGTTGTTGAGAGCATTTTTTACTGAATATGATTCCTGATTTATTGAGGTTTATTCTCTACCTGAAGCCTTTGAATAGGTGTTTAGGACATTTATGATTCCATAGGCATCTTGACTGCTTGTCCTCATGAAAAGCATAGTCATCTACAAAAAAGAGATGGTTAAAACTAGGAGAGTGCTTGGATAGGGAAATGCGAGATATTGTGTTTGTTTCCAGTCTATTTGTGAGGAGAATGGATAAGGCTTTTGCTATTATTATGAAAAGGTAAGGGGAGAGAGGGTCCGCTTGCCTTACTCCTGCCTTTGGTAAGATCATATCACTGAGGCCCCCATTAACTTTGATTCTGTATGAAACAATACTTAAGGTTTTGAGGATCAAGTCCACTCAAGTAGTGCAAAAACCAAATTTAAGCAATACTTTCTATAGGAAAGGCCACTATGTCTTCTGCTCTCTTTCTCCTTTTCTTGAGAGTGAAAAGCTTCATGAACTATGACAAGATTATCCTGAATTTGACGCCCTTCAACGAAAGCACTTTGCTTTGTGGCTATAATTTTTTTTCATCAACAGTTTCATTTGTAAAGCCATAATTCTTGTAATAATCTTCATTAGGAAATTGCAGCAGCTGATTGGTCTATAGTGACCCACTTCTTCTGGATTAGGGATTTTTGGAAAAAGGGGGGATATTAGTCTCGTTGATATTACCTGGGAGATTTCCATCACTAAAGAAGTCTTTCACCATCTTTGAGGCATCTCAGGCCTCTGTGTTCCAAGCTTTCTGGTAGAAGAAACCACTTAAGCCATCTGGTCCAGGAGCCTTGTTTGCACCTAAGGAGAAGACAACAACTTTTACTTCGCTTTCTTGAATCTCCTTTAACAACCAAGAGTTGTTTTAAGGGGTGACAAACGTAGGGATGAACTGGACTACATAGTCTTCATCTTCGCCATTACTTCCTCGAAAAAGGTCCTCATAAGTTTCTTTGAAGCTTTGCAGAATTTCTTCATTTCTTTTTATCCATTACGCATTTTTGTTTTTGATTTTGTGAATTGTGTTAATTTCTCCTCTCTGGATGGTTAAGGCATGGAAATACTTGGGGTTTATGTCTCCTCATCTAAGCCATTTTATCTTTTCCCTTGCTCCCCAATACATTTCTTCGTGCTTCCACAAATATTTCACTTCTTTTTTCAGAATAAATCTTCTTTCCATGTTTTCTTTTGAAGGGGAAAGCCTGTGAAGTTTTTCAATGCTGCGCTTAAGCTTCTTGATTGGTGATCCGTTCTTGTAAAAGTTTGTGCTCCAATCTTCAAGGCTAGCTTTGACATTGTTGAGGTTGCTTGTAATGTTTGTTCTATCTTTTTTCCAACTCTGATCTACAATAGATGTAAAATCATCATGATTAGCCTAGTAAGGCTCAAATTTGAAAATTCTTCTTTTTGGAATAGTGGATGCATCCATGTCTATGATGAGTGAGGAGTGATCAGAGGAGATAGGAGCCAAAGCCATTACAGAAACATTAGGAATATTTTCCTCCAGTCCCAACACATCTATCAAGCTTATCTTGAATAGTGCCAATTTTTCTGTTATTACACCAACTGTATTTGCTCCCTTTTTATGGTATTTCTTCCATATTTTTTTATGGCAAAAAACTATTTGAAAATTTGAATCTGACTTTTGCAATGTTTCCTTGACCCATTTTTGTCAAATTGGTGAAGCAATTCATTGAAGTCTCCTGCGCATATCCAAGGTTTGTGATTGTGAGGATGTAGGCTTTTGAGTTTCTCCCATAACATTTTCCTTTGTTTACTAACAGGATTCTCATAAACAAAAGAATAGTGAAAACTGATATTTGCATTCATATTGTCAACAAGAGCATGGATTACATTGCTATCACTATAAATAATCTCCATATTAACAATTCTCCTCCAAAATAAACAGAGACCTCCAGATTTGCCACTACATTCAACAACATGCATATCATCTTTAGACGTCTTTTAAGATATTGTACCTTATTTCCTTTCGCCTTTGTCTAGTTCAAGAACACCAGTTGGGGCTTGTATTTTAAAATAGGATCTTTGAGCTCTTTTACTGTCAAGGCTGCCCTAATTCCTTGACAATTCCAGCATATGTAGATCATGGAGAATTGTAGGGCTTGATTGGGCCCGCCTCCTTGGCCAGGTATGAAAAGGGTGGACTGTCTTTCTTGTTCTCAATTGGTCTCTTTTATTTTTTCAGGTTGTCACTGAGCTGATTGTCTCGCAAGTCCATATGTTGTAGGAAGTCTTCTTCAGCATAATCAATTAATATGAACGTGTTGATTTCAGGTTCAGGTCTTTCTCTTTTGAGATTAAGTCATATGTGTATTTCTTTTTCCAATATTAATTCTACTGCACTGCTATTCTCATTTGTTGCTTCATCATTCTCCTTATCTGGAAACTCTACATAATGCAATGAAGGGCCTTTTTCTTTTTTCCTTGGCAAACGCAGATTCCATATTTGCACCAGCGATCATTTTCTTGCCTCAGTTGGTGGGCTCATTGCTTCTTGCTCATTCTTTCCTGAGAGGCCGAGTTTCTATGTCCCGCTTTCAAGTCTTCATGAGTCTGGGATGTCCAACAAAGTAATTCTTCAAAAGTTTAAAGGCCTGGTATGTGTTGATGGTGGGAGATCTGATCCATGGGCTTTGCATTGGATCCATTTTACAAATGGGCCAAAGTTGCTTCCTAATCTTTTAACTTGGCAGGGCCCATTGTCTCATTTGTGCATATCTCCTTTTCTTGCCTCGGTTAAAGATCCCACTTACTGCTGGCTCCTTTAAGACTTACACGTGGACTTAAGTTTGACTTTGGGTGGCATCTACTGATTTCCTGCATATCTGAGCATATAAACCTTGCCTTTTCATGTGTGTTTCGTTCCTCAAGGTCGTCTTTTGATCAAGCTTTGCTAAAAATTTGTAAGTCTTATGTGCTTTCCATTGCTATCTCCCAAGTGCTAGATTATTGCTATTTCTATCTTTATTTCCTGCATCATGCTCAGCGACGGTATTCTATGTCTGTCCGCCTTCGAAGTCCTTCTCCTCGCTGTTGTTTGCAACCGTCTTAGGCTGCATTACGAGTCTCTTCAATAGAGGCGCACTAAGCCAGGGTCCAGACATCGGTTTGTTGGTATATATTGGATCCATGGCTTTCTTATGCTTGCACACTCTTTGATGATTGACCTAATCTTCCACATTTAAAACATAAATCCATCAGTTTCTCATAGCGTAGTTGAATCCATGTTTTAGGGAAAGAACTCCGTAGGAGCCAAAACCCAGCAATGACTTGATTCTTAACATTGATTAATATTCTAGCTCTTAGAAATCCCCTATTTATTATTGTCCCTTGGAAAGGGTCCTCCACTTTTAGTGCCTCTCCTATTTTGCTGCCAGTACTAATTATATTATCCTTCAAGAAGACTTCCAGGGGCATGCCATGTATTCGTACCCAGTGCGGTGTATGTGAGAACTTGACCTCACTTGTTGCCATTTGTAGGTTCCATTGCTTGAGGATCAGTACGTGGCCTAAGATGTTCCAGGGGGCTTCTTCAAGTATCTTGTTAGGGGGTTTTCTGGGTTTGTGGAGTTGAACAAGAAAGTGTTGGGGGATAGGTCGACTATAGTGAGGCCTTCTAGAGCTTCTCAACCTTTTTTAATCATCCCTTTCACAACATTTTTACTGAGAGGCTTTTCCATAAATATTCTACCTAGTAGAGTATTTTTTGCTGCTTCAGTTTCAAAATTATTTTCTTCAAGCTCTGTTATTGTGAGGCTTTCAGTTTGTATTGTCTTGTCACTGCTTTTCTGTTCTATATCCATCTACAAAACTAAGATTAAACCCTGAACCCTAAAACTCAATGGGGCTCTCTAACTTAGTACAGTGGGGTGCTCTTACTCCATTATATATTATGACTTATATAGTCCATTACTATTTATTTGATGACACTGAACCAATCTCTCTTAGCTTGACTTTTTTTGTTGGTCACTTTATGGTTGGGCCATTTGAACTAGAATGTTACAGTACAATGAGCCAATTGTTAAAGGACGTTTTGTGTCCCTTTGTTATCAACTTATCATTGCTCAATTAGATCTAGCTCGCATTAGGTATTAAAAAACAGACAAAACTAAATAAAAAGACAAGTGATGACCAAGCATCAGAGAGCCGAAGACATGTGACTTAAATTTGATGTCAAATTAACACACTATCCAAATAAGTGAGAATGGTATATTCATACAAGAACTGCTCGATAACAACGCATGAAATCCATATAAGAATAGCTACTTCAAAAATGACAGAAGAATACAAGAGAAAGTAGTTTCGCCAATGCATTTATCCGGGTGATTCAAAATGAGAAAGGAGTAAAAAAGCAACAATAAAAGTAGCGAAAACTTGTGATGCAGTAAGAATATTGGTATTTTGGGATAAATATCCTCACAACTAAACACTATTGGAATTATTTTAGTGAATTTGTAGATTAATATTAATCAATTATTAGATATTAACAAACTTGTGTTGTATAATTTTAGATAGCTATCAATTTGTTAGCACTATGTGAGATGAAATATATCTTGATTTTAGATAGACCATAAGCCAAAAGTCATAGGTAGAGCTCCCAGTGTAGCCCATTTAAGGCCAATCATCCTATTTTATTTGACCAAAGGCATTTTGGGTCATTTCACATATTCTCACACATGGATGGCGGAGATGCATTTATGGGGTGCCTTTTGGAACTGTCAAAACGAGATTCACCCGCCCACCAAAAAGGTGGGTTGATTGGCAAAAAGCTGAGTCGTATAAAATAAGACCAAAATGGCCCACCAGCACAACTGCAAGTTACCTTTTATTATTATTATTATTATATATATATATATATATTAAGGCAAGTTAGCAAATTGGCCCATTTAGCTCCTTATAGACGAGACGAGCCATGCATTTTTTGGCTTGTTTAAAAACAAGCCAACCTATCTCTAACCCATATTTTGATTAGCTCATGGTGGGGCAACCTATGATCGAGTTGATCCATTTTGATAGATTTAGTGTCTAATGTCATTTGAGCTTTTGCAAATTGCTCTTCTCTCATCCTTTCTTGTCTTTATCTCTCTGTTACTTTGAGCTTAGCTCAAGAAGAAAATCATCAAATATTTTTAAACTAATCATGAATTTTAGCGTAATTTCTAGTATGTTTTCACGTTATTAGTCTCTCATCTTATTTATCAAATATTGTATTTAAATAAGTATAATTGGGGGTGTAATATTTTTTTACTAGTGGAAAATCAAAATCTTGCAAATAGACTAAAGAATACTAAGTAATACAGTCTAGTTACCGTGAATTTATAAATTCAACCAATCAGAATTTATCATGGATGATTCACATAACTCCACTCTATTAAAACAAGAGATGGAACTGCTTTAGAATAGCTTAAACATCTAAGTCTACAACTATTGTTAATTAAGGGTGTCTAAATTAACCCAAAATCACTTATCCAACTTGAACCCAACCCACTCACTATTTGACCTTAATTGAACCTACCCAAATTTGACTTGGATTAAAAATGGGTTAGGTTATAATGTGACCCATTTATTATAGGTCATAAATAGGTTGACTCTGAGTAACAACTAAACCTATTTATGTAAACACAAATTATAGAGGTTAGAGTACATGTAGAGATTGGAGTACAAAAATACTCAAACTATTTCGAATCATTCTAGTAATTCATAGCTTTTATGTACTCAAAATCTTGAATGGTGAGTTTGATTATTTAACACAAAATTTAAATTAATTATATAAAACTAACTCAGATAGTCGGATTGACAACTTGAGAGTTAATATATATTTGTTTAAGTAAATACACATACCCACGCATGCACACATGTACATACTTACATACACACGTGAGGCCACATACACACATGTGCACACATGCATACACACACAAAATATATATTGGTACTTATTTTAGCACTTATTTTGTTAAAAATGAATATAAAATGTTACTTGAGTTTATGATATATATATACACACACATATTAATAATTCTTTCAATTTAATTAATAATCTATTGACTTAGCGATTACACTAGTGATATAGTGATTTGAACTGATCACCGAGTCATAAGTACTAGTCTTATATGTGTGTGTATTACATATATATATATATATATATATATATATATATATATATATATAAATATGTGTGTGTATGTACCCGTGCGTGTGAATATATATTATATATATTTAATTATTTTATATCTACTTTATTTGATATAAAAAAGTACTGATTAAAATATTTATAGAATTGAAATAGTAATAATTTTTTTTATGTAAGAATGAAAAATGATTAAACTGCTGGATATTTTAATTTAAAGTCACAATGAATTAAACAAACTTTTTTTAAAAAAAAATTATGAGTTAATAGTTGGGTTGGATTGACTCTTAAAAAATAGGTCATGAATCAATCTATAACCCATATAAAAATTTTAAATGGGTCATAAATAATTTTTAACCCCTATATTTTTTTACCATTTTCAAACCTAATATAACCCACTCATTTAACACCCATACTGCTAATCCAGCACGATATCTAAGCAGGGTGGGGATGATCAAGGTCAGCGTTTTGAGTGTTGATTAGAGTCTCCTTTCTAATGTTTCTAGTAATATTCTTCCATTCTTGAAGGGGTGAGTAAACCAAAAGAAAGAACAAAATATAAATCTGCTTTCTTATGCTTCTTTGATTCAGAGTATTGTTTGTACTTGAAAGTTCGCTTAACCAACAAGGAATTGTTGCAGGTATATTGTAACCAAACGGTACGTAACCACCAAAGCTGGTGTTGCCACCAAATAATAATATATAAAGAAAAGTACACTTTACCCCCCTAATTTTTTTTTTGGTGCAAAAAGTCCTAATATATATAAGAGAAACTAACTCAACAATATGGGGATTTTTTACACATAAAAAAAAATTTAGGAAGGTGAAGTGCAATTTTCCCTAATATATATAAAACAAGCTAATTCAACAACACAACTAGATTTTGCTTTAAAAGTTGCATCACCAACTAGATCAAATAGATTAAGATTAGAGAGAGAGAGAGAGAGAGAGAGAGAGAGAGAGAGAGAGAGAGAGAGAGAGAGAGAGAGAGAGAGAGAGAGAGAGAGAGAGGTCTTTTCATCTGAATAATGCGGTAGGGTTAGTTATAGGTATCATAAAAAAAAGGTTGTTTATAAGTTGGGTTTGGTTTAATTTTGAGCTTAAATTAGACTGAGCCAATTAGTTTTGTAAAATTGTGAATTTATTTAGTTTTAATTTTTGGACAATTTAGTTCTTTTTTTGTCAAGTGATTTATTTCAATTTTAGATAGTTTTATTTACCTTTTTTTTTTACAATATCATAATATTATAAGTAAATATGCATTTGTCTTTAAAGTCAATATATCATATGCTAAAATAAAAATTGGTCAAATATTAATTTTTAGTATTATGAACAACTTAGTATTATAATTTTATTTACTATTCGTAAAGAAATAACTTAGACACATAGATTCAAATTTTGAAGCCAAAATTTTTAAAATAATAAAATAATTAATAAAAATATAAGATTCATTTATTTAATTATAAAAGAGATTTGGTAAATATAATATTATATATATATACATATAAAATATAAATATAATATTTTTTAATGTAAATATGATTTGATTCAGTTTGATTTTAATTGTATGAAACTAAACTAAATTAATTAAAATTTATATTTTAAAAATTAATTTAAACATCTATTTTTTATTTAAATTAATTTGATTTGATTGGTTTGATTTAGTTGTAATAAAACTTGATCTATCCATAACATTTGAATCAGAAACTAGATCCAGACTGAGGGCGTGGTAAGAGAGGGAAAAAAATACGGAAAGGGAAATATACAAATTTTCAGAGTATGTCATACCTTTTTCTTCCGTAGACATACTTTTACTATATTACATAGTTCTGTTTTCTATTTTTTTTTTGAAAATATACAAAATCACATTAAATTTAAATTTGATAAAAATGTTTGTAATAATAATATTAATTTTTATTAAAAATATATTTTTTGAAATTTTCATTTCAATATTATTTGTTTTATGTTAAAACTATAAAATTAATTTGGTATATGTTTGAAAAAAAATATATATTTAAATAGACTATATAGTTTTTTGCAACTCATCATTGCATTATTATTTAATTCAATAAACTTTTCTTACATCTGTTATATTTTTAGTGAAAAATTTAATAACAAAATTATTACAAATTGTGTATAAGTCTAGTTCTTTTTAAAATAAAATCAATTAAGCAACACTACTTCTTTATCTTCTTTTTTTTTTTAATTCGTATTTTGATTGAAAATTAAAATTATTTAAAAAAATTAAACAAGACACTAAAAGTTATATGCATATGCACTAACTTGGCAGTTTTTTGTCCGTTCAAAACATATAGCAGCTCAAACAATATTAGATAGATCAAATCTAAGATTATGCATGATGAATAAACATTTTACCATTTTATGTACAAGTGAAACTGAAAACAATATTAGATAATTATTCAAACACCTACAAGGATATTTTTCATATTAACGTAAAAATGTCAATTCACTTAAATGGCTCCTTGATAATGCTATTCTGTAATTCAGTAATAAAGTAAAAGCTATTCAATAGTCTTAATTATATGTCAAATATTTATTGATGCATAAATACCCTCCATATCGATCTCTCATTGTATCATTGTGATGCTTGAACGCTAAAATAAAATCCAGTGTTATAACTAACCTCACTGCTGTGAGTTCGTTTTTTGTAAATTACTCATTTAATTATTTTGATAATTATTAAACAGTGAGTGAAATAATTTGAGTATATATATATATATATATATTGATAACCTCTTTTATTTCTCAAGTATTAAGTAGTGTATGAATTAATTCCCTTGATTACTAAGTTAACGTCTTGATATTTCATCTACTCCCAACAAATCATGTGACTAAAAAACATAAAACCAAGCGACTCATCAAGCCTCACATGAACTTTACGCTTAATGTGTCCTTTGTCTAATTATTACTTTGACAAAGTTTAGCAAGTAAGTATATTTAATCAGGACTTTGGTAAATTATAAATGTCTTTTGAATGTATACACAAATAATATAACTTTTTAATATAAGAATATATTTTATTTTTGTTTTTATTAATGGAAATTAGGTTTAGTGAAAGAAATTAGTATTTTAAAAGATAGTGAATTTATGTTTGAATTTTTATTAGGAGTAGTGTCTACATTTGTTACCTAATAATGTTTTAAATAAGATTATTTATAGTGAAAGATATTTATAATTTTTTTTAAAATTATACTTAATACTTTTATTTAAAAAATTATCCAATTCTAAACATTCAATATATTTAGACATCTACTTCATATATATATATATATATATATATTATTTTTTTCAATAAAGTTAATTTTATATGTAATAGACTGTTGTAATTTTATTAGTTGACATTAAGTTTTAGAATGAGATTGTGATTTTACTCATACTCATAACCCAACAGTAAAAACATTTTAAGTAATTTTAATTTTTTTGAAATATATCATATATTAACATTAAAAATTTTTCAAAAAATTGCACTATATATCAAGGACAGTCACAAATTATTGTAAAAAACATTAATGTAATTTTTTTAAAAATTTAAAAATATCTAATAATCTAATTATTTTAAAAAATTTATACTCAAATTTTTTTAATTGAGAAAGTACTGATGTACCTGGGCACGATGAGTAAATTAATGTTAATCGAAGGGCAAATAAATAACCTGGATTTCGATTTCTCGTTCTAAAATGAGATCCCGCGTTGCTAACAAGCCACATACAAAGCTAGAAAAGTGAGAAAGTGCCACCCAGCACACAATCTCACTCACTCGCCCACCCTGTTTTTTCTGTTCGGCTCGGTGATTTCTCTCTCTCTCTCTCTCTCTCTCTCTCTCTCTTCTGCAAAATTTGGGGATCTAACCATGCGCCACCACGATCCCAACCCGTTTGAAGAAGAGGAGGTTAATCCATTTTCGGTAATATTTCGTTCCTTCTTTCTCTCAGCTTTTGACATATATAGCTATTTTTTTTTAGTAATTCTCAGATCCAACCTATTTTCGCTCTAAACTCTCTAAGTTCAGTGGAATGTGTAATACTATAAATAACATGCCTGAATCGTGGTTGTTGGCTCTTTACTAGTGCTCAGATGTAAGTACTGGCGTTTTTTGTTTGTTTTTTAAACTGTTTTTAGAGGTTATTGAGGGGTGATAGGCACTGTGATCTGGATCTATATTCATGGTTAGGGCGGAATGCGATTTCTACGTTTTTTGGTTTGGCTCTAGATAAATCATACATGAGAAAGAGTATGCGACATGGGTTCCGAGATATCAAGGTTCGGAGAACTACATCAGAGGAAATCTTAGTATAATTGTTTCTGGAGGCCTTGTATCTCGAAAAAAAATGTGGAGATACGATCTTAATTCTGGTGTTTATGACGTGCTTAATTGAGTGAATGCACTTACTGGAATATATAGGTGTGTCACAATGTTAATATTCATTGTTAACACCCTAGCTTTTTTGGATGTTGGAGAATCAGAGAATATGATAGAGCTTGAATGGCAATCTAACATTTTTTTGTTCGGGATCTCAGGAAAATTGATCTAGGTTGTTTTGCGGTTTAGTAGAATGAGCCATGGAGCTGCTTTCTTCTTTTATTTTATTCTTTAGTATTGTTTTATAACGATGGATATGATCTCCTTCTCGCCTCAGCTCTATGTGCAACTGATCATTGCTTGGGCACTTGGTGGTGATTCTGCTTAAGATTTATTTTATTCATCATATCTTCTGGAAATGAAAAAGAAAGCGATGTTGTATTTGATATAAATTGTATAACAGGGATAGTAATGTTCTGAACACATGTTTTGGGCTGCTAATTTGGAAATGAAAGGTACTGAGTTATTTGGGTGTATGCAGCAAACGAAAGGAAAGGAGATTTGTTTATGAAGTTTAGCTTTGCAGTCCATTTAAGTCTGCCATAAATTTTAATGCTTAGTATTGGAAATTCATAGAACTTCCTTAAAAATATTCCCTTGTAAAAATTAATCAATGACAGTTTTACCTTTCGTAAATGCACTATCAGGAGGAAGTAAAATTTGAAGAAAGGGGGAATCCCTACCCTAACCTTCCTTTAAGCATTCCACACAAGGCAGTCAACTTGTCTCATCCAAACAAGTTTCAGACTGCGTATGAACCTTTAAGGTGGAGAAGAGAGGATGTGATCCACTTTTGGGGAAGGGAATATAGAAAAGTGAAACTTGATATGTTTTGCTTTTTATAATCTTGATTAATTGGTAGTGTTACTATTGGTAGTGATTTTTAGGGCAAGAAGAGGCTAAAAATTATGTAGCGTATGCAGAAAATAGAGAGAGTGATCAGAGAAAGCCTAGGCTTTTGGTAAAAGTTTTTGGTGGGTGTGCGTTTGCCATTAGAGACATAAACTTGATGCAATTATATTTACTGATGTAATTCTCTTTTTTGCTAAATGATTTTTTTAAGACTTCAAAGGTTAAATATTTAACTTTCTTAACCCAGCAAAATGGCCTCCTTTATTAAAAAAATACAAAAGACTTTAAAATTTGCTTAATTTATCATCACACAATTCATTATCCCTTAAACAAACAGCAATGGTGTTGTATAATGATAATGATTTAATGATTGCTGTATAATAAGAATTTTTAATCTCTTAAATGCAAGTCACTGAACTATATAGCATTCTTGTGCCCAAACATGTTCCTATGCTCTATCAAGGGATGAAGGCAAAAACTCAATTCTTGAAATCCTTTTCTTAACGCCCTATTTTTGTGAAGATTGCCATTTAAGTTGCAATATGATGAGGAGACTTGTTATACCTTTTTCATGACTGAGGAAATGCAGATTTCAAAGATTGGAAAGAGGTATATAGTATCCTTTTCAATGAGTGAGAGATAATAATTATCATGATTGCTCTTTTATTAGCTTGTCAATATTTCAAAATTTGACAGAACATCACGCAAATTGTTTAGGGTAGAAAAACATGCTATATAATATGAAGAAATTGAAGAGTATTATTTTTCCTCAAAATCTGATTCTTACAAGGAGGAGTCTAGGGTTTATATACACCTAGCTAGGGCAATAAGAAAGGAAAATAATCAACCCTAATAAATACTAATTGATTCTAATCAATCATACCAATGAAAAAGGAAACAAATCAAAAGACCAAATATTTACAAAAAAGGAAACAAATCAATCATGATAAAAATAGAATAAATTAGAATCTTACACTCCCCCTCAAGGTGGAGAGTAAATATCAATCATTCCCAGCTTGGATAAAAGATTGTCAAATTGAGTTGTGGGAATGGCCTTGGTAAGGATATCAACTGTCTATTGGAGTATAGGAGTATAAATTATCTCATTGACTTTTGGCTCCAACTTTTCTCTGATGAAATAACAATCGATCTCCACATGCTTGGTTTTGTCATAATGTACTGGATTCTATGCAATTTGAATTGCTGCTTGATTGTCACAATGGAGTTCCATGGAGGTGGTGATTGGAAGTTGAAGCTCTTCCAACACTCTTCTCAACTCTATTACTTCACAGATTCTGTGTGCCATAGCATGAAACTCTACTTTTGCACTACTTCTAGCCACCACAGACTGTTCTTTACCTCTCCAAGTAACTATATTTCCCCGCACATAAGTATAATATCCTACAGTAGACCTTTTATCTATTAGGGAACCAGCCCATCAACATCTGAGAATACTTTATTAACCCTTTTCCTAAAGAATAGACCCTTTTCGAGTGTCATCTTCAAGTATCTGAGTGTTCGATTAACAGTCTCGAGATGTTCTTTAGTAGGATTATTTATATACTGACTTGCAACACTTACTGCAAAACTGATATAAGTTTTAGTATGAGAGAGGTAAATGAGTTTTCCCACAAGATGTTGATACATTCCTTTATCAAAAGGACTAGAGGACTCCTTTCAAACCAGGCCCTAGGAGACTGTTTAAGGCCATAAAGAGATTTATGAAGTTTACATACCATATGAGAGTTATTCAAGTTTTTCAGACCAAGAGGTATCTCCATGTAGATTTCATCTTCAAGATCCCCATTAAGAAACACATTCTTGATGTCAAGCTGATGAAGCTTCTAGTCAAGGTTTGCAGCAATAGACAAGAGAACATTTATAGTGTTTAACTTAGCTATAGGAGCAAATGTCTCTTGGTAATCTATCCCATAGGTCTGAGTGAATAGTTTTGCCACTAATCTTCGCCTTGTATCTTAGTGCTCCCATCAGCTTTGTACTTGACTGTGGACACCCACTTACATTCCATGAGTTGCTTTTCTAGAGCTCTTTCAGTAAGATTCCATGTATCATTCTTTTTCAGGGCATTCAACTCCTCGTTTACACTTTACGGCTTCTGTCCGTTTGGGATGTTGTAGGGGTTCTTCTATAGAGGTTAGAAGCTTGGTGCTATCTAAATTTGTTATAAAAGCCTTGAAGGTACTAGATAATTTCTCATATGAAACGTGATTAGCAATGGGATGTTTGGTGCATGACCTAACTCCCTTTATCCAAGCAACAGGAAGGTAGAGATCAAATATAATATTAGTAGAGATATCAGAATCAGGTGTACCTTGAATGTCTCGATTGTCCTCCCTAGGAGTTGGATTTTGGTCAGATTGGCAATTCTCTCGAATTATATGTTGTTGCTCAATCTGATTCTGCTTCGGGCGCCTTAAGTATACCTTCAACTCTGCAGTGCTTTCTTGAGTATGAGCACCTAATTCAGGTGGGCAAGTAGGTAACTTTTTAGAGTCAGTTTCAATAATTCCAGATAAAGTAGCTTAAAACTGATATTCTCTTGGTGTCAAGTTTTTCCCCTGAATATGAGTTTTGGAGTAGATAGAAGTTTGTTCAAGGAAAGAAACATCCATGGAGATATAAAACTTTTGAGAGGTTGGGGAATAACATTTGTAATCTTTCTGGTAAGGGGCATACCCAACAAAGCTGTATTTTTCGGATTTAGGATCTAACTACCCTCTATTGTGAGATGGAATATGAATAAAAGCACAACAGCCAAAGACCTTAAAAGGAAGATTAATAACAAGTCTATTGTCAGAAAATTGCTTTGAGAGGACCTGACATGGTGTGTCGAATTTCAAGGTATGGGATGGCATTTTGGTGATTAAATAGGCAGCGGTCAACATAGCTTCTCCCCAGAATTGATGGGGAACATTATGGGTAAGCTTTAAGGATCTAGCCACATCTAGGAGATGTCTATTTTTACGTTCAGCGATCCCATTTTGTTGAGGCGTGTAAGTGCAAGAATTCTGATGCACAATTCCTTGTTCAAGAAAGAAGTTTTTAAGGACCGAATTGAAATAATCCTTATCATTGTTTGATTGAAAGATTTGAATTTTGGTTTGAAAATGTGTTTTAATCATGGTATAGAAATTTTTGAAAATTTGTGAGGCTTTTGACTTATCTTTCATAAAAAAAAATCCAAGTAACACGAGTGTGATCATCAATAAAAGATATGAACTATTGTGCCCCAGATATATTTTGAATGCAGATGGACGCCAAATATTACTATGAATGATGGAAAAAGGATGGGATGGTTTATCTGTATGACTAGGGTACGAACCTCGACAATGCTTAGAGAACTGACACACTTAACATTCAAAAGACTTTGGATGTTTAGTAACAAAAAGAGAGGGAAACATCTTAGATAAATATATAAAATTTGGATGACCAAGACGATGATGCCACAAAATTTCATTGTCATTATCAATGCTATTAGGACTATTTGCAATGTGGCATGTCAAAGTTGCTTGATTCCTGGCTTGAATCTGATATAATCCATCAACCTCCTTAGTATTGCCAATTGTCCTCCCCAAATCCAAATCTTGAAATAAACAACTAGAAGGAGAGAATTTAGCAATACAATTCATGTCCGTTGTCAGCTTACTAATTAAGAGTGTCTGAAATGGTCACTTTTCCAACACCAATTATAGTGGAGAGGGATTCATCATTAATTTTGACCGTGATATTTTCATTACAAGGTTTGACCTTTAGAAGAAGAGAGGCATTACCAGTCATGTAATTTGAAGCCCCATAATTAACAATCCATGTCGTTGGATCTATAGTTATAACCTGAAGGGCGTGTAAGGATGTACCTTTTTGGGCATTGGACACAATAATTGTATGTGAATTTAGAGATGAACTTTGAGAGAACATTTTCTGCAACCATTCAACTTGTTCTTTACTGAAGAGTGTTGGCTCATTGGTGGCCTTTTCTACAGTTTCTGTAGAAGTCGCGCATCCTTTGTTTGGTTTCCAGTCAACCGATTTTCCATGGAGCTTCCAACAAATGTCATGGCTGTGCCCTGAATGTTTGCAATGATCGCACCATGGTCTCCCTTTCTTTTGCTTGTTGTTGCCTTGTTGGTTGGTGCTCCTAGCATAATTCTCTAATGTCATAGTTGAGGTAGATGACCCCAACATCACCTTTTTCTTGCTTTCTTCCCTTCTCACTTAAGAAAAAGCTTCTCGGATAGATGGTAAAGGTTTGGTTCCAAGAATCCTCCCCTTGACTTCATAAAGAGACTTGTCCAAGCCAACAAGGAATGTGAAAAGCTTCTCTTTCTCTACCAGCTCCTTGTAGGTCTTTGCATCATCAGGACACTTCCAATTTGGATTCTCAAAACAATCCACCTTGCTTAGGGAATTATAATATTGTGTGATAGGCAACTCACTCACCTTGCTTGAGATTATGTAATGTGCTCTTGATCTCAAACACCTCTACTGTATTTTCGTTGTCAGAAGTCTCCTTCACAGCTTCCCAAATTTCAAATGCTGTATCATAGAACAAAAAAATTTTGTCCTATGTCATTGTCCATGCTATGATTAGCCATGACATAACCATGTTATTTTCGGCCTTCCAAATCTTGTATTTAACTTCCTTCTTTTCTGGAGCAATAGCGATATTGGTCAAATAATCGTCTTTCCCTCTCTTGGACATAATCATCATAACCGACTTGGCCCATTGTAGGTAATTTTGGCCATTCAACTTAGGACCTGTGATAATCTGAGTAGACCCTTCTAAACCCCCATGATCAGGGTTCTCGGGCATAGAATTGACTAAACCAGAAGCAGCCATGGTTAGAAAAACAAAAAAGAGCCAAAAATCGGTTGGAGAATGTTGGGATTGACGAAGAACAGCACGAACAGGGGTCCAAACGAATTGAACCACGGTTGGGCTATGTCCTATGGTGGCCGACGAATAACTCTGTCCAAGCAGGTACCGGAACAGCATCGTCACGTGCCTTCACGCGCCGGAGCTTTAAAAGATGCTGTAGAAGAAAGAGGCAACACGTGTAGCGGTCGGAGAAGCTTCGGTCGATGGCAATGGGCTGGAGATGACCTCCTAAGGCGAACTCGAGGGTGGCTTATTCTATACGGTGGTTGTGAGAGGGTGGAAGAGGCTAGATACCATGAAGAAAGATAGATAGATTTGAGAGGTTCAGAAACTTTGCTTTGATACCATGAAGAAATTGAAGAGTATTATTTTTCCTCAAAATATGATGTGATTCTTACAAGGAGTCTAGGGTTTATATACACCTAGCTAGGGCAATAAGAAAGGAAAATAATTAACCCTAATAAATACAAATTGATTCTAATCAATCATACTAATGAAAAAGGAAACAAATTAAAATACCAGATATTTACAGAAAAGGGAACAAATCATTCATGATAAAAATAGAATAAATTAGAATCCCACATAATATATGGTAATCATTTGTGAATAAATCAAAGAGATAAAAAAAAATGAATTTAGGATTGGTTGCAGAGATCATTTGTTTTATTTTAAAGGATGATACATGATCTAAACGATTAAATGACATAAAGTTTAGCCTTCTTAGTCACTCCTAGTTCTGTTTAGCTGGACTGTAGACATTAAAATTTAAAACTATAATCTCCACAATTTTCTTTTCTGGCCCAAAAAATGCTAGTTGAATTTGGAAGGAATAAATTGTTGATAGATTAATGCTTTGACACCTTTTATCATGAAAAGAAAATCTTTGGTACTTGGTTTATCTAATTGAAGTCTTAAGTTGCATACCATTATTCCAGTCTTTGATTAACTTGATGCCCTCTTTGCTGTCCTAGATGCTTCCTCTTTTTTGCCCCCTCTACATGATGTTTCCATGATTTGATACTTTCAATACATTAATATAATGGATTAGTGACTTCGTAATGCTTGATTTATTTTTCCCATTGTTAAGAGTGTAACAAACCCGTGCCTCCCTGCTTCAAAATACTTGAGAAATCTATCTGGCATATGTATTATACGGAAGAAAAGTATGTTGTAGACTCCTAGATGTCCCATTCAAATACTAATAACTAAATTGCTAAAAAACTTAGTAACATCCTTGACTCAGTGTATCTAACTATCTGAGTGTGGTTATATGACTGGTGTGGTGTTGGCAGCATTTTTAAATCAGTAGTCCCAAGGATTATTGAGTTGCTATATATGGTTGTTGTGAGCTTGGTTTAAATTGGGGCATTGCCTAAATATCTTTTATCATTTGACATGGAAACTAGTCCATTTATTCTGGATTCCTAATTTCTGAAACGTGAATGTCTATTGTAATAACATTCTTTTTTTATGGCAAAAAAGGGTGGGGGGTTTATTTTTGGTTCTTTGCACTAAGTTCTAATCCCATATTCAGCATTTAATGCTTCAGTCCACATTAAGTCATGAGGTGATGCTTTTAAATTACATTTGCTGGAGAAAATCTTGCAGAATGGTGCTGGTGCTCCTGGCTCAAAATTGCGTGTTCCACCAGTGGCATCTGAACCACTGGGCTTTGGTCAAAGACATGATGCTACAGTGGATATTCCATTAGAGAATACAAATGTAATGACATTGATAATGCAGATATTTTCTTTAAAATTAGGCCTTTTTAAATTTTTTATTTTTAAAGGGAGGCTGAATCTTTTCTGTGGTGTTTGCATAGGTCTCTAAGAAAAAGGAGCAAGAGCTTGCAAAGTGGGAAGCAGATCTAAAAAGGAGAGAGCAGGTTCCTATCCCAACTTTTGATGTCACAAAATTTTTATATTATTATTATTATTGATCTTATTGCCATCATTATCAATAATGTATTCAAATGCCCAATATCTTAACTGCCTACAAATATAAGTTCTTGCTTATGTTATGCCCTCTGTAAATGTGCTGTATCCCTTGCTTTTGAGTGTTGTGTGACTCTTAAAATGTACATGCAGGAAATCAAAAGAAGAGAAGATGCAGTTTCCAAAGGTAAAATTGAGGCTTGAGACTACAAACATAAAATTATTTATTGTCGCATATCTAAAGTTATGCTGAGTCAGTAATTTACTTTTTCTTATTTATCCCCAAAAACGCTTATCAGCTGGAGTTCCTGTTGACGATAAGAACTGGCCTCCATTTTTCCCAATCATTCACCATGATATAACCAACGAGATACCTGTTCATGCCCAGAGGCTGCAATATTTGGCATTTGCAAGTTGGTTAGGTATGGGAGCCTGACTATTTTATCTATTTATTTGTTTATTATTTTGCAACTTTATTAACATGATTGTGGAATGACAAGTTTTCCTGGAGTGGCAGTTATTACTTCATAGTTGATCTTGTTTTGTTTGGTTAGATCAGCCATTATTGGCTTGTCAGTAAGCCTGGAGATGATGTGCGTTACGGATATAACAGCATTAGGATTCTTCTTCCTTTATCTTTCTTTTCCTGTCTTAGACAATTTCCTATTATGCTTCCAGTATAGCATTACCTTATGTGATTTACCTATCTGTTTCTGACTAATCAACCAAGGTCTTTGTTTTTCTTGTAACATATTTTCATAATGTTTTACTGTAGGATGTTACTTTTTCCTCAAACTTGAAAATGTTCCTTAACCTTTTTCTCTTTGAGGAATTGGAGACTGTATTGATATGATCTGATTGGGGATGTTAGGGACACACTATTGTCTAAATATATTAATTGATGCAAAGTTATCTTGAAGAGGTTTTTCTTCAGCAGAATATGTTTATTGGGTATCTGTCATGCCCTTCTTTAAGTTAACCAATTTTTTCTTTCCTTGATGTGAAACCCTTGTGGAACTTTTTTTTTTTTTTTTGGTTGTCTCATGACTGCTGCTTGCTTTTACTCAGTAACATTACAGAACTTCCCTTTAGTTGACTTGAAAATCTAATTCTTATTTTTTATTATTTTTTAAAAAATATTTGCAGGGATTGTTCTGTGTCTGGCTTTTAACGTAATTGCTGTGACTGTCTGTTGGATTAGAGGCGGTGGTAAGCTTATCATCATTGGTGCTTTTATGTTTGGGATACCACCAGGTCTCTGGTTTATGATTAATTTGGACCTTATGTTTGAGCTTAAAATTTGCAGGTGTTAAAATCTTTTTCCTTGCGGTGATCTATGCTCTACTTGGAATCCCCATTTCATATGTGCTTTGGTACAGGCCCCTCTATCGTGCTATGAGGTAAACTATTGCCTCCTTTTCTTTACTTTCATTGGAAGCGGCCTAATTGCAAATGGTTTAGTTGAGTGGTTCATGAGGGGTATAATAGTTCTTTGTTCCTCTAGGAGAGATTAAAGGTAGAACCTACTTACCCTATATGTATTAAAAGAGTAAACATGAAAAGAAGCTGGGAATAAACCTTTCTATTTTGTAAAAGGAAGTGCTTGGCAAACATTGAATTGTGCATAACTGTTGTTGTTTATGGTTGCTTGTTTCTGATATCCAGGACAGATAGTGCAATGAAGTTTGGTTGGTTTTTCCTCTTCTACATGGTATGTTAATCGATTTCATAATGCTGGCATACTTATGTACAAGTGGTTTGTTAATCCTTCTGTTAATTGCTTTGGTATGATGCAGCTGCATATTGCTTTTTGTGTCTTTGCTGCCATTGCGCCTCCAATTGTCTTTCACGGAAAATCATTAACGTAAGTTCTACAAATACTGTATTGTTGTTTTTAAGTTGTTGATCTCTGCTTGTGTCTAGTATTGAGTACAATTACATAATTAAGTATCTGTGTTTGTCCAGTGATAGGATTTTTGATTCTATATTGGGGCAATTTGACCATGAATTTTGATTTTTTGTAACCAAAAGTTGCAAGCTTAAATAAGCTTGTTTGGCAGTTTGAGAATGAACATTTTTACCACGCAAAGGTACATATGGAAGCACAAAAATTTGAAAATTTTTGGCAGACTTTTTGAAGGTTCACACCAGTGCCAATGTATATGCATCAAGTAAAATATAGTGCTTTTTTTTTTTGTTTTTCTTTTTGACTGCTGCGTCTCTAAAATGTATATTTTTCACGTAAAAATACTTAGAAGAGTACCTGTACTTGCTGTTATAAGAATCTATATTCTGTTTGGTGCTGTTAACTTATGGTTTCGCTTTTACTTGATTATGTAAAAAGTAACATACTATGCACGGATAATGTTTCTTTTCTGTTCACAAGAGTTTATAATTCTACAATTTCAGGGGCATTCTTGCCGCAATTGATGTCTTCTCAGACCATGTTTTGGTTGGGGTAAGTTGCGTCTGAGGTGTGCTTATTAGCATTTATTCTCTTTTTTGGGCAAAATTATCTCCAATAAACTGACCAGATTTGTCGCTGTTTGATATTAATGAGTTATGAGCATCAAGGGTTGTAACTAATCCTATCTTCATGATTATTGCTGTTCGAAGATATTGCATTAAAATTAGATGCATTTACTTATGGAAATATCAACCCATCCTAGTTATCTTCATGACTGTTAGGATTCTACTGACGTCCCACAGGGTAGCATGGGATGCTTAGGTGGGTTTATAACCTTGGAGGCTCTTCCTTCCTAGCAGGCCGGTCTTTTGGGAGAAGATCTTCTCCAAGGCTGTAACAGATTATTAATAGTGTTTAAAAATTTAAGTCATGAAAACTGTTAATTAGCCTTCTTGGGTTGTTGTCCCTTTCCCTTTCCATGGAAGAAAGCTCCGATGCATGAATGAATGGCAACAGGTGTCATGGAGTCAGTGATGTTAATGTCAGCATCCAACCACTTAAAATACATTTGGTTTTATTTGGGAAGCCAAAAGTAAGTGATGACCTATCTGACGACCTGTCATTTATTCAAGGTTTTGTAAACCTGATATTGGACATTTAAGGTGCTAGAAAAAAAGAAGAAGTTAATCTCACTTCTTAAATAGTGATTTACATTATAGAAAAGATCATGTTCCATCACCTTTGTCTATTCTTATCCTTGGTTGTTGATATTGTTGCAGATATTCTATTTGGTTGGATTTGCCTTGTTTTGCCTGGAGGCTCTTTTAAGTTTGTGGGTGCTTCAGGTGAGAGACAGAATTTTTCGCTTTGATTTATGTTCTCTGTTTTTGTATTGCTTCTTGCTTATGAGTAATGAAATAAATGATAATTGTGTTACACTTGCCATTGCCCTTCTCTCTGCTATGCTTTATCTACCCCTTTCTCTGATTGCCTCTTAGCAATTTCTGGCACAGTAGCTCCCTTGGTTTAGTCGCTGCTTGGGTGATAATGGTATGATAATATGGACATACACTGAATTGATTAAACAATTGGGTTGATATTTTCGTAGATCGCGCTAAAAGTAAGCGACTTTTCACTTGGATTTTGGCCACTGATGTGGTTACTGGTTATAACATGTGCACAAGGGTGAATGTGTTATGAACATCAAGTAGATGTGGTTACTGGTTATAACATGTGCACAAGGGTGAATGTGTTGTTATGAACATCAAGTACAATTATTCCATGATACCAATTTTTTTGATTTTGGTGAAATGCATGAATATACTTATCCTTGTATTCATGAATCATGAGGACCGAGGAAGATTCTTATGCTCCGGAATGAGGAATGGGGAGCATGAGTTGGTGACTGCTCTAGTTTTGTATTTATCAGGAAAACATTATAACTTATTTTTTGTAATACTGCTTAGAAGATGGATTGAAATTTTTATCTAAAATTACATATTTTCTTTATTTTTTTCCTATACTGTATGACCTAACTGATTCTGGGTGACAATATTTTTAGCTTAGATGTCGCTGTTAGCCTACCAGGATAATGTAGACTGAGATTCTTGTGTGCATTTTTTATTTGAGCAGCTAGGCTCGCTGATAATGTTGTTTGGAATATTCTTTTAATGGTATTGCATGATGATTGTGTTCTTTTATTTCCTGTATGCAGAAAATCTATACGTACTTCAGGGGGCACAAGTGAGGTTTTGTTTTGAGGATTTGATCCTATGACTTCTACGCTATCAGTCACTTCACAGGGTGGCTTAGTATATTCTTTTTCTGTATCATCTTTCTTACCCCTGCATTCCCTTCCTATTATAAAATATTCTTTGTTTCTATGTCTAGTGATTTTACTGGAGATTAGTGCCTAATGAGTTCTAGGAACTTTTCTATGCTTCCCGTGTGCAAAAATTCACTTCTCTTATTGGAAGTGTGTTCTATAGGCATATATAATAGATTTTTAGTTTTTTACACGTCTATATTATTCTATATAGTTTTGAGATCATTAGTATTCAATAAATATAACCTAAAATGCTTATAGCAGAGTAGTGAATTAAATAACTTTTCACTATTTTTTTATTATTTTTAACATAATAAAAATTATTCAATTTATTTCTATATTAAAAATGTTTAAAAAAAATTAAAGAAAAAATTGACATACAAATTAGTGTAGGCTAAGCCGAAGCCACTTATCTGTAGGTTCTGAGGATGTTCATAGCTTTATATTTTATAAAAATTATAATAATTAATCTTGTCAACTATATAATTCAGCTATATAAAAATTATATAATTAATCTTTCAAATGAACCCGCCGCGCAAGGTATACTTTTTACCCAAATAGATTCCTTCAGGCTCTTTCAGAGTTCGATGGTGAATCTGTGAAAAGTATTAGTCTATATTATGCTTGTACTCCTAATTATTTATTTTGTTATTTCGGGAAAGCGTATGCTACGTGGATTTCTTTATTTATGCCACCCTTTGCATATAAATAACAATGTTTTTAGAATTGACTTGGTCATTGATCCGAGGTGGTTTTTAAGTTACTGATTTAATTATCAGGTCATTAGGTCAATTGTTGAATTGAGTAAATAAATTAAAAAATTAAAAAATATATATTTATATTTTTAATAAATAAATTTAAAATTAAGTAAAATAAATAATTTATATATAAAATTTTACACTTTAAAGTTCTAAAATTATAGTCATTAGTTATAAATAATTAAAATACAAATATTCATGAATAATTTTTTTAGTCATAAAATTATAAATAATTTTTTAAAATATTTTATTGTTATTTTTTATATTAGATTCTTATATAAAATTTTTTGTTTATACTTTTTAACTTTTTTATTTAATTTTTTTACATTAAATATTATATAAATATAATTATTTTTTTTCTTATCTCCTAATTCATTAGTAATAATATACTTATTTTTTGTTAAATTTAATATTTTTTACATTTTAATTTTTACTATCTTGTCACATACACATTTTAATTTTTGAGTTAAAATAATTTTACCATTATATATATATAATATTTCATGGTTTTACCCTTATAAATTAAGAAGTTGATAATAAGATGGTAAGACACATAATTTATAGGTAGGGAGATAGAATTTGATTATTGGTAAATACATATTTTTTTTAAATTTTTATACAAATTTAAACATTTCAAAAAAAAAAGAGATTCGGGTCAACCGAGTTGACCCAGTTAAATCAAAGCCCTAGTCGGCTTTGACCTTGCCGAATCGATAAGTTCAAAATCGGTTCACGTGTAAATCAGTCTAAACATGTGATTTGAACAGTCTAAACATATGATTCGGATCAAGTTAAATCTCCGATCACTAAATTTTAAATCAATTTGATCGGGCCCTATAAACAAAAAACAAAAAAAGATAACCCGATAAAACGACGTCTGAATTTCTTTAGTATATCTTATCTGCATGCGCTACAAACAATGACCATGAAGCAATTTGCTCCAACTGTCTTCCACTAATTGTGAACTCGACCAGTTTATAGAACGTGGTTATAAGTACCTGTTTATAATGTCTCATAACTACAATATCAAATTGAATTCTTCACTTACAAGGGCATATAAAACAAATAAAAAGTTAGTGTTTCACTCTAAACATAAAACCTTATGTTTTGGCCAACTAAATGATCCAAGTGTTATTAGTTATTTATTAATTTATTTGGAGACAATTGGCTTTACAATAAGAGCATGGTATATAATTTTCAGCTTAAAGGATCACAACCTACTCTTTTAGGTGAAGAAGCATTAATTCGAAGAATATCCCACTTTACTTTGCACTGGTTAGACCGAAGTTACCAAACTTATCATGCCTAAATTACATGTCAACTTGATTTTAATTATAAAGAGCTTAACTGCGGTTAAATTTATTATTATTGGACTATTTCAAGATATAAATAAATAATTTTTTTTTACAAAAATATCAATGACTTGTTTAGTTTAAACATTTCTCGTTTTTATTTTTATTAAAAATAAAAAGTACGTTTGAAAATATGTTTGGTTAAGTTTAATGAAAATATTTTTTTAAAATATTTTTTAAAATAGGTCCAAATCTAAAATCATAAAAAAAAAATATTTTCAATGTTTCAAAAACTATATTTTAAAAAATAAAATAAAAATAAAAATAAAAAATATTTTTACAAACCAAACAAACTTTAATTGTTTCATAACAGTTAATTTACTTCCCTTGAATCTTGTAAAACTTTGACGGCAATGCAGAATATTTATAAACTGGCTCAACTCATTTCCATATATGGTCAATGTGATAGTTTGGTAAAAAAGAATCAGTGTGTTAACAGCAGTCATATTATATCAGAAATTCAATATATTGGTCAGAGACCTGGGAGGAAAAAAAATGACATTTTTTTGTGAAAAATTATATTACATATTGTGGTTATGAAGCATATGCTTCTGAACCCTAACCTCGACTATTTGTGTGATTTGATTCCCTTTTGTGACTCTCCGGGGGATTCATGTGGTCCGTAACGTGTATACACAAATACATAACCGCTACACAGAGTACAAAAAGTACTAGAGTCCAATATCTAATTGGATGGCTTGAATATCTGCTCCATTCCACACCCTTAACCCCTCATCTTCTAACAGCCACCATCTTGATGCCACGTGTCACGGCCAATATCCAAACTGCATCTGATGACCACCCAGACCTCCTTCCCTGCTGTTTTCATCACATACTCCATAACCTCATCACCAATTCCATTTCTTAAAAAATAATATATATCAAGAGAAATATCTGACACCAATTTTGTTTTCTCAACATTTTAGACTAAGTGGAGAAAAGGAATGCTGAAAAGACAGCTTTACCCCCTTCCCTGCTTTTCTAGCCTCACAATTTCCTCCAAATTAGTCCAAAACAAGGGGCAGTGAAGTAGTCACAACCCACAAAACTCCCTTTTCTCCCATACTAGCCTTGGTTTTAAATTTTTTAATTTCACCTCAAATTTTTATTTGTGTTCCATACTCCTCCTTGGAGTATTATCCCCTCCCACTCCCATCATACTCCTCAAACACAAACCCAACTTAAACTCACTCATTCCCTCTCTCTCTCTCTCTCACTCAAAATTCTCTGAGATTCTTTCCCTAGAGAGAGAGGGGGAGAGAGAGAGAGAGAGAGAGAGAGAGAGATAGATAGTATGGCAGCCTGCACAGTGTACACAACACAGTCCCTCAACACAAACTCCTCCTTCTCATCCCCATCAAAATCCCACTTGGCCTCTCACCAAAGGCAGGTCCTCTTCTACACCACCAGGAGAAGCAGATTCAGCAGAACCAGCATCAGACCATGCGTGATAACGTGCGCAGCAGGTGACTCACGCACAGTGGTGATTGGTCTAGCAGCAGACTCAGGGTGTGGGAAGAGCACCTTCATGAGAAGGCTAACCAGTGTGTTTGGAGGCACAGCAGAGCCTCCCAAAGGAGGGAACCCAGACTCCAACACTCTGATAAGTGACACCACCACTGTCATATGCCTTGATGACTATCACTCTCTGGACAGAACAGGAAGGAAGGAGAAGGGGGTCACAGCTCTTGACCCCAAAGCCAATGATTTTGATCTCATGTATGAGCAAGTCAAGGCCATCAAGCAGGGCATAGCTGTTGACAAACCTATTTATAACCATGTCACTGGTCTCTTGGACCCCCCTGAGCTCATCAAACCCCCCAAAATCTTGGTCATTGAAGGCTTGCACCCAATGTAAGTACCATTCTCTCAATTCAGTTGGTAGCATGAGATAGTGTGTTTCTACTTTTCTTCTGTGTTATTGAACAAACTGATGTTAGTGTTGTTCTGGAGATTGTTGTGATCGGTGAAACTTGTGGGTATGGATGGATGGATGGATGGTTCTCTTTAATTAGAGTAAATTGTGAATTTAGTCATCTGAATGTTAAAGCGTTTCTTTTTATTATTAAATTACAAAATTTATTGGCATTAAGTCTCAATTTTATCATAACTAAAAGTTACTTTGTCAAATAGAGGGTCAAATTGAGATAAATATAATATTTCAAAAATTTTATTGAGACACGTGATTTTTTAATAATTAAGTTTGTCTTACTTTGATCTTTTTTGTTACTACATTGCAAAATTTATCATTATTAAATCTTAAATTTTTCATAACTGAAAGTCACTTTGATGAACAGAGGGAACAAATTGAGATAAATATAATATTTTAATGACTAAATTGAAATACATGATCTTTTAAGAATTAAATTGAAAAAATTGTAAACTTTTGAGAATCAAATAAATAATTTAATCTTCAGTTTATAATTAAATGTTCTCTTTAGAAGATTTTTTTTTTGTTGTTGTGAGGAATAAGATTAGAGAGATACGGATGGTGTTAAGGTGATACCTTATCCATCTATGATTGATTGTATGGACGAGGAAATGCTAGCGACTTTTAATCAAATGGTGGGCCACCATGTTTACGTTCGTCTTAATATAGTTTTTTAAAAGTATTAAATATCTTAATTTAATTGTTAAAAATTATAATTAATTTAATTTAATTTTTTTATTATTAAATCTTAAATTTGTTGTTATCAAAATATATTTTATATAAAATTAAGTCAAATATATTTTTTTAAAATTAAATTGAGATAATTGTAATTTTTATCGCCTTCTAACTAACTAGTGTTTTTTATAGTACTATATGATGATAAATAAACAAATTTTCATAAAAGAAAATGATGAAGATTATGGGTTATAGTATGAAAATGTTGTAGAATGGTATGAACTTAATCCGTTTTACTCAAATTGGTTGAGTTAAATATGTTGTATATAATTTTTGAATTGTAGCTTATAATAAATTTATTTAAAGAATAAAAAATTTGTTTCTATTCGTAAATGTAAGTCACATTAACTAATGTGTTTTTTTTTTATTTATATTTTACCTTTTTTAATATTGCTACGATTTTTGCAATAGGTTTGATGCTCGGGTGAGAGAACTGTTGGACTTCAGCATCTACTTGGACATCAGCGATGAGGTGAAATTTGCATGGAAAATTCAGGTGACAATACTGAGATAACTCATGAATTGTCAAAAGCTTTTTGAGCTTTCTGATTCTTACTTAAAATTATTATTGCAGAGAGACATGGCAGAACGTGGGCACAGCCTTGAAAGCATCAAAGCTAGTATTGAAGCAAGAAAACCCGATTTTGATGCTTACATTGGTAATATAAAGACAAAAATATTTCCTTTTGTCTGACAGATTAATGAATTTTTTTATCTCGTTAATTGCAAATTACTTATTCTAGACTAAAATGCAAAGAAATCTTCTTAATCTAGAGAGAACATAATTCAGCCCATAAACTTTTCTAAACTTTCAATTTCATGCATTATAACTTCTATGCTGATTTTTTTTTTTCTTTCAAAAGCCTAACACCTCTTAGCTATGTAGGCTTCAAGAAATTCAATTAGCAAAATAAATAAATAAATTCTGATTTATCATCCTAAATAAACCAATGGCCGTTTTGACACTTTTGTTTCTATGTTTTTTTGCCACAAAGAAGCCCTTCAGGATGATAAGCTAATGTATTTTTTTTCATTGATTTAACCTTTTTTTAATTCCATATGAACAAGACAAAAAAGCTAAACAAGAGGTTATACTACACAAAATTAAAAGCTTAGAGAAGCCTGACGTCAACTTTTAGAGTTGAAAGGAAAAATAGCAGGACACTTTGAGAGAGAGATCTTTGTATCTTGGCCTTAATTCAAATTTAATTTCTCAATCATCAACATTTGCAAAGTTGCTCTTAGATCTCATTTGTATCCAAAATAAATTTGGTGTAATGGTGCATCCCAGATCCTCAAAAGCAATATGCAGATGCAGTGATAGAAGTGTTGCCAACACAGTTGATTCCAGGGGACAATGAAGGGAAGATATTGAGAGTGAGGCTGATTCAGAAGGAAGGGGTGAAGTATTTCAGTCCTGTTTACTTGTTCGATGAAGGCTCCACCATTTCATGGATTCCCTGTGGAAGAAAGCTCACTTGCTCTTACCCTGGCATCAAGTTCTTCTATGGACCTGAGACCTACTTTAGTAACGAGGTATATATACATATATATATATATAAACTAATCTATACTCTTGAGAATCTAATAATCATCTTTCAAAAAACCTATATAGTTTGCAAGTTAAACAAATTGAATTATTTAAATTTATTTTTAAATGGATCAATTTTTTTTTAATAAAAATATTTTTTACGTCCTTAACGTTTACACAAAGTTTCAATTTTCTTCTTAATTTTTTTTACATTATTTATGTCCTACATATTTTTTTTTGTTTCAAATCTATCCTTTTTACTAACGTCGTCTATTTCACTGGTAGAAAATGCTGACTGGATGATTAGTAAAAATAGTAAATTTGAAACAAAAATAAAACATGTAAGACTCAAACTTATCATTTTTACATCCCTAATGTTTTTTTTTTTCAATCAATTATGTCCTACATGTTTCATTTTTGTTTCAAATATATTCTTTTTACTAATTACGAAGTCAATATTTTTCGCCAGTAGAATAGATGACGTTATTAAAAAGAGTAAATTTAAAATAAAAATAAAATATGTAAGACATAACTGATACAAAAATAAAATTAAAAACAAAAATAAAATTTGGTGTAAAGTTTAGAGACGTAAAAAGTATTTTTACTTTTTTTTTTCCCTTGTTCAAAGGCTCTTATTTAATAATAGAGAAAAAAATGGTAAAATCTGTTTTATAATCAATTCATACCTAATCAATGCCAGATAATTCATAACTACCCTGTATTAACTAATTGAAATACTCTAATTTAGTGACGATGACATTGAAAAAACAGTAAGGAAAGCAGTGTTGTTCAGGGTTCTCAGTTATATAGATATGCCGGATGAGGTATTCAAATGAGTTTTATCACCCACTTGACTTCATTCAATCACTCTTGAATGTTTTTTCGCTTTCTTTTGTTATTTGTATGGAATAGGTATCAGTTGTAGAGATGGATGGGCAATTTGACAGACTAGATGAGCTAATATATGTGGAAAGCCATCTCAGCAACCTCTCATCCAAGTTCTATGGAGAAGTTACACAGCAAATGTTGAAGCATGCTGATTTCCCCGGCAGCAACAACGGTACAGGTCTCTTCCAAACCATAATTGGGTTGAAGATCAGAGATATATATGAGCAGATAGTAGCAAGCAGGGCTCAGACTCCAGTAAAAGCAGCTAAAGCTTAAAAAACTTGCCTGTCATATACATAATGGCACAAGGCAGGCATTGAATGCTTAAAATGAGTTCTTTTATGTTTCTCATTCCTTCCTGTGTCTCCCATGGTGTTTTTCTGGTCTTCTGCTCTTCTTGTTAATGGAACATTCTGCATGTACTTATTTGAATCTGTTGTAAGCCATAACATAGAGAAGCAAAAGCAGAGATGATTTTTCAGTTAAGAAGTTCACAGAATTGAAACACTTTGGCATTTATTTTACTTTGGATATATATAGTCTACATTGCATTACATCAGCACAATAACCAATCTTTTGACTTAACGTCAAAAGCAAATGAATCCTAGCTCTAAATTTCCCTGAACAAAAATTTGCTATAAGGTTAGGTTATGATGCTGATAGGAAGACCTAACCACAAAGTGGTACTCGACAAACTCAAATTCGATCGAGGAAGATAGAGGAAATAAGAAAATGAAGGAGTGGAAGTGCAATTCTCTAGCTGGTCATATGAAATGTCAGCAATCATTTATTTGAGGACCTGACAGTCCTGCTAGAGAGGCAAAGAGAACAAACATATCAGACTTCACAGCAAAGGCAAAAATAAATAAATAAATAAAATAAGTGGGGGGGTAATGGATAGATACAGCATATATACAATAAAATGTCCTCAGAAGTCACTGCTCATACATAATCCCTTCACTGGTAATTCCAGTCCTATCAACCATACCTACAAATTATAATCATATTAAACATTTATGTTTGCAGTATTATTTGGAACAATTCCAATAATTTTACCTCACTGAGGAAAAATTTACAAAAGATGGGTGGTAGGACTACTGTGAGACTTGAGTTTCACAGATTCTAATTGGATCACATTCACTTTGCTGGGTGGGTTTTTCTTCTGGAAAAGAACGTAATAATTCTTGGAATGAATGATCTCTTCTTCTTTTTGGTCTTGGTTTCTGAGGATGATCCAGTTCCCTTCTTTTCTGAAGGCAGGGCCATTAAAAACTTTGATCCCCTCTTCCCCTCAGAACTAGCCTTAAAACCTTTAGGGTTTATCTTTCCTTGCTTATCCTTTCTTTGTTGCTCTTGGTCAGCTCTCCACTTTCTTAACCCTTGTTCTGCCTCTAGTTTTCCTTCCTTGGCCTTCTCAGCTCTCATCTTTGCATCCTTCAGCAATTTGGTTCTTTCAGCCAACTCTTTATTCACTTCTTCCAAGTTCTTCAAGCTTCTCAACTCAGACTCCTTAGCCATATCAATCCTAGAATTAACAGCTTGAACCCTCATTTTTGCTGTCTCATTTGCATCATGGGCTAACTTACAGAGCTGATCATATTCCTCCACCGAAAGAGTCACCTCAGAGGGAGAATCTTCTGTATTGTTGCTTCTAGCCGATTCACTCTCTTTCAATGCTTTAATTTCTGCTACCACCGACTCCTTGGAAGCCTTGACACCCTCTATCTCCTTCTGTACTGCAAATAATCTACTTTCCATCTCCCTTGCTTTGGCCTTTGCCTGTTCTACTTCCTCATTTGCTTTGCACAGATCTAAACGAGCTTCCTCAGCAAGTGACTTGGCCCAATCAGCCTCTTGGGCTGCTTCTTGTAGTTTCTTGGGCAGCTCAACCATCTTCTCTCTGTCTTCATTCTCCTTCATCTGAACCAAAGCTACTTCAGAACGAGCCCTGTTCAGTTCATCTACAAGATGTGAAACTGCATTGCAGGCCATTTCCTCTCTTTCCCTAATCATGGTAAGAGCAGATTTCTTCTCTTCAAGTTGTAATTTTAATGTCACGGAAGCCACCTTCAGGCAGTTAACCTCAGAAGTTGTTTTCTCTATTTTGAGTTTTATGTCCTCTAGTTCCTGTGTTGGTACTTCAAGACACTGCTCCTTCAATTTTGAATATCTTGCTAATTCAGCTTTCAAATCATGCAGTACAGTAGATGATTCCAGTTTCAATTTGAGATCTTCAACCTTGGCCGCCCTAGCTCTTTCAAGTTCCAAGTGTGCGGCTTGTGCAGGCTCCACTAACTCCTTAGTGGCAGTCAACTCAGTAGCCAAATCTTCCACTGTCTTCTCAGCTTCCTTGGATGCAGCAACAGCCTCTTCAGCTTCTGTAAGAGCTCTATCCCTTTCAGTCACCGTAGAAGCATACTCCTTTTTCAACGCTTCCAGTTCCTCTTCCATGGCTTTTAGTTCTGAAACGGCAGCTGCTTGCTTGGCTTCATCAACCTCAAGCTGAGCTTTGGCAGCAGCAATCTTAGCTTCATTTTCAATATTCTGCTCTGTCTCTTCAGCTCTGAGCCTCACAACTTCTAAATCCTGCTTTGCCTTTTGCTCTTCGTTTCGTGCCTTCCCGAGGCTAACTTTCAGTTCCTCTATGAGTTTCATAGTGCTTTCCAGATCCTCATTATGTTGCTGGCTTTTCTCTGGTTTTTCCTCTTTTATTTCCTCTGGTTTTACCCCTGGTTTTTCCTCTTTTTTTACCACTGGTTTTTCAGGCTTTGCT
The DNA here is from genome assembly GCA_037074585.1 of Biancaea sappan. Classification (NCBI taxonomy): domain Eukaryota; kingdom Viridiplantae; phylum Streptophyta; class Magnoliopsida; order Fabales; family Fabaceae; genus Biancaea; species Biancaea sappan. The sequence continues at coordinate 43,525,617 of CM073500.1, read as the reverse complement.
TCTGCTGTATTGCGTTTCTGTATAGCCCAGAAGAAAAATAATAGTTGTTCTTAATACTCTGCGTCAATGTAATCATGGGAAAAAAAAAAAATTGTACACTAGTGAAATTTCACGCAAAGTTAAGAAGGGGGGAAAAAGAATGTTTAGGCCGCAGTAGAATAGAAAAGGGTGACATGTACTAATACAAGGCTTTCCTTGACCACCATGACCATCAAAAAGATCCGAAATGCTACTGATACAAATTGCAATGGTCTTCTAAATCTCTTTACCACAATTATAAGCTTTAGCATTACAAGGCAAACGAAGTAGCAAAAGATATCTTTCCTTAGGACTCGTTAAGATTCATGAAGCGTAAGCAGATGGTCCAATGTGTCAAATCCCAAAATCCAGAGAAATAAAAAGAAAATATAAGAAATTAAAATGCAAACAACTCCAAGTCAGATATACCTCCATCATGGCGGTTCGATTGGCCTTCCAACCAACAGTTCCTCCAAATTTGGAAACAGCATCTTTGACGGACATAGGGACTGCTGAATCGATATGGCATTTCTCCGCTTTGGCATAATCAGAAGGTCTGGGAGAAAAAGCTTTCACTACTCCTCCTTGATGAGAAAAAGCTTTTACTACTCCTTCATTAGATTCCATAGTTGATTTCTGAAAGTGACACCCCTTCAATACTTCTCACACAAACCACTTCAAAATTGCAACTGGGATCCCCTGAAGTATGTCTGATATCCAAGGTGTATATGCACCAACCTGAAAAAAATACCCAAAAATGACTAAATAAAAATAAAATTGCTCACCAAACAATACTTGCTTCAATAAAAAATACATTGAAATTTGTGTATAAATCTCAGATACAAATCTTCGTACATTTTAAAAGAATTCAATAGTAGAAAATTCAACATTTACTTCGTTTTACAAAAATATTATTTTATTCCAAAGTTTAATTTTGTTCACATTTCATTTTTTTACAGTGCAATGCGGGTATCATGATGCCACATAAATAATTTAAAGTTTGGTATTGTACTATTACTACTCATAAACAGTCACTCATGATATTATACAGATTTCAAGAATTATACAGAGATCCTCCTCAAAAGACAAGAGACAGAATGCCAACAGAATGGAAGTAAATCAAACCCTGGATCAGGACAATGAGGGGAAGAGAACCCAGCATGCGATGGAAATGAATGCGCGAGAGGAATAATTATATTGAAGGGAATCTATGAAGAAGTAATGTGGGAAAGGAGAAGCATAAAAACTTCTCCTCCGGATTGAGACGACGAAGAAGGAAGAACAACGCAACGCAGAGGCGTTTGCGGTTCTGCTTCCGCTGAACACTTCCCTCTAAAATGGCACCCGAACCCCAAGATTTCGCCGTTCAGACACGTGCGGGGTCTCCGCTCGCCTTCTTCCTCACCACTCCTTTCTCCTCCCAAAGCTATGGTCGTACGGATTTTACGTTTCGCGCCTCCCACAATTCTCGTAGAATCGGTCAGGTCATGTTTAAAGTGTTTAAATTTGTCAAAATAACTGATAAATTAATTAAAAATTTAAAAATTAATTTTTAATTAAAAACTTAAAATTATTAAGATAATTTATTGAATTAAAAATATTTGATAAATAAAATATAAATATTTGTTTACAAACTACTGTTACTATTTCAGTATACGATACTATTCACCCGTATAATATTATTTACGTATACGATACTGTTCATTTATACAATCGAAATGTCAAGTACTAGATGTGGTTTGGTCATAAGAGAAAACTAGAAAGAAGTTCGTGGGAGAAAATGACGTTTTATGTATAAAAATACCCTCAGGGACTAAAATGAAAGGACTGAATTGAAAAGAAACTTAAAGGTTTAAAGTGAAAGGATAGTTTTCCTTTTAAGTTTCCAATTGAGGTGCACAGTAACTGCATTATTAGAAATGTAATTTTTATAAATAGTAAATTGAATATTTTATTAGCGCATAGAATCAAATAGTACCCTTGACTTTTGGTATAAATAGTTCCTTCCATTTCACTTCTAAACTCACACCTTCAACTTCTCTTCTTCTCTCCTTAAGTTTCTCTTAATCCAAAGCTAGGCCTCTGAGATTTTGGGCCTTTCTTTTTCAGCTTAGGTAAGGATACTATGCCTTTTCTATGTCTTTCAAATTTTAAAAGTTATTTTCTTAAGTATACTCTGTGGTTGCGGCCTTGGCTGATCTTCCACATCAGAAAAATTGTCCTTAGCTGTTTATATGTTATTTTGATTCTCTGATTACCGAAATAGAATGTAAACTGTGAAGAATACATGTCTAGGAAAGTTCTGGCTAAGGAAAGACCTAGTTTTTAAGTGTGTCCAGTGTGACCCTCCACTCTTTCCTGTAAACTTACCTGGTGTACTATTTTACAGATTGTATTCTCTATTTCTGATATAAATAGTAACCGTACGTATGAATAGTAACTGTATGAATAGTAACCGTACGTATAAATAGTAACCGTATATATGAACAGTAACCGTACGTATGAACAGTATCTGTACGAAAAACAATCCTAACGTATTTTCTCTAATCTTTCATGAAAATCTCCGTAGCAGAACATTGAAATTCACCTGTGTACTCTTGTCCGTAACGACTTAAAGAAGTGATACTCGTACGGAATCCAGGTGAGTGAAACGACCCCGTTTTAATAGAGTTTTAGCATTATTGGTGATAAAAAGTATATCGTAGGACACTCCCAAGATTCATAGGGGGAAATTGGATTCAAAATGACGAATATAATGAGATAATTAATCCAGAAGTATGGATAATAAAAAGCAAGTATCTCATGATGATGTGAAGATTGAATCTCTTGAATTGTGGTTTATAAAGCTATAATATAATTATATACTATACCTGTTATATGGATGAATATTATATTGAGCTTCTGATTATGATATGAAATGCTATTGATTGTGATTGAGCGGGACAGTACCCCTTCTCACGGCAAGGCAGAAAACCCGGTTGACAGGGTGTCTTGACCAATGAGTGTGGAGACAACGATTCCCTCAGTAGGGATATAGCCCGGATTGGTGATAAATCCGTGAGGCGCCCTAGCTAAGAGGATGAGGTTGTGCGTCATGGCGGAAATATACATAATTGGTGAGCCGGCCTGTGTGCGCTCTCCGGGATATATTGCCATTGACGAGTACTAGTAACGTTTGTTGAATTAGATGAATTTTTATCTTCTTGTATGTAAGAGGATGATGTTGTGCGTTATGACGGAAATATACATAATTGGTGAGCCGGCCTGTGTGCGCTTTCTGGGATATATTGCCATTGACGAGTACTAGTAACGTTTGTTGAATTAGATGAATTTTTATCTTCTGTCTATTGGTTGAGTATGAGCCTTTGGATATGCTTGCATGACTGGTAATGTATTTGAGTTTTATTAACGCGAGGCCGATTCGCTCATTGAGTTTAAAAGCTCACACTGTTTGTACAACCTTTTTGTTCAGATCAGGTTGCCAGCGAAGAATATCTGCTAGAGGAGTAGATCACTTTGGACCTTCCCGTTGTCGGGTAGACCCTGTCACGACCTATTTTCTAGGCACATGACCGGCACAATGATGAATATCCCATCACTGTAAGTCTTTCGATAAATTCTTCCCACAAGTAAAATTGTTAGTCATTATCTCTATATTCTCAAAATATCATTCCTTAATAAATACAAAGAAAATACATCAGATTTTCTTAATTAATAATAGATCCTCAGTACAAAACACATTATCATACTGAAATACAAGCTAAATACCAAACCCCTGACCTAAATGTCCTAGACGGTTACAAAGCAACATACTGTATAACAAAAGAAGGGCCTACCCGACAGCGGGAAGGTCCAACGTGATCTACTCCTCTAGCGGATGTACTTCGGCGGCAACCTGATCTGAACAAAAAGTTTGTACAAACAGTGTGAGCTTTTAAACTCAGTGAGCAAATCGGCCTCGCGTTAATAAAATTCAAATACATCACCAGTCATGCAAGCATATACGAAGGCTCAAGCTCAACCAATAGACATAGTTAGAAATTACATACAAGAAGATAAAATTCATCCAATTCAACAAACGATACTAGTACTTGTCAATGGCAATATATCTCGGAGAGCGCACACAGGCCGGCTCACCAATTTTGTATTTTTTCGCCATGACGCACAACCTCATCCTCTTAGCTAGGGCGCCTCACGGATTTATCACCAATCCGGGCTATATCCCTACTGAGGGAATCATTGTCTCCACACTCATTGGTCAAGACACCCTTTAACCCGGGTTTTCCGCCTTGCCGTGAGAGGGGGTACTGTACCGCTCAATCACAATCAATAGTACAACAGTTCATATCATAATCAGAAGCACAATATAATACTCATCCATATAACAGGTATAGTATATAACTATATGATTCAAATTTCATATCATCATGAGATACTTGCTTTGTCTTATCCATACTTCTGGATTAATTATCTCATTATATTCGTCATTATGAATCCAATTTCTCCCTATGAATCTTGGGAGTGTCCTACGACATACTTTTTATCACCAGTAATGCTAAAACTCTATTAAAACAGGGTCGTTTCACTCACCTGGATTCCGTACGAGTATCACTTCTCTAAATCGTTACGGACAAGAGTACACAGGTGAATTTCAGTGTTCCGCTACAGAGATTTTCATGAAAGATTACAGAAAATACGTTAAGATCGTTTTCGTACAGATACTGTTCATACGTATGGGTACTATTCATACGGTCACTATTCATACGTACGGTACTATTCATACGTACGGGTACTATTTATACCGAAAATACAGAATACAATCTGTAAAAGAGTACACCAGGTAAGTTCGCAGGAAAGAGTGGAGGGTCACACTGGACACACTTAAAAACCAGGTCTTTCCTTAGCCAGAACATTCCTATACATGTATTCTCCACAGATTATATTCTATTTCGGTAATCAGAGAATCAAAATAACAGCTAACGACAGTTTTTCTGATGTGGAAGATCGGCCAAAGCCGCAACCACAGAGCATACTTAAGAAAATAACTTCTAAAATTTGAAAGACATAGAAAGGGCATAGTATCCTTACCTAAGCAAAAACGGAAAGGCCCAAAATCTCAGAAGCCTAGCGTCGGAGCAAGAGAAACTTAAGGAGGGAAGAAAAGAAGTTGAAGGTGTGAGTTTAGAAGTGAAATGGAAGGGCCTATTTATAGCAAAAGTCAATGGTACTATTTGACACTATGCACTAATAAAATATTCAATTTACTATTCATGAAAATGACATTTCTAATAATGCAGTTACTGTGCACCTTACGGATGGAAAATTTTCGTTTATTTACTATTAAAAACTTTAAAGGGAAAACTATCCTTTCACCTTAAACCTTTAAGTTTCTTTTCAATTCAGTCCTTTCAATTTAGTCCCTAAGGGTATTTTTACACATAAAACGTCATTTTCTCCTACAAACTTCTTTCTAGTTTTCTCTTATAACCAAACCACATCTAGTACTTGACATTTTGATTGTATAAATGAACAGTACCATATACGTAAATAGTAACAGTAGTTTGAAAACACGCATTTATATTTTATTTTTCATGGGTATTACATTATCACCCCCTTTAAGAAATTCGGTCCTCCGAATTTAAATTACCTCAAGTCGTAAAAAGATGCGGATATCTAGAACGCATGTCGGCCTCGGCTTCCCATGTGGCTTCTTCGTGAGTTTGATTCCTCCACAAAACCTTGACGGATGGAATCTCCTTATATCGGAGTTTCTTTACTTGATTATCGAGGATAGCCACCGGTATCTCCTCGTATGACAAGTTTTCATCTACTAGGATAGAATCATTCTGAGAAGGGTGAAGTATGTGAAAAGGGTCATGAAGGTACTTCCTTAACATGGATACGTGAAAAACAGGGTGAATCCCTTCCAGATCCATAGGTAGGGCAAGCCGATAAGCCACTTTTTCCACTCGTTCTAGAATCTCATAAGGCCCGATGTATCTAGGACTCAACTTTCATTTCCTTCAAAATCTCAACACACCTTTCATTGGAAAGACCTTAAGGAATACCATATCGCCGACTGAGAACTCCAAATCACGTCGTCTGTGGTCAGCGTATGCCTTTTGTCTACTTTGAGCTGCTCGCATCCTATCTTGTATTGTCTTAACCTTGGTTAGGGCATCCTGGGCCAAGTCAGGTCCTAATGCTTTCGCTTCACCTACCTCGAACCAACCGATCGGAGATCTGCAACGTCTCCCATACAAGGCCTCAAAGGGTGCCATCCCAATAGTGGCCTGGTAGCTGTTGTTATATGCGAACTCTACAAGATACAAATGCTTTTCCCAGCTACCACTGAAATCTAGAATACAAGCTCGTAACATATCCTCTAGCGTCTGAATCGTCCACTCTGACTGTCCGTCTGTCTGTGGGTGAAAAGTGGTACTAAGGTCCACTCGAGTACCTAATGCCTCCTGAAAACTTCTCCAGAAACGAGAGGTAAATTGAGGACCTTTATCAGAAATGATAGATATAGGTACTCCATGCAACTTTACTATTTCTTTAATATACAATTGTGCCAACGTTACTACACCATAAGTGGTTTTGACTGGAATGAAGTGTGCTGATTTGGTTAGTCGGTCAACAATGACCCAAACTGAGTCATAACCTCCTGTGGAGCGAGGTAGACCAACAACAAAGTCCATCGTCACTCGTTCCCATTTCCATTCAGGAATCTCTAATTGTTGTAACGAGCCTCCTGGCTTTAGATGCTCAGCCTTAACCTGTTGACAGGTTAAACAACGAGACACAAATTCTGCTATGTCTTGTTTCATTCCTTTCCACCAGTAGATTTGTTTCAGATCCTGATACATCTTGGTGGCTCCTAGATGTACAGCATATGCAGCACGATGGCCTTCTTCCATGATGTCTTTTCTAAGAGTTCCAACATGTGGTACACACAACCGTTGTTCAAAATGTAAGACTCCTGTATCGTCGAGTGTGAAACTATTCATTTCACCAATCTTCACCTTTTCCATAATTTGGACAAGCTCAGGATCCTCCATTTGAGATATCCGTATCTGGTCAACAAGGGAAGATCTAGCCCTGATATGGGCTAAGAATGATCCTGTCCTTGTAACCTCAAGAGTAGCACCTTTTGCTCTCAGCTCTTGTAGTTCTTGGATCAAGGGTCTTTTTGTTACTGCTATATGGGCCAGACTACCCATAGATTTTCGACTCAAGGCATCTGCTACCACATTCGCTTTGCCTGGGTGGTAAAGAATATTGCAATCATAATCTTTTAGTAATTCTACCCATCTCCTCTGCCTCAAGTTTAAGTCCTTTTGGTCGAAAATATATTTTAGACTTTTATGGGTAGTGTAGATTTCGCAAGTTTCTCCGTATAGATAATGTCACCATATCTTTAAAGCGAAAACTACTGCTGCCATTTCCAGATCGTGGGTGGGGTAGTTTTGTTCATGTTTCTTAAGTTGTCTCGATACATATGCCACTACCTGGCCATGCTGCATGAGAACACATCCCAACCCTACTCTTGATGCATCGCAGTATACTGTAAAACCTCCTGGTCCTGAGGGTAAGACCAATACAGGTGCGGAGATTAACCTTTTCTTGAGTTCTTGGAAGCTTTCTTCACAAGCGTCATCCCATTGGTACTTTACCCCTTTCCTAGTCAGTCGTGTGAGAGGGGCGGCTAACTGGGAAAAATTTTGGATGAAACGACGATAATATCCTGCCAATCCCAAGAAGCTGCGAATCTCCGTGACGGAGGTAGGTCTAGGCCACATTTTGACCGCTTCTACTTTGCTTGGGTCTGCTCAGATGCCATCTTTGGAGATCACATGTCCCAAGAAAGTTACACGATCAATCCAAAACTCGCATTTAGAGAATTTGGCGTACAATTGATGATCCCTCAATGTCTGCAACACAACACGAAGGTGTTGTTCGTGCTCTTCTGAAGTCTTTGAGTACACCAGAATGTCGTCTATGAAGACAATGACAAATTTGTCTAAAAAGGATTTAAAAATCCTATTCATTAAATCCATGAAAGCAGCTGGTGCATTCGTTAATCCAAATGACATCACCAAGAACTCGTAGTGCCTATATCTGGTACGGAAGGCTGTTTTAGACACATCCTCCTCCTTGATCTTTAGTTGGTGATAACCAGACCTCAAGTCAATCTTTGAAAAACACTTGGCTCCTTGAAGTTGATCGAAAAGGTCGTCGATGCGAGGCAACGGGTATTTATTTTTGATAGTTACCTTATTCAGTTGCCTGTAATCTATGCATAGTCTCATCGATCTGTCCTTCTTTTTCACGAACAGAACAGGAGCTCCCCAAGGTGAATAACTTGGCCTTATAAAGCCTTTGTCTAGCAAGTCCTGTAACTGAGTTTTTAACTCTTTTAATTCTGTTGGTGCCATTCTATAAGGGGGTATGGAGATTGGGCGAGTATCTGGTGCTAACTCTATCTGGAACTCAATCTCTCGATCTGGGGGTATACCTGGTAGATCATCTGGGAAGACATCTACAAACTCCTGGACTACTGGAACGTCTTCTACTTTTAGTTCTTCTTTCTTAATATCTTTAACGAATGCCAAGTATCCTTGACAGCCCTTTCGCAATAAACGTTGGGCACACATTAAAGATATAAGATTTCTAGAAATTTCACTCCGTTCACCATGAAATACGAAAGAAGGCTCTCCCGGAATATTAAATTTAACTATCTTATTATAGCAATCCAGGGTGGCATGACAAGATGCCAGCCAATCCATGCCCAAGATGACATCAAAGTCTGTCATATCTAACAGCATTAGGTCTACTGTTGTATTTATTTCTCCGACTCTTACCTTGCAAGCTTGATAGCCTCGTTCTATTAGTAAGGTGCCTCCAGTAGGCGTAGTTACTAAAAACGGACATTCTAATCTAACAACTTTTTGCTTAAAGTTCTTAGCAAAGAATGGTGACACATAGGAATGCGTAGAGCCAGAGTCAAACAAAACATGTGCAAAATTTGATTCAATCAGAAGAGTACCTGCTACCACCGTATTAGACGCCTGAGCATCTTGATGGGTTAAAGCGAATACTCGAGCATTCCCTCGGCCTGCTGAAGCCTGCCCTCGACCACCTTGTCCTCTGCCAGCACCTCTTCCGATTCCATTGCCTCCTATAGTTACAGGGGATCTGTTGGCAACAGTAGCCTCTGATTGATTAGGGCGTACTGACCCTTGGCCAGATCTCGTGTAGAGTTGGGGGCAATCTCTTTTGATGTGGCCCTGTTGACCACATTGGTAACAGACCCTAGTGTTGTTGTTGACAAAACAAGCTCCGAAGTGATTTCTTTCACATTTAGAGCACCAGGGCCTTTGTTGACCCCCTGTACCACTTTGTTGACGCTGTGGTGCACTAGCGGTAGAGGCTGCACGTCCAGAACTCTCTCCGTGGTAGCGTGATTTCTCATCTTGTTTCCTCTTTCTTTTGTTATTCCATTTTTCTTTTTGCATATCTCTTTCTTCCATCATACGGGCGATGTCGACGGCTTCTGTGTAAAATGAAAAATCTCGTATTTTCGATCCCACCCTGTCAAATAAAGACTCTCGAAAGCCTTTAATAAACCGTCGGATCTTTTCTTTCTCAGTTAGGACCATGTGAGTAGCATATTCAGACAACTCTATAAACAGATTGTCGTATTCATCGACGGTTCGTGATCCTTGCCGGAGTGCCTCAAACTCATTCATCTTTACTTCTCGTATACTCTCCGGAATAAATTGTTCTCGAAAAATTCTTTTAAAGTCATTCCATTTAACGGGTGGGACATTTCTGGCCATGCCCTTCTTCCATGTTCGCCACCAGCGGTCCGCCTTACCTCTTAACTGAAAGGTAACAAGGGTTACTTTTCGAGGTTCAGGGAATTCTAGCGTGTCAAGTGTAATACCCGTTAATTTCAGAATATAATTCGCTTAAGAGTATTTTAGAATTCTACAACGTTATTTTAGTTATTTATTTTGGTCATTTTTAATTTTCATATTTAATTGTTCTCTTTGAATATTATTTATGAAAATTGAGTTAAATGACTGGACTAAATATTTGCACAATGAGGGATATATTCTAAGAATGGTGAAATTCATGGAAAAGTGGTTTCAGAATGGTCCATTAGTCCATTTATTGTAAATTGACTGGATGGGTTTGGATGTTGGGTTATGGATACCCATGGGTTATTGAATAACCCATTAGAAATATTTAATATAAAGTTTCAATAGTACCCCTCATTTTTTTCACTCAGCCGAAGGAAGGCAGAAAGCATTTCTCTCTCAGTTCTTCAGTTTCTTCTCAAATCCTTTCCTTGATCTTCAGAAGTTCGATTATTTGTTCGGTTCAAAAGCTTTGTAAGGATCAAAGGTAAGCTTTAATCCGATTATTTTCCTTAAATTTCAGTTTATGTAGAAGATCAGAGGAGGTTTTGTTCTTGAAGATTTTGATGATAATTCATGAATCTCAGTTGTTTTAGAAGTTATATTTGAGTTATAATCGGTTAAAAGAGTTGAAATTCTGGTTTTGAAACAAGAAAGGGAAAGGATGAAATTGTTAGAAATTTCTGCAAAAACTGAGTTACTGTAGCGACCAGGGATTTCGAAACAAAATCTGAAAAATTTTCTTCGGGTTACTGTAGTAGTACTGTAGTGTCGGCAGTCAACGGTACTGTAGCAGTCAACGTTACTGTAGCGAACTGGCACTGTAGCGAACCGTTACTGTAGCAAATCGACACTGTAGCAAATCGTTACTGTAGCAACCCGTTACTGTAGCAGTCAGAAAATTTTACGTATTTTCGTGATTTTGTTTCCTTTCTTATGATTCCTTGTAATATATTTTACTAGGAAATTTTCCTACACAAATTCTAGTGTGGAACAAGGTAAACTTGGACAAACATCAAGGTGAGTGAATAACCTTGCTCAGCTAATTTGATATTACTAGTCAAAGTACAATATAAGTCCCATTTACAATATTATTTGGATAATAAGCAATTAATTTTTCATATGGGAGTATATGATGATCAGTAGAAATAAGAGTATGAAGAAATTATTTATTTCATGACAATTGTACTATGTGATGAATTCTCACTATTTTATTAATGAGTAAAGATCTACGGGATCTAATACACGAGTGTGAAAGGGTTAAAGTCTCATACTACTCGGTGTATATCTAAGAAATCTTATACACGAGTTTGAAAGGGTTAAAGTCCCATACTACTCATTGCATATCTATGAAACCTATACACGAGTTGAAAGGGTTAAAGTCCCATACTACTCGGCGTATACCTATGAGATCTTATTCACGAGTTTGAAAGGGTTAGAGTCCCATACTACTCGGTGTATATCTATGAAATCTTATTCATGAGTTTGAAAGGGTTAGAGTCCCATACTACTCGATGTATAAGACAATTAATTATATGAGTAAATGTGGTATTTGTACTTTTGATATTTTATATAGTACAGTTATTTACTTACTGAGTTTTTAAATAAACTCACACTCCCTATGATTATTTTTTTCAGATACAGAAAATAAAGAACAAGAGTATCCGTTTGAAGATTAGAAGCCCCTTGGGATTATTCTCTATTTCTGTCTGGTGGGATACCAGTACTTATTAATGTGGACACTAGAAACGCTCTGTACTTTCTATAGGTCTCCTAGGCTTGCGATGAGATAGAAATATCAGACTATGTATGTCTATATTTGCTTATCAGATGAATATAATTCTGTAGTGTGGAATGAATGATTAAGGTTGAATGTAAAACCTTACAGAATATATGTATATAACGTATGTTTGAGAATTATATCAAATGAGTAGTATCTTTTCACATGCTCAGTTTTTGGGATGTGACATCAAGGATTTTCTCACAGTCATCTAGAAAACGTTGTGGGTCTTCATTAACATCTCCTGCAAAGGTTGGCGGATTCAGCTTCATAAATTCTGAGATTTTGACCTCTGTACCTACCCAATCCTGAGGAGGGGGTGGAGGTGGCATCTGGTCTGTCTCTTGTACTTTTGTAGCATGTACTGATGCCTGTGAGCCATCTCCAGATGATTGTCCCATCAGAAGTTTCTTTAGCCCATTCACCTCGTTCTGCATTGCAGCTAATGCTTCCATCACTACAGTCACGTCGATTTGTGATGGTTCTCCAGCATTTCTTCCAGGGTTTTCAGTGGATATTTCTATGTTTTGTGCATGGTTATCTTCTGCACGGTTAGGCATCTCCAGTCTTGCATTTGCTGACTGAGCAGCTGGAGGGACCAAGGCCCTGCCAGATCTTGTGCGGATTCCAGAAGCGTTTGATTTTCTTGGTGCCATCTAAACTTATTCTACAATTAAGAATAATATATATCGTCACTATTATGCTTCAAGTAAAGACACGAAAGAAATGGATTTTAATCTCTACAGGGCTTTTGGTGGATCTTCATCCTATGGTCGTGCTGCAGTCACGACAATAGGGGAAGGCCCACTAAAGACACCTTGCTCTGTAATCACTAAGAGACCTAACAACCTATGCTCTGATACCAACTTTGTCACGACCCATTTTCTAGGCACATAACCAGCACAATGATGAATATCCCATCACTGTAAGCCTTTCGATAAATTCTTCCCACAAGTAAAATTGTTAGTCATTATCTCTATATTCTCAAAATATCATTCCTTAATAAATACAAAGAAAATACATCAGATTTTCTTAATTAATAATAGATCCTCAGTACAAAACACATTATCATACTGAAATACAAGCTAAATACCAAACCCCTGACCTAAATGTCCTAGACGGTTACAGAGCAACATACTGTATAACAAAAGAAGGGCCTACCCGACAGCGGGAAGGTCCAACGTGATCTACTCCTCTAGCGGATGTACTTCGGCGGCAACCTGATCTGAACAAAAAGTTTGTACAAACAGTGTGAGCTTTTAAACTCAGTGAGCAAATCGGCCTCGCGTTAATAAAATTCAAATACATCACCAGTCATGCAAGCATATACGAAGGCTCAAGCTCAACCAATAGACATAGTTAGAAATTACATACAAGAAGATAAAATTCATCCAATTCAACAAACGATACTAGTACTCGACAATGGCAATATATCCCAGAGAGCGCACACAGGCCGGCTCACCAATTTTGTATTTTTCCGCCATGACGCACAACCTCATCCTCTTAGCTAGGGCGCCTCACGGATTTATCACCAATCCGGGCTATATCCCTACTGAGGGAATCATTGTCTCCACACTCATTGGTCAAGACACCCTTTAACCCGAGTTTTCCGCCTTGCCGTGAGAGGGGGTACTGTACCGCTCAATCACAATCAATAGTACAACAGTTCATATCATAATCAGAAGCACAATATAATACTCATCCATATAACAGGTATAGTATATAACTATATGATTCAAATTTCATATCATCATGAGATACTTGCTTTGTCTTATCCATACTTCTGGATTAATTATCTCATTATATTCGTCATTATGAATTCAATTTCTCCCTATGAATCTTGGGAGTGTCCTACGACATACTTTTTATCACCAGTAATGCTAAAACTCTATTAAAACAGGGTCGTTTCACTCACCTGGATTCCGTACGAGTATCACTTCTCTAAATCGTTACGGACAAGAGTACACAGGTGAATTTCAGTGTTCCGCTACAGAGATTTTCATGAAAGATTACAGAAAATACGTTAAGATCGTTTTCGTACAGATACTGTTCATACGTATGGGTACTATTCATACGGTCACTATTCATACATACGGTACTATTCATACGGTTACTATTTATACGTACGGATACTATTCATACCAGAAATACAGAATACAATCTGTAAAAGAGTACACCAGGTAAGTTCCCAGGAAAGAGTGGAGGGTCACACTGGACACACTTAAAAACCAAGTCTTTCCTTAGCTAGAACTTTCCTAGACATGTATTCTCCACAGATTATATTCTATTTCGGTAATCAGAGAATCAAAATAACAGCTAACGACAGTTTTTCTGATGTGGAAGATCGGCCAAAGCCGCAACCACAGAGCATACTTAAGAAAATAACTTCTAAAATTTGAAAGACATAGAAAGGGCATAGTATCCTTACCTAAGCAAAAACGGAAAGGCCCAAAATCTCAGAAGCCTAGCGTCGGAGCAAGAGAAACTTAAGGAGGGAAGAAAAGAAGTTGAAGGTGTGAGTTTAGAAGTGAAATGCAAGGGCCTATTTATAGCAAAAGTCAAGGGTACTATTTGATACTATACACTAATAAAATATTCAATTTACTATTTATGAAAATGACATTTCTAATAATGCAGTTACTGTGCACCTTGGAAAATTTTCGTATTAAAAAAATTTAAAGAGAAAACTATCCTTTCAACTTAAACCTTTAAGTTTCTTTTCAATTCAGTACTTTCAATTTAGTCCCTGAGGGTATTTTTACACATAAAACGTCATTTTCTCCTACAAACTTCTTTCTAGTTTTCTCTTATAACCAAACCACATCTAGTACTTGACATTTTGATTGTATAAATGAACTGTAATACCCATGAAAAATAAAATATAAATATTTGTTTACAAACTATGGTTACTATACTAGTATACGGTACTGTTTACCTGTATAATACTATTTACGTATATGGTACTGTTCATTTATACAATCAAAATGTCAAGTACTAGATGTGGTTTGGTCATAAGAGACAAATAGAAAGAAGTTCGTAGGAGAAAATGACGTTTTATGTGTGAAAATACCTTCAGGGACTAAATTGAAAGGACTGATTTGAAAAGAAACTTAAAGGTTTAAGGTGAAAGGATAGTTTTTCCTTTAAGTTTTCAATAGTAATAAACATAAAAATTTTTTATCGTACGTAGAGTAACTGCATTATTAGAAATGTCATTTTCATGAATAGTAATTTGAATATTTTATTAACGCATAGTATCAAATAGTACCCTTGACTTTTACTATAAATAGGCCCTTTCATTTCACTTATAAACTCACACCTTCAACTTCTATTCTTCTCTCCTTAAGTTCCTCTTACTTCAATGCTAGACCTCTGAGATTTTGGGTCTTTCCTTTTCAGCTTAGGTAAGGATACTATGCCCTTTCTATGTCTTTCAAATTTTAGAAGTTATTTTCTTAAGTATGCTATGTGGTTGCGGCCTTGGCTGATCTTCCACATCAGAAAAACTGTCCTTAGCTGTTTATATGTTATTTTGATTATCTGATTATCGAAATAGAATGTAAACTGTGAAGAATACATGTCTAGGAAAGTTCTGGCTAAGGAAAGACCTGATTTTTAAGTGTGTCCAGTGTGACCCTCCACTCTTTCCTGGGAACTTACCTGGTGTACTCTTTTACAGATTGTATTCTCTATTTCTGGTATAAATAGTAACCGTACGTATGAATAGTAATCGTACATATGAATAGTGACCGTACGTATGAATAGTGACCGTATGAATAGTAATCATATATATAAATAGTAACCGTACGTATGAACAGTATCTGTACGAAAACAATCCTGACGTATTTTCTCTAATCTTTCATGAAAATCTCCGTAGCAGAACACCGAAATTCACCTGAGAACTCTTGTCTGTAATGACTTAGAGAAGCGATGCTCGTACGGAATCCAGGTGAGTGAAACGACCCCGTTTTAATAGAGTTTTAGCATTATTGGTGATAAAAAGTATGTCGTAGGACACTCCCAAGATTCATAGGGGGAAATTGGATTCAGAATGGCGAATATAATGAGATAATTAATGCAGAAGTATGGATAAGAAAAAGTAAGTATCTCATGATGATGTGAAGATTGAATCTCTTGAATTGTGGTTTATAAAGCTATAATATAGTTATCTACTATACCTGTTATATGGATGAATATTATATTGAGCTTCTGATTATGATATGAAATGCTATTGATTGTGATTGAGCGGGACAGTACCCCCTCTCACGGCAAGGTGGAAAACCCGGTTGATAGGGTGTCTTGACCAATGAGTGTGGAGACAACGATTCCCTTAGTATGGATATAGCCCGGATTGGTGATAAATCCGTGAAGCGCCATAGCTAAGAGGATGAGGTTGTGCGTCATGGCGGAAATATACATAATTGGTGAGCCGGCCTGTGTGCGCTCTCCGGGATATATTGCCATTGACGAGTACTAGTAACGTTTGTTGAATTGGATGAATTTTTATCTTCTTGTATGTAAAAGGATGATGTTGTGCGTCATGGCGGAAATATACATAATTGGTGAGCCAGCCTGTGTGCGCTCTCTGGGATATATTGCCATTGACGAGTACTAGTAACGTTTGTTGAATTGGATGAATTTTTATCTTCTGTCTATTGGTTAAGTATGAGCCTTTGGATATGCTTGCATGACTGGTAATGTATTTGAATTTCATTAACGCGAGGCCGATTCGCTCATTGAGTTTAAAAGCTCACACTGTTTGTACAACCTTTTTGTTCAGATCAGGTTGTCATCGAAGAATATCTGCTAGAAGAGTAGATCACTTTGGACCCTCCCGCTATCGGGTAGGCACCTCTATTGTTGTAGATTATGTTGCTTTGTAATCGTCTAGGACATCTAGGTCAGGGGTTCGACATTTGGCTTGTATGTCAGTATAATAATGTATTTTAAATTGATAATCTATTATTACATGCAAATCATCTCTATGATTTTCAGATAAGAAAATTTGATATATTTATCGGAAGGCTTACAGTGATGAGAGATTCATCATTGTGCCGGTCATGTGCCCAGAAAACGGGTCGTGACATGAACAGTACCATATACGTAAATAGTAACAGTAGTTTGAAAACATGCATTTATATTTTATTTTTCATGGGTATTACAGACCCCTCTTTTGTTATAGATTATGTTGCTCTGTAATCGTCTAGGACATCTAGGTCAGGGGTTCGACATTTGGCTTGTATGTCAGTATAATAATGTATTTTAAATTGATAATATATTATTACATGCAAATCATCTCTATGATTTTCAGATAAGAAAATTTGATATATTTATCGGAAGGTTTACAGTGATGAGAGATTCATCATTGTGGCGGTCATGTGCCCGGAAAACGGGTCGTGACATAACTATTAAATTAACTGATAAATGTAAAATGACATAAAATAACATACTCATATGATATTTTGTAATCTCAAAATAAGACAAAAATAAACATATTATTTTTTGTTTTAAAATAAATAAATTTAAATTAATATTATATATAATTAATTAAATATATATTTTATTATATATAATTATATATTTTTTATATTTTATAATATTATATATATATATGTATTATATTTTATATGAACATGAGGAATAAAAGTAAAAGAAGAAGAAAAATATAAAAATTATAAGTTATTCAAATAAATTTATTTATCAAACACTTATAACAAACTTATAAGTTAGTCAAATAAATTATAAATAAACTTTTTTTACATGCTAAACACAATCTTAGGTTCACAAAGAATGTTCTTATTTCTTATTATAAATCACAAGTTTTACTAACACTAATTCTGATTATAACTTTTTCATGATTTAGCAACTTTATTTCTAATAGTTATCATGGGATTTGATATAATAATTGTTACATCATAAATCATTGTTTCAAAGCTTTGGTTGAAATTTACCTTTGTCTTTGAAGTTTTACTAAATCTTGAATTTAATCCCTATAGTTTCAAAGCTTGCAAGTTGATCTCTATAGTTACTAAACCTTTGTAAAATGGTCCCTGGTGTCATAAATCGTTAGTCCATCTGTGGGGTTTAATAAAACATTCCAGTCAACATATAATGTTACGCCAACAGCCACTTTATACTCAGCCATGTCATATACTCATATCTAGTCAGACTTTTTTTCTTTTTAAATTTTGTTGGTTATTAAAAAAAGAAGCATGAGAGTTTCGTTTGACTTTTTAAATGTTAGTCTAAGAAGAAAAAATTCTATTAAACCGCCCTCTAAATATTACAGGTTTATGACCCAAAAAAAAACTATTTTTCGTGGGTTTAAAGTTTATAGGGACCAAATTCTAAGTTTTAAAATTATAGAGATCAAATTCAAAATTAAATGAAATTATAAGAATCAAAGATACATTTTAACCTTTTACGTTTTTTTTTGTTTATTAGAATAAATAAATAAAGAAATATCATTCTTTACATAATTTACACCAACTTATGAGGATCATCTAATTCAAAGTTTTTCATTGTCACAATTTACTCTATCAAAATGTGTATACTTCCGTTTGGCAATTTTTCTTCCTCAAATAAGCCACAATAAGCCACATTTTCAAGTTTGTTTTAAGTTACAAATGTCAAAAAAGCTAAGTGGGAGAACTGTCACTTCAATTTAAGAAGACAAATACACTAAAATAATGAAAGCTGACAAAACGAGCGGATTAAGCTCATTTAGCCTATTCAAATAACGGGCCAAACTCGACACAACTCACAGGTAACTCATCTAACCAATATATATTTTTAATATATTTTGAATTATTTAAATAAGATATCAGAGTTCTTCACTCTTTAAATTGTCTCACAATCACTCTCCGCCGCTCCTGTCTCTTATTTTCTTCCTCAGATCGATTGACTCTCTCTCATTCTCTCTCAATGTCTGACTTTCTTTACCTTCTCAGACCTCCGTCTCGTCTCTTCAACCTCTGTCACTTTGCCTTCTTCGACCTCCGTCAATTTCTAACTCTCTCAATCTCGCGCCTTTGTTATCTCAATCTAATGTCTCACTTGCAACTTCCCTTGTGCCTGATGCCCTAACCTGAGTTTTCTCCGTCGCCTTTGTCACTCGCATTGCTGGCATCAGTCACATTTTGTCTTGTCTCTCTTAGACTCTCACTCTCCTAAGATGAACTGTCACGTTGAGCCTATCAACTAGCATTAGGCGAGCTGAGTTAGTAAAATACAGGCCCGTTTTGAAAGTAGGTCGATCCGACCCAATACTTTTTTTGTTGACCTGTGACAGCTAGCCTGGTCCACATCGACAACTCTACAAATAATTTGTTTGCACATTAATTAATTACACATGAATGAATGGGCCATCACTTTCAATAGGTTCTTAAATCTTAAGAATGCTCTATACATCAGTGCAGTCATTCATCTCTGACAATGCACCAGCTAGTCAAGTATTATTATGCATGTGTCCAGGGCAATTTGGATCTTTTGCAGTTCGCATCAAATTCATAGAGTCTAATCCTTCAATCATGTTTTTTTTTTAAAATCTCATGAGATATTTTCTTTCATTTTCAATTGTGATCGTTTCATAAAAAAAACAGACGGCTACAGTAGAAGAATAGCACTCTATGATTTTGAAGCAAACTACTAAGAATCTAGATCCGTGTTCACAGATTCAGCCAACAACAGCGAGCAAGCTTTGTCTCACAGCAGGAATGGAGCAAAGAATAGATCCAAAAATGCCATTGAGAGCATAAGCAATGGCACAGAATGGCAGAGCCTCAGGTTCCTTTGCAGACAATGCTGCTGTTCCAAGTCCATGAGCACTGCAACAATCAATTCAACAACCAAATAAGCATTTGTATAAGATAGAACACCAAAATAGTCATCTAGTATTTTAGTTTAAATTTGTCAAATTTTTACCATATAGATTTTCTTTTTTTAAGACTTAAAGCAAAGAACCCCTTTAAGTTAAGAGACTTGTGCAATTTAGGGTAGGGTTTAGGGTTGTGTAATTTATTCTCCTCGACTTTAGAAATTGACAGTTGGCCCCTCAAATTTTTAATTTGATGCAACATAATCCCTTAATTAACTTTTTTGTCCAAAGTCTTAACGTTTCTTGTCTAAAGTTAGAGAAAGCCAATACACACACATATATCAAACCTATTATTTTAAAAAGCTTTTTCTGTTGAAAAATAATAAAGATAAAAAAAAGGGTTATTTACCATTTAAGATGACAGGTTGAATGTATTTTGTTGATATGACCTCTTTTAAAGTACATGGATAATTCGTGTTTGGATTTTGGATGAAAAAATAAATTAAATGTTGCATAAAATTATAAGTTTAAGCGATAAAATGTCCACTTTTAAAGTAGAGAAAAGTAAATTACACAACCCTCGAGGATTCTTTATATTTTGACTTAATTTTTTTTTTAATAACTTTACATCACATTGTTAACTTGTTTGAAAACACACGTCATGATCCAATTGAAAAATTCAGAGTATCACTAATGCCCCTTCCTTCACACTTCACAGAGAGCAAAATTCAGGGAAGACATTATTCTAATGCCCCTTCCTTCACACTTCACAGAGAGCAAAATTCAGGGAAGACATTATTCTGCACAAGGATGGGACCAGGAGTCAGTCACAGAATATACCTGGATGCAGTTGCTATTCCTCGAGCAATGGGGTCACGAAAACGAAGCTTATCAAGCGTTGCTTGCACAAAATTTGCTCCAACCAGACCAGTTACTACAACCACAGCTGCTGTGAGTGATGAATTGGTACCTACAAACAATATGGACAGATCTTAAACTGTTGAGTACCCTTAAATTATTTGGCAAACCAGATTATGACTCGACTTTGTATTTTTTGGAGCGCGATCCAAAAAGAGAAAAACTTAGAGGTCTATAGGATGAGCTATGTATTTTATTACACATGTTTATTTTTGGTTTTCATTGGACTGTATCAAATAGTTTGTCTGAAGAAATACAAAAATTCTCTTTATCCGTAGACGTAGGTCACATTAACCAAATCACGTAAATCTGTGTGTTTTTTCTATTTTTTTGCATTAATTCCGTGAAATAAACATTGAACCTCACGTACAAACTAATGCTGTAGCACATGATTATCAGGATAGATGGTCTCAGTGCAGAATGCTGATGGAATATTTACCTTCAAATAAAGACACAATGCTAAGGGCCAATGCAACAGTTATACATCTGGGTAGAATGGACACCGTTAGGGACTGTTCTAACCCAACAAGACGTCCAACAAGAGCAGTTGAGTACAATGAGAATACTGTTGAGACTATCACAGAGGTGAAAATCTCAGCCGCATGTCGTTTTACGAGCTGGAAATAATAGATCAATCAAACAGGTCAGTACTTCAATGGATTGGATATGTGAAGGATAAAAGACTTGTGGTAATGGATTTATGATAAATTCTACTGTGCGAATTAGTTTTATATGTAATTGCTGATAGCATCTTTTTTTGTGGGAACATATTCTCAAAATGCTGGTAATATCTTTTGAATGTGCAGGTAATGTATTTCAGCATGCTGATAACATCATCTTAAAGTATTGATAATGTTTTTTCAATAAGCTAGTGCTCTTGATCTCGCACTGTTGGTAATGCTCCATCTCATTACCAGCATCTTTGGAGAAAGTTACAAACACCTCGAGAATTGGTAATTCTATCAGTGCACAAAGAACCTTAATTTACAGCAAAGAATAAAATACACTTGAATTTATTTGCTAAGAAGACTAGACAGTTACCTTTCTTTGTTGGAACATAGAGAAGGCAAAAGAGAGAATAACAGATCCCAAAAATCCCATTAAAACGTCGCCAGCTCCAGGATTAGAGGATGCCTTTGTAAGGTAATACCCTGTGTATATTGAAGAGTAAGAAAACAATATTATAGATATATTATGCTGAAATGGAATTACTTTAAAATTTAAAAAAAAATATATCAGCAAAACGTTTTCAGATCATGTAATCATAGGTGCCTTGGCTTGACCTACATTAGTCTCATAATTCTAGCTCTTAGATTTATCATCTTGACCATAAGTGATTCCAGCTCTCCAACAATATGGCATCTTAAGTGAACCTTAATATGACATAGGATATTTTAGAGTCAGCTTCGTATTTTAACATGCCAGGTAAAGGATTTCAAAACTTCAAAAACAAATTTAGGTCACCATATAGTATATTCTATAAATATACATTAGCCCTCTTGTGCCCAAATGTTATGTAACCAAACCAGTTGAGCTTAGCTCAAGGTCACCTTGACAAAGTTATTTGAATAGCTCATTCAACTAGTTCAGAAAAAAATGAAAATTAACTTGGTAGCCGACTTAAAATTAGAATAAATTACTAATTTAGTCATCAACAGATTATAGTTGTCTCACTTTACTCTTTAAAAAATTAAGTATCTAATTTAGTCTTTGAAATATTGTGTTTGTTTCATTTTAATTTCTCTTTTTATCAAAATGACTTTTAACAACAAAAAATTTGAGTTTTAGCAACAATATATTTTTGTGATTTAGCAACGAAAAGGACTAAATTGAGACAAATGCAATTTTTTAAAGACTAAATTGAGATACTTGATCTTTCAATGACTAAATTGAGAAAATTGTAGTTTTCGAGGGACTAAATTAGTAATTTCCTCTTAAAATTATTATCACAAGTATATACAGTTGGAATAGGTAAAACTCTACCTAGGAGTTTTGAATTTACATCTTTTAAAGATTCAGTGATTTAAACTGTCAATACCTAGAACAGGCTCAAACCCTAGCTTTGAAACATATCCAAAAGCCAGCGCTGTCAGATCTGCAGATAGTGCACAGCAAATAATTGGATGGAAAACCTTCTTGACATCTGAAGGCAAGCTGAAATTAAAGAATCATGATTTCCAAATTACAATGCAGTATCATAATATAATCCTCTTTAGAAACAAAGAAAAAGACAGTCACTTTTCCAGAGTGTGTATATATACACCAGCGAAAGAAAATTTTACCCAGAGCCAACCATGTAGCCTAACACAGTGGAAGCAAGCAAGAAGGGAAGGCAGGTTCTGGCACTTGTTCCCAGTGCTATTGGATAAAACAATGCAGTCACAAACGATACAATGAGAACCCCAGTGCAAGCCCACACTTCAAGGGGAGAAAATGGAGAGGGCTTTTTCATGGGCTCAGCATCTGTCATTTCTGTCTTCACAGCTTTTCTTATTGCTATGGCTGTGAAACCAGCAACACATAGTGTAGCTAGCCAACCTCCAACTTCATTACATTAATAGATGTCAGTATGGGATTAAAGTGAAGAGGTTCAGACAAGAGATAATCCAAGTGTTTATGGTAGCATTGGCAAAAGGATGCAAGCTTAAGTAGCAGTAATCTAACTTTACAGGTCAATAATTCATGTTTTATTAAATAGAAGAGTGCACAAAACAGGACTTCTTAGCCCAAAACAGAAGGGTTTTACAGATAATAAAAGAAAGAGGAGATGCACTTCTTAGTGCTTGAAAAAATACATTATTCAACTATTGATTCAGTCATTGGAATTTTTTGACTTGTTACTTGTTAGTATGCGTTTGGATTGGAGTTGGATAAACTTGATTTTGGATCAACTTGATTTTTAAACTTAATTTTGAGTAAAAGTGAGTTTCCATGACTGATTTATATTTGGAATTTTTTATTTAAAAAGTGATTTTAAAAGGTAATTTTAGTATAAATATAAGAAGCCAACGCAAAAGCAATAGTAAGTTGCTGCAATTCAAACGAGATTTTTAACTTCAAAAGGGGGTTGAACTTCCTCACCAAATGTGAAACACACATATATATATACGCTGTAAACCCACTTTTAAGGACCCAAACGTGCTTTTTGGCCATTTAAACATTAAGCCAAACATACACTTTCGTCAGTCAAAAACAAGACATGCTCTGAGAAATAGAAAGTAACAAGGAAAAAAAAACTTTCAATAATTGATTCGTGTAAGGTATAGTGCAAACGATTGAGACATATATCATTCATGGACCAAAAGTTTTTTTTTTTTTTTTGAAAGAAACTAGCATGATGACTTCTAGAAGTAGGCAAAATATGCACCTACCTACAATAAGGCTAATCTTGATGCCTGAAGCAGCGGGAATATCTTTAACAGAAAGAGGCAAGACAACCAAAGATGGAACGTAGAACAATGGAAGCCATCTCTGAATGAAGAGAAGCCCTGGTTCAAAGAAGTTCATCAAGGCTGTAGCTGCAGGCGGCACAATGGAATCAAGAATAATCAAAACGGAGAATATACAGAACATCCCAAACAGTGCACTAGGGAACTTAATCGCAGCAGCCACGAAGGCTTTCTTCAAAAGCTTATCCATCGCAAGAATAAGCCCCAGGGAGACAATCAAATGCAATATACCAAACACCTGGAGTGCATTGAAGCAAACTGAATGAGAAACACTCTTTATTTAACCTGAATTAACTCAAAACACACTGAAGCAGAGACGCACACTTTGGCTCAACGTGGAAGTGTTTGCACTTCCAGCTTCCGATGATCTCGTTAGAAGTTCTCTACTTCTGCAAGTCTCTTTCGTATCCATATGGAAAAACCTGGAATAGAATCCAGAACCTCTAATGGGTATCACTGATTTTTGCAAAATGGAGCGATTTTGTGAGCTTCGATCGCCATTCAGAGCAAGAATTGATGGCTTGACGGGATATTTTGGGAGGCGGGGGTTGATAATAGAAAAAGATAAACGGTGGGGTGTGGCCATAGGGATTGCCATGGAAACGTCGAGAGAGTGAAGTACTGGTTATTCCAGAGGACAAAACATGTTGACACGACTACTATGTGGGGTCCGAAGAAGGATTTGAATGGAGGAGAAAAAGAGATGAATTAAACAGGATGAGATTGGCTTTTAGCGAGTACTCTGTACGTGTAACGGGAATTTTAAATATCGGTTATTCTTTATCGGTACAGTGAGAAACTGGCTGAACGTTTTTCTAATTTTCTATTGGTCAAAGCTGAATTCATCTTTCTAGTTCAGTAAAACAGAGGCCCTTCAGTTCAGCTAAGGAGAGGAAGAATTCTTAAGCTCCCAACACACTAGTCGCATATCTCTTCCCGCATTTCTTTCCTCTGTGTTTGAATTTGATCTCCTTGGTTCTCGTAAATTGTAATAGTCACTAAGTTTGGCTTGGTCTTTTGGTCTCTGTTTCAGTCGTTATTTCGGGCTTCGTCCCCTCGATCTTTGTACTTGATCTTCTGTTTGTTGTAACCGTGCCAACTTAGGCTCCTCTGAATCTGAACTATCCATGTATATTATTTTACTTGTCTAATCTAATATCCCCTTTCACAAAAAAAAAAAAGAAAACGAAAAATTATCATTGTTGTAAAAATCAGACCGACTAGTTCAACCAATTGAATAGAGAACTAATTCGAAATAATTCTTAAAATTAGTGAGTGATTGAACTGATCAAATTGGCAAAAAATAAGTTGAACTGAGTCAAAACCGGTTCATTAGATTTTTTTTTTATTTTGTTTATTTTATAATTAGGTATTAAATAAATTAGTATTATAAATAAACCAATTTTAGTAAAAATGAAAATATCTTAATATTTTATAAATTTGATATGAGTAAATATTATCCTGATTAATAATATTTTCTTGTTATTTAATTAATTTTTATTGTAAACTTTTTATTATAAATATTATTTTGTATAATTTGACATTAAATATTATTTTTAATTAAATTTATAATTTATATTTATAATCTTTGATTTTATGTATTTTTTTTTAATATTTTAAAATAAATTAATTTAATCACGATTTAATAATTGACCGTCTTACAAATTACAATTCATTGGACTTTGGACTGTGGACTCTCAATTATTTTTATAACCAGAAAGAAACGTGATGAAATTAAAAAAGTACAAGTGCTTGCTTTACTTTAAGCCAAACATTATCATTGTGATTAAGACCGCACGAACTCATGCCATTAGATTTAAAACTAAATTAACTTTTCATTCAGTCTATAGTTTAAAGGAGTATTTTAGCATACTATAAAGTTCATAGACTAATTATGTAATTAGATCTTACAACAAAAGCTCCTTTTCATATATATCGGATTAAAAGATAATTACTTAGTTCTAATAAAGTTTAATAAATTTTATTAGCAAGAGAATAATGTCTATGTCATAACTCTTACTTTGAAAAAATTATTAAACAAAATTATTCAACTCTATTTCATAGTCATTAATGAATGATAGATGGTACTACAAGAGCCACGGTGAACAATGCCTATGGTATAACCCTAACTTGAAAAAAGTATTTGAAGAAAAAAATCATTCAACTCTATTCCATAGTCGCCAACGGGCAGCAAATAGTGCTATATAACCAGAAGAGGATTCCCCTCTTGCACGCACGAGAGAATTTGGACCGTTGGATACGCTGGATCCAAGGTCCAGATTCCCTTTCGTGCGCAGATAAAAGGAGGTTCGTCTATGAAGTCAACTATGGTAATCTTCAAAAGAAAAAAAAAAAAAAAGTAAATATCCAAGAGGATAAGCAGGAAGAAATTACTTGAAGATGATTCTAAGAAAGAATGTTCTACGTGCCCTTTTAAAGTTCTGTTGAACAAAATGTTTGGTGAGTAATTTGAGTAGTGGAGGAGAGGCGGATCCAAGCAAGAGATCTCAGAGTTTAGAAGTGAAGCAGTTCCTGAGCTGCCTTCGAAGAATCTTCCCAGCAGCTGACCTTGGTATTGAGTTAGTTAAGAATACCTTCCTGACCTTCTTGTATGGAGCAACCTTGCAGACAAGGATAACAACAAAATGAAGAAAAGTTTTAGATTAAGTAGTTAATGCATTATGTGTCTAAGTGTATGTTTGGACTGGAGTTAAACAAACGCGAATTTGGTTATCAGCAAGTCAAAGTTGCTTATGAGAAACAAGAGCTTGAAAAATAAAATCTAGTTTGAGAATCAAACGATTGCTTGTGTCTAAAATCACATTTGGGAGTCCAAATTTAACTTTCAAAGATTCCAAATGCCAAACCAAACATACCCTAAGTTCATTGTGAAAAGCAGAGCTATGCACACTAGGGCGTTGATTCAAGTTACAGATATGAATGGAAATATATGGTAGGTTTGTGTTATGAGGAAGAACCTGCTGAGCAACAAAGTCCAGAATGGCTCCCTCAGAAAGCACACTTCCAGCCTTCCTGACCACAAATGCCACTGGCATCTCTCCAGTTTCCTCGTCATTGGCACTAAAAGGGATGATGATGCAATACTCCATGTTAGGTCTCAACGGTCAGAAGAACTTCATAAGTATTGATGACAAAGATGTAGATGGAGATATTTTGTATATGAGACCTCAAAAAAACTGAGTTTGTAAATTGATGAAATGAAAGGAGGGGTCCTCTGTACATAAATCAAGTTAGTACACTTACCCTGCAACAGCTACGTCATCTACTTCGGGATGTGAAATTAACAACGCCTCCAGATCAGCAGGAGCAATCTGTTACAGATGATCGTGTTCCGTATATGGATTTACATACAACAAATTCAAAATTCAATAAAAAGGCGAAAAACATATCCTCTGTGGTGAGGTTTGTGCTATAAGATCAGCATCCGAGAGCTTTCTAAAAGTTCAAAGGTACTGCAAGTTGTACTGTGTTAGAGAATTTATTTCTTCTTAGAAAACCTAAGATTTTGAAATGTTCATTTTGTATCTTCCAGATCTATTTTCTCTATTTACAAAAATCAGGCAGTCACCAAATCATGGTAACGTGTCGATGGTATAGCAAAAATTCCTATGCCTTGGACTTCAAATTAGATACCTGATAGCCCTTGTATTTGATAATATCTTTCAAACGGTCAGATATACGTAAATATCCATCTTGATCAAACCAAACAACATCTCCAGTGTGTAGCCAACCATCTTTATCAATTGTTGACATAGTGGCTTCCTCATTATTCAAGTATCCTGAGAAGTTATTACAGAAAATGGAATTCTTCTACTGCCAGAATACAAAAAATATAAGGTTTGATAAAATGACAGGAAAAATGTTATTACAACACACCCCAACAATTCCCTTGAAGATAAATTTTACTTACAAATTTCCCTTTGCTAAATAGAAAGAACACTTATAGGTCTCAATAGCAGTGACATGTAACAGTTAGAAGTTAGAACCAAGTAAAACCAAATCAAGTATTCATATACGTAAAGCTAGGAATATTATAAAATAAAAGTCAACTATGTATCAGTCAATTTTCAATTATTTGTACAAACAATGCCAAGATATGACATCTTAAACAAGGGCATTCATCTTATTGCAATTAGATGTCTACAAAGTGACATGATATTCCCCAATGAACAAGGCTAAAATATAAGTACTTTTAATTTTATACTATTCAGAGAAGCAACTATAGATTTACCTCTCATAATTGAAGGCCCTCTCAACCAAAGCTCACCACTACTGCCTGGGGGCAAAAAAGCACCAGTATTCCAATCAACCACTTTAGCTTCCATGTTGGGAGCTAACAACCCTATCGAAGAATAATTTCGAAGCTTTTCAGTATTGAAGCCTCGTGTTCCTACTGCGGTAGACTCAGTCATTCCATAACCCTAAAAAGAAACAATCTTAGAGCTGATTAAAACACAAGGTGACCAACATTAACAATACCAACTAAACTAAGTTCAACAATGGTAATCCAGCCTCTTGCAGAACTGCTAACAATGGCTAAATGTTATATTTCTTTTGCTATAAACCAGAATTTGGATGCTAAAAAGCAGAGAAGGAAAAGAAAATATATTCAACATTTCCAGCTCAGACATACCCTACTGCACTACGGGAGAAACAAAAAAAATGAGCTCTTTAGAATGTTATTGTTAACAGAGCAATGTATTTCAGAGTTCCCTTTCAATTTCAACAAACTCTCTCCAAGACAAACTAAAATTAGCATTTGACTAATAAATAATAACCATTGATAATGTAAGAAGCAATAAGTAACTCAAGCAATTTAGTGAGCAACAATTTACATCCTCTAAATAAGTCCGCAAAATTTCAAGGTTCTTTACCTGTATAAAATCAACATTAGGGAAAGTATGAACAAAGTCCTCTATAGTTTTTCTGCTCAAAGGCGCTGCGCCACAGGAGACCTGTAATAAACTCTGCAGGTAACTCCCATTGATACCCTTTACCCTTTTTGTCAATGCTGTCAACATTGGTGGAACAGCAGGAATGTGTGTAACTTTGTACTTTTCAATCACATTGATCACCTCATTGATGTCAAATTTTCTCATTACAACAACTGTAGAACCTAAAGACAGTAATCCTGTTGCGAAGAGTGACAAACCATATATGTGGAACATTGGCAGAACAGCTAGAAACACACTCTTGAAGCTTGAATATTCATATTGAGAAGCTTCAAACTTCACAAAAATCTCAATCATAGAAACGAAATTTTTATGTGTTAGAACAACTCCTTTGCTAACACCGGTAGTTCCGGAGGAGTACATTATAGCAGCCGTGTCTTCTTGTCTAACTAGTGGTCTGGGAAACAAATCGAAGTTATCAGAAACAAGGTTATCGAAAAATGAGAAAGCAGCGTGCTTTGAATCCCTCAAATTGTCTGGCACCCCAATTATTGGAATGCCAAATGGTTGTAGCTTTCTAACTTTTTCTTGTACGGTAAAAGCCAAACTCACACCACAGTCATCAATATGCTTACGGATTTCCGATATACTACTGTGAGGATTCAACGGTGTAACAATGGCGCCAAGATACAAAACACCTAAGAAAATAATGGGATAGAAAATGGTATTAGGAATCATAAGTAAAACCACGTCACCTTGTGAAACGCCCATTTTATGGAGACCAGAAGCCAAGGATTTAACCATAGGAAACAATGCAGGGTAAGAAATTGAACACCCTGATGAAGCGTCAATGAGAGCTGAAGCCCCATTGTGTTGGTGAGAAAAAATATAGGAAACAACATCAAGAAAAGGGTCTGAAGGAAGCTCCACGAGAGCGTGCTTGCTACAATAAATTCCCGTTTCTGGTGAATACCAATTTAGGCGGCTTGTGATTTCTGGCATATTGCAGTCAAAGTGATTGCTCAAGTTTGCCGCCATTGAAAGGAAAGGGAAAACAAGTTCGTTCTTTTGTTCACAATCTTATCTACTGTGCGTGTTGTCCACTTAAAAAGCAAAGAAGCGGTACTCGGGTGTTAGCGTGGATCGGTTTGGGTTGAGTTGAGTTAAGTAAATATTAAAGTTTGACCCAATCAAAAGAGGGTTGTATGGATTGATTGGGGTTAAGTTACTTTCATTTATTTTAAACTAATTTAATTCGTTGTCAAATAGGTTAATTTAGTTTGAGTTGGTAGATTGAAATTTTTTTAAATGGTATATTTAATTTAAAATATTAGAATTAGAAATTAAAAAACAAATAATAAAATTAGATTTTACATAGTTATATATTTTTTTAGCCTTTGGGATTGTTTGTTGCTCCTTTTATTGTTTGTAATTGTGTACTATGGTCCTATGTTTTAATATAATTCTGTTTCTACCCAAAAAAAATTTATCTATAATTTAATATTGAGTTAATTTTTTTTTTAGTGTTTAATAAAATTGGGATAAAATGTGAAATAATAATTTTTTAAATAAAAGGACTAGTGTTTAATAAATATTTAAGATGATAGATGTTATATGTGATATTATACATTATTATTGAGAGACGAAAATGTTACAAAAGAAACTAAATAGTATGTTAAATAAATTCTAAATATTATACACACTACAAAAGTTCATAGCATAGAAGTAATACAATAAAAAAAAATTGGAGGATTCATGGATTGGTTTATGTTCGACAAGTTGAAAATTTATAAATCTATTACTCAAACTATTAGTTGGTGAGTTGAAAAAAATAAAACATAATCAACCAGCTAACTCAACCCAATATTGCAGGTTGGTATGTATACCTCTAATGATATAGAAAATATTGATAAATTAAGGAAATTATTAGGAAAATAATTAATGGATATGGATAAATACTCTATATTTATTTTAAGATGAATCAATACCTTATGAATTAATTTTAATAAACTAATGATTGAAATTGAAATCAATTTACAGAAATGGAATTGCAATATGTATATGATTAAAAAAAAGAGATAAGTTATTGCATTGAATTTTAATGATGGAAAATGCAAGTAATTAACAAAAAATTTTTGAGTAAGTTAGTAATTTAGTCAATGAAAATAATGAAATATTAAAGTTTAATTTGACCTTTATTTTTATTATTATACTTTTAACTTTTTTATTATTAAATCTTAAATATGCCAGTAATAAACGTTATTTTAATAAATAAAGGAATAAAATTAAATTAATATATTTTAAAAAATGGCTTAAATATTTGATCATTTCAAAATTAAATTAATATAATAATTTTTTAAATTTTAAAATAACTTTTGTTAATGTCAAATTTAAGATTTAATAATAAAAAATTTTAAAAGGTCACGATGCATATGCATGAATTATCACCCACCGCAAGGAATGCAGAGGGGGTCCCACTTTCTTCGAAGGGGGTGAATTCGGTGCTTATGGGTTACGGCTTCACTTCTTCCTTCCATCAAGTAATCTACCAAATTGGAAATAAGAAAAAAAAAAATAATAAAGAACAAGAATGATTTTCGGTTTGCGTAATCATATATTTTTCAGTGAACTTGTCTAATTGTTCAATTCTTCTTTTTTTTTTGTCGGGGAAATTTCTGCTATGGATGCTATCTTGAGTATCTCCAAGTTGATGTTAAATTGGCGTGGTTGGTCGTGAGACGCGCGAAAAGCAAAGCATGACTGAAATTAACATTTTTGTGGGCCACGAAATGCGCAGTGGCATTTACTGTCTCCATAAAAGCGTGACTGAAATTAACATTTTTGTGGGCCACGAAATGCGCAGTGGCATTTACTGTCTCCATAAAAGCGTGACTGAAATTAACATTTTTGTGGGCCACGAAACGAGCAGTGGCATTTACTGTCTCCATAACTTCTACAGCACACCCAAACAACCACAAAATCGAATTTCTTGCTTTACAGGATGGTGTTAAATGGCCTAGCACTATTTGATATTGGTTACTCAAGTTGAACTTCACATGTATTTTTTATTTGTCTACGCCCATCGAATGGTATTGGGCTACCTAACATCCTTGTTATACATTAAAGAATCAAGTCGCAACAACCACCAGAGATATATTGTTGAATTAAAGTTGAACAAATTTAATTTTAGATTAATTTAAATTTTAAATTTAATTTTGGTTAAAAAGCAAATTGAAGCTAATGATGCGAGAGGAGAGAAGAAGAAGATCTAGCTCTTCTCCGCCAGCCTTTTTCTCTAAATTGAAATCGTTCTTAACGATTCTAATATCATACTTGAAAATTGAAAGGAACTTAGAATCGTCAAGAATCATTTTAATTTAGAAGTTACAATTGTTAAGTGAATAATTTGCTATAATCTCCCACAAATGCACTTCTTCTAAAATTTGAACTTTGATGCATCTAAGAGGGTTGTGTTAGATTGGAGAAAGTGAGTGGCGATTATTGGAGGGATTTCACAAAGACTTATTTACCTTTATCACCACTTGAGATTAAAAAATAATACATAGAAATAAGAAAGCCAGTAACATATTGTTTGCTGCAAACATAAATCTTAGAATTTTTTATTTTGGCATGGCAAGAATTTTCAAAGGGATATGCGAGTTTGCCACTTATATTTAAATTTTCTTGATCATGCTTATAGCTAAGAAGTCCATTAGTTTCCACCTAAAATACTTCAATAATAGAACATTATTTAAATTTTCTTGATCATGCTTATAGCTAAGAAGTCCATTAGTTTCTACCTAAAATACTTCAATAATAGAACATTAACGTATCTAATATTTGTTTATCACACTTTATTTCCATCCATGGAACCCAAAATTTTCAATAACTTCAAAAAGATCAAATTGGACCAGCAGCATATATCCTACAAGAATTTAACTGAGCTTTCATACTATCTGAGACACTTCTCCCGTCTCAGGATTCCTCAAATAAATCTTATCAGCTAGTAACAATTAGGAATTAAATTATCCCAACAAAAAAGATCAATCAGCCACTATTTCACATATTGTTAACTTAAAGACTGCCACTTTGATGACCCTGAACATATTATCAAAAGTAGTTGTCGCAAACAAGTAGCCAAGTAACGCCTTGATCTGCAAAGTGCTCGTTCTAGGGATTCTAAAATGATAAAAAGGACTGTGATAATTTCCTCTTCCATGCAGGGCGTGGCTGAAACTTATGATGTTCTAACCACAAAAACTGAGCTTCTTCATCACTTTGGCATATGCTGGAGGGACAATAGCAGGTTTTCTCAGTCTACGTTTTGATTTCTTTGACTGCAATGAATACCATAAAATTGTCAGTTTCAGGGACAGCGAACCATCCTGAGGTGTGACTCACATAAGCAAGAATGCGAGATGATTACATTTACCAAGTCTAGTAATGAGGGATATAAAGCTTTCTATTGGTCTTATAACGTTTTAATTCAAAGAACTGGTCTAATATGTGTCTTTCATGCACTTCAATTTTCAACCAATCAAATACAGAATACAGACTCCACAGAGCAAATACAGAACAGACAAAGGTCCCTTGATCACTAAGAAAATGGACTTATTTAATTAAATACATAGTGAATTACCATGTTTTACTTCTTTGTTTGTACTACTTTGGAAAAAAGGTTGTTATTAGGGTACGTAAGGAACTGAAATGTCATGTACAACAATTCCTAAGGCTTTTTTGGTAAAAGAAAACGTAGAAGGAAAGAAAATAAGAGGAATGAAACTTGTCAATGAATTTAGGCATAATATAGTCAATTTACAATTTTCATCCCTCTCGTTTTTTTCCTCTCTATTTTTTTTAATCACAACAAAGTTATGACAGTTGGAAATTGGGAGGGTTAACTATGGGGATTAAACCACAAGCATCAAGCCTTATGATATTTAAAACCAAAAGAGGAGCTACTTGACAGTTAAGGAAATATTTACGATACTCTTATAGCACTGGGAAATTCAGTACTACTGCTAATCATATTTTGACAAATAAACAATATTCGTCTAGAATTTATGATCATCCAAAACAACTATGTTTAAAACTAGATTATGTGACTTTTGCTTAAAAAAAAAAAAATTAGATTACATGACAAAATAAAAATTACAATATTACATAAGTATCACATATGAACTCAATGGCTAACCCATAGGTCATTGGCTCTCCTCCGAGAACGGCTCCTTTACATTTAGTGGCGAAAAATGCAAAATAAAATTGAAATCTCAGCTCTTCAATAATCAAATAGACGGCTATAATTGAATGGATGAAAAAAAAAAAAAGTTGTACCTCCAACTTCATCTATTCAATTATGGCCGTCCATTTGATGATCGAATGGCTGAGATTTCAACGCATTTTCCACTACCAAATATAGATGAGCCATTCTCCTCTCCACCCTGTTTGTTTTTCCTAACAGTGGTAAATGAATCAAGGGAGCTCTAATTCAGCAAGGATGATAGGCTCTGACTTCTTAAGGTTAACAAGATCATAGGCCAAGGAGAAAGTTACAATTATTAATCTATTTAATAGATATTATGGTGAGATTTGAAAGAAACATTTAATACATTCTGCATTCGTGCATAGAAATTCTTGGGACACGAGAATCTCAGGGTCCAATAACTTGTTAAAGTTTTTTATTTAGTCAAGGAAGATGTTCAGGGCCTAAGAACTTGTTAAAGTTTATTATTTAGTCAAGGAAGATGATGATTGTTTATTTGCTCCCCATAGGATGGTGTTCATGACATTTTGAAAATAGGTTTAATGTGATTTATATGGCATCAACACGAGGATGAGGATTCTAAATAGAATCAACCAAGGAACTCAGTTTCCAAAACCAAAATAAACAATCACGTATTCAACGAGCTTAATATATTAAAAAGATAAGGCACACCTTCAAATGAGCATTGTGCCGTTTGCCCTCCTTCCAGCGCCTGATCGTACCATCACTCAATGGTCTGAACCTGGACTTGTAAGACCTGTTCCATAAATTGCAAAATCGTTGAAAATGAGATAATATTAAAAAAAAAATAACACAAAGACATCAGTGTCAAGATGAAACGCACGAAAAAAATTTCATCTTGATTTTCTTAATCTTGGAAGTGACCGGAGTCATTGGCTTTCTTCTCTTCTTCCGTTCTCTTGACGAAACGTGCCGCACTTGAACCAACTACAGTTTCATAGAAGTAACTAAAATGCTGTCACAATTACAATCAGAATGATTCCACAAAACTGGGTCAAAATATCACATCAGTTGTAAATAACTAAACACTAAATCTACCATTAATTTAGTAGATGGGAAAGGTATGGTGAGAAAAAAAAAAAAAGGTACACATTTCACTCTTAATTGAATTCTCAGCTGAAAAAATTAACAACTTAAAGGCACAATATGTCTCACTTCAGAATCCCCAAATCAAAATGAGTATCCTATGAACGATTCTCTCAGCAACCAAACAAACTTAAAGAACAACAAAAGCTCGAAATCAATAACTTACAGAAGGAGGGTGAGGGAAAGAGCGAAAGGCGTGAAGAGCCAATGTAGGAGGGAATGAAGAAGAGGCTTTGATGAGAGGACAAGGAAGCCGATTACTGGAAGGAAACTGGAGCGGATGCGGGGAGTAATGGAGGAGACGACGAGAAGAGGGTGCAGTTAGAACTTGCCGTGACTGAACGGCTAAGGACCGAACCAAAGTGGACCATCTCTGCATCATCGTAGCCGTCAACGGCAGAAGCTTTCGGCTATGGCGCCTTGCCGAATCAACACCCGCGAATTCAGAGGTTGAGGCCTCGATTTGGGGATTGAGACTTGATTTTCCCACTGAATGTTTGGGCTTCGTTGGGCCGATGCAGCTTCTGTCCCGAAATGATCTTGGATTCAAAAATAGCCCAAATGATTAAAAAACCTAACTATTTAACAGCCAACCGCCAAAGCAACAACATAACAAATCTTGGCCCAGAAAAAAAAAATAACAAATCCAAATGTTCGATAATAACCATAGAGAGTCGTTTTTATGAATGATTTGAAAATTAGATTGACTATTGAATTTGTAGAGATATTAATATGATTGTGATTAAATTAGGATGAAACTGATAATAATTAAATATTTATTTAATTATATATATTAAAAATATATAATATAATAAACTAATAAATATTTTTATACTTAATCTTAGTAAACTTATATTATTATATATATATGTATGTGTATAATTTCTCTTTTATTTTTTTATCTTTTATAACAAAAATAATATTATTATAACAAATAATTGAGAAGAAAAAATAAAATATGATATGATAGAAAAAAATAAAAAAGATAAAAATAAATCAAAATTTGCTAAATCTCATATAGTATAAGAAATAATTGTATTTTGTAAATTATAAATTTTTTTTATTTTTGACAAAAACCGGTTCAACCTGTTCCTAATCAAATTAGCCGGTCTAGTCCAGCTTTGTAACCTATGATTTTTATTATGATTATTCATTTTAAATTTCATGGTTATTAATACCTTAATTTTGACATATGTATTGAAGTAAAGAATAATTGATAGAATGTACTCTCCAATTACTGATACATTCTACAACATAACCAGTTTTTTTAAAAATAGTAAAAACAATTAATTGAACAAAATCAAGTTCTCTTATCGGAGACCCTAACCAAATTCATAATGCAAACCCAGTTACATGAAAATATGATATTGGTTACAGTAATGAGAAAATAATAAATCCGTTGCTTACTGTGCATTAAAAAAAAAAGGTTAATAACGAACTTAAAAAACATTGTCTCTTTCTCAAAAAAACTTCGGGTGATGTTTAAGGCCAACGAACCGAATGACTTAACATTTTATCGTCCTATATATCTTAGGGCTTTCTTCTCTCCTTTTCGTTGTTCTATTCATTTGTTGCATTATTATTTTACATGTAATGGATGTGAATATTTGAATGGGGAAAATTGATGAAATTTTTTAAAAAAATTTACCCAAAAAATATATATTGGACAATATTATTTACAGGAATTGAGCCCTTTTTTGTATGTATTGATAATCAAGTGTACCAAATTAAGAATTGAAGTACGGGGCAAAATGTTTAGGTCTAGTTTTTAATATCTTTATTATTAATTTTTTAAATTAAAATATGACAAGTGTATAATTTTTAATTAGAACACCACAAATATATAGTCTTTTAAAAAATAACTGTATATTTTTTACAACTCAATATAATATAATTATTTTTTAAAAAAATCACATGATTTTTAATGAAAAATATAATAATAATTCCTTGTTTTAGGGTGCATGCTGCAGACATGCAACGAGTGGATCCATGTAAAACTTACGTTGAATTTCACATAGCTATTTATCACAGAAAGACATTGATCTAAAATGTACATAAATTTGATCTAAGTCTATGACACACCTTATATGCATTGTCGAGCAAAAAAGGCACAAAATAAACAAAAAGAAAAAGGTAAAAAAAACACACATATTTATGTTGTTTCTTTAATGTGACATATATTTGAGGGCATAGAAAAATTTTTGTTCCTTCATTGGCAAAATGATGTGATTTCCGGAGGGAAAACACTTAATCGATTTTCTGGATAGGTTGAAAGAAACAAACAAAGAAAACCAAATCACTCAATTGATAAGCCAAAGGGCGCCACAACTAAGAGAAATGGGTTGATCTCGCCACACTCAAGAAAGAAGAACGTGAGTGATAAGAAATCTAGTTGCTCTCGCCACTAACCTAAGTTAGATAAGAGAAAGAACTCAAGAATCCTCTTGAAAGCAAAATGCCAATATCTCATATATGATTCAAGGATGGTTTACAACATATGGCAAGGATCCTTTTTATAGAGGGTCTCTAAAACAAAAAGACAAAAGACTCCAACTAATGCATTAAATGCATCAACTAAAAGTCAAGTAGTGTAGGCTAAATGTCAAAGACAATAAATGTATAGGAAGCTAAAAGTCAAAGACAAGAAATGCATAGGTAATAGACTACAACTATATTCAACAAATGCAACTAACCCACATGCAATCTTTTCACACTTCTTCCACTTTCAACAATGTGGTTAAGCCCAATCCAAGCCCTTTAGCCCTTGAACGAGTTAGAGGCCCAATTGAAGTGTTCTCCCTTTCTTGGGCTGCAATTAGTCCAAGCTCTTTAACCCTTGAACGAGTTAGAGGCCCAATTGAAGTGTTCTCCCTTTCTTGGGCTGCAATGGGGTTATCCTTGATTACATCATCCTCCCCAGGTTGAAATGGATTTGTCCTCAAATCCAAGTCCTCTTTATCTTCTAAGTACGGGGAAAGATCCCTTACATTGAAAGTAGTAGAAACAGCATAGTCTTCAGGCAAATCAATTTTGTATGCATTATCATTTACCTTGTCTATGATACGGAAAGGACCATCTGCCCTTGGCATTAATTTAGACTTCCTTTGGTTTGGAAATCTTTCTTTTCGAAGATGAACCCACACTAAATCTCCAGGACTGAATTGAACAAATTTTCTTCTCTTGTTGGCAGTCTTCTTATAGATGGAGTTCTTCTTCTCAATTTGCTGTTTAATGTTTTCATGTAACTTCTTTATCATGTCAGCCTTCATTTTTCCATCTATGCATTCTCGAGCTTCAAGTGGTAATGGTACTAAATCAAGTGGGCTCAATGGATTAAATCCATAAACTACTTCAAAAGGAGAGTGTTTAGTAATACCATGTACACTTCTATTGTAAGCAAATTCAGCATAGGCCAAGCATTCATCCCAACTTTTCAAGTTTTTGCCAATGATAGTTCTTAGCAAAGTAGAAAGCGTTCGGTTCACCACTTCAGTTTGCCCATCAGTTTGTGGGTGACAGGCAGTACTAAAGAGCAACTTTGTTCCCAACTTCCTCCATAAAGTCTTCCAAAAGTAGCTAAGAAATTTGGCATCACGATCTGATACGATACTCTTTGGAATGCCATGAAGTCTCACAATTTCTTTGAAAAATAAATTGGCAATGTGCACAGCATCATCGGTCTTATGGCATGGAATAAAATGAGATATTTTTGAAAAACGATCAACAACAACCATGACCGAATCTTTACCTCTTTGTGTCCTTGGTAAGCCTAGCACGAAATCCATGCTAACATCAGTCCAAGGTTGATCTGGAACAGGTAGAGGTGTATAAAGTCCATGGGCTGCTTCCTTGCTCTTGGCTTTTTTGCAAACAATACACCTTTCAATCACATGATGCACATCTCTAATCATGTTAGGCCAATAAAAATGCTCTTTCAGCATCTCCAATGTCTTGGTTTCACCGAAATGCCCAGCCAATCCTCCTCCGTGAGCTTCTCGTGTAAGTAATTCCCTTATAGAACAATTTGGAATTACCAGCCTCCCTAAGCGAAATAAAAAACCTTCAGATCTATAAAATCCCTTATATGCCATTTTCTCACAAGCGAGATAAATTTCAGCAAGTGTTGAATCTTCCATGTAATGGTCTTTAATAGATTCAAATCCCAACAATTTAGCATTCATCATGGAAATTAAGGCATATCTCCTTGATAAGGCATCTGCAACAATGTTGGTTTCTCCCTTCTTATATTTCAACACATAGGGAAAAGCTTCAAGAAATTCCACCCACTTTGCATGTCTTCTATTCAGCTTGCTCTAACCTTTCAAGTGTTTGAGTGATTCATGGTCTGTGTGAATTACAAATTCTTTTGGTAACAAGTAGTGCTGCCATGTCTCAAGAGCTCTAATTAAAGAGTAGAACTCCTTATCATAGGTAGAGTAGTTAAGACTGGCTCCATTCAACTTCTCACTAAAATAAGCTATAGGACGCCTTTCTTGAAGAAGTACAGCTCCAATTCCCACTCCACTAGCATCACATTCAATCTCAAAAGTCTTAGAAAAATTAGGCAAAGCCAATATGGGTGCATTGCACAATTTTTCTTTGACAAGCTCAAAACTTCGTTGGGCTGCATCACTCCATTTGAACTCCTTTCCTCCCTTAACACATTCAGTTATGGGTGCTAAGATGGTGCTGAAATCCCTTACAAATCTTCTATAGAAAGAGGCAAGCCCATGAAAACTTCTTACTTCAGATATGGTTCTTGGAACGGGCCATTCTTTGATAGCTTTCACCTTTTCTTCATCAACTCCCACTCCTTGCTGAGATACTACAAAGCCAAGAAAAATCACATGGTCTTGACAAAAGTAGCATTTTTTTAGATTAGCATAGAGTTTCTCCTTTCGCAACACTTCCAAGACTTCCTTCAAATGTTGCACATGCTCCTCATAACTTTGACTGTAGATCAAAATATCATCGAAATATACCACAACGAATTTTCCAATGAAAGATCTAAGCACATGATTCATCAATCGCATAAATGTGCTAGGGGCATTAGATAGCCCAAATGGCATTACCATCCATTCGTAAAGTCCATGCTTTGTCTTGAAGGCCGTCTTCCACTCGTCTCCCTCTTTCATTCGGATTTGGTGATAGCCGCTCTTCAAGTCAATTTTTGAAAACACCTTGGAACCATTCAGCTCATCCAACATGTCATCCAATCTTGGAATTGGGTAGCGGTATTTGATGGTGATCTTATTTATAGCACGGCTGTCTACACACATTCTCATAGAGCCATCCTTTTTAGGGACTAATAATGTAGGCACAGAACAAGGGCTCATGGATTCCCTTACATAACCCTTTTCAATCAACTCATCGACTTGCCTTTTTAGCTCCTTAGCCTCCTCTGGATTCATTCTGTATGCTGGCTTATTTGGTAAGGCAGCACCGGGCACCAAATCAATTTGATGCTCAATTCCTCTTAAGGGTGGCAATCCCTTAGGTAGCTCATTCGGAAAGACATCTGTAAATTCTTCTATCAACTCCCTCACAAGCTTAGGAAGCTTTTCTGCAAGTTCTGGATTTAGCTCCTTGAGAATTAGCAATAATACAAAGTTTTCCCTTTTTATTGCCTTCTTTAACTCATTCTTAGAAGCAAAACAACTAGGCTTCTTCTCCTCGATTACATCCTCCTTTGGCTGTACTTGTATTGGCTTTAAGGGTGCCAACACAATCTTCTTTCCATCCTTCTCGAAAGCGTAGGTGTTTTTGAAACCATCATGTAGTGCTCTTCTATCAAATTGCCAGGGCCTCCCAAGTAGAAGATGACTAGCATCCATAGGGACTATGTCACACAATACCTCATCTTTGTAATTCTTCCCTATAGAGAAAGGTACCTTTACTTGTTTGGTGACCTTCATCTCGCCATGATTATTCAACCATTGCAGCTTGTATGGACTGGGATGATTGATGATAGGTAGCTTCAATTTGCTAACCAAGGTGGTTGAAGCAACGTTAGTGCAGCTCCCACTATCAATTATCACGTTACAAACTTTGCCTTCGATAGTGCACCTTGTTTGAAAAATATTCTCCCTCTGTTCTTCTTCTACTTTGGCTTGGATATTCAAGGCACGTCTAATAACCAAGGCAGCACCTTCATCAGCATACTCAACAACTTCGTCTTCGTCAGAATATTCTTCCTCTTCACATTCCTCCACAATATCTTCATCTTCACTCTCTATTTCCCCTTGTTTTTCCTTCAAGATCATCACTCTTCTATTAGGACATTCGGATGCTATATGGCCATGACCTAAGCACTTGAAGCACTTAATGTCTCGGCTTCTTTTGGAGGGTTGGTTGTCTTCTCTCTTATCCTTCCCCTTAGAACTTTCAGATTTGTTCAGCTCTTTCTTCCATATCTCCTTATTACTCCCTTTGGTAGTGTTTGAGGTTTGGGAAAGTGTTTGGAAAGGTTTACTCCCCAATGGTTTAGACACTCCATTGTTTCTTCCATAAACTCTCTTTTTCTGTCTCTCCACCTTAATTGCCAATTTAATTACATCTTCTAAGAAGACATAATTCTGCAACTCTACTAAGTCAGCAACTTCTTTGTTCAAACCACCAAGAAATCGAGCTATGGTTTGCTCTTGGGGTTCATTCAGCTCGCACCGAATCATCAAAGTTTCAAATTCTTTGACATAATCTTCAACACACATGCCTCCTTGCCTCAAGCTTTGAAGCTTAAAATAAAGCTCTTGCTTGTAGTAATCAGGTACAAAATGCCTCTGCATGAGCCTTTTCATCAATCTCCAATTTCGAACTTCCTCCTCTCCATCTCTTCTTCGTTGATTCTTCAA
Organism: Biancaea sappan; assembly: GCA_037074585.1. Taxonomy (NCBI): domain Eukaryota; kingdom Viridiplantae; phylum Streptophyta; class Magnoliopsida; order Fabales; family Fabaceae; genus Biancaea; species Biancaea sappan. Next base: position 43,483,576 of record CM073500.1, on the reverse strand, counting down.
ATTTTCCCACCATAGATTTGCATAATCAGTGAATTCAAGGGCTGCAAGTCGGCATTTGGTAGCTTCTGAATATTCTTGATATTCAAAAATCTTCTCTACTCGTTGCACCCATTCCAAGTATTCTTCAGGAGAACTTGTTCCCTTAAATGGAGGAATCTTCATTTTGATGTTGGCATCACGCTCCCTCTGCTGCCTTCTTTGTCTAGGTTGTTCACCTTCTTCAGCTTCAGATTCTTCTCCATGGTGTTCAACATAAGCTCCTCTTCTTGGTTGTTGTTGTTGTAGCTCCATAAATCTAGCCATTTGAGTGGTTAGTTGAGCTATTTGTTCCATCATTTCTTCTTGACCTCTTTGTAGGCCAACAATTTGAGCTTGTTGTAGGCTAAGCCCAAAAGGAACTTCAGAACTATTTTCTCCTGTCATAGTGATTTGTAATTTGTTGGTTTGAGTTTGGTGAAGGGTAGGTTCACTCTCTAAGTGTTTACACTCGGATTGACAATGAACAGTAGCGTTGAACAATGAACAGTAACGATGAACAATGAACAGTAACGATGAATTTTTTTTTAATAAAAAAGCTGTAATAAAATAGAACAACACAAGAATAGAAATAATGATAAAGATGAACAGACCAGAAAATTAGCCTTCCATGTAGGTGGCAGATTACAAAATAAGGAAAACTAAGCCTTCCATATAGGTGGCAGAATACAAAATAAGGAAAACTAAGCCTTCCATGTAGGTGGCAAAACACAGAATAAAATGGAATAAAATTAAGCTTTCCACGAAGGGGCAAAACACAAAAAAAATAATAGAACCTGAATTGAAGTAGCTCTGATACCAATATGATGTGATTTCCGGAGGGAAAACACTTAATCGATTTTCTGGATAGGTTGAAAGAAACAAACAAAGAAAACCAAATCACTCAATTGATAAGCCAAAGGGCGCCACAACTAAGAGAAATGGGTTGATCTCGCCACACTCAAGAAAGAAGAACGTGAGTGATAAGAAATCTAGTTGCTCTCGCCACTAACCTAAGTTAGATAAGAGAAAGAACTCAAGAATCCTCTTGAAAGCAAAATGCCAATATCTCATATATGATTCAAGGATGGTTTACAACATATGGCAAGGACCCTTTTTATAGAGGGTCTCTAAAACAAAAAGACAAAAGACTCCAACTAATGCATTAAATGCATCAACTAAAAGTCAAGTAGTGTAGGCTAAATGTCAAAGACAATAAATGTATAGGAAGCTAAAAGTCAAAGACAAGAAATGCATAGGTAATAGACTACAACTATATTCAACAAATGCAACTAACCCACATGCAATCTTTTCACACTTCTTCCACTTTCAACAATGTGGTTAAGCCCAATCCAAGCCCTTTAGCCCTTGAACGAGTTAGAGGCCCAATTGAAGTGTTCTCCCTTTCTTGGGCTGCAATTAGTCCAAGCTCTTTAACCCTTGAACGAGTTAGAGGCCCAATTGAAGTGTTCTCCCTTTCTTGGGCTGCAATGGGGTTATCCTTGATTACATCATATTTCGTACATGATGAAAACAAAAAATTAGAAATAAAACAAATTTTGTATATGAAATATTAGAAATTTGTCTCAAAATTTAGTTTAAAAATTTGAGACAAAATAAATCGTCTCTAATATATTATTCAGGCTTATTTATAATTAGAGAAAAAATAAATTCAATCTCAGATTAATAAGTATCACATCTATCAGATCAGAAGATGAGTCTCCCACATTTTCTTATACATAATGTTACCTCTCATATTTTCTTATATAGAGTGCTTTAGTAGACACTCTTATATTGAAAAAACTAATGAATGAATGTATCTTTCAATTTGTTATTATTTAATGTGGCTATTTTTTTTTTTGGTAGTTAAATTTAACTAGTTCAGCAATCTATTAGTTTATGTACATTTGTAAATTTAAAACGGAAAAATTCGTCTTTAATTTAAGATGAAATAATTTTTCATCTTTAATTTTGAGATGAGATTCATTTTTTGTCTCAATTTTTTTGTAATACTAAGATTAAAGATAAAATATTTTTTATTTATAGAACAATTAGAAACAAATTTTTTTATCTCTAATATTTGATTTGTAGTGATTTAAAAATACATATATGATCTAGACTAGATCGTTCATTAAATAATTCAAGGAAATAATCCAAGGCAGTTGACATGTATGTATGTATGTATATATATATAACGGATTTTGTTTTTGAGCATTGATTTGATGTTCCATGCTCGAACCACATCGGAGTGAATGAGTGACATTTGTCGAGAAGAAAGGTTATCATCAATTATTTAACTCAACTTCCAAGAAAAAAAAAACATATATAAGATCAGTATGATTAAACCAAGGCATACACATAAATTTAAACGACCAAGATAAAGGAGGTCTTGTACTAGGTAAGATTATTTATATATAAACACGAAATATATTCATCAAATTACAGTTTCAAGATACAATCCAAATCCTCCTCCCCATAAACAGAAACAGATGCTCACACCCACCCCCACGAAAGCTAGCTAACAAAATACATATAAAATCAATAAAATTAAAAAAGAAAAATACACTTTATAACTCAGCATGCAAGAACATCATCCAACAATGCACGACGATTCATATGTTCAATTACTGTACGTCTTCTTCGAAGTCTCAAACCCGCAATGCTTCTCTTTCCTTGTGATCCAAACCCGACCCGACAATCGAACTTCTCTCACTCTCGTCTCCGACCACATGCCCTGCGGCCACAGCTCCTCCCACGTCACTTATGTTCGTGAAAAGCAGACCCACTACTCCCACAAGAGCACCACAAAACGCGGCTCCGAAAGAGGTCCGAAGCCGTCCCGGAACCACCGAACCCACAGTGAACCCCGCACACAGACCAGCAGCTCTGACCCAAGCGAACCATATCGCGAACGCGCCCTCTTTCCCGCAGGGCGCACAGTCCATCACCAGCACCCTCCCAGTCGAGTGCAATACACCCGCCGATGTCCCCTGTATCGCTCCGAATATCATCAAGTGGCCCCATTTCCAGTGACTGTCGTGATAATAGAACCCAAATCCGGACGAGAAGATCGATAATAGGAACCCCAGGATTTGCATTCTCACTGCGTTTGATTTTATCAAACGTTGCAGAGGTTGAAGTAAGGGAAGGGAAATTAGAGGGAAGAGGAAGTATGTTAGCCAGAAGTAGAGCAAGTGCAGGGGTTTGATGCAGAGCTGACCCACTATGAAGACGACCCCTCCGGTGAAAATGCACATGGTGGTGAACGACGAGAGGAAGACGCCGGCGAGGCCTCCGATTGCGTGGGGGTATTTGAGTATGGAAAAAGGATGGAGCTTTGAGATGGGGGTGAGAGAAGAAACAGAGGAGGATGCTCTGTTCATGGAGGTGAAGGCGTGGAAGAGACCCACGAGCCATTTGAGGCCACTGAATATAGACACAACCCAGAGGCTTATGAACTCGTGGTTGGGCTCGCGAAGCATGTGGTAGGTGAAGGCGGAGATGATGGCGGAGCCGACGGAGCCGGCGGCTGCGCTGTAGAGGGAGAGGCGGTGGGAGATAGCTTGGCGAGTGGGGAACTGGGCGATGGTGAGGATGGGTCCGGTGAAGGCTTGAACCATGAGGGCGAGGTGGACGGTGTGGGCCGCGGAGGCGACGGTGCTGGCGGCGACGATGCCGGCAATGTAGGGCATGAAAATCGTGGTGATTTTGAAGAAGCCGGCGGGGAGACAGAAGAGGCCGCCGACGGCGGTGGCGACCACGATGATGAGGGTGTGAAAGTGGCCGTCGAGATGATAGGAGACGAAGGCGAGAATAGGAGCAGCCAAGGCTAGGCCTCCAGCCCATGCCATTGAGGTCCACTGGAAAGAGGAGAAGCTGGAGCCACCGACTCTAATGGTTCTCTCTGTCAGCTTACTGTACCTGCGATTTAATTCACCCAACTTGCAGTTCAGTATTTAGCCTGTGTTATACATTCTGGACTCAATTACCGTGAATACTTTAATGAGTCACTGATGTTGATGAAAGGAATGTAGTTGTTTCAGTTCAGTTTTTTTTTAATAAATATTTTAATTTAATTATTAAAAAATATTTATTTCTATTCATTTTTGTTTTAAAATCTAAAACTTGTTGTCAAATGTAAAATGTACCATTGTATCACAAAGACAAACAAATCAATTAAATTAAAATAACTGAATATTTTAAAGATCAAACGATTTTTTTTTATTTAAGAAATCTATAATTCTTTTAGATAACATTAATAATTTACTCTTCTTAATAATTTGATTAAAAACAAGGTGCTTTGTCCCAAAAAAATAAAAAAAAATATAAGGTGTAGAATGCCGCATAATAATATAAATATGACGTCACAATAAAATGTAAAATATGTTCAAGCATAGTGTTAGATTGTATTTAGTAAAATTAGCTTATAAGTTAGCTAAAAGCTTATAAGCTTACTGAAAGCTTATAAACTAATTTTTAATTTATAGCTAATAGCTAAAAGTTAAAGCTTATAAGCTAGCTTATTGAATTAAAAGTGTTTGATAAAAATAGTTGTTGAAATAGCTAAAAAATATAAAATGACATAAAAAATATATATTTTATAATCCTAAAATAATACAAATAAACATTTTATTTTTTATTTTTTAATTAAAATAATTTAAATTATTATATATATATATATATATATAATTCATTATACATATATATAAAGAAAAATGTAAACAATATTATTTTTTAAAAATTAATATATATATATATATATATAATTAATTTTATATATATATAATGTATGTTAAATAATACTAAAATGTATATTTTGATAAAATAATAAGGGTAAAATAGAAAGCAAAAGTACATAAACTATAAATTATAAGCTATAAGTTACTGAAAGTAACATTTTAAAATAAGTTATAAATTATTGAAATAAGTTCGTTTAGTAAACATTTTTAACAAGTTTATAAACTAATCAAATAAACTATAAGTTAATCAAATAAATTACAAGTTCTTTTTTAACTTTGTCAAACACACCCTTAGTTAATATTTGGTTGGTGTCAATTAACACGAGAATTGGACTTGTTTTCTTTTCATATTAAATTATATCAAAAATTTATATGATAATAAAAAATTATTTAATACAATTCTTTTAAAAAATCTGTTTTAACTATAGAGAAATAAAATAAAATATAAAATAAAAGACAAACACTATATATTTTTTTCTTGGGCACCAGCAACAATTCAAAGGGAGTCTGGGAACTTCCACCACAGTAGCTTCATGTGTTTGATTTTTTACATCATCAAAATCCAACGTAGATACCGAGAAAGTTAGATAAATTAACAAACTTTCTTGGCGATGTGGATAATATCTTACATCAAAAGGTGACTTTTAGGTCCGAATCCGACACAAATGTTGCAAATTCCTAGGGACAAGGGAGAACATGGGATTTGTTTCGTTTCCTACATCAACGCTAGGTAAAATAGTTATTACCCAGGTTACAACATTCAACTGATAACTGAATTGGTTGATATATTAAATGGTTGAATTAAAATTTTATTTGTGAAACTTAAAATATAAAAATATATAATTAATATATATGTTATAAATATTAAAATATATAATATTAAAATATATTATAAATATATATATTTATATCAATCTTAATTTTTTCTTAACAACTTAAATTTTTAATTTTTTTTAAAAAATTTATAATAATATTTAATAAAAATTAAAAAAAATAGTTAAACCGTCACACCAATCGATTTTATCAGTTAAAAATTAATTTGATTAATTTTTTATTTATTTAAAGGCTCACTGAACTTGAGACATGACTAATTAACTAATTTTTTAGTTAAATCGACTAATCTAGTACAATTTTCTAAGTCATTATTTGAAAAAAAAAATATCACTCAAATTAAAACTGGATCAAATATTTGACTGATTTACTAATTTTATGATTAAATTAAACGATGTGATAACCATAATTATTACTAGTTGAGTGACTAGTGACTGAAGATCATAATGAAGGGCCGTGCATATTGGGTGGTCCCTTTGTATCCATTTGCCTTTCCCTTGTCCGGCAAATTTGCCGCTAATCTTTTTCCCCTACTGACATCTTCTGTCTTATTGCAATATGTTTATATACTGTTTTTGTAATTTAGTTCAAAGACGTTTCAACTCAGGGAAACCTACCTATAAAGATCTCCCCTCCTAGCTTGGGAAAGAGAACCCTCGGTGCTTGTAATAAATGACATGGAAATTAATTCAATGCACAACAATTAAAGAAAGGTGCGTGAGAGTTTGAGAAGGAATCTCTCAAGTGTCAAGGGTGTGAGTAAAGGCAGGCCCCTTCCCCACCAAACCATACTGCTTTTCATGATGTGTCTTCTTGTTCTCAAATGGACAACTCAAAAACCTTCCCTCTCTATAACCACCGTAGCCTCTTTGGATTTTTTTTTAACAAATCATGGTTTAAACTCTACAAATCTTTGAATTAAATTAACATAATTTTAATATAAAATAATATATTTAAAAATATTTATATTAATATCGTTTTATCCTTAAATTATAATTTTGGTAGCAAGCAAATTTTTTATTTAATACAAAAAGCCAAGCATGATACTTCATGTATTTATACTGATCGAACGACGTGTGTGGATTAAGCTTATTATTTTTAAGTCTCATTTTGATAAAAATTTTAAGTTGTTATTTTTGTAAATTATAGTCATAAAATCTAAACATTAAACTAAGTTTTGTCATAAACTCTAAATCTTAAACCATGGTTTGTCTTAAATCATAAATCTTAAATCTTGGTCCAAAACTAAATTTTTTCAAAATCAATTTTGCAAATTAAGAATTGTCCAAGCTTTAAGTTTCTCCAACTGATGTGCAAACACACTATATCCATGGACTGAGATTCATCACTAAACCTACAAAATTCAATTTTGCAAATCTCTTTTTTCTTTTTCTTTTATCTACGTTGTCTAGTTCAAAATAAGCAACCCATACCATAAGATTAGATTCGGCCATTCTAACGAAACTTGCAGAAAAACTCAATCTTCCATTTACTAACTAAAAAAGTAGATTAGTCACACTACTATTTGAATTTAAAATGTGATAAATATTTAATTTGTAGGGATATTATTTTTAAAAAAGACGAGTTATATTTTTTACACTTTTAAACTTTAAAAAAAAAAAAACTTCAAATCTCTTAGATAGGGTAGACTTGCAAAACCAAAGTGAAAAACTGCCATGCTCCAGCCCACACTTGGTTAGTTCGCAGTGAATATGTAATGTTTCGTCAATATGGTTAAATTCAAAAGAGATTAATTATTTAATTTTTTATTTTTTAAATACTACACTAATAAATAAAAGCTAAATGAGAATGAGAAAGAGATTAATGGACGTACAGGCGAATTTCGTTGTCGGTGCAGGTGAGAGCGGGGTGGTCGGAGATCCAATCGTGAACAGGGTCAGAAGGAAGCTGCTGTAACTGGCTGATAATGAGAGGGAAGACGACGGGGATGAGAACCGTTATAACAAAGTAGGAGCAGAACTCGTAGAGATACCATCCCATAACTTCCAATCTGGACGGCTTGTCTTGTTGCATCACTTGGTATCCATTGTAGCCCTCTCCGCCTCGCACAGTTTTCACCACCACACCCCTTCCATTTTCCGGCGCGTTCTCCGGTGCAGAGCTTCCCCCACTCTCGGTTTCCGCGCTCACCTCTTTCATGGTACCGATCGCGACGGCGCGTGGAATTTACTTCAGACGACGGAGAAGGAAGGAAGGAGTGAGGAGGGAGAAGAGGAGGGTAAGAATGGTGAAGCGAAACCGTTTTAAGACTGAACGAGAGTTTCGAGGTAGGAGTGGAAAGGCATTGTCTAGAGAAAGTATATAATGGGTATTTCTTGCTTTCTTTGTTTTGTTCTATTTCTATCATTCTCTCATTTTTCTATACGGATTTCGTGTTAATTAACGCCCTTAAACTTTTTTTTATAGCCGTCAGTTTGTCCGCGCCTTGTTAGTGCGAATGAGTTAACTAGCTCATCATCCATAAGTTCCACTAGCCCACCAGCAGGGCCATGATGGTAGTGTTTATTTGTTTGGTGAAGTAAAATTATTTAATTTATTTTAATAAATAAAATTTATGCGAGCTTTATATAAAAACTTAATCAAAAAGTCCAAAGATATGTTTGATCAAGTAAAAAATGTGTTATTTATTGTGAATTCAATTTTTTTTTATTAACTAAAGTTGTTCGATTAATTTTGACAAGTGAGATTCTTATGAGTCATGTTTAATAAAAGCTTGATTAGACAAACTAAACGATTTGTTTGATCAAATAAAAGATCTGTATTTTTTTTTTTAATGCTAAGACTTAGACTCTTTAATTTTTTCATTTTTATTATTATATCTAATGAATAATGACATATCAACACACACAGGTATATATATGAAAAATTTAAATAGAGAGTGACAATTCAAATCTAATTAATTTTTATTATTTTAAAAATATTTTTATATCTAAAAATAAATTTTAAAAAATTAATATGTATTAAAGTACTTTAGTATATGCCATTTTACAAGTATGTATGTACAGAGGCATGAGTTGGTCATACATGGGCCTGATTCGTAGGGCCCACTACGCTGTTCTCTAATGCCATGTGACCAGCACTTTGGACTTTTCGCCTTCCTCTATCGTTGGGCTAATATTTTAAGTTTTCTTTGGGCTGGCTTCTTCCATCTCTACTTACCCACATATCACCTTACGATCGTCCTCGTAATCTCATTTCCCTTCACGTGTTAAGATCCAACGGCGAGTACTAAATTGTAGTGCCATAAATCACGATGTTGCTCCAGATTCGTCGCCCAGGTTTCCTCTACATGTTCGTCAAAAACTCGAAGCTGCTTCGTCTCTTTTTATCTGACTTACAGGGGCTTCTGCTTGATTCCACTTCCACTTAGATTTTTTCTTTCCTTTAAATTTTTAATAAGTGAACAGATTCTGTGTCTGTTTTTTTAAAAAAAAAAAAAACTGAAAATGGGTTCTTTGGAATTGCAGTTCCTGTCATTTCACAACAGAGCTCACAGGTAGGTTTGACTCATACTTTCCCTTTTCTTCCTTTCTCACCACTGTTTTAGAACAGTCATTTCTTATCTTCCATAATGATATATATTTGCTGTCAATATTTATTGGCTTCTGAGAACTTACTGATATGTTGGACCCTCAATTCGCATCTCTGTCACATTTACAGATTGTTACCAATAAAGGGAGGCTCTCATGCGTCACATTGAAGTCCAAAAACAGCAGCTTCAAAGTATTGATCATTTTTAATTCAACATAGTTTTCCTGAATCTTCTTCTCCATTTGTGATGACTGGCCAACATTTTTTAAACAAAACCCTGCTGTTTCAATTCTGAAGAATCGCATGTGTATTACTTGTGTGCTACATATGGGTATAGAAGAAATTGAATAAAGGCTTAAGGGAAGCATTTGCAAGGCATTTTAGAGAAATCCCACTAGTGCCTTTCTATCTGGATATGAATGACGTAGGCAGTGCAGAAGCTGCAAGAGCTCAATTCGCAGACTCACAACTCTGCTAAGTCTAGTTTCATAGTGATTGTGGAAATTATATATGCTTGCGTATTAGTGTAAAAGCAGTTTATAATAACCCACCAAATTGACACGCAAATCAAGCACATTCATAGACATACACGAATATGACTAAACGAAACTCAAGTTACAAGAAATCCCTTTTTTCACTAGGGAAAATAACTAAGAACTCTCCTGTGGAATTGATTAATTTTACACGTAGATGCTTAGGTACTCATCCATGCGTGTGTAATTCACCTCAGGGTAAAGCTTTGAGGCTTCTTCTCCATCTTCTCCAATTTCAAAATCTGTTAAGCACCCCTCATAGAAAATATGATAGAAGTGCCCAATTCCCACTTGGAGTTTATAATCCAGCCCTGCAAGTAAAACATAATATTGCACACCAATCAGAAAAATTGTTTGTTGGAACATTACCCTTTTAAAAATCAATGGTGAACAAAGTTTAGTACCTTTCAAGGTGGTAAGGAAGCCTTCAGCAGATATGTAGGTCTTCTCGAGTTCCTTCCCTATGAGTTTCTCCCAAATTCCAATAAGCTCTCTTTGGGAAAGAATGTTCTGTGGTGGCCTTAGGTACAATGTTTTGTTCAGAGTTCGAGGATCATCTATTGCCTTTATGGTGTACGTTGCAACATCATCTTCATCCATAAAAACAGCTGCATCCATATAGTTGACAAAAACTCACTAAGACCTCGACTGTAATACAGAAAAAAAATTCGATTTTGAGGGAAAGCAGTGTAGCTCTTTCGAGTTACCTTTGAGGTTGCCATCACCAAAAAGATGGACCTTGTCTCTTGGAGGGATGAAGGAGCCCATCTGAGAGAGGCTGCCGGCGAAGTATCCAGCGAACAAGTTTGCAGAGATGTAAGTGTAAGGGATGTTAGCTTCCTCTATTGCTTTTCTCACAGTCATTTTGTCATCAAATGTCACTCTTCCTGGTTCTAGTGCATGTCCCATGCGAGCAGGGTCCAGTCCAAATTCTGATGGCAAGAAACGCTACAAAGGGACAAAAAAGAGAGTACAATATATTGCTTAGTATTCATAGCATAGAGCTGCCTGATTTTGCTCTCAAAATGTCTTACTACAGAACAAAATCGACACTGAAATAGAGTCAAATTGGGAATTGAAGTAAAGATGAGGCTGCTAATAAATTGTTTTAAGTCATGATGTGTCAAGAAAAAACGCTGAGAAAATGGAAACGAAAAATAGAAATAAATAACATAATACACACGGATTTACATGATTATTTACAGGCAAAAATTATTGAGTTACATGATGATAAATTGTAGAACTTTACAATTTTTTATAATTTAATCACTCCAGAAAAATTATCCATTCTTACTCTGCTCATACTACAAATCTCTATTTTTTTTCTTTTGGATCGAGTTCCCAAAATTCAAATTGGGTCATAAATCCAGTTTATCAAAAAAATTAAGAAACTCAACATGATGAAATTAAGATTTTGACATTTTGATCACTATTTATTTCTGTAATACTCAAGCAACAAAATTGACAATCTTTGAGTCGGAGATATCCACAACATGCTATTTTTCTTGTTATGTTAGTGAATCTTTAGTTTAGGTGGATTGTTTTCGTCACTAAAAATCAAAAGTCTATTAAAGAATGGAAGTCAAAGATGGTAGGAATATAAGTTTGTGTCTCTATTGTACTAAAAAAAATTATTTACAAGGAAAATAGTATGTTATTAGTATTATTTTAATACTCCATCCGAAAACTCATCCTAATACCAAAAGAAAAGTTCAAATAGATGCAATTACAGCAAAGAAGCAAGCCAGCAGGCAGAAGATTTGGACTTAAAAGGATTTAAGGTTATAATCACACTGCACTTAAAGGATTTGTATGTCTACGCCTGTTTTTTTTTTTTAATAAACAAATATCAATTCAAGCAGTCATATTTATGTGATTTAATGGTATAAATTGTATCTGTTTAATAAATAATTTATTTATTTAAGTCTTTATTTAAAATTTTTTTATATTTTATTTGATTTAAAATTATATTTAATTTTATTTAAATTGAGAATATATTTTATTTTAAATTTAAATTAATTTCTATAAACGTATAAATTTATTCAAGTTAATCTCTCTAATGATTTCTGAATAATTTAAACTGTTTGTAATTTTAATTCAACAATCCAAATGAAAATATTGGTCTCTCCAACATTTTGGAGAAGTCCAAAGCCACAAAATACTGTTTATATTTTTTGGTCTAACAACTCAAATTTCTAAATCCGCAAATGACAGTTTCATAGGCACAGATTCACACCTTAACATTCCCAGCTTCTTTTATGGCCTCCACGAGCTTCAGCTGCAAGACAATGCTATGGCTCCGGATATGGACGCCGGAGACGGCGCTGATGACGACGTCGACCTGTCTGACGGCGTCGACGAGGCTCCCGTGATCGGAGAAGGAGGCCTGAATCAGACGAGCCCCCTGCCTCTTGAAGGCCAGCAACATCTGAATCTTCTCGATCTGGAACCCTAACTCGGGGCGTTGAACAACGTAGGTCTCATGACCCTGTGCTAGACACGCCTTCACTATCCTCCTCCCTATATACCCTGTTCCTCCCACTATCAGAACCTTGCTCTTCCCCATCTTTAATTTTCGCTCTTTCTGTTTTTTCGATCAATTCTTAGGGTTCCTAATCCCAATCTGCTACTATGAATTTCTGTGCGTGCGCGCTTAAATAGGCTGTGTTTTGTTGTTTGGTTTGACTGGAAATAAATAAATTATTTGTTGAAGGAATCATGAATGAGAGGAGTAGGAGGAACGAAGTAGGTTAATTGGCGGCTATATTGTTAGAATATGAAGTTTGATATCTGTGTATAGATTAAAATATGAAAGGGAGGGTAGAGGGAAAAATCAAAGATGGTATTGGTGAATGGTGAAGACAAATTTTAAGTCAAGTTGTATAAATGACTGGAGTTGGTGTATGTTGACTTTTCTTAGTGAAATATGATGCGTCTTAAGTAGTGTAAAGACTGTCTGATGCTTTTAGCTAGCCAACGTTGAATGGGAAGAAGAAGATGAGGTGGAGCAGCAATATTTTAATAACTAGTGTTAAGAAATTAGAGCGTAATAATGAACGCGAATTTATTGAAGTTGTAGCAGAGAAATCGTGGAAATTACAAAAGAATTAAGAAATGAAAATATTTATTCATTCATTTATCATCAGTAATACAGATAACACTGGTGTGTATATAACTTCAACTGTGTAACAGAATAAACGCCTATACAACATAAATTAATTAACAAACTAATTCTTACGCTGACGTGTTAATTCCCTAAGCTAACGTGTTAGACCTACGCTGAACTGTACAATTCTACAGCCCCTTCAAGTTGGAATTATAATAAATTGAACTAAGCTCAATTTGGAGAATAAATGGCTAAATGTAGAACCAGTAAGAGCCTTAGTCAATACGTCAGCAACCTGCTCCTTTGTTGAAACATGAATGGGCTTGCCAAAACTGTCTCTGAATTTGTCTCTTACAATATAACAGTCCAGTTCAACGTGCTTCGTACGCTCATGAAAAATTGCATTGTGAGATATATGGATAGTAGCTTGACTATCATAGAAAAAACATGATTGTAAGTTGCAACACTATTCCCAGGTCTTTCAAAACATAAATAATTTATTGAAGCTCACATACCGTGGTTGTCATACTAATATAAACCCAATTATCATACTGAAAAAAGAAATTCTCAATTTCATACTATTGATTTTGAGACTAAATTTTTTCTACGAGCCAAGTGACACTAATCAAAGATAGTATTGGATCAAAGAATATTAGATTAAATGCTTTTATTTTAATTTAATGTATTTAGATTTTTGTTATATTTGTGACCCAATTAGAGTTGATCATTTGATTTAGTTTCTTGATGCGTGTAGCTTGAAGAGCAAACTAATTGTTTCCTTTTAGCTATTAGTTTCCTTTTAAATTAGTTTCTTTTTAGTTATTAGTTTCCTTTTAAATTAGTTTCCATTTAACTATTAGTTTCTTTTTTCTGTAGTTTGCTTTGTAATGCCCTTAAATAGGCATTTTCATTCAATAAAAATTAGAATACCTTTGTGAGGAAAATTTCTCTTTGGTTCTTTGAAGAACTTTTGAACTTATCAAATTTTGTCTATGACGTTCATACCCTAACTTATCAATCGAGTTTCCATCCCTTGATTGTGGCGTCTTCATCATACTAAGGTTCGCATCTTTTTATAGGTGTTGGGTTGCGGTTTCCATCCAAATCTGTAGTAGAACGATACTAGGAACTAATTTTCGTTACGACTTTCATCACAAGTTGGTGAGGTTCGTATCATTTGGTATCAGAGCCAGCTTCTAGTCTCAGGTTTGCCTATCATTTATTGCACTTCTTTTCTTCATGTTTATCTCAACTCTAGCTTTCTTCTTCTTTTCCAGTTCATTTTCCAAAAAAAAAAAATTCTGCACTGTTCATTCACGTATTGTTCATTCGTGTTACTATTCATGCAAATTTTTGGGTCAAAAAAAATAATTCTGTAGTTGATAAAAAAAAAGAGTTAAAAAAAAGGGATCCAAAAAAAGATGGGAATTCGAGCAAAAAAAAAAAGAGTTTGGAAACACGGAAACCTAGTCATTTTGTGATCATTATATTCTTGCTTTTAGAATTCAAATTTGGTTGGTGATGTTTGGGTGTGGATTGTTGCCAAAAAAAAAATTTGATCCTTGTTTGATTAGTTTGATAAGAAGTTTTGAAAAATTATAAGTGGAAAAAGCAAGAGTAGTGAGCATATAAGAGGGTAAAAGTCAAAATTTTTGTGTAAAATTGAGTGAAACACGTGAGAAGTGTGATGTGAGGTCCTTTATTTTGTACTAACGTCTTCTTTGCCTTCAGAAGATGCAATGGGTAAGGTTGATACAAAGTTGTTAATGGAGGCTTTGACAAGAGAGATGGGGAGAATGTTAAGGGTATAGATGGAACCAATTTATGAAAGGTTAAACTGAGTAGAAAATACACATGTAGAGTTACCTCGTGTGCATAGGAGGGAGAGAGTTCAACTGAGGGAAGTTAGAGTTAAAAATGAGGAGTATTTTGAGGAAGACTTTGATGAAGAGGATGATCGGGGATCAATAAGCAACCATAGAAGATATGGTGGGCAATTTACAGAAGTTAGGAATTGGGAAGATAATAATTTAGAGAGTATTAAGATGAAGATTCCATCGTTTCAAGGGAAGAATGATCCGGAAGCATATCTTGAAAGGAGAAGAGGTGGAGTTAGTATTTGATTGCCACCATTATTTTGATATAAAGAAGGTAAAACTTGCTGCCATTGAATTTACTGATTATGCTATTATTTGTTGGGATCTGTGATGAGTAGGAGGAGGAATCACGAAAGACTAATTTCAACTTAGGAGGAGATGAAGGCCGTCATAAGGAACGATTTATTCCTCAACACTATAAAAGATTGCAAGTCTCACGCAAGGCTCTAAGAGTGTGAAGGAATACCATACAAAGATAGAGATCACGATCATTAGAGCAAATGTTGAAAGAAGATCATCTACAAGGAGACACCAAATGCCACCACATTCACAACTTCACAGGCGTAAGTATGACATAACTCAATATGAAGAATGTTGAGGGTGTCAAGTCTTTGGCTATAGTAGTACCCATTATTGCAAGAACAGATAATTCACTTTGAAAGTTGTAGATTCACCTAAGAAGCCAATAGCTAAAGATACTTTTGTGGAAAAAATTTCTGAAACTGATGTAAATCAAGCTCAAGTTCAAAATTTTATTAGTGATACAAGTGAAGTAGAAGATGAAAAACAAGAGGAAAATGAGAGCGAGCTTGTAAAAAGTGAAAAAGAGAAAGAAATTGAAAATACGACAAAGAGTGAGGAAGTGATTGAAAGTGAAGAGAAAATAAAAAAAGAGAGTGCAAAAAAAGGAGATTTTGAGGGAAATGAAAAGGAAAATGATGAGATGGAAAAACAAGAGAGTCCTTTCATAATGGAGAACATGGAAGAATTTGAAGAAATGACAGAGACTCAAAAGAAAAGAGAAAAAGAAAAAGAGTTGGAAGAAATCGAAAAAGAAAACACACTTACTATCTTTGATAATTCTCTGTCTAAAGAAGTCAATTCTATTTTTCAGGCATTATTTCATCCTATTTTTAAGATTCGAGGACGAATTTTCTTTCAAGAGGGGGATAATGATATGAACCCAACTATCATACTGAAAGAAGAAATTTTCAATTTCATATCATTGATTTTGAGACTAAATTTTTCCTACGATCCATATGACATTAATCAAAGATAGCGTTGGACCAAGGAATATTAGATTAAATGTTTTTATTTTAATATAATGTATTTGGACTTTTGTTATATTTGTGGCCCAATTAGAGTTGATCATTTGATTTAGTTTCTTGATGCGTGTAGCTTGGAGAGCAAGTTAATATTTTCTTTTTAGCTATTAGTTTCCTTTTGAATTAGTTTCATTTTAGCTATTAGTTTCCTTTTTCTGTAGTTTGCTTTGTAATGCCTTTAAATAGGTATTTTCATTCAATAAAATTAGAATACTTTTGCGAGGAAAATTTCTCTTTGGTTCTTTGAAAAACTTTCGAAGTTATTAGATTTTGTCTGTGGCGATCATATCCTGACTTATCAATCGAGTTTCTATCCCTTGATTATGGCGTATTCATCATACCAAGGTTCGCATCTCTTTATAGGTGTCGAGTTACAGTTTTCATCCAAATCTGTAGTAGAACGGTCCTAAAAACTAATTTTTGTTACAAGTTTCGTCACAAGTTGGCAAGATATGAAATTGAGAATTTCTTCATTCAGCATGGTAGTTGGGTTCATATCACATACTTTTGTATTCAGCTTCTGCAGAAGAAAGAGAAATTGTCACCTTTTTTTTTTTTAAGTTTCCATGAAATAAGTGTTTGACCCAAGAAAATGCAGTAATAGTAACTGAGTGTCTACTCCTATTATAGAGGCCCAATCTACATCACAATATGCGTTTAAGACTAGAGGAGTTGTGGCAAAGAAGAACAAACCTATCATCGAAGTATGCTTCAAATATTTAACAATATGTAGAGCAGCTAACTAATGGGGTTTTCATGGTTTGTGCACATACTGACTGAGATGGTGAATTGCAAACATTATGTCCGGTCTTGTGAAATTCAAGTATAAGAGGCATCTAATCAGTATGTGATATTAGGAAGAATCTTCAAGTAAATCCCTTTCCTCCTCTTGCAACTGAGAGAAAACATCTTTGGCATGTAACAATCCTGTATCATAAATTATATCAAAGATATATTTCTTTTGATTTATACAAATTCCATCAGGTGATATAGAAATTTCCAATCCAAGGAAATATTTTGCATGCCGAAGTTCTTTTATTGTAAACAAATCATGTAAATATTGTTTAAGTTCATTAATCAATTCATCTAAGGTGCCAAAGATTAACAAGTCATCGACGTAGACAATAAGTATAAGAAAACCCTTCTTGGAATTGTATGTAAATAAGCAAGTGTCTGCTTTAGACTGAATAAAACCAAACTTGTGTAAACTCTTAGTAAACTCCATATTCCATTGCCTTAATGCTTGCTTGAGGCCATACAAGGATCTTTGTAGATGATAAACTTGGCCCTTCTTAGCTTTATTTTATCCCTCATGTGGCAACATGCATACCTCTTCATCCAAGTAACCATGAAGAAATGCTTTGTTAATATCAACTTGGTGAAGAGGCCACCCTTTAACTGTAGCAATAGAAAATATTAACCTCACTGTCACAATCTTAGCTACTGGAGAAAAACTATCATTGTAGTCAATGCCTTTCAATTGATTATAGCCTCTAACTACCAATCTAGCTTTAAATCTCTCCATTGTATCATCTGCTTGAATTTTAACTTTACAAACCCACTTTGAATCAATTGCTTTCTTGTCCTCTGGTAATGGAGTAAGCTGCCAAGTATTATTTCTTTCCATGGCATCTAACTCATCTTGCATTGCCTTAGACCAGTGAGGATATTTGCTAGCTTCAAAATAATTATGAGGTTCCTAGATAGTAGATATATTGGCTAAAAATTGTTCATTGGTGTTAGTCAAAGA
Source organism: Biancaea sappan (assembly GCA_037074585.1). Taxonomy (NCBI): domain Eukaryota; kingdom Viridiplantae; phylum Streptophyta; class Magnoliopsida; order Fabales; family Fabaceae; genus Biancaea; species Biancaea sappan. The sequence goes on along the minus strand of CM073500.1, from coordinate 43,465,848 downwards.
AGTACTTTTTTTCATGGGAAGAAAAAGTTTATAGGAGGTAGAAGAATCTGACACAGTAACCTAATTTGTTACAAAATCTAACAGCCAAGAAGGCTATGTTCTTGATCTATTACTACGTCTAATAGGTGAAGAAGGAGGAAAAAAATTACCTAGAAGAGAAGAAGGGATTCCTTCCTGTGAGGAGGTAGTTATCGAGTCTGCAACAATCGAAATTGATCATTCTATAGATCATAAACTAAAGGTAAAGAAGGAGTGTCACATTGTGTTATAGCATTTGAATCAATGAAAAGGAATTTATTTTCATTGAACACAACATCTCTGGTTACTATAAATTTTTTTTCAACCAAGTCATAAACTTTAAAGGCCTTAACTCTAGGTTGGTAACCAAGGAAGACACAGGCATTGGCTCTAGAAGCAATTTTGTCCTTGTGTGGAAGAACATTTGTAGCAAAATAAAAACACCTAAAAATTTTTAATGACTCATAGGTGGGAATTTTATTGAATAACAATTCAAAAAGGGTTTTCCAGGAAAGGATTCTTGTTGGAAGTCTATTTATCAAATAAGAGCTTTCTCCCAAAACTGGTTAGGCAAGCTAGATTGAAAAAGTAAGGCTCTAGTGACTTGGAGTAAGTGTCTATGTTTTCTCTCTGTCACTCTATTCTATTGTGGGGTGTAGCGACAAGTCTTTTGGTGCAAAATGCCTAAGTTGGTAAACAGATTTTGGCAAGAATGACTTAAGAATTATGAACTATTATCCGTTCTAATAACTTTAATCTGGACTATATTAATGAATTTGGTAATTATAGAACATGTCTAACTCTTGTAGCCATTAAGAATGTCCAAGTACCCCTAGTGAAGTCATCAACAGCAGCTAAAAAATAGTTTGCACTAGATATAGCAGCAATATGATAAGGCCCTCATATGTCCATATGGATAAGTTCAAAAAAATGTTTTGTTTGTATTTTACTATTGGGAAACATAGCTCTAGTTTGTTTAGCTATAGGAAAAATATAGCATGTATTACTCAAGGTATTGAAATTTGATAAGAAAGGCAACTGATGCAAAACAAGGTCACTAGGGTGACCAAGTCTAGAATGTCAAAGTTGAACATCTTTACTCAATGTGTCAAATGAAGAAAAAACAACACATATTATGAGTATAACAATCTGTGATACATTGTTCATAGACATCATGATTATTGATATGGTATAGAACATTAGTAGAAAAAGCAAAATTATCAAAGTAGTATAGGTTTCCAACTACTCTCCCAATAACCAAGATCTTCTTACTCTTCTGGTCTTGTAAGATGGAAAAACAGGGAAAGAAAGTACATGAGACAAAATTGGTAATAGTAAGTTTACTGACAAATAAAAAGTTATGGCTAAAATTTGGCAAAAATAATGTATTTGTAAGCTTGAGATTGTTGATTGCACATTACCCATCTGTTTTTCTTGTGCAATATTACCATTTGGAAGGTGCACAGAAATGGCTAGATCTAACATAGTTAATTCATTAAAACATTGTTGCTTGACACAAATATGATTTGAGGCTCTAGTATCTAATATCCAAGACACTTTTGTCCCCTTTGTATAGCTAGGTTCATTAGCCATACCTACAAAATCGGATGTAATGAAATTCACACTACCCTCTTTCTAAAGCTAAGTGGTCTCAATTAATTTCGCAACCTCCTACTTAATCAAATATATCATCCAATTATATTGTTTAACATCCACAACAGAATTTTCATGCTCTACTACTTCTGTGACATTTGCTTGTTGCTTCCCTACCTTTTTTCTCCTTTTTAGTTTTCAACAAATCTACATACCACTCAGGATACCCATTTAACTTGAAACAACTTTCCTTGAGATGGCCTTGAACCTTGTAGTGATCACAGAAGTGATCTTCTTTCTTTTCTCCTTCTTTCTTCTTAAATCCTCCTTTATTTCCATTTCTCCCATAGCCTTGGGTTTTCACCATCATTACACTATATTCAACCATTTCCTCAAAGGTCTTATGAACTATCTTTTGAGACTAGTTTTGCAGCATCACATAAGCTTTGTTAGCATTTGGTAGTGGCTCTTGCATCAGTATTTGATTCTTCACAACATCAAATACTTCACTAAGGCCCATAAAAAACTGTTTATTTTGGTAGAGGACTCCATTTATGCTAATTTCATTCACAATATGCACATACTGCCTCCGCACAAGCATGAAGGGAGAGGTTTCATAGTATTCAAATCCTCCTATAACTTTTTCAGTTTATTAAAATAACTAGCTAGATTATTATTTCCTTATTGAATTGACGCAATTTCATGTTGAATTTTGTAAATCTATGGGCCTTTTTTTTTTCTGTGAATCTTTCTTTTAGTTTCTCTCAAAGAATCCTTGCTATAGAACAATACACAAAGGATTCAGCTAAATCTTTTGACAATGACCCTAAGATCCAAGAACCTACTATGTAATAAGCTTTGCACCCTTTCTGAAATATTGCAGTACTTCCATCTGGTTTTTCAATCGATCCATCAATGAATCTTAACTTGTCCTACCCTCCAAGTAAGATCTAAATAGACGTGCTCCATGTTAAGTAATTAGTTCTTGTGAATGGTTCCTGTGAACGGTGCTATCACAATTGAAATACCAGGATGATCATTGTTACCAAGCTGGTAAGGACTATATCAACAAATCCTAATAGGTGGCTTATGTATTCGCGCTTTCAGTGTTAGCCATCGGAAGTCCAGATAAAAAAAACTCGAAGAACGATCAAATGAAACCAAGAAAGGAGCCATAAGGTAATCGATGAATATCTCTTTCAATTATCAGAGAAATGGCTATTCGAAGAATAGAGTCTATGTAGCAAGAAGACGGTGCTTTGATACCATATCAAAATTGTAACAGAGAACTCATGGAAATTACAAAATAATTAAGAAATGTAAATATTCATTCATTCATTATCAACATAACTTTATGATAACATGTTACAAAATAATTATTTCAAGCATAATAAAGAAAGACCTCAAATATTATACAAGAACTTTATGATATATTTTTTCTCCAAAACCACCCAAAACTGAACCAACCTGCCCAACAAAAATTAAACCAAACTGTCTAAAAAAATAAAACCGAATAGGTCCATACTTTTTCAAAACCGATTAATTCGATCTAGTTTGATTTTACCTCAAAACTGAACCAAACCACCTTTCAACACCCCTACTTACTTCCTTCTATCATGCGTCGTTTTGACGATGAGAGGAGTATGTGATACTGATATCTAATTAGGACTATAATCGCAGGTTTGTAATTTAACTATATTAATATTGTGAAGTTTGGTTGCAATTTTCTAAATTCAGTAGTTGAAAAATGTTCTCTTAAATTTTAAGATACTTACAAATAATTTTTAAAATTTTTAAAACTAGGAATGAAGTCTCTAAATTTTGACACTCCAATAAATACGTTATTGTGATATCCCAAATTTAATTACCTTAGAAAATGAGGCTAAATAAATAAATGAGCAAGTAAATCAGGATAAAATAGTTATTAAGAACTTTTTGAGAGATATAAATAGAATTTTATCCATTGAGTAGGGACCTATTTGTATAGAATAAAAAGATTTGAGGGTTTTTATCATTTTCAACCAAAAGAAAAAAATGAGATAGTGATGTGTGTGAGGTGTGCGGTGAGAAAGGAAGGAAGTGAGAAAGAAAAGAAAGAAAAGAAAGAAAGGAGACATGTGGGGTTGTTAAAGAATAATTAATATATATATATATATGAATGTGTTGTGAAGTGAACGGTGGGGTGAAAGGGAAGAAAGAGAAGAGAGGATGAGGGAAAGGAAGATGAAGAGACAAAGACAAAAAATAAAAAATAAAAGAGAGAAAGTGATGTTTGATTTGAGGCGGGAATAGTGAAAAAAATATATTAAAAAAATATATGTATTGCTTTTTCTTTCAATTATATATATGTGTGTGTTATGTGAATCACTGTGGAGAAGGAAGAACGAAAGAAAAGGAAGAAAGAAAGAGGAGAGAGAGAGAAAGAGACGAGGGAGAGAAAGAGAGGAGAGAAATAGAAGAAGAAAGGAAAGAAGAAGAAGAGAAACATGGGAAACGCAGAGCAAAGAAATAAGTTTAAAAAGTTGATAGGTTGAAAATCAGATCAGGTAGTTAGTTTTCCATAAAAGTATGATTATTTATGATTTATGATATCTGTGTTCATAATCAATTTTTACAGAATTTTATTTATAATTCCTGTTCTACATAGTGAATAAGAGAAATTTAATTATTGTGTGATGTTATGCTTTTATGGCTGAAATGATCTCCTCATGTATTTACATGTTTTTAATAAAGTGACTAGCTACTGAGATATTTTATATCTCACTTTTAGAAAATTGATTATTTCAGGAAAAAGGGTAAAATGGAAGGCTTTAATGATATTAATGATGATCTTGAAGTGTAGAAATATATTTTATAGTAGTTTATAATACAAAGAAGTAAAGATAATAACAAATATTTTGTAAATTATTTTTGTATATATTCAAGCTCAGATATAATTAATGAAAATCTTGTAAATTTTCTACAAGGTTACTATTTACATAAATAGTAAAATTTGTGAATAGTGAAATCTATAATTATTTGCAAGGAAATTAATCAGAAAATTTATCAGTGAACCGATTTAGAGAAAAAAATTATTATTTTTAAAGGAAATAAAAGTCGGGGTGTTACAGTTATTTTATCTAATTCATTTGTCATATTATGTTTCTAATATGCCGATTGGAAGAATATTAAATTAAAAGGTATAACTGAGAGATACTTATTTGACATGTCACATGTGGAGAGTTTAACATGTCTAAAATTGTGTAATAAAAAAAACCTTATTTGTTTAAACATAAAATAGTAAAACGTGATTGTCAGATTTAAAAATTTATAAGAATATTTGAAAGTAATGAAAAATTTCAAAGTTTTAAAAATTATATCGGTCATTGAATCAGAAAGATGAATGGTTTACAATTTAATAATCAGACTTTGGTAGAACTATAATCGAACCAAAATTATAATTTTTTATAATTTAATTAATAAATTGTAAAATAAAATTTTAAATAGTTTATTTTTAAATATTTGAATGTTATTTCTATTACAATATGATAGTATAAAAGATGTTGCTAATATTGTTCAATTTTTAAATTTAAGATCATATTTTACATAAAACAATAATATTAGTTGCATAATATAATGATCTTTGATGTTTCATAATACTATGCCTTGAAATGTGTGTGTGTATATATATATTGCTTCGTAAAAAAAAATGCATTTTACCTCCACGAACTTTAAAACTTGACCATGAACTCTTATAAACTTTTTAATGTGTGCAAGTTATCACTTCTGTTAAAAAATCTATTAGTCAACTCAACAGTCCACGCCCAGTCAACAAAAAATGTCACATAAGTTGTTGAAATGACATAATTTGTCTTCCACCAATATGGTTGTTAGCCCTAAAGCTTTATGCCATAAGTTTTGATAATGACAAATATGTTAGAAATGTAGTATTAATATATAAGAATTAATTATTATTTATGCTACAAATATTTAAGTGTCACGACCCATTTTCTAGGCACATGACCTGCACAATGATGAATATCCCATCACTGTAAGCCTTTCGATAAATTCTTCCCACAAGTAAAATTGTTAGTCATTATCTCTATATTCTCAAAATACCATTCCTTAATAAATACAAAAAAAATACATCAGATTTTCTTAATTAAAAATAATAGATCCTCAGTACAAAATACATTATCATACTGAAATACAAGCCAAATACCAAACTCCTGACCTAGATGTCCTAGACGGTTACAGAGCAACATACTGTATAACAAAAGAAGGGCCTACCCGACAACGGGAAGGTCCAACGTGATCTACTCCTCTAGCGGATGTTCTTCGGCGGCAACTTGATCTGAACAAAAAGTTTGTACAGAGAGTGTGAGCTTTTAAACTCAGTGAGCAAATCGGCCTCGCGTTAATAAAATTCAAATACATCACCAGTCATGCAAGCATATCTGAAGGCTCAAGCTCAACCAATAGACATAGTTAGAAATTACATACAAGAAGATAAAAATTCATCCAATTCAACAAACGATACTAGTACTCGTCAATGGCAATATATCCCAGAGAGCGCACACAGGCCGGCTCACCAATTTTGTATTTTTCTGCCATGACGCACAACCTCATCCTCTTAGCTACGGCGCCTCACGGATTTATCACCAATCCGGACTATATCCCTACTGAGGGAATTGTTGTCTCCACACTCATTGGTCAAGACACCCTTTAAACCGGGTTTTCCGCCTTACCGTGAGAGGGGGTACTGTACCGCTCAATCACAATCAATAGTACAACAGTTCATATCATAATCAGAAGCACAATATAATACTCATCCATATAACTATATGATTCAAATTTCATATCATCATGAGATACTTGCTTCGTCATATCCATACTTCTGGATTAATTATCTCATTATATTCGTCATTCTGAATCCAATTTCCCCCTATGAATCTTGAGAGTGTCCTACGACATACTTTTTATCACCAGTAATGCTAAAATTCTATTAAAACGGGGTCGTTTCACTCACCTAGATTCCGTACGAATATCACTTCTTTAAGTCGCTACGGACAAGAGTACACAGGTGAATTTCAGTGTTCTGCTACGAAGATTTTCATGAAAGATTAGAGAAAATACGTTAAGATTGTTTTCGTACAGATACTGTTCATACGTACGATTACTATTCATATTGTCACTATTCATACGTACGGGTACTATTTATACCAGAAATACAGAATACAATCTGTAAAAGAGTATACCAGGTAAGTTCCCAGGAAAGAGTGGAGGGTCACACTGGACACACTTAAAAACCAGGTCTTTCCTTAGCCAGAACTTTCCTAGACATGTATTCTCCACAGTTTATATTCTATTTCGGTAATCAGAGAATTAAAATAACAGCTAACGACAGTTTTTCTGATGTGGAAGATCGGCCAAAGCCGCAACCACAGAGCATACTTAAGAAAATAACTTCTAAAATTTGAAAGACATAGAAAGGGCATAGTATCCTTACCTAAGCAAAAACGGAAAGGCCCAAAATCTCAGAAGCCTAGCGTCGGAGCAAGAGAAACTTAAGGAGAGAAGAAGAGAAGTTAAAGGTGTGAGTTTAGAAGTGAAATGGAATGGCCTATTTATAGCAAAAGTTAAGGGTACTATTTGATACTATGCACTAATAAAATATTCAATTTACTATTCATGAAAACGACATTTCTAATAATGCAGTTACTGTACAAAACACGGCAGACGGCTGAAATTTTTTTCCTTTTATTACTATTGAAAACTTAAAGGGAAAACTATCCTTCACCTTAAATCTTTAAGTTTCTTTTCAAATCAGTCCTTTCAATTTAGTCCCTGAAGGTATTTTTACGCATAAAACGTCATTTTCTCCTACAAACTTCTTTCTAGTTTTCTCTTATAACCAAACCACATCTAGTACTTGACATTTTGATTGTATACATGAACAGTACCATATACGTAAATAGTATTATACGGGTGAATAGTACCGTATACTAAAATAGTAACAGTAGTTTGAAAACACGCATTTATATTTTATTTTTTATGGGTATTACATTATCACCCCCTTTAAGAAATTCGGTCCTCCGAATTTAAATTACCTCAAGTCGTAAAAAGATGCGAATATCTAGAACGCATGTCAGCCTCGGCTTCCCATGTGGCTTCTTCGTGAGTTTGATTCCTCCACAAAACCTTGACGGATGGAATCTCCTTAGATCGGAGTTTCTTTACTTGACTATCGAGGATAGCCACCGGTATCTCCTCGTATGACAAGTTTTCATCTACTAGGATAGAATCATTCTGAGAAGGGTGAAGTATGTGAGAAGGGTCATGAAGGTACTTCCTTAACATGGATACGTGAAAGATAGGGTGAATCCCTTCCAGTTCCATAGGTAGGGCAAGCCGATAAGCCACTTTTCCCACAGGTTCTAAAATATCATAAGGCCCGATGTATCTAGGACTCAACTTTCCTTTCCTTCCAAATCTCAACACACCTTTCATTGGAGAGACCTTAAGGAATACCATATCGCCGACTGAGAACTCCAAATCACGTCGTCTGTGGTCAGCGTATGCCTTTTGTCTACTTTGAGCTGCTCGCATCCTATCTTGTTGTCACGTCCCAAAATTTGAGCACATGACCGGCACGGAAAGTGAATTTCATTTCACCTCCGTAAGCCTATCTTTCTCTTAAAAATCATACAATTCTTTTTCATGCAACCAAAACGAGTTCTCTATACATACTACAATTACTCACATTACATCACTGAATGAACCTACCCGATTACAGAGATTTCTAGATTTATACAACTTAGAATAAAACTTAACTATTATACCTTTATCCTGAACAAATGAAAAGGTAATTATGGACTAAGGATCCATAATTCCTTGTTCCGATATTTACCTTCAGCTGTCAACTCTGAAAAAAAATATCAATAAGAGGGGTATGAGCAAACCACGTGCCCAGTGAGTAGATAACACAATACTATGACAAAATAAAAATCATGCATCATAATGATAACATGCAGCAATCATACGTAGATCGATCATCATATGATATAATATTATTCATAATACTTCACAACAATATCCAAGTGAATCAAATGCATTTCAACAAAATTCAAAATTTACAACAGCAATCGATGAAATCAATTTCACACACAATTCCCGTACCAACCGGGTCGTCCAGAATACCTCTGGATCGTTGCCCGCGGCCCCCGCCGCATCCACCCTTATCGCTCCATTTATATTCTCCACCCTTATAGCTTCACATAGATTTCTCCATGGGGTGCACCACCATGCCTTTCCTTTCCAGTCAAACACAATCACAATCACATATAAAAATACCCTCAATCATAATCTTGAGCCACATACACAACTCAGTCATTTACAATTCAAGCCACAACATAATCAATGTGGTTCCAGCAACATAGCATGTATATAACATAACCCATAATATAGAACAATTATTCAACTCGGTTCACATGCCATTCACAATCCATCATATAACCTTCATTCATGGGAAAATAAGAAAATATAATTATATACATTACCAGACACGTTCCACATTTGTTTATGCCTCATCGTTCCACATCATCCTCTTCAAACTTGGATATACAACATATTTCCACTATGATGCAAAAAGTAAATAACAGATATTTAATCATAGCAAGTATTAACCCACTCACCTGGATTTCACCCTCTCGGCACTCCCACTTTTCACTTTGACCATTCCTATTGTAACCAGACAAAAACCATCAGAGTTACGAAATAGAGAAATTTCCTACCACTACTCTCGACCTTCACTTACTTCTCGAATCATAACTCCGAACTGGTAATGAATATTTAAATGAAACTTATACCATTGGAAACTAGACTTAAAGAGCTTTCCAACGATATAAAGTTTGCCCAAAACGGAGTTCGGATGAAGAAGTTATGGCCGATTGAAAAATAAACTAAAATTTCCCGGTACACCTGGCGCCTGGGCGCCAATTCCTTCTTCTTCCCATCTCACCTTGGCGCCTGGGCGCCACGATCGCGACCCCTTCGCGATTTCTCTCGGTTTTGGCCCAAATCTAGCCAAATATTCACCGTTTTTCATGATTTCTTCCATGGGATCTCACCCTTAATGTCTAAGGAGCATTTAGACACCAAAATCACCAATTTTAATCGAGAAACGAAGCCGAAATCTCGATTTTACCTCAAACACTCTTAAAACTAGAAAATAGAGAAAAGCTTAAGAAATAAAAATTTCTACCTCGATTCCTTGCTTTCCCTATGTTGCTTGGCTCCTAGAGGCTCGCCCCGTAACCCGAGATTCAGCCTCCAAAGCCCGGTTGTAGAGTTGGAGTGTAGAGAGAGAAATTAGAGAGAAGGAAGAGAGAAGGAGAGGAGAGAAAGTGAAGAGAGAGAGAGGAAAGGAGAAAAATGAATAAAAAATAGGTGAGGCCACCTATATACTCGCCCGGGGTGAAATTATCACTTGCTCTGCAATTGACCCTCAGTCAAGACTAGCAAAAGCAAATTCATAAAATCTCACCTCAGGTGTTTCTAAATCCTCGGTGCCCCACAAATTTCCTTATTCACTTTAGTCCCTCTCAATATCTCAAACTCCACTTTAACCTCGAATCCATCATCTTTTCGGTACCGGACTCATAATTCATTCCCATAAGCTCTATTCTTCTTCTCGGGTTCCTACTTGGTCATTTCTCAAAAGTCCTCTATACTTTCTTTTCTTTTCACTTTAGTCCTTGAGAATTTGTAAAAATTTCCTAAATTAAAAATAAAAATTTCTATTCCCACATTTTCTTCACTAATTCAAAAAGAAAATTTTTCACATAATTAAATTTTTCACTAAACTTCAAATAAGACTTTAAATATTCATGAAAATTCTTGGGATATTACATTCTTCCCCCCTTAAAAGAATTCGGTCCTCCGAATTCAAAACTTACCTCAAGATTGAAGCAAATGCCAATATTTTGTTTATATCTCATTCTCTCTCTTAGAATTTTCACAATCAAGTACAAAATATAACAAGTTCAACATATTTTTATTTCTAGTACATAAGTTACAGGCAACAAGCTGAACTTGATTTACAAAACAGATAATTTTAATACGTAAACATTAGATCAAACATCAGCTTTAGGTACAAACAAAAGAAAAGATAAATTAAGAACGATGAGGCTTTTGAAATGTAGAAGGTGCTCCAGGTCTAGAAGAAGAAGGTGCTTCAGACCTTAAGGAGGAAGTTAATCGTTGCAGCCTAGAAAGAGTTTCTGGAGGAAACGTCTGGGAAATTTGGCGAAGTGCAGAAGTCACTCCATTCATACAGTCAATACATCTCGCTTGTTGGTCACGAAAATTTTGAGTTGCAAACATCGAATGTCTATCAACTCTATTCGCCAATTCCCTAAAATGACGGTTCAAAAGCTTCTCTTGTTCTGTAAAGAGACGATTTATCAATCTCCCCTGGTCCTCAAAGTGGCGGTTTATCAGTCTTTCCAAGTCCTCCATCTTTTGTCTCATAAGCGCAAGCTCATTATTAGAAGATGTTGCTGTGCTAACATCCTCTAACTCTACTACATCCCTTTTTCTTTTCTTAGCCTCTGGTGACTCTTCCATGGATCTCTTATTCTTATAATTCTCCAGGCTAAGATTTAGATCCATCTCTACCTTGCCAGCCTCAAAGTTTAAATTGAAAGATTTATTACCGGCCATATTTTTCTGAGCTATAAAGGTTGTACAGAAGGAGAAGTTTAATGCTAGAAAGCTTATAGATATAAACTCTTAGTGTAGTGAGCAGCGTAATGGGGCATCCATTATATATAGACGAAATTTAGGGCTACAAAACCTTTACATCATACTCTAAAGATGACCTACAGACCTTATCCGATGCAATGCCAACGGTCTCTGATAAGCATGCCAGAAAATAACAAAATATAATCAAATACAAAAGATTTCCTCAAAAATTTCGGCTAACTTTTGACTCTTGCTCAAATTATTAAACTAATCGCCGCTTCAATTTATGACTTCCTAACTCTGTATTTGTCATATCCAATAATTCTAAATCGAAATATTACTCCATGAACGGGTAGCTTCATATTAACCTTATCTAGGTTTCTAATCCGTGACTTTGCCCTAAGCTTACACATTTTCAAACATACATATTAAAATAAAAACTTCTCACATCTACACATCAAGCGTTCCATAAAGTGAGAGAAAAATTTTACCTTTCACTTGCCTCTACGAGCATATATGTATATATGTATAAACATAGAGATACATCATTATCTATATATATTTTCATATATTCAAGTTCTTTTAAATTTCAGACTTCTCATTCTCTGAATGTATGTAGAATCATTACATATTATTCCTGGCCATAACAAATAGCCTTCACTCTCTATGCATGAATAACATACATACATATCATATGTATTTAGATACATATAATCACAGTATAATTCAATAAATCATATATATTATACTTAACTGAAGGCTTTCAAGAACAATACAAGAAAGCATAGAATACATTTTAGTTCATCGTGAAAACATCCAAGACACTCTGTAATGGCTACATTGTCGACTTCCTTCAATTTCAGAAAATGCCAACGAGAGAAATGGAAAAACCAAGTGTAAATCGGCCGCAAATCCACCGAATATTGACTTTCGTGGTTTTGCCATTAATGCGACGCGTTGTTGGTGTGCATGCCTACTCTAGACTCCTAGCTTCCAGCTTGCAGAAATCCATAGGTTAAGTGTGTAGGGTGCGGCAAAGAGATATCTTCTTTGTCTCTAAGTTCAAATTTTTCCTCTATAAGAACTGTCCCAACGTTCTCAGTTACCACACCACAAAGAGTAATCATCTCTGAGCCTACAACTTCCCAGCGTTCCTCTCTTCTCATACTCCCACATAAATTTCTAAATTTTTCAAATCATGGCCACAAGGAAGTACATTGATCTCACAGTGGATGCCAAGAGAGAAGAGCTCGACTTAAACTTAAGTTTGGGCAAAGACAAGGGCAAAAGACCTTTTGAAGGGTCTTTAGAGAAGCATATGGAGAAGAAAATGAAGAAGAACGAGGAAGCTGAGGAGACTAGCACGGCCCATACCTCGGAGGACAAAATCGCCTGTCTAGAGCAGGAGGTGAAAAATCTGAAAAAGATGATAGGAGACCTGGAGAAGTTGACTAAACGCAATCATGCAGAAATGACTTCAAGAATAGACAGGTTCTTCTATTGGTCTACCCAGTGCTTCTGCAATCAACAACAAAGAAGTGTTGATTGTATGAATGGGATTTACACTACCCTCCGCGACATTGCTCTGTCTCTCGCTCCAAGGAATGGTCGAAGGGTGATGATACAGTACAACCCTCCTAATCCGAGACCACCTCGCTTTTAGATTACTCATGCATGAGTAATTTTTTTTTTGCAATGTAATCCTTCTGCTTTTAATGCCAGTGGTTTCTTTTATGGGATGGTACTCCAAAAATAGTAATAATAAAATTAAGAAGGATAAAAGAAATCAGTCACACAAAATCAATCATGAATGTAACATATAAAGCCCCATACATACAATTTGATCCGACAGCAACGGAATCAAACAAATAATAACCTTTCCTTTACCAAGTTCAAAAGTATAGCCATATCTGTCTAAAACTGAAACTAAAACATAATTCATAAGAAAAGACAAGTCTTGGAGGAAAAGGAAATGAAAACATCCTACATGACCTTCAATGGAGCCATCTCTCTATAGTCGTGCCCGGGTTCACCACGATAGAGGAGATCCCACTAAGGTTACCTTACTCTGTAATCGGTAGGAGACCTAATCCCAAAGCTCTGATACCAACTTGTCACGTCTCAAAATTTGAGTACTTGACCGGCACGGAAAGTAAATTTCATTTCACCTCCGTAAGCCTATCTTTCTCTTAAAAATCATACAATTCTTTTTCATGCAACCAAAACGAGTTCTCTATACATACTACAATTACTCACATTACATCACTGAATGAACCTACCCGATTACAGAGATTTCTAGATTTATACAACTTAGAATAAAACTTAACTATTATACCTTTATCCTGAACAAATGAAAAGGTAATTATGGACTAAGGATCCATAATTCCTTGTTCCGATATTTACCTTCAGCTGTCAACTTTGAAAAAAAATATCAATAAGAGGGGTATGAGCAAACCACGTGCCCAGTGAGTAGATAACACAATACTATGACAAAATAAAAATCATGCATCATAATGATAACATGCAGCAATCATACGTAGATCGATCATCATATGATATAATATTATTCATAATACTTCACAACAATATCCAAGTGAATCAAATGCATTTCAACAAAATTCAAAATTTACAACAGCAATCGATGAAATCAATTTCACACACAATTTTCGTACCAACCGGGTCATCCAGAATATCTCTGGATCGTTGCCCGCGGCCCCCGCCGCATCCACCCTTATCGCTCCATTTATATTCTCCACCCTTATAGCTTCACATAGATTTCTCCATGGGGTGCACCACCATGCCTTTCCTTTCCAGTCAAACACAATCACAATCACATATAAAAATATCCTCAATCATAATCTTGAGCCACATACACAACTCAGTCATTTACAATTCAAGCCACAACATAATCAATGTGGTTCCAGCAACATAGCATGTATATAACATAACCTATAATATAGAACAATTATTCAACTCGGTTCACATGCCATTCACAATCCATCATATAACCTCCATTCATGGGAAAATAAGAAAATATAATTATATACATTACCAGACACGTTCCACATTTGTTTATGCCTTATCGTTCCACATCATCCTCTTCAAACTTGGATATACAACATATTTCCACTATGATGCAAAAAGTAAATAACAGATATTTAATCATAGCAAGTATTAACCCACTCACCTGGATTTCACCCTCTCGGCACTCCCACTTTTCACTTTGACCATTCCTATTGTAACCAGACAAAAACCATCAGAGTTACGAAATAGAGAAATTTCCTACCACTACTCTCGACCTTCACTTACTTCTCGAATCATAACTCCGAACTGGTAATGAATATTTAAATGAAACTTATACCATTGGAAACTAGACTTAAAGAGCTTTCCAACGATATAAAGTTTGCCCAAAACGGAGTTCGGATGAAGAAGTTATGGCCGATTGAAAAATAAACTAAAATTTCCCGGTACACCTGGCGCCTGGGCGCCACCCATGCCTGGCGCCTAGGCGCCACACGTGGCGCCTGGGCGCCAATTCCTTCTTCTTCCCATCTCACCTTGGCGCCTGGGCGCCACGATCGCGACCCCTTCGCGATTTCTCTAGGTTTTGGCCCAAATCTAGCCAAATATTCACCGTTTTTCATGATTTCTTCCATGGGATCTCATCCTTAATGTCTAAGGAGCATTTAGACACCAAAATCACCAATTTTAATCGAGAAACGAAGCCGAAATCTCGATTTTACCTCAAACACTCTTAAAACTAGAAAATAGAGAAAAACTTAAGAAATAGAAATTTCTACCTCGATTCCTTGCTTTCCCTATGTTGCTTGGCTCCTAGAGGCTCTCCCCGTAACCCGAGATCCAGCTTCCAAAGCCCGGTTGTAGAGTTGGAGTGTAGAGAGAGAAATTAGAGAGAAGGAGAGGAGAGAAAGTGAAGAGAGAGAGGAAAGGAGAAAAATGAATAAAAAATAGGTGAGGCCACCTATATACTCGCCCGAGGTGAAATTATCACTTGCTATGCAATTGACCCTCAGTCAAGACTAGCAAAAGCAAATTCATAAAATCTCACCTCAGGTGTTTCTAAATCCTCGGTACCCCATAAATTTTCTTATTCACTTTAGTCCCTCTCAATATCTCAAACTCCACTTTAACCTCGAATCCATCATCTTTTCGGTACCGGACTCATAATTCATTCCCATAAGCTCTATTCTTCTTCTCGGGTTCCTACTTGGTCATTTCTCAAAAGTCCTCTATACTTTCTTTTCTTTTCACTTTAGTCCTTGAGAATTTGTAAAAATTTCCTAAATTAAAAATAAAAATTTCTATTCCCACATTTTCTTCACTAATTCAAAAAGAAAATTTTTCACATAATTAAATTTTTCACTAAACTTCAAATCAGACTTTAAATATTCATAAAAATTCTTGGGATATTACACTTGTATTGTCTTAACCTTGGTTAGGGCATCCTGGGCCAAGTCAGGTCCTAATGCTTTTGCTTCACCTACCTCGAACCAACCGATCGGAGATCTGCAACGTCTCCCATATAAGGCCTCAAAGGGTGCCATCCCAATAGTGGCCTGGTAGCTGTTGTTATATGCGAACTCTACAAGATACAAATGCTTTTCCCAGCTACCACTGAAATCTAGAATACAAGCTCGTAACATATCCTCTAGCGTCTGAATCGTCCGCTCTGACTGTCCGTCTGTCTGTGGGTGAAAAGCGGTACTAAGGTCCACTCGAGTACCTAATGCCTCTTGAAAACTTTTCCAGAAACGAGAGGTAAATTGAGGACCTCTATCAGAAATGATAGATATAGGTACTCCATGCAGCTTCACTATTTCTTTAATATACAATTGTGCCAACGTTACTACACCATAAGTGGTTTTGACTGGAATGAAGTGTACTGATTTGGTTAGTCGGTCAACAATGACCCAAACTGAGTCATAACCTCCTGTGGAGCGAGGTAGACCAACAAAAAAGTCCATCGTCATTCGTTCCCATTTCCATTCAGGAATCTCTAATCGTTGTAACGAGCCTCCTGGCTTTAGATGTTCAGCCTTAACCTATTGATAGGTTAAACAACGAGACACAAATTCTGCTATGTCTTGTTTCATTCCTTTCCACCAGTAGATCTGTTTCAGATCCTGATACATCTTGGTGGCTCCTGGATGTACAGCATATGCAGCACGATGGCCTTCTTCCATGATGTCTCGTCTAAGAGTTCCAACATCTGGTACACACAACCATTGTTCAAAACGCAAGACTCCTGTATCGTCGAGTGTGAAACTATTCACTTCACCAATCTTCACCTTTTCCATAATTTGGACATGCTCATTATCCTCCATTTGGGATATCCGTATCTGATCTACAAGGGAAGATCTAGCCCTGATATGAGCTAAGAATGATCCTATCCTTGTAACCTCAAGAGTAGCACCTTTTGCTCTCAACTCTTATAGTTCTTGGATCAATGGTCTTCTTGTTACTGCTATATGGGCTAGACTACCCATAGATTTTCGACTCAAGGCATCTGCCACCACGTTCGCTTTGCCTGGGTGGTAAAGAATATTGCAATCATAATCTTTTAATAATTCTACCCATCTCCTTTGCCTCAAGTTTAGGTCCTTTTGGTCGAAAATATATTTTAGACTTTTATGGTCAGTGTAGATTTCACAAGTTTCTCCGTATAGATAATGTCGCCATATTTTTAAAGCGAAAACTACTGCTGCCATTTCCAGATCGTGGGTGGGGTAGTTTTGTTCATGTTTCTTAAGTTGTCTCGATGCATATGCCACTACCTGGCCATGCTGCATGAGAACACATCCCAACCCTACTCTTGATGCATCGCAGTATACTGTAAAACCTCCTGGTCCTGAGGGTAAGACCAATACAGGTGCGGAGATTAACCTTTTCTTAAGTTCTTGGAAGCTTTCTTCACAAGCGTCATCCCATTGGTACTTTACTCCTTTCCTAGTCAGTCGTGTGAGAGGGGCGGCTAACTGGGAAAAATTTTGGATGAAACGACGATAATATCCTGCCAATCCCAAGAAGCTGCGAATCTCCGTGACGGAGGTAGGTCTAGGCCACATTTTGACCGCTTCTACTTTGCTTGGGTCTGCTTGGATGCCATCTTTGGAGATCACATGTCCCAAGAAAGTTACACGATCAATCCAAAACTCGCATTTAGAGAATTTGGCGTACAATTGATGATCCCTCAATGTCTGCAACACAACACGAAGGTGTTGTTCGTGCTCTTCTGAAGTCTTTGAGTACACCAGAATGTCGTCTATGAAGACAATGACAAATTTTTCTAAAAAGGATTTAAAAATCCTATTCATTAAATCCATGAAAGCAGCTGGTGCATTCGTTAATCCAAATGACATCACCAAGAACTCGTAGTGCCCATATCTGGTACGGAAGGCTGTTTTAGACACATCCTCCTCCTTGATCTTAAGTTGGTGATAACCAGACCTTAAGTCAATCTTTGAAAAACACTTGGCTCCTTGAAGTTGATCGAAAAGGTCGTCGATGCGAGGCAACAGGTATTTATTTTTGATAGTTACCTTATTCAGTTGCCTGTAATCTATGCATAGTCTCATCGATCCGTCCTTCTTTTTCACGAACAGAACAGGAGCTCCCCAAGGTGAATAACTTGGCCTTATAAAGCCTTTGTCTAGCAAGTCCTGTAACTGAGTCTTTAACTCTTTTAATTCTGTTGGTGCCATTCTATAAGGGGGTATGGAGATTGGGCGAGTATCTGGTGCTAACTCTATCTGGAACTCAATCTCTCGATCTGGGGGTACACCTGGTAGATCATCTGGGAAGACATCTATAAACTCCTGTACTACTGGAACGTCCTCTACTTTTAGTTCTTCTTTCTTAATATCTTTAACAACTGCCAAGTATCCTTGACAGCCCTTTCGCAATAAACGTTGGGCACACATTAAAGATATAAGATTTCCAGAAATTTCACTCCTTTCACCATGAAATACGAAGGAAGACTCCCCCGGAATATTGAACTTAACTATCTTATTATAGCAATCCAGAGTGGCATGACAAGATGCCAGCCAATCCATGCCTAAGATGACATCAAAGTCTGTCATATCTAACAACATTATGTCTACTGTTGTATTTATTTCTCCGACTCTTACCTTACAAGCTCGATAGCCTCGTTCTATTAATAGGGTGCCTCCAGTAGGCGTAGTTACTAAAAATGGACATTCTAATCTAACAACTTTTTGCTTAAAGTTCTTAGCAAAGAATGGTGACACGTAGGAATGCGTAGAGCCAGAGTCAAACAAAATATGTGCAAAATTTGATTCAATCAGAAGAGTACCTGCTACCACCGTATTAGACGCCTGAGCATCTTGACGGGTTAAAGCGAATACTCGAGCGTTCCCTCGGCCTGCTGAAGCCTGACCTCGACCACCTTGTCCTCTGCCAGCACCTCTTCCGATTCTATTGCCTCCTACAGTTACAGGGGCTCTGTTGGCAACAGTAGCCTCTGATTGATTAGGGCGTACTTACCCTTGGCCAGATCTCGTGTAGAGTTGGGGGCAATCTCTTTTGATGTGGCCCTGTTGACCACATTGGTAACAGACCCTAGTGTTGTTGTTGACAAAACAAGCTCCGAAGTGATTTCTTTCACATTTAGAGCACCAAGGCCTTTGTTGACCCCCTGTACCACTTTGTTGACGCTGTGGTGCACTAGCGGTAGAGGCTGCACTTCCAGAACTCTCTCCGTGGTAGCGTGATTTCTCATCTTGTTTCCTCTTTCTTTTGTTATTCCATTTTTCTTTTTGCATATCTCTTTCTTTCATCATACGGGCGATGTCGACGGCTTCTGTGTAAAATGAAAAATCTCGTATTTTCGATCCCACCCTGTCAAATAAAGACTCTCGAAGACCTTTAATAAACCGTCGGATCTTTTCTTTCTCAGTTAGGACCATGTGAGTAGCATATTCAGACAACTCTATAAACAGATTGTCGTATTCATCGACGGTTCGTGATCCTTGCCGGAGTGCTTCAAACTCATTCATCTTTGCTTCTCGTATACTCTCCGGAATAAATTGTTCTTGAAAAATTCTTTTAAAGTCATTCCATTTAATGGGTGGGGCATTTCTGGCCATGCCCTTCTTCCATGTTCGCCACCAGCGGTCGGCCTTACCTCTTAACTGAAAGGTAACAAGGGTTACTTTTCGAGGTTCAGGGCATTCTAGCGTGTCAAAGATTTTCTCACAGTCATCTAGAAAACGTTGTGGGTCTTCATTAACATCTCCTGCAAAGGTTGGCGGATTCAGCTTCATAAATTCTGAAATCTTGACCTCTGTCCCTACTCAATCCTGAGGAAGGGGTGGAGGTGGCATCTGGTCTGTCTCTTGTACTTTTGCAGCATGTACTGATGCCTGTGAGCCATCTTCAGATGACTGTCCCATCAGAAGTTCCTTTAGCCCATTCACCTCGTTCTGCATTGCAGCTAATGCTTCCATCACTATAGTCGCGTTGATTTGTGATGGTTCTCCAGCATTTCTTCCAGGGTTTTCAGTGGATATTTCTCTGTTTTGTGCATGGTTACCTTCTGCACGGTTAGGCATCTCCAGCCTTGCATCTGCTGACTGAGCAGCTGGAGGGACCAAGGCCCTGCCAGATCTTGTGCGGATTCCAGAAGCGTTTGATTTTCTTAGTGCCATCTAAACTTATTCTACAATTAAGAATAATATATATCGTCACTATTATGCTTCAAGTAAAGACACGAAAGAAAGGGATTTTAAACTCTACAGGGCTTTTGGTGGATCTTCATCCTATGGTCGTGCTGCAGTCACGACAATAGAGGAAGGCCCACTAAAGACACCTTGCTCTGTAATCACTAGGAGACCTAACAACCTATGCTCTGATACCAACTTTATCACGACCCATTTTCTAGGCACATGACCGGCACAATGATGAATATCCCATCACTGTAAGCCTTTCGATAAATTCTTCCCACAAGTAAAATTGTTAGTCATTATCTCTATATTCTCAAAATACCATTCCTTAATAAATACAAAGAAAATACATCAGATTTTCTTAATTAAAAATAATAGATCCTCAGTACAAAATACATTATCATACTGAAATACAAGCCAAATACCAAACCCCTGACCTAGATGTCCTAGACGGTTACAGAGTAACATACTGTATAACAAAAGAAGGGCCTACCCGACAGCGGGAAGGTCCAACGTGATCTACTCCTCTAGCGGATATTCTTCGGCGGCAACCTGATATGAACAAAAAGTTTGTACAGAGAGTGTGAGCTTTTAAACTCATTGAGCAAATCGGCCTCGCGTTAATAAAATTCAAATACATCACTAGTCATGCAAGCATATCCGAAGGCTCAAGCTCAACCAATAGACATAGTTAGAAATTACATACAAGAAGATAAAAATTCATCCAATTCAACAAACGATACTAGTACTCGTCAATGACAATATATCCCGGAGAGCGCACACAGGCCGGCTCACCAATTTTGTATTTTTCCGCCATGACGCACAACCTCATCCTCTTAGCTAGGGCGCCTCACGGATTTATCACCAATCCGGGCTATATCCCTACTGAGGGAATTGTTGTCTCCACACTCATTGGTCAAGACACCCTTTAAACCGGGTTTTCCGCCTTGCCGTGAGAGGGGGTACTGTACCGCTCAATCACAATCAATAGTACAACAGTTCATATCATAATCAGAAACACAATATAATACTCATCTATATAACTATATGATTCAAATTTCATATCATCATGAGATACTTGCTTCGTCATATCTATACTTCTGGATTAATTATCTCATTATATTCGTCATTCTGAATCCAATTTCCCCCTATGAATCTTGGGAGTGTCCTACGACATACTTTTTATCACCAGTAATGCTAAAATTCTATTAAAACGGGGTCGTTTCACTCACCTGGATTCCGTACGAATATCACTTCTTTAAGTCGCTACGGACAAGAGTACACAGGTGAATTTCAGTGTTCTGCTACGAAGATTTTCATGAAAGATTAGAGAAAATACGTTAAGATTATTTTCGTATAGATACTGTTCATACGTACGGTTACCATTCATATGGTCACTATTCATACGTATGGGTACTATTCATACAGTCACTATTCATACGTACGGGTACTATTCATACCAGAAATACAGAATACAATCTGTAAAAGAGTACACCAGGTAAGTTCCCAGGAAAGAGTGGAGGGTCACACTGGACACACTTAAAAACCAGGTCTTTCCTTAGCCAGAACTTTCTTAGACATGTATTATCCACAGTTTATATTCTATTTCGGTAATCAGAGAATCAAAATAATAGCTAACGACAGTTTTTCTGATGTGGAAGATCGGCCAAAGCCGCAACCACAGAGCATATTTAAGAAAATAACTTATAAAATTTGAAAGACATAGAAAGGGCATAGTATCCTTACCTAAGCAAAAACGGAAAGGCCCAAAATCTCAGAAGCCTAGCGTCGGAGCAAGAGAAACTTAAGGAGAGAAGAAGAGAAGTTGAAAGTGTGAGTTTAGAAGTGAAATTGAATGGCCTATTTATAGCAAAAGTCAAGGGTACTATTTAAAACTATGCGTTAATAAAATATTCAATTTACTATTCATGAAAACGACATTTCTAATAATGCAGTTACTGTGCAAAACACGGGAGACGGCTGAAATTTTTTTCCTTTTATTACTATTGAAAACTTAAAGGGAAAACTATCCTTCACCTTAAACCTTTAAGTTTCTTTTCAAATCAGTCCTTTCAATTTAGTCCCTGAAGGTATTTTTACGCATAAAACGTCATTTTCTCCTACAAACTTCTTTCTAGTTTTCTCTTATAACCAAACCACATCTAGTACTTGACATTTTGATTGTATACATGAACAGTACCATATACGTAAATAGTATTATATGGGTGAATAGTACCGTATATTGAAATAGTAACAGTAGTTTGAAAACACGCATTTATATTTTATTTTTCATGGGTATTACATTAAGTATGATTATATTATTTAATGAGTAATATTTTATATATGAATCATGCTCTTTACAATATATATGTGATTACATTTACAATATATATGTGGTTACATTGTCTAAGAATTGTAGCCTTAATATGCTAGAAAAGTATTTCACATATGTATTTCTTGTGCTACAATTTAAGCGTGATCATATTATTTGGAATGAAATAATTTATATTGAATCATGTTATTTATTATGAATTGAACTAACCATTTAGTTTGCAAGTAAGATATCTTTTATAGATTGGTTCAAAACAAGAAGAGTGAGGATTGGATTGAAGAACAAGGAAAACAACATGTTGCTTCACTCAAGAAAATAACATAGCTCTAAGAAATAAAGAGCTAGAAGATTTGAAATCTTAGAAGCTTGGATGCATCAAGATAGTTTATGTACTTATATTAGGTATATTTTAAATAGGTTAGTGTACTTGTGCAACTCAATGATTTAGATTTACATACATTGGCTGAAGTATTTTGAACTAAAAGATAGTGAGATATAGAGTTTTACAAAAGTTAATTTTTGACCTTTGGTCACTCTTTATATCATATCTCCTAAATAAAAAATTAATTTTTCAATAATCTTAATCTCATTTGATAGTAGACTCAAATAGCTTTCCAACAGTATATTATTTACTCAAAACGAAGTCTAAATGAGAAAGATATACTATTTAAAATACAGCTTGAAAAGCTAAAAGTTGATTTTACTACACTCAAAAATTAATTTATTCTGACCTATGGTCAGTATTTTGATCATATCTTTTAAACAAAAAATAATTTTTGAGTGAAACTTCTATCATTTGAAACTGGACTCTAAGGGCTTTCCAATGATAGATAATTTGTTTAAAATGAAGTTCAAGTGAGGGAGTTATGAATTTTTAAAAAGAGCACAAAAATCGTGTTTCGCTATTGTAAGCTGGAAGTCGACCGGCAGCCCAAAATATACTATCTAACTGTCATATTTGAGCTAGCAGTAATCGGGTGCTTCAGGCAATCGACCGGTGACACCTGGAATGCACTTTTAAGTGTAATAACGGCTATATAATAATTAGTTTCTTATATCCCTATATATATGACCTTAAATACATGATTTTGAGCTAGAACAAAGTACTATAATATGATATTAACTTGTTCTATCATCTTTGAGAGAAAGAAAACAATTCTTGAGCTAAATCTTGCATATTATCAATTATTTGAGTTATTAAGATCTCTATTTGTATCATTTACACTTAGAAGAGAGTCTTTTTGTGTTCATCACTATTTCTTCTCAACTTCTTAGTTGTATTCTCAAGGAGAGTGTTCATTGAAAGAGTGTTTGAGGGAAACATTGTGATTGGGTTGAGAAGAGCCAGGATTTATAAATTTTATGTTGTAGTGGTTTGCAAGTACCCGGATCGAACTTGCAATTATTGTAAAAATACTCAAATGATTTCTTGAGGCCTGGATGTAGGGTTGAGATTAGCCGAACTAGTATAAATCTCCAAGTTAGCTTTCTCTATCCCTCACTCTTTAATTTGTGCATTTTGATATCTATTCTTTAATTCCTAATATTTTTCAAATATTCATCTTGATAGCACATTAATTTTCTCTATTGTATTTATTATCTTAAGTATTGTACCTTTACAGAAAATAATTTTAACTTCCAATTAAGTTTTGTGAAAATTTTATAAAACTCAATTCACCCCCTCTTGGAATCTAACCATTACTTCCAATGGTCACCATAATTACATTATTACTAAAAGTTTTCCTACCAATATAGTTCCCATAATTACATTATTACCAAAAATTACCCAAAACAATAATTTACTATCAATATGGTCCATAAAATCTCATTATTATGAAAAGTGCCCCAAACTAATTTGTCTTCTACAAATATAGTTCCCATAATTACATTATTATCAAAAGTTCCCAAAACAACAATTTATTATCAATATGATCTCCAAAATCTCATTATCATGAAAAGTGCCTTAAACTAATTTGTCTTCTACCAATATGGTCCCCATAACTACATTATTACCAAAAGTCCCCTAAAACAAAAATGACTATCAATATGGTCCCAAAAATTACATAATTACCAAAAGTTTCCCAAAATAACAATTTGCTACCAAAATGGTGCATAAGAGTTACATAAACACCAAAAGTGCCCCAAGACTACAATTTACTACCAACATGATGCACGAGAGTTACATAATTGCCAAAAGTAGTCCAGAACTATAATTCGTTACCAAAATGTTGCACAAGAGTTATATAAATACCAAAAGTGCCCTAATCACTACTGATACACATAGCTTCTCTTGCTCATACGATGTTACCACGATCTCCTTGGGTGCTTTGAGTTGGCGAGGGTTAGCTTGCCTACACAAATAGTAGCATGTTAATAACTTAGAATTATTTCAATTATAAGTTAATCACTAAAATACGCATAACTAATAACCATGGGTGGAGCATCCGAGGCTTGGCTCGTCTTCTTCTTGTATATCTTTCTAGCGGGATTTATTGGTCCCTTGTATCCACGTACGTTGTGATCAACTATGCTATAATTACCGCACTTCAATGTAAACCCATCTTTTCTCAACAAGAAGGGATTTTTTTGGTTCATCCGCAGTTTTAGGCCTACCAGGAGCTTTTTTATTTGAAGGAATTGCTAAATGTGTTGAAAAATACCCAATGTCGAACACAAAATCGATGAGTGCGGCATTTGTATATGAGGTACACGCCTAATGTCCTTCAACACATTTAATCGAATCTTACCTCCACATTACAAGAAAGCTCCTTTGGAGCACTTTTGATAATTATGTAACTCTTGTGCACCATTTTAGTAATAAATTGTAGTCTTAGGGCACCTTTGGTGTTTATGTAACTCTTGTGCACTATTTTGGTAGTAAATTGTTATTTTGGAGCACTTTTGCTAATTATATAACTTTTGTGCACCATTTTGGTAGTAAATTGTTATTTTAGGGAACTTTTGGTATTTATGTGATTTTGGGGACCATATTGATAGTGAATTTTTGTTTTGGGAAACTTTTGTTAATAATGTAATTATGGAGAACATATTGGTAGAAGACAAATTAGTTTGGGACACTTTTCATAATAATGTGATTTTGGAGAACATATTGATAGTAAATTGTTGTTTTGGAAACTTTTGGCAATAATATAATTATGGGGACCATATTAATAGAAGACAAATTAGTTTGGAGAACTTTTGGCAATAATATAATTATGGAGACCACATTGGTAGAAAACAAATTAGTTTGAGGCACTTTTTTATGATAATGTGATTTTGGGGACTATATTGATAGTAAATAATTGTTTTAGGGAACTTTTGGTAATAATGTAATTATGTGGACTATATTAGTAGAAGACAATTTTGTTAAGGGCACTTTTCATAATAATGTGATTTTGGGGCAAGGTTTTCACAACCGGACCGGTCATTGAACCGGAGGGGGCACCGGTTCAAGGTTCAATGGTCGGACCGCGGTCGAACCAGTAGTAATTAAAAAATTAAAAAAAAAAAAATATATATATATATATACATAAAAATAGTGAAATAAATTATTTCAAATAAGTATATAATTATAATTACATGTCAACATATCATAATTTATATATGTGCAAATGTAAAATTAATTAAAAATAATATTTAATATTCAATTACACAAAATGTGTTTTAACAAGATAATATATTCAAATAAATATTTATAAGTAACAAAAAAAATAAACCAATTAATCAAAAAAAATTATCATTTATCAATTATTACTTTATCAATTAACTCTATAATTGGTTAGTTTTTAATTTCTTCAACATCTAATAATAAAATAAGAAAAATAAAGTGACCAAAGTGACCCAAAAAAAGCAAAGTGACCCAAAAAAAAAGAACCGGTTAGACCAGTGAACCGGCCGGTTCAACTGGTTCAAAGCTGGTTCAACCAGTTTTTGACCGGTTCAAACACTAACCGATTTTTAGGGGTTAACCAGACCGGACATAGGACCGGTTCCCGGTCCAATCGGCTGGTCCGGTTCGGTTCTGAAATCAGTGTTTTGAGGAGCATATTGATAGTAAATAGTTGTTTTGGAGAACTTTTATTAATAATGTAATTATGGGGACCATATTGGTAAAAGACAAATTAATTTGGGGCACCTTTCATAATAATGTGATTTTGGGGGCATATTGATGGTAAATAGTTGTTTTGGGGAACTTTTGGTAATAATGTAATTATGGATATCGTATTGATAGAAGACAAAATAGTTTGAAGCACTTTTCATAATAATGTGATTTTAGAGACCATATTGATAGTAAATAGTTATTTTGAGAAACTTTTGGTAATAATGTAATTAGGGGATCATTGGTAAAAGAAAAGTTATGCCATGTCAATAGCTTATAT
Organism: Biancaea sappan; assembly: GCA_037074585.1. Lineage (NCBI taxonomy): Eukaryota > Viridiplantae > Streptophyta > Magnoliopsida > Fabales > Fabaceae > Biancaea > Biancaea sappan. The sequence goes on along the minus strand of CM073500.1, from coordinate 43,439,101 downwards.
GGTTTTTTTTTTGTTGATTAGGTGTTGATCATTAGGTTGACCAACAGATTTTTTAACAGAAGGAATAACTTGCATACATTAAAAAATTTATGTGAATTCATTATCAAATTTTAAAGTTCAAAAAAATTTTCTCCACATGAAATAAAATTCATGAGATAAAGTACATTTTTCCCGGGACATTTCAAACCTATGAGTACAGTAATGCTTAAGTGCTAAGAATTTGATTAATAAAAGACATTTGCATAATTTCAATGCTGGGTGGTTCTTCATAATATTATAAACAATGATACATCTTTTTTAGTATTAAAAGTGTGATAAAAACAATTCAAGAAGATTAATTTACATGGCGTTTTTTTTTTCTGAATATAAGAACATTGAAAATAAAATAAAGTGTTTTGTGCTTCTTTTATATTAAAAAAATACACTGAAAGCAATTTTCTGACTTAAATTGCTGCTACTAAACACTAACTAATAATTAATGAATTTGGGAGAAATTTTTCTGTGGGCACAAATCTAATACTTCATTCTTAGGCACAACCAATTAAGATTGTATTTGACAAGGTAACTTATAGCTTATTAGCTAGATTATCGCTTATTTGACTAGCTTATAAGTTCGTTAAAATGAGTTTATTTTAATAGTTTATAGCTTATTTTGATAAGCTACTTTGAGTAGCTTATAGCTTAAAATTTTTTGTTCCTCTTTTGTCCTTATTATTTTTTCAAAGTACCCATTATGCCCCTTACTTTATTATATCCTTTACTCATCTTTTATTATATTTATATTTATATATAATATATTATACATATATAATATTATATATATAATAATATATGACAAAAATATATAAATATATTATAATATATATATATATATAATATAATATATATTATATATGTGAAAATATATTATTCATATATAAAGTATAATAAAAAATATATTTTTAATGAATTTTATATATATAGTAATTTAAATTAATTTAATTAAAAATGATATATTTATTTATATTATTTTAAAATTAAAAAATATATGTCATTTTACGCTTTTTAGTTACTTCAATAGTTACTTTTTCTAAATATTTTTAATTCAAAAAGTTAGCTTATAAGCTATTAGCTATAAGTTATAAGTTATCAACTAAAAATTAGTTTATAAACTATCAGTTAGCTTATAAGCTATCTACTAGTTTATAGGTTAATTTTACCGAATAGAGCCTAAATATTTACATCTAATAAAATAAAAATAAAAAAAACTTTATTCTCTGATGCAACCTCTTATTCGATATTAGTGTCATCATAAATTTTGTAGCACAAACTTTTAGGTTCAGGTTCTTTTTTTTTTTTGTTTCTTTTTCTACTTCTTAATTTTCATTAGTCTTATTTAATTTAAATAGTTCCAAATTAATGTTGATTTTTTATGCACTAAAATTTAATCTATGTAGAAAATGATTTTATATTAGCACCTAAACAAACTTATGTCATTAACTGTCATGTCCCAAAATCTGAGCACGTGACCGGCACGAAAAGTGAATTTTATTTCACCTCCGTAAGCCTATCTTTCTCTTAAGCATCATACCATTCTTTTAAATACAACTAATTTAAATTACATAATTTAAGAATTTAAAATAAGAGAAATATTCTTTTTTTTTTTACAAAATATAAGAAAATACGGCTAAACCGAGTTTTCTATACACATTACAGTCATTCACATTACATCACTGAATGAACCTACCCGATTACAGAGATTTTCTTGATTTATACAACTTAGAATAAGACCTAAACATTATACCTTTACCCTGAACAAATGAAAAGGTAATCATGGGCTAAGGATCCATAACTCTTTGTATAGATATTTACCTTCAACTTCAACTCTGAAAAAAATGTTAATAAGAGGGGTATGAGCAAACCACGTGCCCAGTGAGCAGACAACACAACACTATGACAAAAAAAAATACTATGCATCATAATGATAACATGCAGCAATCATACGTAATCGATCATAATATAATATAATATAATATAATTCATAATACTTCACAACAATATTCAAGTAAATCAAATACATTTCAACATAATTCAAATAATTCACAACAGTAAATAGTGAAATCAATTTAACATATTTCCCGTACCAACCGGGTCGTCCAGGGTACCTTTGGATCGTTGTCCGCGGCCCCCGTCACATCCACCCTTATCGCTCAATTTATATTCTCCACCCTTATAGCTTCACATAGATTTCTCCATGGGGTGCACCGCCATGCCTTTCCTTTCTAGTCAAACACAATCATAATCACATCTAAGAGCATTCTCAATCATAATCATGAGCCACATACACAACTCAGTCATTTACATAATCAATATGGTTCCAGCAACATAGCATGTATACAACATAATAACCCATAATATAGAACAATTATTCAACAATAACATACTTCAACTATCCGTATATGAATGAACTCAACAACCAGAGTATAACACATTTCAACTCAGTTCACATGTCATTCACAATCCATCATATAACCTCAATTCATGAGAAAATAAGAAAATATAATTATATACATCACCAAGCAAGTTCCACAATTGTTTATGCTTCATTGTCCCACATCATCCTCTTCAAACTTGGATATATAACATATTTTCACTATGATGCAAAAAGTCAATAACAAAGATATTTAATCATAGCAAGTATTAACCCACTCACCTGGATTTCATGCTCTCGGCACTCCCACCTTGTGCCTTGATCATTCCTATTGTAACCAGATAAAAACCATCAGGGCTACGAAATAGAGGAATTTCTTACCATTATTCTCGACCTTCACTCACTTCTCAAATCATAACTCCTAACTGGTAATGAATATCCAGATGAATACCATTGGAAACTAGACTCAAATAGCTTTTCAACGATATAAATTTCACTCAAAACGGAGTTCGGATGAAAGAGATATGAACATTTTAAAACTAATGCTACAATAACGGTCAACGGTCAACACAGCTACAATGTCGTTGACTAAGTCAATGCTACAGTAACGTTGACCGAGTCAATGCTACAGTAACAAGAAAATCTGGAAAAATTTTCTCGGTAAACAGTTTTTTCTGGAAAATTTCCAGAATGAACAGTGACGTTCTTCGTGTTCTTCATCTAAAAATCCTAAAATCACATCTAAAACAATATTTCTTTTGATTTCTTCCATGGGTTTTCATCCTTAATGTATAAGGAAGGTTTTAACACCAAAACCCCCAATTTTTACCAACAATCCAAGCTCAAATCTCAAATTTTCATCAAAAACACTAACTTTTTTCAAATATCCAAATTCTACAAATTTCTCCTAGTTTTCTCCAAATTTCTTGTTCTAATAACATCATAAACCACCTAGGAATGTTTTAGATTAACATCCACACTTAAATTCATCCATTAAAACTCAAAATCTTAATTTTCTTCCACAGGTCCGAAAATGGAGAAAAAGAGAAATAGAGCAGATAGAACTTACCTCTTTGCCTCTAGAACTCCTAAGAATCGGAAGTATGGTTAGAAAATATCAGATCACCGGAAAAACTTATAGAAAGGATTGAAGGAGATGGAAATGATAGATGAAGAAGAAGTGAAGTCTCGAGAGGAAGAAGGAGAAGAGAAAATAATAATTATACGTGTGGGCCCTACCAATTTCTTTTTCGATAAAATCGTTCATAACCACCTTAGCTTATAAGATTTGTTCACTTAAATCCTTGAGAATTTGTAAAAATTTCTTAAATTAAAAATTAAAATCTCTATTCTCATATTTTTTTTCACTAATTCAAAAAACACATTTTTCACGTAATTAAATTTTTTACTAAACTCTAAAATAGATTTTAAATATTCATACAATTATTGGGGTATTACGTTAACTAACCATTACATTGGATTTTTTTTATCTAGTAGAAAAATAATTTTCATTGAAAAAAATATTTATGAGCTACGTTAAAAGACTTACAAAATATAAAATTAAAAGACTATTGATTAAAACATAGCGTATGGGCAAAGAGTTTAAAAGCAGAGATGAAAATATACAATTGGTATGTGGAAAAAAAAGACATAAAAAAATATGTTGTCAATAGTTATTTTTTATCTTTTCAATAAACTACCTTGGGTCTTTTTTTATTTAGTAGAAAAATAATTTCAACTGAAAAAATATTTATGAGCTACGATAAAAGATTGACAAAATATAAAATTTTTTTGAGAATTGGCTCCAACGTAAATTATTTATATGAAAAAAATAAATACTTGTATTTTCACAATTTGTTATTCAATTGTTTTTTCCAAGAGTAGTAAAGACAAAAATTGATAATTTATACACTTTTTAAAATAAATTATATACCTAACAAATGAAATGAAACCTTCGCTTTTTCAAAAATGTTTTAATCAAATATCACGATAATAAAGTATATATTGACAAATTTACCCAAATAAAAAGTAACTATTTTTATAAAAAATAAAAAAAATAACTATTGACAACATATATTTTTTTATGTCATTTATTTTTTAACATACCAATTGTATATTTTCATCTCAGTTTTTGAATCTTTATCCGTACGTTATGCCTTAATCATCTTTTCATTTTATATTTTGTAAATCTTTTAACGTAACTCATAATATTTTTTCAATTAAAATTATTTTTTTACTGATTAAAAAAATCCAACGTAACGATTATTTAATAACATAAGTTTGTTTAGGTGCTTATATAAAATCATTTTTTATGTAGATTAAATTTTGGTGCATAAAAAATAATATTAATTTGAAACTATTTAAATTGGATAAGATTAATGAAAATTAAGAAGTAGAAAAAGAAACGAAAAAAAAAGTGCCTCAACCTAAAAATTTGTGCTACAAAATTTATGATGACACTGATGTTGAAGAAGAAGAGGTTGCATGAGAGAATAAGGCTTTTTTTTTTATTTTATTACATGTAAATATTTGATTATTTGTATTTAAAAATGAAGTATTAAGTTTGTGTCAACAAAAGAATTTCTCTGAATTTGAATGGCAGCAATAGTAAATGTGAATATAATATATTTACAATGAATCTAGGTTGACTTAGTGGGATGTGAGATTTGTCCTGAATTTGAGTTAAATAAATTATTTTAATATTAAATAAAACTTTCTTATTTTTTATAAGACAAAATGAGTTTAAAATTTGAAAAAAAAAAAGCTACAGTTCATTATATATTTACAATCAAGCTTTTAATTAGAATATGATAAATTTATAATTCTCTAATTACAATATGATAAGTGTATAATTTTTAAAAAATTGTATATTTTTTACAACTCAATATTATATAATTGGTTTTCAAGAAATTTTTTTTACACATATTCTATTTTTAATAGATAACCAAATAAAAAATATATAGAAAAAACTATGTATAAGTCTTGTCCTTAAGAATTTTTTTCACTTAGCATATTGCAAAATAAGTAGAATTTGGTCGGTGCACTTCTACAATTTTTTAATATATATTAGAGTTTAATTTCTATTTTATTTTGTTTGATCTTTTTTTTTTGATAATTTTTGTTTGATCTTGTTACTAAAAATATAATGTGTAAAAAGTTCCTTAAAAACTAATCATGTAACGTTAAGTTGTAAAAATGTATAATTTTTTAAATATTATATATTTATTCTATTTTGATTGGAGGACTATATATTTATTATATTCTAATTAAAAGTCTAATTGTAAGGATATAATGAACAAGGTTTATAAAACTAGATCGATAATTGATCCGATCGAAACACTGGTTTAAAGGTCAATAGTCAGATTGTGGTCGAACTGGTAGTACTTAAAATATATTAAAATATATAATATATAATATTAAAATATTCAAAGCATGTTACAGATATATATATATATATATATATATATATATATATCAGTCATAGATATTCTCTTGATAACTTTTTTTTTTGGAGATTTTTAAATATACATAATAATATTCAGTAAAAATTGAACTAGTTGAACTAACCGGTTCAAGATCGGACAGTGAGACCTACTTTCTATCAATTTAAATGCTCACTGATTCTCAGGTCCAAATTGAACGAGAGACCTGGTCGATTCACCAATTTTTCGATTAAATTGGCTAGTCAAGTGTAATCCAGTTCTTTGAGCCATGATAATTAATTGTAGATATGGATATATATATATATATATATATATATATATATTTCATTTTTTTAAACTCAGTTTAACTTATAAAAAATAAGAAAGTTTTATTTAATATTAAAATAATTTATTCAACTAAAATCCAACACAAACCCCAATACTCCACTAAATAAAAATTTGATGATTGGGAGGTCGAGTTTCTTGTAGCATGGCCCAATAATCTAACAATGATTATGGTTTTATTAGGCAAAAATAATTGATAAGCTAACTAAAAATTTAAAAGTTAATTTTTTTGCTAAAAGATGATAGCTCAAAGCTACAAATTGTTAACCTAGTTTATTGAATTATAAGTGTTTTTTCAAAGTACCTATTAAATTAGTTTATAGATGTAAAATGACATAAAATAACATACCTTTATAATATTTTATAATTCTAAAATAATACAAAATAAACATATCATTTTTTGTTTTCTTAATTAAATTAATTTAGATTATTATTATATATAATTAATTTAATATATATTATATTATATATATTTATTATTTTATATTTTATAATATATATATATAATATTTTATATGTATTTAAGGAATAAGGATAGAATAAGAATTTTAATTAAAAAATAAGAGTAAAAGAAGAAAAAAAAATAAAAGCTATAAGTTACTCAAATAAACTTATTTACCAAGCACATCTATTTTGGTCAAACAAACTTATAAGCTAGTTAAATAAGTTATAAACTAAAAACCATGTCAAACACAACCTATTTATAACATATGGGCTGTATTTGGCAAAAATAGCTGATAAGCTAGTTGAAAGTTTATAAGCTAATTTTTAGTTGAAGGCTGAAAGTTGTTAAGTTAGCTTATTAAATTATAATTGTTTGGTAAAAATAGTTATTGAATTAACTGATAAATGTAAAATGACATAAAATAATATATATTTTATAATATCAAAATAATAAAAATAAATATATCATTTTTTATTTTTTAATTAAAATAATTTAAATTATTATATATAAAATATATATATATATATATATATATATATATATATATATATATATGAAAGAGGACAGATACCATGGAAAAACGAAAGAAGCACATTAATAAAACACAAGGGTATAATGAGAATTTTCATAAAATAACAAGGATAAAAATGAATAAAAAATATGCAAGTTATAAGTTTCTCAAAGTAGCATTTTAGAATAATTTATAAGCTACTAGAATAAATTTATTTATCAAATACTTCTAACAAACTTAGAAGCTGGTCAAATAAATTATAAACTAATTTTTGATATTATCAACCACAACATGATAACCATGCATGTAAATTTGGAATTGGCTTGCTGCCATTAGATCTTAATTCAATTATTCTTAATTATTCAGTATTTTTTAAATATTTTTAAAATAAATAGAATTTATATTTATAATTTTATATTTATTATTGTAATTACAATTACTATTAAATCAATTAGTACTTATAAATATTTTATTTAAAAAATAAAAAATACTAAATAAATAAGAATCGTTAAATCATCAAAATTCAACAACTCGTGATTTGCCTCTGCATGGAGGAGGCAAACCAGTTCCTGTAAACTTGTGATGTGGTTTCTTTGATTGAAACTTCTTTTCTTGTTAATGTGGTAAAAATCATGGTTAAGAAATTCGAACCAACTCAATCGGTGGGATTGAAAAATTGGTGAACTAAGTCTAAAATACGTCTAAAAATTGGTAAAAAATAAAACTAATCAAAAGTCAATCAGACCGGTCCAAAATCGAAGAACCCGAGAAAACCAGCCGGATTAACGGTTTTACCAGTTTCTTTCTTCTTCTTTTTTTTTTTGGCGAGGTCCAGAAGAAAAACTGAAAAAGATGAAGAAAGAAGCTGAGGAGAGAGAAAGAGAGAGAGAAGTTGTCTAGTTGCTGCCCCTCTATTGGCTTCAAGCCCCTCGCCATCTTCTCGCCGGAGCCGATCTGAAGTTCTAGATGTAAAGCTGAGGAAGACGAAGTCAGAGACTGTAGAGAACGAAAAAATGAAAAAGAAAGGAGGACGAAGCCAAGAACAAAAAAGAGAGGAAGAGAGAAGGAAATAATGCATTGGAGTAATGACCTCGCAGGACCTACTCCTGAAGCCCATCTGTGCTATTGCATCGAGTTTAATACATTGGAAATGATAAAAATAAAAGAAAACGTGTACGCATTCGCATTAGAAATAATATATATATATATATATATATATATACCTTGATATTAGTTCTGAAGAATGCTCTCACTCACAATTAAGAATACATTTTCTTTTTACATAATTAAAATAATTCACTATAAATTTAACAAGTGAGACACATTCTTTTAAAATATTATAGAGTAAAAAATATCATTTACTAAAAAATTTATTATAGAAAAAATAAGAAATATATTTTTCTTACAAATTTTTTAATTATGTGAAGAATTTTGTTTTTTTTTAATTTTTAATATTTTAAAATATTACTGATTCAATTATGGTTTAACTATGTTTCGACTATTAACCCTTAAATAAATATTTTTATTAATTTAATAATTGATCTAATTTTTTAAACTATGATAAAAACAGAAGACACGTTAGGTACTAGCTCAGAAGATAGCACAGCTGAATTCAACCATAGATGATGCTTCTGCACAGTTGCCAGCAGATGAGGCCCCTAATGGATCTGCTCGCAGCTAAGAAGAGGTTGAAGCCATAATATAATTGATTACTTGACCAAATTCAACCGCAAATTTTCCTTTCTTTTCCTTTCTTTTCTTGTAAATTTGGATCATCATAATTACTAGCTAGCTCAAGAATGATCAATCATAGTTACTGGAGAATGAAATCTCACTTGTGAATTTGGATCATCATAATTACCTATTTTATTCAATGGTTACTCGTTTTTACATGTTTTTCTTTCTTGCTCTTGGGAACTTTACAGCACCATCTGATCATTGTTGAGTCGGACATGTTCACGAGAGATTCCTAGTATGTTGGTTTTACAGAACATAGGTCATCTAAATTAATTATCAATAAATATATAAATATGTCCTGTTAGAGTTTTACTAATGAGGAAAAAAAAATCAACAAAGACCTCTTAAACTGTGAGTCGCTTAGAAATAGGTTCTTAAGATTTTGATTTTGAAAATTGTGTCCTAATAGTAATTCTATGCCATTTCGAACACTAATCGACATTTTTTCACAAATACAAAAGAAAAAGAAAAATTATATCCAATATGTTTTGATTTGAGCGTGGACTGAATTTATTTAAAAATGTGAAATGAGTCATTGAGTGGTGGTGTCCAGAAACTTCATGTGTACTAATAACCTGTGCATACAAGTGTCCTTATGCCACGACACGATATTTATTGTACAAAAATAATTGAGGGTGGTTGTCCTTTCATTAAAAGAATCAAAAGATGGCCACAACATTAAAGTTTTGTTTGATTAAATAATTTTTTCAAATATTTATTATAAAAGTATTTATATATAAATTATTTTTATAATAAAAAAATTTATAAAAGTAAACTTTATCTAAATTATTTTTAGTTTATTTTTATAAATTATTATAAAGATTTTATAAAAATAAACTAAAAATAATTTATAGGCAAGTCATAAGTTATTTCTATAAGTACTTCCAAACATTTACTTAACCGCTTATGTTATAAGATGAGTCAGATAAACTCAAAATAAACTCTCATCATAACATTTACATGTGAAACTCAATACTACCTAAATTTGTGTTTGCACATTTTATTCCATGGGCAAAACTGTTGATAGTAAATTTGACGAAAAATAATATGAATTTCTCTAAATGACATATGTACTCTTTCATGTAACACATAAGATATTTAAACGTTAATTTAGAATGAAATATAGAAATGAAAAGACATCATTTGGAGAAAAATTGATATTTAGTCAAATGTTTAAAATAAAATTAAAATTAAGGTCAATTAATATGACACGTTAATATTGAAAGTCACATAGATAAATTCATATCAATATTTTGTGTTAGTTATATTAAAGATATTAGTTTAAAAAAAACATATAAAATGAAACTAGTCAAAAGATCATAATTTGTTCTGACCTAAAGTGCTAAGGCAATGTAACACATGACTCCACCAAATCCCATTCACTTATTTTTTTATGTTATTAACTAAAAAGAGATTTGGAGCCTCTCCTTGTTCTCAGCACTACTTGGCTTTCCAGAGCGTTTGGATGGCGGTGGGTCACTCTGAAAAGTCAAGGAGGGCCAATGACAAGGAGAGAACCGTGACCCACCAAAAAAGCTTTTTTGGTTTTGATCTTAATGTAAAACAAATGGTAAATATTAATTTTTGTTATCTAAAATTATAATTATATTAATTTAATTATTAAAATTTAAGCATTATATTCTGAAAGTTTGTATTTATTTCAATTTTGTTCTTCTTTTTTTTTTCTGTCAAAGTGACTTGTAGTTGTAGCGGTTGAGTACCTTGAATTATGTAACAAACTAGATTATGACTTGATCCAATATTTTTTGGGAGTATAACCAAAGAAATGAGAAAAACTTGGAGGTATCTGAGGCGAGCAGTTATGTACTTTAATATACAAGTAATTTTTGGTTTCTTGTACTTTACATTGAACATTTTGCTTGAAGAAATGCAATAGTTCTCTCTGTCCGTAGATTTAGGTCGCATTGACCAAACCAAGTAAAATTTGAGTGTGTTTTCTGCATTTATCTTATCTGTTTTGTGTGTTAATTGCGTGACAGTAGCAATGAAAATATTAAAATTTAGCAACGATAAATTTTATAATTTAACAATAAAAAAGATTTAATTGAAACAAATATAATATTTTATTTTAATCTTTTAAAAACTAAATTAACACAATTAATCATTTAATGATCAATTAAAAAAAATATAATCTTTTGAATACAAGGAATAACTTACTCAAACAAATTCTAGAAGCTGGCACATGAGAATAGACGTGCGCGCACACACACACAAAAGTGACTTTTAGGAATTAAACACATAGCAAAAAATAATAATAATAAAGAGCAATAGTCATTTTTTAAAGATGTTCAATTAAGACAATTTTTGTTTTGTTTTAAAAATATACACAGTTTTGCTAAATATTTTTGGCGATAATATTTATCTTTTTATTGAAAATATAAACTTATGTAGAAAAAACTATTAGATTTTAATTTCATTACAATTGAATTCTGTTTAAAACAATAAATTTAATTTTTGTTAAACAAAATTTAAATTATTTATTAATTTTATATTGATCAAATACATATTTAAATAAGAAAATAAAAAAATTGTGTGATATGTATTTTTAATGGAAAGAAAAAAGAATATATGGGATAATTTTCCTAAATTATCTCTATTTAAAATTATCTTTTTGAAAAAAATAAGTAAAACAAAAAGCCAAATGAATATATTCAAATTATCTTCCCGGTGTCTTATCTTCTTTCCATATTCGATCCAAAATGACTATTTTCAAATTAGTTGGGGACATGACCCATTTGGCTACTGTCCTCGTCCTACTCCTCAAGGACCTAACGCCAAAAAGTGGCCGAGAACAGAGACGAAACAAACCCATCCCCTGTTTCTACTTTACAGACCCATCTCCTATTTCTACTTTAATTACAGACGAAGATAGACAAGAACGGAGACGAAGACACCATGATGTTGTTGAGGGTAGATGAGTAAAAATGACCCTTTTTCATCCAAAACTTGAAGGAAGCGGCCGTACCAAAAAAAAAAGAGAAAGAAAAATATATATATATTTAATTTTTTTTAATTTAATAATAAAAGTATTATTATTTTATCTTATAAAATTACTAATTTACCATTGATATTTATATTAAATATATATATTTTTAGGATATTTTAGTAATTTCATACAAAATTATTAAAATATCCTCGGGGACGGGGACCCCACGGGGCGTGGAGAGTGATCCCCGTCCCCGTCCCCATTTAGCTTTCGGGGGGGTTTTTTCCCCCGCCCCCGTCCCCGCGGGGGAAAAAACCCAGATCACGGGGCCCCGAATTCGGGGATTTCCGCGGGGATCCCTGAATTCGGAGTCCCATTGCCATCCCTAGGTGATGTTGCTTGTATAATAGGAGAAGTTAAGAGAAAACGAAAAAGTGTGAAAGAGAAATCATCTCATTATATTGTTTTTTAATTAAAAAAATAAGTTTTTTAATTTTTATATTTAATATAAATATAAATATAATACTATTTTTTAATAAAATAAAGGTTAATTATTAATTTATCAATATAAAATTAATATATATATATATAATTACTACCAATTTGACTACGGTTGAACTAGTGAACCTTAAATGAGTGTTTCTATCAGTTCAATGATCAGTCCGATTTTTAAAATATTAAAAAATATTAACAAAAATTTCAAAAAAAATTTTATTGTATCCTAAGAATCTATCTGATATTCTCTAATACATAAATATATAAATTCTTTAAAAATAATTATATCATATATTTCTAAGAAATTAATTAGTAACTACCCAGTCGTCATCCTCCTTGGGCTATACGCCTTTTACAACATATAGTCATCTACATTTGCCCGACAAGTTTTCAATATACATGACGAAGCAAAAAATAAAAAATAAAAAAAGGTCAAAGCTTTCGTTATCGTGACATAGATTATGAAGACAAACTTGGCCTACTTCATAAAATTGAAGGTATGAGATAGAAACTGCTCAATATTATATGTCACTTAACGTATCCTTTAATTCAATTAAGCCAATTAATCACTTGAAGATTATTTTGCCCTTTCTTTCCTCTTCGTTTTTAATTTGCCTTTCCTTTCACATGTTCTCTTCTCGCTACTCAATCTATTCCTTATTAACTTTCTCACCATATACAATTGCACCAAATAATTGTAATGACCTACCATGTTTTTCTTAATTTTTAATAGACCGAAATAGATTTATGATTCAGTCTGAAATTTGAGAGCTCAGCTTAAAAAAAAAAATTTAAAAGTTTATGATGCGAACAAATATAATGAGCACCTGCGGCATAAGCCTAGTTCATTTTATATTTTTTATGGAGTTATATATATATATATATATATTATGAGATTCTAGAATTATAGTTTCTTTGTCAGAAGAATAAAAAAATTTTCTATCTCACATCAACCAAATTACATAAATATACATGTGTTTTTGTTTTTATTTCTGTACCTCCTCTATTTTTAATGCGATTTTCATAAGAGATTAGTTGAGAGGTGAGAGGTCATCAATTGGTGATGGAACCACGGGCTTGAAATACATTAAGCTTTTTTTAAATGGTACGGTGAATTATTGGGATTGCTGATGAATAATGACGAGGGAGCCGTTGAAACGGGACGTATTCTTTATCTAAAAGACAACGCAACACGTACGGTACAGACTGTAGATCCCAAGATATACAACTAGAGCATCAAAATGAAACTGAAAACTAAAAAGCATTGATGAACCTTTGAAGTTCTTCCAATCTATCTGTACACTCCAAGACACCAGTAAATAGCAAGCTCAATTATTGTATATATAGGTTGGGACAGGAAGCACAACACATAGCAATAAGAAAAAAGGTGAGAGGAAGAGACATGGAGAAAAGCAGAGTGCTGATCGTCGGAGGAACTGGGTACTTAGGAAAAAGGTTGGTGAAGGCAAGTTTAAGAGAGGGACACCAAACCTATGTGCTTCATAGGGCGGAGATCGGTGTGGACATTGAGAAAGTTCAGTTGCTTTTGTCTTTTAAGGAGCAAGGAGCTCACCTTGTGGAAGGTTCCTTCAATAATCACCAAAGCCTTGTTAATGCAGTAAAGCTAGTCGATGTAGTTATTTGTGCTATATCCGGCGTGCATATACGTAGCCACCAGATCCTGCTTCAACTTAAGCTCGTCGATGCCATCAAAGAAGCTGGAAACATCAAGGTACTAATCATTAAAACAAAAAGTTGTGTTTAACACGTGTCAGGTATATATTTATATCACGACATGACACTTCAAATAATGTAACTTGGTCGGCTAAGGTAATAGACGCTTTTATGTACTAATGTACAGAGGTTTTTGCCGTCGGAGTTTGGGACGGATCCTGCAAGGATGGCACATGCATTGGAGCCAGGAAGAGTGACATTTGATGACAAAATGGTAGTGAGGAAAGCCATCCAAGAGGCCAACATACCCTTCACCTATATTTCTGCTAACTGCTTCGCAGGTTATTTTCTTGGTGGTCTCTGCCAGCCTGGCGCCATCCTTCCCTCCAAGAATTCTGTTGTCTTGTTCGGAGACGGCAACACAAAAGGTGACTCGTACCCGCTTAACTGTGTTTGACTGTTTACATATCTCTTTGTGATTAGCTCGATTTACGTAGTACGAGGATTCTCTCTTTTTTCTTTCTCTACTTGTCTCTTTCTCTTGATCTATTGGCCATTAATTTTTTTTTCTTTAAACATATTTTCAGGGGCTTATTTAAAAAAAAATTTAAATAGATTTTAATTTTTTTTTTCTTTTATGTTTGCTTTCAGGGACCTATTTGAAGAAACAAATTTTAAGAACCAATGTTTTCTTTTTTTTTTTCCCTTCAAATTGGTTCGCACAAAGAAAAAAAAATATTGAGACCTATATGAAATATTTTTCTTCAAATAAGTCCCTAAAAATAAACCAAAAAAAATTAGGAACTATTTGAATTTTTCTTCTTTTAAATAGGTCTTTGAAACTAAACACAAAGAAAAAAAAAGTATTGGCGGTCATTGGATCAGATCCAACAACCAAAAAGAGAAAAGTAGGAAAAAATTAAAAAAATGAAGAAGGCGGAGCAACATAGTCCATTTAGGTATCTATAGTAGATTTAAGAATATCTCTTAACACATCTATTTGTATCTATCGGCCATTAATGTTTTTTTTTGTACCTACTTTCAGTGTTTTATTTAAAAAAAATTTAGATAAGTTTCAATATTTTTTTTCCTTTATGCTTGCTCTCATAGACCTATTTGAAGGAAAAAATTTTAAGAACCCATGTTTTCTTTTTTTTTTTTTCCCTTCAAATTGGTTCTTGAAAGCAGGCACAAAGAAAAAAAAAATATTAAGACCTATATAAAATGTTTTTCTTCAAATAAGTCCCTAAAAATAGACAAAAAAAATTAGGAACTATTTGAATTTTTCTTTTAAATAGGTCTTTGAAAGTAGATACAAAAAAAAAATATTGGTGCTCGTTGGATCACAGATTCAACAGCCAAGAAGAGACAAATAAAAAAAAATAAAAAATGAAAAAAGCGGAGCAGCATAGTCCATATAGGTATCTATAGCAGATTTAAGAATATCTCTTAACACATTTACTGAGAGTATCCAATTATGTCTGTTTCAATTTGGCAGGAATTTATGTGGATGAAGATGATATAGCCATGTACACTATCAAAACCATAGATGACCCCAGGACTGTGAACAAGACAGTGTACATAAGACCACCCAAAAACATTTTGTCACAGAGAGAAGTTGTCCAGATATGGGAGAAACTCATTGGGAAAGAGTTGAAGAAATCTTCAATTTCTCAACAGCAGTTTCTCGATTCATTACAAGGTGAGATCAATCGGCATATGATAACAAACCTGCAATAGTCGCAGTTAAATTCCTCAATTTCTACTCCTTTTTGTTTCAAAAGTTTTTTTCCATTTTTTACTACATGTAATATATGAAGAAAAAAAAAACAAAGGGTGTAGGTTTAATCAATATTTTAAAAACCGAATTGGTTATTGAACTGGTGGAAGCATTAGTTCAATAGTTAATGATCAGACCGTGATCGTACTATGGTTGAACTGGTTTATTTTAAAATATTTAAAAAATAATATACATAACTAAAGATTATAAACATAAATTTATAAATTCAATTAAAAATAAAATTTGATATCAAATTATATAAAACAACATCCACAATAAAAAATTCATAGTGAAAATTAACCAAATAATAAGGAAATATTATTAATGAATATAATATTCTTTTATATAAAATTCATAAAATATCAATATATTGGCATCTTCACTAAAATTAACTTCTTTGTAATATTAATTTATTCATTACCTAATTATAAAATAAGTAAAAATTTAAAAAAGAAAAAAAAAGAATTTTCAAATAGACTTGTTCAACTAGTTCATTTAGCAACCAGTTTTGGTTCAGTTGATTTTTGACTGGTTCAATCACTTATTAATTTTAATAGTTAATTTGGACTGATTCCTTGTTCAGTTTTCAGTCTAACCAGTCAATTTAGTCTGATTATGACAATACTAATTTTAATGTGTTAATGATTGTTGATTTGGAAACAGGTCAAGAATACGCAGAGCAGGTGGGACTGATACATTACTACCATGTTTGCTTTGAAGGTTGCCTCACAAATTTTGAGATCGGAGACGATGGACTTGAAGCTTCTCAACTTTACCCTCAAATCAACTACACTACTGTTGAACGCTACATGAAACGCTATGTATAATTGTTTTCTTTCTTTTTTTCTGATAATATATACTACACTATTTGCGTCACTTCCCAAAAAAAGATTGGGTTGAAGTTGAACTCAATAAAGTGACAAGCCTAATGCTACTAAATTATTTATGTATCTAAAAAGATATCTAGATTGGTTTCAGAATAAAAGTTATTGATTTTCTTGCTAGTTGTTTAATTGTTAAATTATTTATATATATAAAAAAATAATCAGATTGATTTTGGTACTAAAGTTACTGATTCTTTTGCTAATCATCTGATAACGCACTCGAATGACTGGCAAGGCCGGTGACTCCAATATTAGATTGGTTTCCTAATAAAGTGTGATCTTATAAGAAATTTATTTTTGTTTCCTATTTCACTATTTTTACTTCTTTTCATGTGAAGCGTACTTTATAAGTTTATATTGAAATATTTTGACAAAAATACTTTTTCATCCTTTAAGATTGATATTAATTTTAATTTTGTTCTATATGTTTTTTTAATGTCAATTACATTCTATATGTTTATTAAAAAATTCTACAAATCTTTATAATTGTCAGTGCTATACAAATTGTTAATGAAATTAGCTGACTTATTGAAACATGTAACCATTATGCCAAAAAATAGGAGGTTAGATTTAATGAACACAAAACAACATATTTTTTAAATTTTTAGGCAAGATATTAGTTCAAATATCTTTGTTTTCATCCTCTAAAAGCCACTTATTTAATAGATTAACTAATGTTGTTAATAATTTGTATGAAGTATCCATTAGAAAGATATTAAAAATCTTATAAACATGTACAACGACATTAACACATAACAAATTTCTTAACAAAATTAAAGTTCATGTGAAATTTTAAAAAAAATTAAAGCAAGTCTTTTGCCTGGTGGTTTCCCTATAAAAATAGACTATGAGTTGGGCCCATAGTTTATGACAATATTATTGATTTATTTTTCCGGCATAAGAGTCAATTATATAGTTATTACTTTTACTTTTTAAATAGTTTTTTAAAAACTTACACTAATTTTATAAAATTTAATTAAATTACATCTAGAAACCCTTATTCCCGCTAAATTTGTAAGTAAATTACCTTTAGCAGTGTCTCATAGTGGCACAAATATAACTGCAAAAATAAATTTTAAAAAAAATTAGGAGAGAGTTAAGTATAATACTTAAAATTAAAAGACAGTTAAACATAAAACAATATAAACAAATAATATATTTATTCCAATCACTTATACAAAGTAGAGCTAAACCATAAACAAATGTGAAAATGAGCCAAACAATCAATGTTGAGATTTTTTTTTCATTAAATGCAAAGAAAAAAATTAAATGCAATTTTTTATATATTCACTATCAAGTTCTCCAATCAAAACATGACAAATGTATAGTTTTTAAAAAATAACTTGATATTTTTTATTATTCATTGTTGCATGATTAATTTTTTAAAAATTTGTTTACACATATTATGTTTCTATTTGAGAATTTGATAATAAAGATATAAAAAATTTTATATAAATTTTTTCCAAATAAAAAACCCCTAAATTACAAGAACTACCAATCAGTTAGAAAAAGATTTACAACATTCAACAATATACAAAAATAAATTTCTTCCTATGCTTAAAAAAAAAAAAAGAGGATGTCACTCTTTCTTATCCAACTTATACAAGAGTCGCATGTTTAATGTGAACCGTTAAATTGTGAGTGACAACCTGAGCATAATGCAATGATGGAACAAGAATGACACAATTTAAAATACCAATGCGCAATAAAAGCATTAAAAGTCCATAAATTAAAAACCTTCAAAAATGAGTTTTCAGCGTTAAATTTGCAGAATGACACAATTGAAAATACCAATGCACAATAAATTAAAGCCATGATCCTCCAGCTCTTGTATGGTTCGTAGTATTAAACTTATCTAACGTTTCACGTTTGTTTTATCTTTTTATCTATTTATTTTTTTAAAAAAATTACACTAATAATTTTTACTCGTTCAATTTTAGTCAACAAATAACATATCAAATGGCTTAAATTTTACCGACAGGTCAAAATGTGAAGAGATATTAGAAATTATTTGATCTGGCCAATGAATCAATCAATACTTTTTTCACACGATCCAATGATTTGAAATATATTTTTATTAAATTACAATAGAAATAAAATTTAATTTAAAAATTTATAAAATTACGATAAAGTTACAATAAATCTATAATTTAATCTATAAAAAATAAAATTACAATAAACATGGAATTTAATTTGTATGTGCGCGCTTACTTCTCCAATTTCAACTAGTCTAGTAGTCTATAAAACATTGTGAACGAATATCATGCTTTTAAATTATATAATGGTTCAGGGCCCAGCTAGTCCAATTTGTGTTGTTTATAGTTTCCACTCTTATTTGACATAGAGTTAGGACCCGTTTGAAAGAGTTTATTTTGAACTTATCTGACTTATCTTATGACATAAACGCTTATATACATGTTTGGGAGAACTTATAGAAATAACTTATGGCATGAAAATAAGTTGTTTTCAGCTTATTTTCATAAGCTATTTTGAATAGTTTATATTAAGTTTGTCCTCATAAACTCTTTAATTATAGAAATAGCTTATATATAAGCACTTATATGATAAGCGCTTATTTTATAAGCACTTAAATAAGCTGTTTACCTAAAGATGATCTTAATATATTATGAAAGATTGTACCAATGCCAGTGTTTTCACTAAATTATTCAAAGAAGTTAAAAAGGCAGTCATATCTGCCACATAGTTCAATCAATTAGTATACGCAGCAAAATGATATGTATTAGATTGAGATTAAAAATGGTGCAAAAGCTAATGCATAATTTTATAATGAACTAAAATTAAACTAAATGTCACTTTTTGATAACTATATTCTATAGAGTTATTTAAACTATATTTTTATTAATAAATTGAGTAAAATAAATAATTTTAAGTCTCTTTTTGAATTTATTTAGTCTTTAAACTAAATGTCACTTTTCTACTTTTTTTTTTCATTTTGTAGCATCCTGGTTCAGTTTATATTCCTTTTGATAAGCTTTAGCAAAACAGCAATGCTTAAAATAATAATGTCTTGATGGCTTTATTTCAACTAGTTCAGCTTTGAAACCATTTAACCTTAATGATTTGAGATGGTAACTCCTCTTCAAGAAAAGGAAGAAAGAAAACTCTGGTAACAAATCTCAAAGGAAAAAACCCAGATACAATCTTCCATAATATATTAACTCTAAGCCAAACAAGAGTGTAAACCAAATAATACAACACAAATTGAACTAGCAGACAGTGCAAGACCTTGGACTATTATAAAATTTAAAAGCATAATTCATTCACAATGGATTATAGACTACTAGACTAGTTGAGATTGGAGATGTAACAACGTTTACCTAAATCTATACAATGGGTGCACATTTACAAATTAAATTGTATTTTTATTGTAATTTTATATTTTTATAAATTAAATTTTATATTTATTGTAATTTAATAAATACATATTCCACACTATTGAATTGTGCAAAAAAAAGTATTGATTGACTCATTAACGATATTTGACGGTTTATGATGCTTTTGCACATTTTGACCCACGAGCGAGATCCAAGCCGTTGGATGTACTAATCATTTAAAAAAAAAAGAAAATAAAAGATAGAAAGGTGAGACAAACATAGATCGTTAGATGATTTTAATCTTATGGCCTACACAGGAGCTGGAGGATTTTGGAGCAAATTCGTTCCCTAAATGTCCACAAAAACCTTTGAAAAGGCTTTAAATTTATTAATGACAATTGAAAATACCAATGCGTAATAAAGGCTTTATAAGTCCACAAAAACCTTCGAAAATGAGTTTCTGGACATTAAATTTATAGTGTTGAATATAAGTGTATAATGAGGAAAAAAGTCATATTTAGAGATGGTAATGGGACGAGGAGTGCCTCACCCGTTCCTGTTCTTGTCCTTGTTCCTGCCCCCAATCTCCACCCCCACCCCCAATCTCCGTTTGAGAGAAAAAATCCTTCGCATTCTCATTTTCCGCAGGTCCTGCGAGGTTAGTAAAAAGAATTCAAATATGTAAAAAAAAAGAAAAAGAAAAAACATGTCCAGCAAACCAATATCCATCATAAAATATGTTTAACATTCATTAATCACAATACAACTTTAGCTTTCAAAGTCATTATCTTTCCATATCCACAAGATATTTATGAATGGCATACCTGAAACTAAACAAGCAAACCACAACAATAGCAAGAGAGGAGGGACCACAACCAGACGAAAACTCACGAGACTCATGGGAGGAAGCAAAGCACGATGATGGGACTTAGGACTCATAAAATTTGAGGGAAGAATTAGAGATTAGAGTTTCGATATTTACTAAATTAATTTAAATTATTTTATTGCCGATTCAATACCTAAGAGCACGTTGACGACAAGAGATGAAGCACAAGGACAACAACGACCACGAGAGGAGCACCACTTGGAGAACAGCGAAACGAGAGAGCACGACTTGGAGAACTGAGAGAACATAAGTAGAGGAGAACGGAGAGACGAGAGAGCACGATTGAGATATTTAGTAATTTCATGTGAAATTACTAAAATACTCTTCAAATATAGGAATCCCAGGAGGCAAGGAGATTGATCCCCATTCTCGCCCTTGAAATTCTAACAGGGAATTTTCGCTGGTCCGCGCAGGGAAAATTCCCGCTGATGAAGCCCCGAATAAGGAGCTCCATTGCCATGCCTAGTCATATCAACTTGACATGAGCCTATAAAAAACTTGACATTTTAAAAAATTGAATTTTCTACTAATAAATTAACTCAATATCTACATAAAGTTTTTTTTTTATTTTATATATATATATATATATCTCGAAATAATTCAATAATAAAAATATTTAACTTTTTAAAAACCCAAACTATTTAAAAACTCTTGCTGTCAACTTGTCAAAAATAATAGCCAATGCAGCAAACCATGCTTTTTCCAGCAACACTGAACCAGTATTTGCCATTGTAGGCATAAAAACCAGGTACACATGATGACGCAAGACTACAAAAAAAAAAAACAGTAAACCATTGAAGATAACATGATTGCCATGTATTTACATAGACCAACATACGAATATAGTTTTGTAGAATATAAATTTAGCCTCCCTTGATGCTTAAGTAATCCATGATGTCATGAGGATCTTAATTCATGAAACAAGTAAAATGCAATAAATAGAAAGCAAAGAACGATGCCCACTAGCTAGGGACCTTAGGGCACTTGAGAGGTTTGTAAGAGTTGTATGGTTTCTTAAAGAGAAAGAAGACAGCTGGAAAATGTTCTTAAACAAGTAAAATGCAAGAGTAAAACGTAACACGAACGTGTGGGATGAAGCAAATGAAAGCCGACAAAATGAAACGAACTCGTTGCCTTTAGTCAAAGCCCACGGTTCGAACACTGCAAATCGATGTGTAGTCGTCAAGGGTCGCTATCATCCATTGTCTTCTGTCAAATTATTCACACTGCTTCTAACCAAAAACGGAATATCATTTCACCTTCATTGCATTCCCATTTTCTTGCTCATCAAGTTTTCTTAAGTCTTCTGCTTCGTCTTCTTACTATAAAATCTGAGAAGACCCAATGGAAACTGTATATCATACATACATCGAACTTACAACACCATGTCAGCTGAGATATTGGTGGTGCCCTTTTTCGGGCAAGGTCATCTCTTCCCTTGCATTGAGCTGTGCAGACATTTGGCTTCCAGAAATTTCAAGACCACCCTCGTCATTTTGTCCGATCTCTCCTCCTCCATACCCTCCTCTCTCCGACAGTATCCTTTAGTTCAAATCGCTGAAATCCCATCGTCTCCGGTGCCCTCACCTGAATCAGATTCGCACCCACTCCACGCACACCGTCGGCAACACGCCCAGCTGGCTCTGGGCCTCGAGAATCTCCTCTCAATCGGACCCGATAACACTAATCCACCCCGACCCGTTTGTGCCATTCTTGACGTCATGATGCATTGGTTATCTGATGTTCTCGGAAAATTTCAAGTGCCCTCCGTCGCGTTCTTCACCTCCGGCGCTTGCTCCGCCGCACTCGAATATGCCGTTTGGAAAGCCCAACCGGAAAATATGAAACCCGATGAGATCCGTTTGCTCCCCGGGTTACCCGATGATGTGGCACTCACACCGTCGGATCTGAAACGACGGCCTCACGGCCCACCGCAGCCACTCGGCGCCGGACCACCAAGAGACCCCGGATCTGGATCTCCACCACCACCCGGCGGAGCAGGACGGCGAAAGATGGGACCACCTAAACCCGGAGAGCAACCACCGTGGACAGAAGATGCCAGTAAAGCGAACGCGCTGATGATCAACACGTGTGACGATCTGGAGCGTCCATTCATCGAATACATTGCGAACCGAATCGGAAAACCGGTTTGGGCTGTAGGACCGCTTCTGCCTGAGCAATACTGGAAATCCGCGGGCTCAATCATCCACGACCGGCTGGTTCGAACGAACCGGCGGTCTAGCGTCACTGAGGAGGAAGTGATCCAATGGTTAGATTCAAAGCCAAGTGGATCAGTGCTATACGTGTCATTTGGGAGTGAGGTGGGTCCATCAATGGAGGAATATGCACAATTAGCTCAAGCGTTGGAGTCTTCAGAACATCCTTTTATATGGGTGATCCAACCCGGTTCAGGCAAACCGGGTCCCCCACGTGCATTATTGGGCAAACAATCCGGTTCAGAGGTGAAAAAAGAAGAAGAAGAAGAAGGGTATTTTCCTCATGGGTTGGATAACAAAGTAGGGAAAAGGGGTTTGATAATACGTGGATGGGCTCCACAATTGTTGATACTGAGTCACCCATCAACGGGTGGATTCTTATCACACTGTGGATGGAACTCAACGGTGGAGGCTCTTGGACGTGGGGTTCCATTTCTGACGTGGCCCATTAGGGGTGACCAATACAATGACGCCAAGTTGGTGGTGAGGCATCTTGAGGCGGGGTATATGATCTCTGATGATCTGTCCCAAACGGTGAAGAAGGATGATATAGTGAAGGGGATACAGAGGTTGATGAGTGACAAGGAGATGAAGAAGAAGGCTGAGAGTGTTGGTGCCAAGTTTCAGCATGGGTTTCCAAGGACTTCAGTGGCTGCTTTGGATGCTTTCAAAAGTTATATCAGTCAAAGGTTGAGCTAGTGTTATTAGCTCAACCCAATCTATATGGGAATAATCTTATCATGTTAAATTGAGTTCGCTTCTCAATATATTATCATTGTTATTGTTTGCAAGATGAGAACTCAGTTAGTGACTCATCAACCTCTTTATCCCCTTCACTGTATCATACCTCACTCTAGTTAATTAATCTTAAACTAGTTAACCTTTTTCTTCATCAAATGTGAAGATATCGTTAATCAAACAAGATTAAGAAAGACTGAATTCTTCTATTGATCAAATTATGAGAAAAAAAAATAAAGGAAATTAATTTATTATGCCTAGTTTTCACTCATAGATTCTAGTCTTAAAATCGGAGACATTCGAGATTGGGAAAAGGAAAATGCAGATATTTAAAGTTTACGGAGGTACTTTATAATCAAACAAATATAACTTGATCATTGAACCCGAATCTGTCGATAACAAAATAATCCAGTATCCCAAGAGCTTAAAATTTACATGAACTACAAAATAAAAAGAAAATTCTCTTGCTATTAGATGGAAAAACCTAATCAGAAAGCACTCTACCAACATCCCAGTAAAAATTGAATTAAGGATGGTATGCATGCATCTCTCAAACAAATGATTTTGTATAACAGAGGAAGAGAAAAAATTTGGTTACTTATGATGAATCAGGATCCAGTTTCGGGACTGTGGCAGATGAGAGCATCAAATGAGAAACGCGAACAGCACCAATTAGCCGCTCTGGCAATTCATCTGTGGTATTTGCCTGTCAATAATAACAAATATGTCAATATTTCCCAGCAAAGGTTACTCACTTTATATGATATGAATGAACTGTCAATAGATCCATGATGTGAAACTTCTTTAAGTCCTTGGATGATATACCCATGGACCATCACTGCAATCCTGATGTTTGGACATACATAATCGTTCCTTTTATCAACAGTAAATTCCTACAGGAACATGGTGCAATTCGTCCTTCAAACAAATCCTTAATCTTTTAGCAATGTAAAAATTATAGATACATTTATCATGGATTAGCAAGCGCACAGAGTCTGGTAAATCCTATATATTAGATCCATACAAATCAATTTGATTAAAATCAGGTATTAAGCAAAAGTGGAATCTAAGCCATCAAACCTTATAATATGAGCATCAAACTGAATTCAAGGTTAACTATCACAAGAAATCAATTTGGTCCAACCAGACCAGTTTAAACCCCGATACTTGTTTAAATGTGCAATACTAGTATATAAACTCTACATGCTAAAAATAATTTACCTGTACAAGAAAAGCCATATCGACCACCAATGATGTAATTACACCAACCACAAGCCCCAAAACTCCATTAGCAACAGTAGAAGAACCAATATCAACATCAATCTACAAATAAAAACCAATAATTAAAAAATAATATCAGACAAGAAAGACTCTGTTCATCATTCATTGTTAGGAAACTTCCTACAATGTGGAAAAAATCTGTAGAGAGGATTTGAATGATATTTTACTTCTAAATACTTGGGACCACGGAAATAGTTGCAATCAACTGCCTTTCCAAGTAAACAAGGTGTACTCCCAACACTTTGTCGCACAATCCATGAGCCCTGCATTTTTTTTTTAAAAGGACAAATTCACAGGCTGTCAGCATTAGCCTATAGGAGTTTTATAAAAGATTAATGCAATGGAATAAAGGGCGAACAAAAGCCTAGTTATATGACAAAATTGATGAATTTCTATTTATGACAAGAGCTAATGCAACTCTAACTACTAGGAAGGGTGCCACTACCACCATATTAATTTTGCTGGTTATATAAGATTCAGTTCAAGAGTCTAGGCAAAATCAATTCTTCTATATAAATCACGCATAAGATTTAACTCTGAAAAATCAACTGTAGCACTGCAAGAACCAGATGGTTTAACCATAAGTACTGATTCCACTTTTCTAGATATCTTAATGTTAGACTTCTTGATGATCCTGCTTTTTTTTGCTGGATGTGTTTCTTCTTTGCCCGATAGAAGGATTTGGAATCTGGATTCTTAGCCTATCTTTCTTCAAATTTTTATTTGAAATACAAATACTAATTCTCTTCCTTAGACTAAGATTTTATGGAGAGTTGAGCCCCTTCTAAGATAAAGACTTTTGTTTAATCAGTGTTATTTTAGAATTAATACAAATGTTCTGCTTCATACCAAAAACTCAATAACACTTCATATATGTGTGATGTGCTTTAAAATTTTAGAGACGTAACAGCCATATTTTTGTTTTTACATTGTGAAGTGGCCCTGACATATTTGGAACAAGCTATTTGGTTTCTCTTAAGAGAGTTGGGTTAGCTCAGCTGATCTTGGTGGAGCTATTTTAGCTATCACTTTTACAGGTTTTGGGAAGCAAAAGGAGCATACAGCTTTGGTATTATGCAATCTTTGCTGGTTTATGGTGTCTTTGGATAGAATAGAATGCTAGGGTGTTCAATCAGCAATTTCTTCTGCCACACTTTCTTTGGGACAGGATTACTTTTTTTTCCTTTATGTGGGTGTCTGCAAATGGCTTTTTTAGGGGGTATCTCTTTGTGGATCTTCAAAGGGATTAAAAGGTTCTTTTGAGTGAGAGCTTGGATTGTTTTCTTTTGTTTTAGTTTTTGTTTGGGGAGGATTCCTGTCCTCTACTTTGTATCTATATGTATTATTCTTTCTTCCCATCAATAAATTCTTTTTTTTTTCTTTCAAATAATTAAGGGGGGAAAAAAGGGACTTACTCAACCACCCAACCATCGACTACCCTAAAAGACAAATACTGTGCTGGTTACTTTAATGGACCACACATTATGGCATCTATTACTTTAATGACTGCAAAAGGGTTAAAAAATTGTCTTTTTGTTCACACATTATGGGCCAACCACATCACTAAATTATGAAGAACAGCAGAACGAAAGAACTGATGGAAAAATGTAGAAGACGTTAGGACATCCTTCTAAAAGATTAGCACATGGCAAAAAAAGCAAAAAACCAGTGAATGCAGGAAATAAATGGAAAAGAACACAAAAAAAGGACATCCTACAAACAAAGCACAAATGCTTGCATAAAGACATGAGATTGTCTCTGTGTTGGTTACTTCTAACACTAATTTTCAAATGTGCTGATGTGTTGGACAGAGACACCATCATGTCTCAGCTGAAAATTGCCCAATATACCATTGACAAAAGTCAGCAAGTACCTTCGGGACTGATGGGATGAGCTTGAATCTGCTATTTCGGAATTCATCATCACCGTCAACAAAACGTTGCAAGAGGGATCCAGGAACTAACTCCTTTGTCACAAAATAAAATACCATACTATAGTGTGTTGAGCCAGGCACCTGCAAAATCAAATGGCATGCATTCAGACACTTTTCAAACTCCAACATTATAAAGTCGATCCTCACCTGAACATTGATGACCAAAGTGAAAAGTCCTTTTTCTGATGCAACCTACATACACACCAAAAGAAAAGGAAGAAAAGGACTATTGTTAATGAAATCTTCTGAAGTAATAAACAGTCAATAACTACGCATTATTAAATAATATAGTATAAGTTTATACTGCTGTTACAAAATGCAAATATATCCTTCTTACAGAAGTGATGAGAAAAATATGATGTTCCTCTAGTTTTTGTGCACAAAAGGGTTAAATGATTACCAATATTCTTTACCAAGCAACATATTACAAATTTCAAAGCATCTGGTAAAATCTCCACAAAATTCAGATATTAAAAAAAAACATTTAATTTATTAAATAATGCTCATGGTTGGCCTTTTTATTTTTTATTTTTAGCTCAAGTCTCTAGAAAGAATCCCAAAAAAAAAAAGTAAAACATGGATTGTTTCTAAAACCTAGGCCCTTACTGAAATTGGAACTAATTTAATGACCAAAGTGGGCCCAAATGATGACCCAAAGACGCAACAAAATTCTACGTCGATGCCTGCACAACAATTGCACTCATTGGATCGACCTAAAGTGGTAGAAGTTCCAGAGTTTTTAAAGAACAGGTGTGGAAGATGGCAGGCTTGTGATGTAAACTGAGTAGTTCTGTATTATTGAATGAAAAACCAACCCCAATTTCCCTTAAGAGAGCTCAGAGGATTAGGATCAAATCAGTACAGTGGGCATGTGAAAGGAAAATGCAGTAAAGTAACATAACCAAGCCTAGTATTTGAGAGGCTAGTCTCTCCCAATCCCACAGTCAGAAATTCCACACCCTCCCCCACAATCTCTCACTCCTCTATATTCCTCTATTGATAAAGCACCCATTCTCCCTCCTCTCACCCCAAGCCACCTGTCCCTAGTTAGTTACACTCACTTGTTTACCTTTTTGCCCCTCAGCCACTAACTTATTTCTCCTAGCATATGCTTTAATTCTATTTTCTTTTATAATTCCAGCTACAATTTTAACTTACTCTTCTTCTTCTTCATATTATTATAATAATAATAATAATATTATTATTATTATTATTATATATGAAGGTGAAATAGATCATTGAGCAGTTTCAGTCTTCAATCCAATGCAAAAAGCATAGAAAATAAGGTGTGGTTTCCTAATACTCACTTGGGCTGCACATCCTTGACGCCTAGCCACGTGGTCCATTCTTTTAGTGTCCTTGAACCAATCAACAGCAACTAGATCCATAAGGTGTTTCCCAGCAGGAACCTATACAGTTCACCACAAAGGAATAAGAACAAGTCAATCCAGGGGTAAATTTATTTCACAGAGAGAGAGAGAGAGAGAGAGAGAAGACCTTTGACTTGTCCTGAAAAAAAGTCTTGCCTCGGACTCTAAAATCATTTCCATCAGAAACTTTCCAGCAGTCACGGGCATTATCACGATCATCACGGCGTAGGTTACCCGAAAAGCAAGACAAGTCGATTTCATTTTCTGGTTCTTCTTCCAAGGCTTCAGTTCAGGAAAACATTATAATTAGATTTTGCCGTCACTGCACTCATGTTTAGCATTACAATATGTCTAGAAAGTAAAGGTACAGTAAGCAGCCACCTGTTTTTTTGACATCATTCTCAACCCCACTATAGTATGCCTGAAATATTTTTTAAAAAATATATATATATTCAAGCTTTGAAATTAATAAGCCAATGCCAAAGTTATATAAGTGGGACTACAAATACGACCTCTTGTTCAGATTCTGCTATTTGAAAATCTTCATCTTCATCAGAGTATTCATCCATCATGACAGAATTTCTATTTGCAGCATTCAATTGATCCAGGGAGGATACATATTGAGCAGAAGAATCTTGTGGCTTCTGACTCTTATTTAAAACAGAGGTTGAAGACATATTAACCATAACAGGAATTCGTGGAGGAGCATTCCTTTCATCTGTTTGGGCAAACCATTCACGTAAACCTGTCCACACAAAAAAATAATGAACATTTTAATAGTAAATGACACACCAACAAAGAGTTCATATAATGGAAAAATACTTCTAACAAAACCGTTACAGATGTCCCTCTTCCTCTTACCCACTAGTTTTAGTATCTACATAATCATGGAATCCAGAAGGCAAAGAAAGTGACCAAAAAAGTTCTAAGAGTAAATTCTAACATTACCATAAAAGTACAGAAAGAAACAGTCAGTATAAAGCATTCATTGCAGTTTGCCCAAGCACATAATATTGCTAATGACTCAAGACTTAAGCCATAACTTTTGACCAAGACAAGAAATTATTATGATCCATGCATGCACCAGGAAAGGAATTGATACTTCCATCAAAAATCAGTATTTTCATTATAATTTAACTACATTGAGATATCTTTTTACCAACCATTATCCCTTTCCCCCCATCTCCAGACCTTACAACAAACATAGATAAAAGAGGAGCGGGGGAATATTAAAAATGAAAAAAAAAAAAAGAGGTGATTTAAGAAAGAAAATATAATAAAGAATGGGATAGTAGTACTATTCTGTAAGAAAATTTCAAACCACACAAATAGCAAGAGTAACTCACCTGCAACACTATTTAACATTTGAAGGAGACAATGCTGCTGGAATGAAGATATGTAACCCGCACCCCATCCCTTCAAGTCAATCTGCATTAGATGTTGGACTTGTGTCCTTGGACTCCCATTTCGAGATTTTAATGGGGAAATATTAAATCCTCCACCTGGCCAAACAATTCGTAAATCTAAAGAATCCAACATGGTATAACTTTAATCCATGATAGCGGGTCACTCAATTGAAACAAAAGTCAAGTTGAAGAAAATAATCAGTACATAATCTTTTAAGCTTCTAGAGGCATACACATGATAATCAGATTTAAAAGGTGAAAAATCTGCTTATCCTAAAGAACAAGCGTCAAACTGACAGACATGGTTATGAATATTATAAACAATAGGTTATACACCCAATTCTACTAAATCTCTTCAATAACTGAAACATTTCACACATTTAAATGAAGTAAAAAGAAGAAAATTGATGCCGTGCAAACCATAATATCAACATGCTAAACACCAAGCATCCTGAGTAGTTTTTGCATACATTTTCCACCTGATTAACTGCTCCTAGCCTATGACAATTATTTATATTATGGTGGAGAAAAGAGGATGGATTGATTGGACATAATATTGAAAGGAAAAAATATATATAGCTGATTCCCAAACAAAATTCTATTAGTTTAGGGTTCAAGAAATTTTTATGGGGCAGGGAGGGGGACAATGTTATCATCCCAAGATCTAAATTAAGCCTCCCTATGTTGAACTTTGAACCAGATTGGTCTTACTCTCAATATGAGCCCGGACACATCCTGGTTGCGGGCCACAATTCTCATGCTCCCTAGAACGAAACAAAACAACTGCAAGAAGAAGAAACATGAATGTGAACTTCTCAAACAAGAAACAAATGGTGGAAAGCTTAGACAAAAGCAAGTACCATACCATAACTTCCATCATCATTCCGGCGCCAATAACGTACATAGCAAAGATCACGTGGCCACACAAACCTGCAATGGCATGTATTGTGAGCAATTTTGGTCACAGAGAGAGAGAGAGAGAAAGAAATTAAAAGGTTTGAGAAAATTATATATTATTCAAGGATAAGTCTCACAAATTGAGTGAGGCTCCTACAGGACTAGGAGGAGTCTTGTAGTTCATTATCACTAGGAGTTGTCATCCTCTTGGAGGATTATTTTTCATGTTCAAGTTTATGTTAGAACTTAGAACCCAGTTGCAGGGTATGAGACTAAGTCCCACATAAGAAGTATGGGATTTTGACGTGGGTCTTAAAGAGACCTTGGGATCTCAAACCTCATGAGCTAACTTTTCGGGTGTGGTTCTCCCGAAGGTTTCCTATCAATTGCTATTAAAGCCTTCCACTACATCCTAATTTTATCCATGCAGCACATTTGATGACACCTGTATTGCAATGTTAGCCTAAGGCTACAAAGCTAGCACAAAGCCAGCATGTCTGGGCACCAAAGCTAAAAAGCTGGTGGAATGATGGGGCCCAATTGCAAGGTAACGAACTTGAATCATACAGGGATTCTAATGTGGGGTTTATAGGACTTTTTATTCTCCAACCTCAAAAACTGGCTGTTGGGGTGCAGTTCTCCGAAAGGTTTCTATCAATTTATCCAATTTAGAATAAACAAAACGCAATGGAGGATGATAAAATCAATAAATTCAACTTGTTTAAGAACATCCACTTATTATTTACCCAAATCCTAAATCATACAGTCATAGGTACAAATAATATTTAGATTTTAATGGAAGCATAAATAATGGTTTACTTGTCCTGAGGTAAAACAACTAATTAAGCAAAGCATTGCCACGCAAAACAGGCAATTTTAGCTTGTAACAATATCAAATCACTTTACCCGACTATAAACGATTCAGAATATCATAGGAAGCATAGAGAAATAAATTAATTAGCTTGAGAAAACATTACATCGGGAACCAGTCCAGCTGAAGTCTATGATAAAGTATTGCGGTATGCCCATCCACCTCCTCAACTAAGCTACCATATTGGAAAGTGCAATCCCACCTGCAGACATCCCAACATTATGAGACTAAAGTTTCTCCACAGCACAAAAATGTTCGAGAACTTTGGAACGTCAAATATCGGGCACTGGCATTAAAAGACGACCATTTCTTCTATTCCGTATTTTCTTATTACTACAGACAAAGGGCATGCTTAGCCTCATTAGGTCCCAAAAGCACTTCAATTAGTACTATGTATATAGGCATTTTCAGGGCTTGAGCTTCTAAGCCATATAAAACAACAAGAGTTTAGGGGCATAAATCAAAGGTAACCAAACTTACATAACTAAGTGTCCAATTCAAAACCATAATTCAGAACACAAGTAATAAGTTAATCATATATGCATAATTATTCTAAAAACTAGCAACATACAAATCAAATAGTTCATTTAATAACTTAATCGCAACTTTTTTGTTATTACATACCTGAATTTAATAAGAATATAGTACCAGTAGGGTTTATGCCTGAATGAAGGTTGTCAAATTTGCAAGTAAATTCATGAAAGGGAGATGAACTTGTAACATAAACTCATAAAAGTGCAATACGTCAATAAATAACTATTAATATATATAATTATATATATATCCCCATCTTAAATAATACTTAAAATACAAAATAAAGTTGTTAAGTGCAGATATTGTTCAATATATCACAAGACAAAGACAACAATGCTAAAAAAAAAATTAAAAAAAAAATCAATGTAATCGATGGCCTTAATAGAATAAAAAGATGCTGCCTAATGTAATACAAATAGCTAGCTAGCCTAAATTTCCAAAACAGACACCAACTCATCCATATTTCAAAATATGAACTTATATTTGCCGTTATTGATTATATATTCAAAACTCCAACCAAGATCAATTTCTCCCAAAACTGCACTTCAGCCATTTCCTAGAGTCCCCAAGTATTTTAATATAACAAACAAAATTCCTTCTTCTCTCCCTTCCCTTATTGTGCTTAGTAAATGAAAAGAAGCAGAAACACAAATCTAAGTCCATTTTGTATTTCCCCTCACAGTTGGAGAAACAAAAGATTTGGGGAAAGACAGTGCAAACCGAAGCTTTTTCAGGTACCAACTATCAAGAAAGGGCATAATCAAAATGACAGAAGCCTCATATTTCATACATTATCACCAAAATAGAAACATTTATTTACAGTTCATATGTCAAGAAATTACAAGCCTTAGCTCAAATGATTTCAGAAAGCTCTTAAATACCCTTCTCTAATTCATCCAATTTACCACCCCACTCACTCTTAATGCACAATGGAGAAACAATGGCAAGATAGTCCACAGCACTCTCTTCCCCGTGACTGCTCAAGAGGATACATCCTCCCCCTCCTCTGTTAGAAGCTTTTCCTACTAGCACTAGCTCTCTTCTTGCTTCAGCTTCAATTGAACAAGAAGGCAAGACCAGAGGAGCAACTCCCCTAACCCACCACCAATGGCAAATTGCCAGCACTTAACTGCTGCCGCGGTGCAAGAACTGAGAATCTTCAAGTGACAGTGCAAGAAACCTAGTTGCCTTATGTTCATGGGTGAGAAACTAATAATAAGAAGGGAGGGAGGGAGCTGAGATTTGGGATATTTTTCCGATGCAATTCAGCTGTGCATTCAGGGATTTCTCTCCTTATGGGCGGGGTTTGAAATGGGTATGGAGATTTGATTAAAACAGACACACACAAAAACACAAAATACAAGTCCATTCTATTTCCCATCTTGCAACAAACTTGTGAACTTGCCTACAATTTCATGATTTATGAGTTCATGTGATTTTGCTTCAACTTAGAATATTTCAAGTTTGCAAGCCTTCCAACACGAATTGCCAACAAGAACTCATGAAAAACGTACGCTTTTACTTGTAAAAGTAAAAGCAAATTTCATCAACAGAGAGAAACTGTATCCTGGTGTTCAACATACTTACAGATATAAATAGAATGCTCTGAAATCTGAGAAAAATATTATAATTTCTTAACTGAACTAATAACCGAGAGCAATTCCTGAAAGAACAATTTGATGTCCAGGATCCCACCATTTTTGTCAAAAACATTTTCCAAAATATTATTCATGCTGTTATAAAACCAATGGCACCCAACAGTCCAACACAAATAAAATTGCAATGAAGAAAACCTACTCAAACCGTGTTCCATCCATGCTCATCACAAGCTCAAAAATTTCTTCACATGTCGCTTCCACAACACCTACAGCCTTCATTGCCTTACTACAGCTCCTGGGCTGCAAAGAAGCAATTAATGATGGCTCCTTTGAAACGGTAAAAATCAAACCATGCAAATAAAGCAAGACAGAAACATTTCTTACAAGGTAGTCAACTTCAAGAAGCTCTTCAAAAATGCGAAGTCCTACCAATTTTAGAAAGGAAACCAATCTATCAGTTTCTACCATTACAACATAGCCAATAATTGAAACACCAAATGAAATCCTTGAATAACTTTTGTCTTGTCACCCAGGCAAGAAATTACTCAATTATAAAAAGAAATGTAGCCAACCATTTTGGCATTGTAAAAGACGCCAGTGCTTTCTTGAAAATGCTTGGTTATTAGTGTTCTGATTTGACAAATCTGAGGCTACTTCCCGTGTCCAGTCAAAAACTGATTCTGGGGGACCTGCAGCTTATAAATAAAAAGTATAAATAGCAATTACAGCAAAGTAATTGCAAACCAAAAAGCTAGAGGAATACAAAGTAAACCATTTCCAATTGTTGTCCTCCTTAATAAATTTGGATGAGCCTCCTCTTCATCCTCTTGAGCACTGAACCTAAGGATAAAAAAAAAAAAAGAAGTTGGGCACTACAAACACATAGAAATAATTGCGTGATTATAGCACATAGTAACTTAAACTGGAGCTATTTTTCTCAGCAATGCAATTTTAAAAAAAAAAATTAATCCTAAAGACAACCAAATCATGTTCCAACTATATTTCAATAATAATAAAAGTTGCACCTCCATAGAATGGACAATGGAATGAGACAATACAAGATGAAGGAAGATGCACATAAGTCAAATGATCACAACATAGGGCATGATACAATATAATGTAAAAACAGCAGATACACTTCAAGTATTGGCATCTTCTCAAATATGTTAAGTGGAAAAAGCAAAGCCTTAATGTATTTACTGGCTTTCATGGTCAGAAGAAGAAGCTGTCCTCCCATTATCCATCCCAGATTTGTATTCAAAAGAAATATATTTGTTACCATTTGAGGGCAGTGCTCCCTGATGCTGCACACAGTGAAAGTTCAATAGCATCAATGATCTACACAATAGAAAAGCGTGGCCTAGCAAGATGAATTTAGAAAATAACATATCAAGCCATCGTTTCACCAATGTATCAAGAAAAACTGCTTTTTAACTTTCAAGCAAATAAAGAAATAAAGTCTAACCAGAAGTGAGTAATATATATATTTCTGCAAAATCAACAAGCATACTTAATAATGCAAACAGATATAACAGACCTGATCAATTACATACTCAATTTTTTCTTTCCACATTAGTGCCTCTTGTATGTTAAACGCTGCCATCTGCAACAAGAACCAAACGGAAAACATTACTCTAATATACACCAGCGTAGATAACATTAGCCACAGAAAGATAGAAAGGTATATCTATGTGCTGGTTAAATGAATGCAAAATAAATCTACTCACCGTAATTCGATGGTGCTTCTCTTTCTTGTTGTAAACAGATAAAACATAAACCATCTGTAAAAAAGAAAAATAAATAAAGGCAAAAAAATAGCAAGAAAAACATTATGGTCAGTATACAACTCGAATGTCAAGATAGCTTATAGAAAAGGACATAAGTACAACAAGGACTACCAAAATGCAGGATATGCCACCCTGAAAGTAGCATTTATGGTCAAAATGTTATTTAACTTTACAAAAATGAAAGGACAATAGATTAATTTCTACAAATATCTTCTTGTATCCTGAAACCATCATACCAAAGAAAGAAAGGAAAAAAAAATAAAAGACCAAGAAACTTTAATTCCTTCTCTATCAATGGCAATTGCACACATCAACAGGTGCACATTCCAGTGGATGGATAAAGAGTACTGACAAAAGTAAACTGTAAGAGTTGGCAGAGAGCATATAAAAGATTAATAGTTGGAGTTATTGCAGCAGCTGCAATAAAACTAAGCCACTGCATGCAAATAAAGAATGCAAAACTACAGCTCAGATCCAGCTAAAATACTCAGTTTATAGAGATTAACTTTGATTGATACAATTTCAACTCACACTACAGGTTCAGTGATTCAACCATGTCAGAGAAACTTCTCATCCAGAGCATTATAATGTTGAAAGCTTCTTTTTTGTTCTATGGCTAACTGCATGACATAATTGGTGTTGATGAATTGTCCTTTCATGCTTATGCAACGCATATCAGTCCAAAACACTGCCTCCCATTGCCAAATGCACTTATTTGCCATTTAGAACGTTTAACTCCCAAACAGTGTTATACAATAACTGGAGCACAATGCTTGCAGAGCCAACAATTACTTTGGGAGTTACACCAACTTAGACACTGTATCCATTGGTACTTATAAAAAAGGAAAAATTAAAATTAACTCACATGTCCATGGTGGGTCTTCAAGCCTCTATCCTCCACTCTACAGTTGCCATCAATTAACAGTGTTTTGATAGGAACCTAATAAAACATAAACAAACAATTCAATAATTTAGTTACCAGACTCTCCAACAACCTCCCTCTTGTCCCAGAAAAGAAAAGAAGGGGGAAAAAAATCGGAAAGACAATTGGAGAAGTCGAAAGGTAAGTTCATATCTATACTGCTATACTTATTTATTTTTTTTTAAAAAAAAAAGTCACATCCTTTGTTCATCTTCTTATAATATTCTTAAATGAAGAAAAAAGCCACTCCAGGAAGTTTTCTGAAAATACCCAACAGGGAAAAAAATTGCTTCCGGAACTTTACCATAAAGCGAAACTTTAGCAAGACAAGCAAAATATCATTTATACCTCCCAAAAAAGAAGAAGATAGAATATCAGGAAAATGATAAAACTACCCGATTATCTTGCGGTTTCCTTTTGTAATATGCTAGCAGCCGCGGCTCCAGCACAAAATACCTCATGTGGATGAACGATCGGCCGATCTTTCGTCGGCCATACCGCACCATCCAGCCTTCATACACAACTTTCGACGACATCGCGCCACCCGAAATGAAGATGAAGATGAAACTTTCACTCTCCCGGACCAAAAAAAATATGTACCAAAAAGAACAATATACAAAGCAACAAACTCCGACAAATATCTAAAATACAAAACAAAAAACTTCAAATGGCTGATTTCAAGAAATTATATCGTGCAACTGCTGGAAGCTTAAGATGAAAACTGAGCTTCCGCAAGATCAGCGTCAGCTAAGTGACCTGATCAATCATCGTCAACGTCAGAGTCCCAGGATCAAAGAGCTGGCAATTTCAAACTCCGTTTCGAGGAAAATCTTCCGAATTCCGCATTGCCGATAATTCTTCCAGAATTCTCAAACCATGGATTCACCTTTGCTTCAATTCTGAGAGTAAACGGAGGCCACGCCGGGATCGGCAACGATTTGGAACAGAGAAACGACGACGTAGAGGAACAGTACCACCACGACGAGAAAATGAGTGATCGAACGACTAGGATTTTCAGAGTGAGATTCAAAAGTGAGAGATCCCACGTCAGGTAGAAAAGTTGTGTCTGTAGGAAGAGGCTTCCACGTGGAGGTACGTGATTGACTTGGTAGGTTAGAGGTATCGCACCGTATAATTAATTACAAAGTATTGTCGAAATTCGTAAATATTCTAAAAATATATTCTTTTTTTATCAATAAAAACATCTTCACTTGGTGAAAAAATAATCTCACTCATAAAAATTTATCCTTAAATTTGTGAATAATCTTATCAAATAAGCATTTCAATCAATATAAAAAAAAATATAATTATAAATCGACAACACTTCTATTTATATGTTTTATTATCAAATTTTTTTATCAAAAATAACCATGTAATGATAAATTATAAAAAAATATAATTATTTTTCTAAAAATCATACACTTGTAATAAATATAAAAAAAAGTATACTTAAATTTTTTTTAATTATAAATTTTACCTTTGCGAATAATTGACTTTGGACTTAATATTCCCAAGTACATGGTAAGGAAAAATAGTTCAAATCTGTGTTGATACAAAGGGAAGGGGTCCCACGTAATTTTGTTTCCCGTAGGGTTGCGATCGGTAGTTTGAAAAGACGCACGCGACCTTGCTATTTTAGAGTTCATTTATTCTTATGGAGGGTATTTTGGTCATTTCGGTGAAGTGTTACATTTCTTCCGCCACTTAAATACGCAGTTGTACAATGTACAGGGATTTGGAAAGATGATTACGCGCGTCACTGTGGACAGGTAAGCTTCATATTAAGACTTCAAATTTGGTAGGTTGGTGGATAGTATATAGACGGTTAAGTGGCATGGCAATGTCACGTGGAAGGGAAGAGAAATAATTAGATAAAACATTA
Organism: Biancaea sappan; assembly: GCA_037074585.1. NCBI lineage: Eukaryota > Viridiplantae > Streptophyta > Magnoliopsida > Fabales > Fabaceae > Biancaea > Biancaea sappan. Next base: position 43,400,795 of record CM073500.1, on the reverse strand, counting down.
ATTTTTAAAAACAAAAAAAAAACGACAATGCCATGGAAATTGAGTCTTTAAGACTCTAATATAATAACAGAGTTATTATTATTAAGAAAGACTATAAAATGATCTAAGTCTTAAAGTTTGAAAGTCTAGTAACCTAATTTTCAAAGTTAAAAATTAAAAGTTTATTTTTAAATGATCAATTTCAAAATACTTTTCTGCATTTTATTACTTTTTGAACACCAAACTTATGCTGTGTTTGAACGTTTAAGATGTAAAAAAATTCAAGTTACATTAAAAAAAGAAAGATAAGTTCATTAAGAATGAAAAAGAATAAAGAAATTTAGAAAAACGATTTTGTGTATTAATCGTCAAAATAAACAAACAAAATCACACGCGTCACTATCCAAATCTATCAACATTTTAATGGTGTTAGCAAAGCCCAAATTATTCAATTTTGTGGGTCACATCAATCTGGAAGATGTGCGAAGAGCCCATATCTCACTTATTGGGCTCCACTATGAAAAACAAAGTGGCTTACGTGGGGATATGAATTTAAAAAATATATATATATATATATATATATATATTTAAAAAAATTCTCTCGTTGCTTCTAATTTTGTAGCTTTCCAATAGATTTTGTTTTGTTCCCTTCACTCATTTGTTCAAATTCATGAAAAGAACACTAAAACAAGTAACTTGAACATACCTTGGAATACAATATTTTCCTTCACCATTAGATCAATTTGGCTCCATATAAATAAATCTATTTTTCAAAATGAAATTAAGCATCAAAAATAAAGTGCCTTACTTGCATTAGGCAATGCTGCTGAATTTTGGACAAATTATTGTTTTTCCTTTTCTTCCAATCCCCCTTTATGCTCAACTTGTCCCCCAGTTTTTTGGACCCCTCCCCCTTTTTCATGACATAAGCTAAATGTTGATAGTTATATGACAAATTCCATGATGAGAGCTGGTGGCTGTATCTGGAATTATTCTAGAAATTAGTTATATGGTTTCACTAAATTTTGTAGATCGGGCAATGCTCTTCAAGTTGAGTTGTAGGCTATTCTGACTAGATTAAAGTTTACTCTTGAAAATCATTTTTTCATAAATTTAATTGTAGAAACTGATTCACAACAAGCATATAATCTCCTTTCAAATGAACCCTCTAAACTCTTTAATTCTTAACTACATATACCTTCTTTCTAATATGCAAAATCACAAAATTGTACAGATTGATAGAAAGCAAAACAAGGTTGCAGACTCTCTTGCAAAAATTGGAAGAGCTATGAAGCTTCCTTTTACAAATTTTCACAACATTCCTTTGGAGCTTCGCTACTTGCTGCATGATGATATCAACAACATTTCAAGAACCTCCAACTTTTCTACTGGAGATGATGCAATCCATGCCTCTGCCAATGTTTCACGATGATGCTTTTATTGTTTCCTTTTGAAGTTTAATTTGTCTTCGACTTTCCTCTTGTTGCTTTTTCTTCTGCTGCATTCCCATGATGTTGTTTTTAATTTATCTTTTGCCCGTAAGGACGCACTATTGCTTTAATATATTTCCTTTTTCACCAAAAACAAAAAAATACAAATCTTCATACATATGTGAATCTGTGATATGAATTCAATGAAGATGAGATGAAGTATGAAGAAAATTTAGTTGGTGAGGTCAAAAGGTAGTACATACTTGGGTAATATAAAGAGAAGGACAAATTGCACATATAATATAATACTAGTACTTTAAATTGGAATGTGGGCTAATTCGAGCCCATATGTTTAAGGGCTAATTTAGATTTTATAATTTATGTCTATTTAAAAACAGATTGAAACAGATTGGTCTGTGTTAAATAGACAATACCCGTAAGCTAGTCCAATATTTTTTTATTTTGATTTATAATATATAAGTATAGATGTTTATATACTTATTTATTTGTAATTAAATTGATTTATCATATATAATTATAGATATTTATATATTTATTTATTTGTAATTAAATTTACTTATTTATATTTTGTAAATAAAATCAAAAAAGAATATGCAAAATATACCTAATTTATTTTTATTTAATAAACTAAGTAAATAAATATATACCTAACTAAGAAAATTATAATTTAGGCATATCAAAAATAATATTTATTTATATTTAAGTAAAAATAATTTTAAAAAAATTTGCACTTGGTCCACGGATTAGTCCATTAACCCGCAAGCCAAGTACAAACGATCACGTCCCAAACTCGTTTATAAACAAGTTAGCCAAACCCGTTTTAAGTATCAATTCAGCCTTTTGACAATACTACATAATACTTTACTTCAAATTTATTTTAAACACTATACTCAGATTTTTTTTTTATTTTTATTATTAAAATTAACTTTAGACACAATACATATTTATTACAATAAACAAAATTATATAATAGTCTTTATTATCATATTTACAATAAAAACTACAGTTTTTTTTGTTAGATCAATTTAATTATTTTTATTGTTATATTATAAATAAAATTATAATACTTCATTATGTAGAAAGTTATTTTTTTTCTTGATGCAAATATTACACTCAACTCCCAATTAATTTATTCTTATCATTAAAATTATTATTTTTGCATAATATGCATTCCTTTTAATAATAAAACTACTTACTAAACAATTTTTACTATTATATCAAAAATAAAATTACAATCTCGTATTATATAAACAATCAATCGAAAAGAAACTAAATGTAATATTTGAACAATAAAATATTAAATATAATTTAATCATTTCTCAAAGAAAATCAATATAATTCTCAAGTGTGATTAACAAAAGTATAATATAATAAAAAAAATTAAAGTAAGATGAGTATATAGAGACATTAAGGACTCTCAATTGATTTTATTTTATATTATTTATTTGTTTTTTTATTTTGAGGGATCAAGGAAGATTATCAATTTCAAAAACTGAGACTACATACATATAAGAGTGTGTATTGGATCGGGTTTGATTAGTAAAAAGAAACTCGAACCAATCTTTCTACTCTACAGTTCGAGGTAATTTAACCCACCCAACTCGACTCGACTAGTTAATAAGCCTTAAAATTTTTTTTAATATATATATATATATATAAGATATCTAAAATTAGAAATTATTTGTTTGATATGTTATACTTATCTATTTTTTTAGTCAAACTATACCATTGATATTAATCACTAATGTATAGATTAATAAATTGCAAGTATAACATTTATGTATATTGTAATTGAGACTTTATTTTTATAATTTATTCATATCATAAATTTATTATATAACTTAAAATAATTATATTTTTAGATTTTATTTTTAATATGTGTATCTAAATATCCATTTTCATGTTTGTTTTTAAAAACAAAAAAATAAACTCATAAACCCAACTTGAACAACTCACCTTCTTTTTATGATTTTAATTAGGGCTAGGCATGAATTAAGTTGGTCTGGATTGAGGATAAATCTCAACCCCAACCAACAATAAGGCAGCGAATTGAATTGGGTCAGGTTCAATTTTTTTTACTATCGAACCTGAACCAACCCAACTTGACAATCAATAGATTGGGTTGGATTAGGTGGGTTGAGTTTTTTTTTTTTTCCTTTTCTTTTTCCTCCTTCCCTATGTACTCCCCCTCTTCATTGCTAGTTAACACCCCTTTCACCGAGAACCAACAAAACGCGAAGAAGCACACCTTTCACTGGCGGCGAGATTGAAGGGCAGAATGATACAGTGAACAATAATTATAGAGCAGAGAAGGAGTCATGACGAATATGATGAAATTTAGGGCTTGTTTCTTCCATCTGCTGTCTCTCCATGCTGACATCAACCTCTCCCTCCCCAACGATGGCTTCGACACCATCATTTGCGCCAAGGCCGCCCTAAAGCTCATCTGCCCCAACACCATCTCCTACACTGATATCTTCGTCGTTACTAATTGCCAGTCGCAACCTCGTCTCCATGGTCAGCGCCCCTACTACTTCTATTATGTACTTCACCCAAATAGGCAAATACGCAGAGACTGATACACAGAACAAATTAATAGAGGTCTTACAAAATAGATTTAAATTACTTTTCAAGTTACAAAACTAATTAGATGAGATGAACTCTGGAAGAAAAAGATTCACAGCAAAAAAGAAAAGAATGTCTAATATCATTTACACTTAAAAAACTTAAAAAAAAAATTATATATAGGTCAAATTTTCAAACCAATCAAACTGTACGAATTGGATTGAGTTTAGTGGATTAGCGGTATGCTCACCCCTAATTCCAATTGTTTACATATAGACAAACTCGCCTGCAGCACAACTACCGAATTAGCTGATACCAAAACGACATCCAAAAGTCCAACTCGTACCTGTTTTCTCTTCTTTGGGCACTACGATGGGCCAACCGACTATTATTATTATTATTATTATTCTTCATGGAATCTATCAAACTGTGTTCCTCCCTTCGGGACCCACTTTGACTAATATTTTTGTTAATAAAAAAAAAGTCTACTTTTTGGTGGAATGCCTTCCTATAAAATGAGTACATCAACTTTGAAATTCTGTTTTACAAGTCAAGCTCACCGTAGCAATGTTGAAAGTTTAAAATGTTATAATTTTTTGTTTGATTAAAATTAACAATAAAATACCATATAATTTCATTAATAAAGTATAAACTCACCAAAAATTAATTCTAAATATTTTCTTTATTTCTCAGGATTTAATATTTTTTATTTTAATCCACAATTCAAAGAAGAATTTTATAAGAGCTTAAAATATAATTATTTTCCATAAAAATAAAGATCATAATAAATATCAAACAATACAGCCTGATTTCGCAATAAATCATTAAATCTTCTACTATTATAAACTGTCTAAATTTTTAAGTAAATTTATTCTTCTTATATAAGATTTGTAAAATTACAATTACAAATGATCAATAAAATTTCTATTTTTATTTCTTAATAAAAATGCATATACACATGCGCTCATGCTCACATACATATATATATATATATTTTAAGAGTATTTAAAATCAAATTAAATTGACAAAAAATAGATCAAAATAAAAATTAAAGTTCAAATCAAATTTTAAAATATGAATTTTAATTGATTCAATTTAATTGTCAAATCAGTTTAGTTTGGTAATTGAACTAAATTAAAAAAATTATATTTTTATATATAAAATATTATAGTTATATATTTTTTTTTTTGCTTTCGCAAGGAATATTTCTCACCGATCGCAGGAACTAATATTCTCTAAAGTACTGAAGGCAAAGAGTAGACCCTTTGCCAATTAAATTTACTCCATTCAAGTATTTACAAAAGTTAAGGATCGAACCCCTAACTATTTTTTTAAGGGACAAGAGTTCTTATCACTCACGGCAACTTAAATTGGTTATTATACTTATATATTTTATGTCAACAAAATTATATATATTAACTTGGTTTCTTTTTTATATTTATATATATTTTATTAAAATTATAAATTATTGTAAATAAAATCGTGAATCAAATTGCTTAACAAAAATTGTATCAAACCGTTTAAAATTAAATTAAATTATCTAAAAATTAAAACTAAATTTGTTTATAATTTTACAAAATTAATAAATTTAATTTGATTTGGTTAAGAATAAAAAACAAATCTAACCGAGTATATATACATGAAACGTGGGAACTTCATTTATGGGCCACGCCTACTGACCCAAACCCAAAATAGCTATCGGTCTGAGAGTCAGATCCCGTCACCATTCACCACCATCATCGTACCACTCTGTTGGTTAGCACACAGCCACCTTCTCTTTTCTCTTTTCTGTCTCTGCTTATTAATTCTGTGAGGGAGCGGATTTGTGTGATGGCTTTGTGATTCCGGATACTTACCTTTTTGATTCGTGGAATCATTGCAAATTTGCAATTGCAAGGAGAGAGAAGGCTCTGCTTTTTGCCGCCAAACTGATCAACCATTGAATATATCGTAAATTATTACTGTGAGTCTTAGACGCCCTTTTCTTTTATCATTGTTCCTTTTATTTTTCTTTTTCTGCTTTGCGACTTTCTTTATAACCCCATCGTCGTTCAGAGTGTAAAGTACCTAATTATTCATCTGATAGCGTTGGAAAAATCTCAGTCTCTTTCTTGCCCACATAGTCAATAAAGGAAATAATACTTCTGCTGTAGTCATGTGTACAAGAACAAGATTGTTTAGAATTTGTTGGCTTTCTTGATGGCATGAGAAATTTTCCCAGTTATACATGTATCTGTCTGGTTTTCTTCCTCCTGTAATTTCCCTTCTAGACTGGGAATCTTACTTTCAAGTTTATTGTTTTTTTTTTTCACGGTGGTTCTGGTGGGTCTATTTCTTTTTGTTTATGTTTTGATTTTGTTTCTCGAAACTTTTGACTTGTCTCCTTTGTTAACGTTTACTAAGAAAAAAAAAATTCTTTTCTTCCTTCAAAATGATAATTTAAACTTGACTTCTTGTTTAGGGAATCTCTAGAAGCATAATAATATTAAGTTTGCTTAATTAGCTGTGAGTCTTTTCCCTGTTTGTTTACCGGGAAACTGAAGGGCCGGCGGTGGAGGATGTATTTGGCATAGATTGTCAAAAAGGAAGCTTCCCAATTTTTCTTTCCATCATGAACTGTGGCAAAATGGTACAAAAACTTTAAGGATCTGCCTTTTCTTGCACACCAGTTAGAACATACACACCAAAAAAGAAAGAAACAAAAAAAAAAACACTTGTACATATTTGATGCAAAAGCTTTAAAGCATATTTTATCTGTTTGTTCAATTCTATCTGTGGCTGCTAGTCAAACTTTTTAAGCTGACCCCTGAAAATAAAAAGTAATGTTATTCAAAACAGGATTGAATTCCAGCGATCCTATCTATATGCTGGTATAGTGGTATTGGAGAAATAAATCCAGAGAGCTGTAAAAGCAGATCAGAGAAATGGGTTCTTTCGAGGGTCATGCATTGCCAGGGACACTATTTCTTCTAGTAGGTGTATGGCATATATGGGGTTCTGTGGTGAGATTTGTTTCCAACCCAACAACATTTCAGGTCCGGGTCTGGAATCCTGTGCTTGGGTTTAATGGGAGGTTCAAGCATCTGGAGCTATATGTCATAACAATTGGTGCTTTTATTGACTTCTGCATTGAGCTCCTATATTCGACCCACCTCAAGTTTTTTGTACACGGAGTCTTAAATCCCTCTCATATGAACGATTTTGAACACTCAGGAATGCTTCTTATGTTCTTTATCTTCGGTGTTGTTGCCCTGCTCTCGGAGAAGACAAGGTTAGTCACTTAGTCCTTCCCTTTGTCATTTCTTTTTTCATTTTCCTTCATGTTTCTGCCACTTTAAAGTCATCCACGAATTTCCATTACATGTAAGAGAACTCTTAGAATTTTGCAGGCAGTAGGAGGGGTTTTCAGGGTTAGGTTGGTGGGTGTTTGAATCGTGTAACCAGTGCTTGTGAAATTAAGATTTTAGGTTTGATGGGGCTTAAAGTAAATTCAGCATTGGGTCACTATGGTATCGATAAGGTTAATTTTTAATTATTTTTTGCTGAGAAATCCAGTGTGGCTTGTTGATGAAGTAACCATCTAGCTATTACATCCAGTGTTTGATTGCATCATGTAATCATGGCCACTTTATTGCCATAATTCATGAATCTGGTCATTCTCAACAAAGAAGGCTCTACAACTTACTTTAACTTATCATAATTATTTGCTATTGACCTGCGTAACTTTCTTCTTCGTTTCTCTTCCCTTAGTTTTCTCATTCCTCGGTTCAAGTTATTTTTGTCTGACAAAGATTAAAATATATGTAGCATATGAAGCATGAAATCTGATTTAAATATTTACTCTTAATAGTTCAATTAAACTTTGAATTGAAGTATTTTGGATGTAACATCAAGGCCTCTATCATGAGTGATCAAGAATTCCATGATAATTGTATCCTATCTTATAACCTTTAAATGAAAACTTGTAAATAGTGTTACTGTAATCTCTAGCACACTCTTCACACAATTAAATGATACTTGGCAATACTATATAGCATATATACATCTTAGTACCAATTCGAATATTCTCATGTTTTAGCACAAATATGAGGGTCATGCCCCTCAAATTTGAAATTGCCCATTTTAGATTGAATTGTTAGACCTCATGAGTTTTTTTTTTTTTTTCTTTAGTTTGAACCTATCAATATGGAATGAACGACCTAATGAGAAACATGACTTTGATGTTCATGCCAGAACATAAGAGGATCCGAATTACCTTAGTACATAATTCTTTTTCCTATTGATTAACTGTTTTCCTCTTGTAAATGTTTTCCATACACAGTCTTCTTCCAGTGCCGCAAAGCGCACTTTGTTTGATCGCTGCAGCGGCATTCCTTGCAGAGTATCTTCTATTCAACTTTCACTCAACAACCCACAAGGGCCTAGAGGGTTACTACCACACCATCCTTGTCATTCTCATAGGACTCTGCATTTTGTCCTCAATTTCTGGTGCTTTTTTCCCTACCAGCTTTGCCGTGGACTTGAGCAATGGCACAGTCATAGCCCTCCAAGGCTTGTGGTTCTATCAAACTGCCTTTGTACTCTATGGCCCCATGATGCCAGATGGCTGTCAGTTAACAGATGACCATATCACGTGCCATACAGAGGACAGTGAGGTTAGGGGTGAAATGCTTGCTAACTTTCAGCTCTTTCTCTTGGTCTTTGGAGTGCTTCTTGGAACTGTAGTGTTCTATGCCTTTGCAGCTTCAAGATATGGGAGTTTTAATATTAAGAGCTTGCATTTGGTTCGGGATGAATTAGACGATTAAAATTGAAGGATGGTCAACGTTGTGTCTTGTTCCATTATTCCAATTCTTTGTCTAGTGACATGAGGAATAAGAGCGTAGTGAGTTTCTTTTGGTAACATATTTGTTTACTGTGTGATATATTGTAATCAGCTGAGAAAAAGAGGGAATGTTTTTGTTGTGAAATTTAGGGATCAAATGTTAAAGAAATGAGATTATTCTTTTGACTACAATACAAAGTAATTTTTTTTTAATTCTTTTACAAAATATTCAAAGGGGTTTCTTGGATCATATTCTCATGCTTGATCACCGTATATTTTGCCTAGAATTTGATGGATTTATTCTTCGTTACATTCTTATGTTGCAAAATCTTGGTAATTCAGCATTTGCTCACTAAGTTTCAAACTCAAATATTTGATTATCTAATGACTCTAAATTATTGGATACACTAATAGCATTCAATATATATGCAATCAGCCAATAAAAAATCATTAAAACATGCTTAAATAGAGTTATCACTTGATATGTTCACTCTAGTAAAATTTTATAGGTTAATTACACCACTTTTGAGTGCAAGACATGTTCATGAGACTGTATAGCATTATCCTCTGTTCTTTCACCCCCCTTATTATCTTTACATCCACTTTTGAGTGGAAGACATGTTCACGAGACTGTATAGCATTATCCTCTGTTCTTTCACCCCTTTATTATCTTTACATTCAATGAACGAAGTGAAAATTCAAAACATAAACAGAAAAAAGTGACTAGAAGTACAAAACATAAACAAATATTTCTTAACAATCACTCAATGAGCAGAGATATCTAAACTGAACTAAATTCTATCACACAAACTTTCCATATCCAACCCGGAAAGTTATTTCAGCAGGGAACGTAAAGCAGATAAAATTAGCAGCATCCTGAAGCCAATATCAAATTCATGGTGCCCCATTGCCTCTCTGATTTGTTGTGTGAATAGTGAAGAAGGGCTACTTACTGTAATGGTCATATCATATGACCCCATGCTAGAACCACATATCTAACACAACACATACAATACAAGAGGATTTCTCAAGTCAAACATTAACAAGCAGTCTGGATCAAGTTCAATACATTAGGTTATGTTTCCTGAGGCCCCATTTCACCTATTTAGTATGGAACAATTATGGAGTCTATAAGCTCCTGAAGTGGAGCCAGCTCCTTCTTGTCAATCAGGCCAAACTCCTGCACGAACATGACTTTATTAATATCTGATTAATCGCAACAATTGCTAAAAAAATCTTGCACAAAATGGAGATCAATATTAGCAGCAAAAAAGAAGGTGGAGAGTCTGGGTAGCCTTTGGGAAAAAAGTTCAAGAAAATTAGGGCCCACAGAGTCCAAAGTTTGACACGAAAAAGTCAATAAGACATAAAATTATAAGCACACAATAATGACCGGTCGGAAAAGAAATATTATGAGACTTACACAGGTAAAGAGTATAAAATGCTTGAAGCATGTGTTAAGGTGGGCCTCCTCTTTAAGACTCACTATTTTTTGAAAGTGAGAATGATAAATATGAGCATATACACGGAACAGTCGCTTGAATATTGTCTTAACAACATCCTTGAAATTGGGAGGAAATGGTGTACCTACATGATTCCATGTGTTACATTACATAATTGATGAAAATGATTTGAGAGTTCAAAATCTTCGGAAGGGGAAAGAAATATTTTGTATAACATCTACCAAGCTTCTGAGGGAATATGGATTCATCATCAAGCTGTGTTCCAATCCAGTCCATTAGATATTCTACATATTTTGGAGCAGAAACCTCAATAGGTTTCTTGATTTGTACACCATCTGCCCATCGATACTCATACCTAAAATTTTCACAAAATAAGACAAAATGAGAGCCACAAATATATATTAAAATTTGGAACAGATGATTTTGGAATGAATTAGTATCTGCTGGAACCATCACTAGCATTGACAGAAGGATGCTGATAAGAAAGGCACAAGTAAATGTAGTTTTTTGACATAATTCCAGAAAGGCAACATCAAAGTCCAAAACCATAAATAGTTGGCTCATCTTTACACCTGCAAACTTAAATATTTAGAAAATTCTACTCCACTCAAGGAAGGAAGAGTTTTAAGAAGACTTTGCTTAGAAAGCAAGGTGAGGAAAATGTGCTTAGTCATCTGATATACAATGATTCGCCACGAAAGCACTAGTAAGGTACATATTTCAGCCAAACTCTACTTCTAATGACGTCGACATAGTGAAATCATGAGACAATTTAACATTTCTTCCTTCATTGTTCTTTCAATTGTCATGATATGCGTTTTAGATACTGGCTAGCCCTAAAAATGGTTATTTGGCCACAAGTGTCAAGGTAAAATCATTAGAAAGCTATGGCATCTCATGAGAACCATGCCAGCTTTCCTTAAGCTTCATCAAAAGGCCCTTGGAAAGGATGATAACTTTCTCTTGATAACTTCTACACGCCCAAATCCCCAATTGTCAACCAAATTATTAGAATCAAGAAATACGGCATAAGAAATTATCATTACTAACCACTGTAACATCAAAATAATGAAATTTCAACACTTATTTTCAAATCCGGCAAGTAGGTTTTAAGGGAATAATAGAGGGGAAGGGAAGGAAAAGTTTCAATGAAACCTCCCCTGGTTTGGGAGTTTGTTATGAGGGGGAGAAAATGGAGAATTTTTTAATAACAATCTAGAATACAATGTTAAGTTCCCCCAATTTGGAGGAAATTTGGAGGAGAAAGTTTTCTCAAACAAGGGGAAGGAAAATTTCCATTTAATCATCCCTTCCCCTCTCTTCTCTACCCTTCCTTTGGATCTATTTCCTTACCATCCTAGCTCCTGAACATACATCAAGGCAAATGATATCAGCTTGACAACATAATCCCCTAATTTTTATTTTAATTACACAATAATTTAGCTACCCGTTGCCAAGTAAGAAAATCACACTTCAGCAAAATGGCTTATTCAAGTTTGTCATTCAGGAACTTGGATAATTGAGATTATCAGCTAACTGGATTTTGATAAGAATACAGTTTGAGGGAAAAAAATATATTAGAAGACACAGCAAACTTAGGTAAGTAGTCAATATCATCTTAGATACTTCTTATCAAGGACAAAAAAAAAAAAGCAGTCAGCTAATGATGTAATACTTGGGTCCAGCAGACATTGTGCGACAATTCTCAGGTGTACAGAATTCTGTCAGGGTTCCATAAAGCAGATTCACCTGGTTGAAGAAGTCGACAGCTGCAATGTGTGCCAGAAAATTAAGATTGCTGCATTTCAATTTTGAACTGATGCATGCTGAGGATAAATAGGGGAAAACTAGAATATGAAAAGCAAGGAAAAAACTGCAACAGGTAAATAAATTGCTCTCAACATTGCATGAGAGGTAGAATAAGAGTTACTGTTGACTGCAAGCCACTCATTTAAATCCTCCCCAGGAGGTAGTTTTACTGCTTCCTTCAGATTTCCACTTCCTAGTGTAGCATCGATGTGCTGTCTTAGTTGGGCTCCCTGCAATACAAACAAATTGAACAATTAAAAGCAGAATTTTGTTCAGACTCCAACATCACCGCATGAAACTTGCAAGTTGTAAACTATAAACTTGAAATTTCAAATCAAAGAGTTGATGTGAAATTATCGAATTTTTCGTCGGCCTAGAAAAGGTCACATACATAAATTATGCTATGAAATTCCTGTTCCTCCATCTTCACTGACTCAAAGTAGCCTCTTTTGGGTCATACATGAATGACTTTACCTCTCATTCCTGTTATTATCATTATAGTTTTAATTTTCAACAAGAAAAAATTATGACTTGGGAGATAGGGAAAGAGTATTTTCATTAGGTTACCTTTTGGTAGACTTTATTTCTAAGGAAAGGCACTTCGTCAAAAGTTCAAATAGTCATACTGCTTCCCCATCACCCAAAAAACTAAAAATAAATAAAAGTAAATAAAAAACAAGATGAACCCTCATGCTTATAATGCCAAGCCCCTGGACACTACAGAAAGGCATTTATTACAACAGAAATAACAATTTAATGGACAAAATGCATTAAATTGGATAAAGAGACCCCAAAATATACTTCAATGAAAGGGACCAACCTTGCTCCCAGAAGGTGCACTCTTTTTTGGGCGGAATGTTCTCTGGTTTCTGTTGCAGAATAATTTGTCAGATAAAACATACCAGTATAAGGATGGAAGAGAATCAATCTAAACGGAATCACCACAATTATTTATAACATCTATAGTACCTTTGAAAAATGTACTAATGTCATGCAAAGTTGCACACACACTATTACTTAAAAACTTTTCCACTGATTAAAACAATTTTCTTTCAGAACAGACTGTGTGTCAGTGGAAGCTCAATTACTTCACATTTCTAAGTATCTATGGAGAAGTTTAATGTATGCAAGTAAATCTTCTTGATTTAGTTACCCAAAATACCCAAAAAAATTTGCACTCATGTGGTGTGACAAATATAAAACAGTGATAACAGCAGTCTCATCAACAGTAAATATACCTGGTTACATGATACCACGACATTTGTATATATGTCAGAGGTGCTGATGCAATTTTTCTAACATAGGTACATTTTTTTTGGGAGAATCATGAAAATTGGTCAGTATAAAAGCTTTAAATGTTTTGTTTGAGTCATAAGTGTTCATTGTTTAGTCAAAGGTGATGTAAAAATAATGAGATAAAAGGAAGGAATTCTATGAATCGTCATCTCGACAAAGACACATTCATTCACCCATTGAGAGTTTAAAAGCCAAAATTAGCATACTGCCATACTATGGTCAGCCAATCAAATTCTATTCATAATTTGGTTCACATCAAAATTCAATTCCTGTAAGACAAGGAATGCTACTGTAGAAATGTGATTTTGGGAGAGATAGGAACTCAAAAGGGGGGTGGGAGGAGATTAGTCTCATAGATTAACTAAAAATAACTACAGATTAATATCATATCAGATTCTGCAAGGACCACGCAATAATATAAATCTCCCTACTCATCCCCATGCTTAGGCTGGTAGGATGCAAGCCAAGGAATCAGAGGTAATCTTTACTACCCAAAGTTTGGTTCTTCTTATACTTGGCGTGTCTAAACAAAATCCAATCTTAATTAAAACGACAAGATGAGGTTGTGACAGCAAGAACTATTAGATAAACACAATAATTAGCTTATCAATGTACACAAGAGGAAATTGCAATCCTTTGTTAGAAGCCTAGTCCAAGTTATATGTAACTGCTAGAGATTATCCAACAAACAAACTTCCACAACCCACCTTGTTAGAATTAAGTGCTTACCACTAGGCCAAAAGCTATAATTGTTAATTAAAATGCAACTCTATTTCTTTAATTCATAGTAGAGTAGATGCCCAAACGTCTAGATTCAACTGACTTGGCCTTTCACCTCAGCCTCTGCCATAAGACAATTGATGTCATACCTTGGCCAATAATCTCCCCCTCAACAATTGCCCCACTAGGAATCGAACTCATATGACCTTAGCTCTAATACCAGTTGTTAGGATCAAGCGCCTACAATTGGGCCAAAAGCTAAAGCTATTAATCAATGTGCAACTCTATTTTCTTAACCCGTAGTAGAGTAAACGCCTAAGCGCCATGGTTCAACTATGATTCAACCCCTCACCAAGGCCTCCGCCATGAGACAATTGTTGCCACACTTTGGCTAATACTCCCTACTTATCCCCATGGTTAGGCCTATAGGATGCAAGCCAAGGAATCAGAGGTAATCTTACTACCCCAAGTTCGATCCTTCTTATACTTGGCGTGTCTAAGCAAAATCCAATCTTAATTAAAACGACAAGATACGGTTGTGACAGCAAGATTTATATGACAAACACAATAATTAGTTTATCAATGTGCAAAAAAGGAAATTGCAATCCTTTGTAGAAAGCCCAGTTCAAGTTTTATGTAACGGTTAGAGATAATCCAACAGACAAACTTCCACAATGCACAAAACCTCCTGGATATGGAAACCCACAAGTCTGTTAGACAACACTTTGACATTCACATTAACAAAGCTTTGGACACGATCTTCATCAGATGCATTATCAATAGATCAATGCACAAATCACAGAACAATACGACTTCCAGCCAATTTCTTATATGCTTGCATAGACAGAAAATACGAACGCAAATTACCAACACATGGCGACATATATGAAATCCAAGAGTAAATTAAATCCACAAAGAGCCCAAACTTCATCAAATTTCACAATTTTGCATCGAATAGAGGTTATCCACCAGAATAGATCAGATCATAGAACATCTGAGAATATAATCATTCAATGCAGAATCAAAAAAGTCTAACACACACATCGACAGTACTAAAGAAGGAAAGCGCATAATCCTTCCAAGCATGAATTATTGCTCAAAATCTAAAATCCTATACCCACCTGCCTAATCCGAATAGGCTCATGGCTCGGAGGGGGGAGAGAGAGAGAGAGAGGATGTGAATACAGCTCCTTCCTTCGAGTGTCTTTCTTCAGGTGAGCCGAGCCTCGGACTCAAAAGCCACATCAAAAAAAAAAAAAGTTCTCATCTTTAATTTTTGAATTAGCATGAAGGACAAATTATATTTTATATACCGAAGCCAAACTAAAATATAATAGAAAACATTTTTTAACTTTGAAATACATACAAAACAGCCATGTGAAAAATGAAACTAAGGGGCTGTATTTTCACTATTTTGTGTTTTACATAAAGTTAAAAAAATATTTTATTATATTTTTAATGATGCATCAATTTTATCAGTTTTTCAGAAAAATAACAGAATAACCTTCGATCACGATCGCATCTCTATTTGTCCTGTAGTCCTCGGGCTTGCCACGTGTAGGAGTTATGTAGAAGTAAATATTAAATAAGGGAGCTAGAATGCGCGTGTTACAAGTTATTTATTCAAATTATTTTTCGAGAATCAAATTATATTTATTTATCTTTGAAAATTAATTTAATAATAATAGATAATAGATTTATAATATTCCAATATTACATATGATTTTATATGTTATTGAGATATAAAATACTATGAATTAATTTTAAATGAATGAAAAATTATAAAATAATATTGTAATTAGATTATAGTAAAATTATACAAAATTTGACAATTATAACATATCATTAAATGGTATGAGATGCACTTCATGCTTTGAAGTAATAATGAGTATTGGAATGGATAGGTTAATTGAAAATTTTTTCTTTTTTTTTAAACAAAATTTACTAATTGAGGTGTAGCTGAAAATAATATTAAAGAAATAATAAACTATCTTGTTAATTAAAAATACAATAATAAAAGTATAAATAGTTAACAATCAACTGCAACAAAATTTGAAATTTATAAATGAATTCATAATCAATATTTCCTTCATTAATGATGCATGTGGCCATGTCATAGTTGGGGAATGTGAGAATATATAATAATATAAACATACACTCGTTTTTTTGGGACAAGAGAAAGGACAAAGAAATTTCTAACAAAAATAATAGATGAGAGATCGGCCAGAAGAAACCGCATATATATTTTTTTTGGGTGATTCTTCTCGAGTGTAAATATTATATCACAGAGTTACTTCATTTTGACGATATTAACACATTGATTAACTTCTCTGTAAATACGAGTGGTTTGAAAATCCACGTTATCCCATGGATATTTAAGATAATTGCTTTTAATAGATGGATTGATATGTTTCTATTTTATAATAGGTAAAAGAATAATTCATACTCCTAAAGTTTATACTAATTTTTACTTATGCTCTTAACTTTTATTTTCTGTTAAATATGTTTCATATATATATATATATATATTTTATAATATATCTATTTTTTTAACACTATCAAATAAACTAACAAAAAATGTTGATTGAATTGCAATTTAATAAATATCATCTATCATGTTTATTTTCATGTGGACCCATCACATAAAATTACAAAAAATTTCCTTTAAAAAAGAATTGCTCTCTCTCCACCTCTTTCGTTGTCTGATTCTATCCGTAACTCTCTCTCTCTCTCTCTCTCTCTCAAGGACCAATTAATCATTTCTTATAAGTCGCGGTGGTTGACTGTAATACCCAAGAAAAAATAAAATATAAATATTTGTTTACAAACTACTGTTACTATTTCAGTATACGGTACTATTTACCAGTATAATACTATTTACGTATATGATACTGTTCATTTATACAATCGAAATGTCAAGTACTAGATGTGGTTTGGTTATAAGAGAAAACTAGGAAGAAGTTCGTAGGAGAAAATGACGTTTTATGTGTGAAAATACCCTCAGGGACTAAAGTGAAAGGACTGAATTGAAAAGAAATTTAAAGGTTTAAGGTGAAAGGAAGTGCACAGTAACTGCATTATTAGAAATGTCATTTTCATGAATAGTAAATTGAATATTTTATTAACGCATAGTATCAAATAGTACCCTTGACTTTTGCTATAAATATGCGCTTCCATTTCACTTCTAAACTCACACCTTCAACTTCTCTTCTTCTCTCCTTAAGTTTCTCTTACTCCAAAGCTAGGCCTCTGAGATTTTGGGCCTTTCCTTTTCAGCTTAGGTAAGGATACTATGCCCTTTCTATGTCTTTCAAATTTTAGAAGTTAATTTTTTAAGTATGCTCTGTGGTTGCGGTTTTGGCCGATCTTCCACATCAGAAAAACTGTCCTTAGCTGTTTATATGTTATTTTGATTCTCTGATTACCGAAATAGAATGTAAACTGTGAAGAATACATGTCTAGGAAAGTTCTGGCTAAGGAAAGACCTGGTTTTTAAGTGTGTCCAGTGTGACCCTCCACTCTTTCCTGGGAACTTACCTGGTGTACTCTTTTACAGATTGTATTCTCTATTTCTGGTATGAATAGTACCCGTACGTATGAATAGTAACTGTATGAATAGTAACCGTACATATGAATAGTATCCATACATAAAAAATAGTATTCATACGTATGAATGGTGACCGTATGTACGAATATTATCCGTATGTATAAATAATATCAGTACGTATGAATAGTGACCGTATATATAAATAGTGACCGTATATATGAATAGTACCGTATGTATGAACAGTATCTGTATGAAAACAATCCTAACTTGTTTTCTCTAATCTTTCATGAAAATCTCCGTAGCGGAATACTGAAATTCATCTGTGTACTCTTATCTGTAACGACTTAGAGAAGCGATATTCGTACGGAATCCAGGTGAGTGAAACGACCCTGTTTTAATAGAGTTTTAGCATTACTGGTGATAAAAAGAATGTCGTAGGACACTCCCAATATTCATAGGGGGAAATTGGATTCAGAATGGCGAATATAATGAGATAATTAATCCAGAAGTATGGATAAGAAAAAGCAAGTATCTCATGATGATGTGAAGATTGAATCTCTTGAATTGTGGTTTATAAAGCTATAATATAGTTATCTACTATACCTGTTATATGGATGAATATTATATTCAGCTTCTGATTATGATATGAAATGCTATTGATTGTGATTGAGCGGGACAGTACCCCCTCTCACGGCAAGGCGGAAAACCCGGTTGACAGGGTGTCTTGACCAATGAGTGTGGAGACAACGATTCCCTCAGTAGGGATATAGCTCGGATTGGTGATAAATCCGTGAGGCGCCCTAGCTAAGAGGATGAGGTTGTGCGTCATGGCGGAAATATACATAATTGGTGAACCGGCCTGTGTGCGCTCTCCGGGATATATTGCCATTGACGAGTACTAGTAACGTTTGTTGAATTGGATGAATTTTTATCTTGTATATAAGAGGAAGATGTTGTGCGTCATGGCGGAAATATACATAATTGGTGAGCCGGCCTGTGTGCGCTCTCCGGGATATATTGCCATTGACGAGTACTAGTAACGTTTGTTGAATTGGATAAATTTTTATCTTCTGTCTATTGGTTGAGTATGAGCCTTTGGATATGCTTGCATGACTGGTAATGTATTTGAATTTTATTAATGCGAGGCCGATTCGCTCATTGAGTTTAAAAGCTCACATTGTTTGTACAACCTTTTTGTTCAGATCAGGTTGCCATCGAAGAATATCTGCTAGAGGAGTAGATCACTTTGGACCTTCCCGTTGTCGGGTAGACCTCTCTTCTGTTATAGATTATGTTGCTCTATAATCGTCTAGGACATCTAGTTCAGGGGTTCGACATTTGGCTTGTATGTCAGTATAATAATGTATTTTAAATTGATAATCTATGATTACATGCAAATCATCTCTATGATTTTCAGATAAGAAAATTTGATATATTTATCGGAAGGCTTACAGTGATGAGAGATTCATCATTGTGTCGGTCATGTGCCCAGAAAACGGGTCGTGACAAAGTTGGTATCAGAGCAAAGGTTGTTAGGTCTCCTAGTGATTACAGAGCAAGGTAACCTTAGTAGGACCTCCTCTATCGTTGTGAACCCGGGCACAACTATAGAGAGACGGCTCTACTGAAGGTCCTGTAGGATGTTTTCATTTCCTTTCCCTCCGAGACTTATCTTTTCTTAGAAATTATGTTGTCAGGTTTAATTTTAGATAGATGTGGCTACACTTTTGAACTTAGTAAAGGAAAGGTTATTACTTGTTTGATTCCGTTGCTGTCGGATCAAATATTTATATGGTGGATTTTATAAGCTGAATTCATGATTGAATTTGTGTAGCTATATTATTTTAGGGTACCAGCCAATAAAAGAAACCACTCGCATTAAAAAAAAAACTGAAGGATTACATTGCAAAAAAAGAAGAAGTTTACTCATGCATGAGTAATCTAAAAGCGAGGTGGTCTTGGATTAGGAGGGTTGTATTGTATCATCACCCCTCGACCATTCCTTGGAGCAAGGGACATAGCAATGTCGCGGAGGGTAGTGTAAATCCCATTCATACAATCAACACTTCTTTGTTGTTGATTGCAGAAGCACTGGGTAGACCAATAGAAGAACCTGTCTATTCTTGAAGTCATTTCTGCATGATTTCGTTTAGTTAACTTCTCCAGGTCTCCTATCATCTTTTTCAGATTTTTCACCTCCTGCTCTAGACAGGCGATTTTGTCCTCCGAGGTATGGCCCGTGCTAGTCTCCTCAGCTTCCTCGATCTTCTTCATTTTCTTCTCCTTCTGTTTCTCTGAAGACCCCTCAAAAGGTCTTTTACCCTTGTCTTTGCCCAGACTTAAGTTTAAGTCGAGCTCTTCTTCCTTAGCCTCTACTGTGAGATCAATGTACTTCCTTGAGGCCATGATTTGGAAAAATTTAGAAATTTTTGTAAGAGTATGAGGCGAGAGGAATACTGGGGGATTGTAGGCTCGGAGATTATTACTCTTTGTGGTGTGGTAACTGAGAACGCTGGGATGATTTTTATAGAGAAAAATTAGGACTTAGAGACAAAGAAGATATCTTTTCACCGCACCCCTACACGATCAACCTATGGATTTCTGCAAGCTGGAAGCCAGAAGTCTAGGGTAGGCGTGCACACCAACAATGCGTCGCATTAATGCCAAAACCACGAAAGTCAGTATTCGGTGGATTTGCGGCCGATTTTACTCGGTTTTCCCATTTCTCCCGTTGGCATTTTCCGAAATTCAAAGAAGTTGATAACATAGCCATCAAAGATTGCCTTGGATGCTTTTATGATGAACTGAAATACATTTCTCCGTTTTATTGTGTTGTTCTTAAGAGCCTTCAGTTGAGTATAATATACATAATTGATTGAATCATGTTGTAATTACATTTATGTATGTTATTCATGCATAATGAGTGAAGGCTACGATCAAGGAGAATATGTGATGATCCTACATATACTCATAGAGATGTGAAATCAAAATGACTTGGATAGAATAAAATGTGTAGATGATGATATATCTTCATGGTTACACATACTTACATATAATGCTCTCGTGGGCAAATGAAAGGCAGTGATTTCCTTACATCATGATAATGCTTAAGGCATGCGACCGTAAGCAGTTAACTTTGTTTTAAAATATATATATTTACATATATATTATGTGTAAGTCCAAAGTAAAGACACCGATTAGAATATAAGATAAGGCTAATATGAGACTACCCGATCATAGAGTGATATCGTGATCTAAGATTACACTATAAGACAAGTATAGAGTGAGGAAATCATAGATTGAAACGGCGATTAGTCGAAAATTTTGAGAAAGGTCAAGATTAGCCGAAAATTTTTTGAGGAAATCTTTGACTTATGTTAATTGCATTTACTATTTATTTGCATGTCCGACATTAATTGCTGGCATTGCGACGTATATGATCTGTAAACCTCCTAGCGAGCGGCGTATAGGTTGTGGTGACTTTAGCTCCAGGGGCTTCGGGTTGTCTATAAATCTTGTATGCCCGTTACCCTACTCATCGCACCAAGCAAACCTACTTCTTTCATTACATACCTATTTCTCAATCTCCATTCCTTTCTCATTCGAAGTTATTTCTGAGATCCCTAGAGCAATGGCCGATAATAAGTCTTTCAACTTGAATTTTGAGACTGGCAATGTAGAGCTTGATTTAAATCTAAGTCTCGGAAACAACAAAGGGAAGAGACCTGTAGACAGGTCACCAGAAATTAAGAAGAGAAAGAGGGATGTAATAGAGTTGGAGGAGGACAGTACTGCAACATCCTCAAAAAATAAGCTTGCATTCCTGGAACGTAAGATAGAGAGCCTGGAATACAAGATAGAGGACCAAAAGCGACTAATAAGTCGTCTCTTTGAAAACCAAGAGAAACTGATAAACCGTCGTTTCGGGGAACTAGCTAATCGAGTTGATAGACATTCAATGTTTGCAACTCAAAATTTTCGTGACCAACAAGCAAGGTGTATTGACTGTATGAACGGAGTAACTTCAGCTCTTCGCCAAATTTCTCAGGCACTTCCTCCAGAAACTCTTTCTAGGCTGCAACGATTAGCTTCCTCCTTAAGGTCTGAAGCACCTTCCTCTTCTAGACCTGGAGCACCTTTTACATTTCAAAAGCCTCCTCGTCCTTAATTTATTTTTCTTTTGTTTGTACCTAAAGCTACATTTGGTGTACGCTTCACGTATTAAAATTATCTATGTACTAGAAATAAAATTTAAGTTAGTATCTAGATCTTCTTTGTTGAAGTGATTCATTTTACTGAAAGAACTTGAGGAATGAGAAGATATTGGACTTGTTATATTTCATACTTGATTCTAAAGCATAGTATAGTAATATCTTTTTGACTGAGCAGAATTACTAAAATGATATTTCATTGCACTTCTGAGCTATGGAGGAATGCTGAATAAGTATTTTATGAACCTATATATAGAGAACTATGGGTTTGCCCTAAGCATTGAAGGGATACGACTCTATATGAGTCATTGAGGTGAGAGGAATTTCTATATATATTTATTTTATAATTATGCGTGAGGAATATGTTATTTACTTAACACATTTTCTAGAATTGTTCTTCTTAGAGATTTATGTAATGATTTCATTTTATATAACGCCTTCAGCTGAGAGTATCGCCTTAAGGTAGAAGGATCGCCTTCGGGCAAGAGTATTGCTTATGGCCAAAATGATGCCTTCGGGTAGGGTGCTTGTATTCGTAAAAGTTATAAGCTATGTGTGTGGAAACATGTGTTCTGATATTCAATGTGAACTGGAAAGACCACGTGCCACTTTTGAGATGACACCTATTTGAAGTTTTACATATAGACAGAGTTCGTCTTTGATTAGGTGGTTTGAGTTTGGTAAAGGTTATGAGGATGAGACACTTTATGGTACAAAAGGTTGTGGAGAAGATCAAACTGATGAGGAAGAGATTGTTTGCTATTTAGAAAAGGCAAAAGTCCTATGAAAATTATTGATAATGCGGTTTAGAGTTCACAGTCAATGGTATAATGTTCTTGTAAATCTCACCAAGGGTGTGATGAGGTTTGGAAAGAAAGAGATACAAAGAATGAGATATAGACGAAGTAATCACACTTATTTCAGTCTTGAAATGAGTTTTGAATTTGGGGGACCGAATTCTCTTAAGGGGGTGATAATGTAATACCCAAGAAAAAAATAAAATATAAATATTTGTTTACAAACTACTGTTACTATTTCAGTATACGGTACTATTCACCAGTATAATACTATTTACGTATATGATACTGTTCATTTATACAATCGAAATGTCAAGTACTAGATGTGGTTTGGTTATAAGAGAAAACTAGGAAGAAGTTCGTAGGAGAAAATGACGTTTTATGTGTGAAAATACCCTCAGGGACTAAAGTGAAAGGACTGAATTGAAAAGAAACTTAAAGGTTTAAGGTGAAAGGAGGTGCACAGTAACTGCATTATTAGAAATGTCATTTTCATGAATAGTAAATTGAATATTTTATTAACGCATAGTGTCAAATAGTACCCTTGACTTTTGCTATAAATATGCGCTTCCATTTCACTTCTAAACTCACACCTTCAACTTCTCTTCTTCTCTCCTTAAGTTTCTCTTACTCCAAAGCTAGGCCTCTGAGATTTTGGGCCTTTCCTTTTCAGCTTAGGTAAGGATACTATGCCCTTTCTATGTCTTTCAAATTTTAGAAGTTAATTTTTTAAGTATGCTCTGTGATTGCGGTTTTGGCCGATCTTCCACATCAGAAAAACTGTCCTTAGCTGTTTATATGTTATTTTGATTCTCTGATTACCGAAATAGAATGTAAACTGTGAAGAATACATGTCTAGGAAAGTTCTGGCTAAGGAAAGACCTGGTTTTTAAGTGTGTCCAGTGTGACCCTCCACTCTTTCCTGGGAACTTACCTGGTGTACTCTTTTACAGATTGTATTCTCTATTTCTGGTATGAATAGTACCCGTATGTATGAATAGTAACCGTACATATGAATAGTATCCATACATAAAAAATAGTATTCATACGTATGAATGGTGACCGTATGTACGAATATTATCCGTATGTATAAATAATATCCGTACGTATGAATAGTACCGTATATATGAATAGTGACCGTATATATGAATAGTACCGTATGTATGAACAGTATCTGTATGAAAACAATCCTAACTTGTTTTCTCTAATCTTTCATGAAAATCTCCGTAGCGGAATACTGAAATTCATCTGTGTACTCTTATCTGTAACGACTTAGAGAAGCGATATTCGTACGGAATCCAGGTGAGTGAAACGACCCTGTTTTAATAGAGTTTTAGCATTACTGGTGATAAAAAGTATGTCGTAGGACACTCCCAAGATTCATAGGGGGAAATTGGATTCAGAATGGCGAATATAATGAGATAATTAATCCAGAAGTATGGATAAGAAAAAGCAAGTATCTCATGATGATGTGAAGATTGAATCTCTTGAATTGTGGTTTATAAAGCTATAATATAGTTATCTACTATACCTGTTATATGGATGAATATTATATTCAGCTTCTAATTATGATATGAAATGCTATTGATTGTGATTGAGCGGGACAGTACCCCCTCTCACGGCAAGGCGGAAAACCCGGTTGACAGGGTGTCTTGACCAATGAGTGTGGAGACAACGATTCCCTCAGTAGGGATATAGCCTGGATTGGTGATAAATCCGTGAGGCGCCCTAGCTAAGAGGATGAGGTTGTGCGTCATGGCGGAAATATACATAATTGGTGAGCCGGCCTGTGTGCGCTCTCCGGGATATATTGCCATTAACGAGTACTAGTAACGTTTGTTGAATTGGATGAATTTTTATCTTGTATGTAAGAGGAAGATGTTGTGCGTCATGGCGGAAATATACATAATTGGTGAGCCGGCCTGTGTGCGCTCTCCGGGATATATTGCCATTGACGAGTACTAGTAACGTTTGTTGAATTGGATAAATTTTTATCTTCTGTCTATTGGTTGAGTATGAGCCTTTGGATATGCTTGCATGACTGGTAATGTATTTGAATTTTATTAATGCGAGGCCAATTCGCTCATTGAGTTTAAAAGCTCACATTGTTTGTACAACCTTTTTGTTCAGATCAGGTTGCCATCGAAGAATATCTGCTAAAGGAGTAGATCACTTTGGACCTTCCCGTTGTCGGGTAGACCTCTCTTCTGTTATAGATTATGTTGCTCTGTAATCGTCTAGGACATCTAGTTCAGGGGTTCGACATTTGGCTTGTATGTCAGTATAATAATGTATTTTAAATTGATAATCTATGATTACATGCAAATCATCTCTATGATTTTCAGATAAGAAAATTTGATATATTTATCGGAAGGCTTACAGTGATGAGAGATTCATCATTGTGCCGGTCATGTGCCCAGAAAACGGGTCGTGACATTGACAATGGTCTGTGAAGCTTTCCCATGCGATTTAACGGCTCCATGATGGAGTCTCAAAACCTGTATGACAACAATGTCTCCTTCTTCTCTTCGTTTTCACCACCAGCAACTTCTTTACTGCATTGTCACTATACTTTTCTGCGAGCATACGACCTTTGTTTCATAGCCAAAAAATAGAAGCCCATGACGTCTCTCTCTCTCTCTCTCTATTTTTTATGGCATAGGGAAAGGGAATAAAATGGGCATTTACAATATTATAATTCTAAAGATCGTGTGGAACCATTTGTTGTTGGTCAAATAGATGAATTTACAAAATGGCCAAATTTATAAGCACGTCATCTTTCTAAAAGTTGCTTGTTTCCTTTTATAATCTAAATCCAAAAATAGATTTTCTTAAGGATGATCCACAGATTTGAAAGTTTAAATATCTAAAATATTATTATTATTATTGATAATCTTCATCATCATCTTTGATCCACCATGTTTTCTCATTGGAAACTCAAGTGGAGATCTTTCCCAACTCTACAATAGGGGTTAACGATCATAGAAGGACTTGAATAGAATATTTTAAGCTAAAAAGAAATCATGACCCTATTTTACAGGTGCAATGTAATCTCTTAGACTTATTGGTTAAGAAATTAAATTGAAATTCTTAAAGGAAGATCAAACATAGATTCAATCAGACAAGAGAGGAGAGAGACCAATAGAGAGTTATGAATAGACGACGGTAGTGGTGGAGAGAGAGAGGGAGAGAGCTGTTTTTTTTTAAATATTATTAAGGATTTTTTTTGTAATTTCATGTGATTGATCTACGTAGCAAATAACGTGATGGATAATATTTTTTCATGTGACAGCTCATTTAACATTTTTTGTTAGTTTTTTTAACAATATTTAAAAAAAAACATACTTTAAAAAAAAACATGTAAGACATATTTAACAAAAAAAAATGTTTGAAGCATAAATGAAAATCAATATAAACATTATGAACATAACATATATTTTTGCCTTTATAATAAACTAAATTGCTTTCAAGCAATTAAATTTTAACACCTTAAGACATGTCGAGGTCAATTGCTATTATAAGCACAAACAAGGGTTGAATATAATAAAATTGACTAATTACTCACAAGGTAGCAAATTAAGGTTCAAATTTCCATTGAAAAATATGCTCACATTTATGGTGTGTTTGGTTTTCATCATGTTTCTACAAAATATGGTTTGGACTATATTAATATAATTTTGATGGAAAATAGCATATTTGAAGTCTTTGCATTAACTTGATTTTGCTCTCAAATTATGATTTGGATGAAAGCTCCTGTTTGTTGCTTATGCAAATCATAATTTGCCAAAATCTAAATTTTTTCAAAATATGATTTATCCAAACTTAAATTTCTCTAACTTTTTTTATAAACACACACACTTAGAGTATTGAACAAAATTAACCCGGATGAAAAATATGCATATATATATAAAAAAAAATCCTAAGCCCATGCTTTACAACAAGTTTTAGTTGCTAAAAGTGAAACCAACATGTAAGTTTATCCAACCATAATTTGCCAAAATCTAAATTTTCTCAAAATTAATTTTACAAACTATGGTTTATCCAAACTTAAATTTCTCTAACTTTTTTCTAAACACGCACTTAGAGTATTGAACAAAATTAACTCGGATGAAAAATATCAGTATAAAACAAAATCCTAAGCCCGTGCCTTACAACGAGTTTTGTATAGTTGCTAAAAGTGAAACCAGCATGTATTATTCTTTAATTTATTAGAAAACTAGCTTTTATCTAGAATAGAGATATGTTGCCTCTTTTAGTCTGCTAGATTTAGAGTTAGGGGTGTGTTGTCTCTGTGTAGTCTCATAGTTCTGCTATATGTGCCTGGTACTAATTGTTAGGATCATGTATTATTCTCCCATAAGTTTCAGGTTTGTTATATATTTAATGATTTTTAGGTCCTGATTTATCTTATATAATCCCTGACTTTATGCCATCTTAATAAAATTTATATCCATTTGACAAAAAAAAAAAACCAACATGTAAGTGACGTTATCGACTTTTAAAATTACATTTTCACTTAACTACTTACAGATATATATCCGAAAATAAGTTGCACAAATTATAAATATAAAATTTAAAGAAAGTTATAGTGGGCATTCAGTTTGTAGAAAAGAATATCAAAATAACTTGATTTCCCAAAATTTCAACCCAAAAAAAGACGAAATACTCGTAGTCTTCAAAGAATTAAACTTGTAAGTTAGAGAAAAGTTACATTAAGGTGAGATTTAATGGGTACTAGAATAGTTTGCCAACTTACTTGATTGATCTTTTAAGTGGCTGCATTTAGTGTGTTAGGTATTTTTTGGTAAATTATGCATCTTGCTTTTAATTTAAATAACAAATTACAGGTATAAATTAATTGTATGCATAAGGATTTTGGTACTCGAAATAAAAAGTTAAAAGCAGTATCTAACTATCTATTAATTAATACAAAAATATGCAAGATCAAGTTTTATTTCAGATTTAAGCATCTTATCTTCTGTATTACGATCCATGCATGCAAGAAAAACTCAGTAATCTAACTTTTTTTTTTTGTGTGTTTGCTTTGTGTTCATTTGATTCGTTTTAAAATGCTAACAAGAATTAGCAATGAATTAGATAAGCTTTTTATTGCAATAAATTGATTAGTCTTTTTACATGAGGTTCATTGTTGTTAAACAAGCAAGTTAATTTTTAAATTTATTCGAGTTTGTGAGTTTAAGTTTTTAAATTGAGTAAACTTGATCATAAAATCAAAATTCGATCAAACTCGTTAAATTTACATTAAGTTGATTCAGCAATAGTCCAAAATATGTGTGTCTGTGTGTTTTTTTTTTTTTTTGTTTAGTTAAATGTAGAACTAGGATTTGTATTAAAACCTAAAAATATTAGATAATTACATAATATGAATTAAGATATTAAGTACTTTTATGTTAACTATGTATTAAAATATTAATATGCGTTAATATATATATATATATATATATATATTTAATATTTTATTAAAAGAAGAGAGACATATGTAAACTCTTGCAAATTTACAAAAGTTTAGAGTGTGTTTAATTTGTGAAAATATTTTTTATTTTCATTTTTAGTCTTTATTTTTTGAAACATTGAAAATATTTTTTTAGTATTTTTAGATTTAGGCCTATTTTAAAAAATATTTTTAATAAAACATTTTCATTAAACTCAACCAAACGTATTTTCAACTTTATTTTTTATTTTCAATAAAAATTAAAACAAAAAGTATCCAAACCAAATATACTCTTATGTTTCGAGTTTATCCACATTTTTAAAATTTATGTAAACTCTCGATTTTGATAGCCTTGGTAAATTTGACTATGCATGTAATACTAACTTTAATACTTAAAATTGAAATAAGGCTTATGTCCACCATATATGTTTCGTTATTTATTCTTAAGATCCATTAATATTATTTAACCAAAAAAATTTGCCATTAATCAAAAACATGATAAAACTAATTTCTAATTTAGTAGGACAAAGTACGCATACATTTGGGGTGACGGATAAATTTGTCCAAGCAATTCAGAATGACGTTGTAAAAATTAAGAATCAAATTTTAGCTAAATTTTAAGATATTTATTACTAATTTTTGTATTACCGAACTCATCAAAAATTTAATTAAATTATATTTAATATATCTATTGAATCAAATATCATATTTGACTCCTTAATGTCTCCATATATATTATAGAAATCTTCTATCTAATTATTGTGTCAAAGAAATTCATTTTTTTATATAATATGAAATTATAATTTTACTCTTAGCTCAAAAATAAGAAATATTTAAATTAATATCAAATTCTGAATTAAAATTTTATTTTATGGTATTTAATTTTTTTCATTTGTGAAAGTATATTTAAAATTTTCGGTAATTCAATTAACAAATAATTTTAGAATTCATTTCTTACATATAAAAAATATTTTTCACATAAATACACTTGAATATTTTTTTGGGATCTTAAGCCAAGAGAAATACATTTAAAAAATAATGAATCACAATTGATGATAATCGCCAGAATATGAACCGCAGTGTAAAAAATCAAACATTTGCTTGGTGCGATTTTGAGTAATTAATGATTGTCACGCGTTCAAGTCTTTCGTTTTCCCTTCACAGTTCACACTGTTCAAACAGTCTTCACCTATTTCCTCTTTTTAATGACCATTAATCACTTGAATTTAATGTACATGTCAAATGGGCTATCTGAAGTAATTTGTGTTGTTTTACATTTTTATAAAAAGAAAAGAAAATAAAATAAAATAACAGAGAAAGAAAAAGAAAAAATCGAAGTCTAAACGAAAGGCATTTTGCGGCTGCCCCGATTTGAGAAACTTAATCTGAAATCCTCAGTCATTGTTGAGCTTCCTTAATCCCTACCAACCATGGCCGAACTCCTATTCTCTCTGTCCCACTCCGAGGTAACCACCTGTCTTCTCTCTTTCTCTCTCCCCCTCTCTTCCTATCTATATCCATTTCTTCTCCTAATTTGTCTGTCTCTGTGATTGAAATCGCTTCTTGTTTTGTGCATAAACCTCGAAGCACTAGTAGGAGCTAGCAGCAGAACAACAGCAGCAACAACAACAACGACACTGAAATGAGCGTTCCGCTGCCGATGTGGACTGGAGCCCATCCGCCGCCGCCGTCGTTCACGGTGGCACAGTGGCAGGAGCTGGAACACCAAGCGCTCATCTTTAAGTATCTCAAGGCCGGATTGGCCGTTCCGCCCGACCTCCTCGCTCCGATTCGTAGGAGTCTCCAATTGATGTCGGTCCATCATCACCCAGCTCGTAAGCCAGCAAAACCCCCATTTTCTTCTATCCCCAATCTGGGCCTTTTTTTTTTTTTTTTCCTTTTCAAATCCCTAATTTTTTCCACTATTGTTATCGGTAATCGTCTTTTTTTTTTTGTGCGTGTGTGTTGTGAAGTGGCTTATTGCTCTTATTACGGGAAGAAGATAGACCCAGAGCCTGGAAGGTGCCGGAGGACAGATGGCAAGAAGTGGAGGTGCTCGAGAGATGCACATCCTGACTCTAAGTACTGTGAACGGCACATGATTCGCCGTCGCTACCGTTCAAGAAAGCCTGTGGAATCACAAGCTCCTCCTCCTCCTTCTCAGTCTTCAGACGCAGGTGGTGGGAGCAGAAGCGGTTGTGGAAGCTCGTTCCACAGCCTGCCCTTGCACACAAATGGTACTCGTGAGGGTTTAAGTCTTGGAAACAACGTTTCGCAGCTGCAGATAGAGTCTCTTCCTAGTGACATTAGCAAGAAAGAGTACAGGTAAAGTATAGTCACTAGTGAGCATTTTCTGAATTGGGCATACTTATTTCCATTTACAAGTCATATCTATGGAGTCTTGTGGTTGTGATGTATTAATGTCCTAATAGTTTAAGCTGTGTGCAGTATTGTCTTCGAGGTGTTTGACTTTTGGAGTCACATCATGCTTCCAGTGAGCCCTAGGCTCTTAGTCGTGGAGTGTGTGTGTGTGTGTGTTCTTTTTTTTTTTCTTCCGAATAACGCTACTCTGACAGGGACAATATTATTATCTTATACATGGACATTAGCTGCAATGTTAAGTTACCTAACATGTGTGGGTCATTATATGATGCGTGGAATGGAAGAGTAAGGAGTAAGCCAACTAGCCAAGAGCTTTGAATTTAAACTTCTAAAGTCTACTACTTAATTTTTGTGTATTTAAAAGCTAGAATCTTCCAGATCTAAAATAGTCTAGTTTCAATTTTTGCAATGTTTTTGAAACTTCAAGTAGGCAATCCTCGACATTGCCTTTTAGAAACAGCAAATGGGTGATGGGGAGAGTAAAGATAAAATCTTTTTGGATCACCATGTTCTGGGAATAGTGGTTTTGAATTGCATATATGTAGCCGTTAATCAGGCTGAACAGTGTATCATGGTAAAATTATCTTTTCTAATCTTGACTTGCTGCTTTCTAGTAACTTGAATTATTCTACCATCCAAGAACAGATCATGTTACTCTCTTCCTGAATCAGATGTCATAACTTGGATCTAGAGGTTTATCATTTTTTAAGAGACTCTGTGGA
Source organism: Biancaea sappan (assembly GCA_037074585.1). Classification (NCBI taxonomy): domain Eukaryota; kingdom Viridiplantae; phylum Streptophyta; class Magnoliopsida; order Fabales; family Fabaceae; genus Biancaea; species Biancaea sappan. The sequence goes on along the minus strand of CM073500.1, from coordinate 43,369,576 downwards.
CAATTTTTTTACATCCATTTGAAATGCATTGAGGCGCAGTATGCTACATTGTCTGACAGCAAACGACGTGTCAGGGGATGGCATAATAAAATCGGAAGTCAAAGGCTTTGTTGTCAGTTGATTATTAATACCGTAAAGTAATAGTGGGAGCTTTCATGTTAATTTGTGATACAGTTAAAGCAAAATTTCTTAGACATGAACATAAAGGATAGAGAATTGTATGTTGGTGAATCATAGTAGTGATGGGATATTCATTATCAGTGGTATAATGACAGTTTTCCAGAAATGGTAGTTTGTAGCTCCTGTGATATACTTTCCCATTGGTTGCGAATTAGATCTTTGAAGGAAGTTGCTAAAATGGCTTTTTCTTTTTGGCTGCCCGGTAATATGGTTCTTCATTTTTGGTAATGGTGAACTGGTGTCAATATTTTAACTTTCTCTTCCTCCTTTGAACATTCATAGCTTCTCCTTTTTGTCAGCAGAAGCTGGTACTGATACTTTTTTGATCTTAGTTATTCCCTAACTGAAGGTGACCAAAACATTTTACTGTAATTAGTATACGAGCAAATGTAAAGATGTACTCTTCTCATTGTTTACTGTTATTTTTTAACCTGGTTTGGGAGGATTGATTGTCCTCTGTTGAAGTATTTTCACTTCGCATCAATAACTTCTCTTTTCAATAGAAAAAAAGGTTTTCTTCTGGGAAGAGCCTATTTGATTTATGTCAGTATGACTCTTTGGGGCAGATAGTGGGTGGTTTTGGTCCTTTTAGAATTCAGCACCCAACCTTTTTTGAGTGTGGGTCCTTTATTTCTAACTATGTTCAGCGTTTTTTCTTATTTTATATTTTTATATTTTGGCCCTGGATGCAACACTGATGTGGTTTTGACTTTTGAGTAAGGACTTCTTGAGGAGATCTCACTCGATTTTTTCAAGTGTTCATATTTTCCTATCATTTACAAATGTAATAAATGGAGCATCTTGATATCTACTAACTAATCAACAGGTTTGGACTGCACTCTGAAGTAGATGAGCATGACTTCTTACAGAAAGACCTGGGAAGTGTGAGGTATCTTGGTTTTGACTCTTCCTCAGACAGCATGTGGTCTCATTTGTCTCAGATTTCCTCAAATCCCGTCTCTGAATCAAGCAATGTTTCTGTCATGACTACGAACTGCTTTCAACTGCGGGCGATGCAAGATGCTGAGACATCAAATACTGATTCTGGAAGGTCCAAGCAACTTGTCTTCAGTGGCCTAGGTTCGGCAGGGTGTTTGAAACAGGACTATCAGTCCCCTCAGACTCTTTTCAGTGACTGGCCATGGAAGAAGGAGTTAAGCTCCCCCGCCTTGGAATATAGACCCAGTAAGGATTCTAACAGCAACCCTGATGTCAATGTTGATTGCTGTGGATCCTTATAAGTTACTTTGAAGGACCTTTCTTGTTCTATGGTATGTTACCCTCTTCACCTTTAGATCCTCCTCCTCCCACAACCAAAGAATCAGTATGAAGTATGATAAATAAATAGAATTCCTCAGGCAGTGATATAAAGAATTCCCATTTGCCTAGCATGCCAGTATTAGAGTCAATCACAAATCAACTTCCAAGCTCTAAATTTGTGGTTCTCATTGCTGCCTATATACTTCAAGGAGTTCTGTTGTTTTTATGTTTAATTTCTTTGCTTTTTCTTTGTTGTACTGGAATTTAGTTTGACACTTACTTTTCTATGCACTGTGGACCTAAACTGCTTGCCTGAGTGAGCAATAGTGCTGGCTAGATTTTTAACTGTGGTGTCTGTTATGCACACACGATTCTCAGCCCAGCAAACCTACGTGGACGTTCAATTATTGCAGAGTATGAAAAGAATATCTTATTTTTTGGTTGTGGAATTAATCATGTTCATCTAGTAAAACATGGTAGCAATTATTGACAGCTGCATCATGAGAAGAATAGAATACCGTCTTCTGGATTTACTAATATCTTGGATGTTGTGGAATGTCGGGCAACTTTCAAAATGTTTTGTACTTTTAGTTTTTGTTAATTCTTATAAAATACTATTTGTACCATTTTCATGACAATTTTCGATTACTACAACAAATTTGAGAATTTCAGGTAATATGATAAACTGATAACGCATATTTAATTATGTATTAAATGGCTTCTTAAACTAGTGGTAATAAAAACGGATGAAACAAACTAGTAGGACCCAAAAAAAAAAAACGGTAAGTGGTTATGGGCGCTATACACACCAAACTACGGTAGACCAGATTGGAGGGGTCGCTGTTTCACTCTATCAATGGATCCAAATGGTACTTTCGAAAAAGACCACTTGACATGTCCGGTCCCTATCTCGGTTTGGATCTAACCAAACTCGACTAAAACCCATTCAGTCCTTGCATCATCTTCGTCCGTACTTTTTCGTATTTACGTTGGAGTTCTTGTCCAATCGCCATTTCACTTTTTCCCTTCTCTAGATCCCTTTGGCTTTCACTTTTTGCACTTGTTTTTTTTTTCATCTGAACCTACTACCAAGTTCCTTGGAGACAAAGGATAGTGCTTGCATTCGCCTTTGTCGGTTCACTTCCATCTAACGCACATAATGTACTTTTCTGGGGTTTTCTCAACAACTCACGCAACAAACCCCTAGACCATTCATGAAGGTCCTTTCTGATGACCAAGAAGATCAACAACCATATCCTTCTGTGCCTTTCAATGCCGTTCTTGACCATTCAAACCCACCTGGATTCTCAGAAAACTCTTTCAACTTCGTCTCTGGCCACTCTGATAGGTCCAAGAGTGATTCTGCAGAGGAAAAAGTCGTATCTTTGGTTCACTCTGTCAAGGGAATAGCTAGAAAAACACAGAACGCCAAAGCAGAAGGAGAAGCTGCAGAAGAGAGGACAATGCATAAACCCAACAAGTCCAATGGTTTAGACATGGAGAATCATTCATGGGGTCAGAATCTTCACGAGGTGAATGCCACAATCCCTGTTCCTCCTGGAACCAAATCTGGGTTCGCTGTTTGTGAGATGAAGAAGGATCACCTGAAGGTGGGGCTCAAGGGAGAGAAACCCATTATTGAAGGGGAGCTATTTCAGGCTTTGAAACTGGATGAATGCTTCTGGATTCTGGAAGACAATAAGGCAGTGAGTATTCTGATAACAAAGTGTGAGGATAAATGGTGGGACTCATTGTTTAAAGGTGGCCCTGAGATTGATACCCGGAAAGCAGGGCATGAACCCTGTGAATTCTCTGATTGGGACTCTGAAAGTAGGTCAGTCGTGGAGAAGATGGTTTTCAACTCTAGGCAGAAGCGATTAGGGTCTTCCAACTAGCGATGAGATTAAGATTCAGTAGCTGCTTAAGCAATTCATGGCTAAAAATTCAGACATGAACTTCTTTGGGGCAAAGTTTATGTAGATGGTTGAGTTTAGATCATCTGGTAGGAAAGAGACCCGTGATGCATCTTATCTAGGAATCTAAGCAGTAGATCCTGAAAATAAGACACTAGTATCAATGTTTTAGGATGTGAAACTTCGTATTTATTGGTATGTATTAGTGTTTGGTAATTGTATTGACCGTTAGGAGCATTACGTATAACTAGAGATGTAGTAGGTTGGTTGTACTTATAAGAAAAGATGGTAGTATTACTACGTTCAAGAGTATCATATAAAGCTAGAAAAGTATAAAGTTGATTATATTTTTGTATCACATGGTATTAAGAATTTAAGAGTATCACCATAAACTTGACTATATAACTTACGACTACTTGGGATTCATTTTCATAGATTCAAACAAGACACAAATAACCTAGGCCCCTTAACATTATGTTATTGAAATGTTGCGAGACTGATTAATTTTGTCTTCCCTCCTTAAATTAAACTGATTTCCACATACTGGTATAAATTATCGACTTTTAGCTGCTTTAATTATTTAAATTTCTTTTAAAAAATAAGTTAGGACGTTTTCATGAGGGCAAGTTCCAGTCCTCTGAAGGGCACCATCAATGAGGCATCCTCGTTATTGTAGAGAACAGTCTTTGGGATTTAACTTTTCTCTAAAGAATGTAGCACAAACTGCAATGTGTGGCTTAACCCAGATCTGAAAAAAATAATAAAAAATAAAAAAATATCGTGGATATTGTGTAGTGCTTGTGAACATATAACAACGTTCTAGGAGATGCTGATGTTACAATTCCATTCGCTCCCTTGAACAACTGTCAGAAATGAAAGTTCCACCAAAGCATGTAAACCTGAAATGGAAAAGCTACCAAGTTGACAGCCCTAGGAAGTTACCCATCTTTACCTGCAAATAATGATAATTCACATACATTAGGAAAAAATCCGGAGGATCTTTCCTTAAATCACCTCGCCTCATATGCGCATCATGTATGATCCTGTCAAATCAGATGCTCCTAATATGTGATTACCATGAGAACATCATCTGTTATCTACAACTTATTATTTCGTTCCAATGAAGCAAGAAGCCATTCATCTTAGAGGAAAAAGCTTTTAAATGATGCAGACAATGACTTTCATTATCTAGAGTTAAGTGCTCACATCACGCTGCTCAGCAATTTAGTTTACATGGAATATGATAATCCAATATATTAACATATGTTGCTCCATTGACATACATGCTCATGAACGACAAGAATTTACATTAACAGCCAAGCAACATAGAGTCTAAATCACATCATGAAATAACCACGCGGCATGGAATCGTCATAATGACATTGAATGATGGTAAAAGGTGACAAATCGGCACACTGTAAAATAATAACAGAATCTGCATTATGAGTTCAAACCACAAAATTCGACAATAACCCTGACAGTAATGTGCTGCACAAAGACTATTTAGTGAATTTGTAATTTAGTTACTTAAGCTTGCAAAGGGCAAACTATTGTGTTTAAAATCCTGAATGTAAGAGAGAATTGATGGACTATAAAACGAAGGTAAGACGTATCCAATATTAATGGAGCTCAATAAAACAGAGTAAAAGGGAAAGAAAAACCAATTAGAGATAGGAATCATACAAGGAACATACAAATTAAAGAGATCAGATCACAGAGGAAAGAATTCATTGAATCAGAATAGCTACCTCTATGAGAACTGAACAAATGGTTTTGGAATGCTCGTAAGCTATCCCAAGTAGATGCAGTAAGCAAAGGAAGCCTCTTTTTCATGTCAAAAAAATCAATTGATTCAGTACCTTTGATGGATAATTGCTTTTGCCTAAAGCGGGAGAATTTCCTGGTGGCTTCTCTTTGCAGGTCAGAAATGCAAGGTAAAACTCCAATCCAGTTGTCTCCTGCAACATGTTTTCCAAAAAGAAAACCATTGGGCTTGGCTGAATCCAGTGCAGAGCCCCTTCCTGCCATAATTGCTGGGGAAAGGAGGGGAAGAAGAAAATAATTAATGTCCGTGATCTCAAGATTAGGAATATCAAATTCTAAATGCACAAGATTTTCCTATCCACGAAGAAAGAAGTCCAGGTTATGATGAACCTCAAATACATAGGAACAAACAACTTTTATGAAGTGACACCTTTAGAGAGCAATCAATAATTCAACTATACAAGAACAGTTTACCATTATAAGGAGCTTGAAAGATGTAGTTTGCAGGGAGACCAACGCCAACGCCAACTAGAGTGACACCTACACTAAATCCAATGCCACAGCCAGCTCCAACATAGCCTACCACTTCAGGGCCAAATCCTGGACCCCATCCAACACCACAACCAATGCCCACACCCATACCCCAAAAGGCTCCATAAGTTGGATGAACAGGGTTCCACCTTTCATATCTTCCAAACAACCCTTTTATAATCATTAGGACCTGAGAACAAAGGTAAACAAGAAACTACATTTTCAATCAAATAAGAAAACCTTTGAAAACATTATTGTCAGAATAGTGACCTTTTTTCAACTGCTATACCAATGATTAAACATTCAGCCAAAAACGTGTGTTACATTCCATTCTATGCATATGTCACTAATATGTGAAACAAGAAATCTGTCACAACACCATGACATTAATTGTACAGTGGCAAGGATAGATGGTTCTTTGAAAAATAAGTCACTGGACTAAGAAGTATGGATGTAGAACTAACACATGAAACTTTAAAAATCCAAGGCAAACAAGCATAGAGATTGATTTAAAACCAATCAATAAAAGGGATTCCAGCAGTCAAGGCCATATGCTGTCCTTCAGCATTGTAAAGTGAAATGGCCAATAAACCAAAACTTGCTTCAGCGTGAGGGCCTAAAGCATTTATTTGTCCACCAATAGGCCCTTATTGTCCATTGATTTAATGGCAATAAGAAATATAACTAAACAACTTGAGGAATAAGGAACAATCTACTGCTACTATTTCCAATTTCTTGCTCACGCCTTCATGCTATTCTGCATTTTTATCTATTAGATGAAAAAGTTAATAAAAAATCAGTAACTGTTGAGGAAAAGATGGAGCATTCGAAAATGATAAGGCAGGACGGCAGATTCTAGTCAAAATCCAATTAATGCCACTTCTCAGTTTGTAAAGTAATCCAGCATAACTATTCTTCTATATACTCATAGAAAACTCAGAATTCATTCTTGCTTACTGAAAGATTCCAATTTCCATGTCAATGGTAACCAGTCTTAGCAAATCAGCCAAACGTTGTCTTCCTGTAATAAAATCTAAAAAACTGCAGCAGGAATTCCAACCAAAACAGTGCAAAAGTAGGATGAATTACAGACAGACCTGTTTTATGGTGACATATCCTCCTAAACCAGAAGAATTGTATTCTTCTCTCTCTCTCTCTGTGCCCACCCTCCCCACCCCCCCACCAAAAAAAAAAAAAAAACACCCAAGGACACTATTTAGCTAGTGTAAATAACTGACTAGGCCACCGTAGAAAGAGTTTTCCAGATTCTGGCTCTGGTACAAACGAACTTCTAACATTTTTTTCAGTCACGTTCCTCAAGTTTTTTGGGATACCTCAACATCAACTACTAGATCAAAATCACACATAATGAAATTGAGACAGTTTCTCAACAGTTATAAAAACAATGGTAAATGGTAACGTAATTCACCTCCTATGTTTTCAAGAAATTTCACTTCCTTCTAAGTTCTCACTTCTTACTGTCAAATTCTGTGTTCTGAACATAAGCTTTCCACTCTTACAAGCACTTTGAGAACTTCGATCAGTCCAAGCTTCAGATACCCACGAGCATAAAATATTACATTATATGGCGGTAACGCATGCGTATTGCTCGATAGTTTCAACCTGAAAAAGAGAAGACAAAAAGAAGTTTTCTCCGATCACTACACACGAAATTGATATGGCATAGACCTCAAAGATTTGAAGACATACAGCAAAAATCAGGATTTTTAACAACACCAAGTTTACACCTACCATGCCGAAAGGATAAAAAGAAAAGCAGCTTCATATCAATATCAGCGAGGGAAAAAAAATTGATAATAATACAAGTAGATAAAGGCACCGAAACTGGAGCGAGAATCGCAACGAACAGTCTGCGTTATTACCATAAAATTTTGCATCGAACAAAATCAGGTGCTGTAAGCCTGTAGTCACTGCAATTTCTTCTCTTTTATCATGAGTTCGTCATCGCTCGCGAAGTCTGGACTCTACAGCAATCAGCAAGCCTCGTAGAACGTATCCAGCTTCTCGCACACTCATAGCATTACAAATGGATCCAGGAGCACATGAAATAACCCGGAAACATTTGGGTTCGGATCACGTTTAAAAGCCCTTTCACCTATAAATAAATAACAATCTATACTTATTTCCCTTAAAATTTAACAAAATTAGTACCCGATGCACGAATAAATCACAACTCTAAAAATTTTTGTAATTTATAAAAAATAATAATAATTACAATTGATTTATATAAAACTTATGAGTTATAACATATATTTTTAAACGTAAATTTTTTGAATTGATTTATCAATTCTATAATTAAATTTATTTGACCTACTCAAACTTTGACTTGAATTGATTTATTTATTTAATAGAATAAATTTAAATAAATAAAATAGATAAATTTGTTAATTTGTGAATTATTTTTTATTTGTTATAAATTATTTGTTATATATATTGGTAATTGATTGAATATTGATTTTATCTTTTCTTCTGAATGCATCTTTTTTTGTTTCAATTAGATCCAAAGAAGAAAAACACTGAATGTTGCTGCTACGTTTGGATTGGATCTCCAAGCCTCAGATTTCATCTTTAAAGAATCTGATTTTTATCTTTTTCTTTAGTCAAGGGATTATGATTTAAAGATTCATATCTCAAATTTTGATTTCTATTAAATTAAGAACTATTTTGAAAAGAAATCAAAGTAAAGTCAAATAAAGTAACTTTTTTAATTCACATGTCAATTTCATAATCAAATTTATTTTATCTACTGAAAAAACTTCTAAGACACTACAGTGATTAAATAATAAAGGTAATTATTTTTAAATTTCAATTCAAATCATTTAAATCAATTCAAATCAAATAATTAATATTATATGATGTCATTAATTTACCAAATTTATTAATTTACCAAATTTATTTATTCATTCAAATCAAATGCAATAACGAAATTCACTAATTATTAATTTCACTAATTAATAATTATGATAATGTATTATGATAAAAATATATTCTGCTATTCACTTTAACAATAACCCACATAATATATTAAATACATTGGGACCCACATAATATGATAATAATATAATAATTTACAAATTTGTGAAACTTATGAGACTTATGAGCTATGATATATACTTTTTAAACGTAAATATTTAGATATAAATTTTGATTATTTGTACAAATATAAATTATTATTTTTAATATAAAATTTATGATAATAAACGACCATATTATATTATGATATAAAAAAGTTATCAAATGGAATAAAATAAATAGATGTATGTGTAATAAATAAAAAATTTTAATTTAAAATTTTTTGTAAAAAAATAATAATCAAATTAAAAATGTTCATATGGAATATAGGATACTCAATTGTAAAAAAAATTTATATGTATGATCAAGAATTAATGTCAAAATGCTTTGATCCTTGTGCATGTATATTTCAACAATTTATTATGTATATATATATATATATATATATATATATATATATATATATATCAATTCAAATCAATTCAAATCAAATAATAAAGGTAATTATTTTTTAATTTCAATTCAAATCAAATAATTCATTTAATGTAATGTCATTAATTACCCTACAACGGCCAAATAATAAAGGTAATTATTTTTTTAATTTCAATTCAAATCATTTTAATCAGTTCAAATCAAATAATAATATTATATGATGTCATTAATTTACCTAAAAAAATTATGACACGTGTATCAATTTCTAATTCAAGGTTTTCCACTATCTCATAGTTCATACAATGCAACTACAAAACATATTTTCACAGATATTGTGTGTAATAGTGTAGCACGAGATTCAAATTTATATGAGATCAATTTTACAGGAAGAATCTACTCTGAAAGACAGATTGAAAAAATATTAAGATCTGATGAAGATGAAAATTTACATATCTTGAAAAGTTCAAAGGGATTGTTTTAGCGATAGACACCACTCTTGTTACTATTGCTAACAGGAAAGCATCTGCATTTGAGATATATGGGAAAATGGGTTTAAATTTTGGGATAAGAACTACTACAATTTTGAGAAAGATAGAGGTGAGTATTTGAGAATAATAAAATCCATGCAAATGTGAAAAAAAATTCATAGAGTAAGGATACATGTTAAAAATTGAAGTTTTACAGAACGCGTAAGAGAAGTAATAACAGACTTACAACACAAACCAAAAGAACTTAATGTTTTTGAGATTCTTCTTGCAGAAAAATTTGTACCTATTAAAGGAAATAAATTGTTGCAGTAATAGGCATGAAGATTGAGCGGATAGTCTACCAGAGCTATGGAGGAACACGGTGCCAGGGAAATAGTGCTAGTTCATTAGACCATGATATTCTTCTTCAATTCAGAAAAACGATGGTAGAAAAATAGTGTCAGTCCATTATATCATGATATTCTTCTTTGAGATATATATATATATAGACGGAAAAAAATTGAAGAAACGTACCTAAAGGAGAAAAAAACTTGGAGCTTTAAGAAGCCATATCACCAGGTATCGGTTGTGTTCCCAATCGATGGAAGGAGGTGATCAAATGGCGAAAGATGAGCAGCGAGAGCTTAGTTGGGAGATAGAGCGTTGTCGAGTTGTACCAGTGAATTCAGATAATAAAAACAGACATGCATGATGGAGAGCAAAACTCTGTAGTTTATCGCTTGTGAATATAGGTATATAACAATTAATTATTTGATTATTTGTATATAATAAATGCTAATTTATCAAAATACAATACATTATATTTCAATCAAAAAAATTACCTAATTTATCAATTATATAGCAATTATATAGTAATTGTCACATCCTAAAAATTGAGCATGTGAAAAGATACTACTCATTTGATATAATTCTCAAACATACGTTATATACATATATTCTGTAAGGTTTTACATTCAACCTTAATCATTCATTCCACACTACAGAATTATATTCATCTGATAAGCAAATATAGACATACATAGTCTGATATTTCTATCTCATCGCAAGCCTAGGAGACCTATAGAAAGTACAAAGCTTTTCTAATATCCACATTAATAAGTACTGGTGTCCCACCAGACAGAAATAGAGGATAATTCCAAGGGGCTTCTATTCTTCAAACGGATACTCTTGTTCTTTATTTTATGTATCTGAAAAAAATAATCATAGGGAGTGTGAGTTTATTTAAAAACTCAGTAAGTAAATAACTGTACTATATAGAATATCAAAAGTACAAATACCACATTTACTAATATAATTAATTGTCTTATACATCGAGTAGTATGGGACTCTAACCCTTTCAAACTCATGAATAAGATTTCTTAGATATACAACGAGTAGTATGGGACTCTAACCCTTTCAAACTCGTGAATAAGATCTCATCGGTATACACCGAGTAGTATGGGACTCTAACCCTTTCAACTCGTGTATAAGCTTTCTTAGATATACACCGAGTAGTATGGGACTTTAACCCTTTCAACTCGTGTATGGGTTTCATAGATATGCACTGAGTAGTATGGGACTTTAACCCTTTCAAACTCGTGTATTAGATCCCGTAGATCTTTACTCATTGACAAGATAGTGAGAATTTATCACATAGCACAATTGTCATGAAATAAAATAATTTCTACATACTCTTATTTCTACCGATCACCATATACTCCCATATGAAAATTGATTGCTTACTACCCAAATAATATTGTAAATGGGACTTATATTGTACTTTGACTAGTAATATCAAATTAGCTGAGCAAGGTTATTCACTCACCTTGATTTTTGTCCAAGTTTACCTTGTTCCACACTAGAATTTGTGTAGGAAAATTTCCTAGTAAAATATATTACAAGGAATCATAAGAAAGGAAACAAAATCACGAAAATACACAAAATTTTCTGATTGCTACAGTAACGGTTTGCTACAGTAACGGTTCGCTACAGTGTCGGTTCGCTACAGTAACTCGAAGAAAAATTCCAGATTTTCAGTTGCTACAGTACTTCGAATTTTGCAGAAAATCTTTCAAAAAATTCATCCTTTCCATTCTTTTGATTCAAAACCAGAATCTCAACTCTTTTAACCGATTATAACTCAAATATAACTTCTAAAACAACTGAGATTCATGAATTATCATCAAAATCTTCAAGAACAAAACCTCCTCTGATCTTCTATATAAACTGAAATTTAAGGAAAATAATCGGATTAAAGCTTACCTTTGATCCTTACAAAGCTTTTGAACCGAACAAATAATCGAAACTCTGAAGATCAAGGAAAGGATTTGAGAAGAGGGTGAAGAAACGAGAGAAAGTGAATTCACTATTCACTTCAGCTGCTTCGATCGTGAGAAGAAAATAAGGGGGGGTACTATTGAAACTTTATATTAAATATTTCTAATGGGTTATTCAATAACCCATGGGTATCCATAACCCAACATCCAAACCCATCCAGTCAATTTACAATAAATGGACTAATTGACCATTCTGAAACCACTTTTCCATGGATTTCACCATTCTTAGAATATATCCCTCATTGTGCAAATATTTAGTCCAGTCATTTAACTCAATTTTCATAAATAATATTCAAAGAGAACAATTAAATATGAAAATTAAAAATGACCAAAATAAATAACTAAAGTAACGTTGTAGAATTCTAAAATACTCTTAAGCGAATTATATTCTGAAATTAACGGGTATTACATTCTACCCCCCTTAAAAGAATTCGGTCCTCCGAATTAAAATCGTACCTCAAGTTTCAAATAAATGTGGATAGTTTTTCCACATCTCATCTTCTGCCTCCCACGTAGCTTCCTCGCGAGAATGATTTCTCCAAAGAACCTTGACAGTAGGAATTTCTTTGGTACGCAATTTCTTGACTTTTCTATCAAGGATAGCTACTGGTACCTCTTCGTAGGTGAGAGTTTCATCAAAATGAACTTCTTGGGGTTGAATGACATGAGAAGGATCAGGAAGATACTTCCGTAGCATGGACACATGAAATATTGGATGAACTCCCTCTAGGTTGGAAGGTAGGTCTAGGCGATATGCCACATTACCCACTCTGTCTACAACCTCATATGGGCCAACATACCTCGGACTAAGCTTGCCTTTCTTCCCGAATCTCATTACTCCTTTCATAGGTGAGATTCGTAAGAAAACCATATCACCTATTGCAAATTCAAGGTCACGTCGTCGGTTGTCCGCATAAGACTTCTGTCTACTCTGAGCAGTTAACAACTTCTCTCTGATCAGTTTAACTTTATTTATATCTTCCTGTATCATCTCAGGTCCAAATATTTTGGTTTCACCAAGTTCAAACCAACCTATAGGAGATCGACACCGTCTCCCATATAATGCCTCAAAAGGTGTCATCTGAATACTGGCTTGGTAACTGTTGTTATAAGCAAATTCAATAAGAGACAAATTGTCACGTCCCAAAATTTGAGCACGTGACCGGCACGGAAAGTGAATTTCATTTCACCTCCGTAAGCCTATCTTTCTCTTAAAAATCATACAATTCTTTTTCATGCAACCAAAACGAGTTCTTTATACATACTACAATTACTCACATTACATCAGTGAATGAACCTACCCGATTACAGAGATTTCTAGATTTATACAACTTAGAATAAAACTTAACTATTATACCTTTATCCTGAACAAATGAAAAGGTAATCATGGACTAAGGATCCATAATTCCTTGTTCCGATATTTACCTTCAGCTGTCAACTCTTAAAAAAAATATCAATAAGAGGGGTATGAGCAAACCACGTGCCCAGTGAGTAGATAACACAACATTATGACAAAAAAATATCATACATCATAATGATAACATGCAGCAATCATACGTAAATCGATCATCATATGATATGATATTATTCGTAGTACTTCACGACAATATCCAAATAAATCAAATACATTTCAACATAATTCAAAAGTTCACAACAACAATCGGTGAAATCAATTTCACACAAATTTCCCGTACCAACCGGGTCGTCCAGAATACCTCTGGATCGTTGCCCGCGGCCCCTGCCGCATCCACCCTTATCGCTCCATTTATAATCTCCACCCTTATAACTTCACATAAATTTCTCCATGGGGTGCACCACCATGCCTTTCCTTTCCAGTCAAACACAATCACAATCATATATAAAAACATCCTCAATCATAATCTTGAGCCACATACACAACTCAGTCATTTACAATTCAAGCCACAACATAATAAATGTGGTTCCAGCAACATAGCATGTATACAACATAACCCATAATATAGAACAATTATTCAACTCAGTTCACATGCCATTCACAATCCATTATATAACCTCCATTCATGGGAAAATAAGAAAATATAATTATATACATTACCAGACACGTTCCACAATTGTTTATGCTTCATCGTTCCACATCATCCTCTTCAAACTTGGATATACAACATATTTCCACTATGATGTAAAAAGTCAATAACAGATATTTAATCATAGCAAGTATTAACCCACTCACCTGGATTTCACGCTCTCGGCACTCCCACTTTGCACCTTGACCATTCCTATTGTAACCAGACAAAAACCATTAGGGTTACGAAATAGAGAAATTTCCTACCACTACTCTCGACCTTTACTCACATCTTAAGTCATAACTCCTAATCGGTAATGAATATCTAAATGAAACTTATACCATTGGAAACTAGACTCAAATAGCTTTCCAACGATATAAAGTTTGCCCAAAACGGAGTCCGGATGAAGAAGTTATGGCCGATTGAAAATGAGCTAAGGTTTTCCGACACACCTGGCGCCTGGGCGCCACCTATGGCGCCTGGGCGCCATGCCTTTCTCTTCCCACATGTCCTTGGCGCCTAGGCGCCACACATGGCGCCTGGGCGCCACGATCGCGACCCTTCGCGACTTTCTCTCGGTTTTGGCCCGAATCTGGCCAAATCTTCACCGTTTTTCATGATTTCTTCCATAGGATCTCACCCTTAATGTCTAAGGAGCATTTAGACACCAAAATCACCAATTTTAATCGAGAAACGAAGCCGGAATCTCGATTTTTCCTCAAACACTCTTAAAACTAGAAAATAGGGAAAAGCTTAATAAATAGAAATTTCTACCTCGATTCCTTGCTTTCCCTACGTTGCTTGGCTCCTAGAGGCTCGCCCCGTAGCCCGAGATCCGCCCTTCAAAGCCTGGTTGTAGAGTTGGAGAGTAGAGAGAGAAATTAGAGAGAAGAAAGAGAGAAGGAGAGGAGAGAAAGTGAAGAGAGAGAGAGGAAAGGAGAAAAATGAATAAAAAATAGGTGAGGCCACCTATATACTCGCCCGGGGTGAAATTATCACTTGCTCTGCAATTGACCCTCAGTCAAGACTAGCAAAAGCAAATTCATAAAATCTCACCTCAGGTGTTTCTAAATCCTCGGTGCCCCACAAATTTCCTTATTCACTTTAGTCCCTCTCAATATCTCAAACTCCACTTTAACCTCGAATCCATCATCTTTTCGGTACCGGACTCATAATTCATTCCCATAAGCTCTATTCTTCTTCTCGGGTTCCTACTTGGTCATTTCTCAAAAGTCCTCTATACTTTCTTTTCTTTTCACTTTAGTCCTTGAGAATTTGTAAAAATTTCCTAAATTAAAAATAAAAATTTCTATTTCCACATTTTCTTCACTAATTCAAAAAGAAAATTTTCCACATAATTAAATTTTTCACTAAACTTCAAATCAGACTTTAAATATTCATAAAAATTCTTGGGATATTACATTCTTCCCCCCTTAAAAGAATTCGGTCCTCCGAATTCAAAACTTACCTCAAGATTGAAGCAAATGCCAATATTTTGTTTATATCTCATTCTCTCTCTTAGAATTTTCACAATCAAGTACAAAATATAACAAGTTCAACATATTTTTATTTCTAATACATAAGTTACAGGCAACAAGCTGAACTTGATTTACAAAACAGATAATTTTAATACTTAAACATTAGATCAAACATCAGCTTTAGGTACAAACAAAAGAAAAGATAAATTAAGAACGAGGAGGCTTTTGAAATGCAGAAGATGCTCCAGGTCTAGAAGAAGAAGGTGCTTCAGACCTTAAGGAGGAAGTTAATCGTTGCAGCCTAGAAAGAGTTTCTGGAGGAAACGTCTGGGAAATTTGGCAAAGTGCAGAAGTCACTCCATTCATACAGTCAATACATCTCGCTTGTTGGTCACGAAAATTTTGAGTTGCAAACATCGAATGTCTATCAACTCTATTCGCCAATTCCCTAAAATGACGGTTCAAAAGCTTCTCTTGTTCTGTAAAGAGACGATTTATCAATCTCCCCTGGTCCTCAAAGTGGCGGTTTATCAGTCTTTCCAAGTCCTCCATCTTTTGTCTCATAAGCGCAAGCTCATTATTAGAAGATGTTGCTGTGCTAACATCCTCTAACTCTACTACATCCCTTTTTCTTTTCTTAGCCTCTGGTGACTCTTCCATGGATCTCTTATTCTTATAATTCTCCAGGCTAAGATTTAGATCCAGCTCTACCTTGCCAGCCTCAAAATTTAAATTGAAAGATTTATTGCCGGCCATATTTTTCTGAGCTATAAAGGTTGTACAGAAGGAGAAGTTTGATGCTAGAAAGCTTATAGATATAAACTCTTAGTGTAGTGAGCAGCGTAATGGGGCATCCATTATATATAGACGAAATTTAGGGCTACAAAACCTTTACATCATACTCTAAAGATGACCTACAGACCTTATCCGACGCAATGCCAACGGTCTCAGATAAGCATGCCAGAAAATAACAAAATATAATCTAATACAAAAGATTTCCTCAAAAATTTCGGCTAACTTTTGACTCTTGCTCAAATTATTAAACTAATCGCCGCTTCAATTTATGGCTTCTTAACTCTGTATTTGTCTTATCCAATAATTCTAAATCGAGATATTACTCCATGAACGGGTAGCTTCATACTAGCCTTATCTAGGTTTCTAATCCGTGGCTTTGCCCTAAGCTTACACATTTTCAAACATACATATTAAAATAAAAACTTCTCACATCTACACATCAAGCGTTCCATAAAGTGAGAGAAAAATTTTACCTTTCACTTGCCTCTACGAGCATATATGTATATATGTATAAACATAGAGATACATCATTATCTATATATATTTTCATCTATTCAAGTTCTTTTAAATTTCAGACTTCTCATTCTCTGAATGTATGTAGAATCATTACATATTATTCCTGGCCATAACAAATAACCTTCACTCTCTATGCATGAATAACATACATACATATCATATGTATTTAGATACATATAATCACAGTATAATTCAATCAATCATGTATATTATACTTAACTGAAGGCTTTCAAGAACAATACAAGAAAGCATAGAAATACATTTTAGTTCATCGTGAAAACATCCAAGACACTCTGTAATGGCTACATTGTCGACTTCCTTCAATTTCAGAAAATGCCAACGAGAGAAATGGAAAAACCAAGTGTAAATCGGCCGCAAATCCACCGAATATTGACTTTCGTGGTTTTGCCATTAATGCGACGCGTTGTTGGTGTGCATGCCTACCCTAGACTCCTAGCTTCCAGCTTGCAGAAATCCATAGGTTAAGCGTATAGGGTGCGGCGAAGAGATATCTTCTTTGTCTCTGAGTTCAAATTTTTCCTCTATAAGAACTATCCCAACGTTCTCAGTTACCACACCACAAAGAGTAATCATCTCTAAGCCTACAACTTCTCAGCATTCCTCTCTTCTCATACTTCGACATAAATTTCTAAATTTTCCAAATCATGGCCACAAGGAAGTACATTGATCTCACAGTGGATGCCAGGAGAGAAGAGCTCGACTTAAACTTAAGTCTGGGCAAAGACAAGGGCAAAAGACCTTTTGAGGGGTCTCTAGAGAAGCAGAAGGAGAAGAAAATGAAGAAGATCGAGGAAGCTGAGGAGACTAGCACGGGCCATACCTCGGAGGACAAAATCGCCTGTCTAGAGCAGGAGGTCAAAAATCTGAAAAAGATGATAGAAAACCTAGAGAAGTTAACTAAACGCAATCATGCAGAAATGACTTCAAGAATAGACAGGTTCTTCTATTGGTCTACCCAGTGCTTCTGCAATCAACAACAAAGAAGTGTTGATTGTATGAATGGAATTTACACTACCCTCCGCGATATTGCTCTGTCTCTCGCTCCAAGGAATGGTCGAGGGGTGATGATACAGTACAACCCTCCTAATCCGAGACCACCTCGCTTTTAGATTACTTATGCATGAGTAATTGTTTTTTTTTTTTGTAATGTAATCCTTCTGCTTTTAATGCCAGTGGTTTCTTTTATGGGATGGTACTCCAAAAATAGTAATAATAAAATTAAGAAAGATAAAATAAATCAGTCACACAAAATCAATCATGAATTTAACATATATAGCCCCATACATACAATTTGATCCGACAGCAACGGAATCAAAACAAATAATAACCTTTCCCTTACCGAGTTCAAAAGTATAGCCATAACTCTCTAAAACTAAAACTAAAAACATAATTCATAAGAAAAGACAAGTCTTGGAGGAAAAGGAAATGAAAACATCCTACAGGACCTTCAGTGGAGCCATCTCTCTATAGTCGTGCCCGGGTTCACCACGATAGAGGAGATCCCACTAAGGTTACCTTACTCTGTAATCGGTAGGAGACCTAATCCCAAAGCTCTGATACCAACTTGTCACGTCCCAAAATTTGAGCACGTGACCGGCACGGAAAGTGAATTTCATTTCACCTCCGTAAGCCTATCTTTCTCTTAAAAATCATACAATTCTTTTTCATGCAACCAAAACGAGTTCTTTATACATACTACAATTACTCACATTACATCAGTGAATGAACCTACCCGATTACAGAGATTTCTAGATTTATACAACTTAGAATAAAACTTAACTATTATACCTTTATCCTGAACAAATGAAAAGGTAATCATGGACTAAGGATCCATAATTCCTTGTTCCGATATTTACCTTCAGCTGTCAACTCTGAAAAAAAATATCAATAAGAGGGGTATGAGCAAACCACGTGCCCAGTGAGTAGATAACACAACATTATGACAAAAAAATATCATACATCATAATGATAACATGCAGCAATCATACGTAAATCGATCATCATATGATATGATATTATTCGTAGTACTTCACGACAATATCCAAATAAATCAAATACATTTCAACATAATTCAAAAGTTCACAACAACAATCGGTGAAATCAATTTCACACAAATTTCCCGTACCAACCGGGTCGTCCAGAATACCTCTGGATCGTTGCCCGCGGCCCCTGCCGCATCCACCCTTATCGCTCCATTTATAATCTCCACCCTTATAACTTCACATAAATTTCTCCATGGGGTGCACCACCATGCCTTTCCTTTCCAGTCAAACACAATCACAATCATATATAAAAACATCCTCAATCATAATCTTGAGCCACATACACAACTCAGTCATTTACAATTCAAGCCACAACATAATAAATGTGGTTCCAGCAACATAGCATGTATACAACATAACCCATAATATAGAACAATTATTCAACTCAGTTCACATGCCATTCACAATCCATTATATAACCTCCATTCATGGGAAAATAAGAAAATATAATTATATACATTACCAGACACGTTCCACAATTGTTTATGCTTCATCGTTCCACATCATCCTCTTCAAACTTGGATATACAACATATTTCCACTATGATGTAAAAAGTCAATAACAGATATTTAATCATAGCAAGTATTAACCCACTCACCTGGATTTCACGCTCTCGGCACTCCCACTTTGCACCTTGACCATTCCTATTGTAACCAGACAAAAACCATTAGGGTTACGAAATAGAGAAATTTCCTACCACTACTCTCGACCTTTACTCACATCTTAAGTCATAACTCCTAATCGGTAATGAATATCTAAATGAAACTTATACCATTGGAAACTAGACTCAAATAGCTTTCCAACGATATAAAGTTTGCCCAAAACGGAGTCCGGATGAAGAAGTTATGGCCGATTGAAAATGAGCTAAGGTTTTCCGACACACCTGGCGCCTGGGCGCCACCTATGGCGCCTGGGCGCCACCCATGCCCGGCGCCTAGGCGCCCCACGTGGCGCCTGGGCGCCATGCCTTTCTCTTCCCACATGTCCTTGGCGCCTAGGCGCCACACATGGCGCCTGGGCGCCACGATCGCGACCCTTCGCGACTTTCTCTCGGTTTTGGCCCGAATCTGGCCAAATCTTCACCGTTTTTCATGATTTCTTCCATAGGATCTCACCCTTAATGTCTAAGGAGCATTTAGACACCAAAATCACCAATTTTAATCGAGAAACGAAGCCGGAATCTCGATTTTTCCTCAAACACTCTTAAAACTAGAAAATAGGGAAAAGCTTAATAAATAGAAATTTCTACCTCGATTCCTTGCTTTCCCTACGTTGCTTGGCTCCTAGAGGCTCGCCCCGTAGCCCGAGATCCGCCCTTCAAAGCCCGGTTGTAGAGTTGGAGAGTAGAGAGAGAAATTAGAGAGAAGAAAGAGAGAAGGAGAGGAGAGAAAGTGAAGAGAGAGAGAGGAAAGGAGAAAAATGAATAAAAAATAGGTGAGGCCACCTATATACTCGCCCGGGGTGAAATTATCACTTGCTCTGCAATTGACCCTCAGTCAAGACTAGCAAAAGCAAATTCATAAAATCTCACCTCAGGTGTTTCTAAATCCTCGGTGCCCCACAAATTTCCTTATTCACTTTAGTCCCTCTCAATATCTCAAACTCCACTTTAACCTCGAATCCATTATCTTTTCGGTACCGGACTCATAATTCATTCCCATAAGCTCTATTCTTCTTCTCGGGTTCCTACTTGGTCATTTCTCAAAAGTCCTCTATACTTTCTTTTCTTTTCACTTTAGTCCTTGAGAATTTGTAAAAATTTCCTAAATTAAAAATAAAAATTTCTATTTCCACATTTTCTTCACTAATTCAAAAAGAAAATTTTCCACATAATTAAATTTTTCACTAAACTTCAAATCAGACTTTAAATATTCATAAAAATTCTTGGGATATTACACAAATGATCTTCCCAACTTCCACTGAAATCCATCACACAAGCTCTTAGCATATCCTCTAAAGTCTGAATTGTCCTTTCGGACTGTCCATCAGTCTGAGGATGGAATGCTGTGCTAAGATTCACTTTTGTACCCAAAGCCTCTTGAAAGACTTTCCAGAACCGAGAAGTAAACTGAGGTCCTCGATCTGATATAATGGATATTGGTACACCATGAAGTTTCACTATTTCTTTAACATAAATTCGAGCAAGTTTTGCTACACTGAAAGTGGTATGAACAGGAAGAAAATGTGCTGACTTAGTAAGTCGATCCACTATGACCCATATTGAGTCATTTCCTTTTGTTGACCGAGGTAAACCTACTACAAAATCCATAGTGATCCTTTCCCACTTCCATTCGGGAATATCTAGTTTTTGCATCAATCCAGATGGTCGTCGATGTTCAGCTTTAACTTGCTGACAAGTCAAATATCGAGCTACAAAGTCAGTCACGTCTCGCTTCATGCCCTCCCACCAGTAAACTTGTTTCAAGTCCTGATACATTTTCACAGCACCAGGATGTACAACGTAGGGCGAACCATGAGCTTCCATTAAGATTTCATGTTTCAAAGATTCAATGTTGGGGACACAGAGTCTCCCATTAAACCATAAGACTCCTTCTTCATCTACCAAGAAACTTGGTGCTAGACCTTGCCTTGCCTTATCTCTGATTTTGACCATATCAATGTCATTTTCTAAAGTTGCTTTTACTTTTTCTACAAGGGATGATCTAACTGTTAAATGAGCCAGAAATGTACCTGACTCAGTGATCTCGAAGAATACTCCATCAGCTTCCAACTCTTGTAGTTCATGTATTAGAGACCTCCTTATAGTGGCAATGTGAGCTAAACTTCCCATAGACTTTCGACTTAGAGCATCAGCCACTACATTTGCTTTACCTGGATGGTAAAGGATGGTACAATCATAATCTTTCAGAAGTTCCATCCACCTTCGTTGCCTTAGATTGAGATCTCTCTGCTCAAAAATGTACTTAAGGCTTTTGTGATCTGTAAAAATTTTACAAGTTTCCCCATACAAGTAATGTCTCCAAATCTTTAGGGCAAACACTACAGCTGCCATTTCCAAATCATGAGTGGGGTAATTCAATTCATGCTTTTTAAGCTGACGTGAGCCATAAGCTATGACTTTACCATGTTGCATCAACACACATCCTAAGCCTATCTTTGAGGCATCACAGAATACAGAGTAACCCCCTGGTCCTGATGGTAGGATTAAGACTGGTACAGAAGTTAAACACTCTTTCAATTGGGTGAAACTTTGCTCACATGAATCATCCCAAATGTATTTAACATTCTTTCGGGTTAACTTATTTAATGGGAGAGCTGTCTTAGAGAAATCTTTGACAAAGCGATGGTAATACCCTGCTAAGCCAAGAAAACTACGTACTTCAGACACAGTTGTTGGTCTAGGCCACTGTTTAACTGCTTCAATTTTACTTGGATCTACATGAATACCTTCTTGGGAAATAACATGTCCCAAAAATGTTACATGACTCATCCAGAATTCACATTTTGAGAGCTTTGCGTACAACTGATGCTCTCTCAAAGTCTGAAGCACTATTCTCAAATGTTCAGTATGTTCTTCATGACTCTTTGAATACACCAAAATATCATCAATAAATACAATTACAAACTTATCAAGGAATGATTTGAACACTCTGTTCATTAAATCCATAAATGCTGCTGGTGCATTTGTCAACCCAAAAGACATCACAAGAAACTCATAATGTCCATACCGTGTATGAAAAGCAGTCTTAGGTATATCATCACTCTTAATTCGTAACTGATGATATCCAGACCTTAGATCAATCTTTGAGAAGTATTTTGCTCCTTGAAGCTGATCAAATAAATCATCTATCCTTGGTAAAGGATACTTATTCTTCACTGTGACTTTATTCAGCTGACGATAATCTATACATAATCTCATAGAACCATCTTTCTTTTTCACAAAAAGAACAGGAGCACCCCAAGGTGAAAAACTTGGGCGAATGAACCCTTTGTTTAACAAATCTTCCAATTGTTCTTTGAGTTCTTTTAGCTCAACAGGAGCCATACGATAAGGTGGAATAGAAATTGGTCGTGTGTCTGGGACCAAATCAATACTGAACTCAATATCTCTTTCTGGCGGTAATCCAGGTAAATCTTCTGGGAACACATCTGAGAATTCATTAACCACATGTATGTCTTCTAACTTCTGTTCTTTCTTTTCTAAATCTTTGATAAAAGCTAGAAATCCCTGACATCCCTTTCGCAACATACGCCGGGCACTTAACATAGATATCATATTGCAAGGTACATCACTTTGATCCCCTTGAAACACAAAATTACTCCTCCCCGGCATATTAAATGAAATAACTTTGTCACGACAATTTATAGTAGCATGACAAGAAGATAACCAGTCCATCCCTAAAATAACATCAAAATCTAACATATTGAGAACCATAAGATCTATCTCAGTTTCCGTGCCTCCAACGATTATTTTACAAGAACGATAACATGTTTTAACCATCAAAGTCTCTCTCATCAGTGTGGAAACCAAGAATGGTTCCTTAAGAGTAATCGAATCAAATGCAAATCTCTTGGCAAATAGGGGTGACCATATGAGTGAGTAGAACCAGGATCAAACAAAATACGTGCAGCAAAAGTATTAACAGATAATATACCTGTAACTACAGCATTGGATGTTTGAGCATCCTGTCGGGTTAGAGCATATACTCTTGCATTTCCTCTGCCAGCAGCTTTTTTTCCACGGTCACCTTGGCCTCTTCCAGAACCTCTTCCCATACTACCCCCTGTTGAAGGGGTTGGTGTTTGAGTAATAGAAACAGAAATAGATTGTGGTCGAGGTGGCAAAGTAGACCCTTGACCTGGTCCTGTCATGAGCTGAGGGCACTCCCTTACAAAATGTCCTTTTTGTCCACAGTTAAAACAACCTGTACCAACAGTGTTTAACCTGCATTCTCCGAAGTGAAACTTTCCACATTCAGGACACTGAGGTTTCTTCCTTCTAGCTTGAGTACCTCCTCTACTAGAAGAACTAAAACCACCCCTGCTCTTTGAACGAGGCTTAGCCACACTGGCTGTAGAATAAGTTGACTTAGTAGGAGTGGCTGGAGCATTTTGTGACGCAGTAAAGGGTTTCAAAGTTCCTGAGTCTTCCCCTTGATCAAAAGATCTTCTATATCTAGCTTTCTTCTTTTGACGATATTCTTCTTTATTCTTTGACCTCTTTTCCATTCTTCGGGCCACATCAACAGCCTCTGAGTACGAAGAGTAATCGTTCATATTAGAACCCACTTGATCATATAAGGCATCACGAAGCCCTTCCACAAACTTTTCTACTTTCTTCCTTTCAGAAGGAATGATTTCAGGGGCATATTCAGATAATTTAACAAACTGAGCTGAATATTCATCAACAGTCATGGTTCCCTGCCGTAGATACAGAAAATCTCTGGCCCTGGATGATCGTTCACTTGCCGGAAGAAATTCATCCATAACCAATCTGTAAAATTCTGTCCACATAACTGGCGGTGCGCCTTGAATTCTAGCTTTCTTCCAGTTCCTCCACCATTTACCAGCCCTACCTTTTAACTGAAAGGAAGTGAATTCTACCTTTTGAGTAGGAGAACACCCTATAGCATCACAGATTGCTTCACAATCTTCAAGGAAACATTGTGGGTCCTCTTTGGGATCTTCCCCTGAAAAAGTAGGAGGCCTCATTTTCTGGAATTCAGACATTCTTACCTCTCTTACATTAACTCCTCCCGCTAACGGAATTGGTGGTACATTTTCAGCTTCAACAATAGGAGGATCCACTGGCAGGTTAGCTTGTGCAACTCGACCTCTCATTTCAGCCTCAAATCGGTCAAATCGTTCATTCATCAAATGAATCACATGTGCAATAGTTGCATTACCGACGTGAGCATCAGGTTCGACTCTCCTTGCTTGCTCACTAGTTGCGCCCTCAGTACTTTGAGCATGTAAACTATCACCACGGTTAGGATCATCTTGCACATGTACTGGTGGATTTATGGCCCTCCTTGGACCCATATGCTCATTATTATTAGAAGATCCTTCTGACATTGATCTGTCACAGATCTACACACATAACAAACAATTTTTAGACATAAACAAAATATCACTTTCTAGCCCCACTGAGAAGTTATCTATAAAATGACGTTATACTTTACAAGGTCTTTTATGGAACCTAATCCTATGGTCATGCCGCGGCTCATGACAATAGGGAAGGGCCCACAAAGATCACTTTGCTCTGTACTCTATAGGGGACCTATAAAACCTTGCCTCTGATACCAAATTTGTCACATCCCAAAAATTGAGCATGTGAAAAGATACTACTCATTTGATATAATTCTCAAACATACGTTATATACATATATTCTGTAAGGTTTTACATTCAACCTTAATCATTCATTCCACACTACAGAATTATATTCATCTGATAAGTAAATATAGACATACATAGTCTGATATTTCTATCTCATCGCAAGCCTAGGAGACCTATAGAAAGTACAGAGCTTTTCTAATATCCACATTAATAAGTACTGGTGTCCCACCAGACAGAAATAGAGGATAATTCCAAGGGGCTTCTATTCTTCAAACGGATACTCTTGTTCTTTATTTTCTGTATCTAAAAAAAATAATCATAGGGAGTGTGAGTTTATTTAAAAACTCAGTAAGTAAATAACTGTACTATATAGAATATCAAAAGTACAAATACCACATTTACTGATATAATTAATTGTCTTATACATCGAGTAGTATGGGACTCTAACCCTTTCAAACTCATGAATAAGATTTCTTAGATATACAACGAGTAGTATGGGACTCTAACCCTTTCAAACTCGTGAATAAGATCTCATCGGTATACACCGAGTAGTATGGGACTCTAACCCTTTCAACTCGTGTATAAGCTTTCTTAGATATACACCGAGTAGTATGGGACTTTAACCCTTTCAACTCGTGTATGGGTTTCACAGATATGCACTGAGTAGTATGGGACTTTAACCCTTTCAAACTCGTGTATTAGATCCCGTAGATCTTTACTCATTGACAAGATAGTGAGAATTTATCACATAGCACAATTGTCATGAAATAAAATAATTTCTACATACTCTTATTTCTACCGATCACCATATACTCCCATATGAAAATTGATTGCTTACTACCCAAATAATATTGTAAATGGGACTTATATTGTACTTTGACTAGTAATATCAAATTAGCTGAGCAAGGTTATTCACTCACCTTGATTTTTGTCCAAGTTTACCTTGTTCCACACTAGAATTTGTGTAGGAAAATTTCCTAGTAAAATATATTACAAGGAATCATAAGAAAGGAAACAAAATCACGAAAATACACAAAATTTTCTGTTTGCTACAGTAACGGTTTGCTACAGTGCCGGTTCGCTACAGTAACTCGAAGAAAAATTCCAGATTTTCAGTTGCTACAGTACTTCGAATTTTGCAGAAAATCTTTCAAAAAATTCATCCTTTCCATTCTTTTGATTCAAAACCAGAATCTCAACTCTTTTAACCGATTATAACTCAAATATAACTTCTAAAACAACTGAGATTCATGAATTATCATCAAAATCTTCAAGAACAAAACCTCCTCTGATCTTCTATATAAACTGAAATTTAAGGAAAATAATCGGATTAAAGCTTACCTTTGATCCTTACAAAGCTTTTGAACCGAACAAATAATCGAAACTCTGAAGATCAAGGAAAGGATTTGAGAAGAGGGTGAAGAAACGAGAGAAAGTGAATTTACTATTCACTTCAGCTGCTTCGATCGTGAGAAGAAAATAAGGGGGGGTACTATTGAAACTTTATATTAAATATTTCTAATGGGTTATTCAATAACCCATGGGTATCCATAACCCAACATCCAAACCCATCCAGTCAATTTACAATAAATGGACTAATTGACCATTCTGAAACCACTTTTCCATGGATTTCACCATTCTTAGAATATATCCCTCATTGTGCAAATATTTAGTCCAGTCATTTAACTCAATTTTCATAAATAATATTCAAAGAGAACAATTAAATATGAAAATTAAAAATGACCAAAATAAATAACTAAAGTAACGTTGTAGAATTCTAAAATACTCTTAAGCGAATTATATTCTGAAATTAACGGGTATTACAGTAATTATATCAATTATATAGTAATTTACCTTAATTTTTTCAAATTCATTTAATGTGATTACATAGCAATTATATACCAATTATATAGCAATTTACCCTAATTTTTTCAAATTCATTTAATATGATGTGATTAATTTACCTAATTTATTCATTAAATTTATTCATTTAAATTTATTCTATTATACATCATTTAATGATTTACCGACAATTAATGCCTTAGAGTGAAATTATTTTAGTCTATTGTATAGATTGTATTTATTTTTTTAAAAAAATTATACTCAATTTTTAAATTTATTTATTATCATTAAATTTCACTTTCTGCATAGGTTGTGTTTGGCTACCATTTAAATTAATTAATATCTTATTTGACTATCTTATAAATTTGTTATAAGTATTTGGACAACGAACTTATTTCAGTAGATTATAGTTTATTCTAATATGATACTGACTACTGAGTAGATAATGACTTATAACTTATAAATTTTGTACTTTTTTTTATTTTACCTTTATTATTTTATTAAAATGCCCATTATATCCTTATTATCAAAATATTCATTATACTTTTTTGTTTTCCAGATGGATGTGGGTTTTCTTTTTTCTTTTTATTGTATTTATATACATTTTATTATATATATATATATATATATTTAATTAATTTTATATGTATAATAATTTATGTTAATTTAATTAAAAACAAAAAAATAATATGTTTATTTGTATTATTTTGATATTATAAAATATATATCTTTGTATGTCATTTTACATTTTTTAACTATTTTAAGTCTTTAATAACTACTTTTACCAAACACTTCTAATTTAATAAGCTAGCTTATAAGCTTTTAACTTTTAACTCAAAATTAACTTATAAGCTTTCAGCTAACTTATCAACTATTTTTATCAAAAACACCTATAATATTCTAAAAAAAATTATTTTATAGTTTTATCATATTAAAAATAAAATTACAATTTTACGTTAAAGTTTCACATCAACTTAATTTAGCTATTTTTATTGACTTTTGGTTCTTTCGTACAATTGTTTTTGTTGCCAAACAGTCTCATATTGTGATACATGTTGATGAATTTTCCTTAATTTTAATTTTTCTGTTTGCATATTATATGTGTATGAAACTTGTCTCTGTGTGCGAGTAAAAAGGATATGCATTACACGTCCATATTACATATATTGTGTGGGATGATGAGTTATATGTGATAAGATATGATTTTGTGTGATTCAGGGCACAAAGGGACTAAAGTGAAAAATAAAAGTTAGCTAGGGGTCAAATTGAAAATACTTCAATTTGTGGCGTGGATGTGAAACGTTACAGTAAGGCAAATATAATACCCTAGAGGGATAAAAAGTGTCAGGATTTGAGGAAAATTAAAAATAGTCAAAATAATAAAAAGAAACATCTAAATATTTAATAAAATAAATAATAGTATGAATGAAATAGTAATCTAAGGTCTAATATTAGTTGTCTAATTAAATC
Source organism: Biancaea sappan (assembly GCA_037074585.1). Classification (NCBI taxonomy): domain Eukaryota; kingdom Viridiplantae; phylum Streptophyta; class Magnoliopsida; order Fabales; family Fabaceae; genus Biancaea; species Biancaea sappan. Next base: position 43,341,156 of record CM073500.1, on the reverse strand, counting down.
TAAACTAAGCACAATAGTAATTAAGTGAGATAAGTTAGGGCCAGTATAAATAAATTAGATGTTAATTAGAAGGCTCAAATTAAAAGTCCAATAGGTAGGTCCATAAACAAATTAGAATAAATATTGGTTGACAAAGTAATAGAGTAGGCACAATTAAGACTACTAGGCGTGAAGCCCATTAGAAAACAATACAAGTGTGGCGTGAGTCCACTAAAAAAAATAATTAACTTAATCCTAAGAAGACTTTAAATAAGATGTGGATAAGGATAACTTAAAAACTAATATAAATAATCAATTAATTAAATACTAGATAAATCAATACAAAAGATAATATTTTAGTCTAGCTTATAGAAGGATAATTAAATAATATGAATTAAACTAAAATGATATAATATGATTAGGATTAAATAATAAAAATAATACTTAAATAATACCTAATAGTCGAAAATTACAATCAAAGTATTAAACAAATGAAATAATAATAATAATAATAATAATAATAATAATAATAATAATAATAATAATAATAAACAAATATACCTAATAAGATTAAACCTTTTAAAAACAAGATAAATGAAAGTAAAATAAAAGAATCAAGATAAAGTATTAAATAAATAAATGAACTTAAAATAAATAAAAATATGCAGAATCTAGTTTAAATTTCAACCTTACATCTTATCTAAACCTAGACCATCATCTATAAATAAACTCCAAGGCATTCACTCTCTCACACACTCTTCTCCCTCTTCTCTCTCTATTCGTCTCTCTCTCTCTCCCTAGCGTCATCTCTCTCTCCTCTCTCTCTCATGGCCGTCACACATACAAGCCTTATTTAAAAGTATATCCTACAACCCTAATTTAATTTATTCAATTTTTGTAGGATAGTAGGTTAATTAATTAATTAATTAATTTATATTTATATTTTTAGGATATTACGCTAAGTCAATGGCATTCGAAGTTAGGATGAAAATTTAACAAATTAGAGTTAGAAGAAACGTCTAATATGATTCATATATTTTAAAAAGATCCCTCATTGCGATTCGGGTCCACATGTATATTCGGGCTTCTAGAAGGAATTGTCAGAATCCCAAGTAAGTGAAACGACATCGTCTTAATAGAATTTTAGCATCATTAGTGATAAAAGAGTATGATGTGGGATACTCCCAAAACTCACGAGGGTGACTGGATTTGGTGTAGTGAATTCAGTGAGGTAATTCAAGTTAATAAATCCGGAAATATGGATAAGTGAAATATGCGTTTCAGGGTAATGTAATGACTAATGTTTGAAACGCTATGGATAAAGTTTGAATTTCTTTAAAGAGCAATTTAATTGTTATATTGATTCATGCGTTTCGGGGGTACAATAATGTATGACATTGGTTATATGAATATTATATTATATTTTTGGCTATGATATTATATGTTGTGCCATTAATTGTGATTGAGCGGGATAGTACTTCATCTCATAGTTAGGCTGGAAACCTGAGTTAGAGGGTGTTTTAGCCAGTAAGTGTGGAGACAATGACTCTCTCAGTAGGAAGTATTGTTCGAGTCGGGTGAAGAGACCTGTGAGTTACTTTGACCGAGAGGATAAAATTGTGCGTCATGGTGGAAATGAAATTTGGTGAGTCGGCCTATGTGTGCTCCCGGGGATATATAGCTATTGACAAGTACTAGTTTCATTGGTTTGCTTAGATGAGACTTGTTGTTTTCTAGTATGTATCTTCTGACTCTGATTTTTTGTTGAGTTTGAGCCTTTGTGCATACTTGCATGGCTAACGATATATTTGAATTCTATTAGGATGAGACCAATTCGTTAACTGATTTTTAAACTCACACTCTATGTGTTTTCCCTTTTTAGATTAGTTTGCCGGTGAAGATTTCCCGCCAAAAGAGTAGTTTTCTTTGGACATTCCTATCATCATGTAGGCCCTTCGTTTGTTTCAGTTATATTATTAGGACGCTTTGTAGTTGTCTAGAACATCTAGATTAGGAGATTGATGTTGTAACATAATTAAACTTTGTATTTCAATTTAAAGATTTATTTCAGAATATTTGTTCGGATCAATACTTTTTTATTCCAATTTAATATGAATGGAGTATTTATTTTGAATTCGGATTTTAAGAAATTATTATTATGTATGCATGCCATTACTATGTTAAGTAATGGTATGGCGAGGACACTATATATGTTTCTCCTTATTCTCTGAGTTGTTATATAAGATAAAGTAGCGAGAAAACTATATATGCTTTCTTTGTATTAATGGCCTAAAAAATGAATAAGGAGTGGTTATCTTTTAATATAGGAATAAAGTAACTTAAATGAGACGAGTGAATCACTGATAATATAACTTGGGGGTAAAATTATGGTACGGCTTACAGTGATGCAGATTTATCACTATGTCGATTACGTACTCGAGTAGCGGGTTGTGACACATTATAGTAAATTAAAGAAAAGAATTTTGTAATATGTATCAAAACATTAAAAAAAATATCTAAAACAAGGAGAATACCAAATATATTTTAACTAAATTTTAAAAATATTATATAATTTACTCTATTTACTATCTAATATTATCAATGAAGTTTATTATGAAACTGTAATTTTATTCTTAGTTAGATGATAAAGAATTAAATAATTTAATTTCTTAAAGCATATTGTATGGAAAATTATATATAATTTATAAATTTAAAGAAGATTATTATAATTTAAGGAAAATTGTATATATATCTCTTGCACTCTAATCTAATTATAATTTCAGCTCATGACTTTAAAATGTAACATTTTACTTTTTTAAATTATCACAAAAAAGTAAAAATACTCCATATATATAAAAGTTAAAACTTAAAACTAACATTAAAAACAACTTGCTCTAATATTCGATATCATTCTTAAGTTTCTCTTTTTATGATATCTGACTTGTATTTTTTTTCAAATCATATGAACCTTAAATGTTAATTTTAATTAATTTATAACGTTTCACTTTCTCTAATAGTTTGACCTTTTTTTTTTCTTGTTTTGAAAATATCATGAATTTTAAATATTAATATTAATCAATATATAACATTTCACTTTCTATAATAGTTTAGAGAAGTAGAGTAGTACATTTTAAAATTTAACGGTTAAAATATAATTAAGGCATAATTCACGGGAATTATTTGTACGTTTCCCCCTTGATATGCTCCTAGATATTTTAGTGGTTGAGCTTTTGATCTTCCCATTATTTTTATTGGGATTTAGTTAGGGGATTTGTGTCCTCAAATTGGGCTCCATTGAGGTTCGGCCCAACTTTAAATTTGAGTCAAGCCCATATGAATTGGCCTGTTTTCCTCTCTAGCAATCCCTTTGGGGTATATCTCAATTAAAGAAGTGCCATCTTTTGTATCCTCTTTTTAATTTCAGATAATGATCTTTATAAGTTTTCTTTTATTAAGTTTGAATTTATTTATCTTAGTAAATTACTAATTTATTCTTCAAATTATTACAATTATATCAATTTGTTTTTTTTATTGTCAAATTTCAAAATTTATTGGTACCAATTTTTAAATTTTTTTGTTGTTGATTGTCACTTTGATAAATAGAAGAATAAAACTAAGACAAATGTAATATTTTAAAATTTAATTTGAGTTACTCAATTTTCTAATATCCAAATTGAAACAATTATAATTTTTTAAAAATCAAATTAATAACTTGCTATTTTTTCCCTCACAAAAGGGGTTGATAGCTACGTTTCTAAAGAGGAAAAAGTTGTGAGTGTTGGAAAAAATACCATCACCCCCTTGAGAACTTTTACTTCGAATTAAAAAAAATAGAAGCAAAATACAATTAGCACAACATAAAAATAACGTAGAAATTTTGTAATCAAAGAAAAAACTATGACCATTGTCAAAAACGAGAGAAAACACTATGTAAAATTTGTTATAGCACAAACTTTACTCTCAAGCACCCCAGAACCCAGTACACCCATACTTTATGATGAGTGCATTGAATTATGAGATGAACTAGATTATGACCTGATTTAGTATTTTGAAAACGCAATTCAAAAAGAGAAAAATTTGGAGGGAGTTTATAGGGCAATCCATAAAGTGACCTGATTCAGATCACTTGTGTATTTTTTTTATATATGTTTATATTATACATGTTTATTTTTTATTTTTACTATACTATATATTGAACACTTTGCCTAAAAAAAAACACAAGAATTCTTTGTGTTTTTCATTTTGGTTTCTTCTTTGTTTTGTGCAATTTTTACATTACACTCTTCAAAACAAATATTTAACTTACACATTTCAAAACTCTAAAACAAGAGAAGAGAAGAATTTAAACAAAGTCAAATACAAGTTTAAAATACTTATATTAGTGCAATTTGAAACAAAAACTTCATGCTTCTTATATAAACTTGACACCTATTTTTCTTTTATATTTTAAGCAAACGTGGGACTTCTTATTCTCAATCAAACCTAATAATAGAATTTCAAATAAAGAAACATCAACTGTGCTAATCCTGTCTGTTCTAGTAATTTGCGTTTGCTAAAAGTGCATTTGAAATTGATTCCCGTGAGACCATTTTGAGAATTTAATCAATTCACCAAATCAGACAGAGTACGTAATGTTTCTGTATGTCCAAATGAAGTGCAATGTGTGACGTTTGAAAAGCTGATGGTGAAGTTTGAGGTACACCTGCAACACTTAAAGGAGATACCAGCAAGCATATTGCTTTGCAAATCAATTCAATGGCTTTAACATAAAAATTGCAGCTTCTCAGTTTTCTTGTCTTCAAAGGGCATTACATTATAGATAGACAGATTAGGCTTTAAATCTCTTCCCTGGAAAGAGAATCAGGAGAGGAATTTTAAAAGAAGAACAAAAAAGTGGACTGTTGAACGTTTTGCTCTTTGTTTCAAAAGAAACAGTTCGGGTACATCCATAGATTTATCTTCTTCTTCTTCTTCTTTTTTTCTTTTGGATGGGTCCTTTTGTCTCTTTTTAAATTGCTATTCTTTGCTGATATTCCTAACCTGATCATGGAGAATCATGAGAAGCTGAATATTCATAGTGTCACGAAAATTGTTGAAAAAATAGAGACAAAAAAAAAGGAAATTAAATCACATAATATACATAAATTTATTTTGTGTCAACGTGACTTATGTCTACGGACAGAAGTTTTTTTTTTAAATTTTTTAAAAAAGTTGTTACAAGTTACATAATAATGTAAAACAATTTCATAATATATAACCTATTAGTTCTCATACTGTTCGCACCACAAACTTTTAAATTTTTTTCATTTTTGGTCATATTTCCAAATTTTGAGTTGGGTCATAAATTCAAATTACTAAATTATTCAAAGCAATCAACACATAATACTCCTATTTTGATATGATTTCCTTTTTCCTTCAACCTCAGCCAATTTGTTTGAAAATTTGTTCCCCATGTAAGCATTTTCTTTAGAAATCTCTGTGCTGGAAAATTATTTCTGTTAGATTCTGATATCATTAAATCTTTCTTTAAAATGATTGTGTTGATAACATGAAGTGATGTATGCTTTAAGTTAAAAGAATTCGGTGCAATTGTGTTTTGTGAGAGACGATTTAATTAAATATTGTTTCTTTACTATGAATAATTTCATCGTCACTTTCTGAATAACTAGACTTTCTTTTTTTTAAAAAAAAAATCAAAATGTCATCAGGGATGATATTGTTTATGACTCATGAGCAAATTGTACTTTTCTCTCTTGAGAAATGTTCAAATTACGCAACCTTCCAATTCATTTTGAAAAATTACACTCTCCTCCCCTGAAATGAAATAGGTTAAATTATGGCCTTTGTCCTTATAGTTTCACTCAATTTTTAATTTGGTCCTTGTAATTTAAAATTTTCTAATTGAGTCCTCATAGTTTTTAATAATTTTTTTTAATTTAATCTCTATGATCAAAATTCACAACCAACTATGTACTATCTTAACATTCAAAATATACATGTATTAAGCTAATTTATTCTAATTATTTAACATAAGTTGCATTACACATCATATACATTTGAATTAATATTGCTTAATTATTTGCTATGTTTTCTTTTTATTGGCATAAATCATGTATATTTAAAGCATTAATATGCATATAATTAATCATGTTAATAAAATTTAATAAAATATAGGCAAAAGTTTAATAATAGAGACTAAATTAAAAATTTGTGAAACTATAAGGATTCAATTAAAATGTTTTAAATAATAGGGACCAAATTAAAAATCAGATAAAACTATATGGACCAAAAAATAATTTAACCAATTAAATATGTACTACTGACTTTTCGAAAAAAATAAAATAAAAGATAAGCTAAAATTACAATATCCTTATATCTATTATATAAGAAGTATCAATTAAATATGCGCTTCATCACTATAAAAATCATTATTTTAAAATTTATAATAACTTAAAGTGATGGTTCTCAGCAAAAATAAATAAAACAAAAAAAAAAGTTCAAGAAATATAATTTTTAATAAAAGAAATTAATATTATCCTTCTGGCTTGAGGGTTTCTTAGTTATATTTTAATTTCAAAAGATTTCTGTATTTAGGCATCTCTTAAATTAAGGAGAAGAGAGTAACTGACCATTTTCTTTTTATTAAACATAACTTAATAAAAAGGTACTCTTACAACTTTTATTTCATGTGATTAGTCTTTTGCTAAACACAATATACTTAAATTGTTTTAACATTTCCAGTAGAATTTAACAGTATTTATGTTAAATGTATATCTAATAGACATAAGATTAACTAGTATCAATTGTTTTACATTAATTGAATAATTTTTTCAAAAAAATAATTTTTCGAATATAAATTTTTAACTCTTATTTATTTTTAATAAATAATTTCAAATTGTTTCTAAATTTTTTATATTTTGATATTGTAAATATTTTACACTTTGATATTGTAAATATTTTACAAAGAACCATATAATTTGTCATAACAAAAATGACCACATGTCTCAATTAATAAATATTAATATTTGTCATTATTTTTAAAATTTAGTCATATCTATGATTTAGATAATCGAATCAAACTAGTCGGTTCAACCAAAAAAGTGATAAATTAACTAGGTCTCTAGTCTGATTTAGACTTAAGAACCAATGAACATTTAAACTGATAGAAAATTAGTTGAATTAGTCTCGAATCGATAAAATTGGCTGGTTCAAAAGTTTATCATTTTCTTAATTTTTAATTTTTTTTACAGATTATTATTTTGTATTTTTAAGAAATTTTTAAAAATTTAAGTTATTATCAAAAAATTTAAGACTGATATAAATATATTTATAAAATATTTTAAATATTTTAATATTTGTAACATATACATTAATGAGACATTTTATTTACTATCTATTAGACTATAATTTGACTATTAAATTTTGAATTAGAGTGTTAACTAGTTCAATAATCTGATCCTCTGAATTTGGTGATTTTTAAGTCTGAATCCCCTCCCTCTGTTTATTTTTTATTTTTTGGTTCGCTGATGCGTGACTACTGATTTAACATACAGAAAAGGCCAAGATTCCTGGGTTTGAATTCAGAAATTCATGCAACCAAAAAAAAAGTTTAGCAATTCAAATCCCACCTATGAGGCATTCACCATTTGATCAGTAAATCCTAAGAAAGAAGCTTAGGCACAGCACACAGAAGCCGTAGGACGTACGGATACGTTTAAAAGCTTCTTTGAACAGTAAATAAATTCATAAGCCTGGCAGGCAGCCTCAGGAAGCCCACTTGCTCGACTCTTCTTTTAACATCACATTTTCATTTTGGATAAAAATAATGTTTTGCTACTCTATATTAATTTTAGGTTTTATTTTAATTTTTTGTGTTTTAAAATTTTACTATTATAATTATTTTTTATTAGAATTATTAGTCTTTGTAATAAAATTAATATATCATTTTCTAAATGTTAATATGATTAGTATTGGGTAAAAAGCTTGTAGACAGCAGACCGGCACATAACTGTCCGTAAATGGACGGTTTTAGAAAGAGTAAATTAGTCTCGTTTAAAAATGGGCCTAAACGATCAAAGACTGTTTAAGTCGCGGGCTAAACGGTCTAGTCCGTTGTCTTTTTTTTTTTATAAAAAATATATTATTTAGTATAAATAATTCTATTTTATCATATTTTTATATTTTATGACCTTATATTTAATAAATATAGCAATTTTAGATGTAAAAACTCTTGTAATTTTTTAAAAATAAATATAAAATTTTTAAAATTAAGTATAATATAGTTAATTTTGAAAGAAAATATGAAAAATTAAAGTGGTTGATTATTTGAAAGTATTAAAAAAGTAATATTTTACATGTATAAATATTATTTTAATAAAAAATTATTGAATTTTTTACTTAAAAAATTAAAATTATTTTATTTTATTTTTTTTAAAAAATAAAATAGACTGCGGTTAGACCGTTTAGACCTGCGGTCTTATGTGGACGGTCTTAGTCTTCTTACATGAAAATTGTTTATAAACGAGTCAGCCCGTGACCGGCCCATTTAAGTCAAAACTGTAATAGACCAGCTCATGAGCGATCAGGACCTCCCATTTATCACTAATAGATATGATCGATTTATATGTTGTTAACTAAATATTAGTGTCTCATATTTAAAAATGTCCTTATATATGCTTTTTACCTTTTCTTGTATGTTTTCTTCAAACATTTTAAGAGGAAGCATTTTGCACATTTTGGGTATTTTTGGGTATTTTATAAATTACGCGTAAGACACTATATTCAGTAAAAAATCATATAAATATATTATGTCAGTATTTAAAAAATAAAATGTTAATTTCATTATATAAACAAATAATTAAAGATTAAAATAATAAAATTTTAAAATATAAAAAATAAATATGAAACCTTTAAAATATATAGAACAAAAATAAATTCTGAAATAAAAAGAAAGGACCCAAATACCATTTTGGCCTTTGATTTTTGTGCCAACAAGACAAATCGAAAGAGTCACCATCAATCAATGTCAATTGTTTTAAATGATTTAATATTTATTTTTTTAAAATAAAATTTTAAGTTTAAGTCTAACAAATAATTTAAAAAAAAGTGTTTAAACAGTTTTACACTCTTGCAATTTATCCCAAGGAGATTAAAAAAAAAAAGTCAACAATACGCAGTGAGTTTGAAATTATAACTTTTAATTTGAAGCTTAATTTAAATTAAATTAGTTAAAATTCTTTAATAGTTAAAATAATAATTAAAAGAAAAGGGGAAAGAATGAGACATAATAAACAAAGTGATGATTATGAAAGGCCTGAGCATTGGAAATGGAGAAAGAGAAAAACACTATTGGGGGATTCAGAGAGAGAGAGAGAGAGAGAGAGAGAGAGAGAGAGAGAGAGAGAGAGAGAGAGAGAGAGAGAGAGAGAGAGAGAGAGAGAGAGAGAGAGAGAGAGAGAGAGAGAGAGAGATATTATAGAGATCTCCACTTTGTGGGAGGATCGCTGAACGCCTAGCTTTATGATCGCTTTTCAAAGTTATACTCAACGTCCTCTTCTTTGTTGCCTTCTAAATAAATACACACCAACAACATTCTTAACGTTAAAAGTGGTCTAATCCCCACCATGCTTCCATGTTCTCTCTTACCTTTCAATTCCCATTTTGAATTCCTCATCCTTCAAACATACACCGTGGAGTGTCTTGAATTTCATATTCATGACTCGAAATTTGAAGGTTCAATTTAATAGGATAAAAGAAGTTTATAGAAAGTTTAATTTCTTAAAAAATTGAGTGTTTTCACTTTTGAATCATCTTGAGATATATGTAAATTATTTTTTTATTATTATACATACATATCTCAAGATAATCAAATGTTATAAACATTCAATCTCTTTAGAGCATATCCAACGACAGTTCTTCAAAGGTTATTAAAAATAAGAACCTGTTTACAATGAGTTTTATCGTTAGAGTGCACTAACATAATTGTCACATTAAGTAACTCTCAATTCCAATAATACAACTCTTAAGAATTTACAAATGGATCTTACAAGCAATTTTTCACTACTTTAATTAATGTATACGTGTTTAATGTTTACATTTTTATTAGTTTTTTTTTGGTTAAGAATCAATTTTTAGAATATCTCCCATGGCATTTTTTAAAAATAAGAACTCATTCTTAGTGAGTTTCACCATTATAGTGTACTAACATGACTGCCATATGTAAGAACCGTTCTTATATTAAAACTTATTCTTACAGCAAAAGTAGTAGAAAATTGTGGGACCTATTGTAAATGAAATGGTAACTTTTGGGATCTATTGGTGAGTTTTTTAGAGTTACACTATTGGAGTTCAGAGTTGGTTAAAATAGTAAAAAATTGTTTAAAGCAAAAAGTGATTATGTGACAATGTAGGATCGATAAAAAGAGAATTTAAGTAACTTATTAAAATTGTACAATTAGAGATACTCTTAAATGTTAAACTTTCTATAGACTTACCAAACAAAGAAATTTGGAGTGACCCTCACCCATAAGCAAGCACAGGGTGTGGGGAACGAAGTCCCAGCAGTATAGGCCTGATTTTATGTTTTTTTTTAGCAACCCAATTTGGTTATGTATATCTTATATACAAATTTTGAATAATATAACTTGTAACAATTTTATCTGAAAAATAAAATTTTTGTTTTACTCATAGATGTAAATCATATCAACCAAACTATTTAAATATGAGTGTGTTCGTTCTTTTAATTTTTATTTTTGTCTTCTTTATAATGCTACGATTGGTGATTCTATACCTTTTTCATATTTCACTGTTAAGATTTATCATAAACTGCTCCTGTAGAACATTTTGATATAAAGTAAATTATGTTAACCTCGTTTAGCTTCGGCTAAGTTATACTTAATTAATATAATATTATTCCTCATATTTCAAATATTGATATATGTTGTAGATATCTCTTTTTTTTTAGTTGACTTTTTGATAAGTTACCATTTTCACTTAACCTGAAATTTTAATTATATTCTCAATATGAAACTGAAGGCACTGAAATTGATGATAAGTAATAATACGAAACTGTAATTTTATTATTTTTAATATAATTTTATTACAAAAGCCGGCGTATATTTTGCAAAAAACTAATTTCAGTGACAGAATAAATTAAAAGAATACTAAGGGTCGTATTTCAAATAAGGGAAGCATCACATATAATTTAACCAATGCTCATGAAAGATTAGTGTAATTTTCTCTTTAAAATAAGATTAGCATCATCCTCATATGTGCATCAAAACTTTTTCATTTTTTTTCCCTTTTTGGCTAGTGTTATAAGAATGTAGCAAAAAAGTATGAATAGTGACAGAAATTGAAATTCGTGCCATGGGAATTAATAATAGTTTGTTACAAATAATGGCAATAAAAATCAAATCCTCAAACCCAAGACAGATTGCTTAAGAATCAATTTTGAGAGGCAATTACCATAAGTAGCTATTCTAGTCATATTCAAACCTTCCCAAGCAGAAAAAATTTCTTTTATCTCAGTGTCTATTTTTTGATAAACCAGATTTATAACTAGACCTAATTTATGAGGTTCAACTCAAAAGGAAATTTTTTTTGTTTTAAGTTTATAGTGCGACTAAGACGTGACCTAACCCAATTTTTATATATTTTTTAAAGTGGTTAAAAGTAACTCAAAACAATTTTTGTCAGTAAATAAGAATTTTTTTTAATAAATATATGTCATATCAATCAAACCACATAAATCTGTATGTGTTCTGTTATTTATTTATGTTTTTTAGTCCTTAAAACAAGGAAAAGACAAAATCAAGATTTATGGCAGCAGTAGTTTATCTTTTATCTTTTAATATTTTTTAAATTAAAAAAATGAGCAGTTTGATTTATGTCTTTATTTGGTCTAAGAGCGGCCTTTGTTTGGTTCACATTTATGTTTTCTCTTTACATGATGCATGGATCGAAGATAAAACAAAGAGGTGGAAAAAATGACAGAGGTGTAATTAAAGTGTCGGGTATTTTTGAACTGTATTCAAAACCAAACCTTAGACCCTTGACTATGCTTTTCTTCCTAAACAAGATCTAGTAAGAACCTCTTTACCTGGCTAAAGCATGACCACTCATATGTTGACACGTGGAATGCCCATTTTTAGACAACAGAATGGAAGAGAGAGAAAACACTAATAAGTGAAGAAGCCACAAAAGAAAGAAAGAAACAAAGAAAGATTTTATATATATGTATGGGGTTGCTGGCAGAGGCAGTCTTTAAGAGTCAGAGAAAGAGAGGAAAGAATTGTGGATATTTTATATTATAATATTAATTATATTTTTTGGATGGTTTTATTTAGTGTGCATCTACTCCAATCCAAGCATTCTTTGCTTAAAGAGAGGTTAGCCCTAAAGAATAAAGCCAATGACAACAACACTAGTGGGTTAAAGTTAAAGCTCATCACTTGCCCACCATGCCACTTATTCATTATTTTTTTAGAGTTTACAATCAACCTATTTTAAACTTTTTTATTTATTTTTTCACGATATTTGGAGTGCATTTCTTGCATTAACACATATTAAAATGTTTATCTAAAAAATTCAAATATAAATTTTTAAGGACGTTTACTATCCGTTAAACTAATTTGTTTGGATTAAATAGCTTCAAATTTGAATACTATATATCAAAATGAGTTGGCTTGTTTAAGTTATTTGAACAAGTAAAGCTAAACTCGTTTAGCTCCTCAGACAAATGTGGATCGATACATTCTTATCCACTTAATGGTTAGTTTTATTTTTTAATTTGTTTGTTATCTTTTTCTCAATTGACAACAAAAGTTTCTGTCAAAATAAACTGGTTTGTTTAATTTATTTGAGCACATAAAATTAAACTCGTTTAACTCGTGAATTACAAAATACAAATGTAATCAGATAAATTATTATCCATTTAATGATTAGTGGTACTTGTTCATTGTCTTTACCTTAATTGTAATGATGTGTGTCAAAATAAACTAGCTTGTTTAACTTATTTGGAATTGTAACAAACTAATATTGATAGATAAATTATTATCTGTTTAATGGATAGTCCTATTTGTTTGTTGTCTTTATCTTAATTGGCAATAATGTGTGTCAAAATAAATTGACTTGTTTAATTTATTCGAGCATGTAAAATTAAAATCATTTAGTTTGTGAATTATAATAAATTAATATGGACAGATAAAACACTTTGCATTTAAAGGTTAGTCCTACTCTTCTTTTTTCCTCTTAACTAACAGCAATGCATAACATTACTAATTTTGGCATTACATATTTAACCTATCTTTATGATGTTACTAATTTTGATTGATTAAAAATAAATAAAATAAATCAATCATAAATAAATTGCATAAAGTTTAATGAAAAAAGTGTCAACTATATTTGAATCCCTCTCTTTTAGTTTTAATTAATGGAATTCTTTACATTTACAGTGTTTCACATCAATAAGAAAGAAGCTATAAGATGGAAATCAGCATGCAACTTTTACCATATTTCACATCAACATAAAAAGAATCATTAGTAACTTTCTGACAATTTTTGACACTGTAAGTGAGAATCATGTTTCAGGTTGAACACTCTGCTCAAAATAGGTTGGGCATGGAAAAAAAAAAAAAAGAGTAACAGAACAGAGCAGAGAATTAGATATACATACTAAAATGACCACAGGACTTTTGCTTCTCAAGAAACCTTTTCTCTATTAAGTACCACAAATATATGTTCTTTCCACAATTTTGAATACCTTGCACCAAAGCCCTCACGACTTCAAGATAAGTTGGAATATAGGAATACATATCATTTTAATTAGTTCGATATTTATTTTTCTTAAATAATAATTCAAGTTTGACACTTATATGATGTCAAAATAGTTTGTGAATTGACTCGTTTATTTTTTATTTGTTATATAAGAATTATATTATTTAATATAAATAATTTAAATTTATTACATTTTTATACTTTATAATATTATTTCAATAAATGCAATAAATTTGGATATGAAAATATTTGTAAAATTTTAAAAATAAATATAGAATTTTTAAATTTAAATATAATATAGTTAATTTAAAAAATAAAAAAATTAAAGATATTAGTTATTTAAAAATATTAAAAATTAAATTTTTATACTTTATAAAATTTTAAAAATATTAAAGAAGTAATATTTTACATGTATAAGTTATATTTTAATAAAAAATAATTGAGTTTTTTAGTAAAAGAATTTATATTTTATATATATATATATATATATATAAGAGTGGTATGCAGCCATGGCAACTAGACTTGGACATTAAAAAATAATTTATTTATTGGCGGTAGGTGACAGACCAACCTGTTTGATAGTTTAAACCAAATTAATTAGAGACTGTGAATTTTCAAACACTAATAATTTTAACTTTTAACTAAAAAAGATGCTTGGTACCTTACTAGCAAGAGAAGTTGGAATCAGAAGTAGAATAATGAAGTATGAATTGGAAAAGCACTTGTAGATGGAAGGGGGCTTTGAGAGAGGAATAAGCTTAATTGGTGCATGTGGAATAATGGAAAAGAAAGTTTGAGAAGGGAATGAATAGAATGAGAAAGTTTTATGAAAAGGATAGCCAAAAAGTTTAGATAAGTGATGGGGTTTAGAATATGATCATAGGTAGGTTGAGGTAAGCTTTGTTATGTAGGTATATAGCTATATAGGTTAGCATGCATGGAGTGGTAGCTTGTAGTACATGCAAGCCTCTTAATCTCAAGTCTAAAAGAGTGAAAGGCTTAACATAGAAGCAATATCATGTTCTTTAATTATCTTTTATATCGATTGTCTTTCTATTAGAAAACGTGTGCTTACTTAGATGCATGTTATATTATAATAAGCAACACGAGAAATGCCAAGTTTCATAAGATGTTGTTCAACATTTCTTTGATCATCCCTTTGTTATATAATTTGTAATTTTAAAATAGAATTGAAGTCTTATATCTAACAAAATAAAATATTTGTAAAGGTATTTAATTGATGTTTCTTTTTTTATTAAGTATAAATTAATTTAATATAGTATATTAATAAATATTAATATACAAATGATATATATATATATATATATATGACTTGGACTCCAAACTTTTTTTACAATTAATTAATATTTTCTGATCAATTTATTTGAAATTATGTGTTAATTAAATACTTAATTATTTTAGTAAATTCATAATAATGTATTGGTTGAATTTTAAATTCATTTTAAAATTTGAACAAATATATTGATTAAATTTAAACAGATACATATGTTAAAAATTGAACATACATAATTGTTAAAAGTTGGAGTTGTGAAAATTAGATATTTCAAAAATAATATTTAAAATTGTTGTGAAAATATTTTTGAAATATTTTAAAGAAACATTTATAACTTTTAATTTGAAATTATAGCAATTAAATGTTTTGTCTATTTCCTAATGTAACTCTCCATTATTCATAATATCTCTTTATTCTTATTAATTGGCTCCTTCATTCTATTATATATATATATAAAGTGTATGAAAAACTCAACATCCTAACATTTAAAATTACTTTGAGATTTGTGTATATAGCAATTAAAAATTATTTTACACATATCTCAATGTAATCCAACAATAAAAATAAAAGAGATTGAACTCTCTATAAACTTATATATATACACATTTTTTAGCAAAATGATGAGAGAGGAGATAAAAAGTCTATGGTGAGAAGTGCTACCACAATTTTCTAGGTTGTAAATTCAAATTTAGTTATTGTTGTCATTGTACATGGGTTTCACCCAAAAAAAGCTGTTTTATACTGACAAAGTTTTGTTGGCGAAATTTTTTTTATGGATAGTGTCCTCTATAATATAACTCAAGTTATGTTGGTTGTCAAAATTTTACAACATTTGAACAAATACATCAATTAAAAATTAAACAGACATAATTGTTCAAACATCTATATATATTCTATTAAAATTTACAGTGGATAACTTAAATAGAAAATATCCAAACAAAAATTTCAAAAAGATTTTATTATATATTGAAAGAGTCAACTTATAATTTTTTAATATACAAATATAAATTCTATAAAAATAATATCTATCATACCTCACAGTCATTTTATTCTCTTTATTTATAACATCATTTTCAATCTTTGTTGTGCTAACTAATCATAAACTACGTTAGTGATGGAAACATCTTATGGGTCAAGGACTTTCAAACATATCAAAGAAAAAAAACATTTTTTAGATATTATATTTTTTTTCTCATGACATTTTAATACAAATCGCAAAAACTTAGGGTTCAACTGCATTGTAATTTTTTAGATATTATATTTTTTTCTCACGACATTTTAATGCAAATCGCAAAAACTTAGGGTTCAACTGCATTGTAATTTCTATTAATTAATTTATTTTCTACATAATATGATAATATAATTTTATTCTTAGTATAATAACAAGGACATCAAGTTAATATTAAGTTTTAATTTAAAAAAATGATTTTATTCTCAATATAAATATAGGTTACGTAATTTTTGTTTTTGGAATAAACACATATTATATGAAAAATTAACTATAATAACAAAAAAAAATGAAAGCATAATCCATTATAATTTTTAAAACAAGGAAATATCAAATATAATTTAACTCAACTTTTAAAAAAGGGTAACCAAAAAAATTGTCATGAGTACCTTCCGTTTTGGACAAAAATAAACACCATATGATTGAAAGAGATGATTGCATTTAAAATAGTAAAATATCGAGTCTGCAGCTTTTAACACACATGGATGCTTGGGGTTGCTTGTCAATCTCAATTGTATTAATTTGATGCACACAAACAAATCATGTCGCTTTCAATGTATCCATATTTTATCTAAAACGACGATAAAATTAATCATTGTATAAAGAAATAAATTTATTTAAAATTATTAATAACGATATAAGTTCCACTTATGAGAGCCATATAGAGAGACTTGACATCACGCCTCTTTTGTTCATATTTTGAGATACTTTTCGCTTCTTACATAATAGATAATACATCCCTTATAAGAAATACTTTAATTTAAAATTTAAATCCAACAATTATCCAATATTTAAAAATAAAAAATATGAATGAAGCACAACCTCGATTGCATATGGTTGCTACTTGCTAAGCTGTCAAAGTGAATGTCATGATGAAATCTCACCCTTTCATAGTCTTCCAATTGCATCACCACCAATCAGGAGATTCCACGTGGCAAACTTGAAAGCCGATTTAGAAATCCCGCCCTTACCTGAACCAAGACATGTGGACCCCAAATGTGCTCGCTCCTCAAGACCACTTGGTTCCGTTCCGTGTAAATTTCCCTCCTCCCTCAACGGTTTCTCGCTCACGGACACCAGACATTTTCCGTCATTTAACGGCGAAGCCGCACGCCGTTAACCCTTCCTCCTCCGTATAAATACGGCAATCTCCAACTATTTCTCCCTCTCCTCCTATGTGATTTTCCCATTTTTGGACCTCCTTCCTTATTATCAAACCCCGATTCCGCATCCGATACTTCTCATTTCTCGGAAATATAATAACGCCTATCGCCGGATTTTTATTTTATTTTATTTTTTATCGTCTCGGGCGGTTTCTATTCAGATTCCTCGTTTCCTGAAGATTTTCTCTGAACGGTCTGCGTTTCTCTGCATTCGCAGCTCGACTTAAGGAACTTGCATTTGCTCTTCCTTGGAATTCCTTCAGCAACTTCGGGGGATTTCGATCGTTGATGCTTTCGTGGTGACACTAAGGAGCTATAGAATTTCGACGATTCTGCTCTGTTTGGGGCTGGAAATTTGGAAAGGTAAAGAAGAACTCACGATTGTTTGGAGTATTTGAAGCTGGTTTCTGCGAGTAGGATCTCTCAGGAGGTAAGCTTGTCATTCTGATATGGAAAACAGAGTGTTAGCTATATTTCTGCCATTTGTTTGTGTTATCATTTAACTCAAATTAATTTCGGATCTCAAATGTTTATGGAGTCATTTCTCGTTTTCTTCGATTGATGTTTATATTAACGCGTTCTATTCCTTTTTTCCTTCTCGCAATGCCAGAGTTTTTTCGCTGTTGATTTTGAAAACGAATGGGAAAAATCAAGGTGCGCTGTAGACGATGAAGTTGAAAACGTATTTGAAACCAGAATACTGAACGAAAGGTTTAGTTGACTGTGTGGTGCTGTGCCACGAGACTCAGAGACGAAGAACAAAAAGCAGTTGAGTTTGCTTGGTAAGTCATTTTCGAATAGCAGTGACTATTAAATTCTACTTTAAGTAAACAAATACGAAAGTGGAATTCCATCTTCCTCGTTCTTATGTTATTCGTCTCACACTGCTTTCATCCTCCGACAAACTTTGATTTCCTAACCCATTTTTGTTTTTCTCAATCCCCAAAAGCACAAAACATTGCTCATACCATAACTTTTTAATAATAGTATAAATAAATTAGTTTCTCTCTCATTTGGATATCTTGGAGAACGAGGATTGATGTGATTACTGATTCAGTGACTCGCACAAAAGAAATAGAAAGAATCGGAGGAATAAATTTGTGAGATTATTTTTTAATTGGGGTTTTTTGGTTAGTGCAAGGTGTGTGTCAGAAACTTCGGCTTGGACACGCTTTGGTTCTTTATTTGGATTTGTGTAGGCTAAAGCGAGCACATAGTATCCTTGGCCACTCTAAGAAGACCGACTTGAAGAAACCTTGTCCCATTTTGTTTCTTTCTGCTTTTAATTATTGAGTAGACCCGTTTTCAATTTTCAGTCATTTTTTTGGGTTTTGAGATCGCTTTCATTCTGCTCTGATCCCGAGCCTCGTTGAATAGCTTTTCCTTTTTACTCTTTTGTTAGGACCATTTTGTTTCTCCTCAAGATATATAATACTATAGTTCCATTGTCTTTTTTCTTTGCGTTCGAACTTATTGTACCTGGGTTTTCTTTTATTTCGCTGCTTCCTTTTGCAACCTAACTATTGCCATTGCCTGTCACTGTTTTATTCAAAAAAGTGACTGCTTCCACCAGTCAATTATGCCACGAAATGAATATGATTTTCAATTTGGTATAATTTCCATTCAAAACCAATATCATGGGTAATTTTATATTGAAAGTATCTATTACAATTTAGATTCATTGAAAATTGATCATGAAGTGCTTGTTTTGTGCAGAAACAAAAGGAGGATAAAGAAGAGTAAAGATGTTTACGTGCATAGCATGTACGAAGCAAACGACGGATGAGAGGGAAGACGAAGAAGGAGGCCGTGAGAGTGGCACGCCCAGTACAAAAGAAGCCGTCAAAGGCCTGACGGCGCAGGTTCTTACCCCTCTCTTTCTCTCTCTTCTTCCGCTACAATCTTTGCTTTCGGTTTTGGAATTTCTTTTCCTGAAAACGAACAAAACCATAACCCCTTGGGGCCTGATATGATGGGGACCATCCTTGGAATCTTTCATGCCCACGTATACCTTTATTATCTATACTCTAAAAAATAAATATAAAGTTCTTTTTAATAAAAAATTGGGAAAGTGAGTTTTTAGTCTTTTATATTATGCATAATTAAAATTTTTAATTTTTATGATTAATTATTTATTTTCATTTTAATCTTTTTTTTAAGATTTTTTTCCTGCTGATAATATTGGTATTTAAGCGAGAAGGTGATTGTTTCGGTTCGAGATGACGTAATATTTGGTCCATTTGCCGTCGAGTGATGGTCCACTTCCTTGTGTTGTTTTTTTTTTTTTTCCGGCTTTGTTTAAGATCATGTGGCGCCTTAGGTGCTGATCCGCCATGACTATCATGAACCAATTAAGCTTTACTAATGCCTTTACCTGATTCCTGAGCTAGAAATCATAAAGCCATCTTGGTCATGAAAGGGACAAAGTGCTAAGTGATCTTTTTCTATCACCTGATGTGCGAAATTTTTACAATAGGCCAAATAAATTGGTGTGAATTTGTCCTGAACATAGCTGAATCTTTTTCCTCTTTTTAATTAGTTCCGAGCCCTTGATATGCATTTCCAAAAAAAAAATGTAATTGTTTTGGTCAAAGTTTTTGATAACTAAGGAGAAGAATAGTAGCGGGAACATTGTTCATATTCAGCAGTTGAGTTGTTGAGAAAAGAAGCAAACAACAGAAGAATCTGCCACATGCGTATCCTTAGTGTGGCCCATCCTTGAATTCTTGTCGACCCATTGTTTTTCAAAAGCATACTACTATGTGCTAATAGAAAAGCAAAAAATTGCATCTGCGGAAGCTAACCTTGGATAGTTATAAGGCGTACAATTATATGGACTTGATGGCATTTCTTTTTCTAAAATAACCCTTTTGATACATTATCTATAATTTTTAAAAAATTAGGTTTATTTTTGATAATATTGTAAGTCATAATATTTTAGATCTTGCTGTATTATTATATCTGTATTACGGCAGCCTTTAAGCATAAGGATTAAGGAAGGAGAATGGGGAATTGAACTGGCCAATCGGGCTGTGCTTTCCGTGCTGTCCATTCCCTGTATCGTGCCATGTCAATCTCTTTAACAGTTATTTAATAGTTGACTTAAAATGGTCAAAATTGAGAATTTGTCTGCGTAGCACTTTATCATTAGGTAAATCTAGTTTGAAGAGTAACAAATTGGATATAAATTAGTGAGAATTGAGAACTGAGAATTTCAACAATTAGGAAATGCTTACCTTACCATTAAAGTATTTACTATCAAACAGGGTTCGTGTAATGGAATTCACATTGTGGGATGTTGCAATCTGCTTGTAGCATCCATTCAAGTACATGCTCTAGCTGTAAAGGTGTCACATCATGCTTTGAAATTGGTGTTTGCCTGAAACCTTAGACCCAATGGCAATCTTCATCTAGTTTTTTTTTCAAATTCACTTTTTAACTTAATCTTTAAGAACCACCAAGACTTGGTTTCCCCACTCCTTTGTCATGTACCTTATCTTGTCTCAGTTTTTAACTTTTCTTTGGTCTAGTTCTGATCAACAATATGCTTAGAAGATCGGAAAGTTTAATTACATCATTAGTATTTCCTTTTCTGGCAAATTAAAAAAAGGGTAAGTCTATGAAGAGAGGATGGAATTTTTACTGTTGAATCACTTAAAAATTTGTGTAAAATAATTTTTTATTATCATATATATAAATTTTAAGATAATTTAATATTGATCTAATGGTAAAAAAATTTTACCTCTTTAGAAGTTAAACTCTATGTACTTTTGGCAATAAAAAAACTGGTTATCCAATCTCTATAACTTTTTCCTTGATCTAGTTCGCATCATTCATTGAGAGACAATCATTTTTTGAGATATAAGAGAAAAGAAAAGAATATTTGTTGCCGCATCTACACTGTTCAAAGATGGGGAAGGGACGCTCCCTCAGATTTCTGGAAAGCCATAAAACATCGATAAGACAACCAAAAAAAAAAGTTGTGTTTGACATCACTTAAACTAGTTTATAACTTATTTAACTAATTTATAAATTTATTTGACCAAAATAGATGTGTTTGGTAAACAAATTTATTTGAATAATTTATAGTTTATTTTAAAACACAACTTTGAGTAGTTTATAACTTGTAACTTTTATTTTTTTTCCTCTTTTATATTTATTAATTTATTTAAATTCCTATTCTACGCTTATTCCTCATATACATCCTCTTTACCCTATTTATTTTATTTAATTTTTAATTAATTTTTTGTCTTTGATTAAATTTATTTTAAACAAATTAATATGTTTGTGAATAATTTTTATTTTTATTTTTAAATTTATCTTTAAACAAAATATTATAATAGATCAAATTAACTAAAAAACTTAAAATTATAATTACCTAAAAATAAAATTTGTATAGAATATTATATAAGTATGTCTTTTTATGTCATTTTACATTTATCAGCTACTTCAACAATTAATTTTATTAAATACTTCTAAATCAATAAGTTAGTTTAACAACTTTTAGCTAAAAATAAGCTTTTAAGCCTTCAGCTAACTTATAAGCTATTTTTGACGAAGATAATCTAAAAGTAATTTGTCCCCATTGGAATGGTAATTGCATCTTGTTATAGTTTGATAAACTGTAAAAGGTGGCTATGTGAAGGTGTATTACTAAGGGTATGGTAAAAAATGTAAGCATGGCATTTGAGACGATGTTTGGTTTCCGGATGTCTAGGTACCTTGGTACTGCATCATTCTTAGATGAATTTGAAAGTCATAATCTAATCACCAATGTGACTTCTATTTAAATATGATATCAATATTATAAAATCATAGAGTTATCCAAATATATGTTATATCTATTACATCCAAGTTTTTCTTTGATGATCGATTTTATGGTCAAATTACTGTGTGTTTTACTCGTGACCATACAAAATGAATATGCCTTTTACGGTTCCGCCTATCTCAGAACCTTGATATTGTAAAACCACTTGTCATTAAATTAAGCAACATTCTTTGCTTAAAAACTACGTATTTTGTTCTGTTCATTATAGCAAAGCTTTCTATACATGTAAGTTAATGCGGGTTATTAATTTCGAATGTACAGATAAAAGATATGGCGCTGAAGTTTTCAGGTGCTTATAAGCAATGCAAACCCTGTACAGGAGGATCCAGTAGCTACAGGAAAGGGGAGAGACCATTTCCAGACTTTGATACCATCTCCGAAGGGGTTCCATACCCTTATATTGGAGGGGCAAGTTCAAGTTCAACCCCTGCATGGGACTTCACAAGCTCCCATTACCCACGTGGCAGATCTGACCCAAGATTTGGTGGGGCAGGACGTGACTCGACAGTATCAGCCCAATCTTGTGATGTAGTGTTAGAGGAGGAGGATGAGCCCAAGGAGTGGATGGCTCAGGTGGAACCAGGTGTTCACATCACATTTGTGTCACTTCCTAATGGAGGAAATGATCTGAAAAGAATCCGCTTCAGGTATGGTCATATATATTAGCCTATGGTTTCGTTTTCAATTAGATATTTAGTATATTGTATGCAGCACCAACACTTCTTAAAAAAAAAAAGAATTATAATAATTAAGTTATTCTCATACACTTACATCAGACACAACACAAAACTGAGTGAGTATCCTAACTTCTTAAAATACAACCCTCTTAAAGTTTAACAAGAGTAAATTCCAGAGTTGTTCCCAATAAGGATATCATGCCTTTTGTTGAAGCTCTTGATGGGTGTGTTTAAATGTTTTCATTGCAGCAGTTAGCCCTTAAACTTATATATGTGATTTATCATATGAGAAGTAAGCTTAATAGAGATCCAACTAGTATGCCTACGCACATGCTGCACTAGCTCCCAGTTCAACTACGATAAAATGTGAAATTAAGAACATGTGCGCCTTAATAAAAATGTGAGTTTAGTTGTTGAAACTTAAAAATGGTTGAGGAGCACGGACTAACAGTACTTAGCATTTAAATTTGAAGCCGAGAGATGTTCAATAAATGGCAAGCTCAAAGATGGTGGGGTGAGAATTATGACCGAATCATGGAGCTCTATAACGTCCAGAGATTCAATCGACAAGCTTTTCAAACTCCCGCACGGACTGAGGATGAGGTAAATTACCTTTTTTACGCTGCTGTTTTGCTATTTATTCTTGGTAACTCCCAAGGAGGAAAGCTATCAGTAACCACTCTAACCAAAAATTTAAATTATTTATTGAAGTGAATGGATAGATTTATTAGTGGATCGATAAAATTTAGATAAAGTTTTTTAGATACAAGCTATCAAATTTTTTAATAAAATCTTAATATGTAGAATTTTTTTAAAAATCTATCATATAATATTGAACTATAAAATAGTAACTATTTTGTTCGTTATTACATTATTCTTTAACTTGTTCTTTCATGTGCTGAAATTTAATTTTGATTATGTGACAATAATCAAACTTTAATCATTTAATCATATAAGTTTTAATACTATATCAAAGACTAAAATTCAAAAGTTCAATAAATGACTATTATAATCTCTCATGTAACATCAAATTTTCTCCCAAAAAAGAAAATTGGAAATCAAGATTCAACTATTAACATAATGGATCCTTCCTGAGACAGCCGAGAGACTCTTGTTACACAAGACTGGAATCTGCACGAGAGAGCAGGGAGTGGACACCGAGGCACCACTATAAACCCCCAGGAAACAGAGGATACTACCCTTCTGACCATTTTGATCAGGGTGGTAGCCACCATTTCCAGGCAGGCTCATCCATGGAACCACCACGCCCGACCACCGATTCTATAAATGAACCTTCTGTCAGCAATGCCAGTGAGATGGAGACTGAATGGATAGAGGAAGATGAACCTGGGGTCTACATTACAATCCGACAGTTAGCTGATGGTACGAGAGAGCTCCGACGTGTCAGATTCAGGTAATGCAATGCATGTCTAAAACATGTTAGTTGATCATCCTAGGAGCTTATAACTATGTTGAAATCATGAGTTCCTAGACGCTAGAGAGCATGCTGTCGAATTAATGTCATCAAATTTTGCATCTTGAACCAAGGTGAAAATAAAATAGTTCCTCAATTTTTATTATCTTTTACAATGATGTCAACGTTTTTCTAGACTTAATTTTGTGAAAATATCTGGCAGCCAAAATTTTCTGATAACTTCTGACGCTTTTTTTCTAACTTGTGGGCAGCCGTGAAAGGTTTGGAGAGGTAAATGCAAAGACATGGTGGGAAGAAAACAGAGAGAGAATACAAGCTCAATACCTTTGATCTTGATTGAAGAAGTCTATTCTATTGCCTTCGTCATTGGATGACGATGACGGCCTCGAAAAAGAGATTTGAGTTGGAATTATACCCAATTTTGTTTGCTAGAATTCTAATGATATGACTCCAGATTCTGGAATAGAGTCTATATAGAATAGCCCTCCCACCACTCGGATTACCAAAACCTTAAAAAAGAGGCTCAAAGCGCAAGCTGTTCAGTTTTGCTCCTTTGTTTGGTGCAAGTGGCATCGTTTGTTACAATTGTCAAATGAGAGTTCAGATCATTTTTGTGTTGACTCCATTTGGGTGAGGACCAGTCGCCATGGTGGGATTGCCAGGTCTAATATTTCATTATACTTTATTTCTTCTTTTCTTTTCTTTTTTTTAATTTCCCCCTTTTTTTCTATTTTTTTTTTTGGGAATCTTGTCACAAAGTTGCTTCTATATTAATTGTTACAATTTTTTAAATTTTTTTCTCATGCGATTACAACATTTTAAATGACTTTATTTTGTAATGTTTTTGTGCAAGACGTGATATCAGGCTAATACTAATAGATTAAGAACAAATTAGCATAAGATGCATTCATTTATCAAAAGTGGTTTTTCTCAACCGTAAAAGCAATTCTTGAAGGTAGATTATAGTAAATTCATTTAGACAGCACAGAGAAAAAATATAATTAATAATAACTTTAAATAATCTAAATTATAGTTTATTTTCATGTTATTACACACAAATCTAATTTATCTACTATGACCTAAAGTGGTAATTCGATACTCTGTAATTAATCCATTTATTATTTAATCACCCACGATAGTGTATATTTAACTTTTTTAATCATTTGATGTAAAAATAATAACAGTTTTGTTAAATGTATATTCTCATTTATATAGAATACATTTACAACATTCGAAAGTTATTGTTGATATTTAGTAGACAATTTCAATCTCCAAATGCCAACTAAAAAACGACATCGTTTAAAATACAAACAAAAACATAAGTTTAACAATAGTTATTTGAAACTGAACTTGTGACTCATGTAATATAGAAGTAGATATTCTAAGTTTAGAAGTGAAAGTTTGAACTTCAATTGTCATTAAAAAATAGTTAATACAACAAAATTTAAACTGCTAAAGAACAATTAATTTTGAGCCAACTAAAAAAATATAATATACCCTAAAAAAGAAGTTACTACTAATAACGTTGCCAGCCACCTGAGACATATATAGATGAAATTTGAGTACAAAGTGCATATTCCATCCTCCACTTGCGAGAGTATATATTTACCACAAAATTTAAATAAATATCATATATTTCAATCAAAAAACGACATTTCTACCTACATTATGATTATTTCTTTTAGAAATTCTTTTACCTACATTATATTTTTAACCAAAAAAACTTAATAGCAAACATATAATACTAACAGTAATTTATACGATTATTAAAAATAAAATTATATTAAACATTTACTTGACAAATAAAATTAGTTAACGAAAGATAAAATAGAAAAATTTCTACAAACTATATCAAAACATTAAAGAAAACCAAATACAATATTTAAAACAAAATGTCAAATATAATTTAATCAAACGGAGAACATAAGTAGTTTAACCCAAACAATTATTACCACAAACACTTTATTTCATATGTAGTTGCAGGATGTTCAGGCGGCATCAGAAGTCACAACCAAGCGCCTAAATATCTCGTAACATACAAGGGAGTGAAATATAACTCACACTCCGTCTCAATATACATATATAGTTATTAGAAGGTAAACACATACGTCAGCAAGCTCAAGTCATGTCCCAACACATGGGAGATACCAAAGACTCAAAAGAACAAGGACGGAACTAGTTTGAAGAGTAAGCCCACATTTACTGCCACAAAATAACATTGATTATTGAACATTCACCAGTGAGTGCATCAGCAGCAGCTCATCCGGCGACTTTTCTAGGGTAAGTTCTTCCAGTTGAAAACTCTTGTGCGGGCCTAAGCAGGAAGTTTCTAGATTCAGAGAACAGTTGGACTCCAGCCTTCATTGGGGGAGACAGTCGGGGTTGCCCCATGGATTGTCTTCGAGCGCCCACACTCATATTAGCAAACTTTTCAGCTGTTTCTGAAACCCCACGCGCATTCCTCCCCTTGTTTATAGAAGCTGCCACCCAACATAGCTTTCCATATTACTCACCAACGTATCACTCAACACCATAACCATATCCCTCATAATAGCACAAAACGACATAATAAAATAATACGAGGCAGAATAATATTAACATGCTTACTTGGGCTGTCCTTTCCAGGCGGTCGATATTTTGGTTGCTTGATCATCTTCAAGGGCTTATCACTCTTATTTCCATCCTTCAGTACAATCCAAAAGAATTTTTATTAAGGTTTAAAAAAAACATACCAAGTTACCAACCAACACCACTAAAAGCCTAGATCACACGACCTGCCCAAGTTACCCTAGAACTCACATAACCAGAGTTCATAGATGAACAAGCCAAAAAGATATTTAAGTCAAAAAAACTATTCCCACGAAAAAATGGCTACACTACTACAAAAAAATATAGCAAGGAACATAGCGTAAGTTTATGTCATGTGTGACAAAAGGTAATGGTGACTGGTAAGCAAAGAGTGTGACAGAAAGCAAGGTTCGTCCAGGGCATGAACTGAGGTTAATGCAAAGTTGTAGAAATTGCACAATACATGATTTGTATTGTGCAATTTGATACGATATGGCCCAAACCATAGGTTGAATCATTCCTTGCTCAGAATTGCCAGATGAATTGCTGGGATCATGCGACTCAAGCCAAAACTGGCAAATCGCAAAGTTCTCGCAATTCTGAGCAAGAAGACAATTTTTTTTTTCTTTTTTCATAAAAGTCTAAGTTAATCGGAGGCCTTGCTGACTTGCCATTTGAAGGATGGGTGATGCTTTAATGAAACACACGCTGTTCAATTAAAAAAAGGCAAAACACAGCACAGATTTTCACTCGGATCATATTCAAATAAGCATGCGAGATTCACAAATAAGGAATTACAAAGCATCAGCCATCAAAAGTCAGAAAGACAGAAACGTATACAAGTTGGAAAAGTCAAATATTGAGTATTTGAGTTTAAAAAGTTCAAAACCTCTTTCTTCTCTTCTCCAACACAATCTTCAATCAAGTATGAGTCCCTTGATGAATAGAATAGGAGAATCACTATTCACTAGTTTTTTGAGTCTTTAAACTTGGTTTGGTTACTTATGTAGTTGACTTATGATGAGTGTTTTGATTTATTGGCTTGTTTTGAATTGACATGTGATTTATGACTTATTTATGGTTTAAACTAATGAAATTAAGTGTCTTATTTATGGTGTAGAACATATTTATAATATTTTCTATTATATTCATGAATCTTACAATTTGATATAATTTATGATTCACGATTCATAAATTAGCTTAGCAATTCACTATTTGAATTGCAATTCGATAACTATGTTCAAAAGAAATAGGTAGAACAAGGATTATTACTCCAAACTCATTTAATTAAACGAGCCAGAAAACAACTCACCTCATTTGTCATATCCAGCTTGCGTTGCACACCTGTAAGAATTACACCACTGGATGAGAACTTCCACACACTCATTACAATATAAACCTACTAATTGCACGCTTAAAGAGGGCATATATAACAAAGCGACAGTTGTAAAAGAAAACTAAAAAAAGAATCAAATTAATCACCTGCAGCTAAAGGAGGATGTGATTTGGAGGAAGAAAAATTATTGGTTAGCTTTGAATTCGACAAGGCACCAGAATATCTCTTAACCCCATTCCGATCCAGTGCTCCCCTTGCTCCCGCTGTGCAAATAACAGAAAATTAGGATCCCCATAATTAACATTAAACAAATCCTTAATGATCAAACATACTAGAAATACAAACCAGATGGAGGAGTTCTGACTACTGCTTGGGCACGAAGCGAAGGAGGAATGTAAAAGCAACTCTACAAGAAACAGAGAGAGCTTTTTAATTATACAGGCACCACAACAAAGCATAAGGATCAAGTAAACATAAAGAGAACAGAAGCATCACCTGAAAGAAAGGATGTTGAAGGGCCTCTGCAGCTGTTGGCCTCTTGCAAGGATCCCATGAGCAAAGTGACTAAACGGATAGCATAGCAGGAAAAATATATATCATTCCGTTGATTGGGAGGTGAGATAATTGAAGTGACATTTCACATTTCTATAAAAGACAAACTACTTACAGTAATAAGGTTGATTGCATCAGCGCTTGCAGATGGGATCAAAACAGAAAGATGTACACCAGCAAGCTGTAATGTTTCATATAGAAGGCAGATAATAATAACAATAATTAGTGGATTCTCAGCCTTTGGATACACAATGTTAGTAGAAAACATCTAATACTAAGATTTTTTCAAAATTAGGTAATGCCTAAATTGCCCACTGGCCCAACAATTAGTGGATAAACCAAATTGCCAACCAAGTTTGCAAGATAAATGAATCTAACCTGTGGAAACTGATAGTTGATATCCCTTGCAAGTTTTAGTCCATCAGCCCATGATTCCATTGTTGGACTGCCGATCACACTGCATATTTTGTAGATCTCATCCGGTTCACTGCATGCACGGCCATGAAGAAAAATAACTATTTCCAGCACCCATTCACTAAACATATTGCTTCAACCAGAATTCCTTTATACAGTATCAATGCAATAACCTCATAAAAAGATTAGAAGCAAAGCAAAATCTTATTTACCCTCCCAAGGGAGAAATTTTGTAATCTCCAAGTGACAAAAGGACCCAAGTCACAAGTGCCAAAGCAAATTCTCTAAAAATTAAAGCATGGTTTTGACAATGGGACACACCACAATAAGGTAACCAGTCGAGAAATAAAAAGGGTGAGGCAACAGAAGAGAGAAGTTAAATACCTGGAACCTGGAAAAAGAGGACGGAGAGTGAACAATTCAGCCATTATAGCACCCATTGCCCACATATCTAGAATGACAAGAAAATTTAATAAATAAAATACTGTCATTCACCATCATAGCAAGTCTAGCTCATTACCAATGTAATTTTTGCACATTAGATACTTACCAACAGTGGAACCATACAAATAAGACTGAAGCAGCACTTCAGGGGCTCGATACCTAATCAGTGGCAATCATAGAAGTTATCAAAGCCCTTAAAGAAGATTGTCACAAAGATATGTACTTAATATAATTGAAGATACCTACCACCGTGTGGAGACATACTCAGTGTAGGGTGGTTGTGAACTGATCTCACGTGCAAGACCAAAATCAGCAATTTTGATAATATCCTTGGTGACTAGCAAGTTTTCTGCAAGGAGCAGTGTCTGCTGTGTCAAAATGGCAAAAACCTATAGCAGAATATTTTAAAACACAACAGACCAGGCACCTAGTCTGTTGGTGCATGACAAAGGGGCAATTCCATTAATTAGTTTACAATGAAAATCTATGTAATGGTTTTTGGAAGAAAAAGAAAAGAAAAGAGGGAAAACTAAATGCTAACACGTTATATGTTTTCCATACAGATAATACAGGTAACTCTTCATTCAATATTACCATGTCCTCTACCATGACTGCCAAAATTACCTGGCTTCAGGTCACGATGAAAGTATCCACGCTGGTGCATGTAAGCAAGACCTTGGAAAACTTGAAAACACCAATTTCTAACTTCACCTTCAGAAAACAGCTTTCCCCTGTCTTTCATGAGTTGGTACAGGTTGAATTCCTGCATCACCCAAATTGGCATACCTCAGTTTGTATTAGAGTTAACACAAGCTCATCACTATGTCATTTAGAAAATTAAAAAAAAAAATTGCCACAAACCATGTACTCAAAAACAAAGTACAGAACGTCACATTCTCGAATAACTTCCTTCAGTTTCACAATATTAGGATGACTCATTTTGCGTAACGCCTACAACAAGAAGAAATTAGATAATTATATATTACAGAATATAACCAACAGAAGAAATAAAAATTTAATTACAAATAGATGCATCTAACAGTTTAAGGCAATTAAGAATTGTAAGAGATCAGAAACATGCAATCACCTTGACCTCTCTCAGATTTACACACTCCTCCCAAGAGTAATATTTCTTCTTCATTTTCTTGATTGCAACCTGTAATTTTAAATAAGCTCTTCGGTAAAACACACACAATCCGACTTTGCATATGGCATATCAAGCTAACCACACTTACAACTTCACCAGTTTGCTTATAAATAGCTCTCCACACACTCCCAAATGTTCCATCACCAACTTCCTTGATTAACTTGTACCTGTGTTCACCCAGCAAAAAAAAAAATTAAAAAGGTATCCAACAGGAAACAAGGAAAAATAAGCAAATTCCACAACAGCTAATCACCTCTCCATAATTCCAGTGGACCACAATGCAGCTCTCTCTTTATTCAAAAGATGTAAAGAAACACACAAGATAGTAGCATTTATCTCTTGCAGACGATACTTAGAAGGCTACAAAGTATCAACAGATGGCTGCTAGTCCAGCATAAACCACCATCAATTTTCTGTCATAGCATAGGATGGCACAAAAGCAGAACTTTTCTGATGGAAGGGCTGCACAGCCTTATTGATTAATAAAACAATGGCATCATAAGTGTAGCAGGACGTAGGTGGTAGAAACGGACAAGTACCAAAGATCATATTGTCACTTCCAAGGTCCAACCAAAATGATTTATCAAAGAAACAGCATTAATCTCTAAATAAAATCACTGTGACCTAAGACTTCAGGACTCCAATAATAGCTACTTCACAAAAACTAAATAGAAATTGTTTCAAAGCCTTCAGGTAACTGATGTTTTGTCACCACCAATATCCATCGGGTGCAAAATTGAAACAATTACAGATAACTAGAAAGCACCGACTCAATGCAATTGCTTATCCGATACTCAAGATGCAGGAAGCATCCAATAGTCAGTCAGCAAACTATATACTTCAGCCCTGAAGAAAGATAAGGTCAAAGTAACTTTTAGTGTAATAAAAACGATTTTAAAAGTTCCTATAAAAAAGTGCTTCATCATAAATGGCTTACCTCAGATGATGATTTACCAGATCTTTTAACTGGATTTTGGGTCAGCAATGCACTGTGTCAAGGGATTACTTGTTAATAAACAACATTAAAATTGGTTTTAGCAAAAGAAGAATAAGAAGCGCTTACTTGCACAAGTGCACTAAAGATGCAGCACCTGTCTCAAAGGAAGCTAGCATTACGTACCCTGTGCTGATCAATAGGGAAGAACAGAACACTATGTGCAATTAACAAAGGAAACCAGAAGAAAATCTCCAAGGACAAAGAAACGCCAATCAAGCACTTCTTGGAATGAAAGCAACCGATATTGGTAGCATTTTGGCGAGAAACAAACTCCCTCCATGTCTTAAAAAATAAAACAAGATCTTCAAAATTCAAATCAAGGGCACCCTGCAACAGAGAAAAAAAAAAAAGTCCGGAGACTGGTGAATAAATTATAAATTTACATTTTCAACTTCTCTCCCATACTGCATATTTTGCCAAATTGCCAACAATTACCTTAGAAATCTAGTAAAAAAAAAAAAATTGAAGTTTAGCCAGTCAAGAATTGCTAGTTACCAGTAAGACTAAACCAAAATCCAACAGAAAAATCATCTACATAGATATCTCCACAAGAGTTAGTATCTAAGAAACTTGATGTAAATAGTCAAATATGATTTATGGACCCCACTAGCAGAAACATACAAGACATCTATAAGGCTTCCTAAAACACAAACTCGTCCATGACTAACATAAAGAAAAGCATATCCGAAATAGAAGGAACAAGAAGATTAGTAACAATGGTAGTTAGGTTTCATTATACTACAAGACAGATCAGATGGAGAAGCAAGATACTAAGGACTTAATATTTCAGAAAGTCTATCAGCAATTTGCAAATAGCGGGATCAGCATGGCTGGTAAGGAACTGGGAAAAAAATATGTCGTAATGCTTCTGTAAGACTCTACAATAATTTAAGTTCAAGGCAGCAAAAGGTTGCCGAGAGGACAGATGAAACATTTTGCATTATGTATGAACATAAGCCAAAAAAACAGAACAACAAACACAATCGCATTAAGTGCATGGTCAGGATATGAACAATCTATGTCACCAGCAGACAAGATATTAAAAGCATTGTAATAAGCAAAGTACAGCAATATAACCGTCATCACGAGCCAACTTCAGCACACTATCATCTAGGAAACATGTAACCAATAATAGTTGAAAAAAGTTCACAATTGATAAAAACTAAACCCAGATTAATAACTATATCCAATACTAAGAACAAAAACAAATATAACGTCCAACAAGCAACAAAGATATTCCCCAAGAAAACCCTAACGCTGAGAAAACCATAAATTAAGAGGTCCAAACCTCAAATCCAACCATTAATAATCGCCAAAAGAATTCACTAACGATAAAACTCTACAACAGGCAAATCAATTGCTTCGTGAACAATCAAATTAAAGCCATTCCTCGATCATAACAGGTCTAATTTAGCAAAATTTTCAGATAATAACAACAAATTAACCACGATTTACAATTTTCCAAGAAAGCACTTATCGAATTCAAACAAAAGGGATGACAAAGACAAAAGGAGACTATCCAAATGAGATCGGATCCGATCTGAAAAGCAGAGACCAAAAAATAAATGCACGTACACGGAGAGACGAAGAGAATGAGAAGGAGAACGAAAAAGAGAAATAGAAGATAGAGAGAGAAGGAGAAGGCGATGACCTGATCAGCAGGCAGCATAACCACCGTCTCGAAGGACGGGAAGAGGTGGAATCCAGAGCTTCCTCTCCGAATGAGCAACCGAATAACCCTATTTTCCCACCAAACTCCAAATATCTAAACTCTGAAGTCAGACTCTCTCTCTCTCTCTATCTTTCTCTCTCCTCTCGTTCGTTCGAGCTAAGCAAAGCAATGAAAATTCTTCTTTCTTCACCTAATTTATACCATGAGTTTTCTAACTCGCCTCGTTTACGAGTCCTACCCAATTTAATAATTTATAGCTCTTTTCCGTGTGGGCCAACCTCACGATCTGATCCTACGGTTGATCCACCGCTTGGGTTTTATCTGCCGACACGTGGCATTCCCACAAATATTTGTTCGTTGTCATGCGAATTGTGTTTAGAAAAAACAACTTATTAACAAAAACAAAAGACGGTCATTTAAAAAAAAAGGTTTTGAAAATTAAAAAAAAAGTTATGACATATATAAAAATGTATAAAAATTAACAAAAAATAAAAGATAAATTATACTAATCTCCCTAATGTTTGATTAAATTACATTTAACACTCTTTTAATTTCAAATACTATATTTTTTTAGCGCCGACTTGTTCCTTTTAATAATAAAATCACATAATGTATTTTTATTATTATATTAAAAATAAAGTAATATTAACATTAATTTAATTACTTTATTTTCAATTTTAAAAATAAAATTATGATATCATATTGTATGAAATTAAATGATTTCTCATAAAATAAATTGAAATAGAAGTTTTTGCAATATATATCAAAATGTTAAAGAAACTAAGTATAACATTTGAAATTAAAGGAGTGTAACTAAAAAATTAATATAACTAGTATTGTAACCCGTGCGATGCACGGATTAGTACAATATTACAATTTTTTCTTATCAAATAAATAAAAATAATTAAAAAATATATAAAAGAATATATGTACAAAAATAATAGGACATTTAAACCATATTAAAACACATATAAGATGATTTATTAGATACAAATATTTTGAAGATAGAATGTGAATAACGTCAAATGAAAAGAAGAATAAAAAATGAGGTATTATATGAATTAATTTAGATAAATATATTAATTAATGATGAAAATGAGTTGAAATCAAAATTACTAACCTAATAGGTCTGCTATGATCAAAATATTTGTCTTTCTTTGATTCTTTCTTCTTTTATTTCTTCAAATATACATTTGGATTAGTAACAATAATAATAATTATATGTTTATTGAAATTTAAAATATAACTCACATACCTACAAAATCTTAAAACAATAAAAAAATATAATCAAATGAAATATAGATCACATCTTAACTTTAAAATTTAATACTTTAAATCATAAATTAACATTCAATCAATCCGAACACATGTAATCTTGACATTACCTGAAATTTCTCTTCATAGAGGATGGCTCTACCCTTTGCTTACAATAAGCCTAAAAGGGATTATTCATTAATCATATTAGATGAGAAAACCAAGAAAAAAATTTTTATTTAAAAATAGTCAAATTATATTATTTAAACACAAGAAAATACCTCAATAACATCATTTTTTTCTTTTAGACTTTGATATTTCTCATGACCTGCTTTCTTCAAGAAAAAGTAATGATAAAAATAGCAAAGCAAAATTGGAATTAGAAAACCAGAACAATACAAAAATAAAATACAACAAACAGGAATAAAAAATCAGAAGACTAAAAACAGAAACATAGACGAAGAAACTCATAGAACAACAATAAAGAACGAATACATAAACAAAGAAAGTAGAAAAAAAAACGCAAAAAACGAAATAGAAATAGAAAATTAGAAATCACAATAGAATGAACAACAAAAGTGAATATGAATAGTACATGTATTATATAGACTAGAAAAAATAAATAAAAAGAAAACTGATCTATGATGCCAAATGATGTGAGAGAAACATCACTTTAAAACATTGATAATAAATCGTCATTGTTATCCTTCATCTATGTAAGTGAAGAAGAATCAAAATCAAAGAGAAAAAAGAATGAAAATTATGTGAGAGA
Organism: Biancaea sappan; assembly: GCA_037074585.1. Taxonomy (NCBI): domain Eukaryota; kingdom Viridiplantae; phylum Streptophyta; class Magnoliopsida; order Fabales; family Fabaceae; genus Biancaea; species Biancaea sappan. The sequence continues at coordinate 43,305,620 of CM073500.1, read as the reverse complement.
AAAAGATATGCAAATATGAATAGATTTTCGAAAGAAATATATAAATATCTACATTGATTTTGAATTTTAAAATTTTAATTTTGAAAAACAAAAAAGCCTCATAATTGGCCAATAATGATGGTTACTTTTTAAAAATCTCTACTTGAAGATAAGAGATTAGTCATTGATGATGATGCAATAAAAAAGTCTAACGAGCTTATATAGAAAAAAGAAAAATAAGTAATAATTAATTATTATAGTTTGATCTGATAGAGGTAATTTAAATTTTATTATAATTATTTAAAAAGATAAATAAATAATATGAACACTTGTAGGTAAGTTTTTATATAGCAATTATATAACAATTAATTATTTGATTATTTGTATATAATAAATGCTATTTTATCAAATAACAACATATTATATTTCAATTGAAAAGTTTACCTAATTTATCAATTATATAGCAATTACATACCAATTATATAGCAATTTATCCTAATTTTTTTAAAATTCATTTAATGTCATTATATAGCAATTATATCAATTATAAACCAATTATATAGCAATATACCCTAATTTTTTCAAATTCATTTAATGTGATGTGATTAATTTACCAAATTTATTAATTTACCTAATTTATTTATTTAAATTTATTCTATTATAATAATTTAATGATCTATCGACAATTAATGCCTTAGAGTGAAATTGCTTTAATCTATTATATTGATTTATCCAAATAAAATTATAAATAGTTTGCATTCACAACAAAATAATGCATGATCTTGAAATTAATGACAATCTTATACTAAAAAAAATATATGAATATTTATGATAAATAAAAAATAGTGGAATTTTTACATTTTTAAATAGAAATATATTATTGAAAGTAATTTAAATCTTAACATAATAAGAAAATTTCAATGATTCTTAATTTATTTAATATTAGAATTATTGCTAAAATTAGGGAAATACAATGAAACAAAAAAAGGTAAAGATAAAAACTAATGAGTTATGCAGTTATCTTCACAAATTTGAGATATTTATTTTACAGCTAGCAAAAAGAAAAGGGCTATTTGTTGATCAGGATAGAATACGTGAGGTCCATGTGAAAAAGGTCATGGTTTATGTCATTAATCAAATCAAATCAAAGATAATAAATTAGAGAGTGACATTGATATTATGTCAATTTGGTCGATCTAAAGGCTTATGAATAGAAGAAAAAAAAAGAAAAAGAAAAAAAATGAAGGTTCCTATAAGTAATTACTACCATGAAAGATAAAGACTGACGACTTGTCAAGTTGTCATCATCAATGTTTTATTGACTTTAATTTCTACGAAAGATTTAATTATTGGGTGCTCTTCCGTTATATATATATATATATACACATATAAAATATTGTGACTTCAAAAAAAATAATTGTTGTGCTGTAGTTGTTATAAAGAGATTACTGTTTAAAAAGGACAAAAGATTTTATAAAAATTCTGTAAAAAGTAAAAACTGTTTCTAAAAGCATGATTCAATTGTAACATTTTTAAAACATAATGTGATTGTGAAAAATGAAATTTAATACAAAAAATTTAAAAATTATATAAATTAAGTTATTGAAATATTTTATTACTCACCCGGTTAACAGTTGTATAATTATGAGCAGAAATCAGATTAAAATAATAAATTTGCAAAAATAAAAAATATTTAGATTTGTGTATATAATATTTGTGAAAAGATAACGATAATTTATAGTTTAATGGAAAAAAACTAATGAAAACATGAAACAATAAAAAAGAAACTAATAAAAATAAGAAGATATGTATATACAATAATAAAACGGGTAGAGATATAAATTGAAAACCAAGTCAAATAGAAAGTCACTTTGAAAATTTAAAATTTCAATAGTTACTTACAATTGCTTTCGAAAATCTCTAAAGTTATATTTTTTAAAAGTTACTGTAACTTATAAAACTCATCATTAAAAGAAAAAACTAACCGAATATAATTTTTTATTCTAAATAACCAAAAAGAAAATCATAACAATTTTAAATAAGCCTTACATTAATTTCATGTTTGTTACTAATTCAAACATGAAAGTTTCTATAAGAACCTTGCTTTTCCATTAGTAATTGCAATAATTAACGCCAAACATACTTTAAGAAATATATGTAAAAATATCCGCTAAAAGCGTGGTTCATAAAATTTGACAAGTTTAGTTTGGACTTGAAAATTAATAAATATTTAAATTAATAAAAAATCGTTCAAATCAATAAAACTAGTTCAATTGGTTCACTTTTTAATATTTTGAATTTTTTTATTTTTATTGAATATTATTATGTATTTTTAATAAATTTTTAAAAATTTAAATTATTAACAAAAAAATATATAACTGATATATATATATATATATCTTTAACATTATTTAATATTTTAATATATATATTATATATTAATTATATATTTTAAATATTATCAATTTAATCATAATTATTTGATTATTAGTTATTAAATTAGTGTCTCAGTTTTATGAGTAATTGGATTTTTCTGAGCCTAAGTAAAAAGTAGTATTCATCAATTATATGAAAGAAGAGATTTCTCAACCACTAAGTTTAAATATAGGTGACAATATCATAATACATAATGCAATCAAATGGCAGGATTTTCATTATGATTAAATGATTTTATCTTTATGATTGTATGGCCGTGGAAGGGGAGGGATAACTACAAGGACCGACCATGTCAGCATGCCATGATTGTGTGTGTCTACATAATTTTATATATATACACACACACACACATATATATATATATATATATATATATATAAATAATAAACTTGTGAAGCAAACCAAAAGTGGTACTGTTTCTGGAGGCTAGAGCTATGATAATTTAGCATAATCATGTTGGCCAATTAGGTAGGTCATGATAATAACTCGCAAAGAATGTAGTATCACAAATACTTTTTTTAATAATAATAATAATTATTATGTAGGTATAATTATTAAAACATAATTATTAAATTTAATTACATATAGAATTTATTTAATTTTATGATGAAACACTTTAGACCGTCAAGATCCCGAAATTAATAAAGTTATCTCTATAATTCTAAGATGTTACTGGTTACATAAATAAAGTTATGTGATTTGCTTTATCCGTTTGGGTGGACTATAATGTTTGGGAGTTTGAGATCATGGAATTTGTTTGATATTAGGTGAAGTTCGGTCAGGTCACTAGGTTGGTGGATTGCATCGCTAGGTTAGGTTGTCATACATTATTTTATAAAAGTTACATTATTATTTTGATCCTTATAATTTTATTTAATTTTTAATTGGTCTCTATAGTTTAATAATTTTAATTAAATATTTATAATTTTACAAATTTTTAGTTTAGTCTTTACTATTAAATTTTTGTAGGTATTTCATTAGAATTTGCTAATATAACTAATCATATGCATATTAACACTCTAAATATACATGATTTATGTCAATAAAATAAAAAGTAGATAATTTAATGATATTAACTCACATATATAATATATAATATAATGTAATTTATGTTAAATAATTAAGATAAATTTATTTAAGTTATGTATTTTTCCAATGTTAAGATAATATATAATTAGTCATATTATCCAAATGTTGACAAAATTTTAACAATATGAATTAAATTGAAAAATTGTGAAATTATAAGGACTAAAAAGTGAAGAACAAGAGCTTCTTGTTTTATTGTGTGATTTAGAATATGATAGATCGTTGATGAACAACTATGATGTGAGCAAGAACTAGATTCTCTCAAATACTGGATCCTCTTGGGGGATAATAGTTGTCCATCAAAACTTTTGAATCGCATGATGAGTTATCGATGAACAATCAATATTAATCTAGGAGGCTTTAAGAACTAAAGCAAATTTGTTCACAATAAGATGCTATCGCATATTTTAAGCCGCACAATGAGTTGTCGACCAACGACCATAATATGTTTAGGAGGTTCTAAGAACTGGAACAGATTCACATAAGAATAAGAAGCTCTCGTACCTTCTAAGTCTCACGATAAACTTTGGATAAATGGTTAGGATGCTCCAAAAATTAGAATTAATCTACGTGCGAATAAGAGACTCTTGTACCTTCTGAACCGTATAATGACCCGTCTGCTACAAAAGATTTATACAAAAAACTACAAGAACTAAAACGAATTTGCCCACAAACAAAAGGCTTTGGGTGGTGAATAATGTGAGGCGTGAAGATTTAGGTGAACAAGTGGTGCCACGTGTCAGAATATGGATCTTACGTGTAAGGCAATCACACCCACGCACGCCAGCGAATCAACACTTGTATTCAGATTGGTGGGTCTGTCTCATTCTCACACATTCCTTGGCGGATAATTGAAGCAATTTTCTTACTCCCACATGCACTCATTCACATCCTTCATTCTCTCCTTTTACCCACTTGCCCTTTTTGTCTCATTTATTTTCCTCTCCTTTTTTTTTTTTAAATTTACGAAAACGTTTAGAGGTGGTTCAACTATACATGTATTCTCTTGAATCTTGATTTTCCGTCTCAGAATCATTATTTAGTCCTCCCTAATGCCTGCAGCGTAATAATTAAGATTGGGTCTCATTGGTTACTTTTTTACGATTTCAGTATAATAATAATATAGGAATTAAGAACCTTTCTATCTAACTTAATTTACCCAGTATATACTTTCAAAGCATATCGAGTGCATTTATTTATTAGGTTGTCTTTAGACTTAATTTATCTAGATTTATTTTTCTCCAAACGATCTTAATTAAACATGTATTATTTTACATTGTTTTGTTGCACTGAAGATTTTATTCTTTCAATACTCGTCAAAATAATCAAATTCTCATATTATTAAAAAGAAAAATCTCTTCATACCAATCAATTGATCTTAAGTGTACATTTTCTTAGATAATTTCTTTTTTATAAAAAATTGTGAGATCAATTGCCCTTGCAATCTCAAGTTGAGAGCAATGTTTTAAAAACTGAACTGGTTATAGAACCGGTAAAAGTACTAGTTCACAATTCATTAGTTTAATTAAGGTTGAACTAATAATAATTATATATATATAAATTTATATATTAAAAAATTATAATATAATAAATTAATAAATATAATAATTAAATAAATATATATATGTATTTCTTGTTCTCTTATTTATGTTTGTGACAAAAATAATATTATTATAAAAAATAATCAAAAAAAAATAATATGATAGAAAAGAATAAAAAAATAAAAACAAAAATAAAAGTTTACAAAATCTCATATAGTGTAAAAAATAATTATATTTTGTAAATAGTAAATTTTTAAAAAACTGGTTCAACTAGTTTTTACTGGTTGTTGAGTAGTTTTTTAGCTAGCTGGTTTTTTAGAGTCAATTAGACTGTATCATTTATTGATTTTTTGTCAAACCGATCAGTCCAGTCTAGTTCTATGACAATGATAAGGTAAAGCGCAGTCTAAAATAATAATTTCATGATTGAAACCCTTAAATTTGCAAATAATTAAAAATTCACTCGAGCTCAATCCATTTCTGTGAAGCCCATCTGTAAACACTTAATTTTTCTTTAAAAATAAAATTAAAAATTAAAAATTATATAATAACAATATTAAAAAAATCTGCATAATAGTTTTAAACCATGATACAGTCAGTTACAGGAGATGCGCACGTCACGGAACCGCCCCTTAGCTTCACGGAGTTGGAGTTTGAAACAGATATGAGAGTGCGCCGGGAGTTGAGGGAGAGAGAGCCATCCACGATGCCTCAGCGCATGACGACAGAGCAGGATAAATAGGAACAGAGCACGAAGAGAATGGGAGGGGATTCAATCCAAAAAACAGAGTACTGCAAAAAGATAGGAGGACGGTATCGCACGGAGCACAGTGGGCATTGAAGAACTTGAGCGCACACACACGCAAAGAAAGGGAGAGAGAGAGAGCACGGTGATTGATCGAGAATATAAAAGAAAAACAGTGGAGAAGAAGAGAAAAGCCCAGCGAGAAGCAGAGGAAAGGCCACAACGATCAAAAACAGAACACGCGTAGGGAAAAACCAGGAAAGGCAATTGAAAGTAGGTGGGAATTAACTCTGATCTGTGCGTAAGCCCATTATATATATATATATATATATATATATATATGCGCAACACTGGTGAACATGTGTATTTATATATAGGAACGCGTCTGTGTATATAGGTATTATGAGTTATACTTGTTATATATCTGCATATCAGTGTGCGTGTGTATATACATAATGTCTGCATGCATATTCCACTTCTCCCTCTCACTTTGTGGTTCTTGTTCCAATTTAGGATGAAAGAAAAATTGAACCTTAAAAAGAGTTACTATTTTCCAAATCTTTGTACAAAGAGGGGTTTGATTTCACCGAGGGAAGTTTTATAGAAAATCCACCAATGGACTCCTCCAATGAGAAAGGTGAGCATGGAACCAAAAGCATGAGAAGAAACACCTAAATGGCATGTGGGGACTAAATTGAATAGAATTAAAAGTTCGTACGAGTAGCTATAATTTCAGAATAAAATATGTTTGTGACCTATGAACCTAGAAGAATCTAAATATGATCTTAGATCATAACAAGAATAAAAGGAAAACAATTATCAAGGATCTAGATGAATAAATAAAAAGTGCATATATACATGTTTCAACATGCAGATTTCTTGCTTCCCTTCTTCCTTTTGTTGCGTGATAATGTATTACATGTGTGTAGGCATGAGTGGATATTTGATATATGTGTCAGTGCGTGTGTTAACATGTAATATTAAGTGTGTCTTCATGAATATGGATTATATGTATGTGTCTGAGTGCCTTTATGTATATATATATATATATATAATATATGTGCGTGTGTATATCAATGTGTCCAAGAATCTAAAAATAATTTTCCTGTGAATTCATCCACAACAATTCCAAAAAAAAAAAAGGGATTTTCTTTCAAATGATCTCATAAATTAATTTCAAAAAATTCTTCATTACTCCATCGTGCGATCGTTAATCAATGCAATGGGATAATAAGAAAATCAAACAATCTTTATTGGGATAAGAGGCTGACTTCGTTAGAGTGGATCTTCCCTTATTATTATTATTATTTTAAAAAAAAATTAAATACTTACTATGCAATTGTATAACGATGCAAGTGAGGAAAAACTTCTCTTAAAAATAAATTTGTTGAATTTAAACCATCTAAAAATTAGATGAAATACTCATAACGTGATTGTGTAACAATACTTATGAGGAAAGGTCTCCCAAAAAACCCTCTTTTAAAACAGATCCTAAAAATTCAAATTATTTCTTTACAAAAATGCTTTCCAATTTACGAACTACGTGGACTTTGATCCCAATCGCTGGGTACGTAGGCCCTGGGTAATGCGTAGCCAAGTCCAATCCTGTATATATCTCTATTTTCCTTTTACTATTATTATTATTATTATTTTTTTTTTTTGTGATTAATAAGGGTAATCATTTAAGATGAATATAAAATGGTTGTATATTTTTTAAATCAGACGTATAAGGTGCCTAATACCTTCCCTATACGGTTCAACTTCCGAATTCAATTTTCTCTAAACGCAGACCGTCAAATTTAGAGGTTTTTCCAAAGTTTTTTCCTAATAAATAAAATTTTGGTGGCGGCTCCAAATAAAATTAGTTTTTGATCTTGAAAGCTGATTTTATATCTTTTTTCTTTTTCTAAGAAAACGCCGGCCGGTCACATTTCGGGTGTGACAGTTTGGCGACTCCGCTGGGGACAATTCGAAAGTTGATATTGATTTATTAAGTGCGCAATTAAGTTTGATAGTCATCTTAATTACCCTTATATTTTATTTTTTAATTTTAATTTTATTTTATTTTATCTTGTATATATTTACTTGTACATTTTTTTTATTCTTTTTTAACTTTTCTAATTTAGATTTTTTTTATTTTAATTACTCTTATATTTTATTTTCTTTTATATACTTTTTTTGTCTTATACATATTTATTCTCCTCACACATTATGTATTAACACGTCTCTTACACACACTGGCTCTATACCCGGGCTGAGCGAAACCACAGGATAGAAGGAAGTCTAGTGATGTCGCAGAGGGTCTGTAATATCCCAAGAATTTATATGAATATTTAAAGCATATTTTGAAGTTTAATGAAAAATTTAATTACGTGGAAAATTTGCTTTTTGAATTAGTGAAGAAAATCTGGGAATAGAAATTTTAATTTTTAATTTAAGAAATTTTTACAAATTCTCAAGGACTAAAGTGAAAAGAAAAGAAAATATGGATTACTTTTGAGAAATGACCAAATAGGAACTTGAGAGGAAGAATAAAGCTTATGAGAATGAAATATGAGTCCGGTACCGAAAAGATGATTGATTCGAGGTTAAAGTGGTATTTGAGACATCGAGAGGGATTAAAGTGAACAAATCTTATAAGCTAAGGTGGCTATGAGCGATTTTATCGAAAAAGAAATTGGTGGGGCCCACGCGTATACACTTATCCTTATTCTTTTCTTTTTCTCATTCTCCTCCCGTAGCTTCACTTTCTCTCTCTCTCGATTATGCTTGCAAAGGAATTTCTTCATCAATCATTCATGCAATTTTTGCTTTGGGAAGGAAGCTATGAAAGTTAGGATGATTGGTAAGTTGATGTTCTTCTTCTTCCTCTTATTACAAGATCAAATCCTTGGTTATCATTTTTGCAAAATTTTTTGTAGAATATTTTAATGGATGAATTTAAGTGTGGATGTTAATTTAAAACATTCCTAGGTGGTTTATGATGTTATTAGAACAAGAAATTTGGAGAAAACTAGGAGAAATTTGTAGAATTTGGATATTTAAAAAAAGTTAGTGTTCTTGATGAAAATTTGAGATTTGAGCTTGGATTGTTGGTAGAAATTGGGGGTTTTGGTGTTAAAACACTCCTTAGACATTAAGGATGAAAACCCATGGAAGAAATCAAAAGAAATGTTGTTTTAGATATGATTTTTGGATTTTTGGATGAAGAACACGAAGAACATCGAAAATTTTCCCCAGAATTACTGTTCACCGAGAAAATTTTTCCAGATTTTCTCGTTACTGTAGCGTTGACTCGGTCAACGTTACTGTAGCATTGACTCGGTCAACGTTACTGTAGCTGCGTTGACCGTTACTGTAGCATCAGTTTTTTTTTAATATCGTTGAAAAGCTCTTTGAGTCTAGTTTCCAATGGTATAAGTTTCGTCTGTATATTCATTACCAGTTAGGAGTTATGATTTGAGAAGTGGATGAAGGTCGAGAGTAGTGGTAGGAAATTTCTCTGTTTCGTAACCCTGATGGTTTTTATCTGGTTACAGTAGGAATGGTCAAGTGCAAGGTGGGAGTGCTGAGAGCATGAAATCCAGGTGAGTGGGTTAATACTTGCTATGATTAAATATCTTTGTTATTGACTTTTTGCATCATAGTGAAAATATGTTGAATATCCAAGTTTGAAGAGAATGATGTGGGATGGTGAGACATAAACAATTGTGGAACGTGCCAGGTGATGTATATAATTATATTTTCTTATTTTCTCATGAATTGAGGTTATATGATGGATTGTGAATGGCATGTGAACTGAGTTGAAATGTATCATACTCTGATTATTGAGTTCATTCATATGCGGATAGTTGAAGTATGTTATTGTTGAATAATTGTTCTATGTTATGGGCTATGTTGTATACATGCTATGTTGCTGGAACCACATCGATTATGTTGTGGCTCAAGATTATGATTGAGGATGTTTTTATATGTGATTGTGATTGTGTTTGACTGGAAAGGAAATGCATGGTGGTGCACCCCATGGAAAAATTTATGTGAAGTTATAAGGGTGGAGATTATAAATGGAGCGATAAGGGTGGATGCGGCGGGGGCCGCGGGCAACGATCAAGAGGTATTCTGGACGACCCGGTTGGTACGAAAAATGTGTGTGAAATTGATTTCACCGATTGCTGTTGTCAATTTTGAATTATGTTAAAATGTATTTGATTTACTTGGATATTGTTGTGAAGTATTATGAATAATATTATATCATATGATGATCGATTTACGCATGATTGCTGCATGTTATCATTATGATGCATGATATTTTTTTGTCATAGTGTTGTGTTATCTACTCACTGGGCACGTGGTTTGCTCATACCCCTCTTATTGATATTTTTTTTTCAGAGTTGACAGCTGAAGGTAAATATCGGAACAAGGAATTATGGATCCTTAGTCCATGATTACCTTTTCATTTGTTCAGGATAAAGGTATAATAGTTAAGTCTTATTCTAAATTGTATAAATCTAGAAATCTCTGTAATCGGGTAAGCTCATTCAGTGATGTAATGTGAATAATTGTAGTTTGTATAGAGAACTCGGTTTGGTTGCATGAAAAAGAATGGTATGATGCTTAAGAGAAAAAAAAATAGGCTTACGGAGGTGAAATGAAATTCACTTTCCGTGCCGGTCACGTGCTCAGATTTTGGGACGTGACAAGTTGGTATCAGAGCTTTGGGATTAGGTCTCCTACCGATTACAGAGTAAGGTAACCTTAGTGGGATCTCCTCTATCGTGGTGAACCCGGGCACAACTATAGAGAGATGGCTCCACTGAAGGTCCTATAGGATGTTTTCATTTCCTTTCCCTCTGAGACTTGTTTTTTCTTAGGAATTATGTTTTTAGTTTTAGTTTTAGACAGATATGGCTATACTTTTGAACCCGGTAAAGGAAAGGTTATTATTGTTTTGATTCCATTGCTGTCGGATCAAATTGTATGTATGGGGCTTTATATGTTGAATTCATGATTGATTTTGTGTGAATGATTTCCTTTATCTTTCTTAATTTTATTATTACTATTTTTTTTAGTATCATCCCATAAAAGAAACCACTGGCATTAAAAGCGGAAGGATTACATTGCAAAAAAAAAAAGAAAATTACTTATGCATGAGTAATCTAAAAGCGAGGTGGTCTCGGATTAGGAGGGTTGTATTGTATCATCACCCCTCGACCATTCCTTGGAGCGAGAGACAGAGCAATGTCGCGGAGGGTAGTGTAAATCCCATTCATACAATCAACACTTCTTTGTTGTTGATTGCAGAAGCACTGGGTAGACCAATAGAAGAACCTGTCTATTCTTGAAGTCATTTCTGCATGATTGCGTTTAGATAACTTCTCCAGGTCTCCTATCATCTTTTTCAAATTTTTCACCTCCTGCTCTAGACAGGCGATTTTGTCCTCCGAGGTATGGCCCGTGCTAATCTCCTCAGCTTCCTCGATCTTCTTCATTTTCTTCTCCTTCTGCTTCTCTGGAGACCCCTCAAAAGGTCTTTTGCCCTTGTCTTTGCCCAGACTTAAGTTTAAGTCGAGCTCTTCTTCCTTGGCCTCCATTGTGAGATCAATGTACTTCCTTGTGGCCATGATTTGAAAAATTTAGAAATTTATGTCGGAGTATGAGAAGAGAGGAATGCTGAGAAGTTGTAGGCTCAGAGATGATTACTCTTTGTAGTGTGGTAATTGAGAACGATGGGGCAGTTCTTATAGAGGAAAAATTTGAACTTAGAGACAAAGAAGATATCTCTTCGCCGCACCCTACACGCTTAACCTATGGATTTCTACAAGCTGGAAGCTAGAAGTCTAGGGTAGGTATGCACACCAACAACGCGTCGCATTAATGGCAAAACCACGAAAGTCAATATTCGGTGGATTTGCGGTCGATTTACACTTGATTTTTTTTTCCATTTCTCTCGTTGGCATTTTCTGAAATTCAAAGAAGTCGACAATGTAGCCATTACAGAGTGTCTTAGATGTTTTCACGATGAACTAAAATGTATTTCTTTGCTTTATTGCGTTGTTTTTGAAAGCCTTCAGTTGAGTATAATATACATGATTGATTGAATTATACTGTGATTATATGTATCTAAATATATATGATATGTATGTATGTTATTCATGCATAGAGAGTGAAGGCTATTTGTTATGGCCAGGAATAATATGTAATGATTCTACATACATTTAGAGAATGAGAAGTCTGAAATTTAAAAGAACTTGAATAGATGAAAATATATAGATAATGATGTATCTCTATGTTTATACGTATATGCTCGTAGAGGCAAGTGAAAGGTAAAAATTTTTCTCACTTTATGGAACGCTTGATGTGTAAATGTGAGAAATTTTTTTTATTTTAATATGTATGTTTGAAAATGTGTAAGCTTAGGGCAAAGTCACGGATTAGAAACCTAGATAAGGCTAGTATGAAGCTACCCGTTCATGGAGTAATATCTCGATTTAGAATTATTGGATAAGACAAATACAGAGTTAAGAAGTCATAAATTGAAGCGGCGATTAGTTGAATAATTTGAGCAAGAGTCAAAAGTTAGCCGAAATTTTTGAGGAAATCTTTTGTATTAGATTATATTTTGTTATTTTCTGGCATGCTTATTAGAGACCGTTAGCATTGCGTCGGATAAGGTCTGCAGGCCATCTTTAGAGTATGATGTAAAGGTTTTGTAGCCCTAAATTTCGTCTATATATAATGGATGCCCCATTACGCTGCTCACTACACTAAGAGTTCATTATCTATAAGCTTTTTAGCATCAAACTTCTCCTTCTGTACAACCTTTATAGCTCAGAAAAGTATGGCCGGCAATAAATCTTTCAATTTAAACTTTGAGGCTGGCAAGGTAGAGCTGGATCTAAATCTTAGCCTGGAGAATTATAAGAATAAGAGATCCATGGAAGAGTCACCAGAGGTTAAGAAAAGAAAAAGGGATGTAATAGAGCTAGAGGATGTTAGCACAGCAACATCTTCTAATAATGAGCTTGCGCTTATGAAACAAAAGATGGAGGACTTGGAAAGATTGATAAACCGCCACTTTGAGGACCAGGGGAGATTGATAAATCGTCTCTTTGTAGAACAAGAGAAGCTTTTGAATCGTCATTTTAGGGAATTGGCGAATAGAGTTGATAGACATTCGATGTTTGCAACTCAAAATTTTCGTGACCAACAAGCGAGAAGTATTGACTGTATGAATGGAGTGACTTCTGCACTTCGCCAAATTTCCCAGACGTTTCCTCCAGAAACTCTTTCTAGGCTGCAACGATTAGCTTCCTTCTTAAGGTCTGAAGCACCTTCCTCTTCTAGACCTGGAGCACCTTCTGCATTTCAAAAGCCTCCTCGTCCTTAATTTATTCTTTCTTTTGTTTGTACCTAAAGCTGATGTTTGATCTAATGTTTACGTATTAAAATTATCTGTTTTGTAAATCAAGTTCAGCTTGTTGCCTGTAACTTTTGTATTAGAAATAAAAATTTTCGTATTTGATTTTTTTTTTGTTGAGGCAATTCTTTTACTGAAGAAACTTGAGAAATAAAAATATGTTGAACTTGTTATATTTTGTACTTGATTGTGAAAATTCCAGAAGAGAGAATGAGATATAGACAAAATATCTGCATTTGTTTCAATCTTGAGTTTTGAATTCGGAGGACCGAATTCTATTAAGGGGGGAAGAATGTAATATCCCAAGAATTTATATGAATATTTAAAGCCTATTTTGAAGTTTAGTGAAAAATTTAATTACGTGGAAAATTTGCTTTTTGAATTAGTGAAGAAAATCTGGGAATAGAAATTTTAATTTTTAATTTAGGAAATTTTTACAAATTCTCAAGAACTAAAGTGAAAAGAAAAGAAAATATGGATTACTTTTGAGAAATGACCAAATAGGAACTTGAGAGGAAGAATAAAGCTTATGAGAATGAAATATGAGTCCGGTACCGAAGAGATGATTGATTCGAGGTTAAAGTGGTATTTGATACATCGAGAGGGATTAAAGTGAACAAATCTTATAAGCTAAGGTGGCTATGAGCGATTTTATCGAAAAAGAAATTGGTGGGGCCCACGCATATACACTTCTCCTTATTCTTTTCTTTTTCTCATTCTCCCTCCCGTAGCTTCACTTTCTCTCTCTCTCGATTATGCTTGCAAAGGAATTTCTTCATCAATCATTCATGCAATTTTTGCTTTGGGAAGGAAGCTATGAAAGTTAGGATGATTGGTAAGTTGATGTTCTTCTTCTTCCTCTTATTACAAGATCAAATCCTTGGTTATCATTTTTGCAAAATTTTTTGTAGAATATTTTAATGGATGAATTTAAGTGTGGATGTTAATCTAAAACATTCCTAGGTGGTTTATGATGTTATTAGAACAAGAAATTTGGAGAAAACTAGGAGAAATTTGTAGAATTTGGATATTTAAAAAAAGTTAGTGTTCTTGATGAAAATTTGAGATTTGAGCTTGGATTGTTGGTAGAAATTGAGGGTTTTGGTGTTAAAACACTCCTTAGACATTAAGGATGAAAACCCATGGAAGAAATCAAAAGAAATGTTGTTTTAGATATGATTTTTGGATTTTTGGATGAAGAACACGAAGAACATCAAAAATTTTCCCCAGAATTACTGTTCACCGAGAAAATTTTTCCAGATTTTCTCGTTACTGTAGCGTTGACTCGGTCAACGTTACTGTAGCATTGACTCGGTCAATGTTATTGTAGTTGCGTTGACCGTTACTGTAGCATCAGTTTTTTTTAATATCGTTGAAAAGCTCTTTGAGTCTAGTTTCCAATGGTATAAGTTTCGTCTGTATATTCATTACCAGTTAGGAGTTATGATTTGAGAAGTGGATGAAGGTTGAGAGTAGTGGTAGGAAATTTCTCTGTTTCGTAACCCTGATGGTTTTTATCTGGTTACAATAGGAATGGTCAAGTGCAAGGTGGGAGTGCTGAGAGCATGAAATCCAGGTGAGTGGGTTAATACTTGCTATGATTAAATATCTTTGTTATTGACTTTTTGCATCATAGTGAAAATATGTTGAATATCCAAGTTTGAAGAGAATGATGTGGGATGGTGAGACATAAACAATTGTGGAACGTGCCAGGTGATGTATATAATTATATTTTCTTATTTTCTCATGAATTGAGGTTATATGATGGATTGTGAATGGCATGTGAACTGAGTTGAAATGTATCATACTCTGATTGTTGAGTTCATTCATATGCGGATAGTTGAAGTATGTTATTGTTGAATAATTGTTCTATGTTATGGGTTATGTTGTATACATGCTATGTTGCTGGAACCACATCGATTATGTTGTGGCTCAAGATTATGATTGAGGATGTTTTTATATGTGATTGTGATTGTGTTTGACTGGAAAGGAAATGCATGGTGGTGCACCCCATGGAGAAATTTATGTGAAGTTATAAGGGTGGAGATTATAAATGGAGCGATAAGGGTGGATGCGGCGGGGGCCGCGGGCAACGATCCAGAGGTATTCTGGACGACCCGGTTGGTACGGGAAATGTGTGTGAAATTGATTTCACCGATTGCTGTTGTCAATTTTGAATTATGTTAAAATGTATTTGATTTACTTGGATATTGTTGTGAAGTATTATGAATAATATTATATCATATGATGATCGATTTACGCATGATTGCTGCATGTTATCATTATGATGCATGATATTTTTTTGTCATAGTGTTGTGTTATCTACTCACTGGGCACGTGGTTTGCTCATACCCCTCTTATTGATATTTTTTTTTCAGAGTTGACAGCTGAAGGTAAATATCGGAACAAGGAATTATGGATCCTTAGTCCATGATTACCTTTTCATTTGTTCAGGATAAAGGTATAATAGTTAAGTCTTATTGTAAGTTGTATAAATCTAGAAATCTCTGTAATCGGGTAGGCTCATTCAGTGATGTAATGTGAATAATTGTAGTTTGTATAGAGAACTCGGTTTGGTTGCATGAAAAAAAATGGTATGATGCTTAAGAGAAAAAAAAAATAGGCTTACGGAGGTGAAATGAAATTCACTTTCCGTGCCGGTCACGTACTCAGATTTTGGGACGTGACAGGGTCTATCCCTTGCGAGGATCACGAAAGCTTCCGCTTAAGATGTACCTCTTTTGTTAGTATGGAGTTCACAGAGAGTATACATCTTGTGTCCTCAATGTTAGCAATCGGAGATTCCCATGAGTTTTTAACTATGGGAGCAGTCTGAGGACCTTTAAACCCACAGGCTAAGAACCCCACCTGAAACTCATCACTATTAATTGGCCTAGGAGATCAATTAGGATAGACTTCATCAATATAGGAACCCTCAAGTAGGACGCATAAGAAACATTTCTTTTTTCTTCTCATTTATTAATTTTTGTATAATCTCTTCTTTTCTTTTTCTTTTATTATTATTCTTTATTTTATTTTTTTCCCACTCTGATATATTATTTAAATTATTTCTCCTTTTTCCATATCCAATAAAATAATTTTCAAACAACAATGGTTCATAATTTTTTTTTTCTTCATTCATTTTTTTTTACCTTTTTGAAGGGAAACTTTGTAACTCTTTTCCCTTTTCATTGCACTAAATTAGTTTTATTTTCTCTTTCTCAAGAGTAACATTTGAAGCACGAGTGAAAATGGATTTTTCTGACAATCGGTCTTCCCGAAAACTCATGAAAGAAATGAAAGCTCATCAAGAACGTGAAGGTGATGCACTATCCAGAGGCTACCATAGCTCACTACCAATAGAAGTCAAGATAACAGTTAAGGTCAATTGTCTTCAAGAGCTCAAGGCCCATCACGAATTAATGTCTCCAATCGAAAAAGATTTGTTGTCAAAGAAATTTGGACAGATTGCTGATTTATTATATGTGAAGCCTCAAGAAATGGCAATTCTAGTAATGTTGAATTATTGGGATCCATCATTCCGAGTTTTCACATTTGAAGATATGGACACAACTCCCACAATAGAAGAATATGGACTCATGCTCGGTATACACTTAAACAACCACCAACCAATCTACGTACCGAGACATGTCAGTCCATCCTTGCATAAGATAGCTGCATTGTTTGGGGTGTTGTATGATCAGATGAAGAAATCAATGGTGAAAAGAGGAGAGACCACGGGATGGGAACTGACCTATATCTTAAAAATTCTAGACGAGTTCAAAATGCGCCGTGATAGAAAAGGCTATCTTGATCTATTTTCCTTAGCAATCTATGGGTCTGTACTTTTCCCTTCAGCCATGGGGATAGTAGATCAGAAAGCAATTGATGTATTTTTATCAGTATTACATAATGGGATTAATCCGATCCCAGCGATCCTGGCAGACACTTTCCTATCCTTAAATCATAGTCGAAGAAGTGGAAAGGGAAATCTCTGATGTTGCATACATATTCTGTATGTCTGGGCATGCAATCACATCTTTGGAAAGAAGTATATAATTTATGGACCAATACCAAAACCTGTAGAAAGATTCTTACGTTCTCCTGTCGAACAGAAAGACAAACAAGGATGGATTGACGTCTTTCAATCCGTGAACTCATCATCTTATACATAGAGCTTATCTGGGATAGAAGCAAGAGGTATTTTACTATGGTGCGATAAATTTCAATGTGTGCCATTAATAGGGTCTAGAGGTTGCATAGCATATAGCCCTGTCATGGTTCTAAGACAATATGGTCGGATGCAGTACATCCCCAGAACGCGAGGTCTAAAGGAGGTCGAATTTGAATATCAAAATTCATATAGCAAAGAATTATGGGAGCAAATTCGAGTTGCATAGGAAAATATAGAAATAAAGGATTATAAAGAAGTAGGGCCATTTGGAATATGGACTACTCCAGAATACCCGCAATGGTTTAAAGAAAGGGGGAAAGACATGGTGTTGACCCGAATGATCAATGCAAATCAACCACCGAGTATTAGAACGGACCTTCGAGACTACGCCGAAGAAAACAAGATGCGCAAAAAGATTGATTATGCAAAATTAACTGAAGAACTAAAGAAGGTAGCCGGTCAGAAAAGAAAGAAAGAGGAAGAATGTGAGCAGTTGATAGAGAAGATTCGAAAAATGGAAGAAGAGAATGAGGAACTTTGTGCTAACCTTGTTCGTACTTCACAAACCAAAACTAACGCGTTAATATCTAAAGTAAGCCAGTTGTCCGAGACCTTAGATGAGCAACAAGGTTATATTGACATGTACCAGCAGAAAATAACATACCTAGAAGAGGATGCACAACGTTTAAGGATAGAAAAGAGCCAAGCTTTAGA
Organism: Biancaea sappan; assembly: GCA_037074585.1. Lineage (NCBI taxonomy): Eukaryota > Viridiplantae > Streptophyta > Magnoliopsida > Fabales > Fabaceae > Biancaea > Biancaea sappan. The sequence goes on along the minus strand of CM073500.1, from coordinate 43,287,528 downwards.
TGAAGTCACAGGAAAAGAAGAGGCTATTGTTAAGCTGCAAAGTAAAAATAGATACTTAGAGTCTGAGGTGCGGCGCATTAGTCACTTGAAGTCTGATATGGAGCATATCACACAACAACATAAAGAAGTGGTAGACAAAAATAAGGAGTTAATAAATGAGGCTGAGCTAAATTTGACGAGATTGGCTACACGAGTGAAGGAAATAGAAGATCAGGCCACGCCATTTAAGCTCACAGAAAGAGAATTGATAAAATTGTACAAAGAGACAAAAGAGCTCTTAGAGATGTGGGGTCGTTGTTGAATATTTTGTTTACATATGAAATTCTGATGCAAACATTGATGTATCCCAAATTTGAGTTAAATTTTCTTTTATGTAAAATGTCAGTGTTATCTGAATTTTATAAACATGCCTTTCCATATGAGAATATTGCTATCAATCGAATTCACATGAATGTGCTTCTTCGCCAAGAAATGTCGGTGTTATCCGAATTTCATTCAAATATCATTACAATATCAAGAGCTTTCATGAGTTTTCGGGAAACGCGTCCTCATTCTCAAACAACACACTCGTGCTTCAATAAAGAAATTTTCCAAAAAAAAAGGTAATGATAACACGATTTAATAAACTTTCCCAAAAAAGTGATTCTTAGTCTTTCTTTTCAGAGAGAGGGGGAAAAGAAGAAGAAACTTCATCATTGCGCCTCCTAAAGGAAAATCGTCTAACCAGGCCCTGCCATCGACTCGTGTGTATAACACCCGTTCACGAAGTAACTCAATGGAAAGCCAATCTGGTGACAACCAAAGAACAGAAAATGACACCACCGCTCGCTTGGAAGCATTGGAAGGGAAGCTTGCCCACATGACTGAGATGATTTTAGCATTGACAGAAGCAGTGAAAGGAAAGCAAACAGATACATCTGCTGTTTCCTCAATGCCTATAGCTATTGAAACGCAAGTTGAGACAAATAACCCTATGCCAGCATATGTTAACCCAAAAGTAAAAGTGAATGAGACAGTGGTCATTCCCACATCAGACAAAGGGACAGAGTCTCAAGCAAAAATAACAGATACACTAGGCCATACTAACCTTAATGTAGGGGATGACGCCACGTAGGGATATCCTGGTGACGACCCCGTATACACACTACAGATTCCAGCCTCAAGGGTTGATAAAGAAGATAAGAGTCTTAAAGAAGAAATTAGAGAAGTTAAAAACCAGTTACGTGCCTTACGAGAGCCAGTATCGTGGGGATAACTAGAATTGGATAAATTATGTTTGACACCTGAGATAACGATCCCGAAGGAATTCAAGATGCCAGAATTCTCTAAGTACGATGGCACTGGAAACCCTGTTTACCACCTGAAGTCTTATTGTACTAAGATGTGTGTCTGGTCTCGTAATGAGAAGTTCTTAATCAACTTTTTCCCTGAAAGTTTGACCGGAGCTGCATTACTATGGTTTATGCAATTAGACCAATCGAAGGTCCAAAACTGGGGGGATCTGGCAGACTTGTTTATGAGACAGTACAAGTTTAATTTACAGACTGCTCCGACCAGAGAGCAGTTAAAGGCAATGATAAAGAAAAATTCTGAAACATTCAAGGAATACTCCCAGAGATGGAGGGTAATGGCATCACAAGTACAACCTCCATTGATCCAGTCTGAATTCTGTTCCTACTTTATTCGTACCTTACCGGACCCATTCTATAGAATTATGCTTGGAACTCATGTCACTGACTTCGCAGACTTGATTGAGATTGGAGAAAGAATCGATGCAGATATTCGCGAAGGGAAACTCTCGAATTGCCAAGCAGAAAGTAGCTCAAGGAAAGGACAACCTGCAAAGAAAAAAGAAGCAGAAGTGAGTTACGTACAGCCAATAAAACCATATCCTCAACAACAATCTTATTCCTATTGGCAGAACAATCAAAGCCAAAATCAATCAGGGCCAACTAGACATGCTCAATAGGGAGGACCACGGGCCTCACGACCAATGGATAACCGCCCATGGCCGAATTTCGGTACAACAAATGCTGAGCTATACAAAAATTTGTTAGCCGCTCAACTCCTAGGACCTCGGCCTGCAAAGGTGATGAACCCACCATATCCAGCATGGTATGATCCTAACGCCACATGCGATTTCCACATGGGAACTGTTGGTCATTCGATCGAAAACTGTGTGGCATTTAAAAGGAATGTGTTAGAATTGATTGATTCTAACCACATCCAATTAAAGACAGGAGATAATTCTACCATCGAAAAGAATCCTTTACCAAGTCATGAGCGGCAAGTGAATCTTATTGAAGAAGAAACCAGGCCATTGAGGAGTCAAGTTGACTCCAATATACCAATGAGATGTCTATATATGGGTCTTAAAGAAGCAGGTTATATATCGGAACCTTTGGGAGTCAGAAGAAGTGAGAACATGGAGTATTGTGAGTATCACCAAGCGGAAATGGGGCATGATATTGAAGGATGCTTAGAATTCAAATCCCTGATCAAGAAAATGGTGGCTTTCAGAATAGTGGTCCCTGGGAAGGCACATCAAGTAATTTGCGCGACATCAGAAGTACAAGACCAAGTTGACAAGAGGAAGATTGAGTTAGCATACTATACAATTAACCCCACTCCTCAAGCGGCAACTCAGCCTAAACTCTTAGCTCAAAGGCTATCTGTGGTCATAAGTATGCCAACGCCATTTCCCTACCAAAGTAATCGCGCAGTGCCGTGGAGATATAACAGTCGAATGGAGTTTTCTTCCAGCAGCGTAACAACAGCTAAGGCTCCTAAGGAGGGGATCATAACAAATATAGCCAATGAAGGGAGAATAACTCGAAGTGGTAGAATCTACCTTCCTATCGAAAAAAAGAAAGCCAGTAAAGAGAAAGAAGTGATGGAAAAAGAGCCTGAAATTGATGATGAAGAATTTCTACGAATCATGAAACAAAGTGAATATGATATTGTAGAACAACTAAAAAAGACTGCTGCTAAAATCTCAATATTATCACTGATCCTGAATTCCAAGCCACACCGACAAGCCCTACTGAGAGTCTTAGGAGAAGCCTATGTACGTCCAGATGCTTCACCAGAAAAAGTGGCAAGTGTGATGAACATCACTAAATCATTGGCTACAATCTCTTTTTCAGAAGAAGAAATTGTTAAAACTGCTGCTAGCAAACCAAAAGCTTTGCATATCACCCTAAAATGTCATGGATTTATCATTGCCAAGGTCCTAATTGATGGTGGATCAGCTTTAAATGTCTTACCACTCTCCACGTACGAGAAATTAGAACTATCACAGATGGAAGATAGCGATATGATTGTGAAAGCATTCGATGGAACTCGAAGGGAGGTATTAGGCATGGTTAACTTACCCCTTGAAATTGGTCCATGCACATTTATGGTAAGCTTCCAGATTATGGATGTAGATCCATCATATACCATGCTCTTGGGCAGGCCATGGATCCATAAAGCAGGTGCTGTGCCTTCAACCTTGCATCAAAAGGTAAAGTTTATAGAAGGGGAAAGAATAATCACCGTAAAGGGAGAAGAGGAATTAATGGTGACTAAGCCAAGTTCTGTCCCTTATATCGAGGCTACTGAACAAGTGATAGAGACCACCTTCCAGAGTTTGGAAGTCGAGATAACTAAGGAATCGGGTAAAGATGTAAATTCTGTGGTAGCAAGCATTTTAAAGAAAAATGGATTTGAAGCTGGCAAAGGGTTAGGTGCAAACTTGCAAGGTATTAAAGAACCAATTGCTCTCCCAGTGAATGCAAATAAAAATGGGTTAGGATACGAGCCCACGATAGAAGATCGGATGAAAGAGAAGTTAACCCTAAACAAACGACATGAGAAGCTGGAGATCCCACATATAAGAGCTTCATTTCCATCACCTTCCGAAGTGATAAACCAACCTGAGGTCTCCATGGTTACTGAAAATAAGGAAGCTGTGCAAGGACTCAAGGCCTGGATCGTGACTGATGACACTGGAGAACCATTGAAGAATTGGGAGATTGAGAAAGTCAAAGATGTTTTTAATTTAGAGTAATTATTTTCTTTGTAATGTTGTCATTACTTAATCATGGATAATGCTTTTATGGAACATGAAGAGAAGTCTGAATTAAATTTCTTTTAGTTTTGCCACATCTATTCTATTCTTTCTCTTTCTATTCATTTCTCTTTTATTTCTTTACCTTCCAGGAAATTGCATTCCTCGGAACTCCTGTCCAACACAGAAGTTCCTGAGGTCTTGTCGAATGATTTACATGTTACCATGGATACGCAAAGCCATGAATCTGATGATGAAATAGTCCAAACATTTGCCAAAATCTTAGAATCCACCGAAAAAGGAATAAGTCCTCATGAGGAAATAATTAAAGTAATAAATATGGGGACTGAAGAAAACAAAAGGGAGTTAAGAATTGTCGACAACCCCGAAAGGAAAGAAATGATTGGTCTGTTCAAAGAATACCAAGATGTCTTCGCATGGTCTTATCAAGACATGCCAGGACTTGATCCAGGAATCGCTTCTCATAGGATTCCTTTATACCCAAATATTGAACCTAAGAAGCAGAAACTAAGGAGATTGAGTGCAGAAATGTCCTTAAAAATTAAGGAAGAAGTGACGAAGCAACTCGATGCTGGTTTCCTCCAAGTGGCCCGATATCCCCAATGGGTGGCTAACATTGTACCTGTGCCAAAGAAAGATGGGAAAGTCCGAATGTGTATAGACTATAGAGACTTAAATAAGGCTAGCCCAAAGGATGACTTTCCTTTGCCCCACATTGATATGCTAGTCGACAACACAGCACGTAACCACCGTTATTCATTTATGGACGGTTTCTCCGGCTATAATCAGATCCCTATGCATGAAGAGGATAAAGAGAAAACTACCTTCATCACCCAATGGAGAACTTACTGTTATCGAGTAATGCCGTTTGGGTTAAAGAACGCTGGGGCAACTTATCAGCGAGCCATGGTAGCACTATTTCATGACATGATGCATAAATAAATAGAAGTATGTGTAGATGACATGGTAGCCAAAACTACTGAAGGGGAAAGCCACATAGCGGTTCTAAGAAAGCTGTTTGAGAGGCTACGTAAGTATAAACTCAGGTTAAATCCTAATAAATGTATCTTCGGAGCTTTATCTGGGAAACTGCTGGGATTCATTGTAAGCCAGAGGGGGATAGAGGTTGATCCTGACAAAATAAAGGCTATACGAGAAATGCCACCTCCCCAAACAGAGAAAGAAGTGCGAAGCTTCTTGGGGCGGTTGAATTACATTGCAAGGTTCATAGCAAATCTGACCTCGACTTGTGAGCCCATATTCAAGCTGCTGAGGAAAAACCACACTGGGAAATGGGATGACAATTGCCAACGAGCCTTTGACAAAATCAAAGACTATTTGTCGAAACCCCCAGTCCTAGTTCCCCCATCACCAGGGCACCCATTAATCTTGTATTTGACAATCTTACCCGGATCAATGGGAGCAGTGTTAGGTCAACATGATGAATCAGGCAAGAAAGAACAGGCGATTTATTACCTGAGCAAGAAGTTCAACGATTGTGAAGCACGATATGCCATGATTGAGAAAACTTGTTGTGGGTTGGTGTGGACGACAAAAAGGTTGAGGCAATATATGCTCTACCATACAACCTGGTTAATCTCCAGAATGGACCCTTTGAAATTTATCTTTGAGAGCCCACACGTGGCTGGAAGGGTTTCGAAATGGCAAGTAGTATTGTCCGAGTATGATGTGGTATACATGACAAGGAAGTCCATTAAAGGGAGTGTGATAGCAGACCACTTAGCGGATCACTCACTTAATGAACACCAACCTCTGGACTTCCATTTTCCTGACGAGGAGGTTCTTGCCATTAAGGATGAGGAAGATAAAGTTGATGAAGAAGGAAAAGAATGGAAAATGTATTTTGATGGGGCTGTCAATGCAAATGGGAATGGCGTTGGAGCTGTAATCGTATCACCCAAAGGAAAGCAATTCCCAGTAGCCATCAAGTTGGAATTCGATTGTATAAATAATATAGCAGAATATGAAGCATGCGTCAATGGTTTACAAGCGGCCATCGCTTTAGGCGTAAAAAGCTTAAAGTGTTTGGTGATTCAGCCCTAATAATCTACCAAGTGAATGGAGAATGGCAAACCAAAGACTCAAAATTAGTGCCATATCAAAAGTACTTAACTCAACTACTTGACCAATTTGAAGAGATTAGCTTTCACCACATGACGCGAGATAAAAACCAGTTTGCGGATGCCCTGGCTACCTTAGCAGCAATGATCCAACTCGATTGTGGGGTGCATGTCCAGCCAATCCAAATCAAATAATGTAGTACACCTGCATATTGCTTGAGTATAGAAGAAGAATTTGATGAACATCCTTGGTACCATGATATAAAAATTTATATGGAAGATAGGGTTTACCCAGAAGGAGCTACGGAGAATGATAAAAAGACAATCCGACGCCTAGCTATGAATTTCTTCATCACTGATGGTGTTTTATACAAAAGGAGCCATGACGGTACACTTTTACGGTGTGTAAATTCAAAAGAGGCCCAAAGAATTGTGACAGATCTCCATGAAGGGATATGTGGGACGCATGCAAATGGCCATACTTTGGCTAAACAAATTCAAAGATGTGGTTACTTCTGGATGACTATGGAAAGGGATTGCATTGAACATGTTAGAAAATGTCACAAATGTCAGATTCATTCAGATAAAATCAATGCACCCCCAATTCCATTGCACAACTTGACAACACCATGGCCATTTGCAATGTGGGGCATTGACGTAATCGGCCCCATAAATCCAAAGGCATCAAATGGACATCGTTTCATCCTGGTCGCCATTGACTATTTCACTAAATGGGTAGAGGCTAACTCATATGCTAATGTGACCCAGAAAACCTTCACCAGGTTCATGAAAACCAATCTGGTGTGTCGATATGGTTTACCCGAAAGGATTATCACAGATAATGCACGAAATTTGAACGGGGCAGAAATTAAGAAGTTTTGTGAACGATTCAAGATCAAACACCACAACTCAACACCCTATCGACCGCAAATGAATAGAGCAGTCGAAGCTGCAAATAAAAACATAAAGAAAATCATTGAAAAGATGACAGTGACGTACAAGGATTGGCATGAAATGCTTCCCTATGCGTTACACGGCTATCGAACTACTGTACGTACTTCAACTGGGGCAACACCTTATTCCCTAGTTTATGGGATGGAGGCCGTGACACCTATTGAAGTAGAAATCCCATCCTTAAGGGTCCTTATCGAAGCTAATTTAAATGAAGATGAATGGATAAAAACTAGGTTTGAGCAATTGAATATGATCGAAGAAAAACGATTAGCCTCTATTTGTCATGGACAGTTGTACCAAAAGAGGATGGCTAGGGCTTTTAATCGAAAACTTCGCCCTAGAGAATTCAAGACTGGAGATTTGATCCTAAAGAAAGTGTTGCCAAATCAAGATGATCCCAGAGGTAAATGGGCGCCTTCGTATGAAGGGCCTTATGTGGTTAAATATGCCTTCTCAGGGGGTTCATTAATCCTAACAGATATGGATGGCCAAGAGTTGTCGAGACCTGTTAACTCTGACGCAGTCAAGAGATACTATGCTTGAAGAGGGTTTAAAAAAGGGGAAAGAAAGAAAGATTAAGCTCGCTGAGCCAAAAACCTGAAAAGGTGACTCAGGCAAAAATTAGAGCTCACCAAAGCCTACTAGATCGAAAACATGAAAAACGGTCTAAGAAAATACAGGCTAAAAAAAAATGATGATGATAAAAAAAAAGGCTCGCTAGACTGAAAACCCAAAAGGGAAGTCTAGGCAAAAGTTAGAGCGATAAAGAGCCCTCAAAGCGCTTGAAGAAACATGAGAAATAGAGAGTCAGACACTTCAACTCAATTCCTCCAACGCTCAGAGGCATAAAGGAAGATGTATAAGATTGAAGCATGATTTGTTCATCAGTCAGCACTCATGATAACTTATCTATGGTAACATGACAAATCACTCAATAAGTCAACTCAGGAATAAACGAAGGACATTCTATAGAGGAACTACTTTGATTGCAGTTCTGTAATTGTCTTGAATTTATTTTGTTATTCTTACCGTTCTAACAATATGTTTTCTGTTCAAACTTCTTAATAAATGAGGATTATTCTTCTAGTAATGTCTCATCCGCCTGGAAGGTATCTCTTTAAATCTACGTGACAATTACTTCACTTTTGTTCCATATAAGGCAAATTAAAGATTAAGGACAACATTCAATTTTACATAAAACATTACATCTAATGACTTATCAAGCTCCCTTTTCTTAATCTATGAGAGCTCTGGATTATCATTCAAGAAACTGGCTAAGACGAGCATATCATTCAATGACCTCATGGTGTAGCGACCAAAGGCACTTCAAAAGACAACCTCAACTATAAAACTGGGGCAAAATTGGAAAAATGATTATGGTTCTATCAGACGACACAGTCGAAAGCACGCAAGCTTGGTTAGACGAGAATCCTGACGGAATGCGACAATCTACTGATAATTAAGTAAGCTTTTTCCTCTCAAAGTAATATCCCTGGCCCCCTTTAAATGAAATAAATCAATCAATAAATTGATTTTCTCTTGCATATCATGCACACCTTTAGAATTTAAGCAACCTTAAAGCCCTAATTGTTAGGCACTCAAATGTGAAATCGTTGAATACATGAACTCTCTACCAGCATTAGAAATTGAGATACGCAAAGTCTTTTTTAGATATTTTGATCTTTAACCAAAGATTCAGATTTGACAGTCTCATCATTTTAAAGCCCGGAGAAGACCGGCATTCATCATTTTAAAGCCCGGCGACGACCGGCACCAATCATCTTTTAAAAGCCCAGAGACGACTGGCACTCACCAATTCAAAGCCAGGAAACGACCGGCACCAATCTCTTAAAAGCCCGGAGACGACCGGCACCAATCATCTTAAAGCCCGGAGACGACCGGCACCAATCATCTTTTAAAAGCCCAGAGACGACTGGCACTCATCAATTCAAAGCCCGGAAACGACCGGCACCAATCTCTTAAAAGCCCGGAGACGACCGGCACCAATCATCTTTTAAAAGCCCAGAGACGACTGGCACTCACCAATTCAAAGCCCGGAAATGACCAGCACCAATCTCTTAAAAGCCCGGAGACGACCGGCACCCATCATTTTAAGGCCCGGAGACGACCGACATTCATCATTTTAAAGCCCGGAAACGACTGGCACACACCTTTTCAAAGCTCGGAGACGACTGGCACATACCATTTTAAAGCCTGGAGACGACCGGCACCCATCTTTTAAAGGCCCAGAGACGACTGGCACTCACCCATTCAAAGCCCGGAGACGACCGGCACCCATCTTTTAAAGGCCCAGAGACGACTGCCACTCACCCATTCAAAGCCCGGAGACGACCGGCACCCATCTTTTAAAAGCCCAGAGACGACTGGCACTCACCAATTCAAAGCCTGGAAACGACCGGTACCAATCTCTTAAAAGCTCGGAGACGACCGGCACCTATCCTTTAAAAGCCTAGAGACGACTTGCACTTATCCTTTCAAAGCCCGGAAATGACCGGCACATACTACTTCATTTACTTTTAATATACCTTTGACAAAATTAAGTGTTCTCTATCTTTACTCTCTCCTTAAACTACATTATTTCAATTTCATTTTCATACTCTAGTTTAAAAAGTGAGTAAAGAGGGGCAACTGTAAACACTTAATTTTTCTTTAAAAATAAAATTAAAAATTAAAAATTATATAATAATAATATTAAAAAAATCTGCATAATAGTTTTAAACCATGATACAGTCAGTTACAGGAGATGCGCACGTCACGGAACCGCCCCCTAGCTTCACGGAGTTGGAGTTTGAAACAGATATGAGAGTGCGCCGGGAGTTGAGGGAGAGAGAGCCATCCACGATGCCTCAGCGCATGACGACAGAGCAGGATAAATAGGAACAGAGCACGAAGAGAATGAGAGGGGATTCAATCCAAAAAACAGAGTACTGCAAAAAGATAGGAGGACGGTATCGCACGGAGCACAGTGGGCATTGAAGAACTTGAGCGCACACACACGCAAAGAAAGGGAGAGAGAGAGAGCACAGTGATTGATCGAGAATATAAAAGAAAAACAGTGGAGAAGAAGAGAAAAGCCCAGCGAGAAGCAGAGGAAAGGCCACAACGATCAAAAACAGAACACGCGTAGGGAAAAACCAGGAAAGGCAATTGAAAGTAGGTGGGAATTGACTCTGATCTGTGCGTAAGCCCATTATATATATATATATATATATATATATATATATATATATATATATATGCGCAGCATTGGTGAACATGTGTATTTATATATAGGAACGCGTCTGTGTATATAGGTATTATGAGTTATACTTGTTATATATCTGCATATCAGTGTGCGTGTGTATATACATAATGTCTGCATGCATATTCCACTTCTCCCTCTCACTTTGTGGTTCTTGTTCCAATTTAGGATGAAAGAAAAATTGAACCTTAAAAAGAGTTACTATTTTCCAAATCTTTGTACAAAGAGGGGTTTGATTTCACCGAGGGAAGTTTTATAGAAAATCCACCAATGGACTCCTCCAATGAGAAAGGTAAGCATGGAACCAAAAGCATGAGAAGAAACACCTAAATGGCATGTGGGGACTAAATTGAATAGAATTAAAAGTTCGTAGGAGTAGCTATAATTTCAGAATAAAATATGTTTGTGACCTATGAACCTAGAAGAATCTAAATATGATCTTAGATCATAAAAAGAATAAAAGGAAAACAATTATCAAGGATCTAGATGAATAAATAAAAAGTGCATATATACATGTTTCAACATGCAGATTTCTTGCTTCCCTTCTTCCTTTTGTTGCGTGATAATGTATTACATGTGTGTAGGCATGAGTGGATATTTGATATATGTGTCAGTGCGTGTGTTAACATGTAATATTAAGTGTGTCTTCATGAATATGGATTATATGTATGTGTCTGAGTGCCTTTATGTATATATATATATATATATAATATATGTGCGTGTGTATATCAATGTGTCCAAGAATCTAAAAATAATTTTCCTGTGAATTCATCCACAACAATTCCAAAAAAAAAAGGGATTTTCTTTCAAATGATCTCATAAATTAATTTCAAAAAATTCTTCATTACTCCATCGTGCGATCGTTAATCAATGCAATGGGATAATAAGAAAATCAAACAATCTTTATTGGGATAAGAGGCTGACTTCGTTAGAGTGGATCTTCCCTTATTATTATTATTATTTTAAAAAAAAAATTAAATACTTACTATGCAATTGTATAACGATGCAAGTGAGGAAAAACTTCTTTTAAAAATAAATTTGTTGAATTTAAACCATCTAAAAATTAGATGAAATACTCATAACGTGATTGTGTAACAATACTTATGAGGAAAGGTCTCCCAAAAAACCCTCTTTTAAAACAGATCCTAAAAATTCAAATTATTTCTTTACAAAAATGCTTTCCAATTTACGAACTACGTGGACTTTGATCCCAATCGCTGGGTACGTAGGCCCTGGGTAATGCCTAACCAAGTCCAATCCTGTATATATCTCTATTTTCCTTTTACTATTATTATTATTATTTTTTTATTTTTTTTTGTGATTAATAAGGGTAATCATTTAAGATGAATATAAAATGGTTGTATATTTTTTAAATCAAACGTATAAGGTGCCTAATACTTTCCCTATACGGTTCAACTTCCGAATTCAATTTTCTCTAAACGCAGACCGTCAAATTTAGAGGTTTTTCCAAAGTTTTTCCCTAATAAATAAAATTTTGGTGGCGGCTCCAAATAAAATTAGTTTTTGATCTTGAAAGCTGATTTTATATCATTTTTCTTTTTCTAAGAAAACGCCGGCCGGTCACATTTCGGGTGTGACACCATCAATACCACTTGGGTTTTCTAAGTTAAATTTAACATCTATATAGACACAAATGGCATCTGCTACTCTTAAATAAATGCATAAACATAAATAAAACCATGATTGACTAAATCAGAAAAAACTGGTAATTAACCAAGTTCAGTCCATAAATGGAATAATGTACACATAACACCATAAAACATAGTAGAAATCAAACCCAAAAGATAATTTGAAGATTTTGAATGGATCTCTTAATTCTCAGACTTATAAAACTGAGACATTGATTACAGGTTTTCCACTATATATGATGATGATTATAACACAGCTCTGCCGTTTTCAGTGCTCATCCTGGTGATGTGGATCTCCTGAGGAAGAAGATGGTACTTAACTTCATGGATCTCGAAGATCTTCTTGAGCTCCAAGAGAAGCTCAGTGATCCTGTTGTTTCGTTCCCCATAGTTCTGATGGTTGATGGTGTGTTGAACACAAAGGCACAGCGTCAGCTTATCTATATTCTCGATCTGTTTCACTATCACTGAGTGCTTTGGATTCCAGTACTTTGGTTTGCTCTCAATGTACCTGAACACATCAAGGTGTGATCCATCATATTAAATTCAAACTCTCACGTATTATCTTAAAATATAGGAGTCAAGTCCTTAGGGACACAGTCTCTCATATAGAACTGTTAGGGTATATATGTTGGGATAAATAATAATGGAAGGAAGAAAAAAGAAAGTTTAATTTTGACGTTTTTAATGTAAATTGAAATTTCACACATTAATTTTTCTCAATTCACACACAAGTAGACACATTGGCCCATTGGAGAGAGAGAGAGAGAGAGAGAGAGAGAGAGAGAGAGAGAGAGAGAGAGAGAGAGAGAGAGAGAGAGAGAGAGAGAGAGAGAGAGAGAGAGAGAGAGAGAGAGAGAGAGAGAGAGAGAGAGAGAGAGAGAGAGAGAGAGAGAGAGAGCTACTTAGTCCAATTTAACATTGTCAAACAAGTTAAATCATAATCTAATTTAGTATTGTTAAATAGGCCAAATCATAACCTGCAAGCCTCTACTTAGTCCATTTTAGCACTATCAAATAGGCCAAATCATCACCTATGGGCTGGTCATAGACTGCCTTGTTTATAATAGGCTTCTTTATTGATGACTAAGACCGCCTACGGGCTTAAACAAGTCGCCCTGCAGGCTATTTTTTTTATATAAATATTTAAACAATATAATTTTAAAAATTTTTAGTAAAAAATTCAAAATTTTTTTATTAAAATAAAATTTATACATCTAAAACATTACTTTTTTTTAATATTTTTAAATAGTTAATAACTTTAAATTTTCATATATATATATATATATATTTTAAAATTAATTATATTATATTTAAATTTACAAATTTTATATTTATTTTTTTAAAATTACAAAGACTGTCATAACCAAATTCACTATTTTTTTAACATAATATTATAAAATATAAAAATAAAATAAAATAAAATTATTTATACTAAATAATGTAATTTCTATAAAAAATAAAAATAAAAAATAAAAAACTCATTTTAACTCGTAAACTAAACCGACAAGCTAGGTAGTTCTCATATATTAGGACTTAAAAATTAAAATAACTCCTCTAGTGCAATCTAAAAAAACTCAGCCCCATAAAAAGCAAACCGTATGAAAAGTAGCAAAAGTAAAAAAGAAAAGAAAAATGTGCATAAAAAATGATAGAGAAAAGTTCTTACGTTTGAATGGCTTTCTTGAGTGCAATAATGGTCTCTGTTGGAGTTGTAACATCAATTGTGAAATCAATAGCATCCCACATTTCAGGACTCCTATAGAAATTGCTTATTGGCTTATTCAGCAAAACTGCGTTTGGGTAATAGATTTTCTCGTTGTCATATCGAAGAAATACTGTTGATAAGATATTCATCTCTTCCACAATCATCTGTAAAAAGTAGCCATATAAATTAAATAACAAGATCTCTATTAGTAACCAAATATGTATATATATATATGCAAAATAATAAGGACAAATATTAATTTGGCACGTGATTTAGCCCATTTTTACTCTGATATTTTATAGTTTAAATTGTCAATTAGTTGGTATCTTAGGATTTTATTCTATTATCTTTTTTGATAGAAAAGAAACACATGTGCAAGTTACTTGATCCCTATTGTTAGTATATTAATACTTTGTAATTTCAATCTATTAATTAATACATTATTGGTGACAAGAGAGGCGCTTTTGTTGGAAGTTGATAAAATGAAATTACGTAGTATTAATATGTTAGGGTTTAAAATCACATGACATTAGAATACGAAAATGGATTCTTTTAATTTCTGATAAAAAGTTGCTGACAGTCTATTTTCTCTATTAGAACCATTCATTTCGTAATATATAATTCAAATTTGAAGGTGCTTTATTTTTTTATTTACTTATTATTTTAAAAAAATATTCTTTCAATTGAGATTGCCGATTATGAAATAAAAGATCAAGATGAAAGAAATTAAGTTTCAATTTCTAAGAAATTGAGTTTCAATTTCTAAGAAATTGAGAGAATCCGTTTTCTCATAATTTCTTAGAATCCGTTTTCTCATAACACCAACTTGCATAATATTACAAGGGTGTATGTTAGATTGAGTCAATTCACTAATCCATTTAACTCAAATCAATCCGTAAGATTGAGGTGGATTGGTGTTTTGGTTTGATTTTACTTTTTTTCAATTCGCCGACTGTTGGTTTGTATAATGATTTTATAAATTTTTAACCCGCCGAATTTGAACTAACTCACAAAATTGCCCAATTTTCTTTTAATTGTAGTACTCCTATGTTATGTACTTATATGTATGTAAAATATTTATGATTTAGTTATCATACTATTTGGTTTACTTTGCAATATTTTTTCTCTCAATAATAATATATAGTACCACTTATAACATTTATTATCTTAATTATTTATTAAATCATTAGCTCATCCATTTAAAAGTTAATTATTCCACCTCATCCAAATTCTAATAAACATCAAAAGAAAAAAATTAACTCGATATCAAATTATAGATACGTTTTTCTTCTAAAAAATCATATAACTATGTAAGGAATTCTATTATTTTTTTTTATTTTTAATTCTATTATTTTAAATCAAATCTATTATTTGTAAAAAAAAAAAAAACTCAACGTGCTAAATCAAACTAAATCAACCTATTTGATAATGGGTTGAGTTGATTTACATTGAGTGAGTGAAAATATCTCAACCTAAACCAATCTAGCTCATCTCTTTGTGTTTGGCTCAATTCTTAAAATTCCCTCAATTCAATCCAATCTAGACCATGAACACCCTTTAATATCAAAGTAGTTAAAAATAGCCAAATCACAAAATTATCAAACTATAATATCAAAGTAGTTAATAAATAAAGTAACTCTATTTTGGTAAGAGTGCATATATATGCAATTGATTACCTGAACATCATCAATGACGCAACGGTCTCCAATGTCAAAAGGGTGCATGACGAAGACGAAGATGATGGCTTCCAGCACAGTCTTGCAAGTACTTTGGAAGGCCACCCCAAGAAGAACAATTTGCGTCATGAAGAAGAGTACTACCTTCAGTGTGGCCAACTCCATCAACAACAGGAACACTATCGCTATTACCACTATCACTATTGAGCTTGCTAGTTTGTGAAGCTGTTGCACTGCTGTTTTCGTATCGTTCAGCGATTGTGCCAGAGCTTTTCTTTCATAATATGCTCGAATCTGCTTATCACAATTCCATTAACTGGCTAATCCAACTAATCACAAAACTCATCATAAAATTTACCTTTATCGATGATATATACGCGAGTAATTAAGGGACTAAGAAATATTTTTATTTATTTTTATTTTTTTTATTATTGTGTTCCGACTAAACTAGTTGGAGGGTGTTTAGTTGTTGAGCTTGATAGAATGTGAAGGTTGGCCTTGTATCGAAAATGCCTAAAATAATTTGGTTTGACTTCTTCACACTGTATAAGCCACAATATTTTTTTTTTAATTATTCCATGTGTGACTTCCAACAAGACCACGATACTTTCAAACTGATTTTTTTGCTTTCGGAAGAGTCAAATTTGAAAACCTGTTGGGAAGAAATGTCAAAATACTTGAATATGATACTAAAAAATGAATTTGAAATGGAAACTTACCACCCAATTTCTAAATGAAGACCTGCTGATCTTTCCAGTTTCAAGGGCACCTTCAAAGAGTGGGAATATGGTATGAATCTCAACCCTCTTCAAAAATCTCCTGAGATCCTCCTCTTCAATATACCTTCATCAATATAGAATATATATGACGACCGATAGATATATTATCAGATGTCACTCATTTTGTTGTGTCAATCAAATTAATTGAAGTCATCAGTTATAGCAGTTTATATCAAATCAAAGTGCAAGATGGTGATAACACTCATTGTTGCGTCTCTTAAGTTTGTTCAATTTAGTCTAATTAGGATGACTTAGGATGACCTTTTACCCCTGAAGGGTAGTGAAGTAATTAAAGACCATCATCATGAGCACTAGAACTGGAGTAAAATTGAAAAGAACTAGTTTTACAAGTTGATGTTAGCAGAATGAATACGGAAAACTAAAATAATATCCAGGAGCCATAGATAGAGACTATTTGGACCCTGAAGCAGAATGTCAGATAAAGGGCTACTTGACTTAAAATTTGCGCCACTTGTTGGCTAGCCTAGCTAGTGGGGGTTAATTATTATGTGTATATATATATATATATATATATATATATATTTATATCTGAGCCTTTTAGCTGGGACAATAATGGACCTGAGTTAGTGGGACAAATAGGACAAATACCACGATGATGACTATAGGCACAGAGCCATTGACGTCGCTTGCTGCAGGTGGTGGCTGACACATTATGAAATGTTGTCGTTTTGATGCAAAAGCAAGAATGAGCAGCAGAACATAGTGACTAAGGACCACCCAGCTACGAAAAATTCTTGAAGGTTCCTAGTTTTGAGGACCACAGATTGATCCTGATCTCTCACGGAGTGGTTGAATATTGAAGGAGATATCGATGACGATAATGATATATTCTGAGACACTACTAGATTTGATCACGTTTTATGTAGTACAACTTTATAAAAAAGTTAAGGACTAGAATTTTTATTTGATTTTTAATTGTCAAGTGATCAGTTTTATTTCTTCCTAAACATTTATAACTTTAATTAACGTACTACATATTTATTCAGGATGGAGTTGATCTACTGATGTCGTTAAGTTAGAATATATAACATGAAGAATTTTTATACTATCTTTTTATATTGTGTGTTTTGCAGTACGGCAAGCGAACATATATATGGAGAAAGTATTCAAGAAATCTTTCCCATTAATTTGATTTTCCTTGTATCACCGTAAACATTATATGCTTTCAATTTTATTGAATTTAAATAAATATTTTTCATTTCTTTTCTCATATTTATTATCATCAATCCAAATACTATAATAACAACAACAACAATAACAACACTTATTTTATTAGATGGGGTCGACTATATATATTACACGACGTCATTAAACTCTATTAATGACAAATTTTTTAATTATCTCATATATCTCATTCAATAACTTCTTTAAATATATTATATAAATTCAACTCCCCCCCTTTCTATCATCTCAATATGTAAGCATATACGTCATTAATTGGTTATCCTTAAAGCTCCAACGGTGGATGTTGTTTAAATTCTAAAATGTGTATCCTTCTAATTAAATTGTAGTTAATTTTTATTTTTGTTTGAATTATTAATGTATGAAAATTTATCAAACTACAATTAATTCGAGTTGAGTTAAGTCAAATTATAAAAGTACACTAAATAAAATCCTCCTAATCCTAATTTTCTAAATTGGCAAACTCAAATTTAAAATATTATTTTAAAAAATAAGTATTCAATCACTTAATCCAACCAATTAGTGTACTTTAGTTTTATTACGCAAAATTTATAGTAATTAAGGCAAACTAGAAACGTAGTAAAGAAATAACAATAATAATAATGAACATACTTGGCACCAGGTTTAGCAACGTTCTTGAAGATCCTCTGGGCACAACTTCTAGCTTCCCACTCGCTATTGATCTCCGACTCGGCGGTCCCGAAATCGTCGACAGACCTCGAGATCGTCGACAGCCCCGAAGACCTGACATAATTGACCAGCCTCTTGACGCTCCACGCCGATGCCGTGCTCTCCATACTCAGCTTCCTCAGCTTCTCCATATCTATCCTCCTCGACCCCAACTTCTCCCACTTCTTCGTCTCCTTCATCATCGCCTTCCCCTTATTCCACTTCGACGGCATCGACTTCGACGCCTTCAGTCGCTGCCACGTGTCCTCCTCCTCGTTCTCCTCCATCGGCGGCCCCGACAGCGTGTCCAGTATGTAGTGGTGGAACACGCTCTCCTTCATCCTGTCGAAGTAGGTCGCCACGTGGAACGATGACGCCAGCATCTTCACCAGCACGATCTTAACTAACCAGATTATGGCGCCAACGAGAATCGCCACGAGGGCTTGGAACACCTTGTTCAGGAACTTGTGGTTCTTCTTCTGGACGCTGTCGAAGACGACTGTCCAGTACGAGAATAGTACGAGGGCGAGCCATATGCAGTTTCTTATGCTCTTTCGGAGACCGTAGATGAAGTATAGGACTTTCTCTCGGAGCATAAAGTTTCGCTCTATGATGAACACTGCTACAGCCACTAGCCAGCCCGAGACGAGGCGTCCACTGAAAGTGACCATCACCATGAGACACCATTTCCAGATCTCTAAGCCCCATAGGTGCTTGGATTTTATAGAAGAAATGGTGATGGAAGAGACCAGGCCAGCGAGTATGATTATGAACAAGGCCCACTCCACCACGCGCCGCCATGGGATTTTCCGACGATGGCGCTTTTGTTTTTGGCGGGACTTGAGGCCGTGTTCTGCACCGTCTTGTTCCTCCAGCTCTGATTCTTCTTCGTCGTCGAGGCTGTCCCATTCGTCGTCGGTGGAGGATTGGACGGTGTCGGTGTCTTCGGAGATGGCGAGTTTATTGGTGTAGGGAGGAGGAAGGTGGGTGTGTTCGAGGATGCGAGATTTGGGTTTGGAGAAGCTGAGGCGGTTGAGGGTTTTGATTGATCTGGAGGTTAATGTCTTGGGCTTAACGTTGTCGGGATGGTGATTAGAGGTGGTGGTGGTGGTGTGGTCGTTTTGATGAGGTTCCAAGGAGGGAGGATCGGCTTTGAGGTGGTCGATGAAGAGAACAACCTGATCAGACCTGCTTTTCTCCATACTGGTTCTGTATGGTGGTGTTGTAATGGTGGATATGTATAGTGCATGCAAGTGCTTGAACAAAATTTTTCTTGGGTTATATATAACGTATTTCTTGGGTTATATATAACGTTATTTATAACCATACTCAAATGGATAAGAATTTCTCCATCATATGTATCACAGACACGTAAATAAAGAGTAATAACGTTGATTGATTCAAATACTTCCGCACCTCTTTCTTTGGCAAAATTTAACTTCCAATCTTATAAATGAAAAAAATCAGTATCAGAAAAACTTTATACTTTTATCACCTGACCTAATTTGAATTGAATTAATTGAAACTCAATAAATTTCTCAACATATACTAGATTGTAGGTCAATAAATCCTTCAACTTTAAAAATTAGCAAAATACACCACCTAACTCTTCCAATGACTAATCTGTCTAAAATTCTGATATAAATTGTCTATGTAGGTAAAATGATGCCAATTAACAAAAAAAAACATCTAATTTATCATCGTGTATACAAAGCCTTTTAGTAGAAAAAGCAAAAAAAAAAATATTGTTTTATAACTTAGGATGATAATTTAGATATTTTTTTTCTTTGTTGGTAGCCTCTTTAAGCTTACTTCAACAAGTAGTGTTAAAGTTTTGAATGAGAAAGATTAATAGAGGGTCATACAGCCCAAATTAAAATGTTAAAAAAGTCGACTTACACAATTTTCTAATTTGAGGCAATTACTTTGCATTTTAGTGAAGAATATATGAGGCAAGTATTAGAAAACAAAATAAGCAAGGGGTACAATTCAAATTAATTAAAAAGAGGCAAAAACGTTTGACACAAGCAGAAATTAGCAAGTGGGGGAACTAGCTAGTGCGCACATGCATGCTTGCTGTCAGAGGACACTCAGCACACACATTTGTACAGTGAAATAAGTGTCTTTGTGATGATGATGTAGTGCATGAAAATCACTTTGAGCATTTCAGAGTAAGACAAGTTCAGAAAACCAAATGAGGAAAAGAGCACAACCAGAGGTTGAAATTGTTGAAATTTTCAGATTTCTTGCGCATGATAATACATAACGATAGCTAAACTTATGTTACCATCACACGTTCCGAACAAGGTGTCCATTTTTGCGTTTGGATTTGTTGCTCGTTCGCGCGTGTTGCGCGAACATACTTCTTTTCATGATTGTTGAATTGTTTTGATCTAATAGTCATAAACGCATTAGTGAAATGCACCTTTTTCACTAACACCTTTTTTTTTTATATCAAAACATGTGGGTAAATCAGATCGTGACATGTATTCGACCCAGATGCCCATCCAGATACAGCTCCACACACCCAACCCGATTGCCACATTATCTTCTTCCCTGCACACATGAGACAGCACAGCAGTAGACCACAAAAAGCAGAGGACGATGTGGAGATGAATTACAACATGCAGGACATGAAAAAAAATACTGATTTGAGGTCAAAATTTAGGTTCTTGTCTAATGCAAAGGGTTGTAGCCAAAACCATTCTTTCAATCAGCCAATATTTGTCATCACTGCCTATGCTAGAATCAAGCAACTGGGAAAGCTTCACATCCTTTAGAAATGGTGTTGCCTAGATAAGCATTCAAGCTAGTTGGATTTTTTTTAAAAAAAGTTATAATAAATAAAACTGTATTACTATAGATATTTTTATTTAAAAAAATTCTGACTTTAATTTCATTTCGATGCATTTTATTTGTTTTTTTTCTCAGCTGTATTTACATTTTTATTGCTTTCTCTTACAAGATTGTTAAATTACTATGTAGTTTGCTGAATTCCAAATTGGGCTTGCTAAGCTTGCTTTGGGCACGGGCCATCTTTCAACTTCACAGGTTAGTAATTCCACTTTTAATATAAAGTTAAAATCTATTAAGTATTTTTTTTTGGGAAAAGAATGCATAATAAAGTTAAGTTGATTGAGCACTAAGATTAAGAATTTCATTTTGTTGCATGTGTGTGTGTACAAGTTTAACGTAATTGTTTCATGCTTTGGTTGAGGGTGATGCCTGGTTGGTTATATTGTCCAGTGGATCCTTGTTTGAAAAGGATTGGAGCATTTTAGTGCATAGAAATCTTTCTAATTAGGCTGAAGTATTGTAGGGGTACTTAAATTGATAAGATATACATTGAATTGTTTATTAATTACAAAGGTTTCAACTCTGACTTCTCACTTAAAATATTTTAATTAAGGCCTTAAACCACAAATTAAATCTTCTTTTGTCTTAATTAATTAATTTGAAACATGCATGTGATTTATTGGGCTTTAATGCAATCTCCATTCTCACAACTTCATGCACTCAGAGTAATGACAAAACCATCAAATATAATTTCAATACCTAATCTAAAGCGACGTATGCATTATAGTTTATGTTAAATTAATTAAATGAGTAAAGTCAAGTTGTCCCCTCCAATCTAAGAGAGGAGAGCATTGATTAGCACTCTGATAATGATCCAGATTCCTATCCTTATACTAATAATTTAATTAATCCAATTATTTCATAATGGGTACAAAAGTAGAAGATGAAATTAGTTTATAGTATATATAATATAATAATAGAATATCATATATATATATATATATAACTAAACCGTATCTATGATGGATCCAGCACGGAAAGTAAAGACTTAGAATAACTAATCATCTTCAGGAGTATGTTGGCCAACTTCCATTTCTATACTCAACTAGAGGTTCCTAGAAAATTAACTCTTAATGATTGAATATGAGGCTAGCTACTTGCTAATTCATTATCAGGATTTTTATGGGTAGTTGCATAATGTAATTAATTAAATATTAGGGTTTTTTTAAAAAAAAGTTATGTGCAACTTTTAAATATTTGCTACCAATCCTCCTATAAAAATATAATATTTAGATATATGTTATAATAATTCAGTGCTAATTGATTAATTCTTTTTATAAAAATTTCTCCATATACATTGAATTTTTTCTCTTAATAAAAGTATCATGTTAAGAAGATTAAATGTTTAATTACCTTTTATAAGTTTATTTTTGTTTAATAGATTCACTTAATTTTTTTAATCCAGTTCCTATAATTTAAAATATATAATTGAGTACTTGTAATTGATTAATTTATGATACAAAGTTATTGATTAATTTATGCAAAGGAGAAAAATAGAGAATGCATGATTTTTTTTTCTTAATCTACCTCTCTTGCTACAGATTTAAATGTTAATCAAATCAACACACCACTCATAAAGAGGAAAGCAGCACTCAGAAGGAGAAGATTAATGTCCAGACACATGTTGGAGAGTCAAGATTGTCATAAGTGAGATGTGTGCAATGATGAACCACTTCATCAATTTATCCCATTGATGATGACGAGACAGTCACCAGATCATCCTCTAGACTAGTTTATTCATAAAAACTTATATTTTATTATAATTTTGTATTTCATGATGATAGATTATGATGAAACATGTAAATCATTGTTATAGAAAAAAATGTATAGTTTTTTGTTGTAATTGTTGGTTGATACTTATTTGTTATATTAATATTTGTTCCCAGGTTTTAAATTAAGTTTGGAATTATGTTTTTGGTTAAATATATATAAAAAATTTGTTTAAAAATTAGCGACGGAATTTTTTGTCGCAAATGAAGGAATTTTGCTATCATATATTTGAATTTTGCGACGGAATTAGCGACGGAAATAGTCGTCGCAAACTTACGACGGATTTAGCGACGGAAATATCCGTCACAAATTTGTGACGGACAATTTTCCGTCGCAAATTCTTAAATTTTGTTTGCGACGGAATTTCTAATTTGCCACGGAAAAATTCTGTCGCTAATTCTACGACGGATACCAATCCGTCACAAATAATTTGCGACAGAGGTTTTAGCGACGGAATTTTTTCCGTCGCAAATTCCATCGCAAATGAATTTGCGACGGAATTTTATTAATTTAGCGACGGATTTTTCCGTCGCTAATCACTGAATTTCTAGTAGTGTTCCATGACCAAACCCTATTGATATATCCAGATTAGTACTATTCTTTTCTTTCCCTTTTTCTTTTTCTCTTTTGGCTTCATGCCTTCATTTGAAGAGGATTGATCTCATACAACATTGTGAAGCTTAGGTTTTGACAGGCAAATTAATAATTATACACTGAGTACTTAGAGCTCAAAGTTACATTATCATTCATGATTTAAATCTTCACCATAGTGGAGCATGATACACACCCAAAGGTTCCAGTAACATCATAACAAGTAACATGGAATGAAGAAGAACCCCAACTGGCTAGTCCAAAATTCGCGAGCTGCAGACCAAAAACACATGGGTTGTAAAGGTAAGAGCTTTTTGAAATAACGTGAAGAAATTTCATAAAACAACCAAGGGGGAAAGATAACTACTACACCTGAGGCTCAAAATCATCTGAAAGAATGATGTTCGAAGATCTTACATCCTTATGGATCACAGCCTCTACAAAGCCATTATGCAGAAAGTCTAATGCCTTAGCAATACCTATAGCCACCTTATACCTCTCTTGCCAACCAAATGCATTATAGTCCTCCTTATTACCTTTGCCAGAAAACACGAGTAAGACAGGGACATTGAAGAAGACATCCTTTATAAACATGACTACTACCACCTTGACCAACTAGAAATAAAATTCCAATTTTTAGTATGACAACAGAAATAAAATTATCATCAACCAATAAAAAAACAACATAGTTCCTTCAAAAACCTAATTAAAAAACAAAGAACTAATTAAACTCATTTCACAATGTAACTTAGTCAGGAAAAAAAAACATAGAACTAATTAAACCATCATCATCACCATCATGTTCTGCACATTAGAAGGAACAACCATCATCATCACCATGCTACTTTTCTTTCCTTTCCAATGCTAAATACATAGAATGATCATTTTTACAACTCTATAACTAACCTTAAGAATAATCTGTATGTGGCAAACTGAATTACGATGCTTCAAGTAATGGCAATGAATGATCAATAGGCACCTACATTAAGAAACAACACAAATTAATATAATTATTACAAAAAACTAAAAAAAAATTATATTGTTAGATCACGAAATTGTAGCCATAATTTCAGAAACGTGCACTTGGGATGCAAGAGGTGCCAAACATGATACTTTACAATGTGCTTCATTCATCTACACCAAATATGCATAACAAAGGTCAGATCATATGACCAAAAGGATTAAAAAATAAAGACATGTAGAAACACGATGTGTTTACTCTAATCGATTTAATTGTTAATTCTCTTTTATTTTTCCTTTGTTGAATCTCAACACAATTTTTATAGCGTTTCTTATTTCTCGGACCCTCTTTCTCCTTGAAACATGTTTCTTGTGATGTGCACTAAGGTGTGGGGATAGCTGTGGCATTGAGATCTGTATCCATGTCAATCCCAGACAAATGAAGCATACTACTAACTTTCTACCTCATCTTAGCCGTCAAAGTATGCATCACAAATGACACTTCAACTGACCCAGAGGTTTCAGTCGCTATAATTATTGCTTCTCGACTCATATCTCTAAACCAATGCATAATCTCTAGCTTAGGATCATCCACTATGTCCTTCTCCATTGCATCGGATATCACACTTGCCCTTGCTTCTTTTGTCCACCGACGTATAAGGCATGAGAGCACATAATACCGAAGTTTTCAAATTTTAGACAATTACATGTGATTTTATTATCTGACGAGTCAAACGATATCATGTATTCTTGCTTCTTATTAACTAGAGAAATGACATATTGTCGAATAGACTAACTTCATCTTGCCTGTACTCATGTATCAGCAATATGATCATATTCTCGATGGAATAAGTCAAAAATAGATAAAATATACATCACTGAAAGTTGCTTTAACATGTAAGACAACAAATTTCTCACTCATGGAACGTTTTCTCTAGATTCATAGTTAGCCTTTATATCATTATATTGTTTTTCCTCCACTATTCTTTCAATAAGATCAACGTTTGAGTTCAGTAAATCTTTCAAGTTAGAGTTCTAACTTTTAAATAATTGTATACTTTTCATACTAAGGGTCTAAGCTTTTTTATAAGGCATGCTCCCCATTTTTCTCTTATCCTATACGTCGATGATAGACACGAATTATCTTGGACATTATGATCTAACACCATTTTGCTTCACGTTATCTCAAACTCATATTCATCAAGAGCTTCATACATACACCATGACAAATCCGTTAAAATATGTGATTCTCCCCTAGGCAAACGAGTCAATTATTTTGTGGCATTCCATATCAAGTGCCATGTACATAATCCATGCATAGTGTCTGGCTTCTCCTCCTTCAATGCTCTCGTCATTGCTGCATCTTGATTGTTGAAGATCGTGGGAAGATATTTGTGCTGATGAGTTTCTAGAAACGATTGAAAGAGCCATTAAAGAAATCAGTGGTTTCATCACAAAGTAACATCGCCCCAAAGATCACCATATTCCTCTATAGTGGTTAAAATCACAAGATACGGCAAGAGACCTACCCTTCTTGTTGGTGCTAAATATAGTGTCAAGTATGGCCACATCTCCAAACAACCCATAGTCGATAAGCATCCTCGCATCCGCCCAGAATACATTAGCAATTTGTTCCTCTGAGTCTATCTGATATGCATGAAAGAATGATGAATTCTTAGATAATTGTTTTTGAAAATACTGGAAGAGCACACCGGCGTCCCCATACGTCATATTTCATTATCTTCTAGATCGAATATAGTTTTTTACATCCATGCGTGTATATTCAGCATTAGCTTTTCCTCCCGCTTGCATACTCATCAAATCAAAACAGACTTTCTGCCTAAGGTCAAAGTCCTCGGCCAACTTGATCTTGTATGCCTGTGCTTCGAAAATTTTTCTTTGGGAAGGAAGCATATAACTTGTTTATTTGGTGTGCAAGAAGTGATTGTGTGTCTCTATAAACTGATACACTTTATACTTCTCGTCCTCACGCTTCATTATTATTCTGGCCATACATCCAATTCTAGTCTCCGCACGGGGATTCTTAGTGTTTTCACCCTTTTTATTTTACCCACGAAAACCTTCTTTAAAACATACATATTTTATTGACTTAACGATTGTATTGTCTTTTTTGCTCCTTGTGTGTGAATCCTTCTTCACTCCAAATCCGGATTTCTGTCATATGCCACCCAAAAACTCCATGCATCTTCTAAGTTATCAAATTTCAACTCAATATTAGGCTGCAATTTTCCTCCACCATTGTTCTTAGAAAGTTCACATACCCCCTTCCCTTTTTCTCTTCTCTTGTTTGCATCAATATTATACAAATAAAATAGAATTGAAGGGTTGTTCAATTTACTCTCTAAATTTTAAATGTTGAAAATAAATATTGTTAAACTCTTATTTTTGGAATCATTACTAATAGTTGAAAGGTAATGTTTGTCATGTCAATGTCAATATAATGCAATGAAACATAACAAAGGGAATAACTTCAACCACACATATTATTTATGATATAAGATCTTACATTGAGTATCTCAAACTGTTCTACACTTGGAAATTGTTCTAGTAATTAATTAGAAATGAAATACTCATTTAATTTTAAAAATCATAACTTGTGTTTATATGTTGAGTTTTAGATAAAGAACTACAATGGGAAACTTGTTGTAAAGAGCATATTCTTGCATATTATATGAGAGAGGGTTGTAGAATCATAGTTTAAAGTTTTGTCCAACTTAATTAATTTGTGGCTATATTTGAATGATAAGAAACTTGAGGGAAGAGATCACAAAGTTTATTGGGTATATATATATATATATATATATAAGTTATTTTAAATTATGAGAATTTCATTGCAATTTGAATTATGTACAAGCAAAAATTAAAATACTTTCATCTTCAGATTTAGATTGACAAGTAGTTATGAGAGTTTGTCCTTCATATACCCCTTTCCCCTTTTCTCTTCTCTTGTTCTGCATCAATATTATACCTTCAATTTTGTTTTTTACATTTTCTTTACTTTGGAAGTAACAAAAGTTATGCTTCATTATATTATATGCATTTTTTAAAAGTTTTCTTCATTCATATTAAAATATCTTGGTTCTGGTTCTGGTTCTAGTTAGATATTTTGCAGATCAAAATATTTCTTTTAACTCCTATATGATTTGCTTCATTCATAGTTGAAAGTATATTTTATTTATAATTTAAATAATGCATATGGTGGTTAATCATCATTACGAAGATGTAAGTGGGTGAATATATTGATGCAAACTGCAATACTTACTAGCAAGCCTAACGTGCAGTAAACCAGATATTCCTCATTAGTCACGTTTCATTTGCAGGTATTATAAAAATATAGGTTTTGTTCGATTAGTTGCTTTCCATTTGCAGGTATGAAAAAATGATGGTTTTGTTACATTGAGTTTTATACATACTATTGTAGCAAACCAGAAATATAGGCAAGAGAGGAAACTAGACCATTCAATATACACATAAATAATGTACAACTAGGAGAGCAAACCAGCAAACCATTCAAAAATGAAAAGTAGGAGAGCAAACTAGCGAACCGGCCAACGACGATGACACAGAATGGTTAAGTCCCCAACCATGAGAGCTAGTTGAATGCAGAAGCACACACCAGTGACGACACAAAAGACCATCGACAACCATAGATGAAGCATGCGAGCAAAGATAAAGGAGAACGTGCAAGGGGGAAAAGACGAAAAAAAGCTGCACAGAGGTGGTGATGGTTGTCTTAGTCACTTGGCAAGGAAGATATTGTGGTGGCTGGGTCCGGTGTGTGGTTGTTAGTATCCGGATGGGTGCGTAAGTTAGACACATGGCAAGATCTGATTCGCCCGTGTGATTTGGCAGGAAAAAAAAGCGTTAGTGAAACATACTATTTCACTAACACAAAAAAGAAGCTCATCCACGCACGCCACACGTGGACAAGCAGCAAATGCTCCTCCAAAAGGAGGAGCAGCGAATCCGAACACCCCATTTTCATTGGTTTTAGAAACATAATAATTATTATTAGGGAAGCTGCTTAATGAGAGAGTTGTGCTTTCATGTAATTCTCAACAAAAAATTTCCTCATTCTCTATTTCTAATACTAACTGCAAAGGAATTAAAAATATAGAAAAGCAGTTCTTAGAAGTATTGGACATTGCTTTTTGGTTTGTACAGTCGCTGTTACTTATTTAAGGTTGACCACTATATAAATATGTTAGACATGACTTATGTTTGGTTTTTCGTTGCATTTTTATAAGGTATATTTTAAACAGTATTAACGTGGTTTTGATATAAAATAATATGTTTGAAAGTTTTTGTATTAATATGATTTTGTCCTCAAACCATGGTTTTGGTAAAAGTTTAAGATTGTTGTTTCTACAAACTCTAATTTGTCCAAACTAAATTTCTCAAACGGTTTTTGTTGGAGTTTCCTTGTGAATACCATAAATATGTTTATATACATATAATATCCAGATTATGAATTCTTTTTTAGCTCAAACTTTGTAATCTTTGTTGGACAAATGATGGGAATATGAGCCTATTAGAATTTTTATAAGCAAGGGTATCTGCCTATATATGTGATGTCATAACCTCATTGAAGTTACACCATTTAAAAGTATATTAAGTCAAGAGAGCAGTTTACTCTCCTTAATTTTTTTTTTCTTTTTCTTTCATTTTCTACTAATACTTGGTCATCAATCACTACAAGAAAAGCCTTAATTAGCAATAGAAAATTTCTATCGCAAATTTTATTGTAAATTCATCGCAAATTCTGTCACTGATTTGAAATTGCAATATTGGAAATCTGCGAAGGATTCTGTGACGAAAATTTTTCGTCGCTGATTAGATTTCCATCGCTAATATTAGTGACGAAATTTTACGACGAAAAATTCCGTCGCAATGAATTCTTAGTTTTGCAACGGAAAATTCCATCGCAAAATTTCATCGTAAAAATTTTTTTCATCGCTAAATTCTGTTGCAAATTAGTGACGGAATTTTTTCGTACCAAAAATCTGTAGCAAAGAATTCTTAATTTTGCGACAGAAAATTCCATTGCAAAATTTTGTCGCAAACATTTTTCCGTCGCAAATTTGAGATGTAAAATTCCGTCACTAAAATCCGTCGCAAATATTTATTCCCTCTCATTATTTTTCATATTTTTCCCCAATTATCAAATCACTTGAAAAAGATAAACATTAATAAAATAAATTTAGGGGAGTGTTTACAAAAAAAAAAGTGCATATGTTTTACTACCTAATAATAAAATATTTATTATCTATATAAAAATATGATAAAATATATATTTTCAATTAATTATATATATATATAAATTAAATTAAATTAATTAAATTACAAAAATCCTAATAAAATTACTTCAAAAAACCATCCAACTTTAGCTTCACTGCTTTTAAATTCCTCTCTCTGCTCTTCTTCTGTAATGTCCCAAGTATTACTTAGTTAATGAAAGAATTTATTATTTAATACTCAAGATTTTTAAGTTAGTTCACAGTAGACTTTCAACATGAAGTTGAGAAATTTACAGAACTTAAAAATTTTAATTTTTGAAGACATCAAAGTTTTGTCTAAATTCAAAATAAAATAATATTAAATTATTATTCATCTATTTTAAAAAAATTACAAATTTGTGTGGGGATTTCACTCTAGTAGAAAAAGTTAAATAAGGAGTAATAAAATAAATTGAGAATTTTGTGGGATGATTTGGAATTTTTAAAGAAAGAATGTAAGGATCCAAATAATAATAAGTTATATATTTACAAAATATTTACAAACAAACTAAAATATAGTGTAGGTATAAGTATTAAGTAGTTAATATATTTATAAAATATTTTTGTTACAAATATAGATAATACATATTGTAAAACTAATTTTGCAATGAATGATTTATAAGATGATTAGTAATTTTTAATTCTTATTTTATTAGTTAATATTTAATAAAATTATCATTTTTACTAATAATTACAAACTGTAGAAAAAAATGAAAATTTTATCTCCTAAACATTAAGTTTCATTTTAAAATAAATATTTAGATTTTATTTTATTAATATAATATTTATATAAAATTATCATTTTTATATATGCTATATTTTTTATTTTTTAATTTTCTCTCATTCTCTTCTCTGTGATTTATGTTGTGCTAAATGTATGCTATATTAACCTACAAAATAAAAATATGTTAGGAAATAAATCTATTGCCTGATGATGATGTCTGATATTTTCTAAGGCACGTGAAGTCACGTGACATGTCTTCAGACATCCATCAAAATTGAGCCCTAATGCATGAATCAAGGAGCAAGGGCATCTTTTAATGTCGTCATGATTGGTGGCATGCACGGAGGGAATTGCAACTTTGACGACAGGAATCAACCATTTATTAGATTTGAAAGGAGAAATTGAAGAAAAATCAGTGAGAGAGAGACTAAGGAAAGTGAAATTCTTTAAATACCTAAAATGAAATTTTTTTTTACAAATTAATAAAAAAAACACTATAATCAAACTAATTCTTCATTAATTTTCTCTCACAATACCTTTATATTAACTAAACTAATTTATATATTTATTTTTTAAAATAAAATAATAAATAATTTTTACTTTTGAAATAAAATAATTAAAAGATGAATAAAATTTTCAATTATTTTATGTGTTATTTAAAATAAAATAAATAAAATATTTTTTAATTATTTAGTTAATTACCTTTCATTAAATTCTTATTTTAAAATAAAATAAATTATAATTTTTCTCTAAAAATAAATTGTACTTCTTATTTTTTTTCATTAAATTTTATTATTCTCACTTGAATGAAAAAAATCTTTAAATACCTAAAATGAAAAAAATTATTCATAAATTAATAAAAAAACACTAGAATCAAACTAATTCTTCATTAATTTTTTTTGACAATACCTTTATATTCATTAAACTAATTTATATATTTATTTTTTAAATAAATTGAATAAATAATTTTTAATTTTTAAAATAAAATAATTAAAAAATAATAAAATTTTCAATTATTTTATGTGTTCTTTAAAATAAAATAATATTTTAAATTATTTATTTGATTACCTTTCATTATATTCTTATTTTTAAATAAAATAAATTATAAGTTTCTCTAAAAATAAAATTATAATTCTTATAATTTTCGTTCTTTTCATTAAATTTTATTATTTTCAGTATTCCCTCCCCTATTTTTTCTATGTCTCTCTCCCAAATTTTAGAACCCACCCTTCCTTTTTAGTCTTCCTTCCTCATGTTTCCATTTTCAATGTTTCCCTCTCATTTCCCTTGAGTGCGACAAAGAAGTTCCAAGAAGGAGAGGCGAGAGGCGATGAGAGGGTTGTTGAATTTTAATTTAAATATATATATATATATATATACATATCCTATTTGGATTAGCATTAATCAATTACTAAAATATTAAAGTATCATTAATATATCAACTATATTATTTATATTTTATAATATAACCTTAATACATTTAATGAATATTATAATTTGGCTTTTCTGTTGTAAGTGGCTCGTGATGGGTTGGACTATTTATATTATAGTTCGTTGAGAAGTCCCTGCTCTTATCTGATAATAAATAAACTGACTCTCCATTAATCAGTTCAACCCTAGACAGAAAACCTATCAGATAGAGAGTAGTACCACCCTCACAAAATTTAAAACATCTATATTCTGTTGTTCGAGATGGATACTGCGATGATGCCATAAACACATTCCCAATTCATCTCTCTTTTATATTATACTGTTTTAATATACTGTAATCTGTATCTACACCGATCTAAGCTTGTAAATTAGATTAACTAAATCATTCAATGGTATCAGAGCTAGGTTATAGATACATATTACGGCTATTAATTCTTTCTTTTCAAATAATTAAATTTGATTATTCTAATTATTGAACAATTAAATTTGATTATTCTAATTATTGAACAATTAAATTTAAATTTTGCAACCCATAAACCCTAATTTCAAAATAATTTTCGTTTGCCCTATTTTGTTAGATTAATCTGAAAATTGACTTAGGGTTTCTCTTTAACACATTCACGCGAATCACATATGTAAAGATCAGAGAGTTTAAACAAGGTTTTAGGGAGATCAAAGCAGTTTTTCGTTTTCATTTTTCTCTGTTTTTTCGATTTCGATTTCTCCAAAAATCAACCAATATTTTTCGAAATTGATTTGGGGTTTCTCTTTTATATTGTTATACGAATGACATATCCAAAAATCAGAGATTTTCATCGAGGGTTTTGGGAGATCAAAGCTTTTCTTCAAATCGATTTTTCTCGCTATGTTTCGAACTTGTTTTCTCCTCATCCAGCCATTAATCTTCAAAATTGTTTGAGGATTTCTCTTTGCTATGAGATTGCGAGAAAAACCCCTCAAACATTGCAGCTTTTCGTGGTCGGAGTATGGAGAACGAACCGGGTCGAACTCGCGGGTTGTGCGACCTGGTTGCAGGGAATTTGGGTGAAGGTGGTGAAGACCACTGTCGAGGCCCACTCGCGGCCCAAGTGAGTGTGGGCACATGGGCCCACTTATAGGGCCCAAAATTTTTTGTTTTTCTTCAAAAATTAAATATTTAATATTTATGTCATTTTGGTATTTTGTTATTTTAATTATTCTAATCTCAGATTTTGGAACTGAATTTTTTTGTGATAGTTCCTTACTCTATTAGTGACATCTAGGTATGTTATACTCTCCCCATTGATATATCCTAGTGGTGGAATTAATTTCAGTCAATATGTAAATTAATTATTTTATTTTATTAGTCATCATATAAATTATTATATTATGTTGAATATAATTGTTTTTTGTTTTTTGTATAACTGTGATGTCACGACCCATTTTCTGGGCACATGACCGGCACAATGATGAATCTCTCATCACTGTAAGCCTTCCGATAAATATATCAAATTTTTTTATCTGAAAATCATAGAGATGATTTGCATGTAATAATATATTATCAATTTAAAATACATTATTATACTGACATACAAGCCAAATGTCGAACCCCTGACCTAGATGTCCTAGACGATTACAGAGCAACATAATCTATAACAAAAGAGGGGTCTATCCGACAACGGGAAGGTCCAAAGTGATCTACTCCTCTAGCAGATATTCTTCGCTGTCAACCTGATCTGAACAAAAAGGTTGTACAAACAGTGTGAGCTTTTAAACTCAATGAGCGAATTGCCCTCACGTTAATAAAATTCAAATACATTACCAGTCATGCAAGTATATCCAAAGGCTCATACTCAACCAATAGACAGAAGATAAAAATTCATCCAATTCAACAAACGTTACTAGTACTCGTCAATGGCAATATATCCCAAGGAGCGCACACAGGCCGGCTCACCAATTATGTATATTTCCGCCATGACGCACAACATCATCCTCTTACATACAAGAAGATAAAAATTCATCCAATTCAACAAACGTTACTAGTACTCGTCAATGGCAATATATCCCGGAGAGCGCACACAGGCCGGCTCACCAATTATGTATATTTCCGCCATGACGCACAACCTCATCCTCTTAGCTAGGGCGCCTCACGGATTTATCACCAATCCGGGCTATATCCCTACTGAGGGAATCGTTGTCTCCACACTCATTGGTCAAGACACCCTGTCAACCGGGTTTTTCGCCTTGCCGTGAGAGGGGGTACTGTCCCGCTCAATCACAATCAATAGCATTTCATATCATAATCAGAAGCTCAATATAATATTCATCCATATAACAGGTATAACATATAACTATATTATAGCTTTATAAACCACAATTCAAGAGATTCAATCTTCACATCATCATGAGATACTTGCTTTTTCTTATCCATACTTCTGGATTAATTATCTCATTATATTCGCCATTCTGAATCCAATTTCCCCCTATGAATCTTGGGAGTGTCCTACGACATACTTTTTATCACCAGTAATGCTAAAACTCTATTAAAACGGGGTCGTTTCACTCACCTGGATTCCGTACGAGTATCGCTTCTCTAAGTCATTACAGACAAGAGTGCTCAGGTGAATTTCGGTGTTCTGCTACGGAGATTTTCATGAAAGATTAGAGAAAATACGTTAGGATTGTTTTCGTACAAATACTGTTTATACGTACGGTTACTGTTTATATATACGGTACTATTCATACAGTTACTATTCATACGTACAGTTACTATTTATACCAGAAATAGAGAATGTAATCTGTAAAAGAGTACACCAGGTAAGTTCCTAGGAAAGAGTGGAGGGTCACACTGGACACACTTAAAAATCAGGTCTTTCCTTAGCCAGAACTTTCCTAGACATGTATTCTTCACAGTTTACATTCTATTTCGGTAATCAGAGAATCAAAATAACATATAAACAGCTAAGGACAGTTTTTCTGATGTGGAAGATCAGCCAAGGCCGCAACCACAGAGCATACTTAAGAAAATAACTTCTAAAATTTGAAAGACATAGAAAGGGCATAGTATCCTTACCTAAGCTGAAAAGGAAAGGCCCAAAATCTCAGAGGCCTAGCTTTGGAGTAAGAGAAATTTAAGGAGAGAAAAAGAGAAGTTGAAGGTGTGAATTTAGAAGTGAAATGGAAGCGCCTATTTATAGGAAAAGTCAAGGATACTATTTGATACTATGCACTAATAAAATATTCAATTTACTATTTATGAAAATGACATTTCTAATAATGCAGTTACTGTACACCTCACGTAGGAAAATTTTTCTGTTATTACTATTGGAAACTTAAAGGGAAAACTATCCTTTCACCTTAAACCTTTAAGTTTCTTTTCAAATCAGTCCTTTCAATTTAGTCCCTGAGGGTATTTTTACACATAAAACCTCATTTTCTCCTAAAAACTTCTTTCTAGTTTTCTCTTATGACCAAACCAAATCTAGTACTTGACATTTCGATTGTATAAATAAACAGTATCGTATACGTAAATAGTATTATATGGGTAAATAGTACCATATACTGAAATAGTAACAGTAGTTTGTAAACAAATATTTATATTTTATTTTTCATGCGTATTACATTATCACCCCCTTAAGAGAATTCGGTCCCCCGAATTCAAAACTCATCTTAAAACTGAAATAAATGTGATTACTTCGTCCATATCTCATCTTTCGCATCTCTTTCTTCCCAAACCTCTTCACATCCTTGGTAAGATTTACAAGAACACTATAACATCAACTGTGAACTCTAGACCGCATTATCAATGATTTGCATAGGACTTTTTCCTTTTCTAACAGTAAACATTCTCTTCCTCATCAGTTTGATTTTCTCCACAATCTTTTGTACCATAAAGTGTCTCATCCTCATAACTTTTACCAAACTTAAACCACCTAATCAGAGACGAACTTTGTCTCTATGTAAAACTTCAAATAGATGTCGTCTCTAAAAATGGCACGTGGTCTTTCTAGTTCATACTGAATATCAGAACACATGTTTCCACACACATAGCTTATAACTTTTACGAATACAAGTACCTTACCCGAAGGCGTCATTTTGGCCATAGGTAATACTCTTGCCCGAAGGCGATCCTTCTACCTTAAGGCGATACTCTCAGCTAAAGGCGTCATATAAAAGGAAAAATCACATGAAATTATTACATAAATCTCTAGGAAGAACAATCCTAGAAAATGTGTTAAGTAAATAACATACTCCTCACGCATAATTATAAAATAAATATATATAGAAATTTCTCTCACCTCAATGACTTATATAGAGTCGTATCCCTTCAATGATTAGGGCAAACCCATAGTTCTCTATATATAGGTTCATAAAATACTTATTTAGCATTCCTCCATAGCTTAAAAGTGCAATGAAATATCATTTTAGTAACTCTGCTCAGTCAAAAGGATATTACCGTACTTTGCTTTAGAATTTCCATAATCAAGTATGAAATATAACAAGTCCAATATCTTCTCATTCCTCAAGTTCTTTCAGTAAAAGGAATCACTTCAACAAAGAAGGTCTAAATATAAACTTAAATTTTATTTCTAGTACATCGATAATTTTAATACACGAAGTGTAGACCAAATATAGCTTTAGGTACCAACAAAAGAAAGAATAAATTAAGGACGAGGAGGCTTTTGAAATGTAAAAGGTACTCCGGGTCTAGAAGAGGAAGGTGCTTCAGACCTTAATGAGGAAGCTAATCGTTGCAGCCTAGAAAGGGTTTCTGGAGGAAGCGCTTGAGAAATTTGGCGAAGAGCATAAGTCACTCCGTTCATACAGTCAATACACCTTGCTTGTTGGTCACGAAAATTTTGAGTTGCAAACATTAAATGTCTATCAACTCGATTGGCCAATTCCCCGAAACGACGATTTATCAATTTCTCTTGGTTTTCAAAGAGACGATTTATTAGTCGCTTCTGGTCCTCTGTCTTGTATTCCAGGCTCTCTATCTTACGCTCCAGGAACGCAAGCTTATTTTCTGAGGATGTTGCAGTACTGTCCTCCTCCAACTCTATTACATCCCTCTTTCTTTTCTTAATTTCTGGTGACCTGTCTACAGGTCTCTTCCCTTTGTTGCCTCCGAGACTTAGATTTAAATCAAGCTCTACATTGTCAGTCTCAAAATTCAAGTTGAAAGACTTATTATCGGCCATTGCTCTAGGGATCTCAGAAATAACTTCGAATGAGAAAGGAATGGAGATTGAGAAATAGGTATGTAATGAAAGAAGTAGGTTTGCTTGGTGCGATGAGTAGGGTAACGGGCATACAAGATATATAGACAACCCGAAGCCCTTGGAGCTAAAGCCACCACAACCTATACGCCGCTCGCTATAAGGTTTACAGATCACATACGTCGCAATGCCAGCAATTAATGTCGGACATGCAAGTAAATAGTAAATATAATTTAATGCAATTAACATAAGTCAAAGATTTCCTCAAAAAATTTTCGGCTAATCTTGACCTTTCTCAAAATTTTCGACTAATCGCCGTTTCAATCTATAATTTCCTCACTCTATACTTGTCTTATAGTGTAATCTCAGATCACGATATCACTCTATGATCGGGTAGTCTTATATTAGCCTTATCTTATATTCTAATCGGTGTCTTTACTCTAGACTTACACATAATATATATGTAAATATATATATTTTAAAACAAAGTTAACTGCTTACGGTCGCATGCCTTAAGCATTATCATGATGTAAGGAAATCACTGCCTTTCATTTGCCCATGAGAGCATTATATGTAAGTATGTGTAACCATGAAGATATATCATCATCTACACATTTCATTCTATCCAAGTCATTTTGATTTCACATCTCTATGAGTATATGTAGGATCATCACATATTCTCCTTGATCGTAGCCTTCACTCATTATGCATGAATAACATACATACATGTAATTACAACATGATTCAATCAGTTATGTATATCATACTCAACTGAAGGCTCTCAAGAACAATACAATAAAACAGAGAAATGCATTTCAGTTTATCATAAAAGCATTCAAGGCAATCTTTAATGGTTATATTATCAACTTCTTTAAATTTCAGAAAATGCCAACGGGAGAAATGGAAAAACCAAGTAAAATCGGCCGCAAATCCACCGAATACTGACTTTTGTGGTTTTGGCATTAATGCAACGCATTGTTGGTGTGCACGCCTACCCTAGACTTCTGGCTTCCAGCTTGCAGAAATCCATAGGTTGATTGTGTAGGGGTGCGGTGAAAAGATATCTTCTTTGTCTCTAAGTCCTAATTTTTTTCTATAAAAACCATCTCAGCATTCTCAGTTACCACACCACAAAGAGTAATAATCTCTGACCCTACAATCCCCCAGTATTCCTCTCGCCTCATACTCTTACAAAAATTTCTAAATTTTTCCAAATCATGGCATCAAGGAAGTATATTGATCTCACAGTAGAGGCTAAGGAAGAAGAACTTGACTTAAACTTAAGTTTATGCAGGGACAAGGGCAAAAGACCTCTCGAGGGACCTCAAGAGAATCAAAAGGAGAAGAAAATGAAGAAGAATGAGGAAGCTGAGGAGATTAGCACAGGCCATAGCTCAGAGGACAAAATCGCCTGTTTAGAGCAGGAGGTGAAGATTTTCAAGAAGATGATAGAGGACCTGGAGAAGTTAACCAAACGCAATAACACGGCAATGACTTCGAAAATAGATAGGTTCTTCTATTGGTCCACCCAGTGCTTCTGCAATCAACAGCAAAGAAGTGTTGATTGTATGAATGGAATTTACACTACCCTCCGCGATATTGCTATGTCTCTTGCTCCAAGGAATGGTCGAGGGGTGATGATACAATACAACCCTCCTAATCCGAGACCACCTCGCTTTTAGATTACTCATGCATGAGTAAACTTCTCTTTTTTTTTTTGCAATGTAATCCTTCAATTTTTTTTAATGCAAGTGGTTTCTTTTATTGGCTGGTACCCTAAAATAATATAGCTACACAAAATCAATCATGAATTCAGCTTATAAAATCCACCATATAACAATTTGATCCGACAGCAACGGAATCAAAACAAGTAACAACTTTTCCTTGACTAAGTTCAAAAGTGTAGCCACATCTGTCTAAAACTAAAACTGAGAACATAATTCCTAAGAAGAGATAAGTCTCGGAGGGAAAGGAAATGAAAACATCCTACAGGACCTTCAGTAGAGCCGTCTCTCTATAGTTGTGCCCGGGTTCACAACGATAGAGGAGGTTCCACTAAGGTTACCTTGCTCTGTAATCACTAGGAGACCTAACAACCATTGCTTTGATACCAACTTTGTCACGACCCGTTTTCTGGGCACATGACCGGCACAATGATGAATCTCTCATCACTGTAAGCCTTCCGATAAATATATCAAATTTTCTTATCTGAAAATCATAGAGATGATTTGCATGTAATAATATATTATCAATTTAAAATACATTATTATACTGACATACAAGCCAAATGTCGAACCCCTGACCTAGATGTCCTAGACGATTACAGAGCAACATAATCTATAACAAAAGATAGGTCTACCCGACAATGGGAAGGTCCAAAGTGATCTACTCCTCTAGCAGATATTCTTCGCTGGCAACCTGATCTGAACAAAAAGGTTGTACAAACAGTGTGAGCTTTTAAACTCAATGAGCGAATTGCCCTCGCGTTAATAAAATTCAAATACATTACCAGTCATGCAAGTATATCCAAAGGCTCATACTCAACCAATAGACAGAAGATAAAAATTCATCCAATTCAACAAACGTTACTAGTACTCGTCAATGGCAATATATCCCAAAGAGCGCACACAGGCCGGCTCACCAATTATGTATATTTCCGCCATGACGCACAACATCATCCTCTTACATACAAGAAGATAAAAATTCATCCAATTCAACAAACGTTACTAGTACTCGTCAATGGCAATATATCCCGGAGAGCGCACACAGGCCGGCTCACCAATTATGTATATTTCCGCCATGACGCACAACCTCATCCTCTTAGCTAGGGCGCCTCACGGATTTATCACCAATCCGGGCTATATCCCTACTGAGGGAATCGTTGTCTCCACACTCATTGGTCAAGACACCCTGTCAACCGGGTTTTTCGCCTTGCCGTGAGAGGGGGTACTGTCCCGCTCAATCACAATCAATAGCATTTCATATCATAATCAGAAGCTCAATATAATATTCATCCATATAACAGGTATAGTATATAACTATATTATAGCTTTATAAACCACAATTCAAGAGATTCAATCTTCACATCATCATGAGATACTTGCTTTTTCTTATCCATACTTCTGGATTAATTATCTCATTATATTCGCCATTCTGAATCCAATTTCCGCCTATGAATCTTGGGAGTGTCCTACGACATACTTTTTATCACCAGTAATGCTAAAACTCTATTAAAACGGGGTCGTTTCACTCACCTGGATTCCGTACGAGTATCGCTTCTCTAAGTCATTACAGACAAGAGTGCTCAGGTGAATTTCGGTGTTCTGCTACGGAGATTTTCATGAAAGATTAGAGAAAATACGTTAGGATTGTTTTCGTACAAATACTGTTCATACGTACGGTTACTGTTCATATATACGGTACTATTCATATAGTTACTATTCATACATACAATTACTATTCATACCAGAAATAGAAAATGTAATCTGTAAAAGAGTACACCAGGTAAGTTCCTAGGAAAGAGTGGAGGGTCACACTGGACACACTTAAAAACCAGGTCTTTCCTTAGCCAGAACTTTCCTAGACATGTATTCTTCACAGTTTACATTCTATTTCGGTAATCAGAGAATCAAAATAACATATAAACAGCTAAGGACAGTTTTTCTAATGTGGAAGATCAGCCAAGGCCGTAACCACAGAGCATACTTAAGAAAATAACTTCTAAAATTTGAAAGACATAGAAAGGGCATAGTATCCTTATCTAAGCTGAAAAGGAAAGGCCCAAAATCTCAGAGGCCTAGCTTTGGAGTAAGAGAAACTTAAGGAGAGAAGAAGAGAAGTTGAAGGTGTGAATTTAGAAGTGAAATGGAAGCGCCTATTTATAAGAAAAGTCAAGGATATTATTTGATACTATGCATTAATAAAATATTCAATTTACTATTTATAAAAATGACATTTCTAATAATGCAGTTACTGTACACCTCACGCGTAGGAAAATTTTTCTGTTATTACTATTGGAAACTTAAAGGAAAAACTATCCTTTCACCTTAAACCTTTAAGTTTCTTTTCAAATCAGTCCTTTCAATTTAGTCCCTGAGGGTATTTTTACACATAAAACCTCATTTTCTCCTAAAAACTTCTTTCTAGTTTTCTCTTATGACCAAACCACATCTAGTACTTGACATTTCGATTGTATAAATGAATATTATCGTATACGTAAATAGTATTATACGGGTAAATAGTACCATATACTGAAATAGTAACAGTAGTTTGTAAACAAATATTTATATTTTATTTTTCATAGGTATTACATTATGGTTCACGCCACTACGATGCCAAATCACCCAGAATTGAATTTGTGGCAATTTGCAGTATAGTGATCCCCAGGTCGTATTCACTCAAGGAGCCTCACTTCTTGATACTAATTAATCGTTCTAAACACCTAAACACCTAAACACCAATTAAGAGTACATAAACGTGGGGGGGGGTTTTGTAGCAATACTAACTAAATAAATAAAACAGAACAGCAATTAAACACTACAACAGCATCAAAATATGCAGCAACAGCAGTAACAGCAGAAACAGCAGCAGCAGCAGAAATTGCAAGAAATTGACAGTAAAGAGACTATGTAATCAGCCACTAGGATCCATGGGAGTGTAACTCATTACCTAACTCATTGATTCAGTTTTGTTCTCATTCCATTATTTGGTTCTTTATGAAAATGTTTCTAGAATAACATCTAGAATTTAATGCTACTAATTACAGTCAAGAACATCTCTCTACTATAACTAGATGCATTCAGTGGAAAATCTCAACCAAACCAAGTTAAATATATCATTTAACTAGTCATTTCGCCTCCCTTACTTTCCTAATCAGTCAAGCAAGGTTATGTCTTATATATAAGTCAGTTTATGTTACATTCTCAAGTTCTAATCAGAATTTGACAGCAAAATAAACATGACAGCAAAAACAGGAACGAAATGAGATGAAAATGGAGAACAAAACACTTAACTTGCATTCTTAGTTCAAGCTACAACATCCCAGTAGTCTAGTGACTAATTACAATGAAAACTTAGCCCTCCATGAGAGCAAAACAGCCAATAACAGAAGCAAAAACAGAGGGGAAGAAAGAGCTGCGAATTTCCTAAGTCTGCTTGCAAAAAAAAAAATGTGTTCTCTTCTTTAAAAACTGATGTCCCTTCAATGCCTTAGAATATTCTACCCTAGATGCTTTCTTCCATGATGTAGCAGCATTTTGACAGCAAAACATCAGTATAATTAATGTTTCTGCAGCAGAAAGTAGGCATGGCAGCAGCAGATTTAATATTTCTGCAGCAGAAAGTAACAAACAGCAGCAGAACATAGGTATGGCAGCAGCAGAACAGCATGGAAGAATTGATATTTCAGCCTTGCTTTCTGACCTACGAAATTTAATATTCATGCCCTCAAATTCTGACTACATGGCATTCAATAAGAGTTCAAGTGGGCCCCACATCCAGCATATCCTAGTCAGCATCTGCATCATCCAAAAAGTGCCACATTAGCATCTAAATCATCATCTTTGTCCATGTCAGCATTTTTCTCTCTAAAATTAAAATTTGTAGGAATTAAATTGAGCATTTTACAATTCAAGTTCTAAAAATATAAAATTGAAACACATTCAATGCATAAATAGTTTATACCCAATAAATTCCAAAACATAATAAAATTAGAGAATTGGCAACATTGAAATAGCCATAGGACTAAGATAGGGACTAAAAAGTATATAAAAATACCCGATATCAAATCCCCCACACTTGGCCTTTTGCACTCCTGGGCAAAATAATATTCAGAACACTAAAAGACACCAAAGGAAAAATGTGGAAAGCATGCTAGAATAGAATAATTAAAATTTTGAAAAGATTTAGCACTAGAAGGAAATTAATCTTAAATTTCTAAGATTTCAAGCATCATGGCAATTTAATTTGATATGAATGAATTCAAGTAATTAGCCTCCTCACCAGGAATGTGTTTACTCTCTATTCTCTCAAGTGTCTAAGGTAAATCACTCGAAATTCAACTTATCACAGAATTCACTACCATAAGCTTGTCAAGAATCTAAATCTCCACTACTTGAATCCAATACATACTTGAATCAAAAGGACTTTACGAGGTTGTAACGTGGGTAAGAAAAGTAGTGGGAAACAAATGGAAAGATTGAACAATGAAACAAAATATGGTAACAACTCAAGAAAATGAAGAGTATTTACAAGTGAAATATAAGAGACTGAGTATAAATAAATTTGGGTCTCAATGTTCTATATGTTCCTCTTTTTCATTATTTTCTCTCTTTTTTTTTTCAAAATTTTTTTTATTCTTTCTTTCTTTCTTTCTCTTTTTTT
Organism: Biancaea sappan; assembly: GCA_037074585.1. NCBI lineage: Eukaryota > Viridiplantae > Streptophyta > Magnoliopsida > Fabales > Fabaceae > Biancaea > Biancaea sappan. Next base: position 43,244,267 of record CM073500.1, on the reverse strand, counting down.
TTTCTTTTTTTTTTTGAGTGGCCAGTCTTTTTCTTTTGCTTGAGAGGAATTAGAAGAAATATAGTTCAAAACTCCCCAAAGTTCACAAGATTTTTTTCAGCATATCGATCCCTTAAAAGAATTTAAAATACTCCTCACATCTTAAGTTGAAAGAGAAAAATGTTGTTGTAGGCAGAAAAAGTGGTGGAAGGACGCAAGAAAGAAAATGGATAAGGCACAAAATGACATACAATGGAAACAATGATAATGGATGGCTATTTGGCTAAAAGTGGTTACAAGAAACAAATGCCTAAATCATTTCCAAGCATGTACAAGATATGTAGCCTCAATCAAAGATTCAAGACAAGTTCTAGAGTGACAATCCATGATAGAGAACACGCAACAAGAAGAATAGTATTTTTCACTTAGGCTCAAATCCTCACAGCTAAAAGACTATTACTACAAATTCATTAAAGTCAACGTCATTGCCATTTAACTTGAATTCCTTAGAGAAATAAGGCTAAATTCTCTTCATGCTAAGTCAATCTACACTTTAACTATTTCATCATGCATAATTCCACACCAAAACTCCATCAATTTTTTTTTTCAAAAATAAAACATCAAATTCGGGTAAAACAGAGTAGCAAAATTCTGCACTGCAGAAATTCTGGCGACTCAGCTTTACTGACACAAAACTACACCAAAACAAATGCGAAAGACACCAAATAAAATTCTACAGCTAGAAGACATATAAAGCTTTAAAAACATGTAAAGAAACTAGCAAAATTCGTAGCCAATCAGTACAGAAAATTCATGCAAGACAGCTCAAAAATTCTGGACAGAAACAGAGAAAACAGAGGAGAAAGCAGGAAATTTTTTTTTTTTTGAATAAACTCAAATTCTCTCCCCCCACACTTAAACATTGCATTGTCCTCGATGCAAATTATTACCAAACATCAAATAAAATGAGGAGGACATAAATTAAAAGGAGGGAAAGAGTACGGCCTTATCATGGAGCCGGAACGTTGTAGAGTTTGATTTCCTCTACAGTTTCTTCTTTGAAGCCCTCGTAGAACTTCTTCAACCTTTGCCCATTTACCATGAACTGCTTGTTGGTGGCCTCATTTTGAATTTCTACTGCACCAAAAGGAAAGACATTAGTAATAACAAAAGGGCCAACCCATCTAGAGCGAAGCTTACCGGGCATTAGCTTGAGGCGAGAATTATAGAGAAGGACTTTGTCTCCCACTTGAAATTCTTTTTTCTCAATTTTCTGATCATGTAAAGCTTTTGTCCTCTCTTTATAGATGCGCGCATTCTCATAAGCCCCTAGCCTTAGTTCTTCCAGTTCTTGAAGTTGCAACTTTCTTTCTTTACCGGCTAGGGTCATGTCCATATTGCATTGTTTAACGGCCCAATATGCCTTATGTGCAATCTCCACCGGTAAGTGACATGCTTTACCAAATACCAAGCGGTATGGAGACATGCCGATGGGAGTTTTGAAAGCGGTTCTATAGGCCCAAAGCGCATCGTCAAGCCTCTTACTCCAATCTTTTCTGTTGGGTTGCACAGTTTTCTCTAATATTTGCTTTATCTCTCGGTTGGAGACTTCTGCTTGCCCATTGGTTTGGGGGTGGTAAGGTGTAGAGGTTTTGTGCACCACCCCATATTTCTTCAATAGCCCTTGCATGTTTCTATTACAAAAGTGTGATCCTTGATCACTGATTATGGCCTTGGGGACACCGAATCTGCAGAAAATATGTGAACGAAGGAAATCTACAACAACAATAGAATCATCAGTTCGGGTGGCTTTAGCTTCCACCCACTTCGACACATAATCCACAGCAACTAAGATATACATGAAGCCAAAAGAAACAGGAAAAGGACCCATAAAGTCAATACCCCAAACATCAAAAACATCACAAAAAAGAAGAGGTTGTTGAGGCATTTCATTTCTTTTGGACACATTTCCAGTTCTTTGACACCTAGAACAGTTTTTGTAAAAATCAAAGGCATCCCTAAACAAAGTAGGCCAATATAAACCAGAATCTAACACTTTCCTAGCTGTTCTTTGGGGACCAAAGTGTCCACCACATGCAAGAGTATGACAAAAATTCAGCACAGATGCAAATTCATGATTTGGAACACATCTCCTAATAATTTGGTCACTGCAAATTTTCCACAAATAAGGGTCATCCCACACATAGTACCTAGCCTCGCTTCTTAATTTATTCAATTGATGTTTATTTTGGTATGCAGGCAATTCAGATGCAACAAGATAATTCACTAAATCAGCATACCAAGGCTCACTAATACCATGCAAAAGGAGGAAACACTCATCTGGAAAATTGTCTCTTACAGGGAGATGTTCCAATGGAAGATCAGAAAGCCTACTCAAGTGATCTGCTACTACATTCTCTGCCCCACTCTTATCCTTGATTTCCACATCAAATTCTTGGAGGAGCAGCATCCATCTAAGCAATCTTGGCTTTGCATCTGGCTTCTTCAACAAATATTTCAGTGCTGCATGGTCAGAAAACACAATTACTTTGGAGGCAAGCAAATATGATCTAAATTTTTCTAAAGCAAAAACAATTGCTAAAAACTCCTTCTCTGTGGTTGTGTAATTTGATTGAGCTGAATCAAGGGTACGGGACGCATAGGCTATGACATGCAACTTCCTCTCTACTCTTTGTGAAAGTACTGCTCCTACAGCAAAATTTGAGGCATCGCACATGAGCTCAAAGGGAAGCTCCCACTGTGGAGGTTGGATGATAGGAGGGGAGGTAAGTTGCTTCTTCAACTCATCAAATGCTGACCTGCAAGCATCATTAAAAACGAAATCAGTTTCTTTTTGGAGGAGTTTAGATAGGGGTAGAGCGATCTTACTGAAGTCCTTGATGAATCTTCTATAAAACCCTGCATGGCCAAGAAAAGAGCGAACTTCCCGCACAGAAGCGGGGTAAGGCAAAGAAAAGATAACATCAACTTTGGCTTTATCTACTTCTATGCCACGTGATGACACTATGTGGCCTAGGACTATTCCTTGCTCTACCATGAAATGACATTTTTCGTAATTCAAGACCAAATTTTTCTCTATGCATCTCTCAAGTACTCTCTCCAAATTTTTCAAACATGCATCAAATGAGTCTCCATAAACAGAAAAATCATCCATGAATACTTCCATGCAATCCTCTAACAAATCAGAAAATATGCTCAACATGCATCTTTGAAAAGTGCCAGGTGCATTACAGAGACCAAAAGGCATGCGTCTATATGCAAAAGTACCTAAAGGACAGGTGAAGGTAGTCTTCTCCTGATCTTCAGGTGCAATGTGAATTTGAAAATACCCAGAAAAACCATCAAGAAAACAGTAATGAGACTTGCCAGCAAGTCTCTCAAGCATTTGATCAATAAAAGGAAAGGGAAAATGATCTTTTCTAGTTGCTTGGTTCAACTTCCTATAATCAATGCAAACACGCCAACTGTTTTGAACTCTAGTGGGCACTAACTCATTATTTTCATTTGCTATAACAGTTACCCCGGTTTTCTTTGGCACTACTTGTACCGGACTCACCCACTTACTATCAGAGATAGGATAGATAATACCAGCTTGGAGGAGCTTACTTACCTCCTTCTTGACCACATCAAGAATCATGGGGTTGAGTCTTCTTTGGGGTTGCCTCACTGGTTTCGTCTCTTCTTCAAGGAGAATTCGGTGCATGCACACTGAAGGACTAATTCCAGGAATGTCTGCTAGAGTCCACCCAATCGCCTTCTTATTCTTTTTCAGCAAACTGATCAATTTTTCTTCTTGATTGGGGTTCAAGTTGTTGGCCACAATGATTGGAAGTTTATCTCCTACTTCCAAGAAGGCATACTTGAGGTTTTCTGGTAAAGCCTTCAACTCCAATGCAGGTGGTTGGATGGAGGATGGAATTAGTTTTTGTGGAATCACATCCAAGGAAGCACCTACAAATTCAGTTTGCTCAAAGACAGAATCCTTGGCTAAAGAGGAGGAAGGGTTAGCAGCACAAGAGGAAAGAGATGAAGAATGTGCAACATTACAATTTAAATCACTACACCTACAACTACCTAAAATAGAAACAGAATCTAAGTATAAGCTAGAGAAATTTACAGAATCAGAATGCACATCAGAATCCAAATCACTATGCAAATCAGAATGCAACTCAGAATTGTCAGCATTTAGAGAGTTTTCAATTTCAGTGCAAGCATGACAGAATTTAGAACCAGCACAATTGCATTCAAAGGCATCGACCAAATCAGAAAATTCAGGAAAATCAGAAATTAATTCAGCTTGGAAATCATCACATGCCTCATCAACTAAGTAATCCAAATAGTTAACTACATGCACATTGGAATGATTTTCTATAGGATGTTTCATGGCATCCAAAATGTTAAAATCAATTTTATTACCAGCAAACTCCATTGACAAAGTCCCTTCATGCACATTAATGATGGTTTTTGCAGTTTTCAGAAAAGGTCTACCAAGTATTAATGGTGCATGGCCAGGAGTATTATCATTTTCTATATCAAGCACATAAAAATCAGCAGGAAAAATGAGATCTTTAACTCTTACCAGAACATCTTCTAAAACTCCTGCTGGATGTGCTGTGCTCCTATTGGCAAGTTGGACAATCACTCCAGTTGGTGAAAGAACACCAATCTTGAGGCTCGAGTACACTGATTTGGGCATAACATTGATTGAGGCTCCCAAATCCAGCATAGCGTTGGAGAACTCCATGTTGCCTATTGTGCATGGTATTGTGAAAGTTCCAGGATCTTTGCACTTGGGTGGCATGGGTGGTTGGATGAGTGCAGACACATTTCTTCCCAAATTGACTCTCTCATTACCCCTTAAACGCCTCTTATGAGTGCACAACTCTTTGAGGAACTTGGCATACTTGGGGATTTGCTTAATTGCTTCCAAAAGTGGGATATTGACCTCTATTTTCCTGAAGGTCTCCATGATCTCTTTATCCATGTCAGATTCAGAAGCTTTCCTTGATTGAGTCTGCCTATTGGGGAAAGGAAGAGGAATTTTTTGAACCACTTCTTCATCCTTTTTATTTTGCTCACTGGTTGAAGATGAAGGAACACTTTGCTGGACATTTGATTTTTCTGGTTCAGATTCAGAAGCTGGACCGTCTACTTGTTTGCCACTCCTCAAGATGATGGCACTCACATTGCCTCTTGGGTTGATCACTGGTTGGGATGGCAAACTCCCTGAGCCTTGACTTTTCAGCTCATTGACTGTTGTGGCTAACTGGCCAATCTTAGTTTCCAAATTCTGCATATTTGTTTCTGTCCTTTGCTGGAACTGAAGAGTATTGGCAGTCAGTTGCTTCATTAGATCCTCAAGACTAGGCTCAGGTTTCTTGGGTGCTGGAGGAGGTGTATGGCTAGCTTCAGGTTGGTTGTATCTTACATGGGGTGGCTGGTAAGGGGGGTTGGATGTATTCCCATACTTGAAAGCTGGATGATCACGCCACCCAGGATTGTAGGTGGAGGAATATGGGTCATATCTCTGTTGTTGTGGCTGCATGGGTCTACCAGGGAATATACCAGCACATGACTCAGTTGAGGTCTCTTGCAGCTGAGGGCATTGATCAGTATGGTGGGTATTCAGGGAACAAATACCACAGGCTGAAGGAGGAGGGGCTTATTGTTGTGTTCTCTGATTTAATGCCAATTGCCTCACCATTAAAGCTAATTCTTCCAATTTATTTTCTATCCTTTGTTGCTCCATGGGAGGTGTCCTCACCTCATTGACAGTAACTGTTGGATCACTCAATCTGGTTCCAAATTGCTGAGCATTTTGGGCCATCTTGGCCAATAATTCATTTGCTGCAGTAGGAGTCTTATCCACCAATGCCCCACCAGCAGCTGCATCAACTATATATCTGTCCATAGGCAGTAATCCCTCATAGAAATACTGGATGAGAAGTTGCTCTGAAATCTGGTGGTTTGGACAGCATGAGCAAAGCTTCTTAAACCTCTCCCAATATTCATGCAGAGACTCACCATTCAACTGTCTAATCCCACTGATATCCTTCCTGATTGCTGCTGTTCTGGAGGCTAGAAAGAATTTTTCTAAGAACAACTTCTTCAACTCATCCCATCTTGTTATCAAGGCAGTGGGTAGATAGTAAAGCCAATCCTTGGCTGCCCCATCCAGAGAGAAAGGAAATGCTATTAATTTGATCTGTTCTTCTCCAACTCCATGTGGTCTCATGGTAGAGCAGACAACATGGAACTCCTTTAAGTGCTTGTGCGGATCTTCTCCTGCAAGACCATGAAACTTAGGCAACAAATGGATTAGACCAGATTTTAGTTCAAAGTTAGCATCCAACTCAGGATAATTTATGCACAATGGTTGATAATGCACATCAGGTGCAATCAACTCTTTAATTGATTGTTCTTGCCTATTTTGAGGCATTTGTGCATTTTGATTATCCATCCCAGTTATCCCAGCTGACTCAGAATCTGTAGACTCCAACACAATATCAGATTCAGAATCTGATTCAACTTCTACACTATTGACAGCAAACTCAACAATTTCAGCAAGAATTTCAGAAACTATACTAGTCCTAATGCTATTACTTCTCACTAGCCTATGGAAGGTCCTATCAATTTCTGGATCAAAAGGTGGTAAGTCCACATGACCAGACCTTCTCATATACTAGAAAGGGCACAAATTCACAAGGAAACAACAAGAAAACAACAAAAACAACTAAATCACTACAAAAGACTCCAACCGATGAAAATCACCAAAAATTTAAGTATCTCAGAAAAATCTGATTTTTCATGGAAAAATTCTTGACAAATTGGAGAGACAAACACAAAAAACAGAATTCAAAAATTCAAACTACAAAAATCACACTAAAAATCACAATTAATTAGAAAAAATAAAAAAAAATAGTAAAAAATAGAAAAGAGGGCCTAAACGATGGAATTTGGCAAAATGGCCGCCCGAAATGATCCTTTGGACACATTTAAAAACCAGGTCTTTCCTTAGCCAGAACTTTCCTAGACATGTATTCTTCACAGTTTACATTCTATTTCGGTAATCAGAGAATCAAAATAACATATAAACAGCTAAGGACAGTTTTTCTAATGTGGAAGATCAGCCAAGGCCGTAACCACAGAGCATACTTAAGAAAATAACTTCTAAAATTTGAAAGACATAGAAAGGGCATAGTATCCTTACCTAAGCTGAAAAGGAAAGGCCCAAAATCTCAGAGACCTAGCTTTGGAGTAAGAGAAACTTAAGGAGAGAAGAAGAGAAGTTGAATGTGTGAATTTAGAAGTGAAATGGAAGCGCCTATTTATAAGAAAAGTCAAGGATACTATTTGATAATATGCATTAATAAAATATTCAATTTACTATTTATGAAAATGACATTTCTAATAATGCAGTTACTGTACACCTCACGCGTAGGAAAATTTTTCTGTTATTACTATTGGAAACTTAAAGGAAAAACTATCCTTTCACCTTAAACCTTTAAGTTTCTTTTCAAATCAGTCCTTTCAATTTAGTCCCTGAGGGTATTTTTACACATAAAACCTCATTTTCTCCTAAAAACTTCTTTCTAGTTTTCTCTTATGACCAAACCACATCTAGTACTTGACATTTCGATTGTATAAATGAACATTATCGTATACGTAAATAGTATTATACGGGTAAATAGTACCATATACTGAAATAGTAACAGTAGTTTGTAAACAAATATTTATATTTTATTTTTCATAGGTATTACATTATGGTTCACGCCACTACGATGCCAAATCGCCCAGAATTGAATTTGTGGCAATTTGCAGTATAGTGATCCCCAGGTCGTATTCACTCAAGGAGCCTCACTTCTTGATACTAATTAATCGTTCTAAACACCTAAACACCTAAACACTAATTAAGAGTACATAAACGTGGGGGGGTTTTGTAGCAATACTAACTAAATAAATAAAACAGAACAACAATTAAACACTACAACAGCAGCAAAATATGCAGCAACAGCAGTAACAGCAGAAACAGCAGCAGCAGCAGAAATTGCAAGAAATTGACAGTAAAGAGACTATGTAATCAGCCACTAGGATCCATGGGAGTGTAACTATCATTACCTAACTCATTGATTCAGTTTTGTTCTCATTCCATTATTTGGTTCTTTATGAAAATGTTTCTAGAATAACATCTAGAATTTAATGCTACTAATTACAGTCAAGAACATCTCTCTACTATAACTAGATGCATTCAGTGGAAAATCTCAACCAAACCAAGTTAAATATATCATTTAACTAGTCATTTCGCCTCCCTTACTTTCCTAATCAGTCAAGCAAGGTTATGTCTTATATATAAGTCAGTTTATGTTACATTCTCAAGTTCTAATCAGAATTTGACAGCAAAATAAACATGACAGCAAAACAGGAACGAAATGAGATGAAAATGGAGAACAAAACACTTAACTTGCATTCTTAGTTCAAGCTACAACATCCCAGTAGTCTAGTGACTAATTACAATGAAAACTTAGCCCTCCATGAGAGCAAAACAGCCAATAACAGAAGCAAAAACAGAGGGGAAGAGAGAGCTGCGAATTTCCTAAGTCTGCTTGCAAAAAAAAAAATGTGTTCTCTTCTTTAAAAACTGATGTCCCTTCAATGCCTTAGAATATTCTACCCTAGATGCTTTCTTCCATGATGTAGCAGCATTTTGACAGCAAAACATCAGTATAATTAATGTTTCTGCAGCAGAAAGTAGGCATGGCAGCAGCAGATTTAATATTTCTGCAGCAGAAAGTAACAAACAGCAGCAGAACATAGGTATGGCAGCAGCAGAACAGCATGGAAGAATTGATATTTCAGCCTTGCTTTCTGACCTACGAAATTTAATATTCATGCCCTCAAATTCTGACTACATGGCATTCAATAAGAGTTCAAGTGGGCCCCACATCCAGCATATCCTAGTCAGCATCTGCATCATCCAAAAAGTGCCACATTAGCATCTAAATCATCATCTTTGTCCATGTCAGCATTTTTCTCTCTAAAATTAAAATTTGTAGGAATTAAATTGAGCATTTTACAATTCAAGTTCTAAAAATATAAAATTGAAACACATTCAATGCATAAATAGTTTATACCCAATAAATTTCAAAACATAATAAAATTAGAGAATTGGCAACATTGGAATAGCCATAGGACTAAGATAGGGACTAAAAAGTATATAAAAATACCCGATATCACATTATCACCCCCTTAAGAGAATTCGGTCCCCTGAATTCAAAACTCATCTTAAGACTGAAATAAATGTGATTACTTCGTCCATATCTCATCTTTCGCATCTCTTTATAGGGGTTCACAAGCCTGAAGAAGCCAAGTGATGTTAAATCCAATATCATTGTGAGAGGTGGAGCTAGAGTATCCGTGGAAGAAATAGGAGTAGTTACATTGCTTTTACCTTCTGGACATACTTTATTGTTAAAAGATGTTGTTTATGTACCTTCTATGAGAAGGAATTTGATTTCAATTTCAGCTTTGGATAGATATGGCTACACTTTTGAATTCAGTAATAGAAAAGTTGTTGTTCATTTTAATTCTGTTACTGTTGGTTCATAAGTGTTATGTGATGGGCTTTACATGTTGAATTTGAATGATATGTCTGTTAACTCTGTTATTGGAAATTAATGTAATAGGACTGATAAAAGTTCTTCTATGTTATGACATAGATGCTTGGGGCACATTTCTAGGCCCCAGATTGAAAGACTGATCAAGGAAGGTATTCTTCATGATCTCAACTTCTCTGATTTCGACACTTACGTCGATTGCATTAAAGGCAAGCTCACTGCCAAAACTAGGAAGAAAGGAGTAAACAGGTGTGATGATGTGTTGCAATTGATTCACACGGACATGTGTGGACCTATTACACCCACTGCTATAGGTGGATATAGGTATTTTATTACCTTCATAGATGACTTCTCGAGATTTCATTGGATAGATCTCCTCCAGGAAAAATTCAGTTCCTTGGATGCCTTCAGATCCTTTAAGGATGCTATTGAATTAAAGACATGAAAGAAGATTAAATGTGTAACGTCTGATAGAGGAGGTGAGTATTATGGCAAATACAATGAGACTAGGAGAAATACAGGACCGTTCGCCAAATTTCTTGATGAATGTGGGATTGAAGCTCAATACACTATACATGGTACTCCTAAGCAGAATGGAGTTACAGAGAGATGTAATCACACACTAATGGATATGGTAAGATGCATGATGAGTCATTTATCGTTACCAGTTTTTCTTTGGGGAGATGCCTTAAAGACCGCCGTGTACATTCTTAATCAAGTACCTAGCAAATTTGTACTGAAAACTCTCTATGAACTAATGAGTGGAAGGAAGCCGAGTTTGAAACACTTTCATGTGTGAGGTTGTAAAGCAGAGTTAGACCATATAATCCTCAACTGCAGAAACTTTATCTTAAAACTGCCAGTGGTTTCTTCATCGGCTACTGCGTGGGCTCTAGAGGTTGCAGATTCTATTGTCCTTCTCATTCTATGCTAGTCATCGAGTCTGACAGAGCGATATTCTTTGAGGATGATTTGAATAGTGGGAGTCATATACCAGGACCAATCACTCTCAAAGAAGATCGGTCCGCAGTTCCTATATTGCCTGTTTTACTTCCTATGAATATTGTGGTTTCAGTCGCTCATAATGATGATCAGACACTTCAAGGAGGAGATGATGTAGTGGCACCACCAGTTAATAAATAGGAAACTGATGATATTGCTGAAACAGGTGTAATGGCACCACTAGATGTAGTGGCACCACCAAATGGCATTGTTAAAGCACCTTTATTGAGACGATCTCAGAAAGTACACAAGTCTTCTATACCATTTGATTATGTAGTGTATCTTCAGGAGCATGAGTTTGATCTCTATGATGATGATGATCTTATCGCTTTCCAGGAGGCTATCTCTAGCTCTCATGCTTCTGATTGGCTAAATGCCATGCATGATGAATTAGCTTCCATGTCTCATAATGGTGTTTGGGATCTTGTAGAATTGCCAGTTGGTTACAAATCAGTTGGGTACAAATGGGTCTTTAAGACCAAGCGTAGTCCAGATGGTAAAGTTGAGAGGTATAAAGTTAGACTAGTAGCGAAAGGCTATAGTCAAAAGGAATATAAGGAGACCTTCTCACCAATTTCTACGAAAGATGCATTTCGGGTTGTTATGGCTTTGGTAGCTCACTTTGATTTAGAACTTCATCAGATGGATGTAAAGACAACCTTTCTGAATGGAGATCTAGCCAAGGATATCTACATGGTTCAGGCTGATGGTTTCATTGAAATAGGTAAGGAGCATTTGGTTTGCAAATTTAAAAAGTCTATTTATGGACTAAAGCAGGCATCCAGGCAATGGTATTTGAAATTTGATCAGGTTGTCACTTCTTTTAGCTTCAAGGAAAATACTTCAAATCAGTGCATTTACTTGAAGACTAGTGAAAGCAATTTTATAATTCTTGTCTTATATGTCGACGATATTCTTCTTGCTAGTAGTTGTGTTAACCTTTTGACTGAGACAAAATTGATTTTAAATAGCCACTTTGATATAAAAGACTTTGGTGATGCTTCAATTGTTCTAGGCATCTAGATGTCACGCCCTAAATCTAGGCCCGTGACCGGTGCGGAGATGTCTAAACCCACATCACCGCAAGCCTAACTTTTCATTTAACTTCTTACTCTTTCCTTAATCTAATTATTGCTTTAAATATAATTGTTTTAAATTGCACAATGAAGAAGTAAAACAAGAGAATGTTTTCTCTTCTCATAATCATATGAGAAAGTATGAATAAGATTTCATACAACTAAATTACATGTTTTCAAATTTAACCATCTTATACAACCATACATGACCTACCCAATTACAGAGCTTTTTAAAGTTACTAAAACAACATAATTAAGTCTGTTACCATACCCCGAACAAAGGGGAGGCATCATCGACACGTTCATCCTCGAAGTTAAAGGGTCTTCTTTACCTGAAACTGTGAGGGGGTGAGTCTTATCCACTTGACTCACCATAAAATAGCCTTATCGCATATATAATTAATTATGCATGCCAAAAGTACATATAATCATGTATGAACATGTGAAAAACTCACAACATTAATAATTCATGACATAAATGTAAGTCCAGAGGAATTCATCATAAGAAAGTTCATAAATAATCACATGCACCTCGCTCGAAAGCATCATCCCACTTGTAGATGTCATCCTTCTCGAAGGCGTGTTCTGCCAGTAGGCGATATTTCTGCTTAAAGATGTATTCATGTCTACACCCATTACATGCATTGGTATCTTGGGAAATCTAGCCCTCAACCATTCCATGTGTACCATTACACGCATTAGTATCTTGGGGGATCAATCCTTCAACTATTTCGTGTGTATAATTCCATGCATTAGTATCTTGGGTCAAGCCCTCAACCATTCCATGTGTATAATTTCATGCATTGGTATCTTGGGTCAAGTCCTCAACCATTCCATGTGTATTATATACTCAATTCATAATTCTCATCAATATAATCTTAAATCAACAATAAATTTCATTATCTAGCAATCATCAATAAATATAGAATTTAATTGCGATATGAGATGGAATTTATATTGTACTTGGAATAAAAGTAAATAAAGTCGGTTAGCAAGGTCATCCACTCACATAGATTCTGTATCCAAGTCACTTTTCCGAGTTGCTACAAAGAAGAGTACGTAGCTGGATTTCAGGTTCCGCTACGGAGATTTTCATAAAGATCAGATATAGAAAGTCAAGGTTACTTTTGCACCAAAATACTATTCATATGTATAATTACTATTCATATGTATGAAAATTATTCATATGTATGGGTACTATTCATACGTACAAGTACTATTTATACGTACAGGTACTATTCATATCAGAAATAGAGAATACAATCTGTAAAAGAGTACACCAGGTAAGTTCCTAGGAAAGAGTGGAGGGTCACAATGGACACACTTAAAAATCAGGTCTTTCCTTAGGTAAAACTTTCCTAGACATGTATTCTTCACAGTTTACATCTTATTTCGGTAATCAGAGAATTAAAATAATATATAGACAGCTAAGGATAGTTTTTCTGATGTAGAAGATCAGCCAAAGCCGCAACCACAGAGCATACTTAAGAAAATAACTTCTAAAATTTGAAAGACATAAAAAGGGCATAGTATCCTTACCTAAGTAGAAAAGGAAAGACCCAAAATCTCAGAGGTCTAGCGTCGGAGCAAGAGAAACTTAAGGAGAGAAAAAGAGAAGTTGAAGGTGTGAGTTTAGAAGTGAAATGGAAGGACCTATTTATAGGAAAAGACAACGGTACTATTTGTCACTATGCGCTAATAAAATATTCAATTTACTATTTATGAAAATGACATTTCTAATAAAATATTTCACGCATTACTTTGCAAAACGCGGAAGCGGCTTGAATTATTTGTTACTATTGAAACTTAAAGGGAAAACTATCCTTTCACCTTAAACTTTTAAGTTTCTTTTCAAATCAGTCCTTTCATTTTAGTCCCTGAGGGTATTTTCACCCATAAAACGTCATTTTCTCCTACGAACTTCTTTCTAGTTTTCTCTTATGACCAAACCACATCTAGTACTTGACATTTCAATTGTATAAGTGAATAGTACCATATATATAAATAGTATTATACATGTGAACAGTACCGTATACTAAAATAATAACCGTAGTTTGCAAATACGCATTTATATTTTATTTTTTTGGGGTATTACACCAGATTTACCATGATAGGTCACGTGGCATTCTTGGATTGTCTCAGAAAGGATATATTGAAAAGATCCTCAAGCAGTCTAACATGCATTCTTGCTCCCCATGTGCTGCACCTATTCAAAAAGGTGACAAACTATTTAAATCTTTATGTCCTCAAAATGATTCAGAGATAGCTGAAATGAGAAAGGTCCCATATACTTTTGCTATTGGCAATTTAATGTATGCTCAAGTTTGTACTCGTCCCGATATCACTTTTACTGTTAATGCTTTAGTGAGATACTTGAGCAACCCAGATTTGGGTCATTGGAAAGCCGTGAAGAAGGTCATGAGATATTTGCAGGGAACCAATGATTATATGTTGACCTATAAGAAGTCTGATCAACTTCAGGTCATTGGTTATTCTGATTCTGATTTTGCAGGTTGCCCTGACGACCGAAAGTCTACTTTCGGCTCTATTTTTATGATGGCAGAAGGAGCTATCTCTTGGAAGAGTGTTAAACAGACTCTTACAGCTACTTCTACCATAGAGGCAGAGTATGTCACTTGCTATGAGGCTACTTCTCAAGCCATGTGGCTCAAAAACTTAATCTCTAGTTTTCACATTGTTGAAAGCATTTTTAGGCCACTTGTGATATATTGCAACAACGCTGCTGTTGTTCATTTCTCTCAAAACAACAGAAGCTCTTCTCGATCAAAGCACTTTGATATCAAATATCTGTTTGTTAAAGAGAAAATTCTGGAGTTTCAGACTCGTATTGAGCATCTTGTTACAGAAAACATGTTAGCAGATCCACTAACTAAAGGCTTAACTGTTAGAGCTTTTCAGAATCATGTAGCTCATATGGGTTTAGTTAAGTCTTTTGATGTTTTGGGTTAGTGGGAGTCTGAAATTTTACATTTACTTGATTGTTATTCTTATGAGATATGTTCAAGATGACGTCACTTTTATTACCATATCTCTTGTAGCATTTTCAGATGCTTGGACTATTCTTGGATTGCATATTTCTCTTAATTAATTATGCTTATCCATATTCATTATTCTTTATATCAAATATGAGCTTTTAACATGTATGATCTACTTCCCTATTAGATATTATTTCTGCATCGTTAAAGCTTATGTTTCTTGACATGTGCTATAACTATAGTTGGTATTTTAGTCTTAATGATTCTTGCATTTTAATAATTGACTATTGCTATCCAAGTGGGAGAATTGTTGAATTTTAATTTATATATATATATATATATATATCCTATTTAGATTAGCATTAATCAATTATTAAAATATTAAAGTATCATTAATATATCAACTATATTATTTATATTTTATAATATAGCCTTAATACATTTAATGAATATTATAATTGAGCTTTTCTGTTGTAAGTGGCCTGTCATAGGTTGAGCTATTCATATTATAGTCTGTTGAGAAGTCTCTGCTCTCATCTGATAATAAATAAACTGACTCCCCATTAATCAGTTTAACCCTAGACAGAAAACTTATCAGATAGAGAGTAGTACCACTCTCACAAAATTTAAAACATCTCTATTCTGTTGTTCGAGATGGATGCTGCGATGATACCAGGTACACCTTCCCAATTCATCTCTCTTTTATATTATACTGTTTTAATATGTTGTATCTGTATCTACACCGATCTAGGCTTGTAAATTAGATCAACTAAATCCTTCAAGGGTGCCACCATGAAGGGAGAGGTGAGTCTCCGAAGGAAGCTTCTCTATGAAGCTTGCAGGAAGGAAAAAGAAAAGAAAAAGAGAAAAGGAGAGAGTGGGAGACCAACAAAGAGCTGGTATACACGAGAGAGAGAGAGAGAGAGAGAGAGAGAGAGAGAAAGAACATCATTGCGTGGTGGCCAACTGTAATATCCTAAGAATTTATATGAATATTTAAAGTCTAATTTGAAGTTTAGTGAAAAATTTAATTACGTGGAAAATTTGCTTTTTGAATTAGTGAAGAAAATGTGGGAATAGAAATTTTAATTTTTAATTGAGGAAATTTTTACAGATTCTCAAGGACTAAAGTGAAAAGAAAAGAAAGTATAGAGGACTTTTGAGAAATGACCAAGTAGGAACCCGAGAAGAAGAATAGAGCTTATGGGAATGAATTATGAGTCCGATACCGAAAGGATGATGAATTTGAGGTTAAAGTGAAGTTTGAGACATTGAGAGGGACTAAAGTGAAATAAGGAAATCTGTGGGGCACCTAGGATTTAGAAACACTTGAGGTGAGATTTTATGAATTTGCTTTTGCTAGTCTTGACTGAGGGTCAATTACAGAGCAAGTGATAATTTCACCCCGGGCGAGTATATAGGTGGCCTCACCTATTTTTTTATTCATTTTTCTCCTTTCCTCTCTCTCTCTTCACTTTCTCTCCTCTCTTTCTCTCTTCCTTCTCTCTAATTTCTCTCTCTACACTCCAACTCTACAACCGGGCTTTGAAGGGCGGATCTCGGGCTACGGGGCGAGCCTCTAGGAGCCAAGCAACGTAGGGAAAGCAAGGAATCGAGGTAGAAATTTCTATTTCTTAAGCTTTTCCCTATTTTCTAGTTTTAAGAGTGTTTGAGGAAAAATCGAGATTCCGGCTTCGTTTCTCGATTAAAATTGGTGATTTTTGTGTCTAAATGCTCCTTAGATATTAAGGGTGAGATCCTATGGAAGAAATCATGAAAAACGGTGAAGATTTGGCCAGATTCGGGCCAAAACCGAGAGAAAGTCGCGAAGGGTCGCGATCGTGGTGCCCAGGCGCCATGTGTGGCGCCTATGCGCCAGGGACATGTGGGGGAAGAGAAAGGCATGGCGCCCAGGCGCCACGTGGGGCGCCTAGGCGCCGGGCATGGGTGGCGCCCAGGCGCCAGGTGTGCCGGAAAACCTTAGCTCATTTTCAATCGGCCATAACTTCTTCATCCGGACTCCGTTTTGGGCAAACTTTATATCGTTGGAAAGCTCTTTGAGTCTAGTTTCCAATGGTATAAGTTTCATTTAGATATTCATTATCGATTAGGAATTATGACTTAAGATGTGAGTAAAGGTCGAGAGTAGTGGTAGGAAATTTCTCTATTTCGTAACCCTGATGGTTTTTGTCTAGTTACAATAGGAATGGTCAACGTGCAAAGTGGGAGTGCCGAGAGCGTGAAATCCAGGTGAGTGGATTAATACTTGCTATGATTAAATATCTGTTATTGACTTTTTGCATCATAGTGAAAATATGTTGTATATCCAAGTTTGAAGAGGATGATGTGGAACGATGAGGCATAAACAATTGTGAAACGTGTCTGGTAATGTATATAATTATATTTTCTTATTTTTCCATGAATGGAGGTTATATAATGGATTGTGAATGGCATGTGAACTGAGTTGAATAATTGTTCTATATTATGGGTTATGTTGTATACATGCTATGTTGCTGGAACCACATTGATTATGTTGTGGCTTGAATTGTAAATGACTGAGTTGTGTATGTGGCTCAAGATTATAATTGAGGATGTTTTTATATGTGATTGTGATTGTGTTTGACTGGAAAGGAAAGGCATGGTGGTGCACCCCATGGAGAAATTTATGTGAAGTTATAAGGGTGGAGATTATAAATGGAGCGATAAGGGTGGATGCGGCAGGGGCCGCGGGCAACGATCCAGAGGTATTTTAGACGACCCGGTTGGTACGGGAAATTTGTATGAAATTGATTTCACCGATTGTTGTTGTGAACTTTTGAATTATGTTGAAATGTATTTGATTTATTTGGATATTGTCGTGAAGTACTACGAATAATATCATATCATATGATGATCGATTTACGTATGATTGCTGCATGTTATCATTATGATGTATGATATTTTTTTGTCATAGTGTTGTTTTATCTACTCACTGGGCACGTGGTTTGCTCATACCCCTCTTATTGATATTTTTTTTCAGAGTTGACAGCTGAAGGTAAATATCGGAACAAGGAATTATGGATCCTTAGTCCATGATTACCTTTTCATTTGTTCAGGATAAAGGTATAATAGTTAAGTCTTATTCTAAGTTGTATAAATCTAGAAATCTCTGTAATCGGGTAGGTTCATTCAGTGATGTAATGTGAATGATTGTAGTATGTATAGAGAATTCGGTTTGGTTGCATGAAACAGAATTGTATGATGATTAAGAGAAAGATAGGCTTACGGAGGTGAAATGAAATTCACTTTCCGTGCCGGTCACGTGCTCAGATTTTGGGACGTGACACCAACGTCGGCCACCACCTCACCATTGCACCAGAAATTTCCCTTCCTCCTTCCTTTTCAATTCGGTTTCCCCTGTTGTTCCGCCGTGAAGTAGAGCTGCAAGTACAGAGGTAACGGTGAGGAAGAAATGGCCATTGAACTCATCGTTCTCCATCGTGTACCACCGTGAGCACTCTCAATTCCATCTTCTCTTTCTCTTTCATGAAATTCCTAGCTGACCGAAAAAGGGATTGAACAGATTGAATGGATTCTCTCGAAACCTTTTTCTTCTCTTTATGCTGAATTAGAATTCTGTCATTGTCAATATTTTGGGGCTGTTGGAGTGGTGGTTTACGGTAGCACAGTGGAGGAAATGGCGTTGCATGATAGTAAGGAGTAGGAACCCGAGAATTATTACCATAAATTCTTCTCCTCTCATTTTGTTCTTGTGTGTGGTTTGGACCAAGAAAATGGAACTTCCTTCTCTAATCAAAGATGCTTGAACTTAGAGATGGGATTAACCATAATTTGGGTAGAAATCACATTAGGCATGCTGCAAAAATCGAGAGGATGATAGAGAGACAAAAACAAAGCATGACTGAGAGGTAAATTCTATTGACCCTAAGGCTATATGCCATAAGTTTTGATGATGACAAATGTATTTAAATAGTAGCATTGATATATATAAAGATTAATTATCATATATATGCTACAAGTACTTAAGCATGATTATGTTATTTAATATGTATGTTGCATATATTGAATTATGCTATTAAACTAACCATTGGGTTTGCAAGTAAGATATATTTTATAGGTTGGTTCAAAACAAGAAGAGTGAGCATTGTATTGAAGAACAAGGAAAAGCAATATCATGCTTCACTCAAGGAAAACAACATGCAAGGATGAAGCTCCAAGAAATGAAGAATTAGAAGATTTGAAGTCTTGGAAGATTGGATGTATCAAGATAGCCTATGTGTTTACATTAGGTATATTTTATATAGGCTAGTATACTTGTGCAACTCAATGATTTAGATTTGCATACATTGGCTCAATTATTTTGAACAAAAAGATAGTGAGAAATTTTACAAAAGTTAGTTTTTGACCTTTGGTCACTCTTTATATCATATCTCATAAACGAAAAATTATTTTTTCAAGTATTTTAATCTCATTTGATAATAGACTCAAAGATCTTTCCAAAGGTATATTATTTATTGAAAACGGAGTCCAAATGAGAAATATATGACTATTTAAAATATAGTTTGAAAAACTGAAAGTTGATTATTCTGTTCTGACCTATAGTCAGTATTTTGATTATATCTTTTAAAAGAAAAATAATTTTTGAGTAAAACTTAGCTCATTTGAAACTAGACTCCAAGAGCTTTCCAAAGGTATATTATTTGTTTAAAACGGAGTTCAAATGAGGGAGTTATAAATTTTTAAAGAAAGCTCAAAATCTGTACTGCACTATAAGTGCTGTAACGGCTATATAACGGCTAGTTTTGTAAAATCTTATATATATGACCTTAGATACACGATTTTGAGTAAGAACAAAGTCCTACAATGTGATATTAACTTCTTCTATCATCTTTGAGAGAAAGGAAAGCATTCTTGAGCCAAATCTTGCATATTCTCTATCATTAGAGTTATTAGAGCTTCATTTGTTTTCATCTACTCTTTAGAGAGAGTTTCTTTGTATTGTTGATTTTGATCAACACATATATTATTCTGAGTTGAGGTTCGCAAGTACCGGTGTTGGAAGAACTTGCTTTGGGTTGAGGAGGAGCCCGGATTCATAAATTCTTCATTGTGGTTTCGCAAATACCCGGATCGAATTTGCGTGGTTGTAGTGGTTTGCAAGTACCCGGATTAAACTTACAATTATAGTAGAAATACTCAAGTGGTCTCTTGAGGACTGGATGTAGGCTTGGATTAGCCGAACCAGTATAAATCTCCGAGTTTGCTTTCTCTATCCCTTACTCTTTAATTTGTGCATATTGATATCTATTCTTTAATTCCTTGATCTTTATAATTATTTATCTTAACAGCACATTGATTTTCTGTATTGTATTTATTATCCTAAGCATTGTACTTTTACAGAAAATCATTTTAACTTCCAATTAATTCTTGTGAAAATTTTATAAAACACAATTCACCCCCCCTCTTGGGTTCCAACCATTACTTTCAATTGGTATCAGAACTTGGGCTCTTGATTTAAGACTTAACCGTCTAAGAGTAAATATGGTTGGATCTAGTGAGTGGTTTATGTCTGAAAATTGTTCTTTCACAGAACCTCCAATTTTTTATGCTAATCATTTTCAATATTGGAAGTATGAAATGAAAATTTTTTTAATTTTAGTAGACCATAAACTCTGGGAAATTATAGAAAAGGGTTTTTATATGCCTGTCAAGGAAGAACAAGGAAAATACATTCCAAAACCCAAGAGTGAATGGAATGATACTGAAAGAAGTTTAGTGCAACTCAATGCTAAGGCAAAATTGATTATTTCTTGTGCATTGAGTCAAGATAAATTTTTCAGAATTTCCAATTGTGCAACTGCTAAGGAAATGTGGGAAACTTTAGAAGTTGCATATGAGGAAGATCTTGTTGCAATGGAATTAAAGTCTAGAAATCTCATTAATGAACTTGATATCGCTCAAATGAAAAATTGTGAAACCATTAATGAGATACGACTTGTGCTTAATCAATTGCAAGTTCTTGGTGTTGAACTTACAGGAAAATCTCAAATCACCAAGGAGATAGAAGAAAAAGAAAAAGGAGAAAAAAAGAAACCACAACCAAAAACTGAATCATCAAAGAAAGCTTACTTATCTTCCATTTGGAGAAATAGCAATTCCGATGAGGAGAACACAAATGAAGAAGCCAACACTTGTCTTGTGGCCAGAGATAAAGATGAGGTAAATTCATTTGACTACTCTTTTGAAGAATTACAAGATGCCTTTGATGATTTACATGAAGAATCTCTTATACTTGCAAAGAAACTAAATATTTCAAAACAGAAAAACTCTTCTCTTGAAAATGAGTTGGAAACATTGAAAAACGAATTTTCTATTTCCAAGGAAGAGAATTTTGTTTTTGAAAATCAAAACAGAACTTTGCAAGAAGAGAATTTGATTTTAAAGGCAAATATCTCTACCAACAAAAATTGCTTTTGTACCAAGTGTGATTCCTTGAAAAAGGAGAATGAGGATCTTAAAAACACACTTAAAAAACTTTCTCAAGGTAGAGAAATTCAAAACTCTTCTGTTGAGAAACAAAGTAGTAGCTTTAACAAAATTGGTTTTGTTCTTAACAAGTCAAATCAAAAATATTTCGAAAACTACTTTGTTCCTACAAAAATGTCCAAAAGTCCACCTTGCACTTGTTTTTATTGTGGACTGAAAGGACACAAGTCTTACTCCTGTTTTTATAAGAAAAATCTTGTTCATGGAGTAAAAATGAAATGGGTTCAAAAAGGACCTCATGACCCAGGCAAACTCAAAAAAATTTGGGTATCAAAGACAAAGGATTAATTTGCAGATTTGCCTCGAAGCAAGGAGCGGAAATAACTTTTCAATGGCTACATCATTCAAACTCCACTCTCTTGTATCAAAAGGAGGCAATGGATAAGTAAACATATAAGCTGGAATGCATTGTAAGAAATTTGACTGATATGTTTACTGCTCTCTAATGCTTTTGTCTGTTCTCTAATATGCATTACATCTATCCTTGATACTCATGCATGCTATATCTGAAAACAATTGTTAGGTGTGCAGCTTATAGATTCAAATTTTGTTTTGAGCTAAAATCTTTCTTCCAAATTTTGCTCAAACTATCCTTTTTACCGCATCATGAAAACTTGCTTCCATTACACGCACATTTTTCTTGTCTTCACAACAATAAGATTACTCCTACCCATAGTATTTATCCTTGCTGTAATCTTATTTAAATATTTTCAATGAAATCAAATTTATTGCAAAATTGCATTTCATGGAAGCATAGCACTTTTATTAATATGGCATATCTTGAACATAATGTTGCTCCTAGTGCTCGAGATTTATTTGAACATCAAAGTGCTCCACCAAAAGTGTTTTGCAGGAGTTAATCCTCAAAATTATCCTCTAAAGCACATTCTTTCCTCTGCTCTCCGAAATCAGTAAGATTTATAGTTTTGAAGTTGGTTGGTCGACCAACGCTCCTATCAGTAGTCGACCAACGAAGCCTACATTGAACCAATGCTTGGTAGATCTTGCAAATAATCAATCAATTAAGATCATTAAAATTGTAAGAAGACAAGATCGATCAAAAGAAGAGCAATGAGCAAAACAAGGATATCAAAATCTTGAAGAGGAACTTCAAGAAGCAACAAAAGTTTGCCAAAATTGATGAGTATCTCTATCCTTTACTTCTCCATTATTTAATTGAATGATACTCCTTGATCTCAATTGTACATTCTGGCAAATTTTTTTTTACTGTCATAATTTCATTGCAATGACATATTGTTTTCTGACATCTTACATACTTGATCACAACATGACATATAAAAATATGTTAAATACTTAAATTATTTTTTTTAATACATCATGGTTTGAGCATTATACATATCATCTCTTTTACATAAGCTGTAACTTATGAACCATTGTTTATGGATTATAGTTTATATCTGATTATATCCTATTAATCCATATTACCTCAATTATGTTACTACATACTCTGATTATAATATGTTTTATCTTGAGTAAGTATGTAACTTGCTTTTGCTTTGAAATGATGATATATATATCCATGTCAGAAAATTCTTTCTATCTTTAAAATGGATATATATTTTTCAAAATATATATATATCCTTCTATTGTACAAAATTTGTGCGGCTGATTTTCTTTATCTTTCTTTATTATTATAATTTTTTTTAAGTACCGTCATCTGAAAGAAACCACTTGCATTAAAAAAAAAACAAACTGAAGGATTACATTACATTAAAAAAAAAAAAAGGGAAGGTTTGCTCATGGATGAGCAATCTACAGGCGAGGTGGTCTCAGATTAGGTGGGTTGTATTGAATCATCACCCCTCGGCCATTCCTTGGAGCAAGAGATTGAGCAATGTCACGGAGGGTAGTGTAAATCCCATTCATACAATCAACACTTCTTTGTTGTTGATTGCAGAAGCATTGGGTAGACCAATAGAAGAACCTATCTATTCTTGAAGTCAGTGCCGCATTGTTGCGTTTAGCTAACTTCTCCTGGTCCTCTATCATCTTCTTGAGTTTCTTCACCTCCTGCTCCAGACAAGCAATTTTGTCTTCTGACGTATGGCCTGTACTAATCTCCTCAGCTTCTTCGATCTTCATCTTCTTCTTTTGGTTCTCTTGAGATTCCTCCAAAGGTCTTTTGCCTTTGTCCTTGCCTAGACTCAAGTTTAAGTCGAGCTCTTCCTCCCTTGCCTCTACTGTGAGATCAATGAACTTTCTTGCTGCCATGGTTTGGAAAATTCAGAAATTTTTGTAGGAGTATGAAGAGAGAGGAATGTCAGAAAGTTATAGGCTCAGAGATGAATACTCTTTGTGGTGTGGTAATTGAGAACTCTGGGGCAGTCTTTATAGAGAGAAAATTATGACTAAGAGCCAAAGAAGATATCTCTTCGCCGCACCCCTACACGCTCATCCTATGGATTTCTGCAAGCTGGAAGCCAGAAGTCTAGAGTACGCATGCACACCGATAACGCGTCACATTAATGGCAAAACCACGAAAGTCAATTTTCGGTGGATTTGCGGCTGATTTAATTTGTTTTGATTAGAAATTTTAAGGATTAATAAAATGGTGATATTCAAAACCGTATCACTCTGCTTTGTTGTGTTGTTCTTGAGAGCATACATGATTACATCATGCTGTGATTATATGTATCTAAGAACATATGTTGTGTATGCTATTCATGCATCATGAGCGAAGGCTATGGCTAAGAATAATATTTCATGATTCCACATGCACTCATACAAAATGAGCTGTCAAAATTTTTACATGTACTCATCCTCAAGATACATATATAAATTCATTTTGAATGGGTATATAAATTGCTTCCTTTGTGCTGAAATTTATCTTATCATTTATGAAGCAAATTTGTTTTGAAAAAGGACTTTAAAAATGCTTCTGTTATGTTAATATGTTTTATCATATGAAGCAACATTCTTTTTGAAAAAGAAAAGATTTTAAAGATCTCTTTTGTTGTAGATAACAAAAGGGATAAAAAATATTGATGTTTCATATATGGATTATGAACTATATGCTTGAATATATCTTATTACACTAATCCATATATATTGCTTCCTTAGATGAAACGTTTCTAAATTCCTTCAAAGCAAAATGTTTTAGAAAAATATCGTGAATCTCTTGAATTGCTTCCACAATGCTGAAATTGCTTTGCCATATTGAAGCATTATCTGTTTTGAAAAGAAAAGGATTTGAGTATCCTTATTTTAAATCACTTTTGCTATATGTTGAAATAATTTTATGCATATATGCAGAAATTGTTTTTCAGAAATCTTGAAAAATATTATTATTCGATTTATGGATTATGATTAATATTCTTGTTTATATCATGCTTTGCTAATCCATATATCATACTTCTGCTGTGTGCTGTAAATATTTCTATCATATGACAGCAAATGATGTTTTTTTTTTCAAAGAGTTTAATTTTTCTGCTATTTACTAAAAATGCCTCTTCATAAACAAGCAGAAATCATTTTCAATGAAAATATTGCAGAAATTTCTTCAAAAATCTTACTTCAAAATTCTGCAATCAAAAACTGAATTTCCTTTATAATGATTTGGACAATCTTTTTCAAAGGAAAAATGTTATGAAATTCAGGGGGAGCTTTGTCTCACTTGAATGTATTTTTTTTTGAAAAAGAATATATCTTGAAAAATTGGATATTCATTATTCATTATTCTTTTTCAAATTATGCAAGGTTTAAGGGGGAGTCTAAAACTCTTTCAAGTTTTATCTTTTGGCTCATTTCATTTGACATGAGAAAAATTTTTCTAAAATTTTCTTTTTACATGTCAATGAAATCAATGATAAGTTTTGATGTATCCTTACCCCATACTATATTGACATCTTCTGACATCCTGACTTAAAGAAGGTATGTGCTTTAACTTCTATATATTGTGTTCCTTACACCTTTTTGTTGATATCAAATAGGGGGAGAAAAAACAATAGAAAAATATGTATACGTGCTTATAACATTGCATTCATTATCTTGTAATACATATTTTTCTGTGGTGATTTGTCATCATCAAAAAGGGGGAGATTGTTGACCCTAAGGCTATATGCCATAAGTTTTGATGATGACAAATGTATTTGAATAGTAGCATTGATATATATATGCTACAAGTACTTAAGCATGATTATGTTATTTAATATGTATGTTGCATATATTGAATTATGCTATTAAACTAACCATTGGGTTTGCAAGTAAGATATATTTTATAGGTTGGTTCAAAACAAGAAGAGTGAGCATTGTATTGAAGAACAAGGAAAAGCAATATCATGCTTCACTCAAGGAAAACAACATGCAAGGATGAAGCTCCAAGAAATGAAGAATTAGAAGATTTGAAGTCTTGGAAGATTGGATGTATCAAGATAGCCTATGTGTTTACATTAGGTATATTTTATATAGGCTAGTATACTTGTGCAACTCAATGATTTAGATTTGCATACATTGGCTCAATTATTTTGAACAAAAAGATAGTGAGAAATTTTACAAAAGTTAGTTTTTGACCTTTGGTCACTCTTTATATCATATCTCATAAACGAAAAATTATTTTTTCAAGTATTTTAATCTCATTTGATAATAGACTCAAAGATCTTTCCAAAGGTATATTATTTATTGAAAACGGAGTCCAAATGAGAAATATATGACTATTTAAAATATAGTTTGAAAAACTGAAAGTTGATTATTCTGTTCTGACCTATAGTCAGTATTTTGATTATATCTTTTAAAAGAAAAATAATTTTTGAGTAAAACTTAGCTCATTTGAAACTAGACTCCAAGAGCTTTCCAAAGGTATATTATTTGTTTAAAACGGAGTTCAAATGAGGGAGTTATAAATTTTTAAAGAAAGCTCAAAATCTGTACTGCACTATAAGTGCTGTAACGGCTATATAACGGCTAGTTTTGTAAAATCTTATATATATGACCTTAGATACACGATTTTGAGTAAGAACAAAGTCCTACAATGTGATATTAACTTCTTCTATCATCTTTGAGAGAAAGGAAAGTATTCTTGAGCCAAATCTTGCATATTCTCTATCATTAGAGTTATTAGAGCTTCATTTATTTTCATCTACTCTTTAGAGAGAGTTTCTTTGTATTGTTGATTTTGATCAACACATATATTATTCTGAGTTGAGGTTCACAAGTACCGGTGTTGGAAGAACTTGCTTTGGGTTGAGGAGGAGCCCGGATTCATAAATTCTTCATTGTGGTTTCGCAAATACCCGGATCGAATTTGCGTGGTTGTAGTGGTTTGCAAGTACCCGGATTAAACTTGCAATTATAGTGGAAATACTCAAGTGGTCTCTTGAGGACTGGATGTAGGCTTGAATTAGCCGAACCAGTATAAATCTCTGAGTTTGCTTTCTCTATCCCTTACTCTTTAATTTGTGCATATTGATATCTATTCTTTAATTCCTTGATCTTTATAATTATTTATCTTAACAGCACATTGATTTTCTGTATTGTATTTATTATCCTAAGCATTGTACTTTTACAGAAAATCATTTTAACTTCCAATTAATTCTTGTGAAAAATTTATAAAACCCAATTCACCCCCCCCCCCTCTTGGGTTCCAACCATTACTTTCAAATTCAGTTATAGCTTATGATTGCTTTTTCTGAGCATTATAATCCTAAGACTTAATTAGTTGTTGACTGTAATCTAAATTTTAAATGATGGAATTAAGAGTTAATTATTTCTGTTGTGTGGTTGGATGAAAAATAAGAGAAAAACTGAGGAGTAAGGATTAGATAGTTTAGTTAATTAGTTTTGTTTTTCCTACAAAATGTTTCAAATATTATGCTATGATTTGATCAGTTTTGTGAATTGTAATTGTATGGATGTTGGATAACAAAACGCCAGTCTGTTTGATTGGTTGTAAGTGTTGGCCGTGGAATTAACAAAAATAGAGCAAAGAGTTTCTACACAGTCCAAAACCGAGAGAGAAGGGAGTGGGTGACCAAATGATATCTATAAATCTTAAAATTTTTATGGGGAATTCCTAACAAGTTATTAAACTAAACTAGAAAGTTTTAGAAACTTTAAAAGTGTTTTGCCTAGTCAAATAAATCATATAATCAGTATCTAGCTCAATACAGGATTAAACCTGACTAATTAGTAATGAGGATCTGTTTTACCACTCTAATGATCTTATTTTGCCCTTAAATTTTTATGGCTTTTGGTTAAGACATCACACTATATGTCTGATAAATTTCAAAGCAATTGGAGATGTCTTTGGTATATCAAGCAGAAAACATAACCTATGACAGATTTAAACAATTCTGATGTATGCACATTGAAATAGTCTTTTGATGGGCCAAAACATGAAATTTTGTTGTAAAATTTTTATCCTAGTATACCAACACATGAATAAGGATATGTGTCAAGTTTCATGAATTTTAAAGCTTTGGATTAATCCCAGAATTTTTCTGAAGTTAGGACTAATTTATATTGAAATTCAGAAATTTATGCACTCAATTTTGGTTGGAGATGATTCTACAATTGAGCGTTGTTTTAAATTAAAACACTACAACCACTGTGTTCTTTTTAGGCAAGATTGCAATGGAAGGGAAGGTAGAACATAAGTTTGATATGAAGCCCCATGGTGAAAATATTGAAGAATATGGCAGATTGTGCCTGTGAGACGACAAACAAATCTATGATTAAAAATTGACAAATATAGGTATTATTTCTAATTTATTATTTCATTTCCCCTATTTATTTCTTGGCTTATTGCATGTATGTTTATGATGGAAAATATTGATTATGTGGTTTCCTTGATTCTATTGGAAGGTTATTGATAATGATCATGGAGTTCTAATGCGGCCCAGGTAGACTTAACACACAGTATTTGCCCACTTTGCTAGATTCTTTAGCTTTCTTTTATAACTTGGATACCTGCAAAATGTAGAATCTAAACTAATCTTCTTTTCTCCAACTTAATTAATCACTCTCCTTCTAGAATGTTGCCACGTCATTTTAAATAGGACAGTTGGTTATTCTATATGTTGATTAATTAATTCATCTTTAATTTGAGTCTTAGGATTTTGATCACTTTAGTTATACATTGCACAAACTGTGATGATTCCAGATTGGAAAGTGAAATATTCTTCTTGTTATATATTGCATTTGCACGTAAGAGTAAGCTGAAAGAAAAACATTTTAATCGATCATATCAATAAAAGTAAGTGACCCTCCAAAAGATGCTTTGTGACATTATTCTCCCATCTTTATTCAAAGTTTCATTCTCTTAACTTTTATTCAAGACTCAATATGTTAACTTTTTTTGAAATTAATATATCATATAATATGGGAGCACTTTAAAGGATAACAATTTTGGTATGATAATTTTCTATAAGTTAAGTGACATTACCATCTTGTCACAAAATGGATATCAAAATAAGAGGCAAGGAATATAAGAATTCAAAAAAAAAATGCTTTACTTTGCTTCCTACCATAAAACACTAGGACTTAAATTAGTTTTGACTTTACACCATCACATTTTCATTTCTGAATAGGAGAGTAAGACTAATATTGTTTTATTATGTGGCAGTCACGACTCATGATTTTTGCTAAAAGAAAGATCTGTTTATTCTTGTCCTAGAGTTTACATTGTCAGATGGAGCTTGTAATGGATGAGCTTAGGGTTATAAGGAAGAAATTAGCAATCAAAAGGAGAAGATTGATCCCAGACACAAGCTGGAGAGTCAGGCGACTGTCATTAGCGAGTTGCGTGCAATGATGGACCTCTTCATCAACTCGATTGACAAGCACTTGGGTATTCCTATTGATGATGATGAGACACATCCACTAGATTACCCCCTAGACTAGTTTATTCATGGAAACTTATATTTTGTTATAATTTTGTATTGTGATAATGGATCTTAGAAAAACATGTAAATCATTTTGTCATATAAAAATATGTAAAGCTTTTTGTTGTATTTGCTAGTTGGTGCTTATTTACTATATTAATATTTGTTGTCAGGTTTGAAATCAAGTTTGGAATTATCATTATTGGTTAAATATATAAAAAAAATTTGTTTGAAAATTTGTGACGGAATTACTGATGGAAATTTGTGATGACCTATCTAAAAATTAGTGACGGAAATATCTGTCACAAATTAGCGACGAAATTAGTGACAAAAATATTCGTCACAAATTAGTGACGAAATTAGCGACGCAAATATCCGTCACAAATTATCGACGGAATGATTTCCATCACAAACACCTAAATCTTGTTTGTGACGGAATTTTAAATTTGTGACGAAAAAATTCCGTCGCTAATTCTGTGACAGATAGTAATCCGTCACAAAAAATTTGCGATGGACGTTTTAGTGACGGATTTTTTTCCATCGCAAAATCCGTCGCAAACAGGTTTGTGACGGAATTTTATTAAATTAGCGACGGAAAAATCCGTCGCTAATCAATGAATTTCTAATAGTGAATTGTCATCATGAGTTTCACTACTATCTCAAATATGCATATGTTTATTGTTATTCATATATGTTATCTTCTTGAATTTTTCCAAACACACTTATTTGTCATAATACTGAAGATTTGCTTAAGCAGATGGCACGCCTCCAAAATTATTGTGCAAACCACGTAGCATGTATCCAAGCACTAATGTCTGCCACATGGAGCTATTCTTTGCAGAAATCAGAAACAAATTGTCTTATTTTCTGGTAGAAAAGTAAGAATTCATTTTACGATTTGAATCATTTATTTATTTTTATTTCATAAAAGATTGTTTAAATTAAAGAATTTTTTTTTAAAAAAGACAAATAAATTTGGATCATCTGCAATGAAATTGAGAAAACAAACAATTCAGATCATGAAATAAACTCTGATTTTTTGGTAAGAAAATAAGAATTCATTTTCATAGAAATCTTGTTCCTTACACCATAAATTATCACATCACCTCTGATTTTTTGGTAAGAAAATAAGAATTCATTTTCATAGAAATCTTGTTCCTTACACCATAAATTATCACATCACCCGTCATAAACATTCCCAAGTACTATTTTTTTTTTTTGAAATCACAAGTACTTGTTCACACTCTCATGACTTGACCATTAAACTAAACTGGCTGCTGATTTCGGCATCGGAGCAGATGGAACTGTTCACCAACGGCGCTGAATTTCAAAATAATAAAAAAAATATGCATATCAAGAGTGTGTTTGATAAAAATAACTGATAAGTTAACTGAAAGTTTATAACTTATAATAGCTGAAAGTTTATAAGTTAATTTTTAGTTGAAAGTTTATAAACTAGCTTATTGAATTAGAAATGTTTAGTAAAAGTAGTTGTTGAAATAGTTGAAAAATATAAAAATGACATAATAGTATTTGTATTATTTCATAATCTCAAAATAATACAAAATAAAGATATTAGCTTTTTAATTAACTTAATTTAAATTATTATATATATAAATTTAATTAATATATATTATTGTATCATATATATATATATATATTATTTTATATTTTATATATTATACTTACGTATACATATATGTATATATATACATACTTTCACTTGAAAAATTGTAATATATATTTACATATTAAATACATCATATTTTTTTATCTTTAATATATATATATATATATATATATGTTTAAAATAAATTTAATTAAAGATAAAAAATAAATAAAAATAAAAATTATTCACAATGAAAGTATTTTAGAGATTTAGATTATAAATAAAACAAAAGGATATAATAAGTTTTTAGATAGAATAATAAAGGTAAAACAGGAAGAAAAATACAGAAGTTATAAATTATAAGCTATATACTACTAAAAGTAGCGTTTCAAAATAAGTTATAAGCTATTGAAATAAACTCATTTACTAAACACTTCTAACAAACTTATAAGTAAGTCAAATAAGCTATAAACTAGTCAAATAAGCTATAAATTATTTTTTTATCTTGCTAAACACAACCCAAGAATGTGTTAAGATGAAAGAACAACAGCGAAATTAGTTATAATTAATCAAATACCTGTTTATATACAGGATGGGATGATCAAGCAAATGTAGAATCTGAATACATGGTGATATACAATATTTTATTTAATTAATGTAGCATAAATAATCCATTATCCCAAAATTAATAATATATATTGTTTAAGAGTAAATTACTAATTTGGTCTCTAAAATATTATAATTGTTTCAATTTAATTTTTGAAAGATTATGTATCTCAATTTATTCTTAAAAACTTGTATTTATTTCAACTTAAACATTTTCGTTGCTCAAGTTTAGTAACAAAAATTTTGAAATTTAGTAACACTAGATTTTGTGATTGAGCAACGAAAATGATCAAAATGAAACAACTGTAATCTTTTAGAGGTTAAATTCAGACACTTAATTTTTTTAAAGATTAAATTGGAAAATTGTAAATTTTAAGGGACTATATTTTACTCATTGTTTAATTAAGAACTATATTATAAGTTTAGCCCCCAAAAAAATATAAATACTAATAAGTTATAGATATATAATATTTTAATCAAATTAGAATCATTACATGATTTTAGTGTATCAAATCCTCAAGTATAGTAGATGTGATGAGATGAACGTCCAACGCTGGTTCATATATATATATATATATATATATATATTAGAGAACATTTATAGATATATATTGTCTATGGCTGTTAGCAACACTTGGAATCGGCTCAACGAAGCAGCTCACTTGTATTGTCTCACATAACATTATACCTCAATATATACTTATGCAGGCAATGAAAAGGAAGAACCCTCTCAAAAATGTGTTATTTTCAGTCCTCAAATTATAACAGCCATGATCCTTCTTTTTCATTAGAGTTGAGAGATTCAAGTGGAGTCAGAGAAGGAGACTGTTCCCCTCTTCCATGAACGGAGACGTCTACACTCAATGTCAACTACTTTTGAGGTTTACCAAGCATATCCTTACATCTTGGATGAAAGAAGATTTTTTTTGTTTAAATTATCTGGTATTCAAATTTCATACGAGCATTGATTAATTTAAATTCGAGTTAGATAGAATAACAATGGACAACAAAGCTCTTCAACCAAGTTTTAACATAATTGTATTTTCGAAAACTCAAACTCAAGACTTTTGATTAAATTATGACAACTCTCGCCAATTGACTTATGCGCTTGGTGGTCTCTTTAAGGTTTATTAAGTGCAAAGAACAAAATCTTTATTAAATTAATGTCAAACTCTAAGAATCGAGCATTTGCCATTTTCTTAAAATTCAAACAACTCTTACCATTGTGACTAATCTATTTTGTTGGGTATATCAAGGCCGTTTACACGATGGACCTTTCACCTTTTAATATTAGTTCGAACACATTGATTTATATCACGATTAATCACTACAAGAAAATCAGATATTATAGACAGAAAAATCGGTCTCAACAGAAAAAAATTGTTTTTAATTGCTCAGAGACAGATTTAGAGACAGAAAAAAATCTTGCCTCTAATTCTTCCATTGCAAAAGCTCTGAGATGAAAA
Source organism: Biancaea sappan (assembly GCA_037074585.1). Taxonomy (NCBI): domain Eukaryota; kingdom Viridiplantae; phylum Streptophyta; class Magnoliopsida; order Fabales; family Fabaceae; genus Biancaea; species Biancaea sappan. Next base: position 43,211,514 of record CM073500.1, on the reverse strand, counting down.
ATAAAATTCTGCCTCAAATCAGAAACGAAATTTTCTATCATTGATTCCCTTTCAGATCAGGGACATATTTGAGGCGGAATTTTCTAGCTCAAATCAGAGACGAATTTTTCCGTCCTTAATTTCGTCTCAAATTCTCTGAACATGTCTAAAAACCAGTTGATTGTTGAACAAGTCAAATTTAGCCACGTAAAAAAATTTTAGTCACATTAAATAATACTAAATTAGAAGACACATTCATTCATTAGCTTTCTCAAAATAAGAGTATCCACTGAAACGCTATATATAGAAAAATGTGAGATGCTCATCTTTTGGTCTAGCTGATGTAGGATTTATTAATCTGAAACGGAATAAATTCCGTCTCCAATTTCTTTCTCTAATTTCGTCTCAACTATGTTAAATAATTTTTCGTCAGATTCTAAACAAATTGAGATGGATTTTGAGGTAACTTAAATCTATCTCAAAGAGAAACAATATTTAGGGATAGAAATTGACACAGAAAACCCTGTTTCTACATAAAATTAGGGGAAAAAATTAAAAACAAACCTGAAGAATATATTAGATATGAAATAAATTTCGTTTCAGATTTTCAAACTAGATTTTGAGACGAATTTTCAATATTTTAAAGACAAAATTAGAAACCAAATTTGTTCTGTCTCTAATTTTACTTTTTATTGTAGTGAATGTTAATTAGTACTAATTCAGTCTGCAGGAGCTCTGGTTATAACTTCATTTGTGTTAAATATTAGTTCGAGCACATTTAAATGCTCTGTCCTCTTGAATCTTGGCTATTTATGGCGTGGTAGAGAAATACATAGAGCATGTGAGGATGGCATTTAAATGCTCTTCTAATGTAGCTCTCTGAAGGAAAGGTTTTGATGTTCACTTCATTAGCTTCACAAATGAAGCCAAGTTCTAAATTCTTACGCACTTTTGTACTGAACTCACAAGAAAAATTCAAAGATAAGATTGGAAGTCACACTCGTGCATCTAACCATGCACATAGGTATCACTGTTCGTTTCATTTTCATGAAGCCAATTTTTCACGTTGGTTACATACAATGAATGAAAGATAAGAAAGGGTGAAGGCAAAAAAAAAACTCACCATATATAATCTTCTTTATCTTTTTGTTAAAAATACGAAAAATAAAATGACTTTGAGGCGTGACAGATACTATTTTAAAAAGTTTATATCTGTGTATTAAAGAATTATATACAAATTCTTCTAGGATATAACAATATTTTCTATCTAAGTTAACTACGGTAAAATTTTAATAAGATATAAAGAGGTTTGAATAATTATGTCTGTTTAATTTTAACAAATGTATCTATTTAAACAGACGTGTTTGTTCAATTTTCAATATGTCTATTTGAATTTTAAATTTCAACACATTATTTCAAATTTATTTAAATAATTCAAAATTTATTTGACACATTATTTCAATATTAATAAATTACACTCAAATTTGTATTTTATATATATATATATATATATATATATATTATTAAATTAAGTTTGACCTAATAAAAGAGATACGTTTATAAATATCATATTCTATCTAAAGTGAAATTTTAATTCTACTTTAATATTTCAGATTATATAACACTTTCTAGATAATTCGCCGTTGCGAAAATAGCTCAAATACATACCTTTGATAAACAGCTTCCCATTAATTCCACCAAGCAAATGAGAGGATAAGTACGCAGAAGGTCATGGAGGATTCAAGAAGTACTGAATCTCACACATGAACTACATGGAATTCACGTTGGACATTGCTTCTGATCTTGCTAACATTAATCAGCATTATGGTGCAACGTTAATTGTTTGTTGGCCTGGTGTGGTGGGTGGTCCCCTTGCACTTGAACCTTGAGGCTTCCACATCACTTTGCAAAAGGTCACGTGGTCCATTATTCTTACACACGAGGAAAAGAATTTTTTACTAAGTCAAGATGTTTAACTCAAATGAACCGTTAATTTTTATATTCAATTATTTAGATTTTAAAATATTATTTTTTAAAAAATAAAAATAAAATTTTAAAATTTAAATTATTAATTATAAAAGTCAACAACCTAGATAAATCAAATATGTCAAATAAAAAAAATCTGCTTCCAAACAAATTTCCTTTGAAAGTCATGCTCCGACCAAATCTGCCTCAACAATCAAAATAACCACAAAATCTTCACAACACTTGATTTCGCCCATGTCTCCAATCATTGCTCCTCCTCCTTCTCCTCCTTTTCTTTTTCCACCCCTTCCTTTAATTTCTTGTTTTGCCATGCATGTTTTGTCTGATCGAAATTAGTAGGTGGAGTTTATGTGACGTCTATTTGATCAGACGATTTTCTTTGACCAAGTAAAAGATCAACAGGCACAATTTGAAACTCATAACCATGTTAAGATCCAGTAAATTACTAGTTTAGTTTTTAAAAAATTATAAATTTCTCAATTTAATTCTAAAAACATCAAGTGTCTCAATCCAATTTTTAAAAAATTCTATTTATCTTAACTTAGTCTTTTTCGTTATTAAATCACAATTTGTCAAATCTCAAAATTTTTACTAAAAGTCATTTTGACAAATAGAAAAATTAAATTAAAACAAACACAATTTTTTAAAGGTTAAATTAAGATAATTTGAATCTTTTAGAGACCAAATAAATAATTTACCTTGTTAAGAATAAATTATATAACCTCTCTTATAAGATTTGGCTAAAATACACTTTGATATTTTTTTTATTTCAAATATTACATTTAGGCTTTTGTAATGTTCTAGTATATATAATATGGAATTGTGGCTTTATCTTTAATGTTACAATAGAGATTGTTAAATATTTTTATTATTGGAAGGAATATATATTATACAAAAAAAATTAATATCCATGATAAAAAAAATTTAGAAGAAACCAAATGTAATCTTTAAAACTAAAATACTATTAAGTGTTTTAGTGTAATTTATGTTCAGCACTAGTACATAATCAATAGATTCAGAAGCACAACAATTTAAAAGTACACATTCTCGAACAAATGAATGGTTTAATCAATAAATATTTAGATTCCATACTTTTGAATTCAGAAACTTACATTGTAGATCCAATATTATTCCCTGCTATAGTTTTTTTTTTGGGGGGGGGGGGGGGTGTTAATTCCTGCTGTAGTTTCAAGTTGACAAAGAATTGATACATCTTACTGGAATGAAGTGTGTTCCTCTATGGTTGCATCTACCATTTGAAGCGCTCTAGTGAACTTTAAGAAAAATCGATTTTCAATTTTCCTTCATAAATGTACGGCTTTTTCCTTCAACTGATTGGCTAATAGAAAATAAGAAAAGAGAAGTGAAGATGAGCATGATGACAAGTTTGTCCTCATATAAAACAGTCATTTGGGAAAGCGTTGGTGATGGATGGTGGGGGTGGTGGAGGGAGATGATGACAGAGGTGATAGATGGGTAGCCGGAGGAGGCAATAACGATTGGGTCAACGGAAGAGAATTTAGGAGGTGACCTATAGAGAGACTTGAGGTGAAGACGACAATTTTATATAGGTAGGGGAACAAAAAAGAAAAACATAAACACGATTTTAAAGATAGGTTAAATCAAAGTGATTGCGAGACAAGACCAAGAGAGAGATGAGAACGAAAATAGAGGCTGAGAAGGAGATAAAGGTGATGGTGTGTGTCGAAACTTTAAGGCGTTCACAGATAATCTGCCTTTCTTTTTTCTTCAAAAAATAATTTTAAATCTTTCACATAATCTTTTTTTTTCTTAAAAAAATATACGAAACAAAATAATACTTCATTTTCTTTATTTTTTTCTATTTTATATTAAACAAATTTTTTTTATTTTTTTCTTTTCCTTTTTCATTTTCATTTCATTTTTCATCTCTTTTTTTTTTTCTTTTAAAAACTATTCATGCATGTCAAATGCACTTATAGTGAAACACATATGGCCACGGTACAAGTTATAGTTTAGCGCGCAATGATTATTGAATTTAAGTAATTAATGACTATTACGCACTCACACAAACAAACAATGTGGATCGATGAATCACATGGAGAGAGATCAAAGGTGTAAGCATATAATAATCATTTATCACCTGAATTTAACAGTGATCGCACATCAAGCATTTTACTTAGCTTTTACACCTAGTAAACAAAGTGATTTTAGGATCGGCTCTCATTTATTCATTTTTTAAAACTTTTTTATTTTTTATTTTTTTAAAAATTTACAAGTATCAAGTGATTTGAATACAATAACAAACATAAAATAATAATTATAATTTTTAAAAAATAAATAAAATAATTGAACAAAACACTATATAAATTAGGGTCGACTCCAAAAGCCTTCTACGTACAGGAGGCAAAATCTTCCTTTAATTTCGTAGTTTCACACGTTACCGATCATTCGGGATACGAAATACCACTACTGGAGGCCTCTAAGAAGTTTCAAAAAGTTCGGGTAAGAATGTGAAAAATGTCTCATCACTAAGGTGTACCAGAAAATTCAAGAAGTACAGATTTATCTTTCAATCCTGTCATTTCCCCCCCCCCCCCCTTTTTAAATTATTATGGTTCGAAATATCATTTTAAAAAAAAAACCCAGGCATTTAATTCTTTAACCAGAATTTCTTCATAATCTTTTGAGAGGTACACTTGAGGGCGCGGCAATTTTCAAATGGAATCACAGGCCGTCACATGACTCCCCCTTTATAGTACACCAAACAAAAATAAAAGCCAAACAAATGACAATGACAACCAAAAAAAAAAAGAACAGATAAAAGGAAGAGCGACAACCAGGACATTTTTTGCCTCTTAAAGAATAAAATATATCCTATACTAAAAATTTCCCTATAAATTAACTTAATCAGATTATTGAATTACCATTCTTGCACTGACGAACTTGTACTTGGCTCATTCTTGTGTTTCATAGAAAGAATGGTCTCTGTTGAATTGAAATGGTCTCTGTTGAATTGAACTTGTACTACTGCAACTAAATTTACCACTATATTCAATCTGTGCTAGATGAGTACCACAGCGTTTTTTGGCATATCAGAATCTTCTCAGTGTCAATGCCATATTCAGTGTCTTCTTTGCGACATTCCCATCGCATGCCTTCGCCCATGGCTGCGATAGCATCCACAAAATAGCTTGATTCTCGAATTATTGCGTGCCCTAATGGCCGTAGGATCCTGTCCATCTCCACCATCACATGCTTCATCTCACACCTGCCATGTCAAACCCGTTGTTATTCAGCATCTCACTGCTGATCTGATTCTAATAATTCAGAAATCAAATGCAAAGATGCCAATTTGAGGATACAAAAATTGAGATTTCATCTGTCTCGTATCTCAATCAAGGATAAGCATGATTTAAAAAACTGGCCCAAACAGTTGATTTAACCAAAAAAAATTAGTAAATCAACCATGTGTTCAATTGATTCTTTTTTTCTTAATTTTTTTTTCAAATTTTTAGTGAATATTATTATGTATTTTTAAGAAGTTCCTAAAACTTTAAGCCACTAAGAAAATGTATGACTGCTATTAATATATTCATATAACACGTCTTGAATATTTTAATATTTTAATATTATATACTATATATTTTAATATTTATAATATATATATATATATATAAATTACATATTTTCAGTATCACTAGTTTGATTATTAACCTTTGACTAATATTTCAATTAGTTCAATTTTTTTGAATGTTGCTTCTTAGTTGTTACGCCTTTTTCACAATTAGTCCTGTGTTATATTAGGAAATAAACTTCATCCTAAACCCGATTGGGCTTAAGCCCATATTTCGAAAAGTTTGAGCTCAGCTCGAATATAAGGTTTGGGTTTGGGCTAAGCCCAAAAGTCCAAATTATAATTAACACCAAAGCATACATAAGACCACCAAAAAAGAAAAAAAAACAGAGAATCGACGAATAGATGATGGGATGGTGTTAGACTCGGTAAAACTGTGCTAGGCCTAAGCCCATTTATTCTTAAAATTTAGATTAAATTACTGATTTGATTCTTAAAATATTATAATTGTCTCAATTTAATTTTTAAAAAATTATTTTAATTTTATTTGGCCTATCTATTTATCAAAATAAATTTTAGTAACAAATTTTAAAATTTAACAATAGTAAATTTTATAATTTAACATTAGACCATATTGAAACACATAATTTTTTGTAAGTTAAATTAAGACATTCAATTTTTGGAAAAACTTTTCTTTAGGTAGTAAATTAGTGATTTACTCTAAAATCTAAGATATCAAAATAGCGACCTATTTTCATGTGTTTATAGGAATATGCTGTAGAGAGTGAATAAATCAGCAACGTCACCTGTGGCTTTCAGCGGTGAAGAGTCCATCAAGATGGAGAAGATCGTAAGTTCGAGGGTATGTCGAAAAAGCCTCGCACCTTCCGAACAAAAAAAAATTCAAATCAAACCAAAATCATAACAAAACTAATCAATAAGCATTCCCACAAAAAAAAAAAAAAGAAATTTACCAGTCATGGAATGTCCCGATAAGACCTCGATCAAAAACCACAGGGAGCGTATTAGAAGCATAAGACGAAACCACATTCATGACCCAGACAGGATCATTGATCAGAGCCGCAGCGAAACCTCCGTACACAGTGTTCATGTCCATCACATTCCTTATCTTGTCGGTCCCAAGGTCTGGGAGCAACTTCTTGTAGTGAAGAACCCTCTTCTTCCACCTGCTGTCGTCGTGAGAGAACGCACTGACGGTCCCGCCAGAAGCATCCGTGATCGTCTCGGGAGCCACGTGGAGACGCTCAGGCCACTTTGAAACCTTACCCAGAGATGATTTCTTGAGCTTCGGATTCGGAACGACGACGCAGGGACGAAGCGGAGTGTACCATGCGGAGTCGGGTTCGAGACTGTCGTCGCATTTCGGAGGGTAGGAGTCTTTGGAGAGTTTGTCGTAGCATTTGTTGTCTGAGGATTTCTGCCACACTGCGATGTCTTCTTTTTTGTTGTAGAGCTTGAAGCAGAGGGATGTGAGGAGGTCCTGAAGCTTGTTGTAGTCGGATCTCTGCTCTTCCACGGTGGTGTTCCACCCTCGCCACCGTCGCTGGTAGTTCACCGGCGGGCCAGATAGCACCCAGAATCCCCCAGGACGAAGAATACGGTGGATTTCTAGCAGATAAATTCCTCCTGAAACCATATATATGATATATTCCAATAGTTAAACCTCTGTAATTACTACCAACTTTGCATAGGCAGGTTCTGATCTGATACAACCACAAGTCGTGTCCGTATCTGACATATCACTACACACCAATGTCCAACATCAGTCACACTCTTCAAATTACAGATCTACATATTTTTTCATGGTGACGCATTTGTGTTCAGTGTTCATACTTGTTATCTCCATTTTTCAGAAAACTGAGTCTCGATTTCAAGATAGATATATTTTGTATAGGATCCCCATTTGTTAGCAAGTAATTATCGATTCAGGCAGTTGCAAACTGGTACAAAACTACAGGGGAATTACGATGTTGCACAAGCAGGACTAGATTCTGTATAATTGCTGTAAGTCTAAAATTTTAAGTGAGCATTACCAAATTCAGTCCATGGGATGAGGCATCTTGAGCAGTGAGCCATATCGAAGGAGTTTGAAGGGAAGGGAAGTCGCTGGGTGGAAATAACGCCAAGAATGGCTGGGATGCCACGTTCCAGAGCAAACTGAACTTGAGCTTCATGGTTGTCTCTTGGGGCCAGAGAAACTGTGAGTACCCCACGATCCAACAAGTCACCACCCCAGCTAGCAACCTAGTATATATATATATATATATATATATCAGAGCCATGAACAAGGATTAATTGATGGAAATCTTACGTTTATGTTATGTATGTCTATCAAATGATTCAAATCTGCAATTGAAATAGATTGGTAATCAAACTCACCCCACAACCAGTATCAATGGCAGTTCGAACAGTCCCATCTTTCAGTTCGGGGATCAGATCTCGCATTAGATCCACATATTCACCAACACCATTGGGAAACATAGTACCCCCTCCAGGAAACAGGAATTTGTCCCCTTCCTTTCTCAACCAATGTTGATTCGATTTCTGCTTGTTTATCCAATCATATGGCACATTCCTGGAATTTGGTGCATATTCATCAATCACAGCCAACTCAAAATAATCCATTTTCTCCTATTACGTACGAGCAAGTGAAATCTAAACCATATTATACCTGTACCAACATTCGTCTCTGCTCTTTGGCCATCTGATCGGAGGCTTATAGCCATCAGGGGGAGGAACCAAGCATTCTTTTCTCTCAGATATTGGAGGACAGTGTCGTTCCAACAAGGTAAGCCTGTAGGTGCCATACTTCTTCCATCTCTGAAGAATCAATCAGTAAGTGTTAAAAGAGGTTACAATGAAACTACTCAAGAGCCTTCACTAATCACTCAACAGCTTAAGCTTTTGAGTGTGACAATAAGGAAATGATATGTGTGTGTGTGTGTGTGTGTGTGTGTGTTATACCCTTGGATCTGTGCATGGAGTATAGTCTTGATAGTCCTTGCTGCATTCGGGGAAGTTGATGGGTTTGATTTGAAGAGGTGCTACCGACAATTTTGGAGAATTCCTTGCCTTGCGAACGTTATTGGTGATGATAGTGTTTCTGTCGGAACAGAAGATCCCACCCAGGTAGAAGCTAAATCCACATAGCACAACAAGTATGATTGATAAAGGGACAACCTTGGAGCTCTTGTCTGAGAGCATAATCGGTTTTCCATCTTTGTGCTTCATCTGCACAAATGGGATGCATTCAATTTACTGCACAATGCAGAAAGACGTAGAAAGAGAGGAATATTTGTTTATAATTTAATACCCAGAAAGTACTGCTATTAAAACATGCGAAAGTTTGAAAACCAATTAGTTGAGTGAGAACTTAAGAGTGACAGACAGACCCAGATGGGGAAATCAAAAAGGTGAAGGAAAAGAGGGAATGATGATTGATAAGTTCCAGCTGGTAAGTACTAGCGGACACCGGCCATTAAAACGACATGGGAATACTGTAAATAAGCAAGTAGGGAACCACCGACAGTTTGTCGTTTTGCCTTTGAGTTTCACATGCCATTGGCGATACAGCTCAAATTAACTGAACAGTTTCATCCTTCGAATAAGTCAAAAGTGCAAAAAGGAAATGCCAGATCTTACAGTCTCACACGCTCACGCCATTGAGAACCAAAAATTAAAAAAATCAATAACAATAATAATAATAATAATAAAAGGAAATATCCAAATGAAAGGACATCACGTAGTTATCATCAATTCTTGACAGATATGAAAGGTTTTCAATTTTTCATCACTCATTAGTACTTGCCGATTAACTGCTTTCCTAATGAATTGAAATGTGAATTGATGTGTCACATAGAAAGAGCATGACAAGAGAACGCTCAAAGTCAGATCTTTCCCCCCATCGAAGTTTCTCTGATTCTGAGTATGAAAGTGAAATTAAAAGCATGCATTCCACACTCACCGGAGTTCAAGGCAGCTAAATAAAGCAAATTGAAACAAACCGGAAAAACAGAGAACCCAGAGAGAAAAACCGGATCTGTGACGCAAAAGAAGGAAGATAAAAGCGCCAAAGACCAAAATGGGATCTGGGTTTACAGAAGAAGATGAAAGAGCAACAGAGCAAGTTGCAGAGGATATAAGGAATACGCGTAGTACATACCGCTTATCTGTAATAGAATAGTTCCTCGCTCTGACTCTGTTTTGAAATGCTTGAAAGAATGAAAATGGTAAAACCCTAAAGCAATGGTGTGAGAGTCAGAGACGAGGAACAAACAGGCAGAGGCCTAGCCTTCAAGGGACCATGGTTTAAAAAGTCTGATTCCTGAGGCTAAACCAGCTCAACCATTATATATAAACAAACTCTCTCCTCTCCTCGTCGAGCTTCCACGATTCTTCTTGTGTCAGAGAAGCCTCTTAAAGGCTAAAGCAGGAAAATTTAAAAAAATCAAAAAAAAGATTCATAAGAAAAAAGGATGGTAGATAGCTAGATGCACTGAAAATTTTCCGTTTTGGTGAGTTCGTTGATTGGGGCTTTGGGCTTGCCTATAAGTAATAAAGCTATGGCCAATGGCAGTAGCAGGCTAAAATAAAGAGAAATAGCTTATTTAATCTGTGAAATATTATTTTTTAATTTAATTTTTAAAAAATTAAGAAATTTAATTTAGTGATTAAAAATTATATTTATTTTAATTTAATATTTTTTATTAAAAAAATATTTTTTAATCTTTAATGTTTACATCAAATTTTAATTTTATTTTTAATTTTTTTTATATCAGTTATATTTTATATGTTTTATTTTTTGTTTTAAATATATTTTTTTATTAATATTGTCTATTCTATTAATAAAAAAATTTGACTGAATGTTTAATAAAAATAATAAATTTGAAAAAAAAATGTAAAACTCAAACTTTTTTTTTACGTCTTTAATTTTTTTTGTCAGTTATGTTGTACATATTTAATTTTTATTTCAAATCTATTATTTTTACTAATCATCTAGTCAATATTTTTTATTAATAAAATAGATAAAGTTAATAAAAATAATATATTTAAAATAAAAATTAAACATAATATAACTGATACCAAAAAAATTGAAACGAGATTGAAATTTGATATAAATATTAAAAATATAAAAAATACTTTTACTTTTTTATTATTGAATTTCAAAATTTTTCATTAATAAATTTTAAATTTCTCATTATTAATAATAAACTAAATGAAAATAAATATAATTTTTTAAGCATTAAATAATAATAATTACCGTGTTTTAATAACCAAATTTGTAATATTCTCTCAAATAAAGGGCGAAATTATTGATTTCTAGTTTCCACTGTTACTGTGACAACGCGCTGAAAATCAGAATGGCTTTTGACCATGATCTTTCAACCCCACCACATTAGTTTCATCATCCAGTTAGGATTTGCCACGTGGACTATATTGGGGGATTTGTTCCTATCTTCCTTGATTTACACCTCATTTTGAATCAACTAAATAAAAAAATAAAAAAGAATTATACTAATTTTTTGAAAAAAAAAACTGATTAGATTTTATTTGCTTTTAAAATAATCATTTCAGATTTTTTTAATTTTATATATATTATAAATGTTGCCCCTAGTATTTTACAAAATAAGCTTTTGGTTTTACCTTTCGAAAAGTTAAAAGTTCGAATGACGGATCTGTATAATAAACATATCTCAGGATAATTCTTTTTTAATAGTAAGTTACACTTTCTCTTTTTGCACTTTTTTTTTTTGCAAATATGAAAGTAAAAATATCTAAATAACTTTATTTTTTAAAGAAATACATATTGTGCAAAACAATAATATAATTTTCAAGTATTTATAAAGTGGACTGATTGTTTTCTGAAAAAAAAGGAGAAAATATAATTTAACCAAATTTTAAAATATAATGAAATATACTATATATATATATATCAACTATGTTTGAGTTAGAGTCGATTTTATGATCAAAATTAATTATTATATTAAGTCGAAAAAGTGATTTTCATTTTTTATTTTGGATGTCATTATTTAACTATTGGAAACCTTAGCTATAAATCCATTAACGTCATAATAACATATCGATGTGTTTTATTTTTGTAGGCATATTTGGAATTACCCTAATCAATATGTCTTTATTCATGTAACTTGGTTTGGGAACTCGATGATATCTCTGTATTATAAATAACTTTTTATTGCATAATAAAAATATTTGTTGATTAATTTGTGCTTTTAATGAAAGCAAAATTTTAAACAATAAAAAGATTATAATATTTTACATTAAAATACAATATTGGTCAAAAAAAAAACCTCCCTACTCTATATTTTGATTCAGTATATATATAAGGTTAAAATTTTGTTGTCCTTATAGTTGCACTTGATTTCTAACGTGGTTTCTATAGTTTATAAATTTATAGTTGAATCCTTATAATTTTACAAAATTTTAATTTAGCTCCTATTATTAAATTTTTGTATGTATTTCATTAAACTTTGTCAACTTGACTAATTATATGTATATTAACATTTCAAATATACATGATTTATACTAATAACAAAAAATAAATAATTTAATGATATTAAGTCACTGTATATGACATATAATGTAATTTATGTTGAATAATTAGGATGAATTAACTTAAATTGTGTATATTTGAAATGTTAAAATGACATATAATTGATCATGTTACTAAAATTTAACAAAATTTTAATAATAGGTTTATATTAAAAAATTATAAAAATTCAATTATAAATTTTTAAATTATATGAATCAAATTAAAAATTGAGTGAAAGTATGAAGACTAAGACCATGACTTAATCTATAAAAAAATGCTTCAACTCAACCATTAAAATTACCAAACGAAAGATCATAAATAATTACACTAATTCTTCGTAAAAGTAAAGTTTACAGCTCGATCTCGAATGAGATACCGCCTCGTCAAATAAAAAATAAATGATTTATAAGAAAAATGGCAGGAAAAAATAGGGAAACATTGAAAATGATGTTATGTTAATAAAATATTACTAAAAATATCATATTTAGCCAAATTCAGATAAGTTACAGTGAATGGCGTGCCCAAAAAGGTTTATAATAATTAATAAAGGCCACACCTATTTACCACACCGACAGTCCGACACTACAAAGTAGAAACTGAGTTGAACTCCAATTTCAAAAATTAATAATATTCAAAGAATCTACAAAAAGGATACACCAGAAAATGTAAAAATAAAATAAAATAAGACAACAACAATAATAATTAATAAAACGAGGCAGAATCGCAGTATCTCACATCTCACTTGTTAATTCATGACGGTGCTGCCACTTTCACTATTTATTTTTTTGAAATTAATAATACAATTCACATTGAGTTGTGTGTGTGTGTCTGTCTCGCTTATATCATTTTTTTATTATTTTAATTTTTCAACGTCCAAATTGTTTTAAATTCAGAGCTTTTCACGGGATCTTCACTAATTATCATGATTTTGAAAACTGATTCGGTGAAAATACTGATTTTGAAGTTAATAATGAATCTAATCGAATTAAGGTTGAATTAATTTATTTTAAAATAATAAAAAATAATAATTAAAGATTATAAACACAATTTTATAAACTTAATTAAAAATAAGACTTGATATTAAAATATACAAAATAATATCTACAATTAAAAATTCATAGTAAAAATTAGTTAAATAACAAAAAAATTTATTAATAAATATAATATTCATTCATATCAAATTCATAAAATAAGAATAAATTGACATCTCTACTAAAATTAACTTACATGTAATATTAATTTCTTTATTATATATTTATAGAATAAGCTAAAATTTAAAAAATAAAAAATATTTAAAATAGTTTCAAGTAGACCGATTCAACAAATTCATTTAACATCGATTATTACTTAATTTAACCAGTTCTTATCTGGTTCAATCACTTACCGATTTTAATAGTTATTCTAAATCGGTCCAACCAATTGATCCAATCCGATTCTAACATCACTGCTAATTATTGTGATATTATAAGCATTTTTCTTATATTTCAGACTCTTAGTTAATTACTAATTATTATATTAAATAGTCATAAACTCATCTGTTCATAGTGAAACAGTTGTTAAGATTATATCTTTTTTTGGTTATTTTTTCAAGGTTATGTAGATTATATCTTTTTTTGGTCATTTTTTCAAGGTTATGTCACCAAGCAAATTTTGTTGACAGTAATTTAATATGGGTGCCATATATAAGTTAATTCGACTACCAATTAATTTTTTTTTTAAGAAATTGAAACTAATTATTGAACCAAGTAAATGGAGGTCTATTTGAAATATTGACTAGTTTGTCAACAAATATAGTTTTGTTCGAGTGGAATTTATTTACTTTCCAAGGAAAAAAAAAGACATTTTTAATCATATCCAGATGGAAAAAGCTAATATATTGATTTGTGTTGACTCTGATTCTATATATTATTTATTAGTTAGTATTACAAAAACTATTAATCATAGAAATAATATAATTAGAAGTCAAAGATGGGAAACACGTTAATAGAAGTCAATGTTTTGGATTAGAGGTTTATTAATAAATTAATATTTCTCAATTCGCTACACCACTTTCTAATGAGAAAGCCAATACCGAATAAGAAATATACATATAGTGTCAATTAAAATTTAAATACTATTTATTTAATCTACATTATTTTCTATTAATATTAATTATTAAATAGCAGCTGAATTGATTCATGTATGTGTTAGCTAATTTGTTTTGTTTAAATTTAAATTATTTACATCAAAAAATTATTATGTCTGACTCAAAGAAGTTACAAAATTTAAAATGAACACGTAACAATTACATAAATTTATATTTTATAATTCGGGCATATAATTTTTACTTGTATATTTTGAATCTTAATTATTCATCTATATTATGATATATGACTTTGAGATCATATTTAATCTTTCAAAAATTATATGTAAACAAATATACGAAATTAAGTAACTTCTTACTATTTCCTTTATTATCTTTAAATATAATTAAAAAACTTATTACAATTTATTTAAATATTAAAGAATTATATAAATAACAAGTGAGAATTAACATTGATTAAAAGTGAGCACCAAACCGTTACTTATATTACATCAAAAATATAATTTACTGAATTATAATTTTTCAACTTAAAATTTGGTTGTAAAAATAATTTTTGTTGAAAAGGCAAAAGATTCCAGCAGCCCACACCCACCTGTATTCACTATTATTTTATTCCTTTCATTACTTTTCTTGTCGAATCAAAAAAAATGCGTACTTTCCAGAATCTAAAATTACGACACAAATATTTCAAGTGGTTTGACATTTATGACATAATTAATATATACATATATGTTATTGTCATCAATAATTCAATGGAGAGTCGGTGAAGCTTGTTCCTGTGTAGACTTTGCATAAAGGGATATTTTTGCTTTAATTAAATGGTGTTTATAACATCATTTATGACGAAAGGTAAAATTATTATTGATGACTCTGAATTTTGGCTTATCTATTAATTATAAATAAAAATTTTATTTTATGCCAATTATAATTATATATTTTTAATTAATTTTAATTATATCTATGAATTTAATATTATTTAAATATTTAAAGACAAATACTAATATAGCATCCTAATATATACATGTCAGCATTTATTAATCAATTTTTACTTTGCCATTTCGACAAATTTAATGCATATTGAGTGTAAATGAGTGAATCCCAAGCTGAAGTTGAACCACCCCAATTGCCCCAATGGAATAATGCCTAATTAATGCTACAAATTAAATTTATTTGTATAGTTTGGTTTCTGTCTCTTTCAAAAGAGTGTCAAACGCACTGTCACTTTATTAAATAGCAAAGTTGGGTAACTCTTAACTTAGAATCTCACTGCATTAAGAGTGGAAATGCGCCAAAATTGTGTGCCAGAAAGCACGAGCGATGTGGAACGAGAAAATTTAGTTCAAGTCATTTTCGTATGATTCATATATATCTTGCATCTGTTCGTGTTTTTCAATCTTAAGTAGTGTCACCAGTCAAGTCAATTTGTATGCGCTTTAATTAATTTATAGTTAATTAAAGGTAAATTGATACATGTTTGGAGCAAAAGTATTTTTTATGTCATTTTTTAATTTTTTTTAAGAGTTAGTCATGTTTTATATGTTATATTATTTTTATTAATGTCGTCTATTTCATTAATAAAAAATATTGACTTAGTGGTTAGTAAAAATGATATATTTAAAATAAAAAAATTAAACATGAATGACTAAAACGTATTATTTTTACGTCTCAAACATTTTTTTTACGTTAGGTATATATTTTACATGTTTTATTTTTTTTTTTAAATATATATTTTTTTCTAACAGCTCAGTTAGTATTTTTTATCAATGGAATAGATAACGTTAGTAAAAATATAGATTTAAAACAAAAATAAAATATATAATACATAACTGACAAAAAAGAAATAGAGACGAAATTGAAACGTTGTGGATGTAAAAAATATTTTTGCCTAAAATTAAATTGGTTTAGTTTGATTTTTTAATTGATCCAAATCATTCTAATTAGATGAGAAGAAATCATATCCAATCAATTTAGTCATTTTAGATAGAAACAAACTATTTTAGTTTAATTCAATCTTAATTTGATTGGATTAGATTGAATTGCTAGTTTTTTTTTTTAAAGTTATAAAAAGTTTTAAAGACTCAAAATTACACACACACACACACATATTTCAATCTTAACCACACAAATACGTATTATTAAGAGTATTTTTGACACAACTTAAACTTACTTGTATATAAACAGTCAAAATTCATACTAAAAATAATAATGAATGGCATAAAAATATCAACCAATGACATATAAAATATAAGATTTTAATATAAATAAAAGTACACTTCATGTCTCTAATTATGTACACCTCTAGTTAATTTACTAATATTAAAAGAAGTTGTTAGGGGTTGATTTTTTTCCCAAAAAAAAAGCATAAAATTTAAGATTTTGATTCTATTATTTTTGGGATATTATACATAATATTTATGTTTATTTAGCAACTTCTAATTACAATATTAACATAACAATATAGATGTAAATGCAATGACATCTTATATTTTGGTACATTAATAACATATGCTAATTAATATCTGAGACATTAATTAATAAATAAGGAATAACATTGTACGAATTATTTCCTTAAAATATACAAAAGCTATTAGCATGATATAAAACACATTATATGCTATGCGTGTAATACCCGTTAATTTCAAAATATAATTCGCTTAAGAGTATTTTAGAATTCTACAACGTTACTTTAGTTATTTATTTTGGTCATTTTTAATTTTCATATTTAATTGTTCTCTTTGAATATTATTTATGAAAATTGAGTTAAATGACTGTACTGAATATTTGCACCATGTGGGATATATTCTAAGAATGGTGAAATTCATGAAAAAGTGGTTTAAAAATGGTCAATTAGTCCATTTATTGTAAATTGACTGGATGGGTTTAGATGTTGGGTTATGGATACCCATGGGTTATTCAATAACCCATTAGAAATATTTAAAATAAAACTTCAATAGTAACTTCTGAAGCAAAAGGTTGGAAGGAACAGTAACTTCAGTTTCTCTCGTTTCTTCATCTTCTTCTCAAATCCTTTCCTTGATCTTCAGAGTTTTGATTATTTGTTCGGTTCAAAAGCTATGTAAGGATCAAAGGTAAGCTTTAATCTCATTATTTTCCTTAAATTTCAGTTTATATAAAAGATTAGAGGAGGTTTTGTTCTTGAAGATTTTGATGATAATTCGTGAATCTCAGTTGTTTTAGAAGTTATATTTGAGTTATAATCGGTTAAAAGAGTTGAGATTCTGGTTTTGAATCAAAAAAAAGGAAAGGATGAATTTTTTTAAAGATTTTCTGCAAAATTCGAAGTACTGTAGCAACTGGAAATCTGGAATTTTTCTTTCGAGTTACTGTAGCGACCAGAAATTTCGGAAAAAATCTGGAAAATTTTCTTCGGTACTGTAGCAGTTACTGTAGTGTCGGCAGTCAACGGTACTGTAGCAGTCAACGTTACTGTAGCGAACCGTTACTATAGCGAACCGTCACTGTAGCGAACCGTTACTGTAGCAAACAGTTACTGTAGCAATCAGAAAATTTTGTGTATTTTCGTGATTTTGTTTCCTTTCTTATGTTTCCTTGTAATATATTTTACTAGGAAATTTTCCTACACAAATTCTAGTGTGGAACAAGGTAAACTTGGACAAACATCAAGGTGAGTGAATAACCTTGCTCAGCCAATTTGATATTACTAGTCAAAGTACAATATAAGTCTCATTTACAATATTATTTGGATAATAAGCAATTAATTTTTCATATGGGAGTATATGATGATCAGTAGAAATAAGAGTATGTAGAAATTATTTATTTCATGACAATTGTACTATGTGATGAATTCTCACTATCTTATTAATGAGTAAAGATCTACGGGATCTAATACACGAGTGTGAAAGGGTTAAAGTCTCATACTACTCGGTGTATATCTAAGAAATCTTATACACGAGTTTGAAAGGGTTAAAGTCTCATACTACTCAGTGTATATCTATGCAACCTATACACGAGTTGAAAGGGTTAAAGTCCCATACTACTCGGTGTATATCTAAGAAAGCTTATACACAAGTTTGAAAGGGTTAAAGTCCTATACTACTCAGTGCATATCTATGAAACCTATACACGAGTTGAAAGGGTTAAAGTCCCATACTTCTCGGTGTATACCTATGAGATCTTATTCACGAGTTTGAAAGGGTTAGAGTCCCATACTACTCGGTGTATATCTATGAAATCTTATTCATGAGTTTGAAAGGGTTAGAGTCTCATACTACTCGATGTATAAAACAATTAATTATATGAGTAAATGTGGTATTTGTACTTTTGATATTTTATATAGTACAGTTATTTACTTACTGAGTTTTTAAATAAACTCACACTCCCTATGATTATTTTTTTTCAGATTCAGAAAACAAAGAACAAGAGTATCCGTTTGAAGAATAGAAGCCTTTTGGAATTATCCTCTATTTCTGTCTGGTGGGGTACCAGTACTTATTAAAGTGGATACTAGGAACGCTCTGTACTTTCTATAGGTCTCCTAGACTTGCGATGAGATAGAAATATCAGACTATGTATGTCTATATTTGCTTATCAGATGAATATAATTCTGTAGTGTGGAATGAATGATTAAGGTTGAATGCAAAACCTTACAGAATATATGTAAATAACGTATATTTGAGAATGTTATCAAATGAGTTGTATCTTTTCACATGTTCAATTTTTGGGATGTGACAAATTTGGTATCAGAGGATAGGATTTATAGGTCCCCTATAGAGTACAGAGCAAAGTGATCTTTGTGGGCCCTTCCATATTGTCATGAGCCGCGGCATGACCATAGGATTAGGTTCCATAAAAGACCTTGTAGAGTATAACGTCATTTTATAGATAACTTCTCAGTGGGGCTAGTAAGTGATATTTTGTTTATGTCTGAAAATTGTTTGTTATGTGTGTAGATCTGTGACAGTACAATGTCAGAAGGATCTTCTAATAATAATGAGCATATGGGTCCAAGGAGGGCCATAAATCCACCAGTACATGTGCAAGATGATCCTAACCGTGGTGATAGTTTACATGCTCAAAGTACTGAGGGCGCAACTAGTGAGCAAGCAAGGAGAGTCGAACCTGATGCTCACGTTGGCAATGCAACTATTGCACATGTAATTAATTTGATGAATGAACGATTTGACCGATTTGAGGCTGAAATGAGAGGTCGAGCTGCACAAGCTAACCTGCCAGTGGATCCTCCTATTGTTGAAGCTGAAATTGTACCACCAGCTCCGTTAGCTGGACGAGATAACGTAAGGGAGGTAAGAATGTCTGAGTTCCAGAAAATGAGGCCTCCTACTTTTTCAGGGGAAGATCCCAAAGAGGACCCACAATGTTTCCTTGAAGATTGTGAAGCAATCTGTGATGCTATAGGGTGTTCTCCTACTCAAAAGGTAGAATTCACTTCATTTCAGTTAAAGGGTAGGGCTGGTAAATGGTGGAGGAACTGGAAGAAAGCTAGAATTCAAGGCGCACCGCTAGTTATGTGGACGGAGTTTTACAGATTGGTTATGGAAAGGAAGTCAAAGAATAAAGAAGAATATCGACAAAAGAAGAAAGCTAGATATAGGAGATCTTTTGATCAAGGGGAAGACTCAGGGACTTTGAAACCCTTTACTGCATCACAACATGCTCCAGCCACTCCTATTAAGTCATCTTATTCTACAGCCAGTGTGGCTAAGCCTCGTTCAGAGAGCAGGGGTGGTTTTAGCTCTTCTAGTAGAAGAGGTACTCAAGCTAGAAGGAAGAAACCTCAGTGTTCTAAATGTGGAAAGTTTCACTTCGGAGAATGCAGGTTAAACACTGTTGGTACAGGTTGTTATAACTGTGGACAAAAAGGACATTTTATAAGGGAGTGCCCTCAGCTCATGACAAGACCAGGTCAAGGGTCTACCTTGCCACCTCGACCACAATCTATTACTCAAACACCAACCCCTTCAATAGGAGGTAGTATGGGAAGAGGTTCTGGAAGAGGCCAAGGTGACCGTGGAAAACAAGCTGCTGGCAGAGGAAATGCAAGAGTATATGCTCTAACCCGACAGGATGCTCAAACATCCAATGCTGTAGTTACAGGTATATTATCTGTTAATACTTTTGCTGCACGTATTTTGTTTGACCCCGGTTCTACTCACTCATATATGTCACCCCTATTTGCCAAGAGATTTGCATTTGATTCGATTACTCTTAAAGAACCATTTTTGGTTTCCACACCGATGAGAGAGACTTTGATGGTTAAAACATGTTATCGTTCTTGTAAAATAATTGTTGGGGGCATGGAAACTGAGATAGATCTTATGATTCTCAATATGTTAGATTTTGATGTGATTTTAGGAATGGACTGGCTATCTCATGTCATGCTACTATAAATTGTCGTGATAAAGTTATTTCCTTTAATATGCCGGGGAGGAGTAATTTTGTATTTCAAGGAGATCGAAGTGATGTACCTTGCAACATGATATCTATGTTAAGTGCCCAGCGTATGTTGCGAAAGGGATGTCAGGGATTTCTAGCTTTTATCAAAGATTTAGAAAAGAAAAAACAGAAGTTAGAAGACATACATTGTCACATCCCAAAACTTACATGTGATATAAACATAAATACCTAGGGTGTACCTCTGTGGTACCCCATAATCTCTGTGAACATTCTTAATATCCATAATTATGTGAATCATAAATATTCCAAGAAAGATATTTTGTATACATATTCAGAAAATGTTCAACTTTCAAACACTATACAGTACTATACAACCTCCCAAGCCTAGGTGACCTACTAGATTACAGAGCGTTTCCTAATCCTTACCAATTGTTTACCAGATAAAAGTGGAGTATATCCTTAAAGGCTATAAATTCTTCTTCTCAACCACTGTATCTGAAAAGATAATCATGGAGAGTGTGAGTTTATCATAACTCAGTGAGTAAACAACTGTACATGAAAATATCATAAGCACAAACACCACATTTACTAATACAATCAATCTATCATTTATTTTAAATAATTATAGTATTATATGCCATAAATACTTGCACTGAGTGACTTGGGAATTTAACCCTCAAACTCTTTGTGCATAGGTTTTCACATTTATACACCGAGTAGTATGGGACTCTAACCCTTTCAAACTCGTGCATAGATTTTCACATTTATACACTGAGTGATATGGGACTCTAACCCCTTTCAAACTCGTGTATTGATTTTCACAGTTATACACCGAGTAGTATGGGACTCTAACCCTTTCAAACTCGTGCATAGGTTTTCACATTTATACACCGAGTAGTATGGGACTCTAACCCTTTCAAACTCGTGCATAGATTTTCACATTTATACACCGAGTAGTATGGGACTCTAACCCTTTCAAACTCGTGTATTAGATCTCGTAGATCTTTTGCTCATCAATAAAATAGTGAGAATTTATCACAATATAATTACTATGAAATAAATGAATTTACACATATTTTTATTCCCTTGAATGTCTATCATCAACCATAACAATCATCATATATTATCAACAGCGAGATTGATTATTTCTCACTTCAATAATGTTATAAACAAGACTTGTATTGTACCTTATCTAATAAGATCACATTAGTTTAGTAAGGTTATTCACTTACAAAATGTTCCAATTTATTCAAGGAACAATCACATCTAGTTCTTTAGTCAACTAGAGAAATCAATTCTCAAAGGTAATAAAATACCTTCCAATGATATTATACTTTTTCTCAACCTGAACACACACTGATAATCTTCTCAATTTCACAAATAACGCAAATGGGATTTATATTGTGCTTTGACTAATTTATTAAATTAATTTTGCAAGGTTGCCTACTCACCTGGATTCCACGCTCTCGGCGCTCCCACCTTGCGCCCCAATCATCCCTATTGTAACCAGGTAAAAACCATTAGGGTTACAAAATAGAGAAATTTCCTATCACTACTCTCGACCTTTACTCACATCTTAAGTCATAACTCCTAACCGGTAATAAATTTTTAAATGACACTTATACCATTGGAAACTAGACTCAAAGAGCTTTTCAACGATATTAAAAAAAAACTGATGCTACAGTAATAGTCAACGGTCAACGCAGCTACAGTAACGTTGACCGAGTCAACGCTACAGTAACGAGAAAATCTGGAAAAATTTTCTCGGTGAACAGTAATTTCTGGGGAAAATTTTCGATGTTCTTCGTGTTCTTCATCCAAAAATCCTAAAATCATATCTAAAACAACATTTCTTTTTATTTCTTCCATGGGTTTTCATCCTTAATGTCTAAGGAGTGTTTTAACACCAAAACCCCCAATTTCTACCAACAATCCAAGCTCAAATCTCAAATTTTCATCAAGAACACTAACTTTTTCAAATATCCAAATTCTACGAAATTTCTTGTTCTAATAACATCATAAACCACCTAGGAATGTTTTACATTAACATCCACACTTAAATTCATCCATTAAAACTCAAAATCTTAATTTTCTTCCATAAGTCCAAAAATGGAGAAAAAGAGAAATAAAGCAGATAAAACTTACCTCTTTGCCTCTAGAACTCCTAAGAATCAGAAGTATGGTTAGAAAATATCAAATCACCGGAATAATTTAAGGAAAGAATTGGAGAAGAAGATGGAAATAAAACGAAGAGAAATGTTGAAGGAAGCCTCGGGAGGAAGAAGGAGAAGAAAAACTAATAATTGTATGTGTGGGCCCCACTAATTTCTTTTTCGATAAAATCGCTCATAGCCACCTTAGCTTATAAGATTTGTTCACTTTAATCCCTCTCGATGTCTCAAATACCACTTTAACCTCGAATCGATCATCTTTTCGGTACCAGACTCATAATTCATTCTCATAAGCTTTATTCTTCCTCTCAGGTTTCTATTTGGTCATTTCTCAAAAGTCCTCTATACTTTCTTTTCTTTTCACTTTAGTCCTTGAGAATTTGTAAAAATTTTCTAAATTAAAAATTAAAATTTCTATTCCCAGATTTTCTTCACTAATTCAAAAAGCACATTTTCACGTAATTAAATTTTTCACTAAATTTCAAATTAGACTTTAAATATTCATATAAATTCTTGAGATATTACATTCTTCCCCCCTTAATAGAATTCGGTCCTCCGAATTCAAAACTTAACTCAAGATTGAAACAAATGCAGATATTTTGTCCAAATCTCGTTCTCTCTTTTAGAATTTTCACAATCAAGTACAAAATATAACAAGTTCAACATATTTTTATTTCTCAAGTTTCTTCAATACAAGAATTGCCTTATTTCTAGTACATAAGTTACAGGCAACAAACTGAACTTGATTTACAAAACAGATAATCTTAATACGCGAAGCTCAGATCAAATATTAGCTTAAGGTATAAATAAAAGAAAGAATAAATTAAGGACGAGGAGGTTTTTGAAATGCAGAAAGTGCTCCAGGTCTAGAAGAGGAAGGTGCTTCAGATCTTAAGGAGGAAGCTAATCGTTGCAGCCTAGAAAGAGTTTCTGGAGGAAACGTTTGGGAAATTTGGCGAAGTGCAGAGGTCACTCCATTCATACAGTCAATACACCTCGCTTGTTGGTCACAAAAATTTTGAGTTGCAAACATC
This sequence comes from Biancaea sappan, assembly GCA_037074585.1. Taxonomy (NCBI): domain Eukaryota; kingdom Viridiplantae; phylum Streptophyta; class Magnoliopsida; order Fabales; family Fabaceae; genus Biancaea; species Biancaea sappan. Next base: position 43,187,738 of record CM073500.1, on the reverse strand, counting down.
GAATGTCTATCAACTCTATTCGCCAATTCCCTAAAATGACGATTCAAGAGCTTCTCTTGTTCTACAAAGAGACGATTTATCAATCTTCCCTGGTCCTCAAAGTGGCGGTTTATCAACCTTTCCAAGTCCTCCATCTTTTTTCTCATAAGCGCAAGCTCATCATTTGAAGATGTTGCTGTGCTAACATCCTCTAGCTCTACTACATCCCTTTTTCTTTTCTTAGCTTCTGATGACTCTTCCATGGATCTCTTATTCTTATAGTTCTCCAGACTAAGATTTAGATCCAGCTCTATCTTGCCAGCCTCAAAGTTTAAATTGAAAGATTTATTGCCGGCCATATTTTTCTGAGCTATAAAGGTTGTATGGAATGAGAGGTTTGATGCTAGAAAGCTTATAAGTAATGAACTCTTAGTGTAATGAGCGGCGTAATGGGGCATCCATTATTTATAGACGAAATTTAGGGCTACCAAAACCCTTACATCACACTCTAAAGATGGCCTCCAGACCTTATCCGTCGTAATGCCAACGGTCTATAATAAGCATGCCAGAAAATAACAAAATATAATCAAATACAAAAGATTTTCTCAAAAATTTCGGCTAACTTTTGACTCTTGCTCAAATTATTAAACTAATCGCCGCTTCAATTTATGACTTCCTAACTCTGTATTTGTCTTATCCAATAATTCTAAATCGAGATATTACTCCATGAACGGGTAGTTTCATATTAACCTTATCTAGGTTTCTAATCCGTGGCTTTGCCCTAAGCTTACACATTTTCAAACATACATATTAAAATAAAAACTTCTCACATTTACACATATCAAGTGTTACCATAAAGTGAGAAAATTTTTTTTTTACCTTTCTCTTGCCTCTACGAGCATATATGTATGTATGTATCAACATAGAGATACATCATTATCTATATATTTTCATCTATTCAAGTCCTTTTTAAATTTCAGACTTCTCATTCTCTGAATGTATGTAGAATCATTACATATTATTCCTGGCCATAACAAATAGCCTTCACTCTCAATGCATGGATAACATACATACATGGCATACGTATTTAAATACATATAATCACAATATAATTCAATCAATCATGTATATTATACTCAACTGAAGGCTTTCAAGAACAATACAAGAAAGCAGAGAAATACATTTTAGTTCATCATAAAAGCATCCAAGGCAATCTTTAATGGCTACGCTGTCGGCTTCTTAGAATTTCAGAAAATGCCAACAAGAGATATGAAAAATAAACAAGTATAAATCGGCCGCAAATCCACCGAATATTGACTTATGTGGTTTTGCCATTAATGTGACACACTGTTGACACGCATGCCTACCCTAGGCTTCTGGCTTCCAGCTTGCAGAAATCCATAGGTTGAGCGTGTAGGAGTGCGGCGAAGAGATATCTTCTTTGGCTCTAAGTCTAAATTTTTCTCTATAAAAACTGCCCCGGAGTTCTCAGTTACTACACCACAAAGAGTAATCATCTCTGAGTCTACAATTTCCCAGCATTCCTCTCTCGTCATACTCCTGCAAAAACTTCTAAATTTTCTAAACCATGGCCACCAGGAAGTACATTGATCTCACAGTGGAGGCCAAGGAAGAAGAGCTCGACTTAAACTTAAGTCTGGGCAAAGACAAGGGCAAGAGACCTTTTGAGGGGTCTCAAGAGGATCAAAAGGAGAAGAAGATAAAAATTGAGGAAGCTGAGGAGATTAGCACTGGCCACATGTCAGAAAACAAAATTGCTTGTCTAGAGAAGGAGGTGAAAATTTTGAAGAAGATGATAGAAGACCTAGAGAAGTTAACTAAACGCAATAATGCGGCAATGACTTCAAGAATAGACAGGTTCTTCTATTGGTCTACCCAATGCTTCTGCAATCAACAACAAAGAAGTGTTGATTGTATGAATGGGATTTACACTACCCTCCGTGACATTGCTCAGTCTCTTGTTCCAAGAAATGGTCGAGGGGTGATGATACAATACAACCCTCCTAATCCGAGACCACCTCGCTTTTAGATTACTCATGCATGAGTAATTTTCCCCTTTTTTTTTTTTTGCAATGTAATCCTTCCGCTTTTAATGCCAATAGTTTCTTTTACTAGATGGTACTCTAAATAATAATAATAATAATAAAAAAATGAAAAAAGATAAAAGAAATTAGCCACACAAAATCAATAACAAATTCAGCTTATAAGCCAATCACATAAAAAAAAAAAATTTAATGACCCTATAAGCTGACACAGAGACAAACAGAAGCTCTATACAAGTCTCGTTGTCTTTCCCCTTATCATACAGGAGTAGATGAAGGCTTACCGTATAGATCAATTGAACTCGATATTATGCCCTCGAATTGTCATGAATTCTTGCTTAAGAGCCTCGATTCGCAAGCTTTCCTTAAACTAACACTCTGAGGCACAAACTACCATAAGAATATCTTTCTAGACCATTCCAATCATACATCACGTTTAACAATTATGAATGTTCATACGCCAACAGCCTACCTTTAACATGCTCTAATTGTTCCAATGTTACAAAACTTCTACATTGTATATATATATATATATTTTTTTTGAAACACTTCTATCACATAGTACCATCATGCCAATCCCTAACTAAACAAGTGCAACTTTGGCGAGTCGCCCCTAGAGAAGACTTATAACGTACCTCAATATCTCTTATGCTAGGTTCCATTTTACCGTAGTATCTCCCTTAGGGAAAAACTACCTAGCCCACATCTATTTTCTCAACCAAGCTTTTATCAAAGAATATATTATTTAGGACTTACATCCTCTTCCATAAATTACATCTGTCTGGCATCTATCAAAATCAAATCTTGATCTGCCTCACAAGGGTTCTTTCCCATTCTTGCATTAGTAATCTGCGCTATATTCTTTGTGAAAATCTTTCTTGAACTCTAGCCCATGCCTCATAATCAACTTTACCCCATCTAATACATCACTCTTGGCCCAGCCCTCAAGCCATATTCTAGCAATTACTGATCCTCAGCTTTAAGAGTACACTACAGAGTTATGTTCCCAATTTCTCAAAAGAAAAATTTCATACAGAGATCACCTTTTCCATCGGTATAAAGATCATACCTCCAACAAGTTCCAAAGTTTCACATATGAAATCAATTATCTCATATTGTAACAAAATTATCTCTAACTAACTCCATCGAAGGGTAAGTTATAACAAGAACACTCAACTTTACAAGGTCTTTTATGGAACCTAATTCCATGGTCATGCCGCGGTTCATGACAATGGAAAAGGGCCCACAAAGAACACTTCGCTCTGTAATCTATAGGGGACCTAAAACCACCTCTGATACCAATTTGTCACATCCCAAAACTTACATGTGATATAAACATAAATACCTAGGGTGTACCTCTGTGGTACCCCATAATCTCTGTGAACATTCTTAATATCCATAATTATGTGAATCATAAATATTCCAAGAAAGATATTTTGTATACATATTCAGAAAATGTTCAACTTTCAAACACTATACAGTACTATACAACCTCCCAAGCCTAGGTGACCTACTAGATTACAGAGCGTTTCCTAATCCTTACCAATTGTTTACCAGATAAAAGTGGAGTATATCCTTAAAGGCTATAAATTCTTCTTCTCAACCACTGTATCTGAAAAGATAATCATGGAGAGTGTGAGTTTATCATAACTCAGTGAGTAAACAACTGTACATGAAAATATCATAAGCACAAACACCACATTTACTAATACAATCAATCTATCATTTATTTTAAATAATTATAGTATTATATGCCATAAATACTTGCACTGAGTGACTTGGGAATTTAACCCTCAAACTCTTTGTGCATAGGTTTTCACATTTATACACCGAGTAGTATGGGACTCTAACCCTTTCAAACTCGTGCATAGATTTTCACATTTATACACTGAGTGATATGGGACTCTAACCCCTTTCAAACTCGTGTATTGATTTTCACAGTTATACACCGAGTAGTATGGGACTCTAACCCTTTCAAACTCGTGCATAGGTTTTCACATTTATACACCGAGTAGTATGGGACTCTAACCCTTTCAAACTCGTGCATAGATTTTCACATTTATACACCGAGTAGTATGGGACTCTAACCCTTTCAAACTCGTGTATTAGATCTCGTAGATCTTTTGCTCATCAATAAAATAGTGAGAATTTATCACAATATAATTACTATGAAATAAATGAATTTACACATATTTTTATTCCCTTGAATGTCTATCATCAACCATAACAATCATCATATATTATCAACAGCGAGATTGATTATTTCTCACTTCAATAATGTTATAAACAAGACTTGTATTGTACCTTATCTAATAAGATCACATTAGTTTAGTAAGGTTATTCACTTACAAAATGTTCCAATTTATTCAAGGAACAATCACATCTAGTTCTTTAGTCAACTAGAGAAATCAATTCTCAAAGGTAATAAAATACCTTCCAATGATATTATACTTTTTCTCAACCTGAACACACACTGATAATCTTCTCAATTTCACAAATAACGCAAATGGGATTTATATTGTGCTTTGACTAATTTATTAAATTAATTTTGCAAGGTTGCCTACTCACCTGGATTCCACGCTCTCGGCGCTCCCACCTTGCGCCCCAATCATCCCTATTGTAACCAGGTAAAAACCATTAGGGTTACAAAATAGAGAAATTTCCTATCACTACTCTCGACCTTTACTCACATCTTAAGTCATAACTCCTAACCGGTAATAAATTTTTAAATGACACTTATACCATTGGAAACTAGACTCAAAGAGCTTTTCAACGATATTAAAAAAAAACTGATGCTACAGTAATAGTCAACGGTCAACGCAGCTACAGTAACGTTGACCGAGTCAACGCTACAGTAACGAGAAAATCTGGAAAAATTTTCTCGGTGAACAGTAATTTCTGGGGAAAATTTTCGATGTTCTTCGTGTTCTTCATCCAAAAATCCTAAAATCATATCTAAAACAACATTTCTTTTTATTTCTTCCATGGGTTTTCATCCTTAATGTCTAAGGAGTGTTTTAACACCAAAACCCCCAATTTCTACCAACAATCCAAGCTCAAATCTCAAATTTTCATCAAGAACACTAACTTTTTCAAATATCCAAATTCTACGAAATTTCTTGTTCTAATAACATCATAAACCACCTAGGAATGTTTTACATTAACATCCACACTTAAATTCATCCATTAAAACTCAAAATCTTAATTTTCTTCCATAAGTCCAAAAATGGAGAAAAAGAGAAATAAAGCAGATAAAACTTACCTCTTTGCCTCTAGAACTCCTAAGAATCAGAAGTATGGTTAGAAAATATCAAATCACCGGAATAATTTAAGGAAAGAATTGGAGAAGAAGATGGAAATAAAACGAAGAGAAATGTTGAAGGAAGCCTCGGGAGGAAGAAGGAGAAGAAAAACTAATAATTGTATGTGTGGGCCCCACTAATTTCTTTTTCGATAAAATCGCTCATAGCCACCTTAGCTTATAAGATTTGTTCACTTTAATCCCTCTCGATGTCTCAAATACCACTTTAACCTCGAATCGATCATCTTTTCGGTACCAGACTCATAATTCATTCTCATAAGCTTTATTCTTCCTCTCAGGTTTCTATTTGGTCATTTCTCAAAAGTCCTCTATACTTTCTTTTCTTTTCACTTTAGTCCTTGAGAATTTGTAAAAATTTTCTAAATTAAAAATTAAAATTTCTATTCCCAGATTTTCTTCACTAATTCAAAAAGCACATTTTCACGTAATTAAATTTTTCACTAAATTTCAAATTAGACTTTAAATATTCATATAAATTCTTGAGATATTACATACATGTTGTTAATGAATTCCCAGATGTGTTCCCAGAAGATTTACCTGGATTACCACCAGAAAGAGATATTGAGTTCAGTATTGATTTGGTCCCAGACACAAGACCAATTTCTATTCCACCTTATCGTATGGCTCCTGTTGAGCTAAAAGAACTCAAAGAACAATTGAAAGATTTGTTGAACAAAGGGTTCATTCGCCCAAGTTTTTCACCTTGGGGTGCTCCTGTTCTTTTTGTGAAAAAGAAAGATGGTTCTATGAGATTATGTATAGATTATCGTCAGCTGAATAAAGTCACAGTGAAAAATAAGTATCCTTTACCAAGGATAGATGATTTGTTTGATCAACTTCAAGGAGCAAAATACTTCTCAAAGATTGATCTAAGGTCTGGATATCATCAGTTACGAATTAAGAACGATGATATACCTAAGACAGCTTTTCGTACACGGTATGGACATTATGAGTTTCTTGTGATGTCTTTTGGGTTGACAAATGCACCAGTAGCATTTATGGATTTAATGAACAGAGTGTTTAAATCCTTCCTTGATAAGTTTGTAATTGTATTTATTGATGATATTTTGGTGTATTCAAAGAGTCATAAAGAACATACTGAGCATTTGAGAATAGTGCTTCAGACCTTGAGAGAGCATCAGTTGTACGCAAAGCTCTCAAAATGTAAATTCTGGATGAGTCATGTAACGTTTTTGGGACATGTTATTTCCCAAGAAAGTATTCATATAGATCCAAGTAAAATTGAAGCAGTTAAACAATGGCCTAGACCAACAACTGTGTCGGAAGTACGTAGTTTTCTTGGCTTAGCAGGGTATTACCGTCGCTTTGTCAAAGATTTCTCTAAGACGGCTCTCCCATTAAATAAGTTAACCCGAAAGAATGTTAAATACAATTGGGATGATTCATGTGAGCAAAGTTTCACCCAATTGAAAGAGTGTTTAACTTCTGCACCAGTTTTAATCCTACCATCAGGACCAGGGGGTTACTCTGTATTCTGTGATGCCTCAAAGATAGGCTTAGGGTGTGTGTTGATGCAACATGGTAAAGTCATAGCTTATGGCTCACGTCAGCTTAAAAAGCATGAATTGAATTACCCCACTCATGATTTGGAAATGGCAGCTGTAGTGTTTGCCCTAAAGATATGGAGACATTACTTGTATGGGGAAACTTGTAAAATTTTTACAGATCACAAAAGCCTTAAGTACATTTTTTAGCAGAGAGATCTCAATCTAAGGCAACGAAGGTGGATGAAACTTCTGAAAGATTATGATTGTACCATCCTTTACCATCCAGGTAAAGCAAATGTAGTGGCTGATGCTCTAAGTCGAAAGTCTATGGGAAGTTTAGCTCACATTGCCACTATAAGGAGGTCTCTAATACATAAACTACAAGAATTGGAAGCTGATGGAGTATTCTTCGAGATCACTGAGTCAGGTACATTTCTGGCTTATTTAACAGTTAGATCATCTCTTGTTGAAAAAGTAAAAGCAACTTTAGAAAATGATATTGATATGGTCAAAATCAGAGATAAGGCAAGGCAAGGTCTAGCACCAAGTTTCTTGGTAGATGAAGAAGGAATCTTATGGTTTAATGGGAGACCCTGTGTCCCCAACATTGAATCTTTGAAACATGAAATCTTAATGGAAGCTCATGGTTCGCCCTACGTTGTACATCCTAGTGCTGTGAAAATGTATCAGGACTTGAAACAAGTTTACTGGTGGGAGGGCATGAAGCGAGACGTGACTGACTTTGTAGCTCGATGTTTGACTTGTCAGCAAGTTAAAGCTGAACATCGATTACCACCTGGTTTGATGTAAAAACTAGATATTTCCGAGTGGAAGTGGGAAAGGATCACTATGGATTTTGTAGTAGGTTTACCTCGGTCAACAAAAGAAAATGACTCAATATGGGTCATAGTGGATCGACTTACTAAGTCAGCACATTTTCTTCCTGTTCATACCACTTTTAGTGTAGCAAAACTTGCTCGACTTTATGTTAAAGAAATAGTGAAACTTCATGGTGTACCAATATCCATTATATCAGACCGAGGACCTCAGTTTACTTCTCGGTTCTGGAAAGTCTTTCAAGAGGCTTTGGGTACCAAAGTGAATCTTAGCACAGCATTCTATCCTCATACTGATGGACAGTCCGAAAGGACAATTCAGACCTTAGAGGATATACTAAGAGCTTGTGTGATGGATTTCAGTGGAAGTTAGGAAGATCATTTGTCTCTCATTGAATTTGCTTATAATAACAGTTACCAAGCCAGTATTCAGATGGCACCTTTGAGGCTTTATATGAGAGACGGTGTCGATCTCCTATAGGTTGGTTTGAACTTGGTGAAACTAAAATATTTGGACCTGAGATGATTCAGGAAGATATAAATAAAGTTAAACTGATCAGAGAGATGTTGTTAACTGCTCAGAGTAGACAGAAATCTTATGCGGACAACCGACGACGTGATCTTGAATTTGCAATAGGTGACATGGTTTTCTTACGAATCTCACCTATGAATGGAGTAATGAGATTCGGGAAGAAAGGCAAGCTTAGTCCGAGGTATGTTGGCCCATATGAGGTTGTAGATAGAGTGGGTAATGTGGCATATCGCCTAGACCTACCTTTCGACCTAGAGGGAGTTCATCCAATATTTCATGTGTCCATGCTACGGAAGTATCTTCCTGATCCTTCTCATGTCATTCAACCCCAAGAAGTTCACTTTGATGAAACTCTCACATACGAAAAGGTACCAGTAGCTATTCTTGATAGAAAAGTCAAGAAATTGCGTACTAAAGAAATTCCTACTGTCAAGGTTCTTTGGAGAAATCATTCTCGCGAGGAAGCTACGTGGGAGGCAGAAAATGAAATGTGGAAAAAATATCCACATTTGTTTGAAACTTGAGGTAAGATTTTAATTCGGAGGACCGAATTCTTTTAAGGGGGTAGAATGTAATACCCGTTAATTTCAGAATATAATTCGCTTAAGAGTATTTTAGAATTCTACAACGTTACTTTAGTTATTTATTTTGGTCATTTTTAATTTTCATATTTAATTGTTCTCTTTGAATATTATTTATGAAAATTGAGTTAAATGACTGGACTGAATATTTTCACCATGTGGGATATATTCTAAGAATGGTGAAATTCATGAAAAAGTGGTTTAAAAATGGTCAATTAGTCCATTTATTGTAAATTGACTGGATGGGTTTGGATGTTGGGTTATGGATACCCATGGTGATGTGATCATGAAGGCTGTCCTTGAAGAACAAGAGGTTGAATCTATACATGGGCCAATAACACGTTCAAGGGCCAAGAAGCATCAAATGGGATTGACTTGGGTTTCTTTACTTGTGTGCAATGATGGGCTGGGCCAATTTAGAAGCTTGGACTTTGAAGATTAAAATAACTACAGATTTTTCTTATTGTTTTAATAATTCATGACTTTTTGGGATATAAAATCTGATGTAATTTAATGTTTTCAGAGTTGTTGTATTGTCTTTTAGCTTTCCAAGTGGTTGTAGTTGTTGTTGTTGCATTAATGAGGTGGTTATAAGGTGGCTGTAGTTGGTATAGGCTAGGTGGCTGTATGTTGACTATAGTTGTAAGCTCATTAATGAGGTGGCTATAGGGAGGCTGTAGTTGTTGTAGAGGTGGCTATAGGTTGACTATAGTTGTTGTAGGCTCATTAATGAGGTGGCTTTGGTTGCATTAATGAGGCAGCTGGTTTTTGTTATCTATAAAAGGGAACTTGCCCCCTTGTGGCAAGATAATCAGATTTGAGTGAATTATATTTCAGATTGCTTTATGCACATCTATCTTCTCTTATCTAACAATTGTGTTAGTGTGGCGAGAAAATCTCAGAATTCTTATCACTCCCATTCCGTTCTCTAATCTGGGGTGTGGCGAATTCTACCCATCTTAGCTTGATTGTGGCGCCATAGGCTTATCAATTTAGTTAAGTTGGTTTTCTTCTCTTTATTTTCCTTGTGGTACAGATTGTGTCCTCTTTTAGGCACATCATATTGGTATCAAAGCGCAGTGGTTTCGTGTGGGAAAACTCTTGTAACTTGAGAGTAGAACACTTATAGAGAGAGATCATGTCTGGAGAAAACAGTTCTGAACCTCCAATTCCAATGGGGCTTACTTTAGAGCAAGCTCAAATTCTGAAGTTGGAAAGGTCTCACAGTCAAATGGAGAGATCTCAACAACAAATGATGGAGCAGTTGAATCGTTTGGTAGAACAAATGGAGAGGCTAAACCATCAACCAAGGCGTCGGCAGCGAAGAAATAGAAATGAAGAGCAATCGGACCAAGAAAGCAATACAGAAGATGAAAGGTCTCCAAGGCCAAGGAGGCAACAAAGAGAGCAAGAATTGAAGATTAAGATGAAGGTCCCTACTTTCAAGGGAAGTAGCTCTCCAGAGGAATTTTTGGAGTGGGTGCAGCGTGTAGAGAAGGTCTTTGAGTGCCATGAGTACTCGGAGGCAACCAAATGTCGTCTTGCAGCCCTTGAATTCACAGATTATGCCAATTTATGGTGGGAGAATTTGAAGAACCAACGGAGGAGAGATGGTGAGGAAGAAGTCAGAAATTGGAGGCTAATGAAGAGACTTATGCAAAGAAGATTTGTGCCAGAATATTACAAGCAAGAGCTCTTCTTCAAATTTCAATCTTTGAGACAAGGAGGTATGTGTGTAGAAGACTATGTGAAAGAGTTTGAGATGCTAATGATTCGATGTGAACTGAATGAACCTCAAGAGCAAACAATTGCAAGGTTCATTGGTGGTTTGCATAGGGAGATTGGTGATTTGGTGGAACTACAAAATTATGTAACCTTAGAGGATGTTATTAAACTTGCAATCAAGGTGGAGAGACAAAGGAAGAGAGTTTCTAGTAAGCAAATGTCACAGCCAGCTAGAAACAAAATCACAAATTTCTCTACAACACCATCATGGGTTGCATCTAAAGGAGAAGAAAGAAAGGTGGAGAAGAGGGAGTCTTCAAAACTTCCATCAAGTTCATCAAAAGGGAAAGAAAAGGGAGCTGATTCAGAACCTCCTAAAAGGAGTAGAGATGTAAAGTGCTTCAAATGTCTTGGTCATGGGCATTACGCATCTGAATGTCCAAACCGTAGGGTAATGATTATCCAAGACACGCATGGAGAAGTGGTAAGCGAAGATGAGGCAGCCATTGAAGGAGTTATGGAAGAATGTTCTGATAAGGAAAACATGGAGTATGCTGATGAGGGAGAACTCCTTGTCATAAGGCGTGCTCTAAATTTGCAAGCTAAGCCTAGTGATGAGCAAAGGGAGAACATTTTTCACACAAGGTGTACTGTTGAAAAGAAGGTTTGTGGTGTAATTATAGATGGAGGGAGCTGCACAAATGTGGCTTCTACTACTTTGGTGGAGAAGTTGAATTTAGCCACAACTGAACACCCTCATCCTTACAAATTGCAGTGGCTAAATGAAGATGGAGTTGTGAGAGTCACTAAACAGGTTGTTGTGCCATTTTCTATTGGGAAAAATTACAAAGATAAGGTACTATGTGATGTTGTTCCAATGAGTGCTAGTCATTTGCTCTTGGGAAGACCATGGCAGTATGATAGAAGAGCTTTGCATGATGGGTTTAAAAACACATATTCCTTTGAGAAAGATGGAAGGAAGATTGTGTTAGCACCATTGAGTCCTCAACAAGTGAAGATGCATCAACAAGAAGCTGAAAGAAAGGGTAATTTACTTGCCAACAAAGGAGATATTGAGAGAGCTTTATCCAGCTCTAATTTAGTTCTTTTATTGCATTTAAAGGAGATAGTACCAGAAATTGTGGGATCACTTCCACCACAAATTCAAAGGCTCTTGGAAGAATTTCGTGATGTATTTCCAGAAGAATTACCAAAGGAATTACCACCAATTCGTGGTATTGAGCACCAAATTGATCTTGTACCAGGAGCTGGCTTACCAAATAGGCCAGCTTATAGAATGAATCCGGAGGAGGCAAAGGAGTTGCAACGTCAAGTAAATGAGTTGCTGGAAAGAGGATATGTGCAGGAGTTCATGAGTCCTTGTTCAGTACCGGCTTTATTGGTGCCAAAGAAAGATGGGACCATGAGGATGTGTGTGGATAGCAGAGCAATTAACAAGATTACAGTCAAGTATCGTTATCCCATTCCAAGGTTAGATGACATGCTTGATGAATTACATGGCTCCAAAGTGTTTTCAAAGATAGACTTGAAGAGTGGTTATCACCAAATTCGTATGAAGGAAGGAGATGAATGGAAGACAGCCTTTAAGACAAAACATGGGCTGTATGAATGGAAGGTCATGCCATTTGGATTATCCAATGCCCCAAGCACCTTTATGAGGCTAATGAACCATGTGCTTCGAAAATTTATAGGTATGTTTGTTGTCGTTTATTTTGATGACATTTTGGTTTATAGTAAAAATTCTGAAGAGCATGAAGAGCATTTGTGGCAAGTATTTGAAGTATTACGAGAACAAAAGCTATTTGGCAATTTCAAGAAGTGCCAATTCTATCAAGACCAAGTTATTTTCCTTGGTTATGTTGTCTCTCAACATGGGGTGCACGTGGATGAGGAGAAAATAAAAGCAATCAAGGAGTGGCCAATTCCTAAAAGTATTTCTGAGGTACGAAGTTTTCATGGCCTTGCTTCTTTTTATAGACGATTTGTGAAGAATTTTAGCACTATTCTTGCACCATTAACTGCATGCATCAAGAAAAATTGTGAGTTTAAATGGATCGAAGCTACACAGAAAAGTTTTGACTTAATCAAGGAGAAATTGTGTTCAGCACCTATTCTAGCTCTTCCAGATTTTTCAAAGGTATTTGAGATTGAATGTGATGCATCTGGAGTAGGGATTGGAGCTGTCTTAATGCAAGATAAGTGTCTCATTGCTTATTTTAGTGAGAAGCTTGGTGGAGCAAGTCTGAATTACTCAATCTATGATAAAGAGTTCTTTGCACTAATTCGAGCTCTTGAGACATGGCAGCATTATTTATTACCAAAGGAGTTCATCATTCACACCGATCATGAGTCCCTAAAGCATTTGAAGGGGCAAGGGAAGCTGAATAGAAGACATGCCAAATGGGTGGAGTATTTGGAAGCTTTCCCCTATGTAATCAAATACAAAAAGGGAGAGACGAATGTTGTGGCTGATGCATTATCTCGGAGGTATGCTTTGATTTCTCTTTTGAACACTAAACTATTGGGCTTTGAACTTATTAAGGAGCAATACTTGCTTGATCCTATGCTGGCTAAAATCTATTCAGCTTGTGAGAAAATGGCCATTAAAGGGTTTTATAGGCATGATGGTTATATGTTCAGATTTGGGAAACTTGTGATTCCTAATTGTTCTATTAGGGAATTGCTTGTTAGAGAATCACATGCAGGTGGGCTGGCTGGACATTTTGGTGAAAAGAAGACATTTGAAATGTTGAAAGAGCATTTCTATTGGCCAAATATGATGAAGGATGTGCATCGGATTGTAGAAAGATGTGTTGCTTACAAGAAAGCAAAGAGCAATGAGGCTGCACATGGCTTGTACATGCCATTGACTGTTCCAGATCAACCATGGATGGATCTAAGCATGGATTTTGTGCTTGGATTACCCAGAACAAAAAGGGGAAAAGATTCAGTTATGGTGGTTGTTGATAGATTCTCAAAAATGTCTCATTTTATTTCATGTCACAAAACTGGTGATGCTTCTCATATTGCTGATTTATTCTTCAAAGAAGTTGTGAGATTGCATGGCATTCCAAAGAGTATTGTTTCTGATCGTGATGCCAAATTCTTAAGCTATTTTTGGAAGACATTATGGATGAAGCTTGGAACAAAGCTGCTATTTAGCACAACCTGTCATCCTCAAGCTGATGGGCAAACTGAAGTGGTAAATAGATCTCTTTCCTCTTTGCTTAGAAGTGTTATCAGTAAAAACTTGAAGAATTGGGATGAGTACTTGCCGCATGTTGAATTTGCTTATAATCGGAGTGTTCATAGTACTACAAAGAAATCTCCATTTGAGGTTGTGTATGGATTTAATCCTAATACACCAGCAGATTTGGCACCTCTTCCAATTAATGAAAAACTTAGCTTGGATGGCAAAAGTAAAGCTGAATTCATGAAGAAAATGCATGAGGCAGAAAAGAAGCAAATTGAGACGAAGAATGCTGCCTATAAAAAGTCAGTAGACAAGAAAAGAAAGCATGTTCAATTTAGCCCAGGAGATCTTGTTTGGATTCACCTACGCAAGGAGAGATTTCCAAACAAAAGGAAGTCTAAACTTATGCCACGAGCTGATGGTCCTTTTCGAGTACTAGCAAAGGTAAATGACAATGCGTATAAAATTGATCTCCCAGGAGATTATGGTGTTTCAGCAACATTCAATGTAAAGGACATAACCCCTTATTTGGAAGATAACATGGAGCTGGATTTGAGGGCAAATCCTTGTCAATCAGGGGAAGATGATGTGATCATGAAGGCTGTCCTTGAAGAACAAGAGGTTGAATCTATACATGGGCCAATAACACGTTCAAGGGCCAAGAAGCATCAAATGGGATTGACTTGGGTTTCTTTACTTGTGTGCAATGATGGGCTGGGCCAATTTAGAAGCTTGGACTTTGAAGATTAAAATAACTACAGATTTTTCTTATTGTTTTAATAATTTTCGTGCATGACTTTTTGGGATATAAAATCTGATGTAATTTAATGTTTTCAGAGTTGTTGTATTGTCTTTTAGCTTTCCAAGTGGTTGTAGTTGTTGTTGTTGCATTAATGAGGTGGTTATAGGGTGGCTGTAGTTGGTATAGGCTAGGTGGCTGTATGTTGACTATAGTTGTAGGCTCATTAATGAGGTGGCTATAGGGAGGCTGTAGTTGTTGTAGAGGTGGCTATAGGTTGACTATAGTTGTTGTAGGCTCATTAATGAGGTGGCTTTGGTTGCATTAATGAGGCAGCTGGTTTTTGTTATCTATAAAAGGGAACTTGCCCCCTTGTGGCAAGATAATCAGATTTGAGTGAATTATATTTCAGATTGCTTTGTGCACATCTATCTTCTCTTATCTAACAATTGTGTTAGTGTGGCGAGAAAATCTCAGAATTCTTATCACTCCCATTCCGTTCTCTAATCTGGGGTGTGGCGAATTCTACCCATCTTAGCTTGATTGTGGCGCCATAGACTTATCAATTTAGTTGAGTTGGTTTTCTTCTCTTTATTTTCCTTGTGGTACAGATTGTGTCCTCTTTTAGGCACATCACATGGGTTATTCAATAACCCATTAGAAATATTTAAAATAAAACTTCAATAGTAACTTCTCATAATTCGCGTCTGAAGCAAAAGGTTGGAAGGAACAGTAACTTCAGTTTCTCTCGTTTCTTCATCTTCTTCTCAAATCCTTTCCTTGATCTTCAGAGTTTTGATTATTTGTTCGGTTCAAAAGCTATGTAAGGATCAAAGGTAAGCTTTAATCTCATTATTTTCCTTAAATTTCAGTTTATATGAAATATTAGAGGAGGTTTTGTTCTTGAAGATTTTGATGATAATTCGTGAATTTCAGTTGTTTTAGAAGTTATATTTGAGTTATAATCGGTTAAAAGAGTTGAGATTCTGGTTTTGAATCAAAAGAAAGGAAATGATGAATTTTTTTAAAGATTTTCTGCAAAATTCGAAGTACTGTAACAACTGAAAATCTGGAATTTTTCTTCGAGTTACTGTAGCGACCAGAAATTTCGGAAAAAATCTGGAAAATTTTCTTCGGGTACTGTAGCAGTTACTGTAGTATCGGCAGTCAACGGTACTGTAGCAGTCAACGTTACTGTAGCGAACCGTTACTATAGCGAAACGTCACTGTAGCGAACCGTTACTGTAGCAATCAGAAAATTTTGCGTATTTTCGTGATTTTGTTTCCTTTCTTATGTTTCCTTGTAATATATTTTACTAGGAAATTTTCCTACACAAATTCTAGTGTGGAACAAGGTAAACTTGGACAAACATCAAGGTGAGTGAATAACCTTGCTTAGCCAATTTGATATTACTAGTCAAAGTACAATATAAGTCCCATTTACAATATTATTTGGATAATAAGCAATTAATTTTTCATATGGGAGTATATGATGATCAGTAGAAATAAGAGTATGTAGAAATTATTTATTTCATGACAATTGTACTATGTGATGAATTCTCACTATCTTATTAATGAGTAAAGATCTACGGGATCTAATACACGAGTGTGAAAGGGTTAAAGTCTCATACTACTCGATGTATATCTAAGAAATCTTATACACGAGTTTGAAAGGGTTAAAGTCCCATACTACTCAGTGCATATCTATGCAACCTATACACGAGTTGAAAGGGTTAAAGTCCCATACTAGGTGGCTGTATGTTGACTATAGTTGTAGGCTCATTAATGAGGTGGCTATAGGGAGGCTGTAGTTGTTGTAGAGGTGGCTATAGGTTGACTATAGTTGTTGTAGGCTCATTAATGAGGTGGCTTTGGTTGCATTAATGAGGCAGCTGGTTTTTGTTATCTATAAAAGGGAACTTGCCCCCTTGTGGCAAGATAATCAGATTTGAGTGAATTATATTTCAGATTGCTTTGTGCACATCTATCTTCTCTTATCTAACAATTGTGTTAGTGTGGCGAGAAAATCTCAGAATTCTTATCACTCCCATTCCGTTCTCTAATCTGGGGTGTGGCGAATTCTACCCATCTTAGCTTGATTGTGGCGCCATAGACTTATCAATTTAGTTGAGTTGGTTTTCTTCTCTTTATTTTCCTTGTGGTACAGATTGTGTCCTCTTTTAGGCACATCACATGGGTTATTCAATAACCCATTAGAAATATTTAAAATAAAACTTCAATAGTAACTTCTCATAATTCGCGTCTGAAGCAAAAGGTTGGAAGGAACAGTAACTTCAGTTTCTCTCGTTTCTTCATCTTCTTCTCAAATCCTTTCCTTGATCTTCAGAGTTTTGATTATTTGTTCGGTTCAAAAGCTATGTAAGGATCAAAGGTAAGCTTTAATCTCATTATTTTCCTTAAATTTCAGTTTATATGAAAGATTAGAGGAGGTTTTGTTCTTGAAGATTTTGATGATAATTCGTGAATTTCAGTTGTTTTAGAAGTTATATTTGAGTTATAATCGGTTAAAAGAGTTGAGATTCTGGTTTTGAATCAAAAGAAAGGAAAGGATGAATTTTTTTAAAGATTTTCTGCAAAATTCGAAGTACTGTAACAACTGAAAATCTGGAATTTTTCTTCGAGTTACTGTAGCGACCAGAAATTTCGGAAAAAATCTGGAAAATTTTCTTCGGGTACTGTAGCAGTTACTGTAGTATCGGCAGTCAACGGTACTGTAGCAGTCAACGTTACTGTAGCGAACCGTTACTATAGCGAAACGTCACTGTAGCGAACCGTTACTGTAGCAATCAGAAAATTTTGCGTATTTTCGTGATTTTGTTTCCTTTCTTATGTTTCCTTGTAATATATTTTACTAGGAAATTTTCCTACACAAATTCTAGTGTGGAACAAGGTAAACTTGGACAAACATCAAGGTGAGTGAATAACCTTGCTTAGCCAATTTGATATTACTAGTCAAAGTACAATATAAGTCCCATTTACAATATTATTTGGATAATAAGCAATTAATTTTTCATATGGGAGTATATGATGATCAGTAGAAATAAGAGTATGTAGAAATTATTTATTTCATGACAATTGTACTATGTGATGAATTCTCACTATCTTATTAATGAGTAAAGATCTACGGGATCTAATACACGAGTGTGAAAGGGTTAAAGTCTCATACTACTCGATGTATATCTAAGAAATCTTATACACGAGTTTGAAAGGGTTAAAGTCCCATACTACTCAGTGCATATCTATGCAACCTATACACGAGTTGAAAGGGTTAAAGTCCCATACTACTCGGTGTATATCTAAGAAAGCTTATACACGAGTTTGAAAGGGTTAAAGTCTCATACTACTCAGTGCATATCTATGAAACCTATACACGAGTTGAAAGGGTTAAAGTCCCATACTTCTCGGTGTATACCTATGAGATCTTATTCACAAGTTTGAAAGGGTTAGAGTCTCATACTACTCGGTGTATATCTATGAAATCTTATTCATGAGTTTGAAAGGGTTAGAGTCCCATACTACTCGATGTATAAAACAATTAATTATATGAGTAAATGTGGTATTTGTACTTTTGATATTTTATATAGTACAGTTATTTACTTACTGAGTTTTTAAATAAACTCACACTTCCTATGATTATTTTTTTTTCAGATTCAGAAAACAAAGAACAAGAGTATCCGTTTAAAGAATAGAAGTCTTTTGGAATTATCCTCTATTTCTGTCTGGTGGGGTATCAGTACTTATTAAAGTTGATACTAGGAACACTCTGTACTTTCTATAGGTCTCCTAGACTTGCGATGAGATAGAAATATCAGACTATGTATGTCTATATTTGCTTATCAGATGAATATAATTCTGTAGTGTGGAATGAATGATTAAGGTTGAATGCAAAACCTTACAGAATATATGTAAATAACATATGTTTGAGAATGTTATCAAATGAGTTGTATCTTTTCCCATGTTCAATTTTTGGGATGTGACAATGCGCTTTATAAAAGTGAATAATAAAAAACTACTAAACGAGTAGGTCAACTAATAAAAAGTTGTTATAACTTAATTAGAGATATTGAATTTGAATCTTTTTAAATACAGCTGTGTTAAAACTTAATAGAAATAACTATGTCGCTTGTTGGGCACATCTTCTGTCTACTTAAGATTTTTGATAATTTTATCTTTTCAAAGAAATGGAGCAATAGTCTGCAGTCTGAGACTATGATAGCAAGATGGTGAAGGTCATTGAGAGTCTGAGTAAGGAGTGTGTAAATTTCCATTCCTATAAATTTTGCATAACCCATTACCCATTATGCTTGATCTAATCTGATTACTCCTCCTTCCACTAAAAGATTATTCTTTCCTAATCCATCGACATTAAACTTATACCAATCTAATCAGGTTTTTTTTTTTTAACACCTGATCAGAATTATGAGAACCAATACTTAATATGTTTTGCTATTACTGCTTTGTGAGAAAAAAACTAGTATTAAGCAGCTTTTGATTAAATTTATGAGATTTTGAATTTCTGGGAGCTAGTTTTGAAAGATATTATTATTCCTGGCTAGCCAAATGCTTCTTATAGTATAGATAAAAATAGTTTGTCAAAGAATATGCATAACATTCTTTTGGGAATTTTAACTATTTGTGAACAGCCAATTTTTGTAATCTGAAGTAAAGAAATTTTGTAGGGGTTCAGAGTTTTCCAGAATTTTTACGACATTGACAAAATTTTAATAATAAAAACTGTACAGATCTATTTATATTGTGTGTGTTTGTGCACGCAAGTGTGAAATTGCCAATTGGAACGTGGACATCAAGGATCTCAATTCTAATAAATAAATAAATTAAATTAAAAAAAAAAGAAAAAAAAAAAAGAAGAAGAAGATGCTGAAACGACACGGTTTAATTTAATTATGCAAATGTTAAAGCGCGAGAGATGAGACTAAAGGAAATGTTAAGAAGCATGCGACCCACGACATTGACATTGATTCTAGATCTAATTTCTACTACCGATCTATTTGACTCGGTTGAAAATAATATTATGTATAATTATAAAATATTATTTATTTTAAAAACTAATCAATTTTTTTTTCACAAATATTTTTCTTTATAAACAATTATTTTCGAGACCTGGCCATCAAGTGTGATTGTCTCTCTCAGTAGAAATTTAAATTTAGATTCACAATTTTATAAAAAACTAACTCTTTTCGTTAAACTTTATTCATATTAGTAAAAAAATTAAGTAGTTTAAAACTTTATATATATATATATATATATAAAGAACATATCTATGGACAAAGGTGATCTAATGTGAGAGTGAGGGGTGAAAATAATAACCATTAAATCACAAATCAACTATTTAAATTGATCTAGAATCAACATACAAAAATTGAAGAAAATATTATTAATTTATATTTATAAATTATGTGTCAATATGAACTATTGATTTGTAATCTATTATCATTATTTTTTCTTCTCATCTCTTTTATTAGACTATTCCTTTTCACTAGAAATGTTCCCCATATATATATATATATATATATATATATATATATATATATATATATATATCAAAAATTAAAAACCAATAAGTGTGTTATCAGAAAAAAAAAAATTGAAACACAATTGCAAGGGACGTGGGAGTGCACGACAAAGTATGGATTTTCAATCATCACCTAAATTTGCGCTTCAAAGATTGCGACTTCTCAAGCACCTTACAATAAAACCATGGGTTTTCAAATTTCTTCTATCGAGTATCATCTCTTTTTAGGTTGTTCTTCTGTGCATATTGATTCGATTATAAACTTAACTATATCTCTCGCGAAATTTGAACCCAAATTCTTGCGCAAATTTTATAAGTTTTTTTTTTCTTTTTGGGGAAAGGAGATTCATACCTTAATATCTAACCCACAAGAGCGACAAAATTGGTAGTGCTATTTTTATAAGTTACTGATTTATTGTGTAATAATTAAGAAACAGTTTAACTTCCAAAAACAAAAAAAGATTATCCAATAAAAGGGGTTTGTTTTCTTAGCCCAATTAAAACTTCAAATTCCACGACAATGAGTAGAAGCTGCGATTCCTTAAAAAATGGAAGCATTATATGTCAAGATCAATTCACATTTTAGAAGTTCGGTAAGACTTCAGTATTCAACTTTGAGACTTCCATACTTCTATGCACGTAGCTGTATGCCGGAACTACTGCTCATATTACACATACAGCGATCATGATGCTTTAATTATATATTGAAATCTTCATATTACAACTTCTGGTCATCAACGTCATCCAGACATCAATGAATATCATAATTTGGTCAATAACAGACACTGGCTGCTGAAGTAGTGGTGCGAGAGTCCTTCATAGGAACCGAGTTCAGAGCCATCCCTAACGCGCCACAGTGACCATTCTTTAAATCACTGAGCTGGCTGGGATTGTGGCCTGCAATGGTGCTTGCTGTCTCTGTTGCCAATTTCCCCCTCTCAGATATTGTTTTCAGCCGGATGCGCTCAGCTCTCGAGCCAAGAATCTGGCCTAGGATAGATGCTGCAATCGTCAATGCCATTGCTGATTTAGGCATCAAGACTGACTTCCGAAGCATAGCTATAAAGGGAACAGCTGCGTGCACTGCTGCAAACCATGATAGTGAGAACTTTGTAGTATGCTCCTTCCATAAGCCCAAGGGAATATTAACTGCCATGCCCAAGGCTGCAATTGCAAGCATTTTTGCAGGAAGAGGCTGTGGACGCAAGTTTTTAACAAACGCTGTGCGCGCAAGGGCTGCCCTTGCAGCAACAACTGCAGGTGGGCATCTAAGCTTCAAGTCAGGTGGTGGCCGAAAAGCTGAAGCAACAAGGGGGAGAACATGGCTTACGGCCCTATAAGACTTGGCAATTGGACAATTTCCCTTTTCCAACCATTCATTTCCAAGTGCCTCATGCTTTAATGAATCTCCTTTCTGGAAGAAAGCTCAAAATGATAAAAAAGGAATATAAGTCACGTCTCCAAACTTTAGTTGAAGGTTTCTTATAAGATGACACCAATCCAAAAGCAAAATTATTTCTAATCACATATGCAAGAATCAAAATGATTGAAAAAGGTCTTATAAGATGACACCAATCCAAAATGGCAAGGGCAAATTTCCTTTCACATGTTAGTGTTCATTCATACCCTGCACTGGATAGTCTCAAGCACATAACATTAAAGCTTCCTGCCAGTCATAAAACTCATATAATGGGGCCCAATAACAAATGTTTACCTGGGATGAGGGTTCCCTTTTGTTTGATGGTTCAGTCTTCTTTTGCTTCTTCCATTTCTCAGAGAAATTACCAAAGTTGAACAGGCCACCTGGACCAAAGGATGACAGACTTATGGTGGCAGCTTTGCCTGCTAAAGGGTTGAAAACAGGCAGAGGCTCATGTTCAGTATTGTCATTGTGTAAATCAGATTTCTCAGAGAGGGGAATAACTCCATCTTTCCCATGAAAGAGCTTAAATGCCATGTCAAAATTGGGACCATCTTCAAATATTGGACCCTTGGCTCCACGCACCTAGAAATTTAGAATGATGACAATCAAAATTCTGACCCAAAATGGAATTTCACCATTCAAATATAAAATTGGTGGAATGGGCATACACAACTTACAGGAATGGTGATACTTGTTGAAGAAAAGGAGAAGTTTGTACGTTTGTTGATGTTTCTCAAAAATGGGCACCTTTGAATGTCTTTCACGTCAAAGGGGCACTCAGATCCATCTTCAATCATTCCCTTTGGTAAGAAGTCCATTGACTCCTATTATGTCATAAAACAAAAGGAAAATGATAGACACAAATTAGAAGAAAAATCAATCGTCTTTAGTCTTTAATTTTTGATATAGAAGAACAGAGATAAAACCGTATATCACATCACAACCACATTCTTTTTCCAAAAACATAGTTTATATAAATCAAAACTCAATGAAAAATTAACCAAGACAAATTAAGCAAAAACAAGTTGAAAAATGATATAGTTAAATAACTAGCACCAATATATTCCTTTTATCTTCTTGCCAGTTACTAATACAAAAGCAGTGATGTTATCATTTGAAATAACCAAATAACTACATTGCCCTCAACTCTTACAAATTAAAATGTAGAGAAAACTTCAAGATAAAGACAATGGCTTGAATAAGATATGTCTCAATCGTTGTGCTCTAAACAAAAGATATAGTCATGATCATGACCATCAACCACCCAGTTTGTTCAGCAGAATGAAGCGTTTGTTGATGAAAAGTTACGAGGTAAGAGTTGTAGACTTACGTAGGACATATTAGCACAAGCTAGAGTCAGTGAGATATCATTTCAATTTCCTTCAAAGTATTAACATTACATTGTTCAAATCAGAAAAGAAATTCAAAACTTAAAGAAAGTGCACCAGCACATTTTCTCTGATAAAAGAAAGTGATTGAGATCTAATTAAACAATTTAAACTTTTGGGTTAAGGTAGTCATTGACATGGTATCAATGCCACAATGATCAAGCAGCAGAGAGTTTGATTCTTGTTGCAACCTATTATCCTAAATAAAATAAGATTAGAAGACATGTCATGACATGTTTGTAATTTGTCCGTATTTCAAGACCAAAGAGCTTTTGTCCAGGGGAAGTGTAGGGATAATAATAAAACCTTAATGGGTTGTCTTCTTAGAAGTATCTTGACAGAAGGGGCGAGAATCCACTAACACATCATGCTGGAATGTGAAAAGCACCCAAGCAATTTGAAGAACCCTCTTTTAAAAGCTAACTGTTAAGAGAGAAGAACCAAGCCACTTAAGTACTCCACCAAATATTCCATACTACTTGATTTGAGACTTAGGCACCCCATAATACCATGGTCCCTATCATAGCACCACCCCTGGACAGCTGACGTCTCGACAACTATACTCTATGACGCTTCACTCATCATTGCTTCACTCAGCCTTTCCAATCAGCCCCTTCGTCGGTCAACCCCTCTGCAGATAGCCCTTTCCAGTGCACTGACAAACAGGCTCTAATACCAATGATTGATAAACATCCAAGCAACTTGAAAAATCCTCCCTTAAAAGCTAGTTGTTAAGGGAGAAGAAAGAACTAAATCACTTAAGTACTTCACCAAGCATTTCATACTACTCGATGTGAGACTTAGGTACTCCATAATACCTTGGTCCCTATCAGAATGAAAAGCCTTAATCCACTACCACAATACATGTTAGGTACTCCATAATACCTTGGTCCCTATCAGAATGAAAAGCCTTAATCCCCTACCACAATACATGGCTCACAAAGTAATTATTTTCTCTCCTACTATCTCCCCCAAACTAAATAAACAACAATTTAAAAAGAACCTAAGAAATAAAATAATTAGATGATTCTCATGATCTTTGTTAGACTATGCTTTCCTAGCTAATCTCACACTTCCCATAATCCTTTTGGAGCTTATTGTTACACGACTTCTACTCATGCCTTTTATAGGTATTCCTATGCTCTAAAGGTTCCCCTAATTTGGCTATCATTTTCGCCAAATTATGCTTTCCTGAATTACAAATTAAACAGGTCAATGCCCCGATCACCAATTGGCACAGCAACTTCCACGATCGTAAATATTTAATCATGAATGATTCTTCTCTATAGAGATTTATATAAAAAGTAATTCCCGCAAAATATGAATAGGTCTCACTTCCCAGTTCTAATAAACCAATCAAGGAAGTAGAATCAGCAGGTAAACCTTCAGTTGAAGCTAGTATGTCAATAGGGAAACATATGAAGTATGAATCTAAAAGGCACATGTTATAAGACAGTTATATAAAGTTGGGATTACGAATTGAACAGTAAGGACAGACAATGCATGTCTCCAGTTCTACAGCATTAGGAAGTATTTCAAAATAAGAGAATTAAATAGATCTTCCCAACCTTAAAGCACGGTGCAATTATTGTAAACCTGAAAAGCAATTGTAGATGAAAGAAACCACCAAAAATTTCAAAAATCTAGATGAGGCCAGAAAAAGATATCAATATGAACCCTAAAATGCCCCCCAATCGATCTTCTTAAGCGAATCGAAAACCAAATCAATGGAACTGAAACGAGAAAATGATCAGTACTGAATTTGGAAAAAGTGAAGCCGTCTGGTGAGAGAGAACATACCGGAGTTATCGTTGCCTTACAGCGAATGACGAGCCAGAGAACTGGAGGGACGTGTGGTTGTCACAGACGCGAGAGAACGACAACACAGGCTTGGCTTTGTCAATGCATGTAAATATTCTAGACTTTTGCCTATGGAATGGGAAAAAAGTTGTAAGAAAAAAGAGTCCCTTCCTTTTAGCTCTTATTTAAATTAAAATTTAGTCCTATAAATATTTTTAATATTTTCTTAATTGCTAACAGTATTCAATTAGAAAAATATTTTTAATGACGATATTTAATAGGTTAAATATTTTTAATATTTTCTTAATTGCTAATCATACATACACATTGTATTTTTTAATGACGATATTTAATAGGTTAATTAATTCTATTAATAATTTAGATAATGTTAACAATTAGAAAAATATTAAGAATTTTATAAAAATATAAAACGAAATTGAAATTATCTCATAAGAAACAAAAAGACACTTTTACACAAGAATAACCAAATAAAATTCATGAAAAATTATCTATGGTTGTCTTTGTTCTTATATTAAAAATAAAATTTACATTTATTTCAAAATAAAATTATATTTAAGAATAAAATTACAATAATACATTAATTGAACTGTTATTGTTATTATATTAAAAATAAATTACATTCCTCATATTATATAAAAATTATTTTTAATAAAAAATAGATTAAAATAAAGCTTTCGCAATGCATGTTCAAATGTCAAAAAAATTAAATGTACTTTTTAAAATTTAAAAAATTATCGTGCATAATTCAACTCAAGAACTATTAATGTAATTTACTCGAACTAGAATATTTGTCTTTTCGGTCACTACTTAAATACGTTTGTGGCGTAGAAGATTTTGCAATTTACATTTGCGTATTCACTTATATCATGTATGGGCCACTCGAAATTCGAAGTACTCCCTACCACTAAAGCTCTGTCAGAAAATTGAGTTTATTTAGATGTTCTTTAATTACTGACAAAAAATTGATCAACTAATTTTAATATTTTCAAATTCAACTTTCCAAAACATTTTATAATTCGACTTAAATAAATTTTTAATCCTTTTAATATAAAAAATAATAATTTGATAACTCTAATTTTAGTTAAATCAATAGTGTTTTAACACTGAGAAACAATGCAATTAACTTGTTTCGATTTAATTTTATGCTTGTTATAACAAAACATTATATATATTCAACAGTTAATTAGTAAAAAGTAAAAACAGATAATATCATGCTGTATAAATTTTCAAAATTCAGAAAACTTATAAATATAAATATGTACTAGATTAATTTTCTATTAAAAAAAAAAAGTTAAGCCTAATATACTACCATATCTATTTGATCAAGTCTTGCCTTGAAAATTTTAGAAAGGAAAACGTTATGCAGGCAGCAAGGTCACAGGCAAAGACAGCAAACTGTAACCATGCAGCATGAGTTGGGAATTCAGATAGAAGTTAACAGGTTTCAATCAGACTATCAGCTTTCTAATCAGCACCGGCAGCGAGAATTTGCAGTACGACCTTTAAATTAAAGCACAGTTCAACAACGCGAACCAACTAGATATATATTAATATATATTACAAAAGGTTATTGGCTGCAGAAATTTCCCTCCAAAAGCATGACTCAGAAGCTCGAAGTTATAACCTCCCCAGAAAATCCAATTTGACATTATGATGCCAACCATAGCTACATAAGCAGTTGCTGCACAGAAACCCAATTAAAATAAGCCAACTACCACTATCCAACAGTATGTGAAAAGTGAGAACCATCATATAACTTGTGAAGCTTAAAGCCATGACAATGAGTTCCATAAACAGTGCTGTACAGATTTCCAACCCTAGGGAGCGCCAACAAGCCAAGGCTAATCTCCAATAGAATGTTACTAAAGCATTCACCATTTTCTGCAGAAGTTCAAAATCCGCCAAGCTGTTGCCTTTTAACAATCCCATGTCCTCCTTGTATTACACTACTACTTCCATAAGCAGGAGGGGCTGTTGCATTGATACCAGGACAGTCTCTTGCCCAGTGGCCCGTTTGATGGCATTTAAAGCATTCACCAGGGGCAACACCAGTACCTAACCCAGAAGATGCCCTATTTGCAAAAGCCCCTCCTCCCATAGACTGTCGTGGTACACTTGAAAGGTTTGGGCAATGCATAGAGCTATGGCCAGAACCCCCACATCTGTTACAAGACGGAAATGAACTGGAAGTTCCAGCTGAAGCAAAAGAACTACTAAATTGGTGTCCATACGGACCCGCTTGATTTGCTAGCATCCCATCATTGCCGTTGCTCTTCATAGGATTATAAACTGGTGGCACAGCAAGTCCAGTTCCAACACTCCGCACTCCAGCATTATTGATTACTGAGTTAGGATTAATACCTTCTGCCTTCTCCGCTTTCAGCTTATCAATCAAATCCAAAAGAAATCTGGATTCAGATGAAAAGTTCACCTTTTCTGCTTTCACTACTGTTGATTTTACACGCTGTTCATCACCAAATGTCTCTTCTTTTACTTTTAACTTGAACATATATTTAGTAAAGAGAACCTTACGGATGACTTGTGCAAATCTTTCATCATCTTGCTCTTCATATTTCATATAATACAGATCTTTGGCAGGTAAGCCCATGATCTCCTCACCACACTCCTGAAAAGCAGTAACCCATGTTAGGCCAGTGTGATCCTGTATCTGGAATTGAAGTATATATCTGTAGTCACATGCATCAATATACTGGTCACACCTATCACACCGCCATTTCCCATCTCCATTATTAGACACTTTTTTGCTACATTTCCTATCCCCTATCATGATGGGACAAGCTGTATAGCAGAAAGAATCAACCTTAATAAATGAAACACTTGCACGGACAGTTATCCAATCAGGCTTCTCTGAAGTCCCCAACTTCTCATCTTTAATCTGAGATATGTTCTTCCTCGTATCGGTCTTACCAACACTGAATGATTCTCTGGAAATTGAAATAGTTGGAATGTTCCTCCCTTCCTTGTCAAACCACTCTTTCAGCCTGTAAGCCTCAGGAAAATCAGGCTCTATAATTAGCTGAGTAGTGGCTATGGTCCCAACAGCCTTCCCATTGAATTCGTTTACCCTGGCAGCTTTCACAGCCAAAACTGGAAATGCCCCAGAATCACAAATACTTTGCAACCTTTGTCCTTCTGCATTACAAAAATTTCCCCATAGGGTTAGTTCAACACTGCAGCCAGACATGTCCTTCAAGTGGAGGGATCTCTTCTGAGTTTCAGTTCCATTCTTCCTCATGATTGAAGTGGTAGGACTAATGGAAAATACCACACCTATCACATCCACAACACTTGAATTTTCCATACTTTCAACTTCACTAATAGGACGAAAATTAAACTGTTGCATTGGAATTGACTTGTCATCATCAAGGCATGGCTGTATAACTGACGTAACATCAAGGGTCAGTTCTTGATCATTATGGAGGTGATTAAAATTCTTTTGAGCCGGCTTTATACTTCCCCTGGAAATCAGATAGATTTTACCAACTTCAATTTGATGATAGAACTGATCAGCCACAGCATTAAAGCAAGTTGCACGAATTTCTCCACCCTCAGAATCAAGAAGATCAAAAGAAAATACTTTGCCATCGCCTCGAGCATTATTATAGTGCCTGAGGTCTCCCTTTGCTGTTACTCTAGCCTTGATTGTCCACATATTTTGGTACGGATTCAATGCAGCTATTGGAATTATCCTTGGGGGAGCTTCATTTCTAGCTATTGGTCCTCTGTTATTGTAAATTGGAGATGGCTGTCTATACATAGGCTGTGGTGGACGAGCATAAGAATTTTGCAGAGGCCTTGAAGCTTGTGGTTGGGGATTGTAGAAGCCTGTGTTCTGTTCACCATAGGACCCACCAAATGGTTCTGATTTTGGTAAAGTTGCTCTAGGCTCTGCTTTAGGCAAAGGAGAAGGGACATTTGAAACACCATATCTTGCAGAGTCAGAAACAGTAGAATAAGCAATACTGCCAGTATGATTCATTTTTGGATGATCCAAAGAAGGGCCAGCCATATTTGATCGAGCAGGCACGCCACCTGCAGGTGAGCTACCAGTCAAAGACTGGGGAGTTCCAGTGGTAGCTCCAGACTGCCCACTGGAAGATGGGGGTGGTGCAGTTCTTGGCGCTGGGACAGGTTCTCCAATCAGATCATATTTGTCAAGCACCATATCCAGCTCGATGATGATAATAATCCTGTTTATAGTGAATGAGACAACCACATCATCAGAGGATCCCTAACTTTCATAATAAAATTGCAGAAGTCTACGTTAGGAGCAAAGCATCCTCATACTGGGCAAAAAAGCATCACATTCATATGTAATATTGTGGATGCACTTGTTTTCAAAGTTTTGAAAACATCAGTGTTGTAGAAAAACACAAAACAATTCGTCTTATTACCAAACTTAGAGAAACATTGGTGGACTAAATAACAGCAACCATACACAGTTGAAAATTCGGGAATTCCCTGTAAAACATATGATAGAAACTAAGGACAAACATCCCTAATTTCCTAAAATCTGGATGCAAAAAGTTTTATATAAAATTGTAAGTTAGCTGATAGATACCACCTAAACTTCCCAAAGTTATTCTGTTCTCCAACTACCAACCACAAACCTTTGTGAGAGTCAGTCTCTGCATGAGAATGAAGCAGTTGAAATCTATCTAATGAAACTAATATATAAACTATTTCCCTATAATTTTTAAATCCTTGTGGAGTATCCGAAGTAAATTACTCCGGTCCCTTTCAACAGAAAGAGTCACACCTAAACTAAAATACAGTGAAGGAAAGATATTTAGAACCTATCATCTCCTTCACCGTAAGGATAAAAAAAAAAACCGAATCCAGAGATTTCTCTCTTATTTTCGTAAGTGTTTACCTGGTACACCTTTGCTCGAATAACATTCAAAACATCCCAATCCAAACTTAACTATTTCTTTCATCCCCGTCATCTTCAGCACCTTCACCCAAATTAATACCCATCGAAACAGAAAACAAGCAATTAATACAAAAAGAACAGGAAGACAATCGCAATTCAAAATCATAACTTCAACCAAACAACGGAAACGATCCATTGATCTAACATTTAATACGCGAACTAAAACTACAATGTCCCCAAGTAGTTATACCAACTTACTTGCGGTTCTGGACAACGTTACAGATAAACTGAGTCAATTTAACAACGGAACCCTTTTGCAACCTCCCAGAATGGACCAACTCGTTCTTCTGAGTAGCGAGCATTCCTTGCTGATAATGCGATCCATCAGAAAGCACAAGCCTGTACCTCTCGGTGGCGCTATGCTGCTGTGACTGCACCAACTTCAAGTCGATTACCTGAAGCACTGGCTTCAAGTCCTCCGAAGAGAAATCGTCCCCACACATAATCGTTATTGCTCCTTCCGTGAGATTTACAGCCATTGTCCGAATTTTAAGATCGCACCCCTAAAACTTATTTTAGTATGTGAATTGAAGGGGAAACCGAGCGATTTGATGGAGAGAATGGGCGAGAAAATTAATAAAGTATATCGGTTTAAGGATGGAAGCGGAGAGAATGTGAAGAGTGGCAGAGGGAAGTAGTGGAAGTTTAAAACCCTAGCGAGTTGGTATAAGAAGCGCCATAATTTGTTTGAGAGGGAAACCGCGAATCGGGTTAAAGCATTTCAAATTGCCAATAAGGGTATCGGGACTTCTTCAAATACCGAACGCGTCCCAATTTTTTCCATTTGCTTAGTTAGACTCGTTACTTCTACGTGTGGTCGAAATGCATAAGCTTGTGAATTTTATTTTATTTTTTTAAAAATTCTATATATCTATGTATTTATCTTTTATATATTTATATATTTATCACTCTATATGAATTTAATGCAATTGAAGTAGACCTACCATTGTTGGCTATAATAGTCATTTCATCTAAATCAAATGAACTTATTACATATTAATATCTTAATATACTACATAATATATTGTATACTTTATATTTTATATATAATATATTTTCATTTTTAACAAAATACTAATCAAACCTTAGGTTAACACGTTTTTAATATATGGACTCATATGGTAATTTAATGTTGTCAACTTGTTATTATAATGTTATTTATTATCATGTATTATATTAATTTATGTTCAATTATGTTATGAATTATATTATGACATTAAATAAATGTGTTTTTTAAGTTGAAAGTATCAATTTTTATTGTTGATATTTAGAAAATAATATATAAAATAATTAGATTAATTGAATCCATCCATTACATCAAAACAATTAATCAAAATGATAAATGTCAATCAACGAACACCCTTACCAACCCTTATTAGACTTATTATTAAGCTTACAAGGTTTAGTCTATGTTGGGTTGACACAATGTATGTTTGGAAACTTGATAGTATAAATGCACTAGGTGTTGGAGACATGCAATCTTATTAACAAAAAATCAGACCGTTTGAATATGTGTTGATATATTCCCTTCAATCATGTTAATAACTTTCCATCAACCACATTTTGTCCTTTGCGTGAAATCTGAGCTTCAACAGCAGGCATATCACGTTGTTTTCAACATTACTCTCAATCCATTCTATAAATCACAGTGAATTGCCTGCCTGCCTTGAGTGGAAGACTTCTATGGGTCTGGATTCTTTGTTTGGAATATCACCTACTCAGTTTTTAGCAACGATTTTTATCGTTGGTGAAAACTTTCAGCAACAATTTTTTAATTGTTAAATTGTTGCTAAAAGTTTTTAGTAACAATAAAAATCATTGTTAAAAATTGAACAAGCTTCTGTTTGAATTTTTTTCAAGCACTTCATTCCATTTTGTACTACCTCCACAGTAAACAATCGTCTTCTGGAGACCTCTTCTACTTTCACGGGAATTTTTGTAGTGTTTTCATGGTAAGTAACGTTTTCATTTCCCTCTTTATTCTCAAAGTTTAAGAAATTATGCTTAAATAGCACGTTGTTTTTAAATAGTGTCTAATTATTTGGCATACCTAATCATCAATTGAAATTAAAGGTAAATGCTCGAGTTATGTCACATTAAAAGATTGACAAATCAACTAGGCTTTATAACGGGAACAAGGATGATGATTGCTCCATTTAGAGCCCCATGTTCAAGGATATATATATATATATATATATATATATATATATATATATAATGTTATTTTTCTAAATGTATTGTAAATGTCGTGTATAATAAAATTTTTAATAAGTTGAGCTAAGACCTTGGTAAAATTTATGTATTTTGAGATTTTTTTTTACAAAAATATTTAACTATGTTAGATATTTTTATTACATATAAAAGTGGTTCAAGTGTTAACACAATTAGTTGTATATTGTATACATTTTATTGAAATTGGCTTGTGGCCATTATGAATTGAATCAAGCATAAAAAATTTATGTCCTTGATTAATGGCGTTCTATCAAAATATGACTAATATTGTTGGATAAAGACATTGACAACGTGATCTCTTATATTATAGTCAATCAACATAAAATATATGGTTGTCTCCTACATTTCCTCCCTTTTTAAGGGATAATTTGTACTTTAATAACATGTTTAGTATGACGTGTAGGGATAATAGAGTGGCTGAAGAAAAAAGAAAAATATTTAAAAAATTGTTCAAATTACCTTTTTTTTAAAACACACAATTTATTTTTTTAAAATTAAAATTAAAATATTTTAATAAAATATTTCATTTTCATTTTCATTATGATTCCCTTCATTTTCCCTTACAGCATATTTTAATAAAATCTCTCGCGGGTTGATTTTTTTTTTTCTTCCTACTTTTTATGTTGTTGTCTTGAATTATTCGCATGAGTTACCAGTTACCACTAGACCAAAATTTTGTTCAATTTCAGTTGTTACATTTTGAATTTCATATAAAAAAGTAATATTTTTATTTTTATGAAAAAAAGGTTTTTGTCGTTTAATAAATGTAAGCGACTTTGACCAGGAAGAACCGAACTCCATGTCAAAATATCTTATTTTCTCTCATCGTAGGAAGAACTGTGCGCTGCATCTGGGCCATTTGCTTGATTCCCCGTTCAGACAAACTCCGATCGCCGGATGAATGGTTCCGGTGGCCGGCAAGTTAGCGAAGGAGGAAGAGTCCTTCTAATATTAAATTAGAACAAGCTCTAAGCTTTGTTAGCTTTATGGATTCCACCCAGGAGGTCCCGGAATCAGAAGGGCCCAAGAAGGAGGGTTTCTTAACTGTTACACTACGGTGTATTCTTGCTCTTCTGCTGCCCATATTTTTCATCTTATCGATACCCTTTCTGGTTGGCTTCTTAGTTGTTGTGGGCGCGGATTTCTCAATTACGAACCCGATTTCGCTACCCTCCCAGTGTAAGATCGTATCCAGCGGTAAGTTTTCTATTCTGCTTTCATTAAGATGTTCAGTAATTTCCAGTTAATTTTCACTTGATCTGATAGTATATTTTGCTTTTCTAATTATTAGTGTTCCAGAGCTGATAAGTATAAAGTACAGTGACTATTCTGTCCTGCTTGGCATCGCTTGAGAATTAGAATATATATATTTTTTAATTCCTGAATCCAGATCAGAGAAATAATTCAGAAAGAACCAAAAGCTGAGACCTGTAGGCTTGTTCTCTTTTTTTTTTCCCCGGTTTTTTTCTTCCTCCTCTGGTCTTGTGGTCTCACTCTACCAGATGCTGTTTTCTCTATGCTTTAATCCAATCCTGAATTGCGAATTTTATAAATTTCCAACTTTCGCCTTAAATTATTGTATTTTCTACTGCTCTTATTTGAAGTAAAGCCGGAAAGATGCATGTAATTAGGTGGCTATTGAAATACTTGCACGAGGTGTGGTAAATGATGTACTGGTAATAGTTGGTCTTCTAATACCTCCTTTTTTTGTGAAAAATGGGATGTGTGGAATGCAAGAAAACATCCCACTAGAGTGGAATAGCTGAATCTACCCTGTGTTATGACTAACCAGATCTTAGCTAAGGTTTGAATGGGGTAAATATTTGAAGAGGTTATGACATTTTATTAGTATAACTAAGGTTATGACATTTTATTAGTATAACTATCTATATAGAAAGAAACCTCATTTGAAAAGAAAAAAAAAAAAAAGGCAGGCGTTTGAACTGATATTTCTATGGTGGAGAAGGTGTTTATGGTTGAGAAGCAGAATTTTGAGGGCTTCAAACTGCAGAAGTTGAAATATTGGTTGCGGAAACTTTATCATGAAGTTAACATGCTAAAATTTAGATCCTAACCATTTTTAAAATTAGGAGTTTAGAAATGACGTATGTTCATATAAAGCTATACTTTTAATCTTTTAAACTTGTCTCCTTCTTGAATTATTTAATAATTGATTTGACTTAGATTTTTCTATTCTGATATTTGATTTTTTTGACAACGTCTGCTTCATAGATTTAAGTGCACCTTGAATTGTTATTTGTACAATTTCCCTTTTCTTATTCTGAATTGTATTCTTTTAAAGGTGTTGATATTAGGTCATCCAAGGTTTGTGAATTTGGATTGTCAAATTATAAAGCAAAGCATGTATCCCATCCTTTTGAAAGAAGCAAATTTCGCTGTCATTATGACTACTATTGGGCTTCTGTATTCAAGGTATCATAACTTGTTAGTTTAGGTGCCTTTAGTGATAGTGTATTTAACCTTTTTTTTTGGTGCACATACATTTTTCTCTCATAATCCAGGTTACATATTTCTGTATGCAGCAAATGACCACCCATTAATTGCCATGTTTGTGTATCACACATACCGTATCCACATTCGATCCTCTGATGATTATGATAACTAGAGAGGAAGCAGTCATTTTCATTTTTGGCTCGTTATAATATAATTTTCAACTCCATTTCAGGTGGAATATAAAGATTACCTTGCAGGCCAGACTATGGTTTCGATTGCAGAGGCTCCAAATGAGGCCCTTCCTCTTTACTGCAGGCCTAATTTTGGCGCTGCATGGTTGACTCAATACAAATTCAAGGCAAGGGTTGCAACTTGTGGTTCCAACCACTATGTTTATGTAGCCTGATCTTCATCAAATATGTGTATAATTCCTGATGATATCACATATAATGATAGGCAATAATTATTACCAGCTTTTGTTTATGCTATATTTTTTAATTTAATTTTTTCTTCCTCCTTTGTTAGGTCAATGAGACTTATAACTGCTGGTACATATCTGGCATTCCCAAAGTGCGATTAGATCAAGATGATCTTTTTAATTGCCATGCAGATGAGAAGTCTACTATTGAGATAATTAGACAGTATTCCTCTCTGTGAGTGCTTTACTTATTATTCCTGAACATACTGATTATTGTGTTGCTTGTTTGCTAGATATCTAGGATAGTTTAAACTGAATGTAATATGGTATTAATGACTGCCACCTCATAACATAAGGTCTATGTGAACGCTCTTAATATTTTATAACTGACAATTAGCCGGTTTATTTTTAGTATAAACACTTTAATCCTTAAAAAAAAAATTTTTGGATCCTTCAAGGACTAATGATCTGTAGAAAAGAACTTACCTCACAGTTTTTCCTATTTTATTAGACCTACTGACCTATATATTGATTCAAAATGAAATGGCCTCTGAATATGATAACTCAAAACATTTATTTGAAGATGGCCAAGAAAAAATTCTACAACTGTTAATAAGAAATTCCCATCAAACTGGTAGAATGGTAGCAATTTTGTCCCTTTCCAATCTACGGAGTGGAGGGAACAAGATTTGGATTTAAATAAGATTGATCTTATGCAGACTTCATAGTATTTGCCTTTTCTATTTAGTTATTTTTTGTAAATGGATTAGTTATTGGTATTGAAAATGACGCTTTGGTAGGTCTACTTCATATAATAATTTCTGTGTATCCATGGTTGGCAAATATTTTATTAGTAAGTTACAGTTAACGATGTCTCTTTTTCATGTTCACCCCAGATTTTGTTTCTTTAATGATTCTTTTGTGATAGTTTTGGTTTGGCAAAATTTCTGTTCCTTTATCAAATATAATACCATGAGAGTTATGGTTGTCATTTTTGTTCAAAAGCTTCCTGGATAGGCTTGAGAGGAATGAAATATAATTTATTCATATATATAGCCTCTCATTTAGAGGGAGACTGTGAGGACCTCTGCTGATCTGTATCATTTTGGTGACATGAATTTGTAAATCCAGTGAAGGCTAGGTTGCTTGCTGTGGGGTTGAATTGTACTCTTACCTCTTATTTTCTTTTTCAATATTATTTGCCACATAAAACTGGACAGTTACTATTTATTTGCCAAACCATGTACGAAACCAGAAGTTCTGAACTATATTCCTTTCATTAATGAAATTTGATTGGGAATAATCCTATCTGTTTCAACCTGTAAGGTCTTGTAAATGTATAACAGTTTGTTCATAACTTACATTGAATATGTTTAAGTGACATATCATATCATACAAATAAAACTTCTTTCTTTTTCTTCTTCTGATTATTGTGTACGGATCACATATCAGGACGATGGAGATGGTGCGTTCCTGGTATTCCAGATGGGGAAGGGCCAAGTTTTTGAAGTGGGAAGTTATAGCTGGAGTTGTAACTGGTTTTTCAACTTCGTTGATCTCCATGGTCTTTCTCAGGGTCCTACAGCGGCTGCTTTTTTCATCACATTGAGCTTCTGCTACATCTTATTCCTAAGTCGTGGCACTTGTTTTTCTGAAGTGCCATGTCCTTTACCTTTTCGTTTGATTCCCTTGTAGCTTTATAACTCTCGCAGGTACCGCCATTCTTTTCCTGTGATAAATTAGTGGTGGCCTCTATATTCTGATTGTAAAACCAGCAATGTAGAGAGGTCGCGTATCCCCTAATTGGCTAACCATTTCGTCATCAAGTTCCTGGCGGGTGGGACCCTCATAAGCTAAACCTGCCAGAATCATCGAACAGCCCTGCACGACCAAACAGGGGATCCGGACTCATATGGAGAGGGGTCATGTATAGTTCAAATGTGAGTTTTACAGATAGAATATTGAATTAAATCTCGGGTCAGCTCCTGTTATTATTGAAATACAATGACTGAATTTCAAAATCTACTTCAAATATGATGTTTAATTATGTAATGGTCTTAAATCATTTATATTCAATCTCCTTGCCTTGTTGGCAGAGTCATTCACCGTTGGATTTTGTGTCTAATTTTTCCCAACAATTTATGGTTGAAATCGAGAAGGTCATCTAAATTATAAAATAAGGACTAATATTTAACTGCAGTTTTAAATATTTTTGTTATCAAGTTTCTTGATAAAAATAAACATGATGCTTGAATATTTTATAAATTTTATCACTACATAACTGGTTGTTTGTTGGTAAATTTTTGTTGAAAAATTATAGCAACACCAGAAACATCGTAGTTAAGAATCTATGTGTCCAAAAATGAACAAATTATATCAACATGGTATAACTTTTATTTGAAAAAATATTATATGACACCTGAAAAATCGTAGTTAAAAACTTGTGTTCAACAATAAACACGACATGACATTTCGAACCACATTTGCATGTTTTTGATTTTGTCTTTACTGTAATATCTTGTGCTGATCTTACTTCTTACATAAGGATTTCATCTTAAGACTTCCAGTTTACTAAAATCATTTGTATCGTTTGCTGATTTTGTGCATCCAAAATCACAAACAAGATTCACAACTGCTAGATTTTACTAGATAAATGGTCATGTTCAGAGTCAGTTATGCAAATTTTGGTAAGGAGACTCCGAAGATTCACTTTCAATCAGGTTCCTAAACTTCGTCTCCATGGTGAAACCTTTATGTGATAGCTGTCTGAGAATCCCACGTTGTTTCTTAGTACAACACAGGATTAACAGGAAGGAAACAAAAGACTAGATCTTGCCAGTGTCTGAAACAATCCTTTCAATTTCTTCTAGAAGACGCTCCTTTTCATCTGCTAATTCATCATTTTGCTTCTGAAGCTCCTCTATCTGCTTCGTCTGCTCAGAATCCTTCCTGAAAGTTCAAACCACAGATCCTTAACATAGTCATACCATATTCATATCATACATAATTGTCTGCACTTAGTTTTCATTTGCTTATGGTACCTGTTCATGAAGGACAAGTTAAGTTTTAGGGATCTAACTTCCTTCTCAAGGTTCTCACATCGCTTCAACACTGCTTGCATATCTGAAGGAACTGATGGCGTCAAATTCCTTTCCTTTGCCTCAGCCATTCTGCATCACAACAAGGTTATTATCAAAAAAGGCTCTATACTTTCAGAAGCTTCTTCAAGTTCTAGAATGTAGGTATGGAAGAAAACATTTTAAAGTTAGGGAAACTCCAAATGCAAAGTAAATTTGTTAAGCAGAACTGGTAAGGGTAGGGAATAGAGTAAACTATTCATCTAATTTCAAGATATTATAGTTTTCCTAACTTAATCATGAAAGATAAAGTGTTTTAATTTAGTTTTCGAAAGATTATATTTTTGTCAATTTAATCATTTTTATTGCTAAATCATCAAATTGATTGTTGCAAAAATGCTATTTTGACAGATCAAGAGATGATAGAAATCGAAACTTAATTAAAGGAAGAAACAAGTCTTTATTCTTAGAGACGGACGAAATACAACAATCAATAAGAAAACTATTAGAGACTCAAGAGCCTCCTACATAAGCAAGAAATTGCTCCTCCAGACACGTAAAAACTAACTGATTCTCCACAATACCTCTCTCTTTCTCCCTCTTCCCTCCTTATATAACTAACTCTACCCTCTAAAATTTCATTCTTACCCTTGTAATAGAATGGGCCCATCTGATACCTATCAAAATTAAGATAAAATATAATTTTTTTAAAATTAAACTAATACGTTTGAAAAAAAATCAAATTAAAATAATTATAATTTTTTAAAAACTGAATGAGTAATTTACTCAAGAAAATACACAAGTAACATTTTTAATATCATAAATATAATGAATGCCTGCTTACACCATGAACTAATCAGGATGAAGATATTAAGAATCATTGTAAAAACAAATATTTCAATGCACCATCAAATCTAATGGGAGGTTCTATTCTATTTCTGTCTGTAGAGATAATTTACATACTTTCGTGAGCGCTCCACTCTACGCTTTTTCGTGGCATCTCCCTTGTCTTCTGCAAAATTTAGTTGGTAAGAGAAGCAAACTTACAAAGCCAATTCATTCAATACAAACTTCAAAGAAATTTAAACAGGCAAAAGTAATTTTTACGTACCTAACGTTTACAATAAATTTTAATTTTATTCTTAACTATTTTTGTTGCATCAATTATATCTTACATATTTTATTTTTATTTTTATTTTATCTTTTTTATTGACAAAAAATATTGATTAAGTAGTTAGTAAAAAAAGATAGATTTGAAATAAAAACAAAATATATAGAACATAACTGATACAAAAAAAAGTTAAAAAAAAGTTAGGGACATGAAAAGATAGAATCTACTTTTTTTACTAACTACATAGTGCCTAGGGATTCTCTGCTTGTCCCCAGCCGACGAGCACCGTGCTTGTAGCTTGGGGACTGTTGGATCTGATATGGGCCCCACACGCAGAGGTGGGGCTCACCCCATCCAATGGTCCACAGGCAACAAACACGATGCTGCAAACACCCCAATTCCCACATAGTTCACATTTTTCATTAGTGTAATAGATGACGTTAATAAATATGATATATTTAAAACAAAAAAAAAACATGTAGGAACAAAAAAAATGTTAGGGACATAAAAAGTCCATATTTTATTTTTGTTTTAAATCTATCTTTGTTACTAACCACCAAGTTAATATTTTCCATTAGTGAAATAGATTGTGTTAGTAAAAATGATAAATTTGAAACAAAAATAAAACATTTAGGACATAATTGATACAAAAAAAATGTTAGGGACACAAAAATAGTAGATTTGTGTTTCATTTTTGTTTCAAATTATCATTTTTATTAACGCGGTCTATTTCATTGATGAGAAATATTGACTTGGTGGTTTTGTTTTTTGATCGGACTTGGTGGTTAGTAAAAAGGATAGTTTTAAAACAAAAATGAAACATGTAAAACATAACTAATGACAAAAAAAAATGCTAAGAACGAAATTAAAACTTGGTGTAAACATTAAGAATGTAAAAAATACTTCTGCCATTTAAATATGTCCTTTTTATATGTGTGTTTGTGTAAAAAGGACAAAGCCAAGCATCCTCAGTATGTACCACAGCTTTTGAAGAAGCATTTGTTCAACATTTTCTCTAGGTGTGAACAACATAATTACATATATAAGAAGGTAAAATATGCACTCAAATTGTAACCTTTTGCTTTAGCATATAAGCTTGTGAATATAATCTTCAAAGGGCTCAAGTTTTTTGAAACTAAAACACAAAGCTTCAGAATGGTTCAAGCAATGAGCATGGGAATTCTATCAAGAAATAAATGGCTACCTGAAACAGCTGATGTTACAGATCCATATCTTTCTAGACTTCTCTTCTGCATAATTTAGCCAGATTCACAACATTATTTTGGAAAAAAAAAACTATAACCAGATAAAATCTCCATGACCATTTTATAATTATGAAGAAAATGTGTTCCTATTGGTCTAAGACTAGGTTATACCTCCCTATCATCTTTCAGATTATCCATTATCTGTTCTCTGAAACCTGCATGTCCACAAAAAGCACAATTATAGTCTAATAGAGTTAAATGTAAAGTTGTCAACATTGAAATCTTATTTAAAATTGATCAATGAATAAAATAGATTGAATTATATAATTTAATTAAAGATTGAAAGATCTTATCTTTAAATAAATATATTATTTAAAATTTACTTATGTATATATAAACAAAAAAAATAATATTATATTAAAAATAATCAATTAATGTATAATTTCAATAAATAAGACCTAAAAAATGATAATAGAGGAGATACTTTGAAATAATAAGAAGAAACATTGTTATACGATATTTGAAAACATTCAATTAGTGAAGAGAAAAATAGAGAGTAACTCATACTTTCTATTATTTTTAAAAACTTATCTTTTTTTTAACCACCTAATAAACACTTTCTTCCTTAAAACCTATTATAATATCTTCAGCCTTCACTAAATTGAATTAAAAATTGAATAAATTATAAGTGACAAGACTGTAATTGTATAATATTAGTATGTATTTAAGTTAGTTTAATCTTTTTTTTTCATCCAATTGGCCTAATATTGGAAACATATCAACAATTAAGAAAATGACAAATTCAAAATATTATAAGATCAACAAAATCATAAGATTTTTAAGTTTAAATCAAAATACTATTAACATCTCAGCAAATTAGATTTTACATAGAATTAATCGGGATCGTTCAAATTGTTTAGAATCATAAAATCATTAGGTAAGACATTGAGACATTATTTGAAAATGGAACAATCAACAATCAACAATCAAATCATATTCATACCTTTGACTCTATTCTCTGAAACTCTACTCACTCCCACTTGTTTCCATGAGCTTTCACACAAGGTTTGTCCTGAATTGCTTGGACCTTCACATGCAGCAGACGACTCACTCTGAGAAGGCTCTCGTGAAGCCGTTCCCACATATACTGGGTTTGTCTGATTTGCAAAACCATCCATCTCAAGATTCATGGATCCTTCAAGTGTTTGTAGGACTCCAGGGTCCTTAACTTCACCATTAGTCTTTTCGTGAACCCAGTTTTCTGGTCCTTCCATGAAAACAGACTTGGCAAAACCACAGAAAATCCCATTGGAGTCATCCTCTGCAGCTTCTTTCTCAACGTGGCTGTTGAGTCTCTTACGTTCTAACGTACCTTTCAGCATATTTACACAAGATGAAACTTTATCTGCATCACCTATTTGTGGTGTATTGAAGGTAGATGAAGATGAGTTTGATGGAGACATGAATGTGGCCTTTTGGTTGGGAATGGGAACTTCACACACAGAAATGTAATCAAAACCATTTGCATTTGAAACTTCTTGTTTCAATGTGGCAGCAGCACTATTCTGAGGGACCATGTGCATGAATTCCATGCCTTGTGTTGCTTGAACATTTTGCATTTCGACGTATCTTCGCCTGCAAAAGAATCAT
The DNA here is from genome assembly GCA_037074585.1 of Biancaea sappan. NCBI lineage: Eukaryota > Viridiplantae > Streptophyta > Magnoliopsida > Fabales > Fabaceae > Biancaea > Biancaea sappan. The sequence goes on along the minus strand of CM073500.1, from coordinate 43,145,952 downwards.
CAAATGAGGTAAACTCAAAATGATGATGAAGAAAGTAAAAACTTTGAATCTCAGGATATCATGCATGAGGGTATGTTAGGGAAGGATCTGTTATGGGGTTTGGGTTATGGTTATTGTTGGGAAGAGAGAAATAACTAATACTGATGACTACAACAATCTAAAATGATGCTATTTTATTATTGTTCTTTGCCAAATCCTTTCATATTTTTCTCGAGTATATCGTCAAGGGTCACTAATATTACTCCCGCCGTCCAAACAATGCTTGTCCTCAAACTTGGAGTGTGGAGAATGTGGCTGCCATGGAGTAATGGTCGCCTAGGACTCTTTTAGACCTGTGAATGAGGGAAGAGTAAATTGTGGGAACGAGGGAGTTGGCACGAAACTAGAGCCCATTGTTATAATCCACTGGAACAGTTTGCCCTTTCAAAACTTTGAGTTGGGGAGATGGTGAAAGTAATTGAATAATGATGGCTTCATAGTGAGCAAGACGAACAGTATGTTCCTCAAGGAACAATTGTTGCAATTACGCCAATTGTTGCTGCAAAGAGTCTCCCATAATGGTTGGCTTTAATATCAAATCAATAGGAAATGATCTCGTTATGGGATTTGAATTATGGTTCATTGTTTGGAAGAGAGAAATAACTAACACTAATTACAAAAATCTAGAGTGATGTTATTTTATTATTGTTCTTTGCCAAATACTCCAATATCTTTCATGAGTATATCATCGATAAACGTAAGTCACTAACAAGGCATGACTTCTTTATGAATCTAAAAAGCACAAAAATATATATATATATATATATATATATATATATATATGCATGATGATAATTGTACCTCAATTCGGAGGACCGACTTCTTGTCATTCGATAATCGCTAAGATACCAGGCCTGAATTCATAACGAGAAATGAAACAAACATGAAATTTGTTGAACAACTTATTCGTAAAAGATTGTGATAGTTGAAATAAACATACCTTCGCAAAAAGTAAGTTACTAGGTTGAAGTTCTGTATCAACAGGATCTCTGACGAAAATTGACAGCACACCAAATCACAAATATTGAACTACTTTCTAACCAAAAGCATAATTAAGTACCAACACATATTAAAACAATACCTGATAGGAGGTTGACAAAAATCACTTGAAGAAGCATCGTTGACCATGGAATTATTTTGTGTATATAATTTTTCGTTGCTTCTTCCCTCTGAAACTACACCAACATGTTGCTGATTAGAGAAACTAGCTAGTTCTGTGGATATCCTGCAGTTACAGCAGAATCATGATATTAGGAGCCATGTGAAATCATGAGGAAAATTTAAGAATCACCAAGTAAGAATATAATGAACTGTAACGTATCAGATAATACTGTGAGAGCAAAACTGTCCAGATTACTTCTGAAATGCACCTAATTAATATATGTTTCAAAAGTCTATGCTTCATTAACATACTCACCTCCTTGATAATCGACTATTATGTCCTATGCTTGATGAATTGTAACCCTGATTAAGGAAACAAGTATACATCCATTAGAAATATAGAAACTTCAAGGAGATCTGAGTTATGTAGAAGAATCAAATGCTAGGAGACTTGGATCATAGTCAAGCAGCATATGTTATTGAAGACAAGTAAATTAGAGATATGAAACTCAGGAATTCTTTGAGAGCTTCAACGAGAAAGATGGAAGAAGATGAACTGCAACACAGTGGCTTGCCTCTTCATTTGTGAGCCAGCGTTTGAAGAGCTCCTCGCTATCGGTGCGAAAGCTCTGAGAAACGGCCTTGAAACCCAACATGGACTCCGTGGATGACACAGGAATTCCTATAGGGCTTTCCATGACAGTTTTCAGAAACAATTCCTCGCTTGTGTTCTTGTATAACCCAGAAAACCCCCTTCCTTCCATCTCTGATTCCCCCTCTCAATTGCTTTAACCTGCTTGATGCTGTTCTGGGCTCAAGTTTGGATTAGCACTTTCAGGTTTCAAATACAGACTTGTCTGCTGAAACTACTGTCATCTTCCATAAAAATCATGGGGATGAAAGATGAGTACTCTTTCACCATAAAAATCACACCTTTATGGCTGTATCATTGCGAAATTCAACCCCACAAGTTCGCAAGCCAGCAGCTCTGAACTCTGTCAACCAGCCATATATTTCTTTTGAACAAAAGGGAAAAATAACATTTTCATCTTCAAACTTTTACTCAACTTTCAATTTCGTCCCAAAACTTTAAATTGTGTTAATTTTGTCTCACATCTTTTTAATTAGTTTCAATTTTATTCTAAAATCTAGCGTCGTCAAAATTTTTAATGGAAAAAACTGATGTGACCACCTTTATTACATACATTTACACTAATTTATCTAATTAGGCGCACACACACATTAGATATAAACTTGAAATGATAAAACTTGCCCTCCATTTTGACATATATCCATGTTAGGGAAAAGTAAATAATAGAAGGTAATTTTGTCATTTTAAGTATATATCTGTTGCAAATGTAACTAGCTAGACAAGTTAATCCTAAACGCTAACATGTGTAATAGAAATAACTGTATCAGGCATTAAAATTTTAGACAATTGAACTCCAAGACAAATTTGAAACTAATTAAAAAGATATAAGACAATATTAACACAAAATAAAATTATTGAATTACATGAAAACTTTGAGTCACATTTTTGAGACGAAGACGGTATTTTTGTCTAAAAAACAAAAATAAAACTTGCAATTATCAGTTCACTATTTAACAGAGATGAACTATTTTATTCTTCAGCGTAGAAAATAGCTAGCTCGCTCCAACTATTTACATGTGAAACTTACACAGAACTTTGACTATGGTTCGAGATGCACTTGCTTGTAGACACCAAGGGAAACTTAGGTTATAGGACTAACCAAGAGACAAAGCGATGGCATCTAGGAGTGAAAGGGTTCTCTGAAGATTCTGCGTAGCATTCATTTGTCTCTTCGCTAACATGAAAACAAAACATTTTGCGGCGGTAATTCTGGTTTTCAACAGTTAGAAACCGTGTTGAAATTAAAAAGGAAATTCTAAAACAGGCACCTGCTGCCCTAATACTGAAACCATCCATATTCATTATTAATTGTCTGATCGTAATCAGATGGTTAACAATGAATTTTTTTGTGGGTCACTGCCAGCCGTTTTATTTGTGATCAGATAATTGATAATAGACATCGATCACTCTAATACTATAGCTAACCAATGCCCTTGTAAAAATTGAGAAAAGTTATTATTTTTGATCAATAAAATAAAGAGAACTCATTTTAAAGTATTAATAATAAATGACAATTTCTTCATCTACTGGAATATCGAGCATTAATAAAGGAGCAAGCCATAGGCTGATGGCACTGTGAAAGAGACCTCGAGCAAGTGTCTTTGTGTTTAAAATATTTAGCCGTTGAGATGGCGCTTTCAGTGTTGGGTAAGCATGGAGGTCACGAAGTCCTTTTGCTCATTTGTGAGGATTTTTTTATAGGAAATACACGTCAACACTTGTTTAATTGTTTCTTAAGATACTTAGTTAATTATAAAATAAACATTTAATTATTTGTTGTGAAATACTTGAAAGTCTCTTCTAATTATTATATTCTGGGATTTTTTTGAATCATAGGAATTTCAAAATTTATTAAGTGTTGTTGAATGCTTCGAATTTTGGTAAACTGGAATTGATGTATGACCTGACCTGAAATTTAAAAATTCGACTCGAAAAGAAAAAATTTTGGAGATATGTGATGCAAGTAGGGCAAAATTCGATAGATAATAAATATTTAAAGTTTTAAGTATTTTTTGGAGTAATTTGAACTAGTTATATTATATATATATATATATATATATATATATATATATATATTATACGATTCTACAGTTTTTTCAATGATTTGTAATAGTTTTTACTTAAAAAATAAAAAAAATTCTCTATCCATGAATATAAATTACATCGAATGAATCACGTAAATTTATATGTGTTCTTATTTTTAAATTTTGTTTTATCTTATTTATTTCTTTGCGATTTTCATAACAAATTTCGATTGAATTAATTTGAATCGAGTTAGATAACAAATATTTAAAGTTTCTTCAATATTAAGTTTTCTTCTTCACATAACTTGAACTCGAAATTGTGTTTTTAAAAGGAAATTAATATTAAACCAAACTAGTGTTGATGATATTTTAGTTATGATTAAACCTAGCATCTTTACTATAATTTTCACTTATTACAAGCCATTGATTCAGGAAATAATATAAGAAGTCTATATATAGAAGCTTTGAATTCAGTCTAATTAAGACCATTGCATCTTTAAAATTGTTTGAAGAAAGTTTTAATAATTAATATACAGATTGACCCAAAAATATCACCATCATTAAAAAAAAAAAAGGTTCCACTTAATCACCTTTTTTCAAATGCCTGTATAAATGTTAATGAAAACGGAAATTGGCGCATACAAATAATAGAACAAAATTATATTTTGAATCTAGTTGATTTTTTAAATTGATAATTAACAAATTAATTTTTTATTTAGTTTTCTAATGATTAAAGTGTTTATGATATTACTCTTTTATTGCATCGTCATAAGAAATTTAATTGTTTATAGTTTTACAAAAAGTTTTCCTACCTAATGGAATAGAAGTAGTTACATAGAAAAAATATAGAATATTTTCATCAATTTGTTATTAGAATTAAATGAAGATTTGTAATTGGCATCCAAAGTCTATATTGTTTTTTTTTGGGTCTATATACCTCAATTATTGAGAATTCTTCTTTCGTTTTTTTTAGTGGTGTACTTCATGTGCATTGATATTTTTAATAATAAAAAAAATGCCCTATAATGCTATTGCTATTAATTAATGATATGTAGTTTTAAGCCGTCAAGTTAAAGAATTGAAGAATAGAATCTTTTTAAAATACAGCAAAAGGTTGCTATCATAACCTTTTTTGACTAATCATATCTAGTGTTACGATTTCATTCATCAATAATAATATGAATTGAATTGCAATCACAAATTGTTGTGACTGGAAGCAACATTTGAATTAAAATTAAAAAATATATCATATCAAGATTATTAAATTAAAAATAGAAGTCCTCTGGTTATTATCATGGCTACTTGCTAACTCATTTCTAATACATAAATTAAATGGAACATTAAGACAACATGTTTAAGCAAATTGCCTAACATTACAAGAAGTCAATTTTGACTAATCTAAAAATTAGATCAAACGTAAGCTCTCTAAACACTATTTTTTTTCCATTAATTCACTAGACTCTAATTTGAAGTTTCATTTTAAAAAAACAAATATCAAATCATTTAAACTAATTTATGTTAATTAATAATAAATTTTTTTTATATGGGTGTTCTCCATAATTTAAAAGACGCGGATTTCCTCCTGCGGTAAAATGTTTAGGAAGCTTCAACGTTTCATCATGACTATTGGCTGCTGTATCTAATAATTATGATTTTTTATTATATATTTTTATTTTTTTAAAATTACATCAGCTATTAAATCTAATCCAAAACGACTAGTATAAATTTAAAAAATAAATAAATAAAACACCGCATCCAATGACTTTGATACGACTTAAAACCTCTTACACCTTCTAAACACAAAAAGAAATCCGGCTTCTCATTTAAGTTACATCATATGATATCATATCAACTCATTTTACTAAGTATGTACTTTCATGAAAAAATAATTAAAAAATAGCATAAAATAAAGCTTGGTAAATGTTGGAGATGCAAAACACGATAGATTATTAAGACCCAAAAAAAAAAAAATCGTATCAAATCCATATTAAACTTACTGCTAAAATCAATGAACCTATTTTTCCACGAGAAAGTCGTTAACCTAAAAGTTTTTTAATTACACAATGTTAGGACCTTCCATGGAAATTTGCCTATTGAACTAGTTGTGAGATGAAGCAAGTTGAGAAGAGAAATATCCATAAAAAAAATGATATATTATCTATCATGCAGGCATCAAAGTAAAGAAATCAGAACTGAGTCTATCAGTTTGACCTTGAAATCAATATATTAATTGTTTATACTTCGTATACATATGTTTAATACTGGAGTCAAACTATGAAACGGCACCATTCCATGGAATATTTGGCTCATTCAGCAACGTCTACTCGTTTTTTCTTTGACAAATAATATATGGGCAAAAGTACATTTTCGTCTCAACCGTTTTAAGTTTTAATTTTATTCTTAATATTTTTTATGATGATTTTGTCACATATATTTTATTGTTGTTTCAATCATATCCTATTATAAGATTAATATTATTAACATAATTAATAAAAAATATTGACGTAAATTTCTTAATGTGACTTTTCTACTACTAATATGTCATACTATTTGATTTTATTTTTTATTTTATTTCAAATATTTAATTAAGTTTTAATTTTGCCTCGCATAAAACTTTTTTATTTTTTTTATTCTTCTCAAATTAATGGTTAAATATTTGATATATCACATGAAAAAATCTACATGTCATTTGAAAAAGTCTACGTCACTTAAAGGAGTCAACGTTATTTTTTTTGTCAATTTTATTAACTGAATTAATCTTAAAGATAAAATTAAAATAAAAAAATATGTAGAATAAAATTGAAATAAAATAAATGTTATGAATGAAATTGAAACTCAAACGTAAATATTAAGGATAAAAATGTACTTTTTGCCTAGTATATATTAATTTCGGTGGACAAAGTGGAGATCCAATGAGAATTTAGGCTTCTGATTGTTGTTGCTGAGTCGGCAGCATTTTAGCTTGTACGTCTGTTTGGGGGGAAGGTTTTAGACATAATGTATTAGTTTATTGTATAATAAATTAGTAACAATTATTAAAATATGTATTTCAAAATAATAATTTGACTAAACCGAACAAAGGGTGTCTAGCTCAACGGTGCCTATCAAGAAGCTAGTTACTGAGCTAAATTAATATTATTGCTAAGTTCAAGTATCACTGTTTCATTTATTTAAAGCAAACGACAATATGCATGCAATTTGTACCTAAAATAAATGCTAAAATGTTAGAAGGTGAATTAATGATCGTAGCTAGCATTCGCAATCATTGGAGTCAACAACACCTACTCTGATGTCTGCTTCTGACTTGAAATTTATGTTCTAAGAGAGAGAGAAGAGTAATTGGAGACAAACATCTAACCCAATTCATATGATGCTCTTAAGTTTGGATTCATGTGACCAGACTTTACCATTTGGAACGGAAAGGAAATTCAGCCCGAAGGATCTAATTATATATATATATACACACACGACAATTATTTCTACAATACTATTGGATCGAGCGCTTTTTATTAGGTTAATAGTTATAATTATTAGTTAAGGTGTAATTTTTTTTATTTAATTTTAATAGCTCAAATTAGTATTGTGACCCGTACGATACACGAGTTAATATAAATGTTACTATTTTTACTTATTAAATAAATAAATAAGAACAATTAAAATACATATAAAGAAATACGTGTACAAAAAAATGAGACATTCAAGTTATGTTAAAACACATATATTTCTGATTTATTAGATATAATTGTCTTAAAGATTAATGTGAATGACATTAAATAAAAAGAAGAACAAAAATAAGGTATTATATGAATTAATTTAGATAAATATAATAATGATAAAAAAAAGTTGAAATAAAAGTTATTGACCTTTAATATATAGATTTGGAATACTTTTTTATATCTACGCTAGTAATATTTGTTATTGGATTCTCTACTTGTTAAATAACAAAATCTTTAATCCCTTTATATATTTCATTTTTTAGATGATAACGTAAAGTTGACCATAACTAAAAATAAGATTTACAAGATATAATCTAACTGAGAAAAGCAATTGCTTATATTTATAGCAAAAACTCAGAAAAAGAATACACGTGCGAAAACAATAATAACGAATAAAATATATAAAAAGAAATAGATGTAAAAATAATGAGTTATTGTAAAAAAAAAATATAAAACAACTTTGATATGAAATATTAAAAAGAATATGATGCCCAAGACCGCTCATTTACGGACAGTCATAGGTTAGCTCATAGGTCTAATCCCATTTTGACACTATTATAAGAAGTAATATAAATTGAGATCAATGTATTAATAATAAAAAAATGAAATGAAATTCACTTGCCTCTAACAAAACTTTTGAATATTTTTGCAGGAACTAATTAGTAATAGATATAGATGATTGCGTAAGAAGTTGGCATGATATTTGAGTTGAGATGTCACAATCCAATTTAACCTACAATTATAAATGAAAAAAAAAACCTTTCAAATACATATATAATAATTAATTTAGATAAGTAATAATAACTTATTAAGGATAAAATAACAATATTACTTTAAAATATAATCAAAACATTCTACCATATCAGGGTTGATAAATAGCCTTAAAGCATTCAAAGAATTTGATCTCTGTCATGACCCTAACATTTTAGATCTCATGTTATGTTATAACAAAAACTTATACCAACTTAAACTACAAAAAATAAAATTTATGAATTTAACCTGAAAAGTCATTTTGCTACATTGAACAACCACAATAGTTGGTCCATTAGCATCAAAGTCCATGTACGATGCAATCTAATTAACAAAATTTCTCCATAGAGTACAAATCACTTTATTGCACTAGAAGGATATAATGTAGTTAATGAATATAAACAATCAAGATAAATTACAAATTAAAACATAGCTAATTTACTATAAATCTTACAGTTCAATATCCATCATTTTATTTTTCGTGCTATTCTTGCATATATCTTCAATAGTTCTGACAACAGTTAGCTTGCCAATGACATCTGTAAAATACATGAAAGATGCACTAAACAATTGCGAGTTCATATTGTGAGAATAATTAATTGTATATGATAAAAATAATGGGTTTACAGAGAGGACACAAATCAATCAAATAATTCTGATCAACATGTTGAGATGAGATATCTGCAAAAGAATAAAACTTAAAATTATGCCAAAATTAGCAATGTCATCTTCAACTCAACAGGCTTTAGTAAAATATTGAAAATTTATCTTAAATGTATGGTGATACAATAATTATTACTATCCTTACCAACAATGATGAATTGTATAATAATGTACACACCATCTTTGAAAATAATGTGCTTGAACTTGTTAATAAAAGTTCACTTGACAGATGTATGAATGCCATATTCTTGAAAAAAAAAAAAGAATTGACAAAGAAAAAACTATATGAACCAAAAACTATGCCCAAACAATAAAAACAATAAAAAAAAGACAACGAAAACACTTGTGAATTTTGTAGAATCATCTCTGTGCTATTGACTTTTTTCAGGTGAGTTATATCTAAGCATAAAATACATGCGCACAATTTTGGTTTTCATATTCCAGTTTTCTCTTAGTGAACAAATCTCTTTGATGGTATCAAACCTATAGAGGATGACAGAAATATAAAAGAACGTAACTTTGAGTAATGGAAAATAGAATAGCACCAGACAATATTTTACTCATTTCCATGAAGCAACCATTCTAAGTATGAGAGCAATGACGAAAACAAAGAGGGAGAGACTGGCTACTTCATCCATGTATGAGGTGAGAGAGAGCAGAAAAGAAAATGAAGAGGCAGAGAAGGTGGGAGAGTGGAATGGTACCCAAATAGTGTTGGGGGCAAATAAAGATGCACAGATTGAGCAATAAAATGGTGCTATAATTACTGTGTCAACTCTCAATACATATTTGAACGATTGAGCAATCAATGGGTGTAATTAATTTGGCTGATCAAACATAAAATCATATTGATTTATTTGTTTGAAATTTGCACAAACATTGTGTAATAATTATAGCAATTATATATATAGTAATTTATCTTAATTTTTTTAAAATTTATTTAATGTAATGTGATTAATTTATCAAATTTATTTATTTAAATTTTTTCTATTATATCTAATTTAATGACATACTGGTAATTCAAGTCCTATAGTAAAATTTTTCCTAATTTATTCATTTAATTTATTTACATGAATATATTAAATGCTATATAATGTAGTAATTTATTATTAAATTATTATTTAATTATTATAGCCACCAAAAAATTCATTTATATATATATAAATTTAATCATGACTAATTTAATTTATAATTAGTAATTTACATAATCTATCATTTAATATTTTAATTTAATTTATTAATTTTAATATATGTAATTTAATGTGGTGTGATTAAATAATTAAATAATAATAAGAATGAATTTAGTAATTTGCATAATCAAATTCCAATTTGCATGACAGTTACAATTTTCATAGAATTTGCATTCATGAATTTCAGAAATATGCATTGATAGTGAAGCCCTAATTGTATTTCAGAATGATTGCTTTACTATTTGAATTTGAATTTACCTTAATTTTACTTAATGCATCTAATGTTGTGATTAATAAGAATGAATTCAGTAATTTACACAGTCTATTCATTTAATATTTTATTTTAATTTATTAATTTTAATATATGTAATTTAATGTGGTGTGATTGATAAGAACAATTTTTTTCAAATTCATTTTAATGCAATTTTTTCAAATTTATTTAAATACAGTTATATAATTAAATTTCAATTTGCTTGATAGTTGCAATCTTCACATAATTTAAATTCAGAGCTGCTAGGAATATGCATTGATAGTGGAGCCCTAATCACATTTTAAAAGGGCTACATTACCATTTGAATTTGAATTTACCCTAATTTTATTTAATGCATTTAATGTGGTGATTAATAAGAATGAATTTAACAATTTACATAATCTACTCATTTAATATTTTATTTTTAATTAATTTATTTTAATATATATAATTTAATGTGGTGTAATTAATAAGAACAATTTTTTTTTTCAAATTCATTTTAATGCAATTTTTCCAAATTCATGTAATTAATGTTTCATTTTAATTTATTAATTTTATTATATTGTATTTAATGATATTCATATAATTAATGCCTTAGAGTGGAATTGTTTTAGTCTATTATATAGATGTTACGTGTTGACTGTGCTTTGATCATGATCCAAACCTCCACCACAGGACAATTGCTACCACAACCCAGGCAACAGTTATTAATGTTTATATGATAAGCATATAAGTTATTTCTACAATTGAAAAATTTATGATAGAAAACTTCACATTAGTTATTTTTAGTTCATTTTCATAAGTTATTTTGGAGAGCTTATAAAAATAAGCTGAAAACAATTTATAGGTATGTCATAAGCTATTTCCATTAGATCTCTCAAATACGTGCATAAGAGCTTATGCCATAAAATAAGCCAGTTAAGCTCAAAATAAACTTTTTCAAACGCATTAATTTTGTTCCTAATATTTTTTTCGTCAGTTATATCCTGTATATTTCATTACTATTTTAAATCTACTATTTTTACTGATATCGTCTATTCTACTAACGGAAAATTTTGATTTGGTGATTAGTAAAAAAGGTCGATTTGAAACAAATAAAAAATATGTAGAACTCAAACATACCACTTTTACATCTCTAATATATATATTTTTAGGTCAGTTATATCTTACATGTTTCATTTTTGTTTTAGATTTATTATTTTTACTAACTGCCCAGTCAATATTTTTAGCCAGTGGAACATACAGCGTTAATAAAAATGATAGATTTAAAACAAAAATAAAACATATAAAACATAACTAATGCAAAAAAAATATTAGAAACATAATTAAAACTTAATGCAAACATTAAAAACATAAAAATACTTTTTGCTACTTGTTACACAGACTTTATACTGTGTTATCAAGTTGACCCATCCATAATTAGTTTGATTTAAATCACTCGATAATATCTGGGTAAATTACTAAATAGTGGAAGACATATTTGTTTTTAAGTGAAAGCAGCCATAATTCATTCATAGGAAAAGAATATATATTGATCATGTCTCAAAATTTACATATGATTATAAATTATTATTTATTACAAATTTTAAGACCTCCATTTAGATCTCGGACTGATTAGACAACTGAAAAATAGGGCTCTCTATCAAAGAATTTTTATTCATAATCCCATCTAGAAGATAAAAAATTTAAATAGTAATGAGACTGACATCTAAAAATGCTATTTATCTGGTGCTTTGATACTTTTCAGTAGCCTGAATTCGATACATCAAAATAGAAACTCTCTATATTTAAAGCATTTTCTGGCTACATGTGCCTTATTCTACTGTTTTTTTCCCTTTATTATTATGAAAAAAGGGAGTTATTTAATTGCAAAATTATCAACTCTAGTCTCCTCTAAAATTAGTTTATGGTATCATTGGACCACAAAATCTTTTCAGAGTTTCCTCCCTAATCTTTGCTTTCCTCACCAAATGAAGTTTAAAAGGAAAGGGCCTTCTTTCACAATTCTGAAAACAAATTTTTAGTAATGACAGGAAATTATTCCATTAAAAATCAGACAGATACCAAGCTATTTTGTACTTAATAATGGTACAACTTTACGAAAACATCAAGATAGGTAACATCTTTTTGCATATGTGGTTCACAGTTCATCACAAAAGGAAAAAAAGAAATGAAGAACAAATCAAAGACAAACCCTATATCTTTTGCAGTTCGCTACAGAAGCTTCTAGCTTTACCCAAATGCTGTACTCTGCAAGCACCATACGGGAAACATGTAAGAAGTACCACTGGCAATAATGCAAATCTAGTATATCTCATCATCAGGGACATCTGGGGTCAAGAATTTCCTCGGGTCTTTACTCATTTCTTCATAGTTCAGTGTCGGTTTCACTCTTTCTGGTACTGGCTCGAGAGGAATAATGCTATCTCTGTCAATTACCCCATCAATGAGTCCATATTCAACTGCTTCCATTGGAGACATATATCGATCCCTATCGATATCCTTCTGGACTTGCTCAAAGGAGCGACCAGTGAAACCTGATATAATTCTAGTGACGTTGTTCTTGTTATGCATAACCTCTCGAGCTTGAATTTCTACATCTATAGCTTGTCCACTAGCACCTCCAAGAGGTTGATGAATCATAATCCGTGTATTGGGCATGGCAAGACGTTTGCCTTTGGTGCCACCACCCAAAAGAATGGAAGCTGTTGATGCGGCAATGCCAAGCGCAACTGTGGAAACATCAGCCCTCACAAGCTGAACGGTGTCAAAGATAGCCATTGTAGCACTGAAGAAATAACATCGAAAGCAAATCAAATAAGCTGTAGAGAGTACAGGAAACAATGAAAAACACAGCAAGCAGAAAAGAACAGTAACTGAAAAAATGTCACCAGAGGATACATGAACATATTTTCGTTTAGTTTACTTCTCAAGATTAAGGACTGATAAGTTGACTGTAAAATATAGAAATCAAAATACAAGTATATCCTGATCATCATCAAAATAATCCAGTCCAAACAATGAAACAAGAACTATCGTTACTGTTAAACTGAACTGACTAATTATTAACTTGAAGTCCCTAAATAACACTCTTCCAAAACTGTCTAGCACTGTAGAAATTTCAGAGGTATGTGAGTTAATATAGGATTTCCTACATATACTCTCCAATATTAGTTAGGAAGATATATGTAGTACATTAGCCTGCCAATTAATGACCTAAATTATAGTTAAAAAACACAGTTGTTGACCCATCTCAAGATATACATGAATTTCTTTGCAACCGCCACACAGTTTTCCTGGTTGAGTCCACATATTATCTTAAAAAGCCCTTAATTATGGAATAATTTTAAATCAAATCCTATAATTCAGATATTAATAGAACTTAAAGGTTTCAACTGGGGGTGTTTGTTGAATGGTCTAGTTTGATTTGGGTTAAGGTCTAAACGCCATCGTTGGTTTTAACATCTTACAAACAAGAAACAAACCTCAGGAATGGGTACCTATTTGACATTCTTGAGATTACATTGACAAGCTTCAATGAAGACAATCTTTTTCTTAGAAAAGGAAGATAAAATACTTAAAACCCCAACAGCCTAAATTTCAGATTAGAAGCATTAGTCTTATTAAAAAATATCACATATTCAAAGTCCAAAGTAAACTAAACCATATAATCGTGAGGCTTTTCTGTGAGTTAGTAATTAGTACTGGTTCATTTTAGTTCTCACAGTTTGGGAATTCACTAAAACAGTGAATCATTTTAAGTTTTGCCCTTTTACCGTACACCAACCCAATGGAGTGGTTCAATTTGATGAGCACCTCAAGAATTTCACCCTTAAATTGATTGATCTAGGTGGATGAAGGGTTTATATTCAGGATTCTGATGCATTCATTGGAAAACAATACATGAGAAAGGAAATAAAGGAGATTAAGGAAAGAGTTGAATAAGGAAAGTCTTGATTTCAGATTGATTTTAAAGAATCAATTTTATTTTTGGCATGTTTTATTTTCAGCAATCATTTGATTTCTGATTGATTTCAGAGAATCAATTTTATTTTAGGCATGTTTTATTCTCAGCAATCTTTTGACTTCAAGTTTATGTTTTAAGAAAGACTTCCTTTAGAGAAAGATTTTGATTGTAAGGAAATCATTAGCTGATTTCTCTCTTATTTACTTCCTAGATTACTTTATGTACTGTGCCTATTTAAAGGCTAAGAAGGAGTAAAGAAAGGCATCAAATATTTTACCCAAAAAATTTAGAGTTCTTTCTCTCAATTGCCACAATAGGTTCCAAAAAAAGGAGGAATTTGAACAAGGGAAAGTAAGATTTTCTCATTAGTCGTCCCTTAACTAGATCTTACGTGAGCAACCATATCAATTTGGTATCAAAGCCTGCTGTCATGGACGACTCAACAACTCTGCCACACCAAATGGAGGTGCTTCTATAAAATGTGGAACAACGGCTCGCTGTTGTAGAGGATCGCCAACAAGCCAACGAACGGTCCATGGCTACGCAGTTGGCGGAGATACTACGAGAGCTAAAAGGACGTTACTCTTCTGAAATGGATTGTAGCAATAGCCGACCCAAGAGCCTCGGAAGAGGAACGAAGCATCAAGAGTATAGAAGGAGCCACTATTCCCAGGTACTCTAAACTAAATTTTCCTTCTTATGATGGAACTAACGATTCTTTGATTTGGATACACAAATGTGAGCAGTTCTTTGAAAACCAAAATACACCAGATGGAGAAAAGGTG
The DNA here is from genome assembly GCA_037074585.1 of Biancaea sappan. NCBI lineage: Eukaryota > Viridiplantae > Streptophyta > Magnoliopsida > Fabales > Fabaceae > Biancaea > Biancaea sappan. The sequence goes on along the minus strand of CM073500.1, from coordinate 43,130,815 downwards.
AGCTTGGCAATGTTCCATCTCAACAGAGAGGCTCAACTTCAGGAATTCGAGGAGCAATGTCAGATACAATTTGGCCCTCCCATGAGTCTCAACCCCTTGGGCAAGTTGGCAAATCTTAAGCAACGTACAACAGTGGAAGACTACCAACGACAATTTCAATCCATCTTAGCACGAACCAAGGGACTTGATTCTAGCCAACAAATTGGCCTTTTTACCACTGGCCTTAAGCAGGACTTCCGATTGGAGGTGGAATTGCAAAAGCCTAATTCCTTGGGCGCCGCTATGAATCTAGCTCGCACCTTTGACCGCAAACATCGTAGCATTTTTTTTTGCATGGAAACATTCTAGACCAACAACAACTTCTGAAAAGGGGGCCTCGAATCCTATACTTAGGGTGGGTCATATGCCTACGCCATTTTTCAAGAAAATCACAAAAGAGGAAATGGAAGACTGTAAAGCCAAAGGCCTTTGCTTTAACTGTGATGAAGCTTATTATCGTGGCCATACATGCAAAAAGCTGTTCTAGATTGAGGTGATAGAACTAGACAACGAAGGGGAGGAAATTAGTGAACCTGACGGAGTTCCTTGACTCTTTTTGCACATCCTACCCTAATTTTGAGCTTGAGGAGGACAAGCTCTTTGTCCAGGAGGGGAGTAATGATGTATTCATTGGGAAACAACACACGAGAAAGGAAATAAAGGAGATTAAAAAAAGAGTTGGATAAGGAAAGTCTTGATTTCAGATTGATTTTAGAGAATCAATTTTATTTTTGAAATGTTTTATTTTCAACAATCATTTGATTTCTGATTGATTTCAGAGAAGCAATTTTATTTTAGGCATGTTTTATTCTCAGCAATCTTTTGACTATAAGTTTATGTTTTAGGAAAGATTTCCTTTAGGGAAAGATTTTGATTGTAAGGAAATCACTAGCTGATTTCTCTCTTATTTACTTCCTAAATTACTTTATGTATTGTGCCTATTTAAAGGCTAAGAAGGAATAAAGAAAGGCATCAAATATTTTATCCAAAAAACTTAAGAGAGTTTTTTCTCTCAATCGCCACAATAGGTTCCAAAAAAGGGAGGAATTTGAACAAGGGAAACAAAGATTTTCCATGAATCGTCCCTTGACTAGATCCTACATGAACAACCATATCAGATTCATCCAAGAAATGTTATTGTATTAACTAAAGAACTGTGGCTAATGATATTTTAAAATGCTTTAAACCAAGAAGGAATGGCTGCAATATGGTTGAAGGAGAAGCTATAAGTGGGAGATAAAATAAGTGCTAATGCGTGGCTGCTTGGCATTTTGTACATGAAAAAGGATTTGTACTTAAAATATGTTTGGATTTGAGTCAAATAATTTTGGAAAAGGAAAGAGAATAATTAGAGAAATAACAATATGGGAATACTTCATGTTTCAACCAGACAAAAAGTGTTTGCTAGATCCTTCCCTCTTTCCCTTTTTCTTTTGCAAGCAATATCAGATAAGCTTGATTTAAGAAAACATGGGGAAGCACTAATTTTTCCCTAAAGTTGTAAAGGAGATTGATATGTTCAATGCCTAAAACTGTATAATAGCAATTGAAAATTGTTTATGGCAAAGAAATCATGAAATTAAGAGCAAATAGATCGATTCCCTTTTATGTAAAGACATTTCTCTTCAAACTGCAGTTAACGCGTCTTTTGTTTAGAGGTTCAGAAAGAGAGGGATGCAAAGAATCAGAGATAAAATACTCTTCTAAAACAGTAAAAACACAAAACAACATCAAGGGAGAAAAAAAAAAATCAGCAAGAAGGTTTTGCACTGTTCCGATTCCCAATATTTTACTATAATCCATAAGAAATAAAGCAAGGATCATCTCGAATCCGATATAATGGAAGAAGCCAAGCTATTGCATAGTTAAACATTACTTCTTGCATGTTTTATGACACTTTGAGCAGAGTTTCAAGTTGAATCACCAACTAAGCATGCTGGTCATCCACTATATATTAATTAGAAACTAAAAGCAAATCCACAAATAAATCAAATATAGACAATTTTGAGCTAACCAAAATAGTTCACATCAAATCTTCCAGTATTAATCATGTGTTCTTAACATATTTCTAATGACAAGATTACAAGAATGTATACGGCTACAAAGGCTCTCTTTCTTCCCCCGGATATATTCTCTTCTCAATCCCCCAAATCGTAAGTTAGCATAAGATTTTTTTCGCACCTTGTCATAAATCTCTCAGGTGACATTTGGTATGCAGACAATCTGATATTACAAGTGCTTGAAAACCAATTTAAGATATACAACATATAAATTTCAAGCTTTTTATATTTCTTATACCCAAAAATCTATTAAATCAAAATTTAAAATTCTCATATTCCAAGCATCACCTTGTATCGAATTTGACCTAACCAGCATTTCTTAGTGACCAAACGATACACAAGCAAGGCAGCAAAACATTACCTTAGAGAGCCACCAGGCGAATTGATGAGAAGTCTGATATCTTTGGTGGAATCTTGAGCATCCAAAAGCAACAACTGACTGATAATAGCATCAGCCACAAAGTCATCGATACCGCTCCCTAAGAACACAATCCTCTCCCTCAGCAAGAGCCCCATGGCATCAGCTTCGGCGCCTCTCATGGCCGTGTCCGGCGTTTGAGGCGCAGAAAATTGAAAAGGGGCATTGGGGTTTTGAGGTTCATACGCAGAGTTTAGGGTTCCAAAGGATTTCGCTGAGGTTGTTAGTAAGCATCTGAGCGATGTTCTGGAAGATAGGGGACGCGAAGGGATAGAGATTTGGCGATTGAAAAAGGAATTAGATTGGTTTGAAAGAGAATGGAAAGGCCTACGAGAGGGAAGTGAAGTTGAAGGGTGAGAATGAGAGAGTGAGAGCAAATCCATGGTGAAAAGGTCTCAGAGTGGGAGGAAGACTCGGGAGACGCAGCCAGCATTCCCTACACAGTTCTCTATTTTACATCCTCCTTATATCGTTATCCCCTTTACATTTGAAGTAACTATTATTGGGCAAAAATAATGTTTCCTATTTTAAGTTTTATTTTAATTCTATATATTTTAGAAGTTTAATTTTGGTTTCTGTATTTTAAGGTTTTATTATTTTAGTCCTTTTTCTAATTTTTATATGGATGATTAGTTTATGTAATAAAGTTATTACGCTATTTTCTAAACACTAACATTACTAATATTTGACATGATTGATTTACATAAATAGTGACTAAATATTAATGTCTAATGTATAATTTTTAAAATATCTATGTTTACTTTTGCATTGAGAAGAAAATAAGACACACAGGAAAAGCTTGATGAAAAATAAGGATATTTTGAAAATTATGTGTGGATATTAACATTTTGTCAACTGTTATATAGATTGGTCATAGCAATGAAAAATAAGAACATTTTAAAAATTATATGTGTATACTAACATTATGTCAACCATTATATAAATTGGTTATATTGACATTAGAAAATAATATGTCAAGTCTGTTATATAGATTAACAATTTGAACGAAAAATTATTAAAATAGTAAAACTTAAAAATATAGATAACCAAAGTAAAACTATTAAAACATAAAAGAATAAAATAACTTTTAAAATAATCCAGAAGATAAAAATATCATTTTTACCTTATTATTATTTTTCACGGTTGATTAGAAGTCAGGACTCCATTGGGATGCCATAACTTTATTGAAGTCCCATTTTAATCCCTTACTAAATCTACATACAAAAATATATGATTTTTTTTTATTATCAAATTGTATATTAAAAATACCATAAATTTATATATTTTTTGGAAAATTTTTTTTGCTATATAGAGTAAACGTATCAAAACAAATTTATACTTTTTAAGTGAGTTGGGCTGATTGAAAATTAACTCATAAAAATTAAACTAAACTAGTCTAATTCGAACAACTCACTTCAGTCAATTTTATTATTGTTTAAAAAAAAAGTCAATATACTTACACAACTAAACAACTTCATTTGTCTCTTCCATCCCACTTCTTAGTCTTACACTCTCATATCACTCAAGCCTCAATTAGACAATCACTCTGTACTAACCCTAAATCCCCAAATTAATACATCATCCTTCTTCGTTTTCGGTCCCAAGTCTCTACAGTGACAGCAAATCTTGAATCACATTCACAACAGAGTATTTCAAGAGTTCGAGTTCAACGCTTTGTATAAAAGTACGAAAACTTCTAATCATAGGGCTTCGCAAATCTCGAATTCGAATCATAGCAAAGGTTTCTATTTTTCTCATCCTTTGACATTCGAGTTTGACCTTCTTTTGAAATTCTTTTGAAAAATACTATACAAGTTAGTCCGTTTGGCCATCTAACATATACAATGATGGATAATGTTGGCCATGTCCTAATATATTTAAAAATAGTTGGCTCGACCCATTTTTTATATTGTGTAAGATAAATTGAATTAGTCCGTTTTGGTAACTCTAACATAGAGTTAATATATATATATATATTAAATTTATACTTTTATCTTATTTTGTTTTAAAAGCATGATAACTAAATATAATAATTATACCTAAATTGTTAATAAAACAAGGTTATGTGATAAAAAAAGAATGAAATATTATAAAACTTACATACTCTGCGAGGTCAATTATTCAAGTGTTACTCTCGTCTAAAATAAATGTTTGTCTTTGTACCTTTTTAAAAAAAAAAAAAAGATGGGATTAGTTTGGGTTGGCTTGATCACCTAAACCAACCAAACCAAAGAAGAAGTTTACATATAAAATATTTAATTACAAACAAATCAAATTTTTGTAAATATAATTAATTATTTAACATAGTCACATAAATATAAGTTAAATATTTAGAGTATGGATTGCCTGCTGTGCTTTTCCTTAGGAAAAGCAATGGTATAGATCTTACGGCTACTATTTTTTTAGGTTATATATATTTTTTTGTTTTAAAAAATCTTAGATAAGTTCAAATATATTTTTTATGTCTATTTTCACAGACTTATTTAAAGAAAAAAGATTTAGATAAATCACAGTAGTTTCTTTTTTTTTTCTTCAAATAAGTTCATGAAAGTAAGCATAAAAGAAAAAAAAATATTTAAACCTATCCAAAATTTTTTAAAACAAAAAATATATTTAACCCAAAAAAATTGGTAGCCGTTAGATCTATAGATCCAACAATCATTACTTTTCCTAAGAAAGAGTAGGCAATCCATACTAAAATATTCAATATGTAAAAATATTATAAATTTATAATCTCTATATTAAATATAAATTCTTAAAATTATATAATTTCATTCATTTAATTTATAGATATATATATATATATATATATATATATATATATATATATATAATAACTAAATCGATATAGTTAGATCGAATTGAAATTATATCTAATTAAATTTATTCACTATAATATAAATTCTTCATGTGAGCACCACTTGAGATTTGAGGTTTTCACGATGACAGAACTTGAGGCACGTTGTCTTTTTTGAGATCTCAGTATTCTTTGGTTGAAAATTTTACTGTATTGTCACTTATTTTAGGGCTAATTGCAAAGAACTCGTATGGACTTTGAAGGTCTTTTCAATTTATTCCTATGATCTTATAAACTTGGCAAAAGACTCATTTAAACTTTTAAATGTTTACAAAAACAAATTTTTACGTTTAAATTGACCATCAATCAATTGTTTAATCAACTATTTTTTATGTCTAGTTAAACGTGAAATACAATGATTTTGATTCAATTTTTATTATTTATGATGTGTAATTTTTTATTTTTCTTGATTTATTAATTTGTTAAATTTTGTAAGTTAAAAAGACAAATATATTTTTACTACATCAGTGTCCATGTAGCATATTTATATTGGCTGAGCTTGGGCACAAATTAGCTCCAATACTGAAGCTAATATGTGCCTATGTCAGCTATCTGATCTCAATCAAATAGCTAGCAATATTTGTTTTTTTAAAGGCATTGCGATCAAACAGCTGGCATAAGCCTTGATTTGCTCTAGTATTGGAGTTAACCAACTCCCGGCTGAGTATTAAAAAAAAATTGACTAGATCATTGTTTTATTATCAATTTGACGATGAATTTAATAAAATGAGTATTTTACAAATATTTAAAAATTGAAGGGAGTCTTTCGTTAAATTTGAAAATTCATGATGATAAATTGCAATAAGTCTTTGGATATCTTTTATGATTGCTTGGATTAGCTTATGATTTATCTATTAACACGAGTGATTTTTTAGATGGACTCTAGTGTTGTAATGCATATGATCAATATTGGGGTTATTACTATGGTTCTGTTCGATAAAATTAGCTTATAAACTAGCTGATAGCTTGTAAACTAATTGTTAGCTTATAACTTATAAGTTAGTTTATTTGAATAAGAAATGTTCGGTAAAAGTAGCTGCTGAAATAGTTGAAAAGTGTAAAATGATATAAAGTGGCTTATATTTTTTAATTCCAAAATCATATAAATAAATATATCATTTTTGTTTTTAATTAAATTAATTTAAATTATTATAAATATAAAATTCAGTAAAAATATATATTTATATATTTTATATATGAATAATATATTTTCACATATATAATATATTTATATAAAATATATTTATATATTTTATTATTTTTATATATATTATACATATTTATATGTTTTTATCATATATATAATATTATATATGTATAATATATTAAATATAAATATAATAAAATATGTGTAAATAGGATATAATAAAGTAGTGGACATAATGGATATTTTGAAAAAATAATAAAGACAAAATAGGAACAAAAAACTTTAACATATAAACTATAAGGCATAAGCTACTCAAAGTAGCTTATCAGAATAAGTTATAATGTAATACCCGTTAATTTTGGAGTATAATTTGTTTGAGAGTATTTTAGAATTTTACAACGTTACTTTAGCTATTTAATTTTTTCATTTTTAATTTTCATATTTAATTATTATATTTGAATATTATTTATGAAAATTGAGTTAAATGACTGGACTGGATATTTAAACCTTATGGGTATATTCTTAAAAATAGTGGAATTTGTGGGAAAATGATTGAATTTAATTAATTGAAGAATTAATTAAGGTATTTTGTATGTTGGATCAAATGGGTTTGGACAATGGGTATGGATACCCATTGGGTTATCCAACTAACCCACCAAGTTTTTAGCTCTCTCTCTCCCTTCTTCATTTCACTTTCTCTCATCTTCTTCATTTTCACTCTCTCACAATTCTCTCAACCTTCAAACTTCTCCTCTCAACTCTCCCATAGATTTGATGTTGTTTTTTAGAATTGTTCAGTTCAAAAGCTTGGTAGAGATCAAAGGTAAGTTTTAATCTCCTTATTTTCCTTAAATTTCAGTTTATGTGGAAGATTGGAGGAGATTTTGGTTCTTGAAAATTTTGATGATAATTCATGGATTTGAGTTGTTTTAGAAGTTTTTGAGTTAAGATTGAGTTAAGTAAGTTATGAGAGATGAAATTTTCGAGTTTACTGTAACAGTCACTGTAGTGTCGGCAGTCAACGTACTGTAGCGGTCAACGTAATGTAGCAAACGTCACTGTAGTGAATCGTAACTGTTGTGAACTATTATTGTAGTTACGTTGACCGTTACTGTAGCTACGTTGACCGTTGACTGTTGACTGTTACTGTAGCAATCAGAAAATGTCGCATATTTTCATGATTTTGTTCCCTTTCTTATTTTTCCTTATGATATCTTTTACTAGGAAATTTTCCTACACAAATTTTAGTGTGGAACAAGGTAAATTTGGACAAATATTAAGGTAAGTGAATAACCTTGCTAGACTAGTTTGATATTATTAGTTAAAGTACAATATAAGTCTCATTTACAATATTATTTGGATATTAAGCAATCAATCTTTAGATGACGGTATATGACGATTGACATATTTTTTTACAGACATTCAAAGGAATAAAAGTATGTATAAATTAATTTATTTCATGGTTTTGTACAATGTGATAAATTCTCACTATTTTATTAACGAGCAAAGATCTACGAGATTTAATACATGAGTTTGAAAGGGTTAAAGTCACATACTACTCAGTGTATAACTATGAAAACTTATGCACGGTATGAAAGGGTTAGAGTCCCATACTACTCGGTGTAAATTGATGAAATCATAAATACGAGTTTGAAAGGGTTAAAGTCCCATACCACTCGGTGTATAGCTATGAAATCTTATTCACGAGTTTGAAAGGGTTAGAGTCCCATACTACTCGATGTATAAGAAAATTGATTATATAAGTAAATGTGGTATTTGTACTTTTGATATTTTATACATTATAATTATTTACTTACTGAGTTTTAAATAAACTCACACTCCCTATGATTATCTTTTCAGATACAGAAAACAAGGAAGAAGAGTATCCGATTGAAGATTAGAAGCTCCTTGAAAATATTTTCCATTTCTGTCTGGTGGGATACCAGTACTTTTTAATGTGAATACTAGGAACACTCTGTACTTTCTGTAGGTCTCCTAGGCTTGCGTTGAGCTAAACACATCAGATTATATATGCCTATATTTGTTTATCAAATGAATATAATTCTGTCGTGTAGAATTAATGATTAAGGTTGAATGTAAAACCTTACAGAACATATGTAAATAACTTATATTTGAGAATTTTATCAAATGAGTAGTATTTTTTCACATATTCAATTTTTGGGATGTGACAATAATCTACTAAAATAAATTTATTTATCAAATACTTTTAACAAGCTTATAAGCTAGTCAAATAAGTTATAAATTAGTTTATAAGCTATAAACCACAGCTTACATGTTTTCTCCATAAGTTTATTTCTTTTATTTGTTTATTTTGTGTGCCCACAATAGGTCTATTGCCATGTTACATCTTCTCATGCCTTTAATTATTACTATAGATGGCAATAAGTCTTTGGATATCTTCACACGAATTGTCTTTATTTAAGATCTATATTCGAGAATTTTATTTGTGAGAATGGAGGACAAAATTTCTCTTAGGTTATATTAAGAATGAATACGAGAACTATGTTTTCCGTTCTAGGTAAATTATATTAATTTTTTTAAATTGATAATGAATGTATTAATTAAAATGCCCACTTTTGTGAGAATGGCAGGGGCACTTTTGTAATCTTCATCTTTCTTGTTTATAACAATTAAGAAACTAAAAATATATCATATAAGATAGAATCAAAAGCTCTTCATTCCCCCCCCCCCCCCCCAATTTTTAGCCTCATCAATAATTTTAGAACTTTATTTTAATATTACAACATTTGAGGAAGATTTGATCATTATCAGAGTGTTATTTTTTGCTTGTGAAAAATGATTGAATATGTTTTTACAATTTATTTTATTTTTAATTATAATATTATTCAATCAATATTTTATTATTTTTTGCAAATTTTTAATTAAGTTTTTTTTTTCACAAATATTTGTCGTTTTCCTAATTCTATGAAATTTTATTTATTCTAAACATTTTAAGGCTTACATGGATTTTAATAGATTCTTTCATTCCCTCAAAATCAACAATGAAAGAGATTTTCTTATTGTCGCATGGATCGAAAATAAAGACAGAGACAAGAAAGATTTTCTCCTAGTCGCATATATTAAAATAACAAAATTAACTTAGAGACGAGAATTAGAGAAGCACTTTCTGACTTTTGTTCTCACTCTGCCTTCTTATCATTCCTACTTTCTATCTTGTTATTATGAAATCAACAGTCAAACAAAAGTTGTTACGTTCATAATGTGCCCCATTATTTACTTAATTGGTAATAATGTCAATAATTTTTCTATGAAGATAGTAGTGTTTATCTTTTGATTTTACGTTATCACATAAGCTAACATATAAACCTAGGTTAAAAAAATACTATTGTCACACCAAACCCTAGGTTAAAAAATAAGTACCCATTTAAAGAAGTTTCAACTTGCGGACAGAAATTAAAAATAGCTAAAGAAGTGTTTATTAAGAGCTTGATATTAAAATTATAATTGAAATATTATATTAAAATTTAATATTAATTCAATTTATCAATTTTTTTTATAAACATAAATTAAAACATGTCGGCTTTCAGCGTTCTAACGTCCAAGTTCTACCTTTGGACTCACAGGGTCGAGTGTTGGACCAGAAGACCTTCCTCCTAATCCCACGGTTCGGAACCCCTATCCACCTAATGCCACCGCAGATTCGCAGTTTTTTGTAATGTAGCGGTTGACCACTCTTCCCTTTTTGTTTTTATTTTTCATACAAAAGACAAATTCAAGTCGACTGATCTGCTGGATCCATATACAACCGTGTAGGTAGCTACAGAACGCGAATGAAAGTCTCGAGCCAAGAATACTCGGAAGAAAATCGAATGTGGAAAATAGGTGTCTGATAGATCGCAATTTAGGTGACTCTTGCATCTCTCACCGTTCTTCCGGAGCTTTGTTGCTTTGGTAAGTCGTCAGATCGTGTTGTACTATCTTTTGGCTGGCTTTCTGGATCTGCGACTGTTTTATCGCTCCTTTTTGTTGTTTCAATTTCGAAATTTACTCCGGCGGTTCAATTTTTTTTCCCCATTATTGAACACCATTACACGACTAGAAGAAATGTATAAATCTTGAACGGTGTCAAATTGTGTGTGCATTGTTTGGATCCATTTCGAGCAATACTGTGTGAAATGGCGTCATTTGGGTCGGTAAAAGCCTAGAATGTCGCCGTTTCAGATGGGTTTTCTTGCTTTCGATCTTTGCCGTTTGTTATTATTTTTGTTGTTACTCTGAAAATTCCGATGGTTTATCTGGGTTTTGTTTGAATTGCGAAGTGACGAATGCACAATGCTATTTATGCTTGAAGGTGTATAGTGAAACTTAAGAGAGAAGGTTTGGATGTATGTAGGTGAGGGGATGATTCATGGAGTTCAGCGGACATGAGAGCATGTCAGTTGGAGAATTCTACTCAAATGGGAGCTGCGTGAGAACAAGAGAAGTTGAAGCGAAGCTTGATGAAGGAAATATCCAAGAGGCAGAATCTTCATTGCGGGAGGGGTTATCGCTCAATTTTGAGGTCAGTCTGTTGATGATCCCTAGTCCCTACAAATGGAAATTATAGATCACAGTAGCATTTAGATCCTATGGAGGAACCTAAGCTCATATCCTCTTCTTGTCCAAATGATTGCAAACGTCCTTGCTTCACTTTTGGAACTTATTTGTTTGCAACCGCCCCCGAGTGCTGCATGCTATTTTTACTCATTATCATAACTAGTTATCCGAAGTGTTATCATTATACTTACAAAATCAGTGAATTGCAGCAAGTTATTGAGATATACGAGTATCATAAGTATCAGATCTATTAATGATAATTTGGTAGAAACTTGGAGGACAATTCAGATTGCCTGGTACTGTAGGATGATTAGGACTACACTGGCAATGTCTATTCCAGTTAACAGTATCTATCTTTCTTTCGACCAAATTTAACTTATGGGGGAGTTTATGTCTTGTAATTTGAGTCAAGCCTCCGGATTCCTTCTCAGTCCTCCATCACAATGTAGAACTTCTGTCTGTAAGGTGGAATAATCATTTCTTGTTGCATATGATTAGTATTATGGTTATATTTATTCTCACATAGTTGATAAGATTATAACCATCATGGGTTACAGACTATATACACAAAACACAACAGAATCATGCCATTAGATGTCTGGAGGTTAAAAAATTTTGGCATATTGAAACAGCATTATAGGGAATTAGCTAATGGGATGTTTGAGTTATGCTCCATGGTTACTTAATTACTTTTAAAACTTTAACAGGAAGCAAGAGCTCTTCTTGGTAAGTTGGAATATCAGAGAGGTAATGTGGAAGGTGCTCTTCGCGTGTTTGATGGGATTGATCTCCAGGCTGCTATACAGCGATTGCAACCTTCCCTTTCTGAAAAACCATCAACCAACAAGAAAGGGCGCACACGTACTGAACCACTTCCCTCAGTCTTTCAGCATGCTGCTAGTTTGGTGCTTGAAGCCATCTACCTAAAAGCCAGGTCTCTGCAAACTCTGGGGAGATTAACTGGTAATGGATTAAATTTTTAATCTTATCATCCAACTTGTTCTCTTTCCTGTTCTTCTTTTCTTGGGAATGAGTTTTCTGACACCTTTAATATTCTTTTTCCAATCGAATTGAAATGCTTTTTCGATGGATTCTGCAGATGCTGCAACTGAATGTAAAAGTGTGCTTGATGCCGTTGAGAAGATATTTTATCAGGGTATACCTGATATTCAAGTGGACAATAAATTGCAAGAGATAGTCAGCCATGCTGTAGAGCTCCTTCCGGAGCTTTGGACACAGGCTGGTTGCTATCATGAGGCAATGTCTGCTTATAGGCGTGCCCTTCTTAGTCAGTGGAACCTTGGTAGTGATTGCTGTGCAAGAATTCAGAAAAGTTTTGTTGTGTTTTTGCTGTACAGTGGGGTGGAGGCTAGCCCACCCAGTTTAGCAGTTCAGATTGATGGGTCTTACGTACCTAAAAATAATTTGGAAGAGGCAATTCTTCTTCTAATTATTATTATTAGAAAGTTTTGCCTTGGTAAGACCAAATGGGACCCTTCAGTGATGGAGCACCTGACTTTTGCACTTTCTGTATGTGGCCAAACATCCTTTCTGGCAAAGCAACTCGAAGAGTTATTGCCTGGAGTATATAATCGTGTTGACCGTTGGAATTTTTTAGCTTTATGTCATAGTGGAGCTGGACAAAACAAAAGTTCTTTGAATCTTCTAAGGAAGTCTTTGGACAAACATGAACAACCAGAGGACGTTATGGCATTGCTATTGGCTGCCAGGATCTGCAGTGAGGATCCTCAACTTGCTGCTGAGGGAGTGGGGTATGCACACAGAGCAATTATAAATGCTCAGGGCGCAAACAAGCATCTTAAAAGTGTGGGTCTTCGAATGTTGGGACTTTGTCTGGGAAAGCAAGCTAAGGTTGCTTCCTCTGACTTTGAGAGGTCTCATCTTCAGTCCAAAGCTTTGAAATCATTGGTGGGGGCAGGTGAATTGGAGCAAAAAAATTCTGATTTGATTTTTGAGTTGGCTGTTCAATATGCAGAGCAGCGGAATTTGACTGCTGCTTTGCGCTATGCAAAGAAGTTCTTTGATGAAACAGGTGGCTCCATATTGAAAGGTTGGAGAATGCTTGCTCTGATTTTGTCTGCTCAACAAAGATTTTCAGAGGCTGAGGTGGTAGTAGATGCAGCTTTAGAACAGACTACAAAATGGGAGCAGGGTCCACTGCTTAGGCTGAAAGCAAAGTTGAAGATCTCCCAGTCACAGCCTATGGATGCTATTGAAACTTATCGGTACTTCCTTGCATTGGTTCAAGCCCAGAGGAAATCCTTTGGCCCTCTGATTACTGGTTCTCAGGTAACGTATCCGTATTTATTTCCTTCCTCTGCTTGTCTCAGGAGTTTTTTTTTTTTTTTTTTTTCCATTTTAATAATAGCCAGACAGGTCAGTTTGATGTGAGAGTTTAGAGTGCTATTGCTTTACATAGTTCTCCAAAAAATAGTATGAGCCAAAATACGAGCACACACACACATCCATCTACTTTGATACTATTCTTTTGTTTTGTTGTTTTTTATTTTTTTGTTGGTCTTAGAGCTTATCTGCTTTCTAAAATTCCGACAAATATTTTTATTGTCATCTTCTGCTTTTATATTGAAGGTGAATCAAAAAAGGCTTGCTTCCTCTTTCTTTTTAGTTTTGATGAAAGAAAATGGGGCATGATATGTTCATTGTTTCTTGGGACACTTATTTGATAAATTGTTAATTCTAAATTCGATCTTACATTTCTTTTATTATCTTCTTATAGGTTGAAGATGGTAAAGTAAATGAATTTGAGATTTGGCATGGTCTCGCAAGTTTATATGCTAGCCTTTCTTATTGGAAGGATGCTGAAATATGTTTGCAAAAGGCCAAAGAGTCTAAGCGGTACTCTGCAGCATCAGTGAACACCGAAGGCAAGAACAGAATCTTTAACCTATTCAAGGCTTTTATTTTAGCATATTGACATTTTTTTTGCGGGTTCCATTTTTAATCTAATTGAGACTTTACCGAATGGGAGGCAGAGCTAGGGATTCAATCCCAGGCCTGCTGCAATCTTGCCTTATTGGGACATTACTTGTGGTTGAGGCCGTAGGGCTAAGGTCGGTGTCCACTTAATATTAACATAGAACATTTGAAGGAGGTGGTTCTTCTGAAGGGAAGTACACTAGAGTAGACAATTTATATTTCCTGTATGGTGGTTCTCACAGGTGTAATATTTGAAGGACGTGGGGATGATCAGGCTGCTTTAGGTGCTTTCTTTGACGCTTTCATACTCGATCACAACTATGTTCCAGGCAAGATCTCGATGGGTGCTATGATGCTGAAACTGGGTTCAAATGGTTTGCCTGTGGCTAGAAGCTTACTTTCTGATGCTCTTAGGATAGAATCCACTAACCACAAGGCTTGGTACTACCTGGGAATGGTTCACAAAGATGATGGCCGAATGAGTGATGCTGCTGACTGCTTCCAGGCAGCTTCAATGCTCGAAGAATCGGATCCGGTTGAAAGTTTCAGTTCTGTTCTTTGACTGAACTGTAATTGGTTGATCCATCTTCTAAGTTCATTGGAATACATACTGTGGACAGTTTTGGAAATGCGGTTCAGTTGTTGTTATTGTTTTTTTTTTTTTTTCATTGTATTTCTCGTAATAGTCATAAACTAGGCTTGAAGAAAAATTACATAAAACATTGTTTAGGGAATAAGAAGTGAAGAAAGAGATGGACGTTAATGTAGTTGTAGGTTGGATGTATTGTATTGTAAAGAGTTTGGACTGGCGGAGTTTTTTTTTTCTTTTTTATGTTTGTTCGTTTGCTGCTCAGCCTTGTAAATGTTTGTTGCTTAACTCTGAGTAGTATCACTGAGTAGAGACGGGAGATTCATTTTATGTAGTTTATTACTTTGTTATCTTTCCTAAAGATATTCCATTGCTAGTGATATGTTTGGACGTCTTATAGTAAGCATGGCTTCATACTTGATAGATCATAGGTTTGACATTAGATATTACTTTTGACCATCTCAGAATTGCAGCATGCTGAAAATGACTTCAATTAATTTTTACTTAAATTAAGATTTCTTATCAATGTTTATTCTATGTGTGTGTGTATATATATATATATATATATATATTCCTACTCATTTCCAAACTTTTTTTTTAAAAATATACTTCATTTCACAACATTTTAACTAAACTAGCTGTTTTGTTGATTGACGCATGTAAACTTTTTCAAACACGCACACACAATTTTGGCAATATTGCACTTGATTGATATTTCCGTTGTCTTAAAAACTGCATTTAGTTTTCTTTTAATTAATTAATTAATTTCCTTGAATTTAATTTCTACATAATATGTATTCCTCCAAGAAAAAATTACTTAAAAGGTTTTATTGTCATATTAAAAATAAAATCAAATTCAGATTCTGTACAACTTTCATTAGAATTTTAAAATACAGCCGTTAAATTTGGATCATTTGATTTCACTTAGATGCCCCAAATTAAAGGTATTTTGTTTTTTGGGGTTAGTTTTCTTCCTTTAATTTGGACCATCCAATCAAAAGTGGACGTCTTAGATTTGTGACTTTTATCTGTAGTACAGAGAATCTGGATTAAATAAAAATCAGTTAATTTGAAGTTTTATATCAATTTGACTACATTTACTATTACATCAATAATAAAATTATAGTTTTATACCAAAAGTTTATTTTTTAACAAAGTAAAATGGCGCAGAGATTTCTGTAATACGAATAAAAATGTTAGGAAACTCAGTGTAATATTCAAAAGAGAAGAATAAATATAATTTAGTCAATTCTTTTAAAAAATGTAATTTATCTAATATGATAATGAAGAAATTTTGGCCCAAAAAAAAAAATACCGAAGATATATTGTCACGTTACCCGAATCAGTATGGATCAGGAGCTAGGGTTTGCTGAGAGATATTGCTCCCATTTGTTATATATATATATATATATGTGTGTGTGTGTGTGTGTGTGTGTGTGTGTCCTCAAAGGTTTGGTTTGTGAGCCTCAGTGCTCAAGTAGTAACTCGTCGTCCTTCTGTGCGGGCGTTCTCGGTTGTTCTCAACCATGGAGTTCACTGAGATTCAGTCTCCAGAAGCACGCCAGCATTTTTTGTTCCTCTCGCTTGTCGCATTCCTGTGGCCGCTTTTTATACTTTTGCTTCCTGAGTTATTTCCTTTGAAATGTCTACCACTCTCATTAGCTTTCGCCCCACGCTCTCAATATCTGTCTACCAGTCTAGTTTTTATATTATTTACTTTAAAGATTGTGCAGTTTACGGAGTCTGCTACAGGTTGATGAATCAGGGAATGGGTAATTTGGTAATAGGCATTGCGCTTTTTATCAAGGGCCTTCTCTCAGATGTTGATTGTTTGGCCTGAGCAAGTTGCAGAATGCAAATCGTTGTTCGGCCATCGGTAGTTGGATGGTTGGAGATGGATCCATAGGTTAGTGGCTTTTACCTGCTGCTTGCCTACTGATTCCATCTCACGTTTTTTTGTTCGTAAACTTCATTAACATGGTTTACTATCGCCAAAAGATATGCATATTTAGCTTGTTTTTTTTGGGCCAAAACTCAAAAGTATAACTATTCATTATATTGTGAACTTTGGATCCTAACAATCTGATACAGAAGATGCAAATCAACATTTCTTGAATATGTTACATTATACATATTTACAGAGAATTCATGATTAACCGCTGAAAACCTATGTTCTCTGAAGATGTTAAGAACTTTAGTAGCATTTTCCTGATAGATGGAATTTTTGTCTTAATCATTCTGTTAAAAATGTCTTGAACAAACGTCTTGTCAAGTTTGAGCTGTTTGGAGTTTTTTGATGCAAAATTATTGGTTCTTGTGGAACGCCAATTTCTGGTAGGAGTTCTGGTATTTGGCTTTGGATGCACTTGTATTGTAGGTCTCTCTTGTTCAGTAGAGCGGCCTTGAGCTACTGTGCATATAGTAAGAGCTGTTTAATCAGCAGGCAGCCAGACAACTGCTGAGATGGATCCACAGATTAACAGCTAGTAGTGCTGTTGTCTACTAATTCCATCTTACATTTTAATTCCTCAAGTCCAAAGCCATTGTACTGCATAATATAGTTTGAACTATTTCTCACTCCTTTTGGAACTCATGCTTCAATAACCAGGATGGTAATAACCATAATATTACAAGCCCTGTAGAAAGCTGATACTTTGGTCGGAAGTCCCATTGGTTTAGAACCTATGGGGGAAATAATAAGAATTCTCTTAACCGGATCAATATCTTCAAGTATCTCCATGTTTATTAATCAATGGCTGTAGGGTAAATGACAATAGCTAACTAAAGACCTGTTATGCTCTATAGAGATTAAATCATAGTCCTAGTGAAGTAATACTAAATGATAACATCTTATTGGACTCAAACATCAGAGTTGATAACTAATTCTTAAAGTTATTCCAATATAATTAATTAAAATCATATGTCTGAAATAATAAAGTACATTTAAGTAATAAATAAATATAATCTTTATCTTCCCATCCTGGATCATTAATTCTCTTGTTTTAAGTTTGGATACCATTTGGGCAAATGAATACTTGTTTCAAAATTTAATTAACAATTTTCATTTTTTTTAATGGTTAGAAGTACACTTTTGTCACGAGACATTAACACTATTATCGAGTCTTGCAATTCGTTTTCTTTGGGCATGCTGTATGTTTTGATCAGCAACATGTTGATCTCAGAATAATTTAATGTCGTTCGGAAGCTGTAATCGTTTCACCCTTTTGATCTATTTGTTTATGTTATTGTTCCTGAGATGACGCACTAGCATCCAATTCACTTTCAATTTGATGCATTCTATTCATTACATTCTTCTAACTTGTAATCTATTTAGTACTCTTTCAATTATTTATTAGTTCAGAGTGCACAAAACACCTTGTCTTTTGTTGTTTCATTAGTTAGAATTTAGCTTGCAGAACAGTCATCGGTAATCTGCGCTGTTGTTGTGCTAGAGTGAGCATCATATAGTAGCTAGACGTATGCGCACATATATCATGGGCAAAGATGAAGTTTGCCAGCAAATTTTATTCCAAATCTTGAGTCTCACTTCCACAATTTTGGATACTACTTTTGTTGCTCAAGAGTTGATTTTAAGTGACGTTTTCAGTTATGGCAAAGCAAGATCCATGGTTGCTATGTATTCCCGCTCGTGCACTCACAAAAGCCAGGGCTGCTTTACCGTTCTAGAAAAGCTATGAAAAATTAGATAATTTGTACATTACAATTTCATAATGATTTCAATAATTTCATATATAATATTGTTTCGGAAGTATGATTTGACACTGGCAACACGATCCCTTTAAGTACAACAGTTCCTTGTCGGGAAGAAATATGATCGTGGGACTTGTAATTGTTCGGCCCCTCGAGCCATATCCCCACCAGCAAAAACCAGAATTCTATTTGTTATGTGCCTACGTAGAATGTTTTTTGTATTTCCTTTTACAAAAAATAAATAAAAGATACTTGACACAATTGTCAAAACTCAACTAAATGTCTTAATGTGGACCTGATAGTTGATAGTTGGGGCCTTCGAGAATTCTCAAGTACTAACCTCTTGACCTGTTTCTGCTGGAAGCTAACATTATAGTGCTTTGAGTTTCGACTAATTTTTACTGATAAAATTAATGCTAAAGTTTGTATTTTAATTCTACTGAAATCCTGTTTGGTTCTGCATTTGAAGAAATAGAATGTGCGTTTGGAGAGGTAAAAGCATGATTGCACAAAAAAGAGTTAATTCTGTGTTTCGACTTTGGAGATCTCTATCATAATTGATTTCAATTCCAACTTAAGTTTGGTTCAACACTTTAGGGAGTATATTCTAACCAAAATTGATTTTGTCATTACTCCTCACTGATTCCATTTCATCTACTACCCTTTGCCCTTGTGTTTCGGTGCTTCGCCTATTCTCGTTGTTGCAAATCAATTGCAAATGGAAACTTATTCCTTATTTGTTATCAACCATTTTGCCGTTGCAAGCCTCCCCTTCAATGGCTTGCACAACGAGAAAGCACTGTGGCAGGCGACGAATGACTAAGAAAAACCCAAGGTAATTGGATAACAAGAGTAGTAGTGTCCAAAAAAGAAGGGGTAGAAGTGGGTTCGTCTTCCTATGTTTTGCTTGGATGAATATGCCTCTTTTTTTTTTTTTTCTCTCTTTATAAATCGTGGGTAGTGTGTGGTATTGATGAAGGGGTAGCAGTGTTTATGTTTTTATAAAGTGAGATATTTATTGATTATAAAATATTATTTTTATTTTATTTTATTTATTTATTAATTATAATTTTTATTTATGAAATAAGATATGAATTTATACTGTCAAATGACTCAAATGGTTGATTAATAGTTAGTTAAGTTTAGTATAAATGTTTGATATATTAATTTAAGTATTAAATTTAATTGACTTCTTAATTTGAGAATTGAGAATTTAAAAATTATATACTTCTTTTTGAATTTTAATTTAAGATTTACTTGTATTATTTTCTATGTGAATTTGTTAATCTTATTTTGTTTAATTCTAAAAATAATCTTTAAATAATTATTAAAAAACAATTAAATGAAATTTAAAAATAAAATAAATAAATTTATTTCATTATAACATTCATAAATATATATTTTAAAGCAAATATTAATATCAATAGTTAAAAAATTATCATTAAAATATTAATATTTTTTTATTAAATTTTCATATGATAAAAATTAAATAAAGATAAATAAAATAAAATAATATAATATTCATACCCCTTTTAATAATTACAAATTTAAAAATACTCTTACTAACTAATATTCAAACAATTTATTTTTTAAAATCACTTTTTTAATAATAATTTTCAAACATATATTATGTTCATGTAAAATTAATTCTATTCAAATTTAAATTTATTCAACAAATTTCCAAATACCCATTAAACCAATAACAATTTTGACTTTTCTTTGCTTAAAACGTCACCAGATGCTAAAATGGGAAGCTTTGGTCTAATGAAAACTCTGACATCCAATATTATCTACAAAGGCATTAGATCCTTAGAGGCGATAAGTTTTAAGAACCAACAAATCATTCATGAATAATTTGTCATTTTTAATATATAATCAACTTGATGAAATGCGTAAATGATTTGAGATCTGAAAGTAAGGCTGATAAAATTGTATCCGTTCTAATTGTCGTTAGACACAGAAAACGGTGCAAATCTATTAACCTAGCACAGACGGTGTAATTCTATAAACCTAGAATAAAGGATTCCAGGTCTCAACACTATTACAGGGCATGAGTTCCACTCTAATCAACCATGCTTCTGCAAACCTACACCTCGTCTTCTTGGTTATCATCTGAACTTTGAAGATGGCTTAGCTTAACTCGTACCTTCTTTGGTTGTGATGACGCTTCTCTTACATCATCCTCATCAACCTTCCTCTTCTCTCTGTCATTTTTTTCTTCATCAACAACAGGAGGAGGAGATTCAGCAACCGAATTATATTCAGGTCCCGACGTGGATGTCTTTTGATCACATTCTTCCGCTTTCTGTATGTTGCTAGATTCTCCATTCTTGGTTGATCTTTCACCTTCCTCTAGAAATGAACGGACTTCTTCATTGGTAGCAAGATCCAAAGGGGTCTTTCCTGCCCTTGTCTTCGCACTGCGGCTTGCCCCTTTCTTCAGTAAGTACTTGACAAGTTCAATATGGGACCCTTGGGCAGCATAGTGAAGCACAGTCATGCCTTTGCGAGTGGAAGCTTTGACAGAGGCCCCAGCTGAGAGAAGGGCCCGAACAATGTCTAAATGTCCCTTTTGCGCGGCAAAATGTATTGCTCCCATGTCATCCATGGCAGCAGCCCCAACATCAGCCTTGTGCTTGCAGAGATAATTGACTACCTCTGCTTGCCCAGACCACGCTGCTAAATGTAGTCTATAGTCCAAAGTTTCTTGTCAAAGAAACAAGGGGGAAGAGCACCAGAATTTGGCAATAATAACTTAACTAAAGTAACAACAAGAGGCCTCACCTTAACCAGCTTACAATTACATTTTTTACTTTTGATAAATATACCTGGCATAAAAGGATGAAATGCAAAGAAACACTCACAAGCCAAACCATAGGGACACATTTATTTTTTGATAAAAGGACAGATTATATTAACAATAAATAAAATAACATGACACCACGGGGATAAAACTTCTGCAGGTACAAACAAAAACATGCAACAACACTCTCATCAAAAAAGGAAAACATGCAACAACACTCTTGCGCAGAGAAATTCAGTTCACAGGTCCATGAATGCAGTAAGTCTCCCCACTGAGTTTACGGCTATTCCAAGCAATTAAAAACTGGCTAGAATATAAAGATCCTTTCCTGACTCTATGTACTACCCAATGAGAACCATTTCAATATACTGGATTATGCTAATACCCCATAACTAAAGATATAAAAACTGGGGTTCAAGCAAGACAGGTAAAATGGGCAGTGCTCATGCAGGACTTGGATGTTTTAACCTTCTTCTCAGTAAGTGTGCTTAAGGTGCATGTGTACCCGCTTCTCTTTTACTACTGCCTTTCTTGTAATTTAACTTTTCAGATTACTCTACATACAAGTTCTGGTTCAAAACAAAGCGGTACTGCATGTTTCACTATCAGCAAATGCTAGTAATCACTAGCTTTGGCCAAAACTTTGAACAGTATCAGTGTTCAGCGATTATTGACCCTCTGTCTAGTACTCAGTAATCAGGATCAAATATGAAAAGAGTTATATCCAAATTCCCTAAACCATGACTGAATTGGATCTCAAATCCACAGCAGGATAATAGGAACATGGTGGACACTAACAGGAGGCACCTAAACCAATTAATAATATTTTACACATAATAATCACCTTCAAGAATCAAGATAACCAACCAACTAAATGTTTGACAGAAGCTACTCCTTCCTTTTGTTTTTTAAGTTAAATTTATAACAAAAAATTTCTTACCAGACCACCAAATCAAAAGGTTTTCAGATATTGCTAAATGCTAACCCTTCCACCACCACTAAACCGGTGCGATGGTTTTCTATACTGGTGACTGAAACCAAAAATAGCCAGCATAAAGGATAAATCACAGTTATCTTTTATTTTTCCTCCCTAAAATATTCGGCTTTACTCTGCAACCGAACAAAACAAATAAACAAACAGATAAACTTAGGGTTCCTACAGCGGTGAAAGGTAACATAAATTGCACATAGAGGATGCAAATGTAAAGAAGGATACGGTGTTCTAGAGTGCTTATCTCTGGAATTAACGGCCAAAGGGTTTGTACTTAAAATTGCCTGAACAGTATTGAGATCGCCGGATCTTGCCGCGGAGTGAAGGTCGTCACCGGCCCTCGAGTTCTGTGGATTGCCCATCTCCCTCTTAACCGCCTCTTGCTAAACCCACACTCCTCAACAGATTTTTCAGCTCGACACACTCTTTTCAAAAACTATATCGAACTATTCTCTTCTCGCGGTCGTCCCAAGACCAACGTGAAATGCTCTCTCTCTTCGCACTTCTCACTTTTCGTTGTTTTTTTTTAAAAAAATAATATTGTGGTTCATTTTTTTTTATTTTATTTTTGCCCTTTTCAAAAGTTGTGTATTGGTCCTTATTATTTTAATTTTCCTTTTGGGTTAGAAGTTTAGTTTATGTAATAGAGTTAATACATTATTTTTTTAATGGTAACATATCTTATTTAAATGGCAACTGATTATATATTAATATCTTATATGCAGTTCTTAAAATGCTCAACATGATTCTAACAAAAGACATATGGGCATTTTGAACTTTTTAAAAATTACACAAGACATTAATATTTAGTTAGCAAATAGCAACCATGTAGATAAGTTATGTTAATATTTGAAAAATAATGTGTCACCCCTATTACATAAACTTAATGGTTTTAACAAAAAGGACTAAAGTAGTATAACTTTGAAACATAAAAGACTAATATGAAACTTTATAAATATAAAGGATAAAAATAAAATCTAAAATAAATATAAAGAATAAAAATATTATTTTTTTACTTTTTTTTAAGAAAAATTATGCTACTATCTTAAATAATGATTAAAACTTACAACATGTTTGGTTGCAGATCATGTAATGATGTAATGAATAAAGTGATAAGAAAGATAATAAGAATTTATTTAAATTTTTGTTTGATTTTTGATATTTTTATTTTTAATCTTAGTTTTTTAAAACATTAAAAAATATCTTTTTGATGTTTTTAAATTTAAGAATAATTTATGAAATGTTTTGAAAAAAATATTTTCATTAAACTTGACCTAACACATTTTTAAATTTATTTTTTATTTTCATTGAAAATGACAACAAAAAATTTCCAAACTAAAAAGGCCATAAACTTTTATTTTTAAAGAAATAAGAATATTTTAATATAATACATCATTTTCATTATCATTTCTTTTCACTCTTTTCGTACCAACCATTAGTTATGTCAAAAAATTAAAAGAGAATTAAAAAATTTAAACAAAGACATTAATTTAATAATTATAAATGTTAAAATTTCTAATTAAAAATTTTAGCTTAAAGTGTAAAATCATTTCTAGTAATTGCCATTAGGCACACCGCTATTTTCAAATTTCAACTGGTGTGTTAATTGTTAATATAATTAAAGTATTTTCAGTGAGTTTTTTTTTTAATTTTAGAATGATATTGTGGCTACATCTCGCAACATGAATCTAGACTATTAAATATTAATATTAAAATGTCTTTAAAGTAGTCGAACCCAAGTTGTAATATTAGCTAGTCCTTTTTTCTTTCTTTGGCATAGTAATGTTAAGAAACCTTTTCTTAAAATTTATAATTGCGATATTTAATTATCTACTAACAAAATTGATATAGCTCATCTTTGATAACACTATAACTTGTACACCAAGTGTAAAGTGCCCATTAAAAAGCCATATCCCCTATCAAATATGTTGGGGGAAAAAAACTCCAGAATTCAAAAAGAGCCTCTTTTTTTTGGTCCAAGCAAAGAGCTAACTTTTGGAAACCAGCTGGTAGACGGAAATGAAATTAGCACTGTAATTCCAGAATCACACATAATAATTGTCTGAAATGAAATCAATAATCAAAACTGACAACTTAATTTCCTTGGGCATTATGAACACCAACTTACAGGTTACCACCCGCCTATCATCAAATTAAAAACAAAGAAGATAAACAGCTAAGGTTCATCATAATGACCCTGGCAGTATTACCATGCAGATGGAATCAAAAGCTTTTCTTGTGTAGTTGTTGCATTCAGAGACGTTGTAAAATGATTCTTAGTGCAGAAAAATCTCATCATCTTGGTTGGGACAGCCATGTATGTATCTGCAATTTTCTCTTGGCCACTCTGAATTCACTTGAATCGGTACAAAAAAATAAATTAGTCTACCAAAGAATGACTGCTGTCTGGACTGTCAAAATCTGGGAGCTCAGAACTATTGGAGAACTTCAACCATCTCTTTTTCTCTGTAAATATTAGACAAGGATATAATACAACGCCAATCGCCATAGCAACAAGGCTTATAAGCATTGTTTTGAGGGATGAAAAATATAACAAAGCACCGATCAGTACTGTAGGAGGTATGCATAAAATAATTGCTCCGGCTGTTCCTCCCGGTATCTTGCAAGGCCGAGATGCATTGGGGCGTCTGATCTTCAACAGAATGAATGCTATGAACTCCAGAATCATTCCAAAACAGTACAATAAGTTTTCTGCAGCTATAATTTCTTGGAAGCTCAGCCATGATAGTAATATTACACCTGAGGCTGAGAAGAGTATGCCTATAAGAGGGGTTCCATATCGAGACCTCTGGCTAAATAACTCAGGCAACATTCCTCTCTCAGCCATCCCCAGAAGTTGAAAGGAGTCACTGCTCATTTCAGCAACAAACATCCCCATATTTGACATTGCAGCAGCTGCCTGAAGCCACCATCTCAACCACACTCCTCCAATGATCTTGGCGATATCTGAGAAGTATCCATCGGTCCAAAGCTCGCGGTCGAGGGGAACAGCACCAGTACCAATTAGAAGTGGGAAGAAATACCCTAGAACTACCAGGATCATAGCATAAAACAAAGCCTTTGGAAGAGTTTTCTTTGGATTTTCCACTTCTCCAGCAAGGGTACTTACGGAGTCCCAATAATTAAGATTCCAGAGTAGAGTATTCAAATACAAATTCCAATCCACATTATGTAGATCTGCCACCAACCATCTTGAAGGTTTCATGTCTGGAATTGCCAAAAACCCCATAACCACAAAGGGAGCGAGTGAGAAAATCCCAAGAAGAATTGCAACCCATCCCACAATGGTTAAACCCCTATAGTTCAAATATGTGAGAACCACCGTCAAACCCCAGGCTGCAAGAGTTCGTGGATAGCCACCGCCTAAAGCCGGGATTCCCGACTTCAAATAGTCAAGAAAAAGCACTGGGTACAAGGCATTGTCAATTACCCCACTTAGCCATTTCATCCAACCTAATTGAAACCCCAAAAAGGGGCCCAATGCAGAAGAAACCCAAACCACATAACCACTATTTTCGGGGAACATAGTACCCAGCTCTGCAGTAATTAAAGCTTCGGGAACACTCCATATCAATGGGAAAACCAATAATCCAATCAGGGCTAATAGAGGACCTGCAGCATTTACAGTATCCTCAACACCGAAGGGGCCCCCAGAAACCTCGAAGTAGATGAGAAATATGAGAGGAAGAACTGAAACTTTCTTCAGGTTATTTGCCCCGGGGGCGGGTAAGCCACCAATGGTCACATAGTCATTCCCATCGTCCTGCCTCATTGCAGCAGTGGGTTGTCTATTAGCTGTTCCCCTTTACATCTACACCCAGAAGAAGGGTTTTCAAAATTCAAATTAACAAATATAGAATCAGAAACTGAAAATGCTTCCGAAGGTAGAGAATAGGTGTTTAAAACAATCAAAGAAAAATTTAGAAAATATATACTCGCTTTGTCAACTTTGGCAGTAAAATTCCATCCATTTATTCACAAAATCAATTGATCAACAACTGGATCCATCCAACAATTCCGATGAAGATAGAATTTCGAATACGAAGATGGGCCTTTTCAGTTTCATGCTTTGCACAAGGATAAGAATAAAAGCTAAATGGGGGTAATTGAACAAATATAAAAAGCATGCAGATATTGAACAAGGGTCTGGATTGACCAAAAAGAATTATAAAACCCCTGGGGAAAAAATCAAAAAAGAAAAGCTTAAAAGATATTCAACAATAAAGCCAAGAAAATTAATTCAAACAGAGATGGAACTAAAACGGCCGAGCAAAGAGACCATGAAAGATACGAAAATCTTTTTAGGATCAAGTGCTTGATATCCACCATTTTAGATCAAACAATGTTGGAAAACTTCCAATATAATACAGCAGCAGAGAATTAAAAATGCAGTGGATAAGATGAAAAAAAAAAATAGAGCTACTTTTCCTTGATTTGGTCTGTTCAATCTAACCCAAATCGTACTATTGATTTGATTTGATTCAAATAAACGAGTTGATTGAAAAATTTCAATCGGACCGTTCATGGGTGGCGGGGTCTAAAATTCTCAACAGTAAAATACTAATATCCTTATTATTATTATTATTATTTAACAGTAAGACTATACAACGTTTAGAAAGAATTGCTAGGGCTTCAGATTCACTCTTCATTATTTTTAATTGTACTCACGTACATACAGTGGCGAGCCACGTTATGTCGGGTGCACATGCAAGTTTGAATTTTTGGTTAAAATTATAAACGTAACTATAATATTTTATAAATTTATATTTTGATCTTAAATTTTTTTATTTTGACCCTTTAATTTTAGTTAAAATTATAATTTTATGTATAATATTTTAAAAATTTAAGTCTTTTCCTAAATTTAAACTTCTTTTTTACCCGTTAATTTTTTGGCTAAAATTATAGCTTTGAATATAATATTTTAAAATTTTATATTTTAACTCTAAATTTTAATTTTTTTTATTTTGACCCTTATAATATTTTGAAAATAAAATTTTGTTCTCCCAACGCAGAGTCCTAAATGCACCACTGCGTACATATCCCTTTTATCTAAAATATATCATTTTTTCAGTCTACACAAACTTGTCGGTGTTCAGATATTTTCTTTTAATTTATTTTCCATATTATTCTAGAATATATAATAATCATTTTTCAACTTATAGTGTCGGTTAGAATAGACAGACGTGAAAAAAAATAAAAATTATCAATGTATTTTTACGTACCCATTTTGAACGACGACACAGAGAAAAAAGATATATTGTGATCTAAATAACGATATACAAAAAACAAAAGTAAATTTTAAAAAATATCATTAAAAAATTTATTACATTTGTATAAAATTAAAAAATAATTTGGTATATATATAATATTTATATTCCTGTCTTTGTGCTTTTTCCATTTGACAATTTCAATGTCGGATTTGACTTTTGAGACAAACTCCATTAACAAGAAGACTACAAAATTTTGATATGATTATATAATATTACGAATTTTTTATTTATTAATTTTTTCTAAGCATGCCCATACATATATGACCTTGTCAGACAATTAAAAATAAAATGTATTTGCCCATGAGATTCGTTTCAAAGAAAAACATTTGTATGTTTTCATTTGTTGGATCTTATAAGTATGATCAATTAGTTTTTTTGGTAATTATTTCATTCTCTATTTAATAAGCAAATGACTCTTTATGGGGGAAAAAAGATCGAATATACTAATATAACCACACACTATAGCCTAAAGTAGAACATAACTAAGCATGCCACCTTATGTGCGATCTATGGATATAAATAAAATATGGGATTGTAATTTTATTTTTAATATAATATTAAAATTAGTCAAACAATGTTAAGATCTAGTAATTTTAATATCATAGTGAAAAGTGTCAAGTAATTTTATTATTGAAAATAATACATGTTGGGATAAAGGTTAATTTCAATTAAAAAAATTAAAGAACTGAATGTAATATTTAAAATAAAAAATATATAAATATAATTTAATCAAATTTAAGTGTAATTTTTTTTTTTGGAAGTGGATTCCTTCCTGCGTTTGAAAACATAAGTTTCAATTACAAACGTAAACCGTTAGATTCGCACCTAACGATTAAAATTTTTTTTCTTTTTTTTTATTAAAATTATATCGGTTGTTAGATTTAATGATTATTGATCGAGATCGAACAGTTAATAAAATTTAAAAAAATACAAAAAAATAGTTAGATATAACGCAAGTCTATGTTAGAGCGTAGGAGTGTATAAAAGGTAGGTTCGGTTTGGTTGCAAGCATGAACCAAACCAAATTGACCTAGTCAGTTTTCCTAAATTTGGGACCTATTTGGTTGTGCTTTCGGACGGTTTAGTTAAGTTGTTTTGACATTTTGATTCGATTCTTGTTTGGGCGGT
This sequence comes from Biancaea sappan, assembly GCA_037074585.1. Classification (NCBI taxonomy): domain Eukaryota; kingdom Viridiplantae; phylum Streptophyta; class Magnoliopsida; order Fabales; family Fabaceae; genus Biancaea; species Biancaea sappan. Next base: position 43,102,245 of record CM073500.1, on the reverse strand, counting down.
CGGTTCGGTTTTGGAGAGGTTTTAGTATATATATTTTTTTTATGTCAACAATGTTTTTTAAATTTAAATGTTTATGTTAAAAAAAAACTCGCACTCTTATCTATTTTTTAAGAGATGCATATTTCAACAAAATTAGGTATCTTTAAGTTATGATAAATGGTACAGTTTACAATTGTATTTTTGTAAATTATTACTGATTTTATTTAATTTTAAATTTAATACCTTAACATATACCATTTATCACTCTTGGCTGAAGTATTTCACACACTGAATTCTATGTGTCTTCATTTTTTGTTAGCCATTCATCACTCTTAGACTTCTTAGGAAAATTTATTCATATAATTATGTTTTTTAAACCCCCAAAATTTATTTATATAAATATATTTTTTAAAAATACCATTTTCAATGTACCCAAGTCTGGAAGTGAGGTAGTTGCTGTCAAAAGTATTAGTGAATAGTAATATTATTTTTTTAATATATAAATATAAATATAATATATGAAAATTATTTTTTTAATATGAGATTAAATTCGATCGGTTATAACTGAACCAAACCAACCGACCAACTGACCGAACCGTAAATTTAACATTTTTTAAAAATCAATTTGAATATCATTTAATTCGGTTCTTTTTGATTTTTGCTTTTAGTTCGGTTCGGTTCAATCCGATCAGTTGTGATCAATTTTGTACACCCCTATTAGAGCGAGAGTCTCTGGCACTTCCACTTCCAATTTTTTTTTCAAGTTGTAAGTGAGCTGACTACTAAGCTGGTTCATGAAATTTGCCATTCGAATTATAATTTTATATAATTATATTTCATATGCAGGGTTTATTTCTTTAAAATATTAAATATGTTATTAGCACTACGATAATTTTGAAGTATTGAACTCCAGGACATTATTTTCAGAGGCAAGTAGTGGCCTTACAATATCATATTCATTATCAATCCTAAACTCTTCATCGATAAAGAGACATTGTTATGGTAGAGAAAAAGATTCCGTCAACTCTAAAGAAACTGTTATTCTCTAACTAAGAGTCAGAAGAAAACTCCATGATTTCTAGACCAGACCATATAAACAACAGATCAATATGGAGAGAGAAAGAAAGCGAGAAAGAGGTGAGAGAAGACAGATGGAGCCAGGGATGTATCTTCTTGTGAATAGAAGGGGATAATTGTCTCTCTGAATTTCTTTAACTAATTTTTTAGAAAAATATTTATCAATTTAATTTTCTTTTATTATCCCCTTTAAAAAAAAGTTCAAGCCCCCTCAATAATTATGTTCAAGATATGTCCCTGGATGGAGCTAACTTATTGGTCATCGGAACTAGCCTCGATTGACGATTGAACGAGACCAAGGTTCTCTTCTTGGTCCCTTAGCCCCCTTAGCTCACCTTTACCTTTGGATATGTGGGCCCCACTCATCCATGGGTGGAGATGGACCAAGAAAGAGGAACTCTAAGGAGAGAACTCCCTCCCATTGAATGTCAGTCGTTGGCGAAAGGAGGCGAGTTAGCTGCAACTATCTGGTCACCGGAGGCGGCAGCTATGGCACCAAAATTGAAATCGGATCCTTCATCTGCTGATTTTCCAACCTCCTTGAGCACTACTGGTTCCTGCGCTGTCGTCATAACTAAGAGAAAGGAAGATGTGAATACACAAGAAACAAAGACTAAAAGTAAAAGACTAGATTCTTTGCCATTTCAATTTAGCGGAGAGAACTAATGAGAGGAAATATGTCACATCCAAATTTTGGGCATGTGAGTAATTTTATAAACTCGAGGGTATACCTCTATGGTATCCCATAAAATTTCTTATTAGTGCTAATGCATAACATAATTTTTCAGGAAATATATTTTTGCATATATTCATATAAAAAGTTCAACAGAGTGAAACAGTAAACATAAGCCAAATATCATATAGTATAATATAATTTTTCAAGCCTAGCTGGCCTATAGAGATTACAGAGCATTTCTTAAGCTTTTGGATTCATAAGCACTCCAGACAACATAAAAAGTATCCTCAAGGAATACTAATCCTCCTGTAGATTTCCTTCGTTCTCATCCACTATATCTAAAAAAAATATTCATAGAGAGTGTGAGTTCATCAAAACTCAATGACTAAACGACTGTGCAATAATAAATGTGTCACAAGTACAATTATTATAATCATTATCACAATAAGAATAGTTATATTCATATTCAGGGTTTCTATACCTTTGTATTTAGTTTATGTTCAGGGATTTAGTTTCCGTTATATTTATGTTCACAATCATTACATGTATCGGTATCTTGGGGGATCAAGCCCTCAACCATTCTATGTGTGTATTTACATGCATTAGTATCTTGGGTCAAGCCCTCAACTATTCCATGTATATATTTTCAATCATAATTATTATTAACATAACAATAGATTTCATTATCTAGCAATTATCATTAAATATGGAATCTAATTGCGATATGAGGTGGGATTTATATTGTACTTGGAATAAAAGTAATAAATTCGATTAGCAAGGTCATCCACTAACATAGATTTCGTATCCAAGTCGCTTTTTCAAGTTGTTACAGAGAAGAGCACGTAGTTGGATTTCAGGTTCTGTTATGGAGATTTTTACTAAGATCAAATATAAAAAGTTAGGGTTACTTTTGTACAAAATACTATTCATACATACGATCACTATTCATACATATGAATACTATTTATATCTATGGATATTATTCATATGTATAGATACTATTCATGTACATGATTACTATTCATACATATATATATTATTCATATGTATGATTACTATTCATACATACATATATTATTCATATATATGATTACTATTTATACATACGAATAATATTTATATGTACGAATATTATTTATACGTATGTATAAATACTATTCATAAGTACAGATACTATTCATACATATGATTACTATTCATATTGGGAATAGCAAATATAAGCCGTAAAAAAGTACACCAAGAAAGGGAGGTGGTCACAATGGACTCTCTCAAATACCAATTATTTCCTTAGTCATACCTTTCCTAAACATGTATTATTCACAGTTTTATACTCTACTCTGATAATCAAAAAATAATTCTCAAGCAGTCGAGGATAATTCTTTTCTGATGTGGAGGATCAATTAAAGTCACAATCATAGAGTATACTAAAAATTTAACCTCTAAATATTTACAAGGATTTAAAGAAGCATAATATCCTCACCTTAATCTAGGCTAAGGAGGAAAGACCTAGAATTTCAGAGCCCTAACGTCGGAGCAAGAGAAGTTTTGAGGAGAGGAGAGGAGAGAAACTGAAGGTGTGAATTTAGAAGTGAAATGGAAGGTCCTATTTATAGGAGAAGTCAGGGTACTATTGCTGATAAAATATTCATTTTACTATGCACTTTAATAATTCAGTTTACTATGAGCTAATAATTCAGTTTGACACTATGCATTTTGTTGTGTAATCACGAGGCGGCTGAGTTATTGATTACTATTGGGAACTAAAGGAAAAATTATCCTTTTTCCTAAACCTTTAAGTTTCTTTTCATTTTTGTCCTTTTCAATTTAGTCTCTAAATGAATTTTCTCATATAAAACATTATTTTTCTCCCAGTTTCTTTCAGATTCCTCTTATGCTCAAGCCATATTTTATCCATGGGATAAATTTCATATTATAACATCCATTATACCCCACAATTTATACAATCTATAAATGAAAATCCGTATTTTCAACAATATGTACAAACAAATATACAAAAATTAAACAGATAGGAAAATTTATTTTCTCCAAAATAAATTTATCGTAATTCTTGAATACTTATAACTTTAAAACATAACAGGTATTACAAAATAAATAAAGAATTGATTAATTTTGTATTCGTCTAAGGCCAACTTTACATTCCATTTTTTATATGTTTAGCATTTAATGTTTTAAAATAATTATTTATGTCGCAATGAGTTATTAAAAATATGCGATTATTCTTTAGTACTTATACACATTTTGTTGTAAAATTTGTATAAAACTTACATATTTCAAATGAGTAAGATTGAGTCTCACATCGATTGTAATATGAGGGAGATGAGATATTATTTATATATATATATATATACATGTTATAATAAACTTATAAATAATTATGAGAAGATGTGAGTTTGCGTACTCACACCACTAGGATAGATTAATGCAAATTAGTGATTTGTTATTTAAATTAATTTTAATCTTATCTGTAATTGACTATAATTCTACATATTACAGATCATTACCATCAGCATATTTTTTAATTTTAAAATTATAACTTTTATCCTCCATGTTTTGTATCTCACATATTTTTCTAGGGTTTCTAACCTAATTTTCAAAAAGCACACTGAGTTACTCGCATCTTCTCTCTTTACTAATCTGATTCTTGAATTTTTAAGAAGAGCATATTTAATCATGGAAGAAAATTTTGCCATCAAAATATTTCTTTAAAGACAATGTCTGGTATGAACTCAAAATCAAAAGAAAAAGAAATAAACAAATGGAAAGAACAGAAATTTTGAATTGATGAATATATATATATATATATATCATATTCCAATAGATAGAAAATATACATCAAAAGTTCCATATTTACTAATTCTGCGGCTATTGTGCCAAGGTGTGCCATATAACAAAAGATACATCTTTCTTGAATCTCGAGTCTTGCATGTTGAGAGCACATAAGGGCTAACTTAGTGTATGTTTGGAAATCTGGTAGGATTGCACCATCGGGGGTTGGAGGCATGCAATCTCATTGGCAGAAATAATCAAGTTGTTTGGATCAGCATTGATATACTCTCCTCAACCTCGGTGCGTTGGTAATTAACTTCCCATGAATCACAATACGACCATCGTGTAAAATCTGAGCTTCAACAGCAAGCTCTTCACGTTGGCTCATATTGTTTCCAATGCTGCCCTCAGTTCATTCTATAAATTACAATATTGCCTACCTGCGTTCATCGTGAGTGAAAGACTTCACTGTTGGTGTGCTTCCTTCTATTATGTGCTACCTCGCGGTGAGTATTGCTTTCCATACACTACTAGAAAAACATCAATTAGCAACGAATTTAATAAAATTCCATCGCAAATAGGTTAGTAACAAAAAAAAAATCCATTGCTAAAATAATTTTGATGGATTACTATCCATCGTAGAATTACGATGGAATTTTCCATCGCAAATTTGGAAATCCGTCGCAAATAAAATTTGAAAATTTGATACGGAAAATGTTTTGTCACTAATTTGAGATAAAAATTCATCTCTTTTCCGTTGCAAATTTGTGACGGATTTAAAATTGAAAAATTTCGTCGCAAATCAGTGATAGATATTTCTGTTACTAATTCTGTTGGAAATCATTTTTTTTATTTTTTAAAAATTATTTAACCCGTGCTATTTCTAAATATTATTTAGATACTTATTTAAATTATTACATTCATTAGTAAAGAGTAGAAATATTATATTTATTATAATTGCTAAAAGAGTCATACATATTCAAAGTGTAAATAAAGTGTATTAAATACTCTAAAAGAAGAGTCATACAATATTCTAAAATCTATAATTAATTATCTGACTATCTGAAAGTGAAGTATAACTTGATGATAACGATAGAAATACATCTTCTTGAAAAAAGAAAATTATATAATTGTAAGTTACAAAATAAATATATTAATAAAAATTTATCAATTTTAAATGTTTATTAAAGAAACCTCCAAATGACTTTGCATAAACATACAATCAATTTTGCCCAATAGGTTGAATCAATCCCGCACTTGATCACATGGCATATCAATTCATCAACAACATCAAACTATTCAGTTTTAAGAATTATTGCTCATCTCTATATATAAAAGGGCATTCTCTCAAAGGAAGTACATATATATAATATTTAAAAGACCAGAATATAAGCAAATAATATATGTACTGGTAGGACACCTGTAACATCCCGATTTAATGCTTATTAAATGTTTAGTATTTTTTAATAATTAGGATAGGTTATTACTAAATATTGAATATTCAATATTTAGAAAAAAATTTTATACAAGAGAAATTCTTAGGACACAATAATAATTAATTACCTCATTTTCAATCTAGTCCCTACACCAAGACTTATTTGAGGAATTTAAAAATAACTATAATAATTATGTTAATATATAAATACGAATATGTAAAAGTAGTCTTGCGTATAAAATAATTGTAGTGCTAATTATATATATATATATATATATATATATAAAGATGTAGTGCTTATGCAACCTCCATTCTTGGTGGAAGAAAGAATATATGATCAAGAATATAAAGAGCATGAACCTAGTGGCTCGCTTTCGGTCATGAATAGGAAAAGTTGATAGGAAAAATATTAAGGAAAGAATATGATAATATACATCCATGGTGCACTCATTCTCAGCCATATAAGCAAATGAGAAAGGAAAACATGACAAATAATAAAATATAGAAACAATACCTAGATGATTGAGTGAAGTGGTGCATTGTGGAAGAAAGTGTATAGAGAAAGAGCCAAAACCGAGAACATGACAGCAAAAAGGGGAAGAAGAAGATAATATATATCTTCAAAAAAAAAAAACAAGAGATATGGCAGCACATGAAAGTGAGAAATAAAATACGTACCCACATACACCACATTCTCGGCCAAGTACATGATAATCAAGCTTTCATTTTTCCTCAGCCTTTCCAACCTGTGAAACACATATCTTTTACTGCCTATCTTCTGCTATAAATAGAAGTATTCTTCTTCCTTCCTTCCACCACAAACCGAGAGAGACAAAGACTCTATTTCTTAAATAAAAACAGTGTTTTCCGTGAAATTCAAGAGAGAAAATAGTGAGAGAAGCTTCGTCATACTCCGAGAAATGGGCACAGGAGATAATATAAATTCTAAGATGAACCTCAGCGGTTCTTTATAAATTTTCTAAACAGTCATAATATTCACAACTATGTATAAAGTAAATTTTTAAAGAAAATTTAAATTACATAGTTTACAAGCAAATTACAGCTAAAATACAATAAATTTTTTAAAAATTTAAATTACATAGTTTACAAGCAAATTGCAGCTAAAATACAATAAATTTTCTAATTACTTAAGGATTTAGGTGGCCTATAAGATTACAGAGTGTTTTTGCTAAGCATATAGCCCAAAAATTCATTCCATGAACCCTCAAATAAAAATGAAGTATGTCTCTAAAAGTTGCTAAACTCTCAGCAGTTTTCCATCATCTTCAGTTATTATATCTGAAAAAAAAACCCTCAAAAAATGTGAGTTTATCAAAATTCAATAAGTAAATGAATGTGCAAGTATAATAAGACACAAGTACAAGGTTTACTATGGCCAAAATATATGCATATTTGGTTTGCTTATTTTGGGCCAAAACTCAAAAGTATAACTATGCATTATTTTGTGAACGTTGGATGCTAACAATCTGATACAGAAGACGCAAATCAACATTTCTTGAATATGTTACATTATATATATTTACAGAGAATCCATGATTAACCGCCGAAAACCTATGTTCTCGGAAGATATTAAGAACTTCAGTAGCATTTTTCTGATAGATGGAATTTTTGTCTTTATCATTCTGTTAACTGTCTTGAACATACGTCTAGTCAAGTTCGAGCTGTTTGGAGTTTTTTGATGCAAAATGATTGGTTCTTGTGGAACACCGATTTCTGGTATGCACTTGTATCGTAGGTCTCTCTTATTCAGTAGAGCGGCCTTGAGCTACGGTGCACATAGTAAGAGCTGTTTAATCAGCAGGCAGCCAGACAACTGCTGAGATGGATCCACAGATTAACAGCTAGTAGTGCTGTTGTCTACTAATTCCATCTTACATTTTAATTCCTCAAGTCCAAAGCCATTGTACTCCATAATATAGTTTGAACTATTTCTCATTCCTTTTGGAACTCATGCTTCAATAACCAGGATGGTATAACCATAATATTACAAGCCCTGTAGAAAGCTGAATACTTTGGTCTGAAGTCCCATTGGTTTAGAACCTATGGGGGAAATAATTAGAATTCTCTTAACTCGATCAATATCCTCAAGTATCTCCCATGTTTATTAATCACTGGTTGTAGGGTAAATGACAATGGCTAACTGAAGACCTATTTATGCTCTATAGAAATTAAATCCTAGTCCTACTGACTAAATGATAACATCTTATTGGAATCTAACACCAAAGTTGATAACTAATTCCTGAAATTATTCCAATATAATTAATTAAAATCATATATCTGAAATAATAAAGTACATTTAAGTAATAAATAAATATAATCTTGATCTTCCCATCCTGGATCATTAATTCCCTTGTTTTAAGCTTGCATACCATTTGGGCAAATGAATATTTGTTTCAAGAATTTAACAATTTTCATTTTTTTTAATGGTTTAGAAGAACACTTTTGTCATGAGACATTGACACTATTGAGTCATCGAGTCTTGCAATTCTTTTTCTTTGGGCATGCTGTATGTTTTGATCAGCAGCATGTTGATCTCAGAAATGTCATTTGGAAACTGGAATCGTTTCACCCTTTCGATCTATTTTGTTTTTTGGTTTAAGCAGTCTTTATGTTACTGTGCCTGAGATGACGCACTAGCATTCAATTCACTTTCAATTTGATGCATTCTATTCATTACATTCTTCTAACTTGTAATCTATTTAGTACTCTTTCAATTATTTATTACGTCAGAGTGCATAAAACACCTTGTCTTCTGTTGTTTCATGAGTTAGAATTTAGCTTGCAGAACAGTCATCGGTAATCTGTGCTATTGTGGTGCTAGAGTGAGCATCATATAGGAGCTAGACGTATGTGCAGATATATCATGGGCAAAGATGAAGTTTGCCAACAAATTTTATTCCAAATCTTGAGTCTCACTTCCACAATTTTGGATACTACTTTCGTTGCTCGAGAATCGTTTTTAAGTGACGTTTTCAGTTATGGCAAAACAAGATCCATGATTTGTGGTGTTTTTAGATTTGGGCATATTTTAAGAAATATTTTTGTTAAACTTAACCAAACACATTTTTGAACTCATTTTTATTTTCATTGAAAAATAAAACAAAAAATTTCCAAACTAAAAAGACCATAAACTTTTCTTTTAAAAGAAATAAGAATATTTTAATATAATATATCATTTTCATTATCATTTCTTTCCGCTTTTATTTTCACTTTCTTTGTATCAAACATTAGTTATGTCAAATAATTAAAAAATTTAAACAAAAGCATTATTTTAATGATTATGAAAGTTAAAATTTCTAATTAAAAATTTTAGCTGAGTGTAAAATCATTTCTAATAATTGCCATTAGTCATACCACTATTTGCAACTGGTGTGTTAATTGCTAATATAATTAAAATATTTTCAGTGAGTTTTTTTAATTTTTGAATGATATTGTGGCTACATCTCACAAAATCAACATAGTTTATTAAATATTAATATTAAAATGTTTTCAAAGTAATCGAACCCAAATTGTAATATTAGCTAGTCCTTATTCTTTTTCTGGGATAGTAATGTTAAGAAACCTTTTCTTAAAATTTATAATTGAGATATTTAGTTATCCACCGACAAAATTGATTTAGCGCATCTTTGATAATACTATAACTCATACACCAAGTGTAAAGTGCCCATTAAAAAGCCATATCCTCCATCAAATATGTCGAGGGAAAAAACTCCAGAATTCAAAAACAGCCTCTTTGTTTTGCCCCAAGCAAAGAGCTAACTTTTGGAAACCAGCTGGTAGACTGAAATAAAATTAGCACTGTAATTCCAGAATCACAAAGAATAATTGTCTGCAATGAAATTAAAAATCAAAACTGACAACATAATTTCCTTGGGCATTATGAACACCAACTTACAGGTTTCCAATCACCACCCCGCCTATCATCAAATTAAAAACAAAGAAGATAAACAGCTAAGGTTCATCATAATGGCCCTGGCAGTATTACCAAGCAGATGGAATCAAAAGCTTTTCTTGTGTAGTTGTTGCATTCAGAGACGTTGTAAAATGATTCCTAGTGCACAAAAATCTCATCATCTTGGTTGGGACGGGCATGTGTGTATCTGCAATTTTCTCTTGGCCACTCTGAACTCACTTGAATCGGTACAAAAAATAAATTAGTCTACCAAAGAATGACTGCTCTCTGGGCTGTCAAAATCTGGGAGCTCAGAACTAATGGAGAACTTCAACCATCTCTTTTTCCCTGCAAATCTTAGACAAGGATATAATACAACGCCAATCGCCATAGCAATGAGGCTTATAAGCATTATTTTGAGGGATGAAAAATATAACACAACACCAATCAGTACTGTAGGAGGTATGCATAAGATAATTGCTCCGGCTGTTCCTCCTGGTATCTTGTAAGGCCGAGATGCATTGGGGCGTCTGATCTTCAAGAGAATGAATGCTATGAACTCCAGAATCATTCCAAAACAGTACAAGAAGTTTTCTGCAGCTACAATTTCTTGGAAGCTCAGCCATGATAGTAATATTACACCTGAGGCTGAGAAGAGTATGCCTATGAGAGGGGTTCCATATCGAGACCTCTGGCTAAAGAACTCAGGCAACATTCCTCTCTCAGCCATCCCCAGAAGTTGAAAGGAGTCACTGCTCATTTCAGCAACAAACATCCCCATATTTGACATTGCAGCAGCTGCCTGAAGCCACCATCTCAACCACACTCCTCCAATGATCTTGGCGATATCTGAGAAGTATCCATCGGTCCAAAGCTTGCGGTCGAGGGGAACAGCACCAGTACCAATTAGAAGTGGGAAGAAGTACCCCAGAACTACTAGGATCAAAGCATAAAACAGAGCCTTTGGAAGAGTTTTCTTTGGATTTTCCACTTCTCCAGCAAGGGTACTTATGGAGTCCCAATAATTAAGATTCCAGAATAGAGTATTCAAATACAAATTCCAATCCACATTATGTAGATCTGCCACCAACCATCTTGAAGGTTTCATGTCCGGAATTGCCAAAAACCCCATAACCACAAAGGGAGCGAGTGAGAAAATCCCCAAAAGAATAGCAACCCATCCCACAATGGTTAAACCCCTATAGTTCAAATATGTGAGAACCACTGTCAAACCCCAGGCTGCAAGAGTTCTTGGATAGCCACCGCCTAAAGCTGGGATTCCCGACTTCAAATAGTCAAGAAAAAGAACTGGATACAAGGCATTGTCAATTACCCCACTTAGCCATTTCATCCAACCTTGTTGAAACCCCCAAAAGGGGCCCAATGCAGAAGAAACCCAAACCACATAACCACTATTTTCGGGGAACATAGTACCCATCTCTGCAGTAATTAAAGCTTCGGGAACACTCCATATGAATGGGAAAACCAAGAAACCAATCAGGGCTAACAGAGGACCTGCAGCATTTACAGTATCCTCAACACCAAAAGGGCCCCCAGAAACCTCGTAGAAGATGAGAAATATGAGAGGAAGAACTGAAACTTTCTTCAGGTTATTTGCCCTGGGGACGGGTAATCCACCAGTTGTCACATAGTTATTCCCATCGTGCTGCCTCATTGCAGCACTAAGTTCTCTGTTAGCTGTTGCCCTTAACTTCTGCACCCAGAAGAAGGGTTTTCAAAATTCAAATTAACAAATATAGAATCAGAAACTGAAAATGCTTCCGAAGGTCAGCAGTAAAGAGAGAATAGGTGTTTAAAACAATCAAAGAAAAGTTTAGAAAAAATATATACTCGCTTTGTCAACTTTGGCAGTAAAATTTCATCCATTTAATCACAAAATCAATTGATCAACATCTGGATCCGTCTAACAATTCCGATGAAGATAAAATTTCGAATACGAAGATGGGTCTGTTCAATTTCATGCTTTGCACAAGGATAAGAATAAAAGCTAAATGGGGGTAATCGAACAAATATAAAAAGCCTGCAGATATTGAACAGGGATGTGGATTGACCAAAAAGAATTATAAAACCCCTGGGGAAAAAATCAGAAATGAGAAGCTTAAAAGAAATTCAACAATAAAGCCATGAAAATTAATTCAAACAGAGATGGAACTAAGAGGCCGAGCAAAGAGACCATGAAAGACACGAAAATCTTTTTAGGATCAAGTGCATGATATCCACCATTTTGGATCAAACTATGTTGGAAAACTCCAATATAATACAGCAGCGGAGATGCGGAGAGTTAGAAAGGCAATGGAAAAGATGAAAAAATAAAAATGAAAAATAGAGCTACTTTTCCTTGGGTGAGCAGTGATCGGGTTGACCCGCTCAACTTGACCCAAATTATACTGTTGAGTTCACTTGATTCGGATGAACGGATTACGCTGATCGGAAAATCCCAATTCGACTGTCCATCAGTTCGGATAGCAGGATCTAAAATTCTCAAAAGTAATATCCTTATTATTATTTTTTTTTAACAGTAATAACTAACACTACAACGTTTAGAAAGTAATCCTAGGGCTTACTCCTCTTCATCTTCTCTATCCTTCGATATCTCTGTTTACTCTGATCTCTCAATCTCATTATCTCACTCTTCTTCACCGTGTTCGTTATTCTACCACATATCTTCGTTCTCTCATGTGAGGCTCGCCGAGTCACTGGTCGCTAGTTGCAGCACCACTGTCAGCCACGTAGCCGCCGCAGAGCAGTTCGCATTCACCAATCGACATGATCTCTTCTCCCCTGCTTTATCTCTTATTATATATCGCGACATTTTCCGCAATCTACCTGTTTGCTTTCTTGTGATTTTACTATCGAGTAGTATTCCTTTTCTTTTCTTTTTTTAATTTAAATTTTACAATTGGTTCAATAATAGTTATAAGTGAATTAATAAATATAAAATAATAATTATAAAATTTAAAAAACGTAATAATAATAATTATTGAATCAGTTGATTTAACGATTATAAAAGAAGCAAGAAATTTTTGCACCTTTGTAGCACATGAGTGAATCCTTCTCTTTTTGTTTTACATCTAACATGTGGGTATTTGTAGTTGTTGCAAGAGGAAGGGGAATCAGTTCACCTCCACGCCCTAGAGACTCTGGCTCCTTTTTTTTTTAATTTTTAATTATGTTTTTAAAATAACAAAAAGTTTAGAATTTAGGATTTATTTAATTTTGTTCTCTAATTTATAAAAAAATTAAAATTTATTTATTTTTGGATATTTTAAGGTTTAAGATTTAGAATTTTTAGAGTGTAGAGTTTAGGATTCTCAATTTTATTTTGTTATTTTTAATTTTTATAAATTAAATTTTAGTTAAATCTGATTACCAATGAATTAAATAAAAAAATTAGAGAATTAGATTAAATAAATCATAAATCCTAAAGCTTAAATCCTAAAATAACGAAAAAATTAAATTTTTCTTGTTATTTTAAATTTTTATAAATTATATTCTAGTTAGATTTGACTCAGATAGGAAAAAAAAAGAGAATAAGATTAAATAAATCTTAAATCCTAAATCCTAAACTCTAAACATTAAAATAATAAAAAAAATTCAATTCTATTTTTTTTATAAATTAAATTCTAATTGTATTTAATTATAATGACTAGATAGAAATAAAATTAAATAAACTCTAAATTACAAACACTAAAATATTAAAAAAAATAGAATTTAATTAAAAATATGATAAAAATATAATTAAAATATTAAAAAAAAAAAAGAATCGAAGCCTCCAGGACACTAAAAGTGATCCGTTTCCAAAGAAAGGAATCCAAAAAAAAAAAATTCAAGCCAGCCCATGGTTCAAGTTTCTTATAAAGAAATACTGTAAATCAACCCGAGTCAAAAATGAACAAAATTGATCGGCTGGAGTAAAAAAAAATCTCACATTTTGAACCCATCCAACACATGCTTACCAATATCTTTTCCTCCTCTTTAAGGTAGTGAAAATTTCACGTGCACAAAAAAAAAAGTAAAAAAAAAAAAAGACTAAGTCCTTGACAATTATATTGAAATAAGTTATTGAAGTGTGAAGTGATGAAAGAATTGAATAGTTGGTAACTTGGCAAAAATATTGAAGTTCATAGGTAAATTTATTAAAAGTGAAATCTGTTGAAAAGTTCAGAGTAACGATATGTCTTTTTTTTTTGGTATTAGTTTGACCCAATTTCATGTTATTGTGATACATAATTATTTAGTTGAGGACACCATTTGATTTTAACATCGTATAGGTTTTAAAAATTATCAAATATTAAAAAAATAATAAGTTTTTCCTGTTTAGAATACTTTTTTTAATAAAATATGTAAAATATATTAAATATTTATTTACAGTTAACTTAAATTTATTTATATTTTATAAATTAGTGTGTTTCAAAATATTTAACATTAATTGTACTCACACACCCTTTTTATGCCATATATATGTATATATATATATATATATATATTAAATATTTCAATAATTTCATATATATATATATATATACATATCACTTTCTTTTTTATCTAAAATATATTAATTTTTTAGTCTACACAAATTTGTCAGTGTTGAGATATTTTCTTTTAATTTATTTTCCATATTATTCTAGAATATATAACAACAATTTTTCAACTTATATTGTCGGTTAGAATAGATTAATAATTAATAAATTTATATTAATAAATTAATAATTAATAATTATTTTTATTAAAAATATTATATATATATATACATATCTTAAATATAAAAACTGAAAATTTATCTTTGGTTTAAATATATTTGAGAGCCCTATAATTTCATTAAAAATGATTTTAGTCCCTATAGTTTGAAAATAATGAATTTAGTTCCTATATTTTTTAAAACCATGAAATAGGTCCCAGAGTTAGTTTTTAGTTAGTCAACTGTTAGTTAACGCTGAGTGAGATATTGATGTCATTATTAAAATCAATGTCAGCGCTGACTGTGTACTACTTATGCTGACATGGACTAGTAAAAAAAAAGTTTCAGCTTATTCACTTAAGTCCTTGATCAAAATTTTTCTTTTGTCCAATTTTCAATATAAACTCGTCTTCTACTTCATTTAGGTCCCTAATTTAAGAATATATATTTTAATTTGTAAAAATCATCCCCTACAAACTTTTTAATTTGTTCACTTTAGTCCCAATTCTTCACTGTCATATTTTTTCTCACGATTTGGTCATCCAAATCAGTCTATAATTTCATTTTTAGTCATGATATAATTCAATCTATCATTCATACCCAAAGAACAATACAAAAAAGAATTAAAATTCAAGTTTCAAAGCTTATCTTTTATTCACTTAGGTCATTGGTTAAAATTTTGTCCAATTTTTTTTACATAAATTCGTCTTCTAATTTGTTTAGGTCCCTAACTTGAGAAAATATATTTTTATTTGTCAAATTCATCACCTACAACTTTTTAGTTTGTTCACTTTAGTCTCAATTCTTAACTTTCATGTTTTTTCTCACAATTTGGTCTTCCAAATTAGTTTATAATTTCATTTTTAGTCATAATATGATTCAATCTATCATTCATATCTAAGATCAATACAAAAAATGAATTAAAATATTCTTATTTCATGTCTCGTCACTTTAATTAAAACTATCACGATCTTTTTCTTTCATCTTTAATTTAATTATATAGACAAACTCATTAGGCAGATTTAAACGTTATTAGGAGTTATTTTTCCAAAAAATAGCAAGCAATAATTTTTAATAGCAAATGGTATTGATCTTTTCTCCTAATATTTATGTTAATTCGTTTTCTGTATTGATATTGGGTATGAATGACAGATTAAATCATCTCATGACTAAAAATGAAATTATTGACTGATTTGGAGGATCAAACCATGAGAAAAAAACATGAAAGTTAAGAATCAGGAATAAAGTGAACAAACTGAAAAGTTTATAGGGGATGAATTTGATAAATGAAAAGATATATTCTTAAACTAGGGACCTAGAAAAATTAGAAAACGATTTTATATTAAAAAAATTGGATCAAAAAATTTTTTGACCAAGGACCTAATTGAATAAAAGATAAACTTTGAAACTTGAATTTTAATTCTTTTTTGTATTGTTATTGAATATGAATAATAGATTGAATTATATCAAGACTAAAAAAAGCTATGGACTGATTTGGAGGACCAAACATTGAGAAAAAAAAAATGAAAGTGAAGAATTAAGACTAAAGTGAACAAATTGAAAAGTTTGTAGGAGATGATTTTGACAAATAAAAAAAATATATTTTTAAACTAGAGATATAGACGAAGTAAGAAACAATTTTATATAAAAAATCAGATAAAAGAGAAATTTTGACCAAGGACCTAAATAAATAAACTGTTTAGTTCATGTCAGTATAAGTGATACACAGTTAGCACTGACATAAATTTTAATAATAACATCAACATTTGAATCAACGTTGACTAACAATTGATTAATTAAAAATTAAAGACAGAGACCTATTTCATAATTTTAAAAATTATAAAAATTAAATTTATTATTTTTAAATTATAAGAATTAAAATTATTTTTTAATAAAATTATAAAAATCTCAAGTATACCTAAACATTTGTTTTTTAAATTTGAATTTAATTTTTTTTTGAAGTCATCAATGAGTGCTTTATTTTTCCCACTTCCCGAAACGCACGCCATTTTCGAATTCCAAGGCACATCTTCCATGCTTGTTCCCGACTTTTGAGGCATGGCGTCATCTTATTCTATCTCCTATCTTCTATATTCTATCTTCGTATTCCTCTCATCTTCTTTCTGCAAGCTTCTCAAAAGGCCGACCGAGCTCTGGAGAAACTTCTCCGGCTCGAAGGCTGTTCGAAGCCACCGAATCCACGGCGACTTTGATGGAGGTGCAGCGGCTAATCGACCGAATGGCTTATTTCTCTCTCTATCCTCCACACCATTTCTCTCTCTTTTCTCAACTTCTTTTTCCAGCTTCTTCTTCATCCTCGCCAGTGAAAAAAAAAAAAAAAGAGTTCAAACTGGTTCCACCGGTAATCCGTCCGATTTCGTCAGTTTTACCGGTTTAAGGTCGTACCAGTTCACACTAAAAACGATTTTGAAGCTCCACCGAACTAGACTTTAGGCTAATTTTTGATTTAACCGAATGAACTAGTGAGTTTGGTCTAATTTTTTAATTAATGATAAATATATATCATTAAATATGCTTTTAACGATTTATTATTTTTATTTTTTTAAAATTATATTAATCGTTAAATTTAATAATTATCAATTGAAATCAAACTATCAGTAAAATTTTAAAAAAATTAAAAATTATGTAAATGATTAGATATAACACACTTAACCGTGCTTGTTAAAACCATGCGCTTTCACTTTTCTTTTTTTCTTCTTTTTGGGCTGCCTAGCTGATTCATAGAATTTGCCATTGGAATTATAAATTTTATATTCTATATGCCAACTTCGAATCTACCTAAGATATTTCATTTCTTTAAAATATAAAATATGTTACTAGCACTATGATAATTTTGAAGCATCTAGCTCGGGAATTCCCGGATGCATGTAGTGGGCCTACAACTTCATTTTCATTACCAACCCTAAACTCTTCATCGATAAAGAATTATTGTTATGGTAGAAAAAAGGATTCTGTCAATTCTACAGAAACTGTTATTCTCTAACTAAGAGTCAGAATAAAACTCCATCATTTCTGGACCAAATCATATATACAGCATATCTATATGGAGAGAGAAAGAGAGGAGAGAGAGAGAGAGAGAGATGAGAAAAGATGGATGGAGCTAACCTCTTGGTTATCGGAACTAGCCTCGATTGGCAATTGAACATCAGTCATCGACGAAGGAGGTGAGTTAGAAGCAACTATCTGGTCATCAGCGGCGGCGCCGACATCGAAATTAGAACCGAATCCTTCTTCTCCTGATTTTCCAGCCTCTTTGAGCTCTACTGGTTCTCGTGCCATCGCCATCAAGGCCCTTCTTGAAATCCTAACCAAGAAAAAGGAAGAGGCGAATACAAATGGTACAAGGACTAAAAGCTCAAGTTCTTTGCCATTTCAATGAATACAATGGAGAGAACTAAGGACAAGAAATAAATAAAGAATTGATTAATTTTCGTATTCTTCTAAGGCCAACTTTACATAGCATTTTTTTTATATGTTTAGCATTTAATGTTTTCTAATAATTAGCTATATCGCATTGATTTATAAAAAATATGCGATTATTCTTTAGTAATTATACAAGTTTTGTTGTAAAATTTATATAAAACTTACGTATTTCAATAGACTAAAATTTAGTCTTATATCGATTATAATATGAAGAAAACGAGACCTTATATATATACATGTTATAATAAATTTATAAATAGTTAGAAGAAGAGGTGGATTTACGTACTCACACTACTAAAATAGTTTAATGCAAATTAGTGATTTGTTGTTTTAAATTAATTTTAATCTTATTTGTTACTGACTACAATTTTATATGTTATAGACCGTTACCATCGAAATAGTTTTTTAATTATGAAATTATAACTTTTAATTTTGTTATTTTTTTTAAATTTTCAAAGAGTGCTTGCAGGGTTTGGGACCTCTGCGAAGATCAGAAGTGAAGGTTAAAATTTTTCTCTGATGAGGATTGGGGGCAGAGAGGGGGGCTGATCCTCCCTATAGTATTCCTTTATTCAATTTGATGCACTCCTAAATCTTGTGTTAGGTGATTTGCTTGATTTTTAATACATAAATCAGTGTACTACTACAGGACTCAAATTATGTTAATTGTCTAATTTTACAATGGCTAAAATGCACCAAATTATGTTAATTGTCTAATTTTACAATGGCTAAAATGCACTTTACCCCTATAAACTTTATTCTATGTGTAAAAAAACCCCCTAAACTTTCAAACTGAACAAAAAACTTCTCTCAACTTTCATTTTGTGTCAAAAACCCCCTACAGTTAGTTGACCGTTAACTAAATGCCACTTCATCAGTATACTAGACACCTCAAGTGCTACGTCAGATATTTTTTTGTAGTTCACTTGCCATGTCAGCACTGTAAAATTGTCACTATCAACATTTGAGGTGTAAAAACTGTTTGATGTGATATTTGAAGTATCTAATATACTGATGACGTGACATTAATTAACGGTCAACTGACGGTCAACTAACTGTAGGGGGTTTTTGGCACAAAATAAAAGTTGAGGGGAGTTTTTTGTTCAGTTTAAAAGTTTAGGAAAATTTTTTACACATAAAACAAAATTTAGGGAGATAAAGTGCATTTTAACCTTTTACAATACATTTTACTTATAATTGAATAGTTTAAGTTTATTATATTTTGTGGACATTTTTTTGGCACATCTTTCTAGAACATATCCAAAAATAAAAAATAAAATAAAATAAAAGATACATATTTCTTGAATCTTGAGCCTTGCAAGTTGTGAGCACAGAGGGACTGACTCAATGCAAATACATACATACCGAATCCAACCAAAAAAAAAAAAAGACAAGGGAACATCCAAATAACACGTGATCATTTCGCACGTTATTTACTTTTTATCCGTTACTATTATTTAACATAGTATTTTCCCTTTTCTAATTCCCCTCGTGATTGGTTTAGTGTGCATTTTTTTTTGTTGGGTCCATATTTAAAATCTAGTGCGTATCAATTCATCCTTTAATTATGGGAAGTTGTCCAAACTCCAAAGTGAAATCTGAAAAAGCGGACTATGCACATGTTGCATGTGCTACTATTTAATTATTTATTTTTTAAACAAATGAAGCACCATCCACGAAGAAAAGAAAATGAGAGAGGGGTGTCGGTGATATCAAATCCTATGAGAGCATTTGATGGGAGAAAATGAATGAAATGAAAGAAAAATAAAGATGTAAAAGAAAACAAAAAAAAATATTTGATATGTAATAGAAAAGGAGTAAGGAAAATAGATATTATTTTGTTTGGTATGTAAGGTAATTTTACGAATCTACCCTTCAATTAAAATTTTTTTAAATAAAAAATAAAATATAATTAATTCTATCTAGTCGTCCCCAGTCTCTAACCTCCCTTTATTATTCTCTTTTTCACGGTCTTATATTGTCCTCGTTCTTTACGGTCTCTTTATTTTTCTTTTTGTTTCCCACTTTAATGCTGTCATAGGCGACAATCTCGACCACCAACCCACATTGCTTCACCATCATCTCAATCGTCATGGCCTTAATCGATTTCTCTCTCTCTCTCTCTCTGATTTTTTTATGTTTACTATCACTACCTTAATCGATTTCTCTCTTTCTTTGATTTATCCTTCATCGTTCTTTCTCTTCACAGTGTCCTTGTTTTTCTTTTTTGTTCTCTGTCTTTCTACTCGTCTCTCTCATCAATCTCTATGTTTTTCTCTCATCAAACTCACTAATGGAAACAAGATGCAAAAGAAGAAGACCAAACACATAATTGTGCACGAGACAGAGGGCAATTTCGACATCAAGCTTCATTTTCCCTTTCCATATGTAGTTTTCCATCGTTTCAACTAAGGAAAAGTTTGTACAATTAAAATGAAAAACGAAAATTCATTGTTGCCATCTATTCACTATAACAAATGTGTACCAAACGGCAGATAGGAGAACGGTGATGGAATTCCTTCTTCCTTTCTGTCAACGGAGTGCATACCAAACATGTTGTATGAGTGTTCAAGAGTCAAACAAAATTGACTAAATCGATCTAAATTAAATTAAACTAATAAAAAATCAACCAAAATTTAAAAAAAAATGTCCAAGTGGATTTTTAAAATAAGATAATTTAAAGGTTCAATTCGGTTATCAATTTGGTTTAGTTTGGTTTCGCTTTAACTGAATCGAACATAACCATGTGGGTGTTTGTGTAATATAAAATCATATATACTAATGTACTAATTTAATTTCTTATCATGATTAGACGTCAATTAATTATAATGTCAAAAATTTTTATATCAACACTGATGCATTAAATTATAATTTGAATTATTAATAGGTGATTTAATTAATGAGAGAACTGTGAAGTTATGGATAAGTTAAAAACATGTGTTTTATGTGTCTGTAAAATAATATGTTACAAAAAGATTAATTCAAGTTAATGTCTAAAACATTATACATGAAGTTGATTTTTCTTTTTAAATTATTCAAAATCAAACAAAATCATTCAAAAACAATAAACCAAATAGGTTCATGTTTTCCAAAACCAATTGGTTATATTTTGGATGTTTTAATTTTGGCTCAAAATCGAACACAACTGAACATTTAAACATTTATAAAACCTACAACCATCAATATCCATTCCCTTGAGCTACTTTATAAACTTATTTAATAACTTACATATTTATATTTCTATTTATAATTTAAATTAGTTCTTATAATTAAATTATAATTGGTAAGTTATTAATGACTTGGTTTGAATTAAAATACATGTTATATTTTAATATATTTTTATTCAATAAATAAATAAATAATAATATTATTGTTATATTATAAAAATAAAAAATAGGTAATAAGAAGTTTTTATTTATTTATTTAAAGAATTTCCTATTACTTCATACTCTTTTCCCTTTTCACCATCCCACTTATATTTTATTTTATCAAAGGCCCAAAAGCCAAATACAATTGTGTATGTATATTACACCATGTATTATATATGTGAATTAATTTTACTTTACTGTGCATCTTTACCTTTTTATTTTTTGTATATATCATTTATAATAAAAGTGTCAAAATAGCATATGATGAATCAGGTTAATGACATTCAACAAATAAATTGACAATCTTTAATAATAGAAACTGAATTAAAATTTTTAAAACTAGAAAGGTTTAATCATAAAACTTTAAATTATAAAAGATCAAATAAATTTATAGAAACCAATATTGAATATCCTCAAGTGTCTCCCATGTTTATTAATCACTGGTTGTAGGGTAAATGACAATGGCTTACTAAAGATCTATTTATGCTCTATAGAAATTAAATCCTAGTCCTAATGACTAAATGATAACATCTTATTGGACTCAAACATCAAAGTTGATAACTAATTCTTAAAATTATTCTAATATAATTAATTAAAATCATATATCTGAAATAATAAAGTACATTTAAATAATAAATAAATATAATCTTGATATTCCCATCCTGGATAATTATTTCTCTTAAGCTTGGATACTTTTTGGACAAATGAATACTTGTTTCAAGAATTTAACATTTTTCATTTTTTGAGTGGTTTAGAGGTACGCTTTTGTCATAAGACATTAAGTGTGTCGTTGGGAGCACATTTGCATTGTCGTCACCTACGTTTTCAGCTGCTCAACCACATTTGAAGGATTTATGGGATGTTTGGTAGCAATTGCAAAATCAAGATAGCACCAACGTGGTTGGCAACAATGAATCCCTAACGTGGTTGGCACCAAAGCTCCATATTGTAGCTTATCCGATGCATTTAACGTGGTTGACCTTCTCATTTTCCTGAAGACCCACTGCCCTTCCCATTTTCTAATGCTTCTCTCTCATGCTACTCTGTTTCACACTCCTAAAACAGAGAAAACATTTCAAAACAATGAAACTTTTCAAAACTTTTCATGTGATTCATTTTCTTTCATGATTATGGTCTAAAATGACATAATGAATCTTCAAATAAGTTAAACGAAAATTCTGATTTGATTTGGGAGCCAAACCCAAGAGAAAAGTAGAGAAAACCAGAAAAACGTTGCAGTAGGGACTAAAGTGAAATTATTGAAAAGTTTACTGGGTTTGATTTAATTTCAAAACAATATATTTTCTTAATCTAGGGACCTAGATGAAGTGAAATATGAGCTCAAATCAAGTAAATAACAAAAGGAAAAAATGTTGATAGGGACTAAACTGCATAAAATAAAAGTTTATAGGGGTTGGTTTAAATTAAAAACAAAATATATTCTGAAACTAGGGACTTAGATGAAGTTAAATATGATTTTAAATTAAGTAAAAGATAAAATAAAAATTTTGATTTAGAACCTAACTGAATAAATTAAAAAATTTACAGGGGTCGATTTAAATTCAAAACAAAATATATTCTGGAACTAGGGATCTAAATGAAGTTAAATATGATCTTAAATTAAGCAAAAGACAAAAAAATTTTGATATAGGACCTAACTAAATAAACTAAAAAGTTTATAGGAGTCGATTTAAATTCAAAACAAAATATATTCTGGAACTAAGAACCTAGATGAAGTTAAATATGATCTTAAATCAAGTAAAATGAATCTTTTAATTTATTATTATGCAATTAAGTTCTTTTTTTTTATTTTCTTAGTTTTTAAAATTTTTTAAATAGCATTAAAAATCATAGTTTAATTTAATTAATTTAATTTCTCAAATTAATGAGAAGTTTGTTTTCACTAAATTATTATAAGCTTGTTTTCATTAATTTTAATTGAGATAAAATTAATTTAATAGAGAAGAAAAAACTAAATTAAAATTTAGTTAGGGATAAAATTAATTTAATAGAGAATAAAAATGTTTTAAAATTTAATTAGAGATCTTTAAATTATTGTGAATCATTAGTGATTAATTAAATTTTTAATTAGTAATTACAAAATAAAAAATTAATTTATTAATTAAAAATGATTCATCAATGATTAATTTGTAATATCAGACAAATAACCAAAAAAATTAAGTTTCCTTTTAAATAAATAACAATAAATAATAATGTTACATCAAAAAATTAAATAAAAAATTTATGTCATTTCTGGTAATTACACATCTTAAATCACATTTGCACACTAACATCCAAATATCATATTCTTGTACCAAATTACGTTTGTCTGCTCTAAACTACGTTTGTTCAATTGTCTCCCAAACATAAATCACATTCATCCAAACTTAATTTTTTTCAACCACGTTCAATCAAACTTAATTTATCTCATCCATATTTAATCTATAGAGCTTCCAAACAGAGCTGAACACTATTGAGTTATCTAGTCTTGCAATTCGTTTTCTTTGGGCATACTGTATGTTTTGATCAGCAGCATGTTGATCTCAGAATAATTTAATGTCATTTGGAAGCCGGAATCATTTCACTCTTTTGATCTTTTTTTGTTTTTTCTTTTTTTTTAAGCAGTCTTTGTGTTATTG
Organism: Biancaea sappan; assembly: GCA_037074585.1. Taxonomy (NCBI): domain Eukaryota; kingdom Viridiplantae; phylum Streptophyta; class Magnoliopsida; order Fabales; family Fabaceae; genus Biancaea; species Biancaea sappan. The sequence continues at coordinate 43,078,228 of CM073500.1, read as the reverse complement.
TGCCTGAGACGACGCACTAGCATTCAATTCACTTTCAATTTGATGCATTCTTGGTTGCTATGTATTCCCGCTCGTACACTCACAAAAGCTAGGGCTGCTTCACAGTTCCAGAAAAGCTATGAAGGATTAGATAATTTGTACATTACAGTTTCATAATGATTCCAATAATTTCATATATAATATTGATTCGAAAATATGATTTGACACTGGCAACACGATCCCTTCAAGTACAACAATTCCTTGTGGGGAAGGGATCAGGATTTGCTGCTCATTAAAATGGCTACTGATGCTGCTTTTCACTTTCAGCAACGGTTTTTACCGTTGTTGAAAGTTTTGGCAACAAAAAACTGCTGCCATAATTTTTAGCAACGGTAAAAATCGTTGCTAAAAGTGAAAAGCAGCCAAATAATCAGCAGCAAATCCGGATCCGTGGGGAAGAAATAGATCTTGGGACTTGTAATTGTTCACCCCCTCGAACCATACCCCCACCAGCAAAAATGAGAAGAATTCTATTTATGTGCCTACGAACAGTGTTTTTTTAATTTTTTAATTTTTTTAAAAAAGATACTTGATTCAATTGTCAAAACTCAACTAAATGTCTCAATGTGGAACTGATAGTTGATAACTGAGACCTACGAGAATCCTCAAGTAATAACCTCTTGACCTGTTTCTGTTGGAAGCTAACATGATAGTGTTTCGAGTTTCGACTAATTTTTATTGATAAAATTAATGCCAAAGTTTGTATTTTAATTCTACTGAGTCAATAACAATTTTGACTTTTCTGGACTTAAAACGTCATAGTACTAGATGACATCCAATACAGCAGTACGGTCCTTATCTACAAAGGCATTAGATGCTTAGAGGCGATAAGTTTTAAGGAGAACCAACAAATCATTCATGAATAATTAGTTATTTTTAATATATAAATCAACTTGATGAAATGCGTAAATTGTATCCGTTCTAATTGTCGTTAGACAGACAAAAAACGGTGCAAATCTATTAACCTAGCACAGACGGTGTAATTCCATAAACCTAGTATAAAGGATTCCGGGTCTTACAATATTACAGGGCAAGAGTTCCACTCTAATATACCATGCTTCTGCAAACCTACACCTCGTCTTCTTCTTGGTTATCATCTGAACTTTGAAGATGGCTTAGCTTAACTCGTACCTTCTTTGGTTGTGATGAGGCTTTTCTTACATCATCCTCATCAACCTTTCTCTTTTCTCCGTCATTTTTTTCTTCATCAACAACAGGAGGAGGAGATTCAGCAACCGAATTATATTCAGGTCCCGACGTGGATGTCTTTTGATCACATTCTTCCGCTTTCTGTTTGTTGCTAGATTCTCCATTCTTGGTTGATCTTTCACGTTCCTTTAGAAACGAACGGACTTCTTCATTGGTAGCAAGATCCAAAGGGGTCTTTCCTGCCCTTGTCTTGGCACCAAGGCTTGCCCCTTTCTTCAGTAAATACTTGACAAGTTCAATATGGGACCCTTGGGCAGCATAGTAAAGCACAGTCATGCCTTTGCGAGTGGAAGCTTTTGACAGACGCCCCAGCTGAGAGAAGAGCCCGAACAATGTCTAAATGTCCCTTTTTCGCAGCAAAATGTATTGCTCCCATGTCATCCATGGCAGCAGCCCCAACATCAGCCTTGTGCTTGCAGAGATAATTGACTACCTCTGCTTGCCCAGACCACGCTGCTAAATGTAGTCTATAGTCCAAAGTTTCTTGTCAAAGAGACAAGGGGGGAGAACATCAGAATTTAGCAACAATATCTTAACTGAAGTAACAACAAGAGGCCTCACCTTAACCAGCTTATAATTTCAATTTTTTTTCTTTTGATAAATATACGTGGCATAAAAGGATGAAATGCAAAGAAACACTCACAGACCAAACCATAGGGACAAATTTCTTTTTTTTTTTTAAAAAAAAAACAGATGATATTAACAGAATGAAATAACATGACACCAAGGGGATAAAACTTCTGCAGGCACAAACAAAAACATGCAACAACACTCTCATCAAATAAAGAAAACATGCAACAACACTATTTTGAACAGAGAAATTCAGTTCACAGGTCCAAGTATGCAGTAAGTCTGCCCATTGAGAAAACAGCTATTCCAAACAATTAAACTGGCTAGAATTTAAGGATCCTTTCCTGACTCTATATACTAGCCAATGAGAACCATTGCCATACACTGGATTATGCTAATATCACTACAAATTATTTATATACACACACTGAAATGGAGAAAAATGACTATTTCAGTCGAATCCAATCCTTGTTCTATTCTTCATTATTATATTCTGGTACTGGGAACCAAGCTTGCATTTAAGGGCCCCATAACTAAAGATATAAAAACTGGGGTTCAAGCAACATAGGTAAAATAGGCAGTGCTCATGCAAGACTTGGATGTTTTAACCTTCTTGTCAGTAAGTTTGCTTAAGGTGCATCTGTACCCCCTTCTTCTCTTTTACAACTGCCCTCCTTGAAATTTAACTTTTCAGATTACTCTACCATTCTGGTTCAAAACAAAGCGGTATTGCATGTTTCACTATCAGCAAATGCCAGTAATCACTAGCTTTGGCCAAAACTTTGTACAGTATCAGTGTTCAGCGATTACTGACCCTCTGTGTAGTACTCGGTAATCAGGATCAAATATGAAAAGAGTTATATCCAAATTCCCTAAACCATGATTGAATTGGATCTAAAATCCACAGCAGGATAATAGGAACATAGTGGACACTAACAGGAGACATCTAAACCAATTAATAATATTTTACACATAATATGTGAATAGTGCCTCCTATTCTTAGTCCCACATTGAGTGGATTAGTGAAGTGGGGGGGCTTCCTTTGGCTATAAAAGGGAAGCTCTCCTATGTATTTCTACACCCCAAAAACTAAAGCCTAATATTCCTTCTAAGGCTTAGTTTTCTCTTCTCTCTCTCTTATAAATATATTTTGGTAGTGTCCGAGGACGTAGGCAAAATTAGCCGAACCTCGTTAATTTCTGGTGTTCTCTTTATTTAATTTCTGCTCTTTATTTATCTGTTTTATATTTGCCTCCTATATGGTAGGCTATTTTGTCGGATATTGTTAATTTTATTATTGGTGGAAAATAGCCCGAATTTCTACAACAATTGGTATCAGAGCCTTGGTTGCGAAAACTCTTGAAATTTTAGTATGCTCTTGTGGTTGCAGTTTTAACTGATCTTCCACAATCAGAAAATTTTTTTTGAGAATTCATTTGAAATTTTTTTTTGGGAGAAATTATTAGTAATATATTGTCTAATTGAAGTGCATGTCTAGGAAAGGTCTGGCTAAGGAAAGACTTGGTTTTTAAGTGTGTCCGTTGTGACCCTCCTCTCTTTCCTGGGAACTTTCCTGGTGCATTTTTTTTTGGACTAGAGTATTACTAGTAATTTTCATATTTGGAAGTTAAAATGGCAGATAATAAAGAGCAGAGAACCAATGTTTCCACCACAACGTCGGCAGCTTCTTCGTCGTCATTTTTGATGAGAATTGCTGCGCCAAATCCAAGATTAGCGGTGGAGATTTTTGACGGTACAGGTCATTTCGGCATGTGGCAAGGTGAAGTTCTAGACGCTCTTTTCCAGCAAGGTCTAGATATTGCTATTGAAGAGGAGAAACCAGATGAGATTGATGAAAAAGAATGGAAGACCATCAACCGGTTAGCATGTGGTACTATTCGATCATGTCTTTCCAGAGAGCAGAAGTATTCGTTCGCAAAGGAAACTTCTGCTAGTACGTTGTGGAAGGCATTGGAGGACAAATTCCTGAAGAAGAGCGGCCACAACAAGCTCTATATGAAGAAGAAATTGTTCCGGTTTAGTTATAAACCCGGTACCACTATGAACGATCATATTACTGCTTTTAATAAGGCAGTAGCTGATTTGATGAATGTTGATGAGACTTTCAAAGATGAGGATCTGGCCCTGATGTTGCTGTTTTCTCTTCCTGACAAGTACGCATTTATAGAAGCTATGTTACTTCATGGGAAAGAGAAAGTTTCCCTCAGTGAAGTGTGCAGTACTCTATACAGTCATGAATTGAGAAAGAAGGATCGAGAGGAAAGCAAGCAAGCAGAGGTGGTTGCAGAAGCGCTAGTGGCACGAGGCAGACCACAAGGCCAGAAGAAAGGAAGGAAAGGGAGATCGAAGTCAAAAGGCAGACCGAGCAAAGACGAATGTGCCTTTTGCAGAGAGAAGGAGCATTGGAAGAAGGATTGTCCAAAATTGAAAAATAAGGGCAAAGATGATAGAAGCAAACCTCCATCAGAAGCAAATGTAGCTGAATTTAGTGATGAAGATTCAGATCTTTCACTGGTTGCTACAACATCAACAAGGCGATCTGACAAATGGATGTTTGACTCAGCTTGTAACCAACATATTTGTCATATTCGGGAATGGTTCACTGAATTTGAAGAAGTAGCTGGTGGTGTTATTTACATGGGAAATGACACATATTGCGAATCAACTGGTATTGGTTCAATCTACTTAAAGAACCATGATGGATCGACTAAAGTTCTAACAGAAGTTAGATATGTACCAGACATGAAGAGGAACCTCATCTCTTTGGGAGTCTTGGAATCCAAAGGATTAGCAGTGACGATACGAGATGGAGTTCTAAAAGTCATTTCTGGAGCTTTAGTGATGTTGAAAGGTACCCGAAAGAATAGTTTGTATTACTACGACGGTAATACAATTGTTGGGACAGCTGCAGTTGCTACTCTCGATGATGATGGGTCAGATGCAACTAGGTTGTGGCACATGCGGTTAGGGCATGCAGGTGAAAAATCCTTACAAATTTTGGCGAAACGAGGATTGTTGAAAGGTGCACAAACCTGTAAGATGGATTTCTGCGAACATTGCGTGATGGGGAAACAGAAGAGAGTGAAATTTGGCACCGCAATCCATGATACCAAGGGTATTTTGGATTATGTTCACTCTGATGTATGGGGACCTTCCAAGACAGCTTCTTTGGGAGGTAAACATTATTATGTTACTTTTGTTGACGACTTCTCTCGACGAGTGTGGGTGTACACTATGAAGTCAAAGGATGAAGTGTTAGATTGTTTCCTTAAGTGGAAAAAGATGATAGAAACTCAAACTGGCAAAAAGATCAAACGACTCAGAACAGACAACGGTGGTGAATACCGGAGTGATCCGTTTGACAAGGTTTGTCAGGATGAAGGCATTGTTCGACACTTCACAGTTAGAAATACACCACAGCAGAACGGGGTGGCCGAACGCATGAACCGAACATTGCTGGAGAAAGTTCGGTGTATGCTGTCCAATACTGGGTTGGGCAGACAATATTGGGCTGAGGTAGTGAGATATGCAAGTCACCTTGTTAATCGTTTGCCATCAACTGCTATTGGTGGCAAAACACCTCTGGAGGCTTGGTCTGGAAAACTTGTTCCTGACTATGATTCGTTACGTGTGTTTGGTTCTGCTGCATACTATCACGTTAAAGAATCAAAATTAGATCCGAGAGCAAAGAAGGCGCTCTTTATGGGGATCACTACTGGTGTGAAAGGATACCGTCTATGGTGTCTAAAAACACAGAAGATAATCTTTAGCAGGGATGTTACCTTTGATGAATCTGCCATGTTGAAAAAGGTAACAAAAGATGATAGTCAACAGATCAATGGTGCACCACAGCAGGTGGAGGAAACTCCAAAGCAGGTGGAGTTTGAAAGTAGAAGAATTAACCCAGCAATCAGTAATGAAAGTGATGAAACTCCTATGGCAAAAGAGGGGTTAGAAGAAGAGGAGGTTCCAACCCAAGAACCTTCATAGCAACAAGAACTAATTGCATTACAAAGGCCACAACGAGTAAGACACAAACCTGCTCGATTCGATGATATGATGGCTTATGCATCTATAATTGTCAATGATGAAATTCCCACCACCTACCAAGAAGCAGTACAAAGTTCAGAAGATGAAAGGTGGAGGAATGCTATGATTGAGAAAATGCAGTCTCTTCAGAAGAATCAGACATGGAAGCTAGCAAGTCTACCGAAGGGAAAGAAGGCAATTGGATGCAAATGGGTATATGCAAAGAAAGATGGATTTCCTGACAAGAAAAACATTCGTTACAAGGCGAGATTGGTGGCTAAAGGATACGCTCAGATGGAGGGAATTGACTATAATGAAGTTTTTTCTCCAGTGGTGAAACATTCCTCCATTAGAATCATATTGGCCTTGGTAGCTCAGTTAGATTTGGAACTAGTTCAACTTGATGTAAAAACTGCGTCTTTGCATGGAGACTTGGAGGAGGAAATCTATATGACTCAGCCAGAAGGGTTTAAGGTTGCTGGTAAGGAAAATTTGGTTTGTAAACTTGAAAAATCCTTGTACGGATTGAAGCAATCACCAAGACAGTGGTACAAGCGATTTGACAAGTTTATGTTGAGGCAAAAGTACACAAGGAGTAAATACGACCATTGTGTGTATTTGCGCAAGCTACAAGATGGATCGTTTATCTATCTTCTCCTATATGTTGATGATATGCTTATAGCTTCAAGAAATCAAGGAGAGATTAAGAAGTTAAAGGCACAATTGAAGCAAGAGTTTGAAATGAAAGATCTAGGAGAAGCTAAGAAGATTCTCGGCATGGAGATAAGCAGAAACAGAAAATTGGGGCAACTTTGTCTGACTCAGAAACAATATCTGAGAAAGGTACTGAAACGTTTTGGCATGAATGATAAGACAAAACCTGTAAGTACCCCGCTTGCTCATCATTTGAAGCTTATTGCTAATTTATCTCCAAAGAATGATGCTGAACAAGAATATATGTCGAAAGTTCCGTATGCAAATGAGGTTGGTAGCTTGATGTATGCTATGGTATGTACAAGGCCTGACATTTCACAGGCAGTTGGGGTTGTGAACAGGTACAGGCATGATCCTGGAAAAGGACATTGGTAAGCTGTCAAATGGATTCTGCGGTATATTCTGAACACCGTGTATGTTGGTTTAATGTTTGAGCGGGATGTAAAAGCGGGTCATTGCGTAGTTGGATATTGTGATTCTGACTATGCTGGTGATTTGGACAAACGTCGATCAACTACCGGTTATGTGTTTACCCTTGCAAAGGCACTGGTCAGTTGGAAGTCTACTTTACAGTCAACAGTTGCTTTGTCTACCACAGAGGCAGAGTATATGGCAGTTACAGAGGCTGTTAAAGAGGCTATTTGGCTTCAAGGTTTGCTGAAAGATTTGGGTGTTGGTCAGAAGCACATCAAAGTGCATTGTGACAGTCAGAGTGCTATTTGTTTAGCAAAGAATCAAGTCTATCATGCACGAACGAAGCATATAGATGTCCGATATCATTTTGTAAGGGAAATTCTTGAAGAAGGAGAATTACTACTTCAGAAGATCCACACAGCTGAAAATCCTGCAGACATGATGACTAAAGTTGTGACATCAATCAAGTTTCAACATTGCTTGGACTTGATTAATATTGTGAAGATTTGAAGATGAATAGCGCCTTAGGCGCATTTGAAGACACTACTTTTGAAAATTTTTTAAGCGAGAGTTTTTTTGTATTGGGACTTGAAATTCGGCAAGGTGGAGATTTGTGAATAGTGCCTCCTATTCTTAGTCCCACATTGAGTGGATTAGTGAAGTGGGGGGGCTTCCTTTGGCTATAAAAGGGAAGCTCTCCTATGTATTTCTACACCCCAAAAACTAAAGCCTAATATTCCTTCTAAGGCTTAGTTTTCTCTTCTCTCTCTCTTATAAATATATTTTGGTAGTGTCCGAGGACGTAGGCAAAATTAGCCGAACCTCGTTAATTTCTGGTGTTCTCTTTATTTAATTTCTGCTCTTTATTTATCTGCTTTATATTTGCCTCCTATATGGTAGGCTATTTTGTCGGGTATTGTTAATTTTATTATTGGTGGAAAATAGCCCGAATCATAATAATCACCATCAAGAATCAAGATAACCAAGCAACTAAATGTTTGACAGAAGCTACTCCTTCCTTTTGTTTTTTAAGTCAGATTTATGACAAAAAATTTCTTGCCAGACCACCAAATCAAAAGGTTTTCAGATATTGCTAAATGCTAACCCTTCCACCACCACTAAACCGGTGCGATGGTTTTCTATACTGGTGACTGAAACCAAAAATAGCATAAAGGATAAATCACAGTTATCTTTTATTTTTCCTTCCTAAAATATTCGGCTTTACTCTGCAACCGAACAAAACAAACAAACAAATAGACAACTTATTAGGGTTCCTACAGCGGTGAAAGGTAACATGAATTGCACATAGAGGATGTAAATGTAAAGAATGATACGGTGTTCTACAGTGCTTATCTCTGGAAATAACGGCCAAAGGGTTTGTACTTAAAATTGCCTGAACAGTATTGAGATCGCCGGATCTTGCAGCGGAGTGAAGGTCGTCACCGGCCCTCGAGCTCTGTGGATTGCCCATCTCCCTCTTCACCGCCTATTGCTAAACCCACACTCCTCAACAAAATTTTCAGCTCAACACACTCTTTCAAAAACTAAATCGAACCATTCTCTTCTCGCGGTCGTCCCAAGACCAATGTGAAATGCCCTCTCTTCGCACTTCTCACTTTCCGTTTTTTTTTTCAAAGATTATGTTGTCGTTCCTCTTCTTTATTTTAAGTTTTATTTTAGCCCTATGTGTTTTAGAGACTTGATATTGATCCTTGTTATTCTAATTTTTTTTTTCGGTTAAAAGCTTAATTCATGCGATATAGTTAATATATTATTCTTTTATTGCTAACATAACTTATTTATATGGTTGCTGATTAGATATTAATATCTCATGTGTAATTTTTTCAATATGGTTATAACAAAAGACATATGGGTGTTTTGAGCTTTTTAAGAATTACACGAGATATTACTATTCAGTTACAAATCATGTAGATAGATTATGTTAATATTTGAAGAATGATGTGTTAATTTTATTATATAAACTAATAGTTTTAACAAAAAATAATTAAAGTAGTATGACTTTGAAACATAAAAGATTAATATAAAATTTTATAAATATAAAGAATCAAAATAGTATTTTTTTTTACGTTTTTTACTTTAAGAAAAATTATCCTACCATCTTAAATAATGATTAAAACTTACAACATGTTTGGTTGTAGATCATGTAATGATATAATGAATAAAGTGATAGGAAAGATAATGAGAATTTATTTAAATTACTCTCTTAAAAAATACTAAAGTTTTATTTGATTTGTGAAATATTTTTTATTTTTATTTTCAGTTTTTGTTTTTTAAAATATTAAAAATATATTTTTCGTATTTTTAGATTTAAGCATATTTTAAGAATTATCTTTAAAAAAATATTTTCATTAAACTTAATCAAATATATTTTCAAACTCATTTTTTATTTTTTATTTTCAATGAAAACAAGAAATTTTCAAACTAAAAAGGCCATAAACTTTTCTTTTTAAAGAAATAAGAATATTATAATATAATACATCAATTTCATTATCATTTCCTTTCGCTTATGTCAAAAAATTAAAAAATAATTAAAAAATTTAAACAAAAACATTATTTTAATGATTATAAATGTTAAAATTTCTAATTAAAAATTTTAGCTTGAAGTGTAAAATCATTTCTAGTAATTGTCATTAGGCACACCGCTATTTTCAATTGGTGTTTAATTGCTAATATAATTAAAGTATTTTCAGTGAGTTTTTTAAATTTTTGAATCATATTGTGGCTATATCTCGCAACATCAACTTAGTGTATTAAATATTAATATTAAAATGTTTTCAAAGTAGTCGAACCCAAATTGTAATATTAGCTAGTCCTTTTTTCTTTTTTTGGGATAGTAATGTTAAGAAACCTTTTCTTAAAATTTATAATTGAGATATTTAGTTATCTACTAACAAAATTGGTTTAACTTATCTTTGATAACACAATAACTTATACACCAAGTGTAAAGTACCCATTAAAAAGCCATATCCTCTATCAAATATGTTGTGGGGAAGTCCAAGCAAAGAGCTAACTTTTGGAAACCAGCTGGCAGACTGAAAGAAAACTAACACTGTAATTCCAGAATCACAAAGAATAATTGTATGAAATGAAATTAATAACCAAAACTGACAACTTAATTTCCTTGGGCATTATGAACACCAACATACAGGTTTCTAATCACCACCCCGCCTATCATCAAATCAAAAACAAAGAAAATAAACAGCTAAGGTTAATAAACAACTAAGGTTCATCATAATGGCATTGGCAGTATTACCAAGCAGATGGAATCAAAAGCTTCCCTTGTTTAGGTGTTGCATTCAGAGACGTTGTAAAATGATTCTTAGTGCACAAAAATCGTCATCATCTTGGTTGGGATGTTAGTCGATTTGGCAAGCGCACCAATCGCACAAGTAATATAGTGATTTGAGAGTAAAAGTATCGTTCCCACGAGGACTAAGCGACTAAGTACCCAAGAAATTTAATTGAATTAGTTGGACGAAACAATTGGATTGAAGATAGCTTTAGCAAATGAATGATAAAATAAAATCAATAACCGTAAATATTTATGAGTTTTCTTTTAATAACAGTAAACAATATAAAAACTGATGAAATAGTCTAATTAAAGCCTAGGGTCACTAATCCCTCTCCTCTATCTTAGAAATTACAAAACCCCTCTCACGTACTCGCAACGTATTCAACCCTATAAGTTAATCCTAGGTTATTCTAATAACTTAAAAGAATCCTCCCGAATCTCAATTAAGTTACTCAACTCCTACGCAATTCCTTGTGTGGGCTAAGCCTAATACAACCAACCTAGCTTTGATTAAACGAGATTAACTAACATTCCTATTAGCTAACAAGCGAAAACACTTAGTAAGGTTCACGCACTCGTCCTTCCTATTCAGTGTTCTACTCTCACCTCCCTCTCCCGAGTTCGAAGACAACAACAAGCATACATATAGATTGATCAAGTCCATATAACGCAACAATAAAATGGATAGAAAGACTTATATTAATTGAAATAAGGTTGCAAAAACATGAGAGGATGTAAAATCTATTCAAGAGTCAAGCTCATAGTAACCCTAGATAGAAAATCTAGCTACTCATAGAAAACAAACAGCAGAAAGCAGAAAAAGAGATGAAGTTGGCCATGAATCTGAGGTGGAATGATGGATTGAGCTCCCCAAGCCTTGAGAATCAGGTTCCCCTTGCTCCTCTCAGCCAAAACGGCGCCTCCCTTCAGTCTCCAACTCCAGAATACCCTAAAAATCTCATCTGAAGCCCTTTTATATCAGTGCAGGATCGCGACTACTGCTATAGCGGTAAGTCTCCACCGCTATAGCGGTACAGGACAGTAAAGAATGCTTCCAGAAATTTTTGTGCAGGAATCACCGCTATAGCGGTGAGTATCCACCGCTATAGCGGTGGTAGATAGAAAGTGGCTATCTGCTTCTTCCTCTGCAGCTTCGTCCATCTTGCCTAACGTCAAAGAGAATAAAATGATGATTAGCGACGTTCTTGGTCAAATAATCACATGAAGAAGACTAAACTCTAAAAATTCCTAAACTAAACTAAATCAATCAAAAACAACGGAAAAAATATACAAGCAACCACAAGTAGGCGATAAAATAGATCAAAGATTCAGCACCAAATGGTACTAAATCTAGCACTTAACATGGGACAGCCATATATTGTTGGAAAAAACTCTATTTCTCCATTGAAAATTACTTTGGTGCAAATAAATCAGAGAAATAAAATGAAACAGAAACACAATATTAACACAAAAAAATAACGTGAAAATTCCAAAAACAAAGAAAAAACTACGATTATTGTCAAAGACAACCAAAGAAAAACACTATGTAAAAATTTGTACAATACACTGAAATTTCTCTCAAATATTTGGCATCTCAATACACCCACACTCTCAAGCATATATTTAACCTACATTTCTCACTACTTAAAACAAGAGTACAAGAGAAAACTAAATATAAACTAATGTTTTTGTATTAGTGCACTTAAAAACTAAGGTCTTGGCTCCTTTATATAGCCTTGGCACCTCTTTTCATTTGTAATTCAAGCAATGTGGGATTTGTCTCTCTCTTCCTTGGTTTTAACTTAAGCAATGTGAGACTCCATTTTTCAATTAATTCCAACAATCTCCACCTTGATTGAGAAATAACTACATTTTCCGCTTCAGTGTTTACACTACCAATCATAGCTTCAAGAATTATTATACTCCACCATAAAAAGGTATATCCACCTAGAATTAACTACTTATAGGAATTTCACCTCTGCACATGTCGGAAGTCCTTGCTGAAAAGTTATGGTGCAACATTCAATGTTGGCTTTCCCTTGGAAGTTCTTTAGCCATCAACATCATTCCACCACACATGCTATGAGGATATAGACTTCTCACTTTTCAGAGAATGTCATCTTCTCCCGCAACGAGAGAGACAAAGCTAGCATCTACCTTGGAGCCTTTTGTTGAACCTGCTCCTTTTGTTGCCTTGTGTAACTCTTATTGTATCATCACATCCTTGACATGTACTTGCCACAAGCCAAAATTGATCCTCCCATCAAAATTTCTCTATTTTAAATCTTATCCCGTTGAAAAATTTGACACTGCAAAAGTATATTGAAATAGTGAACACAATTATAAACAGTACCACACTTCGTTCAAGCAACCCAGCAACCAAAAATAATTCCGAAGCAATTAGGAATAATTATTTTTTGATAGTGGAAGATCAGACGAAGCTGTAACTACAAGAGTATACTAAGAAGTTAACACTGAAAGAAATGGTTGGATCCCAAGAGGGGGGGTGAATTGGGTTTTATAAAAATTTTCACAAAACTTAATTGGAAGTTAAAATGATTTTCTGAAATTAGATAATGTTAAAGATAATAATTTAATTCAGAAAATCAAAATGTTTATCAAGATGAATAATTTTATAGTGCAAGGAATTAAGGAGCAAATATAAATCTACACAAATTAATTAATACTTGAGGTAGAAATTAAATATAAACGCAAAGCATTAATTAATTAACTTCAAATGTAAATAGAGTAGGGATAGAGAAAGCAAACTCGGAGATTTATACTGGTTCGGCTAATCCCAAGCCTACATCCAGTCCTCAAGAGACCACTTGAGTATTTCCACTATAATTGCAAGTTTAATCCGGGTACTTGCTGTAATACCCAAGAAAAATAAAATATAAATATTTGTTTATAAACTACTGTTACTATTTCAGTATATGGTAATATTCACCCGTATAATACTATTTACGTATACGATACTGTTCATTTATACAATCGAAATGTCAAGTACTAGATGTGGTTTGGTCATAAGAGAAAACTAGGAAGAAGTTCGTAGGAGAAAATGACGTTTTATGGATGAAAATACCCTCAGGGACTAAAGTGAAAGGACTGATTTGAAAAGAAACTTAAAGGTTTAAGGTAAAAGGATAGTTTTCCCTTTAAGTTTTCAATAGTAATAACAGAAAAATTTTCCAGCGTGAAGTGCACAGTAACTACATTATTAGAAATGTCATTTTCATAAATAGTAAATTGAATATTTTATTAGCGCATAGTATTAAATAGTACCCTTGACTTTTGCTATAAATAGGCCCTTCTATTTCACTTCTAAACTCACACCTTCAACTTATCTTCTTCTCTCCTTAAGTTTCTCTTACTCCAATGCTAGGCCTCTGAGATTTTGGGCCTTTCCTTTTTGCTTAGGTAAGGATACTATGCCCTTTCTATGTCTTTCAAATTCTAGAAGTTATTTTCTTAAGTATGCTCTGTGGTTGCGGCTTTGACCGATCTTCCACATCAGAAAGATTGTCCTTAGCTGTTTATATGTTATTTTGATTCTTTGATTACCGAAATAGAATGTAAACTGTGAAGAATACATGTCTAGGAAAGTTCTGGCTAAGGAAAGACCTGGTTTTTAAGTGTGTCCAGTGTGACCCTCCACTCTTTCCTGGGAACTTACCTGGTGTACTCTTTTACAGATTGTATTCTCTATTTCTGGTATGAATAGTACCCGTACGTATAAATAGTAACTGTATGAATAGTAACCGTACATATAAATAGTATCCGTACATAAAAATAATATTCATACGTATAAATAGTGATCATATGTACGAATATTATCCATATATATAAATAGTATCCGTACGTATGAATAGTGACTGTATATATGAATAGTGACCGTACATATGAATAGTGCCGTATGTATGAACAGTATCAGTATGAAAACAATCCTAACTTGTTTTCTCTAATCTTTCATGAAAATCTCTGTAGCGGAATACTGAAATTCATCTGTGTACTCTTGTCTGTAACGACTTAGAGAAGCGATATTTGTACGGAATCCAGGTGAGTGAAACGACCCCGTTTTAATAGAGTTTTAGCATTATTGGTGATAAAAAGTATGTCGTAGGACACTCCCAAGATTCATAGGGGGAAATTGGATTCAGAATGACGAATCTAATGAGATAATTAATCCATAAGTATGGATAAAATGAAATAAGTATCTCATGATGATGTGAAATTTGAATCATATAGTTATATACTATACCTGTTATATGGATGAATATTATATTGTATTTCTGATTATGATATGAAATATTGTACTATTGATTGTGATTGAGCGGGACAGTACCCCCTCTCACGGCAAGGCGGAAAACCCGGTTGACATGGTGTCTTGACCAATGAGTGTGGAGACAACGATTCCCTCAGTAGGGATATAGCCCGGATTGGTGATAAATCCATGAGGCGCCCTAGCTAAGAGGATGAGGTGTGCGTCATGGCGGAAATATACATAATTGGTAAGCCGGCCTGTGTGCGCTCTCCGGGATATATTGCCATTGACGAGTACTAGTAACGTTTGTTGAATTGGATGAATTTTTATCTTCTTGTATGTAAAAGGATGATGTTGTGCGTCATGGCGGAAATATACATAATTAGTGAGCCGGCTTGTATGCGCTCTCTGGGATATATTGCCATTGACGAGTACTAGTAACATTTGTTGAATTGGATGAATTTTTATCTTCTGTCTATTGGTTGAGTATGAGCCTTCGGATATACTTGCATGACTGGTAATGTATTTGAATTTTATTAACGCGAGGCCGATTCGTTCATTGAGTTTAAAAGCTCACACTGTTTGTACAACCTTTTTGTTCAGATCAGGTTGCCAGCGAAGAATATCTGCTAGAGGAGTAGATCACTTTGGACCTTCCCGTTGTCGGGTAGACCCCTCTTTTGTTATAGATTATGTTGCTCTGTAATCGTCTAGGACATCTAGTTCAGGAGTTTGACATTTGGCTTGTATGTCAGTATAATAATGTATTTTAAATTGATAATCTATGATTACATGCAAATCATCTCTATGATTTTCAGATAAGAAAATTTGATATATTTATCGGAAGGCTTACAGTGATGAGAGATTCATCATTGTGCCGGTCATGTGCCCAGAAAACGGGTCGTGACACTTGCAAACCACTACAACATACTTTTCTCCCTCAAGGGTGTCTCTCCCCCTTACAACGTATTTTCTCTCAAACACTAACTCAAGGAACCAATCCTTGAGAAACTAAATTTAAAGGCTTAAGGAAAATAATGGTAAACACTCTCAAAGTGTAGATAACGCAGAAATTAAGCTCAGAATATTTCTCTAGCAATTTAGAGAGAATGAACTCAAGAAAATATGAGAAATGAACAATTGAAGCTTGATTTAAATGGTGTTGTGAAATCCCCTTTATATAGTGAAACCTTGCTGCTACAGTGACTGCTTTAGTTAAAATTGCTACAGTAAGCTTCATCATCATTTTTCAACCTTTCTACAACAACCAAAAAACTTTATCAATCTTTTTCAACAATCAATATTCTTTTTCAAATTTGCTACAGTAAAAAGTATTCTTTTTCAAAGTTTATTACAACAACCAATAAACTTTATCATACTTTTTCAACAATCAAAATTCTTTTTCAAAAGTGCTACAGTAAAAGATATTCTTTTTCAAATTATATTACAACACCCAATAAACTTTATCATATTTTTTCAACAATCAAATTTCTTTTTCAAAAGTGCTACAGTAAAAGATATTCTTTTTCAAATTATATTACAACACCCAATAAACTTTATCATACTTTTTCAACAATCAAATTTCTTTTTCAAAAGTGCTACAGTAAAAGATATTCTTTTTCAAATTATATTACAACACCCAATAAACTTTATTATACTTTTTCAACAATCAAATTTCTTTTTCAAAAGTGCTACAGTAAAAAGCATTCTTTTTCAAATTATATTAAAACACCCAATAAACTTTATCAAAAATTAATTTATACTACTATATTTAAATATATAAAGCATTAAATATATTTGGGCCAAGAAAGATTGAATCATGTATTTGGATCAAGAAGATTAAATCATACATTTGGGCCAAGAAGATTAACTCATTCATTTGGGCTAAGAAGATTAAATCATACTATTTAGGCTAAGAAAGATTAAATCATACATTGGGCCAAGAAGATTAAATCATTCCCACATATTTGTCATCATCAAAACTTATAGCATAATACATTAGGGCTAACAATCTCCCCCTTTTTGATGATGACAAATCACCAAAGAAAAATATGTTACAATGTAATAATCATTATACAATATACACATATTTTTCTTTCCATATTCTTCTCCCCCTATTTGACATCAACAAAAAGGTATAAGGAAGGCAATATATAAAGGCTAAAGCGTATTCTTTCTTTAAGCAAGAATATCATATGACGTCATAGGGTAAAATTTCATCAAAACTTATCATTGATATGCCAAAAATATATAGTTAAGGAAAACATTACATCTCATATAAAGTGACCCTAAAAATATAGAGCATTTAAGTATAGATTAGGCTCCCCCTCAATCAATGCATATTAAACAAATGTAATTTTCAAGATGTATTCATATATGTATCTTGAGGATGAGCACCTGCAAAAAATTTGACAACCACTCCGATGCTTAAGTTAGTAATGTAAATCAAGGATTAAAGGCAAAATTAACTGCTTACGGTCGCATGCATCAAGCATTATCATAATGCAAGAAAATCATTGCCTTTCATTTACCCACAAAAGCATTTTATGTAAGTATGTGTAACTATGAAGATGTATTATCCTCTACACATTTCATTTTATTTAAAATTTTTTTTTGACTTCTCATTTTCTATGAGTGCATGTGGAATCATGACATATTATTCATAGCCTTCGCTCATGATGCATGAATAGCATACACAACATATGTTCTTAGATACATGTAATCATAGCATGATGCAATCAATCATGTATATTATACTGAAAGCTCTCAAGAACAATACAACAAAGCAGAGAAATACGGTTCTGTTTATCACCATTTTATTAATCCTTAAAATTTTTAATCAAAACAAATTAAATTAGCCGCAAATCCACCGAAAATTGACTTTCGTGGTTTTGCCATTAATGCGACGCGTTGTTGGTGTGCATGCGTACCCTAGAGTTCTGGCTTCCAGCTTGCAAAATCCGTAGGATGAACGTGTAGGGGTACGGCGAAGAGATATCTTCGTTGGCTCTAAGTCATCATTTTCTCTCTATAAAGACTGCCCAGAATTCTCAATTATCACACCACAAAGAGTATTCATCTCTGAGCCTACAACTTTCTGACATTCCTCTCTCTTCATACTCCAAAAAAAAAATTCCAAGCCATGGCAGCAAGAAAGTTCATTGATCTCACAGTAGAGGCCAGGGAGGAAGAGCTCGACTTAAACTTGAGTCTAGGTAAGGATAAGGGCAAAAGACCTTTGGAGGGATCTCAAGAGAACCGAAAGAAGAAAATGAAGATCGAAGAAGCTGAGGAGATTAGTACAGGTCATACGTCAGAAGACAAAATTGCTTGTCTGGAGCAGGAGGTGAAGAAACTCAAGAAGATGATAGAGGACCAGGAGAAGTTAGCTAAACGCAACAATGCGGCACTGACTTCAAGAATAGATAGGTTCTTCTATTGGTCTACCCAATGCTTCTGTAATCAACAACAAAGAAGTTTTGATTGTATGAATGAGATTTACACTACCCTCCGTGACATTGCTCAGTCTCTTGCTCCAAGGAATGGCCGAGGGGTGATGATACAATACAACCCTCCTAATCCGAGACCACCTCGCCTGTAGGTTGCTCATGCATGAGCAAACTTTTCCTTTTTTTTTTGCAATATAATCCTTTAGTTTGTGTTTTTAATGCAAATGGTTTCTTTCAGATGACGGTACTTAAAAAAAAATTATAATAATAATAAAGAAAGATAAAGAAAATCAGCCGCACAAATTTAGCACAATAGAAGGATATATATATTTTGAAAAATATATATCCATTTTAAAGATAGAAAGAATTTTCTGACATGGATATATATATCATCATTTCAAAGCAAAAGCAAGTTACATACTTACTCAAGATAAAACATATTATAATCAGAGTATGTAGTAACATAATTGAGGTAATATGGATTAATAAGATATAATCAGATATAAACTATAATCCATAAACAATGGTTCATAAGTTACAGCTTATGTAAAAGAGATGATATGTATAATGCTCAAACCATGATGTATTAAAAAAATAATTTAAGTATTTAACATATTTTTATATGTCATGATGTGATCAAGTATGTAAGATGTCAGAAAACAATATGTCATTGCAATGAAAGTATGACAGTAAAAAAAATTTGCCAGAATGTTCAATTGAGATCAAGGAGTATCATTCAATTAAATAATGAAGAAGTAAAGGATAGAGATACTCATCAATTTTGGCAAACTTTTGTTGCTTCTTGAAATTCCTGTTCAAGATTTTGATATCCTTGTTTTGCTCATTGTTCTTCTTTTGATCCTGTCTTCTTGTAATTTTAATGATCTTAATTGATTGATTATTTGTAAGATCTATCAAGCATTGGTTCAATGTAGACTTCATTGGTCGACTACTGATAGGAGCGTTGGTCCACCAACCAACTTCAAAACTATAAATCTTACTGATTTCGAAGAGCAGAGGAAAGAATGTGCTTTAGAGGATTAACTCCTGCAAAACACTTTTGGTGGAGCACTTTGATGTTCAAATCAGTAATGTTCAAATAAATCTCGAGCACTAGGAGCAACATTATGTTCAAGATATGCCATATTAATAAAAGTGCTATGCTTCCATGAAATGCAATTTTGCAATATATTTGATTTTGTTGAAAATATTTGAATAAGATTACAATAAGGATAAATACTATAGGCAAGAGTAATCTTATTATTGTGAAAGCAAAAGAAATATGCATGTGATGGACGAAAGTTTTCATGATGCGGCAAAAAGGAGAGTTTGAGCAGTATTTAGAAGAAAGATATTGGTTCAAAACAAAATTTGAATCTATAGGTCACACACATAAGAATTGTTTTCAGATATAGCATGTATGAATATCAAGGATAGATGTAAGACATATTAGACAACAGACAAAAGCATTAGAGAGCAGTAAACATATCAGTCAAAATTCTTACAATGCATTCCAGCTTATATGTTTACTTATCCATTGCCTCCTTTTGATGCAAGAGTGGAGTTTAAATGATGTAGCCATTAAAATGTCATTTCCGCTCCTTGCTTCGAGGTGAATCTACAAATTAATCTTTTGTTTTTGGTACCCAAATTTCTTTGGGTCCGCCTGGGTCATGAGTTCCTTTTTGAACCCATTTCATTTTTACTCCATGAACAAGATTTTTCTTATAAAAGCATGAGTAAGATTTGTGTCCTTTCAGTCCACAATAAAAACAAGTGCAAGTTGGACTATTTGACATCTTTACAGAAACAAAGAAGCTTTTAGAATGCTTTTGGTTTGATTTCCTTTTAGAAACAAGACCAACTTTGTTAAACCTTCTTCTTTGTTTCAAAACTGAGGTATTTAAAATTTCTCTACCTTGAGAAAATTTTGCAAGTGTGTTTTTAAGATTATTATTTTTCTTTTTCAAAGAATCACACTTGGTACAAAAGTAATTTTTGTTGGTAGAGATATTTGCTTTTAAAATCAAATTCTCTTCTTGCAAAGTTTTGTTTTGATTTTCAAAAACAAAATTCTCTTCCTTGGAAATAGAAAATTCATTTTTCAATGTTTTCAACTCATTTTCAAGAGAAGAGTTTTTCTGTTTTGAAACATTTAGTTTCTTTGCAAGTATTAGAGATTCTTCATGTAAATCATCAAAGGCATCTTGTAATTCTTCAAAAGAGTAGTCAAATAAATTTACCTCATCTTTATCTCTAGCCACAAGACAAGTGTTGGCTTCTTCATTTGTGTTCTCCTCATCAGAATTGCTATTTCCCCAAATGGACGATAGGTAAGCTTTCTTTGATGATTTAGCTTTTGGTTGTGGTTTTTCTTTTTCTCCTTTTTCTTTTTCTTCTATCTCCTTGGTGATTTGAGATTTTCCTGTAAGTTCAACACCAAGAGCTTGCAAATGATTAAGCACAAGTTGTATCTCATTAATGGTTTTGCAATTGTTCATTTGAGCAATTTCAAGTTCATTAATGAAACTTCTATACCTTAATTCCTCAGCAATAAGATCTTCCTCATGTGCAACTTCAAGAATTTCCCACATTTCTTTTGCAGTTGCACAGTTGGAGATTTTGAAAAATTCATCTTGACTCAATGCACAAGAAATAATCAATTTTGCCTTAGCATTGAGTTGCATTAAACTTCTTTCAGTATCATTCCATTCACTCTTGGGTTTTGGAATGTATTTTCCTTGTTCTTCCTTGACAGGCATATCAAAACCATTTTCTATAACTTCCCAGAGTTTATGGTCTACTGAAATTAAAAATATTTTCATTTCATACTTCCAATATTGAAAATGATTAGCATCAAAAACTGGAGGTTCTATGAAAGAACAATTTTTAGAAATAAACCACTCACTAGATCCAACCATGTTTACTCTTAGACGGTTAAGTCTCAAATCAAGAGCCCAAGCTTTGATACCAATTGAAAGAAATGGTTGGATCCCAAGAGGGGGGGTGAATTGGGTATTATAAAAATTTTCACAAAACTTAATTGGAAGTTAAAATGATTTTCTGAAATTAGATAATGTTAAAGATAATAATTTAATTCAGAAAATCAAAATGTTTATCAAGATGAATAATTTTATAGTGCAAGGAATTAAGGAGCAAATATAAATCTACACAAATTAATTAATACTTGAGGTAGAAATTAAATATAAACGCAAAGCATTAATTAATTAACTTCAAATGTAAATAGAGTAGGGATAGAGAAAGCAAACTCGGAGATTTATACTGGTTCGGCTAATCCCAAGCCTACATCCAGTCCTCAAGAGACCACTTGAGTATTTCCACTATAATTGCAAGTTTAATCCGGGTACTTGCAAACCACTACAACATACTTTTCTCCCTCAAGGGTGTCTCTCCCCCTTACAACGTGTTTTCTCTCAAACACTAACTCAAGGAACCAATCCTTGAGAAACTAAATTTAAAGGCTTAAGGAAAATAATGGTAAACACTCTCAAAGTGTAGATAACGCAGAAATTAAGCTCAGAATATTTCTCTAGCAATTTAGAGAGAATGAACTCAAGAAAATATGAGAAATGAACAATTGAAGCTTGATTTAAATGGTGTTGTGAAATCCCCTTTATATAGTGAAACCTTGCTGCTACAGTGACTGCTTTAGTTAAAATTGCTACAGTAAGCTTCATCATCATTTTTCAACCTTTCTACAACAACCAAAAAACTTTATCAATCTTTTTCAACAATCAATATTCTTTTTCAAATTTGCTACAGTAAAAAGTATTCTTTTTCAAAGTTTATTACAACAACCAATAAACTTTATCATACTTTTTCAACAATCAAAATTCTTTTTCAAAAGTGCTACAGTAAAAGATATTCTTTTTCAAATTATATTACAACACCCAATAAACTTTATCATATTTTTTCAACAATCAAATTTCTTTTTCAAAAGTGCTACAGTAAAAGATATTCTTTTTCAAATTATATTACAACACCCAATAAACTTTATCATACTTTTTCAACAATCAAATTTCTTTTTCAAAAGTGCTACAGTAAAAGATATTCTTTTTCAAATTATATTACAACACCCAATAAACTTTATTATACTTTTTCAACAATCAAATTTCTTTTTCAAAAGTGCTACAGTAAAAAGCATTCTTTTTCAAATTATATTAAAACACCCAATAAACTTTATCAAAAATTAATTTATACTACTATATTTAAATATATAAAGCATTAAATATATTTGGGCCAAGAAAGATTGAATCATGTATTTGGATCAAGAAGATTAAATCATACATTTGGGCCAAGAAGATTAACTCATTCATTTGGGCTAAGAAGATTAAATCATACTATTTAGGCTAAGAAAGATTAAATCATACATTGGGCCAAGAAGATTAAATCATTCCCACATATTTGTCATCATCAAAACTTATAGCATAATACATTAGGGCTAACAAACACCCCATTGAACCAAAGGCTTTAATACCATTTGTTGCGAAAAACGCATAAAAATTACTTTGGCTCAAATAAATTAACGAAATAAAATGAAGCAGAAACACAATCTCAACACAAGAAAATAATGTAAAAACTCCAAAATCAGAGAAAAAACTACAACTGTTGTCAAAGACAACTAAAGAAACACACAAAAATTTCTTTCAAATACCTCACCCTAATACACCTACATTCTTAAACATGTATTTAATCTACATCTGTCACTACCTAAAACAAGAGTACAAGAGCAAACTAAATACAAGCTAATGTTCTTATATTAGTGTACTTAGAAACTAAGGTCTTGGCTCCTTTATATAGCCTTGGCACCTCTTCCCATTTGTAATCCAAGCAATGTGAGACTTGTCTCTCTCCTCCTTAGTTTTAACTTAAGCAATGTAGGACTCCATTTGCAATCAATTCCAACATGTATGTATCTGCAGTTTTCTCTTGGCCCCTCTGAACTCACTTGAATCGGTACAAAAAATAAATTAGCCTACCAAAGAATGACTCCTTTCTGGACTGTCAAAACCTGGGAGCTCAGAACTAATGGAGAACTTCAACCAACTCTTTTTCTTTGCAAATTTTAGACAAGGATGTAATACAGCGCCAATCGCCATAGCAATGAGGCTTATAAGCATTGTTTTGAGGGATGAAAAATATAACAAAACACCAATCAGTATTGTAGGAGGTATGCATAAAATAATTGCTCCGGCAGTTCCTCCCGGTATCTTGCAAGGCCGAGATGCATTGGGGCGTCTGATCTTCAGCAGAATGAATGCTATGAACTCCAAAATCATTCCAAAACAATACAACAAGTTTTCTGCAGCTATAATTTGTTGGAAGCTCAGCCATGAAAGTAATATTACACCTGAGGCTGAGAAGAGTATGCCTATAAGAGGGGTTCCATGTCGAGACCTCTGGCTGAAGAACTCAGGCAACATTCCTCTCTCAGCCATCCCCAGAAGTTGAAAGGAGTCACTGCTCATTTCAGCAACAAACATCCCCATATTTGACATTGCAGCAGCTACCTGAAGCCACCATCTCAACCACACTCTTCCAATGATCTTGGCGATATCTGAGAAGTATCCATCGGTCCAAAGGTCGCGGTCGAGGGGAACAGCACCAGTACCAATTAGAAGTGGGAAGAAATACCCCAGAACTACTAGGATCATAGCATAAAACAAAGCCTTTGGAAGAGTTTTCTTTGGATTTTCCACTTCTCCAGCAAGGGTGCTTATGGAGTCCCAATAATTAAGATTCCAGAATAGAGTATTCAAATATAAATTCCAATTCACATTATATAGATCTGCCACCAACCATCTTGAAGGTTTCATGTTTGGAATTGCCAAAAACCCCATAACCACAAAGGGAGCAAGTGAGGAAATCCCCAGAAGAATAGCAACCCATCCCACAATGGTTAAACCCCTGTAGTTCAAATATGTGAGAACCACTGTCAAACCCCAGGCTGCAAGAGTTCTTGGATAGCCACCTCTTAAAGCCGGGATTCCCGACTTCAAATAGTCAAGAAAAAGAACGGGGTACAAGGCATTGTCAATTACCCCACTTAGCCATTTCATCCAACCTTGTTGAAACCCCAAAAAGGGGCCCAATGTAGAAGAAACCCAAACCACATAACCACTATTTTCGGGAAACATAGTACCCATCTCTGCAGTAATTAAAGCTTCGGGAACACTCCATATGAATGGGAAAACCAAGAATCCAATCAGGGCTAACAGAGGACCTGCAGCATTTACAGTGTCCTCAACACCGAAGGGGCCCCCAGAAACCTCGAAGAAGATGAGAAATATGAGAGGAAGAACTGAAACTTTCTTCAGGTTATTTGCGCTGGGGGCGGGTAATCCACCAATGGTCACATAGTTATTCCCATCGTCCTGCCTCATTGCAGCACTAGGTTGTCTATTAGCTGTTGCCCTTAACATCTGCACCCAGAAGAAGGTTTTCAAAATTCAAATTAACAAATTTAGAATCAGAAACTGAAAATGCTTCCGAAGGTTGAGAATAGGTGTTTAAAACAATCAAAGAAAAATTTAGAAAAAATATATACCCACTTTGTCAACTTTGGCAGTAAAATTCCATCCACTTATTCACAAAATCAATTGATCAACAACTGGATCCGTCTAACAATTTCAATGAAGATAAAATTTCGAATATGAAGATGGGTCTTTTCAGTTTCATGCTTTGCACAAGGATAAGAATAAAAGCTAAATGGGGATAATCGAACAAATATAAAAAGCATGCAGATATTGAACATGGATCTAGATTGACCAAAAAGAATTATAAAACTCCTGGGGAAAAAATCAGTAAAGAAAAGCTTAAAAGATATTCAACAATAAAACTAAGAAAATTAATTCAAATAGAGGGATTGGGCTCCCCTCTATGTACATGGAGGCTCCAGATCTCTGTCTTACTGTAGGCAAGATATGGAGCCTCCATATCCAAAAATTATAAAAAAGAGCCTAATTCCAAACAGAGATGGAACTAAAGAGATCATGAAGGATACAAAAATCTTTTTTTAAGATCAAGTGCATGATATCCACCGTTTTGAATCAAACAATGTTGGAAAACTCCAATATAATACAACAGCCAGAGATGCAGAGAGTAAGAAAGGCAATGAATAAGATGAAAATAAAAATGAAAAATAGAGTTACTTTCCCTTGAGTTAGCCCATGACCCAAATCATACCGTTGATTTGATTTAAATTAACAAGTTAAACTGATTTGAAAATCCTAATCGAACCGTCCATCAGTTCGGGTGACATGATATAAAATTCTCAACAGTAAAATATTAATACCCTTATTATTATTGTTATTATTATTATTAGTAATACTATACAACGTTTAGAAAGAATTCTTAGGGCTTCAGATTCACTCTTCTTCATTATTTTTAATTGTACTCACGTACATACCCCTTTTATCTAATATATATATATATATATATTTTTTTTCAGTCTACACAATTTTGTCGGTGTTGAGATATTTTCTTTTAATTTATTTTTCATATTATTCTAGAATATATAATAATCATTTTTCAACTTATATTGTCAGTTAGAATAGACACACGTGAAAAAAATAAAAATTATCAATGTATGTTTACGTATCCATTTTTGGACAACGACACTAATGATATACAAAAAACAAAAGTAAATTTAAAAAATGTCATTAAAAAATTTATTACATTCGAATAAATTTAAAAAATAATTTAGTGTGTGTATATATATATATATATATATATAATATTTATATTCCTGTGTTTGTGCTTTTTCCATTTGACAGTTTCAATGTCGGTTTTGACTTTGAGACATGAATTCCATTAACAACAACAAGACTACAAAATTTTGATATGATTATATAATATTACGAATTTATTTATTTATTAATTTTTTCTAAGCAGTGAACTAGGTCAACACTATTCTTTTTTAAAAATATTTTGGCAAATGCTAATCTTTCAAAAATAATTAGATAAATATTATTGATTTTGTCACATTACTATTTCTCTTTTTTTAAAAAAAAAATTATAGAGTCTTGGTCATGTAAAGGCCGAGACTCTGTATGGAATAAAAAAATTAAAAGAAAACAGAAATTCCATAAAGCTGTAAAATGCATATTAACCCACCCATTCCAATATAAAAAGAAAGGCGGCGAGATGGGGAGGAGAAGCCAAGAGATTTTGAGAGTTGCAGTCTGAGATTTTGAGAGTTGGAAATCAACTCGGAGTAGGTTGAGAGTAGAGATAGCTGAGGGTGTCGAAAGAATTTTTCAAATGATATTTCAAAGGCTACAAAAAAGGTTAGTTCAATATTATTAAATTTTGTTTTATTCGACTAGTATGTTTAAATTAATATGCTTAAATTTTAAATTTTTGTAGATTAGTATCTTTATGGTTAGATTAGTATGCTTAATTTTTTGTTATTAGATATAATAGGATAGTTTAATTTGTATGCTTATATATAGTTGTTTAATTTTTTTTGTAATGATTAGATAATATATGAAATTATCTTTAAATAACTAAAATAAGAACAGGATAATTTTTGTAAAAATGAATTGAGACTCTCAGTTAATTAAGACTAGTGTTTTGAAAATTTTAATTTAATTTGTGTTACTAAAAGAATTATAAAATATAAATATATATATTTTTTAATAGATATTTTTAAATAATTAAATATAATATAAAAATATATTTTAACGATAATATTTAAAAAATAATTATATATAATATAATTATATTTTTTACTAGATGATTTAAAAAATTATATATAATAAAATATATTTTTACTATAAGATTTAAAAAATAATTATATAATATATATATATATATATATATATATATTTCACTAAATTGTGTTATTAATGTAGAAGATTGTGTTCTTAATGTCTCACTAGATTATGTTATTAATATAGAAGAAATATATTTACAAAATATATTTTTTACTAAAAGATTTAAAAATAATATCTATAATATAAAAATATTTTTTACTAGATGATTTAAAAAATAATTATATAATATAAAATATATATTTTTTACTAGATAATTTAAAAAATAATTATATATAATAAAAATATTTTTTTACTAGAAGATTTAACAAAATTATTATCTAAAATATGAAAAATATATTTTTATTAAAATATTTAAAAAATAATTATATATAATTAAAAATTTTTTATGAAACTGATTTAAAATATAATTATATATAATAAAAATATATTTTTTCACTAGAAGATTTAAAAAATAAATAAATATAATTTAAAAATATATTCTTTCACTAAATTGTGTTATTAATATAGAAGATTGTGTTATTAATGTAGAAGAAATATATTTACAAAATATATTTTTTATTAAAAGATTTAAAAAATAAATATCTATAATATAAAAATATATTTTTACAGGATGATTTAAAAAATAATTATCTATAATATGAAAAATATATATTTTAATAAATTATTTAAAATATAATTATATATAATAAAAATATATTTTTTATGAAATAGATTTAAAAGATAATTATATATAATAAAAATATATATTTTTTACGAAATTGATTAAAAATGATTATATATAATATAAATATATATTTTTTATTAAAATATTTAAAAAATAGCTATATATAATAAAAATATATAAATTAAAGAAAGTGAAATTTATGAAAAATTTAAGTTACATTGTGTAGATTTTTTTATTTTTCAAATTAATTCTGGATTTTTCTTATTTTTAATTTCATATATATAGTTATTTATTTCCATTAATGATTTATGGAATAAATATTTATTACTTCTTACTTATTCTATAGGCAGTTAAGATAAGTTCAAGAATAAATGTATATATTTATGTCAACAGAAAGAATGTTAAAGGTGATCAGGTACCTATATTTAAATATGATGATTATGGTATGATGTCACTTGATGATTTAAATATCATCCTCAACGAATTGAAAAGTAAAATTTATGATAATTTAGATCTCCTCCCAAATGAATCAGTGGATACAATAAACTTTAGGGACTTCTTTCAAAAGAGTTCAAGAAAGTAAATGTGAATTCTGATAATATAGTTAGAGTAATGATCAACAAACATTTAAGGTGTCAAGCTAATTATTTTAATTATATATTGAAACACTTTTTGTTTTAATGTTAACTGATATAGATATTAATTGATTGACAATTATATTTCAAATTCTAACTAAGTATTAGAATTGATATTATTTTATAAATTTAATAATTATTATTAAATACTTATAAATTTATACTTAGGTGTACAATTATATAAAAATATTTAATTTCTATAATTCGTATTGATTATTTATTATATTTATTTAACGATTATGATTTAAATTAAATAATTATTATTTATTATACTAATTTATCAATTTATACTGTTTATTTATCTATTAAATATATATTAATACTTATATATTAAATATAAAATTGCTATTATAATTATGTTGTTTATTTATATATTAAATATTTATTCATTACAATTAAATTTTTAGTATATATAATTTTTTAAATAAGTAATAAAAATATTTTTTTCATTCTAAACCTCATAATTTACTGCAACTAAATTTAGATTATCTCCTTACCTTTGAAGCTAAAGAGCCTCCTTAGAGTCAACTCTAAGGAAGCAACTTCATTTCACTACAACTACTTACTTAAATTATACCTAATTCTCTTCATATTCTATTTTTTTTATCAAAAAAATGAACAACTTTTTTTTTTGGTATCTCTGTCAAAAATCAGCCTCTGGTTGGTCAAATATTTGACACTGTTAGATACTCAGCCATGCAGAGGCCGATTTTCGTTTTCTTTTATTTTTTTCGTACAGAGTCTCGGCGTTGCATGGATGAGACTCCGTAATTTAAAAAAAAAAATTATATGTCAAGAACTCAGCAACTGGGTGGCTAATTCCTAACAGAATTAAAAAAAAAAGAGAAATGGTGATGTGATAAAATCAGTAGTATTTGCCTAATTATTTTAAGAAGAGTAATATTTGCCAAATTTTTTTTAGAAGAGTAGTGTTGACCTAGTTGACTCTACATATGTATATGCCCATGAACCAGGCAATAGGCAAGAGATTCGTTTCAAAGGAAAACATTTGATGTTTTCTTTTCTTGGATCTTATAAGTATTATCAATTAGTTTTTTTTTTGATAATTATTTCATTCTTTATTTAATAAGCAAATGACTCTTTACGGGAGAAAAAAGATTGAATATACTAATATAACCAGAGACTATAGCCTAAAGTAAAACATAACTAAGCATGCCACCTTAGGCGTGATCTATGGATATAAATAAAATATGAGATTGTAATTTTATTTTTAACATAATATTAAAATTAGTCAAACAATGTTAGATCTAGTAATTTTAATATCATAGTGAAAAGTGTCAAGTAATTTTATTATTGAGAATAATTCATGTTGCGGCAAAGGTTAATTTCAATTAAAAAAAAATCAAAGAATTGTATGTAATATTTAAATAAAAAATATACTAAATATAATTTAATCAAATTTAAGTGTAATTTTTTTTTGGAAATGTATTCGTTCCTGGGTTTGAAAGTGCAGGAGGCTCCAATTACAAACATAAATCATTATATGTGCATCCAATGATTTATATTTTCTCTTTTTTTTTCAAAATTATATCGGTCGTTAGATCTGATGATTGTTGATCCAGATCAAACAGTCAATAAAATTTAAGAAAATACAAAAAAAAAATAAACTGTTAAATATAATACAGGTCCATGTTAGAGCGAGAGTCTTTGGCGCTTCAATTTCCTTTTTTTTTTTCAAGTTGCAAGTGAGTTGGCTGCTGAGCTGGTTCATGAACTTTGCCATTCGAATTATAATTTTATATAATTATATTCCATATGCAGGGTTTATTTCTTCAAAATATTAAATATGTTATTAGCACTATGATAATTTTGAAGTATTGGACTCAAGGACATTATTCTCATAAGCAAGTAGTAGGCCTACAACAACATATTCATTATCAATCGTAAACTCTTCATCGATAAAGAGACATTGTTATGGTAGAGAAAAAGATTCTGTCAACTCTAAAAAATTTATTATTCTCTAACTAAGAGTCAGAAGAAAACTCCATGATTTTTGGACCAGACCATATAAACAACATATCTATATGGAGAGAGAGAGAGCGAGAGAGAGGTGAGAGAAGATAGATGGAGCTAACCTCTTGGTCAGCGGAACTAGCCTCGATTGGAGATTGAACGTTAGTCGTCAATGAAGGAGGCGAGTTCGCTGCAACTATTTGGTCACATGATTCAAAATCGGATCCTTCTTCTACTGATTTTCCAACCTCCTTGAGCTCTACTAGTTCCCACGTCGTCGTCATAACCAAGAGAAAGGAAGAGGTGAATACACAAGAAACAAAGACTAAAAGACCAGGTTCTTCGTCATTTTAATATAGTAAAGAGAACTAACGACAAGAAACAAATAATGGCATATCAATTCATCAACAACATCAAACTTTTCAGTTTTAAGAATTATTGCTCTTCTCTATATACAAAAAGACACTCTCTCAAAGGAAGTGCATATATATAATATTTAAAAGACTAGAATATAAGTAGATAATATAAGCACCGGTAGGACACTTATAACATCCCGATATAGTACTTATTAAATATTTAGTATTTCTTAATAATTAGGATAGGTTATTAGTAAATATTGAATATTCAATATTTAGGAGAAATCTTTATACAAGAGAATTCAATATTTAGGGGAAATCTTTATACAAGAGAAATTCTTAGGACACAAAAATAATTAATTACCTCATTTTCAATCTAGTCCCCACACCAAGACTTATTTGTGGAATTTAAAAATAACTATAATAATTGTGTTAATATACAAAAACAAATATGTAAAAGTAGTCTTGTGCATAAAATAATTGTAGTGCTAATAATATATATGTATATATATATATATATATATACAAATAGTATAAAATAACTAAAGTAATAACGATATTATATATAAAGATGTAGTGCTTAACTAACCCACATTCTTGATGGAAGAAAAAATATATGATCAAGAATATAAAGAGCATGAATCAAATGGCTTGCTTTCGGTCATGAATAGGAGAAGTTGACAGGAAAAATATTAAGGAAAGAATATGATAATATACATCCAGGGTGCACTCACTCTCGGCCATATAAGCAAATGAGAAAGGAAAACATGACAAATAATTAAATATAGAAACAATAGCTAGATGATTGAGTCAAGTGGTGCATTGTGGAAGACAGTGTATAGAGAAAGAGCCAAAACCGAGAACATGACAGCAAAAAGGGAAAGAAGAAGATAATATATATCAGCAAAAAAAAATAAAAATAAAAGAGATTTGGCAGCACATGAAAGTGAACATTGGTATTTGGTAGCAAATGAGAAATAGAAGTATGCTTAAATTTTAAATTTTTGTAGATTAGTACTCTTTATAGTTAGATTAGTATGCTTAATTTTTTGTTATTAGTTATAATATGATAGTTTATTTTTATGCTTATATGTAGTTGTTTATTTTTTTTAATGATTAGATAATATATAACATTATCTTCAAATAACTAAAATAATAACAGGATAATTTTTTGTAAAAATGAATTGAGACTTTAAGTCAATTAAGACTACTGTTTTGAAAATTTTAATTTAATTTGTGTTACTAAAAGAATTATAAAATATAATATATATATATATATATATATATATATATATATATATATATATTACGAAAATATTTAAAAAATAATTATATATAATAAAAATATATGTTTTTACTAGAAGATTTAAAAAATAATTATATATAATGTAAAAATATATAGTTTACTAAATTATTTGAAAAATAATTATATATAATATAGAAATAGTAATATATTTAAAAAAATAGTTGTATATAATAAAAATATATACTTTTTACTAGATGATTTAAAAACTAAATATATGTAATATAAAAATATATTTTTTTATAAAAGATTTAAAAAATAATTATATATAATATAAAAATATATTTTTACTATATGATTTTAAAAAAAATTATATAATATAAAAATATATTTTTGACTAGATGATTTAAAATTATAACTTTTATCCTCGATGTTTTTATCTCAATATTTTTCTAGGGTTTCTAACCTAATTTTCAAAAAGCACACTAAGTTATTCGCATATTCTCTCTTTACTAATCTGATTCTTGAATTTTTAGAAGAGCATATTTAATCATAGAAGAAAATTTTGCCATCAAAATCTTTCTTTAAAAACAATGTATATTTAATCATGGAAGAAAATTTTGCTATCAAAATCTTTCTTTAAAGACAATGTCTGGTATGAACCCAAAATCAAAAGAAAAAGAAATAAATAAATGGAAAGAACAGAAACTGTGAATCGATTCCAATAGATAGAAAATATACATTAAAAATTCCCTATTTACTAATTCTGCTGCTATTGTACTGAGGTGTGCCATTCTCCATATAGTATCCCTTCATTCGATTTGATGCTCTCCTGAACTTGTGTTAGGTGATTTGCTTGGTTTCTGATATATGTATCAGTGTCTTACTATAACACATCCGATTTAAATTATGTTAGTTGTCTAATTTCACAACACAATTTACTTCTAATTGAATAGTTTAAATTTGTTGCATTTTGTGAACGTTTTCTTGGCACATCTTTCTTGAATGTATCCAAAAAATAAATAAATAAATAAAAGATACATCTTTCTTGAATCTCGAGTCTTGCATGTTGAGAGCACATAGGGGCTGGCTTAGTGTATGATTGGAAGCTTGGCAAGATTGCATCACTGGGCGTTAGAGCCATGCAATCCTGTTGGCAAAAAAAATCGGACCGTTTGGATCAGCGTTGATATACTCCCTTCAACCTCGGTGCATTGGTAATTAACTTCCCATGAACCATGTTATGACCATCGCGTAAAATCTAAGTTTCAACAACAGGCTCTTCACATTGGCTCATACTGTTTCCAACGATGCCCTCAGTTTATTATATAAATTACAGTGTTACCCGCCTGCCTTCATCATGAGTGAAAGACTTTGCTGTTGGTGTGCTTCCTTCCATTTTGTGCTACCTTGCGATGAGTAGTAGATCCATACTACTAGAAAAAATCAATTAGCAATGAAAAAACCCGTTGCTAAAAAGTCCATCGCAAATTATTTATAATGAATTACTATCCATCATAGAATTAATTCCATTGCAAATTTGAAAATCCGTCTCAAATAAAATTTGAAAATTTTAGACAGAAAACGTTCTATCACTAATTTAAGATAAAAAATTCATCTCTATTTCTGTCGCAAATTTGCGACAAAAATATTCTATCTCTAATTTGCAACTAATTTAAAATTAGAAAATTTTATCACAAATCAATGACGGATATTTCTGTTACTAATTTCATCGCAAATCGTTTTTTTTATTTTTTTGAAAAATTATTTAAACTGTGCTATTTCTAAATATTATTTAAATACTTATTTAAATTATTACAATCATTAGTAAAGAGTGGAAATATTATATTTATTATAATTACTAAAAGAGTCATACATATTCAAAGCACAAATAAAGTTTATTAAATATTCTAAAAGAAGAGTTATACAATATTCTAAAATCTATACATAACATACTAGTTAGTTAATCATCTGACTATTTGAAAGTGAAGCATAACTTGATGATGACGATGGACGTACATCTCCTTCTCTCT
Organism: Biancaea sappan; assembly: GCA_037074585.1. Taxonomy (NCBI): domain Eukaryota; kingdom Viridiplantae; phylum Streptophyta; class Magnoliopsida; order Fabales; family Fabaceae; genus Biancaea; species Biancaea sappan. Next base: position 43,044,503 of record CM073500.1, on the reverse strand, counting down.
GAAAAAAAAAATTATATAATTGTAAGTTACAAAATAAATATATTAATAAAAATTTACCAATTTTAAATGTTTATTAAAGAAACTTCCAAATGACTTTGCATAAACATACAATCAATTTTGCCCAATAGGTTGAATCAATCCCACACTTCATCACATGGCATATAAATTCATCAACAACATCAAACTTTTCAGTTTTAAGAATTATTGCTCTTCTCTATATATACAAGGGCATTCTCTCGAAGGAAGTGTATATATAATATTTAAAAACCAAAATATAAGCAAATAATATATGCACTGGTAGGACACCGGTAACATCTAGATTTAGTACTTATTAAATATTTAGTATTTTTTAATAATTAGGATAGGTTATTACTAAATATTGAATATTCAATATTTAGGAGAAATTTTTATACAAGAGAAATTCTAGGACACAAAAATAATTAATTACCTCATTTTCAATCTAGTCCCTACACCAAGACTTATTTGTGGAATTTAAAAATAACTATAATAATTATGTTAATATATAAATACAAATATGTAAAAGTAGTCTTGTGCATAAAAAAATTGTAGTGCTAATATTATATATATATATATATATATATATATATATATATATATATATATATATATATATATATATAAAGATGCAGTGCTTATGCAACCCACATTCTTGGTAGAAGAAAGAATATATGATCAAGAATATAAAGAGCATGAATTAAGTGGCTTGCTTTCTGTCATGAATAGGGATATTGATAGGAAAAATATTAAGGAAAAGATATGATAATATACATCCATGGTGCACTCACTCTCAACCATATAAGCAATGAGAAAGGAAAACATGACAAATAATAAAATATACAAACAATAGCTAGATGATTGAGTCAAGTGATGCATTGTGGAAGAAGGTGTATAGAGAAAGAGCCAAAACCGAGAACATGACAGCAGAAAAGGAAAGAAGAAGATAACATATATAAAAAAAAAAAAGAAAGAGATATGGTAGCACATGAAAGTGAACATTGGCAGCAAATGAGAAATAATATACGTACCTACATATACCACATTCATGGCCAATTACATTACAATCAAGCTTCCATTTTTCCTCAGCCTTTCCAACCTATGAAACACATCATTTACTGCCTATCTTCAGCTATAAATAGAAGTATTCTTCTTCCTTGCACCCATAAGCTGAGAGAGAGAAACAACTCTGTTTCTTACATAAAAACAAAGTGTTTCCTTGAAGTTCAAGAAAGAAAATGGTGAGAGAAGCTTTGTCACGCCCTAAAAAATGGCACGTGAGATAATATAAATTCTAAGGTGTACCTCAGTGGTACCCTATAAATTCCTTAAACAGTCTTAATATCCACAACTATGTAGAAAGTAAATTTTCAAAGAAAATTTAAATTACATAGTTTACAAGCAAATTGTAGCTAATATACAATAAATTTTTTAATTATTGCAGGACCTAGGTGGCTTATAGGATTACAGAACATTTTTGCTAGGCATATAGCCCAAAAATTGGTTCCATGAACCCTTTAACAAAAATAGAGTATGTCTCCAAAAGTCGCTAAACTCCCAGCAATTTTCCATCCTCCTCAGCGGCTGTATCTAAAAAAAAAAATAACCACAGAGGGTGTAAATTCATCAAAACTCAGTGAGTAGATGACTGTGCAAGTAAAATAAGACATAAGTACAAATACCATAATCACAACCATAACTTAAACAAATAAATAAATACCTCTAGCACGTACAGATATACAAATACTAGCATACCTTATTATGTAACCATAACGTGTTGTCCCCTTGCAAGTCTGCACTCTCGCAGTTCCTTATTAAACCAGATCATATACTTTAAAGCACATACAAGCACAAGTATTTCATACACACATAGTATGATTATACAACAGAGACATGCCTCCTTACTTGTGAGTCTACATTCTCACATATACCTCGTTGAGTTATCACCCGGGTACATCTATCTCTACTTGCTGCAGCGACCACCATTGCTGTATCCATCGCTGTAGCAATATATTCTGTCATTACAGCGATAGGTGGATGACCCAATTTTCTGCAAAATTGACTTACTCTATTCTGCTTTCTGTTGCCTTATCTTTTGATTCCAACACCCCCAAGCTCACTTTAGTCAATATTTAAGGTTCTTAACCCCACATTTAATTATTCCCAACACTCCCAATCCAACATCAACCACAAATCCCACCCAAAACCCACTTTTTCCAACAACTAGAGCTTCCATGGAGGAAATAAAGAAAGAAGAGAAAGATGATGCTTACCTTCAACTCAGTAGCTCCAAAGAACCAAAAACATGAATTTAATCGAGAGGAAATGAAGATGGAAAGATGGAGCTAAAAGAGGAGCTCCCTCCCCTTTGCCCTCTGCGTCTCCAGGTCAAGGAAAAATGAAGAAGAGAAAGAAGAGGCTTTCAACGGGTGACCCACGGGTGCCCATTCCCAGATATATCATATTCGAACAGTCTAACTATAATTACTTCTCAGTAATTATATTAGTTCTATTAAATTTCCTCTTCCTCCAGTTTTCCTCGAAATACTTAGAATACGTCACTACAATAAAATACTCGATCTAGTCATTTATTTCAAATCTCATAAATAATTATTCAAAATGAACAAATTAAATATGAAGATCAAAATGACTTTTTAGAGATTTATGCACATTTTGTGTATGTGTATAGAAATACATAAGTTTTATGCAAAATTTTGGTATTGTAGCTTTACTCTAGAAGAGGATTTACAATAAAAGTTAAAGAAGTGTTGTAGATTATAAGTATAATGAAAATAGATGATTTCACCATATTTTAAGTTAATATTTTCTAAAGTTTGAAGTTTAGGGCACATTAGTTAACTGATGACCTTGCATCAGTTAATTGATACCTTTTGGTTTACAAATTTATTCAAGTTCATAGTCGATTAGTCGACTAATCATCATGGATTAGTTGACCGATCGCTTACTGCAAAGAGTGAAACTTTATGCTTTAAGACATTTTAGAATTTACTTATTTCTATGAAATTGAATAGTTTGTAAATATTTTTAGAAAAGTGTCACGTCTTCTACTAGATTTTTCCTTTAATCCATAATATTTTTTTTGCTAATTTACATAAATAAATATAATTCTAGTAGACATTACACAATACCTCGTTGATTCGTCACTCAACAACAATACGCTAAGGGTCCACATTCCCATGTTCTTCTTTCCATATGCAAAGCATTCACACAAACATGATGCATCTCATAATGCAAAATGCAACAATCCACCATTCCCATACACATTTTACATAATAATCTAATTAATATAACTAACTAGGGAATTTAATGAATTTAAATTCAATCATAGTATGAGTGGGATTTATATTGTACTTGAGCAATTTTAAAATAAAAAAAACTCCAGTTAACAAGGTCACCCAATCACCTCGATACTGACAAGGTTTACTGTGAAAGAATCCTTGAGAAATGAAGCCAATGAAGCTCCGAAGTTATCTAAAATCAAACCAAAGTCAAAAAAAATAAAAATTTCAAAGAAATCATGTAGCTACAGTGATAGGACTCACTGCCTTCCTGTAGTTGCAGCGATAGCTTTGTCACTGCAGCAATGAGAACAACAGAGAGCTCTGTTCTACCTGTTGCTGTAACGACTTCTAACACTGGGCGACCCCTCAGTGTTGATTCCTTCACTGCAGTGACAGATTTGGTCGTTGTAGTATGGGTCTTGTAGAGAACATTGTTCTCTGTCCTTCTATTGCTGTAGCGATCGAGTTTATAATATCCAAGAATATATATGAATATTTAAAGTCTATTTTAAAGTTTATTGGAAAATTTAAATTTAATTACATGGAAATGTTCTTTTTGAATTAATAAAAAAAATGGGAATAGAAAATTTTAAATTTTAATTTGAGAAATTTTTACAAATTCTCAAGGACCAAAGTGAACAAATTTTACAAGTTAGAGTGGCTATGAGAAATTTTAACTAAGGAAAATCCAATGACTTGGAAAGGGACACGTGTGCGCCTTACATCCATTAGATTAAAATTTGGAGCTTCTTGGGGGAAGCTTCATCTAGTGAAGCTTGAAAAAAAAAAGGAAAAGAAAGAGATGTTTTGTATAATTTATACAAAAAGACAAGTATGTGGCCCAATATGTCTCTCTCCTCTCTCTCACAGATTCTATTGGAGCGGATTGGGTGCTTACGGGACAAGGAGTTTGAAGGAGAGATTGAGAGAAAAAGAGAGAGAGATCAAGAGCTAAGGAGAGGGAAGGAGAAGCCTTGCTATGGAGATCACCTCTTCTTTTTTCTGTCATGAAGTAATGTTCATCTTCTTCTCCTCTTCTTTTTTTCGTTTTCCTCTCCCCTTCTCTTTTTCTGTCATGTGCTAAGAACCCTAGAGACCAATTTGATGGAAACATGGTCATGGGTATGATTCTTACCATAAAACAGAGTGAGATAACGATAAGCTTAAATCCTTTAGATCTATGAGTTTAATTTATTTCTTTTTGTTTAGTTTTCAAGTAGAGGTGATTATACAAGCTATTACAGATTAAAAATGAAGAAAAACAAACATAGGGCATGAATTAGAAACAAAAATCGAAGGAAATGGTAAGGAGACAAAGAACAGAGCTGATTATGTTTTTGCAGAATTTTTCTTTATTGGTAAGAATGGTTTGGATTGTTTGAGGTATCAAACGAACTTCAATGGTCATGAAATTTGGTATACCATTGGATATGGTGTCTAAGTTTATGATTAATTTATTTCAAAATTTTCTGGGTTGGTTTTGTACCCTTAATGTACCTAAAACATTAGCTAAGAATTAGAGAATATAAAAACAAGACTAATTTGTCGTGCTACAGATTTTGTGTATTTTGGATGACCAAATGAAACTTTTAAATCTTGAAATTCTTTTGAGGGACTCTTGAAATCTTACTTAATCATACTGGAAAGTTTCAAAAATTTTAGAGGAGTTTAGCTTGGTGAACTAACCCAAGAACAAAATCTTATTTTGTGCAGAACAAACCTAGGTAGGTTGGGAGTTTTGCTCTATTTGGGCAACTAAATTATATTATTTTGGTCTACAAATTTTATGACACTTAGCTAAGACACTAATCTAATGATCTAAAAAATTTCATGGTATTTGGACATGGTTAACGAAGTATAAAACACATAATACCATACCTATTTAGAATTTAGACAACTTTGACCTATAGTTACTAAAAGGGTCTTTATTGAGACCAAATGATAGAATTAAATTCTGAAATTTTTATCCTAGTATGTCAACATACTAGCAAGGCTTTATACCAAATTTCATTACTTTTGGAGCTATAGTTCATTCCCAGAAATTTTTTAAAATTTGGATATGATTTTAGCCTCAAAATAAAATAAAGTTAAATGATTAATATCTTATGTTCTGAATGAGTGTTGATACTTGCTAGAATTAATTTCTAGGTTTATGATAAGGTTCTTGGCATCTCTCTTTGAGTATAAAGTGTAGAAATATAGCTTGGACTCCAAGTGAGAGTTCTAGCCTTGCCTTATTTGATTTATTTTTAGAATTTTGTTTCTTAGAGATATAATAAAGTAATGAATGAATATATTTTCTATATATTTGGATGGAGACATAATCTATGTATGGATTGAACTTGCAATGGAAATGAATGTGAATGATTATGTTGATACCTTTGTAATTGTGTGTCTAATAATGCATTGGAATTAAATTTTGTGAGGAAATATGATATGCATTGATGTTTATGAATGACATGGATTTATTAAAGTTCATGATGTGTATATGGATGCTCTTGTTTGTGCATATGTTTGTATTTGAAAGAAACAGAGATTTCAGACACTTTTACGTCCCTTTGAGGGCAGGGGTGAAATAAGGTTAAATTGTTTGACGTCCCTTTAAGGGCTGGGTGAAATAAGGTTGAATTGTTTTAACATCCCTTTGAGGGCGGGATGAAATAAGGTCGAATTGTTTATTTTAATGTCCCTTTGAGAGTGGGGGTAAAATAAGGTTGATGCCCACGGGCGGAATACGCCTCTAGGTGGGGATATCACCTACGGGCAAGATACATCTATGGGTGGGGACATTGCCTATGGGTGGGATATGCCTTCGGGTTGGGACATCGCATATGGGAAGGATGATGCCTTTGGGCAGTGTGAATGTGATTATTTATGAACTCTCTCATGATGGTTTCTTCTTGACATATATTTACTTTATGAATTATTTATCTTATGAGTACTCATATGTTCATACATGATTGTATGTACTTTTGGCATGCATAGTCGAATGTATGTGATAGATAGGACTAGTTTTAAGATGAGCCAAGTGGACCGGACTCACCCATCACAATTTCAGGTACAGAAGACTCTCTAGCTTCAATGATGTTGATGCGTTAATTCCCGACAAGTGTATCAGGTCGCACAAGTAGTAAAGTGATGAGCAAGAGTATCATCCTCAGGGATTGACTTTCAACAATTACCAATTTTGACTAAATCAAGTTATATTTGGACGGAGGAAAAAAGCAAAGATTTAACTAAATTAAACTAAACTAACGACAAGAAATTAACTAAACACCAAACGAAGAACTACACCATAACACAACGGGTAGGGGATTGACTTTCTTAACTCCTAATTTGATTAATTCATAGACAAACTAATCTTTAAATCATTAAAGAATGCTTAGATACATTCACTAATTCCTTTTAATGTTGGTCGAGTTCACGAAAATATTTGAACCTAATGTCTTGGTGAGCAAATCTTCCTAGCCAAAACAATTAACTAATGTCTTAGTCCAATTATTTGGTTCGAAGTTTAAATTTAAGAACTCATAAGACCACGCAAACAAGATTATTTATGTCTAGATTAACCCGATTCACGGTAGAAGTTACAAGGGCATGTTTATATCAAGCTATGTCTAGCATTAATACAAACCCCAAATACATCTAAGTTAAATGATTGCAAATCACGTAAAAGGAAATAAACCAATAACAACTACTCCAATAATCAGAAAAGCAATTATATTTAAGCATTCAACAACAAAGCTTCAAAGGAAGTCAATATACATCAATCCTCTAAACCCTAGAGTTTATAACAAGAGGAAGAAATACATAACAAATACACAACATAACATGATCAAGAGGAAGGAGAAAAAGGAAGAAAAGCTTCAAACTCAGTAGAGAAGAGGTCTCCCATCTCCTCCATCCTTGCCCTAGCAGAGCTCCCTTCACCTCCAACCAAAAGATCCTAAAAACTTTTGCATAAATGCTATATATAGCAGAAGACTCACAGGTCTGAGTCAGGGCGCCAAGCAGAAACAAAGGGAAAAGAGTGAGATGGCACCTGGGTGCCCTGAGTGGTGCCTGAGGTGCCACGTTTTAGAGCTTCGGACAGAAAGTTGAAGAGCCTAAAAGGTCAGGCCGAGAGTTGATCTTCTGGCGCCTGGGCGCTAGCCACTAGACTTGTATCATTTCAGCACTTTGCCTCTGAATCTTATCAGCATACCAGCTAGCAGCAGACCAGAAAAAAAAGCCTACAAGAAAATAAAACACAAAGCATTAAAAGGCAAGGGAAAAGAGAGTAAAACAAGATAAAACAAAGAAATTACTATGTACAAAGAGGAAAGCCAAAATAAAGGACAAAGCAAGCAAAAGGATAATGAAAATGGGATCAAGGAGAGGAAAAAGCCCTAAAAAAGCAACCTAAATTAACCAAATAAAGGACTTATCAACTCCCCCAGACCAAAACTTTTGCTTGTCCTCAAGCAAAACACTAATCTAAAAACTACGCTAAACTAAGCCAACGGATTTTTTCAAGATAGAGAAGAAGTGCTCAACAACATGAAACATTAAACCAAATCGAATCAATTTCACACAGTCATCTTCATAAAACCAAACTTGGCATTGGGTAATTGAGAATTCAAAGATTGAACATGATACTTTTCCAAGCGTTTTTAAAGACAAATTGCAAACACCATCACTTTCTTAAATTACTCTCCACAAACTTAAAAGAAAATATATTTTCCATGACGAATTCGGCTCTCAAGGAGATCTTCTCAAACAAAAGAAATTTTAAGAAAAAGTAATCAAAGTGAAGACAGTGCGCCTAATCCATACATCTTCCCCTCAACCTACGCAAGAAGAAAAGATAACGAGGTTAAGGAACAAAAAGTTGCTCGTGCGCCTAAACCACACAACAACACCTTGACCATCACCTTTATCTGCTAAGAAAATGTCATTCATTGGTTAGAACAAGTGTTGTGCGCCTAATCCATACTACACTTCCTCAACTTAAATCACACTTCTATTTTATTCAATTAAAATTGTTTTGCTTTTTGTTTTTCTCATTTTTTTTGAGAGAATGAAATCCCTTATTGAGCAAAAAGTTGTCATAAAAAGAGATAGAAATTTTCAAAATTTTGAAAGAGTGCTTTAAGAAGGTTGAGAGGGTCGACAACTTTTAATTAAAAAGCTTAAAATTTCTCAAATAAATCTAGAAATTTTGAAAAACCAAATTTAAGGTAAATTTTAAACAAGATGACCATGCAAAGGATTAATTGAAAATGGAATAACATAAAACCTATAAAGCACATTCCAATTTATCAAGAATAATCCCCAAACATGTGATGGTCAACAAAAACAGAGACATTCCTTATGAATATAAAGAAAGCTTAGAGGTAACAACCTAAAAACAGTCTTCTTAACCCGAATTACAGAAGAGATTACCGAGGCATGTCTATATTAAGGCTAAGACAAGCATTAATACAAACCCTAGATTCATTGAAGATGGTAGCTAAGCATCCAAGAGCAATAATAACAGTAAAATCATTTCCCCCAAACCTAAACAACACATTATCGTCAATAGCAAACCAATAGGGAGCGGGGTCCAAAAAGGAAAGCTATGCACAAAAATAAACCATCAACAAAGACAAACAGAATTAAAATGTAGGAAATAAATACAAAGAACTAAACAAAACAATAATTAAAACTACAAATAAAACTAAAAGTGAAATTAAAAAGATAAAAGGGCAAGAAACTTGGGTTGCCTCCCAAGAGCGCTAAGTTTATAGTCCTTAGCTAGACTTTACCCGGTTTGTTCAGCTATGCCGACACTACGTCCCTTCACAGAAGGGATTTTGCAATCCATGAGAGTTTTCATAGGTGGAGGAGCAGGTGGGCTTTGATTGTTTTCTGCCTTAGTTGCAGGTTGAGCTTGTTGGGCTCATATACCGTGTCAAGCTTGTATTTGGCTTCTACGAACCGACCTTCCAATTTTCGAGTAGAATACTAATGAGCTTGAGTCAGTGATACCTCGCATAAACCAATGAAATGTAAGAAAGAGAATGTATACAAAAGCAAAAGTATGAACAAGTATAAGAGTAAAATTTGAAGTATAACTATGACAAGAAAAAGTAAGGTCTAAACTACAACCCTACTAGCTACTCTTAATATTGTTAACACCGTCAATCTCCGGCAACGGCGCTAAAAACTTGATGCGTTAATTCCCGACAAGTGTATCGGGTCGCACAAGTAGTAAAGTGATGAGAAAGAATATTGTCCTCAGGGATTGACTTTCAACAATTACCAATTTCATTAGATCAAATTATATTTGGACGGAAGAAAAATGCAAAGATTTAACTGAAAGTAAACTAAACACCAAACAAAGAACTACGCCATAACACAACGGGTAGGAGATTGACTTTCTTAACTCCTAATCCGATTAATTCATAGACAAACTAATCTTTGAGTCGTTAAAGAATGCTTAGATACATTCGCTAATTCCTTTTAATGTTGGTCGAGTTCACGAAAATATTTGAACCCAATGTCTTGGTGAGCAAATCTTCCTAGCCAAAACAATTAGCTAATGTCTTAGTCCAATTATTTGGTTCGGAGTTTAAGTTTAAGAACTCACAAGACTACGCAAATAAGATTATCTATGTCTAGACTAACCTGATTTATGGTAGAAGTTACAAAGGGCATGTTTATATCAAGTTATGTCTAGCATTAATACAAACCCAAAATACATCTAAGTTAAATGATTGCAAATCACGTAAAAGGAAATAAACCAATAACAACTACTCCAATAATCAGAAAAGTAATTATATTTAAGCATTCAATAACAAAGCTTCAAAGGAAGTCAATATACATTAATCCCCTAAACCCTAGAGTTTATAACAAGAGGAAGAAATACATAACAAATACACAACAAAACATGATCAAGAGGAAGGAAAAAAAGGAAGAAAAGCTTCAAACTCAGTAGAGAAGAGGTCTCCCATCTCCTCCATCCTTGCCCTAGCAGAGCTCCCTTCACCTCCAACCAAAAGATCCCAAAAACTTCTGCATAAATGCTATATATAGTAGAAGACTCGCAGGTCTGAGCCGGGGCGCCAAGCAGAAACAAAGGGAAAAGAGTGGGATGGCGCTTGGGCACCCTAAGTGGCGCCTGAGGCGCCACGTTCTGCAGCTTCTGACAGAAAGTTAAGGAGCTGGCGCCTCAAGGCACCCTGTGTGGCGCCTGGGCACCAGCCCTAAAAGGTCAGGTCGAGAGTTGATCTTCTGGCGCCTGGGTCCCAGCCACAAGACTACTTTGCCTCTGAATCACATCAGTTAGCAGCAGACCAGAAAAGAAAGCCTACAAGAAAATAAAACACAAAGCATTAAAAGGCAAGGGAAAAGAGAGTAAAACAAGATAAAACAAAGAAATTACTATGTACAAAGAAGAAAGCCAAAATAAAGGACAAAGCAAGCAAAAGGATAACAAAAATGGGATCAAGGAGAGGAAAAGGCTCTAAAGAAGCAACCTAAATTAACCAAAATAAATGACTCATCAGATGTGTACGCCAAGAATACCTCCCTTTTTATTCAAGGTAAAGGTATAATACCTCAGTTTATGTTAAGCTGTATAATTCTAGAAAAGTTCTGGAATCGGGAAGGTCACATATTTTTGTGTAATATGATTACATATTATGTAAGGGAAAATACTAGTGAGTGTAGTGAAGCTGGAAAACTGATAATTTAATTTGAAGGAATGTTTATTTATACTTTTATGTATAGTTATGAAAAGGAATATGACTTTGTAATCATCTACACTTATAAAAATTTTGATTTGTTTTAAATTAAAGAATATTTGAGATAAAGAAAGTAAGAGTTTTGAGGATTTAAGCTTACAATAGTGTGGGGTTAGGCACTGTCTTTGTCGGTCAAGGGCCCAGATTTGGGGTGTGACGAAATTCGTCGCTATAGTGACCACCCCTGCTGCATCCATCGCTGTAGCAATGTATTTTGTCGCTATAGCGATGGGTGGCTGACCCAATTTTTTGCAAAATTGACTTACTCTGGTCTATTTTCCTTTGCCTTGTCTTTTGATTCCAACATACCCAAGCTCACTTTAATCAATATTTAAGGTTCCCAATCCCACATTTAACCACTCCCAACACTCCCAATCCAAGATCAACCAAAATACAACCCAAAACCCACTTTCTCCTACAACTAGAGCTTCCATGGAAGAAATGAAGAAAGAAGAGAAAGAGTATGCTTACCTCCAACTCCAGTAGCTCCAAAGAACCAAAAACAAGAATTTAATTGGGAGTAAAGGAATATGGAAAGATGGAACTGAGAGAAGAGCTCCTCCCCTTTGCCTTCTGCATCTCCAGGTCAAGGAAGAATGAAGAGGAAAGAGAGAGAAGAGGCTTTTAATGCCTTTGTGTTTCAACGAGTGACCCACGGGTACTCATACCGAGATATCTCGTATTTAAATATCTAACTATAATTACTTCTCAGTAATTATATTAGTTCTATTAAATTTCCTCTTCCTCCAGATTTCCTCAAAATACTGAGAATACCTCACTACAATAAAATATCTGGTCTAATCATTTATCTCAAATCCCATAAATAATTATTCAAAATGAACAAATTAAATATGAAGATTAAAATGACTTTATTAAATTTAAATTATTATACAAGGTAAAATACTGTAATACCCCTAAACACGTGACTCCAATTTTGGCGGGTATTACACTACTACGTAGGGTAGAAAGCTAAGCAATTAAGTTCAGACCATAGAACGTGAGTTTTGGGTTAATTCTCAGCTTAAAACTGAGAAGGATATAGGAACACGTAAAAACATAGCATCAAGTAAAATCTGTCCACTACACTTTAATTCAAATAGTTTGCTAACCTAAATCAGTCACTAACAAGTCATATCCACACCCATGCAACACAACAACCCCTTTGATAGATAAAAAAGGAACAAGTAGAGCTCAAAAATCACTCAAACAACTAGATATAAGCCTTAAAACTCATATTACAATCATAATTAGCCCAAACAATATCCCTTAGCTTAAATTTAAGAAAAGTCAAATTTTCACTTAATCTCATACTTACTACAACAACTTAAATGATAATTACCCATATGCCCAATAGCTCAAACAGAGTTTAATTTCACAGAGATAAATACATCAAATTCAATCCTTACTTTTCATCGGGAAAACTTTGTTTTCTTCTATACCAGCTTGATTACTGACCTAAAATTGTGAATATCACACTTCATTCCACTTATTTACCTCCCTACTGTGATTCTCTTTTCTGTCGTCATGAACCACCATGCTGTGAATGAAGACATCATTTGCAGCAGCACATGCACAACTCGAGAAAGACAAGATGAAGAGAAAGGAGTTTGAAGGCAGAACTTCCTCTCCTTTGTTGCTGCCACGCCTTCACCGCCGTGAAGCTCCCCTGCCCATGTCTTGTTCTCTCTCTCTCTCTCTCTCTCTCTCTCTGCCACCTTGGACTCGCATAGACAACGATGAAAAAAAGGAAGAAGCTGGAGGAAGGTTCTAGCGAAGTTGGTGGCCGACGGTGGCTACCACATCGGTCTCGTCTCTCTTTCTTGTCCTTGATCTCTATCTTTGCATGAAGGGGAAATAGGATAGAAGGAAAGGGGAGGTTTCTTCAAGAAACCAATTTCTTCCCCCCTCTCCCTCAATCCCATATTTTTTTTTTCTTTTAAATCCAATGGTGGAAAAAGTTACACATGTCCTCATCTCCACATGCCATGTGTTTACCCTTAACTTAAATTTCATAAAACTACAACACCTTTTTAATTGTAATTCACCTTGGTCCTTATGGATTTTATAAAAATTCTTAAAATTTGATATTTCACCCCAATTATATCTTATCTTTTCACTAATTAGAGATCTTTGCACAACTTATTTAAATTTTCAAATAAGTCCTTTAAAAACTATTATCACAACATTTCCATTTGCAGCTCAATTCTTTAATTTTTGAAAATAAAAAAATCTCAAAATTTTCTCTTTAAATTTCTGAGGGCTCACCATGTGTTGTCTAAAAAACCTAGGGCTAAACAGTGAGAAAATAAGTGACAGTGCATAATTAGTACCAAAATGAATAAATTGAAAAGTTTATAATGGTTGATTTTCACAAAGAAAAATATATTCTTAAACTAGGGACATATATGAAATAACATAAAAGTTTATATCAAGCAAAGGACAAAAAAAATTTTGCTAGGGACCTAAGTAAATAAACAAAAAAGTTTTGGTTAAATGTTGAAATTAAAATAAAATATGATTTGAATTATTAATTCATTTTATTTAAAACTTAATTATAATATATAATTAGTTCATTTAAATTATAATAGATACTTAGTTGATTTTTTTAAAAGCAATAATTTTGTTAATAATTCATTTTGTAATTAAAAAATTTTGTAATTTATTTTATTTAAAAATTTATTTATTAATTAAAAATTCAAATGAAAAAGGGCAAGAGTGCAAGATTGCGAGGTTGCTATTGCTCCAAGGTTTCAATTGATTGAATATGTGAGTTTTCAATTGAGGGTGATTATGAGTGTTCTAAGGGGTTGGAGTTAAAAATTAAAATTAAAATTGTCACATTATGATAATAAGAGTAGTTAAACACGATATCAGAGTAGAGACCGAAGCTGAGATGAAGCTGGTCGAGAGAGAGAGAGAGAGAGAGAGAGAGAGAGAGAGAGAGAGAGAGAGAGAGAGAGAGAGAGAGAGAGAGAGAGACCAAAGGGAGTGAATGGTAGAGTTGAGAGGAATCCGGCCAAGAGAGAAAGAGAGACCAAATGGAGCAAGTATTGAGAAGTAAGACTAGGGCTAACTAAGAGAAGAGAATGAGAGAAAATAAAAAATAAAAATTATAGTATATATAAAAATGATAATTTTATATAAATATTAAATTAATAAAAAAATCTAAAATTTATTTTAAAATAAAACTTAATTTTTAGGAGATATAATTTTCATTTTTTTCTACAGTTTTTAATTATTAGTAAAGATAATAATTTTATTAAATATTAACTAATAAAATAAGAATTAAAAAGTTGTAATTATCTTATAAATCATCGATTGCAAAATTAATTTTAGAGTATGTATTATCTATATTTGTAGCAAAAATATTTTATAAATATATTAACTACTTATATCTACACTATATTTTAGTTTGTTTGTAAATATTTTGTAAATATATAACTTAGTATCATTTGAGTCCTTGCATCCTTTCTTTAAAAATTTCAAATCACCTCACAAAATTTCAATTTTATTTTATTACTCGTTGTTTAACTTTTCCACTAGAGTAAAATCTCCACACAATCTTTGTAATTTTTTTAAAATAGATCAATAATAATTTAATATTATTTTATTTCAAATTTAGACAAAACTTTGATGCTTTCAAAAATTAAAATTTTTAAGTCCCATAAATTTCTCAACTTCATGTTGAAAGTTCACTATAGACTACCTTAAAAACCTTGAGTATTATAAATTAAACTTTTTTATTAACTTAGTAATACTTGGGATATTACAGAAGCAGAGCAAAGAGAGGGATTTCGAAGCAGTGAAGCTGAAGTTGACATTGTTCTCTGAAGTGATTTGATTAGGATTTTTCGTAATTAAACTAATTTAAATTATTATATATATTTAAAATGCATATTTTATCATATTTTTTTATATATAATATATATTTTATTATTAAGCAGGAAGACATATACACATTTTGTAAAAACTCTCCTAAATTTATTTTATTAATATTTATCTTTTTCAACTATTGGGGGGAAATATGAAAAAGAATGAGAAGGAAGAACTGTTTGCAACCGAATTAAGGGACGGATAAAAAATGTTTGCGACAGAAATTCCGTCGCAAAACTAAAAATACTTTGCGACAAAATTTTGGTATGAAAATTTTTTTTCACTAATTTGTGACAGAATTTAGCAATGGAAAAAATGTTTGTGACGGAAAATAAAACTAAAAATGCTTTGCGACAAAAAAAATGTTTGCGATGAAATGTTGCAATAGAATTTTCCATCCCAAAACTAAAAATACTTTGTGACAGAATTTTGGTACGGTAAATATATTAGCGACGGAAATCTAATAAGCGACAAAAATTTTTGTCATAGAATCCGTCGCAGATTTCCAATATTTTAATTTCAAATCAGCGACGGAATTTGTGACGAAAACTTTTCGTTGCTAATATATGTTTTTCTAGTAGTGATATTCTTTGTACTTGGCTATCCGTGTGGCTCCATTGCTTAATTGTTTTTTGATTCTGAAATGGAAACACGAAGGTGCCTCCACAGTGAACAGTCATCTTCTGGTGACGTCTGCTGCTTTCACGGGAATTTCTACAGTGCCTCCACGATGAGTCTGTTTTCATCTCCCTCTGTTCTCCTTTGTTTTCTATAATCATATCAGAGCACCCCGTTTGCGAAATATTCTAGTCACTCTTATCCTCTGGTTTTGGTGTGGAGGAAGAAGATGACTAGAGATGAATCTTTATGAATGGTTCTGATTGTGTCGTGTCTTCTTGTGCATGTGTGTATGTGTGCCCCTGGTTCTGGTCTGGAGGAAGAAGATGACTAGAGAGGAATCTTATGAATATTTTTTATTATAATAAACTGGTTATATATAAAGTGTAGTTTTTCTTTCCAGCTTTTATATATTAATATTCTTGGTGATATATATATATATATATATATATATATATATATATATATATATATATATATATATATTCAAGTTCTTTTATATATATATATATATATTCAAGTTCTTTCGTCTGTGGCTTTATTTTACTCTTTGGCAGAATCAAGCCAGGTCTCTAATATTTGGATACCGTCCAAAATACTTGTTTGTACTGGGCTGGAACCTATATGAATGGTTTTGTTGGGAAAAAAAAATTACACAGATGTTCTGTTCTTTTTAAGCGTTTGTACAAACTTTCCTTATATTTTTAAAATAAGTAACTATAATTACAATTTATAAAATTTTAACGTAATTATTAAAAATCAATGATGAACTCTTTGTTACCTTTTTTAAAATTGAAAAATACCCATAAATGATTTTCCTATTTTTAAGGCTTACAATAATTTTTTTATTATTGTAAAATACATAAATTTTATTTTTTAAAATAATATTACAATTCAATACATTAATATTCTATGAACATAATAATTTTATTTGCATTGGTATACCATAACAAAATTTATAAAGCAAATTTAAAATTTATTGTGCTTAGAAGGAAGATTAATTTAATATTAACATACAAATTATTTTGATGCAAATAAAATTTTATGTTTAGAAACATTAATGTAATGAATTTTTCAAAATTAGAGAATATGTGTATATTTTTTAAGAAGATAAGAGAGGTTATTTTGTGTTCATATATAAAGTATAATAGAACTTATTTTGGGATATTTTGGGTTTTTTTAGGTATATACCATAAATCAACCATTGATTCTAATATTCCTGTTAAAATCTTTTAAATTTGAGTTACGTGTAGCTTGTTATATATATATATATATATATATGGAGGTCTATGCGAATTTTATAAATAAAGAAAAAGACCGTAACATCATGAAAATAGAAAAAAGATTGTGGAGTGTTTTATTCAATTAAGAAATCTAGGGCTATATTTGGATTGAGGAAACATAGAAGAGAAAGGAAAGAAGGAAAGCTAAATCTTAATTCAGATATTTTTTATATAAATTTTGATATAATATTTATTTTCTCTTGTTATTGAATTAAGAAATTATCTCTGCTTGTTTTTCCTTTCTTTTTTATTTAGTCCAAATGCATACTAATAATTTCAATCCCTAACGTTATTTATCTCAACCATTTTATGTGAAATAAAGGTTATAATAACTCATTTTACTTTGTGGGTATCGAATAATGAAGATAATCAATTATTGAATATTCAATATTCACAAACTCATTTAATTTTTAAAAGAGTATAGTTCTGTTCATTTATATATCATTTTAGTATTTAAAATATTATATTTATTAAGTTTAGTTATTTATAGCATAGTCACTATGATATTAAATTAGAAATATACAATTAGGTATTAGATAAATACAATTAGATGTCATTCACTAGGATATTAACTAATAATTAGGTTAGGATATTTACTAGGTATTATAAGTATACAATTAGGTGTTATTCACTAGCAAATAAAATTAGAAAAATACAACTAAGAATTAGAAATTTGTAGGTGATTTTTTAATAATTTAAGATATTTACTAGGAATTTAGGTGTTATATGGTTATTAATTTTATTATGGATTTTAGTAGGTTTTTATTATTATTGCTAGACATGAGTCAAAGAAATCAAGCGACCATTGATCTCATCTCATCTAAATATGCAAAGGCCACTTGGGATTTCTGTTTGACTGAGATTTTTATCAAAGCTTGTATGGACCAAGTTAATAAAGGAGAACTTAATGGTATCACAAAATGTCATGGGTCAATTCAACAACAAAAGTGGTAAGAATTATGATAGAGCCCAGATAAAAAACAAGTAAGATAGCTTGAAGAAAGAATGGCAAGCATGGCACAAGCTATTTGCACAGGAGATCGGTCTAAAGTGGGATAATGTCAAGAACATTGTGGATGCTCTAGATGAATTAACCATTCTTTTTAAGGATGTGGTGGCCAATGGTCGGTATGCTTGGGCTCCAATGACGTCGGGGACACTTATAACATCCTATATTTTCGTGTATTAAAGTTATATTTTCTTTGTTTAAGTTGTAAATAATGTTAGAAATTGGAAAATTTGTATTTTTGGATACTTAGGATGAAGTAACAAAGAAAAGGCATGAGAAAATAAGATATTTGGTTAAGAGTAAAGGAAAAAAGAAAGTTCTGAGGGTATTAGTCGACTAATTACAATGAATAGTTGACTGATCGCATCAGAAATTAGACCTAGTTACTAATATCTGCAATCAGTCAACTGATGAGAAGTGACCAGTCGACTGATTAGTCTATGTCAAGCTAACATTTTAGGTCCTGAAGCAATCAGTCGACTAATCATAATGAATCAATCGACTGTCGACTATCGGGAAGTAATCAGTCGACTAATCGCATACTGAAGTACATAAATAAGTCGGTTTAACTGATAATCAGTGGGAGAAAATTTACTTAATTACCTCTAGTATGCTATTGAGGCTTAGAAATAAGATTTAGGGTTAAAAAGGGAATTTCTACCCCAATAGAGCCCTTAAGACTCTTTTAGAAGAGAGAAGAGAGATAAAAAGGACCAATTCTGAAAATTCAGAAAAGAGAGAGAGAGAAAAACATGAAGAGCTAGAAGAGAAGGGAGAAGGAAGTTTTAGTGGAGTTTTTGGCAAAGGAATCATCAAAGGTAAGCTTCTAGCTTGCTTCTTCTAGGTAAATAAATTCTAGAGCTTGAAAAATGATAGAAAAGAGATTTTCAGGATAAGGAAAACAGAAATAAGAAAGAAGTTAGAAGATAACACCTCAATTTCAGTTTTAAGGGAATCAAGGTAGCTAGTTTTCATAAAAGCTATGTACTTGCAGTTATTTATTGTGTTTTGTGAGATTTTAGTATATGTTTACCATTTTAAAGTCTTTATGAATGCATAGAACACATCTTTCTCATGAAAAGTATAGCACATATCTTCATGGTATGTTAGAATTAGAATTCCTCACAAGATGAAAGAACTAGAAATTCCTTATGGGATATAAAGTTCTTATGGGATGACAGAAATAAGAGATTCTTGCAGGATGACTAGAAAGTTTCTCATAGGATGTGAAAGTCCTTATAGGATGAAAAAACCAGAAAATTCCCCATGAGACAACAGAAATTCCTCATGAGATATGAATTGTTTTTTATGAGAAAAGAGCCAAGCATAGTGCACTATATTAAGAATGATTAAATTTTGCATGTGTATTCATATGATTACATTTTACTTCTTAGAAATGGTTAACATTATTAATATAGCTTTTATGTTTGAAATGGTAGAAATGTTTTATAATATGCTAGCTACTAAGATTTTGTATCTCACATTGTTTATGATGACTTTCCATTTCAGGAGTTGAAGCGGAAAGAAAAGGAAAAGAAAAGAAATAAGTTTATGTTGTGTAATTAACTATGTTACTTCCTTAGAATAGGAGTACGGGAAAAGGTTATGTAATGTATAAAGGATAGTATGTTTTGTGAGTTTGATGTAATACTATGTATGTTGTAACTAAATTCTTGATGTTATAGTAGATATTAGAGCAGAACTTATAAATAAAAGCTAAAATAACATTGTGGACTATTGTATAGTATATTACATGACCTTATCATGTCTGAATTTACTATCATGTTGAAATTTATAGTTTATAGCATATCAGTCAACCAATTAGCTTACGTTACTCGAGTGATACCTCTCGCCTCAAATTAGATTAAATTTGTAATTAATCAGTCGACTGACGGTCATGGTTCAGTCAACTAATTGCCTACTGTTAAGATTAAATTTATTTATTTTCAGTTACATCAAAAACTACTTATTTTTTAGTGTTTGGGCATTTTGTAAGCATTTTATGTTAAAAACCATAATATTGACTAAATTTCCTTTTAGTCTATATTAAAAGTTTTACTACATTATCCAAAATGCTTATAAATAGTGTAGACGTTACAACACTTCCCACTGGTATAAATGGTGATGATGTGTATCGTCCATCGTTGGACAATATAATGGTTGACAATGAAAAAAACAATGGGGATAGCGAGGATAATGTAGATGCTGTAGCAACTTTACAATCAACTATATCTCAAGGAATACCTAGCCAAAGAAAGCGGGTTAGTGAGAATAAAGTTAAAGGTAAATTGTTTATTACTAAACAAATAGCTGATACTATGAGCGTAATGGCTGAGAGTTGTCGTTCACATAATGAGAATATTGTTATTGGATCTGGTACACATGATGTCATGGCTAACCTTCTCAATATGGAGGAGAATACAAGTGACCCAAAATTTTACGAGAGATGCTGCAGTTTATTGATGCAGAAAGAAGTTAGAAAGATATTTGCGACAATGAAAGGCACGCCGGCCCTATTAATCACCTGGCTCCGTTATGAAGCATATAACCCATTGGGGTTCCCTAGGGCCTGCGTTGAATTCTTTCAATTGTATTAGATTGATTAGTTTAGTTTAGATTTTTTTTCTCCTGACTTTGTGTTATGACTCTAATATCTATTTCTTGCGGTTTCTTGGAGTATTTTATGACATTATTTAATCTGTATTGCTTATGGTTTCTTCAAGTATTTTATGGTTTCCTATATTTCTTAACATTCAATTTGCTTTATATATTACATATAGGTGTAAATGAGTTATCACAAATTGAAATGTGATTCTGAACAAGACAAGAAAATGGATAATTATATGCATATGGGTGCACTAGTTGCCAAATATGCCAAAAGATATTTATTGAAACAACCATTCACAACAAATGAACAATTCAGTCATGCATGGGTATTAGAAATATTACAAGAGCATTACATACATTATTATGAAATGTTTCGTATAGAAAAAATTGTATTGAAGAAGTTGTGTCTTGAGTTAATCAAATGTGGGTTGAAGGGCACTACACGAATGAGAGTTGAGGAGATGGTCGCAATATTCTTGCACATGGTAGGCCATGGGGTAGGAAATAGAGTATTGCAAAAAAGGTTCTAATACTCGGGAGAGACCTTAAGCAGACATATGCATGAAGTGTTGGTAGCTTGTTTGAAGCTTTCCTTCAGGTGAGATTCCTCTCAAAATACAAAATGACCGACAAATATTGGCAGATTTATTGGAAGAAAAAAGATATCCCTCACAAAATATATCAGTTGTATGTGATTGGGACATGTTTCACTTTTGCATTGCTTGGATGGGAAGACATTGCTTATGATGTTGGTGTCTTTTAACATGCTCTCATAACTCCTGATATGAACTTCCTGCATCTACCTCTAGGTATTTTTTCCTACTTTTAGAATTCTTTATTTTAAGTAATTTAGTAGGAATTTCTTTAAATTCTATCTTTGACATGATTTGTTTCTAGGTAAATATTATTTGGTGGATGCTGGCTATCCTGCCCAGTTGGGATATATTGGTCCTTATAAGTGTGAGCGTTATCATCTACCTAATTTTAGACGTTTGCTCATATTTGTCGACCAAAATAAGGTATTTAATTATTATCACTCCAGTCTAAGATCTACCATTAAAAGAACTTTCGGGTATAGAATAATAGGTTTGCAATTTTGCGTCACATGGCTAGGTTCACAATTGAAACACAAGTGCAAATAGTGAGTGTAACAATGGCTATACACAATTTCATTAGATAGAACGCTGAAACAAATATCGAATTTAGTCGTTATGAAAATGAAGACATAATTCAAAATGAGAGTGAAGACCTTGATGTTGGCTCAAATTCCCTACCTAGTCTGAACACAACATCTTCATTTGAAATAAATTGTATTCAAGACGCTATTCAAGATCAAATCATGGAGCATACACTATATATTTAGCAGTAATATGTACAATTAATTATTTCCATTTTTTTGAGAATAGACCATTAGAATTTTTTTTCTTCTTTTTGCTTTCATCTACTTTTCACATATTAAATTTTAAATTACTTAAAAATTTTAAAATAATTTTAAGATTTATAAAGATAATTAATTATGGCGATTTAAATATACTTTACATATATTATATATATATTATATATTATTCTTTCAATAAATATTTTGTCTATTAAATAAAATATATTTTATATTATTCTTTTAATACATACATATATACAAAATATTTGCATGTCCTTTACATATTTAAAATTCCGTTTGGGTTTCAACATTTAAACATAAATCACGTTCATATTTTCAATCAAACTATGTTTATCTAACTAATATCTAAACATAAATTACGTTCATTCAAACTTAAGTTGACTCAAACCCCGTTCGCTCTATCATGGTTGACTCAAACCCCATTTGTCCATCGATTTTTCAAACACACACTTAATGCACATACATACCTATCAAATCCAACAAAAAAAAAAAGACAAGGGATCATCAAAATAACACGTGATCATTTCGCACGTCATTTACTATCTAGCCGTTACTATTATTTGACATAGTATTTTCCCCTTTCTAATTCTCCTAGTGATTGGTTTAGTCTGCATCTTTTTTTTTTGTTGGGTACATATTTAATATTTAGTGTGTATCAATTCATCCATTAATTATGGGAAGTTGTCCAAACTCCAAAGTGAAATATGAAAAAAGGGACTATGCACATGTTGCATGTGCTACTATTTTTTTTAAACAAATAAGGCACCGCCCTTAAAGAAGGGAAAATGAGAAATGGGTATCGGTGATATCAAAACCTATGAGCTCTTTTGGTATGCAAAAAAGATTTTTAATAGAAAGGAAAATAAAGATGGAAAGGAAAAAGAAAAGGGAAAATTTTTTTGTTTATTTGGTATGACTTAGAAAAGAATAAAGGAAAATAGAGAGATGTAGTACAATTTTACAAAAATATCCTTCAATTAATTTTTTTAAAAAATAAAATATAATAAAAAAACAAATATCCTTCCTCCTGACTCTCTCCCTCTCGTGCTCTCACAGACTCTCTCATCCCTCTTGTCAGTTCCACCAGACCCGTCCTCACTCCTACCACTGTTGCTAGAGCCACCGCAATTGCTGCTGCACCCTTTGCTTTTGGTGCTTCTGGTTCCTCCTCGTCATTCTCCTCCTTTTCTTCCTCATCGGTGTCACCGGCAGCCTTCTCTACCTCCTCTATCGCCCCCATTGGCTCTCCTTCACTGTCGACTCCCTCAAACTTTCTTACCTCAACATCACTTCCTCTTTCACACTGAACTCCAAATTCCACCTCAATTTCATCGTGTTAAACCCTAATGAGAAAGTCAATTCAGTGTATGGTTATGTATTCTTTGACAGCATCGATGTCGTTAACGAGAGGGTACTATCCTTCAAGCATGGGAAAAGAAACACGAAGCTTTTGAACGTTGGTATGGTAATGGATAATGGTATGGTACTGGACAGTAATTTTTCAAGCCGATTGAAGGCTAATCTAAAGAACAAAAATGGGAAGAATATCATAGGACAAAAATGGAAATAGTAATAAAGTTTTGGGCAATTTTGAAATTTTTCTGATGGAAACCAATTTTCCATCAAGTTTTTGATGGAAAAAATCAATGGAAAAAAAAATGCCTCTGATGGAAAATCGGTTTTCATCAAAAAGCTCTCCCTCAGCTGTACCAAACAATAGAAAAGGAAAAAAATAATGGAATTCCCATTTCCCTTTTGAAGGAATTGAAGGACTAATTTCTGATCCTAGATCGGTGTAGATACAGACTATAGCATATTAAACAATAGGATATAAAAGATGAATTAGAACGTGTACTTGGCATCATCGCGGTATCCATCTCGAACAACAGAACAGAGGGAGTATTTTTGAATTCAGTGAGAGTGGTACTACTCTCTATCTGATAAGTATTCTGTCTAGGGTTGGACTGATTAATGGGAAGCCAGTCTATTTATTATCAGATGAGAGCAGGGACTTATCAATAGGCTATGTGATTGGCCCAACCCATCACGGGCCATTCACAATATAAAACCCCAATTATAATATTCATATATTAAAGGCTATATATTAGAATAATATAGTTAATGTGTTAATGATATTTAATAATTTATTAATGCTAATCCAAAATAGGATATATATATATATATATATTATATTAAAATTCAACAATTCTCCCACTTGGATAGCAATAGTCAATTATTAAAATGCAACAATCATTAAAGCTAAAATACCAACTATATTTATAGCATATGTCAAGAAAGATAAGCTTTAACGATGCAGAAATAATATCCGATAGGGAAGTAGATCATACATAGTAAAAGCCCATATTTCATATAAAGAATAATGAATATGGATAAGCATAATTAATTAAGAGAAATATGCAATCCAAGAATAGTCCAAGCATCTGAAAATGCTACAAGAGATATGATAACAAAAGTGACGTCATCTCATACATATCTCATAAGAATAACAATCAAGTAGATGTAAAATTTCAGACTCCCACTAATCCAAAACATCAAAAGACTTAACTAATCCCATATGGGTTACATGATTCTGAAAAGCTTTAACAGTTAAGCCTTTAGTTAGTGGATTCGCTAACATGTTCTCTGTAGTAAGATGCTCAATACGAGTCTAAAACTCCAGAATTTTCTCTCTAACAAACAGATATTTGATATTAAAGTGCTTTGATCGAAAAGAGCTTCTGTTGTTTTGAGAGAAATGAACAGCAGCAGTGTTGTCGTAATATATCACAAGTGACCTAGAAATGCTTTCAACAATGTGAAAACCAGAGATTAAGTTTTTCAGCCACATGGCTTGAGAAGTAGCCTCATAGCAAGAGACATACTCTGTCTCCATAGTAGAAGTAGCTGTAAAAGTCTGTTTAACACTCTTCCAAGAGATAGCTCCTTCTGCCATCATAAAAATAGAGTCGGAAGTAGACTTTCGGTCGTCAGGGCAACCTGCAAAATCAGAATTAGAATAACCAATGACCTGAAGTTGATCAGACTTCTTATAGGTCAACATGTAATCCTTAGTTCCCTGCAAATATCTCATGACCTTCTTCACGGCTTTCCAATGACCCAAACCTGCATTACTCAAGTATCTCCCTAAAGCATTAACGTCAAAAGCGATATCGGGACGAGTACAAACTTGAGCATACATTAAACTGCCAACAGCAGAAGCATATGAGACCTTTCTCATTTCAGATATCTCTGAATCATTTTGATGACATAGAGATTTGGATAATTTGTCACCTTTGTGAACAGGTACAGCACATGGGGAGCAAGAATGCATGTTAAACTACTTGAGGATCTTTTCAATATATCCTCTCTGAGACAATCCAAGAATGCCACGTGACCTATCACGGTAAATCTGGATGCCTAGAACAATTGAAGCATCACCAAGGTCCTTCATATCAAAGTGGCTATTTAACATCAATTTTGTCTCAGTCAAAAGGTTAACACAACTGCTTGCAAGCAGAGTATCGTCGACATATAAAACAAGAATTATAAAATTGCTCTCACTGGTCTTCAAGTAAATGCACTGATCTGAAGCATTCTCCTTGAAGCCAAAAGAAGTGACAACATGATCAAACTTCAAGTACCATTGCCTGGATGCTTGCTTTAGTCCATAAATGGACTTTTTAAGTTTGCAAACCAAATGCTCTTTACCTGTTTCAATGAAACCATCAGCCTGAACCATGTAGACATCTTCGGCTAGATCTCTATTCAGAAAGGTTGTCTTCACATCCATCTGGTGAAGTTCTAAATCAAAGTGAGCTACTAAAGCCATAACAACCCGAAATGCATCTTTCGTAGAAAATGGTGAGAATGTCTCCTTATAATTGATGTCTTCCTTTTGACTATAGCCTTTTGCTACTAGTCTATCCTTATACCTCTCAACTTTTTCATCTGGACTTCGCTTAGTCTTAAAGACCCATTTGCACCTAATTGGTTTACAACCATCTGGCATTTCTACAAGATCCCAAACATCATTATGAGACATGGAAGCTAATTCATCATGCATGGCATTCAGCCAATCAGAAGCATGAGAGCTAGAGATAGCCTCCTGGAAAGTGATAGGATCATCATCATTATGGAGATCAAACTCATGCTCCTGAAGATACACCACATAATCAATTGGTATAGAAGGCTTGCGTACTCTCTGAGATCTTCTCAATAAAGCTGCTTCTGCAATGTCATTTGGTGGTACCACTACATCTAGTGGTGCCATTACACCTGTTTCAGCAGTATCACCAGTTTCCTGTTCAATAACTGGTGGTGCCACTACATCATGTCCTCATTGAAGTGTCTGATCATCATCATGAGCGACTGGAACCACAATATTCATGGGAAGTAAAACAGGCGACGTAGGAGCTATGGTCCGATCTTCCTTAAGAGTGATTGGTCGTGGTGTATGACTCCCACTATCCAAATCATCCTCAAAGAATATCGTTCTGTCAGACTCAATGACTCGCGTAGAATGAGAAGGGCAATAGAATCTGCAACCTCTAGAGCCCACGCAGTAGCCGATGAAGAAACCACTAACAGTTTTAAGATCAAGCTTCTTCAATTGAGGATTATAGGGTCTAACCTCTGCTTTACAACCCCACACATGAAAGTATTTCAAACTCGGCTTCCTTCCACTCATCAGTTCGTAGGGAGTTTTTGGTACAGATTTGCTAGGTACCTGATTAAGAATGTACACAGCTGTCTTTATGGCATCTCCCCAAAGAAAAACTAGTAACGATGAATGACTCATCATACATCTTACCATATCCATGAGTGTCTGATTACGTCTCTCTGAAACTCCATTCTGCTCAAGAGTATCAGGCATAATGTATTGAGCTTCAATCCCACATTCATCGAGAAATTTGGCGAAGGGTCCTGGATTTCTCCCAGTCTCACTGTATCTGCCATAATACTCACCTCCTCTATCGGACCTCACACATTTAATCTTCTTTACAGTCTTTAATTCAATAGCAGCCTTGAAGGATCTGAAGGCATCCAAGGAACTAGATTTTTCTTGGAGGAGATCTATCCAACCAAATCTCGAGAAGTCATCTATGAAGGTAATGAAATACCTATATCCACCCATAGCAGTGGGTGTAATAGGTCCACATATGTCCGTGTGAATCAACTGCAACACATCATCACACCTATTTGCTCCTTTCTTCCTAGTTTTGGTAGTGAGCTTACCTTTAATGCAATCGATACAAGTGTCAAAATCAGAGAAATTAAGATCATGAAGAATACCTTCCTTAATCAGTCTTTCAATCCGGGGCCTAGAAATGTGCCCCAAGCGTCTATGCCACAACATAGAAGAACTTTCATTAGTCCTATTACGCTTGTTTCCAACAACAGAGTTAACAGACATATCATTCAAATTCAACATGTAAAGCCCATCACATAATACTCCTGAACCGACAATAACAAAATTAAAACGAATAACAACTTTTCCATTACTGAATTCAAAAGTGTAGCCATATTTATCCAAAGCTGAAATTGAAATCAAATTCCTTTTCATAGAAGGTACATAAACAGCGTCTTTTAACAATAAAGTATGTCCAGAAGGTAAAAGCAATGTAGCTACTCCTATTTCTTCCACGGATACTCTAGCTCCATCTCCTACAATGATATTGGATTCAGCATCACTTGGCTTCCTCAGGCTTGTGAACCCCTGTAAAGAATTCACAACATGAATGGTTGCACCTGAGTCAAACCACCAAGTATTGGGAGCAACATCAATCATATTTGATTAATAACAAGCCAAAGCTAGGAGTGTACCTTGCTTCTCAAGTTTCCTCTTGAGAGTATAACAGTCATCCACCTTGTGGCCATACTTCTTGCAATACTTGCAGTTTCCTTTGAAAAAATTCTTCTTTGGCTCTAAGTGTTGAGAAACTTTTCCCCCTTTCTTTTTGTCACGTTGAAACTTTCCTTTGTGACCTTTCTTTTTCTCAGACTTAGCACCAGAAGAATAAGCAGCAAACTGAACACTGTGTGCTTTCCCTTTCTTTATGGAATCCTCTTCTTGAGAGACAATGGCAATCATTTCATCAATCGTCCATTCAGTTTTCTGAGTATTATAGGAGGTCTTCAGAACATTAAACTGAGAAGGGAGTGACTCCAGTACTTGCCAGATTAGATAACTCTCACCAAGATCAACCTTGAGAGATTTCAATTTATTAAAATAGTGGACTAACTTCATGATGTGCTCACGAACTCCACTAACACCATCATATTTAGTCTTCTCAAACAGAGAGAGATACTGGCCCTTCTAAGCTTTATCAAAAGTGGTGAATTTATCACCAACGGACTTCAGAAAATTCTTAGCATTCTTGCTCTCTGGAATACTCTGTCTAATAGACTTCTCCATAGTGTATTTCATCACCATGAGACACACCCTATTGGAGTGCTCCCATTTTTCATGAAAAGCCTTTTCAGCAACAGTGGACTTAGCAGTAAGAGCTGGAAGCTCTTCTTCTCTCAAAGCCAAGTCCATATTAGTGATGGCCAAATACAAATCTAGAGATTCTTTCCAGTCCTCAAAATTGGTCCCATTTAGTGTCTTAACAGAAGTCAATTGCATAGGCAGGGAGGCTGGCATTAAAACAACAAAAGAAAACATTTAATATGCATAATGTCATTATGCTATAAGAGAATTAAATGTTTCTATATGCACAGCCAATTAAGCCTGTTAAAGAGAATTTCTTATCTACCTGGTCCCGCCTAAGGGTCCCGAACCAAAATAAACAAGAAATATAATAATACAATGCTAAGACCTCATATCATCAAACAAATTTTGAATGACGATAGGGTATTCAAAAATAATTGATAGAGGTATTGATTAACATGGCATTGTATAAGAAATTACATTAATAATAATATACCGATAGGATATAATTATTATTAATGCAATGAATTAGACTAATAGTAATGATTAAACAAAGAATAAAATAAATAAAATTTTAATCATTTAAATCGAAGATTTTGCATAACTGTGCCCACGATAGGTGAGTTCACAATCATACAAAAACAAAAGACAATTATATTTGACAGAATAAATAATGATTAATGAGGGGAAAAAAGAGATAAATAAATAAATAACTGAAAAATAAAATAAAAAAAATAAAAAGAATAATTTACATATGGATTGAAATTAATTCCATCACCAGGATATTTCAATGGAGAGAGTACGATATACCTAGATGTCGTTAATAGAATAAGGAATTATCACACAAAATTTCAGTCCCAAAATCCGAGAGTACGATAATTAAAATAGCAGAATAGTCTCGGATTAAATGAAATAAAATACTTAGGGGTCTCAAAAAAATTTCCAAAATTACCAAAAATACCAAAATTCAATTATTTAATTTTTCAGAAAAAATTAAAAAAATTTGGGCCCTGGAAGTGGGTCCACGCGCCTGGCCCGTGTGTGGGCTTCGTCTGAGGAGGTCATCTTCCTCACCCGACTGGCCTGTACCGGGTCGCGCGACCCGCGATCGTGACTCGGTTCTTTCTCCTTCATCCAGCCATGAAAAACAATGATATTTGAGGGCTTTTATTCGAGATCATATACAAAAGGGAAGCCCTTAATCATTTTTGAAAAATGAAAGCTAGATTTGGAGAAACCATTTTCGAAAAATTGGAAGAAAACGGTTTTTTTAAAAAAAGTCTTTGATCTCCCAAAGCCCTCGATGAAAACCCATCGGTTTTGGATATGTTATTCGAATAATAGTATAAAATATAAACCCCAAATCAATTTCGAAAGATATAGGTTGTTTTTTGAGAGAAATCGAAATCGAAAAACTGAGGGAAAATGGAAACGAAAAAAATTGTTTGATCTCCCTAAAACGTTGTTCATACTGTCTGATTTTCACTTATGTGATTTGCATAAATGTGTTGAATCAAAGCCCTAAAACAATTTCAAGATTAACCTAACAAATTAGGGCAAACGAAATTTATTTTAAAATTAGGGTTTAGGGAATTGCGAAAATCAAAAAAAAAATAACTAATTAATAGCCATAGTATATACCTACAACCAGCCTCTGATACCATTGAAGGAATTGAAGGACTAATTTCTGATCCTAGATCGGTGTAGATACAGACTATAGCATATTAAATAACAGGATATAAAAGATGAATTAGAACGTGTACCTAGCATCATCGCAGTATCCATCTCGAACAACAGAACAGAGGGAGTATTTTTGAATTCAGTGAGAGTGGTACTACTCTCTATCTAATAAGTATTCTGTCTAGGGTTGGACTGATTAATGGAAAGCCAGTTTATTTATTATTAGATGAGAGCAGAGACTTCTTAACAGGCTATGTGATTGGCCCAACCCATCACAGGCCACTCACAATATAAAAGCCCAGTTATAATATTCATATATTAAAGGCTATATATTAGAATAATATAGTTAATGTGTTAATGATATTTAATAATTGATTAATGCTAATCCAAAATAGGATATATATATATATATATATATATATATATAATATTAAAATTCAACACCTTTTCCATTGGAAGAGCTACCAAACATGCTCTGAGAGCATTGGGTATGCGAAAATAGAATGAAATAAAAGAAAAACAAAAATGGAAAAGAAAACCAAAAAAAAAATGTGTTTGGTATGTAACAGAAAGAAGTAAGAAAAATATATAGAAAAATATATATATTATTTTGTTTGATATGTAGGGTAATTTTATGAATTTACCTTTAATTAAAACTTTTGTAAATAAAAAAAATAATTAGCTCTTTTCAATCGTCCTCAGTCTCTGATCTCCCACTGTTGTTCTATTCTTCACAATCCTATGTCATCCTCTCTTTTTCTCTCTGTCATCCTCTCCTGTCACAGTCTCTCTATTTTTTCTTTTTGTTCCCCTACATTAATGCTGCATAGGCGACAAACACGACCACCAATCCATCTTGCTTCACCACCACCTTAATCGTCACCGCCTCAATCGATTTCTCTCTCTTTGATTTTTTTTAATTCACTGTTACTATCTCAATCAATTTCTCTCTTTGATTTATCCTTCGTCGTCCTCTCTATTCACAGTCTCCTTGTTTTTCTATTTTCTGTTCGCTATCTTTCTACTTGTCTTTCTCATCAATCTTTATGTTTTTCTCTCATCAAACTCACCAATGGAAACAAGATGTAAAATAAGACCAAATATGGAATTGTGCACAAGATAGAGGGCAATTTCGACATCAAGCTTCCTTATGCCTTTCCATATGGAGATTTCCATCGTTTCAGTTAAGGAAAAGTCTGTACAGTTACAATGAAAAACAGAAATTCATTGTTGCCATCCACTCACTGTAATAGACACGTACGAAATAGAGGAAAAGAGAACAGTGATGGAATTCCTTCTTCCTTTCTGTCAACAAAGTGCATACCAAACAAGTTTTATGGGTGTTCAAGAGTAGAACAAAATTGACTAAATCAATCTAAATTAAATTAAACTAATAAAAAATCAACCAAAATTTAAAAAATATGTCTAAGAGAATTTTTAAAATAAGATAATTTAAAGGTTCAATTCGGTTATCGATTTGATTTGGTTCGGTTTCGCTTAACTGAATCAAACATAACCATGTATGTGTTTGTGTAATATAAAATCATATATACTAATGTACTAATTTAATTTCTCATCATGATTAAATGTCAATTAATTATAATGTCACAAATTTGTATATTAACACTGATTCATTAAATTATAATTTGAATTATTAATAGGTGATTTAATTAATGAGAGAATTGTGAAGTTATGGATAAATTAAAAGTAGGTGTTTTATGTGTCTATAAAATAATATTTACAAAAAGGTTATTTCAATTAATGTTTGAATATTATACATAAACTGTAATATCCAATATATTTTAAAATTTTACGAAATACCTGGAGAAAATAATTCCTCTGTTTGTTTAAATTTTGTATGCTTATGTTAATCTTGATTATCAATGTTGTTGAAAATATAGATGTTATGATATAGAATTTATCTCATAAGTAAAATATGGTTTGGGCATAAGAGGAATTTAGAAAGAAATTGGGAGAAAAATAATGTTTTATTTGAGAAAATTCTCTAAAGTACTACCATGAAAAGGACTAAAGTGAAAAGAAACTTAAAAATTTAAGAGAAAATATAATTTTTCCTTTAAGTTTTCAATAGTAATAATAATTCGCCCTCGTGAAAAATATGTGCGTATAGTAAACTAAATTATTAAAGCACATAGTAAAATAAATATTTTACTAACGCATAGTACTCTGACTTCTTCTATAAATAAGTCATTCTATTTCACTTCTAAACTCACACCTTCAGTTTCTCTTCTTTCCTCTCCTCAAAATTTCTCTTGCTCCGAGTTAGAGCTCTGAAATTTTAGGTCTTTCTTTTTTAGCCTAGATCTAAGGTGAGGATACTATACTCCTTTAAATTCTTATAACTATTTAGAGGTTAAATTTTTTGTATGCTCTGTTGTTATGGTTTTAGTTGATCTTCTACATCAGAAAAGAATTATCCTCGACTGCTTGAGAATTATCTTCTGATTATCAGAATAAAGTATAAAACTGTAAAAAATACATGTCTAAAAAAGGTCTGACTAAAGAAAATTTTGGTATTTGAGAGTGTCTATTGTGACCCACATCCTTTTTTTGGAACTTTCCTAGTATACTGTTTTATAGCCTACATTCACTATCCCTAGTATGCATAGTATCTATGCGTATGAATAGTATTCATATGTTTGATTAGTATCTATATGTATCTGTACGTATGAATAATATCCATATATATTAATAGTGTTTATACGTATCTGTATATATAAATAGTATCCATACGTATATGTACATATAAATAGTATCTATATGTAGCCATACGTATGAATAGTAATCGTACATATAAATAGCGACTATACATATGAATAGTATTTTGTACAAAAGCAACCATGATTTTCTCTATCTAAACTTTGTGAAAATCTCTGTAGTAGAACATGAAATCTAACTACGTGCTATTATCTGTAACAACTTGGAAAGGTAACTTGGATACGAAATCTTTGTGAATGGATGACCTTACTAACTGATTTTATTTACTTTTATTTCAAGTACAATATAAATCTCACATCATTTCGCAATTAAAAATTCTAATTAAACTCCCTATTTAGTGATGATAATTTGATAATGAAATTTATTGTTTGATTTAAGATTATATTGATAAGAATTATGATTGACAATGTAATTATATATATGGAATAGTTGAAGGTTTGACCTAAGATACCAATGCATGCAAATACATACATGGAATGGTTGAGGGCTTGACTCAAGATACCAATGCATATAATTATACACATGGAATGGTTGAGGGCTTGATCCCCAAAATATCAATGCATGTAATGGTTGTGAACATGAATACAATAGGAACTAAATCCCTGAACATAAACCAAATACAGAGGTATAGAAACTATGGATATGAATATAACTGTTCTTATTGTAACAATAATTATGGTATTTGTACTTGTGACATATTTATTATTGCACAGTCATTTGGTCACTGAGTTTTGATGAACTCACACTCTTTATGAATATTTTTTTAGATACAGTAGATGAGAACGAAGGAAATCCGTAAGAGGATTATTATTCCTTGAGAATACTTTTCATGTTGTTTGGAGGGCTTAGGAATCTAAAAGCTTAGGAAATGCTCTGTAATCTCTATAGGTCACCTAGACTTGAAAAATTGTATCGTATTGTATGATATTTGGCTTATGTTTACTGTTTCACTATGTTAAACTTTTTATATGTATATATGCAAAATCTCTTTCCAGAAAAATTATGTTATGCACTAGTACTGATCAGAGATTTTATGGGATACCATAGAGGTACACCATCGAGTTTATAGAATTACTCACAGGCCTAAATTTGAAATGTGACATAAACTTTATGATAATTTTTTTCTAAAATTATTCAAAATCGAACAAAATTTTTTAAAAAAATTAAACCAAATAGGTTCATGTTTTCCAAAACCAATTTATTTGGTTTCAGTTAGTTTGATTTTGACTCAAAACCGAACAAAACAAACCTTTGGACATTCTTATAAAACCTATAACCATCAAGATCCATTCCCTTGAGCTACTTTTTAAATTATTTGATAACTTACTTATTTATATTTCTATTTATAATTTAAATTAGTTCTTATAATTAAATTATAATTGGTAAGGTATTAGTGACTTGGTATGAATTAAAATACATGTTATATTTTAATAAATTTTTATTCAAAAAATAAATAAGTAATAATATTATTGTTATATTATAAAAAATTAAAAATAGGAAATAAGAAGTTTTTTTTTATTTATTTAAAGAACTTCCTATTACTTCATACTCTTTTCACTTCTCGCCATCCCGCTTATATTTTATTTTATCAAAGGCCCAAAAGCCAAATACAATTGTGTGTGTATATTACATCATGTAGTATATATGTGAATTAGTTTTTACTTTACTGTCTATCTATACTTCTTCTTTTTTTTTTTGGTCTATATCATTTATAATAAAAGTGTCAAAATAGCATATGATGAATCAGGTTAATGACATAACAAATAAATTGACAAATATTTAATAATAGAAACTGAATTAAAATTTTTAAAACTACAAAGATTTAATTATAAAACTTTAAATTATAAAAGATCAAATAAATTTATAGAAATTGTCACGACCCAAATTTCGAGCATGTGACCAATATGCTAACACAAATTTCGTATCACTGTAAACCTAACTAACATCTCAATTTTTACTCCTTTTTTTATTTATAAATATTTATGACAAGTATTGTTCCTTTTTTATTTATTAAATAACATATATTTCATAATTATTTATTTTAATTAATGTTTATTTATATTTAATTAATATTTCCAAATTTAAATCTTTATTTTCTTATATATATATATATATATATAATTCCTTTGAAATCTAAGTTATTTTGTTATGTGACTTCTACATGATGCATGATTAAGTCATGTTTTATATATGTTTAGTTAATACATGAACTTTTAATTACAATACGTATGTTTAATGATAAATAATAATTAAATTGGAAAAAAGATACTAGATATAACGATATTAAATAGACTTATGATAATATAGGGCTCGTGCTATCATACGGTCACGCGCCCTATTTTGAGGTGGGACAAAAACCAATAAAATGGTTTGAAAATTAGTATTAAGCATTGCGCCACTCTCTTTTTTCGCCTTTTGCTTTTATGACTCAATCAATTCATGGATTATTTTTTTAATGAATAAATCACACATGCTATTTTGACCAAATTTCTAAAAAATTGGACCAGTAAAAATACTTGTTCAAAGATCAATAATTGAATTGTAGTTGAATTAATATACTTTAAAATATTTTAAAAAATAATATACATAATTAAAGACTATAAATATAAATTTACAAATTTAATTAAAAATAAGATTTGATGTCAAATTATACAAAACAATATTCACAATAAAAAATTTACAGTAAAAATTGACTAAATAACAAAGAAATATTATCAATTAGGATAACAATTGTAACATCCTAAATTTTACTATTTTTTTTATTTCCAAAATTTCATTTTGAATATTCAGGATAAAAGAGAAAATTGTTCTTCCTTAATTAATTAAGCTATTGCATAGATACACAATGGTATTCTTAACAAAATAATTTACATATAAAAATTACATAACCTCAATTTTAGAGCAAAGGTTGTATTCTTATATTCTTCTAGAGTGAACTTTTCTCGGCTACTTAGCAGATACCTTGTTTTTTCTCTAATTTAGTGCAGCCCTTTCCTTATGTTGGAAACCCTAGAATGGTAAGTTAAAAACATGAGAAAGTGAGATTGATATCTCAGTAGCTAACATTGTAATTTAGTAAAACATTTCTAAAAGAAACCATCTCAGTCATAAAAGAATAATAAGTTTATAAATTCATCTATGAATATATAGGCAATTATAAATCATCGTCATCATTATCACACATCAAACAGTGAACTTCAATTCATCTTGTGAAATTTGAAGCTATGACCACACTTTTTGGGTCTCAAGTACTTGTACGTTGTTATCTATTTGTGGAAAATGTGTGGATTCTTTACTTGTAGAACCAACGTAACCTTTATTTTCTACTTTTGGCATAGAGTCTAATTGCCATGTAATTCATATATATTCATGGAAGTTCATAATATTCATAGAAGAAACTTTCATAAATGAAATTGAATAAAATATATTTTTATGAGTGCTAGAACTACCTAACTGTAGAAAATTATTTCTAACTTTTCACCTATTCAATCTCTCTTGAGACAAATCCTTGAATTTTGGCCTAGTCAAATAAATTTATGTAATCTTTATAAAAATTATTGGCTATAATAAATATTCTAAAATGTTACTCATTTGAATTAACCCAATGCTTTAACTTATTTAAGTTCCTAATTTCAATTAGAATTCTTGGGTCATTTTTCTAATTAGATATTAAAATAATTTTACATCTAATAATTTTTATTTGAACTTTTATTCTAATTAATATAATTTAGTTTCTAATAAATTCTTCTACTTTTTAATTAGATACTCATATAATGTTTTCATCATAAACTTAGCTATATTTTTCTTATTATATTGAAGAATATATATATATATATATATATATATATATATATATATATATATATATATATATATATGTATATAACTAAATTCATCAAAAGAAACATATATATATATATATATATATATATATATAGTCAAACAAACCTATATATACACATGACTTAGTTTAATTTAAATATACATATAATATATACTTGTATAAAACATATAAATAACTTAATTTAATTTAAAGAAACATATATAGAATATTTAAAATATATGTAAATAAAACAGATATATATATATATATATTTTTTTTTAATTTAGTCAAATAAACATATAAATATATATTTAGTTTCATCAAATGAACACATATATATATATATATATATATATATATATATATGTTTTTTAAATTAGTTATATATGTATACATGTTTCTTTTGATGAATTTAGTTATATATATATATATATATATATATATATATATATATATATAACTATTTAGTCAAATAAACGTATATCTATGCCCATGACTTAGTTTAATTTGAATATACATATAATATATACTTGTATAAAACATATAAATAACTTGATTTAATTTAAAGAAAAAATATAGAATATTTAAAATATATGGAAATAAAATATGATATATATAAAATATAAAACTAAGAGATTCTTATACAATATATATATATATATATATATATATATATACACACACACACTCACACACACATAAATCTATACATAATATAGTTATAAATAACATAAATATATATAACTAATTTAATCAGAATAAATTAATTTTCACTTGGTTTATTAGTTTGAAATTATTTTTCAGTTCAGTCCATAAATTTGATTTAAACTAAATTCTGCTTCACTTTCATCATTTATTAAAATTTTTTTATTTATTCATTTAAGTCTTTGATCAAAATTTTATTTTTATCCTTTAATTGATTTGAGCTCATATTTCACTTCATCTAGATCCCTAGATTAAGAATTTATGTTGTTTTAAAATTAAATCAACCCTAATAAAATTTTTAATATTTTTAGTTTAGTCCCTATAATTTAACTGTCATACTTTTTCTCATGGTTTAACCCTCCAAATCAAATCACAACTTCATTTTAAGTCATTTTATGGTTCAATATATAATTTTGGTCCAAAATATAGGAAGAAAGTGAATTAAAATTGAAGTTTCAAGTTTTAAAAATCATACCTGATATCACGTTGTTCTTGAGAGTTTTTCAACTAGTTTTCTTCTAGTTTCCTAACAACTGCCACTTCTTCCTCAACGTTTGTGTAAGTTAGACGCACCAATAGTTTACCAAAATACCCTAGAAAAAATTGAGTTTATGCTGCTGCGTTTTCTTTCTTTTTAACTGAAAAAATCTCATGTGTTTTTGATTCAGAAAACATAGTTCTCTCTCCCTCCCTCCATCTCCCTCTCCCTCTTGAGTGGTGCAAGGATGGGAAGACTCACGGGTATGAAGGATGAAAAAGGAAAGCCGTTTTTTTTTTTCCAGATGAAGGGAATGAAAAGTTGGAGAGGCAAGCGGGTTCTGTACTTTGGAGAACATGGGTTCACGTGTGTGAGTATGCCACATGCACGATGGATGTACATGTTTTATTCGATAAAATTAACTTATAAGTTAGTTATAACTGATAATTTATAAGCTAATTTATTGAATTAGAAGTATTTGGTAAAAATAACTGTTGAAATAATTAAAAAATGTAAAATGACATAAAAAAAATATGTATTTTTTAATTTTAAAATAATCTAAATAAATATATTATTTTTTAATTAAATTAATTTAAATTGTTATAAATATAAAATTCATTAAAATATATATATTCTATTATACATATTTTATTATATTTATATATATTATATATTTTATCATATATTATTATATATATGTAATATTATATATGTATAATATATTATGTATAAATATAAATATAATAAAAAATGAGTAAATATGTATAATAAAGTAAGAGGCATAATGAATATTTTAAAAAAATAATAAAAGTAAAATAAGAACAAAAAATTATAAGACATAAATTATTAAAAATAATTTATCAAAATAAATTATAATGTAATAAAATAAACTTATTTACTAAATACTTTTCACGAACTTATAAACTAATTAAATAAATTATAAATTATCTTATCGAACACAATCATATTATAATCATTCTCACTTCACCACTTGCATTATATATGTGTATATATTTTATCATCATTTGTCATTTTAGTTAATTTTATACTCACTAGCTATTTTATATACAAAAATTATCTCATCTTACCTTATCTTACTTATCTTATAAACTAATTTCACTAAGCAGCGAGACAATTAATGTTTAAGCATTTAATACTCTTCATTAAGTACTTCAGCATTAAATGCTCTTCTCTCCGTTTGGTTGACTTTCGTTTACTCTAACCATCACTCTTTTCCATATTCCTTGACAAGTATTGCATTTATTGCTCCTCTCTGGGTAGCTTCTTTTCTCCATTTTTCTTCTAGCTTGAAACTCTGATCTCTTTGCCATTCCTCACATATCATAGCACAGTTTCCCTTTTTCTCTATCTGCTCTTCATCTCCCGCTTTCTTTTTTTTTGTTTTTTAATTTCAAAATTATAGTTATAATGCTCAGTCGTGTGCTTTGGTTCTGTCCTCTCCTATCGTGCTCGTGCTCGTGCTCGGTCCCCTGCAATGCACAGATTTGTAAGCTCCGATCTGTACTTTGTTTATGAAACTTCCTTTTCCTTGCTGCGTTTTCATCGGCTTCTCTGAAGGCTTCATGCGTTAGGCTGAGGATGAAGATCACTGCAATCTGCGAAGGTCGAAATGTGCGAAGCTGTGAGCCTTTTATGCTGTAATCGTGGCCGAGGAAGAAGCTTCAAGTATAGGGTTTTTTAGAAGTGGTGTATGTTATATTTTTCTGGTTATATATGATGTATATGCAGAGCAACTGAATGCATTCTCTTGCTTTGTTTCCTTTTGAATTGACAAAGTTGTTCTGATTTTAATTATGTTTTTTGGGTGTATCCCAGAATATTAGGTCCAACCTT
Organism: Biancaea sappan; assembly: GCA_037074585.1. Taxonomy (NCBI): domain Eukaryota; kingdom Viridiplantae; phylum Streptophyta; class Magnoliopsida; order Fabales; family Fabaceae; genus Biancaea; species Biancaea sappan. Next base: position 43,004,919 of record CM073500.1, on the reverse strand, counting down.
TTATATATTCTTTGCTTCTGCTCTTCTTGTTATTGCGTTTGGAGAGCAACTTCTTAGGGATATAGGTAAACAAACGTCTTTTCTCAACAGCTAAAGCTGTTTCTGTGGATTTTTGGTACAAATTATAGCAGTCCTTGAAAAGTCTTCAAAATCATGCTTTTTCAGATGGAAAATACAGCACGGTGGGAAGAGCAAGTCGGATGAATTTCTGGATATGTTGAATGGTTTGGAAAGGCTTCCTGATTATGACCATGCTCTCTCATATGTTAGCTCAAATGCAACTTCTGATGCACAATGATCAGCTTATGACTTTTGAGGATGCTTAGGATCAAGTCTTCTCACGATCTCTGCTAATGGATTCATCACTTTTAGAAGATTCGTTTGAGGACTTGCGGGGTATGTTGAGTTTGCAACACTATTTTTAGTTATACATGTTTATATCCGATTCATTATGCTGTTGTTGAATGCTTTGCTATTTTGAAATGCAAGCTGGGGTAATGGACTGTTACTTTCATGCATGGACTTCTTAGTGTAATCTCATTTTCACTTTTTGGGGGAGTTATATATGTTACTACTCTTCCTGGCTAATTTTACATTTTTGTTCATTATACAAAGGGACTTCGTACAGAGGGTTTCTTCTGGATACCCTCTCTTGCTGGTCCAACTACAATTACTACTCGCCAAAATGGAAGTGGTATCTCTTGGCTTTTTCCTTTTGTGGTGAGTATCTTACTTAGAAAGCTAAATTAACTCTTTTTAGAATTTTTATCCTCAAATTTAAATTACATCTTTCTGGTCAACTTCATTGACTTGTATCCTCAAATAATCTGACTTTGAATTGTGAGAAACTTCCTTCACGAGAACTAACTATTTAAGAATTTAAGATGGGATTGTCTGACTGGTATTCCTTATTTATTTATTTTTTTTTTATGGGTTGTAGAACTCATTGGGGTGGATCTCAAGCTTGTTTTCTTATTGTTTCCTTTACACTTTTTTTTCTTCAAGATGGTCACCCCCCTAGGATGGTCAGATACATTGGCGTACCTTGTATTGCCTGCATTGCTAGTTGTCTCTCAGTACATCTCTGTCCAAATAGTCATCGCATGTCAGTCATGTTGCATACACAGGACAATCTGATACATGGAGGTTCTAAATTTGACTTTTTTTCCCTGGAACCCCATAAAAGCAAAGAACAAGAGGTTTGTTTTATGTGTTCACTCATCCATATGTTGCTTAATTACTAATTATTTGCCATGTTGACTTTCAGCCAAATGATCCCGACATGAAGAGTTCTCAGGCCTTAACTAAGGTCCTTCCGTTAATGATTGGTTTCTTTACTCTCTCAGTTCCTTCTGGTTTAAGCCTTTACGGGTACGCAAAAATAGAAGCCTTTCATCTTGCATTAATTAGTAAACCATTATGTTGCACCTGCCTATCTATTATATTATTTATATGGTTATTATTTACATATTTTGTCCAACTTTTGCACGTTCACAAATAATATATTGAGCACAGCACAACAAGTATGGCTTCAGAAACTTGGGGGAGCCAAAAACCCAATGATGGAAGTGCGTGATGATATAATGAGGGACTGCCTGACGCAGATTCAAAAGTCAGTCTCTGAGCTAAACACAATGAAAAGGGAGGCCAGACAAGGTAAGAAGTTGACATTGGAGGGGCCAAAACCTGGTAAAAGGTTAGCAATTGTGGATAGCCACGCTCATTTTATTATGTTAGTATATTCTTCACCTCCTGTAACACTGTCCACTTCCCTTGCTGCTGTAGATTTAAGCAATTGAAGGAGCAAGAAGAAATGAGAAGACAACAGAGAAGAAGAAAAAAGGAAAGCTGAGGAGGCAGCAGCTAAAGCAACTAAAGTGGGAAATGAGGTTGGAAATCCAACAATGATTGATGTAAATGGTTATTCTGAATTATCGTAAAGCCTTCTCAAATGTGCATTACAAGCATTCATGTCATTACTAAAAAGCAACCTCTTCAAAGAGTCATACAAAATAACAAGGCTAAAATGCTACGCCACCCTCTGAATTCTGGATTATCATTTCATATTGCTAACAGCGACTTCTTCCACTGATGACTTGTGAGAGGAAGAAGTATTCCTGATTTCTTGCTTTGTATCTTTAATTTCAGAGAGAGAAGTCAAATAAATGCAGATTGATACACACAATAGTCCTTAAATTGCTTCTTTTGGATTCATGGTAGCAAGATATCAAGTATGAGAAAAGCTCCTTAAATGTACATTCAGTTCAACAACACAATTAAGAAAAGCTAATTAAGCTTCAGAAATTGCAACGACAAAAATTACAAATTGTATGGCATCTGGTTAATTCATTACTGGGGCTTTAGTCTCAGTATCAAATAAAAGCAAAATATTCCACACGAAGCCCAAAACTTTTGACATCATAATTAGAGTCGTAAGACATCAATGACTTATTCAAAGCAATTCAAACTTGACATTCTTAGCCTATTAACAATAAACAATAACTACAACAAACACTTAGCTGTGAGAAATTTGGAGGGCAGAAAAGCCAGAAAAGCTGTCTGCCTTCAATATCAGTATATGCACATGATAGAATATCAACAGAATAATAAAATACTAACAGAATATAATGGATAATGCACTATATTATTGGATTAAAAAGGCAACAGCAAACAGGAATCAAAACTAACACAGTCCGGAGACTCTGAAATCTCCTCTAGAGGACTCAATCCTCCCTAACGACCCAAAACATGAAAATGATTCTTCCATACCCCTTCCGTCTCTCTCCTCCTATACTATAACCTCCCCTAATGCTAGCTCAGCCACTAATTCTCTTTCCTTTAACTAACTCATCCGAATTCCCTGTTTTACCCCTTCTAACATACACCCTCCAAATAGGAGGATGATTATCACTATTGTGAGTAACATTCTTACTGTCATGGTCCCTATCATCACCCCCTCCTGTAAGAGCAGCCTTGTCCTCAAGGCTGAAGGTAGGAAACTGACTGCGAAAAGACTATTCCTCCATCCAAGTGGCATCATCTGTCGACATGCCATCCCATTGAACCAAGCATTCACGGACATGAGAACCTGCAATGAACTTGTCTCTCCAAGGTAAAACTTTAGTGGGCTAAACTATGGGTTCAGCGTCTGCTTCCAATTCTAAAGGCAGATCAAGAGAGGAATTATAATTGCCCACAGCCTTTTTAATCTGAGATACATGAAAGATTGGGTGAACTCTCGAAGAATCAGGGAGTTTCAGCTTGTATGCCACAGGATTAATTTGTTGAATGATTTGATAAGGTCCAAAGAACTTGGGGGACAGCTTATGATTGATTTTTCGAATCACAAATTGCTGCCTATGAGGCCTTAATTTCAAGAAGACCCATTCTCCCTCTTGAAAGTGAACATCCCTTCTCTTTTTATCAACGTTAAACTTCATTTGCTCTTGAGCTTTACTCAAATGATATTTTAGTTGAACTAAAGCCTCATCCCTGTCAGATAATTCTTGTGCCACTACTTCCACTCTTGTCTCACCCTCTAAATAACGAATGATAGTGGGAGGTGCTTGACCATACACCATATGAAATGGGGTAGTGTTTATTGAGACATGATATGTAGTGTTATACCAATATTCTGCCCATGGCAACCAATGGGCCCATGTACAAGGTTGTTCAGATGCGAAGCAACGCAAATAAGTCTCTAAACAACGATTAATTACCTCTGTTTGACCATCCGTTTGAGGATGGTATGCTGAAGACATCTTGAGAACAGTACCTTGTAAGCGAAATAACTCCCTCCAAAAAAGGCAAACGAACAATGGGTCTCTATCACTAAGGATAGAGTCTAGTACCCCATGCAAACGGACAATTTCTTTGACAAAGACTTCAGTAATTCATTTAGCAGTGTATGGGCGTCTCAAAGAAATGAAGTGACTATATTTGGATAGTCGATCCACTACTACCAAAACAGCATCAAAACCATGACTCTTAGGCAACCCTAAAATAAAATCAAGGGAAATATCACTCCACACCTTAGTTGGAATTGGTAATGGCTGCAAAAGTCCTTAAGGAGACGTTGCTGCATATTTCAGTGTCACATGCTTGAACAAAATTTTTAATATTAGTCTTCACACCAGACCAATATAAATTCCCTGCCACTTTCCTGTAAGTCCTCAAAAAATCGAATGGCCACCAATAGGGGTCTCATGAAATTCTTTAAGTAGGATTGGTATCAATTGAGAATTGGACGACAACACTAAACATCCTCTAAAAAATAATATCCCACCAATTAATTCATATCTTGGCCTAGCAGTAGAGTCCTGATGAAGTGCTGCCACAATTTCCTTCAAAAATGGGTCTTTATCTACTTCATCTTGAATTAGTTTCCCTTACGGCCAGATAGGAAATGATACAATCGAGTTTAGGACAGCGCTCTTATGTTGTCTGGATAAAGCATCTGCTGCTTTATTCTCTACCCTGCCTTATACACAACATCAAATTGAAATCCCAAGAGCCTTGCCATACACTCCTGTTGAGCTGTAGTAGTTATTCTTTGCTCCATTAAGTGCCTTAGACTCTTCTGATCAGTAAAGATGGTGAATTTCCTCCCCAATAGATAATGTCGCCAATGTTGAACTGCCAAAGCTACTGCCAATAATCTTTTTTCATAGGTGCATTTAGATAAATTTGCACCCAAAAAAGCTTTACTAAAATAAGCTATGGGCCAACGTTGTTGCATCAGTACAGCACCAACTCCCCTACCACTGGCATCACATTCTATTTCAAAAGGAATTGAAAAATTCGGGTAAATCAAGACTGGAGCTGTGGTAACAACCTTCTTTAACTTCTCAAAAGCTGCAGTAGCCTCTTGATCCCAATGAAAGCCGTCCTTTTTTGTTAACTAAGTTAGGGGCTTAGCAATTTTCCCATAATCTGCTATAAACCTTTTATAATATCCTGTTAATCCCCAAAAACCTCTCACCCCCTTAACCTGCCTAGGCAGTGGCTAATGAACAACACTATTAATCTTGGCAGGGTCAACAGACACCCATTTGTCAGAAATAACATGCCCCAATTATTCAAGATGATTCCTCCCAAAAACACATTTTTGTCTATTAACAACAAAGTGATGAGTCTGTAATACCTCCAATAATGTAGCTAAATGAGATAAATGGAGTTGCCAATTTTGACTATAGACCAAAATATCATCAAAGAACACCAAGACAAATTTTCGGAGAAAAGGCTTAAAAATCTGATTCATCCAAGCTTGGAAGGTGGCGGGTGCATTGGTTAACCCAAAGGGCATAACCAAAAACTCATAATGACCTTCGTGAGTCTTAAAAGCCATTTTATGAATGTCTTCCTCCTTAACCTGAATCTGATGATAGCCTGATTTAAGGTCTAATTTAGAGAAGTGAACGCACCATTAAGTTCATCAATAAGTTCATCCACCACAGGAATTGGGTACTTATCTGCTACTGTAACTTTATTTAATGCTCTATAATCAATACACATGTGCCAAGAATTGTCATTTTTTTTAACTAAAATAACTGGGCTAGAAAAAGGACTTACACTATCTCTAATCACCCCTTGCTGTAACATTATTCCCACTTGACGCTCAGTCTCATCCTTATGATGATGGGGATACCGGTATGGTCTCACACTCACTGGACCCACTCCCGATATTAATGTAATGGAATGGTTAATTTGTCTGACAGGAGGCAGCCCATTTAACTCTTTAAAGACCATTGAATTTTGTTCCAGAACTTCCTCCAACTCTATCTTCTGTTTCCCATCCAACTCCCCCTTCTCTGTCATACTGGTCCCCATTTCCAAATTCCATAACATGCCATCAATTTGTCTCATTCCCAACCCCAAAATGCTTTGTAAAGTTGTTGACCCAATATCCTGAGGCTTGTCAGTACTAACACCTGACTTCCCACTCAATTTAATCTCTCGCCCCTGTTTCTTGAATACCATAGTTAGTTTACCCCAATACATCGTTACTGTGCCCAAAGTCTCCAACCACACCATTCCGAGAATAACATCGATTTCCCCCAATTCCAGCACATACGCATCCACAGCAAACTCTTCATCATTCATTTGCAATGACAATGGTCCACACTTGCCTTCAGTCTACACTCGATGGCCATCCCCAAGCCTTACCCCCAATTTCTTAGACTCATCCACTTGCAAATTTAGAGCTGAGACCACTGTTGGTGCAATGAAGTTGTGGCTTGCTCCACTGTCTATTAGGACCATTAGAGAGATTCCATTAATACTGCCAACAATTCGCATGGTTTTAGCTCCTTTAGAATTTGCATCATGAACCCCCAATACTCCAAGGGATTTACATTCCAAACTCTCATCCCCTTCTACGTCGTCTACTTCCAAAGCTACGATTTCTCCTTTCTCATACACAATCTCATTATCGGCTAACACCAACAATTGCAACTGACCAGAACATTTGTGAGAAGGAGTGAATTTTTCTTTACATCGAAAACACAAACCTTTGGCTCTTCTCTCTAGTAGTTCGCTATATGGTATATGTCGAACTCCTCTGTTTTTTTCGAAAACTCCACGCCGATCTCCTTCGGTCCTTCCCGTCGATGAGTTCTGTCCAGTAGCCGGTGTCGTTCATCCTTTCGTGTTGTTAGCCGTCGATGATAACGAGTTGAACCCACCATATGTTCGGTTTCGTGATATAGCAGCGGCTGAGGCTCCACTCGAGGACCCAATGGCTGCACCCGAGCTTATCCTGCCACTGTACGAATGGGTATTAGATTTCTGCTCCCCTAATATTTTGGGCCCAAGGCCTAATCTACCCTTAAATAAACGACCCGCTCTAGGAAGCTATGTCCGATTTCTCCTGAAATCGTCTTCTCCCTCACTGTTAAACATCGTATGCAGCTCAATCTCTATGTCCCTTGCCATTTGCATGGCTTAGTGCCGATCATGAGGCTTCAAGGTGTGGATTCTGCTGCGAATGTTTAGTTTCAGCCCCCTAATGAAATAACTCATAAATTGGGCCTCAAACAAACGTCCACATTGCGACGAGAAAATTTCAAACTCAATTGTATAGTCCTCTACGGACCCAGTCTGTATAACACCTCGAAGCTCTTCAAAATGATTGTCTATCCTTCCCATTCCAAAGCGTACAAGCATCGCATTTTGAAGTTTTTCCCAAGATGGCTTATCAGTAGATTCATACCACAGATTAAACCAATATATTGTATTTCCTTCCATGCTTAATTTTGTAAGCTGAATACGAACTTCATCTGAGGTCCTTTGAACTTCAAAGTATGTCTCAACACGTGTAATCCAGGCTACGGGATCCTTTCCATTGAATGAAGGTAACTCTACTTTTTTTGCCGACATGCGGAATTCCTCAAGCTTGTCTGTTAGTCCAACACCACGTTGAGCCTCATTATTCCCTAACAAAGGTCCCCATCATCTGCAACGTTCCCAGCAATATTCATCGACCTCTTTCCTAGGTATCGTCCTAGTCCTTCTTCCATAAGTCGACTCATCTCCTCCATCATGGATTTCCTAAAATCAACCAATCCTCCTTCCAAATTTATAAATCTCGTCTCTAATCCTGCTTCCAAAACGTCGAACCTAGCTTCCAAAGCATCAACTCGATCTGACATCTTCGAAGGCATGAGCTTATCCGTATCCGTGTATTCCCCGTTTTGATCCGGCAGGTCGAACCAAATGATAGAATATTAACAGAATAATAAAATACTAACATAAGATAATGAATAATGCACTATATTATTGGATTAAAAAGGCAACAGCAAACAGGAATCAAAACTAACACAGTCCAGAGACTCTGAAATCTCCTCCAGAGGACTCAATCCTCCCTATCGACCCAAAACATGAAAATGATTCTTCCATACCCCTTCCATCTCTCTCCTCCTATACTATAACCTCCCCTAATGCCAGCTCAGCCACTAATTCTCTCTCCTTTAACTAACTTATCCGAATTCTCTGTTTTACCCCTTCTGACATACACCCTCCAAATAGGAGGATGATTATCACTATTGTGAGTAACATTCTTACTGTCATGGTCCCTATCAGCATATGTAAATTTGAGCCGTACACAACACAACTTTCAAAAATTAGGGAAGTTTAGTCCTTAGATGTTAAGAAGTGTGACAAAAGCTCCTCAGATGTTATCAGTTCCACACAGAAAAAGTAAATAAAGATTCAACAACGATGAACTTAGGAGTTTCAAGCATTTAGTTCATCATCAAAGCAATGGTGCAGACTCCTGCCATCAGCCATTAGACGCTCACTGAAAATTGGATATTAAATAAGTCATATAGAACATTTAATATTCCACTTTATATAATTGCAACATTTTATAGTCTACAGATCATTCAATCACACACCAGCAAGTTTCCATTTATAGAGAATGCAAAGTAGGTGGACATAAGATAACTAACACAAGTATTCACCACAAATTCAAAGGATAGCCATTTAATCAACAGATTGTAGAGCAGCAGGTGTAACATGTGAGTATCATACAAAGAACAAGCAAAGTATAAAAGAAAGATTATAATCACAAAGAAAACTAAATAGTATTTATAGTATATATGGGAATATGTATTAAAATATAGCAAAGCAAGACGGGGGAGGGGGTCGAGGAAGAAATATGCAACTGTCCATAGAAAATCTCAACAGAAGTGGCGATGCGACAGTAGCATATCATTAATTAAATCACTTGGTTTTCAACATTTAAGAAAATTGAAATAAGATTCAGTATCCATTAAATTCCTTAAAATATGGGGAACAGTTCCTTTATTTAGTACATTTGCCCAGCAGATCAAAAATCATAAATTTAGTAACCTTCAAATAGCTGAGTGCTGAAAGTACACTCAAAAGACATTAATAACAGATCATTGAACACAAATTGCAAAGTAAATTGCAAAACGCAAGACTCCATTTTCCTTGGGAATATAGTCTTTCTCCCCTCAAATCTGACATGAAAGACTTGAGAGGATTCCCAATCTCAACTGAAGGAGAAAAATTCATAGTCAACGCTTGTTTAATTCACAATGTTAACTAAGCAGACAACTAGGAAGGCTGAACTAAGTTTAAGAGTTTAATATCTAAAGGAAATAATAGGCTTGAGTTCAACATGGTAAGAAAGCAAGTTTTGAATGCTCATTCACAGCACAATTGACAAGGAATTGGCGTCAACTTAGATATATTAATCAATTTCAATAAAAGCAGTAGCTGGGGAACTAAGTCGGTGCAAATTGAACGCAGAAAATAGCAACAAAGTTTGCTGATGTGAACATCATCCTCAACGGAAAAAGAAAAGCCGTACATTGTTCAAAAGACTCTGCGGGAACAAATTTTTTCTTCCAAGAAAATCTATACTTTCCAATAGTTACAGTTTTAGATTAAATCAAAAGCATACATGTAGTCATCACCACCATCACAAGTAAATAGTAAAGGCTAAAGTCAAAAGCTTTTCTAGCAGCAAGAATATCGAAAACTAGTAAGCATTGTATCAGATGTCCCATCTACAAGAATATCGAAAACTTGCATTTCAAGCATTCAAAGCTTTCTCAATTTAATGCTGTCCCATCTACTGCCTTTCAATCACTGCTGTTCTTTCTTATTCTTCCTGCTTCTTCTTATACTGCTCTTAAATGCTATACTGCTCATCGCTCAGCATAGCATTTAAGCATAGCCTTACCTTCTGAAAATCTTCCTGACTACTTCCTCATTCCATTCTCATTGTTTTCTATATTTTATTTCCCTTGCTTCTTATTTAGTCTTCTATCTTTTTGACAATAATGATGAGTGAATTGAGTAACTTTTTGACCGTAATGATGAGTGATTAATCAATATAGATTCCTAACCCTATCTTAGTTTATATTCCTCTCCCAAAAATTGGACTTTCTGTGGGTTTTTCTAAATAATAACAACTCGCCCCCTCTCCTCTCATCTCACCACTCAAAATTTGAAGAGACTAATCAAGCCATGAAAGAGGAGGGAAATTAATTTCAGAAGCGCATGCAGTGGCCGAAGATTTTGCTTTTCTTTGTCTTCGACTCCCAGAAATCTCTGCTTTTGAACCTATTTCCCTTTTAGGTAGGTTTTTTTTTCTTTTTTAATTTATTCTCTTCATCCATACATATATATGAAGAATTCTTTTCACATGTCTGACAATAACTACAGTTTATGGTTCTTTCCTCATTATCTTGCATTGTTTTCAGTTCAAATATTTTTGTCAAAAGTATCTTTCTTTTGGTAACTTTTGTCATATTCCTTTTTCTTTTGGTACTTCTTTTGACAAGACAAAATATGATTCATAGTGAATTTCTTTCTGAGAATTTACTTTTACTTCCCTGAAGCTCAGTTGCCAGAACAATGGGAGGGGGTAGTTGATATGATTTAATAAAGAATTACTTAGTTGGTTGTTAAGTAGTTAAGTTGTGAGAGGTAATTTTGAAGACTCATGAACATTCTAATAATGTTAGTCTAACTTGACTAAAACTACTTAATACAGATTCTAATAACTTTTAAGACTCATGTTGATTCTAATAATTTATATAATTTTTTTACTTCTTTTCACTTGTAAAGGTGACAAAACTTGACTATATAAATTCTAATATTTTAAAAGCTATTCATTAGTTTTACTATTAAATAATCATCCAAGTTGTTGAATATGATAGCCTTTGTATAGCTTTTAAGATGAATTTTTATGATTGTTATTAGAATTATTTACTTGATTTTCCTTTTTCTTTATCTATGAAACAAAAAGCATTAGCCCAAGCTAATGAAGCAAATTTTGAAGACAACAGACTGTTTGGAGACAGACGCTGTGAAAAGGCACTATCATAATATAAACTTGCTTTACAAGTTGTATCCAACATGTCTTCATCGGTGATGTATATGTATTAAATTATGAAGTATTAAATTTTCATTCGGACATGCCTTTAAAGTATTGAATTTTAAAATTGAAATATGATATATATTTTCCTTACTTATCTTCTTTTTGTTATTTTAAGATTTTGTGGTTATGTAAGTTATGTAAATTGTATGATATTTTGGTGGTAATGCAACAGCGGTATAATTTGTTTTGGAAACCAGCGCCAAGATTAGAAATTGTAATTTCTATAGATTTGAATTTGATATTACTTCAACAATGATAGGATTTGTTTTGTGAAGCTTTTGAAAGGTAATCATAACTGAATATCATATATATCTACTTCTTTATAAAATTGCTTACAAGTTGCATTTGATGGGTAACACAAAATTTTAAGAAGCATTTGTTGTTTTATATTGCATAACTTTCAAGATAATTTTTTTATGATGGTTATTGAAATTATTTTCTTGACTTTCTTTTTCCAACCTTATTAAGGAACTAATTGTTGGATGCTTGGAGGCTTCACTTTTAAATGTAGAACCCCACAAGAAAAGAAAGAAAATATTGGGGATGAAGCTTTTGAATGAATGGTGTTGATATATAACTTGATTTCATGCTTCTAGTTGTAATTTTAACCACACAAATTTTAAATCCATATATAAATTTTAAAGATCTTAGTTAATATCAATAGGTGTATTGATGATTACAAATTGTTTGTGTAAAATATATATATGTTTTTAAGCTTCTAAGTTCGTTAAAAAAATGAATTATCATTATTTAATAAGTCTTTGTTTTGATTTTAATAAAATGTTTTGGTGAATAATATAGATATACTTACATCCTGGAATAATTAAAAAATTAACAAAAGAGATGTAGATAAAAGAAAGAGCAATTTTTGCTCTCAAATTAAGAGATGTAGATGAAAACCATGATTACACATTCTCCTTACTTCCAAGAGATGAGAGGACCTACCTAAACTCTAAATGAATCATCTTATATGTAATACTTTTTTTTTTTGTTTTCTTCTTTTCATTTAACCTTGTTCACATTTAATTTTCAGGGTATTTATATTTAATGAATTATCTTATATATATCTTAACATGACTTGAATATCTCATTTTATATATATATATATATATATATATATATATATATATATATATATATATATATATATATATTCATTTATATATATATATTCATTTATATATATTTTAATTATTTGTATTTATTTGAAAAATAAAAATTGTAACATTGGTTATAACTCGTGCATCGCATGAGTCATAGCACTAAACCAGCATGGAAACATAACAACAAATACTTCTAATATAGTTTATAAAGAAGTATTTCAAAATCTATATTAGAAGTTAATTCATATAGTTTATTATTTTTTGTATCTAATGAATCATATTATATATTTTAATATGGCATAAATGTCTCATTACTTCTATAAATATATTCTTTTATATATATTTTAATTATTCTTATCTATTTAATAAGTGAAAATTATGATATTCGTATTAATTTGTGCATCTATTGCATATATAAATATATTCTTATTATCATGATCATTGTACTATTTTAAACCCCAATAGTATATATCTATATATGTATCATTATTATATATAGCACCATTATTTTTCCTTTTTTTCTTTTTCTGCACAAGACTACTTGTATAATAGTTATTTAAAATTTTTACAAATAAATCTTGGAGTAGAGACTAGATTGAAATTGAGGTAATATTAAATAATCAATATTTAATACTTTATTTTCTTATATCATCAAATATTTTTGTTTTAAAAATTTCTACTAATAATAATATATCATAATTATTAAAAATTAGTAGGAATATTTTATTTATTATTTAATTATTTTTTATAATTTATAATTCTGTAGAAATTCCTTAATGAAATTTTCTTAAATTTATTTTATTTAAATATTAATAAAATATTAAAAATTTGAGATGTTACAATAATCACTCATATAAAATCATAAAATCTCAAGATATTGTCATCTCCACTAAAATTAGCTAATTTGTAATATTAATTTTGTAATACCCAAGAAAAATAAAATATAAATATTTGTTTACAAACTACTGTTACTATTTCAGTATACAGTACTATTCACCTGTATAATACTATTTACGTATATGATACTGTTCATTTATACAATCGAAATGTCAAGTACTAGATGTGGCTTGGTCATAAGAGAAAACTAGAAAGAAGTTTGTAGGAGAAAATGACGTTTTATGTGTAAAAATACCCTCAGGGACTAAATTGAAAGGACTGATTTGAAAAGAAACTTAAAGGTTTAAGATGAAAGGATAATTTTCCCTTTAAGTTTTCAATAGTAATAACAGAAAAATTTTTTGCACAGTAATATTAGAAATGTCATTTTCATAAATAGTAAATTAAATATTTTATTAGCGCATAGTGTCAAATAGTACCCTTGACTTTTGCTATAAATAGGCCCTTCTATTTCACTTCTAAACTCACACCTTCAACTTCTCTTCTTCTCTCCTTAAGTTTCTCTTGCTTCGACGCTAGGCCTCTGAGATTTTGGGCCTTTCTTTTTCAGCTTAGGTAAGGATACTATGCCCTTTCTATGTCTTTCAAATTTTAGAAGTTAATTTCTTAAGTATGCTCTGTGGTTGCGGTTTTGGCCGATCTTCCACATCAGAAAAACTGTCCTTAGCTGTTTATATGTTATTTTGATTCTCTGATTACCGAAATAGAATGTAAACTGTGAAGAATACATGTCTAGGAAAGTTCTGGCTAAGGAAAGACCTGGTTTTTAAGTGTGTCCAGTGTGACCCTCCACTCTTTCCTGGAAACTTACCTGGTGTACTCTTTTACAGATTGTATTCTCTATTTCTGGTATGAATAGTACCCGTATGTATGAATAGTAACCGTATAAATAGTAACTGTACATATAAATAGTATCCGTACGTAAAAATAGTATTCATACGTATAAATAGTGACCGTATGTACGAATATTATCCGTATGTATAAATAGTGACCGTATATATGAATAGTGACCGTATGTATGAACAGTATCTGTATGAAAACAATCCTAACTTGTTTTCTCTAATCTTTCATGAAAATCTCCGTAGCGGAATACTGAAATTCATCTGTGTACTCTTGTCTGTAATGACTTAGAGAAGCGATGTTCGTACGGAATCCAGGTGAGTGAAACGACCCCGTTTTAATAGAGTTTTAGCATTACTGGTGATAAAAAGTATGTCGTAGGACACTCCCAAGATTCATAGGGAGAAATTGGATTCAGAATGACGAATCTAAATGAGATAATTAATCCATAAATATGGATAAAATGAAATAAGTATCTTATGATGATGTGAAGTTTGAATGTTTTCAAAAATGGATTAATTGTTATCTTGATATGTGGTTTATAAATCCATAATATAGTAATATACTATACCTGTTATATGGATGAATATTATATTGAGCTTCTGATTATGATATGAAATGCTATTGATTGTGATTGAGCGGGACAGTACTCCCTCTCACGGCAAGGCGAAAAACCCGGTTGACAGGGTGTCTTGACCAATGAGTGTGGAGACAACGATTCCCTCAGTAGGGATATAGCCCGGATTGGTGATAAATCCGTGAGGCGCCCTAGCTAAGAGGATGAGGTTGTGCGTCATGGCGGAAATATACATAATTGGTGAGCTGGCCTGTGTGCGCTCTCCGGGATATATTGCCATTGACGAGTACTAGTAACGTTTGTTGAATTGGATGAATTTTTATCTTGTATGTAAGAGGATGATGTTGTGCGTCATGGCGGAAATATACATAATTGATGAGCCGGCCTGTGTGCGCTCTTCGGGATATATTGCCATTGACGAGTACTAGTAACGTTTGTTGAATTGGATGAATTTTTATCTTGTATGTAAGAGGATGATGTTGTGCGTCATGGCGGAAATATACATAATTGATGAGCCGGCCTGTGTGCGCTCTCCGGGATATATTGCCATTGACGAGTACTAGTAACGTTTGTTGAATTGGATAAATTTTTATCTTCTGTCTATTGGTTGAGTATGAGCCTTTGGATATGCTTGCATGACTGGTAATGTATTTGAATTTTATTAATGCGAGGCCGATTCGCTCATTGAGTTTAAAAGCTCACATTGTTTGTACAACCTTTTTGTTCAGATCAGGTTGCCATCGAAGAATATCTGCTAGAGGAGTAGATCACTTTGGACCTTCCCGTTGTCGGGTAGACCTCTCTTCTGTTATAGATTATGTTGCTCTGTAATCGTCTAGGACATCTAGTTCAGGGGTTCGACATTTGGCTTGTATGTCAGTATAATAATGTATTTTAAATTGATAATCTATGATTTTCAGATAAGAAAATTTGATATATTTATCGGAAGGCTTACAGTGATGAGAGATTCATCATTGTGCCGGTCATGTGCCCAGAAAACGGGTCGTGACAAATTTTTTCATTATTTGATTATAGACTAAGCAAAATAAGAAAAATTGAAGTAAACTGACTCATTTAGCAGTTAGCACCAATTTTTATCTAATTTGATCGATTTTTTGCCGGTTCAATCACTCACAAATTTTAATAATTATTTCAAGCTGATTCCCTCATTGGTTTCTGATATAATCGGTTAGACCGACAGATCCGATTCGATTCTTACAACAATGATTTTGAAACTTATAATAGTATGGGATAATGTGAATATAATTATTGTCAATTTGGCCCGTAACCTATAGATTAACTCATGACAACCTGTAAATGGGAGTTTTGAGTTGAGCAAAATAGACCAATTTAAAAACAAGCTAAGCTCGCAGGCCGACCCTTTCTTTAAAAAATAACTTTTTTACAAAAAAATATATTATTAGTATAAATAATCTCATTTTATCACATTTCTATATTTTATAACCTTATATTTAATAAATATAATAAATTTGGATATGAGTACTTTTGTAAACTTTTTAAAAATAAATATAGAATTTTGTTAATTTTAAAAAAAATATGAAAAATTAAAATTATTGGTTGTTTAAAAATATTAAAGAAATAATATTTTACATATAAAAATTATATTTTAATAAAAAATTAAATTTTTTACTATTTTTTTAAATTATATCATTTTAATTTCTTTTTTTAAAAATAGCCCACATGTTGACTCGTTTTAGGGATGGCAACAGGTTCGAGAAATTTCGGTGAGCAGGGATAGGGACGGTCGGAGATCTCAGTACTCGAAGGCATTTTAATAATTTTGTATAAAATTACTAAAATATTGTAAAATATAAATATAAATATATAATATATTTTTCAAAAATAATATAGTCATTTTACATTAAACTAATTTATTTAATTTTAAAAAAATAAAACCCAAAATCTTTATTACCTATTCAGCTCTGTGTAACGTTCAGTCTTCTTCCGAAATCTTCACTCTTCCCTTCTGTGTTCTCGCCGTCTGCTGCTCCTCTCGCCGTCGTCGCTGTCCTCTCGTGCTCCGTCCTCTCTCGCCGAGCCCGTGAAGTGAAGTTGTTATTGTTCAAGGTAAAGATCTTCTCCATTCACACCCACACATGCATATTCTCAATATTCTACTTATTTCGGTCAAATTTTAGATTCTTCTTCTTACCCACTGTTACTGAATGAAAAATTTGGGTTCATTTGGGTTAAATGGTTCCTGTTGTTGGGGTTCCTGTTGTGGCTGTCCAATTGTTAGTTTCTTTCCTCTGTCAAAACCTTCATTTTTCCAATCCTTAGCTTCTTTTTCAGATTTACAGTCTACTTCCAGGTGTCCATAGCAGCCACTTCCTTTTAAATGTGAAATTTTAGGGTTAAAATGCGCCTCTCCTAATTTTTACACGTTTATATCGGCAACTACTGCATGTTTTTTTTAAAATAATTTTTTATTGGGGGACAAATACAAACCGTTTGTTCAGGGTTCAAGGGTAGAGCACCATTTTCGGTCTCTTTGCACTTCATTTTTTTGGGCCTAAGCCCATAAATGTTTTTGTCCAATTGGGCTCAGTAATCAATCATTTAAAAACACTTGAAGCATAAACCCTTCCCACCCAAGAAAAGCCCAAGTATGTTTGGGATCACAACTTCAGGTCTTGCCTTCTCAGACTTGGCTTCTCTGGGTTTTTCTGTAGTCTGGTCTAAGCTGGCTTGTTTTGGGCCTTTATACGTTGTATCCGCTAGTTCTACCCTAGCTGTCCCAGAAAAAAGAAGGTCTCAGCCCTAGGGTTTTATAAAGTTGAAACACAGCATTGAGCAGCAGCAGTCTTCCGTCTCTCTCTTGCAGTTGCTCCGGTGTGTGAAGAGGCCCTCAGGTAGTTGAAGCGTCTGCTCTTTTCTCATTGTGCAATATTTTCCTTCTGTTTTCTTCGATTCAATGCTCCATGTTTCTACTAATTTTTCATCATTAATGGGAACGCTACTTGGCTGTGCTTGAAGATCTTTACTTTTTTCAAACTTTATTTCTGATAGATTTCCGAGTCTCTGGTGAAGAAGATAGTTGAAACAACACGAGCAAAAAGGAATATATCTCAAGGCGTTATTCTGTGATTGGTTAGGGTTTAATCATAGTTATATAAGCGCTTATTTGTTCTTTGGACTGCAATCTGCGTTTGCCGGCTTTTATTAGTTGTTCTGTGAAATTCTTAAGAAATAGGGATGCTACACATTTCCCATTTCACGCTCACCATCCATTATATTCGTCTTTAACCAAATTCAAGATTCATGTGACCCTTTAGTTTTATTCTAAACGCACAAAAAATGTCAAAAATAATGTCATGTACGCTATAGCGTTCTCCTATCCTTATTACTTTTTATTTTGTGCTAAATAAGTATATTAAAACTCAGTGGATAATATGTAAAATATAAGGTCCTTTATTTCATGTCTTAAGTAAAGAGCGGAGCTGTCTGTCCACGGTACATGTTTATGTTAGATGTATGCATATTGCGTTGAGTTGAGCCTTTCAGCTGTATGGATAACTTTGATCTCAGAAAAATGGTCAGCAAGAACTGTATTTTACATATCAACAACATTATCCACTAATTAGTCAGATGAATAATGTTGTGAAAATGCTATTTTTTTTAGTATTTCAGGGTTGAGTTATGTGGTCTTTTTTTTTTTTTAATAATCTTTGTCTGATTCCGTCCTTCCTTGCTTTTGTATATTGCTGTGACTGTTGTTGTTAGGTAAGTCATGGTTAAGCACAATAATGTTATCCCTAGTTCTCACTTCCGGAAGCATTGGCAAAACTATGTGAAGACATGGTTCAACCAACCGGCAAGAAAGACAAGGAGACGGATAGGTAATTCTATATGGTTTCTTGCTTTCTCTTAATTTTTGCTATAATGAATTGATGTACAATTTGGATTAATACTGATAGTTGTGTTCTCACTTGTGGGTGATTAAATCTTCAGCTCGTCAAAAGAAAGCAGTTAAGATCTTCCCTAGGCCTACAGCTGGACCTCTTAGACCTATTGTTCACGGTCAAACATTGAAATACAACATGAAAGTCAGGGCCGGCAGAGGATTTTCCCTGGAAGAACTAAAGGTAAATTGTTTGCCAATATCTCTCTTGATGTAGTATCATATTATTGTTTACTTGGTATGTTTATATTATCAAATATCAATGGACTATGTATTAAAAACTTGTTTTAGTTGTATACTGGAAGACCCAGCATCATTTTCTGGGGGAATAAGAGGTGCCCTGCCCCCTTCATTCTTTGAAAAAGTATTCTGTGTGGTACCGTGGTAGAGCTGATAATCTATGCTTTTCTTCTATTACATAAAATTGTAGTTTTATGCCAATTCAGTAGTTCATAATAGTTTCATTTTATTTTCTGATCTGTCTAATTGGCAACCAAAATATGGCTTAGTTTCTTAATTTAACTTTATTTTTTATGCTTGTAACTTCTACTATCAAGATAAAGAAGCCTATATTCTTTTAAGAAGTAATGTTAATGTTTCTTATAGCACATTTATTTAATTCTATATATCAGGCTGCTGGCATTCCCAAAAAGCTTGCTCCAACCATAGGCATTGCTATTGATCATCGCCGCAGGAACCGATCTCTGGAAGGTCTGCAAGCCAATGTCCAGAGGCTTAAAACATACAAGGCCAAGTTGGTTGTGTTCCCAAGGCGAGCACGCAAGATCAAGGTAATATAGGATAGTTGAAATATATTTCTATTGAGTTGTTGATTGTGGTGGCTATTTTCTTTCCTGTGGAAAAGGGAAAAGAGGAAAATAAGTGTTATGTTTGACACTTCCATGGACCTTTTGTTGTTGCAGGCTGGTGATTCTACTGCTGAGGAACTTGCAAATGCCACCCAAGTGCAGGGACAATTCATGCCGATTGTGAGGGAGAAGCCAACTGCGGAGCTTGTGAAGGTAACAGATGAGATGAAGTCATTTAAGGCTTATAACAAGCTCCGTCTTGAACGCACAAACCAGCGTCATGTTGGTGCAAGGCTGAAGAAGGCGGCTGAAGCAGAAAAGGAAGAAAAGAAGTGATGAGCTTCAGCACCCAGTATTTAGCCCTTTTAATAGATTATGCATGCCGGTTAAATTTTGTTCGACATTCCATATCTTTTGTTTGATTAAGAGCTCTCTAGTCTTAAAACTTAAAATATGACTTTGTGAACTGTTGTCAATTTGTTGTCTCGTTTCAAGTCTACTATGTCTGAATTATATTGATTTTTCCATATACTTTTTCTTCCCAACATTTGGTCATGTTCTAAATTCCTGGCTTTATTTTGCACCGCTTAGGTAATTTTGTCTTTATATATATCAGTCAAGCTTAAGAATACAAGACTGGCCTTTGCATCGGATATATCGGGCTTGCTCTGGTCATTTGTTTTTTTGTCTCGTTTGAATGACACACTCTCTCTGATTATTGCCTGTGGATTTTCGTAATTCCACGTTAGTGTTTGTACGTATTGTGATGGCTTTTGTTGGAAAACAATTGTAAAGAAAACAACAGAGATGAAGGAAATAGGGATCTAGGTCAACCACTTTTTTTTTTTTTTTTGGTTTCATATTCTAATTCGTAAGGAATAATCTGCTTCAGTCTTTGTATCGTTTTACCATGAACTCTTTTTGCTGTAAATACTTCATCACACGTCCCTTTTATTGTTGCCTTTTGCCTCAAATTTTGGAATCCAGACTTCTATAAAAAGGCCCCGATAGTGTACCTTTAATTGCTTTGTTCTTGCTCTTTTGCCTTTCTTTTTTTTTTTATGGTTTCTTATTCTAGTTCGTAAGGAATAATCTGCCTCGGTCTTTGTCTCGCCTTACCGTGAACTCTTTTTTTTTTTTATTTTGGGGCAAACCATGAACTCTTTATGCTGTAAATACTTCTTCACACGTCTCTTTTATTGTTGCCTTTTTCGTCAAATTTTGAAATCCAGACTTCTATAAAAAGGCCTCAATAGTGTACCTTTAGTTGATAACTGGGAGAATTGTTCTAGATAGATCACAAGAAATAGCTTCAAAACATGAAACATAGGAATATCAACATTCAAGAAAGCTAAAACATCTGTCAAACATGTAGAAACAGAACAAGATCACAACTCAATTCTAGTATTTTAGCTTCTGAATGCTTGGAAGCAGGACGGGCACAATTTATAACCATTCTGCTCCATAGAGATTTGTTTAAATCATATTCAAATTACTGTAATTTGTATGTCTATGCTTGATTTCTATTTTATGAAGTAAACCGCTATATTTTAGCCGCATCCCACATGTTTCATCTTTAGTTCAAGATAATCAAGTCAATATGAATAATGTATTCAAATATAATTTACTTAGGATGATAGTGATTTCCAGGTTGCTGGGTGTTCCTCATTGTGGGAGGGATCTTGAAGTACCACGTAGTAAATTAAGCCTCAAGTTCAAAATTCTCTATGCACCTATAAAGCTGAAGAAATATGGAATTGGAGAATTGCTCTCTATCTTGATTTATATATGTGGAAGGCAATGGCCTTATGTGAAGAAACTTAACCACAAGCTTGTTAATAATTCTCTACAATCATAGGAACTAACAACCCCTTTAAATTAAGGACATAACTCAGATTTAAAGAACTAGAGAATAATAGGAAACAACCTTTCTAGTCTCTTTATTTATAAAATTAAAAGAAAAAACTATATTAATTCTATACAAGTAAACCTACTATCTTCAATAGAGCCTGTCCATCTTGCATTGATAAATCTATATATATTAATTCTGCTAAAAAAACAAGCCTTTACCAGGTGATTCTATGAGGTATATCAGGATTTGGAGTACAACTTCATGTGTTCTTCGCATGAGGCATGCATACACTAACTAACAATGGCAGTGAAAGCAATATCTGGTCTGTGCGAAAGGTAAATGAGCTTTCCAAGTAGATATTAGTATCCCCTTGTATCAACTAGGTTTCTATAAAAAGAAAAATGTAACACATCTTGGTTATTAATTTTAGATTGAACGGACATGATTAAAGACAAAAAATTGACTCGAGAGGTTAAAAAACACCTTGATTTAAGAACAGAAATATGCTATAACAGCAAACATTCCGGACTCAAAACATTGCCTTAAGGTACTGGATAACGTATTCTCAAGCAAATTCAATAGACTACTCTTGTGAAAGGTTAGGCGAGCAATCAAAATATTATGCAGCGAGTTTAATACATATAAAATTCAACAATTTATTTTTTAAAAAAAGTCATTCAATTGGATTGAAATTGATCGAAATTAGGTTTTAGTTATGGCTAATTTAATTTAATTCTGGGTTGTAGTTTCGTCCCAGCCAAATATATCAGTTCTGTTAGTTTAGCTAACATTTCTAAATTCTAATTGTATGTCCTTGTTCAACTATGTTCTTTTTTTTTTTTTTGGGTTAAAGTGGAAATATATTAGATAAAAAAAGTATTGCTTACAAAGCAATAAAATAAAACAAACTACAATAAAAAAACATAAAAACCATCCTCTAAAACCACATGACCTATTGGTTGCAGAAAAGAAGGTCGAGCTCATATTGAGCCTTTACAAAAAGAAGGGCAACATTGTAGGTATTCATAGTAAGATTCTTGGTCCTGACTTCCTTTGCCAAGAGATCTACACATAAGTTTTGAGATCTTGGAACTTTGCAAACTCTGTAGTCCTCAAAAGTTTGGAGAAGGAGCCTGCAATTTATAATAATCACAACAAAAGGGTGAGAGTGAGAGATATTTCCCATTAGCAGATCATGGATGATTTGACTGTCTAATTCAATTTCAACTTTCTTGATGTATAACAATGCAGCTTGCTGAAGCCTTATTTGTAAGGCCCAAGCGTTTGCCAAATTTGCAGAACTGATGCCAATAAATTTGGCAAATCCCCAGAACCAGGAATCATTGTCCTGTCTAATTATTCCACCAGCAGCTACGAGGTTGTCCTTCATGGAACTATCAGTGTTAATCTTAAATCAACCAAAGTTAGGTCCTTTCCAACAGTTTATCACAATATCAGAGTTAGTTGAAAAACTTAGATCAATTGAATTTTGGTTTTGATTAAACCAGAATTTAGTAGCTTTTGATCTGATATGTTTTGCTATATTTTCAACCACAAGGTTTTCATTTGAAAATTTTTTTTCTATTCCTAGCTAACTAGATAGAGCTCAATGGCGTCGTGCGATCCATGTAGCCGACCCCACTTAGTGGGATAAGGCTTTGTTGTTGTTGTATTCCTAGCTAACTAGATGGCTTTCACAGAATAAGAGAAAACTGTACACCAAGGAATGAGTAAGTGAGAGGGAGTGGTTATATATATTATAGTTTGTTTGACTCCTATTAGTAAGTTCCAAATTGAAGAAGTTTTGTGGTGGGGAAAGGGTTTCCCAAAGTTGTTTGATTTGGGGACAGTTTCTTAGAATATGAATGTGTGATTCCATGGCTGAGTTACACAGACTACATATTCCAAAGATGTTACTAATTTTTTCACTTATACTTTTGTTTGTGGGAAGCTCAATGGCGTCGTGCGATCCATGTAGCCGACCCCACTTAGTGGGATAAGGCTATGTTGTTGTTGTTGTTGTTGTATACTTTTGTTTGTGGGAAAACCTTTGTGATAAACTTGTCAGATAAAAAGGTTTTCTCTTGGGTGAGCTAAATTTTTCCAAATCCAAGTATAAGAAGAATTAAGATTTGTATTACTGATGGGGTTGGAAGGTTGGTTATTTGTTGGAGTTAACAAATGAAGATAGGCAAATTTAGAGGTAAAATTACCATTTTTGGTTAACTTCCAACATATTGTGTCTTCTTGGAGGGAGGAGTTAGGGAGTAGGGTAGCAGCAATTTGCAAGCTAATAGAAGAACTGAAAGTCACTGGGAGGTTGTTTAAATTCCATTTTGTACATCAGAAATAATTGAGTCTACAGTCCTAGAGTTCTCATCTTTTTACAGGGGGCCAATAAAGGAGGATCTCAAAGCGTCATTGAACCAGCAATCAAACCAAAAATTTGTTTTGGCACCTTTTCGATAATAATTTTAGTGCAATTATTGAAGATTGGAAAGGTTGTTGGATACTTTTAAAGGTAAATGATTTGTTTGTTCTCCTATTATTAAAATTTAGCCCATACTTATTTCTCATTATCTTTGACGAGCAATTGTTAGGATTACTAATGAGTATCCAGGTAAGGCTTAATATGTGACTTTTGTTTTGGTGAGTTGCTTTACGAATGCCTAGACCTCCATTAGATTTCAGACAAGCAATTTTCCCCCCAACTAATGGTATTAATTTTTCCTGTTTCACTTGAGTGACCCCAAAAGAAGTTTCTTGAGATCTTATCAATTTTAGATAGAACATCTTTTGGGAAAAGGAAGGCTTTCATAATATGGCTGGAGAGTCTTGAAAGAGTAGAGTTAATTAGCTAACATCTTCCAGCTTTGGATAGCAAATTAGACTTCCAACCTAAAAGTTTTTTATTAATTTTATCAAGAACAAAGTTAAAGTCAGATTTTTTATAATTTGGTTTTAGGGGGTAACCAAGGTATAAGCCAAGATTGTTAGTGATTTTTATTCCCAAGGAGTTTTCAATTTCATTTTTCCTATTTTGGCTAACTATTTTGGAAGTCCAAATTTTTGATTTAGAAAGATTTAAATTGAGACCACTAAGGGAAGAAAAGCTAGAGAGGACATTGTTAATAGCTTGGAGGCCTTTTTGATTTGCTTTTGCAAACAGCAAAATATTATCTGCAAAAAGGAGGTGGGAGATTTAGGTTAGTTTGTTTTTAAAAGAGAAGGGGGTCCAGTTTTTTGAGTAAATTTCATTGTTTATAAGGTGGGTAATCAGATCCATGCTAAGAATGAAAAGGTAAGGGGAAATTGGGTTTCTTGCTTTATTCCTTTAGAAGGGATAAAAGATTGTCCTTTTTTCCATTTATAATAGAAGTATAGGTAACATTCTTTAGACAAGACATGATGAGATTCTTAGTTGTATCAGGAAAGTTGTAATTTATTAGCATTTTTTCAATGAAGTCCCAAGAGATAGAGTATAGGTAAATTCTTTAGACAAGACATCATCCATCTATCTTTTGTTTTGGAAAGGTTCATGGAGTTCATTGTGTCATGCCCCAAACCCGGGCCCCTGACCGGTGCAGATAGTGTGTTACCAGTACTGCCACAAGCCTAGAATTAGTACCGCAGGATCATAAGTGATGGCCTATTTGATTACAGAGAATACTAGACAAATATAAATAAATAAATAAATATAAATTACCTTATCCAGAACAATAAGGAGGCATCCTCAATCCACAAGCCTTCGTCCTGACCGCCTGCATACCTGTAATTGTGAGGGTGAGTCTAAACCACAGACTCACCGCTACTAGCCCTATTATACACAGATGTACAATATATATATATATATACCACACGAAATAAATGCACGTAACCCTTACACAAGGGTCCATACTCCTATACCACACTTCAAGATTGTAATCAACGTAGGTTTACGTTTCCACAGATTATCACTCAAGAAATTCCTCTATGTATCCGGCCTATAGGGTCATATCTATACCCGTAACGTGTGTATGGTTTCTTGGGTTATACCCTCAGCCATAACATACATTAGGTTTCTCAGATTAGATCTCCAGCCATAACATATACCCCATCAACACATAATACGGCCACAACCACATTGAACTATAAATATGCAAATGAATGAGATGCACCACTCTTTTTCACATCATGCAGAAGACCAACCTTATGCTTTTCACACTTTTCCACTTCCTATAAAATAAATATGTAAATGAATATAATGCAATGTTTCCACACAATTCCCATCCACACATCCCACACAACAATTCCAAATAATCCCCACAACAAATTCCACACATAATATATTTAATAAATAAATGTATATAAAACAATATAAATATATATATATACATAAATGCATATCCGCACATAAGAGAGCTAGACAAAATTCCCTCACCTGGATTCCACACTCTCGGCGCTCCCACCTTGCGCCTCGACCATCTCTATTGTAACTAGGTAAAAATCATCAGGGTTACGAAATAGAAAAATTTCTCTACACTAATCCCAACCTTCACCTACTTCTCCAGTTATAACTCCTAACTGGTAATGAATCTCCAAATAAAACTTATACCATTGGAAACTAGACTCAAAGAGCTTTCCAATGATATAAAGTTTACCCAAAACAGAGTTCGAATAAAGGAGTTATGGCTAATTGAAAATGGGCCAAGGTTTCCTAACACACATGGCGCCTAGGCGCCTGGGTGCCCACCACATGCTTAGCGCTTGGGCGCCAAGCCCTTCTTCTTCCCTAAAACCTTCTGAACCTTGGCGCCTAAGCACCATAATCTTGACCTTCCGTGATTCCTTTCGGATTTGGCCCAGATCTGGCCAAATCTCCACCATTTTTCATGATTTCTTCCATGGGATCTCACCCTTGATGTTTAAGGAGCATTTAGACACCAAAAACACCAATTTTAATCGAGAAACGAAGCTGGAATCTCAACTTTACCTCAAACACCCTTAAAACTAGAAAAATAGGAAAAAGCTTGGGAAATAGGAATTCCTACATCGATTTCTTGTTTTCCCTATGTTGCTTGGCTCCTAGAGGCTCACTCCATCGCCTGAGATCCGCCCTCCAAAGCTTGGTTGCAGAGTTGGAGTGTAGAGAGAGAAAGTAGAGAGAAGGAAGAGAGAAAGAGAGGAGAAAAGGTGAAGAGAGAGAGAAAAATGAGGAAAACGAGGCGAGGCCACCTATATATACTCGTTTGGGATGAAATTACCACTTGCCCTCCAGTTGACCTTCAATCAAGACTGGTAAAAGCAAATCCGTAAAATCCTCACCTCAGGTGTTTCTAAATCCTAAGTGCCCCATAATTTTTTTATTTCACTTTAGTCCCTTTTTGCATTCAACCAGTCTTCTAACTCCTTTAATACCCTCGGTTCCACCAATACACTTTTTGACTCTCCACCATTCAATATTCTACAACCTTGCCAAGCCCAAACATCATATCTTCCTGCATACACCACAAGAAAAATATCTTTAGCCAAAATACTCCACAAAATTAGCTCTACGTAATACTCAAAAATCACGAATTTTTCAGGGTATTACACATTGTCTCTTGGGCAGTTAGAAAAAGGTTAGAAAAATGTCTGCCTGTAAGGTAACCACCTTAGAAAGGAGAGATGAGAGTAGTAAGAAGTGGCTTGATTTTGTTCACTAAAATTTTTGATAGGATTTTATAAAATGTTGTATAGACCCAAAGACCTAAAGTGATTTGTGGTATGAGCATTTTCAATTTTAGGGATAAGGCAGAGAAGGGTAGTTTGCCAGTCATAAGGGATGGAATTATAAATAAAACATTGTTGAATTACTTGGATGAGTTGGTCTTTTATTGTGTCCCATTTTTTCTGGTAGAAGATGACACGCAATCCATCTTTTCCAGGGGTTTTGAGGGGGTTATATTGAAGAGAGCAATTCTAATTTCATTTTCATCAGGGGTGCAAGCAAGTCGTATGTGATAAGAGTTGTTCATAGAAGGAAAGGGGATGTTTGGAAAGGGAGGGAGTAAGTTGGAGGAGGGGTCAGTGGAGTATATATTTTTAAGAAAGTTGCTAATCTCTAGTTCTATTTCATTTTGGTCTTGAGTCCAAGTGTTATTAGTTTTTAGAAGGCTGCATATTTTATTTCTTCTCCTTCTATTAGTAGTTACAACATGAAAGAAGGCTGTATTTCTATCACCTAGAATTAGCCATTGGAACCTAGATTTCATATGCCAAATGGATTCTTCAAAGTCAAGAAGAGAAGTGAGGTGAGTTTAGAGATTTTTTTCTAGAATTAGAAGTTGATTGTCTCTGCTGTATTCAAGTTGTTTTTGAATTCCTCCTAGCCTTTTTTTTTTGGTCCATTTAATATCTTGGTTAATATTACTAAAAATGTGTTTACTCCATGAGATTAGGTTTTTTTAAAACTCAGTAATTGTTTTGGTAATTCATTTGGGTACCTAGACTAAGCCTCTTCTGTCAAAGGAGTAAAAGAGGGGTGGTGAAGCCAAAAGGGTTCGAATCTAAAGGGTTTATCTCCTATTATGAAGCTCGGGTTAGTTTGAAGCAGTATAGGACAGTGGTCAGAGTGGACCCTTGGAAGATGGAAAACTTTTGTTTCAAGAAGGAGGTTAAGTCACAATTGGTTTGCATGAGCTCTATCTATCCTAATCCTAATTATTGAGTTACCTTCTCTTCTATTTACCCAAGTGAATTTTGAGCCCACAAAACCTAAATCTAAAAGTTTAGCTTTATTGAGAAAATTTTGGAAGGTATTAAACTTGTTTCTATTTGGGGGTCTACTTCCAAATCTCTCTGGGATGGGAAATTTCATTAAAATCCCCCATGATCAACCAAGGCACATTTAAAGTTTCAGAAAAAATGGATAAGTTATGCCAAAACTTTTTTTTTTTTTTGATTGCAAAGAGAGGACTAGCATAAAGAGAAGTTAACAGGAAGAACAAATTATTTGGTAAGCAAAATTGCATGGAAGGAGGAGGATATGATGTTGATATAGACTTTGTGGGGGGTTCCAAAGGACCCAAATACCTCTCAAGAATCTCATCAACATTGAAGAAACCATCAAACCCCAAGTTGCTAATAACAACAAAAGCTTTATTTCCATTGAGCCTAGTCTCAGTTAAAATTATTATATCTGAATTGTCGCTGTTTTTCAAATCTCTAAAGACTCTCCTAAAATCGGTCCAAAAGATAAGTATACATTGACATTTTATATTTTATAATTTTTTTTATAAAATATATTTTATAATGTAAATGATGAGTGCAACATGCAAACAAGGACACGTATCCTCCAATTATATTGAAACTACAAATTTTTTATCTTTTAAAAGTACATACCTATTAATAATATTACCGATAAAATATTTACAAACAAAAATAAGATATTTTATTACGTTCATACTTTTTTTTTTATTTCTCACATGTATTATCCACTAGAGATAATTCTGCTCTAGACACTATTGATCATTAAATATGTGCACTTCTTCTAAACGAGAATTCGAATATAAGTTCACCATTTTATAGGAAATTAACTCCTTCCGCTATATTCAACTCTTGTTGGTAGTTTATTAATTTGTTTGAGAGTGGATATGATATGTTTAAACTAAATCTCTTGAGTAACAAAAAGAAAGAATAAATTATTATTTTATTTCTAAAATATGATTAATTATTTAATTTGGTCGTTTATTCCATAATAATTTTCCTTCATTGAGTTGAGGCTTTTTAAAAATCAAATTGAAAAGTTAAATATGTACAAAATATTTAATTTACATGTATTTTCTTTGCATTTATATGACCCAAAATTATATATATATATATATATATATATATATATATATATAAACAATCTTAGATGTTTTAAAACTAGAGGGTGTGTCATGTGGAACTAGTGTTACATCTTAAGTGGCACAATCTGAAATGCACATTTGATCCAATAGCTATATTTACATGCAATGGTTTGTTTCAATTCAACCAAAACCGATAAAAAAAAAATGACAATTGAAAATAGAACCGAATTGAACCATTTAATTTTTGTAACTTCATTCTTGATGTGAACTGATTTTGTTATGTTTGGTTGAATTAGTGATAAAAATAGAAATATATTTAAAAAATTTTGATTTTTATTCCTAATGTCATACTCATTGAAAATAAAATGACTCAAATTATGTCTAATACAGTTTAAGAAAAATATTTTTTTCAAATTAGATTGAAATCCCGCAACATCTATATTTTTTTTTGGGAGAAACTAAAAATGGTATTAAACAATAAAACAAAATTCAAAATACAGATAACCACTATGTTTGACAATGTAAATTTTACTTGAGAATATAAAAATAAATAAACTTTTAACTTTATAATATACTATATTTTTAACTAATAAAAATTAACAAAAAAATTAAAAATATTTCATATTGTATTCAAGGTGACAAAAACCCTTCAATTAAAAAATATAAAATAAAGCAACTAGATGAGAGAGGATTTTTTTCTGAATATTTTTGGACAAAGAAAAGTGGGTATTGATTTCTCATAGATGAAATTAATTGATTCTAGTTAATAGCTAGGCAAATTGCACAACTTTGGAGTCCTGTCAATTTAGTCTTATAAATTTTTAAACATAGCAAAATATCTCTTTTAATTTTTAAATGTTTGTGAAATATCTCTTTCATTAGGTTGACTATCAAGTTGACCATTAGTCAATAGTTTAGTAAATTTTTTTCATGTCTAGTAAAATTTAAAATACAATAGTTTTGATTCAATTTTCATGATTTCTTATATGTAATTTTTGTTTTTCTTTGATTTATTAATTTGCTATATTTTTTAGATAAAAAATATAAATATATCTTTGTCACGTCTACATCTATGATACATTTATGTTGATTGGAGACAAAAAATTGACTTAATTGTTGATTAATAATAAATTTGACAATGAACTTAACAAGAATATTTTATACACAAAAATGTTAAAAAAAGTTTTTTTTATATTTAAGTTTATAAAGATAAATTACAAGAAATCCAAAAAACATAAAAGTTATGTGCAATTTTGCCCAAATACTCATGGAATTAAATTCAATTTTCAGAAGGAAGTTGGGAAGATTGAAGAGGCATATGCCTACGTTGAAGCATCTTATTGTATGGTGGCCACAGAGAGATCGAAGTGGGTCCCACCAACAATGCGAGGGCCAGAGACATACTATATAGAGGCTTCGAACGCAACGCCTTGCCATATTGTACAAGCAAGAACGGCCCAGAAGCAGATCAGAGTCCATTTCAGAATAGCATAGCAGATGGGTTTGCAGGTTTGCATCCTCAAACATTGTTTTCCCTAATTTTCAACTCGAATTCTTTTATATATTCTTCACTTTTACATCGATTCGATCATTAATTTGAAGTACAAGCAATCAGTTTAGCTCAGATCCGCGTCTTGTTTATTTAATTTCTCTTTACTCGATTCATTTCTCAGATCTGTTGCTCCTTAGAATTTCTCTTGCGCTATCGCATTTATTTTTTCACTGTTTAATTAGTTCCGGGTAAAAGGCCTATTCCCCGCTTTATTTTGCTTGGCGGGTATTTTTTTGCAGCTTTATGTTGAAGTTTGAAATGAAATTCATCAATCGGTCTGTTCTCTGCGTAGCCTTAATTTGATTGAAAGTTGTGCTTCTGTGTGTTACGTGAAATGAGACTTTGGCTGCTGGTACTGATAATCTGTATTTAAAATCCTCTATTTTTAGTATAATCTTCAAATTACTAATTATAGTTTTGGGAAGAATTGTTATTTTAAGTACAATGAGTAGGTGGCGTGAAACAAAAAGGGCTTCAGCGATTCTAATTATATTCGAAGACCAAGGTTGTTGGACTTCTTTATTAAATGATGCTTTGAAGAAGACTTGTAACAAATAATTGATGAAGTTGTGTGAAGAACCGTGTTCTTGAAATTATGTAAACAGCCATTTCTGTTGCTACTATAAATCTATTTTAATCTAAACTGCATCATGTTGGTAATATTTTAGGTAGCATCAAAATTTCACTATTTTGGAATTTTGAACTGCTACTGGAATTTTATGCTGGAAATTTTGCTTACAAAAAAACACCTCTTTTCTCTTTGTGGATAACAAATGTGAGAACACAATCATCACACACTCGTTGGGACATTCTTATGCAGGAGGATTTTGAGCAGTACGCTGACAAGGCCAAGACTCTACCTGAGACTACAACAAATGAAAACAAGCTTATCCTCTATGGGTTGTACAAGCAAGCCACTGTTGGACCTGTCAACACCAGTGAGTGTTGTTCTCATAGCAAATGAGATTCAATTAACTTTAACTACTAAACCCTTTATTTCTATCCCCAATAAGGCTAGTCCTCTGTTCATATACACTTGGATTAACTTTTTATGTTCATGGATTTGTGTATGATTTTGCAGGTCGTCCTGGAATTTTCAACATGAGGGACAGAGCCAAATGGGATGCATGGAAGGCTGTTGAAGGTAAAAACAGTTCACCAAGGCTGTTGCATGAAAATCTGGACTAACTGATATCACGCTGAGACTTAACATGACTTTCTTTCTGGCAGGGAAATCCAAGGAGGAAGCAATGAATGATTACATCACCAAGGTGAAGCAGCTGCTGGAAGAAGCAGGAATGGCTGCTTGACAACATTTACATTGATCTTGCTTTGTGATGCTGTTACAAGTTTCGAAGTGTTTGCAAATAAACATTTTCAGTGTTTCATCTAACACTATCCTATTTATCTAATATATATGTGA
This sequence comes from Biancaea sappan, assembly GCA_037074585.1. NCBI lineage: Eukaryota > Viridiplantae > Streptophyta > Magnoliopsida > Fabales > Fabaceae > Biancaea > Biancaea sappan. Next base: position 42,973,221 of record CM073500.1, on the reverse strand, counting down.
TGAGTCAGATGTTAGTTTGAGTTAGCTGTACCAGTCGTATTGAGTATTGAAATTGGTTTAGCAGAGCCAATGAAATGGAAACTAGAAAAGTATGTATTTGGTACGATCGAAGTCGTTTGAAGTTTCATTTAATTTATCCTACTCAGCTGCTTGATTGGTCTTGTTTACAAAATCTATTTATTTTAGGGGACTTCTTTACTTAAAAATCTAAATCGTCTAAAAAAATTTTTTTAAGGGAGGATGACAATTAGTATATGACATACATTTGGAAATAAGTAGACTTTAAATTAATAGAAATAGGTACCTTTCATCTTATAAAGCAGGTGATGAGGGTGATGAGATTAACTCTGATTTCATCTTTTAGATTTGTTAATATATATATATATATATATATATATATATATATATCTTGAAAATTTGATACGTCAAGGTTGTTTTGCGAAAGTTTTTTTAATTTTTAATTTTTATTTTTTGAAATGACAAAAATAATTTTTTGATGTTTTTAAAGTTGAACTTATTTTAAGAAATATTTTTAAAAAAAAATTTTATTAAACTAAACTAAATAAATTTTTAAGACCTTTTTTTATTTTCAATGAAAATAAAAATAAAAAATGTTCAAACTACAAATAATTCCCTTTTTAAGTCAAATTTGACAATATATTTAACTATATGAATTTTAAAAGGTTTTATTTTTATAACTATACTCTCTAGCACATAAATCTATATAATTAAAAAAGAAATAATCAATCTATTGATACCCAAAAAAAAAAAATAAAGACTTAATACTCTTCACATTTTCTTTGGATATATATGGTCAAATTAGCAAAAATGAACACTCATTTGACACAACGGACAATTCATATTAAGATTTAAGAAATTCAGAGACAAAAAAAAGATTTCTTGATCTTCTGAATCACCAATATAACTGAGTGAATTTTTTATCACATAGCATCTCAAGGTATTGAGGCGGTGCTAGGCGTCATTTTCTTCACAAAATTAGGTCATATAACATGAACAATGAATTTATGAACACAAATGAATTTATTTTATGGTGGATCTGTAATCTGCAGAATATGATATGCATCCACATGGGTTTTCTTAACTTCAACCTGCCCACCCACCCACCACCAAATTGCAATATTGCATATTAATTATTTGCACATGATGTGTCAGCTTCCATGCTACAAATGTCTCCTGTATGCCCCACCTTGCTTTTATTATGCATTTGTTTGAGAGTTTGAGTGTGGGAGTGCAGTTTATCATTTCGCTATGGTGATCCTTCTTTGTAAGAATTCCCCATTACCAGTAAGCAGAAATCATACCTAGCTTTAAAATCAAACTATTTCCTTTTAAATTAATAATATCCTTCTAATTTTTACAGCATTTATTCTTTCAAGTTTCTCTAATTCAAGCCATATTAAAAATTGTGTATCTTGCTCGAAAAATTGAACTCAATATGAGTGGCCCACACTTATAACGGAGAATCAAGGTCTCATCCGAATATTTGTTATCTTTAAACTATAATTTTGATAAAAAGTCCATATTGTTGTTTTTGTAAATCATGGTTTGTTTAAATTTAAATTTTTTCAAAATTAATTATGTAAATCATGATTGTTCAAATCTAAATCTAAGTTTCTCAAACTATTTTCTAAACACACACTTAAGCTCCTTTTGGATAGTATAACTTATAATTTATTAGAGGTTCTCTACTAATATAAGTGATAGCGATTAGATAAGTTTAAATGAGTAACTTATTAATTAAAAAAATTATTTTTAACTTATTTTATAAAGTTAATTTTTTAAGCTTTTTGAAAAAAAAAATCTTGTGGAAAAGCCCAAATTCACATAATCGTCAATCATAATTTAAAATTTCATAAAATCAAACATTTTACCTCATTTATTTTTCAATCATAATTTAGAAGTATTTATTCAAATATGTATTTAAACACTAAATAACTTAATTTAAAAAAAACTTATAATATAAAATTTTTTTACATAAAATATTTTAATAAACATTTAAATAAATTATTTATCAAATGGAACCTTAGTCCTCCATGTTAGAGAATCACGTATTTGACTTAGTCCTCCATGTTAGAGAATCACGTATTTGACATTTCATGGGCTGTCACCATACATGAAGTTACACTACACAAGTTTCACGGCAGAACTTGCATATAAATAATTAAATACCCTGAAAATACAGTGTTTATTCAAAAAAAATTTATTGCTTTTATCTAACTATCGAAATTGATAATTTCGTACTTTTCTGTCTTGGACCCTTCTTGTCTATAGGCAGCCTTGGATCATTTGTAACTTGTAAGGGCCTTACCATTTCATTAACGTGAAGAAATGAGCAACTTTCCAAGTTTTAAAAAATATTACATATGATTTTTTTTTTCAACTCCTCATTACATCATAAATTAATGAAAAACTGATAACAACAAACTCTATATATTTTCTTCTTTTTCCTTTTTATAGCGTTTATAGCACTAAAAAGCAAATAACTATTTTAAACGAAGTTGAACTACCTTAATTTGTGCCAATTACATTATCGACACCTTAAATCACTCGAATATGTATATGAAAAAACCAAAAAAAGACAAAACTAGTCAAAATTCATCGTGTTTGTATCTCTTAAATTTTTCAAAGAAGTTATATAGTGTGATAAAAAAATTATTAAAAAAAGTGTATGCTTTATACATTCTTCTCATGTAACATGTAAAGGATTTACATTTTCTTTTTTGAATCTTTCTCTTACCGCACATGTACTGTACTGTACCGTAAATAATTCAATTTCCTCACTTTAACTTACTTTTTTATTATAAGTTTAGATCTTTTCACATAGAATTTTTAATATTACAGTGACATTAAATTTGAATAGTAAGAATATAGACAACTCAGGCTAATAAAAACATTTTTTTTATAAACAAATATCAATCTGAGCCGGAGATTTAAATTTAACGTCACTGTAACTTGAAAAATCTACGGATCTAAATCCTCTTACCATATCTCCAAACGAAAGCGTTATGGCAGTACGGCAACAATATTTCACCGTCGCATCAACGCACTTTGGACCAAAGCATTGTGCACAATATTAATATGTAACCTATGATCGTGCGCTTCTGATTCGCCGGGACCAGACTCCAGCGAGCGGCGGGGCACTGCCGGCGACGGCGTTGCGTCGGCGCGGCAAACAGGGCAGTTCCGATGAGAATTGAGCCACGTATCGATGCAGTTCACGTGGAAAGAGTGAGCGCATTCCGGCAACGTCCGTAACTCCTCATCGTCCTCGAAATCTCCCAAGCACACTGCGCAAGTCGCGTGACCCGCCACGTCATCACCAATCTTCTTCTTGTACTTGTGCGCCGGAATCAGAAGCGCCACAGGCGTATGCGCCGTCGCTCCATCTACCGGAACGTTCCGGTGCGGTGGCCGCTGGTCTGGATTTCGATCGGAGAATTGCTGGCTGCAGAGACAGACGGCGATGAGATGGTACATTGTGACGATGAAGGCGGCGGAGCCCATGGCGATTAGTATGACTGAGATATTGTCGTTGAAGGGAGGACGATCGTCGCCGGCCATGGATGAGAGAAGAATGCTATGGCAATGAATCGAAGAGTTGAAGCTTTAGGAGAGACGAAGACGGCAAAGTGAGGGCACATCGATGTATTTAGATGGTGGCGATGAATGCGAGATTATTGCTGTTGTATCAGCGTATTAGGTCCTTGATGTCAACCCTTACTCTTTTTCTTATTATTATTATTATTATTTTCTAATTTAATCATAAAAATGATAAGTACTAGATTAATTACAACCCGGCCGGGGGGGATTTTGGATAATTAATTTATATTATGAAAAAATGATGTTCAAAAGAAATATAGAGCATATCTAATAGTATACAATTTCATATTATTACTTTTTATTTTAAGTAACTCTCAACTCTAATGTTGCAAATGTAAATAACTCACAAATATATCTTACAAATTATCCAATATCTTTATACTCTAATAATGGATTCCACAATGTTCCATTATTTTTGTTGTAAGAATCGGTTCTTATATAAGAACTGTTCTTACATATAGCAATCATGCTGGTGTACTCTAATGATTAAACTCATTAAAAACGAGTTTTTATTTTTAAAAATCCTTTAAATTTTGTCATTAAAGATGCTCTTAGGATCGGAGTTGAGATATCAAATTAATGCAGTGGTCCAATCCATGAGACTCTCTAAAAGCTTATCCAACATGTTTCTCATTTTTTTTTTGCCAGGGATTCTCTTTTGTATTGTACGGTACTGGATTTTTCAATATCATTTGATAGATGATGAAGTCTATATAAGTTTCACTTATCAGAGTAATCGAACAATGATTAAAAGTTTAGCGTTATATTGTTCCCTTAAGGAACAGTAGAAGCTCCCCACTCCATTTTTTTAACCAATTTTTTCTTTTCTTCTTTCGTTAAAACAAAGTTTAGTTTATGAAATTATATTTTTCCTTTAAATATATATTTGAGTAAATTATTAATTTAGTTTTCAAAAAATGAAAGTTGTTTCAATTGTATTCCTAATAAATCAAACGTCTTAATTTAGTTATTTAAAAGATTGTGTTCGTTTCAACTAAATTCTTTTTTTTTTGTCAAAATAATCTTTAACAAAGAAAATAATCAAATTGAGATAAATATAATTTTTTAAAAACTAAATTAAAACATTTTATATTTTATTAACTAAACTAAGAAAATTATAATTTTTTAACAACTAAATCAATAATTTACTCAATATATTTTGTGTCTTTGAAAAATATGTCTTAATTATTTAGTTTCTAAGTTTAGAAATACATAATGGCTAACTTCTCGTTCGTCTCAGAGTATTATTATAAACTTATCTTTTTGTTTTAGTTGACAAAATTAACTAATAACAAGTCAAAATTCTTTAAAAAACTGAATTATATATTTTAAAACTTCTAAAATGAAATAGATAAAAGCTTAGAATACATTTTTTAAAAAAATTTTAACTAATTAACAGCAACTCGTCCCGCCCAGGCTTAAAAAATTGGTTGCAATCGAGGTATGCCACATTTTTCCTTGGTTTCTGATTCATAGTTTTGTCCATGGGACTAAAAAATTTAATGAGTCTCGTCATTATTATTATTAGAAATATTTTTCATTTGTTTTAGGCAAGAATCTCATAGAAAATGTCGTTCATATCGACTTAAAAGTTAAAAACATAACGAATGAGAATGTGACATAAAAAGAGTATTTTGAATATGAGAAATGATCAAATTAAAGATGTAATTATAATCAATGATTGCGTAGCAAAAACACAAAATGATTCAAAAATTATGTGTAGTGCAGTCATTTTCATTGGTGGTAAAAAAAAAAAAATGGACGTAACAATTCTCCTGAGTGTCTGAGTCAGTATTAGCTCAATTATGCAGCTGAAAGGTCAAATAGACAAAGACAAACAAGCCAACTTTCTTCTGCAGCGAGGGTTACTTTTGGTAAATGATTGAGGAAATTCGACAAATTTTATATTCAATTTATGAAATTAGATCAATTAAGTTAGAGCCCGGCTTTTTTACTTGTTCAAATAAAATTGTTTGATCGGTACTAGCAAGTGAGGTTTATGTGTATTTCACTTGATTGGACAATTTTATTTAACTAAGCAAAAGATTTAAGGACATTGACTTAATCATCACAGTACATATGAGAAAACTTATATTAAGTTTTTCTATATCTTTGCTACTTTATTCACCAATAGAAATATAAATTGTAAAGGATTTGTTAAAAATCCAATAGCGTAATGATAAGTTGCAAAAAATATAAGATTATTTTTCAAAGACTATCTAATTATCGTGTTCTAATTAAAAAACTAGAGACTTATCATATTTTAATTGAGAACCTAATAACAAATATATAAAGGAATACATCTAAAGTTTTTCCTTGATATAAAGGAAAAGGATTTTTCATGCTTTTGAATTTTGTTTTATATTAAAATTATATGATTAAATTTTTTTATGTCAGTTATCTTCATATCTTTTTAATTAATTTTAATTATAGTTATAGGACTAACGTCATCTAAACATTACCAACAAAGTGAAGATTCAAAGAAACCAAAAACACTTTTCTCTGCATATAAACATTACCAACGTCAGAGAACATAAAAAAAGTACTTTTTGTAACTGACGAGTAAAAGTTACTGGAAGCTTTATACTTGATTTAACAAGACAACACAATTTTAAATAATATTTACATTTTTTATATTTATATGTTCGAGATTTATTTATCTTTCTGAATTTGTAAATTGAACTCATTTAACAATCTCTTAAAGGCTTTTTGAGATCCAAATCAAAATCCTCTGACTTCATCACCATTTACATAGTCCTCAACTTTTCTATCATTCAATTGTTTTAAAATTTGTTGAAATTAGGTAAATGCCAAGAGTTTTCTCAATTTAGGGAGATGAACAATTTATTCTCTCAACTTTAAAAATCAATTTTTTTTATGCAACATAAGGTTTTTATTACTTTTAATTTAGAATGATGAAAGGTATTTACTTATGCAACACAAAATCTCTATTATTTTCAATTTCGAATGATGAGAGGTACAAAAATTCAGTGTCAGAAGCTTCAAATAAAAAAAATAAAGAGATATGTTACCCCTAATATGTAATGCTGTTAAATCTTGTATATTCTGTATAAATTTAAATTTTCTAAAGAGATATGTTGTTTCTAATATGAAATGCTTTTGAATTTTGAATCTTGGTATATTCTGTATAAATTTAAATTTTCTTCCTTAAGGTGTGAATTTGCATCTTCCTACAAAAGTGCGGTTCTTTTGCCCTTATGCCTTATTCATCTCCTGAAATCCTAGTCTGTCCTAGTCTGGTGTGACTTTAATGATATATATCTTTTGTCCAAAAAAAAAAAAAAAGAATTGTGATATGATCAATCTCTGCAATTATTCACTGTTTTGGCGGTTAGGATGGTATGGATATGGATCCATCTGCAGAGAGACAAGAGCATTTAAGAAGCCCACGAGAAGAAACGTGGTGGAGTGGGGTGTTATATTTAAGATGGCACGCCATGCTATGACATGCAATGCATCAAGAACACCAAGTGGTATGATTTCATTTCACTGAGATATCCAGCAACCACCTTTATGGCTTGGATGAATCATACATACCAAAAGAGCTGATTTGTTAGGTTGAGTGTGTGTGATTCACTCTCAGATTCTATTGAACAAAAGGATATCTAGAAATATAATACTCTCTTACACGAGAAGCTCCATCCCTTGCCAGAATCCCTTCAAGATCTCCAATGATTCTGGCCAGCCATATCTCCATGTTTCTCTGGATTTCTTTCAAGTTGTTCCTGATGGAGTCCAGAGACCTCCTTGTGCTCCCTAGATCGTCTCTGTAATAGCTTTTCCCAACTTCAGTCTGTAATGCAATCAACTTCTGCCCAGTTTCAGATGCCCTCTGTTGAAGCCGAAATGCCTCGAGTAAAAACTCCATTTGCCTTTGTGTTTGAAATTCTGAACTGAGGGCGGGTTCACATGGATCACTTGCCTGCTATAAAAGGGAGGGAGTGTTAGGGTACAATGAGCTTGCCCTGTGTGTGGGAGAAGGAAAAACTCAGATATAGTACTTTAATTTGTTACCAAGTTCTTCGATATGAGCTGCCAAGTTGGAAAAAATGCCACCATGATTTATTAAAAAAAAAAACACTCAAGGAATTGGATCTAAGTCTTATCTTTTGGGGGAAAACAGAGATGCAAAGTGGTTGTTGCCTACACATAGTTCGAACTTGAAAGTGAACTTTCTTCGGGAAAAAGTAAAAAAGTAGATACTTTGAGCACTCAGTACTAAATAAAGAAATGTTACATTTTTTGTGCCCCTTTGGTTTGTGGTCCAATAGAATATGTGCCTGCATGAAGCACATAATTTTGGTCCTGTTATTAGTCTTGATCACTTGCATACTGCATTAGTTAGTCCTTGAGATGAAACTGTTGATAATCAAACTATAAACGAAAGAAATAGAACTGTTGACACTAAAATTGTCAGATCTCATGCACTAACCATGTGCCATCAATTTGGCATTAATTCATGGAAGCGTCATTTTGGGAACATTCATCAATTATATTAGCTGGTTGACATAACAGACAATTCACTATTAAATCATGACCAAGATTCCTTGTCCTCCTGTCCTGTCCTCCACAGACTTCTCAAGGGCATGAAATTTTATTTTATGGTTCTAGACACCCATGGTAAAAGACAAATTTTCAAATACCCAAGTGATAAAGGATAATGATTGGAGAGTGAAATGTTTCAAACTAAGATAGTAATAGGATAGCAACAAAAGCAATTAACTTACTATTCTTCTGCATAAATCATCAATCTTTTCAGAAAGAGCTTGATATCTCTTTGCCTGCTTCCTCATCAAAGATGGCACCTTTGATAGATCACCCTTACCAATCTTCTCAAGATTTAATAGCTCCTGTTCAAGTAATTTAAGCTTAGAGGAAACTCCAGCTGAATCACCATCTACCTTCCAAGGGGATTCCCTTCTGAGTAAAAGAAGATCATTTACCCTTCAATTAGTTGCAGATTGATAGCAAAAGCTTCAGAAGTTTTCATCATCTACATTGTCAATTACTTACCTTGTCACAAAATGCTTCGTATTATACGTTGATTCAAGTGATTCATACTGCACATCCTGCTAGAGTTAGCATTCAGACATTAGAAGTAGTTGCATGCATTAATACAAGTTGTCATATAGATTACTTTAAGAGACAACCCACGAATAGTATGGTTTTTATTTCTGGCCGAAAAATAACTGCTGTGTGGAGTTAAATTAACTCGAGTCTTGGTGATACTTTCTACTAAAAATACAAAATTCATCATGTTAAATAGTTGAAGCAGAATATTGCTAATGTTAGTGCAATCTGGGCAATCCTATTGCAGCTGAATATTCCTTGTCCTGGGCCATTCTTGGAAAAGCGATCTTTCAGAACCACTTGATAAGGTTCTAGACACTAAAAAAAAAAAAAAAAGGAGAGCGAAGAGAGCAAAGAAACAAGTGGAGGCACCTAATCTTTTTCTTTCTCAGGATACTCTTAACAATTAAAAGAAACTGACTGGAGTAAACAAGTGGAGTACTGGTTATATATACCATAGCTGCAAGAAGAATTTTACTATCAGTTATATTCAATTAACTACGAATAATTTGCAGTAGTGAGGAGCAAAGAAGATAAGAGGCTTGCATTTCTATCTTCATTCAAACTCAATCATAAAATCAGTGATTTTAGCAAGTGAAAATCATCTCATGAGACAAGAAATAACCTGGAGAACGATGTCCCTAAATTCCGCACTAGATAAGGATGGTCCAGTAAATAATGTCGAGCAGAGAAAAGGACTAGTAGCATGCTATTGCGTGGTGATTTTAGAGTGGACCAAACATGTATAGTAACATATGCACACATCAAGGACAAGTTGCAACAAGAAAGAGGCAAAAAGGGACAAATAACAAAAGGTTGTAGGATCCCACCAACATGATTGTCCTCTCAACCATTACCAAGTTAATTTCAGCTTCAAAGGAAACAACGCATCTTGGACAAGCTGTTATTGTTCTATAAGCTTGAAGCTTGACTAAGTGGTGAAAGAACAATGAGCAGGGCAGGAAGTTTTCATGAGCCAGAATCCTAAAAAGAGTTGAAAAAGTAACCCAATTTGTGTAAACTACTATAAAATGACCAATCAAGTCAAAGTTTCTTCTCTTTTAGGAACACTAATTATCACTTTCTTTTCGCAAGAAACTAGAAAGAAAATGAAACAGAAAATTGCTCAAACCTGCCACAGGGTGGGTCTTTCTGCCCAGAACTTAGAAGCAGAGGCCAGAAACTCTGAATCGAAGCCATTCTCAAGCTGTATACACTGCTGACTCTGTTCATAGAAAACGTCGACTTCCTCAACATTCCTGTTCGTCCCAACCACACACTCCTCCGAGTCCTTTTGAAACCACTCTCTACTGTCGCCCCCATCGTAGTCCCTGCTCTGACTCGTACCTAATTCCTCCCCTTCCTCGTCGCCTCTTCTCGACATGAAGCTAATCATCTCGTCCCTCTCTCTCACCTCCCTCTCCAATTCCTCTATCCTCACCTTCGATTCCGCTTCTAATTTCTCGAATTCTGCGAGCTTAGCCCTCAAATGCGCGATTTCTTCAGTGGCGGCGTCGACTTGGTGAAGCAAACGCTTCTCCTCCGCTTGCCAGGCGTTGCGGTGGCTCGCGAAAATCTCGACGACCCTCGCATTGGCCTTGGAGTCTTCCTGCCTTCTCGATCTCATCAGTCTCAGCTGCTCTTCAGCTTGAAACAGCTTCAACGACAGCTCTCGCAGGTGAGCCTGCAGGTCGTGAACCAGAGAAACCGAATTCCTGGGCAGCAGTGCAAGAAAAAGAGAGAAGCTGAGGCCTATGAAGGAGGTCGCGAGCTTCATGTGCTCCTCTTCTTGAGGCTGTTCTTCTTCCTGCCCTTCTGCCATGGCAAGCCGTGGGATTTTTGCGAGTTTCAAAGAGAGACACCGCAAAAGAAGACCGTTCTGTGTCTTTTAAGGCGAGACAGGAAAAGGGAGCTCCACTGTGTGCGCGCTTCTGCGTTTTGAGAAGAACACCGCACCCTGTCATTTTCTGATCTTCTTTCTCTCAAATGGGCTTGTGTTGGGACTTAATTACAGAAATAGGATCCCAGCGCAATTATAAATTTATGATTCGGAGGAGTCTTATATAAAGCTTTTAAATTTATTTATTATTAAATGTTTTAATTTAAATTATGATTGTCAAACTTTCAAACTAACTGTTAAATTTATTTAAATTTGTGACTTTAAGTCTTCAAATTTAATAAATTTGGTCTTAGAATTAGAATTTAATTAAATTTACTGAATTTATATCAAGTTAATCTAGACCAAATTAACCTAGTTAGGTCATTATGAGTCAAAAAAAAATTTTTTTTTAAGTGTCCAACTCAAAATATCTAGGTTACCCAATTAATACTTTACGTTATTAATTTATATTTTGTATAAAAAATTAATTGAAAGAAAAGTAATATCATACTAATTGAAATTAAATAATTTTATATTAATTATAAACTAAGAAATTATTTATGCTTTAGAATATATAGAATTTTAGAAGCTTATTCAATAAGGAAGTTGTAAATATAAACTTTTACGATTTTATGTTTTAAGTTTATCCCACTTCATTAAATTTAAGTAAATTCTCGAGTTTAATAATTTTGATTTAAATGAAATATATGTAAACAAAATTTGTTTATTTTTAATATAATGATAAAAAATTATTAAATAATTTTATTATGAAAAAAATTACATATTATGTAAAAAATTAATTTTAGTTTACATTATAAAAAATTAAAAGAAAGTCAAATACAATATTCAAAATTTAAAGGATAGTAAGCTTAATTCAATCAAACTTTAAAATTTTAGAAATATACAATTTCATTTTTTCTTTTTACAGATACAGTAGGGCAATTTGTAACGGGAGTCGTAATAACTTGTACAAACCTTTTCTTTTTAAAACAAGTAATTTCTAACGTATTTATTTGTATGTGGAATAAAGATTCATCATAATTCATACATGTGACTGACCAAAAGTTTCGCTTATAACGTCCCATTCATGATATGACTGACCCTGAGCTCAGCTATTTATACCAGAAGGCAGAAACACTTGCAAGTTGCAACTTCGTAGTTTCATTTTGGTCCCCAAGAGTGCTAAGCAGGAAGAGAAGAAGCTTGTTGCTCTAAAGCTTCTATTTTCTTAGCCTTCTCCTTTCCAAGCAAGTATAGTCTCTCTGCTTCTGGAATGGCCTGTATGATTGTGTGCAACTTGAAATTCAAGTCCTCCACCTTCTCCATCAGCCTGTCATTAGTGAACATTCCCAGAATCACAGTTTGGATGGTCTCCCAACTCTCCATTAATGGCAGAGCAATTATCACAGCAGAGCCAATTGTTCCCCATCCTATAGCAATCACAGCCCAGAAGTAGAAGTACCCCTTACTGAACTCCCCTGTCAATATGCAAAAATCACAACCATAGTTACGTATGGCATTGAAATTAACGGAATATCTCACAAAGGGGGGTCTTTTTAACTATTTGTAAAATTTAGAAGGGTTACTTGTTGAGTTTTAAACTTAAGAGGGGGTAAAGTGTATTTTTTCCATTTTTTTTTTCTTGAAACTTAAAATTACCTGCTGGGAGGGAGAGAATTGGCCATAGTATAGCTATCAAAGCAGTGAATCCAACACCCCACTTCACAATCCATGCTTTTGCTCTTATGAGTTTCTCCTCTCTGAACTCTTCTGGTGGAAGATCAGTTTTCTCCTTTTCCACCATTGTAATCTGTCCGGTGGTACTCCAGTCATAGTTCTGAGGCCACAACATGCTACACACAGCATGAACTGCTCCTCCAGTTAGTATGGACACAAGATTTCCAGCTAGCATTGGTGCATTTCGGCCGGTTGTATCGAGGTTTATCGAGCCATACTCGATCTTTGTAACAGACAACCATGTGATTATTCCCAGAACACAACCAGTAATAGTTCCTAGGATGGCCCCAATTGCATTTGCTCTTCTCCACAGAAGCATGAAAGCAATGGGAAGAACTGCTGAGCCTATCAGAACCCCCATTGCCAGGTACATCCACCCCAAAGAAACTCCAGCTTTGTTCAGTATTACTGCAAGCAATCCCATGAAACACCCAAAGGCTAAAACAACCCCTCTTGATACTGCCAAGATTTTCTTTCCACTTGCATTGGGGTTTATGTATGTGCGGTAGATATCATATGTGCATAATGAGGACACTGCTATTAGTTCAGATGAACCAGCTGAAGTCACTGCCCTGATCAATATTATCAGAAACATCACAAGTTAAACAATGACAATTAGTAGTTTTCTGGGTACAACCGTACAAGTCTTTGTCTTCTTCTCAGGTCATAGTTCTATACCTATTGAAGAATCTAACAAACATCCAAAAACTGTTATATCATATGTTACATGACCTGCATTCAAAGAAATGGATTGTGACTTACATAAAAAGCATTGTGAGCAGAAGAATGGATCCTCCTTTCCCCATCAAAGCAACAGCAGTAGCAGGAGGAACAAGTCCATGGCCGGCCTCACTCTCGTTTATCGGTAAATCAAGAGCAAGAGCTCCGAGACCTAGTGAAGTAGCCAAAGAAAATGGCACAGCAAACCAGACCAAGCCTCCCAACAAATAGCCCTTGTGTGTTGATGAAGGTCGTGCTGCAATGGCACTCACCCAATATCCCTAAAAAATGCTTAGGTTATGTTGGAAACTTTCAGTGAGGCAAATTAATAAACATCTTGTGGTCATGCTTACATTGTCAACAAAAACAGTGCCGAAGTTGCCAACGATATTAATGATCCCAAAGACAAGACCGCCTGAACTGAGCATTGTGAGGTAAGATCCTTTGTAATTTCCACTAACAGGACCACAGGATTGGCCATGGTGTGAAAGAGGCTCTGAACATGTTCTTGATTTGCTTGCAACTTCCAGTAGACGGTTGTAGATGACACTGGGGCTACCGAGCTCACTGCTTGCCGTATACACAAGGTACACAAAAATCACCAAAACAATATGCACTGAAAGTAAACAAATTCCTCGATTAACGATAAAAAAACTTATAATGCTCTACAAACTTAAAAGCTAATAAAAAGGCTCTTAAGGTTTTAAACTCACCTAAGTATCTCATACTATCCAATGTGGGACTTCAATAGGATCCTAATATAATGCAACAAAACATAGGTATTGTTGACGGAAGGGGAAATTTTCTTAGAAAGACCCATCTATATATTCAACTTTGATATATTTATATATACTTCCATGAGGGACTTGGTTTTTGTAAACAGAATCTACGTAAGAATCTCTTATGGAGGACTGAAAAGTAAGAGACATGGTGACAAAAATTGAAGTAGAAACCTATGACAGAATGTATATAGCTTGCCAAGAACGTGGCTTTGAGGCCTCCAGCTAGAGTGTAGACAATGACTCCAAGTGGTATTAGGAAGCTAGCAGCATAAATGTTCACACCAGTCAATGCATTTACGACAGCAGAACCACCAAGAAGCAACATGGCCGTTACAATGATGTTTGTCATGAAGCAGAAGAAGAGGAATACGATGTGTGCAGTTGTTCCCCAACTGAGACCAACAAAAAAGAAGGGAGGGAGGGGGGAATGATCTTAGTGACAAAAGTCTCGTAATTGATCCAAACCTAATCTTAGTGACAAAAGTCTCGTAATCAATCCAAACCAATTGAAACAAAACGTAAACAGATTGCCTCCTACGCTTGAGGAGTATAGGAGACTCAGCGCCCATAAGAGATCCAACAGATCATGTTTCTTCTGAATTTTTCAGCTTTTTCAAAAAAAAAAAAAAGCACTAGTGAATATAGACTGCGACATCCAACGGCCCTCAGGGCGTTGGAGCCTCTTGCCCTCCCAAGCGCAGAAGGCAATCTGCTTCTTACTTACCGAGCTTTGACAATTTCACAAACTGTATGAGCATGAGGAGCCTTTCTTTTGATCTCTATGGCCATAACTCCAAACAATAGCACCTGTTCATTGCAATTTCAGCCTCAGCCCTCACTTTTGGTTTCTGATTTTATTTGAGATTATAAAGAATGAGATGTGTTTAATGGGAATATAAGGTTCATGCCTGGATGGTTGCTCCACTAGCATACCAGAAAGGTCCACTAATCCCATACTCCCAAGCAACGTTAGAACTTTGCAGGATTGTAGCAGCCCATGTCCACTACTTCACAATACCATCATAAGAAAAATTTGAAAATTCACGACTTTAAGCCTATCATAAAACATACTGCAAAAGACTTGAATGGTAGTATGCTTCTTAATCTAATGAGTAGATTATCAATTTAGTCCCTAAAGTATTATCAATTTAATCTCATTTTTGTTTCATCCTCTCCCGTTAAAGTGACTTTTTGGCAACATCAAAGTTAGGATATGCCAATGGTAGATATGATGATTTAACAACTGAGATAACCACCAGTATCGTAAAAACTCACTAGACTCTAACTGATCCTATATGAGAGAAATCAGACCATATAAATATAAAGTTCTTCTACACTGATTTTTTTTTATTTACAGAACTCGAACTCAAGTTCTTACCACTCAAAACCAAGACGTTTGATCTTTTAGGGATTAAATTAAGACAAATGAAATATTTTGGATACCAAATCAATATTTGAGGGTAATCTGATGGTGGTATTTGCAGCAATATGGAGTAAGAGTGAATGATATTACCTGAGAAACAATGACACTAGCAATAAGTCCAGTTTTGACAGTTCTGCCTGCAGTATTGAACCATTCAGAAGTGTGGCGGGACCCAACATATCGCTTCTCCAGCCATACCTGATCCACAACCACCTTTCATTATGATGCCTTCCAAGTTACAAGCTTCCATATTGATAATAAGGTACAGCTTTGACTCGTGACCTAACCCATGCGTCAAAAGACCAAAGAAATTACAGAAAGAAACAAACTTTCAAGGGTTAATCTTATACCCACCAAAAAAGAAGTGAAGACGGCAAAAAAAGCACCAAACCCAAGAATCACGGAGTAGCCAACACCCTGATTAAGCACAGGTTTGCCTTCAAAGAAACTGCTCTGCCTCACACACCCACCTCCATTCTCGGACAAGTGATAGTACTTCGCTGAGAATTCAAAGGGAGGACACTGTGATGGAGAAGCCATGGAAGAAGAAGGTGGAGGTTTGTTTCAGTTAATTGCTACTTGTTCTTCCAAGTCTCTCTATTTCTGAGTATTATTATTACTGAGCAGAGCGGAAAGGTAGAGGTTTATTGTGTAGGTGGAAACGAGGGCTTTTGATAAGTCAAACTAAGAGGGTATCTGAAGGAATCTTTGGGACGGATTCATAATAATTCAGTGATGGTAAGTCTTTCACGTCGCAAGTGTTGAATTTTTGACGTTTCATGTTTTGTCGCCAATATTATAGAATTGCTCTTTGATTGGTTAGCTAAGCTGTCAGTTGTGCGACGATGCATTTATTCATTTATTTTTTGGTCAAATGCGACAATGCATTTAGCTGGCCATATATGTTTTTGAGTTCTGATTCTTACACCTTACTTGTCAATTTAAGGGTTTTTTTTTTTAATATCTTTACGATGAAAATTCTGTTTGCTAATTTTTAATACAATTATATTTTCATATAATTAAATTTGATATTTTTAAATAAGTTAAGACAACTCTCTATCAGTTAATATATGTGTTTAGTTGTAATTTAATAATTTGTATTTATTTGTTTCTTTAATCAAATATTTTTTTTAATTTTTTAAATAAATTATTCATTTAGTTCTTAAAAAAATATAATTATTTTAATTTAATTTTTAAAATAATTGAATTTTATTTTTTAAATATTATATTGATCTCAATTTCATTTCTCTCTAAGATAAATTTGAGATTTAACAAAATATATTTAGAGATTTGGAAACAAAAATACCTAAATTAAAAGATTTATAATTTTCATAAATTACATTAAAATGTTTATTTTTTAGTGACTAAATTCAAATGAATATTTTTTTTATAAACTAAGTTCATAATTTGCTCTTTCTTTTTCTGGCAAGGAATTGATCTCGATTTTACTGCCGATTACAGTTTTCTAATTTCATTTGAATGAATTGCAATATCTTAGGGAGATAAAAGAACACTGCTATAATATCCACATAGAAAAATATCGCAATGGAAGGGAAAGTCGCTAAAAAATGCTTGAGTATCTCATTAATTGTAATATTATGAGAAAGAATTAAACTATTGTCCTAAAGTATTTATTGGTTGTCTTATTAAAAAAAAATGAAATTCATGAAACTTTCTTAAAGACCAAATACTCCTATTGATGATACATATTTTCATAGTGGCAGTTTCAGAACACCAAGGCAAATAGATGGATGTATTTTTTTTTTTTTAAGGCAAGGTAAGTAGAGGTGTCTGTCTATTCCGGATGCAGAAGCATATTAACTCTAATATTAAAACTATTAGTTTTATCGTCAGCCGATTAAACAATTGATAGCTAGTTTTAAAAAAAAATTCATTACTAATTATTTGATTATGCAATTGAATGACTTAAAAAACAATAAATAGTTTAAGCACTTGAGCCAATTCATTTTAGGCGGGAGTTGCTTCCACTTATTAAAAAAAGTGTAATCACTAATCAGTGAAAAGTGGCTGTACTTACTAAGAAATGTGCCTCCATTAATCAATAAAAGGTAATTCCACTAATTAAGAAGATGCGCCTTCACTTACTAATAATAAATGCCTCCACTAGTGAAAAAAAGATGTTTCTAATGTAGGACTTGCTCAACAAGAACTATTGCCTCCACTAATTAAGAAAATCTACTTTCACTTGTTAAGAAGAAGTTTGTGCATTATATAAGTAGATAATTATTGAGGTTTAAACAAGGTTGAGTATTTTGAGTATTGTAAACAAAAAAATTAAAAAAGTTTTATACATTTAATATTTTTTACCAACAAAAGTTGAGAGAATATGATTATTTTCTGAATTTGTGTGAAAACATAAGAGGGTACTTCAACTGCTTTATTTTGAAAAACGACTCTTCTATATGAGATAAGACCCTCTCTTGATTTTGAGAATCAACAATTAAAATGGACTTGTCCTTAAGCTTCAATTTTTTTTTTTAAAGAAATAGGATTCTTCCATCTCCATTGTCTAAGATGAAAACATGGTTTTCTTGTTTTTACGTGGAACAAGAGAGAATCATGTCTCTAGAGGTTAAGTCTAATAAAAGGAATTAGTCCTCACAAAATGATAAACTACAGTCTAAATCTTTATTAAAATAAGTGATCATATTTAATATTAATAGTGTATCGAGTAGTATTATTTCTAGTTAAGAATACTTGTAAGAAATCAAACAAATAAATAAATAAATAAATAAATTTTCACTAATTTATATGTATGTATAAGGTTACTCATCTTTATGAGATATTATTTAATTTCATGATTAACATTGATCTATCTACTTTGCACATTTTAAGGTGTATTTGAAATTTTAGATATTTTTTCCCATTCATCCTTCCTATGGGTTTGGCTGATGATAGTTGAGAGCCTATCTTTGTCTGTTTGGACTGAAAGGCCTGTTCAGCATTTGGAGTTTGGACTGGTAGAAACACATTAATATCGTTTTCGGCCTTCTGTGTATTAATTTATTTTTAAATTTCCACGGTATATCTTGGGCTCAAAATTTCACTTTATGCTTTCAAGCTTCCATGGTTTTGATCAAAATATAAATTAGGATAAGTTAAACTAACTTGTTATAACATGACATTTGGTTATATTATTCTTAATATCTCTCTTATTTCAAATTTTACACTGGACTTTTTATATATACTGATATTTAAAAAAATTATTTAATTTTTTATTAAATAAGTTAACATTATTTGCTACATGAAAAATAGTAATTTAAATCTTAATAAAACAGTAAAGACAATTAAATTGATATTAAAAACTAATATAACATTATAATTATAATTTTAATATAATATAAAGATCATTAAATAACTTTATTATTAAAAGGAATATAAAATTTGCAAAAAAAATTCAATATTAATAAAAAATAAATTCAAATAAAGCTGAGTATGTTGCTTGAAATAAAAAATAATAAGTATAATATAACCAAAATTCAAATAAAATAAGTCTTGTTGATCAAAAAAAAAATTATTATATAAGTAAGAAGTGAAAACGAAGATGTAACCAATTGCGAAGGGAAAGAAATTAAAGGACGTCTCTTCAAATTTGCTATTTTCTTTAATATATATAGGCCCCTCTTCTTTTGTCTATTATTTTAACTCCGCCCATGGTAAGCCTTAATATAATATAGCTTGTTTACTGTAACTGTTTTAATTTAATTTTTTTAAAATTACATTTGGTTCAATTTTTTCATTTTATTTATTAAAGTAATTTCTCGTAATAAAAAAAATTGATATTTGAAAACACTAAAATTTAAAATTTAGCAATAAAAATAACAAAAATTAAAACAAATAAAATTTTTCATGAAATAAATTAAAACAATAGTCATTTTTAGAAATTTAATTAGTAATTTACTCTATATTTTGAGAATATTAAAAAAAAAAAGAACATGAACCTTAAACCAAGCAGGGTCATCCCAATTGATTTGGCTCAACACAATCCATTTTAAAGAATGACTTTTAATTTGACCAATCAAAATATTTTGGAGCTTAGATTGGTCAGAGTGTCCAACCCTTGTGAGTTCTTTTTTTTTTTTATATATATTTTAAATTTTAGTATATTGTTTTAGATGTTTAACTCTATTTTTTAAAGTTTTATAGTTATAATACTTAATTTTTTAATTAAAAATAATTAAAATTACATATGAAAAAAGAAAATTAACTTATTTTAATGTTAAATATATTTTTTTGAAATTTAATTAAATTTTTTAAAATTTAATTATTTTAATATCTAATTTTTATTATTTAAATAACTAAAAATACTTTTTTTTTAACAAATTAAACAAGCCTATATAAGGCTAGTCCATAACTTATAATGAATTATGATGAATCATAATTTTTAACTATAAATTATATAAAGTTTAATACCATCTTTGCTATTAATCTTATAAAATTTACATTAAAACAGGTCAGTTGGATCATTTGACAACCCCAAACCCATGGAATGTTCGGAGGGTTCCGGGAAATTTCTCGCCGCCAAATTGCCAAGTTGTAGTCAGCTGTGGAAGCCGGAAATTAAAATCTTAACGTGCACTACACGAAATACCCAACGTTCTTGGTCCCCAAGAAATGTCAACTTTATACAATTCGTAACCCTGCTCCAAATGGTGATTATTAATTAAAAACTAATAATAATAATAATTTAAACTCCGCCCTCCCCGCTTCCTTTAATTACAAAACTAACCCTCCTCCTCTTGGCCCACGATACGCCACGAAATTATCCCCACCTTCTGGGACCAAATTTACAACTCAAAGTCGGTTCAGAAATATGAAGATATTTCAAGTCAATCAACGTGTCACGCTTTAATACCTCTATTAACAATTAATACTCTAAACTCAACCTTCAATATAAAAACCCACCCATAAACCCCTCACTTTTCCATAACCAACCAAAACGCAACTTACTTCTGTTGAATCATCATTTTCTCACCGCTTTTTCTCGAGAAACAAACAAGAGTCCTAAAATCAATTCCATCCATTTCCCACGTTATTGGATTTGCTTTCCCAATCAAGAATGATGAGCCGCGGGGTTACCTGCAGGGTGGCTAATAAGGCAATCGTCGCGGTGGGCTCGCGCTTGTTCTCCACGACTCGTGCGCCGGTGGGTGAGTCGGTGTTGAGTAACTCGGTGAAGGGTTTTGGAGGGACGAGTCGAGCGAGTTGGGTGTGTTGGGTGAGGGGTCCTGTGGTTAATAATGGCGGAATTGTACGGAATGCGAGCACTCTGTCATTGGGAGAGAAAGAGAAGGGGGTGGAATCGGAAGCTTCGAGCAATAATAGCAGTGCGGATGGGAACAAAGAAGAGAAGGGGGTGGTGAGTTATTGGGGCATTGAACCGGGGAAGATCACCAAACCGGACGGCACAGAATGGAAGTGGAATTGCTTTAAGGTATGCTATGCTCTTTTTGATTTCTTATTTTGGTCTCCTTTAATTTGTTATTTCTGTCTTGAGGTTTTGTATATATGAAAGTTTCTTATTCTGTTTATTGATGATTTGTGGATGATTTGAAGCCATGGGAGACGTACAAAGCAGACCTGTCGATTGACCTGAGGAAGCACCATGCGCCGTTAACATTTCTGGACAAGATGGCTTACTGGACCGTCAAGTCCCTCAGATACCCCACCGATTTATTCTTCCAGGTAAGAATATAGCAATAAAATAAAGATAAAAACAAATTTGAGAAAATCTAACCCGTTCTGTTTATTAAATTGATCGATTTAATAGTTAATAATTAAATAATGATCAGTAAAAATAATGATATTTAAAATATATTAAAATATTAATATTTATAATTAATTTATATATATTATAAATAATAAAATATTAAAATATTATTTATATATAAGTATTTTAGATTTTTCTTAATAGTTTAAAATATTTTTATTTTTTAAAAAATTATTATATATATTTTATATGAAAATTGTTATAGTAGTAATTTTTTTAATATAAAATTTTAATTTTGTTAAAGTACACATGCAAATCTATTATTTTTAATATCATATATATATATATATATATATATTTCACTTTCTCATTGGCTTTACTATTTCGGTATTTCCAAATCTACAAACCCTTCTTCATAGACTTTGAATATATTTTTTCACTTTTTTTCAATGCTGAGACTATATACCGTAGATTTGAGAGATAGCAGAAAACTGGCGAAGTATGTTTCTCATATAAGGAAGGATAAGTATAGTATTTGTTATTATCTAAAAGATTCAAAGATATAGATTTTAATTTTTTATTTTATAAAAAAATTACTAAAATTGTTATTTGAAATTTGATAATACAGTGCTTGTCTTTTATAAGAAAAGCATCAATTGTGGCACCTTGTCAATTTTTTTGGTTTTTGATTGATGTGACCAATTTAATTCCTTTTTAATTTTTAGACATGTTTTGAACTAGATAACTGGCCCGTCGATTTTTTAATTCAACAAGCCGATCTAATTCGATTTTCTTAATATTGGGTAAAAGTATTAATTTTAATTGTAATTTAAAATTTTATATTGTGTTAATTATAATTCATATTTTAAAATTAATTTTAATTATGTCTTAAGTTAAATATCACCTAAAAATATTTAAATGTGTTATATTGGATTTCGATTTGAAATGACTAAACTATGAATTTTGGAAGATACATATTCATTTTAGTATATGTTTAGAAAACTAATGTAAACATTTTAGTATATGTTTAGAAAACTAATGTAAACATGTCTTGTAGCAATTAAATGAGTTTGATTTAGATGGGCTTAAAATTAAAATTTTACAAAATTGATTCTATTTAAATTTGGATTTGTCATAAAAAGCAGTATTAACTTTTTTCTATCTAAACTTTGGTTTGTTTAAAATTTAAAATTTTTTAATTATTTTTTAATTGAGTGTTAGTTATTTTAAATTGGCATTTAAAATGACACGAGTAAGATGAATGATTCGATGTACTGATTTTGGAATCACGTGGTTTGTATGTTGCTCTAATGTCCTGTGGCTGCAAAATTATAACATCATGATAAAAGTAATTAAGGACAAAATGAAAGTTATGTTTATGGACAAAATAGTCAATTAGTCATTAGGTACATATGTGATCTTTAGGGCCTTCAACCCTAGGTTGCGATCATATATGAATCATATAGATAGATAAAAATGAAATATAAAATTAAAGCACATATGAGAATAAAAACTAGATAAAAATATTTTTTAATTATTTTATTTATTAGTTTAATAATATAATAAATAAAAATTATTATAATTTATTTTTTATATTTAATAATATTTAAAGGAAAAGTTGATATGTACTAATACTACAAAACATAACAAGTCATTGGTATTGCTTATTTTAAAATTTAAAATTTCAATTGATAAAAAAAAAATTAGTGTTAAAATGGAAGACATTAAATATTCTCCACCAAAATTAAAAAATTAAGTGAAACTTATAAATTTTATTAAAAATTAATGAAATAAAATTATTAGATATCGACAAAGTAAACCCAAATACCAAAATAAAAATCTATAAAATGAATTCACAAGGTATCAAAATACATCTTTATTGCACATAACTCTGAAATATTATTGTACGTGGGTATACCTGTTCGAGGGGTTGGTAGAAATTGGAATTTAGCACAATGAGATTTTAGTCTCTAGCTTATATCATGGGTTGAAATACTGTATGTATAGGGATCAAGAAAATTTAGGTTTTTTTTAATATATAAATTGTTATTAAAATTTTATATAAATATATACTTTTTTATATATTACATGATTTATTTTTTTAAGAAAAATGTTTACATATTATGTGCTTTAATGATATTAAACACTCGAAAAAAAAAATTACGAAGTTTTACTAGAAAAACTTGCCTTTTTAATTTTAAGTGAAAAGCCAGCTAAGTAGGGACTAGGGACAACAATGAACTTTTGAAGCAGGAGTTAGAACCAGTTCAACCCAATTGGTCCCTAAATTTATAGCGGTTAATTTCTTGAACTTGTATATTCGTTGGTCCACTTCTCATTTCACAGCTGTCACAACCTGATTGGTCCATAAACATTCACACTTCAACAATGATCAGTCTAAAGTATAAACCCTATATATATGGCTTAGTGCTTGTGCCTCGTATCCTGTTGCATGTTTGGATTGGAAAATTGTCTTGACATGCACAAATGTCAAACAGAGACGGTACGGATGCCGAGCAATGATGCTGGAGACGGTGGCGGCGGTGCCGGGGATGGTGGGAGGGATGCTTCTGCACTTCAAGTCGCTGAGGCGGTTCGAGCACAGTGGGGGATGGATCAAGGCTCTGCTGGAAGAGGCGGAGAACGAGCGCATGCACCTCATGACCTTCATGGAGGTGGCCAAGCCCAAGTGGTATGAGCGAGCCCTCGTCATCACCGTCCAAGGCGTCTTCTTCAATGCCTACTTCTTGGGCTACCTGCTCTCTCCTAAGTTTGCCCACCGCATGGTTGGCTACCTGGAGGAGGAGGCCATCCACTCCTACACAGAGTTCCTCAAGGAGCTGGACAAGGGCAACATCGAGAATGTCCCAGCCCCTGCCATCGCCATCGACTACTGGCAGCTTCCGGCGGACTCCACTCTTAGAGATGTCGTCATGGTCGTTAGAGCTGACGAGGCGCACCACCGCGATGTCAATCACTTTGCATCGGTAAGTTTTTTTGGTTAGGATCATTTATTTATTATTAGTTACCATTGTTTATTATTCTTTGATCATCTTGAAATCTGTATAAATTATTTTTTTTATTATCATATACATATATCTCAAGATAATTTAAAGGTAGAAACATTTAACTTTTTGATAAATTGAGCTTTCTATAGACTTATCTTATTATAATTGTTAGATCCATTCATATTTTCTAGAACTTATTTCATGATCATAACTATTTAGTTGGATTTCAAAGCCATTTAGATTCTAATTTTTTATTTTTTTGTCTCAATTTCTGTTTATTTTATGTACTTATGAGATGCTGTCATATAGCTCTAAATTCATAATGAACGATCGTTAGTTTGTATACAATTCTATTTCTTTATCTCATAGTAAATAAAAGTTGCAAGTGTGACAGTTTCATTTTGACTTGGCATCTCACTTGAAATTGTTGTCACACTTTCAAAGACATTTTCATCAAATATCTAAATGCGTAAATGAATTAGTCTTAATACTAAGTCTTGTTTTAGCGATAGAGGGGTACATTTGATGTATGCTTATATATGCTGTTACGGATAGGACTTGGCCAAAATATTGAGAAAGTAAGTCTAAATAAGCTTTTTTATTATATATTATGATATGATAATACTCATGGCGTTTCAATGTAATGAACTGCAGGACATACATTACCAAGGACGAGAGTTAAAGGAAGCTCCAGCTCCAATTGGTTACCACTAGAACCTTGGATTTTGGCCCCTGGAGTGTGAAAACTTGGTCATAAATTTTGAAGTTACTTTGGGATTTGAATAAATGTAATGGATTGTGACAACGGTATATAGACCTGACAAGGTTAATGTAAATAGTCTGGAAACCTGACAAACAATTATTCATGTGTGGAGTTATAGTAATCCAATCCTACAGTACCCTGAAGATTGCATATTGAAATATTGTACGTGAATGTGATGTAGTTATTTCCTTTACCACTTTTCTTGCATGTTTTTCTTCAGAAGGGAGATCCAACGCGGTGCTTTATTCCTGTACATTAGAAAAAGAGAAGGTGATGCTCAATCGCTACGAAGAATCAATAACACATATTCATGGTAAAATTGAAGAAAGGAAGAATGCAAACAGGGGTGAATAATGTCAAAGGGTTGAAGCCAAAGGGTTTTTGAAAGAGAGAGTATGAAACTTGGAGCCTTCATAAAGATGGGGTGATTAGACTACTGAGTAGTCCTTTGTATTCTCCTTCTATAAACGTCTCTGCCGTGTTGAGATTTTTCTGAAGATTCCATTATGCCTTCTGAGTGGGCAATTTCATTGGTGTCGTCTTGCTAATTGAGACTTTCCTTTCTGTCTGTTCAGTTTGTTGGCGTTGAACCTGAGACATTCCTTTATAGAAGCCTTAATGAAAAGGCTTTAGGTAACTTTTTGTTGTGAGAGGCTCTATTGAGCTTCGCTAGTGGCATTTCGAAAGTTTTTCAGTACGCTTCTAATTCTTTCATAATTTTAGACGGATGCATGATTAGATAAGTCAATACATGTTTTGCTTTTGTCAACTGGTTGATCTAACAATATATATTTTTTTAAGATATTTATTGTCAATTATCTAATTATGTCATTGAACTTGACAAAAATTTTGATTAACTCTAATATTAAAGTTAATTTGCAGCCAAACACAAGATATTAGTAACAAGTTGTGATGTTTGAAATTTTTACACCTCCTAATGTTGGATATGAGACTGAAATTTTATTTTGAATAATACCGACTATAATTAAATTAAATTAATATTAATATTAAATTTCAATTTTATTTTTAACACCTAATTTGACAATATTTTTTTTAAATAAATAAATTAAAATTTAGAATAAGTTGCCATATAAAGGTTGATTAAAGTTGTTCAAACTTCAAATCCAAAATTTTAGATATGCCAAAAGGATTTGTTTTAGTCTCAACCTCTCCCCAGCCGACCAAAACAACTTTTGTTGTCTTCTCTTTTTCTTTTCAAATATTTGACAGAAAAACCTTCAACCTAAAGCCAAAATCCAAATTTTTTTTAAATCTTAACTATCCAAATCATTGACTTAGTATCTTTTTAGGCCTTTAATTATGTTTCTTAATAAAGTTGTCACTAATCGACCCTCATAAATAATTCGTTATACAAAATGCCTATTCAAAGATTTGAATAGATCAATGAACAGGCTAGGTAATTTTTTATATTTATTATTAATTTTTATGAAAATATAACATGTAAAAATATATATATTTAAAGATTTATTATTTTTAGAGTTGAATTACATAAAAATTTCACTTATCATTTTTTTATTAAAAATTCAATTGAAAAATATGAAACTTTACCTAAATTTTAGTAAATGCAAATTGTAGCCGAATCTTACGGGTTTGTTTCACGTTTGTATTCTTTAAAAAAAAAAAAGGGGTTTAGATTTTAAATAACTATTTACTTTAACTTTCATCCCTTTTTTCAAACTATATTTTTTTTTATCTAAAGCAATTTAACTCCATTTTAAGTAAAATTAAATTTAAAAATAAATTAATTCAAAACAAAACTTGTCCAACTTCAATGTACAAGCATTAAATTTATTGTTGAAAAATTCTGGAGTTTTGATGATCAACATTATTCATACACAAAAACTTTACAACCTGTGTTTCATAGAATGTGGGTGGAACTTGAATTCACGATCACATGACATCGAAAAGGGGGCGAATTGAATTTATAATTCGCAAAAGGAGAAGCCCCATCTTTATTTATTGCATTGCTGCAGGACCACCAGTTGGAATCGAAAGGCGGCAAGCCTTTTAATGCAAGAGATGTTAAAAGTAACTGTTTCCTTCTCTTTTCTTAATCTTTTTGGCCCTTTAGGCTTTAATTTACTCCTCCCTCTCAGTTTCTGGCAACGATTAGCTTTGGTATTCAAATTATTAATCTTTCATATTAGTTGTTTTATTGTTGATTAAATAATTGGTAGTAGGTAATTTAAAAAAAAATTATTATCAATTATTCGTGGTTAGATGATTAGTATTTGCACACTGGTGACTCCTGAAACTAATCAATTTCACGGACCTAATTTATTATTTTATTTTATTCAAAATCTTTGAGACCCAGTAGTGCTTTATGCTTTTATTTCGATCCTGACATGAGTAACCGCTCCTTTTGTCATGACCAATCAACATGTTTCCTCATAGAGTAAGTATAACGAAACCCACCTTCTTCTTCACCCCCCAAAAGCTATTCTCTGTTCACACTTGAAACTCTGAAAATTCCATGGCGGACACAAATTGTCCTCTCACGAAGAAGCACCATCACCAGCATCCCCATCATCAACCTCTGATACCTGGTCTTCCTGACCACATAGCCCAACTCTGCCTCACCCACGTCCATGACCCTTTTCTGCTATTCTCCGTTTCGCACTCATGGCGTCGTCTTCTCTATTCTCCTTCTTTTCCTCCTTTTCTCTCTCTGTATGCGTTTCTGTCATCATCTTCATCGACCCCAGCTCCGTCGTCCCTACAGACCCATACGAATTCGGTTCAAATCCTCAACTTCGACCCCATCTCCTCCACGTGGTGCCATCTGCCTCCGCCGCCGCCGGATCCGCAGCTCCACCTTCTCCTCCGGCAACACCCGTCCTTCCTTTCCCGGAATCTTCCTCTCCAGTCCATCTCCCTCGCCGGCAACCTCATCCTCCTCGCCGCCACCACCCACAACCTCCACCCCGCCCTCTCCCGCCCTCTCATATTCGACCCCATTTCTCTGTCCTGGGCCTTCGGCCCCGCCCTTGCCACCCCTCGCCGGTGGTGCGCCCTGGGCGCCGCGGGCGGCGCCGTCTACGTGGCCAGTGGAATCGGGACCCAATTCTCCGTCGACGTGGCTCGGTCCATGGAGAAATGGGACTTCAAGAAAACCCCCAGTTGTATCGGAGAGTGGGAGAAGAAGAGGGATCTGAAACACGGGAGGTTCAGCAGAGACGCTGTTGACGCCGTCGGGTGGAGAGGGAAGCTGTGTATGGTGAATGTGAAAGGCGACGCCGCGAAGGAAGGCATCGTGTACGATGTGGATACGGACAAGTGGGAGGACATGCCGGAGGGCATGTTGTATGGATGGAAAGGGCCGGTGGGGGCCATGGCGGAGGACGTGATGTACGGCATCGACGAAGCCAAAGGCACTCTCAGAAAGTACAACGAAGAGAAGGACGCTTGGGAGGAGGTTACGGAATCCGAGAGGCTAAGAGGGGCAGAGCAGATCGTGGCTGAAGGCGGAAGAGTTTGCGTGGTTTCTAACAGTGGGATTTCGGTGGTGGACGTGACGGCGGCGCCACCTTCGATCTGGGGAGTGGAGCTGCCGGCCGGGTTTGAAGCCGTGGCGGTTCATGTTTTGCCCAGAATGCCGGTACCTTACTCTCTAAACGAAGATTAAGTTTTTTATTTTTTGAAATTATTGTGAGATAAAGGTGATTTTGTTGTCTTGTTTTTAATATTTTTTAATTACTTATGTGGGGTGTCCTTGAAAGCTGAAAGTGAAAATTTGTCAAGTAGTGTGGAAAAGGAGAGAGAGAGAGTGTGTGTGGTGAGGAATGGAGTAGAAGGGGCAAATGGAAAGAGTGAAGAGGAAGACGTGGAGAAATTGGCGAAAGAGATGAGACACAGAACAGTGCCCTTGAAAAAGGGCAGAAGTATTTATGAAGGAGATGATAGTAAACCGTATCTTATTGCAAGAGGCTGACATCAATTTAATTCAATGTTTCATATACGCCTAGAACATCCTTTTAATTATTTTTTATTTTTTTCTTTTAAAAAGCCTAGAACCTCCTTTTAGTTTTTTTTTTCTTTTAAAAACATTTGTATCATGAGTAGTCCTGTTGCACATGTGGGCTGTCAAATGGGCCAATGGGCCCACCCTAAGTTATACCTAAATCTTGCAAGATTAATAGAATGAGCTGATTTATACCTAAGTCTTGCAAGACTAATAGTATGAGTTGGGTGAGTTAAATTTTATATAATTCAAAATAAAAAAGTTTTAGTCATTCTAAGTTATTATGGGTCAGAGAAAGGCCTATTAGTTTTTTTAAAAAAAATATATTTTTTTAATTATTTTAATAATAAAAATTAGATATTAAAATAATTAAATTTAAAAAAAATAAATTAAATTTATGAAAATATATATTAAACTTTAAAATATGTCATTTTTTATTTTTTAAATATAATTTTAATTCTTTTGAATGATAAAAATTAAATTTTAAAATTATGAAATTTCAAAAAATAAAAAGAAATTTTTTAAAAAAATAGATTAATATTTGAAATATAAAAAATAAAAAGTTTACAAAAGTTAGCTTATCCAAACTCATCTAAATTCTAAGAGTTTTGATGAGTTGATCTAAAAATTATTTTTAAAAGATGACTATTAAATTATTGGTCTATCTTATTTTATTTGTTGGATTGAGATAGGCTGGTCTATTTGGTCAAATATATTTTGACATCTTAATATACATGTTATATCGACTATTAGTAGGATGATAATTTGATTTATGAGGAATTTTATTTAATTTTGTAAAGATTAATTTTCTTTAAATTACTCCTTAAAAATTTTGAATTTTGTATGGTTAGTCTTGATGACAATGTTAATACTTTTTTTTTATTTTTCAAGAATATGCCCTCGAAATGAAAGATTAATTTTTTATTAAGTTTAGTAAGCATAAATAATTTATTTCCCAAAGTGAGATTTCATTATCATTGTGGGATTTATGAGTTAACATGATTAATAAAAATGTTTTAAATTGGCATATTGAATGCTTAGTTGACAAGTTGAAAGATTATATAAAAAATGTTTTTATATTTTTATAAAATCTTAAGCACAATTAGAAATTCTAATTCTTAATTTTCTAATAATCTTCTCATTCTTTTTTCTCTTTATTTTCTTTGCTTTCCCGTTCTCTTCTAAACTTTCAACTCAAAAGAGAGCTTTGTCATACACAAAATTGCACTCCGGCAATAATCAGCCTAGCAGTAGCACACAGCAAAGAAAAGTTAGCATGGGTTTGGAAAACAGTTTGGAAATTTAAGTTTAAATAAATCATAGTTTGTAAAATTGATTTTGGATAAAATTAGATTTGGACAAAATTATAATTTGTAGAAGTAACAACTTGAAGTTTTTACCGAAATCATAATTTGATAACATAATCACGTTAATGCATAAAACTCCTAAATGTGTTATTTTATACTAAAATTACATTAATGAAGTTTAAATCATAATTTATAAAAACTCAATAAAAAACCAGACATGCACTTAGATATAGCACAACCATAGTTATGAGCCATGGAGCTTGTTGCACAATAAAAACTAAAAAGAAACAAATGAGTGCCTGAATGTCATGAAGTAATGTTTATTATTGCCATTTTGTGACTGGAGAAGATAGTGTGATATTCTAAATTAGGAGGATACTGTGATGATTTCTCAAACATCAAGAGAAGTAATAATAATGTAAAATTTAGAAAAAAAATAAAACTATCTTTTTAATCCTTTAACTTTGTGTCAATTTTAATTTTGTGACTATTTCATTATATTGTTTTTAAAAAAATTAGTATTTTCCTAAATTTTAATATCACTCCATTCCATTTCACCTTCTAATAGAATTAATATCCGTTCACTAAAGGATACAAATTTGGTTATCTGTCTAACTATCTCACTTGATACACTTAAAATAAAAATATTATATTATAATTTATCATAGAGTAAAATATACTCTCTTTTTTGGTTGATAGACTATATATGTAGTCTTAAATTTGATTTTTATAGTTTCAAAACTTTGAATTTAATTTTTATAATTTTTAAATACATGGAAAATGATCCATGTTTGTACTCAACTATTAGTAATGTGTTAGTCATACATATGTGGCACTGATTATAACAATTCACTCAGCCTCTAATCTTGATGTCACATCATTCCCAATCAATTCTCACATTAGTAGCCCACTATATATATATATATATATATATATATATATATATATATATATATATATATAGTTTTAAAATTTTCGATGCAATCTGAAAGGAGGCAAAGCTCTTTTTATTCCAAAATTTTTGAGTCGATTCCAAAACTCTTTGCATTAGAATAATTTTTGGCGTTCAATAACCGTTGGATCTAAGTGATCAATGGTCATTATGCATTCACGCTGCCCACTCTTTCTTTGCACGATCCAACAACCCTCGTGTAATACCCCTAAAAAATTGTATGTGTAAACATAAATAAATAAATATATATATATATATATATATATATATATATATATATATATATATATATATATATATATATTATGGTAAATGAGTATTTAATAAAATGAATTGAATATTTTATTGGTGCATAGTATCATAAATAGTAACATCAAATTCCCTACAAATAGGCCCCTCCATTTTATTTCTTAACTCACACCTTCAGTTTTTTTTATTTCCTCTCTTTTAATTTTTCTGACTCTGGGGTTAAGATCCTGAGTCATCATACAAGCCCTCCTCTATAGTTTGGATTCGAGTTGAGGGAATATCATAATGTGCTCTTTTAAATTCTTACAATAATTTATAGGTTAAATTCTTATTATACTCTATGGTTGATGTTAGGCTGATCTTCCACATGAGGAAATAATTAACTTCGGTTGCTTAAGAATTATCATTGATTACTAAGATACTGTGAGGATACTATACTTTTTTTACATGTACCTGTATGATAAATTCTTAGTATACTCCGTGGTTCCAGCTTTAACCAATCCTCCACATCAGAAAAAAATTATCCTCGGTTACTTGAAAATTATTTTCTGATTGTCGTATATATAAATAGTATTGTATATATGAATAATATCATATATATATATATATATATATATATATATATATATATATATATATATATATATAAACAGTACTATATATATATATATAAATAGTATCATACATATGAATAGTATAGTATATATGAATAGTACATATGTAGTGTTCATGTATAAGATTGATTTATTGCTATCTGAATATGATTATGTTTGTGATTGATGGAGGATGTTACAGGGATGGATCCCTGTGTAAGAGTAAAAAGAGATGAGCATGAGATAATAAAGGTGACAAATTATGTTAAACAAAAATTTGTTCCAATATAAAAAGTATTTAAAATAGGGCAAAATAAGGGAGGCATTTATAAAATGAACAATAAGGGAGGATGTGGCTGGGGCTGCGAGGCAATGACCGCTTTATGTGGACGGAACTTAAAAATGTCTAGAAACTTAATTTGGAACTATGTGATATGTTTTGTGATTTCATATCAATTATTTCTTATGTTAATGTGATAGAATAATATATTTTCTCACTGAGTAAAAATATACTCATGTTTTTCCTCCCTTCACAGATTTTCAAGAATAAGTAGAGGCACATCCAACTATTCATTCAAGTCCTCAACCCCATTGACCTGGGTAAATCTTTATTATCATGTAAAATTTTATCCAAAATATTATAGTAGTAGCTCTGTAATTTGGGTAGGTAAGTATTGGACGAATAATACTTACTTGAGAATGTTACTTATTAATGAATATATTTGAAATATTTGTTGTCTCTTTCTCTACAAAAAAATAAGGGTAATTGTACTCTCTAATCTAAGATAACTTATACATTAAAATGGTACAAAATTAGACTTACGGTAATGAGGTAAAGCTCATCTATCGTGCCGACTACATGTCCAAATTTTGGGGCGCAACACCCCACCTACCTACTATCTTTCATGTGATGATCGTTGATCACACAGATCTAACAGCCATTGTGCGCTAGGCAAGCACCTAGCGATCCATAATTGCAAGAACAAGGACTGTCTTCCATTTATTTAGAAACTAGAAAAACTAACTTTAAATTTTTGAAATTACAAAGACCAAATTTAAAATTGAATGTAACTATAGGGATCATAAATCAATTTCAACCTTTGTTAGATAAAATTATATTAGATATTTACATTAATAATATAATGCTCATGTTTACATCTAATGATATTTAACATAACAAATGATTACTTTACCAATTCGAATCACTATAGACATTAAAACCTTTTATTCTCAACAAATAACCCAATAAAATGTAAACGAAAATGAAATTAGAGTTGACTTTAACTTCAAAGAATAAAAATAAATAAATAAACAAATCTTTTACCTTTCTTACCTTTTTACTATATATTGACACTTGGCCCAAAAACATAGAGCCTTTTGGTGCAAGGCTACTCTACCCCAAATATAGATCTAGATCGGTATCTTTTGCTTCCATATTTGGGTTATTGATATGCAATTCCTACTTTTCGTCTTAGTTTATTATTTATTATTTAATATTTACAATTTCAAGTCACATATTTATTTGTAAATCATTGCCGTTGGAAAGGTGCTCAGGACAGCTCTGGTACGAGCATAGATGCCTTGAAGAATTATCGAATTCTATTAGATAGGATGGCACCTCACGAAGTATACTGCTTGACCAATTATGTTCTAAACACAATAATATATCTTTATTTTTCTAAATTGTCTTTTTTTTTTAGATTATTTGATGTCTATACGGTGGCAAAGTGTTCAAAATGATCCAACATATTGCCTCGTTGACTCTGAGGTGTGACATGCACATATTCCACTCATTTGTTATCACATCCTCGAGTGACATCAGGTGGATCATGTGCTTCGCCAGTTTGGAGGGAACCAGTCAATTCCTAACCCACCTGTCAACCTTGGTCGATGACACACATTACAGATGCGTGACAAATACGACATTGATTGTTTAATACAGCTTAGGACCAAAGTTGACAAATGGAGACAATGGTGACAATGGGTGGTCCCATTACAAAATCCAGCCTATCCATTGCAGCATAACTCTGAATACGTGCAATAGTATTGGAGACACAAGAAAATGGATTAATCTAACAAGCGGTGCCTAGAGTTATACAATAGATTTCTTGTTTAGTGTCATTTATATTTTCTTATACATTTTATTCTCTTATTTTAATTATAATTTTTATGTCATTGATAGGTTGATATGATATAGTACATGCGCAATTTTGTTTGTCATGACCCAAGACTGACAGATATCTTTGAACAATTTGACCTAGGGATGACGAATATTATTGCCGCTATGAACCAACTTAGGGCGAATTTATTGCGGTACTAACTTTTTTTAAAAAATTTTCAGTATGCTAACTATTCAAAATTATTTTTCATTATACTAACGAACACTTAGTCGAATTCAATAAATATATAGAGTAAATTTGTCCAACACTTGGTTGAATTTCATGTAAGTTTCGCAAATTTTTTTTTAACATATGAAGGAATTTGACCAAATTTTAGTCGAATTCCTTTATATATATATATTAATATAATATATATTATTATATTTAATATATATTATATTATTATATATATTAAATTTATAATAAAATGTATTAAATTATTAAACTATTTTTTATATATAGTTTTTTATTTTTGTTTTAATTATATTATAATAAATAAAATTTACATGATAAGTAATAATAGGATAAGTAAAACTTATTAAATAAATAAAATTTAATATATAGGTAAATAATAAATTAATATGAATCATAAAATAAGGGATAAGTCACAATAAATAAATAATAGTATAAGTAAAACATATTAAATAAATAAAAAATAATAGTAAATTAACAGCAAGAAGAATAATTAAATTATATTAAACTTCTTTGAATAGACAATTTAATCAATAATTTAATCATTACATGGATAACTTAAAAAAAAACTAGAGCAAATTTAACTAAAATACAATAAAATAATATAAATTTACACATGTGGCGTACACTTACTATAAGGATGATAAAACTTATAATATTAAGAACAATAATAAATAATATTATTTTAAATAATAGTAACAAACAATATAAGTAGTAAGATAAAGAAAGTAGTTTTAAAATTAATATATTACATAGATAATATATTTTAAACAATAAGGGAATTGATGGCGTCAAGGATCGGCTCACCATCTTGGATGATGGGAGTATCGTCAAGTTCAGTTTTAACAGATTTAATAATATGGGTCATATTAGAGCTAGTGAGATAATTATCTCACTAACCTTTTAGTTATCTAGTGAAACAGAAACTAAAATATGGATGATTGTCTATTCAATACAGTCATTGGCAGTTTGAAATATGGTACTAACCATCGTCATCTGTTGAAGAATATTTAAAATATTCGTTTTAGATTGATCATCTATGTTCCACACATAGATATTATCTCATCTAAAGCCTTTGTTAAGCGTCTGAGGAGTTTCTTTTATTACTAGGTCCAGAGCAATGACTCTAAGGTAAAAGAGTTTGGTTAGAGTTTTCCAATCAGTTTGAATCAGGTTGATACATGCCTCAAATTGAATACTACTGCTATCTGCAGCAACTTCTTCTAAGTTGTTAAGGGTCATCTAAGAAGCTGAAGAAGAGGATTATTCAAGGAGCTTAATATTTTTAAGTCTGTTAATCTCATTTTACATACTCTTATTAAGCTCAGTTTTGACCAGGCTAGGAAGCCTAGCAGGCTTGAAGAGAGGTTTTTCTTCAAGAGCCTTGATTGAAGGATCAGGTTTAGGAGGGATAATCCTATAGGGTTTCTAGGCATTTAAATTGGTCCGGCGTAAAGATTGGCTTCTACAGTTCCTAAAATAAATAAGGGAGAATTCTTTCTCTTATCTGAAGATTATCTTTTGAAACATAAAGAGCATTATAAACATTTGCATATAGGTTGTGTGCATATTACAACAAAACCAGCTTCCAGATAAGGGAGAATTCTTTCTTGTATCTGAAGATTATCTTTTGAAACATAAAGAGCATTATAAACATTTGTATATAGGTAGTGTGCATATTATAATCAAACCTCTCGTCTATTTTAAGAGCTGTAGAAGTCGGTCTTTACGCCGAACCAATTTAAATGCCTAGTATCTCTAAATGCTTAAAAACCCTGTAAGATTATCCCTCTTAAGTTTGATCATTCAATCAAGGCTCTTGAAGAAAAACCTCTCTTCAGGTCTCTTCAAGCCTACTAGGCTTCCTGGCCTAGTTAAAATTGAGCTTAATAAGAGTCTGTAAAATGTGATTAACAAACTCAAAAATATTAAGCTCCCTGAAGAATCCTCTTATTCAGCTTCTAAGTTGACCCTTAACAATTTAGAAGAAGTTACTGTAGATAGCAATAGTATTCAATTTGAGGCTTGTATCAACCCAATTCAGACCAATTAGAAAACTCTAACCAAACTCTTCTACCTTAGAGCCACTGCTCCAGACCTAGTGATAAAAGAAACTCCTCAGACGCTTAACAAAGGCTTTAGAAGAGGTAACATCTATATATGGAACATAGATGGTCAATCTAAAACGAATATTTTAAATATTCTTCGACAGATGACGATGGTTAGTACTATCTTTCAAATTGCTAATGATTTTACTGAACAGGCAGTCATCCATATTTTAGTTTCCGGTTTCACTGGACAACTAAAAGGTTGATGGGATAATTATCTCACTAACTCCAATAGGACCCAAATTATTCAATATGTCAAAACTAAACCTGACAATACTGCCATCATCCAAGATGGTCAGCCGGTCATTGACACCGTCAATTCCCTTATTGTTTAAAATGTATTATCTATGTAATATATTAATTTTAAAATTATTTTCTTTATCTTACTACTTATACTGTTTGTTACTATTATTTAAGATAATATTATTTATTATTATTCTTAATATTATATGTTTTATCATCCTTATACTAAATGTACGTCACATGTTTAAATTTATATTATTTTATTGTATTTTAGTTAGATTTGTTCTAATCTTTTTTTAGTCGTCCCTGTAATGATTAAATTGTCTATTCAAATAAATTTAATATAATTTAATTATTTTTTTTACTTTTAATTTACTATTATTTTATTTATTTAATATATTTTACTTGTATTATTATTTATTTGTTGTGGCTTATCCCTTATCTTACTATTCATATTAATTTATTATTTATTATTTATTTATATATTAAATTTTATTTATTTAATAAGTTTTACTTATCCTATTATTACTTAGCATGTAAATTTTATTTATTATGATTTAATTAAAATAAAAATTAAAAAAATATAAAAATAGTTTAATAATTTAATACATTTTATTTTAAATTTAATATATATAATAATATAATATATATACGGAATTCAACTTAAGTTTAGTCGAATTCCTTCATATGTCTAAGAAAAAATTTGCAAAACTTACATGAAATTCGACTAAGTGTTAGTTGAATTTCATGCTTTTACATGAATTCAACCAACACTTGGTCGAATTTATTCTGTATATTTACTGAATTCAACCAACACTGCAAAAAAAGATACTTTTGGTGGCGACTAAAGTTGCCACCAAAAGTTTAAAAGTCGCCACCAAAAGGTCTTTGGTGGTGACTTTTAGTGGCGACTAAGTTGTTGCTGAAAGTTCGCGGCTGAACGGGTTTTGGTTGCGACTAAAGGAATCGCCACCAAAAGTCATTTTTTTTCTAAAAAAAAAATTCGTGTCAAAAAATGATTTTTAGTTACCTTTAGTGGCGACTTTTAGTCGCCACCAAAAGTAACCTTTAGTAGCGACTTTTAAAGGCGCTACCAAAAGTTAATAGTAATTTTTTTATACTCGGATTGGTTCGATGGATCAACCCGAGACCCATTGGACCTGTGCAGGTCTTAGCCGGTTCACTAATTCATTGTTCTAAGGTGACTTAATTTTTGTGTGTTCAATATTAGAGTTTATTTGAAATTAAATCAAACATATGCATACCTGATATTCGAACCAAGTTCCTTGCTTGCAACCATGTCTGTCTTGCCATTACGCCACCATTTTATTTGTGCTATGTAAGGGCAAAATATTATATATATATATATATATATATATATAATCTATTAAAATTATTTTAAGCTAAAAACATCATAACACTAAAATGAAATAACATCTAACTTAACAAAAATAAAATATATTATTATTAATAAATTAAGCGATAAAAAAATAATTATATATAAATAAAAAATTGACTTTTGGTGGCAACTATGAGAGTCGGCACTAAAAATCCCGCTTTCAGTGATAACTCTCAAAATTCGCCACCAAAAGTTAATAGTTTTAAACAAAAATAAAAAAAATTAGATTTTTAGTGCGACTCTTAGAGTTGGTATCAAAAGTCACATTTAGTGATGATTATAGTCGCCACCGAAAGTTATTTTAAAAAAAGTGTCAAAAAAGATTTTTGGTCACATTTAGTGGCGACTTTTGTCCCCACCAATAGTATTTTGGTGGCGACTTTTAGTTGCCACAAATGGTATTTTAGTGGTGACTCTGGCTTTTGAGAGTCACTACCAAAAGTCAATTTATTTTTAAATAAAAATAAAAAATTTAGACTTTTAGTGACAACTATAGTGACTATTAGAAGTCGTTATCAAAAGTCTGATTTTCAGCGGCGATTATCAGAGTCGTCACCAAAAGTTTATTTTTTAAAAAATTTTATTTAAAAAAATTAAATTTTCAGTGGCGATTCACAAAAGTCGCCACAAAAAATCTAATTTTCAATGACAACTATCGGGGTCACCACCAAAAATCTAAAATTTTTTAAATTTTATTTTGAAAAATTAGACTTTTGGTAAAATTTAAAAAATTTTAGATTTTTGGTGGTGACTCTCAAAAGTCGCCACCAACGGTCGACTTTCAGTGATGACTTTTTTAGTCACCACTGAAAGTCAGTTTTTTTTTGTAGTGCAAATGTTGGTTGAATTAAGTAAAAAATTAGTATATTGGAAAATAATTTTGAATAGTTAGCATATTGAGAATTTTTTTTAAAAAAAGTTAGTACCGCAACAAATTCTCCAACTTAGAGACTATAACCTCTCTCATCTAGCTCTGCCCACTCAACACCTACATGAACCTAGTTGTAATACCCGTTAATTTCAGAATATAATTCGCTTAAGAGTATTTTAGAATTCTACAACGTTATTTTAGTTATTTATTTTGGTCATATTTAATTTTCATATTTAATTGTTCTCTTTGAATATTATTTATGAAAATTGAGTTAAATGACTGGACTAAATATTTGCACAACGTGGGATATATTCTAAGAATGGTGAAATTCATGGAAAAGTGGTTTCAGAATGGTCAATTAGTCCATTTATTGTAAATTGACTGGATGGGTTTGGATGTTGGGTTATGGATACCCATGGGTTATTGAATAACCCATTAGAAATATTTAATATAAAGTTTCAATAGTACCCCCCCTCATTTCTCACGCAGAAGTAAAAGCTGAAAACTGAACAGTGGAAGTTTTCTCTCCTTTCTTCATTCTCTTCTCAAATCCTTTCCTTGATCTTCAGAGTTTCGATTATTTGTTCGGTTCAAAAGCTTTGTAAGGATCAAAGGTAAGCTTTAATCCGATTATTTTCCTTAAATTTCAGTTTATGTAGAAGATCAGAGGAGGTTTTGTTCTTGAAGATTTGATGATAATTCATGAATCTCAGTTGTTTTAGAAGTTATATTTGAGTTATAATCGGTTAAAAGAGTTGAAATTCTGGTTTTGAAACAAGAAAGGAAAGGATGAAATTGTTAGAAATTTCTGCAACAACCGAGTTACTGTAGCGACCAAAAATTTCGGAAAAAAATCTGGAAAATTTTCTTCGGGGTTACTGTAGCAGTACTGTAGTGTCGGCAGTCAACGTTACTGTAGCAGTCAACGTTACTGTAGCAAATCGACACTATAGCGAACCGACACTGTAGCAACCCGTTACTGTAGCAGTCAAAAAATTTTGCGTATTTTCGTGATTTTGTTTCCTTTCTTATGTTTCCTTGTAATATATTTTACTAGGAAATTTTCCTACACAAATTCTAGTGTGGAACAAGGTAAACTTGGACAAACATCAAGGTGAGTGAATAATCTTGCTCAGCTAATTTGATATTACTAGTCAAAGTACAATATAAGTCTCATTTACAATATTATTTAGATAATAAGCAATCAATTTTCATATGGGAGTATATGATGATCGGTAGAAATAAGAGTATGTAGAAATTATTTTATTTCATGACAATTGTATTATGTGATAAATTTTCACTATCTTGTCAATGAGTAAAGATCTACGGGATCTAATACACGAGTTGAAAGGGTTAAAGTCTCATACTACTCGGTGTATATGTAAGAAAGCTAATACACGAGTTTGAAAGGGTTAAAGTCCCATACTACTCAGTGCATATCTATGAAACCTATACACGAGTTGAAAGGGTTAGAGTCTCATACTACTCGGCGTATATCTAAGAAATCTTATTCGCGAGTTTGAAATGGTTAGAGTCTCATACTACTCGGTGTATAACTATGAGATCTTATTCACGAGTTTGAAAGGGTTAGAGTCCCATACTACTCGGTGTATATCTATGAAATCTTATTCATGAGTTGAAAGGGTTAGAGTCCCATACTATTCGATGTATAAGATAATTAATTGTATGAGTAAATGTGGTATTTGTACTTTTGATATTTTATATAGTACAGTTATTTACTTACTGAGTTTTTAAATAAACTCACACTCCCTATGATTATTTTTTTCAGATACAGAAAACAAAGAACAAGAGTATTCGTTTGAAGATTAGAAGTCCATTGGGATTATTCTCTATTTCTGTCTGGTGGGATACCAGTACTTATTAATGTGGTTACTAGAAACGCTCTGTACTTTCTATAGGTCTCCTAGGCTTGCGATGAGAAAGAAATATCAGACTATGTATGTCTATATTTGCTTATCACATGAGTATAATTCTGTAGTATGGAATGAATGATTAAGGTTGAATATAAAACCTTACAGAATATATGTAAATAACGTATGTTTGGGAATTTTATCAAATGAGTAGTATCTTTTCACATGCTCAATTTTTGGGATGTGACACTAGCATTTTAGAGCAGGTGCCAGGGAAGAGATCTCGGGGGTTGATAGCGGTAATGCAACATATCCTTTATGATACATGCTACACACCGTGTGCATTTATGTCATATTAGGGTGCGACTTACAGCCGACTATCAAACCCAACTTGACGTTGGATGTTTTGGCATCGGTACTTCATACACAGGAGTAGGTGGCTCCAGTTCTTCCCTGTATATGCTAGCATCCTTAGTATAGGGTGCTTTCTTTAGTCCAATGTCAATGCAACAACAATATGACATTTCATCATTATTTGCTGGGCCTTTACTGGATTATGTTACATTTGGAATGGAATTTATGACACCGACTTATATGATACTCTTAGTCCAATCTCCTGTATTATATTTGAATTCCCTGCCTGATGTTCCTAATACAGTAGGAGAAAATAATGTTGGGGTTGAAGAAGAAAAAGAACATGGACAACAGGAAGAACCAAGACGTCGAAGGTAGCAACGGGCAATTACGCAAACGCGTTGTGGGACTGGTAGTTATTTATTTTAAGTTGTATGCCACATCAACTGAATATTGAAATATTTTTTGGTTTAATTTACACTCATTCAAATATTTTTATTAACATATCATATATGCCTTAATTTATTTATGCTGAGTTAAATATTTATTGATAGGCAATTACATTTTAAATCCCAACTAACTATTAGAATTGATATTGTTGTATAAATTTAACAATAATTCTTAAATAACTATAAATTTATATTTGGATGTACAATTATTTAAAAATATTTAATTACTATAATTTATATTGATTATTTATTATGTTTATTTAATGATTATGATTTAAATTAAATAAGTATTAGTTATTATACTGATTTGTCCAATTATATTGTTTCTATATCTATTAAATATATATTAATTCTTATATATTAATATAAAATAATTATTTTTATTATATAATAATAAATACTATAATTGTATTGTTTATTTATATGTTAAATATATATTCATTGCAATTATATTTTTAGATGTACAATTACACATGCAATTATAATAAAAGAATATATATATGTCACGTCCCAAAATCTGAGCATGTGACCGGCACGGAAAATGAATTTTATTTTACCTCCGTAAGCCTATATTTTTCGTAAGTATCATACCATTCTTTTAATACAATTAATCTAAATTACATAATTTAAGAATTAAAATAAGAGAATTATTCATCTTTTCACAAAATATAAGAAAATACGGTTAAACCGAGTTCTCTATACATACTATAGTCATTCACATTACATCACTGAATGAACCTACCCGATTACAGAGATTTTCTAGATTTATACAACTTAGAATAAGACCTAAACATTATACCTTTACCCTGAACAAATGAAAAGGTAATCATGGGCTAAGGATCCATAACTCTTTGTATAGATATTTACTTTTAACTGTCAGCTCTGAAAAAAATGTTAATAAGAGGGGTATGAGCAAACCACGTGCCCAGTGAGCAAACAACACAACACTATGACAAAAAAAAATACCATGCATCATAATGATAAGATGCAGTAATCATACGTAATCGATTATAATATAATATAACATAATTCATAATACTTCACAACAATATCCAAGTAAATCAAATACATTTCAACATAATTCAAATAATTCACAATAGCAAACAGTGAAATTGTCACGACCCGTTTTCTGGGCACATGACCGGTACAATGATGAATCTCTCATCACTGTAAGCCTTCTGATAAATATATCAAATTTTCTTATCTGAAAATCATAGAGATGATTTGCATGTAATAATAGATTATCAATTTAAAATACATTATTATACTGACATACAAGCCAAATGTCGAACCCCTGACCTAGATGTACTAGACGATTACAGAGCAACATAATCTATAACAAAAGAGGGGTCTACCCGACAACGGGAAGGTCCAAAGTGATCTACTCCTCTAGCAGATATTCTTCGTTGGCAACCTGATCTGAACAAAAAGGTTGTACAAACAGTGTGAGCTTTTAAACTCAATAAGCGAATCGGCCTCGCGTTAATAAAATTCAAATACATTACCAGTCATGCAAGCATATCCAAAGGCTCATACTCAACCAATAGACAGAAGATAAAAATTCATCTAATTCAAC
The DNA here is from genome assembly GCA_037074585.1 of Biancaea sappan. NCBI lineage: Eukaryota > Viridiplantae > Streptophyta > Magnoliopsida > Fabales > Fabaceae > Biancaea > Biancaea sappan. The sequence goes on along the minus strand of CM073500.1, from coordinate 42,930,161 downwards.
AAACGTTACTAGTACTCGTCAATGGCAATATATCCCAGAGAGCGCACACAGGCCGGCTCACCAATTATGTATATTTCCGCCATGACGCACAACATCATCCTTTTACATACAAGAAGATAAAAATTCATCCAATTCAACAAACATTACTAGTACTCGTCAATGGCAATATATCCCGGAGAGCGCACATAGGCCGGCTCACCAATTATGTATATTTTCGCCATGACGCACAACCTCATCCTCTTAGCTAGTGCGCCTCACGGATTTATCACCAATCCGGGCTATATCCCTACTGAGGGGAATCGTTGTCTCCACACTCATTGGTCAAGACACCCTGTCAACCAGGTTTTCCACCTTGCCGTGAGAGGGGGTACTGTCCCGCTCAATCACAATCAATAGCATTTCATATCATAATCAGAAGCTCAATATAATATTCATCCATATAACAGGTATAGTATATAACTATATTATAGCTTTATAAACCACAATTCAAGAGATTCAATCTTCACATCATCATGAGATACTTGCTTTTTCTTATCCATACTTCTGGATTAATTATCTCATTATATTCGCCATTCTGAATCCAATTTCCCCCTATGAATCTTGGGAGTGTCCTACGACATACTTTTTATCACCAGTAATGCTAAAATTCTATTAAAACTGGGTCGTTTCACTCACCTGGATTCCGTACGAGTATCACTTCTCTAAGTCGTTACAAACAAGAGTGCTCAGGTGAATTTCGGTGTTCTGCTACAGAGATTTTCATGAAAGATTAGAGAAAATACGTTAAGATTGTTTTCATACAGATACTGTTCATACGTACGGTTACTATTCATACCAGAAATAGATAATACAATCTGTAAAAGAGTACACCAGGTAAGTTCCCAGGAAAGAGTAGAGGGTCACACTGGACACACTTAAAAACCAGGTCTTTCCTTAGCCAGAACTTTCCTAGACATGTATTATTCACAGTTTACATTCTATTTCGGTAATTAGAGAATCAAAATAATATGTAAGCAACTAAGAACAGTTTTTCTGATGTGAAAGATCAGCCAAAGCCGCAACCACAGAGCATACTTAAGAAAATAACATCTAAAATTTGAAAGACATAGAAAGGCATAGTATCATTACCTAAGCAAAAAGGAAAGGCCCAAAATCTCAGAGGTCTAGCATCGAAGCAAGAGAAACTTAAGGAGAGAAAAAGAGAAGTTGAAGGTGTGAGTTTAGAAGTGAAATGGAAGCGCCTATTTATAGGAAAAGTCAAGGGTACTATTTGATACTATGCACTAATAAAATATTCAATTTACTATTTATGAAAATGACATTTCTAATAATGCAGTTACTGTACACCTCACGCGTACGATGGAAAATTTTTCTGTTATTACTAGAAACTTAAAGGGAAAACTATCCTTTCACCTTAAACCTTTAAGTTTCTTTTCAAATCAGTCCTTTCAATTTAGTCCCTGAGGGTATTTTTACACATAAAACGTCATTTTCTCCTACAAACTTCTTTCTAGTTTTCTTTTATGACCAAACCACATCTAGTACTTGACATTTCGATTGTATAAATGAACAGTATCGTATACGTAAATAGTATTATACAGGTGAATAATACCGTATACTGAAATAGTAACAGTAGTTTGTAAACAAATATTTATATTTTATTTTTCAAGGGTATTACAGAAATCAATTTCACACATTTCCCGTACCAACCGGGTCGTCCAGGATACCTCTGGATCGTTGCCCGCGGCTCCCACCGCATCCACCCTTATCGCTCCATTTATATTCTCCACCCTTATAGCTTCACATAGATTTCTCCATGGGGTGCACCGCCATGCCTTTCCTTTCTAGTCAAACACAATTACAATCATATCTAAGAGCATTCTCAATCATAATCATGAGCCACATACACAACTCAGTCATTTACAATTCAAGTCACAACATAATCAATATGGTTCCAGCAACATAGCATGTATACAACATAACTCATAATATAGAACAGTTATTCAACAATTACATACTTCAACTATTCGTATATGAATGAACTCAACAATCAGAGTATGACACATTTCAACTCAGTTCACATGCCATTCACAATCCATCATATAACCTTCATTCATGAGAAAATAAGAAAATATAATTATATACATCACTAGGCAAGTTCCACAATTGTTTATGTCTTATCGTCCCATACCATCCTCTTCAAACTTGGATATACAACATATTTTCACTATGATGCAAAAAGTCAATAACAAAGATATTTAATCATAGCAAGTATTAACCCACTCATCTCAGATCTGAGTAATGTTCCCACACTCCAAACTAAAGGAAGGTACCTAAGATCTCATAGGAGGCCTAGAAAATAAGCCAAGAAGGAAATAACAGTAATTTAGAACTTAGGTTACCAAGCATCTAACATTGTTCCATTTTTTTTTCTACTAGTTTCGAAGCCAAATTTTACAAAATTTCTGTTATTAATCCATAGCTCCAAAAATCATGAAACTTAGTGTAGAATCTTCTTTATATGTTAACATGCTGTGGTAAAAATTTCAGCTTAAAACTCCCTCATTTGACCCCTATACCAACCTCATTAGTGATCCTAAGTCAAAGCTATCAGATTTTTGCATAAGTGCTGTTTTATGTTTTCTAGACCTAGCTAATTGTGTCCAATAGCTATGAAATTTTGTCGTCCCTTAATTTCATGTTTTAACTAGGTGCCATAAAAATTTCAAATCAAAATGAGATATCTAACTACCAAAACCCACTCAGTTTCCTAAACTGCCCAGATTTGTTTCTGCAGAGAGTTCAAATTATATTTATAGATAGTTTACAAATTTAACCTTCTCAAAATGCCATAAAACTTTGCAGATCTGATTATCACACTATAAAGAATCTCTCCACAAAGTTTCATAAATTTAGGAGTTCATTTGGTCATCCAAATCCACATAAAACCAGAAACATGATAGATTGGTCCTGTTCTGTTTTTTTTTTTACAATCTTTTTGTTGCTGTTCTAAGGACTTTTAGGGGTGCCAAATTAGCCCAGAAAATTTTGAAATAATTAAGGCATGCTCTTAGACACTATATTTAACTACATACCAACTTTCATGACCATTGGAGTTCATTTCATACCTCAAATAATCCAAAATGGTCACAGCAGCAAATGACAAGCAGAAGAATTCTGCAGAATGTTCCCTGCTCTGTTTTTCTTTTTTTTTTCTTTTCGCCTCCCTGTCATTTCCTTTGGTTTCAAGAGTACAAGATCATACTTAGCTTTGAATTTTAAGTTACTAATTCATACTCTTGCAACTATATCTTCTTTTAAACAAAAGTCAAGAATAAACAAATACTAAAATTTATTTCATCCTTCCTTTCTTTCAAAAATCAGTATACTTTGCACTATTAAAATTTCAGAATCCAATCTATAATTTAAACCAGATTTTCTCCCCTTAAAAGTGTTCTAAATTGTCTTAGAATTAAAATAAATAGATTAGTACCTAAATTTCCATCAACAACCAAAACCCTTTTTCAATTTTTCTCTCTAGGGTTCCAACCAACATGAAATGGGGAGGAGAAGAGGAAAACGAAAACAAAGGAAGAAGAAGTTTAATCTCACCTCAAGAAGGAGATGAACTCGCTAGAGATGATGGTGGTGGCCGCCGGTAGCCACCACAGCTTCCTCTTCCCCTCTCCTTCTAGCTCTCGTCTTTCTCTTTCTCTCAAGTATGAAAATGTGTGTGGGTTATGTGTGTGAAGGAAAATAAAGTCTGAATATGTGTGTATATTTTGTCTAGAAGCCTCTAAATGTTATGATGGAAGGCTATTACACGTGACTTCACCTCCACATGCCACATCCACTTGTTTTAATTCAAATTTTATCAAACAACTCTTCGTTAAATGAGTTTTCAATTAGGTCTTTAAAAATTTTTAAAAAGAAAAATTCTAACCTTACTCAATATTCAAAATTATTCTTGACCATTCCTTCTTTTACTCTTCTCACTAAAAATTAATTCTGCTACCAAAATTTGAAAATTTTCAAATAAGTCCTCAAGAGTCTTTTATTGCAAATTAATCCTCATTGTATGTTCAAAATAAAAATAATTTTTCAATAAACTTCAAATAGATTTTAAATATTCATATAAATTCTTGAGATATTACAATATATTTTTTATTCTAAACATCATAAATTATTCTAACTTCCTACTTAAACCTTCCCAATTCTCCATCACCCTCTCTCGCACAGAAATTGATTTTTTTTTTAATTCTAAACAAAACTTGGCCTCTAGCAAATCGAGTTTCTTTTTTGTTTTTTTATTTGATTGAGACTCAGCTTCTAACAGGCTAGGTCTTAATCATTTTTTTTAAAAAAAATATCTAACTAAAACTTAGCATATCATATGTTGAATTTTACTCAAATCAAAAAAAAAAAGAATGATGATGTGATTGAAACCATAATATTTGACTAAATATTTTCAAAAAATTAGTATTTTACTAAATATTTTTCAAAACAGTAACATCGGTCTAAAAGAGTCTAAAACATAGCGAGTACTAGTTAAGATAGAAAAAAAAAAAACCTGTAGACAACTTTATCACAATTAGTGGTTTTAAAAAAACAGATCCAATTTGATTAACCCCATTTAAATCAAACTAAATTGACAAAACTTTAAAAAAAATTAATTGACAAAACTTTAAAAAAATTTTAAAAAGGTCAAATAATTTTTAAAACATGACAATGAAACAATTAAATTTGATTATCAGTTTTGATTTAATTTGATGTGATTCGTCATTCTGATCCTAAATATATGTACCTAGTGTTATATTTATGACGCTAAATAAAACTTGTTTTTTTGGTGTCGCCGCTACAATCATATTTGAGAGAAAAAGTTTTAAGGATTAGGTAAACAACAAAATTTACATTGTGCGTAAGAAATATGTGAAATTATGGATTCCTCTACCAACCTTCAATTTTGTTATGTTGGAGTTTTGATTTAATGTTTATTATCAAATTCTTTACATTTGTATATATGAAAGTTTTATTGTAAGGCTTTGTTCAGTAAAATTAACTTATAAGCTAGCTGATAACTTATAAGTTAATTTTTAACTTAATAGTTTATAACTTATAAGTTAGCTTATCTGAATAAGAAATGTTCGATAAAAGTAATTATTAAAGTAGTTAAAAAGTGTAAAATGACATAAAAGAGCATATATTTTTTAATTTTAAAATAATATAAATAAATATATTATTTTTGTTTTTAATTAAATTAATTTAAATTATTATAAATATAAAATTCATTAAAAATATATATTTATATATTTTATATATGAATAATATATTTTCACATATATAATATATTTATATATTATTATATTTTATTATATATAATAAAATATATTTACATATTTTATTACTTTTATATATATTATACATATTTATAATATATTTATATATTTTTATCATATATATATATAATATTATATATGTATAATATATTATATATAAATATAAATATAATAAAAGATAAGTAAATAAGATATAATAAAATAATGAGCATAATGAATATTTTGAAAAAATAATAAGGGCAAAATAGAAACAAAAAACTTTAAACTATAAGTTATAAACTACTCAAAGTAGCTTATCAGAATAAAGTATAAGTTACTAAAATAAATTCATTTACCATACACTTTTAACAAGTTTATAAGTTAGTTAAATAAGCTATAAATTAATTTATAAACTATAAGCTTGTTTGCCGAACATAGCCTAAATATACGATACTATTAATAATGTAAATAAACTAAAATTATAAAAACTAAAAATAAACAAAACATTAACTAGTATTTTAACAAAGAGATCCATTAATTGAGAAATTGCCAGCCACACGGCTCAGTTAGCTTGCAAAATTTGTTTGGATGGCCCGCCCAATCAAGTCAACAAGCATAAAAATGAAATTGCCCCGAGCCTTGAGCCTCTGTTTTGAGCAAATAAAAGAACTCTGTGATAATATTTTTCTCCAAATCAAAATCCAACTGCTTAAAAAGTTCGAACTAAACTCTCCAAAAAAAAAATTGAATAACTCTAACATTTTGGAATGACTAATTAGTTTGGTTCAATTTAGTTTTAACCCAATCAAATTAAACCTTTGAACACCTCTAAATACAATACTTGGATACAAGCAATCGACACGCAAACGGTAACACATCCTCATATATGATGACACAGTCACGAACCCACCTTTTTTGTTTTTTGGGTCCAATGAAACCACAATAAGAAACATAATTACACAGCAGCCAAATAAGTTTTGCTTATTCCAGTAATCTATGAGTTCACAACAGACATGGAATTAGAACAGACCAAGCATCGCCCAAAATCCATGGAGAACATGTTTTAGCTTTCTGAGCTGCAAGACATCTCCCCGCATGATGAGTTTTCGTGTAGATGTCGCTTCATTTCCTCATAGGCCCATTCAAGTCCTGGGCAATAATGAAGAGGGGGATTAAATCTGCTATCATTGATATCAGGCGCCAAGAATGCTCCATTCTCTACCAAGAATTTCACCACTTCCCTCCTCCTTTCTTTAGCTGCAATGTGGAGCGGTGTCCCTGGTTTTAGAGCATCATCAACAAGAAATTTTAGTACGAAATTTGGAACTCATTGTACACAAACGTACAAAGAAAAAAATATTGATGAAGCCTGCAAAGGGAGCATGAATTCACTTACAGCCACAAGCACCCTTAGTCCTGGCATCAATGTCAGCACCACGCTCAAGCAATTCATCCATCACTTCAAGGTGGCCACCTTCAGCAGCAAGGTGTAGAGGGGTTACCCCCTTTGATTTTGGGCCACATGCAACCACATTTACATCCATTCCTTCGTCAAGAAGTTTTTTAACCTGTTTAGCAGTGCTGTCAATAGATGCCTAATAGCAACTGCATGACGTAATTCAAAACCACTTTGCTCCAAATATCACGTGATTTTAAGGGAACAAACAATTCTGAACTACATTGAGAGAATTTATACACTCATATTTCCCAACTCAGCCGTAAAGGATAACGACAAAACAAATATCATCCTTGGGAAAGCGGGAGTTCAAAACAGATAATCTATTCACACAAAAAGAATCATATTAGAGCAAGCATTGAAAAAGGAAGCAAAAACTATGTCATGCTCCACAAATAACTCGAATATTTGGAAAGAACTAAAAGAATTGAGAATCTCAGCACCAACTGAATTAAATCGCATGACTTCTAACTTGTTACCCATCTTTATTCCTTCTGAGCATACATAGAAACAATCTGAAATAGCCTTTCATCTCCACTATATCTACATGCCTAAGCCTAACAAGCAAACAGAAACAGTTTGGCAACTGTCACTGACACCATCCAACACTCTGACAAAATTTGAGGTTATGATTATAATGATATTTATTTTTATTTATAAACAGGGGATTCACTTATTCCTATCACAATAATTAACAGGCCATATATTTGCATCTTATATGCAGAATTCACCCTCCTATATTATCTTTTGCGTTGCTGAAAATTCTTCTATTGGGCAATCTGGGAAAATAGTATCACATCTGATATTATAGAAACATGCTACTTAGAAGCAAATATATGACCTGTCAATAACCAAGATGGTAACAAGTGAATCCTCTGTTCATAGATTTAAACAAGTTAATGGTTATCACTAATAAATAAACATATCCTCAAATTTCAAAACTGAAGACACCTAGAGCAAAGTCAACTTCTTACCGACAGCAACCTCCTCCCCCCCCCCCCCCCCAAACAAACACAAAAAGAAAAAAGAGTCTACAAGCTTGCCGTGCAGTTTTGTTGGTGGGGAGAAGATATGTGATACTGGAGACCGTTTCATACATCAATAGTAAGTAGAAATTACACTTCTTACACCAAAAGATAACAATCCAAGTGATAATGGTTATTAAACTAAAAGAAGAACCAATTTCGTAAGTTGCTACTCAGCGTTCAGAGCTGCCTACTTCATCCATTTATGTTTCTTTTTCCCACTTTTTAATGTTATATTCTCTCTTTCTCTTTCGTACCTCAGACCGCCATTTCCTATCTAAATATAGAAAGTGCTCTTCTCTATTCTTCCATGTTTCTAGGAATTTGGAAACATGTTTAATCATCAAAGGGAATGTATACGCATTAATTTACATCCATGGTAATTAGCAATTAAACAAGCATAGATGGCATACACTAAATGTGCATAAAAATATCGAGTACGGGGCTCAAGAATTTAACTTACCAGTTTAAGATCCCCTTTCCGAGCGCAAACATGAAGTGGCGTCCACCCCCTGTCATCCGTATCTAGCCCAGACTTGATGGATCGCCTTCTTGACAAGTTCCTTCTAAATGACGCTGGCTGCTCCTGAGGCATATCCTTCAGCAATTTAAGTACCCAATGACAGCTGAAAATGATTATCAGTGACTAAAATCCTTCAAGTGAGTATTGAATTTTCAAAACACCAAAATATCGCCAAGAACGATTGCGACCTCCTCCTATTAACGTTAATCTGAATTTAATAACGATTGGCCCCAGAGATAACAGGGTCACCAATTTACATATTTTTAGAAAGAAATCCTAGAGAGAAAAAGCAAAGAGCGATGAAATTAGCGAGAGGCAACGGAATGATTCGCCATGCAATAAGGAGCGAAAGGATTCAAGCCAGGACCAAAAGCACGAGGATTCTGACAGACTAAAACAGAACTAGAGAGGGGAGAAGAGATTATAATCATAATTGATGCGGAACCCTAACACGAAATGGGATATTGGGAATATAGAGAGAAATTAACGCTGGCTTTGAAGATGAAGTGTAATAGAACAAGAAATTAAATGACTCCTGATTTAATTAGAAGAGCGTTCAGCGGGAACATTAGAAAAAGTTGATGTTCTATCCTGCGCCAATAACAAACCCTAGGGGAGAGAGAGAGAGAGAGAGAGAGAGAGAGAGAGAGAGAGAGAGAGACTGCCGAAAGAAAACCCCAGCGAAGAGAACACAACACAGATGATGAATTGCTTTCACTAGTATTTGGACAATATGTACGTAGTTTGAAAGAATAATTGCGTTGCGTAAAACTGTATACAATAATACCATCAATCTAATAATAACTTAGATAAAAATAACACTCTTTTATTCGGTTTGCTGAAAAAAATTATCTGGATCGTCAAACATAATATTAAAAAAAAAAAAAAGAGACTCGATCAAATTTAGTGAATGCTAACAGTTTATCTTTGCATCACTTTAATTTTATTAGATAAAATATTTTATTATTAAATGATTTTAAATTTTTCCAAATATAGAAAAAATGTTATAGTCTTAAAAATATATTGATCAAAATAAATTTATTGGTAAGAATTTTTTTTTCAAAAGAAAATGGTATAAATTTTCATAATAGAAGAATAAATTGCGTAATAAAACAATAAAAAAGTAAATTATCTTAAATATTAAGTATTTTTTCAACTTAAATATTAAATATAAAAAATCATTTTTTTAAATTTTTTTAAAGGCTCAGTCCAAAGAAACGTCAAAAACTAAATTATAATAATATAAAAATAAAATCAAAATCAAAATATAATTATTTTGTTTGTTTTAAATTATTTTTATATGATTTTTTAAAATTTTAAAATACAAAAAAAATACTCATCAATTTTTAGATTTTAGAACATATATTTCAGGTGTTAACTCAAAATTTTCATTTGTTTCTAATATTAGTATCTCTATCAAAGATTTGAATATATATATATATATGCGTCAATTTTGTATAAAAATTTTATGAACTTTTTTTTCAATGAAAAAAATAAAAAAAATCTATGTTTTAGTTTTAAAAATTAAAACAAGTATTTATAAATCAACTTCCAAAACGATTTTTCTTGGACTGAACAAAAAGAGACCACCCATTGCTATGACGCCAAATGTCTTGAAGCGGCGAAAAAGGCATTGTGATAAGCTAATCCAGATATGAATGATTATCATTTAGATGATAACGACTCTTTAATATTTAACGCGGGAAATGTAAGGAAAAATTAAAATTTTAACTATTTGATCATTAAATAAATAATTAAAATTTAATAGATAAAAATTAAAAAAATAAGTTATATCTCTAATTTTATTTATTTAATATTAGTTATTTATTTAATAATTAAATGATTAAAATTTTAATTTTATTTTATATTTTTTACCACCAAATATAAAAGAACTGTTGGTGGCAAAAAAAGTAAAGAAATTAAGAATTTAATATTTTGATCATCAAATAAACAATTAAAATTGAATGAATAAACATTAAAAAAAATTGTACCTCCAACTTTATCTATTTAAATATCAAAATATATTAATTTGTACTCAAAATCTTATTTGAGTTAAGTGGCTTTCTCTTATTTTTACGTTGACTTTTTTTAATTACTTTTCAAATAAGAGATTTTAAATGCAAACAATGATCATATAAATCTGTAGCGTCTGTAAAAGCATGTCTCTCTTGTGTGTCCTAATTTTTAGCCATCAACTAGAAATTTGGAATAATAGGCAAAGTCACTCTCTACGGTCATTTTCTCTAGCCTATTTTTCAGGCTAATTCCAAGCCATTAAAAACACCCATTGCTTGTGTCAAATTTCAAAAAGTGTCGAGAATGTGTTTAGAAATACGTTTCCATAGCATCCAGGTCAGTTTAAGTCTATATGTGAATAGATGGACTTGAATTTAAGAAAGTAGGTCCCTTTATTTTTATTTTTATTCTTTTACAAAAATTATATTATTTAGTATAAATAATTTAATTTTATCATATTTTTATATTTTATAACATTATATTCAATAAATATATTAAATTTAGATATGAAATTTTTTGTAATTTATTAAAAATAAATATAAAACTTTTAAATTTAAATATAATGTAATTAATTTAAAAGAAAAATATATAAAATTAAAATTATTGGTTATTTAAAAATATTAAATAAATAATGTTTTATATGTATAAATTATATTTTAATAAAATATTATTATTTTTTTACTATTATATTATTTAAGTATAATTTAAAAAAAAAAAAGGAGACCTACGGGCAATAACAATTGGCTTAGGTATTGAATTGAAAAAGTGGTATGTTTAATAAATAAGTCGTATCCATTCATATACAGCCCATGTCGGCTGCTCTATTTAACAATGATAAATTTGAAGAGCTCAAATGTGATTAAGAACTTAAAAAGGATTCTTCATTTTTTGACTTTTGTTTGATTTTGCATTAAACTCACGAATGCTCCATTGCAGGTTAAAATTGCTAATGCATTGTAATAAATGATAATTGATTTTTCTTATTACGCTCTTCTCTTTTTTGCCTCTCACATCCAAAATTGAACGAAACAGTGTAATATAAAAATTGAACGAAACAGTGTAATATAAAATTTTCGTACCACATCTAAAAGTGATTTTGATGAACAATATACAAACATAATTAATTATCCAATATCACTTTGTTTAATAACAAATTTCAAACATAAAATCATGCTCATATAAATTTACTTTTAACAAAAATTAAGTTTGAAAATCAAGTATAACCAACTCTTCCAAACACACACACCAAGACATCCAAAACAAATTATTTGATGCAATTACTCAATTTGTGAAATCAGGACATAAAATAGGAGCATTTTAATAAAATGCCTAATCTTTACTGCTAGGCGTACAATTGAGAGACACCCAGCAGCATGCACGCGATCCTCTGCTCGGAAAAAATTTGTGTTTTTAGCAACGGTAAAAATCGTTGTTAAAAACTGAACAGTCAAAAATACCAACAGATGATCCGGACCCAGCAGCATATTCCATATTGCCCAAGGCTGTGAACAGGACACTATAATGGATATTCTCATGTAGTTGTGATATCGCAGGATCCAGATACGTGGGAAGACCCATTGGAAGATGACTTATGAAGATGCAAATTTTAATATAAGGTTTTAGATATCTGTTTGAAAAACCAGTGAAAAAGCTCTAACGTACTTCTACTCTTTCTTAATCAGGTTTTGTGTAAAGACAGATTATTTCGGTTGAGCGTTGGAATGAATAGTAAAATCAATTTTGGTTGGTAAATTTTGGTTTGACTCAAAATGGTTTCTTGTAGCTTTTAGTATCATCAACAAGATTCTCCTGCACTGCTCTCATTTCCTTTTTAGCAATTTCCTCCACTATCTGTTTGCTTCTAATATCTTTGTTGTTTTCTCTCATTTTTGCTCATTTCCCCTCATTTTTCTCAGCTTTAACTAGTCTCTTCCAGACACACAAAGAAGTACTTGGAGGTGGTGCTTAAAAAGAACGTTGGGTTCTACGACACAAATGTTAGAACAAGGGATATTGTTTTTAGCATCTCTGTTGATGCTCTGCTCATTCAAGAATAACAGAGAAGAAGGATGAAGAATGGAGAAGAGATAAAAGAGATAAAAGAAAAATAATGAGGGAGAAATTTAGTCCTTGCATTATTTGCAATTTGATCCCTTTTGGTGTTTCATTTTATTTTTGGTTTAATCCATTATTTTTGTATGTATATAATTTATAATCCTTACTTAATCCTAAACCCAACGTAACCATTCTAAATAGATAACTTAATTTATTTATATTATTTTATTATAATTATACTTATTAACCCACTTAAGAATATCAAATTTTTTAATTTTCCAATTTTTTATAATTTCTCAAAAACTAAAGGTACATAAAATAATAAAATATAAAATTTATACTCTTTTTTATAATTATACATCCAAAAGATTTTCTATTGACCATCATCGAAACATAAAGCATGTTTACGAAACACTACCTTCAATTAATATTCACGGGTTCCCTTGTTTTGTTGGACGAATGAGACAGAGTATTGAATTCCGTTTGAAAAAAAAAACAAAAGCGCTTTTCCATTGATTTTTTTATGAAAAAAGCAGAGACAACGCACGGTTGGACTGTTTTGTCCTAAATGTTAATCTTTTATGCATGCATCTTATCTGCATCATTCCTTTCTTGATCCTCTGCATCATCTCTGTTCTCGTCTATTTGCTTCATTTTCTCCATCTTCGTTCTCATCTATGGGTTGTGTCGTCTTTGTCTGTTTTGTGCTTATGTATTATTTTTTGTTCTCGTTTGTCTTCTGTATTCTATCTTCATCATGTCCATCTTTTGTTATGTACTGTTCTCATATGTGGGTTAATGAAGAAATATATTATCTGCTTCTGTTTAGGATTTAATTGGGTTTATGCACAAATTTATTTGGTTTAAGAGAGCCATTGTATTATTTTATTTGATAGAATGAACAATGAAGATGAGTTGATTTTATTTAATTAGGAATCTCTAATTTTATTTGGGTTTATTTGAAGCATATTGATTATATATCCTCCACTGGAATCTGTGAGAGAGAGAGAGGGAAAAGCAAAGATGCATGAGAGAGAGAGAGAGAGATGAAAAGAAGTTGAGATGCACAAGAGAGAAAGGGATGAATTGAAAAATGACTAAAGTAAATAAATTAAAAAATTTGTAGTAATTTATTGTAACAAAAAATAAAATATATTTTCAAACAATGGAACTAGATGAAGTAACATAAGAGTTTATATTAAGTAAAGGATACAAAAAATTTTAGTTGGGGACTTAAATAAATAAATAGAAATATTTTTGGTTAAATGATAAAATTAAAATAAAATTTATAGTTATTGTGATGAAATTGAGAGTTTCTGTAATAAAATAAAAAAATTATATTAAAAGGTAAAATAATAAATTTATTCAACCATTTATAATTTTTTTCATTGTATACTTAACAATTTTTTTCTTTTTCTTTTCTCTTTTTCATTTTTTCTTTGTAGTTCAAGTCAAACGGCTGCAACTGCAGTAATGAAGAATTATTTGAGGCAATGCGTGTCGCCTTGAAGCTGTCACATTCTTTCTAATTTTTCCGCTGCGGTTTACTAAGCAGTGTCCAATTTTAACAAGTGAGTCAACATTGTCGGTGTTTTGAAGGCCGCATTGCACTTAGTTATACAAAGCTTTATTTATTTATTTATTTATTTTTTTTATAAAAAGAGTATAGGAGCTTGCCCAACGGTAACAAATTGGATATTATTAATTATGTGGATTGTAGGAACTAGGACCAGTATTTGTATGTGATCTTTTAAGTTCCAACACTCATTTCCTCAAGTTAAAATAATTATAATAATAAAAACCATTGCCATCGTCGTCATCATCATCATCATATCGTCAAAGGACACTATTGTTTACAATTTTTTTTTTCCATTTATGATTTGAGAGAGTGATTAAAGGTGCGTGAGTCAACGAAAATAAGTAATTAAATCATTCTCATTTTTGTTTTCTAATATATATCTTATGTCTAAAAGTATAAATGATAAAAAAATGAAGTTCACTATAATAAAACTAATGTGAACTTATATACCCTTAATATTATTTAATATTATGTGTAATAATGCATTAACAAATCTACTTATTTTATTTCGTATTTTGAATAATTTAGCATTATGATATCTCCTTTCTAATTAATTCGCTTATTATCTTTTTTTTACACTGAGTACTGTCTATAACGCTTTTTTTTTGTTTTAATCATAAATACTCTATTAAATACATAATTGAACCTCGTATAAAAATTAACAATAGAGATGGATATAATTTCTTAAACATATATTGGCATCTCATATTTAAACTGACAAGTTATTTAATAGTGTATTAAGCGTTTAAAACTATGTAATGTTGAATTGTTTTGCGATTAAATATACTTTTAGATTGACCTTTTATTTTGGTAAATAAGAGGATAAAAAAAAAAGAAAAAAAGCAATAGAGTAGTTCCTAACAAAGATAATAGAAAATTAATATGCTATGAGAGCCAAAGAGATGTCATATGGCGGCTTATTCCTCATATCAAAGCCAAGAAGAATCCAACTTCACCAACAAGTTGGTGCAGTGATTTGCTTCCCTAAGATTGTGAACAATGCTAAAACTTGAGTTATTTGCTAAAATTTATCTAATGTCGTCAATGATCACTCCTAACGTATGAGTATGACCAGCATCCCCTCTCTTGATGAGGCAAATGGGCTTTAGGGAATCAGTTTCTCCCATAACATAATAAGCACCTATTCAAGGCATCTTCAAACCATGTTAGATCATAGCAAGCTTGATGTACATATTCGTAGTGATACTTATGAATATGGTTGAACAACGATTTTGTGTTGACTCGCCCAACTTATCCATTTTGTGTTGGGTTGAGTTGGTAAATTTTTTTGAATTTAATTATTGATAAATTAAAAAAATTTTAACCCAACTCAACTCGTCAATACCATATGTATATATATTTATTTAAACAAAAAAATTCTAGTTCTCCCTAGATTATTCTCTTATGTCTCTGTCAGTCTCTCCTGCACTAGCAAGTCAAGCACAACAGCGTCATTGCAAATCTCCTTTTCCATCATTTCATCTCCATTGACTTCATCTTAATCTTTCACTCCTTCTCCAATCTCTATCATCTCTGTCGACTTCGTCTTCACTCTTGTAGCACAATACCTAGCTGACCAAGAGACCTATTGTTGGCAAAAATGTGGCTAGAGAATGCAAATGGAGATGCTCATGAGCTACAACACTTTCTCGCTCACAACTTTTCTCTCTCAGCCTCAGTCTACGGCATACTTTGTTTCATACTTCGGATAATAGGGGAAGACGACAGGAAGGAAGGATACCACTACCAGAGAAGATGGTTTTAGTTCGTATGAACCATACCACTGCTAGAGAAGAACAAAAAGGAGAGGACAAGGAGGGAAGGGAAGAAGCAGAGGAGGAGAAGGAGGATGAGAGAAAAGTAAAAAAAAAAAAAAAAAAAAGGTCCAACCCACATACTTTTGATCGGTTTGGGTTGAAATTCTTGCTTGACTCAATTTGACCGGTACTTAGCCCTACATATGAAGCCTGAAAAGTCAGTAATTCTAGTTGCCTAAATAATCTTGAACCAAACCTCATACACCTACTCTCCCATCAGTGTTACCAAGAGCACACCCATCAGTGTTGATTTCTAAGTGGGCTTTTGGTGGTCTAGACCATTGCACCAAGCGAGGGGGTGAGCAAGTCCCTTGTCTTTCTCCTTAAAAGTTGTTGAGCAAACATGCACAAGACAGAGGATGCTATTATAAGTACGCAAAAGACTTAAATTACCATTGCCAACAGTAGAGTCATTCTGCATCCTCCAGCATCACCAAATAATGCACAAAAAGAGAATGTCGTGATTTACTCCCCATTATGGGCTATTGTCTTGATCCAATTCTCGGTGTCATCCTTGGTCAAACCAGGCATGATAGTGAAACCAAAGTGGTCCAAAACCCTCTAGAAAAGGTGACAATCCCTTAGCCAATGAAGAATCGATTCAGGATTGGATTGGCATCTAGTTCACTTATTCTCTGATCCAAGCCTCTGTGACTCCTAAAAGCATTGATCAGAAGAACTTCATGCAGTATAAACCAAATGAGATCAATAAGAGTTAGTAGCGAAATCCATTCTTAAGCATAGCAATAGCTATAATGATTTCCTTCCAAACATATAGTAAGAGTTAGTCAAATGGCACTAGAAAAGATGTCGGCCTCTGAAATATCGATTTTTTTTTTTAAATATCCACCCAAAGTTTGTTATCGCCATTAATAGTGCTCACCACACCGATTTTCCCAAAAATGAGAAAACATGCCATTAATTTGAGGTTGGCATGGTTAAAAAAATCAGACTGGTCATTAAAAAATCGGTCGAAACACCGATTTACAAATTAATGATCAAACTATATTCAAGTTGTAGTTGAATCGGTAATACTTAAATTATATTAAAATATATAATTAATGTATATGTAATAGATATTAAAATATATAATATATAATATTATAATATTAAGATATTCAAGACATATTACGAATATATATTTATACAAGTCTTAGATATTCTCCTCATAACTTAAAGTTTTAGAAATTTCTTAAAAATACATAATAATATTCAATAAAAATTTAAAAAATTCAAAAAACAAAATAAAAATTCAGAAAAAAGAACTGGTTGAATTGACAGGTATTAACAGTTTAAGATCAGTTCAACTGATTTTTCATTAGTTTAAATGCTCATCAGTTTTTAAGTTCAAACTAGATCGAACACTTTATTGATTTACAGATCTTGAAACTGTGAAGGTTCTACTATTTATTCTTTATTTATTTTTTGGAGGCGGAGGTTAACGTGCAGCTTACTAGAAAATATCTAGTTTGGAAGATGATGGAATTAGATTTGAGTTCAAGTTTGAGCATCAAGACAGGGCTTGGCGTGGTTAGATTCGAATAGACCATATTTGATGTCAAGCCAAATATAGTTCAATATAGTTGCACTGAAATGAAAATAGATGTGACAACAAAATTAATTATGATAATAAACAAAATCTAACAGAGTTTCTCTATGTAAAATTATATCTTGCCACGTCATCTCTGTATAACCAATGTGGCATTTGAGATAATAATGTGCTTTGCTTTTCACCCCAGAATTCTCTACTTTTATCTCTTTATCGTGCACGTAGACAAAAGACAAACATCTAGACTTTCAATCTCATTCCCATTAATGGAGGGACTGAATTACATGTGTGAGCCTAGATGACTGGTAGTTAAACTTAGTATTGATAAATTATAAAGATCTTTACACATTTCCAACAATTTTCTAATTAACTAGTCAGATTCAGACAAAATACTTTATAGCCGTCTAAAATGACTTCCGATTCTCATAAGACTCCATCCAAACACTCAAAAAGAATTAAACATCGATCTTAAAACTTGAACGATCATAAGTGATTTTTATTCGTTTATTTTTGGACCTTCACAAAATTGGGTTGCTTACAAAATGGTCCGGAGCAGAATGTGCAGTGCTTGGCTCACTTTTACGTAGCATAAAAAGGAGCAGTGCTGCACTGCTGGTTATGCCATTAGTCACACTGGTCCCACTCTCAAAAGTGCCAACAACTCCTTGTGCTGTTGTGCACACCCATCATATTCATCCCTGTATGCTTTCGCAATCTGTTACAGCCCTCTTCTCATAGGAATTAGCCGTTTATTCATTTTGACCATTTTAGCCCTGCAAGTAAGGCTGCATTTGGTAGTTACTTAGAGAGTTGGATTCTCATTTTTTGAGTCTAATACTAATGTTTGGTATTCATTAAACATGATAGAAAGAGAATTTATTGTCAAGATATATTGTATGACTGCTTTTCATCTGATTTTGGATGGAATGAGATTATTTTTAATTGAAATTGTGATGAATGATCAGTTTTCTCATTTGATAATCACTCATTTTTCATATTTGTCCCTCTTATTTGTGTGTGTTGTCCCTAATTAACCATTTTCCGGTTCAGTCATTCTCTTCGTAGCGCTTTCTTTGCTTGCATCCCACTATCACCTTGATTTGTCCCTAAGATTTGTTGTCAATCTTATTTATTTTTCTTTTGCTTAAACCGTCGTCTTTCACCATTATTTCATGCCCATGCATGTTCGCTCGTCGTTGAGGTTGGAGAACATTAGAAGTGCAGCAATTGAAGGTAACGACAACTATTTCTCTCTATCAACGACTACCACAGTGTTATAGAGTAAAAACGATAATAACGACCACCACAATAATTGAGTATTTTAATAAAGTCACTTTTTTATGTTTATTTTTTTAATATAAAAATATTTCAATAAAATCATTTTAAATTTACTGTTCAATTCTTTTTACTTTAAAATATTATACTAAATACAGTCTTATTTCTTTTTATATTATAACTAATACAATCCTTTCATTCTCTTCCTTTTTTATTTAAACACTCAACGAGCGGACGCCCACAGTCAAGTTGATATGCTCATGGGGTATAATAGACATTTCGACAGCGAATGGACCAGGTCATCAAGCTAGGGTCTGAGTATCGTTTTGACCCAACCTTTCAGACAATATGATATAAAATGGTCCCACTAAGGGATGGGCATCCAGCCATTCACTATTAACTCGAGAGCACATTTTGCCATTTTAGATATTATCTTATTTATTTTACATTCTAATTATAGTTGAAACTTGAAACTATCATTTTCGCATCTACAAACTTGATGCTGTAGGTATCAATATTTAATTATTCAATTATTTAAAATATTTATTTCTATCAAATATAATAAGTATATATGTTTTTTTAAAGAATTATTAGTATCTAGTCCTTGAATAATATAATTGTTTATACATTTATAAAATGGCCTAAAAGTGGGAACCGTACCCGAAGAACCGTAAGCGAACCGAAACCAGGGAAGAGAGAGAAAGAGAAAGTACACTACTGTTGTAAAAGTACAGGCGTCGCGTCAATGTAGTGGACGGGTTCTAGAATGAAGGCGTCGGTCGCACGTACAGTGTGTTGGTGTTCACACGTGCCAAACAGCCTCTCTCATTGGCTGTGCTGATGCCTCTTTTTAATTCCTAAAGCATCTATCTACGCGGACACACTCACACTCACGCACACGCCAAGTCACAGCTCACGATTCACAACACAAGTCACAAACACACACACACACTCTCTCTCTCTCTTCGGAATCACACAAATCTCAGACACTACCAAGAGAGAGAAGGAGGGGGGTTTGTTGTTATTCCTTCACAGCTCAGCTTACATTTCTCTACTTTTGCATCCTAGATCGAATCGAGGTGAGTGCGTGCTTCTCTCTGCTTCATCGATTTTCCTGGAAAAAAGTATCCAGTACAATCCACTTGCTCTAGATTTCGTTGTATTTGTACAATTAGGACCGATTGACAAAGCTTGATTTGTTGTTTGTGTTCTGAATGAGTTGATGCATTGATTGCTTTGATTTCTAATGCTGAATTTCTTCTAGTGTATATGAAGCTGCACAGTAGTTTTCCTTGCGTGCTTCCGTACTCTTTTTTTGTTGTTGTAAATTTTGTCAGCTGTATGTACAGAGAAGTTATAGAAAATTTGCTTGCACATCAGTGTCTATGATGCTTTAGTTGTGCATTTTTTTTAATATTTTTGGTTTTTTCTTGGGATTTTAGTAGTTATTCTTCTCGTAGGCTGTCACTGCCAGTGATTTAGGGACCGAGAAATATAATGAAAACTTAAGGTGCTTCAAGCATAACGTATTGTTTGGTTGGAGCAGTGGTTTCTTTGATCTTTGTGGAAATAGTTTTGAAAAATGGACGGTTTTGGATTTTAACATTTACTTAATATGGGATAGGATTACGTTGGCGTTGCGTTAAACTGAGAGATGAGTAGTGTCTTTTTCACACCAACAAACTCATACCACTTTTACGCTTCCTCTCACATGTAATTTTTATTTCAAAAAATTACTTAATTCATTATTTTTATATTTAATCTATTACGAATAATGTAACATCTTTCTTGGGATTTAATACTGTAACGCCACTGCAAAGTGCGAAGACATGATCCCTGTAATTAAATATCTAATCTTTCCATGGAGATGGGGTGATGATGTGACTTCATGAATAATTCTCTAGTCTTTACCATGTCTAATTCTAACATTTTTTGTTTAATTTATGGGGTAAAAAAATTTGGTTATAAACTCAGACTAGAACATTCACTAATTTTAGTGATAGCTGTATACAACTTCTATCACTGATTAGTATTGAATCATACAGGATGATTTCCTTGCTGCTATACCTACTTCATAGTTATCTGTTTTGGTTAATTTTAGGTCCTCAGAAAAGCATTTGTTAACTCCAATCTAGTGTGCCTAGTTATTGTGTACACAGTTAGGACTTCCAATAATGGATATAAAATAGCTTCTTGCAAATTGTAGAGACTAGAGAGTATGAGTAGTCCTTAATAGTCATCTACGTGTTTGTTTGTTTTCTTTTCCCTTTGTTAATTGGTAATGGTTCATATATTTCTCAGGAATTCCATTGTTGCAGTAGTGAACACATGAGACTTAACCACTTGAGTTGAGAGCATCTTCTTCTTCTTCTTCTTCTGTTTTCCCTTTGTTTCTTTGATCCCCCTATATTGCAATAAATTTGGGTAAATGCACATAAAAGTCAAATCCATTTCATAGCATGTGTTCCTGCTTGGTTTCCTTTTAAGAAGGGGCATAATCGGCATTTCATCAAGCTCTGATGTTTGAAAATTTAATCATATACAGCTGTTGGCATATGATGATATATCTTGTTTAAATTGCTTCTGGTAGGACTTTTGTTGCTAGCCTATAGAATCTTGAGCAATTGAAGTCTTAAAAATAAATTTTGATTGATAACACTGCATTAAATTTTACAGTTTTTATTTCATTAGGTTTGCCATTCATTCCTCATCTAATAGAAGTATAGAACTGTGATACTTCTGTGTTTGAATTCGAGTTCAAAAGCATTATATGTTTTCATTGTATTCTTGACAGAAGCTGAATAAGTTTCCATAAGTGACAGTTTGTTTGCATACCTAGTTTTGTGTCTATGCATCATTATAAACTTGAACAAAAAAGAAAACTTACTTGTGAATGCACTTGCTTAGTCAGGTTATGTGTACTTACTAGAAATGTTTTTAACTGCTAATGGAAACTGTTGATAGGTACCATTGGTGCCAAATGGGAATTTTTTCTTAGCCCTTTTCGTTTGATCAAATCATTATTGTAACTAATTCTTTTCTGCTGTTTTTTCAGGCTAGTTGTTTTCCCGTAGGAGGCAGTGTCTTATTTCTTCTGCAGCTATTGATGTCACTACCAGATAGATAACTACATGGTGGAGGCAGGCAGTTTAAATACTGCTGTCTCAGATGACTTTTAGTATCTATATTATGCTTGAACAGTGTTGCTATGGGCATTTGTCTGATGAAATGGCAATGGCCATGGCTTGTTTATGTTCTGCTGACATGTATTGTAATCAATAAAAATGAAGCAATCAGTCCTGATGGTATGTTCATATATTCTTCTTCCTGCTCCCTATAATTCGCTGCTCTGGAGTCAATAATTGCTAGCTAGGATACAAGTGCATTAAATATTCCATATTAATGAATATCTTCGTATGCATTAATATTATTGAATTGAATTAAAAAATTTGCATATTCTTTTGTATAAATTTAACATTTGCTCATAGATGCATTTGTTGTCTCAAGGGTTTTGGTTGTAATTACCATTTAACTAGTCTTGTATAGGAGACTTTATTTCTTGCTATATCATATTGATAGAATATTATATTACTTGTATCTTCAGGTGAGGCACTTCTCAATTTCAGGACAGCAGTTCTTAGCTCAGATGGTATCCTATTACAATGGAGGCCTGAGGATCCTGACCCATGCAAATGGAAAGGAGTGAAATGTGATCCAAAGACCAAGAGAGTGACATATCTGTGAGTTTCTATGGTAACTTTGACTTTTCTTGATTACTATTTGTCATTGTATAATGACACAGGTGTTTAGACTCAAAAGCATATTATACAACATATTGTTCGATTGACTAATTAGTTATGCAAATGTATCACATTTGTTATGTCATATTTGGAGGCTGGAAAAATTATATCATGTTAGTTTGTGGTTTCGTACACTCACTAGACCATGCCAGTAATTGTTGCGACATCCCCATGACTTCTGTGGAGCACTGCATGTGATATCTTAATGGAGTCTGAGACACTTGCATTGTTGTTTAGACCATGATTTCTCTAAACTTATCTATCATCTAATTTGCAGATAGTAAGATGCCTTAAATCATAGAAGTTTAACAATAAATTTTGATTATACCCATTCCTTTAAATCTTGGACAACATTCCAGCCACCCTTGTGAGTGCTTGGGTTTTGTCTAATTAATTGTAGTTTTGTATATTGGATTTTTTTTTTCCCCCTCCTATTAGTTCATTGTGTTGTATTGGAGTTGATGTGATGTGGGATAGCATGCTTTATTTCTTAAATGATTTTTTATCTGCCTAAAATTCTTTTTTATGAAGTCTTTTATCTCTTTAATAAAAATGTTGAACTTTATATTTATGTTATATTAGTGAATGAAAATCTGGGATTTGAGACATGGCAGGTTGCATGCTGACAAGTTTGTCTGTAATCTTGCATCTAACTTGGCTTTCATTGATGCTATTACAGGAGTCTAGCTCGCCATAAGTTGAGTGGGTCTATATCACCTGACCTGGGGAGGCTAGAGCATCTGACTGTTCTGTATGTACTTTTGATTATGTCTGTATTTTCTTTAAGTCATTTGATCCTGTTGCTTTACTGCTTGTCTACTGGATCTGATTCTATGATCATCTATATGTGCTGTAGTGCTCTTCACAACAACAATTTCTATGGGACAATTCCATCAGAATTGGGAAATTGCACTGAGTTGCAGAGAATGTATGTATCTCATTTGGTTCCTTTTCCATGTCCCTTTCTAACTAGGGAAATTGTGTGCATTTGTCTAAGGCTATGTGTGGTAAAAATAAATGATAAACTAGCTGAAAGCTGATAGCTGTTAAGCTAGCTTATTGAACTTAGAAGTGTTTAGTAAAAGTAGCAAAAACAGGTAAAATGATATATATTTTATAATCTCAAAATAATACAAAATAAACATATTGTTTTTTAATTAAATTAATTTAAATTATTATATATATAAAATACATTAAAAAAAATATATATATATTTATTATATTTTTTTATACATATAAATATTATATATATGTTTTAATTATATATTATTTTATATTTTATAATATATATATATATATATATATAAACAACAGTGAGAGAGGAATGCAAATAAACATATTATTTTTTGTTTTTTAATTAAATTAATTTAAATTATTATACATATAAAATTAATTAAATATATATATATATAAATATTTTTATATATAATGTATGTGAGATAAGGGTATAATGGGTATTTTCATAAAATAACAAGAGTAAAAAGAAAAGAAAAATATAAAAGCTATACGCTATAAGCTATTAAAAGTAGCATCTCAGAACAAATTATAACCTACTGAAATAAGCTCTTTACCAAACATTTCTAACAAGTTTATGGGTGCGTTTAGGTAAAGAGTTTGATTAAGTGCGTATACAATAAGCGTTTATCATATAAGCGCTTATATATAAGATTTCTACAATTGAAGAGTTTATGATGGCAAACTTCACATAAACTGTTTTCAGCTTATATTCATAATGCTATAAGCTATTTTTATAAACTCTCCTAAACATGTGCATAAACGCTTATACCATAAAATAAACTAGATAAGCTCAAAATAAACTATTCCAAATGCACACTATAAGCTAGTTAAATAAACTATAAGCTAGTTTATAATTTATAAGTATTGCCAAACACAGCCTAAGACTCTAAGTTGATGAAGATATTAGGATAAAGTGATTTAACGATGTCGATGTAACCTCACATTGACATACATTACATTTCTGTGTTAGCTTTTTATTGAATTTGACTTCCTAGAAAGCAAGTTTCGTAATTGGAAATATTAGGCTATCGGCTTATTCTATGGTGGGAATAAATTGAACCTGTCTTCTACAGATACTTGCAGGGCAATTACCTTAGTGGAATGATTCCAAGTGAATTAGGAAACCTTACACAGCTTAAAAGTTTGTAAGTTCTCTCCTATTTTGTACCTTTTTGTGCTTTATATTTCATGATTTGGGCCTCGATGAAGCGTTATGGATATTACGGTACTAATTTTTTGTGCTTTGATTTTTTTAATAAATGTCTATAGACTGCATAGTGAAAAAGGGAAAGGGGGGAATAATTGAGCTAAGACTGCTCTTGTCTATTGTGAGTGTCATTTTGGGGTAAATTCCTTGAATCACACATGTATGTGTGTGGCAATTGCAGAGAGGGGTAGTTTCTGGCCTTTTCATCCAAATCAAATTGTTCTTATGATACGCAGATCATGTTCATTTAATATACCTCCCTATTGTGCAGGGATATATCAAGTAACTCCCTTGGTGGGAATATACCTCCATCACTTGGGAAGCTGTATAATCTTGGAAATTTGTAAGTAGCCTTGGTTTCTTATGCGATTTTTCTTTTCTTTATTTAGACCTTTTGTTATTTATAGAAAAACTGAATCATTTTATTGTTGTGGTTATGCTTGATGCTCTAAAGCAATGTTTCAGCCAATTTTCTGGTTGGACCAATACCTTCTGATGGTGTGCTTGCTAACTTTACTGGAAACTCGTAAGTAAAGCTCTTTGTTTTAATATGTTCTGTACATGATTAGGCTATATGTTGAGTGGGTCTTTTCACAGGCATGGTTTGGCAGCTTTTCTGAACTTATCTTTGTGTTCCATTTTTTTTTTCCCTGAATAGAAAAGAACATTATGATTGTGATGAGCCCCTATTAAAGTATAGCAGGAGGAAGACATCTAATAAAAACGCTTGATGGGGGAATGAGGCAGTAGGTTAGTTGGGGTATGTTTGTAACTAACTAACTACCTAGGTGCTGGAAGGGGATTGGGAGGTTTATAAATACTGAGGCAGTTGTTAGGAAAAAGGAGGAAAAGAATTAGTAGTGTCAGGAGTGTCCTAGCCACTCGAAAGCTTAGGAGTCTTGTATATTACCTTCGGGTATTCATCTATCAATAATATTCGCATTATTCAGTTACATTTCTGCTATCTTGATTCTGTTTCTGGGTAAGGGGGGTTCATCAGTGGTATCAGAGCGGTCTCGATCAAAGGGATTGCAAGAAAGATGGTGAACACTAGGACAGAAGGAAAGATTGACATTCTTGAAAAAGAAGTAGGAGGACTCAAGAACGAAATGGAGACACTAAAAGAGGAAGTAGGGACGGTCAAAGATATAGTTCAGGGACTCCGAGAATCAATGGCAAGGATGGAAAGGTTTGGTCAAATGGTAGAATCGCACTTGTCGAGTGAAACCAGTGGAACCAACGAAGGAGGACCAACACCAGTTTCGCACAAGGTAGGGGATGAAGTCTCGAAATTTCGACGACTTGAAATACCCATATTTTCCGGAGAAGATCCGATGGGGTGGGTCTTTCGAGTGGAGCGTTATTTCAGCATCAATGGCATTTCCGAGACCGAAAAGATGGCCGCCGTCGCTGTCTGTCTTGAAGGAAAAGCCCTCACATGGTTCCAGTGGCTAGAGACAAGAAAACCCATCCAGGGGTGGGCAGTATTCAAGAAGGAATTATTTAGTCGATTTCGTGGTCCACAAATCGGCGATCTGTATGAAAGAGTAATGGGGTTGAGGCAAACTAACACCGTGGACAGTTATCGAGAAAATTTCGAGACCTTGACAGCACCTTTGAAGAACGCACCTGAAGATGTCCTCGTTGGAGCATTTAAAAATGGGTTAAAACCCGAGATACGAGCAGAACTCCATTTATTTGAAACTGGGTCCCTCACAGAAGTAATGGGCTTGGCCCAACGCATTGAGGAGAGGAATGGAATGATGTCTACAGCCCAAGAAAAACCTCTGAAATCCTACCATCCTAATATAGGCTCACGCTGGACACAACCCAAGTCGAATTGGGTCAAATCATGGAGCCCAGTGGAATCAAACCGAGACAGCAACAAATTGAAGGCTGGAGAATTAAATTCTGAAGAAGGGAAATTAGCGTCATCGTCTTCACAAAGCTCTGTACAGAGAAAACCAAGTTCTTCACTTAGAAAACTTACGGAAACAGAAGTAATTAAAAGAAGAGAGCAGGGAATTTGTTTTAAGTGTGATGAAAAATTCAACCTTGGACATAGGTGCAAAAACAGGCTTTATCAGACCATGGTTTTACAGGAAGTTGAATCAGACACCGAAACAGAGGATGAACCACCAGTAAAACAAAAGGATGATGACGGAAAGAACAATTCATTGGAAGAAAACCCTATGGAACTCTCTATGAATTCAATAGTGGGAATAACCGGAAACAAAACCATGAAGGTCCGAGGACAACTACAGGGGATGGACGTCGTAATATTAATAGATAGTGGGGCCACTGATAACTTCATTTCTTCTGAAGTAGTTCAGCAATTAAAGATTCCAGTGACAGTCACCAAGTCCTACAACGTTTCTGTGGGAGATGGGTATTCAGTTCGAGGAAACAAAAAATGTGTTGATGTGGAACTGGAGGTTCAAGGGCTACCTATCAAACAAACATTTTATGTTTTTGACATGGGAGGTGCAGACTTAGTACTGGGCATTGACTGGTTAAAATCATTGGGTGAAGTTCGGGTGGATTGGGGACAGCTCACAATGAAATTCAAAACGAAAATAGGAGAGAAATGCTTAAGTGGGGACCCATCATTATCCAGAACCATTGTTTCACTAAAAACCATGCTCAAAAATTTACAAGCAGAAGATCAGGGATACCTTATAGAATTTGGGGAGATGTCTCTATCAACAGATCCTGAAATTCCAATTCCTGATGCTGTAAGAAAATTGCTGATGAAATTCCCTGATGTTACAGAAGCTGCTGGGAAACTACCCCCACATAGATCAAGAGACCACAGCATTCCACTCAAGCCAAGCGAGCAACCCCCGAACATCCGTCCCTACCGCTACCCGCATTCCCAGAAGTCTGAAATCGAAAGGTTGGTTAATGAAATGCTAGTAGCAGGTATCATTCGCCCCAGTCAAAGCCCATATTCCAGTCCTGTATTATTGGTAAAAAAAAAGGATGGAAGTTGGCGACTATGTATAGATTACCGAGCATTAAATAAAATTACCATAGCTGACAAATTCCCTATACCTGCCATTGATGAGCTGCTGGACGAATTAGGTGGGTCAAGGGTGTTTTCAAAGTTGGACCTCAAATCTGGATATCACCAAATTAGGATGAAGGCTGGAGAAGAAGAGAAAACCGCCTTTCGCACTCATTTGGGCCACTATGAATTTATGGTTATGCCATTCGGGTTGACAAATGCCCCCGCTACCTTCCAATTCCTTATGAATGATCTCTTTCAAAAGTACCTGAGGAAATTTATTTTGGTGTTTTTTGATGATATCCTTATCTATAGCCCTACCCTCGATACTCATTTTGAACATCTCAAGATGACTCTGACTATATTACAGGAGAATAAACTAGTGCTCAACCTTAAGAAGTGTGTATTCTATCAACAGCAACTAGAATACTTGGGGCACATCATTTCAGAAATTGGAGTTAAAGCTGACCCTGCAAAAATCTCTGCAATGACCAGCTGGCCAACACCTAAAAATATCAAGGCTTTAAGAGGATTTTTGGGGCTAACCGGTTATTATCGGAAGTTTGTTCGTGGGTATGGAACTATAGCCGCACCACTAACTGCCCTTCTTAGAAAGGATGCCTTTCATTGGGACGAAAAGGCCCAAAAGGCCTTTGAGGAGCTTAAGGATGCTATGACCAAGGTGCCGGTGCTAGCATTACCAGATTTCTCCAAACCATTTACCCTGGAAACTGATGCTTCAGGAATTGGAGTGGGAGCTGTTTTGATGCAGAATCAGCAGCCCATTGCATATTTTAGCCAAGCCTTATCATCAAAAGGGCGGCACAGCTCTGTGTATGAACGAGAATTAATGGCAGTAGCATTGGCAGTGAAGAAATGGCACCATTATTTGTGTGGGCATCCCTTTATAATTAAAACTGATCAAAAGGCCATTAAATATTTACTGGAACAGCGTATTTTAGATGAAAACCAGCAACGATGGGTCTCCAAACTGATGGGTTATAAGTTTGAGATTCTCTATAAACCGGGGAAGGAAAATCGAGTGGCGGATGCTTTATCTCGTAGACCTGACATGGAGCTAAAAGCCATTTCTGTTTGGCAAAATGATGATTTAAATACTTGGGAGGAGGAGATTCGAAAGGATGAGCGACTCTCCACTATTTGGCAGCAGGTGGTCAGTAATAATAACCCTCCTGCAGGGTACACTATGAAAAAAGGATGCCTTTTGTTTGAAGGCAGATTGGTTTTACCAAAATCGTCTGCACGGATTCCCATACTCCTTCAGGAATTTCATATCACGCCAATAGGAGGGCATTCGGGTTACTTACGCACATACAAAAGAGCGGCTGCCTTTGTGCATTGGGAAGGTATGAAGAAGGATGTTCAGGACTTTGTGGCCAGATGTACCATCTGCCAGCAAAATAAATATGATGCCCTTGCACCAGCTGGGTTACTACAACCTTTACCTATTCCCCAACAAGTTTGGGAGGACATAAGCATGGATTTTATAGCGGGACTTCCGAAGTCTCTTCAATTTGACTCTATCTTGGTGGTAGTGGACAGATTGACTAAATACAGTCATTTTATTCCTCTCTCGCACCCATACACAGCTAAAGAGGTAGCAGTAGTCTTTGTCCAGAACATCGTCAAGCTCCATGGATTCCCTAAGACTATTATTTCTGACAGAGACAGACTATTTATGAGCCAATTTTGGCAGGAGCTATTCAAATGTTCCGGAACAATACTCAAGTTTAGTTCAGCATACCATCCAGAAACGGATGGCCAAACGGAGGTTGTGAATCGTACATTAGAGACTTATTTGAGGTGTTTTGTGGGGGACAAGCCAAAGCAATGGGTGAAGTGGCTACCTTGGGCAGAATACTGGTTTAATTCTACATACAATAGAGCTATTGGAATGACTCCTTTTAAAGCATTATATGGCCGGGAACCACCTACATTTTTAAAGATGGAAGACTCTCTATCTCATGTAGAGGAGGTAAACCAGCAAATCAGATCAAGGAATGCTGTCATTTCTGAATTAAAGGAGCATTTATTATCTGCTCAAGATAGAATGAAGGGTTATGCCGATAAAAAGAGGAGGAATGTGCAATTACAAGTTGGAGATTTTGTTTTTCTGAAACTCAGGCCGTATAGGATGAGATCAGTAGCTCGGAAAATTAATGAAAAACTCAGTCCCAGGTTTTATGGACCTTTTAAAGTTCTGGAAAAAATTGGGGAAGTAGCATACAAGTTGGAATTGCCCCAATCAGCCAGGATTCATCCAACATTTCACATTTCTCAGTTAAAAAAGTCACTACAGCCACACATTCAGTCTCAGCAATTACCTTCGGGTTTAACTGAAGAAAAAGAGCTGCTGGTTGAGCCTGAAGAGATATTGCAGCAACGGAAGTGGACTAATGGCCAAAAGGAAGTGTTGGTAAAGTGGAAAGGACTACCCGATTTTGAGAACTCATGGGAGTTTTTTGAAGTAATACAAAAGCAGTTCCCTGATTTTCACCTTGAGGACAAGGTGCCTCTTAATGGGGGGGGTATTGATGAGCCCCTATTAAAGTATAGCAGGAGGAAGACATCTAATAAAAACGCTTGATGGGGGAATGAGGCAGTAGGTTAGTTGGGGTATGTTTGTAACTAACTAACTACCTAGGTGCTGGAAGGGGATTGGGAGGTTTATAAATACTGAGGCAGTTGTTAGGAAAAAGGAGGAAAAGAATTAGTAGTGTCAGGAGTGTCCTAGCCACTCGAAAGCTTAGGAGTCTTGTATATTACCTTCGGGTATTCATCTATCAATAATATTCGCATTATTCAGTTACATTTCTGCTATCTTGATTCTGTTTCTGGGTAAGGGGGGTTCATCAGATTGCATTAGGGAATGAGATAGTTGTGTCAATAATATCAAAAACTATATAATTTTTCAGATGCCAGAGCTTCTGATGTAAGACATTCTGGTTTTTGGAAAGATGTGGAATAATGTGAAGGGCATTCAAACTACCAGAAAGCAAAAATTTGATGCAAATTAAATTTCTGAATAAAATTACTAATAAAGATGGAATATTATGTTGAAAAAAAAATTCATCAACTGCGGAACACAGATCATGATGAGTATGTATCCTAATTCTAGGTCATTTTGTGATGTATACTTATTTGTCTTCTCTATACAGTAAAATTTCTTATAACTTTCATTTTGTACCAAAAAGCTTGTTCCTCAGTTCTCCTCCCTTTTGTGATGACTTTTTATTCTATGTAATAAAATTTTCATATTTTTCACTCTGAACCTCAAAGTTTTACTTTCTTTTAGCCATATGTCATTGGTTTTGCATAGAATTTTGAAGAATATTTGTTTCAGCTCATCTGCATTCAAATGCTTATGAAACTTTTACATTGATCAGAAACTGGTTTTTGAAAACTGACTAAATTACGTTGTTGGAAAAATTATTCCAAGTTATTTACATTATGCTTGTGGGATCTCTCTGATGATTTAAACAAAAGGAAACATTTTCCAGAGAATTATGAGTAAATATATCACCTTTTTCTTGTCCTGTGTCAGACAGTGGGTTTCATTTTTCTCTTTCTCCTCCTGTTTTCAAAATCACCTCTATTGAAGCTTTAATTGGAAATGTGAAATTGAATAGCTTTCAGAAATTAAAGACTAAAGAAATGCATGTTGTCTTTTCATGTTCTGCTTTTCATCACTCTATCCATTTCAAAACAAAGCCTCCAGGAACCAGCGCACTCTTGATTATTGAGACAAATATATCTGCCTTGTTGCAGGTTTGTTGGAAATCGTGGTTTGTGTGGAGTGCAAATCAATATGACATGTAAAGCTGATGGTTCACCTGCAACAAATCAATCTTCAATGGGTAAGGCTGTAAGCATTTATATTAATTGCTTAGTCTTTTATTTTTCCTCACAACCTAGCTATCGTCCTTTTGATCTTTCTCTTTTTTTTGTTGTTGTCTGTCTAAATCTTTTCCCTTAGAATTATCTTTACAGTACTTTTAGTCCACATCTGCTTGACTGAGAAAGAAATAAAAAAAACTCTACCCTCTAAAACAAAGAGATTGAAATCTTTCTCTTAAGATCCTAGCATTTACGTCCAAATCTTTAATTGGTCTTTTCCTCTGTGTTTCTCTCTGACCTTTCAGTAAAAAAAGGAAAAAAGTTTCAAACTAAGACAAGATTCTTCAAAGAAACAAAAATTTCTTCATCAAATTTACCTGGCTGCTGGGTAAAGTGTAAATAATTGAACTATTCCTACGTGTAATGCACATATTAGGATCTGGCCAAAACAAAAGAAATTCACATATTAGGAGACTTATGCAGCATTTTATGATGATAATATTGTATAATATATAAAGCAAACAGATGGTTACTATATTTTGTTTCATAATTATATGAAAATAAATGTAGTTCTGCAGTCTGTTTTTGTGGCAAGCACTTGCAGGATTCTTTTACCTTTTGGGGAATAATTCCAAATAAGCAAACAGGTCCACAGTATTTGTCTGGTTTATTATAAGTTGCTGCAGTACTGAATAAACTAGATCACTTTTGTTCACAACGTTTATTGTTTTTGGCAATGTTTTATACTCAACCGACAGGATTGCCATTTTGACTTTTATCCTGTTACCTTTTATAGACCAAAATCAAAATGAAAAGAAGAAATATTCTGGGCGGTTGCTTATCAGTGCATCAGCAACTGTGGGTGCACTACTTTTAGTGGCACTTATGTGCTTCTGGGGGTGTTTTCTTTATAAAAAGTTTGGTAAAAATGACAGAAAAAGTCTGGCAATGGATGTTGGTGGAGGTATGTTCCTGAGCTTTCTTTGCAATGCAAATAGAGATCTGTTTAAGCTAGTTTTCTTTCTTCTTTCACGAATTCTTGAAAATTAATATTCTCTGAATAAATGTCTTGCAGGAGCATCAATTGTGATGTTTCATGGAGATCTGCCATATACTTCAAAAGACATCATCAAGAAACTGGAGACTTTGAATGAGGAACACATAATTGGTTGTGGGGGATTTGGAACAGTTTACAAGCTTGCAATGGATGATGGGAATGAATTTGCTTTGAAAAGAATTGTTAAGTTGAATGAGGGCTTTGATCGTTTTTTTGAGAGGGAGCTTGAAATTCTTGGAAGCATAAAACACCGTTATCTAGTAAACTTACGAGGGTATTGCAATTCACCAACATCAAAGTTATTAATATATGATTACCTAGCTGGTGGCAGTCTTGATGAAGCACTTCATGGTAAGATCCCCAATTTAATGGTAACTATATTTCTATCATCATGTATTGTTTATATACTTGTGTGGGCATCTAAAGGTAAACATACAATAATTATACAGTCAGTGTTTATATCTGGAGATCATTGACCCTTAATGAACTCTGGGAAAGCCTCTTAAAGTAGGTCACAACATGGAATTATCTAGTGTGATTTGTTAAGCTTTGTTGTTATTAAACCAAGTAAGTTATAGCAATCTTTACATTGTTAGAGCAACTGAGGTATTAATGTTTAGTTACTCTATGGATTGAAATTCCAACTCAATGGGGGAATTATATATGGAATGTTTTGACGAAACAGGAGCTAGTTAAGTATTATGATCCAAGTGTAAGGTATGATATGAGACTTGGGTGCTACACTGGAAGTATAGAATTTGAGTGTGGGGCTTCTATGTACCTTGGGCTTTAACTTCATGAGCTAGCTATTCGGGCACGACTCTCCCAAAGGTTCATATAAATGGTATCAAAGTCTTCATTGCCCTTCACTCTTTTGATATTCATCTCCCCGTGTGGTATGGGATGCATGGGTTGCAGAGCATGATGGAATGGTGTGACCCAATTGCAAGGTATGGAACTTAAGTCCCACATTGGAAGTGTGTGATTCTAATCTGGGGGTTATATGAACCTGTTGGGCCCAAGGCCCTTAAGTATTATAAGAGGAAGATTAGGCCAAGAGCTGAAAAGTGGGAAACATCAATGAAGAATACTGAGGTGGAGGAGGGAGAAAAAGAGGCGTAACTAACTCGTGAGCTGGAAGGAGGGTATTGAGAGTGGGGGAGTGGTGTGGGAAAGGGGGATGGAATGATTTGGAGCTGGTTTTGGGAGAGAACTAGGGCTCTCGAATGCCTAGCATGTCCGTTGTCTGTGTGTTTCTTGCTGTTCTGTAGTTCCTGCATTTCCATTTCTGTCATTTGAGTTTATTGTTGAATTTGTAGTTAATTTTTCTTTTATCTCTTGTTGTAATCTTCATCATTAGCCCATTGGTATTGGTGACTCATCTTTATGCAATAATATCAGAATTAATCAGTGTTATTCAGTTATTGTTGTTTGTTAGTACTAGAGGGCTCTATCAATTTGGTATAAGAGGATCCGATTCTGTGGGTTATGGTAATTACGAGAATGGAGGGACGAATAGAGAATATGGAGAAAGAGTTCAGTTTGATGAAGACAGAAGTAGAGACGATGAAGCTTTGGATGTTGGAAATAAAAGACCAACTTACACGGATTGAAGACAGAGGAAAGGCTGTTGAAGTTAGAGCTCAAGGGATGACCAGTGAGACAATTGAGGGCGATACAGTAGACACGAGCCGTCCCCAAGTAGTCGAGAAGGATCCAATGCGATTTAGGAAATTAGAGATACCTCTATTTTCTGGAGACAATCATATTGGGTGGCTATTTAAATTGGAGCGCTACTTTTCTCTGAATGCCATCGACGATAACGAGAAACTCGAAGCAGCTGTGGTGTGTTTAGAGGAGAAGTCCCTGAACTGGTATCAATGGCTTGAGGTGCATAAGCCAGTGAAATCATGGATTGAGTTTAAAAGGACAGTACTCAACTGTTATCAGCACTCCCAAGCAGGTGACGCATATGAATTGCTCATGGCTTTGCGACAGACAAGCTCGGTGGCCGAATACCGTGAGAAATTTGAAGCTATATCTGCACGGCTGAGTGAAGCATCTGACGATATGATGATGGGACGTAATGGTTTAAAGGAGGAAGTTAGGGTAGATCGGAGAATTATGAAGTTTGATTCTCTGCAAGAGATGATGGATTTAGCTCACAAGGTAGAGGAAAGAAATCAAGTAATCGAGAAGATCAAAGACGATTTTCTTTTGAAGCATCTGAAGATAGCTATAGCCTCCAAGTGGACAGTGTCCAAGCCCAACGGGGCATGGATCCGGATATCGGGTGGGTCTGACCCGTCCCACACCACTACATTTAACCTAGTCCCTTCAAAGCCTCTGGAGATGAAGACGGTAACAGGAGAGAAACAGAGCATCGCTAGCTCTGCTTCTTCGAACACGAGTTTTGCCTCTTTGAACACGAGCAAAACCACTGGAACTCAAGTAAGAAGATTGACCAATGCTGAAGTTGCCAGAAAACTATCACTTGGACTATGTTACAGATGTGACGAGAAGTATAGTCCTTCTCACAGATGCAAAAATTGGCAATTACAAGTTATGATTCTTCAGCCTTGTGAAGGAGAAGATGAGGAAGAAATTGAGCTGGAAATGGGTAAGGAGGAGGAAACACCAGTACTTGAACTTACAATGAACTCTATCGTGGGCCTCAGTGGGAATCATACAATGAAATTGAAAGTTAAGGTTAAAGGGGACGAAGTGCTATTGTTGATTGATAGTGGGGTGACTCATAATTTTATTTCCACAGAATTGATGGAAAGATTAAATTTACCAATCCAAGCCTCTCGAGTTTTTGAAGTGTCCTTGGGTGATGGGTATAAGGTTCGAGGTAGACACATTTGCCCAGCAGTGGTAGTAGAGATGCAGGGAGTGGAGTTGTAGCAAAGTTTTCATGTGATTGACATGGGAAATACGGATATGGCTGGGAGTTGAGTGGCTCCGTTCCTTAGGAGAGGTGAAGATGAATTGGGATGAACTCTTTGTGAAATTCATGATTGGGAAGGAGGAAAAACAGATTAAAGGTGATCCTTCATTGGTCAAAACATTGGTGTCACTTAAATCTATGATGAAGAGCTTAAAACGTGGTGGGCAAGGATATCTAGTGGAATTTGGACATATGATAGTAACATCAGTAGAGGAGGAATTACCAAAAGAAATACAAACATTACTGGAACAATTTCCTAAGGTACAGACACCTATCCAAGGTCTTCCCCCAAGAAGAGGCAGACATCATGCAATTGAAATTAAGCTTGGAGAACAGCCCCCCAAACATCAGACCTTATAGATATCCCCATTCACAAAAGGCAGAAATTGAAAAACTTGTCAATGAGATGTCAACAGCAGGTATAATACGCCCCAATACCAGTCCTTTTTCTAGTCCAGTATTGTTAGTTAAAAAAAAAGATGGGAGCTGGAGATTTTGTGTAGACTATCGGGCTTTAAACAAGATAATCGTACTGGATAAATTCCCAATTCCAGTTATTGATGAGCTGCTAGACGAACTCAAGGGTGCTTCGGTATTTTCCAAACTTGATCTTAAATTCGGATATCACCAAATCCGGATTAAGGAGCAAGATGAAGCAAAAACAGCCTTTCGTAGTCACCAAGGCCACTATGAATTCATGGTAATGCTGTTTGGTCTCACGAATGCACCGGCTACCTTTCAATTCTTGATGAATAATATTTTCCAACAGCAATTAAGGAAGTTTATTTTGGTATTTTTCGATGATATTTTGGTTTGTAGCCTAGATTACGAATCTCATGTGCTGCATTTGAGGACGACAATGCAAATCCTACAAGAACGCTAACAAAAAAGTGTTTTTGCCAAGAGTCAACTGGCGTATTTGGGACATATAGTCTCAAGGGATGGGGTGAAAGCAGACCCTGCAAAAATTAAAGCTATGGTAGAGTGGCCAGTACCAAGGATTTAAAGGCATTGAGAGGGTTTTTGGGCTTGACAGGATATTACAGAAGGTTTCTTAAGAATTATGACATGCTGCTTCTTTGACAACATTGCTTAAAAAGGATGCTTTTAAATGGGGAGATGAGGCTCAAGGTGCATTTGAGAAATTAAAAGAGGCCATGACAACACTTCCGGTATTAGCAATACTGGATTTTACTTTACCATTTGAACTTGAAACGAATGCTTCCAGTGTGGGGATTGGAGCGGTGCTAATGCAAAGGAAGAGACCCATAGCTTACTATAGTCAAGCTTTAGCTTTGAGACATCAGCAAAAATCTGTATGAGAGGGAGCTTATGGCTATTGTACTATCAGTTAAAAAATGGCGACATTACTTGTTGGGTTACCATTGTATCATTCACACAGATCAAAGAGCACTTAAATATCTGCTGGAGCAAAGAGAATTAGGGGAAGAACAGCAGAAATGGGTTTCTAAATTATTGGGATACTCATTTGAAATACATTATAAACCAGGGAAGGAAAATAAAGTGGCAGATGCTCTTTCTAGAAAGGAAGAGGTTGAATTTAAAGCATCCACAGTACATTAATATGAAGATCTGTACAACTGGGAGGATGAGATTAAGAAAGATGAAAAGCTGTCATTAATTTTACGGCAAGTATTATATAACAAAAATCCCCCTGAAGGGTATTCCTTAAAGAATGGGTGTTTGCTATATCAAGATAGACTGGTGTTACCTAAAAATTCTTCAAGGATTCCTAAACTAATTGCAGAATTCCACAATACACCCACTGGCGGCCATTCGAGATATTTGAGGACTTATAAAAGGATGGCTACAGTCTTATTTTGGGAAGGTATGAAGCGACAAATTTAGGACTTTGTGGCTAGATGTGCAATATGCCAACAGAACAAATATGAAGCAAGGAGTCTAGCCGGGTTGTTACAACCATTACCTATCCCAAAGCAAGTTTGGGAAGATATCAGTATTGATTTTATCACAGGGCTACCTAAATCCAGCAAGTTTGACACTATACTGGTTGTAGTGGATAGATTAACGAAATATGCACACTTCATTCCATTAACTCATCCCTACAGTGCTAAGGAAGTGGCAGCAGTGTTCATCAAAGAAGTTGTTAAATTACATGGGGTGCTAAAGTCGATTGTTTGACAGAGGTCGTTTGTTTATGAGCAACTTTTGGCAAGAGTTATTCAAGATGTTTGGTACTACTTTGGCCTATAGTTCGGTTTACCATCCGGAGACCGATGGTCAAACCGAACTGGTAAATAGAAGTTTGGAGACTTATCTTAGGTGTTTCTCCTCAGAAAAGCCTAGAATCTCAATGGTTGGCTTGGGCTGAATATTGATTAATACCAATTTCAATCAATCCATTGGTATGCCCCCCTTCAAGGCCTTTTATGGCCGAGATCCACCTACCTTGTTCAAGCTGGAAGATGTGTTTTCTTCAGTAGAGGAAGTGAATGAGCAGATTCATGACAGAAATGTAGTGATAGAAGAACACAAGGAACACTTAACTAAAGCCCAAGAATCCATGAAGAGGTATGCTGATAAATCTAGAAGGGATGTTTCTTTTGAACAAGGGGATTTGGTTTATCTCAAACTCAGACCCTATAGATTGAAATCCTTAGCTAAGAAGATTAATGAGAAACTCAATGCTAGATTCTATGGACCTTTTGTGGTGGAAGAAAAGATAGGACAAGTAGCTTACAAGCTTAAGCTTCCGGATTCAGCACGCATTCATCCAGTGTTCCATGTATCTCAATTAAAAAAATCATTACAAGCTGAAGTACAGGTCCAGCCTCTTCCAGCAGTGTTGACAGAGGAGATGGAGTTGGTAGTTGAACCTGAGGGAGTGCAGCATATGAGAATTTTAACTAATGGAGAGAAGGAAGTACTGATAAAGTGGAAAAAATTGCCAGAATTTTAGAGCACTTGGGAGTCCTATGGTACCATAAACAATCAATTCCCTCATTTTCACCTTGAGGACAAGGTGCAACTTATCTGGGGCATAATGTTGGGCCCAAGGCCCTTATAAGAGGAAGATTGGGCCGAGAGCTGAAAAGGGGGGAAACATCAGTGAAGAATGCTGAGGTGGAGGAGGGAGAAAAAGAGGCCTAACTAACTAGTGAGCTGGAAGGAGGGTATTGAGAGTGGGGGAGTGGTGTGGGAAAAGGGGATGGAATGATTTGGAGCTGGTTTTGGGAGAGAACTAGGCCTCTCGAATGCCTAGCATGTCCGTTGTCTGTGTGTTTCTTACTGTTCTGTAATTCCTGCGTTTCCATTTCTGTCCTCTGATTTTATTGTTGAATTTGTAGTTAATTTTTCTGTTATCTCTTGCTGTAATCTTCATCATTACCCCACTGGTATTGGTGACTCATCTTTATTCAATAATATCAGAATTAATCAGTGTTATTTAGTTATTGTTGTTTGTTAGTACTAGAGGGCTCTATCAGAACCCTTGTCTCTCCAACCTCTTGGAGTTAGCTTTTGTGGTATAGCTCTTCTGATGGTTCATATCAGACAGCTTTTGTTTTGTCAAATGTAGCCTTCTCACTTATTCTGCACTAGTTATTGCTAAAGCAAAAGGATTTTTTTTTTTTTGGTGTATACGTGCCGGGGTGGGAGGTGTTTGGGGGCACTTAAAAATTCTTTAGTTGTGGACATTCAAAGATAGGCTTGTCATTCTCTTCGCACTGATTTATTGTTCATGCCATGAAAACTTTGCAAATCTGGTCCTAGGAGAAAAGAAAATACATGTAAGGCAGTATGCTGAATGCTTGATTGGAAAGTCTTCATGAATGTAATTTTGATTCCTTCAAATACTTACTTTTTAAGAGTATAACTTTTGGGGAACCAAAAGTAAAATGCGCACTTAGTAGTG
This sequence comes from Biancaea sappan, assembly GCA_037074585.1. Classification (NCBI taxonomy): domain Eukaryota; kingdom Viridiplantae; phylum Streptophyta; class Magnoliopsida; order Fabales; family Fabaceae; genus Biancaea; species Biancaea sappan. Next base: position 42,890,760 of record CM073500.1, on the reverse strand, counting down.
TGGCTGCTAGATGCCCTGACACTATTATCATATAGTCCCAAGAGCATAATAGCATATTTTATAATGACAGATATACTGATTCTCCATATAGACAACTAGAAACTATGCCGGTCAAATTTTCCATTCTTCTCGAATTTTTACTGCATACTTCTTCTGGGTATAAAATCTTACTCAGTTTGACTACGTTGGGTTTTCTTTATCATGCATCATTATTTATTTCTTTTTATTGGATGTATAGATGCTTGATCTATAAAAGGAAAAATAATAGAATCTTATACAGTCAGTTCATACCTTAATATAGAGATCTCATTTATTGTGGTTTCAAAATATAATAAAATTTCCTTTTGGATATACATCTGCACTGTATCACAGCATTATTATAATTTGGTATAATGACTTTCTATGATGCATTGCACAGAAAAATCTGAGCCACTAGACTGGGATTCACGCTTGAATATAATCATGGGAGCTGCAAAAGGGCTTGCCTACTTGCACCATGATTGTTCCCCAAGGATCATACACCGTGACATAAAATCAAGCAATATTTTACTTGATGGCAACCTGGATGCTAGAGTCTCTGACTTTGGGCTTGCCAAACTTTTGGAGGATGAAGAATCACATATCACCACCATTGTTGCTGGAACATTTGGTTATCTAGCCCCAGGTAAACAATGCAAAATAAATGCCCTGTTGGCCAGATTGATAATTGGCAGGATCTTGGATGATGGTATTGAGCTGTTGCATGATTAATGAGGTTCTCTTGTTATCCAGGTTATAAATAACATGACCTGGTGACTTAACATGGCATAGATTCTTACCCTGCATATGCCTCATCTTGATGTGTTACTCATGTATGAAGATAGATAGCAGTTCACATAGTATGTGGACAATATGTCCTTTTTTTCTTTCTGTACTTCAAGTATAAAAGGGTCATAATGTTGAACTTGATTTTGTAAGAGTAGGTGCCATGCTGTTAATTCCTTCTAGCCAATGTTATTTGTCCACATAGTAATACTACAATTTTGTGATGATTGACGGTCAATTTAGAGAAAGATTTCACTAACTTATGGTCAGGAAAGTGGGTGAATAAATCAGTGGATGCTAAAGGGCTGATGCTGGCTGTTTTCGTTGAAGTTCACTAGATGAAATGAAATTAGTGGTCAGAAGATTTTCTGAGCTGACGTCATTTCGGGGTTCTTAGTAAGGAGTTAGGCTGATAAGAAGAAATATACCAAATTTTGAGTGAGATCAGTTTACCATTCAAGTATAGCGAGCAATTGTTATGGAGAAAACTTAAGTACAGTTTTATACTTAGTTATTTGGTTGTCCTATAAAAGCAAGATAAGTGGATTTTTTTTTTTGGATATATCTCTGCATGACATGATTGGATCTTTTAAAAACTTTTTTTTTTGTTTTCCTTTTTTGACAAGTCATGTTTTAATTAGAGAACCTAATAAGAAACATCCTAGGAACATTACCCTAGTCTAGTCCTTTATTTATTCACTTTGCAAATCCTTATGACATGTTAATCCTGGCGTGGAAAACCTTTCAGATGCAATTTTCAATTGGGCAATCTCCATCTATGACATGGAAAGGCTGAAACATAAAGTTTAAGCAGAAGTTTATACCAATTCATGAATTTTAGGGTAGTCACAGTAGTGGAAACTTTCTAGCATCATTAGGCTGTTTATCTTAGGAAATTCAACAGATATTCAAAATTCAAAGAATTTGGAGTGCGCTATGTTTACTATTTATTCTTAATTTTACATTCGCTTTATTTTGTTGATTTAAGAATTAAGAGGATAGCTTATAACCTGTTCAGTATATTTCTGTTTTCTTTTAGCAACATTCTTCTTTTATTGTAAGTTGAAGATGGAGGATGAAATAAAGGATAAGATTAAAACTGGCAAAAAGAAAGAATAAATGATCAATATAACACTTGTAATGACTCATTAGATTTTTCTAAACAAAAGGAGATGTGGAAATATACATTTACTACTTTGTGACTTTGAAAGGTTGGTTCTCTTTGTCATTTGCAAAATTATGAATGTGTATTAGACAATTAACATGGCATTCTAATCCAATAGTTGTCTAATCACGCATCTGTTGCTCTGGCAGAGTATATGCAAAGTGGTAGGGCAACTGAAAAGACTGATGTTTACAGTTTTGGTGTCCTGGTACTGGAAGTGCTGAGTGGCAAGCGACCAACAGATGCATCATTCATTGAAAAGGGTCTCAATATTGTTGGTTGGGTATGTCATGCAGCTTTCTCTTCTTTTTTTATTAAACAAAAGATAAACACTTTTGGTCCCCTCCCCCCCCTCCCCCCCCCCCCCAAACAACACCAAAAAAAAAAAAATACATAGACTGTAGGCAGCTTTCTCTTTTCTATTCTTTTTTATTAAAGTTCATGCCTGTTAGGAGTACAAAGATTTGCTTCCTTCTGGTTCCAAACATAATTGCCAAGGAAGAGGTTCGTTTACTCTAATAATTTACCAAACATATTATTTTTTTAAAGCAGCTTCTGGACTGCAAAAAGAAGTGTGAACAGTGGTCAGGGTGCACAAAGTCCTGTAAACCATTTTCTCAATATATTATAGGAAGTTCACTTTGGAAAATAGGAAAAAGCATATTTCTGATGCTTTTTTTACCAAATGAACCATGATAAAGCTAGAACAAATGGAGGAATGCATGATTACACACATCAGATTGAGAGAAAAGAATAAACAAATAAAGAAACCTGATAGAACCCTCTAAACAAAACAACAGTAGTTTAAATGAGAAAGATTAAGAAGTCCAATGCTCAATAGAATAGGAAATAACTCTGAAATATATTAATATGGACCTCTACCAGTGGGGTAAAGGCCAATTACAAACACTCAAATATAATCTCCTCACACCCAAAACCAGTTATGGTAGACTCAATGCAGAAAGTTAAACACAGTTGCTAGTATTCGAGAGACTAGCACTCTCCCCAGACCCTAGAGGTTCCTTTCCCAAAAGATGATCCCCTGCTACAAAAGACTTCCTAAATAAAACCTAAAACACTACAAGCTCAGCTTACTCTCCCGCATGGTTATGAAATCGAGATTCAAATCGTGAATCGGAAGACTTATTTTTCGAATCACGAATCGAATCTTATTATGAATCGTAAAATACAAGATCAATAAAAACTTCAAAATAAATAAGCTGATATATCATATATAAACTTCAAAATAATTAAAATTCCAAAATTCAAGTCATATATCAAAAAAAACATCAAGAAGATGGCAAAACAAAGATGACAAAACAATGATGAATGGTCTCATCTCATTCATCATCCCCAAGATCAATGTCACTTAATTCATCCTCATCTTCTGGCATTAAACGCTATTCCTCTTCCTCAACATTTCCAACTATTTCTTCAATTTCATTCTCATTTAAGGTGGATTTTCCCTTATCAACCTTGGCATTTAAGTTTCTTGGACCTTAAAAGAAAAAAAACACTTAATTAGTGACATTGACAACCTAGTACTATAGTTAAATGTTACTTCTAAGTTTTAAAGTTTAAACAAATACCTGTCTTCCTTTTCTTGTTTGGAGCTCCTTCTTCAAGAGTGTAGGCCTCATGTATATCCATCCATGAAGCATCAACTGGTAAGCAAGGATTCTCTTTTTCTGTAATCCACTCATCATCTGATTCAATATCAGATAAGCATATAGGATCATAAGTATCTCCTTTCTCCTCTCTGGATTTCTGTCTCATCTCAAGTTGGAGATTATACTTAACAAAGACGAGCATTTAATCTCTGTTGCTCTAAGCGATTTCTTCTCTTGATATGGACTTGATCAAATATGCTCCAATTTCTTTCACATCCAGTAGCACTACAAGTGAGACTTAAAACTCTCATTGCTAGTTTTTGTAACTCTTTGCCCTCTCCACCATAACTTTCCCACCAAAGAGCTGTAAAAACAAAAGCCAACATAAAAATCAAATCTATATCTATGTTGCCTATGCCTTTTCAAAATCATGAAAATTAATGTAAAATACTAAAATTTACCAGGTTGCTTCTTATCCCTGGTATCTATTGCCATGCTTCTTCCAAAAAGTCCCTTGACAGTCTTGAATCTATCAAGTTGTTGATCAATAGTAAATCTAATCCTTCTATCTGGGATCATTCTCTCAATGGTCTCATATAAACCAAATAAAACTTCACTATCCGCATTGAAGTTTTTGTCATAGTGGAACCTAATAAAAAAATAAAATAAGGAATTAGTAAATTTTCAATTACCAAAGTAACATGATTTGATCTCAAAACTTAAAGAATGACTTACTTAGGATTAAGATAGTAAGCAGCAGCATGGAGAGGCCTGTGTAATTGCAAATTCGAACGAGTATCAATTATCTTCCACACTTTTTTTATATCTTGACTCTTGCTTCTTGAAGTTTGCAGCTATTTGTTCTTTAGCTCTATCCATTGCTTCATAGATATATGGCATGGCAGGTTTTGAGTCTCCATCTACAAGCCTTAAAACCTTCACAACGGGAGTCACACACTTCAAGCAATATTGGATGGATTTCCAAAATCTAACATCACATAGAACAATATTCATCCCCTCATCTTTGCTAGCATAATTACTAGTAGCCCATTCCTCTGAAGCAAACATAGACCGAAGAGCATTCTTTTGTAGCATAATACCTTGTAGGGTGAGAAAAGCTGTTGCAAACCTTGTGACTGTTGGTCTAGCTAATTCCCTTCCATTGGAATGCTTTCTATATAAGTTTAGGACCCATGTGTGTCTATAAATGAAAGCTGTGACTTTTTTGGCATTTGTAATAGTATTAAAAAATACCGGAAGCTGCCCGATGTATTCAAGAATCAAATCAAGGCAATGAGCTGCACAAGGAGACCAAAATAATTTTGTTCTCTTCTCCTCTAACATCTTTCCAGCAGCCACAAGATTAGCAGCACCATCTGTCACAACTTGCACTACTTTGTCTTCCCCATTTTCTTCTACCATGGAATCCAATAAATTAAACATTTGCTTAGCATCCTTAATCACATCACTAGTGTCAATAGATTTTAAAAAAATAGTCCCACTTGGGCTATTAACCAAAAAGTTGGTAAGTGACCTGCCTTTTCCATCTGTCCAACCATCACACATCAAAGTGCAGCCCCATTTTTCCCATTCAATCTTGTATTTCTCCAAACTTGCTTGAATGTTGTCAACTGCCTTTTTCAAGTAAGATACTCTCACCTCATGAAAAGTAGGAGGTTTTAAACCCCTTCCATATTCACCAACAGATTTTAGCATTTGGACAAATAAGGAACTTCTTAACAAATTAAATGGCAAAGCATTGCCATAGATGCAATTGCAAATGTCTTGCATCACTAACTCTCTATCTTTAAGCACCTCATTCATTGTTTGCTGCTTTAATAATTTTGTTCCTTTTTTTGTATTATCTTGGGTGCCCACTCCTTCAAAGCATTCCTGACTGTTTGCCTCTTTGGCTTTATCTTTGTCTTCTAAGAGCTTCAAAAACATCTCTTTAACTTCATCGAGGACAGATGGACAGGCACTAACATTCTCTTTAGTCCCAGCAAGATGATGCTTCATCCTTGCAACACCACCCCAACAATTATGTGAACAATACTTGCACTTAACTAAAAGTCTATGGGGTGGAACAGACTCACAATGATTCCATGTAATATCAACTTCTTTTTTCTTTTTTGTTTTACCCATTACCCTAATAAAAAAAAAATCTGCAAAGAGAGGAGGGCCACCAAGAGGAACAAAATATAAAAGAAAATAAAAAGTGATGAGGGAATGAATGGAAGGGAATTAAAAAATAAAAAAAAAAAAGAAAATGCAACAGAGGAACAGAATTTAAAAATTAAAAAATAATACAATTAGAAACAAAAAAGGATCAGTCTGGGTGTGCGCCAGTGCGTGTGCCTGTGTGGGAAGCAGATGCATGGGAGAAGGCAAATACAGAGGAAGCAAACACACACGGACACACAGTGGGAGGAGGCAAATACAATCAGTGGAGGAAGCAAACACACAAGGACAGTGGAAGGCAAACGCACGCACGGTGAAGAAGGCAATCGCACGCACAATGGGACTGAAAAAGCAGTGGCCTAGGTGTTATATTGCGATTATGCCTTGGATAGTGGGAGGAATCATTTTCGGCAATCTCTGTCCAATTAGAAGAGAAAAATTTGGTTAAATGCCGTGATCTGAGGAATCCTCCACAATCGGGTCGTGCGACCCGGAAGAAAACCCGACGGCAATTCGCGAGCCATTGGAGGAATGGGAATCGTGCGATTCATTCTCAATCACGATTCGCATGATTTAGGCACTATATTCGCGATTCCATTTGCGATTTTGAATAAAAAACGAGTCACCTTGCGATATGTATTCTTCTGCTGGATTTCCGGGACGTACCGCGATATGAATCCCACGATTCATGCGATACTGATAACACTGCTCTCCCGTATGTTTGTTATTTTGTTGCTCCTCCATTTCCCTCTACTCTACTAACCTCTGCCATCCCCATACCGTTCTTTTTCTGTCTTGAATAAACCTTGAGTTTGACCCTTTCTTTTTTGCTGATTGCCATCCTTCCCCCTTCTGACATAAGGGTCTAACAAAACCTAACTCTGGTAAGGGTGCAATGGAGAGGATGACTTGGTAATTCACAGTCTTTCTGTAATGACAAGAGGAGAAAACTATGCCTTCCCTCAAATTTTATGCAGGCAACATCCTCTGAAATGAAAGCCAAGACAGGGAAAAGAGAAGAGAATTAATGTTCTGATCCTTGGAAATTACACCTTTTCTTAATTTGATCCTCTCGCTTATACTTCAAATGAATCCTTCTATGTTTTGTTTACTTTATTTGATCTCTCCACAGTATCAAATTTTAAATCATTTAGGATGCAAGGAAGTACTGGAGAAAATTGGGGAGTATGAAGGTTCACATAAGAATATTAGAAGTTGAGTGATCAATTTGAGAAATGCTGCATTTTACAGGGATCTATCCACTATTTATCTCAAAATCATATGAACCCTAGTAAAATAAATTCAGATAAAACCTTTACATTTAGGGCATCCAACAAAATTTATTTTACCTAAACCTCAATCTAGGACACGTAAATTGCAACCTATGTTCCAATGCATAACTGCTGTAATCCTATCACCATAACTGTTCCATAAAAGAATTAAAAAAAAAAAAGAGCATCCCTCAATAATCTCCCCTTGCTATGTGATAAACTGCAAATTGAAATTATAGAGCTTTTTTTTTTTTTTTCAAAAAACAGTTTTTTTTTTGATAGAAAAAGAAATGATATTAATGAGGAGAGAAATACAGAAGGCAAAGGAACAAAGTACAATAAAAGGAGGACAAGAGATCCTCCTAAGAAAGAATTACAAGGAGAGAAATCTAAAACCAAAGGACACCCCACAAGGCCCCTAACAAAGATTAGTGCAACAAAGCCCTCCAATCTCTATAAACATCAGAGGGGCACCCCCTTAAGAAACCCATTGGCCGAGACCCACAGGGAAGCCACATAACGAATGCGATTCTATAATAAGTGAGGAGGGAGACATCGGTCATTAAAGACCCTGGCGTTTCTTTCCATCCAAATGCACCAAGTAGATGCGAACATAGCTGATTTTCAAAGAATTGTATTCTCCATCCTATAACCAGAATCGATAAAATTGGTCGCGAGGAGAGTGGCAAGGTCAAAAGGGCAAACCCATTCTCATCAAAGAGATCGAATAATCTGTTCCAGATGCTCCAAGCCATGTCATAGTGCAGGAACAAATGATTGTTTGTCTCTGAATGTCTCAAATACATCACGCAAACATCAGGATATAAAGCCTTAAGAGGCTGTCTGATTTGATACAGTTCGTTTGTATTAATTCTATTGAGCACTGCAGTTTACAAAAAGACTTTTAACCTTTAAAGGCGCCTTAACTTTCCAATAAGACCTTTGAAAAAGCGAGGAAATAATAGGATTACGGATGAGGAAATTGAGGAAGGAAGCGCAAGTGTACAAGCTTGAGGAATCCAACTTCTACATTCTCTTATCAGTGAAAGAAGAAAGACGAATCAGTTTCATAATGTCCAGCAACAAGGAAAAGTCAGGCAAAATTCTATCATTTACATTCATGGTAAAGTGGAAATTCCAACTAGGATGATCCCCTTGCAAGCAAAAGAAGTCAGCAATAGGGGCATCGTGTAAAGAAGACAAAGAAAAAAGACGCGAAAATCTTTCTTTAAAGGGAACAGGACCAATCCAACAGTTCTCCCAAAAACGAAAACGGGAACCGTTACCAACGATGAGAGACAATGAAAGAAAGAAGAGATGGTATATGTGGGAAATTGCTTTCCAAGGACTTGCATGTGTAACGACATCTCTCGAGCCAGCGTCCCATCCATTCCTATGAAGACCATACTTAGCTTTAATCACCTTATGCCATAGGGAATTAGGCTCTAAAAGGAATCTCCATAACCACTTAGCCAAAGAGAGATGTTTTTAGACACCAGATTACCAAGACCCAGGCCCCCGTCCTCCTTGGATTTGCAGCACACCTCCCAATCAACTAGATGATCCTTCTTATTCTCCCCCCCCCCTCCCCCCCAGTCAGACCAAAGAAAATCCCTTATAATTCTCTCAATCCTTCTTGCCATGTCAATAGGAATTTTGAACGAGGACAAAAAATACAAAGGCATACTAGATAAGGATGCCTGAATTAAGGTCAATTTTCCCCCCAAGGAAAAAGTAAGCGCCTTTCCAACTGTCAAGCTTACGGGAAATTCTTTGGCTGACAGGATCTCAAAAAGAAACAGCGCGCGGGACTCTCAAAAACAGTTTTTTATTGCTAACATTTTGCCATTCGCTTATTGCAAATTACTTTTGATGGTTCTTACTTTTACCTTTTTTATTCTCATACTTGAATTTTCTCTTTGGTGCCTATGTGTCTGCATCACTTTTTATATTGCTTGGGCGCTCATTTGTTTTGTTCATTGGCGTCTAATCTTCTTCCTTTCTCTTTTCCATGTATGGCTTAAAGGGAGTCGGTGAAATCCTAGAAATTATTTTTTGGGTGCATAAGCTGTGTAGTTTCGTATGTGATTACAAAGGAAGCTACTTGGTTTGAGTTGTGCTTCTAATGCCACTTATTTGCTATCGTTGCAGCTGAATTTTCTCATTACCGAAAATAGGCCAAGAGAGATTGTTGATCCCCAGTGTGAGGGAGTACAGGTAGAGAGCCTCGATGCCTTGCTCTCTGTGGCTATTCAGTGTGTTTCTTCAAGTCCAGAGGATCGACCCACAATGCATCGAGTGGTCCAGGTGCTTGAATCAGAGGTCATGACACCATGCCCAAGTGACTTCTATGACTCCAATTCTGAGTAGAGACCTTGCCTAGGCACCCAAAAAGCTTGTTCAGTTTGCGTCCATTTCACTGCCAATAGTTACGAGACAGATGTGATGCAGTGAAACTGTCAGAGGGGCTCAGAATCTGCATGGTTACACTTTCTCGCACAATTGGTTTCATTTTTTAAGCAGATTTTTGATCGAAGGACGCCCCTTCATCATCAACGCCACTTTATTACAGAAAATTCTGGTTCTTCTAACTCGTGTCCTAATAGGACAGGTTCAAACTGTTCTTGTATCCGTGAATGTAATCCCACATTTGTTGAGTATTTTGCTTTTTTCTTTTTTTTAAATCCCACTTCAGCCACTGCTAGAATTTGTAATCCCAATCAGCATTTGTTCACCTGAATTAAAGTGTATATGAATCTGTATAAATTGAGGACACCTACCTTTTTAAGTTATTCTTGTTATATTAATGTAACATATCCTTCTGCAAAAAGATTCAGCCGATGATCAGATTCTGGGGCCATGACCCTTATCCATAGTTTCTTTGTTGTACACTCTGTTAGGACGTCGTTGTCCGTAATACTCACCCCCTATTAAAAGCCTGGGTCAGGATGTTCAAATTTGTATGCTTATTATAGATCTCTAGCTTTCACGTTTTATGAGAATGCGCCATGAATGCTGACTAGTAATAACGTGCTTTCGGGGTCATAACTGTTTAGACAAGTTTGACGTAATCATTCATAATCTACTGATTGAAAATTCTTGCGTAGCTCCCCGCATCATTGCACTTGTGATTCAAATCGCGCGGGGGATCCTTGAATGATATTCGAGTTTGTTTTGAATCCAACATCTTGGGAAGGCTTTTTAACGATTAAAGAGATTACTGATGCGGTTCCTTTGAATTTATAATTTGCCTAATATTAAATTTTATTTTTGTTCTTTCATGAAAATTTCAAACCTAGGCTTATTTATTTGAAAAAAAAAATTAGAATAAGCAAATTTTCTTCTCATGAACCTTAGAAGTACATAAACATTGCATTTAGCGCATTGCAGGTGGGTGTTCCCATGACTTTGAACATACAAAAATTTTCAACAAAATATCCAAATTTGAACTCAAACTTATCTTTTTATCTTTATAATCGTACTTAAATAAATATATATTATGACTTTCGTTTATCGTTATTAACATCCACCCTTCGGGTGCGTAACTGCGGTGCTTGAAGAACATGATTATATAATATGATTTCGAGCATCAATCTTGACGTGTTGAATTAGTTCACTTTTTTTCCACTTTTGGATTACTTTGGATCCTTTGTTGGACATGTTAGACTTTTTAGCATTGTTCCATAGAGTTCATGTAATACAACTAGACGTACGGTGTCTAAGCAAGGGTCCGTTGGCCTTTTAAATATGATGGAGTCATATATCACCTTGAGGATCGAAATGTATCTGAAACTTTATTAGTAAAGGGAAACAAATATTCCAAAACGGTAAGTAACAGAAAAATGGATATGCATATACTGAAGTAAGGCATGTGCAAGTGGACTCGAGAATGTGTGTATTTCAGTGTCTAAATGATTCAACTTATTTCCATATGTTCTGTCAGTGGATCTTTTTTTAAATTTATATTTTTCCAGTATTAACAATAAAAATTAATTTTTCCCTCTTTTTAATATATAATTTTTTTTAATATTACCATAATGCGAGAAATATTTATGATGATAAATTGTTTTCCTCATGAGCAGAGTTGATTTCATCTTGGTAATATATTGATGCGGTAAATGTATGCTTTAGTCAATTGATGCAGTTATGCAGGAATGTGATTTTACTTACCATGCATTAACAAACATGTAAACATCAAGAACTCAATCATATATTTTCAAATAGAGTTTTTCCAATTTCAGAAGATAGATAGGCAGAGATTGATCACTAAATTAAAAAAAAAAAAAATCAAATACATATCTTAATCTATTGCATAACCTTAGTCAAACAAAAGGTAGGTCTCTTCTAAGAGAAAGCCTATTCCTTCGACGTAGGAGGCTCTAGCTGCAAACGTAAATAGATTATTAAATGTTATCCGAGGGTGAACATTTTTTTTTTGTTTTTTCTTTTTAAATAATATTGGCCGTTGTATCGGATGACCGTTGACTGAGATCGAACGTTCAATGAAATTTTTTTACAAAATACAATAATATTAAAAAAATATAAACCGTTAGATGTGACGTATTTAATAGTTCACGTTAGAGCTAGAGTTTTTTGTGTTTGAAAAGAAGAGAATCTGTTTCCCTTCCAAGATAGTCGTCAGAGAATCTTTCACAGTGATTTTGAAGTAAAAATGATAGGCGGTAAACCCTACTAGCCTATTTTGGAAAACCTCAGTCTCGACATACATTAGGTTAGCTTATTATCCTTTAACCCATCAACAAAAGTTAAGGCTAAATTAGGCTTTTACACATTAAGGTCCAAACCAAATCATCAGATAATTAGCCCAACGAATTAACTTAACTAAAATCTTATAATTTGGGTTATAGATCTTATTTAATAGTCACCTCATGTACAATTGTAATATGTGAGTCCATAATTAACGAAAAATACTAACAATGAGCTCATACAAAGTGCTCCGTTCAAATTTTTATTTCTAGTCCTCTAAAATTTAATTTTATTTCTCAATAACATTCCTACCCTTCTTTCCACAATAGAGCAGGAAAAAAAATGAAAAAAATAAAAAATAAATTATACATATATTCATGCAATTGAGTGAAAGAATAAGTTTTATTTATATCCTATTTCAAATAAGCCAATAATAAATTGGCTGAATTGAGTTGATCCACTTAATAAATAATCAAATATTTTAAGTTTACACACATCCATCTCATGAATTAAATGGATTGGCTTGAGGGTCATTTTTACATTTTTATTTAAATTATAATTACGACAAAATTTTCTTTTAAAAAAATTTCCTTCTTGTAATTTATTAAATAAATAAGAAATAGATCTATTGAAATTAACAAAAATGCCTAGATAACGATCTTTTTTTCAAAATACAACTATGGTTTTGTTTCAAAATTAAAATCAATAAACTAATTGCATTTGCACACACAAGTAGCATTTTTGTATTGCATTTGCACTAATAATCATTATAAAAATAAATAATATAAAATAATTAGTTATTTATTCCTTTGATTGCTTTTATTTTTTATTATTAAATGAACTGGTCTATGAGTTAATACGTCCAAGTTTATTCATACAAGTTATTTTTTTAAAACAAATTTAAACCCGTTTAGATAACAGGCTAAATAAATTAACTCTAACTCATTATTGACAATATTATCATATACTAACAAATAATTACAATATGCGCATAAAAAATTAAAAATAGATTGATATGTTTGCCTCGATATAGAACAATATATTCATTAATTTTTACAAACATAAATTAATAAAATATATATATGCATAACAGATATAAAATATTAGTGACTTAATGTACACTAAATGGTATATAAAATTTTTAAAATTTGTTTTAATAATTTTAATGCAAAATAAAATACTAGTAACCTTTTTATACTTTAAAAATAAAAATAAAAAAAGTTATTAAACTTTCTAGTGTATTTTAATTTGTTTTGTTTTATTATTATTTTATTTTGTTTTATCTAAATATTAATATATAATTTTAAGATTAAGAATTTCAAAAACTATAAAATGATATATATATATATATATATATATATATATATATATATAATTTTTTCCTAAAAGTACAGATAATTAATAAATTAGAATAAAACAATGTAAAAATTTCGCAGAATCTAAGAGGTAATAGGGCCCACAGGGTCGTTATATGTCTGGCTTGTAAAAATATTTTTATTTATTTTTAATTTTTATTTTTTAAAATGTATTTTTTAAAATATTAAAAATATTTTTTTAATATTTTTAGATTTGAGCCTATTTTAAGAAATATGTTTAAAAAAATATTTTCAGTTTACTAAATCAAACACATTTTTAAACTTATTTTTTATTTTTAATAAAAATAAAAACAAAAAAATACTCAAATCAAACACTCCTAATTGTTGAATTATTAGAGCATCTCCAGTGTTAAGGTTAAAGTTATGATTTAATTTTTTTTATCAGTCAAATTAGTCAAATTAAAGTTATGATTTAACCTTTTTTAAAGTTATTAATCACACTCGAATCCTAGGATTTAATTAGTCAAATTAAAGTTATGATTTAACTTTTTTTTTAAAAAAATTTTTAATTTTGTTTTAAAAATAGTATCTTTCAATTTTTTTTAAAAATAAAATTTTTAATTTAAGTTTTTTACTTTTTCTTAAAATATTATGTAGTTTACCTGCAATCTTTAAAGTAATATTATTTAGTGCACCGAAAAAACTGTTTTTAATAAAAGAACTGAGAAACTAAAAGTATATTTGATTTGATATTTGAATTCTTGAAAAATTAGTTTAAATTTAAATGTAATTTGAAGGTAACAGTTTTATTATTTAATTTTTAAATCATTTATTCTTAAATCCTCGTTTGTCAATTTCAACTTACTTTTTTAAAAAAAAAATTAAAATATAAGTTTATAACTCAAATCAACCTAAAATCAAATTTGTCTAATGAATCGTAATCTCCATTATAAGAATTGGATCAAATATGCCGGTTCAATTGGTTAATTATGAAATTAGTTTGAAATAACTCATTAAATAGATGAGTAATTGAATCGGCTAAGAATCGGTCGAACTGGATAAGAATCAGTGCTAAATGAAAAGGTATATTTGATTTTTTTTAATTTTTTAAATTTTGCTTATTTTAATAAGGTAGCAAAGAAATTAATATTACAAATCAATCAATTTTAGTGAATATGTCAATATATTAGTATTTTATAAATTTGATATAAATAAATATTATATTAATTAATAATATTTTTTATCAAATTTTTATGTGAGTTTTTATTGTGAATTTTATTTTGTGTAATTTGATTCAAATCTCATTTTTAATTGAATTTGTAATTATAGTATTTAATTATATATTATTTTTAATATTTTAAAATAGACTAATTTAATTATAGTATGATTATTAATGCCTTAATCCGTTCAATCCAACACAACCGATCTAATTTTCAGAACTTGGTGCGAACACAAAAAATGATCTTTAAGATTACAGGTCTTCAAAGCCAGACCAAACTGACTAAGTCGAATCAAACTAACAATAAATAGATCAAAACTGAAAAAAGTAGGTCCAAATTAATTTTTAAAATATAAATTTTAATTGATTTGATTTAGTTGTCGATTTGGTTTAATTTGGTTCAATTAAAACGGAACCAACTTTATATATATATATATATATATAAAATATTATGTTTTTATATTTTTATATTAACAAATTTATTTTTTATATATTTTATAATTAAATTAAATTTTTAATTAATTTAGCCTCTTTTTAATATTTATATATATTTTATTAAAATTAAAAATTATTATAAATAAAATTATTTAAAATCGAATTAAATTACTCAATTAAAATTGAATTGAACTACTTAAAAATTAAAATTAAATAAATTTATAATTTTATAAAATTAATTAGCTGTGATCAATTTAGTTAATATCAAAAACCAAACCAGCCAACGGTATTGACACCCCTATTTGAGATTGAGATCGCGTTAATTTACGATAGAGGTTGCAGTTGTAGCTTTCCAATCATGACCCGAAGTCAAGTAAATGCGTGTCCGGTGGAAGTCTCAAAAAGATGCTTTTTCCCTAATATTCTCTCACGGTCACAGAGACTCTACAGTTTCTGTTTTCACTTTCATTTCATTGTAGTCCCGACCTTGATTTTCCCTCTACTGTTACCCCCAATACCTCTTTTCTCTTCTGTTCCCTTCTTCCCTTTCTTCCGAGCTATACTTTTGGAAATCTCTCTTTCTTGAAGGGTCGAGGTAAATCCCTTTTTTAACCATTGATATCTTTCTTTTCTGATCTTTTTTGTTTGGGCTGCAAGAAAGTTGCTGTTGTTTATCGGAAAGGAAAATGGATGCCATAAGGAAGCAAGCAAGCAAATTAAGGGAGCAAGTTGCCAAGCAGCAGCAGGTGATTTTCCCTACTCTAGTAGTTCTTAAGTACACGGTCTCCGTGAAGAAGCAAGTTTTATTCGAAATTAGGTGGAGGATGGTCCACCACCCTCTTTTTAGTGATAATGCTTTTTGTGGTAGTTTTTAGAAGTGTTCAGTTTATGTTTGCTTTTGCATAGTGGGATAATCCCAGTTTCTTTTCTTTTTTGAATTTTCTAGTTGGATTTTGAATAAGGCTTATTTACACTTGAGGATTGAGCTGGTGAAGTAGGTTTCATTTTTCACTTGACTGTTTTGCTTTTTCTAGTGGTTTCATTTGTTTGACTTAAGTCTGTGGTCATTGTCCGAGATTATAATGTTACTATTCTGCAGGCCATACTTAGACAATTAGGCCAAATTAGCAATGAACCGCTTATGACAGATGAATCTGAACTTCAATGTCACCAACAACTTCGAAAGTTATACAATTCTACAAAGGCGGCCAAGGTATAATGGTATTATATTGTAATCTTTGCAGTCTATTTATAGTTTGAATCTGATGGCTGAAATTTAACAAGTCAAGGAAGCTTTATATATGGCAGAAGTTTTAATAATTGTGGCTCTAACAGCATTTCCAGCGACATATTGTTCGTGGTATTGAAGGTTTCACCTCTGTTAGTTCAAAGCAAATGGAGATAGGTGGACTTTGGCTTTGTCCCTCTGTTAATTTGATTTCTCTTCAAAGGATGATAATTGATATTTTACCTTGTATATTTTAGTGAGGAAATTTGCTAAAGACTGTTGTAAGTATGCGACTGAGAACGAAGGAAGTAGTTATGCACTTGCAAGAGCTTCTCTTCACATGGGTAACTCATATGATTTGATGGAAAATGAAAGGGAGACTTTGCTTGGGATCTACAGCCATCAGGTAATCTTCTGTTAAAATTTCTTTGTCCATATTCCTTTTAGAGTTTATTTTAGGAATGTATAGCTTTAAAGCAGGCATTCAAAATTTTTTAATACATAAATATTACATGTCTTTGAGTAGAAAAATATGGTCATCTAATTTACATATTGCTCAGCTGGAACTAAAACTTACTACCATAAGCACTGGGATTCTGAAATTTTGGCTTTCAGTAAATGAAATGGAGAAAATTTATCTAAAGTTTCTTATATCTTTGTTATCAAGTTTTCAAATAAAAATATGGCATGTGTAAAAAGTTTCTTGAAAAACCAATCATGTAATAATGAGTTGTAATAAATATAAAGTTATTTTTTTAAAAACTATATATACACTTATCGTGTTCTGATTAGAAAACCATACACTTGTCATATTTTAATTGGAGAACTTGATAGTAAATATATAAAGAACTGCACTTAAGTTTTTTCCAAATGAAATAATAGAGAGGTTTCACATGCTGTTTATATCAGTCTTTCAGAGCTCTTTGCATGAAAAGAAATTGAAGGTGGCAACTAAACCATCGTACTTATAATTATCAGAATACCTGCTTGGACAACTGAAAGCCAATGGAATAGGTTGATGATCAGATATGTGGGTTAATGTCCTAGCTCTTTCCAATGGACTAGAAGTTACTTAATTGCAACCCTGTTATAATTTAATTTTGTACCATAAGTAAAATTTCATATTTTGAGTCTCTTTCAACTATGCCTTTCACCCCCAACACCCCCCCCCCCCCAAAAAAAAAGGAAAAAAACTCCTAATTCTAATTCAAATTTTGTGTATTCAGGTCTCTGAGCCATTACGGGAACAAATAACAGCAGCTCCTTTAGAGGATGCACGCCATCTCACTTACCACTATGACAAACTTTTTCAAGAGGTAGAAGCCCAGGTAATAACTTACTGGCAGAACTTCTTGCATATGCTTGTGCACAATGCATATTATTTATCTTATGTATCTTCTCATCAGGCTGCTGAAGTTTTGAGGCGTCGTTCAAAGTTGAGGGATTCTTCTACTTCTGCAGAGAGCTCCATGAAGCTTCAAAATGCAGAAACAAGGTTGAAAGAGCTTAAATCTGCCTTGGTGGCACTTGGTAGAGAAGCAACTGCTGCTATGTTGTCAGTTGAAGATCAGCAACAACAGATAACTCTCAAAAGCCTTTGCACAATGGTATTGCATTGCTAGATTCTCTGTGAGCATGACATATTATGCCTTCTTACCATGTTGCAGATTTTGCATTAAATGCCTGGCTGATCTGTAGCTTATTCCAGTTTTATAATATTGTGAACTGCTAAATGGATTCTACGCTTCTAGCTATTTAAATTTCGAAGCCATGAATATTTATTGGTCATAAAAGGAAACTTTTTCTTTTTTATCTACTATAAATTGCTGGTTGAATTGTTTTGTCCAATATTTGCAATTTTCCATCAAGCTGTTTATATATGAAAATTCAAAAAAGAACAGTAAAAACATGTTTCTGGGCGTCAACCAGTTTTTGTTACAAACAAAAAGTTATGGATGCTGTCCATTGTCAAAATTTCCATCTAGCTGCAGAGGCTTAGTGAATTAAGTAGAAATTATGCCAGGGGGTCTCTTTAAAACTAGGGTTTGGTTGCTTGAAGTGATGGGTGAAAAATAATTCCTTGACATGATAGTGCTCGAATTCTACAGCTGTTGGTGAAAACATTTCGACAATCTACTTTCTTGATAGTTTCTAGTATTGTGAAATGAGGTATATCTCACCTGATGTTTGCTTAATTAGGCACTTGCTTCCTTGTTGCATAATTTCTTTTAGTGATATGCTGTATGGCTTTTGAGTTTCAGCTAAAATGTTTTTACCCTTCCCCCTTCCCCCTTCCCCCTGAAGCCTTTTCTTTCATTATCTTTTTGTTCCTTTTTCTGGCAGGTGGATGCTGAGAGAGCTTATCATCAGCATGCCCTTGTTATTTTAGATAAACTATACGCTGAGGTTTGCTACCATGTATCCTAACTATTTACTCTTTCTAATATAAAAGTATTCACTACTTCTTATGTGTATGTAGAATCCCAAAAGAATGGCATACTATTCTGAGCATTCCCTTTTTTTTTCTTTTTTTTGAACACCCCTGGAATTTACTCCTCTTGCGTATTATTGGAGTTAGATGATTCTGGAGAAGCAATCAAAAGAGTCTTTGGCAGTTCCAGTGCCAAGAGATGGATATATTCAGCCTGTAATGGAGAATGCTAATCTAAATGGTTTTGATCATCAAAGCACTGGTCCCACAGCCACCTGCTATTTTGCAAAGGTAAGTCATGTAAATTTATTGTGAATTCTTATCCTTCTTAATTACTGTTAGAGTAAATTAATGATTAAGTTTGTCCTAAGAGCTACTTCATGACATACAATATACTATCACATCTTGCAGTTGACTGTTGCTCACGATGAAGCATATACTAATAATTCCACATTGGTTTTATTGCAAAAGATATCTTATCTGGATGACTAAATATTCTATATTTTCATTCAGTGTTAAATATGATTTATTTGAATATTTATTTATTTGCTTTGGAAATATGATAATTGATGTTATACTATTATTTCAAAACATAAAATTTCTGTTTTTTGTTCCAATAACTCTTTTTATTCATCAAATTGTGGTGTATTCAAGGATAAAGAGGCTATGGAATATTTAGGTAAAATAATGAATCTGATGAGAAATTCATTGCATTAACAAGGCATCAAATCCTTGGGTTTTCTTCTAATTCTTAACTTATTGGATGATTTAGTCATTTTCATGGTACAAATCCTTCATGATCAGGCATTCAAGAGTTTAGTCCCTGTCAAATTCATTCCTAACTAAATTTAATTTAGCACAAAGTTTGCTCACAACAACAACAACAACAACATAGCCTTATCCCACTAAATGGGGTCGGCTACATGGATCGCACGACGTCATTGAGCTCTATCAATGACTAAAAGGTCCCGATCAATAATTTCTCTAAGTGTCCTTTTTGGTCTTCCTCGACTTTTTTTCACAGGACTCCAAACCATCTGCTCAACTCTCCTAACTGGCGCTTCCAACGGTCTTCTTTACACATGCCCAAACCATCTTAAATGGTTTTCAACCATTTTTTCTTCAATAGGTGCCACCCCAACTCTACCTCATATATGATCATTACGAATCCTATCTCTTCTTGTATGACCACACATCCAACGCAACATCCTCATCTCCGCCATTCCAATTTTATGTTCTTGTTGTCCTTTCATTGCCCAACATTCACTCCCATATAAAATCGCTAGTCTTATAGCAGTACGATAAAACTTTCCTTTGAGTTTATCAGGTACTTTCCGATCACAAACAACCCCTGATGCCATTCTCCACTTCAACCACCCAGTTTGTATCCTATGTTCCACATCTCTAATAATTTTGCCGTCATCTTGTATAATTGATCCCAAATACCTAAACTTTGACACTTGTGATACGACCTGATCACCCAGTTTAACCTCCATCTCGTTCTTAGCTTGTCGCTTGTTAAAATTACAATGCATATATTCGGTCTTACTCCTGCTTAGACGAAAGCCCTTCGATTCCAAAGTAGCTTTCCATAACTCAAGTTTAAAATTGATCTCTTTCCTTGTCTCTGCTATGAGAACAACGTCATCTGCAAAAAGCATGCACTTAGGGATTTCTCCTATCAGCTAAAGCCTTTGGGATGATTTGGTTTTTGACATTCAGTTAATTTCATCCAAAATCTGTCTGAACTGAATGAAAAGTAATCATTCATTTAAACTCTATATTCATCGTATCCATAGCTGATTATTCTTGTTATGATTTGTCTTACAGGTTGTACACCCTTTTGATGCTCAAGCTGAGGGAGAGTTGAATTTATCAGTTGATGATTATGTTATAGTTCGGCAGGTATTTTTGAACTACTCATCATTTTTTTATGCCACATCAATTCTGCAGATAAACCTTATCTTTTTCAATATTTAATTATGGGTATTTGTGGGTTTTTGGAAGGCCTCTTTCTTTTCTCCCTTTTGATGAAAAATTAGAGGGAAATTTTCAAATTAATTCACAATTAATTCACAGTTCCCTTGTTTCTAATTTTAATCCCTAGTTGACAGTTAGCTTAAACTTTCTATCAGGAAATTGCAGTAAATGAATTGTCTATTGGATGCCATTTATGTGATTTGGTTTCAATGAAGTTCACCTCTTTATTAGTATCAAAATACCATGAAATTGCAGGCCATATTTTTATCCTTTTTATCCCTCTTAATATTCTTATACTGATGTATGTGATGACTGTGCATCTTGCTACTAGCAGCATTGTTGATTATATATATATATATATATATGTAAGTTGTAAACTTTCCTCTCACCACCGTTATATTTAGGTGGCTGCCAATGGATGGTCTGAAGGAGAATGCAAAGGCAATGCTGGATGGTTTCCCTCTGCATATGTAGAGAGACAGGACAAGATACCAGCTAGCATGATAATGGAAAAAACCTGAGTCTTGATCTCAACAAGGTCTTTAACTAGGTTCTGCAAAAGTTGTATATTCTCACTCTCATAGGTCCTTTTGAAAAGCCCCTAAATGTCCTTCCTGTGAATGCATGGGTTCTGTGGAATATGTTGTATATGCAAGAATGAATTATGATATATATAGCAGTTTAAAGGTGTAGATTAATCTGTAATTTAAGAGCGTGCTTAGATCCTACGGCATCCTTGTAAAGGGCGTAATTTTCTACGTAAGAAAAATCTTGGCAAGGTGGATTAAAATAGTTGCTTATACGATGGTCTGTAGCTTTATTGTTTCCAAGTTATTAAATTTTGTGGAACTACATTGCTGTATTTAGACATCTTACGAATTTACCAATGTGATCCACATTATTTATTATGCTTCTAGTGGGACTCATTTTTAACATTCTCCTTGCACTCAAGTGTAAAGTGCCAATGAAAGCTCACTAAGATGGTTGTTTTATATTTTAGGGTTTAATTGGCACACTTATTTTTGCGAGCTTCTATTGACTCTCCGCCCAAAGTGTATATAATAAGAATAATTCTTGTTCCTAATGAATGAATTATTTCAGTTAGTCCTTGTAGCAAATTCCCAAGTTCTGAGGTAAATTTGCATATGGTCCTAATTGTTGACATAAATGCATGATGCAGCAGCAGCACAGTGACACGCTACTGGATTGTGCAATCTGTTGGCAAGAACAACACCGTCCTGGCCTCAAGGTCGTGTCCTATCAAGAAGTTCATCTGAGCCAAGTTCCCATATATGGAAACATTACTGGACGAAGCAATCATTGTGAAACATACCAAATCAGTAGACACCGTCTGAAAAGTATTCAATGGCTGCAACTCCACATCAGCCCCCTTGAAATGTGCTGTGATGTTAGGAAAATTGATACTGTGACTACCACCGGTTTCATAGCAACGGCTAAGAATACCTCTTGGGTCCTCTTTTCTTCAAGCTTTCATGGTTTTATCTAGAGCTTTCAACACATCCTTAAATAACTCTGGTTGCACAAGAGTTAATGTTGTCCCTGAGTCAATTACAGTATATATCCATCGCATCATCAATATCAGAAACTATTTCTGAGAACCAAATCCTGTATGCTATTCTCTTGTTTCCTGCACTAATGGCTTCTAATGAAACCCTATGATTGGGATCCCCATAAGATACTACAGGAGTTGTGACAGCAGCAGAAACAGAAGTGACAGCATCCTCACCGAAACTCATTTGCCAGAGAAGTTGGTTGAGGTTTACGATGAGGGTAGTAAACAGTAGGAGAATTTTCTATGAACAGATTGAGCCATCTGAGAAACTAACGAAAGTTGACCACCTCCCAGACCTATGACACCAGACACCAGTCTATGAAAAGTACCATCGTTGTCATGTCCACACCCAAACACAACATTTGGTAGGGAAACTGGCTGGTTGATGCCTAAGGTTATTGTCTCAGCAGCAAGGACTCCTTTAGTGTAAGAACCGTCTCCATAACGATAGGTATACTCACTGGTAGGATTTGGATCACATGACAGGTTCTGGTATGTGGTGGAACGATGAGCATTAAAGATAGGAAGTGTTTGGTTGTAACATTTGTTGCATGGCTTACATTGTGTCCATATAAGATCACTACCAGTACTAGCTACTCCAAGTATCTGAACAGGTGGGATTCCTATTGATAAGTTTACAAGGTAATCTCCATCATTAGGTACTAATGGGGTTTGGATATCTGACTTGAAATGGTTCATACGCATCACTGAGCGTTTGAATGCATCATGCAGGCGATCAAAGTGGGTGATAGATGGATTATAGAAAGGACGTAAAGGAGAGTGTCGATGGATGAGATCAATTGTGAACTTAGCAGCAGTGGTTTTCATTCGGCAGAAAGTAAAAAGATGAAGGATAAGTAAAAGGGATGAAGCATGGTAAGAGATTGTGATTTGGTGAAGATGGCCATTAGGTGTCAGAGGAGAAGATGAATGGCAGATGAAGAAAGCATTGGAGTTGATGTATTTATGGAGAGAAGAGAGTTCTGTGGCATTATGCTAAAGGTAATCGAGGTTGGAAGCTCGAGAATGTTAATTGGTTGAGCTTCATATGGAACTTGACGTACCGGTAATTAAGTCAGACATATATATATATTCTGAGACTCGTAGAAATTGTGATAATCAAAATGGGATGCGGTACCCTCAAGGGTCTTTGAAGAAAGTTTTTTCAAGAATCAAATCAAAAAAATTACATGATTAATTTTTAATAAGTTTAATTTTGTATTTTTTTATTTTTTTAAAACTAATTATGTAATTTTGTTAAAAAATATAAAATTAATCTGAACCATTAAATAATCTCATCCAATGATTTCGATCTTTTCTTAAAGACCCTTGAGGGGATCCAGACTCATCAAAATGTGATTGCGTCTTATAGTTAAAAGTTAAACACTGCCCGAGACAAAAGAAGAGAAGGGAGAATGATGAACGTAGTAAGAAATGAAAAGTGGAGAATGTAGTGGGTGTTTGAAAACTTGTTAGGAAAACTTAAGTTTGAATATAATTGATTTTTATAATTGATTTAAGCAGAATTGATTTTATATGAACGTGATTTATATTTGAAATCTATTATAAAAAAATAATTTTGAAAAATGAATTTCATTTGGATGTTAGTTAGTAAAACTACTTTTGAATGTGTAAGTATCAAAAAGAATATGAATATTATATTATTTTATTTCATTTATCTTTATTTAATTTATATCATATGAAAATGTAATAAAATAAATTATATTAATGTTTTAATGATAAATTTTTAACTATTCATATTAATATTTGATTAGTGAGAACAAGTACATAGTTAGAATAAAGTATAATATATTTTATAGTTATATGAAGAAGCGGTTATATATTTTAAATATTTTTACAAAATAAAAATGTAATTTTAAAAACTTATAAGAAGAAAAGCATCATTTACTCTTTTTTTTTTTTTTTTGAAAAAGACAAATGTCACGTCCCAAAATCTGAGCACGTGACCGGTACGAAAAGTGAATTTCACCTCACCTCTGTAAGCCTATCTTTCTCTTAACACAAAATGATAAGAAATTATGGCTAAACTGAGTTTCTCATACACATTACAATTATACACATTACGTCGCTGAACAAACTTGCCCGATTACAGAGCTTTTCTAGATTTACACATTAAAATAAGTTCTAAGCATTATATCTTTATCCAAAACAAATGAAAAAAAATAATCTTAGCGTGAACGTCATCAAATTAGAAAGTTCTCCATACCTGAAACTGAAAACAACTTCTACTTGAGAGAATCCTACCACATTCACACACAATATAGGTATATATATACATGCAGATATATATCATTGACCTAACGGTATAATCATCTAAGTTTTGGTGTACAAGATATTTATCAAGATACACACATTGAAATCATCTCGCAATTATTAACAACATATTTAAGATCAATCCAAATCACATTTCAAACAATTCAAACAATTTATACAATTTCAAATCAAGTTCCCAGACATTTTTCGGGTCCCGTCCACAATAAGTGGCCGTTGCCCCACGGCCCCTGCCGCATCCTCCCTTATTTCACCCATGTCCTCAAAGGGACAAATCTGTAATCCAACCTTATTTCACCCTGTCCTTAAAAGGACGAATATCATATTCAATATCACATGGCCATAGTGATTTCATTCCACCCCTGTTTCATCCCAGGGGTGTCACATCTCAAAAATTGAACATGTGAAAAAATACTACTCATTAAATAAAATTCTCACACATACGTCATTTACATATATTCTGTAAGGTTTTACATTCAACCTTAATCATTCATTCCACACTACAGAATTAGATTCATCTGATAAGCAAATATAGACATACATAGTCTGATATTTCTATCTCATCGCAAGCCTAGGAAACCTATAGAAAGTACAGAGCGTTTCTAGTATCCACATTAATAAGTACTGGTATCCCACCAGATAGAAATAGAGAATAATCCCAAGGGGCTTCTAATCTTCAAACGGATTCTCTTCTTCTTTGTTTTCTGTATCTGAAAAAAAATAATCATAGGGAGTGTGAGTTTATTTAAAAACTCAGTAAGTAAATAACTGTACTATATAAAATATCAAAAGTACAAATACCACATTTACTCATATAATTAATTGTCTTATACATCGAGTAGTATGAGACTCTAACCCTTTCAAACTCATGAATAAGATTTCATAGATATACACCGAGTAGTATGGGACTCTAACCCTTTCAAACTCGTGAATAAGATTTCTTAGATATACGCCGAGTAGTATGGGACTCTAACCCCTTCAACTCGCGTATAGGTTTCATAGATATACACTGAGTAGTATGGGACTTTAACCCTTTCAAACTCATGTATTAGATCCCGTAGATCTTTACTCATTAATAAGATAGAGAGAATTTATCACATAGTACAATTGCCATGAAATAAAATAATTTCTACATACTCTTATTTCTACCGATCATCTTATACTCCCATATGAAAAATCGATTGCTTATTATCCCAATAATATTGTAAATGGGAATTATATTGTACTTTGACTAGTAATATCAAATTAGCTTAGTAAGGTTATTCACTCACCTTGATATTTGTCCAAGTTTACCTTGTTCCACACTAGAATTTGTGTAGGAAAATTTCCTAGTAAAATATATTACAAGGAAACATAAGAAAGGAAACAAAATCACGAAATTACGCAAAATTTTCTGATTGCTACAGTGACGGTTTGCTACAGTACAGTTTGCTACAGTAACGGTTCGCTACAGTGCCGGTTCGCTACAGTACAGTTGACTGCTACAGTACCGTTGACTGCCGACACTACAGTACTGCTACAGTACTCGAAGAAAATTTTCCAGAATTTTTCCGAAATCTCTGGTCGCTACAGTAACTCGAATTTTTGCAGAAAAATTTTTCAAAAATTCATCCTTTCCTTTCTTGTTTCAAAACCAGAATTTCAACTCTTTTAACCGATTATAACTCAAATATAACTTCTAAAACTACTAAGATTCATGAATTATCATTAAAATCTTCAAGAACAAAACCTCCTCTGATCTTCTACATAAACTGAAATTTAAGGAAAATAATGAGATTAAAGCTTACCTTTAATCCTTACAAAGCTTTTGAACCGAACAGATAATCGAAATTCTGAAAATCAAGGAAAGGATTTGAGAAGAGGGTGAAGAAACGAGAGAAAGTGAATTCACTATTCACTTCAGCTGCTTCGATCGTGAGAAGAAAATAAGGGGGGTACTATTGAAACTTTATATTAAATATTTCTAATGGGTTATTCAATAACTCATGGGTATCCATAACCCAACATCCAAACCCATCCAGTCAATTTACAATAAATGGACTAATTGACCATTCTGAAACCACTTTTCCATGAATTTCACCATTCTTAGAATATATCCCACATTGTGCAAATATTTAGTCCAGTCATTTAACTCAATTTTCATAAATAATATTCAAATAGAACAATTAAATATGAAAATTAAATATGACCAAAATAAATAACTAAAGTAACGTTGTAAAATTCTAAAATACTCTTAAGCGAATTATATTCTGAAATTAACGGGTATTACAAGGGGATTCCATGAACTCTACTTCCATTTCTTTCAAAATCAAACACAATCACATTATACAACCATAGGCAACCATATGCATTCCATTTCAGGAAAAGTTTACAACAGAATCATATTTACACATTTCAATGTATATCATGAATGCATGAATTTCATGTCACATATATATATAGAGTATACTTTTAATATATACATTAAATAAGCAAACAAGGTAAGGTAGGATCTCTCAGCTCGATTCCAAGCTAAAATTCTACACTTCAAATCAGAGGATAAATGTCAAGGAACTCATCAAAGGCCTCCTTGAAAGATTACTGCAGAACTCACTATTCATAGTCAAACTCAAACTTGACATTCATATATTTTCTTCCAAGGTGAAGAATGGATTCAGAATATTTGGCAAAAATCAGACACTCTTCATGGGTTTTGACCTCTGAAACAGCCCCATGAATAACCAATCTTTTCAAATTGGGACATCTTTCCAACAGTCAACCCATTCTTGGAAGAGATCGTTGATTGCAGTCTATCCAAGTTCCAGTACAACCACATTCACCAAAAAAAGATGTACCTGTAATGGAATTGTTAGCCAATGCCAACACTTCTAGTTTTTGCCTGCCACATTTTTCAATGATATTGAAATTTGAACTCGTCTTCATATAATATACTAACTGGCGCAAAGAGTCCCTAGCATACATAAGCCAAGCAATGACTGGGGCAGCAGAAAACTCATCAACATCGTGCATGATAATTTATAAGCACTACAGTGCTTTAGTTTGAAAAATCGTTTAGGTGATAAGTGTTTACAATTTACAGGAGGTTAGTTCATGGTAGATAGGCCAGTCACTGGAATTGAATGAAAGAGTGTGCAGGTGATTGCGCCAAGCTTCTCTCCATTTCCTACAAGTTGCTGATGCAATCACAACATCCCGAGCAGACCGCACGTGGGATAGTATATTACCGATCACTTCAACAGGAAGGTGCTCCATAGTAATTAAATACCAGAATTACATATAATGAAGCAGGGAAGCAGAAGTGACCTCAGGTGCTTCGGGAACATTTAAGTGAGAGGTAGCTGACTGAGTGAGGTCATAGCTCTGCTACACATCACATCTCTAGAGAATTGATCCACCACGGTATTTTCAGTTTTCTTCAGTAGCAACCTGAGGTAGGGCAGGATAAGGTGTTGGCTGGTCAGGAACATGCTCATCCATCATTTTTTTTTCAATATCTCATCAATTTCATCATCAACCAGAGGCTCAGGCTGCACTTGACCATTAAAGCTGACAGTATCAACAGGTGTACCCATGCATAACCCAATCAGTTCGTTCTCCCTTTGGTGCTCTACCTCTATAGAAAACCAGCGTCTTTTTCACTCCAACTGTCACGACCCGTTTTCTGGGCACATGACCGGCACAATGATGAATATCCCATCACTGTAAGCCTTTTGATAAATTCTATCCATGAGTTTAGTCATTATCAAAATAACCATTCCTGAAGAAAATATATCAAATTTTCTTATTTGAAATTCATAGAGATGATTTGCACATAATAATAGATTCTCAATATAACATACATTATTATGCTGACATATAAACCAAATGCCAAACCCCTGACCTACATGTCCTAAACGATTACAGAGCAACATAATCTACAACAATAGAGGGGTTTACTCGACAACGGGAAGGTCCAAAGTGATCTACTCCTCTAGCATATATCCTTCGCTGGCAACCTGATCTGAACAAAAAAGTTGTACAAACAATGTGAGCTTTTAAACTCAATGAGCGAATCGGCCTCGCGTTAATAAAATTCAAATACATTACCAGTCATGCAAGCATATCCAAAGGCTCATACTCAACCAATAGACAGAAGATAAAAATTTATCCAATTCAACAAACGTTACTAGTACTCGTCAATGGCAATATATCCCGGAGAGCGCACACAGGCCGGCTCACCAATTATGTATATTTCCGCCATGACGCACAACATCATCCTCTTACATACAAGAAGATAAAAATTCATCCAATTCAACAAACGTTACTAGTACTCGTCAATGGCAATATATCCCGGAGAGCGCACACAGGCCGGCTCACCAATTATGTATATTTCCGCCATGACGCACAACCTCATCCTCTTAGCTAGGGCGCCTCACGGATTTATCACCAATCCGGGCTATATCCCTACTGAGGGAATCGTTGTCTCCACACTCATTGGTCAAGACACCCTGTCAACCCGGGTTTTCCGCCTTGCCGTGAGAGGGGGTACTGTCCCGCTCAATCACAATCAATAGCATTTCATATCATAATCAGAAGCTCAATATAATATTCATCCATATAACAGGTATAGTATATAACTATATTATAGATTTATAAACCACATATCAAGATAACAATTAATCCATTTTTGAAAACATTCAAACTTCACATCATCATAAGATACTTATTTCATTTTATCCATACTTATGGATTAATTATCTCATTTAGATTCGTCATTCTGAATCCAATTTCCCCCTATGAATCTTGGGAGTGTCCTACGACATACTTTTTATCACCAGTAATGCTAAAACTCTATTAAAACGGGGTCGTTTCACTCACTTGGATTCCGTACGAATATCGCTTCTCTAAGTCGTTACAGACAAGAGTACACAGATGAATTTCAGTATTCCGCTACAGAGATTTTCATGAAAGATTAGAGAAAACAAGTTATGATTGTTTTCATACAGATACTGTTCATACATACGGTACTATTTATATATACGGTCACTATTCATACGTACGGATACTATTCATACCAGAAATAGAGAATACAATCTGTAAAAGAGTACACCAGGTAAGTTCCCAGGAAAGAGTGGAGGGTCACACTGGACACACTTAAAAACCAGGTCTTTCCTTAGCCAGAACTTTCCTAGACATGTATTCTTCACAGTTTACATTCTATTTCGGTAATCAGAGAATCAAAATAACATATAAACAGCTAAGGACAGTTTTTCTGATGTGGAAGATCGGCCAAAACCGCAACCACAAAGCATACTTAAGAAATTAACTTCTAAAATTTGAAAGACATAGAAAGGGCATAGTATCCTTACCTAAGCTGAAAAGGAAAGGCCCAAAATCTCATAAGCCTAACATTGGAGTAAGAGAAACTTAAGGAGAAAAAAAGAGAAGTTGAAGGTGTGAGTTTAGAAGTGAAATGGAAGGGCCTATTTATAGCAAAAGTCAAGGGTACTATTTGACACTATGCGCTAATAAAATATTCAATTTACTATTTATGAAAATGACATTTCTAATAATGCAGTTACTGTACAAATCGCGGCAACGGCTGAAAATTTTTTCTTTTATTTACTAGAAACTTAAAAAGAAAACTATCCTTTCTCTTAAACCTTTAAGTTTCTTTTCAACTCAGTCCTTTCAATTTAGTCCCTGAGCATATTTTTACACATAAAACGTCATTTTCTCCCACGAACTTCTTTCTAGTTTTCTCTTATGACCAAACCACATCTAATACTTAACATTTCGATTGTATAAATAAACAGTATCGTATACGTAAATAGTATTATATGGATGAATAGTACCATATACTGAAATAGTAACAATAGTTTGTAAACAAATATTTATATTTTATTTTTTCTTGGGTATTACACCAACTGTCCGAGAATTGTATGTCACACTACGATCCTTTCCTGTCACTTTCCAGTACTCATGTCATGTTGCTCGATTAGTTCTTCCACTATTAGTATACTTCCTATCTCTAGGGCTGAAAAGAACCATTGTCTATCTCCAGTTTTCAGCACTGATTGCCCAGGCAATTCCTCAGGGTCCCACTTGTAGACATCGGTCTCGTGAATTACGTCGAGCTTCAGCTTCTTTCTGGACATCTTCCTCTTCAGAATATACATGACCAGTTCCTCATCCGTCGGATGGAATCGAAACCCTGGCATCGACGCCATCACCTTGTTGAAACACTCGGGAGAAGAGTCCGATGCCACTGTAAATTTCGGACAGCACCAGGAGAAAAGAAATTGAAATTGAAGATTTCCCAACAACAAACCACTCCTTGGATCCAAAAGTTCGAATCAAGAAGCAGCAAACCAATCACTACATGATCCGATTGAAACCCAGGGAACGAGAAATCAGAGAGAGTAAGAAAAATTGAAGTCAATTTGGGGACGCTAGGAAAGAAAGAGAGAGACAGAGAGGGTTATGGTCCTTTTGGACTTGGGGTAGTATTATGGTCAAAGAAGGAACTGAGGATGGCTTGGCCTACGAGTGCCTCTGAACTTTCCCAATAAATTTCTAACTATTTCTTTTTTTTTTTAACTCCTCGGGGTATTACAACAAACATAATGTCCACTTAAAGTCTTGGACCATACTCTCTACTGTCAAAGGTCAGTAATCACTAAGCAGATAGCAGAGCACTGGGATGACGATGACAATGAGGATGGTGATAACGACGACAACGACGGGCACTCTGTACTGGCAAGTCCTCGGCTCTCTCTCTACTTTATCTCTGTGTGTGTGTGTGTATTCTATTTCATTTTCTTTGTGCCAGAGAACAAATGCTGGGAAGGGTAATTTTAAAAAATTTGGTTGCAGTAATCACTAAGCAAAATTGATTTTCACTAGAAGCTACATGGTTCCACTTCATGCAAAATCGATTCTCACGCAACAATCGATTTTGATCCAGTAGCTCTGTTGCTAAATGAAGAAAAACGCAATTGTGAGCAACCAGATGTGCGTTGAAGTCATATGAATGTTGAACCAAACACCCTCAATGGGAAATTGCAAAATAGCAACAAGACCACATGGAAGCATGTGCCATTTGAGCAAAAGGAACGATACATTGGAAAGATGAAGATGGAGCCACTTGTGTGACTGATTCAATGTACATATGGGGCTCCCCTTACCCATAGGGACAAAATTAGATCCATGCTTGTCTTAATGTAGACCGCTAGATTTTAGATTTAAGGTCTAGATTTTAATGTCTTTTTTAAAAAATAAAAAATTACCAAGAATGCTACTTGATATCTAGATCGTTAGATTTGAAATTTGACTATCCAGATTAAGATAAGTATGGTGTTTGTCCTTAAAAACAAGCACTGAATTCAGATTGTATAGGGACAGGATGATGTGGATGTAATACCCGTTAATTTCAGAATATAATTCGCTTAAGAGTATTTTAGAATTCTACAACGTTACTTTAGTTATTTATTTTGGTCATTTTTAATTTTCATATTTAATTGTTCTCTTTGAATATTATTTATGAAAATTGAGTTAAATGACTGGACTAAATATTTGCACAATGAGGGATATATTCTAAGAATGGTGAAATTCATGTAAAAGTGGTTTCAGAATGGTCAATTAGTCCATTTATTGTAAATTGACTGGATGGATTTGGATGTTGGGTTATGGATACCCATGGGTTATTGAATAACCCATTAGAAATATTTAATATAAAATTTCAATAGTATCCCTCATTTTTCACTTAGCCGAAGGAAAGCAGAAAAGCATTTCTCTCTCAGTTCTTCAGTTTCTTCTCAAATCCTTTCCTTGATCTTCAGAAGTTCGATTATTTGTTCGGTTTAAAAGCTTTGTAAGGATCAAAGTAAGCTTTAATCCGATTATTTTCCTTAAATTTCAGTTTATGTAGAAGATCAGAGGAGGTTTTGTTCTTGAAGATTTTGATGATAATTCATGAATCTCAGTTGTTTTAGAAGTTATATTTGAGTTAAAATCGGTTAAAAGAGTTGAAATTCTGGTTTTGAAACAAGAAAGGAAAGAATGAAATTGTTAGAAATTTCTGCAAAAACCGAGTTACTGTAGCGACCAGAAATTTTGAAACAAAATCTGAAAAATTTTCTTCGGGGTACTGTAGCAGTACTGTAGTGTCGGCAGTCAACGGTACTGTAGCAGTCAACGTTACTGTAGCGAACCGGCACTGTAGCGAACCGTTACTGTAGCAAACCAACACTGTAGCAAATCGTTACTGTAGCAACCCGTTACTGTAGCAGTCAGAAAATTTTACGTATTTTCGTGATTTTGTTTCCTTTCTTATGATTCCTTGTAATATATTTTACTAGGAAATTTTCCTACACAAATTCTAGTGTGGAACAAGGTAAACTTGGACAAACATCAAGGTGAGTGAATAACCTTGCTCAGCTAATTTGATATTACTAGTCAAAGTACAATATAAGTCCCATTTACAATATTATTTGGGTAGTAAGCAATCAATTTTCATATGGGAGTATATGATGATCGGTAGAAATAAGAGTATGTAGAAATTATTTTATTTCATGACAATTGTGCTATGTGATAAATTCTCACTATCTTGTCAATGAGTAAAGATCTACGGGATCTAATACACGAGTTTGAAAGGGTTAAAGTCCCATACTACTCAGTGCATATCTATGAAACCCATACACGAGTTTGAAAGGGTTAAAGTCCCATACTACTCGGTGTATATCTAAGAAAGCTTATACACGAGTTGAAAGGGTTAGAGTCCCATACTACTCGGTGTATACCGATGAGATCTTATTCACGAGTTTGAAAGGGTTAGAGTCCCATACTACTCGTTGTATATCTAAGAAATCTTATTCATGAGTTTGAAAGGGTTAGAGTCCCATACTACTCGATGTATAAGACAATTAATTATATGAGTAAATGTGGTATTTGTACTTTTGATATTCTATATAGTACAGTTATTTACTTACTGAGTTTTTAAATAAACTCACACTCCCTATGATTATTTTTCAGATACAGAAAACAAAGAAGAAGAGTATCCGTTTGAAGATTAGAAGCCCCTTGGGATTATTCTCTATTTCTGTCTGGTGGGACACCAGTACTTATTAATGTGAATATTAGAAACGCTCTGTACTTTCTATAGGTCTCCTAGGCTTGCGATGAGATAGAAATATCAGACTATGTATGTCTATATTTGCTTATCAGATGAATATAATTCTGTAGTGTGGAATGAATGATTAAGGTTGAATGTAAAACCTTACATAATATATGTATATAACGTATGTTTGAGAATTATATCAAATGAGTAGTATCTTTTCACATGCTCAATTTTTGGGATGTGACAGTGGATGTCCTTGTTCTTATCCTCTGCTTTTCAAGAAACATGGTATTCATATGCCAGTTGCTTCGTATTCAAAAAACTGCAGATTATATCAACTGGAAATTAACGCTTGTTCGCATGATCTCAAAGGTAATTTTACCATGTGTCAGTAGATTCCTGCTTATTTAAGTATTTATATATAAGTTATTTCTATAATTGAAGAGTTTATGAGGGTAACTTCATATAAGTTATTTTCAGCTTATGTTCATAAGTTATTCTGGAGAGCTTATGAAAATAAGTTGAAATGAGCTTATGAACATATCATAAATTATTTTATAAGCTCTCTCAAACATGTGTATAAGCACTTATGCCATAAGATAAGTTAGATAAATTCAAAATAAACTCTTCTAAACGCACCATTTATGGTGAAACTATAGAAGTTAACTTTATCTGAAAATGATAAATGGAAAGCAATTTATAACTTAGTCGGAAATCAATTTAGATTTTCTCATCTTTTAGTACAAACATAAGGGTTAAATTTTTTATTTGAGTTATTTATTTTAAATCAAATGATTTAGATAAAAAAAAATACTTCATATGTTGTTTAACATTTTTGTAATTAATTTTTCTTTTTGATTTGAACTGTATGATTTAAAATGAACAATCTAAATTTAAAAAATATGATATTTATGTTTATGGTTGTATTTAGCATGCTATATAAATTAGCTTATAATTTATTTGACTAATTTATAACTTATTTTGAAACATTACTTTGAGTAGCTTATATTTTTTATTTTACTCTTAGTATTTTATCAAAATTTCCATTATATCCTTATAACTCATTAAAAGTTATTTGCATCTTCTTCGTCATTGTCCACCGTCGTCTGTCGTCATCCATCGTTTGTCATTGTCCGTCATCTTCTATCGTCTTCTTTGTTATCATCTTCTTCGTCTGCATATATATATATATATATATATATATATATATATAATAATAATAATAATAATAATAATAATTTAAAATAATTTAATTAAAAATAAAATAGTAATATGTTTATTTGTATTATTTTAAAATTATAAAAATGTCTTTTTTGTTATTTTAGATCTATTAACTAATTCAATAGTTATTTTTATCAAATACTTCTAATTCAATAAAATAGTTTAACAATTTTTAACTTTTAATTAAAAATTAGTTTATAAAATTTTAACTAGTTTATCAACCGTTTTTACTAAACATAATTTATATCAAAATGCGTGAGAAGATCCGAATTGGTTTGAAACAGTTTTTATGTCTACAAGAATCATGCTCCAGTTTTTCGTCCTACTTCTTCATCACTAAGAATATCCATAAGATGTCCTGCAAATTTTTAGTTTTGTTATGATGGATGATCAAACACAAGATTCACGAGAATGTTGAGTATATCCTACCAAATATAATTTTCATTAAAATAAGGACGATGTCACAAATGATTCATTTCTATAAAATAAATCATCGTCTTATTATAGAATTACGTACTAATCTAGCTATCTGAATTATATTACCCAGATAATATAAATAAAACCAACAAATCCACTCCTCCCCCCCCCTAATATTAAACCATAGTAAGGTAGGTCGCAAATTATAATCCCATTAAAATAATACATAAGGTTTATCTTCTAGCCCCCACAAAGAACTGAGATGTTGAAATAATAATAATAATAATAATAATAATAATAATAATATAGAAGCCAACCTTATGTAGAACTATTTCGCTATTAAAAATACAAAATATAATAAAAATAAAGTTTTTATATATATATATATATGAACAAGAAGGAAATCAAATAATTTCTCGTTATTTTTAAAATGTAATAATATTTGTTAAAATTTATTTTTACATTTAGAAGTGTTGTATAAATTGATTATTAATGCAGCTTAAGTCGTATTATAATAAGACACTGTTCTTGAAGAATTATTTTACGATGGCAAAACTTTCTCTTAAGATTAAATAGAGAGAGAGAGAGAGAGAGAGAGAGAGAGAGAGAGAGAGAGAGAGAGAGAGAGGTGTGTAACTCAAAGTGCTCCTTGAAAATTAATTAGAGATACTAGGAAAAAAATGTGGAGAATAAATATCTGAAAAATAATATAATTTGAAAAATTATAAAACTAACATATAAGCACTCATCAATTTACATTAAACTAGCCAAATAATGCAAGTGTGTGAGCTCACATTTTTTCTAACTTTTAATAAATTAATTATAACATATAGATATATAAAGTGTCACCCCTTTTTATTTCAAGTGATCTTTTTAAAATACCCTATTTTTACAACAAGAAGCAATTAATATTTGGATGAGGGAAATTGGTGTAAGTGGCACGTATCATTTAAGTAGTATAACTATGTGCATGGTAGTTGAAAATGGAGCAGGAAAAGAACTATAGTATATATTGTACACATACTACCTCATTCACAAAGTTCCTTAAAAAAATAAAAAAGGAAACTTGAATCAGCACTACTTCATGGAGTAACTGCTCCTCCTCAATTCAACACCATTTGTTATATTTTGAGCCAAAAGACAGAAGTTGATGCTATCATCCCCTTCGTCACTTTCTTCTGTGTTCTACGTTTCTTAGGTTACCAAATCAATAGCCAAAGATATTAATATATGTACTCTTTGTAGAGACAAATGGCTAAGTTGCTTCTTCATTCACATTAAAATCTCATAAGCACAATGTTTCAATATCACTGTCAAGATTATTATTGTAAAAATCAAGTCAAATTAGTCGGTTCAATTGATTATGAATTAGAAATCGATCCAAATTGACTAATAAAATTAGTGAATGAATAAATTGATTAAAAATTGATCAAATCGGTTAAGAACTAACGCTATGTGACTGAGTAAAAATTGATACTAAATAAACCAGTTCACTTGAATTTTTCATTTTAAATTTTGTTTATTCTATAATTAGGTAATAAATAAATTAATATTACAAATTAGTCAATTTTAATAAAGATGTTAATATATTGATATTTTATAAATTTGATATGAATGAATATTATATTGATTAATACTATTTTCTTATTATTTAGTTAATTTTTTTATAAATTTGTAAATTTATATTTATAATCTTTAATTATATATATATTTTTTTAATATTTTAAAGTAAACCGATTTAACTACGTTTCGACCACAATTCGATCATTAACTCTTGAACTAGTATTTTTATCAGTTCAATTTTCGTAACATTGATAAAGATTATTAGCTAATTATTTCATGGATTAGATCAGATTCTTTAAAGCATTCATAAATATAACGATTGTGTAAAACTTTAAGAATAAATTACCATTTCATGAACTATCACATATTCTGAACTGTGTCATATAATCTGTGGAATAAAGAAATTAGATCAGAGAATCATAAACTTAGAAGTTAATTATGATTACACAATATTTACGTTAGATTTACATATTTTATTATTGAAAACTGAAATCTCGTAATGTCCATATAGAGGGGATAAAAGGCTCATACCAAAATATTTAGCAGATGTACACTGATATTGAGTACATCCGGTGCTGCTCCTAATGCTAGTGTGCCATATTTTGACAACATTTTGAATGGTATATGTTGCAGATTAATATAAATAGATAAAAATCTCTTATTTTTAATTTCATTATTTTTTATAAAACTATTAATATATTTTAATAACAGTTTTGACTCTCCAGTAAAAAATTTTAGATATCATGATATTTCATATTCAAAATATTTAAAAAGCCATTACATATGAAATAATTTGGTTAAGTGATATAAGCAAGATTTTTTTAAAAGTTTTTTACAAGTATCTTTTATTAGAGACAATCTCACTCAAAATGTATTTGGATTCTCATATTTTGGTGATAACATGAGGGTTACATTCCTTATTTGGCCTGTTCATATTAGATCGAACGGTCTAGATTAAAAAAATATCTCATAAAATTTATTTTTTAATTATTTTTTTCATTTAAACCGTCTTTGATATGGATAGCCTAAATTTAAGAAATATAAATCTCATATTCTTGCCATAACATGATACTTGTAAAGAATATGAGATTTATATTTGATATGGATAGTTCAAATTCGCTCAAAATACTACCTGACACTAAATATAAGTATTTCTTTCTACACAAATATTTAAACCTAAATTTACCGTATTGTAAAGAACTAATTTCCATAGACTCAAGATATTCTAAAATCTGTACTTAGTAGTCTAATACCAAATACTAATTAATCCTCCTGGGTCCTCACTACCTTCGAGTCCAAGGCAACGCATATTGGCAAATTACAGGTCGACACGTAGCTTCTTCCCTAGACTAAAATAGGAGCCATCGTTTGCTTCTCCATAAAGGTCAAAACATATTGATGCACTCCATTCCGGATGAAGACACCTCACACTACGCAGACACCAAATTAAATAACCGAAATACGATCAAAACATAAACCCTAAAATTGATAAATTACAGGGAGTGGTTAGAGCAGTTGAAGAAAGAATAATGTGTTCCTCTTCTGATAAATTAAAATTTCAGCTATATTATGGTCATAGGATTCGTACTCATTTAGTACCCAATCAGCCGCATTGACTATTAATCTATCATTGACAGTAACAAACATACCTCCTCCTCCTTCTTCTTCCTGCTACGATGAAGCAGCCATCGAAGCCATGGAGGCCATTCACGGCGAATTGCTGCTCCACAAAGGACCAAACCATCTTCGGAAACTTCAGCCGATGCAAGCCGACGTCGCGGTCGGATTTGTCGAAGGACGTTGCTCCGCTGCCGTCGTTTCGGAGGCTGTCGTTCTCGGATCTCAGCCGGTCGTCGTCGGTGCGAATCAACGAGGATCTGGCGCAGTCGTTCGGGTCGGATCTGCACGATTTTCAGCTGAGCGAGCTGCGAGCCATAACGCAGAATTTCTCGAGCAATTACTTGTTGGGAGAAGGAGGGTTCGGGACAGTGCACAAGGGTTACATCGACGACCACATGAGGCAGGGCTTGAAGGCACAGCCCGTCGCTGTTAAGCTTCTCGACATTGAAGGTTTACAAGGACATCGTGAATGGCTTGTAAGTATCTGTATATACATAATACATATATTTCCATTCTTTTATACAAATTTTGCGTTACATGTCATCTAGAAAAGGGAGTAATTGTGTTATTAATTTGTGTCTACAATCAATTTTAGTTGTTACATAATGATTATTAAATATGAATTAATACTTTTAAAGAAAAATAAATTCATGTTTCAAACTTTTTTTTTGATAAAAATTGTTTTAAACAATTAAACTTAAAATGTTTAGTAGAATGAATAAAATGATGTCCGATATTTAATAATTACCATTTCATGAATAAAAATTTATGATCAACTCAAATTATAATATGAACAAACTTTTTTATGAATTTAAAAAACTCATTTTTGTTACACAATTATAATCTTGTCCTATCATCCGGTACAAATGATTAGGCCATTGGATACTTTCATTCACGTTATTTTAGGCAAAAGTGATTCCATGGAGTTTGACTCATGAAAAGTAGAGTTTGAACTTTGAAGTTATATTATATTTAAAATTTTTCATTAGTACATTGGGTTTTCTTTTTGTATTTTAGTATATTACTATATCATGAAGATTTTTTTAATTTAATTTTGTTAAATTTTTTTTGCGCAACATAATATCATGATTTTTTTAATATAATAATAAAGACAACTAAATCAATTTATTTTCTAGCATAAAATTGTAATATCAAGTTTATTTAACTTAACTTTAAAAAAAATCAATATAATTTATTTTAAAAGTTGAGTCGGTATCATTTATTTTATTGCACTTTAAAATTATTACTTTAATAATTTATTGAGTTATAAATTTAAAGTTTAAAAGCCATTTGAATATATATATATATATATATATATATATAATAACTGAAAAACTGAACCTCTAAAAAGTTTCTTTTTAAAAAAAAAATGTAACAAAAAAGAATAATTTAGAAAAGACCCTTTTTTTTGTTTTTTTGGCCCTCTAAATTAGGGGTGAGCACGGGTTGGGTTGGGTTGGGTTTGGAGAAAATTTTAATCCAACCCAATCAAATGTGATCGGGTTGGGTTGGGTCGGGTTGATAATTTTTTTATGATGAACCCGAACCAACCTAACCCGCACCTTGGAGGGTTGGGTTGGGTCGGGTTGACGGGTTGTCTTTTTTTTTTTCAAAAATTTTAAATTTTAAATTTTAAATTTTTATTTATTTATTTATTTATTTTTGTTTTGTTTTCTTCTTCTTCTTCTCTATTTTTTTTTCTTTCTTTATTCACACTACATAGAAGACAAATAAATTAGTAAAGGCACACATTATTCTTTATTCCATCTAACAAGATAATAATAGTCAACAATAGGCTATAATGCTATAGACAAATTAATTCAATTCAAATTTCAATATATATAATCCAAATTTTAATAAATACATAACACAAATATTTACTTATAAATAATGAGTATAACAAAAAATCCTAAGTGGCTAAGTTCTTAAAAAATATATATATATATATATATATATATATATATATATATATATATTTGGCGGGTTGGCGGGTTGGGTTGTGTTGAGAAATTCTCAACCCGTCACCCGACCCGCTACTTGGCGGGTTAAGAATTTTTCAACCCAACCCAACCCGTCAACTCAACCCAAATGTGCGGGTTAATTTGAGTTAGGCGAGTTGGGCGGGTTAAGTGGGTTTTTGCTCACCCTTACTCTAAATGAATATGAAAGAGTGATTGGTGGCTCTTCCACATTCAATATTCAAACGTGTGAACACCCAAGCCCCGTTGATTTGGGCTTTGGACAGAAAAGCCGACAAATCGGATGACTTTATCATATTCCCCACTGTACAAATATATGTTCAGTTAGAGTCCTTACATTACGCGTAACTACAAACACTATATGACATGCAAAATTGTTTCAGAAAAGTGCCAGTAAAAAATCACATGCATGAGTTCTTCGTCACTGCTTTGAAACTGTAAAGAGAGAGACCGTCATGCCAAATTAGAATGAAAAATAGAGTATTAGAGGATATATCGGAATTCGCAAAGCTAATTAAATAATTGGGTTGCAGGCAGAAGTAATATTTCTTGGGCAGCTAAGGCATCCCAACTTGGTGAAGCTGATTGGGTATTGTTGTGAGGAAGAAGAACGGCTCCTTGTCTACGAATTCATGCCAAGAGGAAGCTTGGAGAATCACCTGTTCAGAAGTATGCCTCATTTTCACCTTCTTTATTTTAAGATTAAATTATTAATTTAGTTCTCAAAACATTACAATTGTCTCTATTTAGTATTTCAAAAATTATGTTTATTTTAATTTAGTCATTTTCTTTGTCGAAATGATTTTTAACAATAAAAAAATGTGAGATTTAATAACGTAAATTTTATAATTTAACAATAAAAATAATTAAATTAAAAAAGATGTAATTTTTTAAAAATTAAATTGAGATATTTAATTTTTTTAAAGACTAAACTGAAAAAAAAAATAATCTTTTAGAGATTAAATCAGTAATTTACTTTGATTTTAATCTAATAGATACATATCAAAGAGTCATTAAGTTATTTAGCCACCATTTTATGGTTTCAGGGCTGACATCACTACCCTGGGCAACCAGACTAAGCATTGCAATAGGTGCAGCTAAAGGCCTCTCCTTCTTACATGGAGCAGAGAAGCCTGTCATATACAGGGACTTCAAAACTTCCAATGTCTTGCTTGATTCAGTGCGTAATTAAACACCTAAAACATTCTTTTCTTTTCTTTCCTTTTTTATTTTGGACTATTCAATAGCACAAGCAAACATTAAATCAAATGACTCAACATGTTCATCTGGGTTGTGTGTTACCCAGGATTTCACAGCTAAATTGTCAGATTTTGGACTGGCAAAAATGGGGCCGGAAGGATCAAAATCACATGTTACAACCAGAGTCATGGGCACCTATGGATATGCAGCCCCAGAATATGTGTCAACAGGTAAGTAATCAAACAGGCAATTCAATAATCAATACCGAATGGGCATAGTGAAATAGTTATCTAAGTCAAACATATTAAATGGTTTTGTTTTCAGGTCATTTAACCACCAAAAGTGATGTGTATAGCTTTGGAGTAGTCCTGCTAGAACTCCTCACAGGAAGGAGAGCAATGGAGAAGACAAGACCAAAGACTGAGCAAAGCCTTGTGGATTGGTCAAGACCTTACTTGAATAGCAGTAGGAAGTTGAGGTATATTATGGATGCAAGGCTTGCAGGCCAATATTCTGTAAAGGGTGCAAAGGAAATGGCTCTTTTGGCACTGCAATGCATAAGTATGAATCCTAAAGACAGGCCAAGGATGCCAGAAATTGTTGACAGACTTGAAAACTTGAAGCAGTTTAAGGACATGGCTATTTCCTCTGGACACTGGTCTGCATCGCCAAAATCTAGAAATGGAGCTTCCAATAAGGTCAAAATTGATATCAGACCCGGTGCAAATGCAAACCAAAGGAAGCCATCTCCTGTAGTTGCAAGCAAAAAGTCTTGAATTTGCCAATTTGAGAGAGAGAGAGAGAGAGAGAGAGAGAGATGTAATTAGGTGTAAGTATCAGTTGTGGTATGGCCAAATAATGACTAGTGACCCCACACACTGTATATATAAATATATATGTATGCAAATGCATAAACATCATATGTAGTATGTATATTCTATTGAGTGTACAATTAATTTTGCTTCACAGCTAAGAGCACATCCAAATCCATAATCAGGGTCAAAATGAGCTACACTCTACCTACTAGTTTAAGAAAGTGTTTATCTCAAATGAGCTCAAAATTAAGAATAAGCTTGCTTATTTATTTTCAAAACCAATCCAGTAAGCCTTAATATGTGGACAAGGCATTGAATTATGAGGCTGTTACTGCTTCAGGAGAATATTTACATCCACCATAGTATCTCTAAGAGAAAACAGTAATACACTAACAATATGTTTGCTACAGAGATTGCTAAAGTTGGAGCCGGTGAATAAAAAGATAGATGATAAGAAATTATCCAAACTATCCTCTTTAAAAACACTAAACTTGTTTTTATCATATTTCTATTCCAATTTTTTTTCTTTTACTGCACACTAAACATTCTCTAATATTATTCTTTTTCCTTGATATATTCAGCAGCAAAATTTTAGACGTCGTCACAATTCGGACTTTTCCACTAAGAAATTGTCACATCCTAATTATGGAGTGATTTTGGCATGAAAAAAGTGCTGTTTTCAGTGGCGTATCTAGGACCCCCGGGTCAGGGGGGCAAAATATTTTTAAAAAAATTAATAATAATTAAAAGTCATACATATAAAAATAAATACATAAATGTTAAAATCGTAAAATTTTAATATATCTAATCAAATAAATTACATACTTTATAATTGTCCTCTACGTGATTTCATATTCTGAAATCGTTGAATAATTAGCTCATTGTCAATATTATTGAAGACATCTCTCTCAATATAAGTCACTAGACAATCATTCATCCACGCATCTCCCATTCGATTACGTAATCTATTCTTCACAATCTTCATAGCAGAAAAGGCTCTTTCTACAGTTGCCGTGGCAACAGGCAAAATCATTGCTAACTTCAGAAGAAGAAAAACTAATGGATAAACAATATGTCTTCCAGTTTCAACCAATTTCTCTGAAAGATCATTGATTCCTTTCAAAGATGCAAATTCAACATTCATACGCATATCAATGATATAAGTCTCAAGTTGATTATCAAGCATTACTAAATCAGTTGAAGAAAATTCAGATGGATAAAACTTTGCAAATTCAATCAACTTTGACTTATCAAAAGCAGAGAACAAATTGGCTGGATTCAAACAAGCCATGCAAAGAAGCAACCGAGTATTTGTCTCACTGAAACGATCATTAAGTTCCTGAAGCTGCATGTCCACAACAGTATAAAATAATTCAACACGATAATGATGCTCTATTGTGATAGCTTGAGTTTTGCCTCCACGTCGTGATCTTCCCTTAGAAAAAAACATATCCTCCATATTAGGGATGTTAATAGCATGCATATTGCAAAATGAAGTTACTTCTTGCAATAAAGACTCCCATCCATTATCCCTCATAGTTTGTAATCGTTGCTTTGTGATGTTAACCAAGTTCATAGCACTGATGATGTCTTGATCTTTCCTTTGTAATGCTTGTGACAATTCATTCGAAATACCCAAGACAATTTTCATCAAATGCAATGTGAATGCAAAATCAAAATCCTCTAACAAATATAAAAGACCATTGGCTTCGGCTCTTTGATCTGCATTTGATCCATCTTCTTTTATAATTTCAAGAACATCAATTACAGCAGAATACATCAATATCAAATTGATCAAAGTTGCATAATGCGAACTCCAACGAGTATCAACAGCTCGTTTAAGACTAGTTTCTTGATTCAAACCTTGTCCACTTAGAATTTCTCCTTTTCCCAATGCCTCTCTAACATTCACAATTTGTTTTTCACGAAGCATGTCATGTCGTTTGCAAGATCCCCCAACAACATTTAATAATGTGGACACCAAATTAAAAAGAGAGGCAACTTCAATATGATTTTTGGCAATAGCAACTAACATAAGTTGTAACTGATGAGCAAAACAATGTATATAAAATGCAGATGGATTCTCCCTTAAGATCAAACTTTTGAGACCACAAAATTCTCCTTGCATGTTGCTAGCACCATCATAACCTTGCCCACGAATTCTTGATGTACTAAGCCCATGTTTGCTAAACAATGCATCAATTGCCATTTTCAATGATAAAGCTGTAGTGTCTTTAACATG
Source organism: Biancaea sappan (assembly GCA_037074585.1). Classification (NCBI taxonomy): domain Eukaryota; kingdom Viridiplantae; phylum Streptophyta; class Magnoliopsida; order Fabales; family Fabaceae; genus Biancaea; species Biancaea sappan. The sequence goes on along the minus strand of CM073500.1, from coordinate 42,846,394 downwards.
AACAATACCAAGAAAACGCTCAACAATATTACCATTTTTGTTAACATAACGCAAAGCAACAGCCATTTGCTCCTTATTTGATATGTCACGGGCTTCATCAACAAGAATAGCAAAGAATTCATCTCTAAGATCAGACACAATAGTAGCAGTGGTTTCCAATGCAGCAACATTAACAATATCTTTTTGGATTTCTGGAGCAATTAATTGATGATTTTCCGGAGCATTTTCTAAGACAATAGAATTTACTGACTCATTGTGTCCAGACAGAAATTTAAGAAGTTCAAGGAAATTACCTTGATTAATAGAATTGCTTGATTCATCATGACCACGAAAAGCTAATCCTTGCTTTAATAGAAAGCGAATGCAATCAATTGACGCTGTTAAACGCCTTCGATATAAGTCACGAACTTGTTCAAATTGCTTAGATATTGCAACTTCAATATGTTGATTTTGATTCATCAAATCTTGACTCATCTTCCAAGCAATGTTATGAAAACTATTAGGACCTCCAACATGAGATGAGAGTTTTTCTTTCTTATTCCATTTCGTGAATCCCTCTGTCATAAATGTATCACCACCTGATTGCTTTCCAAAATCGGGCCTAAAAAGATAACAACATAAGCAAAATGCAGCATCTTTTTCTATACTATACTCTAACCAGTTGCCAAATTCACTAAACCAAGAGGGGCAAAATCTCCTTAAAGAATTTCCAATTTTTTTTTGGGGAAAATTATGATGAGTAGGTTGGCATGGTCCTCTTTGTAAATATGCTCTTTGTATCTTATCTCGATCATTAGGATGATACGATGAAATTTTCATTCGCTTTCCTGGATCTGATGGCAATTCATCTAAATTAATTTCAATTTGTTGCTCATTTGATGGTGATTTCCTCTTGAAAAATCTTTCCATTACAAAATTCTCTCCTCTTCTAAATCCTAAAAGCATAATCAATTAACAAATTTGATAGAATTAGACTTATATACAAAAACCCTAAATTTTACATAGAGGTCCTTCAGAATGAAAAATTAATTATCATCAATAAAAAATTTCATAAAATTAACTTCACAAATATGTTAATCATCATCCTAAATGTATAATCAATCACCTAATTTGATACATTTATATCTATGTACAAAAACCCCCAAATTTTACAAAGAAATCCTTCAGAATCAAAAATTAATTATCATCAAGAAAATTTTTTACAAAATTAACTTCACAAATATATTAATCATCATCCTAATTGCATAATCAAATATCTAATTTAATAAAATTAGATCAATTTATGAAAATTCCCAAATTTGACACAAGGGTTTCCAATTTCTTCACTGGGAAGTGCCGAAGTGGGAAGGAAGAAGCTTACTTGGTTGGAGACTTGGAGTGGCGCCGTGGCGGTCAGTGGTGGACTGGTGGTGGACTGGTGGTGGTCGAAGGCTGGTGGCGGTGGTTGGTGGCCGGTGACGAACTTGAGAGGGAGAACACGGAGGTACGGGTCCTACAGTCTTAGCACCGTCGTCGACTGAGACTCAAGAGAGAGGAGAGCGAGCCGAGGTGGACTGGTGCCTGGTGGTCGAGGCGTCGAGCTCGAAGGCCGGTGGGGCTTACCGGCGTGGGCAGTGGCTGGTGGAGACGTACTGGTCGTCGTCGAAGCCTCGAAGTCGAAGGCGTGGGAGCGTGGCTGCTGGCTGGCGCGATCTGGTGGTCTCGCCGTCTCGGTCTCTGGAGACTGGAGTGGAGGGGCGCGTCACAGCGTCGAGCTCGAAGGGCGGTGGGGCTTACCGGCGGCGGCGTGGGCAGTGGCTGGAGTGGTGGAGACGTACTGCCTACTGGTCGAAGCCTCGAAGTCGAAGGCGTGGGCGCGTGGCTGCTGGTCTCGGTCTCTGGAGACTGGAGTGGAGGGGCGCGTCACGCGTGAGGGAGTAGTTAGGATGAATCAAATTAAGAGGGTCAGAAACAAAAAAAGAGGGGTCAAAATTAAAAAAAAAATTTAATGGTATCATTGTAATTTCAGGGGATGCAGGTGCACCCCCTGAGAGACAAGTGGCTCGGCTGTTTTCTTTAAGTGGAAGCTTTTTCCAAGTAATTTATTTATATTTACAAAGGACTGGCCAAACACAGGTTTGACTACCTAATAAAATTTTCCAAGCATGATTAATTAGAAGTTAAGAAGTAGCCAAATTTCAAGGCTTTCAAATCATATGCTTTTATTGCAAACCAACCAACCAAGCCTAACAAGCCCTAAAATATTTTGAGTGGTCCTGAGTCATTGTACATGCTGATGCGTCTGCTTCAAAGTTCAACCAACAATTCCAGTTGACTTTCCATACCACTAGGTTTCTTGAAAGAGTTCAATTGAGTGACACGGCTGACTTTTACTTTAACTTTATGCATATTATATGTTAAAATATTAATTCTCACCCCAAAAAAAAAAAGATTTTTTGCCATAAAAGCAAAATGCAGAAGAGTATAATATAAACATTTTTTTTCTTTATGGCAAAGCCCAAACTTATCTTTAGAATTTAAAATTCTCAGGAAGAGAGGAAAAAGAAAGAGTATTTTTCTCCAATTCTAATATTTTTTTTCCTTTCAAAATAAAATTTTAAATAAAAATATTTTTTTCGTCTCTAATATTTAATTTAAGTTTTAATTTCATCCTTAATATTTTTTTGTGCCGATTTCGTTCTGTATGTTTATTTTTTGTTTTAATTTGTCTCTAAGACTAACGTTATTAATATAATTAATAAAAAAATATTAACATGAACTTCTCCATATGATCTGTCTACTATCAATGTGTCATATTAATTGATTTTAGTTTTAATTTTATCTCAAACATTTGAATAAGTTTCAATTTTATTTTAAATTTTATCTCAAATGATACTTTTATCATTTATTTTATTCGTTCCAAATTAACAATTAGATATTTGATGTGTCACATGAAAGAGCCTATATGTTATTTGAAGAAGTCTACGTGTTATTTAGAAAAATTTACATTAGCATTTTCTATCAATTTTATTAACAAAGTTAGTCTTAAAAACAAAATTAAAACAAAAAATATATAAGATGAAATTGGCACAAAAAATATTAAAAACAAAATTAAAACTTAAAAATTAAATAACTATGAGTTTTTCGGCATTCAAAGTCTCAACTGGCATAGGCGCTGTAGAAGGAATTCCTATAATCTCACTAATGGTGGTTCATGTATTAAGAAGATCCATAGACTCATAAAGTGCTGCTTACGTAACAACCGTGAAGTCCCCAATCTGAGGCACATGGCCCTACCTTTTTTCCCTCAAAAAAGGCGTGAGAAACGCACTGAAACTCCAAAAAGAAAACTCAAAATCCAAACCAACCTGCTTCAGTGCGTGCCTGCCTCCCTCCTCTCCTTCCCCTGTTCCTGCATACTTTTTATTTTTCTTCCCCACAGTTTCCCTTGATTTCCATTGCAGAATCTGCCATAGAATGCAAATCACACCAGCAATCAAACACAACCTATGCCCATAATTTCAGAATCCCCTGAAGAAGAAATGGCTTTCAACAACAAACCCAAGAAACCCTCTTCTTCTTCTCTTCAATACAACCTCTGCACCACCCTCTTCTTCATCGTCCTCTTCACCATACCTGCTCTGTTCCTCCTCCACACCCCCACCACCTCCTCCATATGCACCACCTTCGCCAACCACGTCAAGCAGCCATGGTCTGGTGATCTTCGTTTTGCAGAATTCTCATGGAACCGCCTGCAATTTCTCCAAGACCAGCCCCCTCCAATGGCTCTGAAAATCGCTGTCTTCTCTCGAAAATGGCCTATGGGCACCACCCCAGGTGGCATGGAACGCCACGCTCACACCCTTCACACTGCCTTAGCCAGTCGTGGCCATCAAGTTCATGTTTTTACTTCACCCCAAGATGAAAGCACTTCAATCCTGTCAAATAATCATCAAGCAGGTGCAGTTTCTTCACCTTACATCCATTGCCATGAAGGTGAAGCAGGAAGATGGAGGTACAACAAAGCTTGGGAACAATTTCAAGAAGAGAATCAGAGAAAGCCCTTTGATGTTGTTCACTCAGAAAGTGTGGCACTTCCTCACTGGCTTGCCCGAAACCTCACAAATCTAGCAGTCTCATGGCATGGCATAGCCTTGGAGAGCCTGCAATCTGATATATTCCAAGACTTGGCCAGGAGACCTGGTGAGCCAATATCCCCTGCTTTCAACCAGAGCTTACAAGGGGTTGTCCCTAAAGTACTAAATGAGATAAGATTCTTCAAGAACTATGCACATCAGGTTGCTATTAGTGATAGTTGTGGTGAGATGCTAAGGGATGTGTATCAAATTCCCAGCAGAAGAGTCCATGTGATTCTGAATGGTGTGGATGAGGATGACTTCAGAGAAGATGTAGAGTTGGGGAAAGAGTTCAGAGCTAAAATTGGCATTCCCAGAAATGCAGGTTTGGTTCTTGGTGTGGCTGGAAGATTGGTGAAGGACAAAGGCCATCCTCTGCTTCATGAAGCATATTCCAGGTTAATGACCAAGCACCCTAATGTCTACTTGGTTGTTGCTGGATCTGGACCATGGGAGAATCGGTACAAGGATTTAGGAAGCCAGGTTCTTGTTCTAGGATCTATGAGTCCATCCATGTTAAGGGCATTCTATAATGCTATAGACATTTTTGTGAATCCCACACTTAGACCACAAGGGCTTGATCTTACTCTAATGGAGGCAATGATGAGTGGAAAGCCCCTTTTGGCATCGAGATTTCCAAGCATCAAAGGTTCTGTGGTTGTTAGTGATGAATTTGGTTTTATGTTCTCTCCAAATGTGGAGTCCTTGTTGGAGTCACTTGAAGCAGTGGTGAAGGAAGGCCCAGAGAGGCTGGCGAGGAGGGGAAAGGCATGTCGTAAATATGCAGCTTCCATGTTTACAGCAAGAAAGATGGCATTAGCATATGAGAGGCTATTCCTATGTATAAAAGATGAAGCATTCTGTACCTATCCTTAATCTTGAAGGCTTAGGTTATAGATTCTCCATTCTTTCATCTTTTTCTTTGAATTTTTCGTCGTGATATAATACTATTCTAATACTCTAATATTTTATCAGTAAGATTTGTGAATCACATCCACATCACATTTGAAAGTGATCATGTTACAGTGCAAGATTCTTATATACTTCTCTATTAAATTTAAAGGGTGCCATGATGAGTCTATTGACGGTTTAAAGGTAACAATTGATGATTAATTAAAATACAGGATTTGGGACACGACTTTATATTAGCAATTGATGATTTAAAATACAGGATTTGAGACACGACTTTATATTGCGCTCAAAGTTATAGAGCCAGAACACACTGGATGTGATCATGTACAGAATTTGTATATTCTCTTCTGTTAGAATATAAAGGATGTCATGGTGACGCTTTTTCTGGTTTATTCGTAGCAACTGATTACTAATTAGAATTCACATAAGATTTTAGAAATGACAAAAGGTTTTGCACTTTTGCTTAAGGTTATGAAGTCAGATGGAACTTGCCACCGTGTTTTTCAGAAAATGGAAAGGGTATCAAATCACAAACTTAAATTATCAAAGACTAATTTTCTTTTCTGAGAGAAAAAAAAATAAAGGGAATATTTTAGCAACTATAGCTATCTTTCAAGTGTCTGGCCTTGTAAATATAGCTTTTTTCTAAGTTATATGGCCAGATCAGCCCCTTACAATAAATAATCTTCAGATGATCATAAGCAGCATGCCTTGAGCATGCAAAGGCCCTGCTTCTGCCTTCTTCAGCTGAACTATCCGGGCAAAGATAAAACCATGTTCCAAGAAAAGGTAGTTATCTGCCCAACTCAGTCCAAATCATGTCTGCAAAACGGGTTAAACTTCGCGAAGCTCCAGATGTCACTATGAAACATTGATGATTATTTCCCTACTCCTCATGCATCCAAAATTGGTTCATGTTAGGGGTAAAAGGGTAAATCCTCCTTCTTTTTGCCACTCAATCTAAATCTCCTCCACACTCATCCCTGCTTTAGCTCTGCCTGTGTCTCCACCTCCAAAATTAAGAAAAGCCCATATAAGTTCTAGCTCCTGTTAACGTCCAAATGGAGTCAACCATTAACCTTCCTATGATCGTTTCAGAACCAGAAACTTAAGACAGAATTGATTGTGTTGAGATCCGGTGGTTCTCAAAATTATCATAGGCATGCTTGGTTCTTAAGAATAACAGCATACTAGAAGCTAGTCCCAGGACAGATATGCATCCCCACCACACATATGTCCAGAAGTAGCACTGCCTTCCAATGCACACTACTGAGTCAGACAGTGTTGAGTGTGTCAAGTGTAGGGCATTGGTATCATAAACCATTGCAGCAAGAAAACCATAGAGGAGTGATCCAACTGGGATATTTGTTATGAGAATATTGTGATTTACGCTCATACTGTTAGGTCCAAATAGCTCAGAAGTAATTGATACAGCAGCCGCAAATATGAACCCAGAGCTTAACCCAATCAGCGCAGTGCCTGTGTTAAGTGCCACAACACTGTCTGATGCAGCAAGCAAGAAAAATGCAATTGGGGTTGGTATAAGCCCAATAGTTAGCCATCCAGTCCTTGCAAAGTAGAATTTACTGCAGCGCAGAAAATACCGTTCATTAAAACTGCTAAAGATTCATTTATACTAATAAGAAGCAAAAAGAGATTATCCTAGATTGGGGAGAATACTTACGTACGAATATAGTCTGGTCCAGCTGAAAGCAAGCGACCAAAGAAGGAAAATGACGAATAAAGAGTGACAAGGGTAGAAATATCTGAACTCAGGCCCAGAGATTGGGCAATCTGTCCCAGATTATTGCTGTAGACAAGACCAATGGTGCCTCCACAGAAGTATGCAATATAATAAAGCCAAAAATCTAACCTTCGGACAACCACTGAAGCTGGGTGTTCCTCACCTAGCACTGCCAACTGATCCTTCTCAATCATCCTCTCACAACATACATCGCTATCTTTTGCCTTCAGATTTTTATACATGGATCCATTCTCATTCAACAAGCTTTGAGAATCACCATTGCTGAGACAATGAGAGCTAGGTAGACGGGTAAGGAGTTCCTTATGAAGCTCGAGATCGTCAACATGAACAAGTAATAAGCTTGAGCCTTCCATCCGAAAGCTAGAATGGATGACACGGCGGAACCAAGCTCGAGCATAGATAACGCCAGGAACACATAATGGGAAGATAAGGAGGAAAATAGCTCCACCAAAGTAGTACCGAGCTTTTGTTGCATCAGAATTAGATGAACCAATGAGAAGATAAAGGCCGGTGAAAATTGCTAAGAAGTTCAATATCAGAAATATCATTGAGTCCCGGTGAACTGCATCAGGAGGAAGAGGGTCCAAAGCTGGTTGGCGAAGAATTGGGATTAGTGCTACAATGGAAGTGAGAAGAGGAACAAGGGCATTCAAAAGCAGATACAGTTCACTAGATGTGGGGTTTATTGAATTGGCAGCAAGTGTGTAGAGTGCTGCACTTACTCCATTGTAACTCACAGTGAGTGATAATGCAAGGGGTCGATTCACTGGAAAATTCCTGATGCAGAGAACGAAACATACTGTGTTGAACCAACAAATACTACAGCCAGATAACAAACAGAGAAGAAACACCTGCCATACACAAATTGAAAGCTTGTCAATATGATGAAAGGCTATAAGAAATTTTTCTGTATATATCAGTTCGGTGAGGTTTATTATTTGAGAGTTAATTAGCGTTTGGTTTAGTTTCAGATAAAATCACAATATTGCACACGATGTCATTATGTAAATGTGTGCCTTTTAGCTGTGACACTTTGATTAGAAACAAATCATGGAAAGTCCTTCAACAAAAGGAGAGAGGTACTGACAGCAGACTGGAAAGATTCAAGATACTATCTGTCAGCTCACCACGTGCTATGGACCAAAATACAGATCTTAGCATATTGAATAGCACAATCATGGATTCATCACATGCAACTCTAGCTCTCACAAGCTTTCAATCACAATAGAAGAGATTTCAGATGTACCACCACCACCAGATTAGTCATCTTTGATACTTCAAACTACACTAAAATAAGCAGAACATGCATCATGGAGAAATTTACTAAATCTTTCTGTCAACAACCGAAGGAATAGAGATCCAAATATATTCATTATGACTCCTATTGTTTGTACTGGCACTCGGTAGTTCCATTGGACTGGATGATGGCTGCAATCATTTTTACCTATGCTTACTTGTAAATTTACAAAAACTTTGATTAAAAAAAAAAAATATGATCGCATTGAGACAGCAGTGACAGATATTACACTATAGTGTACAATGGTTGAAAGCTGTTTTGCAGCTTCTGGATTTCATCATTTGCAACTGGGAACGCAAAAATAGTATAAGAGTGAGTTGAAAATTTGTAGAAATGAAAGGACATCCTCTAAAACCCAGAACACAGAACAGAGAAGACTATAAAGGAGGAAATTAAGAAACTTATCACCTTACAGCGAGAAATTAAGAACATAACGAAGGGAGTCCTATAAACAAACATATCAAGTTAATGCAGGAAGGAAAATAAAAATTCTACACATGAGTTAGAATATTTGACATTAATCATCGTCTTTTAGAATATTTGACATTAATCATCGTCTTCAATTAAGTATTTGAAACTTTACCATTAGACACGTGAATTGGATCCATATATTTGATACCAAAAAAAAAAAAAAGAAAGAAAGAATTACCTTTTTTTAGGGGGGCTTCCCCTCCCCAACCCCCCTTCCCATAAACAAAAATAGAGAATTACAATACTATCATTTAAAAAATATTTTTAAGATGTTAATGAGCTGAAAGTAAGATTAATGCCATCCGTTAAATTCTTATCTTTTGCCTTGTCCTATTCTCCCTTCTTTCTCTTTCTACTGTTTGAGTTTCTTTTTCTTAAGTGATTAAAAATATTCCTAACATTAAGATATACATCTTCAATTTTCATATATCTGGGAAAAATTTATGCCACAGAAAAAGAAAATGACTGTTGATTTCGGAACGAAAAAGACGAGAAGAGACTGGCAAACCCTTGTCTTACTGGTTCAGGGCTTTGCGTCTTTCTTCCAAGACCTGTGTTCGAGAGCTGGTACTACTTCAATTTCCAAAAACCCCCCAAAAAAAAAAAAGGACGAGAAGAGCAATGACGTAGTGACTAGTGTGCTGTAATACAGAGTCCAAAATCCAACCAACATGGCGATACCCATCCATACAATTATATATTTTTCTTTCACCAAAATCAGAATTAACTATTCCTCAAAAACAGAGAAACTTCTAGTGTATTCCTTGAATGATATCCTCCGTCGACGAGAGCAGTCGTTTCCCTTTACTGTTAGTCTCTTATTTGAAAAAGTCGAGAATGACCCACAAAATAACAATTATTATTTTATTTTTTATTGGTCAAGATGACAACAGCAAAATCGGGTGGGTTCGCCGATCCGACCAAAAGAAAGAAAAGCTGCATCTGGGGTCCCTTCAACCGATAACGGTTTACCTACCGCCTTTCGCCCCCCCCCCCCCCCTTTCTCTCTTTCCCTATCAAAGGGTAGTTCCATCATTAACGAATCTTCTCTACAGCGCAGATAGCAACTGCTTCTTCAACTTAAATTCATATTTATAAATATTCTCTAAGACAAGAAAGAGTAATGCTAACTAATGTTATACTCCTTCCGCCTTTGTTTCGGGGCAGAAATGGACGAAGTTGCTGTGCGCACTATTAAATATGATGCTTTAAATTTCCCCCCCAAAAAATATGCAGATTACACCATCGATAACAACAATAAATTGATCATTCAAATTTTTATAAATAAAACTAATCTTGATACTGTAGAGACAAGTTCAAGAATCAGGATTCAGATCACGAAATAAAGCAAGAAAGAAGAGATAAAGCGGATACACCCCCCCACACACACACACACAAAAGGAAAATATAAATACCAGAAAATAAGGCAAGGTAATGATATTCTGAATGAGGAGCCACTGGAGGCCATAACCGACAAAGCCCATGAAGGCGGCCATGAACATGACAACCCAATCGGGAAAATGCAAGAGAGCGAGACCGGAGGACCAGCCGAAGACCTTGCCCATGTCGTTGGCGGTGGCTAGGTAGTTGAGCTGGACCTGGGAGATGCTGAGGGCGGACTTGAGGGAGGAGGAGTACTCGGAGAAATTGAAATTGGTGCCAGTGAAGGCCTGAATCCATATGGTGGCCACCAGAATCATCCACTTCCGAGATTGTCCGGCCATAGCGAAACAGAGTTGCGCGAGCAGACGGCGGAGGGGGAGAGGTCGCGGCGGCGATGAGGCGGAGGAGGAATCGTAGGGATCGGAGGAGAATTTGCGTCTCTCAGCTTCTCTGCGTGGCCTCATTTATAAACGGTTTCGCAAAACTTCCATTACGTCTGTCCCTGTCCCACGCCTCACTTTCCCGATCCTGAGCCCCACTCATCTACTGTATTAGGTGCTCCACATTCGCATCTCTTCTTCACCTTCCAGTCATTTTCCATTTCTTTTTTTTTTTACTTTATTATATTGGAAATAGGGCCATCACACGTTTACGGTAAATTTCATTTGCCAAAAACATAATATTTTTAGACATAAATAGCAAAAATTTAATTTAAACTGTATATTTATGAAAAATAAATACAATTAGTTTTGAAAAAATTACACTTTACTTTCCTAAACTTTTTTTATGTGTAAAAAAATCTCTAAACTTTTAAATTCAATAAAAGACCTTTTTCAATTTTTATCTTGTGCAAAAATTAGATCTCATAAAGTTAGTTGATTGGCAGTTGATCGTTATTTAAATGTTGAGTAAATTAAAACTTCTGTCATGTCATCATTTTTTACTACTCAACATTCCTAGTCAGCCATCTTTTGACGAATCACCTCCCGAGATCCTACCACATCATCTCTTCTTCATCTACTAGAAATTTTATGAGGATTTTTTGCACATAAAAGAAATTAAAAAGGGAAAGTGTAATTTCTTCATTAATTTTCTAGTATGAAATTTTGTATTATATTATAAGAATTATAAGTCTCTATGTTTACAATAATATTATAAAATAATTTTCTCGCTTAAGATATTGAAATGTTATTTTATCATTATTAAAATTTATTTTGGTATTCAAATAATATTTTATTTTGTTATTGTATAATTCTACACCTCATATCATATCATATCCAGAAACATCTTGAGGACGTAAAATATAGTGGCGATTGAGAATGTGTGACTGTGATCGCCACTTTATTAAAAGTTTTCCATCTCACTTTTATATCTTTACTTTGACATTCTTTAATTAAAACAAAATAATTATATAACCTTTAGCAAATAGTTTTATATATACTCTGTACAATTTGTTATTTTCGTTAAACAATTTGTTACACATTATATTTCTAATAAGAAATCAAATAATAAAGATATAAACAATTATAAAAGTTCAGTTTTTACTGTTCTTCTTGTTTTGAATATTATATTTAGTCCCCATATCACATAAACCTTGTTCTAATATTCTTTACATCAAGTCTATAAAAAAAATCGTTACATCAAATAATTTATTTATTATTTAATATAATCTTATAATTTTATTTTTAGCATATCAATAAAGATAACTAAATTAAAGTTATGTCTAATATAATATTGTATTTATTCTTAATATAATAATAAAAATTGTTAAGTAATTAATTACTAAAAATACACATTTTGTGAAAAACATCTATTTCGTTAAAAATAAAAAATTAAAGGAACTCCAATATAATATTCAAAGTAAAAGGTTATTAATTACCCATTTTACAAACCCTATCCACAAAATTATACTCTCTTGCTTTTGAAAACACCATCATAGTTATTATAATAAATAGCTGGCACTAAATAAATTTGAATTTGATTAATTTTATATTTTAAAATTAATTAAAAATATAATAAAACAATTACAAGGTAATAAATTCATGATCATGCTACCAAGTATTCGACTTTAAAAGGAATCGAGTTTTTCGTTACTTTTTTCATTCATGACACATTGACACGTACACCAATGAAAAATAGAGAAAGAGGGGCGGGGGGGGGGGTCAACCTCTTGTAGTTTTTCCCATGAATTCAAGTTCGAAACCCTATAAGAGAGGTAATTATATTCAATGTCTAATAATGCTTGAGCAAAATTACCTCCACTAAAAAGATGCTTGTGGAAAAAAAATATTAAACACCAATATTGAATTATTTCTTTAAAAATAAATAAATATACAATTTGTTTTTTCAAAAAAATCTACAATTTATAAAAACTAGCTTGTTTAATACTTAAATTTTAAATGTGAAATAACATATAAATATATATATATTAGACACCAACTTTTTATATTTTCTAGTTATGGCTAATATTTTTTTTTTTGGTTATAAAAGAGGTATAATATTTGAAAAGAAAAGAGTGAAAAAAGGATATAGAAGGCATCCAACTCTCAACTATTAAATTCTGTAAAACTTATATTTTGGAAAAATATCACTTAAAATGTGGCTTTTAAGTAAGGTTAATATTTTAGTTTTGAGGAAAAAAAAAATTACAAGTAGGAACTATATAATGTGGGAGCAGATTTGCTCCAGTTTCAATCATTAGAATAGAGATGTCAATTTTTTTTCAAAAATGGACGACTCTAAATTTTGGACTTTTTTCTCTTTATTTTTAATTTTAAGTTAAAAAATTCTGGACTATCAATTACAATAATTGACAGTTCAAATCAAAATAAAAAATTATCGTTCCCTTAAAAATATGAGCAAATTTGCTCCAAAATAATGTGAAAATCATATTAAGTTTAATACTAAACTCACCGGTTACTCAAATTGACTATTCAATCAACAATAATATAAAATTAAACTGATTGTCAGGAGTGTCTGACAAATGAATTGAACTCTAACGCTAAAGTAAATTCAATCTGCTTCGGATGATGTGAGGAAAATTCACGAGGAAGCATGTGAATCAACAGATGCGTTAATAATTGGTGACACTCTGGTGGTCTCTATTCACTAATTCACTAACACCAGACACCAGACTATCCCACTTTTCTGCAACTGCAATCTCAATGCTTCTTTTTTTTAATTTTTTTTTCCTAAAGATACTTAACTTGTAACTTCTGTTTCAAATTATTTCACTCCCTTCTTTTAAAATTGATAAAGTATATTGTACTGTTCGCAATAAAAGATAAATTATAACGTAGACACATTTTGATCAAAATATTTTATATTTATTATTTATATCATATAAAAATTATTACATATATTTGACAATATAAAGTAGCCAATTTTTGGAATTCCTAAGAAGCTAAATTTTTATTTTCCCAATTCTCAATAAATAATATTATTATAAAAATTTAAAGAAATATTTTTTTTCAATGAATCATATTTTTTAAAAAATTAATATTGTCATAGAATATATTGTAATCATTTTTTAATCGTAATGACAAAATTATGTATATATGAAAAAGTTCGTATAATTTATATATTTATGTAATATTTAAAATTCCAATTTTTATATCCCGTGACAAAAAAAAAATTGCGTCTGGTTACGTATAATAACAGGAGTAACACATCACGTTTGAGTTGGGAAAGTTTTAGGAACCCCATGATCGAGATTGTTAATTTATTAAACACCAAAACAATTCAATATTTGACATATGAAGCATCCGTTATTTGAAATCGACCGTCAACTATCATAATAGTTACGCTTAAATACAAATTATATATATATATATATATATAAACATCAACGGGACAAATTAATTAAATAAGGAAGCTTTGACTAATTCATTTAGAAACTAATAATAAATTGATCATATATTATAAGATTTTAAAATTGCAATTTTTATATTCCCTGTTAATATTTTCTTAGTCTTATTTGATATATTATTTCATGAGACTTCTTTGAAGACAATGTTTACGATGGGCTGATGCAAATGGGAAGACGCAGATTTGAATTAGGCTTCGGTATTGTGTGTGTGTGTGTGTGTGTGTGTGTGTGTGTATATTTCAAATTTTAATTTAAGAAGTTATTGTTAATTCACATCTCTTATTATTAATTGTTAATTAGATCATACTGATTGCTCAGCCTATTGCGTTACTGTGTGCATTGCATGTTGCCGCTTCTTCCGTGCTGTTTTAATTATACAGAAATCTGGCAAATTGTAATACCAAAAGCCACCGAGATCCGATGCACTTCTTTAATTAATTAATATATATACCTAAGTTTTTGTTTGTATTAACTCATCACTTATGCAACGACAAAAGCACTTAAATTTTAATGGAAGATCAAATCTATGTGCCTTTTCACTCAAAAACTAAAGTTCTGGAATTCAGTCTGATCATCATATATGCAACGACGAAAGCACGTAAATTTTAATGGAAGATCAATTCCATGTGCCTTTTCACTCCAAAACTAAAGTTCTGAAATTAAGTCCAACTATTAAATTAGTAAAAATATTGGTTCAATGGTCAATAATTAGATCATATTCAAATTATGGTTTAATCGATTTATTTTAAAATATTAAAAATAATATAAATAATTAAAGACTATAAATATAAATTTAATATTAAATTACACAAAAATAACATACACAATCAAAAGTTTATTATTCATTAACATTAAATTTATAAAATATCAATATATTGACATCTTTATTAAAATTGATTGATTTATAATATTATCTTTTTTATTATTTGATTATAGAATAAGTAAAATAAAAAAAATAGAGTAGACCAATTTATTTAGTATCAATTTTTATATATTTCAACCTATTTTTGGCTGATTTAATCGGTTTTTATGGTTCGATTACTCACTGATTTTAAGAATTGTTTCAGATTAATTCTCAATTTAATTGGTTACATCTATCAGGCTGTCCGATTTTGATATTAGTGCTAAAAAAATAAGATCCCAACCACTCATTTTAATTAATTTTGAGTCCAAACAAACTAAAAAGGTGGAAACCATGGGTACTCAAGTGAGCTGCGAAAATAACTGTTGTTATTTGACACTTTTTTTCTTTTTTAAGTAAGATGCATGTTTAAATTTATAAATTAAGAAAATTAATACTAAAATATTTTACATTTTCATAATTTAACTCGACTTAGATTAAATTAGTGGGAGTTTAATAATTGTTTTAGATATTAATGATTAAAAAAAAAGTAAGCTGAGAAAGCATGTGCTCCTTCAAGAAAGAAATGCAGAACAGAGAAAGCAAAAAAATATGTAGATTTTGAGGGTTTTGATGATTGGGTTTGTAACTAATGGGTTAAGGTTTGTGTTGTTGCATTAGTGTTAGCTCTCATATGGTGATGACGTGGCTACAGAAATAGACGTGTAGTATGCCCTCACATGCATTATGCATAGATAATAGAACTGATCTGGTGGAGGTTTGCCTCCAGGGTTAATTTGGTCTTTTCAATTAGATTATTCTCTTCATCAAAGGTTCTTTTTTATTTTTAATTTCGTCAAAACTGTTTATCAATTTGAATTAGTTGGATTTGTCCCCTTCAATTAATCAAATCAATTTAATTGAATAAAAAAAATCTTATTATTCAAACAAAATTAAATCAATCTAATATAGTCTTGATTAGTTAAGATTAAATTACCAATTTTTGAGAAAAAAGTTATTAAAATTTTTTAAATTATATACTTTTTTCAATATCAACTATAAAAATACACATTTTTAGCAAAAAAATTATATTAAAAGTATTTTAACACATTTTTTTTTGAAATAGGTGTTTATATCTAACACTCAACAATGCTTTAAACATAATTACCTTAAATGGATGATAATGTGGGAAAAAAAAACCAAAAGAAAAGTATTTTAACACAATTGTAAACTTATTTCAGCTACAAATAAGTTAAGATTCATACTAAAAACTAAATATATATTAAATAATACATAAAGTATAAAATTGTAATATAATAATTAGTTAATTGGGTTGAAATTAAATGTCTAATTTAGTTATCTAACAATCAAAATGATTTGATTAGCTTGGTAAATTTTATCAAATTGGTCCAATTTAATTAATTTTAGTTAAAGTGAATTAAATCGAATCCATTAAAATTTAATATGCTTGAGTATGCATACGGTATTCCCCTAGTCTTCACGTGAAAGGTTGGGAATAAAGCCATTGCCAGTCAGATTAATTATGCGTGACTCATAAAATATTCCCTTGTATTTTTGTAGAATCTTTGAGTGTATTTGAAAAGAAGTATGTACATTTTGTACTAATTAATCCGATGACCCAGAAAAAATAAAATAAAAAATATATTTTTGTTAAAAATGATGCTTAACCCTACCTTACTCCAAAAATTAATTCGAGATAAGAGAAGCATCAAAGTTTATAAAATGAGTCCTTAACACATTCTCTTCACTAATATAGAACATTTTTTACACACTTAAGATTAGATATTTGGAATGTTGAACTACGGATTTAAATCTATTGTTTGACTCTAAAGTTAAGCAGGATTCTTGACTTAATCTAAGTCGTTAGATTTCAAAACCAACAACTTAGGGCCTGTTTGGTTTGGGCATTTCTTGTTTTCATTTTCACTGAAAATAGAAAATAGACTTGAAAATGCGTTTGGTTGAGTTAACTGAAAACGTTTTCTTGAAAACATTTCTTAAAATAAGCCTAAATCTGAAAACACCAAAAAAATGTTTTCAGTGTTTCAGGAAATGCATTTCAGGAAATGAAGATTGAAAATGAAAACAGGAAATGTTTTCACAAACCAAACAGACCCTTAGATTTCAACATATTTTTAAATATAGATCATTAATTATGAAGTTCAATGGTTTACATTAAGACAAATACCCTAATTGACTTCAAAGTCAAACAAAAAATTCTCTTCCATTGAACTACACAAAAAATAATGAGAGGCCAAACAGAAATTGTCTATTGTTAAGAGATCAACCAGCTCTAATAATATGATAATAATAGTACTTGAGCTCCACTCATCTTAAAAATTAACTAAAAAAATATTTAAATTCACATAAAGAGCTCTTAATACATTTTATTTAGCGCTCTTCAACAACTCTTCGTTGCATTTCATTGTTGTTTACGTATGTGAATTATTAACATCTTACAATACAGAATCGATTCTCTAGGTCAATATTCTTGTGATGATTAATTAATATGAATAATCTATATATTAAGTTATAGTTTCTTTTTAGTTATTACAACTATGGATATTGTCACGTCCCAAAATCTGAGCACGTGATCGGCACGGAAAGTGAATTTCATTTCACCTCCGTAAGCCTATTTTCCTCTTAAGCATAATACTAAACCTTATTTTGGTTATTCTTTTGATGCAATTATTTAAATTACATAATTTAAGAAATAAATAAAAAAAACTATTTCTCTCTTCTCACAAAATGATAAGAAATTATGACTAAACTGAATTTCTCATACATGTTACAATGCTGAACAAACCTACCCGATTACAGAGCTTTTCTAGATTTATACATTAGAATAAGTACTAAGCATTATACCTTTATTCTAAATAAATGAAAAGAAAATAATCTTGGCGTGAACGTCATCAAATTAGAAAGTTCTCCATACCTGAAACTGAAAACAGCTTCTACTTGAGAGAATCCTACCACATTCACATACAATATAGGTATACATGTATACATACAGATATATATAATTGATCTAAGTTTTGGTGTACAAGATATTTAAGATCAAGCCACATCACATTCCAAACAATTCAAACAATTCATACAATTTCAAATCAAGTTCCCAAATATTTTTCGGGTCCCGTCCACAATAAGTGGCCGTTGCCCCACGGCCCCTGCCGCATCCTCCCTTATTTCACCCATATCCTCGAAGGAACAAATCTGTAATCCAACCTTATTTCACCCTGTCCTTAAAAAGGACGAATATCATATTCAATATCACATGGCCATAGTGATTTCATTCCACCCATGTTTCATCCCAGGGGATCCCATAAACTCCACTTCCATTTCTTTCGAAATCAAACACAATCACATTACACAACCTTAGGCAACCATATGCATTCCATTTCAGGAAAAGTTCACAACAGAATCATATTTACACATTTCATTGTATATTATGAATGCATGAATTTCATGTCACATATATATATATATATATATATATATAGTATACTTTTAATATATACATTAAATAAGCAAATAAGGTAAGGTAGGATCTCTCACCTCGAATCCGAGCTAAAATTCTACACTTCAAATCAGAGGGTAAATGCCAAGGAACTCATCAAAGGCCTCAATTTGAAAAGCTGAGGTTGATGGTGGATATTTATTAACAACTTTACTATTTTTATCAACCAAGAATTTCTCAAAATTCCACTTCATAACATCACCCAGAAAGCCCCCAGCACTTGATTTCAGAAACTGGTACACTGGAGCTGTATTTGGTCCATTCACATCAACCTTATCAGATATTGGAAATTCTGCTTTAAAACGAGTACAAGCAAATTGTTTGATTTCTGGATTTGATCCAGGCTCTTGCCCGCCAAACTGATTGCAGGGGAAAGCTAAAATCTCAACTCCTTGAGTTTTGTATTTTTCATATATGTGTGACAGTTCTGTGTAGTTCGATGATGTTAAACGACATTTTGAAGCAACATTAACAATTAAGAGAACCTTTCCCTTGAATTTGCTAAGAGAAACATCTTTCCCATCATTATCCTTGACGGTAAAATCATGAATACTTTTCTCTATGACTGCTCTCGCATAAGCACCGGAAGATCGAGACTCTGAAGTAGCGAACCCAGGAAAATTGGATGAAATTTGGGGAAACTCATGCCGAAAGAAGGCTGACTTGGAGGAACCAAATGAGGTTTTGAAGGATGGGACGACGAAAGCCATGGATGGCCATTACCTGCTCGAATTGCTAAGCATAGATCTTCCTTGCCATAACTGCAGATTCAAACTTCAATTGCTGGCTTTCCTCTTCGTGTTTGTTGAGGGAAGCATCATTCACATATATACGGTATCGTTCCAAAATCTTCCTCATGTCAGAACTTGAGAACTCATAAAGCTTGCCACTTTGTGAAAAGACGATGACAGAATTGGTGAAACAGACGACGGAGATTCCTTCCCGTCAGCCGCCGTGGCGGCCGCCTTCTTTGACTTTGACCCCGCACTGCGCAACGGACTCAAACCCAACTCCACCTCCGAGCTTGGCTTTCAACGACTTCAAACAAGAGTCTGCTTGAGTTTGACTTTCTTTGCCTTTGAGATCCTTCTTTGCCCCGTCCTTTACTTGCGTTTGGCGGCGTATCGCCGAGGTACCAAACCCTCTTCCGCTGCCGCCGCTGTTGCTGCTCGCGATCTGGGCTTCTTTGGCAGTTGATTTCACCTTCTTCTTCTCAGATCTGCTGGGGGAATTGGAGCCGAGTGATCGCGGGTTATTGGATGACCCATCGGGGCTTGAGGGGTCGGATTTCTTGGAGGAGAAGAACCTGCCCTTAAAGACCATGTCGAGGGCGTGATCGAGCAGCGCGATGGAGAAGCTCGCAGAATAGACGCAGCCCTAGCATAAATGCAGTGTGAACCCAGAGAGAACCAAATAAAAGGGAAAATGTCTTCTTCTTTTAATTAATCTGATGATAAATTCAGAGACTGATGGGGTCAGTGAAATCAAATGGGCGTGAACGACACAATTGTTACTTTCAATATTATTAAAATCATTGTAGTGTAATAGTTTGGTTTTGGCTTTCCAAACACGGGTAGGCCATCATTCACTTAAGTCCTTATGACATTTTTAATATTATTTTTTTTACAAGCTCCAAAATTGACTAAAAAAAACATTAACATAAATTCTTGAGGTATTACATATATCGTTGATCTTTTTTGAGTTAACTTTTTCTTCTCAAATAATTTTATAAGCACACCCTTTTGCATTGACATGATATGTATTCAGAATTTCAATATTTCAAAATAAAATAAACTCTAACTTTGGTTATAATGATGGATACTAATTGTTATAGCAAATTAATGAAAATATCTTATATATCACAATATTTTATAGCATAATATTTATAAAGAATAGGCTTGGATATGTTGGACATTTATTATTATAAAATATTAAAATAATATTTTTAATAGCTTTCATTGTTTTAGACGTTAGCAATACATGTTGATGACTTTACATCTTGTTAACATCCTTTATTAATGGCTTTTTATTCTATATGAATGTTGGGTATTATACATTAAAAAAATGTTACTTTTCTATATTAAAGCTCAACATTAATTGGAATAAATTCACACATAATGCCTTTTAATGTACAGTGGCCAATGGGAAGAAAAAAGGTCAGATACACCTAGATATATATATATATATATAGATGTGTTTTGGTATTTTGTGAAGTGGTGATATAGAAAGAACAAATAATAGATATATACATATTATATGTACGTGATAGTTTAGATATAGAAAGTACGGGAGAAATCGAGTCCGATTTAATTCTTATGTGCAGAGGTAGTAAACAAACAGGTGAGTCTTGATCTGTTATATCATAGAGGTAACACGTCTGTGTACCCTGCACCGGATAATATAGCAAAATTAATCCGTGAGAGACGTGAAAATTATCTTAAAGAAAGACGAGTTGCTCGGACCTCAATCCAGTACCACGCAATTTATATTTTTACTCTAACTTTCAAATTCTTTTTTTTTTGGTGTTTGTTTTTATTTTTTAGGTCATGCTCCAACAATTTTAAGGTAATTTTTTCATGTTAAATCCCATAAATTTATATTGACATAACAATTGATAATATGAAAATGATTTCTTAAAGCTTACATGTGAACAAGTATTTAACATTTTAATGTTGAAAAATGTGTTTGTGGAATTTTTAAATTTTACATTAAATTTTTATGGTCATATTATTGTGAGCTTTTTAAAGCTGTGTGAAATATGAATTTTCACTTTGAGAATTTGTTTTTAATTCTACATTTCAATTTTTGGCCAATGATCAAAAGAATTAAAAACAAAATGGGTTAATAGATTTTTTTCAAAATTCAACTATTGAGGGCTATAAAAAGTCATATGAAAAATAAAGTGTACTTTGTAGAGTTTTAATTCTACTATTGTGGGCGTTATAAAGCCGTGTGACTAATTATAATTTGCAGAAAATAGTTTGATAAAATGCCTATATCTATTTCATGAGATATCTAATGGCATGTGTGCACACAAAAAGAAAGTTGTGATTGTAAATTTTTTGAAAAAATTCACTTTTATCTAAATTGTGATTGTGAATTTTGAAAAAATTCACTATATATATTTTGTGACTTCACATATGTGATGTTTTTATAGTGCTACAAGAATATTATATTTTTGGTGAACAAAAAAAATTTTGAGATTCTTGTGATAAATGCACAATACCCATCAATAGTGCGGGTACATAATTTTGTTGATATCCAAAGATGAGTTCACCAATTAGATGGTAATTTTTATTGCTATGTTTTATATACAATAGTGTGAATTGCACATATTATTTTGGAACTAATTTTGTTGTGACTATGTGACCATATCTTTTGTGGTTTCTTGGTATATATATTTTAATTAAGGATACGATCTCATTGAAAATCTTGAGATGATGATACATGTCATAAATAAATTTTTGAGGAAGCATATTTTTATGCTATTATATGAGAACACTTCGATTGTACAATAAGGCACAATGGTGTTGAGAATTTTGTCACAAAATCAAACTTGGAAAATTTTCTTAAATAATTATGTGATCATAGATTAAATTATTATATGGTGGAAGAATAAATATTTGAATATATATTATGTGATTGTATATCCACCTATAATAATTATGAGATCACTTATTGTGATAAATACTGTCTTACCTAGATTTTTTGAATTTTGAGATTTTCTAAAAATTATAGCTATAGTCAAAGAATCGAGAGACATCGAGGGGGATGAATATCTAATCCGTCGAATTAAAACTAACTCATGAAGATACCCTACCTTGTGACTATAGATCATAAGAACTTAGTTCAAAGGAAAAAACGAATCGTATGATTGCTTGATGAATGTACATTTTTTTTAAGAGTTTAAACTTTTAAATTCATCCATATGGTATCAGTGCATTTTTCTTATAGTGAATATGTGAGATTGAGTTTCTAAAACTCTTAATGAAATATGTAACTCTATAAGAGTAGGGTGTTTAAACTGCAAGAACACATTAACATAATTCACCTATTTGAATGTGGTGGAGTAGGGTCACTCCTATATGAGAATATACAGGCGTATTATCAAAACACATTCAAGAAATAAGATACGTCACAATGCCACATAACCGTACCAGTTATGGCTCATGATTTGCACCTGGGTTGTTATATGCAAGATATATATCTTGTTTTCCTTAAATAATCCATAGTTTAAGGTGAATATCATTATGGCTCTGAATCAAGAAATATATTTTTGTTAAATATAAGTTTAAGGCAAATTTAACTACCTATATTATGTATAATAATCTACCTCTACCTAAAGAGTATATATTATATTGTGTGTTATTTTATAATAATAAGTGGGGGATTGTTGAAGATTTATTATTATAAAATATTAAAATAAATATTAAAACAATGTTTTTAATAGCTTTCATTGCTTTAGATGTTGGCAACATATGTTGATGGCTTTTCACCTTGTTAACATCCTCTCTTAATGACTTTTTATTCTATATGAATGCTGGGTATTGTAAATTAAGAAAATGTTACTTTTCTATATTAAAACTTAACATTAATTGAAATAAATTCACACATAATGCTTTTTAATGTAAAGTGGCCAACGGGAAGAAAAAAGGTCACCTACGCCTAAAAAATATATATGTGTGTGTGTGTGTTTTGGTATTTTGTGAAGTGGTGATACAGAAAGAATTGTACAAATATAACTAATTATAAATCACTAATATATATATATATATATATATATATATATATATGTATTGTATTTCATAAGTCAATTTAAAAAATCATTATACATATATATTTATAAAAATAAGTAAATGATATTTATTGTCTTGACTAATTAAATAAAATTTAATACAAATTACTTGCATTTACATTTATAGTTAATTGTACTAGAAATAAATACTCATTCAACATATGATGATGAAGGAAATTACTATATAAACAACATAAAAATATTTCTCAAAATTCTACCCAATAATGGCTTCTCACTTAAAAAGTGTTAAAAAAATCAACCATGATTATAATTGTAAAGAATTATTAATTTATGATATTTACATGACCAGACTATAGATTTATATAAGTGTATTTTTTAAAATTATTATCTTATTAATTTATCGAAATTATTAATTTTATAAACTGACCCAAATTGAGACTAACAAAAATATTATTTTTTAAAAAATTATTAATGTATCAAGTATTAGCGGATGAGGCAGAGATAATTGCATAGTGTATCAAACATTCAAGGCCACATCAATCTTGGAAAATTTAAAATAAACAGGCCATCACTAGGTCCATTTAAGCCCAAAAATTTTGCGGTCCAAATTTGTAGGAACAATGGGCTACTACCACTGGGCCGTTTGAGATCACCTGAGTCCACTGTGGCCCACTGTTCTCACACCTTTCGCCTGAGGCACAGTTCGGCGTCAATGTACCTGATTTCTTCCCTCTTCGTGGCTTCCTCTCTCTGTATCGTGGCTATCTCACATCCTCTCCTCCAAGCTTCGCTAATCATGGCTTCTGCTCCTCCTTCACTGTACAATCACACAGTGTAGTGTAATCCACGACCTCCAATCCTTGCATTGTACAATGGATTTGAGGAGGCTTTCGGTCACTAGGCCTTCTCCAATTTTTTTACCCTTCACGGGCCCCTTCAGTTGGGTGACTTCCACCGCGCAACACCATCATCACCTTCATGACCTAGACCCTCCTCCTCAGCCGCCGCCTCCTTTACAGCCTCAGCAGCAATCACAACCTCTCGATCAGGTTTCTCTTAACACGCTACCTTGTATTCTCTCAAGCAGAGTTCTAGATATGTCCAAATGTAAACCTCTGATATGCAAGTTGTCGCCTCATGATTTTGATCAATTATTCTATTCAATTTATTCGAATGTGAACCACAAGACTACTCTAAATTTCTTTCATTTTGCTTCTGATTCTTTTAATTTTCGATTCACGGTTGGGTCGTACTGCCTTTTGATTCGTTTGCTGCTGGCTTCGAATTATTTACCGCCCGCCAGATTGCTTTTGATCCGTTTAATTGATGGGAACTTGCCCGCTTTGTTTAGGGACCATGAGAATAGGCACCTCGATATAGCTGCTTCAATGTTGGAACTGATTACATTTGCAGAACGGAGACACGGTGAATTGGATTTGTTGCTTCATGTTTGCTGCACCCAATTTAAGAGTTTAGGTTTTGGTTATGCTATTGATATTTTTTACTTGTTTGCGGGGAAGGGTCTTTTTCCATCTCGGAAAACTTGTAATTTCTTGTTAAGCTCTTTAGTGAAGGCTCATGAACTCGAAACGAGTTATAAAGTGTTCGAAGTTATCTGCCAAGGTGTTTCTCCGGATGTTTATACATTTACTACTGCAATCAACGCATTTTTCAAGGGAAGGAGGATTCAAGATGCAATTAAATTGTTCTTGAAAATGGAGGAAATTGGTATATCACCAAATGTTGTCACCTACAATAATGTGATTGATGGGCTCTGCAAGTGTGGAAGAATAGAGGAAGCATTTCAATTTAAAGAAAAGATGGTAAGAAGCAAAATAGATCCAAGTCTTATAACATATAGCTTGCTTATTAATGCTTTCATGAAGATGGAGAAATTTGATGAAGCGAATTGCATTCTGGTAGAAATGATAAACAGTGGGTTTTCACCCAATGTAGTTGTTTACAATACACTGATTGATGGGTTCTGCAGGAAGGGAAATATGAGTACGGCACTGAAGATCAGGGATAAAATGTTATCTAAGGGCATAACACCTAATTCTGTTACGCATAATACTCTTTTACAAGGATATTGCAGGAGTAGTCAAATGGAGCAAGCTGAGCAAGTATTAGAGGATATATTAAGTAGTGGGTCATCTGTTAACCAGGATGCATTTTCTTATGTGCTTCACTGGTTATGCAACAAATCCAGGTTCAATTCAGCACTACGGTTTGTTAAAAAGATTTTGTCAAAGAACATTAAGCCCAGCGATAGCATCCTTACCCCATTGGTCCACGGACTTTGTAAGAGTAAAAAACATTCAGAGGCAACTGAGCTTTGGTTTATCCTTGTAGAGAAAGGGTTTGCAGCCAATACAGTTACCTCAAATGCTCTTCTTCATGGACTTTGTGAACAAGGTAACATGCAGGAGGTTGTCACAGTACTCAAAAAAATGCTAGAGAGGGATTTGGTGTTAGATAGGATCTCATACAACACACTCATTTATGGCTTTTGCAAAGGGGGTGGAATTGAGGAGGGTTTCAAGCTTAAGGATGAGATGGCTAAGCAAGGAATCCAGCCAGATATACAAACTTACAATTGCCTAATGAAGGGTTTAAGTGACATGGGTAAAATGGATGAAGTTAATAAGCTTTTGCATGAAAGCAAAGGAAGTGGCCTAGTTCCAAATGTCTATACACATGCATTGATGATAGAAGGATATTGTAAAGCTGACAGGATTGAAGATGGTGTAAACTTCTTCAATGAGCTGGTCAGTAAGAAGGTAGAGCTAAGTCCTGTTGTTTATAACATACTTATTGCTGCCTATTGCAGAACTGGAAATGTAATGGAGGCCTTCAAACTCCATGATGCCATGAAAAGCAGGGGTATTCCACCAACCTGTGCCACATATTCTTCTCTAATACATGGAATGTGCAATGTTGGTCGTGTTGATGAAGCAAAAGATATATTTGAAGAAATGAGAAGTGAAGGCTTATTGCCAAATGTTGTTTGTTATACTGCTCTGATTGGCGGCTACTGTAAGTTAGGCCAGATGGTTAAAGTGAGGAGTGTCTTACAGGAAATGTCCTCAAACAATATAAAACCTAATAAAATTACCTACACTGTTATGATTGATGGGCATTGTAAATTGGGCAATATGAAGGAAGCAAATAGGCTTCTAAATGAGATGATAGAAAATGGAATAGCACCAGATACAATCACTTATAATACATTGGGAAATGGGTAAAGCAAGGAAATGATGCTGCCGGTGGCTTTTTAACCGTGTGATCATATGTCTAGTGGAGGAATATGCATAGATGAAATTACATATACCACATTGGTTGATGATTTGCATCCACAAAATACATAGCAATCAAGAATAACCAGGAAATTTATAACACGTTGGATGCTTAGTTGTTACTTTGAATCATGTGGTTGATACTGCCATAATTTGGCTTGATTCACAGCCCATAATCTGGAGATAAAGGTTTCCGTGCTCAATCTTTGGACATATGGATTATAGGCCAAATCTAAAGCAGCATATTTTTGCATTAGCTTCCCAGAGTAAAGATTGAGCTTTGAACCTCAGAGGTTGGCCATTTGAGGTAAATATGTGCTTTTGTTTGCTTTGCAACTTATCATCTTATGCATTTTACCAATACATATACATACATATATATTATATATTTGTGTGTGTGTGTGTGTGTGTGTGTGTGTGTTAGGTATAATACTCCTCTCAGAGGTTTTAACTATTATAACAATCATGCTATCTGGATTTTAAACAATATTCCATGTTTTTTTTTCCCAATCTTTTCCTACTATTTTCTTGTCTTTTTAAGATCTATTTTAGTATTGATAATTATGACAATAACATGGTTACTATTGTCATAATCTCTGTTCTGATTGTATTTGGGGTTTCGAAAAATATTTTCTAATGTATGGACTGCTTCCTTGTGTTCTTAGAATAAGGTAAACTTTCACTTCTAAATGAGTGGTTTTGTCTACTATACTCAGCTTTGTCTTTCAGCTATCCATTTATTTATGAGGCATATATCTGTGTGTCTGTGTTCCATAGTCAAAAACTTCTTTGTAAATATGTATTGAAGTGCTGCATATTACATTGCATTCATATATTTGTACAATGAGAAAAATTGCTATTATCTAATATTTGTTAGTATAGTGATCCATGGTTCATGTGTTTCAAAAGCAAGGAATTTGAATTGCAGAGCGTATACTGCCACTACAGCAAAGATTTTGTTGCTGCTTATCTAATATTTGTGCTACTATCGTGCAGGTGTGATTCAAACAAGAGAAGAGCGTGATATTGTCAAAGCATCAAACGGCTATCTCCAATTTTATTCTTTTCTTGCCAGGCCAGGGCCCCATAATTGGATTATTTCTGTCATATGTATGTCTAATCTTTGTATTATATGTTGAATGACTTAAATTATAATGACCCGAATTATGACATGACCCAATTTTTTGGAAGCATGACTCAAAATAAGAAAAACTTAGAGATCTGAGGCAATGGTGCGACCCATGGAGCGACCAAGTGTGAGCAATTATGTATTTGTAATATACACGTCTTTTTCGGTTTTTTCATTGTACTATACATCAAATATTTTGCTAGAAGAAGTACAAAAATTCTCTCTGTCCGTGGACATAAATTACATTGACCGAATCATGTTAAATCTATGCGTTCTCTATTTTTTCACGCTATTTATCTTCTTTGTATTTAATTTCGTGACATTATATTTTTTCTTTGGCTGACCTGAGCTTCTCTGCTTCTGTTACATGTTCACAGGTTGTTTCTTGGACAACAGATCTTAATATGAAGGATAAGCTAAATTTACTCGTGGAGTTAGCAATGAAGACTTGAAGAAGCTAACAAGCAGATCTTATTTCTCAAACAAGATTTTTTTTTTTAAATTTGTCAAATAGATTTTCAATAGGACAAGAAAGTAGACCACTTATTAGTGTTAGGAACCCAGATTTCTAATAAACCAGATAACAGAATGTATTTATGGAATAACAACTGATTACAGACTCTCAAAAGGAAAATGCAGAACTTAAAGAACTCAAACAACAACAAAAAAAGACTCAACAGCAAATTAAAGATTAAAACTCCAGTAATGATCTCTATCCCAGAGCTAGGCTCCTACACTGATAGTCTCCAGACTACACAGCGTCCCTGCACAACATTAATAATATTTTCCATGATGCCCTCTCTCTCCCATACCCCTCCTTTTATAATATTAGCACCATACTAAAATCCCTTTTCTACCCTCTAACAGAATCACACATAGCACACTACCCTATTCCCACTACTCAAAGCATAACAGAATACAAAATATCCTCATTACATACAGTACCTAACATACCCACCACTCAAGAATAGCCTTGTCTTCAAGGCTGGAGTGAGCTAACCATTTTTTTTTTAAACAATACACTGAAATAACAAATCAACCTATTCCCTTTCTCGAGAGCCTTGTTCCAAACATGTGAGATTGGGCCTGAAGCAGATATGGAGTAAGAACACCTGAGCCCAGTCCACTTCGCCAACCCAGTCCTCCTCTCAAAATCGAACCCATTCCCAGAGGCCCTTTTTCGTTCGTGACCCAATAGGCACTTTCTTCCTCTTCTTGCTGAACCCACACGAACGAAAATCCTCTTCGATCAACCATAGACGGCGCCATTGTCGAGTTCTGTGGCTTTACCATCGCGGACGGCTCTTTGATGTTTCTTGCCGTGATGACCCAAAACAGAGTCCCTTAGTCATCCTCTCCATGAGTCTTGAAATCCTATGGTTTTTTTCCTGAGACCAAGGCCGACGCATCCCCTCGAGCTTCCCTGTAGAGAACTCGAACCTTCTCACAGAAGAAAATGATGAAGATGATGCAGTCACAAAGCCTTTCTCATGCGAGGCGTACTCAAAAGGGTGAATATTTGCCGGATTAAGATCCATCTTCGACCCTAACAGCGTGTGGGCTTGGCCCATACTTATTCCAGAATTAGTTGGTGATCTTAGGCTTGAGGCGAAATTAACCTTAGTTGACCGGGTTGGGTTACCCATTTTTAAATCCACTGCTTTATCCCTATTATTTACTGCAGCCTTGAAGTCATCTCTGGAGAACTCCGTCAGCCAAACACTTGTTCTTGTGTTGCACTCCACCATATCCTCGTCGTCTCATCTACTTCAATGGCTAACACTTCACCTTCATCTTTCTCGTCATCTCTCATTATCACCAAACGCGATTGTTTTTCAGCACATCGGAGCAATGGATGATACTTCTCCCTACACCTTAAACACTGCCCGCGCGACTTCCCATCCATGAATTCAGAGTAGGATAAATGGCGAATCCCTTGATTTTTCCCTTGCGATAATGGCCAATGTACCCCTTCGAACTTCCGTACAGTCGTGAATGACTTCGAAAAAGTAAATGATGGGGCTAACTTAGTCACGGCCGTGTGCGACACAGACTCAAATGGACAATTTGGAGTTGGATTTTGCTCCATCCCTTCAAGACATCTTAGCTCAGCCCGAATGGATTTCCTCATCTCTTTCATTTCTTGTTTCACATCCTCCATTCCTTTTTCTAGTCTGTCCAATCTCTCCCTAATAGCGTCACTCATGTTCGACATTTTAGGTGGCGTAAAACAGATCTAATTTCACTGGCTCTCTCTCTCGATGATCCGGCAGGTCGGACCAATGTTAGGAACCCAGATTTCTGATAAACCAGATAACATAATGTATTTATGGAATAACAACTGATTACATACTCTCAAAAGGAAAATGCAGAACTTAAAGAACTCAAACAACAACAAAAAAAAGACTCAACAGCAAATTAAAGATTAAAACTCCGGTAATGATCTCTATCCCAGAGCTAGGCTCCTACACTGATAGTCTCCAGACTACACAGCATCCCTGCACAACATTAATAATATTTTCCATGATGCCATCTCTCTCCCATACCCCTCCTTTTCTAATATTAGCACCATGCTAAAATCCCTTTTCTACCTTCAAACAGAATCACACACACAGCCCACTACCTTATTCCCACTACTCAAAGCATAACAGAATACAAAATATCCCCATTACATGCAGTATCTAACAACTAGAATCCAGATGAACCAAGCATAAGCTAACAGTTCAATCTGTAACATTATAATTGAATGTCTAACACATGTAATAGAGATTTAACACGACTTTGTACTATGTTCCATTTTATTTTCCCAATACCCTCCACAACAGTCCGTTCATAAAAGAAGGGAAAGCTTCACTAGAAGACTTCATGGAATTTAATACTGGCTCCCGGGGGACTTGATCTATAAAAGCTACAGTAGGCCCAGGTACCTCCAGGTGGCTTGGAATTCTAGATTTCCTAACTTTCACATTCCTTGAGTTTTGGAATCTTACTCCAGGCGGCACTTAGTTATTCTGATGGTTTATTTGACATGGAATTCCTATCTCTACGTAACTTGCACTTTTCCTAGCTTTTGATCAAATTCAAATGGTTACCTATCACATAGTAGGCAGAGAAAGACTGTCTCTAACACCAGAACACTTTTGACGGTGGGCAGAGTCCCACAAATTGCCTCATGTATGGGTTCATCGACAGAAGAAAAAAAAGAACCATAAACACTTGTCCCCACACTTTCTCTTTAGAACATTCAAGAATTTACTGCTAAAAATTGGTCCCAATCCGAATTACATAGGGATGGCATAGTACTCTCTCGAAGAAACACCTGTAGGTTCAGAAAGTGGAACGGTGAAGAAAAGGATGAATTTGACAAATCAATTCCAAGTGATCTGATCATTTAATTAAAGCATTTAACTTCCGTAAACGACAATGTGCACAAGCATTCTAAGCTTGTGCAAGCGGAAAAGTCGACCATATAGCACCAAGACTACAATTTCTCACTCCCCTTTCAAGTCTATTTTTATTTCCACATTTGGGTTCTATGGGTTCCGTTTCCTTTTGGATTGATTATCCTATCTGTAATCTTGTTTTCGGATTTGTTATACAATACCATGAATCACCAATCAAAAACTCATTCTAGAATCAAAACGTGTCACTATTTTTTTTTTAATCTGGCTATGAAACTTGAAAATAAAGGGAATGGAGGGATGGACATGGGATAGTTTCACCCATATAAAAAAAAAATATGAAAGAAAATGGTTAAGCTTTGATTTCCCCTCCCCCCCCCCCCCCTCCTTTTTTTTTTTGTTTTTATTAGGTAAATCAATGACTGAGAAACGAAGACACGACCCATCTTGTCTCAACAACTCATTCAATTTTCTTATAATGAAGTCGGTCGAATTCACTAAAAAACATTAATAGCAGTTTATAGTTGCTTCTCGCAGTACAAAAATTATGTATCAGTGACACAAGATGATATTTTACTCAGACTTCCATCCATTTCATAGAATATCTGGAACTAAATTACTCAGTTGGGACATATATTTTAGGTACATAAAAATGCAGTTCACCTCACAGAATCTCCGGAACTAAACTACTCAATTGGGACATATATTTTAGGTAGATAAAAATGCAGTTCACATAAGCCACAACTTCAATTCTCTGGTTTCTGTTCCCCCATACCCAACACTTTTAAGTGTGTACTCTCAGCCACAAAAACAAAGATGAATACGTACTAGCTAGTACTATTGATGTCAAATGCCAGCAAAATTTCCTTACAGTAATGCGATTAGCAAACGTATCCTGTAGTTTTTTGAATTAAAATTGAAAGAAAAACTAAAATGGGTGGTCCTCAATGAAGTGAGAAGAAGCTTTTTTTACTCCAAATTTTCGTCACCCTGAAATGAAATTCAGCCACATCAAAATTTACACCTCTCTGATTCCACAGTGAGAGAACTGCTACCATCCACAAACCAGTTGAGTGTGGCCTATACCGTTTAATATTTACCATACAATTAAAATTGAATGAATATGAGAATCCTAGCTACGCCAACCCCCATGGCCTAATAGGTCCTACACTTCACATGCATGTTCCTTAATTTTGAATGGACCCCCTTCCCCCCATTTTTATTGCTCGATATTTTTCAGCCCTAATTAATAGCCATATTTCTTGCATGTGAACCCTTATCTTCTCCAAGTTGGCCTCTATATAAAGCTATACATATTTCCTGGTTATCTCAACCAGAGAGACAAAGGAAGAGAGAGAACACACCTTGACTCCCATGCAAGCACAACTTGCTAGCAATGTAACATTAGAGCAGGCTAGGGACCAGAGAGCAGCTTATGGAGAACGAGGGAGCAATTGCTCAATATCCCATCGCCAAAACTGTGGTTATCATCGAATAGGCAATGGCAACTTCACTAAACACAGTACTGGACGTGAAAAGAGTGCAAAAGGTAGCCCAAAACGAGGTCCGCAACAAGCACAAAAGTTTCATCAGCTGGGCTTCTCGTATCTTGCTTCATCCTTTCAGTACGTTCTGAGAAAGGTTAAAGCATTTTACAATGGATTTCTTGCAGACGTTGCCAGTACGGATTCAGGGATGGGAAGTGAAGCACCAATGGTTGATCCATATTTTTCAATTCCAGTCCTTCCACAGCCATAATTTTCTCTCTCTGCAAATTATTAATCTGTCTGGTTCAATAAGAATATCGGGGGATGAGCCAAAAATCTGCATGTTTATCGTGTTAATTATAAATATGTGTGAGTAATTTATCACTACTCATAAGTACATCATCAACGAGATTCTGGCATGCTTTAAGTTCATGAATCCTAACATGTAAAGTTGAAATATCTAAATTTAATTTTGAAAGTATCGTCCTTTTCACAATCATTAATATATATATATATAGGAAGGAAAATAACTAGCTACCTTGTGCAGACAGGGCCGAACGATTGCTATAGGTGTGGCATTCAAGGGCAGACTATAGTTACATGTTAGGTAGAGGATGAGATCAGAGTAGTGCCACAGGTGTTTGTCTACTTGAGAAGAACTATGCATTGATTGGAAAAGTATAAATCAACACCTCTATCATATGACTCGTCCTCTATAATTAATGTGATATAAACATAAACTTCACGTCTCTAAATCTTCCTCCTTTGATATGCAAAGGCTTTCATTTTGGATTATCTACGGTACTTTTTTTTTTTGGCAAAACAAAACAAATAGTGATGTCAAATAGTTGCTATAGGCAAAGACAATACACACTAATCTGGATCCTTTGCATTTTTGGTGCCAACTATAGAGTTTCATTGCACAATCATGGTCTTTCATCCTAGATCAAATAGCCACAACATGCAGTCAACACCTTCCTTTAATTATGGCCGTCCGATTCAAAATGTACGGTCATGATTGTACAGCAAAAATCTATATATATATATATTTTTTGCGCCAACTGCAGTGCATCCAGATTCCAATACACACCTCACCTTCCAACGTAGAAAAACATCGATCCTTCTGAGAGCAAACAACTCTAAGGCAAAGACAACACACCTCACCGTCAAGCATAGGAAGGATTTGATGGGCAGTGATAAGATGAGCTCCCAAAAGTGGAGATGTCTTTTTCATTTTGATAAAAACTTATACTCTATCACTATCTTCAAGTACGACAGCCTTGGAGAAAGTTACTCTGAGACTCACATTCATATCCATATCGACATGAACTAAATATTGAATGTGAGATTGCAGCCTATATAATTTATTATTTTCTTTGTCAAAATAGATAGATTCATTTGGACGGCGAAGACTACAGACTACCATGCTTGGATTATCTTTGCCACCACTTACCAGGATAGGGATCATTCAAGCCTACTTTATGAACGAAATCAGTCGAACTAGTTAATATTCTGATTCGGACGTGCCTGAGTCAGCAGTTAATAAACCAACCCGGCAACCCCCAACTCAAATTTCTTAAACAGTTACACTGACCCCGCGAAGAATAATTAATTACCTGTAATCTTTGGAAAGGTATGAGCGCCAAAGTGATATTTACCTTCCTTTGAAGGAAGAACATGCAATGATCTTAATCAAAGGCCCCACAAGCCAAGCAAAGAATTTAAACATTTAAAATTACAGAGTAAATTAAGATTTTGCTATTGAAAAATCACTCTCTTCTACATTTTTCACTCAATTTAATCCGTAAATATTACTCTTCTGCCAATTTGATTTTCCAAATATAAATCCGTTTAACCAATAACGTGTACTTACTTTAAGTGGCTTCAACTTCTAAAACAACACTAATTTTATATAAGAGAGCCCATAAATGCTTTTTGAAGGAACATATTGATTAAAAAAAGTGAACTTTAAAGATTAAGTTTAAAAACTAAAAGATCAAATTATGAAAAATTATTTTTTTAAAACCAAATTATTAATTTACTTTTAAAAAAATAAAATTACTAGTTCTGACATATCCACACATCACACTCCATTTATCAGGGAGCAGCTTCCTTTATTTTTTTCCCCTTTTAATTTGTATGCGTTAGTTGATTCTAAATATTTAAGATGCTTATAACAGATATTAATCGATGCAAAAATTGAAAATGTGAACATCATATGCATGGTGACTTTTATCGACCTTGAAAAGGTGAATTCCTCTGCCCGCGGAAACTTCAAGTTGATAATGGTCCCCAACTTGGAACAAACCCTTCCATTTCCATATTGTGTTTTGAATTCACAGGGGCCCTGCAGGAATCTGTCAATAAAGGCAATGATATGACAGAAAACGACCCTTACTAATCATCAGAATAGACAGATGACAGCCTTCCAAAAACAGGCAGATAAGCAGAGCACCACATGATATACGCAGCAACGCTATTTCAAGACTCTTTTATACCAGCGAACCTCAAGCAAACAATTTCACAAACACTTTGCGTGCAAGCTATGAATCAAGCAAACTGAGTACCTGATTGGCTGATTCCATGTTTAAAGTGACAATTTGAATTCGATGTAACATCTGAATCATATAATCCTTGAGCAGTTAGAGAAACGGCAAGAAAAATTGAGCTCAACGACAATCTGAGCGATACTTTCGAATTTTGATGGCCTCGCCGATTAAAATATGAGCAGTGAGCACATCGGGGGTAACGCTGACAAGTCACAACAAAAACTACTCCCGCTACAGACTGGCCCAACTAGGCCCAATATAATAAGCCCAATCTCATTAATGAAAGTATCACTACTTTGACCAAAAAATATAAAAGAAAGTATCGCTACTGATGACTTAACCCACTATCGACCTACAGGCGACAGAGTTCCACTCCAGGAAGAGATAGCAAGTTTTGGATCACTGAATTGTTTTTATGATTCTACAAAAGCAACATAGACACACACAAAATAATGTTTAAAAAAAAAACTTTTTCCTTTAAGAGAAACAGAGCCTATAGACTATAGAGCTTATAATCATTTTTTGTTTTTATCTCTACAAATTGACTAATTTTTAATTCAATTCTTCAAAGTGTAGTTGGATCAATTTAATTTAATAAATTTTTTTAATTATTTTTGCCACTTAAAAGTACTAAACTAATAAGTTAGTTCTCATAACTTTTAATACATAGAGGAACGAATAAAATTAAAATTAAAAGAATCATACTTTAAATGATTAATTTAAAAATTAATCATTTATCAAATAATTAAAAAAAAAATCCCTACTAGTTTTAACGGAGAATTGATCGTAATTTCAATATTTATGAACTCAGTCCAAATCATTTAGGTCAACTCAGTGCCCAACCCCGTCCAGATCACCTTAGTGGATCGAGATGCAGTCGACCCCATCAAGATCCAATTGACTCAATCGAATTGTGATTGAACTAACCACCAGGTGATCTAATTCAACCCAGGTTTGAAGTTTTTTTTTTCAAGTTTCAACAAAAATATGTATAAAGAAAAATGACCCAACCAATATTAAATCCAATACCTTATAAAAAAAACATTTTAACCATAAAAAGCTACAAACTAAGGCTATTATATAAATGCGTCAAATATATATATATATATATATATATATAAGAGAATAATAATAATAGTATTTTGAAAAATAAAATATTATTATTTTATGTAAATTATATAATTATTTTATCTAAAATGACTTTAAATCATAAAAGTTGAAAATGTTAGTAATAAGTTTTATAATATCATATAAAGTTAAAAATAACTAAATAATCACAAGATATTTAAAAATAAATTACTTTTAATTTTTTTACAATTTATTAATATAATTATAAAAAATTATATTTATTTATTTATTGAATATAATATTTGTGTACTAAAATTATTCTAAAATACGTTTTTTATGATATTTTAATTGTAAAGTTTATATACAAATTATTTTTATTTATTTATAAATACATACATAAGTTTTTTTTGGGTTCAGTAATTAATTTGATAATCTCAAAATTAAATTAGTGAACCAATAAATTAAAAATTAGTCTAAATCAATAACTAGGTCGGATTCAAAAAAAAAACTATGGGTGATACGTAAAATCAATGGCCAAGCAATTAATTTGAAAAAGAAATGAAAGGAAAAGAGGTTGTTGATGGAGGGCATGACACCACTTGCTAGTAAGCCAACTCTAAGATTGTGGGGACAACACAAGGTCATAAGTTAGGACCATTTTGGACAAACATATTTTTCACCACCCAATCAACGCATATGGTCATTCAAATTTTCTCTTGCGTATCTCAGAATTCTCCTCTTTTATCTTCCGAAGAAATATAGAATATTATTTTCCAAGGGATAAACAAAGCCAGCTTAGTGGATCAAATCATTGCGGTGATGATCATCTCAAGTATTTTTGTGCATGATAGTGAAACCAAAAAGTCCCAATCTAGGTGATGTTTACGTTGGTTTTATTTTATGCCGCAGGATTAGATCTGGAATCTTTGGGTACTAATTTCACAATCAAATCGAAACCCCACTATCATATCACTATTTTAAATTCCACTCTTCAACATTTAAAATTGTATATCCACTTGACCACTTTTATTATATATATATATATATATATATGTTACCTACACCATTTTTTTTAATCATATGACAACGTCCACTGTTCGCTCAAGTATTTTTAGATTTGGGGACAGAATGACTGATTTTATTTATTTATTTTTTAAGATATGTTGCTTTTTATTATGATCCTTTCTTATATATTGTATTTTTCTCAATTTAATTTTATGGAATTGTCTTCTTACTTTAGTTACTTATATATTAAATATTTCTCAATTAAATTTTTTAAAATTAAATTATTATTATTTAATGTCTTTTTATTAATTTTTAGTTTAATAAAAATAATTAATCTACATATTATATAACAGTAATCAAACAATAACCTGACTCAAAAATATATTACATAATATCAAATTTGTTAATTTTATTAATAACATATTACACAAAATGATGTTATTAATAATATATTTTACTAATAAGAGATCAAAATAAGAAATACCTTTATATAAAGTACCAAATTGAAAAGGAACATTTATAAGGGACCAAATGATATCAATTATATATCTCATATACAATGGATCAAATTGAGAAGAAAAATTTATAAATGACCAAATAATAAGCATTATATTTGTGAATGACTAAAGTAAGATTTTAGTCATGTACGAAAGGTTTTAAATATTTAAATATACAAATTTAGATGATTTTTTTTTATTTTTAAAATTAATGAGATCTAATTGTAATTTTTTCCCTTAAACTTCTCAATTTATCCTGTTATTCTCATCTCATCTTTTGAAAAGAAAATAAAAATTTAAGTGCAATTCCTTATATCTTTGCTACCAGGTTTTTTAATTTGAACAAGACAAATGTATAATTCTTCAATCAAAACATGATAAGTGTATATGATTTTTAATAAATAATTATACATATATATTTTTACAACTTAACACTACATGACTAGGCTTTTAAGGAATTTTTTACATATATTATATTTTTGGTAGATAATTTAATATTGAAGATATAAGAAACTGTATATAAACCATCTCCTCTTGAGAAAATGTTCCAAGCCAAAGAGTTAACCAGAGAGCTCAGTTAGTTAATAAATTGTGGAAACAAGGGGAATAATTAAGTGGTCAACAACCAACATTATATGGAATTAATTAGTTCTTTGTTCAAGTAATTGCGTTGAGTTTCAAGAAGTAAGACTAAGTTTGGCAGAGGTTGTTGGTGTTGAGCTGCATACAGATGTTATCCATTTGGAAGGCTAGAGAGTTGGCCTAATTAAAAATAGCTGTTGAACACTGTTTGCGTTCTAAAAGATTAGAGTCAATGAGGATAGATCTGAAATTTTGTGTGACTAAGTAATTAAAGAGGGATATACCATGTGCCTTCATGTGTTTAAATAGGGAAGTAACCACAATTATTGTTGTATGCTTTCATTCACATACTGCTGTTTCTTGTATCTAAGACACCCCTCGTGGAGAAGTGGTGCGAGTTTCTTTAAGTCTCTGTTCAAACTTAAGTTTTAGTTAGTTGTATAATTTTTTGAATATATATATAGAGTAAAATCTCCATAAATTAATAATGCTGATGGGACCATGAAATTTTATTAATTTAGAGAGAAATTAATTAATCAAATAAATTATTTAACAAATATAAATTTAATTATATAAAAAATTATTATGTATATCACTAATATACAATGTATAATTATCATATTTCATGAATTAATTTAAAAAAATCATTGTACATATATATTTATAAAAATAAGTAAATGATATTCATTATTTTCACTTTTTAGTACTTAAACCATATTCATTATATTGACTAATTAAATAAAGTTAAATACAAGTAATTTGTATTTATGGTTTATTGTACTATAACTAAATATACATTCATAATTTTTTGTTGCAGTTTGAGAACACAGCTTTTGAATGCCTTGAGAAAATTTTATGGAAAGCAAACAATAATAGAATCATATTTTAATAAATTGTCCTAGATATGTTTGTGATTTTAGAGAATTATTAGTTTAAAATATTAACATGATTATATATTTATATAAGGGTATTCCTAAAATTATTATCTTATTAATTTATTAAAATTATTAATTTTGTAAACTGACTCAAATTGGGACCCAAAAAGAATTATTTTAAAGATGTTATTAATTTTTCAAGTATTAATTTATGAAAGTTTAATTGTATATATAATTGGAGTGTGTATATAAATTGACCCTTGTGCGTTTTTTTTGTCATTTAATTAGTTCATTAAATTTAAATGTTGAATGAACTAATTCTTATAGATAAATTGTGATTTTAGAATAAATTAGTTATTTTGTAAGATCAAAATACATGTTTATTCACTTTTGAGAGATTTTATCATTAACAATGTGTAACGAGTTTATACCATTCAATAATTAAATTATATAAAATTAAATTTTTACAGATAGCCCATAAATCTTTAAGGAACTAAATTCTTATTATAGAATTACATAAAATTAAATCATTAAGAAATAAATCACATATTAACGAAGTAGATAAATATA
This sequence comes from Biancaea sappan, assembly GCA_037074585.1. Classification (NCBI taxonomy): domain Eukaryota; kingdom Viridiplantae; phylum Streptophyta; class Magnoliopsida; order Fabales; family Fabaceae; genus Biancaea; species Biancaea sappan. Next base: position 42,806,989 of record CM073500.1, on the reverse strand, counting down.
GAATTAAAATAAAGCAAATAGTCATTAAATAGGTACGTCAATATAGTTTTTTTTTAAAATTATATATAATTAATTAATTAATTATGAATAAACATATAAATATATCAAATATGTTTTTGTTTATATAAATTATTTTCTACATGTTTATACTTTTATTTATAGTTAATATAATTTATAAAAAAATTAACATGCTTTGAAAAATTTCCATGTTAACAGACAAAAATAAAATAATTGGCATAATTTTGCTAAGTTTGTAGTCATCAAACAGAAATTTAGTTTAGTGTCGAAACTTAATTGCCTCTTTTTGTGTTTATTTATACATGTTTTATTTTTAATAAAAAAAATATATAAGAAACAACATACAAATTTATTATCTATTTTAATATATAAATGTTTAATCTTGCAACTAAGTTTTTAATTTATCATAATTCTACTAATGTAATTAATATATACATTTATACACACACACACACACACACACACACACACACACACACACATATATATATATATATATTTGAGACTTAAAAAATGTATAATTCAAGTTAAAGTATCGAAATCAATTTCCATAATTCATTTTCATTATTTACCATCATCTTTTATTGTATAAGGCTATAAATTACCCTTGTTCCAAATGTTAAAATAGTATGTAATTGATCATATCAACGAAATATAATATTAGCATAACATAAGTAGCTAGCAAGTGAGCTAATTTGGATTGAAGAGATTTTAAGTGAGTTGAGTAAGTTTGAATTAAGATATTTTCACTCACTTAATATAAACCAACTAATTCGTTGGTAAATAGGTTTGTTTGTTTCAAGTTGGCAGATTAAGTTTTTTTTTTGTTTAAGAATGATAGACTTGATTTAAAATATTAAAATTAAAAAAAAAAATTAAGTCATACATACTTATATGTTTTTTTTAAAGAAAATTTCATTTATAATTTCATATAAAGTTAATTTTTTATTTTAGTGTTTATTAGAACGGTGATGAAAAATAAAATGACAAACTTTTAAATAAAATAGTTAAAGGTTTAATAAATAATGAAAATAGTAGATGTTATATGTGGTATTATATATTATTATTTAGAGAAGAAAATATTATAAAGGAAATTAAATAATATGCTAACTAAATCTTAAATATTTTATACACAATATAAGTGCATAGCATAAAAGTAATACAATAAAAAAAAGTGACTTCAAATTCGATGAGTTGAAAAATTATAATCTCATTATTCGAATCAATGGTTAGTAGATTAGAAAAATAAAAATGAACCAATTCAATAGCCTAACTCAACATAATCTTTCAAGGTTAATTTTGAGTTAAGGGGATTGGTAAGTTAATCTAATTCAATGCATGCGTCTTAAAAGTAATTGAAAAAATAATTAAAAAATTTTAAAAAATACATTTAATTATATTAGAAAAAATATATATGACTTTATCTAATAAAAATAATAATTTTGGACAAACTTCTAGCACTATCTCCGATATGACAGCGCCTTTGATGTCTCCGATCCCTCTAATTTGCTGACACGTGATTATTGGTTATGACTCGCAATTCGCAAAGCCTTCAGGTCCGATTCTTTTTTTTTTTTTTGGGTTGGGTAAAAGAGAAAATATATCAAGCAACTAATATCCCAATAGAATTAATATATTGGATTCTTCTTTGCCAATTAAGATTTAAGAACGGAACATAGATTTGTGACTTTGGTCAATTAATTTTAATATACTATTGGGTTGCTTAAGGGACACGCCTGTCATTTTATCACCTAGAATGTACAAGATAGTCTTTTTGATTAAGGAGGTTGGTGCTTCAGCTTTCAAGAGGCTAGGCAGGGGCCGCGAGCACTGTGGAACGTGGGGGACAGCTTTCAAGCTATCAATAGAAGTTCAACTACATCCAACTGAATGAAAAGTGATAAAGGTACATGCCTCTCTCCCCATTACTAATCACCGTCATCCACGTGGCGTACCGTTTCACATTTATTCTAACCAACCAACATTCGACACGTCAGAAACTCTACCGCTCCCCATCCAATCACCATATTCACTTTCCTTATGAATCGCCCCGCTCTCTCTCTCTCTTTTTTCTCTCTCGCGCGCGTTAACCTGTGCAACGCTATGGAACAGCCTGTAGTAGTCTACCTACTATGCTCTCTCTCATAGTTTCGTGTTCTCATTAATGAAAGGGAATACAGATATTAAAACGGATTAGCCTCACTTAGTCTAAGTAGCTTTAACTTTAATATAATTAGGCCGATTAGATCAATTCATTTTACATATGAGTCAAGATTTCTTAGGGTCGGGGTTAAGCCTTATTTAAAAAACATAGTATTTATTATAACTAAATAATATTAAAATTATATATAATAAGAAATTAATTTATCAAATATTTATTTATAAGAAAAAAATCAAATATTTAAAAATTAAAAATAAGTATAATTAAAATATAATTTTGTCTCAAAAGTTAACATATTAAATGTCTAAAATAATAAAATTACTCTTTGTTATGTAAAATAATGCATATTTAATTATTTAAATTAAAGCTAATTTAATTCTCATTTAAAATATCAAAATTAAAAAAAAAGCAAGTCGACCAACTTCGCTTTAGTACAAATATTTTTAAGATTGAGTTGAACTAGACTCGTTTTAATAGCTTAGGATGAAAAATATAAAAACACCTTTAAATTTTGATTTTTGGGTTAATTAGAAGTGGAGTCCTAAATTTTTAATTTCGCAAATGAAATCTTTAAATTTTTAACTTTTAAGAACAAGTTCTTCCGTCCAATATTTCTTTAATGGTTTTTTATATGTAAAATATTTCATGTGCTTAAATTTATTGCCTCATTAACTTTTCAATTATTAGTTTTGATATATAATTGTATAAGAAAAATAATAGTATTATGAAGAAATTAGATGAAAGTTAAAATTTCAAAGACTTGATTTTCAAAATCGAAAGTTTGAGTCTACTTTTAAATGACTTAAGAAATTTATCGCATTTTCTCTTAATAAAGTAAGAAAGTTACACATAACCTTAGATTTATAACTTAATTATACTTTTATTTTTGAATTTTAAAACATTATATTTTATCTCATAAAATCATTATAAAAAGTAAAAAAAATATCAGGTATCAATTAGATTTATTATACGATACCTTGTGTTTCTAGCCTTCTACTATATTATTATTATTTTTTTTAAAAATTTTAATTACATTATCATTCAAGAAAATTATATATAATTATCCTAATAAAAAATAAAATAATAAAAATAAATTTATATAATAAAAAAATTAATGATAAGTTAACATCAAAATGTGATTTGTCTTAAAGTGAGCGAGCTCATGGGAGATGAAAAAGGCATGTCCACATAGAAGCACGGCTCCAAAGTGGAATTCCACTCGTTTCTATTTGGCGCCATCGCGGCACTAATTGTAATTGACGGTGAGAACGCGTAAGAATGATAAGATTCCATGATGGTTCGCTTTTCTTTGCTCTGTACAGACATTCGGATTGGATTAAGCTCATGACCAAAATACCCAGACAGCATCAATTAATTACACTAATTTTGTTTAAAAAATATGACTTGGATCTCTTCTTAATTAATACATAATATATTATTATTTTTATTTATTTTGATCCACAAATTTTCTTTACGAAATATTAAAATATAATTTTTTATTAATTATTGTAAAATAATTATAATTAAATTGATGTTAACTTTTAAGATAATAATATAATTAATATAAAAATAAAAGTTATTAATTAAAAAAGTTAATTTTATAAAGAAAAGTTTGTGTAATATATTTTAAATGTGTAGAGTCAAAAAAACTTTTAGAATAAAAATACTAAGTACTAATTAATTTAAATTTTTTTGGGAGGGTTTTTGTCCGAAAGTGTCGGTTCTTGTGTTCTCTGTGCGAGGCCTCAGCCTTCCAAAAAATAATTGTTATTTTCTTTGCCTTCCTTCCCCGGATGGAAACTACAATTCCTTTAGAAAGGGAGGGAATAAAAAAAAATAAAAATAAAAAAGGGATTCCTTTTAACTTTATCACATTCATCCAATAAGACCTTAAAATTGCTTAAATCAGCTGACTAGCCACATTCTTCTTTCTTTTTTAGTGCATTTTAGAAAGCTTCATACTGAACTGGGTTTCCGTCAAATAATTCCGGTTCATTACCTGGTTGGGCATTCCATTCAGCATTCTTCCCATTCTCTATTCAGAATCTGCAGGTCGGAAGCTTTACAATAATCATTCTTGTATTTACTATCTTTTAGTTTTCTTTTTTCTTCTCCCCAGGATATATCAACTTTTCGTTTGTTGGATTGGATGGAGATTCTGTTTATGACTTTGAAAACATTTTAAAGGAGTATAACTCTGTAAAATTGTAATGCTCAGTTGGTAAATGGTTTGTGTCGGGCTATTATGCGGGATAAATGCATATTGATATTTTTCCTTGTGCGTCGTTGTTTCGTGTGTGTATATGCTTGTTTTTTAACATTCCATTTTAGAACCAACGAGGTAGCTCAATTAGCATGAAGTAATTTCGGAGGTTACAATTTTTTCTCTAAAGTGCAGGCTACGGTATTTATTGAGAGCCTGATGCATTAAGTTTTCAGGCACCAAATAAGATGAATCAATTTGATCTTGCTTTGAAAAATAACTTTTCGATAATCATGTCTTGATTAAGATTTCGCTGTCCATCAAAGGAAAGAGAAAAAAAATATTGCCTGACTCATAGGTATGGTCTAAAGCCAGAAATTCCCTCTTTTTGACACAAGGCAGCAACCGAGGTACGATTTTATGAGTTAAGATGAGAGTATACTATAGACATAATGGAAGGATCTACTCTTGGTTGGAGCACTTATCGCGTCACTTTCTTGCTAGGTCTCTTTGTGTAAATTACACATTTATTAGCATAAGTGAGTTTATTGATTTATGAAATAACAAGAACGAACCATCGATGTTTTGTTCGTAAGCTGTAAGTAGAAGACATAGGTTGAGAAGATGATATGTAAACATGTTTCCTTGATTTCGATGTAGAAAGTTTTACTTTAGTATGCATGATTGCTGTCTTACAAGGATATCAGAATGGGGCTTCGCTTTTATGGGCTAAAAAAAGTGGCACTATGTAGATTTATTTTGCTGCATTGATCCTTCATCCCAAAAATTTGTGTTTTCCTTATTTTCTCTGCATGCCTTTTCTGTTTGTTGGAATTTTGCAGAATGGAGAGTCCAAGGATAGGCCCTGCTTTGAAACTGAATCTTCTAGTATGTGTACTGATTTTTCTGAAGGCAGAAAGCTTTTTCGTATCAATCACTTATGTTGAGAATGCAGTAGCTAAAGGAGCTGGTGAGATATTATTTCTGTATCTGATCTTAGTGAATTTCAATTTTACAATTTCCAGTAATGTTTACAGTAGTAGGGAAGTTGAAGTTTCACATATTTTGCAGTTTGTTTGGACGGGAGCCCACCAGCTTACCACTTTGATAAGGGATTTGGATCAGGGATTAATAACTGGCTAATTCATGTTGAGGTGCGTCCATTTCTGCAAATAGGCATCAATAAATCTTGATCAACCCAAGAAACAATTGCTTTCCTAGTTTATCTTAATTTATTCCTTTATCTGTGTGAGTCTTATATTATGTAACTTTGTTATACTACCAAGGGGATGGGGAAAATTTCATGCAAAGGCTGGAATGCCAATCTCAGATCAAATTCCCATTCCATTAAAAAAAAAAAAAGGATTTCCAGATAATTCGTTCTTCTGTTGCAAAAATGGTTTTCACCATCAAGTAAGAGATGGGGCCAGATGGTTTTGGAATTTTATATTTTCAGTCATCTGTTAAGAATGATTTTTAGATGTCAAATGGGGGTTGTTAGATATCTCATTTCTTGTGGACTAATCATGGAAGTAATCTTTTCTTGGTGATTGATTTCATTTCTAGGGAGGAGGGTGGTGCAACAATGTCACTACGTGCCTTTCCCGAAAGAGTACTCGCTTAGGGTCATCTAAGCAAATGGTCAAGCAGATTGCCTTCTCTGGAATTCTAAGCAACAAGGCAAAGTTTAATCCAGGTAATGCCTCGCAGTTAATAAATCTTGATTATCACATAAATTCAGTATTTTGTTTACTTTTTAGTGAATGTTGTAAAATCCAGATTTCTACAACTGGAACAGAATCAAGGTTAGGTACTGTGATGGTGCATCATTCACTGGTGATGTGGAAGAAGTGGATTCAGTGAGTTTTGTGAAATTCAATCAGATTTTGAACTTAAATTTTAAGAAAAATCTCAATTGGTAGTAAATATTATTTTTCTGTTTGTCTTTCTGATTAGTTTTTATTTTTTTTAATTGCATATATATGCATAAACCAGGCCACAAATTTGCACTTCAGAGGAGCAAGAGTTTTTGTTGCTGTCGTTGAGGATTTACTAGCAAAAGGAATGAAAAATGCTGAAAATGTACTACACTGATTATATAATGCAACCCCAACCCCACCACCCCCCCGAAAAAAAAGAAGAAGTAAATTTCTCACTCACTCATTGGTACTTGTAACTACAGGCTGTTCTCTCTGGTTGTTCAGCTGGAGGATTGACTTCTATATTGCATTGTGATCGGTTTCGAGCTCTAATACCTACCAGTGCTAAAGTGAAATGCTTTTCAGATGCTGGTTATTTTATTAATGCGTAAGCACCTTATTTTACTTTCTGTTTAGACTTATTTCATGAGTTTCTTCGCTGTCTTAAATTTTTTTATCCAATGCTATCTTGTTTTACCACAGAAAGGATGTCTCAGGAGCACAACACATTGAACAATTTTACAGTCAAGTTGTAGCAACACATGTACTTCTTCCTTCTCTCTGATTCTCTCATTCTTTACAAAGCATTATTCGGTGTTTTGCACAACAAAACTGCAGGCTGATATTTTCCTACTTTTCATTCATTGGAAACCTATATCAAGTCTGAGTTTCGTTCTTTAATTTTATAGGGTTCAGCAAAAAGTTTGCCACAATCCTGCACTTCAAGACTCAGCCCAGGGCTTGTAAGTTTATGAATTTATAGTGTTCTTCTACCCTTGTGATTCTTTCTCTTGGTGTTACTAATACTTCCCACTGATCTTGTAGTGCTTTTTCCCACAATATGTGGTATCACAAATCAGGACACCAATTTTCTTTGTAAATGCAGCCTATGACTCATGGCAGGTCAGTTTATTCTGTTGCTTCAGATACATCACTTCATTTTCAGAGTGGTTTTTCTAGTTTACTATATTGTCCATGTCAGAAATTTCTGAAACAATGTTTACATTTCTTTGATTCATTGGTGGGGCGATTTAAAAGCAAAAATGCTGTTCTTGCCTTGCTTCTGTCGCTACTTCCATTTCAACAAAAAAATCAGTTCTAGGTTTTGACCGGAACTTGAAGATAAAAGACCTAAGATGTTAACAAATAGAAATTTAGAGTAAATTTTAGTTGCATAATTATCTTATGGATGTAATAAACTGGAATACAATTAGAACATGACTATGAGCTTACTCTCTGTAATCTTTTTATCTGGATATTTGATTATTTGTGATTAACTGTTTCATGCAAACTTTCTTTTTCAAAATAATCCTGTTATTTATAAATCCTTAAGAGATAGAATCATACTGGTGGGCTCTTATGATAAATGCAAAATCAATCAGTTATCAAGTTGTCATTTTGTTGATTTACATTCCTTCTCATCATACTTTTTTGAGTGATGAGGTCCTTCTAGTCTTTTTTCTGATCTTTGCTATATTACTTATACTCAGATAAAGAACATTTTGGCACCGGGTGTTGCTGATCCTCATGGCCACTGGCATAGCTGCAAGCTTGATATAAACGACTGCTCACCTGATCAACTCAGTACAATGCAAGGTATTCAATTTGTGTACTATCCAATACTGCTGAAACCTGAAACCAAGAAACTTTGCTGAACTTCTAACAATCTTATAAAGCTGTCCGTACCATATTTGTGAAAGCTTGCCATGAGACTGCAACAGTTGATTGACTTCACTTTTATGTTTGAGTTGCTTTTCAGGGTTCAGGTTGGACTTTTTAAGGGCAATAAACGTGCTAGGCAATTCTTCATCAAAAGGAATGTTTATAGACTCTTGCTATGCCCACTGCCAAACCGAAACGCAGGAGACATGGTTAAGAAGTGACTCTCCTGTGCTGGGCAACACAGTAAGAAACTGCAGATACTTCTTCATTTTTCTCTGACATTTTGGTTTATTAGTTGTCTTTCCCTTTATATCACCCTTGAAATTGAAAGATTAACTTCCCTGCATAACATTCTGCAGACAATTGCAAAGGCAGTAGGAGACTGGTATTTTGAACGAAGACCTTTCCATCAGATCGATTGTGCTTACCCTTGCAACCCCACTTGTCATAACCGCGTTTTCGATTCAAATGACCACCCAACAGTATAGATTCATTTCATATCAACATATATCATCTACCAAAACATTATATCATTCTTATGAACCATACTTATTGGTTAATGAATCTTGATCTGGAATAAGAGAAAAATGATTTATAATTTATCAAGATATTAAAATAAGTAGAGGCTGCCACTGCACTGACCTTGTGTGCTGGGTGTCCTCCATCATTGTTTAATGTTACAACTACTGTATTCTTAATAAAATTAGTTTGTCTTATGTTGCTTCCACTTGATGCATCCACATTACTGAAATGCCATTGCATTAATATTTAATAGCCTGATATGTTCTGTGAATGTTAGAAAAATGCAACAAAAGGAACGCCTGCTACATCATCAGGCAGGAGGACCAGCTTTCCAAATTTATCAGACAAGGTGAGCTAAATTGCTTATATTGCAATTAGACACTGCTTCCAGTGTACAGAATGTCATAACACAAGAAGCTGACTCCTGATTTGATTTGTAGTAATTTCATGTTTTGTTTTATGCCTAATGTTTGGGAGCGGTATTAATTTTGTACGAGTTCTTTTTCCAAGGGGTGGAAAATCTTACCTGCCCTGTGACAATCAAAACAGAACAATAAGGAAAAGTGTAAGCAGAGCGAAATAGCCATAAGGAATTGAATATAATTGTTGGGGATAAGATGGTTTAAGGAGGTAAAAGTGGATTGTGTAATTTTATTCACCAAGCCATCAGGAAAGACATGTATAGCAGCAAGGAGTGACTAGTACTTCAGTTTGGTGGTCAACTCCCCTTGAAGAAATTTCTTACCTTAACTCTTTGGAGGTACTCTTTTGGGTTGGGCATTATAGGCATGTCACTAGTGTTAGTTCTAGATTAGCATATCTTAATGTGTCAAAACAAAACTGCAATTAGCAGTTAAAAAAGAAGGCAGAAACCTGCCTACCCAGCAGGAGAAAACTCCTTACAGAAAGATCACTTTAGGATATTCATCTGTTAGTACTCTTTCGCAATTTTGGGCAGCAGTTGTTCTGTGAAAATCTGAAGGTTTTCCAGGCAAAAATCTGATGCTTTGGCTTATAAAGAACCCTCAAAGGACATTAATTAATTCAACTTCCTTTTGCACAAAAAAAAGAAGTTCAGCTTTCTTCTCTTGGACTGAAGTTTGTTTGTTTATCAGCTATCTCTACTTTTCTTCCTTCTCTTATTTTCTGTATGAACAATTCGTTTCTTAAGAATGAAGAGGAAGAGTGAATAAGCAAATACAGAGAGTGGCAGTTTAAGGATAAGTTTCATTATTTAGTAATTTACCCCCAGGTGTGGAAACTGGGAGCGGAGCGATCGGATATTGTCACAATGTTAGACCTTTGTAATATTGTGGACAGCACCTTTTATTTTTTAGAAAATTAATATAAAACATTTTATTACAAGCTAATAAAAATAATTTAAACGATAAAAGTATTATCAACTCAATATTTACGCAAATTAAAATTATATTAAACTCCGAGTGTGATGGCCAAGTGAACAAGAACATTCAATAATCGGGGTATATCTCAAGCTAAGTGAAATTAGTAAAATACGCAAATTAAGCATTTCCATCCACACCCCATGTGGGATATTAAACAAAGTTTCTCAGAAATGCCCATTTGCTTGATTCTCATTACCCACATAATCGTCTCTCGCAATATGCTTGTCATCTTTCTTGTCTCTTCTCCTACAAGCTCAGTATCAGCACAAAAGCTTCGCAAATTAAAAGGTTCATATGAAGCTTCAAGGTTTTTGTGCTGCGAAAAAGGAAGTACTGAATGAAGAAACGGTTTTCATGGTGATTCTGGGATGAGGTTGAATTTAGAAACTTCGATTGGATTTTTTTTTGGTGATATCTGATGTCGATATTTGAAACAAATTTGAGACGATAGAGAGCGAGGAATGCATGAGGCTAATTTTTCTTTTTGAAAGGCCAAATAACAGGCCATCAAACATTAGATTGGAAAACACATCAACAAGGCGCAAAACAGATGAGGGAAAGGATACAGAAGAGAACCCTAAAGCTGAACCACAGCCTATTTTAGCAACATGGTGAGCAACGGCATTTCCAGACCTGCAAATGAAAGCCAGAGAGAAGAAACTACAAGATTCAACTAGCAATTTCAGATCCTGTGTGATAGATTCCATCAGAGACACATCCCGTTCATTATGAAACACCTTCACCACCAAATCGCAATCAGATTCAGCCTCCATTGCCGTGAAACCATTGTGGATCGCGAGCTGCACTGCCCACCGTAAAGCAAGGATTCAGCCACATCTGCCTTGTAAAAACCGGAACCCTCCTTAGCAGCAATGTCGATCACAGTCCCAGCATCATCAAAACGAACCGTTTACTTAATCAAAACGAAAGAAGAGTTGTGGACTTTCTTTTGTGGCTTGAATCAAAACGAACCGTTTTAATTCTACTACTAGTGTTAATCACCGATTACTTAATCGCGCTCCCGTCTTCGTTCTCACGGGGTTAAGTCCCATTCCTACTCATCCTTCGGCGGCCTCCGTGTAAGCTTTCCTTTCCCATTGTCACCCTTCTGTCGCCGCCGTACTCCGCCGTTATCGCCGGCGCCCTTGGTTTAGTGAGACCTTGTAGACGCGCTGTTAGTGTTGTTGTGTCCCGTCTGAAGGATTACACAGCACCAGTGTTCGCATCGGGCAATTGTATTTTTGGTGAGTGATTAGTTTAGCATATGGAGAGATGGTAGTATGGTTTTAGCATTTGATCGGTGGAACTTACTGGAATTAAACGTTAGTGGTCTATTCGTTTCAGCTAAAAGTTCTAGGTAAATTTTTTCTTCTCTTTGTCTGCCCCCGTATTTTCTATTTTTTCTTGGTGTGGGGATTTTTTTTTAATGTTACACAAAATAAAATTCGATTATAATACTCAGACCAAGGAAATATGCACCATGGATTTACATGGAAAGTCCATCGGTTGTTGCAGCATGCATTTGAATGTGACACCTTATTCCACTAGACCACTACATGAGAAAAACTTTTCTATATCAAGAAGATTGTTCTCTTTCTCCAGAGTATTAACAAACAATAACGTGGATGGATATCTTTGTTCCTAATTCATGTTAATTGATAGGTCATTACTTCGAACCATCATAATGGCATATATGATGTTTCCTCTAGATTATTGATTGTCAATTGTGGAAACAAAAATTTTACTATAAAAATATACCTGCAAATATCTAGTCGATGGCAGCTGATTTTATTTTATTGTTTCATGCTTCTGATTCCTAATTAGGCACAATGGATTGGGCTTTTGTCCATAAAACATGGGACAAGTGGGCTTCTACTAACGTTGGTTCTTCTGGTGAGCAAGCTTTAGCTTATGCTGATATGCATAATTGTGTACTCATATTTGCAAATTTTTATATATACTTTAGATGCATCACATTTATTTGATCTTTGCATTTTCTAGGTCAACCTTTAAAAGCTGCCTTGCTGATAAACTATGATCCATATGGACCATCTCGCCTATTATCTACCATGTGAGCAAGATTACGGTTAATGCTTGATATAAACTGTAATATTGTTTTGTGATGTATTATTATTATTATTACTATTATTTTAGAGAATTAGCTTACTTAACGTGAGTGAACAACATCGTTTTCATACTAGTCTATCAAGTTCCCCAAGGTAGATAGTATCTCCATAGTTGTCGAGTTTGTTCAAAAGTTAAATATAGAAGCCATGCATTCTCATAATTTTCCTATGATGTTGTAAAAGAAATAATTTAGTACTATCATTGGTTGAATTACTTTTGGTGACATTTCATTTGTGGCTGAATTTTAGTCTGGCTTTGTTGAAGCACTTCTCTTGGATGTTTGGATATTTATTTTTTTTATTTTTAGAAATTATAGATTTACTGATTGGTTGATTGGCTGCTGGCAGTGCTGAACAAGAAGGAATAAGAGCCAATCCCATGGAATTGAATCATTTTGTTGACTACTTTAAACGTAACAAACTCCAGACAGAATGCTTCATCATTGGGTCCAATCAATGTAAGCTTTCCTGTAACTATAACTAATGTACTTAATAACTATTTGCTACCTTCTTTTTGGGGAGTTGAGGGGGTGGGAAGCATGTTGGTATGGAAATTGTTCCAGTTGAAATTGTTGCATGGTCATCCAATATATATTTAGGTAACCAAGACTCTGGGAAATTAGGGCTAGGGTTCAATAACTATTGGATTGAAGCATATTTTTGAAGCTTTCTTCCAGTTGTAACTGGTAAGGGAGAATAAAGTCTGTTCTAGTTGCAGCTGTGACGCAAGAGTAGGAGTCCACATCAGCTGCATGTGAGACCCAGAACTCTTTCTTACTGTGGAGGCTTTCCCCTCTTAAGCCTTTCTCTTGGGAATGGATTCTCCTCTATCAAGTGCTGCCAGAGCCTGGTTTGTTTGTCCACACCTCCATGGTGTTGGGTCCACTCAGTCAGTCGATCCAACCTAATAGGGTAGGGAGGGTTTTCCCTCTTTTAGTCCAGATTACAAGAGTGGATTCACCTCTACATCAAATTCTGAAATCTGAACTGTCAGTGCCCTTTAAAAGTGGTTTAAGAGGATGATTTAGGAGTGATTACGAAGGATGTGCACTTATGACTTCTTACTCCAATATATCTGACAATCTGCAATAGAAACACATAATTTCCAAAAGTTTCCTCATTAGTGACTAGTGTATGTATTTGGAAGTGCCCGCCCCTCCGCTCGGGGGGGGGGTTACTGGTTATTTTGGGACACAATGGATTTGTATCAAGATTTTGAGTTACCCATAAATGTAATTCTAGATTCAGTTTCATTTGTGAATCCTACCTTCTCCTACCGAAGTATGAGAATCATCTTAAAGATCAAATTGAACTAGTTTTTGTTTTCAGTTTTTTTAAAGAAAAAATATATATGTAAGTGTACTTTCTTGACCTTTATTCTTTCCACAGGGCTTAACCATTTTTGAGGTAAATTTAGAATCAAGATAGGAAGTTTTTGTCGTACTTGGTTAAGTAAATCAATTGCATATAGATAGGTAGGTACATGTATTCTGGACCTCCCGGTAAAAGTTTTGTTAATATGTCTTTTACTTCATGTGCATCTTACTGTCTCTGCTATCATGTCTCATCGTAGTTAATAGTTATCTTCGCATACTCTGATCGTGGAAATGTTGTATGGCAGACTTGGTCACATCAATTCATGAGAATTGGTTTAGTGCTAGGTGCATGAATACATCAAAGCCTGCTGGCGAAGGTGCAATTGTCATGCAAACAGCAGCTTATATCCTTGTTGCTCTGTAAGCACGTAATTCTAAGTTAACATGATAACAATTTCCTTAGTATATTTGGGCCATGCTTTTAGGTATAGTTTCAAAGAGGCAACTAGGGGAAGAAAACTGTTTGTGGGAGATAATCTTTATCATGGACTAATATGGCACTTTATCCCTCCTTTCCTCTCACGTTCTAAACATACTCCTTTAATTGGACAGGTATGAAGGTTCCATTGGTTCAGCATCTCGTGCTATGGCTGCTGCTGATCAGTTTGTTTGGCAATTGGGGCGTAAAAATCTTTAGGATGGTCCACCTGCAGATATGTAGCCTGTACCTTGAGGCTTTCTTTTCTTGCTGTTGCTATGACATTTCTATCTGTCAAGATCTTGATCATCCTGAAAAAATAAGTGCAAAAAATGGGATCATCATACTTATGTCTCTTTGTACTCGCTTAATTGGCATTTCTTGAATTTTCTAAGAAGCTTTAATGTGTCGTCAACAAATCCATTGCTTATGTTATTAGTTGAAAAAAAAAAAAATTCCACTGCTAATAGGATTTCTGCACTTTTTAAAAAAGGCATTGGTGATCGTAGTATATTTGATCGTAGTATCCTAGAATATTTCTTATCCAAGATTATGGTCATTATTTGAGATACGAGGGTGTTATAGGATGTTCCTATGATAATATTTCATAATACCAAAAACTCATGGGGAATCCTATTACTTTGATAACTTATATGACATACTAGTATCGATAATATATATCAACTTTTGTATGTCACATACCAGATTTGGATAGTTCAAATAGTTTAACACTTAATTTTTTTTAAGCAAAGTTATGAATTCGATTTTTGTAAACAAAAAAAATAGCATTAGAAAAGTTTTACACTTACAAGATTCAATTTAGCTTGAATCAGATTAGTTGATGTCTAGTAAGTTTTTAAATACTGTTAATTCAAATAAAAATAAACTTTCGTATGTCACATCAGCTATGAGGATCTTATATATTACAATATTTAAGATACTATGAGATGTCAAATAAGCTTTTAGCATATTGCAAGGCGAGGTCCATCATTATAATATTCTTGTGGTAGCAAGCTTGGCAGAGAAAACAGGAAGTGAAGATTGGAGAATTTAAAATAGAACTCCGGGTTTAAAGCTGAGCAGTCATCCGGCAAACCTCTCTGAACTTTAAACCTTCAATCCGTTGAGTTCGCAAAGTAATATATCTCCTGCTCCCTTCCCCACAAAAAGAAGTGAAGGAATCTTGAAGTCATGAAAAAGAACCACCACTTCACAGAGCTCTATATGCTTAGCCATGTTTGAACACCAAAGTCATAAACGTTTGATGTAATGATAGGGACAAGCTGGCCACAAAGATATCAACGTTTTGAACGCCAAAGACAGTAGTAGGTTGTATTGTCCATGGTCTTGCATATGACTAAAGCCTAGCTATAAGCTTTTCTGGTTCTGCCTTTTTCTTTTTCCTCATTCTTCTACTCTACCCAATTATTAATTATCTGGCATTGTGTCCCTCTCTCACGAGTAATGACCTAACAAGTTTTTACAGAAAATTTGCTGTTTCGTCCAAAAAACATATATATATTTTAATATTTCAATCATTAAATTTGGAGAAAATTATATATATATATATATAACCTACCTACACTTTTAGTCCTTAAAACTTTATAAAGTGTAACACTTTATCTCTTTAACAAAAAATGAAAGTATCATATATAAGTTAAAATTAATTTTTAAAAATTACATGATTTGTTACATGATACTTTATGCTTCTATCATTTTATTCTAATTTACTCTTCATGATTTCTAACTTGCATTTTTCTCAAAATTGTGTAATTTTTTTTATGTTAATTATAACTAACTGGAAATCTACTGGTCACTGAATTTTGACTAATTTAATTTAAGTTGGATTAAATAATATAGATGTAAAGCTTTCTAAATGTTAATTTTCTTTATTGATAATATTCAAGTCTTTATTTAAGAAAAGTAAATAGTGAACCACTTAAATTAACCAACATGGATGTCTAAAACATAGATTATTATGTAACAAATTGTAAAATTTGATGGACTTACTTAAAAGAATAAATCTAAAAGCTTAACATTAGAAGGTGTATCTTTCAAAAATAAAAATTATGCTGAGACTCTTTTTTTTTTTAATCATTATCCATCATTATAGCATGCTTACCTCATGAACTTTGTATTTGACTACAAAAAAGGAAAATCGGTACAACCAAGTGTGTTACTCTTCGTTCTGTTTTTGGCTAACAACTATCTGAGAATTTCAGATTTCGGCTTTAACATTGCACCGTTATCGGCACAGCTTCCAAAGCTGACAGCATCACCAGAAAAAAAAATACAAAATCATAATAATGTTTAATCTTTATTATTCTTCTGCTCTTCCTTCATCATTGTTCATTGAGTTAGAATCTTTTTTTCATTTTGTAATAGCCATGAATAGCTTCAACAAAAATTGCAATCATTGTTGTATTTACATTAGCATATAAAGGATTGCAATTTTTTTCTGGCCGTCAAGTAAATACAACAATGATGGCTATTTTTTGCATTCAGAAATGTATGTAAAACTTCCACAGCCATACACCATTATAGATGAAACAACTAAATTGAATCAAATTAAAACATTCTCTGTCGTCTTTCAAAAATGAAACAAGAAATTTATTGAAAACGATTAAATTATGCTTTTAATCCTTATAGATTCTCTCATTTAAAATTTATTTTTTGTAGTTTAAAATTTTGTAATTAAATTTTTATAATTTTATAGAGTTTTAATTTAGTCGTTATTACTAAGTAAACTTTCATTGTTATTCTATTAAAATATGTTGACGTGGTTAATCATGTAGATATTGATATTCGAATATACATGACTTATATTATAAAACTGAAAAAACTAAACAATTAAGTGCAAACTAACTCACATGTACATTTTGGTCAAAAGAACAAAAAAATATGCACATGACATGTGATACAATGTAAGTTAAGAATATGAGTAACTAAAATTTAACAAAAGTGTAATGATACGGACTAAATTAATTTTTTTAAATTACTTTTTCAGTCTTTTTTTTCTTCTTAAAATTACAAAGATCTAATTATAAATTTGTCAACTATAGAGACCTAATGGTCAAGTTGACAGATTACTTAAAAACAAAAAATTATGAAGACTTAATTAAAAATTAATTAAAAATGTAAAAATTAAAAGAAATATTAGAGAGATCGAACTCACTATTACCAAGATCTTTTAAAATTGTGTGTTAAAAAACTGTTATTTAAACTAAAACTCTCGTGCTATTGTATGTCAGCATCGTTTGTGTTGGCTTTTTCTAGTGCGGTAATTATGATTGGGCCCCATAAATGGACCTTCAAATGTCAGACCTAATTCTAGCCTGAAGATTCAAATTGGATATGGCTTGAGAAATTGACCCAATAAAACCCAATTTGATATTATTAATAATGAAGATGTCAGTATTTACGTAATTCTTTGATTTCAACTACCTTAATAGTTACATTACAGTATAAAAATTATCATGGATCCATTTTAATAATTTATTCATATTCTTCAGTATTTTCAAATGAATAGTAGTGACACATGAGAGAGGGTGGGGCATCGAGGCTTGCACTGCAATTGCAATGCTGGATCAAAAATAATTTGAATCCCTCAAATTCAGGCAGAGAAAACGCCAGTGTTCCTTGTCTTCTCAGTAATACACACTTTCTTAGAAAAAAAAGGCTCCTTTCGCTTCGAGTTACTTTGTCTCATTCACCCAGCTACTGCCATCTCCACCACCTAAATGCGACCTTTACCCTCTCCTTTTCTCTCCCACTATCTACTTCCAAGCTTCTCCTATTTGGACCCCATTTCACAGATGAACAGTACATTTCACTAAATCCTCCCCACAATGCAGTGCCCATTAATAATTTTGCACCTTAGCTTGCCCTTTATGTAGATCTGAAACGCTTTGGATCTCGGAACGAGGGCGTTTTGATTTCTGGGTTCTGCTGTTTTTGTGCGTGAACCGTTTCGCATTGCAGACGTTGCGGAGACATTGTTTGTTCGATTGGGAAGATGGGATCTAGTTGGAGCAAGGCCAATTCTTCTTGCAATTCATCGGTGACATCGGCGTCTTCCGGCAGTTTTCGCAAAAATCGATCTAAGGGGCATAGAGGTTTTCAGTCGTATTGTTTAGGAACGACATCTGGATCTCATGACAGTGATAATGACGAACAGGTAACTCACTCTGTCATTATGAAAAAATTCCTCAATTTTCGCAGTATCTCTTTTTCCATTTTCGGTTGTCATTTTTAGTTTTGGCTAAGATTCTGGTCGCTATCTTTGCGCATTTTTTTAGAATGTCTTGGTTTGTTTCTGCCCTAGTGCAGGAAATGCGTTTCTCTTCTTCCTTCCTCTTTCTCTTTATCTCGCTTTCCTTTCCTCCCCTTCTCTTCCCTCTTTTAAACTAATGTACTTGGGGTTGATTCAGATACTTGATTGTAAAATGGAGGTTTCCGCTAGTACCATACTGCCAAGAACTTCAAAGTTACTAGCTCCCAGGTCATGTTTACTGGCAGATAAATCAAATTTTAAGGACAACAAAATTCAAAATTCTCAAGTAATTGAGCTATTTTTTTTTTATTTCATTTTTTCCCATCTAGTATGTGGGACAGTTTTCGATTATGTACAAGTCATAGTTGTGCCTACGTTATCTGGTTAATTTGTCTATTATTACACTTAGATATATTTATAGTCATTGCACTTTTAAGCATGCCATTCTTTATGCCAAAGAATGAAATAAAATAATCCTCTTAAATTATCAATTCTGGCCAGCAAATACGTCACACTTCTACGAGTTACCTTTGTACACGTAAACCATGAATCTGTCAAACCCAGTTTCTTATAATGTGGGAACTCTTAAGCGATAAATTTGGTGTATTCTAACATATGGGGACAAAGAAACATAATTTTCTTGTCTTTGTAATTTGACATCTACTACTTTTTGTTTATTAGATACGGATGTTTCTTACCTTGTAATTTTCTGCAGGCAGGTATATAAGTTAATTAATTGATTTGGAATGGAAGAATTGATATAATTTAATGAAAGGCATGAGTTAATTAATTGATTCATAACGGAAGAATTAATATAATTTAACGAGCTTTTTGTTTTATCTGAATTTTAATGTAATAGTTTACTTTTCATCCATTTTTTCTTCTCCTATATTGATTTCCTAATACAGCTTGGTAAGCACAAAGACCTGTATAATCTTCAAGTCTAAACAATTGATTTGGTGATTGGTCAATGATTTGTGGATTGAGGTGCTAACTGTAGTTTGGAACTCATGCTTTAGGTTTGTGATCAGAATAAAGAAAATCATGGTACCAATGGCAATGAAACAGACTCAGATGAGATGATGACCGAGTCTTTTAGGAAGGTTAAATCTGATGAAATCCATTGTATGCCTCCTAACATCCACCTTGATGAGTGGGGTCAAACAAATATTTCCAATACTGCATCCCGAACAGGTAGCAGTTCTGTCCGTGCAGGTTCAACCCAGTCCTTGAACCCTTCAAGTCGATTCCTTTCTCGGTTTAGCCTCATTCCTGGTAACGTAAGCTTCAGACTAAGTAGAACCACAAGTTTGGGTTCATCAAGGCATTGCCCTGTTTCTTCTGCAAATATCTCAATATTTAACAATGAAGACGACCTTAATCTGGATCCAGGATCTACTGGCAGTATGGTTAATCAAAATGATGCTCAACAATGCAGTGACTTGCACCATGCATCCTTTGTTAATCGAATATCTCCACATCGCTGTGAAGACACTACTATTAATTTGAGGTCTAACTCCCCGGCACCACTTTCCTATGGCAACTCACAAAACAATTCAACAAGTTCTTCTATGCAGGATGTGACTAGAGATGGAGATGGCACAAGAGAAGGGCTGAATTTAAACTTGTTTTCTCCAAGAATCCAAGCTGAAACAGAAAATGTTGAGATTAGACATAATGATCGGCGAAATGGAGCTCGAGAACCTGTTGAACGGAATGTTCGTTTTAGCCGTACTCTAAGTGTTGGAAGGCTTCGTGATAGAGTTCTTCGTCGATCAACATTATCAGACTTCACTTTTTGCCCTCTGCAACAAGAGAGGGATGCGAGAGATGTTAGTCAAGATAGTGGAAGACAAGCTGGGGGAAGAGATTCAGGAGTGTTGCCATCTGATAATAACTCTACAAGTGCTCCTTCCACATCTGGCTATCCTCCATCCAGTAATTCTAGTCCCTTGTTCAGCATTCAAGACTATGAGGTTGAGTCTTCACGATCAAGAGAAGCTAGGTATCATGATCTATTGGAACATCGATCCAATTTTCTAGAACGAAGAAGAAGAATACGGTCCCAGGTTTGTGGATATTCTCACTTTTTTTTCTTTGGAAGCAATTACTGATGGTTTCATATTATCTAGCAGGCAAAAAGCATAACTGTTTAGCCAAAAGAAAAAAGAATGAAAAGAGAAGTAGAAAACATATCTTAGATGTCATGCTTGTAAGCCAAAAAATGTGATGCACCACTCATATTATGGTAGTAAGGTTGATATCGATGTAATTAAACTTTGAAACATCAAATCAACAAATGGAACCTAGGTTACTTTGTAAGAACATCTTTCATTAATCCTCCCCTTCTTTCTGTGTCCTGGACATTAAAGTATGACTGATCCACATATAATATGGTTTAGGTCCGTGCTCTTCAACGATTGGGTAGCCGATTTGAGAATCTGTCTGGGCATGACAGATTGTGTATCTTGTCTGGTCAGCATAGAAACGGCCGTTGTACATGCCGAACTAGTAGTCGTGATGCCAATTCAAATGACGATACTGGTGCTAGAGCTAGCATATCAAGAATTGTCATGCTTGCTGAAGCGTTATTTGAGGTAATTTTAACTTGCTATTAGCTATTCTGAAGGCATTCATTATCTATTTATTCAAGTTGAATCTTTTGTATATATTTTAATTAGGTTCTGGATGAAATTCACCAGCAATCTGTGGTTTTATCTTCCCGCCCTTCTGTTTCTTCTATTGGATCTGTTCCTGCACCTTATGAAGTTGTGGAGTCCTTGCCTGTCAAATTATACACAAAATTGCATAAACATCAAGACGATGCTGCTCAGTAAGTATTCAGGCTTACCCACAAGGCCACAACCACAACTTGGTGTTTGGTTTATCAAATGCCTTTTATATTTTAATTATCTCTTTTTCCCTGATGTTTCCTTTTTTTTTTTAATTTCATTTTAATGTAATTCTTTTCTTGTTCCTCTTGTGAGTTACATGCCCTATAATATTTTGCCTTTGGTAATTTCTTAATCTTACAGATGCTATATATGCCTTGTGGAGTATGAGGATGGAGAAAGCGTGCGAGTACTACCTTGTCATCATGAATTTCATAGAACATGCATAGACAAGTGGCTAAAGGAGATTCACAGGTATGAAGAATTTGGTGTTTTCACTTATATTGTGTGGCTAACAACTCCAAGTTTATATAAATCTGTCTATTATTACATTTGAACAAGCTGATTTAGTGCTGTATTTTTTTTTTTTGTGCATATTGCCACTTTTGGAACTCACCTAGTAGGTGGTCAGGAAGAATATTTAACATAGATGAACGAGTTCTGCATGTTTCGTGTAGGAGACACACTCTAATATTGGAATGTAATGCTGATAAATATTATCAATTGTCAGTCAAATCCCTGTCTAATCAAAATTGGTCCAGTGGTCTCCATTTGATAAAAAAGAAAAGATTTAATCTTCTACTTTTACCACTGTCTGTTCTTTTAACAATTGTATAGATGCTATTTTTGTGGAAACAAAATTTTTGGTAATAAACATAGACTATTTATGATGGATGATAATGAGAAGGAAATTCACTTTTAAAAAAAAAAAATTAACACTTATGTTCAACTGGATGCTTCTGATTTCCTTTGAATACGTGGTTTTAATCTTGGCAATTCATATGAACAATGGCAGCTAAGCCTTGGTTTGTTATGGATGTACCTTGTTTTGGTCTCTAATTATGTGAAAATTGTGTTACTACCCTGAAAACTCACTTCTTTGTATGTGTCTTTAACTTGCATATAATCTGCAGGGTATGCCCGCTGTGCCGGAGGGACATCTGCATATCTTCTGATTCATTGCCAATAGAGAATTGAAGTGGCCAATTATTATTCAGCATCTCCTGTCGGATACACCCAGAGCTCCTGGGGGGGTAGCTTAATCTTCCACCTACTCTGACTAGACTATCACAAGTTCAGACATTTTCTGCTGATATTACTATTGTTGTCAATGATTGTTTACTCATTTTGCTCAATAAGCTTCAAACCATGGTAGAAATAGACTGAATTGTTTGCCATCATGGCTAGCTGAAACGCAGAGAGTGACAGCTATTTTCTTCCTTTTTCCTTTCTTTTTTCCTCCTCCCCCCTCTTTTTCATGAGGAATATTGTAAATATGTTTCAGAGAAGCTTCTCATGTTTTGTATGTTGTTGCTGATATTTGTGTTAGTATGGAAGAGTTCTACAACTTCCTTTTATTTTTCCCTCTGTATCCAAATATACTCTAGTTTGGAGCTTCGGAGGAATGAAATGGGATTTTCTAGCATTCACTTTTGTGTTGATAAAATCTTTCTTATGTGTTCTCTTTAATTATGAGATCAGTTTTATAGAAGTTAGACCATTTCAATTATGAAGAGATATTTATGTCGCACATAGGATTCTACATGTATCTTGGTCTTCTGTTGAACAAATTTAGATAAGAATCTTATGATCTTTCTAGAAATTGATTTGTCACACACACACCCCAGGAGAAGAACAAAAAAGGATCAGTCAAACGAGTGCTTTAATGGTGAGTGAAAATGCATGTTGGCAAAGTATCTTTTGACCAAAACCTTGTGTATGCGGATGGTGGAGGAATCATTGAAACGCATGAAAATCATAACCAATTTTGCATGCGCATGGTATCCTTTTCGGGGAAATGTGTGAAATGGAAGAACATATCTATTGCAGAACGGAAAACTCATTGTGTCCCCAAACCATTCCTGAAAGGGCATGAACAGTGAATACTCCAATTGTTCAAGTTATATTCCTGGATCCACTTCCATTTTCTCAATTTTTGCTAGTTCACAAGTCAGATTCCCCTTTTTTTTTTCCCACAAAGAACACAATTTAGGAGAAATTACATATAATCCTCATGAATTATAAAATACTTATAGTTCCCCCACTATAAAAATGTAACACTTTATCACTATATCACATATCAATTAAAACTAACATAAAAATCACATGATTTGTCAAGTGATGCTTTTTGCCTCTATCTTCTTACCTACATTTCTCCCAAAATTACATAGTTTTTAGATGTTAATTTTAACTAAATGTAGAATTTTTACTTTTTTGTGATAATTTAAGGGGGTTAAGTTTTACGTTTTAAAGTTTGCAGACATCACTATAATTAGGCTACAGTTCTAGATAATTATATGTAGTTTTCTCTGAAATTTAAGAACATTTTTTAATATATTTATTATCAGATTTGTTTTAATGAAAACATGACAACTATATAATTTTTGTAGTTGAGGATCACAATACATGTCATATTTTTATTAGAAAGTTTAATAACAAAGATATATAAAATTGTATTTAAGCCGTAAATGTCATTATGTCTTTCAAAAAGAACTTCTAAAAGTATAACCAGTTCATTAATGTATCATTATAATTTCTTAGAAGAGAAAAAAAGATTAAAGCATTAATAATACTTGGATCGCAAAACTGATGGGTAGATGATTCAGCAAAATCAATTGGGCTGACCCAGGGGCCATTAGGCCCAGCATCTACTCCATTATTTAGACTGCTACAGCCTAGAAAGCATTTCAATTTTGCACCTTTCTCTTGGAAAAATAACTAAGGTTCAGAAAATCGTATTGGTTCAAAGATTTATGGTTGAATCGATGGTATTTAAAATATATTAAAATATATAATTAATGTATATGTTAAAATATTAAATATTCAAAATATGTGACATATATAAATATTTATATCAGTCCTAGATCTTCTCTTAATAGTTTAAATTTTTAGAGATTTTTTAAAAATACATAATAATATTCAATAAAAATTTAAAAGATTAAAAAAAAAAAGAACTAGTTGAACCAATGAATTAGCCAGTTTTATGAGTCCAATCAAATTTTCACCAATTTAAATATTTACTGTTTCTCTAAACCATGAAAATAACGTGTCACTTCATGCTTAGCTGTTTACATCTTTTCATGATGTTGACCATTTTTTTTTAAAAAAAATGGAATAATTAGTGACGATTGTAAATTATTTTCCTGCCCCTCCCCTAATTATAAGCTACTAATCGATGTTATTCAAGCATGCTTCCTTAAACATAATATTTACAAAAATAGTGATGTAATGAGTGACAATTTTTTTTTTTGGAGGAAGAGTTGGGGTTGGTTAGCAGATATTGCTATGAATAATCAAATGAGAGATTGAGAGTCGTGGGTTTGAATCGGAGGTGAGGTATAAACTGTCTTCTAATAAAATCTTTTCTTTTTTTTTTTTAAAAAAAAGTAAAAATTTGTGTTAAATATTTCCAAGCTGGGTTCATAGATGAGTGTAATGTTAAGTTCATAAAATATATACCATCAATTTCAGGTGAGGTCAACTGATAAAAGGTTATCTGAATTTAATTAGAGATTTTAAATTTACGTTATTAAGAATGCACAATTACGTTAAAATTTGGTAGGGAAAACTTTATCATCTATTATGATTTTATTTGGTTCAAATCCAAATTATTTGATGCTCTTGCAATGTTCAGATATCGAATTGTTGTTAAAAAATAAAAAATAAAACCCAGTGAATTATGGGCGATACAACTTTGATTGCAACTGTATCTTTGTGTAGAATCGTTGATTAATAAACTCTGATCAGAACTTCAAAACGGTAACTGGGGGAGGTGTGGAACAGAGCCAATTTCAACATTGCTAGGACAAGGATTATATATATATATATATATATGTCAACATATATATATATATATATATCACGAGATACATCTAATAATATCTGTTTCCAAGTCAACAGCTAAATTTCCATTTGTTTATTTGTAAATCCCATTATTAAAGTATTTGCATGTAGCTCAAATATTTTTCATACTTCAACACAAAGGTATTAATGTCCACAGTCACAAAGGCCAACCGTTAATATACCACTCAAACTCCATATAAATCAATTATAAGCCTTCGTTTCAATAGCAGCATAATTATACTAACGCCACATATTTTCAGCTGCCTGATTCTCCAACAAAATGTAGCTTTCTTCTTCTTCTTCTTACTCGTTTTCATTCTGCTCTTTATGCCTTCAAGTGGTCCTTCTCTTGTCAGCTAACCTACTGTCGCTCCAACCTAAGATTATAGCTGATGCATTAGGAAATGACACAGACCAATTAGCATTGTTCAGATTCAAGGAAGCAGTGGAACATGATCCATTTAATATCCTAAGCTCTTGGAACAGTTCTACTCATTTTTGCAAATGGCAAGGAATCGCATGCAGCTTCAGACATCAAAGAGTAACTGCCTTGAACCTCCAAGGTTATCGCTTGCTTGGTGTCATACCACTTGAGATTGGCAACCTCACCTTTTTAAGGTACATCAACCTTCAAAACAACAATTTCTATGGCGAAATCCCACGTGAAATAGGTCGTTTGTTTCGGCTGCAGCAGCTCTATCTGACAAATAACACATTAAAAGGACTAGTTCCAACCAACTTGTCTGGATGTTCTGAACTCAGAACCTTGAGTTTAACAGGAAACAACCTTGTTGGGGAAATACCAATGGAGCTTGGGTTTCTTACCAAGCTAGAACATCTATATATTGGTATGAACAATCTGACAGGTGAGATCCCAGCTTCCATAGGAAACCTTTCTTCCTTAAGTGTTCTCTCTCTGGGAATCAATAACTTAGAGGGAAGTGTACCAGAAGAGATAGGCCTTCTGAATGTTAACAAACTTCTTTTGGACCTAAGAGTTCAACAATCTCAGAGGGTCCATCCCATGTTCTTTTGGGAAGTTTCAAAAGATGCAGTCATTGACTTCGAATGTTAACAAACTGTCAGGAGAGATCCTGTCGTCCATAGGCAACCTTAGTCAGATGTTTTAGCTTGACTTGTCACATAACATACTTGAAGGAAGCATTCCTCCCAGTATAGGAAAGTGCAAAAATTTACAGTACCTAGACCTATCACATAACAACCTTAGTGGAGCTATTCCTTTGGTTGTTATCAGTCTGCCTTTCTTATCATTGTTACTGAACTTATCTCAGAACTCATTAAACAGCAGCCTACCCGTTGAGGTAGGCAACCTTAAAAACATCGGTAAGTCGGATCTTTCTAGAAATTCTCTGTCGGATCTTTCTAGAAATTCTCTGTCTGGTCAAATCCCAGGAACAATTGGGCAGTGCATAAGCTTGGAATACCTTAACTTACAAGGTAATTCCTTCCAGGGAACCATACCTTCATCTTTGGCCTCCTTGAAAGGCCTTCAATATTTAGATCTCTCACAAAACAACTTGTCTGGATCAATTCCAGAAGGTTTAGAGGATCTTCCTGTTTTAGAGTACTTGAATGTTTCTTTCAATATGTTAGATGGTGAAGTACCAATAGGAGGTGTCTTCAAAAATTCAAATGCAATATCATTGGAAGGAAACAGCAAAGTCTGTGGGGGAATCACAATGCTACATCTACCACCATGCTCTGTGGAAGTTGTTATGAAACATAGAAAACATCATGCTTGGAAGGTAATAGTAATAGTAATTTCTGTGGTTTTATTTCTCCTTCTGCTATCATCCTTAGGTGTCATCTATTGGAAGAGAAAAATAAACAGAAGAAAATCTTCTACTTTACCCACAATGGACCGCGACCAACTTTCCAAGGTATCATACAAGACGCTACACAATGCAACCAGTGGGTTCTCTCCAACAAACTTGATAGGATCTGGTGCTTTTCGCTTTTTGTACAAAGGAACTTTTGAGCCAGGAGGAAAAGTTGTTGCTATAAAGATTTTAAACCTTCAAAAGAAGGGAGCTGACAAAAGCTTCATTGCTGAATGTAATGCACTCAGAAATATTCGGCATAGGAATCTGGTTAGGACTTTAACATGCTGCTCTAGTATGAATTACAATGGTGATGAATTTAAAACTCTAGTTTTTGAATACATGGAAAATGGAAGCCTAGAGAAATGGTTGCATCCAGAGTCAGAAAGTGGAGATCAGTTAATGACATTGGACTTTCTTCAAAGACTAAATATTGTCACTGATGTTGCTTCTGCACTGGAGTATCTTCACTATGAAAATGAGCAGCACATTGTTCATTGTGATTTGAAGCCAAGCAATGTCCTTCTTGATAAAGAAATGGTTGCTCATGTGAGTGACTTTGGATTAGCAAGAATCCTAAGGACTATCAATGGCATCCCTCACAATCAGACTAGCACAATTGAGATAAAGGGAACTATTGGCTATGCTCCTCTAGGTACAGTTTAATAGTAAATTACTAATTTAGTTTTTGAAAGATAATAGTTTTTTAATTTAGTTTTTGAAAAATCAAATGTTTCAATTTGATCATCTTCACTAGTAAATTGCAAAATCTATTGTTGCTAAATCTCAAAACTTTTGTTGCTCAAAATCACTTTGACCAAAAACAAAAAGGACCAAATTGAAATACACACAACTTTTCAAGGATTAAATTGAGTTTGAGACAACTGTAATAATTTAGGGATCAAATTAGTAATTTACTCTCATATTATTTAGCTTCTAAATTCTTCAGAAACAGTAAGTTTCAATTTTTGAGGTTAATCACAGTTTTGATGGTATTTACTGAGTCAAATACATGGATTGCAGAGTATGGAACAGGAGGCGAAGTTTTAACACAGGGTGTCGTGTATACCTTTGGAATTGTTGTGTTGGAAATACTCACTGGAAGGAGGCCCAGAGATGAAATGTTTACAGATGGCCTCAATCTCCATAATTATGTCAAGATTGCCTTGCCAGATAAACTTTTACAGATAGTAGATCCAGCCCTTCTAGCAGAAGAAGAAAACCAAAAGAATGATCAGAAACTGAGTCAGATGCATCTGGAGAAGTGCCTACTTGAACTTTTTCACATTGGACTTGCTTGTTCTATTGTATCAGCAAGAGAAAGAATGAATATGAAGGAAGTTACCAGAGAACTAGATCTAATCAGAGATGCTTTTCTTGCTGGTGGAAGAAATGGAGAGAGACGCTAGTATGACAGTATACAGTGACACTGAAAACTGCTAATACTACTCCTTTAGCCTTTTCAAAGCCCACTTTTTCTTCTTCTTAATGTGCTGCTCTACTGTCTCATTAAGTATATCCTGTGTGTCTAAGCCCTTGATATTCACCAAGCTTGATATTAAGTTACTTGTGAACAAGAACTTGTTTACATTTGCTGCAACTAAATGAAAAGCCTAGCTCTGCAAAAAGCTTGCCACTTTTTTGGTTTTTCCCCTTCTTAGCAGAAAAAACTCAACTATGGTGTGGAACAGTGGAAGTGGCTTAATTTCAGTTGTTTTTTAAACTTTCAAGCTGTTTAATCTTTGAAAAATCTCAACTCCTTCTATCTGTATGTCGAACTTACGGAAAAGATCCTAATCAAATCTACCATATATCAATATTTTTCAAAGGCATAACAAATTGAAGAAAATGGTGCAGTGTATGGAAGTCAAACAAATCAGGACAGAAACGGGGAAAGAAAATTAGTATTTTAAAACCATTAATTTTTTCTTTCCCCCTGGAGCCTAGGCATCATTCATGCCGGTTTTGTTATATTATTATTTGTTTAAGGTAAATGTAAAATAATTTGAGTCCATAGTAGTGTCACAAGTTAACTTCTATAAGGGTATGTTAGTCCAAAGTCAATTGGGACCCAAGTCTCATACGTTACAATGATCATTACAAAATTTTTTAGAGGTAGAAAAATAAGTATTACGTTGACCATAAGGTTTCCACAGTGGCATGAGCCTTCATTAATCATCATGAACAAAGCACAGGTTGATGGGAATACCAAAAGGAGAGTTCAGCCTCACAGGCCCTTTGATGGAATGGTTTGGTCAATCTCTTGCATGTTTATTTTTAATATTCTTATAGTGACACAGGCAAGCATTTCTGCCATCTTTCTGCAAAATGCTGAAATTTGTGCTTGATGTTTCTTTTACTCAATAAACAGATATAAATATTACTATACTGTGTAATATATAAGGCTCGAATCTTTCCATTTGTTAACTCACTTGCAAGAAAACTTTCTATAATCATAATCTATGACAAGGATTGTAGTTAGCTCAACCACAAAATTCTTGGGTCTTGGCAATGGGCATACATAGAACAAAACCACCCAAAATATATCATAAGGCAGACCTATCAGTTTGCTTCTGTTTCATTGAGCATATGATATAATAACCTTCACAAAAACTGCAGCTAAAAGCCACTATGGGGAATTTTGAGGGGAGACACTTGTACAGACCTCTTTACCGATACACCATACTCGACTCCGACTTGGTGTTTGAGTTACAGAGCTTGATTTGGCGTCCGTAGATGAAACTTCTAAATCAGAAGTACTACCACAACTAGAATCACAGTACTTTCCATCTGCCTTGTTCATCTTATCAATTAGTGAGTGCCTGATGTGTGAACCAACTACCCAAGTTTCAGAGGGATTTATCCCAGGAGAGAAACTTGTTGCCACAGGGGAATTGGGATTGCTCAAA
This sequence comes from Biancaea sappan, assembly GCA_037074585.1. Lineage (NCBI taxonomy): Eukaryota > Viridiplantae > Streptophyta > Magnoliopsida > Fabales > Fabaceae > Biancaea > Biancaea sappan. The sequence goes on along the minus strand of CM073500.1, from coordinate 42,777,424 downwards.
GCATCTTCTTGCAGTATATCCCCAATTCTAGACAGTATGCTGAAGGCCAAGTTTACAAGAACCCTGGAATATGCTTCTAAAATGGAATGGCCAATATCCTAAAGAAACAGACAGAAAAACTAACGTTAAATGGTTGCAGGAAATCGGATGCCTTATATATTAAAAAGAAAACTCTCAGCTTAGATAAGATGGACTTTAACACAAGTGGAATTTTTCAACTCAGAATAGTATTAGAATGAACTGAAATTTGCATAAAACTCACCTTGCCATATTGAATTTTTGTGGCATCAAGAAATGTTTGAGGAAGGTTTGGGTATCTGGCTTTAAGCAACTGTACAAGTGTTTCTGCACGGTCCAACAGTAACTCCATCTTATCCATCTCCGATGTTGGGTCCTTCGTAAAAGACCATGAGGTTCGAGCTGGGGACTTGCCACTAGATTGTTCCATAATTCTCTCTTTCCATGAAAATATAGCTGCTTCCAATTTGTTGATGGCCTCAAGGACACTATGTTCAGATTTCAAATGGAGAGATTTAAGCATTTCTTCTCCAGAGCTTAATTCAGATGCCAAAACCTTATACAGTTCGTCCCCAAGGCTTGCCTTTCCAGACTGCAACATAGAAACAGATTTAGTAATAATGCAATTTAGCAAGGCTTGCCTTTCCAGACTGCAACATAGAAACAGATTTAGTAATAATGCAATTAAGATAGCAACATAGCACAAAAAGTGAATTAAGAATCGTGATTGCTATAAACTTATTGATCCAAGAATGACAAGTTGCTCATGATATAAGGTTAGGTGCCATTTCCTTATGCAGGAACCTAAGCTCAGATGAAGAAGTGTCAAAAATACAAGTGTCATTCCACTATTTTTCATCATTAATATTATACATTAACCCTCCCTCCAACCCTAGTTATGGGTTATGTGTTGAGACGCTATCTAATTTCCTGATAATAGTCCCCAACAGAAATAGTTTGACCGAGGCCTAAATGCACACAAGTTCAATTTCATATTGGATATATTCAACAGTACATGTTCATCACCTTTGGAAGTGCATCCTTAATGATTTTTGGCACCGGAATTTCAAGCAATACATTTTCATTGATAGATTTGGCAGCCTTGAATACTTGATGTACAACCCTTCCTTGATGAAGCAGCTTCTTTCTTCCAGTGTCCGAAAGCCCAGTTTTTGGTACCTGGGGTGATGGCAGCCACCATCTTTTGCTTTGTTTCACACTTGTGGTCCTTCCTTCTGCTCGGCTTCCTCCCTCTGCATACCAAAACTCAGTATTCACCATCGAATCTAGCGTCTCCTGTCAATTTGAACAACCAAAAGATGAATTAGTATATTAAGTTGTCAGGCAGATATTTTATGTTCTTTGATGAGAATGAATAGATCGCTCACAATAAGCATAGAGTCCAACTTCTGAAGTGCTGGAAGATTCATGTGGATGTCTGCACGAGCTTTTGGGGTCATTATCTGTTTAAAAGAGATGACTATCTCATTATACTGCAATTTAAGATAAAAAACAAATTTCCTATCCAGCTTAAACAAAAAATACCTCAAAGATCCCACCATTAGCACCATTTTGTTTGGCAGGAACTAACTCGACCATGTAGTTGGTAGGAGACAGCAACCAGTCCATTTCTCTTCGCCATTTGTTCTTCCTTTCTTCAGAAAGAGGTTCTAATTTCCACAGCTCACCAAAAATAGTTGCTGCATAATTTCACCTTACACTTAGATTGGCTTAAGATTAAAACCAGAAGAAAAATTCCATGAGCAACAGACCATGTACAGTAGGAAGTGAACGACTAAGATTGTAGATTTGGCTTCAAAAGCAACAAGTTCCTTCTAACGGCAGCCTCGATACACTAGCTAGTAACTTATTTTCGGCGATGAGCTTTATTATTTTCCCGAACAAATTACCAATGAAACCAAAAGATAGAGAAAATGGAGTAAGAAAAACCTGCTAGATTTATGATGGCATTAGACAGTGCTAAAGATGAATTGAGGCCCTTATTTCCTCCTGTAACATCTTCGCCTAGCAACAGCTTTGCGAACTTCTCCTTCATGTCTTCTACATCTGAATACTGGATAGCATAAGAACGCTTCTCTTTGACATAGAAATGATGGGGACTGTCTGAGAGTTCCCATTCATCCAATGCTCGTTCATCCCTTTTCGTTGTCAAACATTTTGAAGAGAATGACCCAAAACCATCTTTGCTTGATGAACAAGTGGAGTCGTCATCATCAATTGAATCAGTTATACATCCATCTCCTCTACTAGTGCTGCTTTCATCTTCATAAGATTGATTATTTAGAATGCAACTCTCAAGGCCATTATATGTCATAATCCCTGAAACATTGCACGATGGTTTCATAAATAAAATGACTTTCAGCAGTAGTTATAGTTAGCTTTGCAAAATAACCTAACAATCCAGATGAAATTAAAGCTTAGCTGTCAATCTTGAAACGGTGCAAGAATATATTCTCACTGACGTTGGACAAATAAGTTATGCAAACATGCAGCCAAAAGTAGCATATTAAGAAACAGAATAAACTGGTAATGTGTCAACATGTTTAGAATTATAAGTCAAACAAATTTATCTTGGTTAAAAAAATTACGATTTATTGATGTTATTTCAATAAATCTATTAAATATAGATTTTATTCTCTGTATACACACATATACAAGCTACATCACAGAAAGAACAAGGAACTCTATAGTAACCTCGGCAATTTTATTTGCAAGCATCTTGAAACCTTTACCAATGTGATTCGGAAATGCTCAAGATCTCCAATAAGCACATGATATTGTCAGAAGTGGTCAGAGTTAATTCAATCCAAAGAATGAACAATTGAGATACTATTCCGAACGTTTCTCTGTCACGGACATCATAACTTCCAATTCAAGTTTGATAAATTTTATAAAGCTTCCTCACTGAAAGGTCAAACGCCCATGCAGGTCATTATAGAAAATTAATGGGACCCACCGCAAGTTTGACTATAATGCATTTCATCCATGCTAGTACTCGCATTCTGTAATGCTATTTAATATTTATACTTCTAATCCGATTTTCATCCTCATTACACTTAAGTTACATCTGTATGTCGGACAACCTGATTTTTACTACACATCTAACTTGTGTAGACGCAGAATCTACTATATCTATAAAGTTGTATAAAAAACGCCACCAAATACCCATGACAGATCTCGCAGCAATAACACACTCGGGTTCACACATGAAAAAATGGCATAGCTATTAGTCAAATTGTCCATACTGTGGATTAAGTCTACATAAGCACATGCGACTGCCATTAGTTAAATGTTTTCCGACACTGCTACGAGCCTTTCTGTCTCTGATCACAAGAGATAATCTCAAGTAGGATAATCACTTAAGGTAACGCCAAAATTCATGAAGAGCAAATGAACCCTTAAATAAGATATTAAAAGACATTCGGCCGGAAACCAAAAAAAGGGGATATCAAAAGACATTTAAATTCTATAAATATTTTTGTTCTGGAATTTCTAAAGGCGGGCCTTGTTTATGAGTACAAATTCCCTCCAACACCGAAGGAATCCATATCCGTTGGATCATTGGTAAAAAAAAAAATGATTATTTTTTAATTGTATTTACTAGGCATGGAAAAAGTAGAAACAAAGATAACTTTTTAAATTTGTTCCAGTTAGGTGAACAGTGATATCGATGGATCACCTAAAGTGTTCTCCAATATCACTCAAATGTCACATACGACAAAGACTTGAGTGGGAACAGATTAATAAATAAGAAGTTTCCCGGTACATGACAGAATGGAAGCACCGCATCGAGTTCGAATGGGACCAAAAAATGGGGACAAAAGAGAGCCCCTAAGTGGAGAAGAGAATCCTCCTAAAGGGAACCCATCCAAATAGAAATTTTTTTTTAAGTTTCAGGACCGAAGTTATTAAAGGCGACGACTCAAGCGTCCCCACTCTGAAACAATTTACTTCTATCTGTATCGGCCGAAATGGCAGGTAGTAGTTGTAATGACAAATAACAGCACTATCCTGAGGCTGAACCGAAGGGTCCACCACAATGTCGGTAACACATGGTTATACTCTTGCAACTTCCACTGGTTCTTATCCCTATTCAAAACCCAGTACTATCGTGTTTCTTTGCTTTATCCTACATCTACAATTTTACTTGCTATGTACTTGGAAGACTTGAAGCCTCGAACGAGGAACCATGTGACCCCTACTATATGAAACAAATCAAAAGATTGAAATCATTAGATCCACTTAGCATTCTTATATTTCAAATATCTCTTCCTCGCTGTTTCCTCCTTCCAGTATCGTCATTATACTTGGCCTTATTTATCGCAGTTTTTAACCAAATAAACTTAATTTGAGTTTGTGAATGTTAATTCTTTTCTTCACAAATTTCGTAAGAGGCCCATGGCGATTAGTTATATTGAACTGGTAAAAAATTTCAGAAGTGTGGTGTCCTTATCGTCAGTCCGCAAGGACGAGGCATAACTGCTCTCTGAAGACGTCATTAGTATCATGTCCAGGTTTGAACTGATGTATCGCAGAAGCCATGACTAGTCTTAGTAATCGGCTAATCGCCATCAGAGGTTTGGTGCTTGGTGGGGTGTCCTAAATCCTAACACAAGTTCCCCCGTCTGCACGTTAAGGACCCTACTCATCCTGCTACATCATCGAGCCCCCAAATCCCAAACATTCAATTCAATTAGTTTAGCCCGTTTGTTCAAAACCCAAACATGTCCTATAACGGGGAGGCAGATAAGTCTAGTAATATATCACCAATAAATGAGATCTTTGATTAGAAGCAGCAAATAAATAAATAAATAATACTGGGGGTTTTCAAATTCAAATTCAAATCTAACTCCCTTACTATTGTTGACATATAAAAAATAAAATATCAGCAAGCGTTTAAGAAGTTCAGATGTAAGTTTTTTTTTTTAAAAAAATTTGCTAAGAATAATGATAAGTAGGACTAAGGAGAGCTCTCTCTCAAGAAGTTTAAGCTATTGGATTTACATTGAGATTCTCGCTCGAATTTTTTAATTGATAAAATGAGAATTTCAAATGGTAACAAAGTTTCTCCGTGATATACCCTGATTAATAATATCAATTAATTAGCATAATAATCTTGTTCTGCTCTGAAAGTGGCTAGATTAATGATAACAGGGAATAAAAAAGAGTAAAAGGCGAGAACTTACTTTCTTGTTCGTCAATATCGATGCTAATTTTCCTTTCCCTAGTGCAGCAAACTAGTCTTCTTCTCATCGTCAACATCCTTTCTCTTGCCTCTCTACTCCTCTGTTCGACTACAAATATTAAATACAGCGAAGAGCCACTGTTACTTCAATAACTCTCCTTCTGTGACCTTCTACGTCCTTCAACCAAGATGTTCAAGAAATATTATGTTAATCCTTGTCAACAATTATACCGTCACTTCGAAATATTTTGGATTAATGAACAAATGAGACACAATCACAAAATGGACCAGCATGTCATAAGTCCGTGAGCATTATAATATACCACGAGCAGGATAAAAATAACAAGAGAAATAGACATACAATACTTTATAGCAAAGGTTAAAAAGAAAAAAGAAAAAGAAAAATCGCATCCTTCTCTCCTCACTCCCCATTATAATATACCACGAGCAGAATCTAAATATTATAGGTAAGAAAATATACGTCTTTAATTGTAATGCATTAGCAGTCCATAAATGAGGCAAAATTATATTGTATTCCTCTGTATAATATTCGTACTTTATATTATGAAAGTATACATATCGCATTATATGGTGAGAAAGGAAAATGTTTTGATACTCCATCATAACTGAGCTAGAAATTTTAAATTTATTTAGAGATGATTGATGGCAACTCAACGTTTGGATAGAATCAATTTTATAAAATTTTTGTTTTAAACTCTGAAGTCTGAACTAAACATCATATAATTACTGTAAGATCTTGATTTTGAAACAAAAACTTGGTTTTGAAATTTTTTTCTAGTTTTGCAAAACTGTTGTTTTGAACTCTGAACTAAACATCATATAATTACTGTAAAATCTTGATTTTGAAACAAAAACTGGTTTTGAAATATCTTTTCCGGTTTTTCAAACAAAAATTAAAAAAACTTACTTTTTTGAGCAAAACCGCAAAAGGTTATACTTATAGTAACCTTTTTAAGTGACAGTGAAACCGTCAGAAGCGAGAAAAAAGGATATCGCTCTAACCATGTGACAGGCGATTTTACCTTCCGTATGTGTCATTTCTTTAAGACTGTAAACAGTTGCTTTTGAATTAAGTTTTTCAAAGAAAAATAAAAAGCAAAACTACCTAACAAAACAAGTTGGTTGAACCTAAAGGAATATGAGGAAGATCTAATCAAATTTTTGGGCGAAGAAACAGATATTGCCAGTTGGAAAAAATGAAAAGACGTTCACCCGTAGCATCAAGCATGGACAGTAATAGCTTCCACGGATCGGAACGCAGCGTTTCACCAATGGGGATACTCCAGTTCGAAATCAAAAGCGCGAACGAAGAACAGAAAAGCAGATAATCCAATTTCAAGAAGCAAACGAAGCAGAAATTAATAGACAGTCAGACATACCTCAGCTAAGAGAAGCTAAAAGGCTCGTTGTTGCAGAAGCAGAATGCAGAGTAGAGCATTGATACTTCGTCAAGCTCGAACAGTGGCACTGTGTAGCTATAAATTCGGAGGCGGAGAGAGAAAGAAAAGAAAATTGAATGAAAGAATGGGGTTGATGAAGAGGGAAGAGAATGTGAGAATGAGGCGTATTTAATAGGAGATGCAGATATGGAAGAGAGAGAGAGAATTGCAGAAGCAGAAGATGCAGAATCAAAGAGAGAGAGAGAGAGAGAGGGAGAGGTGGATTTTGCGATTTGCAAATCGGTGTGGCAAAGAGAGAGCAACGAGACTTGTCTCCACTATCTGTACGCTCCGGAACGAATCTGGACCGTTAAAAGAGTGGGCCCATTGTCCTTTTTTGACGCTCTGGATTGATTGACGGTCCTGATGAGAGTGGAAAACGAAGATTGACTTGGACGTGGCATGGAATGGGGCCCAGTGGATAGCGCCGTATCCTAATTTCAAAACACTTTCTCTCTCTCTCTTTTTTTTTTTAAAAAAAATTTCTCAGAGAAATAGAAAAACACTTTTTATTAAGTTTGTATTAATAATTTAGTCGTCAAGAAAATATGAGTCAAGTATTTAGCTTTTAAAATTAAATTTTATATGATTTAGTCTTCTAAAAGGATTAAATTATATTGAGTTTATAGTTGATAAGAATTAGCTTTTTTTGTTGGTAAGAAGAACCTTGAGCATCTATCTTAGTAAAAATAACTAATTTATTTAATATTTAAATTTTAAAGACTAAATGAAAAAAATGTATTTAGGATAAATTTATATGTTTACTCTTTTGTTAATGAAGAATTTGGATTTCAAATTGAACTTCCACGAGGAGTGCCATATATGAAGGGGAAGTGAAGGGAGGTCATTAATTTGGTTTATGGTACATCATAAATACATAGCGAAGGTTTTTGTTATTTGTAATAAATGTTTGATGGAAGTGGCAATTTAATAAGTGAATATTTTGAATTCGAATTTTTTTAAAAGTTTTTAAAAAAATGCTTACGTATAATTGTATAACAAATTTACGATTTTCATGTAAAATATTAAATGCATAAGCACTGATTTTATATAATTGAAAATTAGTAAATTTCTATTGAATTTACAAGTTATCTAAATACAAATTTTTTTGTGTTACCTAAAATTCATATTACTAATGCATCTATACACCAATTTCTCTGATAATTATTTTATGAATAATATTAAATTATAATATTATTTTTAATTTGATAAGAAAAACAAATGAATTGAAATTGAGCTGACTATGATTTTATTTTTTAATATAATACAACAAACTGTTAAATAATTTAATTTTTGAAAATAATGCATATTATACAACAAACTTAGCCAAATTTGAAAATTAAGTGGAACTAATTTAATTTTTTGTACGTTTATCATTAAGGTCGACCATTATTATTATTATTATTATTATTATTATTATTATTATTATTATTAAACATCACAAGATACATGCACTATATGTAGGGTGTAGAATAAGTTAATAACCGTCTAATCAAATAAATTAGCACACAAACGGATCCTTTGATGCAGCAGATATTGTTCACACATTTTAGTATATTATAACTTATGTGCCATAATGATGAATTAAATTAAATAACTTATATTTAAATTATATGAGATTTAACTCTTTATCTTAGTGCATATGCTAGAATATACTGAAATACATGAAATAACATCGTACTATTACTACATAAGATTTAGATCCCATAAGTTATTAAGATTTAGCTTATATATCATTCTCTTCCAACTTGAACTTACAATACTTTGTGCGACATTACTATAAAACTTCACTAAAATTAAATAATATCTTTAAGATTTAATGAACTTTAAGTTAATTTGGTATACACAAATTTTAAAACTCCAAGTTCCAACTCACATGTAGTTTTTAAAAAAAAAAATTAAAATTTATCGGTGCAATTAAGATCTCATATATATATATATATATATATATGTTGGTGATAAGATCCAAGGAGGTGTCCGTTTTTTAGTGACAAAGACACCGAGGAATTAATTATACTATTTCCTTCAAAATAATGCATCCAATATGCGTGGTATGGGTGATTCACATAAATCTCATTCATTCCCAACATCTTTTAAAGGTGTTGAACCATATTTCATGTTATGTGGATCCCGTGATTAACGCAAATATGTGGACATGTCACAAGAGGATATATATTCCAATTTTAACAATTTTATATTATTACATTGTAAGATTTGTTTCTAATTCTCTAACTCAACCGTTAATGATCTGACTTTAATAGAATTATAAAAATACTACTTGTATATAGATAAATTCAAATATTATTTGACTGCGTCAAAAAAAAAAAAGAGTGAATTCCGCTCCCATTTCTTATAGGTTTTCAAAATTATACATCTCCTTCATCTACCTTCAAAACATAGACTTTCATCTCCTATAATTATAATTATGAAGTTATTACATTTTTTATATTAAAAAAGAGAGTCTGTTACAGTAAGGTTTGGAAACCTAATGTAATGCCCCACATTATTTTCAGTAAAATATATATATATATTAAGCAAAATCGATTCATTCAAATGTTTTGATATTTATTTTTTAAAAAAATAACAAAAATTTAAATTTTGTAAATAAAAAAATTAATAATCAGATAATTTTATACTTATTTGTTTTAAGTTTGAATTATTTTAATTAGACTCTAATAAAATTAATAAATATTAGTAGTTCTAACAAAATAAAAACTCAATAGATGGTTGTAACCAAAATAAGATGGGACAAGATACAAGTATTATATTACAACAAAAGAACATATATATATATATATATATATATATAATATTTGTGCCATTTTATTTTATATTTGTTGGTTTATGGGAGATTTTTAAGTAAAAGAACTATGAAATTGATTATCAAGTATAAAAAAATATACTGTAAAGATTTGACAAAAAAATATAAAATTAGATTAAAACACAATATATTTAATAATTGCGTAAAATGAGAGTATATATTTCAAAATTAAAAAAAGAAGAGAAAAAAGTGTAATTTATTTTAAAATAAATAAATAAACAAGGAAAGGAAATGTGAGATTTCAAAGTTGAGAGGGTAGTACTAGTGAGTAGGGGGGATAATTGTCAAAACCTAAGCCAAAGCAAGTAGGGTGTGCTTGGCAGTAACATTACCTAACTCTGTTGTCAATTTTGAATTGCACCATTTTAGGCCACAAAAAGCGCCGATACTAAGGCTTCTTTGTCAGTTGTCTTTTCTGTTTCTAGGTATACCTTACGTTCTCTAATTATTGGGTGCCTTTTTATGTTTTTCCAAGGACCCTTGTAATAATATATCTGTGGCTCTGCAAAATTGAACTGCTAAGATGACAACGCTGAAAGTAGTGGTTCAACCATGATAGTTAGATTGAATTTAGCATCAGAGATATCGATTTATTAATCAATTATCTAATCACATGATCAGATAATTGATAATAAATTTTTTTTTTAAGAACTTATTATCAACCGTCTGATTACAAATTAAATAGTTAATGAAAAAATCTGTAATTTCAACACTAGATCCAATTCAATTCCCAACATATGATTTAGTTTAAAGGGCAAGTATGAATATGGTAGGTTATATATAAAGAAGGTTACTTATGGTATAATTTTGCCCATGATCCGTAGTGGAGTTTAAATAGGGAAGCCTCCACAAAATATGAGAGGGGGTTCACTCTAGCATACCTCTCCATGAGCCCCTCCAACAAACTCAAATATTTTATGAAAAAAAAAAAAAAATTTGACCAATTTTTTTAATTTTTTTTTTACTCATTGGATCATTAGATCTAATGAGATGCAGGTCCCCTCCTTAACTAAAGAGGTCCCTTAGCTATGTGGCTTGGATGGCTATGGGCGAGCCGTGAAATCTCTTTAGTCAAAAGTCAAGGAGAGGAGTGACTTCTGATCTAATGAATAGCAATTTCTTCAAATACTCCAGATACTGAAGGGAATCTCTTTCTATAAATATAAAGGACATATACTCTTATACTCTCAATTTAATAAAAACTATACAAACTAAGCTAGATATTTATAAATAATCCAAAATTGAAGAAGATATTTACAGTTTTTCATTTAACAATTGAACAAATACTTCATAAACTAACAATTTTATTTGTCAAAAAAAAAAGGTGTTCTGTGGAAAACTTTGAACTTTTAAGTTAGAGTTTTCAACCATTAGATCAATCTTCAACACACACATGCGCCAATAAATTAGCAAGGAAGGACAAAGGCGAATGATTGAATTATAAAATTGTAAAGAGATTTGTGTAGTTTTGGAGCGGTTATGTCTAATTTGTCCCCATTGGAAACTCCCACTCACCTTTTAGATTGCTTTTTGCCGCTCGCATTCTTATTATCACACTTTATAAAGTTTTGGAAGCTCCACACACAAAAAACCACATATATAATTTTTTATTTAAAATCACCAATATTAAAAATCTTGTTTGAATTGAATCAAATTATCAAAATGTAAAATATTTTTAGTATTGATTTTCTAAACTTCAAACCTTACTTCAAATTAAGAAAAGTACTAAATTTCATAGGCATAGATATATGAATCTGGATTCTCTATTATTTCTATTTCCTAACATCATTTAATATTGAGAAGTTAGAATAAGACCCACATAACTCTACTTGTGTCGCCTAAATCAAACAGTTCTAAAAAATCTAATAAAACATTCAATGACTATTAATATAGGCAATAAAACATAGGGATTAGGAAAAGTTAATTGCTGTAGATATTTGAATCCCTTCAAGGGTGTTTGAGAGAAGTTATCTCATTGACCAAATTTAACAGTCTAAATTAATTTTTTTATTTTTTAAATTAAAAAAATAATTTGGACTATATTAGTAATTTTTAAAAAATTAATCATATAATTTAAAAAATATAAAATTAATTTAAACTGATGATTTCATCCAACAGTATATATATAATCATTAAGAGGAAATCCAAATCCATTGCTGCAATAGTGCCCCCACTCAGCACCACGAATTTGTCTCCTTATGTTATTTCCTTGTTTATGTTTCCCACGTACCATAACCATAGCTTATTAACATGTGCTTCGTGGCCCCTTTTTCTCTTCTACCTTTCTAATGCTTTTACATGTGTGTTGTGACCCATTTTATGATCTTCTACCCTTTTTACCTTTTTAGTAAGGCACCATTAAAATTTTAAAAAAGACAGGTTGTGATGGTATCAGTCATTCAAAATCACTCGATTTAGGAGGTAAAATTTTCATTCACTTTTTTAGATCTAATGGTAATTTGTTCTTAAAAAATATTTCATTACAAAATTTTTTTATTCTTCTAAATCATGATTACATAATCAATCAATCAATTTGATAAATTTAAACTTATGTACAAAATCTCTAAATTTTAAGCTTTTACAAAGAGGTCCATAACAATAGAATGATAAATTAACCATCATCAAAAAAAAATTTCATAAAATTTACTTCACAAATATGTTACTCATGATCCTAATTGTATAATCAATCAATCAATTTGATGGAATTAGACCTATGTACAAAAATTTTAAATTTTAAACTTTTACAAAGAGGTCCCTAACAATCAAATGAGAAATTAATCATCATCAAGAAAAAATTTTATAAAATTGACTTCACAAATATGTTACTCATGATTCTAATTACATAATCAATTAACAAATTTGATAGAATTATATTTATGCACAAAAACTCTAAATTTCAAGCTTTTACAAAAAGGTCCCTAACAATCAAATGAGAAATTAATCATCATTGAGAAAAAAATTTATGAAATTGACTTTATAAATATGTTACTCATGATCCTAATTACATAATCAATTAACCAATTTGATAAAATTAGACCTATATACAAAAATACCAAATTTCAAACTTTTACGAAGATGTCTCTAACAATGAAATGAGAAATTAACCATTAGCAAAAAAAATTCATAAAATTGACTTCACAAATGTTACTCATGATCCTAATTACATAATTAATTAACCAATTTAATAGAATTTGACCTATGCACAAAAACACCAAATTTTAAGCTTTTACAAAGAAGTCCCTAATAATAGAATGAGAAATTAACTATCATCAAAAAAATTTTGTGACTCTAGGGAGTGGGGGTCTCATGACTGTAAGCAGTAGAGAGAGACTAGGTCACTGAAAGGGTTCAAAAAAATATTAAGTGGGTTTAAAAAAAAATCAAGAGGGGGGGCAAAATAATTTTTTTTTTTACATATGGTTATGTAAAATCCAGCTGCACCCCCTCAACCATACGTGGCTCCGCCACTGGTATCAGTACTAGTTTTTTGGGGATAATGTATGTTTACATGTTTTTTTTTAAAAAAATAAAATAAAAGCTTACTTGGAACCACTTGGCGGAAACGTAAGCTTGATTGTAATACACTTACGTTTCTCTTTATATTTGATTTGATTTATTTTTTTAAAATCATATTTATTTAAGTTCTTTAAAATAAATCAAGTATTTTTATTTACACATTAAATTAAACTAGACTGTAGCTCTCTGTTTTCCATTTTTAACTTTGAATGGATGGTAAGCACTCCATTAGTTGACCATTAGCTCTACTTTTGTAATTTCCATAGGTCTTTTTTCTTTTTACTAAAACTGTGTATTTTAATCATTACAAAGGTGTTTGAATAATTTTGAATTTCTCTGTAAAAGAGTCTACTTTTGTCGCTTCAGTGGGGGACTTGAATCTTGAGAGACTCCTCACTGTAACCCATTTTTTTTTTGGATGAAAACACTTTTTTTAAATATATATATATATGCAAGGAAATTTTTTTTAATCTTAATTAGTTAAATTTAAACCTTTTATTATCTTAAATATATTATGGAAATGTGAAAATGCACCTTCAAATTTGCTTAAAAAGAAATTTAATCTCAGTTAATATATAAAGTTATAAACTAGTTTATATATATATATATCGTACAGCACCTACGTTTTTAGTTGTTACTAATCTAATTGACAGTTAAAAATTTTTCTAATATATCTTTAAGATAAAAGCTCCAAATTATTTTCAACTTTGCAACGTATATTAGTAATCGCTTTTGCACTTGTCCTCACCTAATTAAGCTTTTAACTTTGAATTGTTGTAACCTTTTTTTTTTTGACTTCACTGACTACGTTGGAGTCAAAATTCACATGCCATTAATAAAATAATTTTTATTAATCACAATCGTTTATTTTAAATTGCTAAAGTGAATCTTCACAATATGTGACGGAAATATAATTTTTATGTTCTTAGTTACAATCGTTTATTTTAAATTTAAAGTGAATGATTTAAATTGAAATAAAAATTAAAAAAATAGCATCACTTTAATTTTTTTGTTTTTATCTAAATCATCCAATTTATTTGCCCCTGAATATACAACGGGATTCCTTGACCCACTACACATTTTTAAATCACGTCCAATATAATATGATTAGCATTTTTTGTTCGCAAGTTTTATTCTCTTTTAAAAAAAAAAATTGCTTGCAAAATCTATCTAACAAGCAATAAATATGGGTCCACCTCAATAATCAAGTAATGGGTATTAAATATCATTTTCAAATTTTCTGAAGTTGCTTCGCCGGGAAACAATGTATTTTGATGGATCAAAACATGTGGAGAGAAACTTAGCACCAAAGGGACCAAAAAAATAAAAATAAAAATAAAATGAAGCATCGTTATTTTATTCAAAAAATAATCACATAAATATATTATTTTGACATCATTGGTTAGTAACTGGTTCAAAATTTATTAATTGTCAGTACCGGTATATTCAATATCATGATATTTATAAGGATTAACATACGAGCAAGACTTATTGAGGGATAAACAAAAGTTTATTCAATGGGGGTGGCAATTTATTTTCTTGAAGGAGGATAATGATTAGTATAAACTATTTGATGTTAAAAGAATTTGAATCTTACAAGATGACTGAGAAAATCTTATTGGTTTTTTTTTTCTTAGCTAAAAAACCACAATTATAATTTGAAAGCTAAAATCCAATATTAGCACGAGCGATCGGGGAAATGAAGGTGCTGTTTGGAGTTACAATAAACTACAAGTTTTAAAATTTTATTTAATGTAAGACAAAAGTATGTTTTTTATCCTTAATGTTTACTTCTAGTTTCAATTTTATCCTTAACATTTTTTTGTGACGATTTCATCCCATATATTTCTTTTTTTTTTAATTTTATCCTTAAAGCTAACGTTGTTAATATAATTTATGAAAAATATTAATGTAAACTTCTCAACGTGACCTGTTCCACTATTAAAGTGTCATACTAATTGAGTTTAATTTTAATTTTGTCCAAAATATTTGACTAAGTTTTAATTTCACCTGAAACGATATTATTTTCATTTATCTCATTCGTTCCAAATTGATGGTTAAACATTTAATGTATCATGTCGAAAAGTCTACATGTCATTTAGAAATGTTACTTAAAGGAGACCACATTAGTACATTTTGTCAACTATGTTAACGACGTTATTCAAGGGACAAAATTGAAATAAAAAAGGAATGTATCAAACGAAATTAACACAAAAAATGTAAGAAACGAAATTGAAATTCAAAATAAATATAGGGGATGAAAAATATACTTTTGTTTTTTACATAATAACTTTTTTGAGTCTTTTTTTTTCCTTTGCTGAAAACATTTTTTGGGTCTTCAAATATTCACCTTTTGAAAATGGCCAAAATTAGGAGTCTATACTTTTTTTTTGGGTCAAATGGAAATGCTTTCCATTAATACAATAAAGGCATAAAGCCTATAATACATAACATATTACAGGACCTCAAGATAATTTAAATACAAATTAGATCTGAACTCATTGGATAACAAGTATATAGATTTAGGAGAACACATCCTAAAAAGTACCTAGATCTTAATAGCAGCAATACACTCCTAGACCAAGACATTAAGCCTAATCCAAAGAGCTAACAATATTTATGGTTTTTTTTGAGATAGAACCCAAAGAAAAACCAAAAAAAAAAAATTCAGACTCAAAACAAATAGGCTCGATAAACAGCAAACACAAAAAGGAACAAAAAACATGTTGAAACCCAAAAGTTGTAAGGCCCAACTCCAAGCCAAAGCCCTAGGAACTTCACATCTCCCTAGCATCTTCACGCGTGCACCTGCGCCACCGCACTAGACCAGGAAACGGGGCTCAGATGCACTGTCGGCGGTGAGGTCACCTGAAGACAAAACCAGAGCACAAACTTCTATGCTGCTTCAAGCTGCTAATGTCGAGAGTTGGGGAAAATATAGCTTTCAATGAGCAAAGGCTTCCGCTGCACATCGAAGCAAAGAAAGATGAACTTAGGCAGCAGGAGACCATCTCAATAATCCTTTCTTCATGTTGTCCCTCTACAGAATGGGCACCAGAGCATTCGACAGAATATCCATAACTGCAATGGTTGATTTGAGTGAATCACCATCATTGCCAACCAATGTGTAGCAGCGTTAACTACCTTGAAGCACAACACGAGTCTTGCCTCCCATCTTTCTTCCATCTTCCTTCTGATTTCATAGACTATCGACATTAGAAGGTGCTTGTAATACCCATCAATTTTGGAGTTATGTGTTTTGGAGTATTACGGTACCTTATAGCATTATTTTGGTATATTTAATTTAGTCATTTTATTTTTTCATATTTAATCAATTCTTTATGAATGTTATTTATAGAATTTAATATTATAATGCTATGTGGTATATTTTTGTGGACTGTGGAGTTTGTGAGAGAGTGACTTACTTAATTAATTTGAGAATTAATTAAGGAATTTTTCAGAATGGGTCAAGTGGGTTTGGATATTGAGTGTGGATACCAATGGGTTATCCGTTGACCCATTTGACTAACCTTAGGTTCCTTTTCTCTCTATTCTCTTCATTCACAATCAACACATTCTGGAGGTTTCAATCTTCATCTTCTCTTAACTCCTTCCACCCTTACTTCCAATCTCTTCAATTGATTTCTATTTTCTGGTTGTTTTCTGGTTCATCTAAGTTGCAAAGAATGAAGGGATGTATTCTTTGATGCATCTTCCACATATTTTAGAATGTTGTGATTAGTTTGGATGTAGAGGAAATTACCTTCCATCATCTTACACATCTTCGATGAAGGTTCAAGTTAAATTTGGACAAACATCAAGGTAAGAGATCCTACCTTACCTTGTTTGCTTATTTTTATGTATATATTAAAGGTGTACTATAAATATGTATATATGACATGAAGTTGATGCATTCATATTATGCATTGAAATGTGAAAGAGAGACTATTGTGACTTCATTTATAAATTTGTGAGCATGAGAATACATTTATAAAGTCAGAATGTATGATGATAAATATCATGAAATTGGATGTGTGTGGTTGCTTATGTTTGTGTAATATGAATGATGGCGGACGTTATGGGGATGGGTCCCTATGTGGGAGTAAAAAGGAAGGAGCATGAGTTAATAAAGGTGGAATGAAACTACTGTTAGCCATGTGGTATTGAATATGATATTTGTCCCTTTATGGGTAGGTGAAATAAGGTTGGATTACATATTCGTCCCTTTGAGGGCAGGGGTGAAATAAGAGAGGATGTGGCGAGAGCCACGGGATAACGGCCACTTTATGTGGACGGGACCAAAAAATGTATAAGAACTTAAATTAGAATTGTGTGAATTGTTTGAAATGTGATTTATCTTGATTTGGAATATGTCTGTTAATGATTGCAAGGTGTTTTTATTGTGTTGTTGACGGTTTGGCAAGCATACCAATCGTACAAGTAGTATAGTGAAAATTAAGTAAAAATGTTGTTCCCACGAGGATTAACTTGCTAAATACCCGAGAAATTAAGTTGTATTAGTTAGACGATCCAATTTTGTATGGTTCTTAACAGAAAGCAAATGAAAATGTAAAATTGAGTTAGAAGTGAGTTGTATAGTTGTATGGACTCTAAACAATCACAATGGAAATCACAAGACGAAAACAATACAATTCACAAGATTAACACAACCTAGGATTGTTAATCTCCCGTTGTTCTTCACAGATTTTAATCCCTCTCCCTCTTGTTCTTACCGGCCATACATGCTAATCTAGGATACGAATATTCTTAGAAGCAATTTTTTAAATCACAACTAAGATAAAAACCTAATTCTCCATAATTCCTTATGTGAAAATCAAGTTAAATTGATTAATAAACCCTAATTTGACTATATGAGGTTAATAAACAATCCATTAAATTGATCAAGTTTAATGAAAGCAAGAAAATAAGAATGAATAAACATGTATTAATGGCCAAATAATCACATGAAGTCAAGAGATTTATAAAACCTAATCTAAACTAGGGTTTATAGCAATCCTAGTACAGAAATTTAGCTATACATGATTACAAAATGCAGAAAAATAGAGAAGAGAAGAGAAGAGAAAACTCCATGATTTCAAGTTGGGTGGAAGAGAAATTGCTTCAATCTTCACCAAAAGTTGGTTCCCCTTGCCTTTGGAGCTGAAATTGTCGCTCTTCCCTCGGCTCCAACCTAGAATATCCTAAAATTTCAGTCCAAAATGCCTTTTAAAGCCTGCTGCACGTGACAGCAAAATGATTTGTGCACTTAAGCGCACACTTTTCCCGCTTAAGCGTGATTCAGGCAGAAAGAACTCTTCTTCAGCACTTGTTACTCGCTTAAGCGCACACTATTCACGCTTAAGCGCGTTTTAGACAGAATGAAGCCTTCAATTGAATATGATAGAGAGGAATCACCTTCTTGAGCTTTATGCGCTTAGGCGCATAAGGGGCAGTTTGAATCTTCATTTTGAGCCCCTTTTTCTTCTCCAAGGTTGCTCTTTTCATCATTTAGATCTTGGCTTAGGATTTCTCATCTTTCAACATCATTTTCCCAGCTAAAATATCTACAAAAACAAAATCACCAACATATTTACAAAAGTAACCCAAAAAAGAATGCGATTAGAAGTCAAAAATTGCATTTCTAACCTAAGAGCAAGGTATGTATGCAATTATCTAAAAATTAGGCGTTAAAGCCCTAACATATGTCAAAAGTATGCCAAGATGACAAAAATCTCCATAGAATATATATGAATGCTGAGGACTCATCAATCCCCCAAACTTGAACTTTTACTCGGTCTCGAGTTAAGCAAATAAAAACATGTTGGAATCAATAAGTTAAGACAAGCAAAGCTTCAACTCTCTTTTAAATCCCTCAAGCGCTAATTTTCAAAAATCGCAAAGAGATGAAATTTAAGCCAGCCTATACATACCTTCAGGTTCTAAAATAAACAAAGCACAAGTTCTTGAAGTGTGTGTGTGCATTAGCCAAGATTCAATTTCATGCAAATGTTTAGTTGAAACTTCAAATAGTTTAAGAAGTATAGAAACAATCAATATTGACAACTCCATAGGTCTATCCTTATCCCCTCTCTCTACTAAGCTAAACTCTGCACCATTCTTTAATCAAAAGGACTTAAAGCTTGTAATGTGGCTTCAGGCAATGGCTACCAAATGAAGGGTAAAGGAAAAATATAAACATCAAGAGAATTATAATTTAACATCAATAAATATGACTCCTTTTCTTTCCTTTCCATTTCTTCTTTTATCCCATAACTTTTTTTTTTCTACTCCTTCAAAATGCATTTTTCATCAACATATTTTTCATGTCTCACAAGATGAAAGGATGCAATCATCATAAAAAATTGTTGCCATACTCAATTTTCATAGATTTGCCTATCTTTCAATAATGACAACTTCAATATGCTCTTATATATATATATATATATATATATATATATATATATATATATATATATTTATAAAAGCACTATTTTACTTCATTTGTTCTTCCACTCTTTGATTTGCTTGTTTCATACACCTCCATAAGAAATATCACTTTTCTAAACTTCATATATGCTATTATTCTCTCGAAAAAGGGGTTAGACATTGTTTTTCAGGCTTAAAATGTGAGGCTAAAGTAGGTAAAAGAAATAATTAACAAGAAATTTTTTTGCAATTTTTATTATTTAAGAAATAAAAGCTCAAAATAGGGATCAATGGGTAGCATAATAAAAGGATAGCTTGAAAGGCTCAATCGCGCAAAGAAAATGCCTAAATCATTTATCCAAACAATGCAAAATTTAGAAATTTCATTTCAAAAGAGTTTAAACATAGGTTCTAGAGTTCTTAAAATTGACAAATAACTATACTAATTAAACTACAAGAATTTTCTATGAACAAATGCACTTAAATGAATTCTGGCTAATTTGTGCTTAAAAATTTTCAACAATTCTAAGGAAGTAAAGTTTATTGGACAACCTGAATACAAATATAGACTCCACAAAAATTTTCATGCTAAGCAACAAGTAATCAGCAAATTCATCATAAGGCTTTTACAAGAGACAAATTCCAGCCAACCAATCTCAACAAAATTAATTAATAAATAAGGCTAGAGAAAAAGTTTAACACATTCACACAATTCTACAGATCACCAAAATCCTCCCCAAAACTTGAGGCAAACATTGTCTTCAATGGTTGAATAAACAAATATAAATCATATGAGCAAAAAGGGATTTGGGGGGCAAGAAAAAGCTAACTAAAATAACTGAATATAATGGTAAAGTAACAAAAAACATATCAACAGCCAAAATACAACGTCTTAACCAAAAAGAGACGCTGATCCAATTAGTCCAAAAAAACAGGTCAATCCAAAAGAGTTCAACAACACAAATCTGAAATAACGTTCAATTACAATAATCCAAAAATAGAAATATAACAAAAACATAAATTCTAGTTATTATCCTCATCAGCTCCTGCTTCTTTATCTGCATCTTTTCCTTCAGCTGCATCTCCTCCTTCTTCTTCAGTATCTTCTTCTTCGCCTTCAGCTCCCCTACTTTGGGATAAATCCCAGCTTTCAGTGCTGATCCCATTCTGAATAGCCCATGCATTGCCAAAACTCTGCTAATAATGCCACATATTCTTCATCATGAGCTCAAGATCAGAGACACGTTGATCAACGGACACAAGTGTGACAGTGGGAGCCTGGATAAAAACTTGGGAGGGTTGAGGGGCGACAGGAAGTCTAGGAACACTACTAGTGGTAGCATCTTCTGCAACAAACTTATCCAGAAGCTCCTTTGTGATGGAATTGGGAGGAGAAAGCAAGGTTTTCCCTTCCATGGGCACTTTCTGGGCAACACACAATTTAGTTATCAAGTAAGGATAACCCAGAATTCTCTTCAATGTTCTTTGCTATTAATAAGCCCAAGTCCACAAATTTTCCCTCCATAATGTAGTAAATTAGAGTGGCTCTCTTTACATTGACATCCGAGGTATTGGTGGTCAGGAGGAGGTTGGATTGAGACAACACACACCAAGCTTTGGCTACTGGAAGGAGGTCAGCTCTCTGTAACTTGAGAAGTGCATTCTTTTTACCCAAAATCCATTGTGCACCAGGTTTGCACAATGTGTCAAGTACTCTCTCAGGGTTTGCAGGGATATCATCAATGTGATGCTGCTAGAGGCAAATAGCTGATCTAATCCCAAAATATCTATTGATAGTGGCAGCAGAAAAATCAACTTCTACACTTCTAACCATAGTCTTGTACTCCCTTAGACTGTCATTTTTTACCCTTCCAGTATTGGCGTAAAATTCTTGCACCACTGATAAACAACTAGTGGGTTTTTTCATAAATACATACGGACCCCAACCTCTTTTAGCAATTTGCTCAAGAATTTTAGGATACTCACCGGGATTAAGTGCAATTGCTCTCTCCCTGACATATTTTTTATGCTAACTTTGTCCTTAAACCAATTCTGGTGCTCTAGGGTTCTAAACTTCAAATTATCAAAAGGAATAGAACCACTAGACCCAACTTTTTCCTTACCCCTTGACCCCTTCTTGGACGCCATAGGTTCCTTGTGAGAAATTCAGCAAAGAATCCCAAGAACAACAAAATATATCAACACTAAACGAAAGCCTATGTTCTTATAATTCCAAAATTTTGTCTAAGTTTTAGAAATTTAGCCACTAAGCCTACCGAAATCACAGAGGAGAGATGAGAGACATTACCTATTAAGCGAAAAGGGAAGAAACATAGAGAAGATAGTTGGAGCACGAAGGAACCACTATACACAAAGTATCCGACGCAGAAGATGGAGGAACCCACGGCGGAGGGACTTCGAAACACCAAAAGCTGAAGAGGAATGGCTAATGTGGCCAAGAGAAGGAAGTAGAAGGAATGGGTGGATGGTTTTATAGTGGGGAATGGTCGGAAATAGGCTGAAGATGGAAAGAGAGGGGGAGTCGCAGTGGAGGAGGGGCTGAGAAAGGAAGAATCTGAAAATTTTAGGGCAAAAAGCCCAATTTCGAATTTAAATTAGTAACCGCACGCTTAAGCATGTTCATACCGCGCTTAAGTGCGATAGCTTCAGCTGAAATCCTTTTTTTTTGGGCTTAGGGTCACAGCGCCAGACATTGAAATGCCATCGCCTGGCATTGGGGACCAACGCCGGACGCTGAAGTGCCAACGCCATGCGCTGGCTTTAGAAGATGTAAACATGCGTCACCCACCTAAGCGGGGTATTATTGCGCTTAAGCGCGATTTGACCCGAGAGTAACTTTCTTATTTTTGCCACAACCCGCCTAACCATGCCTATTATGCGCTTAAGCTCATTTCTACTCGAGAATAACTCCAGAATTAGCCCTTAACACACTTAAGCGTGCATATACCCCGCCTAAGCGCGATTCCAACAGAATGACAGCAAAAATTCAGCAGATGACCAAAATAGCACTTCAGTTATTTTCTTCTACCTCCAACTACAAACTAACATTTTCAAAAGAATCACAGGGGCAGCCATCCAAACATTAATGCATAGAAATTACAGAGTTTATGACCTCAATTACATCTATCTAATTATCTCCAATAACTCCACATAGGCCACAACTTCAGTTATCTTCCTTTAAACTTACTTCAGTCAAAGTTTCCAAACATCAGCAAAAATCCCCTCTCCTTAAAACAACAATAAACAACATAAATATACCACAAGGAGAGATAAGGTACAGAAAACATGCAACCAAGCTACAAAGCTAAGGAACTAAACTATAGCAAACTACTAACTAAATTAACTATACACAACACTTATGTAGCACAGTAAAAGGTCACACAGCCATATATACAACATGACAGCACACAAATAACTAACTATTGCTGAGAATAAAAGGAAGAGTGTAAGAACGCTTGGAGTGCCTCCCAAGAGCGCTATATTTATAGTCCTTAGCTGGACTTTACCAGAGCTCCTATGCCATGGTTGGATGAGTGGTAGAGAAGTCTTCTCCCACTCAATTTCGCCACCAAGATAGTGCTTCAATCAATATCCATTCACTTTGAAACTTCTAACACCCTCCAGATATGAAATTTCTATAGCTGCATGTGGGAAGGCCTCTTTGACAACAAAAGGTCCTGACCATCTGGACTTCAGCTTCCTAAGAAAGAGTTTGAGTCTAGAGTTGAAAAGAAGAACTTGTTGGCCTGCTTCAAAAGATCGGGGTACTATTTTGCGATCATGCCATCTTTTCACCCTCTCTTTGTATAGTTTAGAGCTTTTATAAGCTTGCAGATAGAAGTCTTCAAGTTCAATGGTTTGTGGATTTCGAACAGCTATAATGGCTGAAACTAATAAAATAGCAATTACAACCTAAGAAGTAATAAGTACTTGGGCATGGACTTGGAACCCCCCTATTTGCCAATAGAAATGTTGGCCTACTTCCACAGCCGATATATTGTATAATCTAATTGCAAGAGCCTTTTTTCTCCAGCTTTCTTGATATCAAAATTTAAGAACTTTGTGGCCTAAAATGCTTTGTGCTCTAGCTCTATGGGGAGATGGCAAGCTTTTCCATAGACTAGCTTGAATGGAGATGTTCCAATTGGAGTCTTATATGCAGTTTGAAATGCCCATAAAGCATCATCTATGTAATACCCATGAAAAATAAAATATAAATGCGTATTTTCAAACTACTGTTACTATTTACGTATATGGTACTGTTCATTTATACAATCAAAATGTCAAATACTAGATGTGGTTTGGTCATAAGAGAAAACTAGAAAGAAGTTTGTAGGAGAAAATGACGTTTTATGTGTAAAAATACCCTCAGGGACTAAATTGAAAGGACTGAATTGAAAAGAAACTTAAAGGTTTAAGGTGAAAGGATAGTTTTCCCTTTAAAGTTTCTAATAGTAAATAAACAAAAATTTTCCATCGTACGCGTAAGGTGCACAGTAACTGCATTATTAAAAATGTCATTTTCATAAATAGTAAATTGAATATTTTATTAGCGTATAGTGTCAAATAGTACCCTTGACTTTTACTATAAATAGGCCCTTCCATTTCACTTCTAAACTCACACTTTCAACTTCTCTTCTTCCCTCCTTAAGTTTCTCTTGCTCCGACGCTAGGCTTTTGAGATTTTGGGCCTTTCCGTTTTTGCTTAGGTAAGGATACTATGCCCTTTCTATGTCTTTCAAATTTTAGAAGTTATTTTCTTAAGTATGCTCTGTGGTTGCGGCTTTGGCCGATCTTCCACATCAGAAAAACTGTCGTTAGCTGTTATTTTGATTCTCTGATTACTGAAATAGAATATAATCTGTGGAGAATATATGTCTAAGAAAGTTCTGGCTAAGGAAAGACCTGGTTTTTAAGTGTGTCCAGTGTGACCCTCCACTCTTTCCTGGGAACTTACCTGGTGTACTCTTTTACAGATTGTATTCTGTATTTCCGGTATGAATAGTACCCGTACGTATGAATAGTGACCATATGAATAGTGACCGTATGAATAGTATCGTACATATAAATAGTGACCGTATGAATAGTACCCGTACGTATGAACAGTATCTATACAAAAACGATCTTAACGTATTTTCTGTAATCTTTCATGAAAATCTCTGTAGCGGAACACTGAAATTCACCTGCGTACTCTTGTCCGTAACGATTTAGAGAAGTGATACTCGTACGGAATCCAGGTGAGTGAAACGACCCTGTTTTAATAGAGTTTTAGCATTACTGGTGATAAAAAGTATGTCGTAGGAGACTCCCAAGATTCATAGGGGGAAATTGGATTCAGAATGACGAATATAATGAGATAATTAATCCAGAAGTATGGATAAGACAAAGCAAGTATCTCATGATGATATGAAATTTGAATCATATAGTTATATACTATACCTGTTATATGGATGAGTATTATATTGTACTTCTGATTATGATATGAACTGTTGTACTATTGATTGTGATTGAGCGGTACAGTACCCCCTCTCACGGCAAGGCTGAAAACCCGGGTTAAAGGGTGTCTTGACTAATGAGTGTGGAGACAACGATTCCTTCAGTAGGGATATAGCCCGGATTGGTGATAAATCCGTGAGGAGCCCTAGCTAAGAGGATGAGGTTGTGCGTCATGGCGGAAAAATATAAAATTGGTGAGCCGGCCTGTGTGCGCTCTCCGAGATATATTGCCATTGACGAGTACTAGTATCGTTTGTTGAATTGGATGAAATTTTCATGTATGTAATTTCTAACTATGTCTATTGGTTGAGCTTGAGCCTTCGGATATGCTTGCATGACTGGTGATGTATTTGAATTTTATTAACGCGAGGCCGATTTGCTCACTGAGTTTAAAAGCTCACACTCTCTGTACAAACTTTTTGTTCAGATCAGGTTGCCGCCGAAGTACATCCGCTAGAGGAGTAGATCACGTTGGACCTTCCCGCTGTCGGGTAGGCCCTTCTTTTGTTATACAGTATGTTGCTCTGTAACCGTCTAGGACATCTAAGTCAGGGGTTTGGTATTTGGCTTGTATTTCAGTATGATAATGTATTTTGTACTGAGGATCTATTATTTTTAATTAAGAAAATCTGCCCGGATTGGTGATAAATCCGTGAGGCGCCCTAGCTAAGAGGATGAGGTTGTGCGTCATGGCGGAAAAATATAAAATTGGTGAGCCGGCCTGTGTGCGCTCTCCGAGATATATTGCCATTGACGAGTACTAGTATCGTTTGTTGAATTGGATGAAATTTTCTTGTATGTAATTTCTAACTATGTCTATTGGTTGAGCTTGAGCCTTCGGATATGCTTGCATGACTGGTGATGTATTTGAATTTTATTAACGCGAGGCCGATTTGCTCACTGAGTTTAAAAGCTCACACTCTCTGTACAAACTTTTTGTTCAGATCAGGTTGCCGCCGAAGTACATCCGCTAGAGGAGTAGATCACGTTGGACCTTCCCGCTGTCGGGTAGGCCCTTCTTTTGTTATACAGTATGTTGCTCTGTAACCGTCTAGGACATCTAAGTCAGGGGTTTGGTATTTGGCTTGTATTTCAGTATGATAATGTATTTTGTACTGAGGATCTATTATTTTTAATTAAGAAAATCTGATGTATTTTCTTTGTATTTATTAAGGAATGGTATTTTGAGAATATAGAGATAATGACTAATAATTTTACTTGTGGGAAGAATTTATCGAAAAGCTTACAGAGATGAGATATTCATCATTGTGCCGGTCATGTGCCTAGAAAATGGGTCGTGACAAAGTTGGTATCAGAGCATAGGTTGTTAGGTCTCATAGTGATTACAGAGCAAGGTGTCTTTAGTGGGCCTTCCCCTATTGTCGTGACTGCAGCACGACCATAGGATGAAGATCCACCAAAAGCCCTGTAGAGATTAAAATCCCTTTCTTTCGTGTCTTTACTTGAAGCATAATAGTGACGATATATATTATTCTTAATTGTAGAATAAGTTTAGATGGCACCAAGAAAATCAAACGCTTCTGGAATCCGCACAAGATCTGGCAGGGCCTTGGTCCCTCCAGCTGCTCAGTCAGCAAATGCAAGACTGGAGATGCCTAACCGTGCAGAAGATAACCATGCACAAAACAGAGAAATATCCACTGAAAACCCTAGAAGAAATGCTGGAGAACCATCACAAATCGACGCGACTGTAGTGATGGAAGCATTAGCTGCAATGCAGAACGAGGTGAATGGGCTAAAGGAACTTCTGATGGGACAATCATCTGAAGATGGCTCACAGGCATCAGTACATGCTGCAAAAGTACAAGAGACAGACCAGATGCCACCTCCACCCCCTCCTAAGGATTGGGTAGGGACATAGGTCAAGATTTCAGAATTTATGAAGCTGAATCCGCTAACCTTTGCAGGAGATGTTAATGAAGACCCATAACGTTTTCTAGATGACTGTGAGAAAATCCTTGACACGTTAGAATGTCCTGAACCTCGAAAAGTAACCCTTGTTACCTTTCAGTTAAGAGGTAAGGCCGACCGCTGGTGACGAACATGGAAGAAGGGCATGGCCAGAAATGCCCCACCCGTTAAATGGAATGACTTTAAAAGAATTTTTCGAGAACAATTTATTCCGGAGAGTATACGAGAAGCAAAGATGAATGAGTTTGAGGCACTCCGGCAAGGATCACGAACCGTCGATGAATACGATAATCTGTTTATAGAGTTGTCTGAATATGCTACTCACATGGTCCTAACTAAGAAAGAAAAGATCCGACGGTTTATTAAAGGCCTTCGAGAGTCTTTATTTGACAGGGTGGGATCGAAAATACGAGATTTTTCATTTTACACAGAAGCCGTCGACATCGCCCGTATGATGGAAGAAAGAGATATGTAAAAAGAAAAATGGAATAACAAAAGAAAGAGGAAACAAGATGAGAAATCACGCTACCACGGAGAGAGTTCTGGACGTGCAGCCTCTACCGCTAGTGCACCACAACGTCAACAAAGTTGTACAGGGGGTCAACAAAGGCCCTGGTGCTCTAAATGTGAAAGAAATCACTTCGGAGCTTGTTTTGTCAACAACAACACTAGGGTCTGTTACCAATGTGGTCAACAGGGCCACATCAAAAGAGATTGCCCCCAACTCTACACGAGATCTGGCCAAGGGTCAGTACGCCCTAATCAATCAGAGGCCACTGTTGCCAACAGAGCCCCTGTAACTGTAGGAGGCAATGGAATCGGAAGAGGTACTGGCAGAGGACAAGGTGGTCGAGGTCAAGCTTCAGCAGGCCGAGGGAACACTCGAGTATTCACTTTAACCCGTCAAGATGCTCAGGCGTCTAATACGGTGGTAGTAGG
The DNA here is from genome assembly GCA_037074585.1 of Biancaea sappan. Classification (NCBI taxonomy): domain Eukaryota; kingdom Viridiplantae; phylum Streptophyta; class Magnoliopsida; order Fabales; family Fabaceae; genus Biancaea; species Biancaea sappan. The sequence continues at coordinate 42,749,589 of CM073500.1, read as the reverse complement.
TACTCTTCTGATTGAATCAAATTTTATATATGTTTTGTTTGACTCTGGCTCTACGCATTCCTATGTGTCACCATTCTTTGCTAAGAACTTTAAGCAAAAAGTTGTTAGATTAGAATGTCCGTTTTTAGTAACTACGCCTACTGGAGGCACCTTACTAATAGAACGAGGCTATCGAGCTTGCAAGGTAAGAGTCGGAGAAATAAATACAACAGTAGACCTAATGCTGTTAGATATGACAGACTTTGATGTCATCTTGGGCATGGATTGGCTGGCATCTTGTCATGCCACCCTGGATTGCTATAATAAGATAGTTAAGTTCAATATTCCTGGGGAGCCTTCTTTCGTATTTCATGGTGAACGGAGTGAAATTTCTGGGAATCTTATATCTTTAATGTGTGCCCAACGTTTATTGCGAAAGGGCTGTCAAGGATACTTGGCATTCGTTAAAGATAGTAAGAAAGAAGAACTAAAAGTAGAAGACGTTCCAGTAGTCCAGGAGTTTGTAGATGTCTTCCCAGATGATCTACCAGGTATACCCCCAGATCGAGAGATTGAGTTCCAGATAGAGTTAGCACCAGATACTCGCCCAATCTCCATACCCCTTTATAGAATGGCACCAACAGAATTAAAAGAGTTAAAAACTCAGTTACAGGACTTGCTAGACAAAGGCTTTATAAGGCCAAGTTATTCACCTTGGGGAGCTCCTGTTCTGTTCGTGAAAAAGAAGGACGGATCGATGAGACTATGCATAGATTACAGGCAACTGAATAAGGTAACTATCAAAAATAAATACCCGTTGCCTCGCATCGACGACCTTTTCGATCAACTTCAAGGAGCCAAGTGTTTTTCAAAGATTGACTTGAGGTCTGGTTATCACCAACTCAAGATCAAGGAGGAGGATGTGTCTAAAACAGCCTTCCGTACCAGATATGGGCACTACGAGTTCTTGGTGATGTCATTTGGATTAACGAATGCACCAGCTGCTTTCATAGATTTAATGAATAGGATTTTTAAATCCTTTTTAGACAAATTTGTCATTGTCTTCATAGACGACATTCTGGTGTACTCAAAGACTTCAGAAGAGCACGAACAACACCTTCGTGTTGTGTTGCAGACATTGAGGGATCATCAATTGTATGCCAAATTCTCTAAATGCGAGTTTTGGATTGATCGTGTAACTTTCTTGGGACATGTGATCTCCAAAGATGACATCCAAGCAGACCCAAGCAAAGTAGAAGCGGTCAAAATGTGGCCTAGACCTACCTCCGTCACGGAGATTCGCAGCTTCTTGGGATTGGCAGGATATTATCGTCGTTTCATCCAAAATTTTTCCCAGTTAGCCGCCCCTCTCACACGACTGACTAGGAAAGGGGTAAAGTACCAATGGGATGACGCTTGTGAAGAAAGCTTCCAAGAACTCAAGAAAAGGTTAATCTCCGCACCTGTATTGGTCTTACCCTCAGGACCAGGAGGTTTTACAGTATAATGCGATGCATCAAGAGTAGGGTTGGGATGTGTTCTCATGCAGCATGGTCAGGTAGTGGCATATGCATCAAGACAACTTAAGAAACATGAACAAAACTACCCCACCCACGATCTGGAAATGGCAGCAGTAGTTTTCGCTTTAAAGATATGGCGACATTATCTATACGGAGAAACTTGCGAAATCTACACTGACCATAAAAGTCTAAAATATATTTTCGACCAAAAGGACTTAAACTTGAGGCAGAGGAGATGGGTAGAATTACTAAAAGATTATGATTGCAATATTCTTTACCACCCAGGCAAAGCGAACGTGGTAGCAGATGCCTTGAGTCGAAAATCTATGGGTAGTCTGGCCCATATAGCAGTAACAAAAAGACCCTTGATCCAAGAACTACAAGAGCTGAGAGCAAAAGGTGCTACTCTTGAGGTTACAAGGACAGGATCATTCTTAGCCCATATCAGGGCTAGATCTTCCCTTGTTGACCAGATACGGATATCTCAAATGGAGGATCCTGAGCTTGTCCAAATTATGGAAAAGGTGAAGATTGGTGAAGTGAATAGTTTCACACTCGACGATACAGGAGTCTTACATTTTGAACAACGGTTGTGTGTACCACATGTTGGAACTCTTAGACGAGACATCATGGAAGAAGGCCATCGTGCTGCATATGCTGTACATCCAGGAGCCACCAAGATGTATCAGGATCTGAAACAGATCTACTGGTGGAAAGGAATGAAACAAGACATAGCAGAATTTGTATCTCGTTGTTTAACCTATCAACAGGTTAAGGCTGAACATCTAAAGCCAGGAGGCTCGTTACAACGATTAGAGATTCCTGAATGGAAATGGGAACGAGTGACGATGGACTTTGTTGTTGGTCTACCTCGTTCCACAGGAGGTTATGACTCAGTTTGGGTCATTGTTGACCGACTAACCAAATCAGCACACTTCATTCCAGTCAAAACCACTTATGGTGTAGTAACGTTGGCATAATTGTATATTAAAGAAATAGTAAAGTTGCATGGAGTACCTATATCTATCATTTCTGATAGAGGTCCTCAATTTACCTCTCGTTTCTGGAAAAGTTTTCAAGAGGCATTAGGTACTCGAGTGGACCTTAGTACCGCTTTTCACCCACAGACAGACGGACAGTCAGAGCGGACGATTCAGACGCTAGAGGATATGTTACGAGCTTGTATTCTAAATTTCAGTGGTAGCTGGGAAAAGCATTTGTATCTTGTAGAGTTCGCATATAACAACAGCTACCAGGCCACTATTGGGATGGCACCCTTTGAGGCCTTGTATGGGAGACGTTACAGATCTCCGATCGGTTGGTTCGAGGTAGGTGAAGCGAAAGCATTAGGACCTGACTTGGCCCAGGATGCCCTAACCAAGGTTAAGACAATACAAGATAGGATGCGAGCAGCTCAAAGTAGACAAAAGGCATACGCTGACCACAGACGACGTGATTTGGAGTTCTCAGTCGGCGATATGGTATTCCTTAAGGTCTCTCCAATGAAAAGTGTGTTGAGATTTGGAAGGAAAGGAAAGTTGAGTCCTAGATACATCGGGCCTTATGAGATTCTAGAACGAGTGGGAAAAGTGGCTTATCGGCTTGCCCTACCTATGGATCTGGAAGGGATTCACCCTGTTTTTCACGTATCCATGTTAAGGAAGTACCTTCATGACCCTTCTCACATACTTCACCCTTCTCAGAATGATTCTATCCTAGTAGATGAAAACTTGTCATACGAGGAGATACCAGTAGCTATCCTCGATAGTCAAGTAAAGAAACTCCGATCTAAGGAGATTCCATCCGTCAAGGTTTTGTGAAGGAATCAAACTCACGAATAAGCCACATGGGAAGCCGAGGCCGACATGCGTTCTAGATATCCGCATCTTTTTACGACTTGAGGTAATTTAAATTCGGAGGACCGAATTTCTTAAAGGGGGTGATAATGTAATACCCATGAAAAATAAAATATAAATGCGTGTTTTCAAACTACTGTTACTATTTACGTATATGGTACTGTTCATTTATACAATCAAAATGTCAAATACTAGATGTGGTTTGGTCATAAGAGAAAACTAGAAAGAAGTTTGTAGGAGAAAATGACGTTTTATGTGTAAAAATACCCTCAGGGACTAAATTGAAAGGACTGAATTGAAAAGAAACTTAAAGGTTTAAGGTGAAAGGATAGTTTTCCCTTTAAAGTTTCTAATAGTAAATAAACAAAAATTTTCCATCGTACGCGTAAGGTGCACAGTAACTGCATTATTAAAAATGTCATTTTCATAAATAGTAAATTGAATATTTTATTAGCGTATAGTGTCAAATAGTACCCTTGACTTTTACTATAAATAGGCCCTTCCATTTCACTTCTAAACTCACACCTTCAACTTCTCTTCTTCCCTCCTTAAGTTTCTCTTGCTCCGACGCTAGGCTTCTGAGATTTTGGGCCTTTCCGTTTTTGCTTAGATAAGGATACTATGCCCTTTCTATGTCTTTCAAATTTTAGAAGTTATTTTCTTAAGTATGCTCTGTGGTTGCGGCTTTGGCCGATCTTCCACATCAGAAAAACTGTCGTTAGCTGTTATTTTGATTCTCTGATTACCGAAATAGAATATAATCTGTGGAGAATATATGTCTAAGAAAGTTCTGGCTAAGGAAAGACCTGGTTTTTAAGTGTGTCCAGTGTGACCCTCCACTCTTTCCTGGGAACTTACCTGGTGTACTCTTTTACAGATTGTATTCTGTATTTCTGGTATGAATAGTACCTGTACGTATGAATAGTGACCGTATGAATAGTACCGTACGTATGAATAGTGACTGTATGAATAGTACCCATACGTATGAAAAGTATCTGTACGAAAACGATCTTAACGTATTTTCTGTAATCTTTCATGAAAATCTCTGTAGCGGAACACTGAAATTCACCTGCGTACTTTTGTCCGTAACGATTTAGAGAAGTGATACTCGTACGGAATCCAGGTGAGTGAAACGACCCTGTTTTAATAGAGTTTTAGCATTACTGGTGATAAAAAGTATGTCGTAGGACACTCCCAAGATTCATAGGGGGAAATTGGATTCACAATGACGAATATAATGAGATAATTAATCCAGAAGTATGGATAAGACAAAGCAAGTATCTCATGATGATATGAAATTTGAATCATATAGTTATATACTATACCTGTTATATGGATGAGTATTATATTGTACTTCTGATTATGATATGAACTGTTGTACTATTGATTGTGATTGAGCGGTACAGTACCCCCTCTCACGGCAAGGCGGAAAACCCGGGTTAAAGGGTGTCTTGACCAATGAGTGTGGAGACAACGATTTCCTCAGTAGGGATATAGCCCGGATTGGTGATAAATCCGTGAGGCGCCCTAGCTAAGAGGATGAGGTTGTGCGTCATGGCGGAAAAATACAAAATTGGTGAGCCGGCCTGTGTGCGCTCTCCGGGATATATTGCCATTGACGAGTACTAGTATCGTTTGTTGAATTGGATGAAATTTTCTTGTATGTAATTTCTAACTATGTCTATTGGTTGAGCTTGAGCCTTCGGATATGCTTGCATGACTGGTGATGTATTTGAATTTTATTAACGCGAGGCCGATTTACTCACTGAGTTTAAAAGCTCACACTCTCTGTACAAACTTTTTGTTCAGATCAGGTTGCCGCCGAAGTACATCCGCTAGAGGAGTAGATCACGTTGGACCTTCCCGCTGTCGGGTAGGCCCTTCTTTTGTTATACAGTGTAATACCCGTTAATTTTAGAATATAATTCGCTTAAGAGTATTTTAGAATTCTACAACGTTACTTTAGTTATTTATTTTGGTCATTTTTAATTTTCATATTTAATTGTTCTCTTTGAATATTATTTATGAAAATTGAGTTAAATGACTGGACTAAATATTTGCACAATGAGGGATATATTCTAAGAATGGTGAAATTCATGGAAAAATAGTTTCAAAATGGTCAATTAGTCCATTTATTGTAAATTGACTGGATGGGTTTGGATGTTGGGTTATGGATACCCATGGGTTATTGAATAACCCATTAGAAATATTTAATATAAAGTTTCAATAGTACCCCTCATTTTTTTTCACTCAGCCGAAGGAAGGCAGAAAAGCAGTTCTCTCTCAATTCTTCAGTTTCTTCTCAAATCCCTTCCTTGATCTTCAGAAGTTCGATTATTTGTTCGGTTCAAAAGCTTTGTAAGGATCAAAGGTAAGCTTTAATCCGATTATTTTCCTTAAATTTCAGTTTATGTATAAGATCAGAGGAGGTTTTGTTCTTGAAGATTTTGATGATAATTCATGAATCTCAGTTGTTTTAGAAGTTATATTTGAGTTATAATCGGTTAAAAGAGTTGAAATTCTGGTTTTGAAACAAGAAAGGGAAAGGATGAAATTGTTAGAAATTTCTGCAAAAACCGAGTTACTGTAGCGACCAGAAATTTCGAAACAAAATCTGGAAAATTTTCTTCGGGTTACTGTAGCACTATTGTAGTTTTTCACCTTGGGGTGCTCCTGTTCTTTTTGGGAAAAAGAAAGATGGTTCTATGAGATTATGTATAGATTATCGTCAGCTGAATAAAGTCACAGTGAAGAATAAGTATCATTTACCAAGGATAGATGATTTGTTTGATCAGCTTCAAGGAGCAAAATACTTCTCAAAGATTGATCAAAGGTCTGGATATCATCAGTTACGAATTAAGAGTGATGATATACCTAAGACTGCTTTTCGTACACGGTATGGACATTATGAGTTTCTTGTGATGTCTTTTGGGTTGACAAATGCACTAGCAACATTTATGGATTTAATGAACAGAGTGTTCAAATCATTCCTTGATAAGTTTGTAATTGTATTTATTGATGATATTTTGGTGTATTCAAAGAGTCATGAAGAACATACTGAACATTTGAGAATAGTGCTTCAGACTTTGAGAGAGCATCAGTTGTACGCAAAGCTCTCAAAATGTGAATTCTGGATGAGTCATGTAACATTTTTGGGACATGTTATTTCCCAAGAAGGTATTCATGTAGATCCAAGTAAAATTGAAGCAGTAAAACAATGGCCTCGACCAACAACTGTGTCTGAAGTACGTAGTTTTCTTGGCTTAGCAGGGTATTACCGTCGCTTTGTCAAAGATTTCTCTAAGACAGCTCTCCCATTAAATAAGTTAACCCGAAAGAATGTTAAATACATTTGGGATGATTCATGTGAGCAAAGTTTCACCCAATTGAAAGAGTGTTTAACTTCTGCACCAGTCTTAATCCTACCATCAGGACCAGGGGGTTACTCTGTATTCTGTGATGCCTCAAAGATAGGCTTAGGATGTGTGTTGATGCAACATGGTAAAGTCATAGCTTATGGCTCACGTCAGCTTAAAAAGCATGAATTGAATTACCCCACTCATGATTTGGAAATGGCAGCTGTAGTGTTTGCCCTAAAGATTTGGAGACATTACTTGTATGGGGAGACTTGTCAAATTTTTATAGATCACAAAAGCCTTAAGTACATTTTTGAGCAGAGAGATCTCAATCTAAGGCAACGAAGGTGGATGAAACTTCTGAAAGATTATGATTGTACCATCCTTTACCATCCAAGTAAAGCAAATGTAGTGGCTGATGCTCTAAGTCGAAAGTCTATGGGAAGTTTAGCTCACATTGCCACTATAAGGAGGTCTCTAATACATGAACTACAAGAATTGGAAGCTGGTGGAGTATTCTTCGAGATCACTGAGTCAGGTACATTTCTGGCTCATTTAACAGTTAGATCATCTCTTGTTGAAAAAGTAAAAGTAAATTTAGAAAATGACATTGATATGGTCAAAATCAGAGATAAGGCAAGGCAAGGTCTAGCACCAAGTTTCTTGGTAGATGAAGAAGGAGTCTTATGGTTTAATGGGAGACTCTGTGTCCCCAACATTGAATCTTTGAAACATGAAATCTTAATGGAAGCTCATGGTTCGCCCTACGTTGTACATCCTGGTGCTGTGAAAATGTATCAGGACTTGAAACAAGTTTACTGGTGGGAGGGCATGAAGCGAGATGTGACTGACTTTGTAGCTCGATGTTTGACTTGTCAGCAAGTTAAAGCTGAACATCGACGACCATCTGGATTGATGCAAAAACTAGATATTCCCGAATGGAAGTGGGAAAGGATCACTATAGATTTTGTAGTAGGTTTACCTCGGTCAACAAAAGGAAATGACTCAATATGGGTCATAGTGGATCGACTTACTAAGTCAGCACATTTTCTTCCTGTTCATACCACTTTCAGTGTAGCAAAACTTGCTCGAATTTATGTTAAAGAAATAGTGAAACTTCATGGTGTACCAATATCCATTATATCAGATCGAGGACCTCAGTTTACTTCTCGGTTCTGGAAAGTCTTTCAAGAGGCTTTGGGTATCAAAGTGAATCTTAGCACAGCATTCCATCCTCAGACTGATGGACAGTCCGAAAGGACAATTCAGACTTTAGAGGATATGCTAAGAGCTTGTGTGATGGATTTCAGTGGAAGTTGGGAAGATCATTTGTCTCTTATTGAATTTGCTTATAACAACAGTTACCAAGCCAGTATTCAAATGGCACCTTTTGAGGCATTATATGGGAGACGGTGTCGATCTCCTATAGGTTGGTTTGAACTTGGTGAAACCAAAATATTTGGACCTGAGATGATACAGGAAGATATAAATAAAGTTAAACTGATTAGAGAGAAGTTGTTAACTGCTCAGAGTAGACAGAAGTCTTATGCGGACAACCGACGACGTGACCTTGAATTTGCAATAGGTGATATGGTTTTCTTACTAATCTCACCTATGAAAGGAGTAATGAGATTCGGGAAGAAAGGCAAGCTTAGTCCGAGGTATGTTGGCCCATATGAGGTTGTAGACAGAGTGGGTAATGTGGCATATCGCCTAGACCTACCTTCCAACCTAGAGGGAGTTCATCCAATATTTCATGTGTCCATGCTACGGAAGTATCTTCCTGATCCTTCTCATGTCATTCAACCCCAAGAAGTTCATTTTGATGAAACTCTCACCTACGAAGAGGTACCAGTAGCTATCCTTGATAGAAAAGTCAAAAAATTGTGTACCAAAGAAATTCCTACTATCAAGGTTCTTTGGAGAAATCATTCTCGCGAGGAAGCTACGTGGGAGGCAGAAGATGAGATGTGGAAAAACTATCCACATTTATTTGAAACTTGAGGTAAAATTTTAATCCGGAGGACCGAATTCTTTTAAGGGGGGTAGAATAATATAATTCGCTTAAGAGTATTTTAGAATTCTACAACGTTACTTTAGTTATTTATTTTGGTCATTTTTAATTTTCATATTTAATTGTTCTCTTTGAATATTATTTATGAAAATTGAGTTAAATGACTGCACTAAATATTTGCACAATGAGGGATATATTCTAAGAATGGTGAAATTCATGGAAAAGTGGTTTCAGAATGGTCAATTAGTCCATTTATTGTAAATTGACTGGATGGGTTTGGATGTTGGGTTATGGATACCCATGGGTTATTGAATAACCCATTAGAAATATTTAATATAAAGTTTCAATAGTACCCCTCATTTTTTTTCACTCAGCCGAAGGAAGGCAGAAAAGCAGTTCTCTCTCAGTTCTTCAGTTTCTTCTCAAATCCTTTCCTTGATCTTCAGAAGTTCGATTATTTGTTCGGTTCAAAAGTTTTGTAAGGATCAAAGGTAAGCTTTAATCCGATTATTTTCCTTAAATTTCAGTTTATGTAGAAGATCAGAGGAGGTTTTGTTCTTGAAGATTTTGATGATAATTTATGAATCTCAGTTGTTTTAGAAGTTATATTTGAGTTATAATCGGTTAAAAGAGTTGAAATTCTGGTTTTGAAACAAGAAAGGGAAAGGATGAAATTGTTAGAAATTTCTGCAAAAACCGAGTTACTGTAGCGACCAGAAATTTCGAAACAAAATCTGGAAAATTTTCTTCGGGTTACTGTAGCAGTACTGTAGTGTCGGCAGTCAACGGTACTGTAGCAGTCAACGTTACTGTAGCAAACAGTACTGTAGCAACCTGTTACTGTAGCAGTCAGAAAATTTTACGTATTTTCGTGATTTTGTTTCCTTTCTTATGATTCCTTGTAATATATTTTACTAGGAAATTTTCCTACACAAATTCTAGTGTGGAACAAGGTAAACTTGGACAAACATCAAGGTGAGTGAATAACCTTGCTCAGCTAATTTGATATTACTAGTCAAAGTACAATATAAATCCCATTTACAATATTATTTGGATAATAAGCAATTAATTTTTCATATGGGAGTATATGATGATCAATAGAAATAACAGTATGTAGAAATTATTTATTTCATGACAATTGTACTATGTGATGAATTCTCACTATCTTATTAATGAGTAAAGATCTACGGGATCTAATACACGAGTGTGAAAGGGTTAAAGTCCCATACTACTCGGTGTATATCTAAGAAATCTTATACACGAGTTTGAAAGGGTTAGAGTCCCATACTACTCAGTGCATATCTATGAAATCTATACACGAGTTGAAAGGGTTAAAGTCCCATACTACTCGGTGTATACCTATGAGATCTTATTCATGAGTTTGAAAGGGTTAGAGTCCCATACTACTCGATGTATAAGACAATTAATTATATGAGTAAATGTGGTATTTGTACTTTTGATATTTTATATAGTACAGTTATTTACTTACTGAGTTTTTAAATAAACTCACACTCCCTATGATTATTTTTTTTCAGATACAGAAAATAAAGAACAAAAGTATCCGTTTGAAGATTAGAAGCCCCTTGGGATTATTCTCTATTTCTGTCTGGTGGGACACCAGTACTTATTAATGTGGATACTAGAAACGCTCTGTACTTTCTATAGGTCTCCTAGGCTTGCGATGAGATAGAAATATCAGACTATGTATGTCTATATTTGTTTATCAGATGAATATAATTCTGTAGTGTGGAATGAATGATTAAGGTTAAATGTAAAACCTTACAGAATATATGTAAATGACGTATGTGTGAGAATTTTATTTAATGAGTAGTATCTTTTCACATGTTCAATTTTTGAGATGTGACATACAGTATGTTGCTCTGTAACCGTCTAGGACATCTAGGTCAGGGGTTTGGTATTTGGCTTGTATTTCAGTATGATAATGTATTTTGTACTGAGGATCTATTATTTTTAATTAAGAAAATCTGATGTATTTTCTTTGTATTTATTAAGGAATGGTATTTTGAGAATATAGAGATAATGACTAACAATTTTACTTGTGGGAAGAATTTATCGAAAGGCTTACAGTGATGGGATATTCATCATTGTGCCGGTCATGTGCCTAGAAAATGGGTCGTGACAATCTATCCTCTTTGCCCAATCTTTTCTTGAGGTGTTAACTGTTTTTTCCAATATCCTCTTCAATTCTCGGTTAGAAACCTCAACTTGACCGCTTGTTTGAGGGTGATAGGGGTGCTACTCGGTGCTTGACACCATATTTAGTCAGAAAACTATCCAAATACTTGTTACAGAAATGAATTCCACCATCGCTAATTAAAGCTCGTGGCACCCCAAACCGAGAAAAGATATTTTTCTTCAAGAAATTAATTACAACTTTTGAATCATTTGTTGTGGTGGGAATGGCTTCCACCCATTTGGAGACATAGTCGATGACCATCAGTATGTATTGGCATGAGAAAGAAGAGGGAAATGGCCCCATGAAATCAATCCCCTACACATAAAAAATCTCCACTTTGAGAACATTGCTAAGTGGCATTTCGTGTTTTCTTGAGATGTTGCCACTTCTTTGATGTCGATCACAATTTTCCACAAAATTTCTTGCATCCTTAAACAAGGATGGCCAATACAGTCCACTTTCCAACACCTTGGCTGCTGTTCAAACGCTGCTATAATGACCTGCATAGTTTAAATTATGACAATGCCATAGCACACTTGTCATCTCTTCTTCTAGAATGTAGCGACGAATTATCTGATCGGCACAAACTCGGAAGAGAAATGGCTCATCCCAAAAGTAGTTTCGCACATCATGGATGAACCTCTTCCTTTGATGGGTGTTTATGTCAGGTGGCAATCTACCACACACAAGAAAATTTACATAATCTGCATACCATGGCAACTGCTTGTCTCTTACTAGAAATAGCCGTTGATCAGGAACATTTTCATTAATTTGCGGCTCCATTTCATCTTGAGTATCATTGCTTAGGCGGGAGAGGTGATCAGCAACTTGATTCTCACTCCCATTCCTATCCTTAATTTGCAAATTAATTCTTGCAGTAGTAGAATCCATCTGATCAACCGAGGCTTTGAGTCATTTTTCTTAATAAGATATTTGATCGCTGAATGGTTAGTATGTATGGTGACTTTTGTTCCCACTAGATATGCTCGAAATTTATCAAATGCAAACACCACAGCCAATAACTCTTTCTCTGTAGTGGTATAATTCAATTAAGCATCAGCTAGCGTTTTGCTAGCATAATAAATGAGATGAAAGATCTTTTCACACTGTTGACCCAACACCGCTCCCACTGCATAGTCACTTGCACCGCACATCAATTCAAAGGGTTTCTTCCAATCCGGTGCAACAATAATTGGTGCAACAACTAGTCTCTTCTTTAATTCAAGAAATGATGCCAAACACTCCTCATTAAAGCAAAATGGAGCATCTTTTTCTAGAAAATGGCACAATGGCTTAGCAATCTTGGAGAAATCTTTTATGAATCTCCTATAGAAGCCAGTATGACCAAGAAAGCTCCTGACTCCCTTTACAGACACCAGAGGGGGAAGTTGCTCAATGGTTGAAACTTTGGCTCGATCTACTTCCAAACTCTTCTTAGAGACCTTGTGGCTAAGCACAATGCCTTCTTGTACCATAAAATGGCATTTTTCCCAGTTGAGCACCAAATTGGTTTCTTCACATCGCTCTAGAACTTGTTTCAAGTTGCCAAGACAACTATCAAATGAGGCTCCAAAGACTGAGAAATCATCCATAAAAACTTCAAGGTATTTTTTCACCATGTCTGAAAATATAGCCATCATGCATCTCTAGAATGTTGCTGGTGCGTTACACAAACCAAATGGCATTCTCTTGAAAGCAAATGTGCCATAAGGACATGTGAATGTTGTCTTTTCCTGATCATCTGGTGCAATGGCAATCTGGTTATAGCCTGAATATCCATCAAGAAAACAGAAGAACTCTTAGTCAGCCAACTTGTCTAGCATCTGATCAATGAATGGTAGCAGGAAGTGATCCTTCCTTGTAGCTTTGTTAAGCTTACGATAGTCCATACATATTCTCTACCCTGTGACTGTTCGCGTCGGTATCAATTTATTCCGAGTGTTAGCCACTACAGTCATGCCTCCCTTTTTGGGAACACATTGAATTAGGCTTACTTACAAACTATCAGAAATATGATAGATTATTCCAGCATCTAGCCACTTTACAATCTCTTTCTTCACCACATCTTTCATTACTAGGTTTAATCTTTGCTGGTGCTCAATAGTGGGAGAATATCCTTCTTTGAGCTTTATCTTATTGTAATATCCCAAGAATTTTTATGAATATTTAAAGTCTGATTTGAAGTTTAGTGAAAAATTTAATTATGTGAAAAATTTTCTTTTTGAATTAGTGAAGAAAATGTGGGAATAGAAATTTTTATTTTTAATTTAGGAAATTTTTACAAATTCTCAAGGACTAAAGTGAAAAGAAAAGAAAGTATAGAGGACTTTTGAGAAATGACCAAGTAGGAACCCGAGAAGAAGAATAGAGCTTATGGGAATGAATTATGAGTCCGGTACCGAAAAGATGATGGATTCGAGGTTAAAGTGGAGTTTGAGATATTGAGAGGGACTAAAGTGAATAAGAAAATTTGTGGGGCACCGAGGATTTAGAAACACCTGAGGTGAGATTTTATGAATTTGCTTTTGCTAGTCTTGACTGAGGGTCAATTGCAGAGCAAGTGATAATTTCACCCCGGGCGAGTATATAGGTGGCCTCACCTATTTTTTATTCATTTTTCTCCTTTCCTCTCTCTCTCTTCACTTTCTCTCCTCTCCTTCTCTCTTCCTTCTCTCTAATTTCTCTCTCTACACTCCAACTCTACAACCGGGCTTTGGAGGGTGGATATCGGGCTACGGGGCGAGCCTCTAGGAGCCAAGCAACATAGGGAAAGCAAGGAATCGAGGTAGAAATTTCTATTTCTTAAGCTTTTCTCTATTTTCTAGTTTTAAGAGTGTTTGAGGAAAAATCGAGATTCCGGCTTCGTTTCTCGATTAAAATTGGTGATTTTGGTGTCTAAATGCTCCTTAGACATTAAGGGTGAGATCCCATGGAAGAAATCATGAAAAACGGTGAAGATTTGGCCAGATTTGGGCCAAAACCGAGAGAAATCGCGAAGGGGTCGCGATCGTGGCGCCTAGGCACCAAGGTGAGATGGGAAGAAGAAGGAATTGGCGCCCAGGCGCCATAGGTGGCGCCCAGGTGCCAGGTGTACCGGAAAATTTTAGTTTATTTTTCAATTGGCCATAACTTCTTCATCCGAACTCCGTTTTGGGCAAACTTTATATCGTTGGAAAGCTCTTTAAGTCTAGTTTCCAATGGTATAAGTTTCATTTGAATATTCATTACCAGTTAGGAGTTATGATTCGAGAAGTAAGTGAAGGTCGAGAGTAGTGGTAGGAAATTTCTCTATTTCGTAACTCTGATGGTTTTTGTCTGGTTACAATAGGAATGGTTAAAGTGCAAAGTGGGAGTGCCGAGAGCGTGAAATCTAGGTGAGTGGGTTAATACTTGCTATGATTAAATATCTGTTATTGACTTTTTGCATCATAGTGGAAATATGTTGTATATCCAAGTTTGAAGAGGATGATGTGGAACGATGAGGCATAAACAAATGTGGAACGTGTTTGGTAATGTATATAATTATATTTTCTTATTTTCCCATGAATGGAGGTTATATGATGGATTGTGAATGGCATGTGAACTGAGTTGAAATGTATCATACTCTGATTGTTAAGTTCATTCATATGCGGATAGTTGAAGTATGTTATTGGTGAATAATTGTTCTATATTATGGGTTATGTTGTATACATGCTATGTTGCTGGAACCACATTGATTATGTTGTAGCTTGAATTGTAAATGACTGAGTTGTGTATGTGGCTCAAGATTATGATTGAGGATGTTTTTATATGTGATTGTGATTGTGTTTGACTGGAAAGGAAAGGCATGGTGGTGCACCCCATGGAGAAATCTATGTGAAGCTATAAGGGTGGAGAATATAAATGGAGCGATAAGGGTGGATGCGGCGGGGGCCGCGGGCAACGATCCAGAGGTATTCTGGACGACCCGGTTGGTACGAAAATTGTGTGTGAAATTGATTTCATCGATTGCTGTTGTGAATTTTGAATTTTGTTGAAATGCATTTGATTCACTTGGATATTGTTGTGAAGTATTATGAATAATATTATATCATATGATGATCGATCTACGTATGATTGCTGCATGTTATCATTATGATGCATGATTTTTATTTTGTCATAGTATTGTGTTATCTACTCACTGGGCACGTGGTTTGCTCATACCCCTCTTATTGATATTTTTTTTCAGAGTTGACAGCTGAAGGTAAATATCGGAACAAGGAATTATGGATCCTTAGTCCATAATTACCTTTTCATTTGTTCAGGATAAAAGTATAATAGTTAAGTTTTATTCTAAGTTGTATAAATCTAGAAATCTCTGTAATCGGGTAGGTTCATTCAGTGATGTAATGTGAGTAATTGTAGTATGTATAGAGAACTCGTTTTGGTTGCATGAAAAAGAATTGTATGATTTTTAAGAGAAAGATAGGCTTACGGAGGTGAAATGAAATTCACTTTCCGTGCAGGTCACGTGCTCAAATTTTGGGACGTGACAAGTTGGTATCAGAGCTTTGGGATTAGGTCTTCTACCGATTACAGAGTAAGGTAACCTTAGTGGGATCTCCTCTATCGTGGTGAACCCGGGCACGACTATAGAGAGATGGCTCCATTGAAGGTCCTGTAGAATGTTTTCATTTCCATTTCCTCCAAGACTTGTCTTTTCTTATTAATTATGTTTTAGTTTTAGTTTTAGACAGATATGGCTATACTTTTGAACTTGGTAAAGGAAAGGTTAGTATTTGTTTGATTCCGTTGCTGTCGGATCAAATTGTATGTATGGGGCTTTATATGTTACATTCATGATTGATTTTGTGTGACTGATTTCTTTTATCCTTCTTAATTTTATTATTACTATTTTTGGAGTACCATCCCATAAAAGAAACCACTGGCATTAAAAGCAGAAGGATTACATTGCAAAAAAAAAATTACTCATGCATGAGTAATCTAAAAGCGAGGTGGTCTCGGATTAGGAGGGTTGTACTGTATCATCACCCCTCGACCATTCCTTGGAGCGAGAGACAGAGCAATGTTGCGGAGGGTAGTGTAAATCCCATTCATACAATCAACACTTCTTTGTTGTTGATTGCAGAAGCACTGGGTAGACCAATAGAAGAACCTGTCTATTCTTGAAGTCATTTCTGCATGATTGCGTTTAGTTAACTTCTCCAGGTCTCCTATCATCTTTTTCAGATTTTTCACCTCCTGCTCTAGACAGGCGATTTTGTCCTTCGAGGTATGGGCCGTGCTAGTCTCCTCAGCTTCCTCGTTCTTCTTCATTTTCTTCTCCATATGCTTCTCTAAAGACCCTTCAAAAGGTCTTTTGCCCTTGTCTTTGCCCAGACTTAAGTTTAAGTCGAGCTCTTCTCTCTTGGCATCCACTGTGAGATCAATGTACTTCCTTGTGGCCATGATTTGAAAAATTTAGAAATTTATGTGGGAGTATGAGAAGAGAGGAACGCTGGGAAGTTGTAGGCTCAGAGATGATTACTCTTTGTGGTGTGGTAACTGAGAACGTTGGGACAGTTCTTATAGAGGAAAAATTTGAACTTAGAGACAAAGAAGATATCTCTTCACCGCACCCTACACGCTTAACCTATGGATTTCTGCAAGCTGGAAGCTAGGAGTCTAGGGTAGGCATGCACACCAACAACGCGTCGCATTAATGGCAAAACCATGAAAGTCAATACTCGGTGGATTTGCGGCCGATTTACACTTGGTTTTTCCATTTCTCTCGTTGGCATTTTCTGAAATTGAAGGAAGTCGACAATGTAGCCATTACAGAGTGTCTTGGATGTTTTGACGATGAACTAAAATGTATTTCTATGCTTTCTTGTATTGTTCTTGAAAGCCTTCAGTTAAGTATAATATACATGATTGATTGAATTATACTGTGATTATATGTATCTAAATACATATGATATGTATGTATGTTATTCATGCATAGAGAGTGAAGGCTATTTGTTATGGCCAGGAATAATATGTAATGATTCTACATACATTCAGAGAATGAGAAGTCTGAAATTTAAAAGAACTTGAATAGATGAAAATATATATAGATAATGATGTATCTCTATGTTTATACATATATACATATATGCTCGTAGAGGCAAGTGAAAGGTAAAATTTTTCTCTCACTTTATGGAACGCTTGATGTGTAGATGTGAGAAGTTTTTATTTTAATATGTATGTTTGAAAATGTGTAAGCTTAGGGCAAAGTCACGGATTAGAAACCTAGATAAGGTTAATATGAAGCTACCCGTTCATGGAGTAATATCTCGATTTAGAATTATTGGATATGACAAATACAGAGTTAGGAAGTCATAAATTGAAGCGGCGATTAGTTTAATAATTTGAGCAAGAGTCAAAAGTTAGCCGAAATTTTTGAGGAAATCTTTTGTATTTGATTATATTTTGTTATTTTCTGGCATGCTTATCAGAGACCGTTGGCATTGCGTCGGATAAGGTCTGTAGGTCATCTTTAGAGTATAATGTAAAGGTTTTGTAGCCCTAAATTTCGTCTATATATAATGGATTCCCCATTACGCTGCTCACTACACTAAGAGTTTATATCTATAAGCTTTCTAGCATCAAACTTCTCCTTCTGTACAACCTTTATAGCTCAGAAAAATATGGCCGGCAATAAATCTTTCAATTTAAACTTTGAGGCTGGCAAGGTAGAGCTGGATCTAAATCTTAGCCTGGAGAATTATAAAAATAAGAGATCCCTGAAAGAGTCACCAGAGGCTAAGAAAAGAAAAAGGGATGTAGTAGAGTTAGAGGATGTTAGCACAGCAACATCTTCTAATAATGAGCTTGCGCTTATGAGACAAAAGATGGAGGACTTGGAAAGACTGATAAATCGCCACTTTGAGGACCAGGGGAGATTGATAAATCGTCTCTTTACAGAACAAGAAAAGCTTTTGAACCGTCATTTTAGGGAATTGGCGAATAGAGTTGATAGACATTCGATGTTTGCAACTCAAAATTTTCGTGACCAACAAGCGAGATGTATTGACTGTATGAATGGAGTGACTTCTGCACTTCGCCAAATTTCCCAGACGTTTCCTCCAGAAACTCTTTCTAGGCTGCAACGATTAACTTCCTCCTTAATGTCTGAAGCACCTTCTTCTTCTAGACCTGGAGCACCTTCTGCATTTCAAAAGCCTCCTCGTTCTTAATTTATCTTTTCTTTTGTTTGTACCTAAAGCTGATGTTTGATCTAATGTTTACGTATTAAAATTATCTGTTTTGTAAATCAAGTTCAGCTTGTTGCCTGTAACTTATGTATTAGAAATAAAAATATGTTGAACTTGTTATATTTTCTACTTGATTGTGAAAATTCTAAGAGAGAGAATGAGATATAAACAAAATATTGGCATTTGCTTCAATCTTGAGGTAAGTTTTGAATTCGGAGGACCGAATTCTTTTAAGGGGGGAAGAATGTAATATCCCAAGAATTTTTATGAATATTTAAAGTCTGATTTGAAGTTTAGTGAAAAATTTAATTATGTGGAAAATTTTCTTTTTGAATTAGTGAAGAAAATGTGGGAATAGAAATTTTTATTTTTAATTTAGGAAATTTTTACAAATTCTCAAGGACTAAAGTGAAAAGAAAAGAAAGTATAGAGGACTTTTGAGAAATGACCAAGTAGGAACCCGAGAAGAAGAATAGAGCTTATGGGAATGAATTATGAGTCCGGTACCGAAAAGATGATGGATTCGAGGTTAAAGTGGAGTTTGAGATATTGAGAGGGACTAAAGTGAATAAGAAAATTTGTGGGGCACCGAGGATTTAGAAACACCTGAGGTGAGATTTTATGAATTTGCTTTTGCTAGTCTTGACTGAGGGTCAATTGCAGAGCAAGTGATAATTTCACCCCGGGCGAGTATATAGGCGGCCTCACCTATTTTTTATTCATTTTTCTCCTTTCCTCTCTCTCTCTTCACTTTCTCTCCTCTCCTTCTCTCTTCCTTCTCTCTAATTTCTCTCTCTACACTCCAACTCTACAACCGGGCTTTGGAGGGTGGATATCGGGCTACGGGGCGAGCCTCTAGGAGCCAAGCAACATAGGGAAAGCAAGGAATCGAGGTAGAAATTTCTATTTCTTAAGCTTTTCTCTATTTTCTAGTTTTAAGAGTGTTTGAGGAAAAATCGAGATTCCGGCTTCGTTTCTCGATTAAAATTGGTGATTTTGGTGTCTAAATGCTCCTTAGACATTAAGGGTGAGATCCCATGGAAGAAATCATGAAAAACGGTGAAGATTTGGCCAGATTTGGGCCAAAACCGAGAGAAATTGCGAAGGGGTCGCGATCGTGGCGCCTAGGCGCCAAGGTGAGATGGGAAGAAGAAGGAATTGGTGCCCAGGCGCCATAGGTGGCGCCCAGGCGCCAGGTGTACCGGAAAATTTTAGTTTATTTTTCAATTGGCCATAACTTCTTCATCCGAACTCCGTTTTGGGCAAACTTTATATCGTTGGAAAGCTCTTTAAGTCTAGTTTCCAATGGTATAAGTTTCATTTGAATATTCATTACCAGTTAGGAGTTATGATTCGAGAAGTAAGTGAAGGTCGAGAGTAGTGGTAGGAAATTTCTCTATTTCGTAACTCTGATGGTTTTTGTCTGGTTACAATAGGAATGGTTAAAGTGCAAAGTGGGAGTGCC
This sequence comes from Biancaea sappan, assembly GCA_037074585.1. Taxonomy (NCBI): domain Eukaryota; kingdom Viridiplantae; phylum Streptophyta; class Magnoliopsida; order Fabales; family Fabaceae; genus Biancaea; species Biancaea sappan. The sequence goes on along the minus strand of CM073500.1, from coordinate 42,729,988 downwards.
GAGAGTGTGAAATCCAGGTGAGTGGGTTAATACTTGTTATGATTAAATATCTGTTATTGACTTTTTGCATCATAGTGGAAATATGTTGTATATCCAAGTTTGAAGAGGATGATGTGGAACGATGAGGCATAAACAAATGTGGAACGTGTTTGGTAATGTATATAATTATATTTTCTTATTTTCCCATGAATGGAGGTTATATGATGGATTGTGAATGGCATGTGAACTGAGTTGAAATGTATCATACTCTGATTGTTGAGTTCATTCATATGCGGATAGTTGAAGTATGTTATTGGTGAATAATTGTTCTATATTATGGGTTATGTTGTATACATGCTATGTTGCTGGAACCACATTGATTATGTTGTGGCTTGAATTGTAAATGACTGAGTTGTGTATGTGGCTCAAGATTATGATTGAGGATGTTTTTATATGTGATTGTGATTGTGTTTGACTGGAAAGGAAAGGCATGGTGGTGCACCCCATGGAGAAATCTATGTGAAGCTATAAGGGTGGAAAATATAAATGGAGCGATAAGGGTGGATGCGGCGGGGGCCGCGGGCAACGATCTAGAGGTATTCTGGACGACCCGGTTGGTACGGGAATTGTGTGTGAAATTGATTTCATCGATTGCTGTTGTGAATTTTGAATTTTGTTGAAATGCATTTGATTCACTTGGATATTGTTGTGAAGTATTATGAATAATATTATATCATATGATGATCGATCTACGTATGATTGCTGCATGTTATCATTATGATGCATGATTTTTATTTTGTCATAGTATTGTGTTATCTACTCACTGGACACGTGGTTTGCTCATACCCCTCTTATTGATATTTTTTTTCAGAGTTGACAGCTGAAGGTAAATATCGGAACAAGGAATTATGGATCCTTAGTCCATAATTACCTTTTCATTTGTTCAGGATAAAAGTATAATAGTTAAGTTTTATTCTAAGTTGTATAAATCTAGAAATCTCTGTAATCGGGTAGGTTCATTCAGTGATGTAATGTGAGTAATTGTAGTATGTATAGAGAACTCGTTTTGGTTGCATGAAAAAGAATTGTATGATTTTTAAGAGAAAGATAGGCTTACGGAGGTGAAATGAAATTCACTTTCCGTGCAGGTCACATGCTCAAATTTTGGGACGTGACACTTATGCATACAAATCGAAGGACTAATGCCTTTTATGTCGACGATCGTCCATCCCAAGGCTTTTTTATGTTCCCGTAGGATTCTCAAAAATTTTTCTTCTTGCTCCAAACTCAATAAAGAAGACATAATGATTGGCAAAGTTGACGATTCTCCCAGATATGCATACTTCAAATGGGGAGGCAATGGTTTGAGCTCAAGTACAGGTGGCTCTTCAATAGATGGCTTAGTGTCATGCCCTATCTCAAAGGTCAAATCTAATGATTCCACTTGTTTGTGGTATATAGGAGTGGCATTCAATAGGTTCACATACTCAACCATTTCTTCATCATCTTTATCCACTTCCATAGCTACAAGAGATGACTCAAGTGCATCTTCATAATGCACCTTCTCAAAGGTGGTTTGCACTATTCTATCCACTATAGCATCCATCACAGAAATTTTGTAACACTCCTCTGGATCATCAGGATACTTCATTGCCTTAAAAACATTAAACTTTACCTCTTGGTCTTGCACCCTCATAGTGAGCTCTCCTTTTTACACATCGATGATAGTTCTCCCGGTAGCCAAAAATGGTTCTCCCAAAATGATAGGGACATCATGATCTTCTTCATAGTCTAGGACAATGAAATCAGCTGAGAAGATAAACTTATCCACCTTAACTAATACATCTTCAACAACTCCTCTAAGATACGCAAGAGTGCGATCTGCTAGTTGCAAGGTGACTGTGGTCGGTCGAGCTTTACCCAATCCTAGCCTCTTGTATATGGATAGAGGCATTAAGTTTATGTTTGCCCCCAAATCACAGAAGACCTTTCCACTGAATTTATCCCCAATTGTGCAAGGTATATTGAAGCTTCCCGGATCTTTGAGCTTTGGTGGGAGCTTGTTTTACAGAATAGCACTACATTCTTCAATGAGTGCTACAATTTTATATTCGCAAAGCCTTCTCTTCTTAGACAAAATATCCTTCATGAATTTCACATAACTTGGCATTTGCTCAAGGGCTTCCGCAAAGGGAATGTTGATGTTGAGTCTTTTAAATATGTCCAAGAATTTCTTGAATTGATGATCCAATTTTTGCTTCTCGAATCTTTGTGGGAATGGAGGTTTTGGCTGCATTTGGGGTTTTGAGTGCTCAATGAGGGGTTCATTTTTTTCCGGAATGACTTCTTCTTGGTCTTTTCTTTTTTTAACTTCGACTGTCTTTGGATTACCCTCAATTTCTTTCCCACTTCTCAATGTGATGGCTTTACAATGCTCATTTCCCTCTCTTCTAGGATTGGTCTCAGTGTCACTAGGAAGAGTACCTTGAGGTCTACTATTAAGAGCGTTGGCCAATTGTCCCATTTAGGTTTCTAAGTTTCTGATAGCTACATTTTGGTTCTGAATTAAGGATACTTGACTCTAGATCACGACATCGTTTTTGGCCATGTATTGCATGAACATATCTTCCAAAATGGGTTTCTTTTCCACCTGAGGTGGCGGAGCTCTATTCTGAGGAATATGGTTGTTTTGGTTATTGAAGCCGGGAGGTTGAAAAGGCCTACTAGATGATGACGAAGCCATGGGGTTGAGACAATGATCATTGCTCCATGAAAAGTTTGGATGACTTCTATTTCCTAGATTGTATGAATTTGAATAGTTATTCTGGCTTCTCTGGTGACTACCCGTATAATTCAGATGTTCCATGGTAGAATTTTCCTCACAGCAACCATTAATGTGAGCACCCCCACAGAAGTCACAGCTCGGTATCGGATTACTCACCGCATTCACTCTTACTGGCTCTTGTTGTCTAGAGCACAACATCTCAACCTTTTTAGTTAAGGCTTCATTCTGGGCCAAAATAGTATGAAGAGTATCCACTTCTAACATCTCTTTCTTTGAGTTGCTCTTGGCTCTAATAGAAGTGTTTTGACTAGCCCCTATAGTCTCAATAATGTACACCGCCAGTTGCGGTATGCAGTTTATCCCTGGTTTCATAATTGAATCCACTGTAGAAGATCGAAATTTGTTGCCACTCTTGAATGCCATGATTAGGGCATTTCTTCAACATTTCCTTGAATCATTCCCAAGTAGTGTATAACATCTCTCCCTCTTGTTGAAAGAATGTTGTAATCTCATGTCTTAATTTTACTGATCTTGAGGGAGGAAATAATTTATCCAAGAATTTCCTTCGCAGTTCATCCCAAGTAGTTATACTCCCCAACGATAGAGTCATCAACCAATTTTTTGCACCATCCCTTAAAGAGAAAGGGAATAATCGAAGGCGGATAACATCGTCTGTAACTCCATTCAGCTTGACCATATCTCAAATGTCAAGGAAGTTTACAATATGATTGTTCGGATCATCAATGGGACTTCCCCCAAACTGGTTCTGTTGCACCAGATATAACATCATAGCCTTCATCTCGAAATTGTTGGCTCCAATCGCAGGCTTCACTATGCTTGAAGTATTACCAGTATTAATGGGTGAAGCATAATCACATATCGCTCTGAATCCCAACTGAGGCTCATCAATAACCCTATTTCCAGCATTGATCTCATCACCCTGATGATTCAAGTTGTCCTCAACCATTTCTTCTTGTATAACTTGGCTTTCTTGAGTTTTGCTGGCTCTAGCTTCCTTCCTAGTTCTCCTTGCTAGTCTTTCAATCTCAGGCTCGTAAAGAAGATCAGAAGGATCGAGGGTACCTCGCATTTGCAATGAAAAACTCTAATTAGCAAAGAAAGATAGAAACAACAAAACTAACACAAAAACTAAGATGACTAACTAAGAAAAATAAACAAAGAAAAATAAACTATAGACAAAGGTCTAATCTAGCAGCTCTTAATTCCTATGAATATTAGCAACAACCGTTAATCCCCAGCAATGGCGCCAAAAACTTGTTGACGATTTGGCAAGCATACTAATTGTACAAGTGGTATAGTGAAAATTAAGTAAGAATGTCGTTCCCACGAGGATTAACTTGCTAAATACCCCAGAAATTAAGTTGTATTAGTTAGACAATCCAATTTTGTATGGTTATTAAAAGAAAGCAAATGAAAATGTAAAATTGAGTTAGAAGTGAATTGTATAGTTGTATGGACTCTAAACAATCACAATGAAAATCACAAGATGAAAACAATACAATTCACAAGATTAACACAACCTAGGATTGCTAATTTCCCATTGTTCTTCACAGATTTTAATCCCTCTCCCTCTTGATCTTACCAGCCATACATGCTAATCCAGGATACAAATATTCTTAGAAGCAATTTTTCAAATCACAATTAAGATAAAAACCTAATTTTCCATAATTCCTTATGTGAAAATCAAGTTAAATTGATTAAAAAACCCTAATTTGACTATATGGGGTTAATGTCTATATTCCTATGACATTAACAAATCTATTCCCTCTCCTTTGAGATTCAAGAACTCATACTATCCATTCTATGGTCTAGGTTTTTACATTCCTCTTCCAAGTGCAGTAAAAGTACCAAACAATCAATTAAATTAATCAAGTTTAATGAAAGCAAGAAAATAATAATGAATAAATATGTATTAATGGCCAAATAATCACAAGAAGTCAAGAGATTTACAAAACTTAATCCAAACTAGGGTTCATAGTAATCCTAGTACAAAAATTTAGCTACACATGATTATAAAATGCAGAAAATGAGAGAAAAGAAGAGAAAACTCCATGATTCCAAGTTGGGTGGAAGAGAAATTGCTTCAATCTTCACCAAAAGTTGGTTCCTCTAGCCTCTGGAGCTGAAATCGTCGCTCTCCCCTCGAGTCCAACCCAGAATACCCTAAAATTTCAGTCCAAAATGCCTTTTAAAGCCTGCTACACGTGACAGCAAAATGATCTGTGCGCTTAAGCGCGATTCAGGCAAAAAGAACTTTTCTTCAGCACGTGTTACCCGGTTAAGCGCATACTTTCATGCTTAAGCATATTTTGGATAGAATGAAGCCTTCAATGTTGCACGGATCTGCTTAAGTATGTGTATACCCCGCTTAAGCGTGAATATGATAGAGAAGAATCACCTTCTTGAGCTTTATGCGCTTAGGGGCAGCTTGAATCTTCATTTTGAGCCCCTTTTTCTTCTTCAAGGTTCCTCTTTTCATTATTTAGATCTTGGCTTAGGATTTCTCATCTTTCAACATCATTTTCCCAGCTAAAATATCTGCAAAAACAAAATCACCAACATATTTACAAAAGTAACCTAAAAAAGAATGCGATTAGAAGCCAAAAATTACATTTCTAACCTAAGAGCGAGGTATGTATGCAATTATCCAAAAATTAGGTGTTAAAGCCCTAACATATGTCAAAATTATGCCAAGATGACAAAAATCTCCATATAATATATATGAATGCTGAGGACTCATCATGTGTGTTTTGATAAATATCTTGTACATCAAAATTTAGACGATTGTACTATCAGATCAAATATATATATCTGCATATATATATATATATATATATATATTTATATTGTGTGTAAATGTGGTAAGATTCTCTCAAGTAGAAGCTGTCTTCAGTTTCATGTATGGAGAACTTCCTAGTCTAATGACGTTCACACCAAGATTACCTTTCCATCTGTTCAGGGTAAAGGTATAATGTTTAGGTCTTATTCTAAGTTGTATAAATCTAGAAAAGCTCTATAATGGGGTAGGTTAGCTCTGCGATGTAATGTGTATGACTGTAACGTGTATGAAAAACTCGGTTTAGCCATACTTTTCTTATCTTTTTGTGAGAAAAGAAATAGTTCTCTTATTTTAATTCTTAAATTGTGTAATTTAAATTAATTGCATTTAAAAGAATAACCAAAATAGGGATAGTATTGTTCTTAGGAGAAAAATAGGTAAAATTCACATTCTATGCCAGTCACATGCTCAGATTTTAGGGCGTGACAATGCTCTGCCGCACACCCATCACAGATCAGTTTCATGACGGCATTTGAATCAGATTCTAAGTTGATCTTCTTCAATGAAGATGTTTGAGAAGATAAAGGAGATGGCTAACGTAGATGCATCACAAGCCATGGGTCATACTACACTTTTGAGGGAAAATCCTCACAATACGTAGTGTGCATGAGAAGGCATTGCAAGCATGTCTCTTTTGCTCTGCATAACACTACAAGCTGAAAATTGAAAACTTTTACTAAGAAGAGTGGAGTACTTCTACAAGGAGAAGGGGAAATCTCTCACTGGGGAGAGGGGGAAAGAAGAAGAAGGAAGGGGAGCTGAGGTAACCCTTACCGATGGCAGTAACTTTTTCTTAAAAACCCTAGCAAAGAAGGTTGTGTTTTTTTTTTGAACAAATAGAAATGGATTCCATTAAAGGCATATAGCTTGAGATATATGAAATAATACATGACCTAAAGTAAATCATTATATACCATACCTGAACTCAGGAATAACATGTGCATAAAGTACCTAGGTCTTAATAGAGGTAACACACCCCTAGACGAAGTGGGTTAAGACTAATAAAGCCTAGTCCAAAGATCATCCCATATATTTTTTTAAAATTTAACAGAACCCAATACACAGACATGGAAAAAACAAACAAAAAGCAAGAGGATCGAGACTATAGCACAAGGGGAAAGGCCTAAACTTCATCTAACCCTAGCCTAACGCCACAATTTACTCTGACGACGATGCCATCAGCATTCCCCGATGGCTTTGATGAGTTGACCCGCTGATATTGCTTAATCACCATCCATCACAAGGCCACACTTCTTTGCCATACTCATTCCAAAGATCAAAGTCGTCACGAGCATACACACATTCTGGACAGAATAACTGATGAGGCAGAGCAAGGCGTAGCGTATCTTACAAGAGGTTAAAGCAAGGGCTTTGCAAATTTCATCACCACTAGATATATGAGGACCTGCTGGCAAAACATCTCTGTCTTATTCAGCATCCTTCCAAGATCTGCATATTATACTCTTCAAGTTCCTTGAATGATAGGGTCGATAAAGGAGAAACCGGTTGCGTTGCTTGACGATGACAAGAAGAGCTCACCCATCGAGGACCAGAAAAGGAGCCGACCAACAAAACCGTCAAAGAAGAGAATGATCCTGCGGTGGCTGAAAAACAAGACGGATGAAAAGGGAAAGGCAAAAAGACTCTCACAAATGAGAGGGGAAAATCAATCTCGTTGGAGGAGGGAAGGCTTTGCCGCTGCAGGTACGTTTGCTCTGCTAAGGTTTATGGAGAGATGCTGGCCGATAAAAAATCTTATAAAGTCTAGTAATGGATATTAATTGCTTGAACACGAGAAGGTTGTGTTGATAGGAGTCTATACTTAATCATGAAATGTTGTAGTATTTGTTTTGGTCCATATTACATCTGAAATTGGGCTTGGACCCTCTTTGTGCATAGGCTTATAATAACTTCTTTTTTAAAAATGATCAGGTTACACCTTAACCCCAAAAAAAAAATTATCACGTTACGCAATTTATCTCCTAGCTTTTAAAGCTCAGATTTATTTATTTATTATTATTATTCAAAATCTTTCAAACCTTCAACAAGCATCCTATTCATTAATGTGACCATTAATTCTACAAGCAGTCAACATTTCATGGCTTTCTAATAAACTTTAAATATTAAAAGTTTAAAACTCTAAACCTTAAACTTTACATCAGCATGACAGCATCAACATTAGCAATTGACCTTAAAAAATATTAGTCCAATTATTATCCTAGATAATAATAATAATTTATTTAATGTCCTTCTAGTATGTGGAATAAGTTCCATTCAATCATCAATTCAGATTAAATCGTATTAATTCTCTTTTTGATCAGTGATGATGAAGGAAGTTTTACTCTTAAATAGTTAAGAATGCTAAAATGTTTCAACATTAAAATTATTTTATTTAGATATTTAACTAATGTTATGACCTGTACGATTCACGGGTAAATCATAACTCTAAAAACTTTCGTAACTTATAATAATAATAATAATTACAATTGATTTATTTGAAACTTATGAGTTATGACTTTTTAAATGTAAATAACTAAATATTTTGAATTGATTTATCAGTTCTATAATCAAATATATTTTACCTACTCAAACTTTGATTTGAATTGATTTATTTATATAATAAAATAAATTTAAATGAATAAAATAGGTAAATTAATTAATTTGTTAATTTAACGATTATTTGTTATTTGTTATAAATTATTTATTGCACAGATCGGTGATTGATTGAATATTAATTTTATTTTCACTTTTGAATGCATCTTTTTTTTCTTTCAATCATATCCATAAAAGAAAATCACTGAAGGTTGCTGTTACGTTTAAATTGGATCTCTAAGCCCCAAATTTTGCCTTTCAATAATTTGATTTTCAATCTCTTTTTCAGTCAAAGGATTATAATTTAAAGATCCATATCTCAAACTTTGATTTCTATTAAATTAACAATTATTTTAAAAAAATCAAAATAAAGTCAAATAAAACAAATTTTTTATTTCACATATCAATTCTATAACCAAATTTATTTTATCTATTAAAAAATCTTCTAAGGCACTATAGTGGTCAAATAATAAAGGTAATTGCTTTCTAATTTCAATTCAGATCATTTAAATCAATTCAAATTATATAATTAATATTATATGATATCATTAATTTATCAAATTTATCAAATTTATTAATTTACCTAATTCATTTATTCATTCAAATCAATTCAAATTAAATAAAAGTAATATCCGTGAAAAATAAAATATAAATGTGTATTCGCAGACTACAATTACTATTTTGGTATACGGTAATATTCACCTGTATAATACTATTCACATATACGATACTGTTCACATATACAATTGAAATGTCGAGTACTAGATATAGTTTGGTCATAAGAGGAATCTAGAAAGAAATTCATAGGAGAAAATGACTTTTTATGTGAGAAAATCCCCTTAGGGACTAAAATGAAAGGACTAAAGCAAAATGAAACTTAAGAGTTTTGGAGAAGTAATCATAGCTATTGAATATAAAGTAATCTTAGCCATTAAAAATTATTTGGTATGAATATATCTTACATAAAGTATTAGAAAAATCAATGGCTAGGATTTAAATAAATAAATTTAATGAATAAATTAGATAAATTAATAAATTTAGTAAATTAATCACATCACATTAAATTTTGAAACAAATTAAGATAAATTGCTATATAATTGCTTATTGTATAATTTGTATATAATTACTATAATTGCTATATAATTACATTAAATAAATTTGATGTAATTCGGGTAAATTGCTATATAATCACATCACATTAAATTTTGAAAAATATAGCGTAAATATAATTGTTATAATTGCTATATAATTGTTATAATTGTTATATAATAACATTAAATGAATTTGATGTAATTCGTCTTAAATTTTGATTTTTCTATAGATTCTATAATTTTTTAATTCTATTTTATTATATGATTTTATTATATAATATCTCTTAAAATTCTTAATTACTTAAGTTATTAATATTAGAAAATTATGGAATTATGGAATATTTTTTGTCATATTAATAACAATTTGATTCATTTATTAATTCTTAATATTTGGTAATAAATGTGATTTGACACTTCATATGCTATAGTATAGTCTTGCCAATTCTTTAAATAGTGGCTATTCATCATCTTCCCAATTTGCGGAGTACTAATTTATTAATAATTCATGGAACCTATTTTAGTTAATAGTATTCTCTTTAATGCATTGACCAATCAAACATGTAAATATTATCTATGACAAATATTAAAATGTATTAAATATTCAATAAATTTTTTAATTTCGACCATAATAGACCATTTTTTCATAAATTCAATTAATTCTTTTATATCTTTTATAGTAAATTCATAAGCCAATTAATACCAGATTTAATTTCCCTATATTATTTTATAAAATTTATTATTTAAGTAAAATTGCTATTAATGTAAAAAAATATTTTATACGTAAACATTAAATATAAAATTATTAGATTTTATTATATAATATCTCTTAAAATTTCTTAATTACTTAAGTTATTAATATCAAACTCGTATTGGTATAAATATCAGCTAAAGAAATAAAATGTACATATCCACCTTTCTTCTGTGATTTAGGTGGGAGCTCACTCTCTTAGATATATATTATTCTTGTGTTTTTGTTGTTTATTCTTCATCCAATGTTAGTTTCCATTCTGTTGGTGCTCCTGCTATGGCAAGACCTAGTGATGTATATTACTGGATTAAAGGATGACTAGAGGGTAAAAGTCTGTTGTGAGGTTGTGGACGGTTCCATCTTTCAATATGCTTGAGAAGATTTTTAGTTTGGAGATGGTTTTGCAAGATTCTCAAATGATTTGAACATTTATTTGATGAAATATTTTGTAATTTTTTATTTTTTATTATGTTTACGTAGTGTTTATTTCTTATTTTGAAGGGTGATTATATTTATGATCACATAAAAAGGTCATTTGTGAGTAAGTTCAAGCACCAAATCACTGAGAGTCATGTGTATGAAATGTTTATATTTAGTATAGTTAAGTGAAATGGTGACTATCATACAACAAAACATCCGTTCATGCTTGAATTTCGCTTCTCAACTGATATAAGACTAGCTGAAAATAATCTGAATATTCCAAAGTCTTTGTCTTTTGTCCATTAAGTGATATTTTAAAGGCATTGCTGATCAAAACTATTTAATAGGTCAGTTGTTATGTGTTGTTTGACTATTGTATGTTTTATCTTACAAAGTAATTTTATGATTATTAAATTTTTTTAATATTAGTATATTGATTGAAATTTATTTATGTCATGCATTTTTTTCCAGGTTGTGGACATAGAATCTGAAGAGCATTTCTCTTAATTTTGTAATATATTTATCTAAATTAATTAATGTAATACCTTATTTTATAATGCTTGACAAGCATATGAATCCTTTGACAAATACTACTAATATAGTGTATAAAGAAGTATATCAAATTCTATGTTAGAGGTCAATAACTTTTATTTCAACTTTTTTTTCATCATTAATATATTTATCTAAATTAATTCATGTAATACCTTAGTTTTTTTTATTCTTCTTTTCATTTGATATTATTTACATTCAATATTCAAGGCATTTATATCTAATAAATCATCTTATATGTGCCTTAACATGACCTAAATGTCTCATTATTTCTATACATATATTCGCTTATATGTATCTTATTTATTCTTATCTATTTGATAAGCAAAAATTGTAATGTGTTAACCCGTACATCGTATTGGAGAAATATTTTCATTGTTTAAATGATTTGATTTTTTTATTCACATTGTATGTAGATGTTATAAAATGTTTTTCTTTAATTTCTTTTTAATTATTATATGTTTGTTGTCAATTAATTATTATTATTTTTTATAAGTTATGAAAGTTTTTAGAGTTGTGACTTACCCATGCATCGCACAGGTCATAACACTAGTTTCAATCAATATTAATCAAATAATTAATATTATGTGATGTCATTAATTTATCAAATTTATTAATTTACCTAATTTTTTTATTCAAATAAATTCAAATCAAATAAAATAACGAAATTCATTAATTATTAATTTCACTAATTTCACCAATTAATAATTATGATAATATATTCTGATAAAAATATATTTTGTTATTCACTTGAACAATAACCAACATAATATATTAAATATATTGGGATCCACATAATAAATTTTGATAATAATACTATAATTTATAAATTTGTAAAACTTATGAGTTACAACATATATTTTTTAAACGTAAATATTCTGATATAAATTTCAATCATTTATACAAATATAAATTATAAATTTAATAAAAAATTTATTATAATAAACAGTCACGTTATATTATGAAGAAAGATCATATCTTTAACATGAGAAGAATGTTCTTTACTGCTGTCCTAGCAGTTTTCGAACTTTCACCAAGTCTAAACATTTTCGAATAAAAGAAAGATCAATCATGTTAATTTTCTTGGGAACTCCCTATTTCAAGATATCTTCCTTGTCTTTCTCTATCAGTGTGGGGAGATCTATTATCACTTTAAGAAGATTAACATTCTTTCTCATGTCAAGAACTGTAGAGTTCTTATAGCGGCATTGAACTAAACCCAATTTTTTGTTACATGATAAGACCATAAATGAGATAGTTCTATCTAAGCACAATATTACACTATCAAGCTTCATATCCTTAGACAACTTTTTGTAGCTCATATAGATTGTATTCTCATTTTTTTTTATGCTATAGTTAGTTGATATGATTATTTTTTGACCTTGTTTCAATTTAATAGGATTACCATCTTTGAAAAATTTAGTTCAAATCTCGGGGCCCTATAAAATTAGAGATAAAATGAAAAATAAATAACGTCATAAAATTTGATTGATTTCAAATTATGAAGTGGATTTAAACAAAAAAAAATTCTGTTAAATCAAAGAACAAACAAATTAAAAAGGAGAAAAAAAACACTGAATTCAAGAAATTTACCTTTCCCCTGTAATTGCCATCTTCTTGGACTCTCTAATTATCAGTTGAGTCCATTTTTCAGCATACTCATTGGTGATATATTGTGTGATTGCTTTTGATTATGTGTATTGAAATGATTTTTATCAGTAATTTTACAAATGCTAATTTAATGATCTCTGAGTGTGCTTTTTAGAGATGTATACTTAATACTTATCGAATAGCTTTAGACCTCCGTCTTCAAAGGCTGGAACTTGACCGAATGTCTGCATCAAAAAAAGTGAAAATTAGTTGAACTAAAACTCAGATACAAGCAACCCATGAATTGCTCTAACGCTTACATTAAAATAAATGAAAGGTTTCTTTTTGTGTTCGCCCTCTTTTATGTTAATAGAAACAAATTCGAATTCAAGCTATTTCTCGAAAAGGTAAGCAATAACCTGTATGGTGAGCGTCAAGAAGGTGTTTTTGTGAACTTTTATGGCTGTAATGATTGAGAAGATTATACAAGTTTGAGCGAAAATAGAATAGAGACAGAGGCGAACATCTTCTCTATAGTTGGTGGCGGGAATCAACTTTGAACTTGATGTACGAGTTATTCGATCATTCGTCCATTACTGCTTCTCAGTTCGATGCATGACACTTAGCATTCGGTCATTTTTAAAGCTCAAAATGCACTGTATTAGCTTCTACATGTCTAAACTAGTTTTTGGACACCTTAATTTAGAGAATACTTTAACTTAATAAATCTATAAGAGATTTTTTTTAATTCTATGAAATGAAATGATACTCTTATTATAATAAAGAACAATTGGAATGTTTAATATTTTAAAAAATAATTTTGAAGAATTAAATTAATAATTTATTTGGGACAGTTATAGCTTGTTTGATACCGCGGCAGAGAGTGATGTAATTAGTGAAGTAATTAGAAAATAATGAGAAATTCTCTAAATTACTCTTTTGAAAAAACACTAACTTACTTTTTTTTTTTTAGTAAATAATCATTCGGTGTTTAAATACCAAATCACGAGTGTTTGAGTTAAATAAAACCACAATGGACGACAAAGTTCTCTTTACTAAGTTTTAACGTAATTGTATTTTTAGAAGCTTCAACTTGAAACTTCTGGTTAAGCTAGAATGATTTTTTACTAATTGCCTATGTGCTTGATGGTTATTTTTTTATTTTTAAATTTGAAATATTTTAGTAAAATAATTCATTTTTTTTTATTTTTCTGCGTATCAAAGTAGTTTAGACTTTGGATACGATGATGATTCATATGCTGCACATGGGCTGGTTGTGGTCGGTGATGAAGCAAAGTGGGAGGGTAGTAGGAGCCAAGCAAAATGTGTGGTTCTGGACTTGAAAGTCAACGTCGTTTGAATCATTCTCCCCCGAGAAAGGAAGGAATGTTGGAACTTCGAATCATGAGTTTCAAATGATTTTTTTTGAATGAAAAACGTCCAAAAAGGGACTTTGTATATATATATATATATATATATATGTATATATATATATTTTTGGACAAACAACTATCTAGTCAATGGCAGAACCACGTGCATTTTAGGATGTATCTACACCTCTTGAATTTTTAAATATTTACATATAATATTATAATTTTTATATATGTATATATATATTTTTGGACAAACAACTATCTAGTCAATGGCAGAACCACGTGCATTTTAAGATGTATCTACACCTCTTGAATTTTTAAATATTTACATATAATATTATAATTTTTTATAATTTTATCTTTTTTTAATTTTTGAACCCCTATTGTTAAAATTTTTGAATTGTTCTTATTGACCGAAGGATCGTAAATTCTTCCTTATATTTGGTGTCTAAATATTAAATTATAGGTGTCGACTAGTATTAATTTGTGACAAGTAAAATCACAATGGGTGACAAAATCTTCTATATCAAATTTTAACACAACTGCATTGCTAAAAATGCTATATGTTTAGTAAGCACTTAAAATGCACAAAAGCAAGATTTAATTTGTGTAGGCAAAACCATACACCAACAACATGTGGCATATGCATGAGGTGGTCTTCCATCTATCCTTTCAAAAATTAAATATAAGCCTCAACCTCAAAATATTTTTACACGGGAGAAACTACAAAGAGTTCTATTTTTTTGGAGATCGAACTCTTTTGTCTCTCTTTTTTTGTCTCGCATTATTTTACGTATTGATCCAAAAAAAATTATTTTAGGACAAGTCTCAAAAAAAAAAGTAGAGAAAGTTGACATGTACAAAGATTGACTTCTCGATAAATTTTTCATTTTCACATATATCACATGTACCAGTTTGTTCATTGTTATAGTGCTAAATTGCTAGTTGATGATGGATAGTAACATATATAGATGTGCTTCTCGTGATTCTTATCCTATCATAGTTGTTTTTGGTTGGAATATATTTGTAGAGTGGCTTAATTTTGAAGGAGGTCAATTTTTTATTAAATTATTTTAAATTTTATGCAAAATATTTTATTACTATAGACTATACGTATAAATTTTGAGATAATTGATTTAATACTTTTACAAATATTTTATTAGATCACACGTGACATTTCAATTATACTTTAATATTACAGACAAACAAGGCACTCTCATAAGTCATAATCTGGATATGGGGTTGAAGGGCACACGGTGATCCTCACAGTACCCATCCACATCCTCATTCTCACCTGTGATGTTCATCACCAGAGAGACGAACCTCTCCATGGCAGGCCGTGGCAGCAAAATAGGGATCACAGTTCCATCCTCACCTTTCTCATTCCTGAACTTAGCATAGAAGCTCACACCGGGTATCGCCCCCACCTGCCCGCCGTACACCGCCTTCCCCCACCCAAAATCCACACTCTCAAACCCCGCGCGACTCGTGTCCCCCACCATATAATTCCCCCTCCTCCGGTACATCGGCCGCCCCTCCACCACCATCAGATCTGCCACGGATCTCACGTACTCTCTGCTCATCTCCGTCTTCGCCTCTCTGATCAGCTCCACCGCATACCCCAGCGGCTTCCTGCACAGCGATCCGGCCTCGGAAATCGCCATCGGAAACGCAAACGCGTTCCCGTAATACCCCTCGGGCAGTTCCATCCCCTGTTTGCCTCGGACTGTGATGAACGGCGAAATCGACACCGTCTCGTTGGGCTTTAGGTTAAGCGCTTCAGTGCGGCATTTCCACAAACACGCAGTAAGCAGCTCGAAGGTGGAGCAGCGTTGACGGTGAAGAGGGAGGCGGTGGCGAAGCGCGAGGATGTGTTTGGGGCCGAAGAAGAAGGAGCAGTGGGCTGTTTGGTTGTGGGGATTGGAATCCGGTGTTTGGATGGGCTTGGGTTCGTGGTATTCGGGGTGGGGGAGCGTGACTCGAGGAGGGTGACGCGCGGATAGGAGGTGGCGCTGCCAAACGGGGGGGCGGGAGATGGTGGTGCAGCCTCTTGCGAGTTCGGCGACGGCGTGGAGGAATTGGGCGAGGCCGAGTGAGTCACACGCGCAGTGGTTCATGCGTACGCATAACACAAAGCCTCCGCATGTGAGACGAGTCACCTGCTCAATGGGACATGTGCCATTTTAGCAGACAACTAACCATCAAAACAACCAACATTTTTGTACCAAACTAAAAAACTAACCATAAAACTACATTGGAACTTACTAAAACCTGCGATGTGACATCTAGTTTTAAGACGATAAGAGTCAGTAATCTACCCTTGATTCTTCATTAAAAACAATCATATCACTGTGAGAGATCACAGTATATACATACCTGAACTAACAACAGTGGACCTCCAACAATGGCTTCAGACCCAGGCACCTCAGAGAGAAAGTGGTTAACGTAAGGACATGGAGGCAGAAGAGCGAGGCCAAGCTCCGACAGAGAAATGGAAGCATCAGCTTCAACGAACGCCACTCCTTCTGCATTACACTCCACCATCAGCTTTCTGTTAGGCCCTTCCCTGAGCCTCCCAGCCAGAGGGTAGTAATGCACCAGTGCTTCGGCTAAAGCCTCTCGGATGACCCAAGCAGGGTTGTCTCCTTCCTTCGATGGGTGGTTTCTGTAGAACATCACGAAAGGAAGCTGAAATCGAAGGCCTTGTTGGTCGTCTATGTCAGAAAGCAGCTTCGTCTCGTGTGGGGTTGGTTTTGCAGGCACCACAAGTTCCGCTTCACTCTGTCGTGTGGAGAACACTTTGGGAGAAGTTGTGACCATCATGTTGATGAGTTTCATGGGATCCATATGGCTTTTCTTTGTGCTTTTATATACTTGTCTCCCTCACTCATAAGTTACTCTGGTTTGGTTCTATCTAAACTTTTAAGAGTTTAGAATTTGGAGTTCATGTAATATTGATGAAGAGATTATGACAGTTATTCCTTTTAAGAAATGTTTTAAATTTAAATATTATGAATAAAAAAAATTCAGATTTACACTTTTATAATCTAACTTTACTTGAATTATATTAATAAAAATTTAATAAATTTTAAAAAAATATATTAAAACTTAAAAAAAAATTGTTAAGTAGAACAAAGACTAGATCATTAATTAGTCCTTAAAAAATATTTTTTTAAATTAGTTCTGAAAGATTAAATATCTTAATTCAATTATCAAAATATTATAATTGTGACAGTTTGATCCTTTTTATTATAAAATCTTTAAATTCACCCTTATTGACATGAATTTTAAATTTTATTGTGAAATGGTATAGAGGTATAAAGTTAAAATAAATATAATGTTTTAAAGATTAAATTAATTCAAATTTATAAATATAATAACTGTTTAAACTCTAAAAATAACTCATTTGTTCATAACTTGATAGAATAAAACTTGAAATTAAAATATGCTTATTAAAATAAAAAAAATCTTGTGGATAGGGTGGCTGGATAGGGTGGCTGTGGTAAGTGATGACGCCAAGTGGCAGGGTGCTATTAGCCTAACAAAACGTGCCGTCTCGAGTCTGCAATTCTAGCTATCAACTTCTAATTTTTCTTTGTTTGGCCGATTAATCATCGTAGTCATATGAAGGAAGAAAGGGACTAAGCCGTAAAAATAGAACCAAATCCTAGGAATCGTTTGATATTTAAAAAAGGGTTGGAATAGAAAGAAAATAAGAAAATAAAAAAAAAGAGATAATGAAAAAAGAAGGAAAAAAAAATTTGTTTGGTATGTAATAGAAAAGAAAGAAAAAAAGAAAATAAGATTATTATATATTTTTTAAAGATAATAAAAAATAAATATAAAAGTAATTTATTATTTTGTCCTTAGCCTCAGCATAACCAGTCGATTGGCTGCCGGTGCCTGACAGGAGTCGGTCGACTGGCATATTACACAACACCGGTTTGCTGCAGTCGATCCATCGGCCTGCTACAGGTCGATCACCAGACGGTCGATCGCCTGCCACCACGCTGGTCGTCCGACGGCCGATCGCTTGACTCAATAAAGGTTGGATCTTATTTGTTGGGCGTCATTATTGTGACTGTGAACAATTCAAAATTCAAAACTTGCGGGCAAAGCTGAAACGTGCTTGCATGCAGAAGGATATTACGACGAAGCGTGCTTGCGTGCATATATTGCAATGCCGAAGCGTGCTTGTGTATGCACGTAGAAGGATATTGCGACGCCAAAGGAGATGCCGAAGGATATTACGGATGATACTATTTTAATTTATTATATGAATGTGTGTGCGAGTGCGAGATGGATGAGAATAAAAGTGTGAAATAGAAGATCCGAAAGACCAGAACGCGAAGAGCGTGGGCAAATTTGATATTTCCCTTTTCCTTTCCATGACCAGTTTTTCATCGATGAAGCGATGGAGGATTTTGAAGGAAGAGGGAATGTCATCTTCCATTTCCAACTGCTACAGCGTGTTATACCAAACAACGAAAAAAATGCACAGTAACGGAAAGGCGCTTTCCTTTCCGGCTTCCGTGAGCGTACCAAATGGCCCCTAGAAAATAAAAATGAAAGGGACTAAACCCTAGAAAGAGAACCAAACCAAACGCTATAAAATAGAAATGAAAGGGACTAAACACTAGAAATAGAACCAAACCCTAGAAAATAGAAATAAGGCTTCTTTGATTATGTTCGATAAAATTGGTTGATAAATTAATTGAAAATTTATAAGCTAATTTTTAGTTGATAGCTTATAGTTAAAAATTGAAGGCTTATAAGCTACCTTATTGAATTAGAAATGTATAGTAAAAGTAACTGTTAAAGTAGTTGAAAAATATAAAATAATATAAAATGACATATTTTTTAATTCCAAAATAATATCAATAAATATATTATTTTTTGTTTTTAATTAAATTAATTTAAATTATTTTATATATAAAATTCATTAAAAATATATATTTATACATTTTATTATATTTTATTATATGTTTGTATATTATATATATTTATATATAAGGGTACGATGAATATGAAATAAGGGTATAATAGATAATTTCATAAAATAACAAGGGTAAAAATGTATGAAAGTACAGAAGTTGTAGGCTCTGTTTGACAAAATTAGCTTATAAGCTAACTGATAGTTTATAAGTTAATTTTAACTTATAGCTTATAAGCTAGCTTATTAAATTAGAAGTGTTTGATAAAAATAACTGTTGAAATAACTGAAAAGTATAAAATGATATAAAAGGGCACATATTTTTTAATATCAAAATAATATAAATAAATAAATTTTATTTTTAATTAAATTAATTTAAATTATTATATATATATAATTCATTAAAAATATATATTTATAAATTTTATTACATTTTATATATAAATAATATATTTTTTACATATATAATATATTTATATATATTATTATATTTTATTATATAATAAATATATTTACATATTTTATTATATTTATATATCATATATAAGGGTATAATGGAAATGAAAGGTATAATGGATATTTTCATAAAATAACAAGGGTAAAAAAAAAGAAAAAAAGTATATAAACTATAAGTTACTCAAAGTAACTTATCAAAATACGGTATAAGCTACTAAAATAAGCTCGTTTACTGAACACTTTTAACAAGCTTATAAGCTGGTCAAATAAACTATAAGCTCGCATGCTGAATACAGTCATAAGCTATAAGCTAATCAAAGTAACATTTCAGAATAAGCTATAAGTTACTAAAATAAATTTGTTTATCAAATACTTTTAATGAATTTATAAGCAAATCAAATAAGTTAATTTATTGGTCGGGCTGGATACATCCTTTGGCTACTCTATTTTTATATATACCGACAATCACAAAAGTTTAGCTTTCACACCTTAATTTAGAGAAGACTTTATTTTTTAAACTTAATAAATCTAAAAGAGATAATTTTTTTTATTCTATGAGATGAAAGGATACCTTTATATTAATTAATAACAATTGGAATTTTTATTTTTTTTAAAAATTAGATTAAAATAATCATAATTTTAAAGAATTAAGTGAATAATTTATTCGGAACACTTACAACTTGTTTGATATGGTGGGAGAAAGTGTTGTAATGAGCGAAGTAATAAGATAATATTAAGAAATTGTCTAAATTATTTTTAAAAAAAATATTAACTTTACTAATTTTCGATAAATAATTATTCGATGTCTAAACATCAAACTACGAATGTCAATTAATTTAAATTCAAGTTGAGTAAGACAATAATAGATAATAAAACTCTCACTACTAAATTTTAATATAGTTACATTTTCAAGAATTTTAACTTAAAGCTTTTAATTAAGTTAGAATAACTCTTTATCATTTGACTTACGCACTTAATAATTACTTTCTTTTAAGTTAAAATATTTCAATAAAATAATTATTTTCATTCTTATTTTTTTTCTTTTTCTGCGTAGGAAACGTAGTTTAGAGAGTTCGGCGCCCCTGCTTTTCTGTACTAGAAAAGTAAATATTTTTCTCTTTAACAAAAAAGCAGAGACACCAGACTCTAGTTTAGATGTGAGTATTTTCATTCTTATGAACATTGTAGTCGGTGATAAAGCAGAGTGACCGCTAACAAAATGTGTGGTTCTGGACTTTAAAGTCAACATCATTTGAATCACTTTCCTTAACGTTTGAATCATGAGTTTTAAGTTACGGGCTGAATTTTTTTTTGAATGAAAAACGTGGGAGGGGTGGAGACCAGAATGGGACCCTACATATTTAGAGGGTGTTTCGTTGCGCCGGAAGAACAGAACGCGCTTCTCATACACAAAAATGCAAGACATTTTGTTCAGCAACGAATGGCTCTATAATACCTGATAAAATTAGAATCACGTGTTTAAAAATATTATGGTATTTTATCATACAAAATAATTTAAATTAAAATTAGTCATTCTTATTCTCCATATTTAATTTATACTTTTTGAATGATTAATTGTGAGAATTGAGGTAGATAACTGGATCGAATATTTTGTTGTGGGTGGTATTTTTAAGAATTGAGAAAAGACAAGAGAAAGAAAAAATTACGTAGAATTAAAATAATTGTCAAGGAATAATTATATTTGAACTACTCGAGTTTAGGGCATCTGGGTATGGACACCCATGGGTCATTAGGACCCATCACCCTATTTAAACTCTTCTCTCTCTCTCTCTCTCTCTTTCTCTCTCTTTCCTCTTCATTTCTTGCATATGGGGGACGCTGTAATACCTATAAAAAAGAATGTTCTAGTATACAATACTATCACCTATATGGCAGTATTCATGTATATGGCAATTGTTCACATGTACGGTTGTAACATCTACTAGAATTATGTCCTTTTTATGCAATTTAGCAAAATTTGTAATATAGACAAAATGAAAATTTGATCAATCCATGATATTTTTTTTGAAAATATTTACAAAATATCCAAATTCATAAAAATAAGTAAAATTTGGAATATCCTAAAATATAAAATTTTACACTTAGCAGTAAGCGATCAGTCGATTAATCCATGACTGTCGGTCGACTGATTGGTTGTGATCTCATATAAATGGTAAACCGAGAAGTATCAGTCGACTGATGCAGGATAATTAGTCAAGTGATATGTCATGAACTTCTAATTTCATAAAATGATACTTGAAATGCAGCACAAATTTCTCAACTCAAATAAATACATAACTATAACACACATTCAACTATTTATTGTAATTTCTCTTCTATTATATACCCAACATACAAGGTTTAGTTACAAGTCTTATGAAGTTACAAAAAACTCTTAAACTTTGTTGTCTATATACATAATACACAACATTCTTTAAAAAATGCTATCAAAAGAAGGGGACATAGTTAACTAACATACCATAAGCTTATTTCTTCTCTTTCTCTTTTCTTTCTACTTCAGTCCCTGAAATGATAAATTATAAAAAAGCAAGGTGAGATATAAAATCTCAATAGCTAGCACATTTCATGAAACATCATAACCATTTTAGTCATAAAAGCAAATTTGACAATCATTTCATAAAGTAAAAGCAATCATAAGAACACATATATCAAATATGTAATCATTTTTAATATAGTGCATTATACTTTAGTTTTTTTCTCAAGAAAAGTACTCAATATCCCATGAGAAATTTTTATCATCCCATGAGGTATTTCTAGAGGTTTTATCATCCCATAAAGACTTTTACATCATATGAGAAATTTCTATCATTTAATGGGGAATTTCTGGGATTCTGTCATTCCATAAGGACATAAGCTTTGCTTTTTAAGAGAATTCTACATATTCATGAAAAACTTAAGATGCAAATACTTGATAAATCATACAAAGGCATGACAAACACATCAAATACTTTGCTTTTATGAAAACTAGCTACCTTTAATCCTCCTAAAGTTGAAGTTGATGTGATATCTTCTAATTCCTCTCTAATATTCCTTGTTTTTTCAACCTCTAGGCTAACTCCTTCCTCTTTCTTCTTTCCTTAGCCTGAAAATTCTTATTCTATCATTTTTCAAGCTCTAGAATCTATCTAAACTAGAAGAATCAAGTTAGAAACTTACCTTTTATGATCTTCTTGTTAAAATCTCCATTAGAACTTCATTCTTTCTCTTCTTCTTGCTCCTCACGTTTTCTCTCTCTCTCTTTCTTCTCTAAATTTCAGAAATTGCTCTTTCTCCTTCTCTTCTTACTTCTAAAAGAGTCTAAAGAGCCTTTTTATTGTAGAAATCCTTCTTTTAACCCTACTCTCTTATTTCTAAGCTTAATTAGCATGCTAGGGGTGTTTAAGTAAATTTTTCCACTAATTTTTTAGTTAATACTGACTTAATTTCGCACTCTAGCAGTCTATTAATTGACTGATTGCTCCTCAATAGTCGACTAATCCATCCTGATTAGGCAACTGATTGTTGCAGGACCTAAAATTTCAGCTTGAGAGAGAACAATCAATCGACTGATCTCTCCTCATCAGTTAATTGATTGCAGATATCAGCAATCTAGTCTAATCTT
Source organism: Biancaea sappan (assembly GCA_037074585.1). Lineage (NCBI taxonomy): Eukaryota > Viridiplantae > Streptophyta > Magnoliopsida > Fabales > Fabaceae > Biancaea > Biancaea sappan. Next base: position 42,706,990 of record CM073500.1, on the reverse strand, counting down.
TGATGCTATTAGTTGACTGGTTTGCTATAATTAGTTAATTGATTCCCTCAAAACTTTATTTTCCTTTTACTCTTAGCTCATTTATCCTAATTTCTCATGTCTTTCCTTTATTACTTCCTCCTGAGCATCCAAAAACATATCCTACTAATTTCTAACATCATTTCTAACTTAAATAAAAAAAAAGTACAACATAAGTGAAAGAAAATATGAGATGTTACAATGACCATCATGACTGAGTGCTATTTTTGATTTGGAGAAATTCAAAGGAGAAAATGATCCCCTGTCTATTTAATTTTATGTATACTTATGTGAATCTCGTTACCTTGTTTGTATATGTTGATGAAAATATAGATTTTCACATTTAAATTGCATGATTTGTCAGGTGTGATGGATGATATGATCCTATGAGTGAAATATGGATTAAGCATAAGAGGAAACTAGAAAGAAATTAGGAAACAAAATGACATTTTATGTGAGAAAATCTTTTTAAGTTCCAAATAGTAACCAATAATTTGGTCGCTCTCGTGAAAAAACATATGTGCACAGTAAACTGAATTATTAAAATCCATAGTAAATTAAATTATTAGTGCATAGTAAATTGAATATTTTATTAATGCATAGTACCCTTGACTTTTTCTATAAATAGGTCTTTTTATTTCACTTCTTCACTCACACCTTCAGTTCTTCTTCTTCATCTCCTCAAATCTCTCATGCTCTGGTACTAAGTCTCTGATTCTAGGCCTTTCTTCCTCCCTAAGTAAGGAAATGTTCTTCTATGCTCTTTTCTTACAAGTAATTAAATGTTAATTCTCAATATACTCTGTGGTTGCGATTTTGTCTGATCTTCTATATCAGAAAAGAATTATCCTCAGTTGCTTGAGAATTATTTTACTGATTGACAGAATAGAGTATAAAACTGTGAAGAATACATGTCTAAGAAGGTTCTGGCTAAGAAAAAATATGGCACTTAAGAGTATCTATTATGACCTACATCTCTTTTCTGGAAACTTATCTAGTGTACTTTTTTACAGCTTGTGTTCACTATTCATGGTACGAATAGTAATAGTATGTATGAATAATATTTGTATATATGAATAGTAATTGTACGTATGAATAATATCTATATATATGAATAATACTCATACATATTTTTGAATAGTACAAGGGTTGGAGGAAAATGAGAGAACATAACATCCTGATAGAGGTATGTGACAAGCCTTGGACCTTTAGTGAAATTTTGGACATCGTTTGATTGATATAAATTGTAGAAAGCTAGTTTGGGATGGAGGTGAGAGATCCTACCTTACTTTATTTGCTTATTTTATGTATATATTAAAGGTGTACTATGAATATATATATGTAACATGAAATTGATGCATTCATGTTATGCATTGAAATGTGAAAGTGTGAGACTATTATGACTTCATTTATAAATATATGTGCATGAGAGTACATTTATAAAGTCAGTGCAATATTCGCTATTTTTTGAATATTAGTTTATTGGAATTTTGTTAAAGAGTATTCTGAGAGCAAGAAATTTTTTTCTTTTTACCAAGGAAAAACTTATTTGGGAAGTATAAAGAGTGGGTCTAGGGACTAAAGTGAAAAGAAAATAAAATATGAAACAATTTGGAGAAATGATTAAATGGGTAAACCATGTGGGGAAGCGAACTTCTGAAGATAAATTGTGAACCCGCCCCCTTAAAGCTGTTGGATCGGTGTTTAGACACCGAGAAGGACTGGAATGAATGAATGTGAAATCTCAGCATTTTATTGGAATGGAGGCATGATAATGTGTACTTATAGAAATGTGACTGAGTGTCTTTATAATGACTAAATTATCCCTTTACCTTGCGAGATACTGGTTAAAAGTGCAGTTAAAAGGGACCAAATTGGAATAGGGGTAGGTGGACCCTACACAACTAATCTAAATACTCTCATTCACTTTTCTTCATCCATTTTTCCCTTCCCCTCTCATGACTTCTCTCTTCATCTTGGCACCCATGGACCTTCTTCCCTCCATTCCTTCCCAAGCCTTCATCCAAGCATCCGGTGGCTGCTCTTTGGCAAAGAGGCCTAGCTTCGGCAAACCACTACCCCAAAAAAGTGAGAAAGACAAGGTGAGCACCTCTCTCTGAATGGATCATTTTTCAAGTTCTGAGGTTTGGGTGACATTTTAAAATACTTTTGGATGATTAGTGATGAGATTGGAACTAGAAATTTGTGGTTTTGTCATGTTTAAGAATGAATTTAAGTCATTGAAGGGGAAATGGTGAAAGTTAGGGCTTATAATGAATTTTTGTCGATTCAAGCTAGTATGTATGATTTTATTTAGGGAATTCGGTGCCAAACTGACTATTGGTCATTCGGGAGGAAACCCCATTGAAAAATAAGTATTGCCTCAAACCCTAGCTTTCTGTCGTGGTTGCAAATCATGGCACCTGAAGCGTCATAGATCTGATATTGGCAGAGAGTTTAGGGGCTAGCGCCCCAGGGCACCGTGACTGTCGCCCGAGGCACCATCTTCTGGGCAGCATTTTTAGCCTTAGAAAGGCCATAGCGCCTATGAGGACTTCTTAGTTTTGAGTTTTGAATTGCTCCTTGATGTTTCGTAGGCTTGAGCGCGGTTCGAGGTTTGCCTGGAATATTCTTTGGAGGTTGAAAGTGCTTCAAGTCCAGGTGAGGGACCACTATCTTACCTTGACCATATAAAAAAAATGATGAATTTACAACTTTATTAATTTAAGTACAAGGTTTGAAACCCTTGAAAACAACATAGTTGTTTAATGAATGTGGTCATGTATATGTTAATCTAATAGATGTGAATGGGGCCATAAAATAATTATGTGTGCTATATATATATATATATATATATATATATATATTTGAATACATGTACACATAACAAACATATGTACTTTACCATGGTTATATATATATGTATATGTATACTGGGACAGTGATGCATACACCCTTTATTATTATGAATTTAGTAGGAAATTGCAGAGATAATGTCACAATTAGCATATCACGCCCCTGAATAACTGCATTATGTGAACATAAATTGTAAGGATGGTAATTGCTTTGTGATAACTACATGAATATATATGTGTGTGTGTGTGTGTGATTCCTAGGGTTGAGGAAATCTTATACATTGTGAATAATGGCTTACATGAACATGTGGAAATTCTATGAACTATGTGTATAATTATTTGTCACATTGAAACCTTATTGATGTTAAGGTAACATTTAATTACGCTGGGTTGTATACCACGGTTAGGATGAATAAGTGGCCTTGCTTATTTAGGTAATTATATAAAATTATTCTTCTATTTGGATTGGTAGAGGTAACGTGATGAAGTAACCATGTCTAAATAACTGATTGATGAGTAGTTAATTAGAAAGTATTGTACTATGCTTGTGTGATAGACTTGTTATGTTATTATGAATACGGATGACCCCAATTGGTATTAAGGGAAAAGCCTCACAATAAGTCGCAATGTGGTTAAGTAACTATATTCCTCGAGAATGCCACACTCGGGATGCCGCTTTTGTGTAGGAAAGGCAAAGGAAATTATAAATGTTCTAAACGGTGGGCAATACTTATTTTATAAATGTCCTAGAACAGTATTAAAATTTTGGAAGTCCTGAAGCAATAGAAATATTGTGAATTAGTCTCAGTGACTTCTCTACTTTTGAGCAAACTTTAATGTCGGACTAATAAAAATCTATGTTTATATATATGGACACCGATGCATGCTCATGTTTTGATTGATAGTTATAACCCTAAATTATTGTTTATATTGAGGAGAGAATATGTTGCTTAATTTAGTTGATTGTGTAGCAGAGGATTTGCCAATCTGGTGGTTATGGGTTGTGTACTACCTAAGGTCCCATCCCTATGGGTGATGTACAGGTTTCAGTCACGTTGGAATTGTTTCTCTTTCACTGAGTATTTGTACTCATCCCCCTTTGATTGTGCACTTTTAGAGGTCCTCGTTCAGCTGGTGAGTCTCCTTATGAGGAGTAGCAGAGTCTCTAAGTCCATGGCCGTATTGGCCTAAAAATGTTGGTGATGTTTTAGGGTACGTACAAGTTGTTGAGTCACTCTGTAGTAAATAAGACTCCTAGATTGATGGTAAATGTTTTAATCTTATTAATCTATTCGAATTGTGTATACTGAATGAGTATGGTGTCAAACTTACGATGGTGACACTGAGCTAACCGCCATGCCAATCATGTCCTTAAGATTGGGGCGTGACAGTCAGGATGTATGATGATGAATATTGTGAACTTTGCCATGAAATGGGATGCGTATGGTTGCCTATGTTTATGGAATATGATTGTCTTTGATCATGAAAGAAACATGAATGGAATTTATGGAATCCCATGAGATGAAATAAAGGTGGTATAGAAAAAAGTTCCCACATATGGACGCATATCGTGGGTCGGGAATGAAATAAGGTTGGATTATTTAGTCCCAATAAAGACGCATATTATGGATTAGGTGAAACAAGGAAGGGTTTGGGAAAGTGATATTGATATTGAAAATTGTTCCAATATGTATATGTATTGAGAATGTGTGATGAAATAATGGGATGAATTATGAACAGATGGGAAATTGTTTGAAATATAATTTTGATTGATCTTGAATATATTTGTTGCGATGTGATTTCAATGTGTATATCATGATAAATATATTGTACCTAAAATATAGATAATTATACTATTATATCAAATATATACTTCAGCATGTACATATATACCTATATTGTGTGTCATTGTGGTAGGGTTTTCTCAAGTAAAAGCTATCTTTAGTTGCAAGTATAAGGTTCATATCCTAGCAGCTACAATTTGTACAAAGAATATTGTGCCAGAAAGCATCCTAGATCTCCATCCCATCGTTCAGGATATTGTATTTTTTTTTGTAAATTTTTGACAATGTTATCTAGATGCTCTATAATCGGGTAGGTCATGTATTATTGTATAGGATGGTTAAATTTGAAAACTCGTAATTTAATTGTATAAGATCTTATTCATACTCCCCTATGTGATTATGAGAAGAGGAAAGATTCTCTTGTTTTAATTTTTCATTGTGTAACTTAAATTGATTACATTTAAAGGAATAACTAAGTTAAGGAAAAGTAATGTGTTTAAGGGAAAGTTAAGTTTGTGGCGGTGTGGGTTTGGATTCTGTTCGCGTCGATCATGGGCTCAGATTTGGGGTATGATAGATGCAAAGAGCAAGGAAGAGGAAACTCCTCTATCAACTTCATCATCCTGACTTCCTTTCCCCCTGATTAATTTCCTGTTTTCGATTCATTGGAGCTACTAGAGTTAGAGGTAAGCACCATCTTCCTTTTTTTCTCCATTTCCTCCAATGAAGCTCTAGTTGTAGGAAAACAGGTTTTGGGTTTAGGATTTGTGGTTGATATTGGTTAAGAGTGTTAGAAAAGGTTAAATATGAAGTTGAAAACCTTAAATATTGGCTAATATGAGATTTGGGGGTGTTAGAATTAAGAGGCATGGCAGGAGAAGCAGACCAGAGCAAGTCGGTTCTGCATAAAATTGGTTCTGCTACCCATTGCTGCAGCGACTAAATCGATCGCTAAAGTGACAGCCGGGTAAAGGACGAAGCTCTTTGTTAGCCCATTGCTGCAATGATGAATCCATCGCTGCAGCAACAGACAAGGCAGAGAGCAATGCTCTCTGATGGCCCCATCACTGCAGCAACAGGAAATTCTTCAAATTTTTAGTTTTTTCTTGTTTTATTTATTTATTTATTTTGGTTAATTCTAGGTGACTTGGGAGCTTCATTGGCTTTATTTTTCAAGAATTCTTTCATAGTAAACCTTATCAGCATCAAGGTGAGTGTATGACCATGCTAATTGAGTTCTCATTAAAATTGTTCAAGTACAATATAAATCATATCCATGCTAAAAAGAGGAATCCATCAATAAAATTCCTCTAGTTAGTGGTGTTAACTAGACTTAGAAATTTATTAATTTAATAAATTACAAGAATGTCTCCTTGTTAGTGGTGTTAACTAGGTTATAGAATTTTCTTGTAATTTTGAGGAATTATCTTGTGAATTTATGTTTGAGAGTAGTGGATTATTGCATTTTGTGATTATGTATGTAATGTCTTATGACAAGTCTTGTGATTGTGATTGTCGATGTGATGGCAATGTGGAAGCCTAGTTTTGAGGTTGACTATCGAGGGGCGACTTGCCAGTATTAAGATTAGGGCCCATATTATACTTGACTCCCTAGGAGCGACTTTCTGGTATTATGATTAAGGTCTGGGTTGAGCTTGACTCCCAAAAGGTGAATAAGATATACGTGAGAACGTAGACTCATGAGTGAGGAAGGCTTGTGGTTGTTGCATAATTATACTCTATATGTATAAATTATTGATGCTTGTACATGTTTTATTGTGTTTGTGTGTGGTTTGTGTAAGGGAAAGTTAAGGTTGAGGGAACGTAGACCTTTAGCTCCTCTTCATTGAGTTGCTATTAAATGAGGAATTGCGAGCATGTAGACTCACATGGAAACATCACGTCATGGTTGCATGATGAGGTATGATTGTGCATGTGTATTTATTTGTGCCTATACATGCTGAGGTATTTATTTTGAGTTTGGTTATGATTATGAATTTATACTTATACCTTGTTTTATTCACACAGTTATTTGTTCACTGAGTTTTGATGAACTCACTCCCTATATGGTTATCTTTTTCAAATATAGTAGCTGAAGAGGATGAGAAATAGCTGGAGATTTAGCGGCTTTGGAGACATACTTAATTTTTGTTTGTAGGGTTCTCGGAACCAATTTTTGGGATGTATACCTAGGAAAAACACTTTGTAATCCTATAGGTCATCTAAGTCCTATTGTAGTTAGAAAATTTATTGTATATTGGTTGTAATTTACTTTGAAAACTATGTAATTTAAATTTTCTTTGAAAATTTATTTTTTGCATAGTTATGGAATTTAGGACTGTTCAGAAAATTTATGGGCTACCAATGAGGTATACCCTAAAAGTTATATATATTCACGTATTCAATTTTTGGGGCATGATAGACTCGGTAGAATCAATTGTAGTTCCAAAACCTATGTTATATTCGCCGTAGATTTGAGTAGCTTTTGAGTATAATTGATTATGCAACTTTTTCTCCTTTTTTTTTGCTACCCTCCTCGTAGTCCCTATTCTCTTCCTATTTTTCTTCATCTCTGTTTCTCGTTAGCCATATTCCCTCTTAATTCTCTATCCCTCTATGTACTCTGTTTTCGCATAAGGAAAGATAGACAGGGAGATGGGTGATTGGAGGTTGGATGTTAGTAAAATTCTGGCCAGAGCCTGATAAATCTCACTTTCTCTCTCCCCGTCACCTATCCCTATCTTTGCGTACTCAACTCAGTCTCAACTTACAAAAATAAGGAGAAGAAGGGGAGATGAGGAGGAAGAGGAGAGTAGGTCAGCAAAGTGGACACAATGGCACAGTGGAAGATGATGATGCTCTCTCTATTTTATCTCTTCCTCACTCGACTCTCTCTCTCTATCTCTCTGTTTTTGCAATTTTTTGGGCTATTAATGATTAGTGGGCTTGGTGGGACTGATTGCTTGACTTGATTAAGGCTTTTAATGATTTAATGTTTGATTAATGGTTGATCAAAGCTTTTAATAATAAAGTTAATTTTTTAATTAAGGGATTAATTATTAAATAATTAAACAATATTTTAATTAATTACTGAAATTAATTTGAATTAATAATAAATTTTATTTCATTACAACATTCAAAATAAACAGTATAAAATTTTTACCCTTTATGGTAATTACAACTTCAAATATATTTCTACTAACCAATATATTCAAACGAAATTTATTTTTTAAAATAACTTTTCTGATAACAATTTTTAAAGATAAATTATGTTTTGCTCAAAATCAATTTTGTAAAATCAATTCTGTTCAAATTTAAATTTATCCAACTATTTTCCAAACACTTCTTAATAAGCAATTAAAATGCACAAAAGCAAGATTTAATTTGTGCAGGCAAAACCGTACACCAGCAACATATGGCATATGCATGAGGTGGTATTCCATCTATCCTTTCAGAAATCAGATGTAAGCCTCAACTTACACCAGCAGCATGTGGCATATGCATGAGGTTGATGATGGATGGTAACATATACAGATGTGCTTCTCGTGATTCTTATCCTTTCATAGATGTTTTTCGCTGGAATAGATTTGTAGAGTGGCTTAATTTTCAAGGAGGAAAAGTTTTTTTATTAGATTATTTTAAAATTTGTGTAAAATAAATTTATATATACATATATATAAATCTCGAGAAAAAGTTTGTTTAAAGTTGGCGTCTCCTTTAATCTCTTCAATATAATGGCTTTTGATAATATGTTAATGCTACTTAAAACCTCTTAACTCTTCTACGTTGCGTCATGTCCATTCTATTCTTCGGTTTTGAAAGTTGGCATATTAATGATACTTTATGTTTTGGAACGTTGGTTCATGCTGTTTTAATTCTTTTGTTGCTCCAATTTAAATGAGAATTATTCTCAAAATAAGTATATATATGTGTGTGACATTTTAAATAAAAAAAAATTATGGGAGGAAAAGAGTCCATTTTACTTTTTTTGTGCAAAGGTGCTGTTGTATTTTGGAGGTGATATTTTTGTGTACCATTGCACTGGGTGATATGGTAAAATTAATCCGCGAAAGACATGAAATTATTTTATACAAAAGTCGAGATACTCATACCTCAACTCAATACCACGCAATTTATATTTTTTACTACAACCTTAAATTCTTCTATTTTTGTATTTATTTTTATTTTTCAGCAACATAATAATAAACAAACTTTTAAAAAGTTGAATTTCTTATTTTTTTTATTTTTTGTTGAAAAGAAAGATACATACACAAAGGCCTTATTAATCTTCAATTTGAGAGAGTTCCTTTGTTCTATTGCTATTGTAGGATGGATTTCGAGATATATTTTATGTTAAAAAAATTCAAGTAAAATAATGAGTTAGTCTTTAATTTTTTATAACTGATCTTTTACAAATAAAAATTTTCAATTTTAATTCTTCAAAAAATTATTCGGTGTATCTTTTAAGCAAAATTTATAATCAATTAACAGATATATTGATGTGGCATAAACAATAGTCCACGTGGTTATTAACTCATGATTTAGATTTGCTTAGGCGATTGTCAAAATAACATCATTTTGGATTAGAAGAATTATAAAAAAAAAAAAAGTCATTGAGATAAGTCCAAACTATGAGTTATCACTCACATGCATTTATGTCTCACCAGCAAATCTATCAAGTGACCACAAATTTTTTCACTAGAGGGATTATTTTAATTAAGAGATAAATGTTTTGAGAGATTAAATTGAATTAAAAAATCGAAGGCCAAACAAGAATTATGAGTACAAGTAGCACCCAAAAGAGAGAGTTTGAACTAAATGGTCCATATTTTTTACTTAAATTTCCTAAGCCTCCTTTTTGGGATCCATTTTTTGAAACTGATAATATATTTCCTTTCTTTATATCAGATTCCAACACGCATCTTTTGAAAATCAGGCAATAAGAGATCGCAGGCTTTAAAATATTTTCGTAGACATTTTTGGGAATCTTATTTAGAAAACAAGATCTGTTTTGTTTTCTAAAGGTATAGGAAGAATGAAAAGTAGAACGCAACAATTAAGAACTTTTTTTCTTTGAAAGTTTGGATTCCTACTTTCTGGAAAATAGGTTTTAGGGTTGTTGCATATTATTATCATATAAAATAAATAAAATGTTTTGTTTTCCTTTCTAAACGTTGACATATTAATTAGCAATAAAATGCATTTGACATTCATAGAAATGCCATTGTACTGCTTAATGGGTCTTTATGTTGCCAATGGGATTTTCCAACGTTGCTATTCAATGTTGTTTATTGTTGTGGACATTGGCTTCAAGTTAAAGGGAATCAAAGCACTCTTTATTCCTTATTAAATCGTGACCAACAGGAAGAATGTGAAGAAATTAAAATCTATATATACATAGGTTATCATCTTGATTCTTTGTACCCTATGCAGGACGGATCTTGAACAGAATTATTAAGGGAGCTTAAATATTTTTTTATCTTTTTTGAGGGAGCTAATAAAAAAAATTAAATTGATAAATATTTTTTAAGAAAACTAATTAAGAAAAAAAATTTGGGCACCCGGGAGAGGGGGGGGCAGTTATCCTCATGTCTCTTAAGATATCCATCCCTGACCCTATGTGAAATATATATTACTATTTGTGTAATACTTTGGGTAGAGATTATGTGTGAGAAGAAGAGTCTTGTCTACATTATTTGTACAGGAATTGTAGACCTAACATTTGAGTTATGTGTTGTTGTATTATAGAGGTAACACATTTGTGTACTCTTACACCGAATGATAGTAAAATCAACATGTGAAAGACATGAAATTACTTCAAAAAAAGACGAACCACTCAAACATCAATTTAGTTAGTATTACGTATTTTATATTTTTAATACTAACTTTCAATTTTTTTCCTATTTTGTGAATATGTTTATTTTTCAGGTTGCTTCTTCAACAAAGATTTAGGTCCCTGAGAACTTTTGTGCATCTCTCAGTTCTAGTGTGGCAAGATTTTAGTGGAAGCTAAGTGATAGAGAACATAGCATACACTAGGTTAAATGGAAAGCTCTTACTAGAAGTAAATTCAATGTTGATATGGTGTTTAAGGATTTCAAGATTATGAACGATTCCCTTCTAGCAAAACAAGCCTGGAGAATGGTTGAAGATCCAGATGCTTTGTGGTTGAGGGTGTTAAAGCGTATTTACTTTCCTCAAAGTGACAACTGGAACATTAAAAAGGTAAGGGGATGTTCTTGATCCTGGTCCAATCTAGTTGATGGCATGAAGTTTCTCAAAAGGATTTGCGTATGGCATGAAGTTTCTCAAAAGGCTTTGCGTTTGGAGGCTGGGAAATCTGCGATGAGGTGGCAAATGAGTTGAGATGGCCTATCGTACCTCAAACCCAGTAAGGTTAAGCGAAAACATGTGTTGGCCATCTATAATACATGAATTGAAAATTTTAGTCCAGCCTAACCTAGTTCTTTAAGGGTTGTGGCTTGGACTAGTTTATGGACCAATTTTTTTTAAATATATTTTTAATTACTTTGAATAATAGAAATTAAGTATTGAAACTATAAAACTTTAAAGAATTAATTAAACTTCTAAAAAAAATACTAAACGTCAAAATGAGCTAATTTTTCTTTTTCGAACATGTATTTTTTACAACTTTACATGACAGAATTTAATTATTAAGACTATAAAACTTGAAAAAAAAATTGCACTAAATTTATAAAATATTAAACTAAATCTTAAAAACTAATAATTAATTTTTTTATTAAAAAAATTCATTAGGGCTAACACACCTCAGTCCACCAAATCCTTTAGTGGGTCAGACTAAAAGTTCTTTTTTTAAATGGGTCATTAAATTATTAACTTATTCCATCATATTTTTTGAATTGGGTTAGACTATCTAATAAACTCAACCAATTTTCACACGCTTAATGGATAGCAAACCCATCGTTAAGGATAGATGAATTCTTAAGCACTCGACTCTTATTTTATAATCCAATAGTGGATGAAGACATGAAGGTCTGTGAATTTATTGATGTAGATTGTGGTTGCTGGCATTACCAGAAAGTCGTGGATCTGTTTGGGAAACAAGAAGCCAGTAAGAAATGGGTTTGGCCTTTTGCTGATCAGGATGGGAAATATAATGTTAAAACAGGTTGGCAAGCAGAAGCAGCGAGATTTGGATCCGGATTTGCTCCCTTGAAAGGCAGTGCTTTTCCTAACCATTGCTAAAATTTTTGACAGCAAAAAAAATTGTTACTGAAAGCTTTTTTACTGTTAAAAAAACTTGCAAAATTTTTTACAGCAAAAAAAATTGTTGCTGAAAGCTTTTTTACTGTTAAAAAAACTTGCATGGTGCCTTTAAAGGCAACAAATCTGGATCCGCGAGATGCGGTGTGGCTTCCCAAGGTCAGCCTTCTTCTTCATGGCAAGTTAGTACCAGACTTTGGAAATGACTACGGGGCGCCTGAGTTCTTCCAAAGGTTAAAAACATTGTGTGGCGTGCCATCTCCAATGCTATTCCCATTAAGGCACAAGAGGCGTTTAGTTTGGTTCACCACTCCAGTGTCGACTGTCTGAACTCTGAAGGAAGGATCTCAAGGGTGGATCTGTGAGTTGAGGACCACTGGAATAGAGCTAGTAATCCGGCCGGCTTCAAATCTCTATGACCTCTCTTCGTTTGTTTTCAACACTTGTTGGGCGATTTGGGCCGAATGACTTTGTTTTCAACCACATCCCAAGTTTCTCCCTCTCTTGGATCGATATGATAGTACAAGACTGATGAATTTTGTATTCTGACACGTGTCAATTAGTCTGATTATTTATTAATCAGTTATAGTTTTAGTTAATCAGTTTTAGATTAGTTTACAAGTTGTTATTTTCAGTTTTTTTGTTCTGTGTATATATTGTGCCTTGCTGTACATATTTGGGCATATAATTGAAGGAAATTATTTTCTTCTATTTTGACTTACTCTACTTACCCGAAATCTCGTATTGAGATTATAACATGGTATTAGAGGCCACAGGTACTTTAGACTCTGAGAAACTGTTTTGAAGAGGCAATGGCGGATTCGAGTGGATCAAGTGTGGAGAGAAGGTCGAATACATTGTATACGCCGTCGAACTCAGATGATCCGTTACAGCTACTTAACTCGGATAATCCAGGAATGGTGCTGGTCACGGTTCCTCTCAGTGACACGAACTTCCTGATCTGGAGTCGATCGATCAAGAGCGCTTTGGAAGCAAAGAATAAAATCGGTTTTATCAATGGCTCCATGACAGAACCGATGGAAGAACTCGATCGAGGTAAATGGAGACGATCTGATTAGATGGTGTGCTCTTGGATTATCAATTCAATGAGCAAGGAAATCGCAGAGACGTTCGTGTACTGCTCATCGGCGAAGAAGCTGTGGTCAGAGTTGGAAGAGCAGTTTGGAGAAGGAAACGGTCCACAGATATATCACATTCAACGGCAAATTTCATCAATCGAACAAGGCAACCAATCTGTTGTGATGTATTACAATAGATTGAAGAAACTTTGGGAAGAACTCAATGTTCTTCAGCCGGCTCCACAGTGTACTTGCGGCATTATGGAAAGGTGTCAGTGCAACCTTTCTGAAAGTCTTGCGACTGTAGTTTCGCAAACCAAGCTGATTCAGTTTCTTATGGGGCTGAATGATAGTTATGACTCAATTAGGAGTCAAATTCTGGTCCTGGACCCGTTACCATCAGTGAACAAAGCTTATTCAATGGTTCTAAGAGTGGAAAAGCAACGTTCAGTGCAAGGAGATATAATTAACAGCAACAGTACAGAAAGAAGTGCTATGTTGGCAAAGATGTCCCAGCAAAACAATAAGTCTCAGAACAATAAAAGGAATCAAAAGAAGGAGGACAAGTATTACGAGAACTGCAAGGCTACAGGACATGTTAGAGAAACATGTTTCAAGCTACATGGGTATCCTGACTGGTACAAGCAGCTGAAAAAAGACAAGGCAGCTTCGAATGGAAAGGGATATGCTAACATGAGCAGCTTGTCATCTGAAGAGGGGGGGTGAACTGAAGAAGGATTCAATGACAGTCAGTCCAGCTATGGCAGACTACATACAACAGGAGATTAATAAGATCATAAAGGGAAATTCAGAGCATGTCAACTTTGCTCAGACCATGGAATATGCTGGTAACACTGTTTTGAATCCTATTTTAAGTAGCAGTGTATGCAATGAGTATTGGATAGTGGATACAGGGGCCACTAATCATATATGTGCTAAAAAGGTTTTATTTGAGTCACTGAGTTTCATAGCACATAAAGTAACCATATACTTACCAGATGGAGAAATTAAGAATGTTCAACAATGTGGGAGCATAAAGCTAGATAAAAGGCTTGTGTTACATAATGTGTTATACATTCCCACTTTTAAACACAACTTATTGTCAGTAACTATGCTTTGCAGTGATAGTAGGCTAAAGTTCAGCTTCTACTCATCATTCTACGTATTGCAGGACTGGAGGACTGATTGCATTATAGCCGTGGGGGAAATGAAGGACAGATTGTATTTGCTAAGCTCAAATTCATTCTTGCCAGAGACTATACGGAAAACTTGCAATATGTTTTAGAATAATGAACCGATACAGTACTGTATGATGAATAAAATGGATTTAAATTCCATGTGGCATGATAGGATGGGACACCCATCAGATGTAGTAATGAAACATTTACCATTTTATAACAATGATGGTTATTCTTTGAAACATTGTGATACTTGTCATATTACTAAACAAACAAGGCTTTCTTTCCCTGTAAGTAGCAGTAGAGCTACTATGATTTTTGAAATGATTCATGTAGACATATGGGGTCCATATAGGGAAGAAAGTATTACTGGTGCAAAATATTTTCTGACAGTGGTAGATGATTATAACAGGACCACCTGTGCTTATTTAATGAGAGAAAAGTGCCAAGCAGTATCTCTCCTGAAGGCATACCTGGCAATGGTGAAAAGGCAATATGACAAGGCAGTGAAGGTGGTAAGATCTGATAATGGCGCTGAATTCCTTAGTAAAAACTGTCAGATGTTGTTCAGTGAGTCAGGCATAGTACATCAGAAGAGCTGCATTTATACTCCCCAACAAAATGGGGTGGTTGAAAGAAAACATAGGAGTATAATTCAGATTGCCAGGTCACTGTTATTTCAGGCAGGTATGAAGATGAAATTCTGGGGTAAGGCTGTCCTTCATGCTGTATATCTCATAACTAGATTACCTTCATCTGTGCTAAGTTAGAAAACACCTTATTTTATGTTTTTTGGAAGAGATGCTTCTTATGAAAATATAAAGTGTTTTGGGTGCTTGAGTTATGTTACTGTTCAACAGCCAAAAAATGATAAATTTGGTCCAAGGGCAGAGAGGGGTGTTTTTGTTGGTTTTGCACCTGGCCAAAAAGGGTATAAGGTATATATTTTGGAAACTGGACGTATAATTCTGTCTAGGCATGTTGTTTTCCAGGAGAATATATTTCCTCTTAAGGGTGATTCTCATGAATTGCAGGGCGATAAAAGTGTTTCACCCAATGTACCTGTATGTTTTGATGTTTTTTTTTACTGTGAAGATACTTTGGCACCGAGAAGGAGTATGCAGGAGATTAATGGGCATGACAGTGGTAGTAGCTGTGTTGATGGAAGAAATATAGAAGAAGGTGAAAGTGGTGATAACAGCACTGACAGAAGAAACACAGAAAGCGGCCGTGACAGTGAAATTGACAGAAGAAATATAGAGGAGAATTATAATCAGGATACAGGAGATGGAGTAATTCAAAGGAAACTTAGTACTAGAGTCAAGCAGAAACCTGCTTGGATGGATGATTTTGTGTGTCATTTGAATTGCAATATTCATAGACAAGAAAGTCACAGTGTTTGCAAGTCAGAGAGATCGAGCAATCACTATGATTCAAGTAATCATTTTACTCTTACACACATGAATTTTATAGCTAATTTGTCTGCTGTTCAAGAGCCTAGTTCTTATCAGGAGGCGAGGAAGGAAGCGGTATGGGTGGATGCTATGAATGCAGAGATAGAAGCTCTGGAAAGGAATGATACTTGGGAGATAACTGAGCTACCAAAAGGAAAAAAACCCATAGGATGCAAATGGGTTTATAAGGTAAAACTTAAGCAGGACAGAAGTGTAGAGAGGCACAAAGCAAGGTTGGTAGCGAAGGGGTATCATCAACTAGAAGGTGTGGATTTTCATGATAGTTTTTCCCCTGTGGCCAAAGTAGTGACTGTGAGGGTTTTTCTGACTTTGGCAGCAGCCAATTCCTGGTCTCTTCATCAATTAGACATTAACAATGCTTTTTTACATGGGCATCTAGATGAAGAAGTTTATATGGAGGCGCCCGAGGGTTATAGCAAACTGAAAGAAGGTCAAGTGTGTAGGCTGAGAAGATCTTTATATGGCCTCAAGCAGGCTTCCTGGCAGTGGAACACTGAACTAACATCACAGCTGAAGGGATACGGTTTTGTGCAATCTAGTCATGATCACTGTTTGTTCATTTTAGCTTCTAACAGTTCATTTTTGGCTTTGCTAGTATATGTAGATGATATATTGCTAGCTGGAAATTCTGAGACAGAAATAGCGAAGGTGAAGGATTTTTTGGATAGAAAATTCACTATAAAAGACTTGAAGCATGCAAAATACTTTCTGGGTCTTGAATTTTCGAGATCAGAGAAAGGTTTATGGGTGAATCAAAGAAAATATGTTCTAGATTTATTAAAGGATGCTGGTTTGCTGGAATGTAAGGCAGTATCATATCCTTTACCTAAGGGAATTAAATTTTGTAGCCATGATGGAAAATTGTTGTCTGATCCACAGAAATTTCGCAGACTAGTTGGAAGATTACTATATTTAGGCTTCACAAGGCCTGATATATCATACGCAACGCAGCAACTCAGTCAGTTTGTGCAAGCACCAAGAGAGGAACTGTAATACCCAAGAAAAATAAAATATAAATATTTGTTTACAAACTACTGTTACTATTTCAGTATATGATACTATTCATCCGTATAATACTATTTACGTATACGATACTGTTCATTTATACAATCGAAATGTCAAGTACTAGATGTGGTTTGGTTATAAGAGAAAACTAGAAAGAAGTTCGTGGGAGAAAATGACGTTTTATGTGTAAAAATACCCTCAGGGACTAAAGTGAAAGGACTGAATTGAAAAGAAACTTAAAGGTTTAAGGTGAAAGGATAGTTTTCCTTTTAAGTTTCCAATAGTCGCGTGAGGTGCACAGTAACTGCATTATTAGAAATGTCATTTTCATGAATAGTAAATTAAATATTTTATTAGTGCATAGTGTCAAATAGTACCCTTGACTTTTGCTATAAATAGACCCTTGCATTTCACTTCTAAACTCACACCTTCAACTTATCTTCTTCTCTCCTTAAGTTTCTCTTACTCCAAAGCTAGGCCTCTGAGATTTTGGGCCTTTCCTTTTCAGCTTAGGTAAGGATACTATGCCCTTTCTATGTCTTTCAAATTTTAGAAGTTATTTTCTTAAGTATGCTCTGTGGTTGCGGCCTTGGCTGATCTTCCACATCAGAAAAACTGTCCTTAGTTGTTTATATGTTATTTTGATTCTCTGATTACCGAAATAGAATGTAAACTGTGAAGAATACATGTCTAGGAAAGTTCTGGCTAAGGAAAGACCTGGTTTTTAAGTGTGTCTAGTGTGACCCTCCACTCTTTCCTGGGAACTTACCTGGTGTACTCTTTTACAGATTGTATTCTCTATTTCTGGTATAAATAGTAACCGTACGTATGAATAGTAACCGTATGAATAGTAACTGTACGTATGAATAGTTACCGTACGTATGAACAGTATCTGTACGAAAACAATCCTAACGTATTTTCTCTAATCTTTCATGAAAATCTCCGTAGCAGAACACTGAAATTCACCTGTGTACTCTTGTCCGTAACGACGTAAAGAAGTGATACTTGTACAGAATCCAGGTGAGTGAAACGACCCCGTTTTAATAGAGTTTTAGCATTATTGGTGATAAAAAGTATGTCGTAGGACACTCCTAAGATTCATAGGGGGAAATTGGATTCAGAATGACGAATATAATGAGATAATTAATCCAGAAGTATGGATAAGAAAAAGCAAGTATCTCATGATGATGTGAAGATTGAATCTCTTGAATTGTGGTTTATAAAGCTATAATATAATTATATACTATACCTGTTATATGGATAAATATTATATTGAGCTTCTGATTATGATATGAAATGCTATTGATTGTGATTGAGCGGGACAGTACCCCCTCTCACGGCAAGGCGGAAAACCCGGTTGACAGGGTGTCTTGACCAATGAGTGTGGAGACAACGATTCCCTCAGTAGGGATATAGCCTGGATTGGTGATAAATCCGTGAGGCGCCCTAGCTAAGAGGATGAGGTTGTGCGTCATGGCAGAAATATACATAATTGGTGAGCTGGCCTGTGTGCGCTCTCTGGGATATATTGCCATTGACGAGTACTAGTAACGTTTGTTGAATTGGATGAATTTTTATCTTCTTGTATGTAAGAGGATGATGTTGTGCGTCATGGCGGAAATATACATAATTGGTGAGCCGGCCTGTGTGCGCTCTCTGGGATATATTGCCATTGACGAGTACTAGTAACGTTTGTTGAATTGGATAAATTTTTATCTTCTGTCTATTGGTTGAGTATGAGCCTTTGGATATGCTTGCATGACTGGTAATGTATTTGAATTTTATTAACGCGAGGCCGATTCGCTCATTGAGTTTAAAAGCTCACACTGTTTGTACAACTTTTTTGTTCAGATCAGGTTGCCAGCGAAGAATATCTGCTAGAGGAGTATATCACTTTGTACCTTCCCGTTGTCGGGTAGACCCCTCTTTTGTTATAGATTATATTACTCTGTAATCGTCTAGGACATCTAGGTCAGGGGTTCGACATTTGGCTTGTATGTCAGTATAATAATGTATTTTAAATTGATAATATATTATTACATGCAAATCATCTCTATGATTTTCAGATAAGAAAATTTGATATATTTATTGGAAGGCTTACAGTGATGAGAGATTCATCATTGTGCCAGTCATGTGCCCAGAAAACGGGTCGTGACAGGAACATTGGCAAGGGGCTTTGCATGTGTTGAAGTACTTAAAGGGCTGTCCATCTTTAGGATTGTTTTTCCCTTCCATAAACTCACTAAAGATTACAGCCTACACTGACTCTGATTGGGGCTCATGCTTGGAAACTAGAAGATGTCTTACCGATTATTGTATATTTTTAGGAGATTCACTTGTTTTGTGGAAGACAAAATAGCAACTACGGTGTCCAGATCGACAGCAGAAGGAGAGTATAGAGCCATGGCTGCCACTACGTGTGAATTGCAATGGCTTAGCTATATACTGAGAGATTTTGGAATCAGATTACAGACTCCTATTAAACTGTTTTGTGACAACCAGGCAGCGATACACATTTCAGAAAATCCGGTTTTTCATGAAAGAACGAAACATCTAGATATTGACTGCCATTTCGTCCGAGACAAGGTCATGGAAAAATTCATATCTCCACAGCATATCTCATCCTCACAACAGCTTGCTGATTCTTTCACTAAGGCTATTACATGACCATTTTTTAGTGATATGATATCCAAGTTGAACTTGATGGACTGCCACCAAGTATCAACTTGAGGGGGGGATGATGAAGTTTGTATTCTGACACGTGTCAATTAGTCTGATTATTTATTAATCAGTTATAGTTTTAGTTAATCAGTTTTAGATTAGTTTACAATTTGTTATTTTCAGTTTTTTTGTTCTGTGTATATATTGTGCCTTGCTATACATATTTGGGCATATAATTGAAGGAAATTATTTTCTTCTATTTTGACTTACTCTACTTACCCAAAATCTCGTATTGAGATTATAACAAAGACATCGTTGGGATTCTGTAACGATTCCAAGTTTCTCCTTCCCTTGGATCTCTAGAACGACAAATGTTGTAGCAAACCAGGTTGCTAAGTTGGATCTCCAAGATCTCCTCGGTCCTTTGGGTTCCTTTACCACCTAGAAGTCTATGGATGTTATCAGAAGTTGATCTTTTAAGAATTTATACTTTTTTTTTCCTTCACGGTTTCTTTTGTGATGTTTGTTCTACTCTATGCCCTATATAGTTGCCCACGTAGCCTTTTTGCAATGAAGTTTATTGTTTGCTGGCCAAAAAAAGGAAAAGAAATAGGTTTTAAGGAAGTAGGACAATAAGAACTTCATTTTCTTATGTAAAAATACAAAAACCAAAGAATTATCTAACATAGTTTTAGGAATAGGTGGCCTGGTCATTAATTCAGATTGGTCTTCGAGTCATTGGGTCATTGGTCTAATTATCAGGTCACCAAATCAATTACTGAATCTATATATATATATATATATATATATATATATAGGCGGAGCCACATGGAAGTCAGGAGGTGCAGTTGCACCCCCTGAAATTTACAAATTGTCATGTAAAAAAATAATTTTCATTTTGTCCCCTCCTTTTTTTTTGAATCCCCTTAATATTTTTTGAACCCATTCAGTGATTCAATTCCTCTTTGCTGTTCATAGTCACAGGACTTCCACTTCCCAGAGTCACAAAATTTTTTCTTGATGATGGTTAATTTCTCATTCCATTGTTAGGGACCTCTTTGTAAAAGTTTAAAATTTAGAGTTTTTGTGCATAGGTCTAGTTCTATTAAATTGGTTAATTGATAATATAATTAGGCTTATGAGTAACATATTTGTGAAGTCAATTTTATGAAATTTTTTCTTGATAATAGTTAATTTCTCATTTCATTGTTAGGGATCTCTTTGTAAAAGCTTGAAATTTGGGGTTTCTATATATATTTCTAATTCTATCAAATTGGTTGATTGATTATACAATTAGTATCATGAGTAACATATTTGTAAAGTCAATTTCATGAAATTTTTTCTTTATAATGGTTAATTTATCATTCCATTATTAGGGACCTCTTTGTAAACGCTTAAAATTTGAGGTTTTTATACATAAGTCTAATTCTATCAAATTGGTTAATTGATTATACAATTAAGATTTAGAATAAGAACGATTTTTTTTGTAATAGAAATATTTTTTAAAAGGAAATTACTATCAAATGAGCAACAATTTAAAATTAATTTAGAAGAATTGCCATCAGATTAAAAAAAACGAATGAAAATTTTGCCCCCTGACCGAGGGGTCTTGGATATGCCACTGTATATATATATATATATATATATATATATATATATATATATATATATATATATATATATATATATATATATATATATTCATTAAAAAAATCAAAATAAACAAAATTAAAAATAAATAATTTATATGCAAAATTCACAATCAAAATATCTTAAAAAATATATCTTAAAGTAATTTTAGCATACAAATATTATAATTAATAGATAAATATAATATTTTATAATTATATTAATAAATTAAAAAATAGAGGTAATTTATTTTTTAATATATGATGATTATTTAGTTATTTTTAACTTTATATGATATTATAAAATTTGATGCTAACATATTCAACTTTTATGATTTAAAATAATTTTAGATAATATAATGATATAATTTACATGAAATAATAACATTTTATGTTTCAAAATACTATTATTACTCCTATATATATTTTTTGGCGTAGTTTTATGATAATCATTACTTGTATTTTTTATGGTTAAAATATTTTTTTTGAGACACCGGGTTCAACATTGGTTAGGTCATTTTTCATTAAATATGTTTTTGTTGAAATTTGAAAAAAAAAAAGATCAAGTTGAACCGAGTCACTAGTTCAGTCAAAATCCCGCTTGGTTAATCGAGTCTTGACCAGATTGAATATATTTTGATCCAATGAGGCGGCTGGACTAGGTTGGGCTCCGATTTGACCCAACCGGGCCAAGCTGGGTCCAAAATCACTATTGTGTAATATTCTTCCTTCCGAATTTTAAAATATTGATCAATTTATTTCAAATAAACTTCTTTTCAAATAGGAACAAGAGCATAAAGGATTAATTGGAAGCACTATAATAGATAAAGAATCACAAAGGCATTTTTAACAAAATGGGTAATTATTTGGGCCAAATAACCTCAAAAACATTTAGCCCATTATTTAAAATTACAAGGTCTGATTTTTTTTACTGTCCCATACCTATTTTGATTTTATATTTCGGTAGTGTCCATTTTTTTTTAATTTTCAAATTTAGTCCACTTTTATTGTGGACCTGGGCAGATTGCAAGTGTGTCGCCCTTGTTAGGGGCGACATCAAGCCAAAGTGGTGTCACTTCTGACTGGGCCACTAGGGTTGGTAGTTTGATTGCCAATCCCGTGACCCAACCCTCCCTCCCCCCTCGAATTCTCCTAGACCCCCTTCTACCTTTTCTTCTTCTTTCCTTCTTCCTCTTTCTTTCTTCTTCTTTCTCTCCTCTTCTCACTGCAATCCTCCATAACATGTGACCCACTCTTTTTCTCAGATCTTTTTCTTCTCTCCTTTTCCTTCCTTTCATTTGTCTTGTCTTCTCAAAGCTATAATCTTTCTGTTCGTTAGATTTCTTCTTCGTTCATTTTTAGATTGTGGTCCTTCAACCATCTCTGTATTAATATTTTTGTGGTCCCCATTACTCCTTTTCTTGATTTATCTTGTGGTAAGTTTATTTTTTTATCTTAGTATTATCATTCTCCTAAAAAAATATTATTTTTTTATTTAAGTTGTTTGTATTTTTTATTTTTTTATATTAGGAAAAAGACGTTACAATTTTTGATCTTCCAAGTTATCTGTATCCATAATTACTGAGGTATGTAATTTCTTTCATCATTTCTAGTATGGTTATTAATTTTAGATAATTTTTGTAGAATATATAGGTCTATATTGTTATTATTGCAATAATAAGAGAAATTTTAAGATGTGTGATTTAATTAATTTAGGATTTTAATTTGTCTTTATTGTAGTTATTCATTTAAAAAAATTATTCTTGTAGTAATTAATTTAGTTGATTTGTAGTTGTTGTTATTTTTTTTAATTAATTTAAGGTTTTGAAATTTTTTTTTATTATTGATATACTTGAATAAAATTTTAGATATTTTTACTTTAGGAAATTTGTAATTTTAGTTTTCTTTATTTTTACTCTTTACATGGTTGCTTAAATTTTAATAATGTTCTTTACATATGAAAATTGAATGTGATATTAATTTTAAATATTTGTTCTTAGAACAATTAGTTAGGTGTTATTATTTCTTGCTCAATTAGAACACTTTTTAATTATTAATTTTAAATAATTATTCGATTCATGCTCCCTCAACTCATTTAGCATATATTTACAAAATATGTGTTGGGCATTAAACTGGGCACTTGACTCGACCAACCTATCATTGAAGTAAATCGCTAACTTATAGTAGGTGGCTTGAACCAGTACTGTGACGGGTCGACTCCTCACCCCTTTTAGGACACTGTTTATACACTCTGTTACGTTGGTCATCATATGGCCCCAACATCTTCCCTCATCATATGCTCAACACCACACAGCTTTGTCACTTGCATGTTCCACAACCCACTCATACGCGTCCTAGTTAAGCCCTCTAAGCTCTATTAACTTCTGCTCAACTACATGTCGTTCGTACGAATAGCCTGTACAATTAAACATAGCGTAGGTAAGAAGAAGTTTACTTATACGTAGATCTATAACATAACCACAGTGTAAAAGAAATACCTATGTTTATAAGTAGTTGCCTTAGCCGCTTGTTCTTGAATGCAATGTTTAAATTACTGGACAAGTAACATATGCAATAGACGTGGAATCCTTGTGGTGGTTGCTAGTCGTTATCTGCTTTGTCCACGACTGAAAGGATGGACGAGTGTTTGTCTATAATCAAACAAATGGACTTCTCCTTTACAACAAAAAGATGCAACCTCTTCAGAAAAAATGACCACAATTTAAAATTTTCCTTTTTGACAATTGCGAAGGCAAGTGGTATGACGTAGCGATTCTCATCTTGCCCACAAGGGATCAATGACATCCCCTTATATTTTTCGTAAAGGAAAGTCTTGTCCTCTTGAATAATCAGTTTTAGGTTTTTGAACACATCTATGCATGATTTATATGCACAAAACACCTAACGAAATATTCTCGAGCCATTATTTCGGTTAATATCCCATTCATAATCAATTTCAGTGCCCGGCATATATTATCAAATTACGACAAACCAACAACCCAATTGTAAATACTAGGCCTCCCAATCACTATAGGATTTGGCTATGGCTTTTTGCTTCACCATCCATACCTTATTATAAGATATGGTATATGCAAATTGATCCTTAATGCACTGGATCACCTGAGAGATAGGCATATCTAAAAATTGGTTCACTTGTCACATTATTGTTATGGTGATCAGATCAGAGTCCAACTACTTATGATCTTGGGAAATCGACGCTGCAATACATGTGTGATCTCCGTTGTACTTCGTAATCATCCACAAGTCGTAATTTGTCTTTAGACAAGCCCTCACCCTCCAATTATAGCCGTCCCAAAGTTCACGCACTTCACCTCCACGTATTTTTTCAAAGACTTCTCCATCTTGTAACTGTTATGCCTCTTGATGTTGTATGTTTTTAGTCAAGACATTAGTGATTTCTTGTCTGAAAATAACAAACTCTGCAAGGTCTAAATCATCACCCCATGTGTGGGCTTCCATGACGTCTAAGGTCTTTGGATCACCTATTGGGACTGTATTTGCTTGCATCAAATATGAGGGTGAAGCATAGTAATTAATAGGCTCAACTTGCTCAACTTGCTCAACATCGACATCTTCGCTTATTAAGTCCTGTATGCTTGCTCCAAACTCTAGTTGGTGAGGCAACAGAATGTCTATGTCATCCTCAGTGTCCTCGATGTCATCGACATCTATGTCATCTATAACATGACACGGTGGGTCAGGTGACGCAATGTCCTTGTCATCGTCTGGGGGCTGAATTTGTGGACATACATGCGAATATGAAATTGACAAATAATGCTGAGTAGAGGGTCCGACATCTTCGTTTCATATGGCCTGCTCATTTAAATCTAAAATTTCAGAATTGAATTGGACTTTTGTTTCACTTTGTACATAAATTTTCATGGTTGTCAAGATCCCCAAACATTATAGGTGACAACCAATCATCACTCCTACATCATCGTTGTCGTCCAGCCGGAACTGCCGGAACATAAATGGTGCAATTTATTGAGGATATCTATATACCAACTGCGATATCTTCTCACGTTATCTCAGTGTCAACTTTTGGTGGATCAATTGTCTTAAAAGATCTAAAGAAATGTTGCATATGATTTTATCACTATCACGTTATCAGATTTGAATGATATCCACCTAATATAGTCTCGTTCGAGTAAACACAAACCATGAGTGCCCCACTTTGACTCATCTTTTTTTATAAAAAAAAGGTAATCAGCACACCACATCATAATTCTATAATGATAAATTTTTAAATCATTGTAAATTAATATGTAACTAAAAAAAATAAAAACTATACAAATTATAAATAAATGTTCAAATATAATAAATATATATTTAGCATCTTTGATATAAATGCTTATTTTGTAATAACAAAAAAAATTCACATTCATCATATCTCTATTAATAAACAAAAAAATTAAGAGATAAAATTATGGTATAATTAATAAAAAAAATTATCATTGAGAAAATTGCAATAATTAACATAAAAAATATATGAACAAATAAGAAATGATAGATTAAGACAAATGACTATATCATATATAATAAAACTATAAAATCACTTAATAAATATATATCTAAAATTAGCCTCTTTTCTGTAAATGCTTGTTTTGTAATAACAAAAAAAATCACAATCATCATATCTCTATTAATAAACATAAAGAAAGAAAGAAAGATAAATTTATGATATAATTAACAAAAAAAATTATCGTTGCAAAAATTATAATAATTAACATAAAAATTACATGAGTAAATCAGAAATGATAATAAATTAAGACAAATGATTATATCATATATAATAAAACTATAAAATTACTTAATCAAAAAACACATTCATCATATTTTTATATTAACTAACATAAAATCAGAAATAATAAGATTAAATTATAATACAATTAAAAAATAATTATCATTCAGAAAATTATAGTGACTAACATAAAAATTATATTACATATTATGTAAAAAATAGTTAATATTTAATTAAATTATAAAAAAGTATTTTAAAATAAGAAAATAACTAAATCATAACAACAACTTAAAACTACTTATTGTATGTGAAAGTAAAATTACAATAGATAAAAACTATAAAATAAATTTACCTAGGAGAGTAATGAACAAAGATGAAAAAAAATGATTACAAGAAGGAGATGGAAAAGTCTCAGACGAAGGAGAAGCAGAAAAATGTGTGTGTTGTTTGGGACAGTGGGGAGAGGTGAACGGATTAAAAAAGAAAGGGCAAAAGTGGGGAGATGTGAACGGATTAAAAATGAAAGGGAAAAGTCACCCAGAGAGTCTAGGCCATATGTCAGGCATGAACGTTGTCACGCCTAACATAGACGACACGCTATCTGACAAAAGCAGTGTCACCCCTAAAAAGAACGACACACTTGCAATATGTCCGGGTTCACAATAAAAGTGACCTAGATCTATATATATATATATATATATATAAAAGGATGCCACTGGAATATAAATCTAAAAGAGGTACGAGATCGTAAAAAAAGTCTAGAAAATTATCATGTTCCTGGCCACAGAAAAAGAAAAAAAAATTGTCTTTATAATAATATTTAATATTAATAAGTAGTTGTCATTAATCAAATCAAAACTCTTAATTAAAACTTTATTTAAAAAATATTAGTTCAATATATATATGTTGTGTACCTTCTGAAAAAGTCATGCGGTTACTCTACAAATAAATGCCAAAAAATCATTTGGTTGAACCTCTATCTTAGTTCATTATATAAGCGGAGGATGAAAATGTCTCATGGCGGATAGAAATTATGAATTATGATGCATAATGTATTTTTAAAAGAATATCATAATATAGAATATACGTATGTTGTATGAAACAAAATTCAATAATACTTCATATGGTATAAATGTACAAAATAATATACTAGCAACAATTTAAGGCAAATATTTGTACAAAAAAAAAAGCAAACAAATATTAAAGTCAATACTGTTAATAATGCACTATGAAGCCTTTTTTTTTTGGTCGACTAGTACATACTAGTGGAAGAAAGGGCTGTCTAGGCCCAAAATCTAGCAAAGGAGAACCAAACAAAAGAAAAGGCGATGATCGTTCTGTCTGTACTGCTGGAGGATAGGCGATGATGATGAAGACAGGCAACACACCTGTAGCTGTTCTGAAGGTGCGTTAACAGGGGTTGTGGACCGACGTCTTGTCCTTCTTGAGCTTCAGATTTAGAGAGGGTGACGGAAACCAAGTCCATAAACGAGGAAGACTAGAGCTTTTGCACAGTCTGGCTACTTCATCAACGACATGATTAGCTTCTCTTTTGCATCAAGCGTAAATAGGCATGTCCAGATCTTTCCTAGCTTCTTCAATCTCTTTCAGGATGGGTTGAATTTGCGAGTGGGTGGCTTTACCTTTGCAGCAAGCGTGAAGATCCTGGTTGTCGGTCTTGAAGATAACGTTTTTTATGCCGGGATTTTAAGTTGAGAATGGTTTCAGGATTGGGGTTTTGGTCTTCAAAGATCTTTAAATTTCTACTTTTCCAAATGTACCAGCAGAAAGTAAGGAGGATAGCTACATTCTGGTCTTTGCATTTTGAGTTTGTAGAGATGTCTTGAATCCGCTGGTCCAATCTTGTGATGTTCTGCTCCGAAGGGATCCACTGCAAGGGAGAACCAAACCAGAGAGGTCTGATCCACGAGCAAAAAAGGAGTAAGTGCTCAACATCCTCTGAAACTTCATGGCATATTGGGCATGGGGGGTAGTCAATTAATTTCCTTCTGTGGAGGTTCTATCTGCTTGGGATTGCATTATTACATGTTTTCCAAATAAATTTTTTTCTTTTTGGGGGCAGTTTAGCATTCCATATCTAATTCCATAAATTGCTATCTACCGTACTGGAACAAGAGCAAGTATTGCAATCTGGTACACTCCTTTTCATTTTCTCTGCATGATAGCCAGATTTTGCTTCATAAGAACCATTTTTAGTAAACTGCCAAACTAATCTGTCATGTTCTCCTGTTGGTAGTATTGGTGTAACTATAATTTTTACTGCTTGGTTCCTTGGAAAGGTGTTTAAAATCTTCCTCACATCCTAGGATCTTGAGTTTTGATGCATAAATGTGTTAACTGTAATTTCCTGGACTCGAGGGACTTGGCTTTGAATGAAATTTGCCTTTTCAACCCATCTATCTTTGAAAACTTTTACTTCCGAGCGGTCCCCTGTTTGCCAAAAGCCGTGAGAGAGTAGGAGCTCTTTTCCTTCCTGGATGCTATTCCAAGCCCATGAACAGCCCGGTTTCTTCTCGGATTTCCAAAAAGAACTGTCAGGGAAATATTTGCCCTTAATGATCCTTGCCTAGAGAGCATTGGGGGAATTAGCTAGCCTCCAAAGCTTGTTTTGCCAGTAAAGCTTGGTTCATAGTCTTAAAAGTCTTTGAACCTTAATCCACCATAGCTCTTGCCAAAAGTCAACTTTCCAATTAACTCAATGGATGCCATTGTCTTTATTAGAGCTTGCCCACCAAAATCTTGCAAGATGAGAGGTAATTTTTTTGCATAGGGCATTAGGATATTTCAAAATGGACATAGAGTATGCAGGTATGGCCTGTAGGATAGATTTAATAAGTATTTCTTTCCCTGCTTGGTTAAGAAATTTTTCTTTCCACCCTTGAGTTTTAGCCAATATTTCTTTCCCTACTACGGAGTGTGTTGCGGTGTTGGTTTGAACAACGGCTCAACTTTTTTTTTTTGGACTTTGATAAATGAGAGACAGGAACAAATGGGCCCAAAAAGCCAATCAATGAGACTGCAGTGGACACCTAAGCCAGGCCCACGCTTGACTGGACTACTAGACAAAGAGCAACCCACTCTCCAAAAAAAAGAAAGTCCAGAAGCTAACTTTTGCTTTAGTGTTGTGACTTCTCAATTCCTTGACCGATCCCAAATCCTTCTCGATTCTCCATCTAAAAATCTTCCCTTTGCAAACCTCCGCAAGATCCTCACAATCAGATTCATATACTACTCTCCATACCCAGATTCAATGACCACGAACTTTTGAAACAGCCTTTATTTCATCTGGTTGGTTTGTTCTCTTGGCTAACTTTTTATAAATTTTAAGGTTAAGTAAAGAAAAATATAATTTATTGATAATTAGACAACCAAAAAAAAAAAGTTAGTCACATTAATAAATTTGTTTGTAAACAGACTTATAGAAATAAAGCAAAAAACCGCCTAAAATCTCAGTGTAAAAATTTGACAAGGGAAAAAAAAAAAAAAGGGAAACTAAGTAGTCCTGTTCATGAGTATAATTTTTCTAAATGTAAAGCTTCTAACATTAGTTTAACATAAACAAAGGACATCCAATTAAAATTAAATGATCAAAATTAAAGATAAAAATCCTTCCATCTCAGAATTAATGCAAAAAACAAACAAAAATCAATAAATTACACTTTATAATTACGTCAAAAATCCACTGTCCCTATCCACACATCTCACAGAAAACACCTTCTATTTCCTTTTCTAGTTTCAACCTGTGGAGTGGAATAGAAGGATCTAAATACAAATTTCTAATTGGAAAAAGAAATCACATCTAAACTGTTATATACATATTGCAAATTTTTAATTAACCAAGGGGGAAATCCGTCCTAGTTCCCTTCCCTTCTCCTATTTTTAGTTTCTATTAGAATTTAAAAATTCTTTATATTTTAACCAATTAAATTCAAACTGAGGTCACAATAAAATAATATTCAGCTAAGGAGAGAGAAAGTAAAAATAATTTCCTACATAGACAGGCCAACTTCTAAAAGCAACCCTTTATGAAAAGTCAAAAAGAACATAGCTGACAGCGATGGTGACGATAATCATGTGAGAACCCCTCTTCGTGGCAAAACTTTACGGTGCTGGTATTACCACCGCCTTTATGCCGACCATGGAAAATGACAATATGAAGTTGACAATGGGGACGGACATACGGGGACACGAGGGGAAAACAACGACTTGGAACAGTAACACAATAGCACTAATGGTCTGCACTTTTCTTGCAAGCCTTCCCACTTTTACTAGAAATTCATCCCATAATGGTAACAAATTTCCCGCATTTTCACATTGACATTCATGTCACATTCTTTATCAGCAAGAAAGAGGAATTCCTATCTACAATGTTTCTTCCTGCGATTAGTTTGCATTTCGAACAGCTGGTTTCCATTTCACCAGTCTGTTGTTTTTTT
This sequence comes from Biancaea sappan, assembly GCA_037074585.1. NCBI lineage: Eukaryota > Viridiplantae > Streptophyta > Magnoliopsida > Fabales > Fabaceae > Biancaea > Biancaea sappan. Next base: position 42,676,843 of record CM073500.1, on the reverse strand, counting down.
TTTTCAATTAACTGTACGTCTTTTTCCTTCATCTCAGCTGTGGGGAAACGTCTTTACTGGATGAAAAACTGTATAATTGACCTCCTTGCCCTTGAAGAAGCCCTATTGCAAATTGTTCCACTGCTCCTTCGTTCGCTGTTAGCCAAAAGGTGAACATACAAGCTAGTGAAGGGATGGCGAACAGACGTGCTGGTGAAGGGGTATTATGGAATGCCCTTCACTGTGCTGACATTTCAATGTCAGTCCTTTGAAGACAGTGACAAAGAGTGTGGGCAACAGAGAAAGTGGTAAGGGGCTCATATTGTGCGATTGCGATGGCAATGGTGATGATGGAAAACAAGAATGGACGACGACAATAGTGAAATAGAGAACAGTGATAGAGAATAGAGGTAATGGTGACGGAGGTTGATGGTGATTGGCATTAACAGCAACAGTAAAAGGGGCTGTGTTGATGGTGGCTATCGGGCGAGGAAGGTGGGTGAGACAAAAAATGGCGTCGAGAATGAGAGTGACAATGAGGGAATGTGAAGTGTAAAAACGATGAGAAGAGAAGATAGTAAGAGGAATTATGGATACATATCAAAATATTTATTTTATTTATTTATTTTTCATCCTATATCAAATAATTTTTTTTTTCATTTTTTTTATTTTCATTCTCCATTACGTTCTATTTTCCTCTGTTATTTTCATTCTTTCCTACCAAACACACTAATAGTTTTTCCCAAAATTTGACAATCATGATAAGATTCATTATAAATCCTTCATGTTGATTGAGATACTCAGATGTAATTGAACAATTCTGATTTCATGACAACTACACTAAAAATAATAGTTTTAGTTATGCTAACTATTTATCATTTCAATTAATTCAATTATCAAAAAGATTAGCTACTAACCATTTAACTTAGCTATTAGACGACTTACTTATAATTTTCACTTTGTCAGGTTAGACGACTTACTTGTAATTTTCACTTGGCAGGAGTTGCATCGCGTCATTCTCACTCAATTGTACCGTCAATTTGGACCGAAGCACATGGTAGAGGATGACTTTTAAAATCGTCTAATGAAATTAACCATATACTAAACGGTAACAAAGGGTTCCAGCGGACAAAAAAGAGGAGTTTAGGGAAAGTACTGTATTAGCTATAAAAGAAATTTTGATATTCAATTTATGCGAAAGTTCCAGTCAATATATAATCCAATTTCAAACTGCGCAATGTCCGTCAAGTTAATGTTCATCATAAGGCTGCAGGTCACCTTATACACACAATCAAGCTAAGAACATCTCCGCAACTAGAACACAGCAGCTGAAAAAGATTTCATGGGCTATGTAGTAAGATCCCCATGATGACAAACAGTGGCATGAAAATTCACCACAGAAACCATAATCCTGAATATGGATGGGAACCGCTTGATGATAGGACAGATTTATTGCAGATATTTCTACACAATCAAGTCATGATCAATTATTTGTCTTTCACTTTTCAGGTAGACCCTAAAAGGCTAAAGTTGACATTTTCTTCCGGCCGAAAGATAGCTGCAATGCAATCATGCGGCCATGTAAGCAGCTAAGAAAACCATAATTTACCGGCATAACATTTGCCAATCCAATCCTTGTTCAATGTAGGACTATATCAGTAATCCAAATAGCTAGAACCAGAGCAACTTAAAAAAAAAAAATAACCTAGAAAACTGAGTGAAAAGGAAGTAGTTGAGCATAAGAATGGCAATTCTACATGCACAAACAATGCTGGGGGAGGAAACTTGCATTTATCATGTAGAAGAATCACTGTAAAATAATGTACCACAAGCATCTCATATGAAAGATAAGGTGAAATAACACTCTTGCATAGGGATATAGAGTCACATTACACGTTACATGTTCAAAGACCAAAATACAAAAAAGAATATTATTAAATTGAGCATATGGAATCAAGGCACTCGAAATTTGTTTTTTCTTTTTTGGGGGGAAGGGGGAGGGCACGCTGGGTTGAATTGAAAATCTTCAACTCGACCATTGGCGAGTCGGATGACAGATTGAAAAATTTACAACTCAACCCAACCTCCCAACCCCATCTACTCTTTTTTTTTTTGAGATTTTTTTTAGCTTGGTACCAATCTTCTGGTAAATAAGATATTAAAGAATTGGTCATTGATAAAACTAAATGACGTCGTGCAATCCATGTAACCGACCCCACCTAGTGAGATAAAGCTTTGTTGTTATTGGTGGTAGTAATCTCCTACTCTCTTCTTCACTGTCTAGAGATCGACGTCCAAACCTTATCTCGATGTCTTCTCTAGTAGGATAAGGCTTTGTTGTTGTTGTTGGTAGTAATCTCCTACTCTCCTCTTCACCGTCCAGAGATTGATGTCCAGACCTCATCTCAACATCTCCTCTCCTTTCATCTTAGTCTTCGACTCTTCGCATCTTAGCATTCTATCGACCCATATTATCCAAAAATTGACATGGTATCAAAGAGGGTTAGTGAGCCCTAATTCCCAAATCATCTTCTCCTTTGCGTTCTTTAGTCTCTGTTGCAATTCCTCTCGCACAACTTTTTTTTTTAGATGCGCCACTCTGAGTCTCCAACTTGCTTATTCGCCTGCATTGTTCGCTTTTCTCAACTTGCTTTGTCTTCGTTCCTACCTGCTTTCGCATCTTATTTTGGGACTCTTCTAATTTCAAGCATAAGCATATTGTGTTTCTCGGCTCTGTTCCGCCGGGCTCGATCCTCTAATCTACCAGAGAACTTACTTGGAAGAGATTACAAAGAGACGCTAAGGAGATGAGAACACAGCCATTGTCTCTCTTAATTCTTGGCATCAGCAAGTCGGCACAGGCACAGCTTCGCTTGATCTGATCTCTTCGGCCTTCGCTTCACATCGCCTCCTTCACTTTCAGTCTATCATCTTCACAAAATCACAACCATAGCTCTCTCCTTTCCCTGATCTGATGTCACCTTTGCTTCAATTCCTAGTAAAGTAAGAAGGACTGTAGGAGAGAGAAAGAAGGAAGTGATAGAGGAAGAAGGAAAAGGAAAGAAAAAAAAATTAATAGGCGGGTTGGGTTGGTTCAAGTTCAGCTTCAAAAAAATTGAACCCGACCCACCAGTATGAGATCGGTTTGAATTAAGACTTACTCTCAACCCGACTTGTGTCGGGCCCTACTTGAAATAGACAAATGCACCATATACAACAAAAAGGAAACACACCGTTCTTTTAAAACTCAGAAATTCCAGTAAAACTTCAATGTAGAAACATATATAAATATTGATACAACAGGATTCTTCATATTAAAATGTGTTAGTCAGATAAAGTACTCCAACGTTGATCAGCAAACCATCATGTAGCAGAACATTTAATTTTTGTATTTTGAATGCATAATAGAGGACTTAATTCACAGTACTTTTGATTTGAATCAAATACAACCTCATGTGGCGGCATGTACCGATAGTTCATGCAACTAACTAGACACATCATAAATATTTACACAAGTTGCAGCACATTTGCAGCATGTGACGGCAATGTAAAAAGAAACAACAAATGAATGCACCATAACTGATAAGAATCATAAATTAAAGGAAATTACAATTTCCAAATCACATTCTCATATATTAAGTAATAGGTATCATCAAACAACCTCCTCAGGGCCCCTCTCATAAAAGATAAAGAAACAGTTCTTGACTTCATATTAGGAAAAGGTGTTCTTCAAAAATCCTCATATACAATAACAAGATGCAGAGCCCTTAATGATTTCACCTCCCGTTATAAAATGAATACGAGGTGTGGTCTTTACTAGACAATTTCAAAAACTTGTTAGAATGAATAAGCTATCCCCTCAAGTACCAGAACCTAAGATACAAAGTTAATGCTTTGTATTCACTTCTAACATGGTTTAAATTAAACAATACTGTTTCAAGATTTCATTATGGTATATTAAAGTCATACCGCTTCATTTTTCAAGTTCTCAGATAAATCTCAAACCAAAGGGAACCTAGCAAGACTTAAAGACAACCTCTGGTTTGATTTCATTTTGAAGTTTTACAAACTAGTTAGATTGACATCCTAATACATTACAAAACTTGTTTTAAAAGAATATTAGATTTAGAGCTTCTACCCTGAAACGACAGCAACTCTGAAAAAGCTGAAAGCAACACGAACTATCTTAAGCACCAGAAACAATTAAAAATATAGAATAAAAGACGTGCAGCCGCTACTTCTATTATCATTTAGTTGAATTTTAACCATAAGCGCGTCATGACTACTCACGAATTGAGACACTTGCATTAGATTACATTAATCTCAAAGATGCTTGAGAAGTTTTAGAACTGCTATACTGATTTAGTTGTATAGTATTGACACCCCAGATTTTGAGAAGGAAACCGTTAATTCGGCTTCGAATTAACTCCAGGATCAGATCTAACGCCAAATGAATAAAAAATCTAAACAAGAAAACCTATTCGAAACTATCAAATCTTTTTTAAATTCTGAGTCCAAAATCGAGAATCATGCATCAAGATCTACAAATTTACATTAGCATCAATCAAGATTTCCCTATATCACCATCACCTACCAAATCTAAAATATTCGGATCTGATAATCCAGAATTCGAAAACAATAAACATCCCAACTGTAAAATCTCCGACCTGAGATCTGAGCAATAATAGCAGGAAAACCAGAGATCCATGCAAAGCTTCACCGCGGTCTCCGATTCAGTTGATGCAAGGCGGGATCCAATTCGCCGACGGCAAGTCAACCGTCCATTAAGCGCCATCTAGCGAGGATGTCTCAGCAGAACCAGTTCCCGACCTGCACCAAGCGAATTAGAGACCGCGCAGTGAGTGACTCATAATCAATCATCATTATCATCCTCAGCGACCACCAAACCAAACACGGCTATCTATTTCTCTCATCCCTACCCAGTATGAGGATTAAGAGAGCCCTCATGAAGCTAACCCAACCCCTACCGTTCACTGCGTAGGGTTGGGTTAGCCGGGGTTTATTTATAATGAGAACAGACGAGCCTGATTTCGCCACGTGGCGGTTACACCCCCGCGAGATTTTGATCTACTGTAGATTACCTGAGCCTAGCGGCCGCAAAGGGCAAGTGGTTTTTTAATTCCCGTAAGTGAGAGTGGGATGTTCTCCGTGGACGGGCAATTGGACATAGATTTGAAGGAAACTACGATATGTGCCATTACTATAAATAAAATTTATTGTTAGTTACACAGATTTTATTCAGCTCAACTTCCAAAATTAATTACTAATGAATCTCTCAAATTTTTAAATTAGTAAATACACATTTTTTGTCCTTTATTTTTGTGTAAATTTTAATTTCATCCTATATATTTGTGCAGTATCCATTTCATCTTACATGTTTGTAAAATAATAATAATAATAATTTCGTTCCAATTGTTAACTATCTATATGAGCACATGAACAATTGCCCATCAAATATTTTCACATGTTATTTTATCCTTTATATTTTAGATTTGTTTTAATCTGGTTCCTTATATTTGAAATATTTTTCAATTTTTCGAACATTTTTACAAAAAATACCAACTTTACTCAATTTAAGATGCTGTTTTATTTTTTCCATTCAATCATATCATACTGAGTTATGGAAAATCTTCGCATAGTCAATATTTCCTGTGAACTAAGAAGCTACGCGTGATTGATGAAATTTGTCAAAATGATATAAAATAACTTCTAATTAATTTAATTATTTAAAATCGAATTTTATACGTTTAATTATAATTAAGTAGCTGTGTTGTTTTTATTTGAACTTACGGGGAATGCACGTGGCAGTGTATGCGAGTCCAACGTGTTCCTGAAACCAGGAGTGCGTGGGCCTATGGGATCTCCAGGCTAGATTTGTTAACGCGAGTTTCAGGTCATTATGGGCTTCAATCCCATACGGTTTGTTGCAAAAGATTAAATCCGCACTCTGCAACCAGATGCCGACACGTCATCCGACAGTTTCATTCCGTAATTAATGAATACTGCGTCATATTATTACATTTACATCACAAAATTAATATTTAATTTTCTTGTAAATATTAGATGTGTTTATGTGAAGAAGAAAACATATATGTAAAGGGAAAAAAAAAAAAACAACAACATGAAGAATACTTGTATATTTTACCATTTTAAAT